>OY751123.1:0-4800000 GCA_963564075.1 Eupithecia subfuscata
AAAAAAAAAAAAAACCTAACCTAACCTAACCTTACCTAACCTAACCTAACCTAACCTAACCTAACCTAACCTAACCTAACCTAACCTAACCTAACCTAACCTAACCTAACCTAACCTAACCTAACCTAACCTAACCTAACCTAACCTAACCTAACCTAACCTAACCTAACCTAACCTAACCTTGTGTATCATATTAGAAAATAAGAACACAAGATACAAATTTCTAGATTTTTGTGAAAAAATTGTTAAAATAGTTATAAGTAGAAATAAGTAGAGATAAGAAGTCACAATTATATAATTTTTATTATGTAAATATGTGCTCTGTAATTAAGAAGTAGACTAAGAAAACTGTAATCATGTAAGCAAATAAAGAAATTTTTCATTATTTTTAACCCTTGTTAAATAAAAATTAAGTAAATATACGAAAGGAAACGGATAAAAGGCATGTAGAATGGAAGTGCGAGAAGCATAAATGTGAGAACTGGCATGGATGGAAAAGATAGAGCAAACCAGGTCCCTGGTAAAGCTAGGGGAGGATAAAAAAAAAAAGAAAAAAAAAAAAAACCTAACCTAACCTAACCTAACCTAAACAGCTATACAATGAACATCGTACATTTAAGAAAATAAAGAAATTTGTAATAGAATAAGCCTAACCAAACTACCTGTTATCCCAACAAAATTTGTAAATAAAGAAAATATACAAAATAGTGTAGGTAACAAAGTATAAAAGGAGACGGATGAAAGAAAGACATAGTATGAAGAATGAAAGTACGAGAAGCATAAATGTGAGAACTAGCCTAGCCTAACCTGTAGACCGTGGTTTATATTATAATACCTGGGGCTAAGATGCACGCCACGATAAGCGTGTTTCGTCTCGTTATCTCACCTGGTACTCCTGGCACTCCTGGCAACAAACCGATCCCCGCAACCCGACTTAAATTAAATCGCCAGAAAACTAAGATCACCGTGAATAATGACGACCTCTGTGGCGCGGTGGGTGAAGGTCCGCCTGCGACGCAGGAGGTTGCGGGCTCGATTCCCGCCTCGGTACAAATATTTGTACGATCTGCAGATATTTTTTCAGGGTGTTCTGGTCGTTTTCTATGTATTATAAAAAATATCTATCTATGTACTCGTATATTATTATGGATATCAGTTATCTAGTACCCATAACACAAGCTCTGCTTACCTTGGGGCTAGATAATGCTGTGTGAATTGTCCATCATTATTTATTTATTTAATAAAAGACAGTAGTTGTGTCGTTGACTGTTTTTGCGTTAACGAAACGAAACCGTTTTCTATAAACGGTCAACGAGTTGAAAATCCAGTTAACGTTTGTAACCGGTTTGTCAAAACGTAAACAGTTAACGTTTTGACAAGTTTTTAGCCGTTAACGTGTCAATATACTACTAGTATATTTACACGTTAACGGCTAAAACGGTCAACTTGTTGAAAAACCTGTTGACGTTTTTGACTGGTTTGACGAAACGTAAACTGTAGTGCCTTTGGCATTCCGGTATTTTGCAAATTGTTTTTACCTTATTTTTTGAACTACTTAGTATTATTTATTTACATTAAAACACTGTCCTTATTTGCCATAAATATCCTAAATTATCACTAACTTTCACTACCTATTATTACATAAATAATTACTAAACTTTCGCGCAAAAAAGGCGTTTACTTCAATGTGTCACTTAAACAAATTAATATAACGAACGAAAACAATTAACCTGTTTTTCTTGGTCAGTCAGAAGGCCGGCGCGCGGCGCACGGAGCGCTTAGCCACCGGAATGAACAAACATACATTCATCTCTTTTACTCTCCAACAATCTTATGCTGTCGACTACTGCGGCGTCTCGCTCGCTCGTGTACAAAGTGTTTTACTTTTACGTAGCGGTTTGAAGCTCGTTCGTTCATTTTCGGATGGTGTTTGTAAGGTATTTTTAAAGTTCAATCTTCCATGTAACTTGTCCGTCAACGAACGAGATAGTATGTCAAAGTCATAGTATGTCGTTGAATGAAATAATAAGTTGATAGAATCAACTTGTTTCAGTTACAAAAATCTCCTTATAAACAAAATCAATCATAAAAAATTTATTGTATTAGGATTATGGCTGTTTGATTGTCAGTCGAACTACCAAACAGAATATAATAAGAGTGGAATAGATAAGTATAAGCAGATTTATTTATAAGGCCACTTATACTATTTGGACATAAAGGACTTACAACGTATAACTATTCTGGTAACTATTCTGAGTCTGTAACTTACAAAGCTTTGGTTGACTAGTAGGTACTAACTACGACTGCTATGACAACAAACAAGCCCCCGCTGATCCAAGTCCCTGCCGTCAGCGGAGCTCTCTCGAAGATTATTCTAACGTTCCTATGTCTCGTACGATCCATGAAGCAAGGCGACGATACAATCTTGGGCGTCGTTTAGAGATGGTCGAAGTTCAAACAATGCGTCCCGTCGCGTCCTGTCGTCTGCAATGGTTGGCGGTCGGTCGATGCAGCGTTAGTTTATGAAAACTGGAACAATTGATTAAAAGGTTATTGATAGTCATACGTTACTCCTCATCCACGTGCTCACTAGGAGCAGGTACCTAGGTAGGTACTCTACTGCGACCTGGCTCACCCGAACGAGGGGCGTATGCCGGCGCCATGATCACTCCGCTTGGCTGGGATGAGGCTGGGCATCAAGTCCAAAATGTTAGGAGCGTATTTTTGTGATGTTAGCAACGTTGTTCTGCCGAGATGTTTGGTTCCATGAACCTTTGAATGTTGTTTTCGAGTGCACGTGTCTTCGTGTGAGGGCTCGTCACCTCATGGGTATGCGAACTACGAGAGAGAGAGGGAGTGTAAAAAAGGATTATCAGCTTCATCATCATCATCCACAGCCGGATTTATCCACTGCTGGGTATATGCCGTTGCGCGTTCATTAACTTTTTGTGGGCTGCGGTAGGTACCGGTATTTTTTCCGTCTCTCCCGCTGCTCACATCCGCAGGTGAGGTATTGAGTTCGGCAAGTTTGCTGGAGTGAGTCGCGATGGCGAGACACTCCTCTTGTATCTCTTGTAGGTATATATCGTCGTCGTAGAGCGAAAAGTCACTAACTCGCTATTTGGCCCAAATCGAGTTAGATGTGCCATCGAAATCCCCGATTTTTTCTGCATTTTTCAGTCTGACAACCGTATCCCTAGCTATCACGGTTTTCATTTTAGGTTGTGCAAAAAATTCACTAACTCTACATTTGGCTTACAGCATTTTAGTCGAAAACCAACTAAGTAGGCTTAGATACTTTTTTCCTACTTGAAAGAATTGCAAAATGTAAACCTAAATCGGGTTGGTTACTTTCTTTTCTAAAATAATAACTTGTTGCTAGGACCCAGTCTAGTCGAGAAATAACTAAATATACTTGATTAGTTATGTGGTAGCAGGTTTGATACACAACTTGAAAGCGAAAACTAACCAAGTCGACTTAGTGTCTTCTAGATCGCTATTTGCGATAATTGTACTTCATAATTTTAAAGCAAGAAATCATTTAACATGTTAAGTTAGTTTTCGCCCCAAAATGTTGACTACAAAGTTTGGTTTTGAATGATAGCTAAAGTGTTTTGTTGATTTATTAAAGCCAAACTTTCGTACGTCTGTGTTAGGATAGACAATTAAACGTGCAATTTAGTTACTTTTACGCTCTTGATTTTGCTTACTCGGTGGCTAGTGACTTATATAAGGCCCTAGCCACCTGTCCAAAACGTCTTCGCTGGTTCATCAACATCGTTAGTCTACTGCTGGACATAGGCCTTCCCTTAATGAGCGCCATAGCACCGTGTCTTCAGTTTGCCGCGTCCGACATCTGACTGCAGTCTTTGGCAGGCCGTCTCCACCTGGGTGTAGGGCGTCCTACACTACGTTTGCCGAGTCCCGGTCTCCTCTCAAGAACACGGTTGTTGGTTTTTGCGAGACATGGCCGGCACGCTACCACTTTAGCATGCTTATTCTTAGAGCTATGTCGATAACTTTGATTCTCTGTCGGATGTATTCGTTACGAGTCCTATCCTTTAGGACAGCTCCGAGCATTACTCTTTTCATAGCTCGTAGAGCGACTTTGAACTGGTGGATCAGCCTTAAGGTGAGTGTCCACGTCTCAGCTCCGTAGGTCATGACGGGTAAGACGCACTGATTGAAAACATTCGTTTTCAAGCATTGCAGTATGGATGACTCTTTTTTTCTTTATTTATTTTAAAAGAGTTTTGTCAACATGACCATGTCACTCCCGTAAAGAATTGATGACTCGGCGAGGACTCAGCGTAGTTCGCTGTGTGGTGCCGGCTTAGAATTTGCACCACCCCAACTCTTCCCGCGGGTGTCGTAAGAGGCGACTAAGGGATATCCACCGGGGGCGGGCAGCAGCGCCCCTGCAGAACAATTCTACCACCGAACTGCGATCCCCAACCCGCATGCCCAGCATGGGGATTATGGACATAACCCTCCATGTGATAAAAACCAATAATGCGCTTATCAGGGGGAGGCCTGCGTCCAGTAGTGGACCACTACAGGCTGTTGTTGCCTTCTCAAGTAGTCCAGCAGTTTAGATAATATAAAGGAATGTATCCTTTCAGTAAAATTTGCTAAGTTGAATATTTCGGGTAACTGCCCTCCGTCCAGGTAATGTTCGTTTGTACCACACTGAGATGTATTTCAGAGGCCAAGAAAAAAAAAACCCGTTGATATTCGTTCGTCGTCTGAACTGGACCATGCCCCGTTATCTTCATTCATTGTACGAGTACTCTCTACTTTACAGCTACACACAAAGATGTTGCAGAAAACCTGCTGGTGACTGATGCCACTATAGGCCGTATTGTGAAAGCTTACTCAGTCATAGGTCTATGTTTGAGAAGCGATTATGCCATGGAAAAGCGATAATCATGATCAAGAATTACGACATTCGCAATGTTAAGGCTCACTGGACCAGAATGCTATCATTAATCATTTTAATAGGTATTCAATATTTAAAATCTTTACAATACGTCAAAAACATTAATTTACTTATAACTTGTTCTGAATGCGTTTTTTTTTTTGTATTTTTCAAGGAAGTATGACAACTGCATTTGATTATTTATCATTTTCTTATTGATTACCTGATTCGAGAAATAGAAATTATATAAAATTAAGCAGATAAGAGCGTTAGAAAAATTACTTAAACACTTAATAAACTTATCCAAACACGGGTGAAAAGTCAGTTGGTGACTATTAACAAATCATTGTCTCACAAAGTTAGTACAAGATTTGAGGGCGAAAAGTAACTAAGTCAGTTTTTTTTCCATTTTCCCTGAAAATATCAGTCATTCATTGACTGTAGTGAATTGACCTTAAGAGCTTTTATATTTCCTAACATATGAGACCATAAAATTAGAAATATCCCATACCGAAAGAAAGTTATGATTTTATTTTGTTTTTCAAAACTTTAAACCTTCATAACTCAAAACACCAAATGACCTAGTTAGTGACTTTTCGCTCTACGGCGACGATATGTATTAAATTGTGTACAGCGCCTCTACCGTGAGGACATCGGACTATGCCAATCCCATTTCATATCATGCAAAAAATGGTGCGTCTCATCGTCGAGACGATACTATCGAGTCACCGCGGGCGGGACACATCCCCCCAAAGACCGCCGCAATAGCCGGGTCCTGCACTACCCTCACGCAGTGATTTCCTGCAACCTCCCGGTACGCGGTACTGGGGAGCCTCGCGGCGCACAACCACCGGTACCTACTGCGAGCTATGTGTGACCACGAGGACTGTACTTATACAGAATGTCCCATAAAGAGTGGAGTCGTGGACCGGCCCCCCCATGAGCTCATGCTGGTTCGGGGAGTTTCCGCAAGTGCGCTGGGGAACACTTGTCACCCACAGCATCACTCTCTCCAGGACTTTGCCGAGCACTAGCAGGAGAGTGGTGGGGCGGTAGGCTTTAGCGCTCAGGGAAGCGAGCCAAGCAAGACCGCGACGGACGCGGTCCTATGGCTGCTTTCACGCTTGCACGTGGCACAGCACACGACCGGTCGGTGAATTGCCCTGGCCGCCCTGTGGCCCGCCTCCCCACAGCGCCTTCAGGTCAGGTCCTTAGCCAATCAAGCTTCTGCCACCTCCGTTCGTCTTCAACTCTGTTGCTGCCACGGCGCCAAGGATGACTTAGCCGTTGTTTGTAATGCCGCCAATGTCTGTCTTATTTAACTTCGAGCCAGGGCCGTTGTTACGCGACAATGCTCCTTATAGCACCGAGAACGCAATCAAGGAGCTCCAGTTTAGAAGCAGTCGCCAGTTTAAGCATCCAGCTTGAGGTGCTTCCAGCCACTGGTTCTCAGGCACTGTGGTTGCTACAATCACCGGAGTGGCCTGTGGAGGCTGCGCCGGAGTTTGCACACTGCGTCTGCACTGCCGCAGGTTGAGCGATCAACATCGCGGTTTCAACTGTGTCTATCCTGTCTGTGTGCTAATCGGAGGGAGGAAATGTGATGGAAGAATGGGGTCGGCGAGTGTGTGGAGTGGTGGGCTCGCCGGCTGTATGGAAGAGGGGACGCCAGTCGGGCCGCGATAGGTTTTAAGTGTTCCCGTGGTTGGACGAAAATGGCGAGAGGTTTTTAGTGGGTATTGCGTCCTTTTCAGGGCGTTGAGTATTTTTGATCTGGTCTCCCCCAGACCAGTTAATTCGTAAACTAATTTCCTCGCCGAATAAAAAGAAAAGGTATTTGTTAGTGACTCACAGTTCTCGGTGGCGTTACCGGTGAGCGCGAACACCTGCGCGAGCTGCGCCAGCGCGTCCAGCTTGTGCTGGAAGTGCAGCTGCGCCAGCGTGGCCAGCGGTGACGTGCCGTTGTTCACGCTGCAAGAAAGGATACACAGCGACATCAACATTGCCATCGATATCAAACGGTGGTCAAGACAGATGCGAAGTCGTTGATCACACTGTGAGGGTATACCCATTATCAGCTCAATATTTACAGCACAGGAAAGAGGAAACTCTCGTTAGCCGAAGAAGGCCTGGTGCCCAGTACCTAGTGGGTGATCCAGGCTTAGACGACGATGATTGTTTGCTCAGATACTTTTTAAAAATGAGCTGATTATAATAGGGTATTTAACCCTATAAGAGAAAAAATCTAAAAATATATTATTAAGATAGCTTAAGCAAAAAGCAGTCGGAAAACGTTAGTCTTCTTAGTTTATAAAATAGCAAACAAAATTTTAAAATTCAATTTAAAGTTTTCAGCTTTTTTAATCTGTTTCATTAAATAGTAGTCGCCATGTTATTACGTCTTACGGCTATGTAAACTTAGAAGTGTCAACTGTCATTTTTTGCATTTATGTTCTTTTTGTGTATCTTATTTCCATAGAGGTTTTACTCATTTATTATAATTTATTTTATCCCTTTTTTCTTCCTATCTTATTTTCGTATCTTGCTTGTAACCTGTGTACCTACTCTTTGTATTCTGTTTCTTTGTATTGCTGCCACACTAGGACCTGTCTGAAAACCAGCGCCGCTACTAGCTTCGGCTTGCAGCGGCATAATGCTGAGACAGGGACCTTTTTGGCCTATGTAACACAATCACTAATTTGTATCTGTTTTCTTTTATTTTGTTGTGTTTCCATTCTCTTTAATCCTGTAAGTTCATTGTATGTTTATGTAATTGTAATGTGTTGTGTTATGTATAGTCCAAATAAATGTATTTTCTTTCTTTCTTTCTCTCTACCAGCGTACCTATACTTATGATAAAAAAAATCACTGCATTTGTTTACACAGCCAATTACTGACGTCATGACCACAGAGCAAGGAGTCCACTGCGCCAAAATTTAAATGCAACCCTTCACACAACGGGCCAAAAATGTGGGCGTATCTAATTAAGCACACGCGCGCTCCGCGCTCCTTTTAAAATTACGTCACACTTCAGATAAATGCTCATATAAAATAACTAGATATTCTATCTAAGTTCTGTAAACGGTATTAGGTTCCCAAATAATTTATCTTCGTGTATTTATTATCTATGCAAGCTAATTTCTACAAACAACTACACGAAAACGAAATAAATATTAATAATACCAATTAGAAAAACACTAAGAAAATGTATGGGGACAGTACGCGCTAAAATTTTGCACTGATTCAAAGACAAATTTCATCTTCTTCTTGGTTATTGGCCAGCCTTTTAGTGTTGCAATAGGTAGAATAATAATTATCCTTTGACCCTGTCATAAGTTGTTCAAACAAAGTACATAGTCTCTAACACGATGAAAAATCGGTTTACAATCGTCCGGGCGAGCCGGCCCGCCGGCGGGCTCGTGCCTGTCAAATCACGTTCCGTTACATTCTTAGCGAGCCCACCGGTGGGCTCGTGCCGGTTAAAGAGTTGAATAAAAATTTAGTGAATTTTTTTAGTAATTCATTAGCACTAAAGAATCTAATTGAGACACTTTTAAACAAGACCCGTCAAGTGCGAGTGTAACTCCCGCGCCGAGGGTTTCGAACGCTTGTGAACAAGTATGTATGTACTAAAGGTACCGGTTAGAGACTCCGAAATTTAATGAATACCTAAAACTAGTAGGTACCTACATTTCAGACGGATCTCTCTGCATGCTTCGTTGGTAGGGGGTAGCGGTAAATTTTTCGACTATTTTCAAAGTATTTCAAAAATTATGAGACCTACAGAAAATTTAAACACTGTTTTGAAATGTACGAACCGTTACCTTTCATTTGATACCCCATTCAGAGGGGTAGCCTCCCCTTTTGAATTTTTTTTTTACTTTTTTCAAAATATTTCAAGAAGTATGAAACCTATAGAAATTTAAAAAACGGTTTTGAAATGTACAAATCAGTACTTTTCATATGATACCCCATTCAGTGGGGTAGCCCCCCCTTTTGAAAATTATCCCCCTCTTTTTTGACCATTTTTCAGAAAGTGTTAGTTTTTCAGACTTCTCTATATTTTTCCTGTAAAATGTAGATCTATATCTACAAACGCTCCATACATTTTGAATGGATCGCTCTGCAAACTTCGGAGATAAGGGGGGGGAATGGGTATTTTTTCGACTATTTTCAAAATATTTCAAAAAGTATGACACCTACAGAAATTTCAAAAACTTTTTTTAAATGTCCAAACCATTACCTTCCATTTGATACCCCACTTGACTTTGTAGGTCTCTTTTAAAATTTCGACATCTCAATTTGTATGGAAAATGTTCAATTTCATTTTTCATTTTTTTTTCTTAAAATCTGTACAGGCGCACGAATTGTCTTATTATTTTAAATTTCAAGTTGATCGCTGCGGTAGTTGCTGAGTTATTAAGGAGGGAAAAAATGACAGACAAAGCGAGACCATAAGGGTTTCGAAACCGATCTTCGAAACCCTAAAAATGGGTGTAATACTCTATTCGGGTGTTAAGTTGCTGGCAAACCTTGCAGTATTGTCGATTCATGTAGTAGATAGGTAAAGCGGTATACATTTCTTAAAAAAATACGGAAACTGTACGTGACGAGTTGAGCCGAACGCACGCCGTTACGAGCCGAACGAACTAACGGAGCGAAGGCGATCGAATCGATTAACAGTAAAGACTTTATTATATGAAACTTTCCGACAAATCAAACATATTATCGGAATTCATTTGTTTCAAATTGATTCTTCCAGTTCTCCCGGCGCGTTCTGATAGTTCCTCTTCGTATCACAGCAGACAGCCAGCTCTCACCCACTGAACAGCGAGCCCAGCACCGCCGCCGCGCCGAGAAAGGGCGCCGCCTCCGCACCGCCCCCCGCGCCACCGCCACTCTGCAGTTCAAAATAGTGCAATGAATTAAAAGTCGTCGGAAATATCAGAGGACCTTTCGAATGGCAACACGTGCCTGGGGGTCTATTCGCTTTCGACGAAATCGACAGTTGCGTGCTTTGTTTTGTCAAATTGCTATTCTAATTCATCAAAACTCGTAGCTACGGCACGAAGTTTGAAATGGCGGCTTTTGCGGCGGCCACCTCTATTCTAATGGGCAAAATGTACGAACGAAACATTAAATTTGACAGCATTTTTTCAAGAACCACTGTCAATTTGCACGGTAGCTACATAGCTACCTTTTTATTTTCGTAATGTTTTTTCACCATATTTTGTCCATTTATCACTAAAATTTCGGTAGATTTATGATTGTTAAAATATTTTATACACGTAGCGTCCTAAATTATTGAAATTTACTCATGATATTTGAAGATCACTCTCCGTTCCTTATTTTTCAGAAAAGCGGCTCTACCGCCATCTCTTAGCAAAGCCTACAACTAACAACTTCCCCCAGCTGATGACGAAGTTCTTAATTTTACCAAAACTTGGCGCTAAAACCGCTCTTTTAGGGTTCCGTACCTCGAATGGAAAAGGGAACGCTTATCATATTAATTCTTTATTTCAGACACAAGATCCATTTTTGAGGTGATAAAAAGGAAAGTTAAATAAAAATCTTAGATTAAAATATAAAATTCAAAGTAATAGGTACGGTAGGCAAGTACTTAGTACGTCAGGTGGCAATATTCACCTTCCGTCTGTATGTAAGGGTCCGATAACATCAGACGGTCAGACAGGCTTACAATAGTGTCGTTTTTACACATGTCAACCTCAGGACGTTAATGACGCAATTCTCTTTCTTTGGATGGCATTGAAAGAGTCTACACTGAATATTATAGATTATAGAATCACCCTGTTTTCAGTCTGTCTACCTGACTGTAGGTATACCTTTTACCTGAGAAATTTTTTTTCAGGAACGCATGGAGGTATCAAGTTGAAATTAACATCGAACACTGTCTGTAACACCTTGGAGCTGTGAAAAAACATCCTTCTTAGTCAACGCAATCAAAAGTGACAGCCGTTTACGTTTAAACTTAGCAAAGAGCTAGCGCAAATAAAGAGGAAAATCCGAAAACCATAAATAATTTAAAGTTACATAGGTAATTACAAAAAATATTTTTTGATGTTCGCAACAAAACCTATACGTAAGCCTTTATAGTACTTCCCGTTGACCTAGAATCATGAAATTTCGCAAGAAGCAAGGTCTTACAGCAACAAGGAAATGTATTTTTATCTCTAAGTAAAGAGAAAAAACCGAAAACCGTTCATTTTTTGCAACATCACCAAAAAAACGCAGTGTGTCTGTGTAAATGTTTCGGCTCACAAGTATTATGTTTCCAGTATAAATGTAAGCGGGTTAACTTTGAACCTAGTTTGTGTTGAAAGAACACCAACGTTACGGGATGTAACGTTGGTGTTCTTTCAACACAAACTAGGTTCAAAGTTAACAAGGGACTTCATTAGGGTAAATATAAGTTTGTTCGGAACCCTCGCACAAGTCATACTCGTACTTGACTTGTTTTTATTTAATCTGTCCAAGGTTTCTATGCTCTCTGGTGGTTTCATTCACATGATCGTTCACGAAGGTAGTTGGGTGTGCCCGGATCTCGCCCGAATGAAAAATGCCCACCCGACAGAGAAACAGAATAGCTATCACTTGCGTGCGTCGGCCGCATGTCATTGGGTTCGACAGTGTCGGTGGCGGAGAATTGTAATAGGGCCCCTGTGCTCGAATTACATAAAATTCAAAATTTTTTCTTTGGTTCCTTAAAATAATTTTAAGGAACCAAAGAAAAAATGTTTTATGTAAATTTTTATGCAATCGTTTTTTCAATTATTTAAAAAACTATTGCATAAAAATTACAACTAAAAGAAACCATGGAAGAGCACTGTTTTGCAACTGATTTGGCCGAGATTTCAGGATCCCTGCGCGTTAGACCGCAGACCGCAGAAAGATTTATGTTTTGATTCGTAGTTTATTACTAATTATTTGGTTCTTTCATACAGTTTCGTCATACAATAGTTTTCTTGAAAATCAGCAAAAACATCATTTTTGCGCTAACGCCGCCGTTCCAAAACCGTACGTGAAATCCTATGCTTATAGGGTATGCTTATAGGGTATGCATGCATAAAGGGTTATGCTCTTAGGGTTTGGTGTGAGATCGCGCGGGCGATAAGATGCGCATCCGTCATTACATTACTCAGCACCGGTGCGCGGTGCGCCACACGCGGACAACTTCAGTTGTGTTTTCATTACTACGTAAGCCGGCATGCGCTCCCAGAAAACAATAGAATTCAGTGTAAAATCGGCGAGTCTATGTGAGTTCAAAGTTTTTATAGCCTTCTGATCTAATATTTTGTCATTTTGCAACTAATACTGACAAAAACTCTGACGGAAATACAATGTTTATCCGTTTGTTTTACATTTGTTTGACATTAAGCGGTTGACATTTAACATTATATTTCAATAGCTTTCTAAGAGACCGCAACACGATCTTGTTAAGAGGGCTTTTACATCTCGGCGCAACTTTTGACGTGACAACGTCTTATAATTCGATAGAGCCGGCTGCACGCACGAAAAAACATGACTCATGTGGCGTTACCTCGCTCTGAGGCGTTACCTCGCTCTGAGGCGTTCCATGTAAGGCTTGAAGTGCAAGCGAGAGCGCTCGACATCCGTCTCTCTCCTACTTGAGTGAGCGATGCGTCTGCGTGGACAGCTGCTATATTATAGTACGTTTACATGTTTTGATCGAGTATCAAATGCTACCATTCCATCAGTATTTTTTTAAGGGGGTACCTACCCTCAAATTGCTTATTTTCAACTCCGTCGGACCTCCATATCTTCCAAACTACTGAATATTTAACTTTGAAATTTATATATGGTTAAGTTCAGGACTTATTCTATCGATCATATGTTTCGAAAACACGATTCCATAAAATTTTCTCGATAGAAAAAAATCGCAAAGTTACCTCTAATTTTTTACTAAAACCCTAAATACAGATGATACGATCTTGAGATTAAGCATAGTAATTGAGCTAAGTATAAAGTACATTTTATATGTTGCCTTTTTTTCAATTAACTATTCTAATGTTTGTGGGGAGCAAATAACTACTAAGAACTTGATTTTTGGGCTTACGCCGCTTTGCTCTGTCCCGCTCCTGTGAACGCGAAATCCTATGCCTATCCTCTTCACACAATAACGAGGTAAGGTACCCCCTTAAGACGTTGTCACGTTCAACTATCGTCAGTAAACCGACTTTACAGACAACCAATTTTTGACGTGACAACGTCTTATAATTCGATAGAGCCGGCTGTACGCACGAAAAAACATGACGTCATGCGGCGTTACCTCATGCGGCGTTACCTCGCTCTTTTCTTAAGACGTTGTCACGTTCAACTATCGTGAGTAAACCGACTTTACAGACAACCAATTTTTTTTATTTTATTAACGCGCCGAGCGGGCGGCGAGCTACTCAAGCGTAACTTTCTATTGTCTCGCGATTGAACTGACATAGGTCTGGCCTCGATAAGCGCTCGCGCGGTACTGAGGGTAAATCTTACCAGGGTTGCCAGATAAAAGCTAACTCAATTCGCCTAATTTTGCCTACCGAGTAGCCTAAATCGCCTAATATATTTTTTCGTACAAGTAGCCTAATTCGCCTAAGATTTTGAGCTATGGATATTTATCCCAAACTAAGAAGACACGTAAAAAAAACGTAAAACAAAAAAAAAATGTAGGAACTTCTGCAGCAAGATATGGTTTTATTCCTCTTGTAATAAAACAATGACTTCCTGTAGAAGTTCACCATCAATTTAAGCGGGAGAATCTTCATTCCTCGAAGTGGTGGCGGAAGTAGATGATCCAGCTGAATCAATCGGTCTTCTTTGATACATTTTTGAGTTGTACATTTTAATCATTTCGTCCGCAGGGCGAAATTTAGTGCAGCATATTTTTCGCACACTAAAATACAAACGAATGCGAGTTATCGTTTGCATCATCGGCAGCTGCATACGGTTCCGCATTTTGGATTTTACAACAACAATGATGAAACAAGCAATCCAAAAATTCGCGTGCGGCCAGCTTGTGAGCGAGTTTATGAGTTGAGTTAGTTGCATTTCACTTTCTTGTATAGATTTTGAACTCTGTCTCTGTCATACAGCGAGTTAGAATCATTAGAATGAGTTACTACTCGGGCGATTTAAATTGCCACCTGGATTCATGACATCTCATAGCGGCGCTCTAGGCTATGGCCGGGTAGTAGAATGGGGAAAGAACCGAAGAACAGTGGACGTTCATATTACGTTAGAAATTATTTAATTAAATTGCGGTAATCCTGAAGTAGCCTAAATCGCCCGTTCTTTTTTTTCTAGGTAGCCTAAATGGCTACTGGTAGCCGATTGGATTTTTTGTCGCCATTTGACCCCCCAAGGTAGCCTAAATGGCGATAATTCGCCTAATCTGGCACCACTGAATCTTACAATACTACTTTTAAGTATATAATTCATAAAAAAAATAGTAGTGATATGAAAAATAAAATTAATATTGTAGTTTAAGCAAATGTTGATGATTATTTTGGTTTAATTATTGTGTCAAAATGATGTAGATCTTCGGAGATATTGGGGTTTGTTTCGAAGCCTTTTCGGTCGATAATTGAATTCACTTCAGTTTTTTCTTTCTTTACATAAAGGCCTATAACGAAAATGTATTCTATTATTATGGAAGTTTAGGAAATTTGTTATCTAAAAAAATTTTTTTGATGGTCTATATTCAACAGAATCTACAATTTTTTTCTCCAAAAACAGGACTCCGAGAGTTTTGGCCTGAACATGCATCAAAAATAAAAATAAATGCGCACATTAGGGTGTTTAATATTGCGCAAGTGTTGATCTCTCGTTATTCGTGATTTATGTAAAAAATGATTATAATTTGCTCAATAATTATCATATAAAATTGTTACCAGATAATAAATTAGATAAAAAATTAGTAAAGAAACCTGTGACTATTTCGTTTGTTTTATTTTTATAGCCAACTAATTGAAAACTGCTCAAACTTACAACACCAACCTACCCTAACTAGTAGACAAGTGTATGTTCTTACCATCACCATCAACAATGACAAGACAACAACCACCGCGGCCGACACACTGGCGCCTCGCAGAGACATCGGGAACAAGTCCACTGCTGGACTACAGGACTGTGGATCACAGGACGACACGCCTCTACTGACACTTAAACAAATAAGGGAGCGGTTGTTTTTATATTATTCTAATATAGTTGACCACTTGGTTGAGAGTAAACGATAAACTACCGAGTTACTCAACAAAATCTGTTATTTATACGTATCTAATGAGAATCGTAAAATGTAGACAATGTGTCCGCTAGACAAGAGCGAGCCTTGGCTGTTGTCATTCAACTGTATACTTTAGTTTAGTTAGAATCCGAAGCCAATCGTTTAGTTGTAAAGTAATGGTGTACTGAGATCCTGTTTGAGATTTAACATTATTTTATGCAGCTACAAGTTTGAATCAACAAAACAAAGCATTCAGCGTAACTCAAAAGCAGAAGCGAATAAAACGTTCCACTCACAGGATTCGCGAGAGCCGACCGAAGGAACCAGAGGAAGGCAGCAGCTTCCGCAAGTGTATCTGTAACACCTCCACTGCGGTCAGCAAGTCGCTCGCCAAGCGCGGTGGTGATGGATCAACAGCTCCTTTGGGAGAGGCATGTTCAGCTGTGGACTTACAATATGTGACGAGGACTCAGGATTTTTGTAATAAGACTTGAGTTTTTATCTCGCACTAAAGTTCAGGGCCGCGATCACGGTGTGGTGAGGCACGGCACTACGGCTCAAACGTTAGCAGGTTCGCAGGCCGGCATCGGACAATCCACACTGGCCCCGTCAATGGTTTCACATTAAAGATCCGCACCGCACGGAGCGGACAGTAATGCCTGCAATGCCGGAGGATTATTGAAGGCAACTTTTCCATTAAATGCGAATGACGTTATTCGGTTTGCCGATCAGTGGACGCAACTTGTCAGCGGATGGTCCGATGCCGGCCTGTGAACGCGCCCCTGACGTTTCAACTGGTAACGTTTGAGCCGGAGTGCCGCGCCTCACCACACCGTGACCGCGGCCCAGGTCATCGCGGTCGATCAAACGCGTGATAGGTTCAGGTTTACCCCAAGTGTGCAGAGAAATTTTGAATGCGGAAAGCTGAAAAGCGAAACAATAGGCCCACGCGCAGCACAGCACAGCAAAGGGGGCCCACTCCCTGCACTCCCTGCACTCCCTGCAGAGGCTCAGACTAGGTATTGTTACGCAGAGGGACGCCGCCTGTGGACGGTGAAGCCAAGTGTGCGCTCTACTGTATGCTCTATTGTCCCGCAGCAGCGAGGACGCGTCACGCCTGACCGTGCATAATCAGTGAGTACACGACCTACCCACGACGCTGCACGGCACGGTGCTGTCGCAGGTGTCGTCGTGCACAACGGCCGGTGACCTTCCCTGCTGTCACGCGCCACACTGTGCATGTAATGCGTTACGAATTCTTACATAGTAAGGAATGCTAGCTTCAGCCCGAGGCTTTCACGGTTGTTACTTAAGTATCAATCGAATTCAACCGTAAATAATGGGTAATTTGCCCCAGGAAAATTTCCCATCAGGGTCCGGCAGAGGATGATGAATTATACCCCATACAAACTTAGTACCAAAATGATTTGTAATTTGAGAATATTTTCACCATGGTTTGCTATTATTTGTATTAGAATAATATTAATTCAGGTAATTAAGGGGAAAACATTCATTTTTTTTTAAGTCCAGATTTCCCTCTTAGGGGGTTTGCAGGGGGGAAAACTGGAATAACCCAAAACAATCACCATGAAACTGAAACAAGGAAAGTACCACCTAGTAATCGTAGAAGCGCAGAGATGTAGCAGCAATATTTAGGCTTTATTGGTAAATTCACATCGAATTTTGAATCAACAATAGAAGATTAGCCGAGTACGGAGTTGTCGTCTTCAGAGCGAAAGGCTCTCAGTGGAAAAACGTTCGCAACGCAAAGTCAATGGTCATGGGAGTGGGAGGAAACGTCCTCGATTGCACACGAGTATTATTGTATTTACAAGGCGAAGTGCTTCTGAACTGTCAAACGGCCGCTGTTTAACCAGACCTACTTAATGTTTTATCTATTGAATTCATAATGATGATAATGAGGCCATCATAGTCCACTGCTGGACATCTCGCGTCCTTGCGCGGCGTCTGCAGCTTGCCGCATGACCCGCATGCAGCATCTCTCACACGGCAAACGGCAATGCAGGACATTATCGTCAGTAACTTATCCAAAGGCAACACTAATCTGGTTATGATTTAGGGCTAAATATGGATCAAAACTGTAATTTTAATATTTTTTAAACAAACTAAATAAATGAATAAAGGGGAACAACAGTGTCTTATGAGACGGGCCCCGGGGGGCGGGCGTCCCGCGCCATATTGAATCTTGAGTGTAAATCAGGATTGTTGAGTTTATTATATCTCTCGGAATTACGGTCACTTGAAACACGTGAGGAGTTAGGAGTGGCCACCTTATATTTAAAAAGAAAGTGTAGAACATGGAACTTAGACAAAAAAAAATTAAAATCCCGCCGACGGACGTTTTTAGGCTGAAAAGATTTTCATGAACTAAGAAAACTCACGATAAAATTATCTATGACACAAAAAAACTAAACGAAATTGGGTTCATCTTCAGTACTCAGAGGGTTCATCCGTTTGGGAGCTACGATACCACAGACAGATACACAGACAGACACGTCAAACTTATAACACCCCTCTCTTTTTCTTGCGTCAGGTCTGCTTTTTGCGTCGGGGGTTAAAAATAAAACCGAACGTAATCTCAGTAAGAAAATAAACGAACAACTTACATTGAACTAACTGGTCAGTAGAATTTTACAATTTTACTATGAGCAGGCAGACTCATAGATGAAATATTTTTTTATCTTGGTGCTAAATTGTACATTTTCTAGAATACATAGGTGAGGAGCATTCTTCTTGGGGTTTGGTTGCTTTCAATTCTTATCTTAGTAATATTTCCATTGCCTGTGAGGCAGCGCTACAGAGTAGGTAAGTATTGTTATTCGGTTTCCTCTATTCTATATACATATACCTCACGTAATATAGATAAATACCTGAAAATAAACACATTATTTATAGAGGGAAGGGAATGTTCAGTGTTTGTACTAGGTACTTATTACTAAAAATGTTTGGGAGAATTTTAGTAATGGTACCTACGATACAAACATTGCACACAGGTACGGAGTATTAGGTACTTGTCGCAGACTTTTGCAAACAATCTACAGGTAGCTCAATTGATCCATATCATCCATATCCTTATAGTTTTATTCGGAATTTCTGGGGCTACCGATTGATACCCATGCCATGGACTGGACATGTAAGAACAAAAAGACGGTGGCATGCGAAAAAAAAATACTTACACTACATGCTATAATACCTACATAATAATTGACGTCGTGAACGAAAGTGAACGAAAGTCTTCGTTTCAGGTCTGGCCAAAATGGCGTTTTTGTCAGTATGTCCGTACTCCTCTACAGGTCGTATTTTACAACCGATCGGTATGAAACTTTGTGTACAGATTCTATGATTTTATAGAATTTTATTGTCGTCGGGATTTTTTGATTAAAGACGTACTTCTTCCACAATAAGGCAAAAAGGCGGATTTGGAATATCTCCGCTCTAAGAGATTTGATTTTGATGATTGTATTTTTAATTGAAAGGTAATAACATTAAACTGTTCTTATCAAAATTTGGTAAAGATCGGATGAGGATTTTCGGCATGACGAGCAAAATAGCTCCGCAAAATGCTGTAATATGCAAGAGAGCATTTACAGTACAGCGCCACCTATTAGAACATTTTTATAACACTTCGAGAGTTATGTGAAATAGCGCGGCCGCATACACCGTCGTCGTCGGTTAAATAATAACAACAACTTTGCACTGATGGATCAACGCCATCTATTGATACCTAGGTCCAGAATTTCGAGGTTTGCTGAGGAACGTAACTTAGGTACTTTGTATGGACAATTGGTCTAATGGTTGATGTGTTTGTGTAACATTTCGTTCAAAAAATCCGACAACAATCGTATCGCAAGTGAAGTGATCTGTAATACCTACCTACCTTTCCAAGTGCACCTTACCTACCTTACCTACCCTACCCACAAACAAGATTTAATCCGTTCTGGAGAAACAGAAAGGGTACCTAACCATTTCGACTATTTTCAAAATATACCTACCGAACCTGCCTACCGAAATATCCCGTTTTAAATTACTTTAGTACATTCATAAGTTCGCGACGTCTACTGTTCGTAGAACTACTAGTATAGCCTACAAACAATAAAATACACTTACATAAACATAAAAATAAAGTTGGCTAACTTTGCAAGGATAGATAATGCTGATGAAGCAGTTTTTTAAGGGTAAGAAGTGATTTGGCACGTCTGATGTCCAGGGGGAGAGCATTCCATAGACGGGTAGCTTGTACAGTGAAAGATTGGTCGTAGAAAGTGGTGGTGTGGGCAGGGACTATTATGATGAGTGTTTCAGAGGAACGCAAAGAGAGCGAGTGAGAGTTAGAAAGGAATTCAAAGCGCTCCTAGAGATAGGAAGGGCTGGGAGGATAGAACAATATACTGTACAAGAGAGATAGTATGTGAGTATTCCTGCGAAGTCGGATGGTATTCAAAGGGACGTCTGTTTAGGTACATTTTACTTGGATTTCCCTATTATTTTTGAGTCCCGCAATCCCGCGGACTGCGCGTGAGTAATCCTGATACTGTTTCCGCAAAAGCAGTGCGGGATCCCGCCAGCGCGGGATTGGATTCCCTAGGCACGGGAGTGCCTAATGTCAGGCGATCTAAACAGTCGTCTTGTTTATACTGACCAACACTACCGATCCGATTGTGGTGTGTGGGTACCGTGACCTACCTAATATGTACTATTTACATCGACAAGGTTCCGGAGTATTCTGATCGCGCGCGGATTATACGTAGGTGTGTGTATGTGTAGTGTGTGTTGTGTAGTGTGCACCAGGAACAAGATAGTCGGCAGATTCACAAATCGAATTCGGCATCTTGTGAATGTTCCCGCGGGAGTCGGGAGGGCGCGGCGCGGGGGAGGCGGGGCACTAGGCACTAGGCAGGCGGCGGCAGGCGGCACAGGCAGTACCCGGCGGCCCGTCGTCGCGCGCGGACGTGTCGCGAGCGAGCGAGTGAGTGCGTGTCGCCAGCGCAGCGCCGGCACTCGGTGAGTGACATTCATAAATAAATAATTTTCAGCATTATCTTTTAGTGTGATTTTTATGAGAAAAGTTTTCTGAAAGTTCATGTTTTCTTTGAAAATTTACTGATACGTTGTTTATCACTATCAGTCAGTGTTTAGTGTTTTATCAAGGAGATAAAAGACAGGATCTCTCGGGTGGGATTGTGTAGATAGGATTATGTGTGATTATAATAGAGAGTTAGGGAGCGTGTGCATCTGTGGGCCCACGGGGGCGGGGGCGGGGGGCAGCCTGCTGGAATACCGAGTGTAATGTGACTGTTGACTGTATGTATAGCTATATACCTAGATCTTATCTCTACAGGGTTATTGATAACTAACTACGTGATAAATTCAAAGAACTAAACATAATGACAGTACCGTATACCATGAAAACTTGTTGTACCCTCATAGAAATATCAATTCTAAAAACGATAGTATCCTAAATAGCGATAAACATAATTTTAAAACCAGAAATAAACATAAATTTTGCTTTCTATATCGACGTGAAAAAGCGGAAACGTAGTAACCAACAATATGGAAAGTGTTCACCAGAGCCAAAAAACTTTTGAGAATTCAGAAAAAAAATCATATCTCCTGTAATATTAATCGCACAAGTGCCATTTTTTTATGAGAAATGTATTTTTGCATCTTTTATCAAGGCAACTACCCAAATTCTACTAGAAGTTACTTTTTAACTATGTTTATGTGGGTTACAGCAATCGTAATTTTTTTTTTGAAACGCAGAAACGCTGTAAATGCAATGCAAAAATGTATGGGCGACTGCAAATCAAGTGTTTTCTTATAAAGCGGAATTGCTGTAACTACATATCAGAATAATTTCAAATACCTTAATTTTGACTTAAATGCAATATTTTTTGTAACTAGGTGCACTGAAACGGCTTTATTGCTAAAAGTTAGAGAGGATAGTAAAATTAAAACGATGTAAGTATGGAATCCGGATCCTGCTCCTAAGAGTAGCAGACGAGTATGGCGATATAAGTCAGCACTGGGATGAGATACGACATTTCTTCGCTTTTTATCCTTGGCGGCGAACGTGTTTCACTTCCTGTGATCCAACTGTCGCCGTGTGCCTATGCTGTAACGAGGGTGATTAGAAGTGACTACTTGGAATACTTTATTCCATACATTGATGCTTCACCCTCCGACAGGACTACTCCGTGGTTTAACTCCTCGTGTGCCAGTGCTGCTGCGCTGAAACACAGGGCTTATCTTGCGTGGCTCGACGCCCGGAACAGTAAAGCCTCAAACAAATCACAAAGGAAGACAGCCTACAACAAAGCCGCTAAGTCCTTTATGAAGACGCTAAGGAAGGCTCGCTTTGACCAGATTGGCCAACTGGGAGCGAGGTTTGCCTCATTCCCAACAAGCAGTAAAGCCTTCTGGTCGTTAGCTTAATCCGTCGAAACTTTAGCCGTCCTTCACTTCCTCCATTCCTGAACCCAGACGGATCGCTGGCCCACACTGCGCTGCGGATGAGAAAGCAAATTTATTTGTGACTCAATTTGCAAAGGCTTCACGTCTTGAGCCCACAAACGTTTCTCCACCCAGCCTTCCTCGATGATCGAAATCCACTTACATCAAAAATAAGTGCTCAAAACGTTGCGTGGTCTCGATGTGAACAAGGCTAGTGTTCCGGAAGGAATATCGGCTGTGGTGCTGAAGTCCTGCGCTCCTGAGTTGTTTCTCATTTTTATGCGACTATTTCGCCTGTCCTTGATATCTGGTAAAGTCCCCAAGTCATGGAAGCTTGATAATGTGCCAGTGCACAAGAAAAGTAGTCGAGCTGACCTACGAACTATAGCCCCATCTCATCAGTCACCTCCCTGTTATGTAAATGCATGGAGCGTGTCCTGAATGGTAAGCTCCTGACATACCTCAAAGACAGCGACCTCGGGTAGTCGTTGACGGCTGCTCGTCTGATCAATTGGCTATCAACGCCGGGGTACCTCAGAGGACAGTACTCGCCACGTTGCCACGTTGCCTGCTGCACATTAACGACCTGCTGGTATCCGGTATCATTGGGAACGCAGACGACAGCCCCGTAGTAGAGAGGTACCTTTCCAATGCCAAGGCCATTCGGAATGAAATACAGGCGCAAAGAGAAGACATGGTGCAGCGCTTGAACTTGACCCTTAAGGCAGTTTCGGATTGGGGCAAAGCCAGTCAGGTTAATTTCAATGCCTCGAAAATGCAAGCATGCCTCTTCTCTGAAAAAAAGGTCTGTTGGTACAGGCTCTCATTTTCTCGAATGTACCGGTACCTATAAAAGATCAACTGGAGCTCCTTGGTGTCACTCTCACCCCAATTTTGAACTTGGGTACCTTCATCGAGTCGAAGGCTAAAACAGCAGCCATGAAGCTAGGAATCCTAAATAAGGTTAAGCGATACTTCACGCCGGGACAATTTCTATCTCTTTATCAAGCACAGGTTCGATCTGGTTTAGAGTATTGCTGCCATGTTTGGGACGGCTCGGCCAAGTTGCAGCCTTGAACTTGATAGAACAAAGAACCTTCAGACTCATTGACGAGCAGCACCTTGCAAAGACTAATGTCCAAAGTCTCGGTGTTCAAGACTCTCGATCCTTTATAGATCCTACATTTCGGAGAATGCTCAAGGAACTACGTGACCGGATCCCACCATCCCCCTTCCACTCTAGGAAAAGCAGACGCACAGCGCAATACCCTCCACTTGCACTAAGCGGCCTTTTCCTCCACCTTCATTATCCGCATTGCTAAGGAATGGAACTCGCTTCCTGCTTCTGTGAATAGGTATCTATTCGACCTTCGTGATACACCGTCGGCGACATCCTCGCTTTCCGTCAGGTGAGATTGCGATCAAACGATGGTCTATTGCCCAGAAAAAAAAATAGAAATACCTTATTTATTGGCACTTAAAAAATTAATAATACCAAAATTATACAAAACCTTAGTAGCTTGTAACCCTTATTCTAATTAAAACAAAAACAAAATCAAATTTAATAAACAAAGCATACTTCTAAAAAAACTTGTTAACTTTTTTAATGATTTATTTAATTTTAAATTTAGGGTGAATTTTGAACTTACGTTTTAAAACATCTCCTCTCACGCGTAAAAATTCACTTACAGCAAACACAACACACTCTCTTGACGGTTGCGTAGTGACGGAGCGGGACGTAAGCCGCAAGCCACACAGGCGCGAGCGCAAGTATTAATAGCGGTAAATCCCCATGATCAATATTCGACAACTGTACTATAAAGGGCATAAATACGAAAATCCTACGAATTTAGACTTTTTAAATTAGCGTAACTGATAACTGTCTAATCTCGGTGTTTGTAAGAACTGTAGTAAGCCACGACAAATAACAATTTATTATATTATAATTGTAGTAAGCGTGGTGCGTTTCAATTTTCTTATAAGCAGAAACGCTGTAACCCGCATTGCTCAAAGTTTCAACAGCGCTGTAACTACCACGATCATATATTTTGCAAAAGGTGAATTGTTGTAAATGCAAAATGTTCGAAAAGAACATTTTTTTATGCTATTTACAGCAAATGCTTAGGTGGTCCCTCAAAAAAATAGGGTGAATCTCAACGCTGTACAAAATTTTCTATTGGTCGTAGAGCCACGGGAGTTGGACCATTCGACGCGGGATTTTTTTCTGATTCCGAATCTCCAATAAAATAAAATTGACTTGGGTGTTGGTTACTACGTTTCCGCTTTTCGGCGTCGATATTATAACTCGCTTTGACCACAACTAGGCTACACAAAATGAAAATATCTTTTAAAGGGCAATGTATTTGCTTCTACAACAAAACTCCTAGTGAGTTGCAAAAATTATCGGCAAATAAATTAAAAAAAATTGGCAAAACCTTGCTGTGCTTATAGGCTAACTATAAAATATCAGATTATCTAGAGGATAAAAGGAAGCTTGGGACGGGGTTTGCTCCAACTCGAAAAATAACAACTAACAGGCTAAAGGTTTCTTCGTCGCTTCTTTAACTTTAGTCTACATACCGAAGCGACAGAAATAAAAAATATCACTTTATTTCTGTGTCAGGGTTTAGTTTTATAATTTGACCTTTTCTTAGTGTACATTTATTGTATTTGTGGAAATAAAGAGTTTTTGATTTAGACTGTCACTGCGTGAACTGCAGAGCCGGTCCACCTTCACGAACACGTTCGTGGAGCAGTAGCTTGCTAGAAGCTGTCGGTAGTGGATGCGCAGGGGTACGAGCAGTGTGTGTTGTGTAATGTATGTCAAGTGGAAACGACATCTCTTGAGTAGAGTGGTCCTTCGAGGATGCTGGTCCAGGGCGCGGACCTCTCAAATTGTAATGGGATCCAGTTCAGAGGTTATTTTATTAGGAAAGGTTAAATAAACTCAAATAAATAGTTCGAGATACCATCTATGACTGAACTACGTTTCAGGAAGTTTACCCATGTGGGTTGTGTTTTTATACCGTAAGTAATTCTATCCTACTTCCTGCTAATATTATAAATGCGAAAGTTTGTGTGAATGTTTGGTATCTCCGTAACCACATAGGTAACCGATTTAGATGATACTTGGTAAGTATGTAGATATGTTTAATATGTTTAAGTTCTAGAATAACACATATCTGATGATCTTATTTTCTAAAATTATCCTCTAGGGGATTGAAAAGGGTGGTCAAATTTCTATGGAAAATTATTATTCCTTGGTTCGATTACTCAAAAAAATTTATACTATCTTAATATTATATAAATCACATGTCACGTTGTTTGTCCACGATGGACTCCTTAACTACTTAACCGATTTTTTATTAAATTAGCACACCGTGTGCAATTTGATTCAACTTGAAAGATAGGATAGCTTATTCAGGGAAGGTTTAAAAGGTGAGAGCAGTACAATGTTCGCCGAGTCAGCTAGTAATATTATAAAGAGGAAAGATTTGTTGTTTGTATTGAACAGCCTGCGAAACTACTGGACCGATTTGAAAAATTCTTTCACCGTTAGGAAGCTTACTTTTCAGGGAGTGACATAGGCTATATTTTATCCCGGATTCCCACGGGAACGGGAACTACGCGGGTGAAACCGCGGGGCGATCGTCTAGCAAACTATAAAGTCAATAATGAATTTTATACTACACCTGCTCGGAAAGTTGCCTATTCCTTTTCCATTTGTAGAATAGAAATGTCTTTGCAGGTCTATAGGAAACCGGGAGGAAAAACTGTATGGAATTTCATTTTTCACGTGTTTTAGCGGGAGGAAAAGGTGTATGGAAATCCATTTCTAACGTGTTATTTTTTTTTAATTTCCTAAAAGATCGGCCGGTAGCTATGGTTATTTTCGTTCGGTCAAACGACAAAAAGTTTTTAATCCAAGTCCATTAGGCCTCCTCCGATTTCCGAACAATATTTTGAAAAAAGAACCCAAAGGCTGGCGCGGTCAATGAGGTTTTACCAACATCATTGGGCGCGGTAAGTTCTTCTTTGAGTTTCATTATCTGTAATAATTTTAATATAAATTTCAATTAATAATTAATTCTGCTTTTTATTTTCCTCGAAGGTGTAGTATAAAGCACTATTTATCACTCGGCAGAAAGTGCGATTCCTACCTCGTGTGTTTTAAGGCGACACACTCGGTAGGAATTGATCACTTTCTCGCCTTGGTGTTAAATGCACTAATGTATTTTTACCTTACCTCTGTGTAATAAATTTCTGAATATTTGTATGATTTCCATGCGGGGAAAGATGCGGGGCAGCTAATGTTTTATAAAAAAATCTAGCAATTTGTCTCTCTTTCTTACTTAAAAACCTACGAGCTAATTCTGAGCAACATCTAAGATCGGTATGTCTTCTTCTGCCGTCGTTACGTCAGCATGAGAGATCTCAGAGGTTCTCAATCTAATCTGTCATGTACTTCGTTGCGTAGCGGGTGCTACGCGTGTCTTAGCGGGTGCTACGCGTGTCTTAGCGGGTGCTACGTGTGTCGTAGTGGGTGCTACGCGTGTCGTAGCGTATGCTACGCGAGTCGCAGCGGGTGCTACGCGTGTCTTAGCGGGTGCTACGCGTGTCTTAGCGGGTGCTACGTGTGTCGTAGTGGGTGCTACGCGTGTCGTAGCGGGTGCTACGCGTGTCACATTTGATTTTTTTAGGCTAAGCCACTCTGTAGTATTTCACCATACATATGCAAACCTGCATTTTGCACACGCATCACTTTTCTTTGATTATTATAATTTTTACCTACTATCTTCAGTACGAGGCCTACTCTAGAGAGAGACACTATCCAAGGAACACTTGCCACCTTGCCTTTGTATTAACATAGCTGGTGAATAAAATTTACGAAAGTGAACAGTGAACCTCGTGGTCCTACTCATTTGAACTGGCGTTAAGTAACTGTTACACCTATCCGTGACCAAGTGATACATACAATATCGAAGTGCTTTATTTCCTTTAGACCTTGCAGGACTCTTGACCGGTCACAAATTTAAATTACATGACTAAAACTAGGAAATAACGTGATTGATTTTTTGTTTATCTTTTGGTAAAGTAAAGAAGTGAAAAAAAATCTTTTACCTAGACCCTCCAGAGTCATAGTGGATGCTGATGCTGAGGCTCGCAGCCAATTCCTTAACGGCAATGAGTGTATGCTGTGAGACTCCTCGCTAATGTGTTTGTGCTGGGGCTGGGAGGCAGCCTCCGACGGAGCGGTACAAGAGCTGATGCATGTGGCAATCGTTGAAGCACGTGCTTGTGCACGGGGCGCAGATGAACTGTGCACTAACTTTTAATAGACCGCGTAAAACCAACTTTGAATGTAATATAACGACATGTTTATACTAGCTTCTACGCGCGGCTTTGCACGTAAACAAAACAAATGATAATGAGACGAACGATGAAGTTACCTAACCACGATCCCATCTACCTCCTTGCTAAGTTCCATTTAATTATTATTATCAAATAATAGAAACAAATTAGAACTAGTATTTACACTTGAAAGAATTGAGCTAGCGGCAGACTGTTCCAAGAAATCTACAGGTAGCTCTACTGAACCATATCAATATCAGTCGGAGGCGTCCCAGAGACGCTGGCTGCATTGCCTCGCTGTATGGCAAGAAGTCTTGTTTGAAAAGATAATGTTTTATCTTATAATGTTTCCACTAACGGCTGGTTGTTTGTACGCCGATCAACTCATCAATGATTAAATCTCTTTTCGAACACTGAAAAGAGCACTATTGAACATTTTACAGTGTTCAATTTGCATCCATTTTGAAAAGACCTACACGAAGTCTTAATTTTTTTTTTTTTTTATTTATCTTTGGGAAACAAAAAGCTTTAGATCTAGAAGATTAAACACAATATTATAAGAGTTAAGCTAAGCAGCTTCCACACATCGTACGAGAATAAATTATCCGATAATATTATACATAAACACATGTTACAGAAATTCAAGAATAAGCAGTTGAAGAGCCATATCAACCGTTCAAAAGGGAAAGGTACAGCTTTGTACCTTCGCATTGTTACTACAATTAATTAATAATGTTACTACCTACTAGATACCTGTAGTTAGTAAAATAATGTAGATAATAAGTGTAAAATATACATAGAAATGATAAGGTATTATATAAAAATAAGAATCGTAAATAGTATATGTATAGCAGTGTCTGCCAGTAAATGGGTTACGAATGGGTAGGTGGTTGTGTTGTGCCAAAGAAATTGCTGTTAATTATTTTTTTAAATGCGTTAGGTCTAGATGTAAAGAGATCGAAGTCAGCCGTGCTGTAAGTGCTATTAAAAAGGTAGGCAGTTCGAGACATGAAGGAGTTCTTACGATAATTTGTCACACAGGTAGGAACATGCAGCTTTAGGTAGTTGCGTCTTGTGGAAGCACGGGTCGGGGTAATGATCTTAATCCTAGAGAGAAGATGCGGGCAGTCAAGCCTATTAAGGATAATATTATGGAAGAATGTGAGGTCGGCGGCATCTCTACGAAGTTTCAACGTTAGCAG
Source organism: Eupithecia subfuscata (assembly GCA_963564075.1). Lineage (NCBI taxonomy): Eukaryota > Metazoa > Arthropoda > Insecta > Lepidoptera > Geometridae > Eupithecia > Eupithecia subfuscata. The sequence continues at coordinate 28,193 of OY751123.1, forward strand.
ATGGTGGTGCTTGCAGGTTTCAGTGTAGTCGTAATCAGGAATATATATTTTGTGTTTAAAATTAAGGTGTCTTAGGAATTTCCTTTGTACTTTATCTAAGGAGTCAATGTAATTGTTATACCGCGGATTCCACATGCCGAAGCATAATCAAGTTTACTTCTCACTAACGAGCAGTAGAGGATTTTGAGCGATTTTGTAGTCTTAAAGTCTTTGGTGATCCGCAGTATAAAACCAAGCGTCTTCATGCTGTTCTTGATTATGTGTTCAATATGCTTGTTGAACAGAAGCTTCGAGTCAAGTATAACTTAAGTAAAATTTATGGTATTGCAAAAATATTCCGTTCACTTATCATCGCGCTTATTTAAAAAAACTTCGAAATTATACTAAACATTATTATTTGTGCTAAATTTCTAATTTTACAAATTTTAACATCTTAAGGGCTTACCAATACTATAACAAGGTTACTATACCAAGAGAAAACAACTCAACTTTGTGCTTATTACAAAAATAAAATGTTTCCGGTTCGTTCCGGACACACTCCACAACAATATGTCCACGTCTTCCACTACGTGACATTCGGCACAGCACCGACACAATGCAGGTCACCTCATTGCTAATACCTTATCAAAGTCCTTGTAATCCTGGAAAGACAATTCTATAATCAACACTTAACTAAAACCATAAATCCGCAGTTAACGGGCGACCTCCATCAAACTATGAAGTCCATTTCACGGCGCATTAACTCATAATCCAGTTACTTAACCCGAGATTATATCGACACTTGTCTTGTTATCCACTCGAAGCCGCCGGTGTAAACTGGTCGCTAGTAATCCCACTTTACTTACATCCGTGGGATGTCCACTCAAATATCGATAACTTCTGTCTTTCTCCAAGTGTTGTTTGAGATGCAACGACAAATGTCCACGCCTTTTATTGTGAGAACTTCTTTAAGCACTTTCTGAACAGTGACCGAAACTGGGCCGTCACGCTCGGCTCGGTTACGCTGGCTCGGGTATTCTCGGCTCCATTCGTCTTCTTCTAAATATGTACTGGTGTCGATTCCGTTGTTGAGTAAAACTAAAATAATTCGACTAGATCTCTAGCCGTTCCTTTCTAACGATATAAATAAAAAGATCAACGATGTGTTTAGTGCTTGCTTTAGCTTAGTTTCGCCCGAGCTAAATTGACACAACTGTCTAAAATGCAAATAAGTTTTCACTTCGTTCATGAGACCATGAGAGGACACTCATTTTTCACATTATTTATTATTTTCTCACGAGTCATTACAGTTATTGTAGTTTGATGGCATCCCTTCAGTAGAATAGATTAAGATAATAATAACGCGTTTAATAAGGCTTTTTAAAGAATGAACACGAGACACTCCCCCCTCTCCGCCAAAAACACGGCACCCCCCCCCGCGCGAGCTTGGAGAAATAACTCTGCTGATGGAAGGAAGGGAGTAAACCAGGACAAACAAAGACTGATAACTCACGCGTGGACGTGTCAGGCGAGCGAGGTGTACCTACTGATACAACGAAACTTCTGCGATCCTTCTGTCGTTATATAATAGACGACTGATGTGGCGCGGCGAGCGAGGGTCAGCCCGTAGGCTGACACAGGAGGTTGCAAATTCTATTCCCGCCTTGGGACAAATGTGTGTACGATCGACATTAGTGCATTTTACACCAAGGCGAGAAAGTGATCAATTCTTACAGAGTGTGTCGTTTTGGGCCCGAGGCGCAGCCGAGGGCCTTAAAACACACGAGGTAGGAATCGCACTTTCTGCCGAGTGATAAATAGTGCTTTATACTACACCTTCGAGGAAAATAAAAAGCAGAATTAATTATTAATTAAAATTTAGAAGATCTTACCGCGCCCAATGATGTTGGTAAAACCTCATTGACCGCGCCAGCCATTGGGTTCTTTTTTCAAAATATTGTTCGGAAATCGGAGGAGGCCTAATGGACTAGGAGTAAAAACTTTTTGTCGTTTGACCGAACGAAAATAACCATAGCTACCGGCCGATCTTATAGGAAATTAAAAAAAAATAACACGTTAGAAATGGATTTCCATACACTTTTTCCTCCCGCTAAAACACGTGAGAAATAAAATTCCATAGAGTTTTTCCTCCCGGTTTCCTATAGGTCTGCAAAGACATACTTTCTATTCTATATATGGAAAAGGAACAGGCAACTTTCCGAGCAGGTGTAGTATAAATATAATTATGTTCCGGGTGTTTTGGGTATTTTTTATGTATAGTAAAAAAATATCTGCGAGTATCATGTAATCAGTTATCTAGTAGGTACCCATAACACAAGCTCCGCTTAACTTGAGGCTAGACAATGCCGGGTTAATCGTCCAGCATTACTTATTTAATTATTATCTCTCTCGGATAACGGTCTATGAGAAACACTTGTTCTAAACGAACAGAATTAATGAAAGTAAGAGTAATTTATTAGTATGAACTGTCAATCGTACCATCTATGAACGCACAGGCGGGCGCGGGCGCGGGCGCGGGCGCGGGCGCGGCGCTCCCGCCGGGCGGCGCGCGGCAGACTTCGGATGTTGACAGATGCCTTGATCTAAGCCTTATAAAAAGTGTTCGTTGTCTAGTACATTGAAGAATAAACTACTAATAATGAAGAATCTCGATCATTCAGCGCCGTAGTTTACCTAATACTTTAGTATATTGTGTTAATATTTGCCTTGTTTTTTATAAATTAAATAGCGTAGCTCTTGTCGGTGTAATGATACAATTTCCTCCAGTTTTCTCTCTCCAATACAATGTCTCTTACTTCTCTATCGGACATGCATGACAGTGGCTTTCTCCTTGATCTAACTCGATCATTACGAGTATACACGTATCTTTTACTTTTCAACCGACCAAAAATGGAGGAGGTTCTCAAGTCAACGTGTCTATTTTTTTTATGTTCATTCATTGAAAAAAAAAACAAACAAGCAAATTAATGAATTACGTAAGGCGTGGTGCACGGCGCGGCGGCGGCGCGGCGCGACACGCCTCTCCGCCGGAAAATGTTTGACGCCGACTCAAAATAACTTAGGTATACTTGCATTAGTTCAAGAATTTAGTTATTAAGGTTAAATCAAAGGTTTACTATTTTTAGCTTTTCAGTTTTTTCGGCGGTTTCATTTTTTTGTTAATAAGTTTTATTATTGAAGTATTGAACTATTAAGGGAACGACTGATCTATATAAAGCTGGGAGATATCACTCTTAGCAATAAGGCCGCCCTTGGTACTTCCGCAATCCACACGTTTCTCTGGATTGGCTAGGTTTCTCACGGGAGGAGGGCTCTAGTCGACGTTCTGCCGAGTCGGGGCCGTTTGTTTGAACAACTTTATGTAAGTACAGCGAGGTGGGTCTTGTCTTGTATTACTCTTTGTTAATGTTGTTAAAAGTAATTACGTGCCTATCTCTTCTAACCGACATCGAAAAAAGGAGGAGGCTACATGTTCGACTGTATGTATGTTTTTTTTAAAGTAAGTACCTACCTATGTTGGTCGATTTCTCCGTCAAATATAGTATGATTTAAAAATATTGCTATTGTATAGAATAATCCCGAGGTGATCGCATAAATGAAATCCAAGGGGACTGGAAGTCGGTTTATCAAATTGTATTTTTTAACTCTCCCTGGTTTGGGAGACCATCTCCTCGATGGACTGACGGCATTAGAGCTGTCGCAGGAAGTCGATGGATGGAGGCAGCTCAGGACCGCTACTTGCCGCGTCGTCTGGGGGAGCCCTGCGTCCAGCAGTGGACGTGTCTCGGGTTATATAATAATGATAGCTTCTATTGGTAAAACAAGCAATATTTTCGAAGAACTCTTACATTAAATATCTTTATTCACAAAGAAAATTACAATAAAATAATAGAAATAAATTAGAACTAGTATTTACAGTTGAAACAATTGAGCTAACTGCAGACTGTTGCAAACAATCTACAGGTAGCTCAACTAATCCATATCAACACCAGTCGTCGCGTCCCCGCTACGCTGGCTGCATTGCCTCGCTGTATGGATTGCTGATACGCAATGGTAAGTTCGTTGACCTGGTTTGTAGGAAGGCGCTTAGAATGCGATATTGCCATAGGGCATCCTCCTCGACAGGTTGATGGATGGACCGCCGCGCGCCGCGCGCCGGGAGCCGAACCCGCACCTCGCCGTTTCATTCATTAGCGAATTCAATTGAACACTCGTCACGCAATCATCAATCACTTGTTCTAAGAAAACTCATTTTCCTCATTGCCTGCCTGCAGCTCGACTGTTTACTGAAATTACAATTTAGGTCCAACATTAACACCACTTAGCTCGTGAAATCTTGAAAAATTGTCGCTTTAATTAAAATAAATTGAAGTGTTTCTATGAAAAACTTAATTGGATGCTGTTTATAATTCACTATTTGTGTTCTTCTTGGCTCCCCTACCGAGCCCTCATTTAGATTTTTATCCAATTACTACTAACTTAGTAACTTACATAAAGTTTGAAATTTGTTTTGTTTTTTTTTTCATATTTTGCGACTGATATGCATCTTGTATTGAATTGATACATCTCCTAGAACTATAGCAGTGCCCGGGCGCACTGCCGCCCGCCCCCGACTCTGCCCGCCCTGGCTAGCGTTCACCATAAACTCCCCCTTGGGAGATGCTTCTGTAAATTATTCCTCTCACGGAGTAATCTTCCGAAAATCAAATCAGTGGTCAGGACGTGTCCCCCCCCCGCACCCCCTCCCTCCTCCCCCCCCCCCCCCGCAGCTCCACCGACATGTCCCGCTCTCGCCGCCGTCCGCGTCTAATATGAATAAGTGGTAACGTTAATTCGGCTGCTCGTTGATAAAACCTGCCAAATTAGTGGAATTAGCAGCGGCCATTGTTTTAAACAACAAAGGTGAATGAACTTCTCGGAAATGTACAAACTGTAGAAGGTATGACTAGATTCTGCCCGCGGCTTCGCACGCGTTTTTTAATTTTATAAACCAGCATTACTTTTCATAACCCTTCGCTAATAGATACTGCAAATAGATACTTCTGTTAGGAAACATTATTGTAAGTATGACTTGTATTTATCCGCTAGCCTAGGGCGATAGGAGGGGATAAGGAACATTTAGTTTTGAAAAAAAAATAGGCAATAATCTGTTTGAGTCAGCCGACGAACACCCGCAGTAGACGCGACGTGGCAGCGCCTGCGTCCCACTCGTGGTGAAACCGCATTACTTCAGGAAGCTTTTGGGGCACGGCACCAAACATTTTATAATAAACTGCCCAAAAACTTAATGTTACTATCACCACATTATTTAAAAATAAACTTCATAAACTACTGACATCAAAAGGCCATAATAATGTAAATGACTTTTTATTAGACGATCTCCGCGCCTCGCGGGCGAAGGTCCGCCTGCGGCGCAGGAGGTTGCGTGCGGGTTCGATTCCTGCCTTGGAACTAAATGTTTGTTTTTACGATCTACAAATATTTGTTCCGAGTGTTCTGGTCGTTTCTTTGGATAATAAAAAATATGTATGTATGTAAATGCTGTGTGGATTGTCCAACATTATTTACTTATTAGATATGAACATAAATATTAAATTACAAATACATTAGAGATTGAGCTGGTTAATGCAGCAGGTAATAATAATTAATTCAATAAGATTTATATACTACACTAGTTTATGCCCGCGGCTTCGCGCGCGTTGTTCCTATGGATACGTTCAAAGGTAATTTCTATCCCATGGGAACTGATTTATGGGATAAAAAGTAGCCTATGTTTGATTCCAGGCTTAGAACTACACCGATGCAAAATTTGAGCTCAATCTGTTCAGTAGTTTTGGTGTGAAGACGTAACTAACATCCATCTATCCATCCATCCATCCATCTATCGATCCAAACTCTCGCATTTTTATTATTAGTGTGAAGTGTGATGTGAAGTGTGATAGTGTGTAATATAGACATATCAAATAAAAAGCGCGAGGCTGCCGACCTCACCTTTCTGCACAACATCACTTTGAACATTATTGATTGTCCCGATCTTCTGTCGCTGATTCAAATCCAAGTTCCGCATCGTGCTGTCAGTCGCCGAAACGCTATGAAACTTTATGTCCCACCGTGTTCTACTAACTACCGCAGAAGCTCTTTCTTTGCACGCACTTGTAACCTTTTCAACAGGGAATATTCTAACGATATGGACTTATTCTCTTTGAGGCAAAATGGCATAAAAGTTCATATTAATAAATCTTTCTTTGCAGATTAAATCTACAGTAACAATTATCTTACTAAATTTACTTTATTCTGTAAGTGTATTTCTGTGTATTGTGTGTTTTGGTTTGATTGGCTTAAATGTACATTAATGTTATAAATGTCTATATATTGAGTGACGTACATGAGTAGGTAAGTGTTTTCGATCCATATTATTATAGCTTTGTTTAAATTGTTAAATTGTTAGTTTATCAGTTCTAAGCACTCATGGATTGCTTTTAAGTTTTTAAGGACACTTTTCATATTGACTACCCATAAGCGAAAACTACTAGGCTTAAGTTACCCATAAGTTTCAACCAATTTTGTACAATAAGCTGTTTGTTTTCCAAATAAATTAAAATTAAATTAAAAAGTAATTAAGTATTACTGTACTGTATGGGGAGGCCTGCGCCCAGCAGTGGACCAATGCAGGCTGTCGAGGTGAGGAGGGGAAGTATTACTGAACCAGCTCAATCTCTAGTGTGTTTGTAATTTAATATTCTCAATTAGTAAATTTGTAACCTAATTTGTTTATTTGTCTGTAACTAGACTCGCCTACTGACTTATATGAGTACATATTTGCATGCCCTAGTTCCAGTCTAGGCAAAACATGTTTGGTGCTGTTACCGTTCTTCCATCTTCGTGCGCCATGTTTACAAATAAACCATTTGAATTTGAGAAGCGAGTCCGTTCCAGCCAACTTCGGTTAACCGACCTATGAGATCCTACACAGATCTCGCCGGTTTCGTAGGACACGGTAGAACGGCTGCTGTTGCTGTTGTCACGGCACAGTAGCACGCACACAGCAGGCAAGCTCCGTGCGTCCTTCCTCCGGACATCCGGATCCAATACCCTGCCTCCCCTCCCCTCCCCTCCACCACCCTCATAGTAACTGTCACATACGCTGCTCCCTTCAAGTCGTTTGACTGTGAGTGCTCCTTCAGTGAAAGAAGACGTGTCTATTGCAGACTGTTATAGCTTTCGCCCGCAGCAACACATGCTTTTTAGTGATTTGTAAAAAAATTGAGGCCTCTAAAGATTTCTCTATTCAAAGAGGGTGACCCATCCCATGGTATTGGGCGTGGACAAACATCAAAACTTTTACATATGGATTGTCCAGCATTATTATTTACTATCAACAGAATCCATAAGGTCATTCTCTCTGGTCTATTGATTCTAAACTCTATTGATTTATTGTCTACCAACTTTGCATTTGTTGAAAGGCTCTCTTGTTTTGTTTTAATTGGGAAATAAACAGTACTTGCAGAACTTAAAATAAACATAAACCAACATAATTTCCTCCATTATGTAAACATGCAGAGCTAAATGAACAGAGCAAATTAAAAACCAAGGTGAAAATACATACAAAACAAACATAATTAACTAAAACAATCTGAATAGAAAGGATATCATATGAAAGGTATCGGTTTGTACATTTCAAAACAGTTCTTAAAATTTCTGTGGGTTTCATACTTTTTGAAATATTTTGAAAAAAGTCGAAATTTTACCCGTTCCCCCCCCCCCCCCCCCCCCTATCCTCCGAAGTTTGCAGAGCGATCCATTCAAAATGTATAAAGCGTTTGTAGATATAGACCTATATTTTACAGGAAAAATATAGAAAAGTCTGTAAAATGAACACTTTTTGAAAAATGGTCAAAAAGAGGGGGGATAATTTTCAAAAAGGGAAGCTATTCCACTGAGTGGGGTTTCACATGAAAGGTATCGGTTTGTACATTTCAAAACAGTTCTTACAATTTCTGTGGGTTTCATACTTTTTGAAATATTTTGAAAAAAGTCGAAATTTTACCCACCCCCCCCTATCTCCGAAGTTTGCAGAGCGATCCATTCAAAATGTATAAAGCGTTTGTAGATATAGATCTATTTTATTTTATATATTATTATTATTTATTATATATTATTTATATATTATTATTATTTATTATATATTATTTATCTATTTTATATATTTTACAGGAAAAATATAGAGAAGTCTGTAAAACGAACACTTTTTGAAAAATTGACATAAAGGGTCCCCCCCTTAATTTTCAGAAGGGGTGGCAAGAAGGGGGTATATACTTGACCTCACATTCGAGATACGATCCTTCAGTCGTCAACATAACATAGTGAGCTCCCGATGGTATTATTGTTTCTGTCCTCACGAATACTCCGAGCTTGCTGAGCGGAAATAGCTAAGCAAAATGAAAACTGAAATGAAAATTATTTAGAAGTAAAGAATAAAATGATTGAAATACGTGCCAGAAAAATGACACATGGCCCAGCTCGATGCACGGCATGGCGCCATGCTGCATGCTGCAGCGCTGGTATCCTGCTAAGGGCTGCATTGGAATGTGTACATTCAGTAGCGGGGGCGCAGACACGGTCGTCGAGGCGTTCTTTCGGAGGCCTCTGCCCAGCCGTGGACGTCTTTTGGCTGGAGTGATGGTTATGATGGTAGGTATTCAGTCTTCGAAGGTAAACACATATCCGCCCATCCTATTGTCATTTCAATTTCTCCTTCTATTCCAACTAGGGTTTGCACGTGTTTAAAAACAAGCTTTCTATGTCACCACGTGCACGTGTCGCGGGTCCATATTCCCGCGTACATTACGTACGGCGGGGGGTGCTGGGGGTGCCCCCGCACCCCCCGCACCGGTCGATTACTCGGTATTTCTTTCGGTTCGTTAATCCTATCGACACATAAATCGTAAAGGTCACCGTTCGTCGTGACGAATGCTACACAAACGCCGCACTCAGCCGACACCTCCACAGCTGGCTGCCTCGGTACAGGATCCCTTGCTCGGGTTGGGACGTTGAGGTAAAGGTACAACTACACTATTTCGGTTTTACGTGAAGGACTTTATCACACTGGCAATTTCATAGCAATGCAATTGAGCAGAGACGACGACGACGCCGCCGCGAGCTCGCGTCGTCGCTACGTTTTGAACACTGTTTCATTGCCGGGTCGCAGTCGCGGCGTGCTCGCGGCGTCGTCGCGGCGTGCTCGCTACGTATCGCTTTGAAATCGCTCGCAAATCGCCACTGTCATAAGGCTGTAGGTTGAGGCCGTGTAGATCTAGTCGAATAACCTTAGAACCTTTGAAGGAAGGAAAGAACCCCTCGGAGCTCATCGTGTGTCTATCAATCCGTCTGTTGAAAACACTTTGTACGGAATCCATGGACCGAGCTGAATTTTAGCTACAAATTAATTTGCGAATACAAAAAAATTGGCGGTCAATCGAAAGGCGAAGAAACAAAACTGTCTTTTGAACGCATGACATCACATCACACTAATAAATACGAATGTATGGATGGATGTATGTTTTTACTTTTTCAGACCTGGACTTGGCTGAAATTTTGAAAAAGCAAATTTTTATCCATTTCCTTGCAATATAAATAACTTTAAACTTTTCCATAGAAACTACACGTGTGAAGCCACGGGCAGAAACTATTAAATATAAATGTATTTCGTACTGAGATACGAGAATAAGAATCCACCCCGACACAGCAAGTAGGTAGGTACCGACCGACATCACACCGGGACCGGGTACAATCGGGAGCAGAGCGCGCTCCATTGTTCCCTCAATGAGAAAAACATGTTTATCCCTTCTCGCCCCCCGCGGGGGAGGGCGGGGCTCTGCACAAAAACTCTCGTCGGACTTTCAAATTATAAGTTGGCAAGTAGCTGATACATAATATTAAAATATCGATGAATACTGCGAGTATTGGGATACAAGCGGACTCTGTGTAAACAGCCTCCTCGGATAATGTCGGAGTCTTTCAATAAGTTTTGGAGTATCGATGTTTGGAGGACGGTATCATATCAAATTCCCGTAGATTTTTTTAATGAAGACTTGCTTTTACGAGATACAAGCGTGTGCCTGCGGCTTCGCACGCGTTGTTTCGGTAAAAAGTAATGTTCACGGCATCCGGTAAGACATAATGCGAATCGTGGTGGCATTGAACGTGTTAAGACATTCGGAAAGCGATTTTTTTATATTTCTTTGCAACGCCGCCGGCGTCTCCCGAATCCCATAAAGATGGCTGTCGCGTGCTTTAGTTCACGTATAAAGTGACAGCAATTACGATTACAATCACGATAACAGTTCGTACGAGATCAGGGGCCCGTGGGCTCCCTAACTCGGTAAGTACTGCTTCTTGTGGTTGTAACTATTATTGCTGTCATTTTGACAGCTACTTATTAGGTTTTTTTTGTTTTTATTTGGGTTGTTCTCAGTAATCACTATAAGCATTCGAAACATAATTGTTTAATTAATATCATTACGTCTTACTAGCATAGGCTTATATAATACCAAAACCTCAAAACATAAATGTTTTCTAGAAGTGACAGCTTATTAGGGGTACCTAATAACGAGTGCCAACTTAGACAAGGAGTCTAAGTTGGCACTCGTTCGCCGAAATAATCTAAACCAAATCTCTCAATTTAATTTTAAAAGTATAATCAAGTTCTTATGAAACTGTTGAATCGCCGTCATGCTATGGAAAGCAGGTAGCTCCATGCAGTTTCCGAAGGGCCCTGCCCCTGCCCTGCGCGGGACAACGCATCTCTAAGACGTGTTCTCCTTCACTAGTGTGGGAACGCCTCTAGGCTGCGAGCCGACGGTCACTAAACATTCCTTCATCATCATCATCAGCCTATAGGTATTAGTCCACAGCTGGACATCGGCCTCCCCTGACGAGCGCTGTAGCACCCCGTCTACAGCTTCATCAACAACCTAATTAAGATACCTAGTCGATAATTTTGGCATCGGTGAATTAGAATCAAATAGTTTTTATTTGTTTAATAAGTTATCAGGACATACTTACAAATACATCGGCAATTTAATTTGTAAGTCTCCCCAGTAGATAGCTGATCTGATGGACCTACTAGGATGCTAGTTCTTTAGGATTATTGAAACTAGGAAAGTATCAAAGAAGTCAATGTTTTGAATGATTCCCAACCAACTATAAGTGTAAACAAACACACCGCCTCCGCGATGCTCTTCAAAGAAGGGATCTGGGTTTCCCTAATGTAAGATGGTGCAATGTTGGTTAAACCGGGATTGGGCCCTCCATTCCGAGCTCATTAACTACCGAGTGTTTTATGTATTGCTTCGGGGGTTGTGTTGCGTTGCGTTGTGGTGAACCGACGAGACGTATCGCCTGTCCCCCCCCCACCCCCTCCCTCGCCCCCCGCGACCACAGTCGACCTCTCGTGCGTGCCTCGCGAGGAGCCGCAGTCTAAGTCGGCACGGAGCGGGCCTGCCAAACAGTCTTTAACTATAAAAGTTTTCTCATCAAGCAATGTCAATAGATGGAACCCCCCCCCCCCGCTCCCCCCATCCCCGCCGGCACGCGCGGGACACGTGCGGTAGGTGACTGACTGCACGCGTCGTCGCGTCGCGGTAGATCGCGTCGCGTCGTATCGCGTAGACTCGCGCGGGTCGAGTAAGAATTTGCGAAATACCAAAACGGAAAATTTGTAGAGAACGTGACAGTTTACTATCGATTATTTTTCAAAGGTATGCTAAGGTATAGTACATCGTACAGACTCAAATAACTCAAAATCATTCGAAAATGTATAATCAGAGTTCGTATGAAACGATTGGATCGCCGTCAAAACTACCAGTTTTTTCCTCTTAGTATCCGTCAGCGGCGCGCGCTGCGAGGAGTTGAATGTACTGAAGGAACCGTAAACTTTGTCTGAACAGCTCATACCCAGGCCTCCGAGCTCTCCATTACCGCGTGTGCTCCGGCGCAGCGCAGCGAGATGCAGTCTCACAACTTCTGATTGCTGTTCTGTTGTTTACGCACATTGTGTATCTACTACACAAGCCTAATGAACTTGTGTAGCGAATGTTTTGGCCTGCACTAAAACCCTGTTGGAAAGTAAACACAATATTAAGTCAGTGTCAAAGTATAGAACTGTCACTGTAGCGTTTATGATAGGCAGCTGTCATCGCGAATGACATTAGGTTTGTAAAAAAAAATTAGTCGCTCTCTTCTGCAAAAACCACGGCTCGTGTAGGCTGCTACTTTATCTCTCATCTGCTGTTGTATCCCGTATTCTCCAAATAAAAGTCTGTTCGCCCCTATCAAAAACCTGTGTTTTATTAAACCCAGCTCTGGGCCGACACATCTGGTCTACCCGGAAGTCGGTAACAGTCGTGTATTTAAAAACGAAAGAAATCAAATTGTAGGCGATAAATAATTCCAAGTCCTTTACTCTGACATCTCTTGAGCGATTGCTTGTTGCGCCTCCATCTGCGGCCCGCAAGGCTCACCGATCGCTGTCAATATTTGACGGAAACTCAAGAAAGGTTCTAGAAATTGTAGGTACAGTAAAAGTGACAGCATTCCCAATATCACTTTATCCAATTTTTAACTTATCTCTGTGAGAAAAACGAATTAGTTAAGTTTATTCACGAGTAAAGTTAAACAAGGTCAAGATGGCAAATCTTCCCTGGAGAGTGTGTCTTGCTCTGGAGTACGTCACGTACTGAAGAAGGTATGTAATGAAAATTATAACAATCAAGCTAAAATACAGCGCGTGCAAAGTGACGCGTGCGCGATTTTGTATATGCGGTGAAACCGTACATGAAGGTTAAACAAACCTACCTTAAGTGAAGTTTGACTATAATTACACGAGTCGCTGCATCCGAAGAGTTTTCTTATTTCACTTTGAAGGCGTTTACCGCCAAAAATACTTCGCGTAGAGTCCTAAATTTTTGGTAATTATCCGGCTTAACGGTAACGGTTAATTCCGCTCACGAACAGCACATAATTAAGAAGTTGCAACTCTACTGTTTGTACAGCATCCCGTGATTGAGGCACGCGCGGCTTATCTGCAGAGCATCGCAGTCAGAAGGGGAGCTGCGGGAAGTATTTACTGCGATCAGATACAGCTGCCCTACTGGATGTGCTAGCACTGTGCACAGATAGATGACATTGTTTTATTTTATGGGTCGCATAAAGCGAGGGGAGCCGCGGGCGCCGCGGCACTGGCTTTAGGAGGACGGAGAATATACATTAACATTTTCGGCTAAGTAAGTGAACGAATCTCTTTGAATAAACAAAAAATACCAAGAAATATATGCCCTTCTATTCCAAAGGAAAAAAATACGTATGTTGATTCTTGTGTACTAACAATCTCTATTCCCTCACTCTCATTAACCGATGGGACGGCAGACTGATACATCGGGGAGAGGTAAAGCGCAGAAGCATCGGCTAACCGTGCTTTCCGGGGCACGGAGGCTTAACACCGCCAACTTCCTGACTCTGGGTATCCGCAGGACATTAATATTATAGTGCACCTGTGTTTGCGCACACTTGTGCACTATAATATGTCCTGCGCATCTGGCTAGTCTCCGATGAGACTGGCCGCCGTGGTTGAAATTCGGCGGAGGACATCACTAAAAATCTAAAACCACACACAACGATGAATGTTTGGATGTTTAAAAATCTTTCACGCCAAAACTACAGAATGACTCAATTACCGTACCTATTATATATCCACACTAAGATTACCTACCTATAAATGCGATATAATTCTGTCTGTCCGTTATCTTTCCACGCCTAAACGGCTGAACGGAACTCAATGAAATGAAGTACCTAATCTGAATTTAACAGGTGAAGGGCTTACCAATTATTATAATAAGAACTTTTTATTAGTGATATAAATGATGAATGTAGATATAAATCTGCAATCTCCGCTTCGTTGAACCGTGAATAATCCGCGAATGACGCGTGTCCCCTCACTGCCCCCGGGGGCCCTGGCCGGGGCCCGCTGGGACCCCGCCGGTCGTCGGACAGCCGGGCTCCGACAACTGTCATCCCCAGTTACTCAACTTTACAATCGAGTTATCAGAAACCGGACACAGCTTTATTTATTGCTGTTGCTTACGATGGGCTGTGAACAATTATTTGTAAGTTTGTTTGTAACTACTAACCAAATATTATTTTTAAGCAATATGGGCCTACTTAACTTTAATATTAATCCAAATTTAGGAAAGCTACAGATATAATAGCACACTTTCTGATAGTCTTCCGGTAAAAAAAGAAAATCCAAAAAGATGCAAAATTCGCCATGGTCCGTACAGAACGTACTCGTCTTGTACGGACCAACTTAAACATGTTATAACTACTATATTACGATAGAAACAGCGTTTTTGCTTGTTCTACTAAACAGTATATTTCCAGATAGTCGTTTTGTATAAAAAAAACTTCCAAATATATTATGCAAAATGCGCCATGGTCCGTACAGAACGACACGTTTCATGCAGACCAGCTTAAATTTAATATAACTCTAAAATTACACTATGCACAATTATTTTACTTGGTGTACAAATAGTGCATTTATGTACATTTCTTCTAAATAAAATTTAATCAAAAATAAGTTATGGTCCGTACGCAACGTATCACACAACAAAAATAGGCTACTATTTATCCCATGAAATAATTCCCATGGGATAGAAATAACTTTGAACGTTTTCATATAAACAACGCGTGCGAATCCGCAGACAGGAACTAGTTTGAAACATTTTGATCAATTGTAAAGATTGGATGACAATGTATTCCGATGAAAATCACAGGACCAATGTTTTAAATCCACATTTTTTTACTGCACTAATAAAACCACATTGGTGAATAAAACGCAACAGCTTCATACATACCAATAATTAAACCACAACGAGTGATAACAGTAACATTAAACGTCCGACCAAATTAACAATTCGTTACTCCGCGGGCGATATCCGACGCATCGGACCAATTAACAACTTGCGGGTCACATTACAATGAATCGGGGCCCCGCACTCGAGTCCCCGGGGCCCCGTGAAGGGGTCTGCGCGGACCCCATGCTGTGCACCCCTCACATGTCAGCATTACTCACGACGCACGTAAAGCACAACTGTCTCTGACGTTTGTAACACAATAACTCACTGTACGCATCTAAGTGAATTGTGTCATTGTTTGCATAACATTACCATTGGCCGAATACCTGCGAGTATCCTTGTTAAAGTGTGCAGTGCATAAGCAAACCTTACATTTAGATTCTGGACCCCGAGGGGAACAACTTGTGATATATGATTTTTTTTAAATCTAATATATTTATTGAAAAAAAAATGATTTTTTATATACGTGTTCTTTTACACGCACTCCTGCGTTATTTAATATTTTAAATAAATTTTTTGCTTGTTTTTTTAAGCAAAACCATTATTTTTGTGTTGAAATGAAATTGTTACAAAATAAAACGTCAAGTGCGAGTCGGACTCACGCACCAAGGATTCCGTATACATAGTTGTAATATAATTCTAGGTCAACGGGAAGTAGGTACCCAGATATACCAGGTATGGTTTTGCGCGGTGGCGAGAATCGAAATTAATTATTTAGTACTTAAGTATATACAATTTTCGGATTTTTCCTTTCACTGTCCTATAAGATCTTGCTTCTTGCCAAATTTCATGATTCTTGGATACGGGATGTACCCTATAGGTTTTGTGATCTGTGAATGTGATTCCCTTTTGTGATGTGATTCCCTTGGAAATTTCATAATATTCGGACATAACGGTTGTAAATTTTAATTGCGTGACTTTTGACGTTTTGACTTAGAATTTTTATTTAAATCACGTCTCCAAGAGGTTACTGATTTGAGTATTTGATGTTAATTTCCACTCGATACCTCCACGCGTTCCTGAGAAGGTAGACGGACAGACAGACAGAAAGACAACAAAATGATCCTATAAGGGTTCCTTTTTTTCCTTTTGAGGTACGGAACCCAAAATGATGTAGATCCTTTGACATTTCAAAACAATAATTATAATGTAAGAATACGCGTAAAAAAACATGAATAAGAAAAAGAGGTCTGAAATTTAAAAGAAACAATTAAATAAAAAAAAAAGTAGAATCGTTGATCTGCCCGAGGCCCCACTTGCCACCATGTATATTGCTTTTGATCTTTTTAGTGAAAAACCTTCTTAATAATGTTTCAGAACACCTACTCACGTCGGAGAATATGAATAACTTAAACAGTTTCTTGGTCCTCGCTTGGGAGTTATCGCTTCACCCATGCCAATTTCATAAACGCGAAGAATATTCTGTCTGTGCCCTTTTCACGATCAAAGGTTAAATGGATCTTAGTAAAATTGGACAAAATGGATTGGAATATTCTTTTTTTTCGGAAAAATTAAATCCCATCTCAGCGATGTATCTAAGATTGTACCTTGTTACCTAGATAGTAAGCATTTTGGTGAAAACTGTACGCGACCATCAAATTTTATAAATAAATGTCTAATCTGACAAAGTGTAAATAACTGCAAACTCTAAGCTCAATCATAGTACAGTACAGTTGTAATGTGGCTGACCTAGGTGTGGGGTGGGGGGGTGGCGGGGAGCCGCGTTCTTTGCTGCATGCTCAGCACTCATTACAACGGGAAGTGGCACTCGAGGCGCTCCTCGCACCTCGCACCTCGCAGCTTGCACCCGCCACTAATAATAGCTTACGGTAGAAAACGTGGCTTTTATTGTGTAGCTTACAACGTGTAATCTGATTTTATTTCATACAATTTCAAAGGATTTTCATTATTTTACAGAAATATTTTTATCTATTGAACGTAAAATCTTGCACAAGATTATTCTTAAAGTGATTGTTTTTTAAACAAGACATTTAAATGCATTCATTTTGTTGTGTCTATGTCGCTAGTTATTTTTACAAGTTTTGGAGAGTAAAACAAATCCTAGAATTGAATTGATTTTGTTGAATCGTATTGATTATGTTTTTGTAACACAAATATACCACCCTAAAAATGTATTATATTAATTTAGGGCAACCATCTAGAATTTACAATTGAAACAATTAATTGAGGTAACTGCATACTGTTGCAAACAACAGGTAGCTCAACTGATCCATATCAATACCAACAAGAGATAACTCAAGGAAAACAAATTAGAAAACTAAATACTTAACACCACATTGGTGGTGCTCTTCTTACCCAGGGGTGTGTTCACTTAGCTCTCTAAATGTCAGGTGGCCACCAAACGAACCACATCATTCTATGTAGTTTGGTTGCTATCCCCAGTCTCGTGGCAATCCCCAGCTACGGCTGGGGACAAACTGAGACATCATCCGTCTGCGGAAACAAATTCATTACGCTAGATTGAAAATCGAGTTCCAGAACTAAAATCCTGCATTGATTTTATATAAGATGGAGTTACGTTACTTTTCATCAGAGTTAGGCTCGTGCGAAGCCGCTTGCACTAGCCAGCCCTGCAGAGCAGCTCCACCGACGACGTCGATGCAACCTCACAGTGAAGTTCCCAAGACTTGTGTTCCCTAGTCACGCGTCTCGCCACTACCTCCCCACTACCCCTACGATACTAACACTGAGCCGTACACCCCACTCCCCACTCCCCACTCCCCGCCGGAAGCCGCTAAACGCTTCCTTCCACTCGACCCACTGCTTGGAAATACGATCACCACCGCCCGCACCCCTTTACCCCTCCGTGTAGGTACAGTCAGTCACTCGAACGAAAGTCGCTTTACTGTTAAACGAATTGATTTCCTGAATGACTTACTCCAAAAAGTACTTATAAAAATATCTCAGCTTTATACAATAATGCTGCGTTTTTTTTTCTAACTCAGATTTATTCCAAAAAAAGAAAAGTGATTCTAAGCTTTTGTTTAGAGTTGAGAGATGTTCATTTATGACGTTTAGTGTTTAATATTCAGCAATTTATGGAAATACTGGTTGGCTACTTTTGTAGCGATAAGGTTTTAGCTTGTTAAAATGGTCTGTTACTGTCGTTACTTGTCACTCTTTAATAAGAAAGAAAACAACAAGCACAATTGAAACAATTGAGCTAACAGTTACTAATACCACTAAGACCACATTAAAAACACCTCGAGAAAAATAATTAAACTCAGAATAACTTAAGATTTCGCTGCCGACTGTACCATGCAGAGCAGGGCCATACAATAACACCTCCGCTGCGCTTCACGACTGTACACGAGTTATAAACACTTTTATGACGAACAATCGAACTCTTCACGCGGGAGAAACCAGATAACAACTCCTTGTTTATGGACTACTGGCTTTTGTCCCCGGGTTCGCACGTGTTTTTCTGATAAAATGCCATTTCTTCAGGTATAATTTCACTACGATCTGATCAGCCTTAGTCGTGGATATTTATCAGACTGACTTCAGTATGGATCTGGATGATTACCAGAATCAATAATAATGTTTATTTCCATAGAACCTACCCAAGGATTATTTATTCGGGACCCACGTGGCGGGGACCGAGGGCTGACTGGGTAATAAATAACTAATGAGTAGCGACACCTATTTCACTGTTTTTCAATGTTTAGTTGACTGTAAAGTAGTGGAAGAGAAACGAAATAGGTCATATTTTTCAATATTTTTGAGAAAACAAAAAAGTAGTTATTTATTTATTAAATGAAAATTACAACTAATAGATTCTACAAATCCAACAGATATTTTACCATTTGTTAAGTTTTCATATAGTAATGTTCTCGAAATGATTAAGCTTTCGCATGCTCAATGTACTCGTGCAAACAGCACGGCTTCGGTCCCTGCCACTGCGCGCGCCCGCACAGCAATCAGCGCTTCCGACGGTTGCCAGGCGCGAGCGCGGCCGCGGGCGCGCGCTACTGCACTCACATCCATTACTGTCGCTTTATTGTTGGCTTTGGAACGATTCTTTTGTTTCGTAATGAACAAAACTTTTTTTTGTTCAAACTTTTGATACTTACCTGCATCGTATTAGAAATTCCGAAACGGAATAGTCTCCGGTTCGAATCTCGGCTCGTCCGTGCTCTCAACCTTAAACAAGCAAATATTAAAATGACCATTACCAGACATTCGCGTTTAATTATCCGACATGTTTTGCGTAAACAGTGCATTTGAGGATCGTCCTTCCGAGGAAATCCTAAACAAACACAACTCGCAAGAAGCCTTGATGTCCAGGGTCGTCTTCTTCTTTATTTATTGGCTTTTGCGACTATGACGTCACTGCATGGATGGAATGTGCGAGTTTGAGAGTAGTAGCAAACAAAACAAACAAACTATCAAATCTCGACCTCGGTTCTATAATAATAATAATAATACATTTATTTCAGACAGCATTAGAACAAGTATAGATCTTATTCACTTATTCTACGGTCCATATGAATATATACCTTAAATCTAACATACATAAAAATATAAAAACCGTCTATGCGGGGCGAGGGAACTTTCACTGGTGGGGGGCGAAGAGAGCTTATTCCACATCTTAGTTTATTTATTTATATTAATTTAATTATAATTATAGGTACACACAACACAAGACAATAACAGAAGTGCTGAGCTAAGTGCTACGCCGTAGCGAAGCCTACGCCGTAGTGGACCTACGTCGTAGCAGTGCTACGTCGTAGTAGTGCTACGGAGTATTGTACACTTTGATTGGATTTCAGAAGTGTACACTCAAGTGCTTGAGTAGGGTTGAACTCCATTGATAGCGTCAGCATTTTTAATGTAGTATATTTACTTAAATCGGTGATTTTTTATATTTTGTTGTAATTGCTGCCATAAAAATAATACCAGTAAAACACACTTTTTGAATTATAAATATCTACCTATTATGGCTATAAATATACAGCTCTGTGATTGGATAGACGAAGCGGACCATTTGACACCCCCCGTAATGAGACCCCTTTTTAAAACCTCTTTGAGTATGAATGTAGTATTTTTAACCAATGTTGTTATTTCCAGATGCTTCGTCCACGGAGATGAGCCTCCCCGCCCCCTCTGCCCCCGCGCTGTGAGCCGCGACGCGCGATTGGTCGCCGCGCGCCGCTCCCATTGGTCGCCGGCGCCATGCCTCGCGCTGATTGGCTGCCGTCGCGGCATTTCCTTCTCCCTTCTCTACTCTATTTCTTCTTTCTATTCGGTGAGTACGCTTGTGACTAGCATTCTTTATTATTATTATGTATAACTATTTCAGTAATCGTCTTAATATTTCGGTGAACATATTTTATAAGGTGTTCCTACAGAGTAGATGATAAAGTAAACTGACCTATCACAATCGTAATCTCAGCCGGTGGATGTCCTCTGTTGGACATAGATCTCCCTTAAATCTTGCCACAACCACGGGTCTCTCGTAATAACCTTATTATACTACCTATTTATTATTTGCAGATATAATCAAATTTGACAATTCCTAACCGACAAAAAACTACAAATATCACATGAAAACTTTCATAATACCATAGACAAACTAATACATTAATCTATGATAATATTTACAAACGGACAAATCACAAGATAAGTTATATCATATAAAATATATAAAAATATGTATCATGCCTAATAAATGAATGCGCATTCCCGCCTCCTATGAGTTTCATCCCGACTTGTGCGGAAAGTTTCCGTAATTAAATAAATAGTAATGAGCGTCAAGCTCGCTCGTCCCGCTTGTTTGCGGCACATTCCTCGCTCGCCACGACTGTTTAAACGCGCTCCCAAACAAAACGCACAATGCTTTCTTATCATATCAACACGATCGTGACTGTTACTGACATTCAGATGGTCGCGTGGTACGGGGGCAGTTGAAGTTAAAGCTTGAGATTGAGAGTTGACCTTATGGTGGTTTGTTTTTGCGAGATGCAGTGAATACTAATATGCAGTTTAGCGGTTTTTACATTTTCTGTGTTTATCTACAAAGTAATGTACAGTAGCTAGCAGATAAATCGTTTTGCGCACATTGTAAACCATTTTTTATAAACCCACGTTATACAAACCTAAAATTAAAGGCGTGGGGCGGTCGCCCTACGCCACCGTTCAATTTATAACTTGTAATATTAACAAATTGCAAGCAAATGCAAGTGGCTTTATTTTAAAAAATCAACGAAGTGTCGTTATGCACCAACACTTTATTAATTTCATTTTTTTGTTGCATGACGGTGCAGCGGCGCAGGCGCAGGCAGGTGGGTAGGTGGGGCCGGACTGCACCGCATTCGTTTTAAGATTACAACGGTGATGAGTTGAAGGCTGCTTAAGCAAGAGTTTAAAGAAAATGGTATTCAATGTGCCTAGAACTACTTGTCTCCTAGCCATAAGTATTACTCGTAAATAGGAAAATATACGAAAAATTATTGATTTCATAAATCCGCCACTCGCGAAACAAGCTACCTTAAGAATTTCCTGAAGCGAAACTGGCAGGGAAAGAGCAAAAGCGTGGCAAGGGCGAGGCGAGAGTGCGGCGAGAGTGAGGCGAGAGTGAGGCGAGAGTGAGGCGAGAGTGAGGCGAGGGTAAGGCGAGGAGGCGCTAAGCGTGTACGTTACACAAAAGGTTGCGCCGAGGCGAGGGCGGCCGTTAAAAGAACATGCTAATTCTCGGGAAGACATTAGCGATGAGAGGAGCACTTTATGTTCCAACTAGTGCCGGCCCGCGGCTTGGCTCACCTTTTACCTGGGGAAATGGAACACTCTGATGATCTAATAATGACAGTTAGTGAATAGCTCGCTGATAGTATTCTCGCCGGCCATCGGTTCTTTTTCTGCGAATATTTGGAATGCAGTCAGTATGCGGCGGAAATATTGTGATTTATTGAATGTTAAAGATAGATCAGCCGCAGTGCCGGATAACAATTAGCAGCATACCGACTCTTCTCTTCGGCTGTAGATGATGATGGATCAGCAGGAAACTAGTTACAAATACATGATTAAATAAAATGATTGTGTCGTTGTAACAAAATAAAATTTTCACAACTTCTGACGCGCTGAAACACACCACTATAGCAATCGTGTGATTCTAGCTTTATGCAGCTATATATGTCATCGATTTTAAACTTTTTAAATTATTGAACAAGTAAATTACTATCCTATATATAATATACAGGGTGGAATTTTGTAATGCCACCTGGAGGGAAAGTACTCCTAATACTGTAGATAGAAAATTGTACTAAAAGAAAACATTCCTTTATTTTTGAAAAGAAAGATAACTGCATTCAAAGATTTTCGAAAATTCGCTTGCCACACCCGGGAATCGAACCGACTAAATTCTGTAAAAATTACACCCTGTACTTTTATTGCATAGATCGTTAGGGTCAATAATAAGGATGAAATCTTTCTAACAAACTTAATAAATTAAATGAAAGGAAAACCATGAAATCTTAAATTATAAATTGAATGGGTCAAGTTAAGCACTTTAACTTAAAGATCCATCTGTTTACTTGTGTCAGTAATTAATAATTATCATTGACGTCATTTATCCATTAAAATGACGAATTAATATTTAGATAAGACGATTGAAATTGAAATACCTACCTGGATTGGTACCAACGGCACAATCAGATGGCCTGCGAGATCACCAGATCTCGCCCCTTTAGATTTTTTTTGTGGGGATATGTAAAAAATCTAATTTACATGAAATCTTATGCGAATGTAAACGAGTTGAGAGTTGAAGTTCAGAATACGATTTATAATATACACCACAACACGTTATTAAAAGTTACTAGAAATGAATTCGTTAGAAGAATAAATTTGTGTATCCAAGAAAATGGAGCCCCTTTTGAGCAACTAATTCGTTAGTTGACTTTTTATTGTAAATAATTAAAATAATTGAAGATTTCATGGTTTTCCTTTCATTTAATTTATTAAGTTTGTTAGAGAGATTTCATCCTTATAATTGACCCTAAAGATCTATGCAATATAAATACAGGGTGTAATTTTTACAGATTTAAGTCGGTTCGATTCCCGGGTGTGGCAAGCGAATTTTCGAAAATCTTTGAATGCAGTTTTCTTTCTTTTCAAAATTAAAGGAATGTTTTCTTTGAGTAATATTTTCTATCTACAGTATTAAGAGTACTTTCCCTCCAGGTGGCATTACAAAATTCCACCCTGTATACATAATCCTTCCTGCCAATTTGGTAATGATATTAAGGTGCTCATCAAATAAGTTAGAACCTGTAAGGTCTTTGCCTAAGTATTGAGCGCCGGCTTGCTTCAACGTAACTAATTTCAACTACAAGCAGCCTCTTCTCTCCGCAAGAAACAAACTTGCTGATACGCGCGAAACTTATTATCCCCTCCTTCTTCACCCCCCTTCTAATTCTAATTCTAATTCTGAGTGGGGGAACTGGGATCTGCACTGACATCTCGCTTTGTAGTGTATTGTGCATTGTCCCCCTGCCTAACCAGGCCCTAACCAGCCCAGCTCCTTGAAGTACCGGAGCAGGACTTTTGGCGATTGACAGCTTCGTTTCAGCTTTTCTGTGGGCGAGGACGGGTTAGATCCCTCTATGAGATTCTTCAATCCCGTTACCCGTCTGGCCTCCTCTGTGGCCGTGCAGTGAACCACTACATGTTCCACAGTCTCTTCTTCCTGGAAGCAGCCGCGACATAGGCCTTCACCCCCTCCTTACCACACATAGGTACGTCCACTGCTGGACATGCCCCCCCTCCCTCCATCCCATTGAAAAGATAGTGAAAAAATTTGACAACCTGTAAAATTCAACTCAGGTACAGCCAAAACTCGGCCTATCTCGGTCAACCTCGGCCAAAATAAATATTTTATATATAAATTGAATCAAAAGAAATTTGTTCTTGTTAACATCAACGGCCAAATCAATGCTCCTAGATCACGCGAGGTGTTTGAAGTGTGCCTCCTCCCCGTTTCACAAAATTGGTGGGTAGCAAGATTGACTTTTAATCGACTTATTATACGACTTATTTTTATGTATATCTGCGGAAACTTGTAATTAGCCATCAACAAACATGCCACTGGTCAATCCAGGCATGCTCTATAATGTTCATCTGAAATTTGTAAACCTAGCTGTAAGTTTCCCCAAAATTGTAATAAAAAAAAATTGATTAATCGAGGTAATTATAAATGGGGGCTCTACGGGACGGGTCCCTGCGGGATCTGGGCCCTCAGAGAATAACCCGCCAAAACACTGTCGACGGTCTACACACGTCGCATCAACGCGCCCGCGCCGCCGCCGCGCCGCCGCCGCCGCCGCCGCCGCCGCCGCCGCCGGGCTGCATAACTTCTAAACTATCTTACTTAGGGCTAAGATGCAAAACTTATTTTGAAGCACACATTCTGTACTATCGTTCAAAAACAAAAAACATGTAGGTTGACAGTTCCGATTTTATGAAAAAGCTAATAATTTCAAAAAAAAAAATGTTTAAAAAAAAAATATTTTTGTTTTATAAATTCTCTTTTCTTCTATTATAAAATGGAAATTGCAACAATGTTCACATTGCTTTATTGTCTACATTATTGGCTATCAAATGAATCCTCTATTGTTTTCCTAAGACCTCTACATGGGTAGCTATACCTTAATCAGTACAAGCACCCGTGCTTCGAGGCAACAGAAAACAAAATGGCTGCAATTTTATCATGGAGAGAGAAAAAAAAATAGAGATAGTGATTTCTCGATAAAATTTACCGTATTTCACCCCCCCAGAGTCTCCGACACCGGTGACCAGTCACATTGTATACATTATCATTCATACAGCCAAACACAGAAGAAGTCGGTTAAAAAAATCTAGCACAGCTCCCTTATCGTATCCTATCAATCAATCATTTTCGTCTGACGCGTTAGTACTAGCGGCAGGCCTCGCACTGCCAGTGACGTCACGGCCTGATGTACAAACGATGGAGCTCCCCGACGAGCCTCCTCCGCCGGCCCCGCGCCCCCGCGCCCCGGCCTCCTCGGCCCGCGGCCTCGGCTCGGGCTCCACTACATACACATTACAGAGTACTACTTACGGATGCGCCGCCGCCGGTTGGATCATTGATTACGGATTTGGGCTAAGGGTGCGTTCCCACTGTGTTGTAATTGTAACCGTGAATCATCGTTGGACGACTATCGCCTCTAGACGTTCCCATTATACGGCTGTTTGTCTGACGACAGCCAGCGTTCGTTCGTTCGTTCGAACTCGTTATTCCTATTGGATCGTGATGGCATTTTACGATTCATGGCAGTCGCCTTGTCGTTTGTACATCACAACAATATATTATATGAATAGTGATGATTTTTTATGGTTTTACAACTGTCGTGCTAGCTGATCCCATTATAACGACAATCAATCGTTACAATAAAAAAAGTCCTGAACGATAGCTTATCTGTCGTCCTATAAATAAACACCTCCGTTTAAATATAGAAGCAACAATACTTATAATTAAACTGCACGACTTTCGGTCGATCGTCACGACACAGTGAAAACGAGACCGAAGAGCAAACTGGCTTCAGCCCGCTTCGGGCGCTATTCTCATAACTATTTCACTCCGATCAAAAGTTTTTGAAACCAAGTTAGGTAACCTTAGTCCTATCTTCTTCGTGTCTTCTTTCGGTCGATAATTGAATTCGCTTAAGTATTTTCTGTCTTTACATAAAGGCCTATAACGAAAATGTATTCTATTATTATGGAAGAATAGGATATTTGTTATCTCAATTTTTTTTGATTTTTTTTGATTGTCTATATTCAATAGAATCTACTAATTAGAGCTCCTAAAACAGGTCTCCGAGAGTTTTTGCCTGAACATGCATCGGTAGAATGATTATTATAAAATAAACAAATAAGTTATCTAAAATGTATTCTATCATTACTGTAGAAGAGAAAAGGAACTATTATTAACAAGTAATTGTTATTTCAAGCAAATGAAAACCATATAATTTGAAGCAGGTAACTGTGGGATTTTGCGTTTTCTTGTAATAACCCTCTTAAACGAAGGGAAACGCCACAAAACATCGCTAACCCGGCCACCAGCCAATTCGGCAATAAGTGCACTTTCTGTAAAACATCAACGCCAGTACAGTGGTGGACGGTTTGTGCAGAAATTACATTTTGTGTTTGGCGAATATAGATAGAGCTGTAGAAGTCCGAGATTAAACAGTTATTATTTATTTCTAGAAATCAACACGTTTTACAAAGATGATTTACCTACTTTCCTCGTGAAAGATGCATGTCTAGACATATTCGGGTGTTCGTCTTGCAAGTGCAGCAAACGACCTCCGTCGCACGGCTATTCGATAGATCCAATAAAGCGGCACTTCCGAGAGCTCAATAGATTCCATGAACGTATCCTACTCGATGATCTGCATCCGTTTATAAAGATGTTATACACATTATATTATACTTCTTTTAACATTTTGTTGTGTGTGGGAGACGCTAGTACCCGGCTGTTCTCCGAAATAGCCGGAACTACTGACAGGACTTCCATACGATCATTGGCAGACAGCTGATGATATTTTTTAAAAATATCATATCATAATAAATCTTTATTCAGAACATTTTTACAAAAGGATATTAAATACCATAAAGGGACTACTTTTATTTTAGAAATCAGGGTTTCGCGCAAAAAATAAAAACCCACGTGTATTCTACGGCACAGCTAGTTATCAATAAGTTAAGATAAGCTTAGTTTGTTAGATAGAAAAAGGCACAAAATTAATATTGTCGGTGTTTCATAGAAGCGGGTACTTTGGGTTATCTCGAATGTTGCCATGTTTGCCCGCTCCAGTGCGACACGATGTAAGTGTACAAACAAACGAGCGAACACTAAGCTCACAGTAAAGGGAAACTCCGCACAAACGGTCCTTTCCCGAGATCAGCGCGGATTATACCTACCCTACGTTACATTGTATTATTATTATATTTACCCTAATTCAAGGGAATTATCCCGAAAACCTGAGATAACTATAAAGATAGCTGTAATTATATTTAAGGCTATGAGGCCTAACAAGCGTTATTTTTTGAGTTGTGAGTCTCGAAAACAGAGTCGCTTAATACAAAATTCCTATTTATGATGCTCGATCTGTATTTGTACATAGAATGTACACTTTTTGCGCGACAACTCCTAAAACTTTGACCACTGTCAATTTTTAAGTCAGTTGGTCTAAGTGCGTTATGAAAGTGGTATAGTAGGAGGGGGACTTTAGGAGACGTATCGCGCGCGGCGGGAAAAGCTCCTTTGAAAACTGTCTAAAATCCGCTTCCGCTCACGCTCCCACTATCCACCGAAAACTCACCCGGGAGATATCTTGGAATAAATCAGCGGATAAGGAGAAAGCCCCACTATGCCATGAACGTTAATTTTTATCGGCCATTCCGCGCTCCAATCACTCGGCGACGAGAAGACGCCGAGCCCTGTGTCACTTCTAGCTCTGTCTTTATTCTATGGCAACGGAAAACTAAAAGGTTTCTCTTCTATGTCATTCAAAGCACGTAGCTTCCCTTCACTAACTAAGTTTACAAAAAATCTAATACCCGATAACCTTACTTTAATAATTACACAGAAAGGCATTCGTTTTAACAGGCAGTGACTTTCATCACACATAGCTGTTTAGATAAAGTTTGTTAGTCACTGTAACTTTTTAGCAACAGTGACTCTCACCAACAAATACCTACTACTGAATCAAGTCATCTGTTTGGGAACTACGTAACGCCACATACAGACGTACACGTGGAACTTGTGCAGCAATCTGTCTGCGTCGGCTTCTTAAACATTTAAATGGGATAAAGAGAAAAGAAAGGAAGAGTAGAAATATTTTAAAACTATAAAAATAACCCAAGCTCAGTGAATATATCCTACCGAACTGTATCCCCAATACAAGAAGCAGTGGCAGAGCACTCTGGGTGGGCACCCAACAGAGTCGTACAACCAGCGCTGGTGCGGCGCCCCATCAGCCGCGAGGGCGGCGCGGGCTTACGTTTACGAGGCCCCGCGCGCCGCCCGCCCGCGCCGCGCCGCCCGCCCGCGCCGCGCCGCCCTCGCCGGCTTACGGGCTCCGAGCTAAGCACTGCAGCGAACGTGCTTTAATTACTGACTCCTAAGCCGAGGATCTATCTGATCAAATGAATCTGTATTGAGGATACTCCAAACTTATTTTGGTACCTAGTACTAGCTTGTGAATGATTTGCTCTCCGGCTTCTCTTCCCTTTAGTCATTCTTGTCATTTATTTTCAGAAATACTTTAACAAATAGAGTTTATCAATGTTCTATTGATATGTCCCGCGGACAAACTGGTGAATACAAAGAAGTGTCCTTCCGGTACACTACACCTCACCTGCATTATGATCCGTTTGGATGCTAGCCGTGAAAAGGTAGACCGAGGCACTTTCGCATTTATACAATTTGTAGAGACTTGTATTTTGTGTAGCTATTATCTTTGCAAATATAAAATTAGGATAGAGGAGGAGCTTGCGGGTTCGATTTCAGCCTTGCCACGCCAACAAGTGGTTCTGACGGAAGACCAGCGTTGGATGCTAGCTCGCTAGTCATTCAACTCATGCTGAGTCAGGACCAATTTTGTAAACTGACCTAAGTACACATTTTTTCTCGTTAAATTAAGTTTTATGTATATGTATTATTGAGTACTTGTCCTGTTTACAAATAAATATATTTTATTCTTATTCTTTATTCCTTGGGACAAATGTTTGTTCGATCTGCAAATATTTTGTTCCGGGTGTTTTGGGTATTTTTTATGTTAAAAATATCTATCTGTTTAATGTTCATATTGTATTAAGTATATCAGTCATCTAGTACCACAACACAAACTCTGCTTAGCTTGGGGCTAATGTATTGTATTAAGTATATCAGTCATCTAGTACCACAACACAAACTCTGCTTAGCTTGGGGCTAATGTATTGTATTAAGTATATCAGTCATCTAGTACCACAACACAAACTCTGCTTAGCTTGGGGCTAATGATGCTGCGGGGGTGGTCCAGTATTCTTTTATTTTTTTATTTATTAAGTTTTTAGCTTTCGCATAGCACCGAAGAACGTAATATCAACCGTGCGCAAGTAGCTGTAATATACATAAATAATCGCTTGCTGTAATCTCTACGCTCGCTAACGCCCGCGACTCAGCTCCTCAGCTCGTTACAAGCCAGTACAGTCGTAAGGTAGGGATGAGCTCAAGGGAGGGGATTATTCGTAAGGATGACTCGATAAGTGCTTTTAAGAGACGGAGACATTTTGTGCTACCGTTTAATATCTAAATTGTAATCTCAGTAAGAGGGAATAATGGACATGCTAGATTATGTTACAGTCTAGCAATTTCAGGAACATCCTTATGGCCGTTTAGATGTGAAAAGATCACATACAGAGGCCGAATTCCACTATGTGAATCGCTTCACCATCACAATGGTATCGTCTTAGAATCACACATTTTGACATTTTATCTTTGATGCAAGAAACGATAGATGGAGGGACGCGAGTCAATGTCAAACGTGTCAAGGCAGAAACGAACTACCAACCTCGCCGTGCAAGTAGCACCGCACATAACATCTAGAGTTTTTTTTATCTATGGACGACTCTGCGACGATACCATTATCATAGTAAAGCGATTGATTAACAGAACTTGGCTCTAGTTATTTCGATATAATTAAAATACCTTCACCCATTCTAATGGCACAGTTATCACCATTCCCACCGTACAACAACGTACAACGTAGCAAGTCAACTTGACAAAGTGTATTCCTCAGCAGACAAGACTAGACAGAACAAGACAAGCCAAGCCGGTGTGTTATTGTCTCGCCTCTGTCCATTGTACGGTTGTCGCCGGCGGGGCGGGCGGGGCGGGCGGGGCGCGCGTCGCTTCCTGTTGTCATTCTACTCTAGATACCGGAGGCATCTTTGTTTACTGACTACACCTTGCGGGAAAACACACGAGCTAAAGGACGTAGGACATACCTACCTACATCTCGCATTGCTTCCGCTCACCACAAAAATGAGCATTCAAATGTGGGCTAATGAATTCGTCCTCTTTAGATACATCCAGTGATGGCATAAAATAGTAGACAGCGCGCGGTAAGCGAGCTTGCCACAACCTTGCCACTCGTTGGTTTACGCCTTGCTTACCGCAAACTTCAAGCGAGTGCTGACCGTCTGCTGGCAGCAAGAAGCACAACAGCTAGTTTGCTGTTAGCTGTCGCGGACAGATTTGAGACGGTGTGCGGGAGCAGTGTGGCAGCGGTGCTCCACATGTGCGCTATGTCCTCATGGGTTAGCTAACCGTGTACCTACTAGCTGAGTTACGAATAGAGATAGTTCGAGCAGTCGAGTAACCCGACCGCGGGCACGTGGGAAGTACACGTGGGCTGTGGGTAATGTGAGGATTCAAGATTAATTACAGACTGTTTTATACGTAGGTACCTTTTTTCCATAAATAACGTGTTTAGGTACTCTCGTGAGGTGGTTCAGTGGGTCTTTCAAATTATAAAAACAAGTTGCCTTATTAAAGAACTTGTAAAATCAAATACTTATGTGCAAATATTCTTTCTTCTATTGTGTAATTCGTGTTATTTCAAGACGTTATGAATTCGGTGTATTTTTGACCGACGACATAAAAATATCTTTAAGTAGGTATCTCCAATCCAATTGGATTGTCAAAGAAAATTACAATCAAATAATATATACAGGGTGTTTGGTGGATGGTCCGACAAAAAAAATTACAGTTAGCTGGGGTCATTTGCAACACTTTTTTCATATAAACTTTTTGCCTAAGACTTAACACTTTTTTATACGATTTTTTTTAGGAAATTCTCAAAACCGTGCTTTTTGACATAATAACTTTTGATTTGTGTTTACAGATATGAAAATAGGAAAAAAATATCGAACACCTCAACTTGCCAGCAGCTTAAGGCGAATAGTAGGGTGGATAGTGGCGCCACTACATATTTAATTCTATAATTACGTTATACAAAGGAATTATCAAAAAATCGGACCGCGCGTAGACGATATCTATCATAAGCTTTTTTTAAATGTATCTTTAATAGTTTTGTATTGTATTATTTAGGCAGATACTTGTTTCAAGAGTTTAGTTCCTATTGGTGGCCACCAAGCTCTCCAAACAAGGTTTTTGATTGAATAACACAAAACAAAACTATTACAGATACATTAAATAAAAGCTTGTGATAGGTATCGTCTACCAGCGGTCCGATTTTTTGATAATTCCTTTGTATAACTTAATGATTAAATTAAATATGTAGTGGCGCCACTATCACCCCTACTATTCGCCTTAAAAAAATAATTAAAGCCGCTTATGAATTTCAAATGCTTTTAAAAAGTGCTCTACTTAATTTTCTTTGTAACGATATACGACATGTCTCCCAAAACTTAAAAGTCTTAGGCAAAAAGTTTATATGAAAAAAGTGTTGCAAATGACCCCAGCTAACTGTAATTTTTTTTTGTCGGACCATCCACCAAACACCCTGTATAAACTAGAACTAGTATTTACAATTGAAACAATTGAGCTAACTGCAGACTGTTGCAAACAAATTACAGGTACTTCAACTGATCCATAATCAATACCAGTCGTCGCGTCCCCGCTACGCTGGCTGCATTGCCTCGCTGTATGGCAATGCTGATGCGCTCCGCCAGATACTCACCAGCTGTCGGGTCACGCGTCGCTTCCAGACCAGACGCTCAGTCATTTTTTAGGGTTCCGTACCTCAAAAGGAATAAAGGAACCCTTATAGGATCACTTTGTTGTCCGTCTATCTGTCTGTCTGTCTGTTCGTCTGTCAACCCTCTTTTCTTAGAAACGCGTGGACGTATCGAGTTGAAATTAACATCAAATACTCACGTCCGTAACCTCTTGAAGCCATGATATTAATAAAACTTCTAAGTGCACGCACTCAAAAGTTACAGCTGTTTAGGTCCGAATATTTTGAAATTTCCAAGGGAATTCCATGCACACAAAACCTATAGGGTACTTCCCGTACACCTAGAATCATGAAATTTGGTAAGCAGCAAAGTCTTATAGCACAAGTAAAGGGAAAAATCCTAAAACCGTAAATTTGTAGTTTAATATCCAAAAAAAAAACTTTTAATTTTTGCTATAGACCAAAACCTATAGGGTACTTCCCGTTTACCTAGAATCATAAAATTTGGCAAGAAACAAGGTCTTACAAAAACGGAACCCTTAGTGCGCGAGTGCTTCTCGCACTTGACGTTTTATTTTTAAACCCGAAGAGTCTCGGTACCCCACGGACCTGGGCTCTCGACTCCAATGAGCAAATGTGTAGGCTCTGTCGAGACCTGAATATTTGCGCCTCTTGAGATCTTCGGCCAAATCTGCCGCCGCACCCGCCCTCACGGATGTCCTCGGAACATCTTCCGAGGCGCAAGTGTGTCGACACATGTCACTATATCCAACTGGGTACAGTGTTGCTATAACTCTAATACCGACTGTCGACGATATCTTCTACGAAAGATCGAGCTTGACTGTTCTCCATTTAATTATTATTAATGTCAATTAATGAATGTTGTGGACGGTGCCGCCACCTGGTAGGTGTAGTACTCCACAATAACCGGCTACAAACAAGACGTAGCTCGGGAATTAATGCCCCTCAATTAGCTTTTTGTATAATTAACTCCACGACCCCCCTCCGCCTCCCCCACCACCCCCGGTCTACAAACAAATGGAGCCGAGGGGTATTCCCGATCTTTTATAGGCACTTACTTGGTTTAAATGGTTCGCTTTTTATTGTTTCGAGAAAAATTTAGAGCAGAATCAAACGGTATTAAAATGTTGATGAGTTTTATAAATTCCCTCTTCGATTATTATGCATTGCTGCTTCATCATCATCATATCCTGTTCAAAGACTAAAGTTATATTTAGTCCGTTTGACCTCGTGGTGTAGTTGGTCAGCACATTCCCGTACTGAGGGAAGGATGCGGGTTCAAGTCCCGTCGAAGTCAAATTTTTTTGGGATATTATTTGATTTCTTAGAAATTACCCTGAGTGTGAGGGCTTACGCACATAAATAACAAAAACCTTACAAATCTAGATTAAATGAAGCTTTTTAACTTTTTTTCGCAAAATGTAGGGGTATAGAGGAGTATTAAAAACCTTAAAAAAGTCCAGTTAGATATCGCAAATAATAAATCGGTTTAACCATTGTGATGTTTCGAGGTATAAAGGACTCTCTTGTCAACCAACCGCCAACCACATAGAAACGCTCGAAATAAATAACCCGCCTAACAAACCCGCCAACCCGCATGCCCAGCGCAGGGACCACGGCAGTACCCCCTGGTAACCCAAAAAGGCGCTATTATATGAGGGGAGGCCTAGGTCCGGCAGTGAACTGTTGTTATAGTGGTTGTATTGAGTTACTAGGTTCTGCCCGCGACTTCGTACGCGTTATTCCCAGATAAACGTCTTCAACCCCTGCAAAAGCCTAGCTCTTTCATTGCTTAGGACAAAAATAGGCCTATATCTTTTAAATTAGTGGCCCATATCTTTTAAATAAGCCTATATCTTTAAAATTTGCCCATTTTTTAAATTAGCCTATTTCTTTTAAACTAGCCCATATCGTTTAAATTAGCCTAAATCCTTTTTTAGAATACAATCCATCACCTTGCTAAATTTACTAATAGCCGATTAGTCATAAAAAGGTAACAGATAGACGTACCTTTTCCTACTAAATACCCTTAATAGCAATATGGATTTTTATCTGGTGTCGCCAGCTATTGTGAAAGTGCACGGCAGTGCTTAATGTTTGCAACACTCACCACGGCCCGTCTCTGGCAAGTGTCGGAGACAACAAATTGAGCGCTTATTCCCATAAGAACCCTCAGGGGGTGCAAGGGGTGCCGGGGGCTGCAATGTACCCTCTTCGTCCCGCGGCTTCTGCGGGACTGAAGGGGATTCAAGACCTGTAGGTGATTTTATGTGGTCTTGTGGTAATTACAAATTTATTTGGTATGTTTTGATTAGACAATTGGACGC
Organism: Eupithecia subfuscata; assembly: GCA_963564075.1. Lineage (NCBI taxonomy): Eukaryota > Metazoa > Arthropoda > Insecta > Lepidoptera > Geometridae > Eupithecia > Eupithecia subfuscata. The sequence continues at coordinate 62,171 of OY751123.1, forward strand.
AATCGATTGGCTGGCGAACCTAGAAAGAGAAGCTTTCCTGTATCATTTGTTCAGGGTGTTCTGGTCGTTTTCTATGTATAGTAAAAATATCTATCTATGTACTCGTATATTATTATGTATATCAGTTATCTAGTACCCATAACACAAGCTCTGCTTACCTTGGGGCTAGATAATGACGTGTGAATTGTCCAGCATTATTTATTTATCATATTATTATCATCATCTACAACTGGAATTCACGCATCGCTGAGCCTTCGTCTCCAAGCTCTGGAGCTAATCTCATCCATCTCATTTTATCTTTTTACATGCTTTTATTTAACTTGCCCCGCTAATATGTGTGGGACAAATCATGCAACCGAATTTTAGAGCAGTTGTCCTCAATCGAGAAATTAGGCCTATTTATGTAAATTCAAAGTCGTCCATCGAGCTGGTCTGATGATGGAGACAGAAGGTAGCCGTAAGAACTGCTCAATTGGCGTGCCCATTTGGATACGGGTTTTCTGCCATACTTCTAAAAGACCTGAAATTGATTACAAGTTTTAATGATTAAAATAAAAAAAAAACGATAAAAATGAATGCACAAAGTTTCGCCTTTATAATATTAGTACATCGATCAAGTATGCGGCCTCCGGCCGGAAATTTTTGATCGATGTATTAGTACGATTAGTAGGATAGGTAGGATTAATCAATTGCCAAATCTCTCAGTCTTTCAAGTCTGTCAACAGTCTGTCAACGTCAACTCGGCGAGAAAAAGAACTATTTGACATGAGATTTGATTATTGATTTGATTAATTATTCAGCGTACGAACGACCCGTTGTTTTGGCGGGTTATTAACCAAAGGTTCGCGCTTTAACCATGTTAGTATAGTTCTATAATATCTGTGACCATGTTAAGTGTAACCATGATAGGTGATAGTAACCATGATAGTTTCAAAAGTGTTTAAGCCGGTCATCATTTCGAATTCATTGGAAAATCAGCACAAATTTCGAATTTATCTCAATGGAACAGAAATTAAACCCATGTTCATCGGAAGCTCACTGCTCTGTGAAATTCAGGCGATTGCTTCCGAAGTAAAAAGTATAGCGTGGGGTCAAGGCGGCCAGGGTCGGATGCGACCCGCGATCCCTCGGCCGGGTCGGGGGTCGAGTGGACTTACCGACGAAGTTTCTAGATCAAACGGTTAAGCGAATTATCTATAAGTACAAAGAAAGGGTAGTCGGAATCGGTCAGAGGACACAATATGAAAGAAGTTGGGACTCAGATCAGATTGAAGTTATTAAACGACGAACAAGGATATCGTACGAGTAGATAAGAATGAGTAGCTAGCGTTAATGTCACACAGAAGGGGCTGAAAAAGTAAAAATAAAACGTCAAGTGCGAGTCGGACTCGCGCACTAAGGGTTCCGTTTAATTGTGAGACCTTGTTTCTTGCCAAATATTATGATTTTAGGTCAACATGAAGTAGGTACTCTGTATATTTTGGTCGAGGGAGAGAATCAAAACTTATTTTTTTAGTTAATAAACTACAAATTTACGGTTTTCAGATTTTTATCGTTATTTGTGCTATATGACCTTGCTTCATACCAAATTTTATGATTCTTGGTAAACGAGAAGTACCTTATAGGTTTTGGTCCATGGTGAGAAACAAAAGTATTTTTTTTTTCTGAATTTACTACAAATTTACTATTTTCGGATTTTTTCTTTATTTTTGCTATAAGGCCTTGCTTTTTGGCAAATTTTATCATTCTAGGTCTACGGGAAGTACTCTATAGATTTAGGTTCATGGCGAGCATTAAAAGTATTTTTTTTAGTGAATAAATTACAAATTTATGTTTTTCGGATTTTTTCCTTTACTTGTGCTATAAAACCTTGCTGCTCATTAAATTTCATGATTTTAGGTCTACGGGAATTTACCTTAGTCACCCTATCAATTACCCTACAGGTTTTAGGTGCATGTGATTCTCTCGGAAATTTTAAAATTTTCGGACATCAACGGCTTTTGAGTGCGTTGACTTAGACGTTTGATTTATTTCACGGCTTCAAGAAGTTACGGACTTGAGTATTTGATGTTAATTTCAACTCGATACCTCCACGCGTTCCCGAGAAAAGAGGGTTGATAGACGGACAGACGACAGACAGACAGACAGACAGACGGACAACAAAGTGATCCTATACGGTTCCTTTTTTCCTTTTGAGGTATGGAACCCTAAAAAATAAACCAAATCATTATTTTGCAGGAAATTATGCAAGATGTCGTTTGATTTTCTCCTAGAGTAAAGAAGTCTGCGTCTTACAATAATACTTTAACGGCTTTATTTACATTTGATGTTTTGAAAAGATGAGCAATAAATGCAGAGCGATAAAGATGCGGAGTTAAGATGGCTGCGGACATAAAGCGGATCCTTCTCTGATCGCGATCAAAATAAAATGGAGCTCTAATAAAATTCATAAAAGAGTCCCCTCGCTCGGTGGCGCAGCCGGCGGGAGGCGGGCGGGGCTCAAGCGGGGCGGGCTACGGATGTATCTTGGTGGATAGCGTAAGCGGATTTTAGACAGATGTAAATTGAATCAATTTTCCTCACCGCGCTACGTTTGAAAATTGTTTTATCAACAATTCAGCCCGCTCACGCTCTTACTACCCATAGAGACCGCAGCCTGAAGCCTTGCTCTCTTGATGAGCATGCAGTACGCGGTGCACATAAACACGTGTAGTCGTCTTTTGTACCGTCGAAGTCTGCGTCAGCGGTGAGGTGCACTACGCAGCGTACTGCGAGTGATCAAGAGATCAGGCTTTAGCAGATAAACTCAACCAAATAACTTCAGGCGTGAGCTAAGCTAATAATAATGGTTTATTCCAATAATTAAAATTCGAAAAAAAAAACAATAAACTCCTGTCATTTTCTAGACTCTTGTCCAGAATTCACCTGCTAGTACAGAAATGTATTTTTGAGGATGCACAAGGGTAATGTATTTAACATCAAAGCTATTTCATATAAAGAAATACCTATGTTTAAATGATTATTTTGTTAAATAGGCGCTATATATGGCGCTAGTTTCGTTCACAGTACCGCTGTGAGTCCCTTCAATATTCTAGCAGTGTTCACGACATACGCTATGGCAGGAAGCCGAGACACGATCTATCTTCGAGATAAATGAACAGCAGCAGTTAAACTATTTACTTGTATCGTTTTTGGCGTCAAAAAAAGAACTCTACACATTATAAATATTATCATTAATCACAAAGATAATTACAATCAACTAACAGAAATAAATTACCATATTATTGTAAAAGATTTCTTGAAATCTTGTACAACAATAAATATATTTCTGATTCTTGCAGTTAATTGCGTCAATTAAAAGGCCATTCTTTCAAAAGCGTGTTAGTGAGTTTTAGTGCACTTTTCTATCAAACCTGATATGCCTGTGAAAGAAATTAAATTATTATCAAAAAAAAATCTATGGTTTACCCATTATAATAACAAAAATCACTTCTATTGTCTACTAAAAAGGAATTTTCAATATTCTAAAACAAAACCGCCTATCAGACTAAATTAAAAGCAATACTTCGGCGATTGTCTGGGTGGTCGTAAATTCTGGCGTCGCTTGAAACCGATGCAATAAAGCTTCTCTCCACTGACACCGTCAAGTTATTGGCTTTATATTTATTGGGCGTCTCGAGACAGATGGCCGGAAACGGAAACAAATTGACGGACATTTTATAATTTGGACCAATATTTTATGAATCTTTGAACCATTAAATAAATTTTTAAAATAAATATTGGGGTTTCGGGTCTTATACAGCAATAAATAGCTATGTGAGTAATTAAATAAAGCTGAGTGAGGGCTACGCACCATAATAACAAAAACTTAAAAAAAGATATTATGACTTTATGTATGAAATATTTTTGATGTATGTTTTGCTCATTATCGCTTGCTTTCTTCTGGGTGGGTTGAAACAACACTGTAAAATTCGTGTGTGCGTTGAAATGTCAATTTTTTTTATTATTACTATTCGCTTGTGGGATGAAAATTTGTGTCGAATTATCATCGTTATTTCAGTTTTGCCCCTTGACTAATGCCCCTCAATATATCTACGTGCGTACGTGGGTCATCTACTTGTCACTTCACATAATTATCATAAATGTTTCCCTGACAGTGACACTGCTGTTCTGTCTGTGGCATTCAGAGCATTCAGAATGAGTAACTTGCGCATCGTATTTTCGCCACACAGAGTTATTTTTCTACCAGCATTCAGAAAAAATTAATTACGCTGGAAAATTAACGAAGCATCATCCTAACTCCAAGTTAAACCAGAGCTTGTGTTATGGGTACTAGATGACTGTTATACTTAATACAATACACTACATAAATGGTGTATTGTATTTTTAAAAAAATATCCAGAGCACCATGAACAAGTATTTCCTAAGGTGGGAATCAAACCCCCACCTGCGACGCAGGCGGAACTACGCCCGCCGTGCCACAGAGGTGGTCACAATACAGTGTGGCGAAAGTAGTAGGGGCGAATCATATGGGATGTCCTAGATTAGATCAGCTGATGTTAGGGTGCTCCACGTCGTCCACGAGAATCAAAAAATTAATAATTTTTGGTGTTGTACACGTAATAAAGCTACTGGGAAAGTAATTCCCCGCAAATTGTACTTATGGTGTGTTTAATTAACCATCCATACTAAAAGGAAAACAACTCTGTCTGTCACCTCCTCAAGCCTGAACGGCTGAATTTGTCCGGTAGGTAAATGATATCCCAGGAACGGACGTAGGCTACTTTCAAATGCACGTGCGAGGCCGCGAGCAGCAGCTAGTCGCCTATCATTCAGGATTCCCGTGTAGTGCAAAGACGATCTGAAGCCCAACATGTCGACAGGTCTCGGTCTCCGAGCCTCCTCTGGAGACGAGATCGGCCGGGGTCGCCGCCCGCCAGCCCGCCGCCGAAGCAGCTTCTCAACGCAGCACGCCAGGGGTCGTGAACGTAACGTACACGCATGTTACTGAATCACTTGATACAGTTATTATATTCTTGTCTACAGACGTCGAACTTGGCTTCAAGGGTGCTTAACCTATCTTGTACATCAGTCGAACGTGTATCTTACATGACGACCTCGGTGGCGCGGCGAGAACGTCCGCATCATTTGCGGACCTTCGCCCGCCTCATATGACACAGGAGTTTGTGGGTTCGATTCCCGCCTCGTGACCAATGTTTGTAGAATATGCAACTCCCAGGTGCTCTGGGAGTTTTCTTAAAATATTAAATGTAAGTATATCAATTATCTAATACCCATAACACAAGCTCTGTTTAACTTAAGGCTAGATGATGCTGTGAGTGTTATCTAGCATTATTTATTTATCATCTTCTGGCATAGATAAATACTTATAATATAAAACAAAACTTATTCGGTTTTTTGGTCTCTACTTTGGTTTGACAACTTAGAGTAGGTATTATAACGAGAGACAATGAGATAATCCAGGGAAAGGATAATTATAGGTTTTCTTTAAAAATAACGTCGAGAACCGAGTGACATGGGGAATTGTAGTTTATCTAGGAATAGCGCGTGTGAAACCAATGGCAGCAGCTAGATTAAGTTGAATAGTCCACAGTAAGAGCCGCTGACTGCAGAGCTTCGATACTGTACACCCGCGTCACAGGGGCTATTGACTCGCGAGAGATTCAGAATTATCCAAAAGGTCACGAAAAAACTGAATAAACTTAACAAAATGTTGTTATTTTCTTGAGAAAATGTTTTGCTTTAGCAATATTAGGTAAGTAGAAGTAATTTATATTTATGTTGTTTTTCGCAGAAGTTCTTTGATAACAAATTAGATCGCTGTGTTGTGTATCTAGGTAAGTACACAAGTTTCGTAAAACAATATCCAAATTTAGACTTTCTTATAAGAGGTAGTAACAGAAAATTCAGAACAAAGCGGCTATCACGCGCAAAGCTCTGAGACAAAACCTCTTGTGCCTGCTTTCGTTTATTATTAAATCTAAGAACAAACTCAACGATTGTCATAATTATCTATACCTATTTCAAAAAATAATTTCTGTTTAGTGTTTGGTAGTTTGTCTGACAATCAAATAGTCATATCCTAATGCTTTACGATCATCGATCAAAAATTTCCGGCCGGCCCCCCTTAGATGCACAATGCGCGCCCTGAAAACGTCAGTATCAAAAGGTATCCCATTTGGCAATTTGGGATACCTTTTCAACTAATGTCATTTTAGCTCTCAGACCGAAAGCATGGTCAAGTGCTCGTATAAAAAATGCAATAATCGTCCGACCAAGCAACAGAACAAGGATGGAATTTCTTATTTTCAGTAAGTTTAAATGTAATTTTACCTGTGTATTGTGATATGAGCCAATTGAGCCTTATATACTTGAGAAATCAGCATTAAATATTGTTGTTGGGTTTGCCTATGTAAAAATATTTATTTTGTTCTAAGTTGATGAATAGAGCGGCTAATGTTTCTAATTTTTTTTTTTATTTGTGGTAAGTTGTAAGTGATATTTTTTTAAAAGAATCTCAAAAGTTAAAAAATTCATCAAGGAGATCTTTATACAATAAACTATATCTTTTTCAAGGAAATTGAAAATTTAATTTAAAAAACCTTTAATTTATATGAGAGTACCTAGGTATTAAACATTTGGAAACGTCATATTTTCAGAACTTAGGAATTACTGTTGATAGTACTAGTAATTTAGAACGGGTATTTATTGCGTTTATTTACCTATTGTTTTCGACGTTCAAAATTAAATAGTACCTAGGTAATAATAAGTAATGTGTTTATATGGCGTAAGTTTAAAAGTATTTCATAAGATCCTAGTTGACTTGAAATAACGTTTTTTTGGCCCATAGAAAAACTCTTACGAAGCCGCAGGCAGACACTAGTTCTTTTAAATTTAAAGTACCTGCCTGAAATTGTATTTTAGGTTTATTTCACTAGCTTTTGTTAACTTATTTATATTATTGTATGTCCGAAATGACCCTTTTGTTTGTTGACTGTTGCGTCGCTAATTTATAGTTGTATCATGATTCTAACATTTTTGTTATTATAGTGCGAAGGCTCGCACTCTGGATAATTTTAATTTCTAAGAAAACCTTCCCATTCACATTCCCGTACTGAGGGGAGGACGCGGGTTCAAGTCCCGTCGAAGTCGAAAATTTTTGCGATATTATTTAATTTCTTAGAAATTAAAATAAATGATTCGTTATCTTTACCTGAATTCTGTTGATTTTATAATCCTTATAAAAATAAACATTGTATAAATTATTTTTAGGTACATTCCTACCTACTTACAAAATAAAATAAAATAAATTCGACTCCACTAATCTCTTGTTCCGTATGCAAAAAACTTGACAGGCTCTGTGCAAACTGTCTGCGTGAAAACGAAACGTGGACACTTTTGAGTGTCATTCTTGTAAGGTTCTAGGTATCTACGGGGGAGGCCGCATACTTGATCGATGTTTACGATTGATAAAGAAGTTGTAGTTGATTTTGTTTTGTTTGTTTACATTTTGTATTATTTTACAGACTTTCAGGCGTCTAATGACTTTTTTTGAATTCAGAATATTCAATAGAATAAAATAGTATCATTTTTATTAGAAAAAAAAAATATAAATAGTATTATTTTTATTGTTTCTCCCCGCGGCATTCCACGCGTTTTTCCGTGTTATAAAGCAAAACAGACTGAGTTACTGTGGTAAACTATTTTTATATCAAATTCAATACTTTTTCATGGAACAAATCATCTAGAACATCAATAATCTTCGTTACATGCTATGGTTGATAAAAGTGTCCCCATATTTTTGCCCCATATTGAGTCTGTCATCTAATCATCTCTATCTGTCAAAAGTGCGTCTATGAAGTACTTCATTCTATGAATTTAAGGTAGAACATTATTGAAACATTTAAAGTATGTTATGTTGAAACAAATAAATTAATAAATAAATATATAAATTAATCTTTATCTGTTATTCAGTTTCCATTCAAACACCGGTTAACAATTAAGGCACTTCATAGTCGTGCATATACCAAACAGAAAATAAATTCGTGGACGGGACTATAGAGTTCTTTGGTTTCACAAAAAAAGTTAATACAAACTGGCGAGTTTTGCAGCTTACTTCTGTAAAACAAGACGCTCCACCTAGATGTACTGCATTATGTTTAGCTGCCAGAAATATTTTCACGCTCCTCTCGCCAGTGTGGTTTACACAGGACTTGTCTGAGAATTCATTATTTGTTAAATCCCTAACTACTTAATCAATTCATCATGCGTATGTACAAATGGTATATGAGTTTATAATTCGTACATTCCTCTACACTACACACACAGTACAACACGAAAACAATAAAGTAAACTCCGCCAGTTGTGGACTTAGCTAAGTGCGTCCCGATTTCAATCAATTATTCACCAGCCTGCCGCTGTAAACTGAACCGTATTCCGAGCGCTGTAAGACTCGGAACAGTTGTAGAGAATAGTCGGAGAGAATGAGATGTAAAAGCAATTAGTATGTTTACGCAGAGACGCAGCGCAGACGACAGACAGACAACACTGCTGTGTATAAATACGAGTACATACATGTGGAATTAATTAATAATTTGATTGTTTTGAAAAAACAAGAAGCCGACTTGGAATCCCTTCACTTTGCACTGTTTTTGAGTTTAGCGGAGACATACTAACCCCTCGTCCTAATACTAACCCCGTCCCATACAGAGTGTGGAACACACTCTGTATGGGACCAGCATACAGAGTACCAGCGTACAGCATACAGAGCTGGTCCCATACAGAGTGTGTTCCACACTCTGTATGGGACCAGCTCGGGAATATTCTCTGTACATTAACATTAAGAAAACATCTAGCTAGATAAAGAGAAAAAGGTAGGTATCAGAGTCGATCTATTAGTAGGTACTAGACTAGAGAGAGAGCTGGTCACTTGCATTGCACAATTGCACATGGCACGTGCAACATCCGCGCGTCGAGAGGTTAGGTTTAAGTGATTTATTGTTCGTAAGCTTCGAGTATTCGTATTCACAAAATTTATTTATTATTATTTAAATTCTATTCCATCTGAAAGTCTGAAAATTCATATTAAGCTTTGTATTAGAAGATAAAGAGAGAAAGTATATATTAGAAGATGTAAGGATAACGTTGATTGGTGTAGACAACAGTGAACGGCTGTTATTATGTATTAATGAACTTCTAGTTAGGACTGACAGTTATTTAGGTTTCTTTATAAGAGAAACACGTGCGAAGTTACGGGCGGACTCTAATGTTGAATAATGCAAAGTGCGTGTAAAATAACACGAATAAAACAAATAAATAGAGAACCAAAACCTTTTTTTCTTTAAATATTCGAAATTAAAAAAATCGTTATTTACAAGTTGGGTCTTCCCCTCGGGGCCAGAATCTGCCCCTTTTGGATAGTAAGTATACATGTTTTGTGGCACCCTGTATATTTAGAAACCAGTGATAAAACAATATAAAATACATAATTGATCAATAAGTCGTCGTCCCGGTCACAGAGGAGAGGCCTAATTGGAGCTCTCGGACAAAGGAGGGCCTCGTCGCCGTCGTCGTCCAGATTCAGTTATCGCGAGCGGACCGGTGCCGGTGCGCCGAACGAATATTAATCACTTCCAGGCTGGTCGTCAAACGTACTGTTTTCTAAACGACTTTGAAAAATGGAGGATCTATGATATTGCTGTATGTAGGTATGTTTTGTAAAGTAGGTGTTAAATATAAGGACAGACAAGTGAAACGACCGCTGGTTAGCTATGCACTGCTTTATTCACAAAGATGAGGAGGGGGGTGCAGCCCCGCCTACATACCCAACATTCCTCCCCTTATTACAATAATATCTTACGTAATAACTTTCTTAAGATTAACACAGATTAAAAATACTTTTTAAAACATAATTTGGGACGATTGCGTAACACCATCTTAGGCGTTGTCACGCCCGGGTTTGGTAAGTTGGTTGGTTCTGGATCGACTTCCGCTTCCTGAAATTCTTCATCCGAGTTCGAAGAAATATCAGCAGCTGTTTCAACTGAGTTCTCAGACTCGGTAGCGGTAGGCAACACGACGTCACACTCATTCACTTCTTCCCCTGAGACTGAAGAACCAGTTGGTCGGTATACCTCTGCTCGTCTTCCTTTGGTCGAGCGCCCAGCTGTGATACTCTCTGATTCGAATTCAATCGGGCATTCAAGCCTTTCTGGTGCCACCGGCGGTACAGGTTGCGTCAGCTCAAGCGGCGGCGAGGGCGCGGGCGGCGATGGTGCGGTCGGTGTGGGTAGGGACGGCGACGGCGGCGGCGGCGGCGGCGGCGGCGGCAGAGGCGGCGACGGCGGCGGCGGCGGCGGCAGAGGCGACGACGGCGGCGGCGGAGGCGAGGACAGTGGCAGCGGCGGCGGTGTTAACTGTCCATGTCTATTTATGTCTTCGCTTTGAGCTTTACTATCCCAAAAACTGTCCCTGGTTCCTTTATAACTAATTAACTGATTTAAGTGTCTTTTATGAATTTCCGAGGTAACAATATCTTTTATTAAGTATAAAACTTTACCTATTATTTTTTGTACAACGCCTTTACACCAGGTGTACTTTGTATTATCACTAAATTTTTTATATAACACTAAGTCATTTTTCCTTAAGTTTTTAGTCGTCTTAGTTTGTTGTGAACACTGTAAATTATTTTTCAAATCAGCTGGACGCGTTGACGAGGGTGATAATGGGGATGCTATTGGATTAATCAAATCCAACCGCGACCTTAACTTATGACCAAACACCATTTGTGCCGGGGAGAACCCCGTCGCAGTATGAATAGAGTTACGGTAGTCCATAAGATATTTTAATAATTTTACTGATGTACTTTTTGCGTTCAGGCCTGACAAAAGACAAGATTTTATACCCTTTTTAACAATTTTTACAAAACTTTCCGCCTGGCCGTTACTCGGCGGATGATATACTGGAGATGTCTTATGTGAAATCCCATTAGAAGCACAAAAAGACTCGAATTCCCGTGAACAAAAAGATGTGCCATTATCACTCACTATTGTTTTCGGAACACCGAACCTTGACATAAACTCACATAATTTTACTATTATTGCAGCTGAAGACGTACAAGTTTGCATATTATACACTTCTACCCACTTTGTATGCGCATCTACTGCAACCAAATACATACATCCTTTGATCGGGCCTAATAGATCGATATGTATTCTGTCAAATGACGACGTAGGATACTTCCAATGAGCCAGAGGGGCGCGGGGGGGCGAGGGACGCAGCTGAATGCAGACATCGCATGAACTTATCATGCTCTCGACAGCTTGGTCGATTCCTGGGAACCAAAACCTTGAACGAGCTTCGGCTTTTGTTTTAACTATGCCTAAATGTGAAGTGTGTAACTCTTTTAAGATAGTTTGATATAAACTTGCGGGAATAACCACTTTATGGCCCCTCATGATGCATCCACTCTCTAAAGACAGCTGAGTTCTGCATAAATAATAAGGCTTAATCCGAATATCACTCATTTTCGGCGGCCAACCATTATGTATACATTTACTCACTAAACCTAAAATAACGTCATTTTCTGTCTCTTTTCGTAACATTTCTAGGGTAACGGGCATACTATCATCTACTACGAAACATACATAAGTCGCGCGGTCATAGGCTACTTCGCAGTCGCAGCACTTGCATTGTTCTGTGCACGCACACTCGTGTACTTCCCGAGGCAGGCTCGCGCGCGATAGGTAGTCCGCGCTGTTATCGCTACTACGTATGTATTCTATTTTATAATTATAGCTACTTAGGAATAAAGCGTAACGCTGTAACCTGTTCGCTGACATATCAGGTATGCCTTTATGAGACCCGAAAATAGACAGCAATGGCTTGTGGTCCGTCCGTAATGTAAAAGGGTCACTCCTACCATACAAGTATTGATGAAAACGGCGTACACCATAAATAATCGCAGTCGCTTCCTTCTGGATTTGCGCATAACGCTTTTCCGCAGAATTTAATGTCCGTGACACATACGATACGGGCCTTTCTACCCCGTCAGCCCCTACCTGCGAGAGAATAGCCCCTAACCCCCTTGGTGACGCATCCACGGTTAAAATTATCTGAGCGCCTGGATCGAAATGTGCCAGTACCTTTTCTGACGACAGACAAGATAGTCCTTATATTTCTGAAGGACAGTTCCAACATGTGTTGCAGTACGAGCTGATTGCCGTCAGGGAAGCTTGTTTAGCGTTGGAAGCAGAATATAAGCCAGGAGTCACCTTCATAGCAGTTCAGAAGCGGCACCACACGCGGCTGTTTTGCGCGGACAAGAAGGAGCAGTCGGGCAAGTCCGGCAACATCCCGGCGGGCACCACGGTAGACCTCGGGATCACGCACCCCACCGAGTTCGATTTCTACCTCTGCAGCCACCAGGGCATCCAGGGCACGTCGCGGCCGTCGCACTACCACGTGCTGTGGGACGACAACCACTTCGGGTCGGACGAGCTGCAGTGCCTCACGTACCAGCTGTGCCACACGTACGTGCGCTGCACGCGCTCCGTGTCCATCCCGGCGCCCGCCTACTACGCGCACCTGGTCGCCTTCCGCGCGCGCTACCACCTCGTCGAGAAGGAGCACGACTCTGGCGAGGGCAGCCACCAGTCCACCAGCAGTGAAGACCGAACAGTTGTTGCCATGGAGAGAGCCATTAAAGTACACGCTATAACCTGTGCTCCCTCCACACTGACCGCACGTATCCTATCCGATCATACCAACAAACAGACATGTTGTTCCTACTCACCACCGTGACGTTGCTCTCTTGTGTGAGTTGCGAGTACAAATACGAGACGAAGTGGTTTGAGGTGCCGTTGGATCACTTTAGTTACCAGCGGGAGGAGACGTTCAGGATCAAGTACCTGGCCAAACTAGTACTTGGCAAACGACCGCTGGTTAGCTATGCACTGCTTTATTCACAAAGATGAGGAGGGGGGTGCAGCCCCGCCTACATACCCAACAGTAGGTAATGTTCGTTGATATCTCCGGCAATTGTGGATCGAATTAGCAAATGATTGTTTGCCCTCGCGCAGAACATAATCTCGAGGTGGTCTCATAATCCTGGTTTACCTTATAAAGATTGTAGTGAACAAAAAATAATCAATCTTATATTAATAAGTAATCTAAAATAAAAGTAAGTTCTTAGTTTAACTTAGGTTACCTCCAAGGGTCCTGTAGGTTTAAAGGAAATAAAGTACTTTGTTATTTGATCCTTTTGTCCCGCGGGATTACTATTTGTCTCTTAAACTTAAAAAAAACAGTGTCAATTTGAAGGAATTTGAAGTCTGTTTTTAGTTTTTCAATACTATCAAATTATTGATTAGAGTCTTATTATTAAAAACTTGAGCATTATATCTCAGTGACGCAGGGGTTGCGGGTTCGACTCCCGCCACGCGAAGTGTATCTAGTACCCATAACACAGGCTCTGCTCATTTATAGGCTAGATGATGCTGTGTGGATTGTCCAGGATTGTTTGTTGTCAAGGGGCGAACCTAACAGTAAATTGTTGTCAAGAGGAAATTTGGAATTTTATGTAATAATGTATATTTTATGTAAAAAAAATTATTTTTACTGCGGGGATCCCGTAAGTACTGCGTGAGTGCGGGTTTGGTTCTCAAACCAGGCCTAGATTGAGATCTAAACCCGCTGGATTCGCCCCTTCAGGTAATTCAATATTGATCTGTAGGATTCTGTTCTGATGTGGAATATTAACTGTATTTTGTGGTTGTTTCAGGTATGTACCTAGTCGATACAAGGTCTATTGCTCATCTGTTGCGATTATTTGAGGTAAGTACATATGTCTGAACGTAGTCCCTGAACATTCATAAAGTTAGGGTTGTAGCACTGGAGCCCTGCTTTCAGTCTTAGCACTAAATTTGTGTAGCTATCAGTTTCTGATTCTGATGTATATTTGAAGTTTTTAAAAAGTTACTATATACTTACTGCACCTATTTTGGAAAAAAATCGTAAGTGTCGTTTTTGACCCAAACGAGTTGGATACAATTTGAACGAAATAATGATTTAATACGTAATTGTACCAACACTTACAAAATACAATCTTGCATTACAATACAACTAATGAACGAAATAAATCCATTAGGTGGCCTTATCGTTAAAACGATTTCTATCAGACCACCTTTTAATTCACCAAAAAAAAAATCGTATCGTAGCTTCATTTAATTTGATTGGTTTTCGTGTCCCCACAGAGTCACTATCTACATAAAGTACTGTGTCGCTGCGGCCTTGAGAGGCCTGTTTGTGATAGTATCATAGTTAAAGAAAATGGCGAAGTAGATTTAAACAAATAAAAATTATTTATTTCTTTCAAACAATGGCAAGTGATCTCCTCCTCGAGAGAGATGGCGAGAGGAGCATCCCTCTCGAATCAACATCTCGAGTGCATCATCTGAATCCGATGGAATTATACTGAAGTAGCCCCCGAGTGGACCCAGGGATGGAGGTAGGGTTGGGGGAGGGGCTGTAGAGAGTGGACTTTATCCTAATTCTGGGTTTTCCCAACAACACATTTTTCAAATTCTGTTTTTGTCATATTATTCGTATTTATCGGGCAGAAGTGTTAATGTCAATGCCAAAAAATGTAGTTTCTATGTAGTGTGTGTGTGAGGTGTGTGTTCAGTGTATGGCCATTCTGTGTGATATGAGAACCATAGCCTTACGGCTTGTAACTATGGTTCTCATATCACAAACCTATTTTATTACACCTCGGGACAAATATTTGGACGATCTGCAGATATTTGTTCAGGGTGTTCTGGTCGTTTTCTTATTTATCACAGTAAATGGGGTCCATATGCGGATCCCCCAGGTACGAAACACTCGAAACCCCAAGAAATTCCAAAACCAGATCCTAGTTTTGACCCTGGATCCGTGGCCCGCCCCTCCCCCCGCGCGCTGTCGTTAAGTGGTACAATAAATCACGGCTTGTCAGAGACACGCGTCGATTGTCTCGAGAGAGAGCCGGCGCGGGGCCGGGACGGAGCCGCGACGCCGCCGGGACGGAGCCGCGACGCCGCCGGGACGGCGCCGGACAGCGCTACTGTAGAGAACTAACGCCAGAATACTCGAAGACGACTTAGGTTTATGGT
Source organism: Eupithecia subfuscata (assembly GCA_963564075.1). NCBI lineage: Eukaryota > Metazoa > Arthropoda > Insecta > Lepidoptera > Geometridae > Eupithecia > Eupithecia subfuscata. The sequence continues at coordinate 77,341 of OY751123.1, forward strand.
GCTTAGTGACGCTCTAAAAAAACGGGTTTTTACTAATTTTTCGTTCTACAAGTAATTTAGTTATATTATATGATATGATCGGTTGTACTGCCGGTACAAACTGTCTCGTACAAAGTAATCATTATGTTTATTTTTTTGATTTTTCTTTGATTTACAATTGAGTGTATAATATTACTTCTACATTTTGTCCAAGTTGGATACGAATACAAAACAAGAGAAAAGCTTCGTGATCTTTTCGGTATTGATGAGTACTGTAGGAATCAAAATAGGTACGTTTTGGTTCCCACTCCTTCCTGTAGGCACAGTCTTGTGAAGTGAAAGATTATATTCTTTACGTTATTTTTCTATATTCCGAGTCCATCTGAAACTGTTACATCAATAATAACATCAACACACGCCAAGAGTATTTTCTTTTCAAGTACCTACTCTCATAATTTGGCAGAATTCCTTTACGATACTTCATAACATGTTTTCTTTATGCGAAGTCATAAAAAAGGCACAGAAGTAGCGTTATAAAATGCTCAACGAACGACCCTTTCAAATTGTAACCTTTCAAAGAAAAAAAACCCTGTAAATTCCTTTGATTTTAACCAATGTTTATTTCACAATTCGTCAAATAAAATCATTTATTTCGACAACATTCCTTTCATAGCGGGACTGCGGGGCGCGTGTCGCGTTGAATGAACCATTGAACGAATGAACAGCTGAATGAATGAGTGAATGGTTGGATCGCGGGCTCCGCGTGTATGTCGCTGATTGATTGGCAAATGGAGGCGATTAAAATCGGCCGCCATGGAAGTGTTGTGTAGCTGACTGCTGAAATACAAATGTTTTACACATTTGTCAATTGAATTATCGGATTTTGAACGAGTCAGATTACGCGGAAGGGGTTCAGGGATGAGAAGGTACTTTCGCCGATACCTTTCAAATATTAACTATGTTTTGTTTTCTCTCAACATTCTAATTCCAACAATATGTTAAGACTTATTGTTGGAATTATAATGTTGGGTCTAAGGACCCAAGGTTCTTTATATGATAGCATAATAATTCAATATTGTTCCTACTTTTAATAACCAAGCGTAAAAGTAAGCCTTGTTATCAAAAAACAAGCCCGCTGAGGTCAGGGTCAACTAAATCGAAAGTCATTCGAGGACGAGTGGAAAAGCTCAAAATATTTTCTAAATTTCTAATAGGTACGTAACAAATTAGATAATGTAACAAATTAGATAGGAATTTCCTCTGTGACCTATTCAATCCCTTCTGTCTAGAAGGGCCCGCGCCCACCGTGCCCAGCCGCCTTCAGCCGCGCGGCCCCGCACTATCCCTACTCCTCGACTTCACTCTCCGACTTCCGAAATACTCAACAAATAGGGAGCTTGTGATTGTCCCATTTTATTGCCAAATAAATTAAAGTCATATAGACTGGAGGGTTGGATTGGATTTCGTGTGTCGCGCCCCCGAAGAGGGCTAATCCGCACGATCAACAGAATTTAGATCCCGAGGGGGAAAGTGGGGGGGGGGGGGGGGGTCTCGAGTTGTCGACTCGCAGATAGTTTCGGCAATGACAATTTTCCCGCACGTTTTCGGGGATCAAGATTGTTTTCACGATATTGCACGAAAACAAGCGCCTAACCTTATTATCTCAAATCAATTCATATAGAAACTTCGAATATTATTTGCAAATCTAATCGAAGCAGAAAGTTTAATTTATTTCAGCGCTATTTATTTTTATGCAAAAGCAAAAGTTTAATATATTTCGGCATTTTTATGAATAAATCCAAAAGTAGGTATGCAGCTGCTCCAATCAAAAGTGGGCTGACAAGTAATATTAAATTATCGATACTCAAATATTTTTTATCGATGATCGGTGATTCCCTCTCTAAAGCTAAGGTTAGACATATTCGGTGGAGTGCTGCACTGCTACAGCCGTACCTTGCTTTGTTAGCCTTCAGGAGACAGCGAACACTGCGCCGGCTCTTTGTCTCCTCGCACTAATACATTGCAAACAGCGGCCATTCCTCTCGCGTTGTCTTGTAGCTTTTTATTTCTGTAAACAATGTCCTGTTAGAATCTTACACAATCAAGCTCAGTAATATTTTCCTGAAACACTGTATTCTGTAAGCAAAGTTTTGTTGCTACTCTTATTAATTTTGTTTGTAGCTTGGGAACAAGGAGAAACTCGTTAGTTGCAACGCCATAAATGGGTACCTACATAGTACACACCGTGATCTGAACTTATACTCACCTAATCACTAGGACCCAAAATGTATATGCAATGTAGAATGCATAAATAAAATACTGAATTCTTTTTGAAAAGGATTCCGCTTTCATTCCTAAGAAATATTTACAAATTTATTCTAAAGAGACTTGTCGTTGAAGAGTGATGTTATATTAAATGTTTATCTTACAATGCAATATAAACATTACCTACTTAGTCATCTTTTGACATTTAAACCTTTCACATACAACAATATCGATCGATATCGATATTGATACTTGATACGCGCCCAGCCCATCCCTAGCGTAATCCCAATCTCAAAGACATTACTCGCGGAGATATATCGAGGACGGTCGTATTCGCAACCAAATTGAACGTTAACGCTCTCAGCTCCCTTTATAATCGTCCACCTACTCGTACACACTGCGCGTATCATCTATTAGAATAGAATGGGATGGAACCTCGTCAAAGTAAAATAATCGAAAACAAAAAATGTCAGGAAAGAAAGAATGAATGACTGAATGAATGAACACTTTATTATACAAGAAACTAACATATAATTAAAAGTTTAAAAAGTTCTGGTGCTCGATTCCTGAATGTTACCAGACAGTTAGTTGACACAATATGTTGCGCAAATTTTATATGAAAATTTGTAGCAATCGAAACTCATTGAGCGCTCAGGTGTTTTTTTATTATATTAATAAAGAGACTTTGATTATTGACATGACTATTAGCGACATTATTGGCAAATATAATGAGTACCTATGTCAAACAAACAACTAAGTACTTAAAAATAAATTATATCTAAAACTTGCCTAAATAATTTTATTGCCGCATCACTCAGTGCACGTATAATAAAGAGAGATTAAAAATATGAGCTCATCAACAAAAATTATTAGAAAAAACGTCATTACGTCCAGTCATCTCGCGAGTTTGCAGACGCTACGGCCTGTGTCTTAGTTCGATAAGGTCTTATCTAATTTCGATCGCAGTGGATTATACCGACCTACATAGACTACGCTACCTTCTCGTAGTAAACAGGCGTATAATTGGAGGTGTCGCCACAAACGGTTCACAAAGAGGTTTGCTTTCCCCGCGCTCCACGATTTAACACAAAGCTTGCTTGATGCTCGGTTCTAATTTTGAATTACCGAATTGATTTTAACGTTCATTTACGCTTGTTCACTTCATTCCAGTTTCTTATAATAGTGTGTTTTCACCATGGCGGCTGTTGAAGGCGGTTGAAGGATTTTTCCAGTAAAGCTCTAAATTCACCTTCGCAATTAAAGCTTTAGATATATTTAGTATATTCATTTATTTGGCCATTCAGTTACATTAAAATGACGTTGGCAACTGGTAGTAACGTAGATCTCTGTTTCATTTGAAATAATGTGTTTATCTGTCAGATAAAGTTTGTAACATCGTTTATCTACCTACTGGTCAGGTTTAAATGTTAGAGGCGGAGATGTTCCAGGCTGTTTTTTGGTATAACATGAGCAAATGCGCAGGCTGTAGCTGTTAGACGGCACCTACTTAAGACTAATATGTTTTGTAATTGAGTATTCCCAGCCGGTGTCATCATCACCGCCGCCGCACGCGCGTACTTACCGCGCGGGGCGATGGCTCCTCAGATTGCGCGGCGCCGGAATACTAAAGCTGGGCCCCGACTCTATACCTACTAATCAGAAACTATTTTGACGTGAGTTCCATGAACGTCTAATCGGTCTGGCAAAGGGTCTCCTATTAGAAATAAGATTAATACAAATTAATGTACTTTAGACATGCCACGGAAGCTATATTGAGTTACGGAAATTGTAATGGCGAATTTCAACTTAAAGATTACAGAATATTAAATTTAGACTTTTGTATCATCCCGAAACAAGTTACGGCAGAATCCGCGCGTGCTCAGATTAAGATGGAACCATTTCAAACTCAAACAAAAGCAATCGGACATTTGATTTGACAGGGTTGCATCTCATATTGACGGTGCGCGGGTGTATAAAAATGAAACGTTACACATTTATTCTTGGGGCTGTGGATATGGTTGATCAGAGTCGCAGCCGAGCTTCTAATCCCGACGATAAACTCGTCTATTTACCGTTCGCCACAATATCGTCGACTTAGCCACACGCACACACACACACACACACACACACGTACTCACGCACACACACACAACCATATCGCAGGCTTAGCCACGCACACCCCTCTCTCCTCTCGTAGCTTCAAGCAGATTGCGTGAATACTTGCTATAGGTTCTACGAAAAAAGTTAAATCTACTTTGTGCGAAAGCTGTAAGCATCAATTTTATGTTCGTGTATGTTTTGGGGAAATTTTATCAAGATAGGAAAACCGTTTGTTTCCAAGATAAACTGGCGATCTCTTTAAAAATAGTCTTGGTATAGAATTTGCTGTCATTTTCGGTTTAAACATCGCCTTTTATTAATTTGCATGGGTGTCTAAAAGCTAAATAATTTCATTGTTTTGAAAAACTTCTTGGAATCCCTTCATTTGACACTGTTTTGAAGTTTCGCGGACAAACACGAATCCCTCGGGAATATAATTTCTAAATGTACGGGACCAGCTCGGGATCATTATCAATACAAAAGCAAAAGTATTTTCAAAATCGTTCCACAATTGACGGAGAAATGAACGAACATTATAATACACAAATAAAACGTCAATTTCAAAATATTCGGACATAAGCGGCTGTGACTTTTGATTGCGTTGACCTAGAAGTTTTATTTATATCGAGGCTTCAAGAGGTTACGGATTTAAATATTTGATGTTAATTTCAACTCGATACCTCCACGCATTCCTGAGAAAAGGGGATTGACGGACAGACAGACAGACGGAAAACAAAGTGTAAAGGTTTCTTTTTTCCTGTTGAGGTACGGAACCCTAAAAAATATTCGTACAGCAGCCGAACATAGAACCTCGTCCTTTTTCGATGTCAGTTAAAAATCTAAATGAAAATTGTTATAATAACAGTGACGATCTTCCAAAAGCTACCTATTTTATGAAAAAAATTTAAAGACCGATTTCGAGATTATAAATTTTTTTAATATTCAGCAATTCTGTCGTTAACGTTAAACGTAGAGTATGTTGAATAGAATAGAATAGAATATAATATCATTTATTGTCCAAAGTAAAGAGCTACAGCAAAATTGTCCTTATAAAACCTAGAGCGCGGCACAACACAATGGAGTCGTCAGATGACACATAACTTAACACATAAGTACACAATTCTTAAATATTATAAGTAGAAAAAAGTAATGCCATTCTTGTAAAAGACATAAATAAGTTCTATTCAATGTTGCAAACCATAGTCAAACGAAACAAGATGAACTAAACAAAAATAAAGCACAACAGCTACAAAGCTGTATAGAGGCTGTCAATAAAATATTGTATAGTTAGAATATTATAAATAGAAATATTTAATTGTGTATAATTAAGTAAAACTCTCATCAGTCTGGTCATGTATTGTCAATTTAAATTTTTTATAGTCATTCGATAAATATTCTTTCAAATTGTATATTGTTTGAGTTAATAGTAGGGATTTAACTTGAGAACAGAAAGATTTGAAACTATCTATGGATTTTACATTATCGGGTAGTTTGTTGTATAGCTTCAGGCCTGATATTTTGGGAAGCTTCTTCGACATACATAGTCGGTTAGGTAAGTTTGAAAGAATGTTTTTGTGCCTAAGATTAACGTTAGTATTATCAGTTCTTGTTTTATAGTTATGTATATTCTTTTTGACATATTTTATGGTTTCAAAGATGTATACAGAGACTGATGTTAAGATGCGGAGATTTAAAAAATGGGTCCTACATGATTCCCTGAAATGAGCATTGACAAGGAGTCTAATTGCACGCTTCTGCATTTTAAGGACCCGTTCGAAATCCGTGGAATTACCCCAAAGAATAATGCCATATGACATGATGGAATGGATGTACGCATAGTAAATTTCTTTGAGGTGGGATTCCGATGTCATCGGCTTAAGTTGTTTGAGAGCATAGATTCCGGATCCCATTTTTTTACATGTTACATCCACATGATCTTTCCAGGAGAAAACTGGATCCAAACAGAATCCTAGTAGTTTGACAGAGTTAGTAGTTCTCACAATACTTTCATCGTGCAATTTAACTTTTTGATAAGTACCTAGTCATTTCCGTGCAGGAACTTGTAATCACATTCCTTCCTTTAATGTTCACTCAAAAGTTCCTTTATTGGCTGAAAGCGAAGCACTCTCCGTGAGAGACAACTCGTTCTAATTTCAAACGGCGCGGATTACCGTTCATTCACTCACTCAGTCATTCACTCGCAGGGCTGTCTCGCGGGGCCGCGGCCGGAAGGTGTATTGACTCGCTTCCGGTTCAATAAATTATTATTATGATCCGAGATTGCGGCGGCTGTGGATTTAGTGACAATTATTTCTCGAATATTCATCGTTCATCGTTCGACGAATATTTTAATCTTTTAGCTTTGTTTTAAATAATTGACCTAAAAATAAAGCTCATGGATGAACGGATTAGAAATAATGAGAGAAGAAAAAGTTACGAAAGTGACGATATTGTCTTTTATTTGAATTTTGAGAAGCTAACGAATCACTACTTCGTAATGTTTTTAGGGTTTCGTTCCCAAACACCTTATTTTTTAGGACCCGCTGTATGCCTGATTGACTGGTACAGGAAACTGAGACATTTTGGAAATTAGAGATGGGCGAAACTATAATTCTTACAAACAAATACAAAAATACACAAAAACATTATTTTCCGCATAAACTTATAACTAGCAGTACAAAAGATGGTGGTCCTCGCACGGAGAAAACCCGATTACAATAATTCAGTTTACCAGTTAATAAGCAAGATAACAAAGACAGGGCAAACAAACCAAAGTTATTCAGATGATTCTAAATTATGAAGGTACCTTCATGATTTTGAAGTTATTTCCCCGAGTGGCGTCAGCCCTGGAGCTCCGACCTAAAGCCCTCTCGTCAGCGCACGGCTCCAGCCTTTCATCATCCAATTTAGCTGCATTGAGGGTTGTCGCGTACACGGACGTATTATACGGAACCCTCGGCCGGGTCCCACGGGCAGCCGGCGTGTTGCTGGTGCAGTACTGCAGCTCTGAAGCTCTTCTTGAGCTGGTTGATCCACACGTTAACATAGATTTATATGGTCCGATTTAAAAAAACATGGCTAAAACTGCACTTAGGGCCGACGTTTTGTGAAAAAGTGCAGCTGCCATTATCTTCAGATAAATAAAATAAAAAGCTTTTCACTGTTAAACAGCTCACCTGGGGCCGAGTTCCGCCGACCCATCGCTTTACTATGGCTATGGTATCATCGCAGAATCGTCAATGCATGAAAGTGCGTGCGTGCAGGCAGCAGCCAGCAGGCGTGCAGCGCCATCTGCTGTTTCTTTCATTAAAGGTAAAATGACAAAATGCGTCTTTCTGAGGCGACACCATTGTTATGTAAAAACGATTAATTTAGTGGAATTCGGTCCTAGTTTGTATATTATAAGGAGTGAAATAAATAATTAACTTCTTCCTAAGATCTACGAACACCTCGGCATCTAGCCACAAACAATGTTCTGCTTGTGCCGTGTGATGCTTATTTGACTGTGAGAGCCAGGAAGTTAGCCATAAACATTTCCAACTCATCTGGGCTATAAGAGCATTCTCGGATCAAACAAACAAATGCTTTCTTTGAACTGCGACTAAACCTCTCCTCTCGAGAGTCTCCAATCTGGCGCGAAGAGCTACTCAAAGTACTCGACTTATTGCGAGAGCTAACATTGCGCTGCTTTACTCCGTGTACTATGTCTGTAAGTGAATCCATCCGGCGCGAGTGATGTGGCCTTTCTTTAGGGAACCTTAATTGCAGAGAGTTCCGCAGATATTAGCTCAACCGGAGTCAATAGCTACTACAGATCAAAGAATCACTTTAAAGCGAAATTGGTAAAGATTTGCGGCAACAGGCCGCCATGTTGGGTAATTATGAAATGTGGGAAAAGGTTTTGTTTCGAACAAACATACATGCCATACATATCATGTTAATGGAGCGCTTTGTACGAAAAGTACAATAAGTAACATTATATTTATTTGAAAGAGCAATATTTCAGTGGAATTGGATATTTGGGTAAACTAGATTGCGTTTATAACTCGATTATCGCGTATTTTGTTCGCAGCAAATTCAATCGACACCTCGCGTGATAATAACCACGGCTATTGTGTCGGTATAATACAATCTACTATTATTATACTACTAGCTACTGTCCGCGGCTTTGCTCGCCTTTTCTGGGACTAAAAGCAGGCTATTTGTTATCCTAGATCTAAAGCTACATCTAGGCAAAATTTATTCTGGATCAGTGCACTATTCTGCTAAAGCAATCGCTTTACTATGACAGTGGTATCGTGGCAGAATCGCCTCCACAGACACGTTTTCGTATTCGTCGTGGCAACTTTGCGACGACACCATTGGCATAGTGGAGCGGTTAGGTTTTAGCGCGAAGAGGAAACAAACGTCCTTGCATCAATCGTCATCCATCCAAACTTTCGCGTTCATAACAAATATAACAATTTGCTCGACGTTTGTCTTAAGGAACCTGGGGGTCGGTGGAACAAAGTGCAAAGCTTAGTGGCCATGATAATTTATACAAATAAAGTTACATCACAAGTTCAAATTTCGGAAAAAATCTAAGAAAAATCGCCGAGACGCCGCCCACCTACCCCCAATTTCCATTTGCCAATTTGTGTACCTAAAACCCTGTGTTATTAGTGTGATTAAATATCCAGTAGGTACTACGTCTTGGTAGTACTACAGCTACCAAAACGTTAATAGTACGGCCCAATTAGCTCATAAATATACCATCAAAAGAAATATAAATATTTATTTTAGAAACCCAAAATTACTGTAAATTTACATAGAGCGGCAAAACGTCCAAATAACTGTGATTTCCAACCTCGAGCACGTAAAGTCATTAAAATACAATTTGCCAAAGTAAAGCATCCAGTACGTCGACGCACGCGGGCACATTGACGACGACTCTATAATTTGTTTCGTATTAAAGGAAGCAGGGGAGCGGGGGAAGGCGGGGTTGCGGGGGGTTGGGGGTCATCAAACAAATGTTGCGAAGTTCGCGAAGTCATCGTTTAGAGTTTAGAGGTTATCGCGTAAGGGTTCCGGCAAAATATTTCAGCACGAAGAGTTCCGTAAAAAGTTTCTTTTACGAGACGTCCCCATCTTCCAGATGAATTTATGATTATAAGCCGGCTTGCCGCGATGTTGTTGCGTTTCCCGGATACAAGTTCAGAAGACGGGGTTATTGAGAGGGACAAATAACAACGACACTTGACTGCCTGACTGCGGGAAATGTTGGTTAAAACGAACGCGGCAAGTTCATTCAGACAACAATGCCGGCGCCGGGCTAAGATTTAAGATCCTTACTGCAATAAATATTGCTTACAATTATATCTGAAACTCTACGCCATGCGAGTTAGTTTTAGTTTTTGTGTCGTGGTTTGTTTACAAACATTCCACATCGAGTTTGACTAGTGTATAGGCATATGTGCCTAGGTGACGTAGATACGTTACAGTCAAAATGACAGTCGATTTTGTTGTTGTTGTCCAACATTTTTTAATATTTTACAGACATTACTAAGGCGTCCAAAAGAGTTTATTTTTGGAATTAGAATATTTAATAGAATAAAATATTATTATTTGTATTATTCTACGCGTTTTTCCGTGATAAAAGGTAAGGCAGATTAAGTTACTGTCGTAAACTATAATTTTTATACTATTTTCAAAACTTCAGGAAAAATCATCTAGATTTTATTTTGTTACATACCATGTCGGCTCGATAATAATCTAAACTTTCGTATAATTCTCCCATATTTTTCGAATCGACATATTCGCATCTCTATCTGTCAAAAGTATCTGCGTCTATGAAATACTTCATTCTGTCATTCACTCACCCGTCAACAATTAGGAAACTTCATAGTCGTGCCACATTACACTAATATTATAAATGCGAAAGTTTGGATGGATGAATGGATGGATGTCTGTTACCTCTTCACGCCAAAACTACAGAACGGATCGGGCTGAAAATTTGCATACAGGTAATTCCTGGATCCTGGATCCATGGAATATCCTGGAATCAAACATAGGCTACTTTTTATCCCATAAATCGGTTCCCATGGGATAGAAATCACCTTAAAACGTTTCTATAGAAACAACGCGTGCGAAGCCGCGGGCATAAACTAGTAAATAAATAAAATAAATAAATAATGCTGGACAATTCACACAGCATTATCTAGCCCCAAGCTAAGCAGAGCTTGTGTTATGGGTACTAGATAACTGATATACTTAATAATATACGAGTACATAGATAGATATTTTTTATTATACATAGAAAACGACCAGAACACCCTGAACAAATATCTGCAGATCGTACAAATATTTGTCCCGAGGCGGGAATCGAACCCACAACCTCCTGCGTCGCAGGCGGACCTTCGCCCATCGTGCCACAGAGGTCGTCAAAAGTACCAAATAGTAAATAAATTCGTGGACGGGGTACGTATAGGTACCTACCTATAACTAATCTATGTCCGTGATTCGTCGTTAGCGAAGCTTGTATTGTTCTAGAATACATTGTTTAGAACAAAGATGGCGTCCGCGAAACTACAGAATAGAGCCTAACGAGGGGAGAGATGAGAAAACACTTTCTGAAGGAGATTAGTTACCTAATACAAGAAAAACAAGTTATTTTGAAAATATGCAAGACAAATAAATGTTTTTAATAACTTGAACCCCAACTTCAAATTAGAGAACATTATAATATACTTACAGTTTTTTTAGATTTACGGAACCATATTGATAGTAAAGTGTGTATGGGACCTGACGATCATGTTTTCTATAAATTGTTTGATGGTTTTGATAAAATTAAAAACCGACTTTAAAACCCTTAGTTTGTGGGAGAAATACTGACTTTGACGGAGATGTCGACGAACCATACTTAGAAAACATGATGCAGCCGAAAATAGAACCTCCTCCTTTTTTGAAGTCGGTTAAGCGTATAATCATGGCGTTTACATAACGACAAGAAAATAGTTCGCCCACTGTGCCCACTGAACATCCTAAAGTGGAAGGAAACTGAGACAAGGTTATGAAAATCAAATGGTAATAAAGGAAACCTAGCCTTTTACCTTATAAGTTATTTCTAAATTCAATGAATTTTTCATCTTTGAAGGTTGTTTCGGAATATCTTAACGTAAACCTGAACAAAGTCACGGGCGAAAGGTTATCGATACAAATATAATAATCAATCATTAAATCTATGGTAAAAGAAATTCCAACTATTAGAATTCAAGACAAATAAATAAATAATAATAAATAAATAATGCTGGACAATTCACACACAGCATTATCTAGCCCGAAGCTAAGCAGAGCTTGTGTTATGGGTAGGTACTAGATAACTGATATATGTACATAATACAATACACTACATAGATAGATATTTTTTATTATAAATAGAAAACATCCAGAACGCCCTGGACAAATGTCTGCAGATCGTACAAACATTTGTCCCGAGGCGGGAATTGAACCCGCAACCTCCTGCGTCGCAGGCAGACCTTCGCCCACCGCGCCACAGAGGTCGTCAATATAGCTAGCTAAACTGATCCAAATGAAGCCAGTCGCGCGCGTCCCCGCGGCCGGCCGCATCGCCGCCGCTCGCTGGATGACGAATGCTAACACCTACTAGTATTGCATTTAAGTGCGTGTTGCGTGCGTCTTATACAAATAACCACACTAATATTTATAAACGCGACAGTTGGGATGTTTAGATGTTTGGATGGATGTTTGATCAGGCTGAAATTTTGCTTTTATTCCATAAAACCATTCCCTTGGGACAGAAATAACCTGTGCGTTGAAGCGGGCAGAATTCATTTCCTAATAATACAAAACATATTTTTGGATCAAACTCGTGTAGTGAGAGTGAGTGAATAGGCGGTAATTAATGGCGTCGATCAGAGTGAACCCTTCCAGCTCCAACTTTCCCATTGATTGTCGACAAGAACTCCGACACGCCGAAAAGTTCGCGCAGTCGAGGCATCGTAGCTAAAAATACCCACAATTGAAATATAATGATCATGTCTTCCTAGCCGAATTTCGACCACGGCAGTCAGTCTGATCGGAGACTAACCAGATGCGCAGGACTTATGTGCACAAGTGTGTGCGCAAACACAGGTGCACTTCCTATTCCCTCACTCTCATAATCCGATGGGACGGCAGACCAACACGACCGGGGAGAGGTCAAGCGCAGGACCAGCGGCTTAACGTGCTTTCCGAGGCACGGGGGTGTAACACCGCCAACTTCCTGACTCCGGGCTGCTACTGTGAATTTTTCTTGGTAGAAAAACCTATTTCACGAGGATGAGCCCGACCCGCGTGCGATTACGGTAAAATATCCCAGGCAGTGCGGTTGTGGAATGACTTGCCTCTGGACATTCGAAAGGCAGACACACGAGATGTTGCGCACGCTTTTTCTTAAGAGGTTATACAAATAGTCTAGTTTACACCAAATGTTTTCTCGTTGATAGTTGATGCTATGATTATGCTTTAGTAGGTTTTCTCTTTTTAGTTATGTATATATATGTATCTATATAATAGTTATAATTATAATAAAATAATTATAATAGATAATAATTAGTTTTCTATATGTAATAAATTATATATTAGCACGCCAACCCCCTGTAAAAACATGTGTTTTTGGTTGGCAGATAGAAAATGCCTCGACATTAAGCCCACCCTTTGTGCAATAATGGTTTAAATAAAATTCATACTTCTGTTACTCACTGTATACCTTGTTTTGTTCGAGTACTTTTTATTACACTGCTGTTATTATCTTGACGTTGACGCTAACATTTCCTTGGCTTCGCTTCGATTGGCTTCGTCCCGGTTGTATGAAATTTTTTGTACCATATTCGAAATAAAAAAAATTATGGCCAGTCTGTCCGGATGGCCCGTTCAATGGAATGAACAAGCTACCGCTAGACCAACGATTCAGTAGCAGTGGTGAAACATAATACTATTATGTATACGGATATATGATTATCCCATTCATTCCACTCGTGGGACGAAAAGGGAAAGATGTAGGATAAAGTATTTATTTTGAAAGCGAAAAGCAAAATTCAATTAACCTCTCAATAAACTGGAAATATATTTAGCGAGGAGGACTTACATAGTATTAATAAATAATGCTGGACACAGCATCACCTAGCCCCAAGCCAAGCAGAGCTTGTGTTATGGGTACTAGAGTTACAAAGATGGATATTTTAAATGCGGGTGTTAAAACCCTGATGGGTGTCACAATGTGTGCCGCTTGATCTTGTCATCTGCTGCCCAAATCTCTAGTAACTCTGCTCTGATAAATCCTTCGTGGTTGTGTTGTGCGCCCAGCATTGTTTATATTATACAGTACTGGCTGCTGGCCGCGGCTTCGCACGCGCATTTTAAGTAGCCTATGTCCGTCCGCGGGATATTGCTGATCTCCCTCACAAATATCATTAAATTCTGTTCAGCCGTTTAGACGTGAAAAGGTAACAGACCGACAGGGGTTCTTTCACTTTTATAATATTAGTATGGATTGACATTCCATGAGGGTAGAAGTTGGCCCGAGAGCCCGCTCTCCCCGTGAATGCCCCTCGTTAGTACCCCCCCCCCCCCTCTCCCCCCAGTCCAGTGGGACAACACGCAAGTTATAGTTGCGAGACTGTTAGTGGTGAGAGTTTGCCGCTCGTCAGACGCAACTCGGGGATTCAATCGCGGCGAGATTCATAACTCGTTTACTTATGTGTGTCCTACACAGGTGTTGACTAAGAAAGTCTAGTTCTTAAGCTGTTTAAGTCTTATAACTTGTAAAGCCGAAAATTTGTGAAATCTGAATTTTTGTTACCTAGTATCTCCATAACTACTGAACAGATCAACATGAAAGTTGGCGTACGCTTAGAGCACATTATATTGAAAATACGTGTGCGAAGCCGCGGGTAGAAGCTAGTATAATATAAACCACGGTCTACATACGTCATCTCGTAGATCGAGGTGTGGCTAATCAGCGGTCACTGGCACTTGTCATGTCAGACGGACATAGCCGAGAGAGCACAGCGGAACGGATGCCTACTGGGGGTGAGGTGCAGCTGATGGGATGCCTTGGCTGTGGCGCGCTGGTGTATCCCTTGTCGTGTATACTACCGGTCATAGGAACCCCTACAAGACACGTCAAACCAAGGCGGTGAAATGGAGTTTCCTTGACGAGCGAGACCAAACGCTGCACACAAACTTAACACGACTTGATCCAACGATAGTAGGAAATAAAAATATTGACCGAATCAAAATCATCAATCGAATGCTTATCCAAATTCCGAGCTGTTGCAAACAGTCTACAGTTAGCTCAAATGTTTCAATTCTAAATACTAGTTCTAATTGATTTTTATTATTTGATTGTAATTTTCTTTGTGAATTGAAAAAAAACTTGTCTAAATGTTTCTTGCTATACATAATTATGTAAGTATCAAATTATAATATTCCATAAATATACCGATATCTGCTGAAATTCATGTAGGTACTTAAGTTCTAATGGGTGCTTGCGGCGATTACAATTAACAATGCAAAATTCCAAGTGTTGGCATTCCAAAGCCTTTACAAATTTGAACCGGTAACTGGTTCGGAGCCCAACGAACAAACGAACAAACAAACTCGCTATAAAATTATCGGACAGTCAGTGACTCACCGCGGCCTCCTGCTACACAGGGTGCTCCAACTTTAGAGGAACAATCAATTACTTGAGTTTTCAGGAACCACCTATATAACACCTGAAAATTCACTGCCCTAACGCTCAAATACCTTCCTCAACCCAAATCAGATCAAAGCAATTTATTTTCAAGTCGCAATTTGTTTATTGTTTCAAGGACATTTTGTCAAAAAATCATCACTTGAGACCTGCTCACATCTGATTTGCGTTTGGGTATGAGGAGGTTCTCAAACATTTCATTCCGAAGTGGAATCTGCGAGCACTAGTTAATTGAAAGTGGCCTTAATTCTAGTGAAAAACAAGCACGTTTTCGCTATCAAAGAGAAGACAAAAATGAAATATTAGAATACCCGAGGAAATAATTTCAAATAGTTTACAAAATCGGAGGCTTTCATTCATTCTCAACCAAATCGTTACTTACGTTTTATCCAGACCTTATAATTGCTACACAAACATAGACGTCCATCCATTCGTCCCTTCGTTTGTTTCTAAAAGGTAGGAGCACCCTGTACAGTCCACAGTGTGGTCGGGAACCAGTGTAACCACTGAATAACCATGATTCTGTATAATACCGTAATCAACAAATTGTTGTTCTCCGGTTTAATATTGATGAGAGATCGTCCACCCCCGCGACCCCCCCAGGACCCCCCATGGACCCCCCTCGACCCCCCGGGCCGTTTTTAACTCCGACCTATGAATACATTAGTCGTATAATAACGGTTCAAAAATAACGCCTTCATTGTGGAAGCGAGCTTCTTGTGTTGGGGTTCCGTGCGGATGGGAAGAAACGGAACTCAACATTTATTTATTTTGCAAATGTAAGTTCTATTTAACCGTAGAAGTAGATTTGGATTATCGCGTCATATATTTTCGATGCATTCCTACATGCTTTTTCAATATCTTCCTTCCCACATGCACGCCCAATATCCTATCCCGTTCGTTCCAACAACATTTGCATAAACGATCAGCACAAAGCTGTAAATAATAAGCTAAGTGCCATAAGTCAGTCTTATCGGGGAGGCCTATATCCAGCAACGAACATGTTTGGTCTGATATAATGATGATGAAGTCCTACCGGAAAGTCGAAGCTCGTGGCTCGTGGGATAAACAGAATAACACGCACTCTCCCAAACCATTGTAATTTGGCCAATATAAGTACTGGTACAGTACGGAACCCTGCGAGCCCGACTCGTGCTTGACTCGTGTTATTTGTTCCCAGGATTGGATCCTTGGCTTTCCGCTGGATAATGACCTCTTTCTACCGAAACTGTATACATAGCTATATACAATGCTGGTCTGTCGGTTCGTTCGTCTGTTTGTAGCTAGCTATTGGTGGCCTGATGCAATATGAGCGAGACCAACGACCTTCAGTAGGCATCGGATAGGTACGTAAATAAATTAATTTTCTTGATTAAAGAAATCCTAAAACATATTTATTGATTATAAATTATAAAAACGAAGAGAGGCATCTTTAAAAACTAAACGGTATTTATTTATATTTTTCACAAGTTGCCTGGTAGTCAGCATTGTAACGCGTATCTGGTAAGAAATTAAACTTCCTTTAAAATTATAATTTACGGTTACATTAAGGTTTGTGACGTACAAACAGACAGGCAAACGGCTTAGGAATGCACACTCTGGATACGGCTTCCTAAAATATATTAATTTATTTAAATGATTACTGTACGGTTGCATACCATAGGTACAGCGTACATGTTCCCGCGCCCGCGCCGTGCCAGCACTTCACGTTCACATACACGACACTCGCGGCGATTGAACCGTGATACTTTACTCATTCTGACAACAATTAAATTAAGGTTTCTATGCTCCAGCTCTGCAGATCGTGCCCGCCTCCTGGCCGTTTCTAAATGGGAGTCAGGACATTGGTTGCAAGCATTTCCTTCATACCCTCCTGCATAACACTGGTACTTTATTGGATCCCGTAACTTTCCGTATCGCAACATGTCTCCGGTTGGGTGCAAGGTGTTGCGCGCCTCATCAATGCCAGTGCGGTACTGCTGTCGAACAGCTTGGTCATCACGGATTATCGTGCACTAGGGCCGCTGGTCGGATATCTCGCCACGCTAGCCTTAACGACATCATCCGGCGGGCCTTTGTCACCGTTAACGTACCAGCTATTCTCGAACCGAATGGTCTGTTGCGTGACGATGGTAAGAGGCCCGACGGTATGACACTAGTCCCATGGGAGTTGGGGAGGCCCATTGTGTGGGACGCTACATGCGTCGACACACTTGCGCCTTCCCATCTTCCGAGGACATCCGTGAGGGCGGGTGCGGCGGCAGATTTGGCCGAAGATCTCAAGAGGCGCAAATATGCAGGTCTCGACAGAGCCTACACATTTGCTCCCCTTGGAGTCGAGACCCTAGGTCCGTGGGGTACCGAGGCTCTTCGGGTTTTCATAAAACTATCTGAGCGTCTGGTCGAAGCGACGCGTGACCCGAGAGCTGGTGAATATCTGGCACAGCGTATCAGCATTGCCATACAGCGTGGCAATGCAGCCAGCGTCTTGGGGACGCTTCCGACTGGTGTTGATATGGATCAGTTGAGCTATCTGTAGACTGTTTGCAACAGTCGGCAGTTAGCTCAATTGTTTCAATTGTAAATACTAGTATAATTTTCTTTGTGAATAAATGTCATTAGGTTTCTATTATTTTATTGCGTAAACTCACACTCTGGATACCCAACTAGCACAATAGCGTTAAAACAACCTGTATATCATTATATATATCGGTTCCATTCGAGTATCATAGTGTTAATAATACCTGTACAGTGGAGTTATAGAGTGCTCTAACTCCCATATAACCACGAAAGAGGCCCACGATTTTACAGGTAAAGGTTATAAAAAGCCAGTAGAGCGGTTATATAAAGGTGTAACAGAACCTGCACAAAAGTGTTGATTCATACTCAGCTAATACTTCAACCTATATTACTGTGCTTGTAGATGGGTTGGTCAACACTAAAGGTTATATAAAAACGTCGGCTAAGAGTTATAACCACTTAAAACTTTATTAGACCTATTAAAAATAGTTGTTTGACACTTTGACGCTAGTTACAATATGTTTATGGTATCATTTAGCGAACAACTAAATGTCAATCACCGAATGGCCATTATCTAACAGAGAAATAATAAAGTATACCTATTCAAGTTACTTTGTGAAGTGAAAACAATCTAGCGTTGTGATTTTACGGTAAGTGTATACCATGTTTTCCATCTCAATTTTAACGCGCTCTTGATTTAATAAAGATTTCAAATAAAACTTATCTATACTTATAATAAAACTGTAACAGGTCCAATTCTGTACATTGAAGATATTTGAAATTTTTTTTTTGGAGGGGACTTTATTATCGATACTGAAGCCAAAACTGTAATTTTTTTCATTCATGTCTGTCTGTCTGTCTGTCTGTCTGTTTCTTAAACGCGCATCACGCCGAAACTACTGAAGGTATTGACATGAAACTCGGCATGATTTTAGGTCATACTACGAGGAAGGACATAGGATACTTTTTATCCCGGAATTCAGTCAGGTTCCCCTGGGAGAGAGGATGAAAGTAAAATTCTTTAACCGCTCATCACGACGGAACTGCTGAATGAGTTGGACTGAAACTTGGTATGATTTGAGTTCATACTACAAGGAATACATGGGATACATTTTATCCCGGAATTCGGTAAGGTTCCCCTGGGAGAGAGGATGAAAGTAAAATTCTTTAATCGCTCATCACGACGTAACGACTGAATGAATTCGAATGGAAGTCGGGACGATAGAAGTTCATACTACGAGGAGAGATATATTTTATCCTGGAATTCAGTAAGGTTCCCATGGGAGAAGGGATTAAAGTCAAACTCCTTCACCTCGCATCACGCCGAAACTGCTGAATGAGTTGGATTGAAATGGTACGATTTGAGTACATTCATACTACAAGGAAGGACATGGGATACATTTTATCCTGGAATTGAGTGAGGTTCCCCCGGGAGAGCGGATGAAAGTAAAATCCTTTAATCGCGCATCACGACGGAACTACTGAATGAATTTGAATGGAATCGGCATAATTTGAGTTCCTACTGCGGGGAAAGATAGATATATTTTATCCCGGAATTTAGTAAGGTTCCCCGTGGAGAGAGGATAAAAGTCATATTCCTGGGCCGCGCATCACGCCAAAAGTACAGTATGAATTCAAATGAAGAATATTTTTTATCCCGGAATCAGTACGGTTCCCTTAGGTTAGGAGAGTGGATGAAAGTAAAAATATGCAACTAAATGAATTCAAATGAAACTATGCATGATTTGATCTCATACTACGAGGAAAAACATAGGATACATTTTATCTGGGACAGTAGGCACGGTTCTCTCGGGAGAGGGGATAAAAGTCAAAATGTCTAAGTAGGTCCTTAGTTGTAATTCATTAACGCGTCGTCCGATTTCATGCATTCTTTTTGGAACGAAGTTCCTTATCGCGCGTTGTGAAAGGGGGCTAGACGGAAAAAATTGTAACGAAAATTGGAGCGACACTTTTTGCCACAGAACACATATATCCTCACATTTGTTGGAAAGTAAACACAATATTAAGTCAGTGTCAAAGTGTAGAACTGTCACTGTAGCGTTTATGATAGGCAGCTGTCATCACGAATGACATTCATTAGGTTTGCACAAAAATTAGAATCGCTCTCCGAACAATCGTGTGTTCCGCTCTCTCGCGCAACGTGTCATTGGAGTGAGCGGGATATATATGCGACGACCGCAGCCGAGTTGAGCCGATACATTTTGACGAAGACAACCGAGGAGAACCGAATAGACGACCGCAGCCGAGTTGAGCCGAGGTGGGCTTCGATTCGAACAATCGTGTGTTAGGATAGTAGGATAGGATAGTAGGATAGGATACTAGGATAGGATAGTAGGATAGGATAGTAGGATAGGATACTAGGATAGGATAGTAGGATAGGATAGTAAGATAGGATAGTAGGATAGGATAGTAGGATAGGATAGTAGGATAGGATAGTAGGATAGGATAGTAGGATAGGATAGTAGGATAGGATAGTAGGGTAGGATAGTAGGATATAATAGTAGGATAGGATAGTAGGATAGGATAGTAGGATAGGATAGTAGGATAGGATAGGAGGATAGGATAGTAGGATAGGATAGTAGGATAGGATAATAGGATATGATAGTAGGATAGGATAGCAGGATAGGATAGTAGAATAGGATATAATAGTAGGATAGGATAGGATAGTAGGACAGGATAGTAGGATAGGATAGTAGTTGTAACGACATATTTTGACGAAGAGAACCGAGGAGAACCGAAGCGACGACCGCAGCCGAGTTGAGCCGAGGTGCGCTTCGATTCGAACAATCGTGTGTTCCGCTCGCTCGCGCAACGTGTCATAATTGGAGTGAGCGGGATTATATCAGTTCTCTGCGGCCTCAATGAAGATGACGCGAGGACGCGCGATTAATCGAAAGGAACTTCGTTCCATCCGGGTGTCCCTTGACACCTCTCAAGTTTTTTTTGTTAGAAACAATGTTGCAATATCGAATTTGACTATATCAGTAGAAAATCGAGTAGAAAATAGGTAGATTGATGAAATAATCTGTAGATTGAAGAAAAAATTAGTAGATAAAGGGTAGGTAAGTTCCTATCTATTAATTTTTTGAAGACGCCACCCATTAGTTAGGTAGAACCTAACTAATGGGTGCGTCAATGCCTATTTCAGGCAAAGTAAAATGTACAAATGGTCCATGCAATCTTCATGAACATGATATTTGATGGTTTAGCTGGTCCAGTTAACTGTACCACCGAAGTTTGGTTGGAGTAAGTGCTCTAATTAAACTAACTGGACCACAGAACATTTTTTTTTACTTTGATACTCAATCAACTGTACCTACCTACTATCGAAAAAAAATTAAGTCAAATGGATCAAGAGCCCAATTCTACAATACAATTGCTTCACTATGACAATGGAATCGTCGCAGAATTATGACGTAGAATTCCTAGATTAATAAAACTCCAGATAGTACGTGCGAGATAAATTAATGGTTTCAAACCTGTCGCGCGTCTCTCCATCTGCATTCATCATAATTTCTTTCATCTAAGGTAGAATACCAAAACGTGCCATTCTGTGACGATACCCCTATCATAGTGAAGCGATTAGTTTAGCAGAACAGGGCCCCAGCTGAACGGAACCATGAGTAAGAAGTGAAACGAATATGACACTTCTTAACACTGACGCTGGCCGAGTCGTAGCTAAAAGACGTGTGGATAAAGAATGCGATTGAAGATGACAACATGCTATCCCCCGTAGACCCTACTCGATTTATACACAATTTAACAAGGATCCAAATATAGATGCTTTTATTAAAAGTGTAATAGGTCCAATTCTGCGCATCGAAGTTTTTGTTGCACGGCGGCGTTTCATATATTGAGAGAAACTGTGTTAAATGTGAACTTATTTAGTCGGCAGGTATGGCAATCGCGAACGAAGTCGCGGGTACAGCTAGTGAAACATAAAATAGGCACCTCAAATTTGTATCATTTTTTTAATTTTTCTTTATGGCTAGTGGCATGTTAAATTAAGTGGCATCAATGAAATTACAAAAGTAACTTATATAATGAAGTATTTTGTTGTCAAATATTGAATAACCCAGTCAATTTATAGGTTATAGTTCACCAAAACAATGGCGAACTTACATTAAAGCTTTAGTCGTTGCATAAGTAAATTATTACCCCTTTTGAGTTACAACATCTGTAGCCAAGAATGTTGTGACACCATTACTCTTACAACGCCTTTATAGTGTATCTACTTATCACAATAAGCATAAATAGAATTAACATTACAGCTTGAACCTACATAAATGAGTTGTTCAAAACTTTTGGTGTCTGTGTATCTTACACTCTTGACAAACTCTATTTTGCAACACATGTCTGCACCTTATAACCAATATAATACCTACAGTTATAAAAGACACTTCACTGCAACAACTAAAGAACAATAAGTGTTGACGCGAGTCAGCGAGCACTGTTATATAGGTATAAGTGCTACAAACAGGTTAAAGCTACAACATCTTAAGTATACTTGCTGTAATTAACGCTTTTATAACTCTTAAAGTGTTCTTACGTCGTTCATTAAAGTTCTAGAACCACCATTGGAGCTAAATTTATTTTTTAACTCCTTTATAACGTTTTTAGTCAGAACTGAGATAATTATTACTCAATTAAACAGGTAAAAGTTATAATAAAAACTGTATCTGACACCAAAATGTTAGTTGGGTAATTACTAAGAAATCAAATAATATCCCAAAAAACTTCAACTTCGACGGGACTTGAACCCGCATCCTTCCCTCAGTACGGGAATGTGCTAACCAACAACACCACCAGTGACAAAGGAGTCGAAATCTTCGGAACTCTAGCGCCATTAGCTCTACCACCGACTTAAGTATAGGATTGTGGGGGCACACTACGCACACCACCTTCTTAATTTGTGAACGAAAAAAATGTATACGTTTGTATGGTGATGGAGGCTTTGGTAATAGCAGACCTATGTGGCAGCTCTCTGGTGTGTGTACGTACAGGCACGCACAGAAGACAAATAGCCGCGATCTAGATAAGCCTCAGCTACACGGTGAAGATATATTGTAAAAACGATCGAGTACAGTCGCGCACAGCCCCGAGCAATCACGTTTAGTATACATTGTTACCCGATTTTAATGATTATCTCTTTTTTGTAGAGAAAATCAGCCCGAGATTGCATTAAAATTTTATTCGCGAGGGATTACTGTTTATCCCATCCCGTAAAACTTAAAAAGTGTGTTTAGAAATTTGAGGATGGGTTTTAGTTCTTGTAAATAATATCACAGCATTGTTGCTAGTTGTCATATTTATAGATATTTTCACCAATCCTTTGATGTTATTTTTACATTTTAGGTAACTGAATAAACACATTTTTACTTACTTTTACCAAAGCCTTCGCTAACAATATCCTACAGATTACAATAAGGTAATATCGTTCAGGTTTAAGGAAGAGGCAATCTTGGTAAGAGCTCCCGCGGGACTCTCGAGCTGTAAGCTGGGCACGCGACCGAAGTGGCGGGCGGCAGCTTATCTAAGCACTTTCATTTTGGGCTCCTTCCTTTGTGTCCCACTTGTGGGGCACGGGGGACTTTATACCCCTCGTGCTCTATCCCTATTTCATGGTAAAAGAATGGAGGAAATAATTGAATTTTAATTTTATACGTAAATTTTTGAAATCTAATAGATTTTAATTTGTTTTGATTAATGTGTGTCGTTTTATTTTATTCATTCAGCTTTAATAATGGTGTGTGCACCTACTTTTTAAATCATTTTGACGATTATATCTTATAATTTCCTGGTAATCTGTACTATAATAGTGCATTTTACACCAAGGCGAGAAAGTGATCAATCCCAGGAATCGCACTTTCTGCCGAGTGATAAATAGTGCTTTATACTACACCTTCGAGGAAAATAAAAAGCAAAATTAACTAATAATTGAAATCGCGCCCAATGATGTTAGTAAAACCTCATTGACCGGGCCAGCCTTTGGGTTCTTTTTTCAAAATATTGTTCGGAAATCGGAGGAGGCCTAATGGACTTGGAGTAAGAACTTTTTGTCGTTTGACCGAACGAAAATAACCATAGCTACCGGCTGATCTTTTAGGAAAAAAATATAACACGTTAGAAATGGATTTCCATACACTTTTTCCTCCCGCTAAAACACGTAAGAAATTAAATTCCATAGAGTTTTTCCTCCCGGTTTCCTATAGGCCTGCAAAGACATACTTTCTATTCTATAAATGGAAAAGGAATAGGCAACTTTCCGAGCAGGTGTAGTATAAACATATGTCTAGAATAGTATATTGTGTTCAATACCAAGATACATACTCTCACAAGACACTTTACAGGCTATTTCCTTGAAATGACACAAACAAACATAACACTTGTCTCCTCGCCAGTCCAACCGAGCTCGCGTGCCGCGTACAGTCGCGAACACTCACTCGTCCGTTCTAAGTAATAGCGCCATTAAAACTGAATTAAGCACTTTTGTAATTCATATCAAACCATTTGTTACGTTGAGTGACTGTTTTATAAACTTGTACTCATATCTGTATAGAGACTGATTTCTGAGAGTACGTACAACTTTGACAAGTGAGCAGTAGTAAACGAAAACTTTTCCGTTTTGGTAACATGCATACTTATACTAGTCACTCAGGCGGTCTATCTGATTATTCAGTCAATTAGTATACTATAAAGTTAACTGTAGACATTTTTAAAAGCATCATTGAGCCATAATCCTTTTTTATGGCTATTGATATTGGATACACCCGTGCGCATTTCCCTCAGGTTAATAAAAAAAGGCCTTTTACAAAATATCTGCAGATACAAACATAAGTCCCGGCATTGAACCCTTAACTATCTACGTCCAATGTGGAGCATTGCGCGCTGCGCCATAGAGGTCGTCAGATCAATCAGTCGAAAACGGGAGTTTCGAGAATTTTCTAAGAAAGCGTTAAAAGTCAAGAGCGAACGCTGTAAAGCCTCCAGCTGGCAAATGCCTTAAGGAAGCTTCAAGGCAGTCTCAACAAGCCCTCGAGGAAGCCTTAAAGAAGCTTCGAGGAAGTCACAAGGCCGGCGCAGATTCCTTAAGCCCTTAAAGAAGGGTAATTCGTAATTGGATGCCGAGGGCGGCGCGGAGTCGTTATACTAAATATCGACGACTTATTTTTATCTTTATCGTTATCTCGAAAGTCGAAGAAGCTGTTTCGGAACGCTTATGTTTTTTGTCTCCTCAAATTCTGGGGTTATAAAATTGTATTACATTTGGAAGAAATTTTCTTTCTTCACTCACAGGCCTTTTAGTCCAGCCATTTAGGCAAAAAATAGGGTTGTTCCAGTTTTCCCCCTGAAATCCCCCCGAAGGGGGAAACTGGAAAGAACTTTAAATAGGATCAACCTCGGAATTTCGAGTTAACCAGCTGGATCAAACACAAAACAAACTCGTATACGTCTTAATTTTGTAGTTATAAACGTTGTCTCAAAAGTAAAAAAAATATCGTATTTAAGGCGATTTAGAAATCTCCTCCTAAATAATAATAAACTTTGTTCATACGTCGTTCCACTGTTCATACATCGCCTCACACTCGCGAGGGGTCTCTGGGGCCCCGCGGGGTCTGAGAGGCCCGCTGGGAGGGGGGAGGGGGGGGGGCCGCGGGTAATTGTATTTGAACGGAAGGATTACTGACATTAAAGACCTTCGCAACTCGCGGGTCTGAGGAGATTCCTACACTCGCATCCACAGTACAAATATCTAATGTTTAATGATTTTCTTCGAACTTATCACGTTTTAGAGAAGATGATAAATCAAAGAACTTCGGTAAAAATATTGAGAACTACGAGTACCACTCACCTACCGACAAGGACGTATAATTATTTGACCCAATTAAAACTAGATTTTTAAAGGGATTGTGGTTTATTTGACCGGAGTAGAAATTTGTTTAGAAGGGATGGTGGTTACCTAAAAAACCTTCCTGTATTTAATAAGTAGTTTCTGCCGGCGGCTTCGCATGCGTTGTTTCTATGGAAACGTTCAAAGTTGGATAGAACATCTATCCCATGGGAACTGATTAATGGGATAAAAAGTGGTCCATATTTAAATACAGGTCTAGAGTTAAGTACATCCATGCAATTCTATCTCGTCACGAATAATTTTCATTCGAATGTGATTGTAGCACGATATTGCCATGAAGTCACAAGCAAGTACAAGAAGAACCAGAGTGGTTCTTCTTATACTTGCTTTTACCAATAATATTAAGTCTATGCTTCAGTATTGCAATGAGAGACGACAAACATCCCACTCAAGTTGGCAATATCGACGATAGGCCAACAGATATGAGCCAACGGCCAATGGCGTGTGTTGGCCCAGAGACGATTGTTCTAGATACGAGACAAAAGGACAGGGTGTTTGCCTTCGCCCGGTCCGGTGCAGTGCAATATAGCGCTGTTTGACAACGAACGGACAAAAGGTTTAATAATGTCTCACTATGTACAAAGACAAGGAACTTGCGCTACTCGTGTTTACTTAGAGGTTGTTTTGTTTTATTTGGGAAATAAACAGTAGGTACATACATAAAAACAGAACTTAAATTAAACAAAATTTATAAAAATAACGTCCTCTATTATGTTAACATGTAAAGCTAGAACAGAGACAAACAGAGCAATTAAAAAAAAAGGTGAAAATACATAAAAAACATACATAATTAATTCGACAATCTGAATAGAAATAAAAATATAAGGCTACTAATACAACTTAATAGAAGTATAAGTTATGGTTGTTTAAGTCATGTTGGGTGATGAGCGTCACAGTGTGGTCACAGTGGCTAATTATATTACATAAGGAGGTTCTATGTTCGACTGTTTGCATTTTTTTATTTATTTTAGTTTTTCGTGAATTTTGTACCGATTTTGAAAGTATTTCGCTATTGTATAGAGAATGATCCCGAGGGATCAGTAAGTCCAAAATTAAAAACTTCGAAAGTCGGAATAATGCTGGACAAACCACACAGCATCATCTAGCCCCAAGCTAAGCAGAGCTTGTGTTATGGGTTGGTACTAGGTAACTGACATACTTACTTACTTAATACAATACATTACATAGATAGATATTTTTTATTATAAATAGACATAGAAATACCCAGAACACCCGGAACAAATAATTGCAGATGAATTATACAGAGTTAAGATGGACAATCAGAATAAATTAAAAATTCCTGAAGTCATTTACAAAATGACTTCCTGGAATCAATAACGATACATACCATGATTTGAGTTTTGAGCTATTGCAATATATCGGCACAGTTGCATGCGCCATGATCACGGAATAACTAATATTTATAACTCATGGTAAATATCCCGTTGTAAATGACTTTAGGGTTAATAACCATAATGGATTTGAATAAATGAAATCAACAAAATCGACATAAATCTAGATAAAAATTGAGTAGGTATACGTTTTCAGAAAAATCACGCGATTTCCAAGAATCCGTGCTGTTTGTACAAAATGTAGTTAATGCTGTAGTCTACTTCTCTCACAAGGTACTGGGATAAAACAAGGTCCGCGAGCCGGCACTCATCAGATGCCGTTAACAAAACTAATCCAAATCTTACGAATTAAAGTCTATTTTCTGCTGTGCGGCAGCGGTGCTTTTCAAGTATTCGACAAGCTTAGAGCTTGTCGGCACTCTACTTATATTCTGTATATTTGGTTAGTAGATATTCTACTTTTATCACAAAGAAAATTACAATAAAATCATAGTAATAAATAAGAACTAGTATTTACAATTAAAACAATTGAGCTAACTGCAGACTGTTGCAATCTACAGGTAGCTTAATTCCTAAAGACCTGCATATTGTCTGGCTTGTACTTACTTCACTTCTTTATAACATCGGTACAAATGACTACAACCCGCGCCTCCAACGACAAAACTCCTTCCATAAAGCACAACAATACTTCAACAACTGCGCACTCCTTCATGAAATATCCCGCGAATAAATCAGCTTTACAAATTACCTTTATTTGTAAACTTTCGAGAACAGCCAATAAAGTAGCAATAAAAGTAGCATTAGGGACGCGTTTGATTTAATGTATACTTCATGCCGGGGCTGCCGCGGGTGATAAACACTTCAATAACTTTAGATTTACTACCTTTTTCCATAGATTCTATGACTCTAGTCTCCCAATGCATAGCTAAAGGTAGATACACACTATTATGTCGTCTCGAGTTTGTGACTCGCAGGAGCATATCGTTTTAGTACATTTAGGACCGTACTATGAAAGCTTACTCGGTTATCTCAGTCATCTACGGCATAAACAATACACAAGCATAGATCTATGCTCTCATAATTCGGGCCTTAGTCTGTTAAGAATCAGATAGCTGCGCCGGGAAGTTGGTGGTGTTACTCTCCCGTGCATCGATGCGCACGTTAAGCTGTTGGTCTTGCGAGTGACCCCTCCCCGCGACTGTTGGCCTGCCGTCTTATACTCATACTCATTTGTTCGCCGTCGGAGCACAAGGCACACTTGGAAATGTCAGTTTAAATATACATACATGGGTGCTTAAGTTATAATTCAAAGTCATAAAACATTATCGGTTTATGAGCGGGAAGGAATAGAAAGTGCTATAGTAGTCTATGGTAGAAAGATAAAACCTTTGTAACATTACAGAGTTAACTCTATGGATAGAACGACAGAGCGTAAGCCGATTGTCTATGACTGGTCAGTACAGAAAATGTCTGATTCTAGAAGACACACAATATAACAGAAATTCGGCTGGGAGGACATCATCATTTCTGTGTATTCTGGTGTGCAGTGACGCTGCAATCATGTTTCTACACTAAATGTATGACGCAGATATTGCTTCTGAAGCATCACGAACGACACGACGAAATATTATGTTTTTAAAGTTAAGGATAAGTAATCCATACAAGCATTGTTCCCCATTGTATTATTTCACTGTTTGCTGTTCTTATGTTTGTTGACAGTTCACCATTTCTACAGCCTTTTGCAAAAAGGTTGCAATCTAATATTGAATAGTAAATTGAAACCTTTTCGAGAATCGCCCATACGAGATTACGAAACTGAGGCTCGATAGTTTCTCGATAGTAGGAAATATAGTGTTGGGTTACAGAATATTCCAAGAACTTGACGACCTCTGTGGCGCGGTGGGCGAAGGTCCGCCTGCGACGCAGGAGGTTGCGGGTTCGATTCCCGCCTCGGGACAAATATTTGTACGATCTGCAGATATTTGTTCAGGGTGTTCTGGTCGTTTTCTATGTATAATAAAAAATATATATCTATGTACTCGTATATTATTATGTATATCAGTTATCTAGTACCCATAACACAAGCTTTGCTTACCATGGGGCTAGATAATGCTGTGTGAATTGTCCAGCGTTATTTATTATTATTATTTATTAACTTGTAGTACTCACATATTTGTTTACCACCTACGCTGGCAAACGAGGATCACACCAAAATATATAATTGCAAACCAATAGAGGAAAAAATAGGGACGCTACATGCGTCGACACACTTCCTATCTTCACAACATCCGTGATGCAGCGTGCAGCGGCAGATTTGGCCGAAGATTTCCAGAGACATAAATATGCAGGTCTCGACCGACTCGACATTTGCTCCCCTTGTATTCGAGACCCTAGCTCAGTAGGGTACTGAGGTACTTCGGATTTTTAAAAATTATCAGAGCGTCTGGTCGAAGCGACGCTCGTGACCCGAGAGCTGGTGAGTATCTGGCGCAGCGCATCAACATTGCCATACAGCGGGCAATGCAGCCAGCGTAGCGGGGACGCGACGACTGGTATTGATATGGATCAGTTGAGATACCTGTAGATTGCTTGCAATTGAAAATACTAATTCTAATTTATTTCTATTATTTGATTGTCATTTTCATCATGAATAAAGATTTAAAAAAATAGAGGAATAAAGTTTTTGTTATAATAGTGCGCAAGCCCTCGCACTCGGAGTTAAATGATTTCATTAGAATAATGTCTAAAACTTCTTCCAGCAAAACTACATATTTTATGAATTAGACTGTTCTTTGAGTTTTAGTTTAACATCTGAAATTGGCAGGAGGCTACTTTTATACCGCAAAAATGCGTACAAGCCCACGATCTGAACTTAGCAGAAAATGACAAAGCCAAATGTCTACGGCGTAGGCATTCTACGAAGTGCTACGAAATCCTCTACGAAGCGCTACGAAATCCGCTACGAAGTGCTACCCGTTGTAACAAACGTATCTAAATCGATTTCCAACCTAAATGTATATTTCCTTACAAAAGCATTTAAAAATCCTTTCTCAACAAGCGCGATTTATCTTCATAAAGCGCCATAACATTGTAAGGCGAGCTGCGTCGCAGTAACGTTGCACGGACGTTAACTGCGAGATAAACTTGCGGAGTTGTGTTTGCATCGAGGGCTCTCTCCGAGGTTGCAGCATGCATTGCAGTTGGTAGTACCTACGTACATTGCTGGTTTTGTTACGCACTGGTGGTACGTGTGGGAGCTTTTACAGAAATGGACAGGAAATATTGGGATAATGTCCGATTGCAATAAGACTAGGTTCTGCCTTCAAATTCATAAATTTCTTATTTTCGCTTATTGTTTACGGTGGCTAAGGTCCGCCTGCGGAGCAGGAGATTGCGTGTTCGATTTCCGCCTTGGGACAAATGTTTGTGGAATCTGCAAATATCGCAATGTGGTGCAATTGTGAGCATGTTATTAAAATCTATGCAGTAGTTTTTGTAGTTGACGCAAGAAGCTAATACATTTTTAGAGATGTGAGTTTCTTTCTTTTAGCGGTTTTCTTTAAAGAAAGCTCAAACAAACTTTCCTTCATAACAACCTCGCTTCTCTGTACTTTAGCACAATGTCAGAGACACATCGCAGCATCCATTAACAACAAAGATCCGGCTCCAAACAACAACCGCGGTCATGAAAATAAAACCCACAAAGTTGTTGAAACTGTAAAAACTGTAAAAGTAGAATGGCTGACAAAGTCCGGCACTTTGCATCTTGTACGAGGCACATTGCGCGTTGTGTTCCGAGATTTATGTAACTTGCGGTGCAGTTGCGTCGTTCGTTGCTTGTTTGTGAGGATGGCAAAGAAACATCACACTTTTATAAAGGTGAAAGTTAGAATGGATGTAAGGAAGTCGTGTTTGTTACCTCTTCACGCCAAAAGAATTGAACGAAAGGGTTGCAATTTTGCATTAAGATAGTTCTGAAAATAGATAGATATACTTAGTTACTTCAGCACATTATGTCCACTGCTGGACGTGCCTCGCCTAAACCAGGGGGTCTTGGCATAACCGCGCTCGGCAGGCGGATTGGTAAACGCAGGTGCAGTCTTAAAAATAAACAGAAGGGGCCTGTTGCCCTGCCTCTGCTGGGTTCCCTTGTTCGGCTCTCTAGACATGCACGGGCTGTGTTGGAGGGGTCGATTCTTATGCCGCGACCACTGTGACGTATAGATAGATACTCATTTTTGCATTTGCAGCACACAATGCGTAGGTTGTCAAAATAAGAAACTGACAAGATTTATTTATTATGAAACAGCAAGAGGAGTAGAATAACACTTGATTATTATCATCAAAAAAACCCGCGAGTGTGAGGAGGCGCGCAGTAGCTTGTGGTTTATTAGAACATCTTGTTTCTGAACTAAATCTAGGTATACAATATTTCAGCCTGATCCGTTCAGCAATATTTTTCGTAACAATCTCCAAACATCTAAACATTCACGAAATCCCCTCTTTTATTATTATTAGTGTAATTCCGCCCAGAAAAAGTTTCCAGAACAGATTTCTCGCTTGATTAGTTTTGATATCTAGAAGAGGGAAGATGTCAAATAGATCTAGTAGTCCTGAACGCGCGCCAACTTCCCAACAATCTGTTAGTTTGACCTACTTCCATACTTTTTCATGCAAATAATCACATTTCACCAACTTTAATATATTTTCTCTTTCCTCTAACAATAATTAAAACAATTATCAGAACTGAAACGAACCAGGTTGTTAAATGTCAACGAATAACTGGATATTTACCAACGAAATTCTTGTTAAATATAACATATAAGGACGTACTTTGTCTGTCTCACTTGTGGGCATGATTGGTTAATGCCAGTTGAAAATAGGGCTGTGTTTGTGTCAGAACACAGACACAAGGTTAGGGCCCCTGCCCCCTGGCTACACGAATCGTGAGAGCGCTTCTTCATGGTTTCAAGTAATACAATTATTTTCAACAAGACAAAATTAAAAAAATTTAAAACCCACCGACGTTTATTAGCTGAACAGATTTTCATGAAACATGAACACGAACACTCGGGATAAAATTATCTATGACACAAAAAAAACTAAACGAAAATGGGTTCATCCGTTTGGGAGCTACGATACCACAGACAGATACACAGATACACAGATATACACGCACTTATAACACTCTTTTTGCGTCGGGGGTTAAAAATACTAAGTGACAATTTTGGCTGTCAGTCTACAGTTAGCTCGATTGTTTCAATTGTAGTTAAGTACCTACTAGTATAATTTTCTTTGTGAATAAAGGCTATTTGCCCTATATTCTGGCTTAATCTTGTCACTAAACAGCGGTCCCTATGAGATGACTCAACTATTCTCTAGTTTTATGTTTTTTTTGTGCACTTAAAACTCCGTTTTATTATCAAATCTACATTTAATTCAGTTTTTCTAACGTTTTTCTAACAATTTAAAAGGTAAACAGCAACTTATATTACTGTTACTCGCTACAGTAAATAAGTGAAAAGAAACCTTTAGCGGCTAGCGAGTAAACTTGGCCGCGGTACCACTACGCCAACAGAGGTCTAAATAAATACCGACCCAATAACCCATACATTCTACCATATCGCAGCGCACGGCGTCCATTGCACGCTCACCAGCCGCCGTTATTGGCACTCGCCTCGCGACCCCGCAATGTACGTTATTGGCCGCACTTTACTGTCGGTATCGGTTCTACGTAATTAGAGGTAAGGGTCAGGGAATAAATAAGAAAGCCTTTGGCGATTTATTGGAAAAGTTAATTATTTCGGTGAAAGCGGGATCGGAATTTATTGTAGATCTTAAATAGAAATGAGAATTGACGAGGAAATTATAAACTTACTTCGTAGTAAATCTGGACACCGAAGGGTACAACTTTCGATCTACGATTTTTTGAATTTCGATTTGTTTTTACCGGTTTCGTCAAAATTCTAATGTTTTCTTCATATTCGTGTTTTCTGACATTATTGTTATTGTTTGGACAAATGACTAACATTATTTTTTGGTAATAATTACATCACAAATGGGTTTTGTTGAAAAAAAGAAACAAAAAACATTTATATAATATATAATAATGGTAAATAATGCAAGAGTGCGTGACAATTCTTACAAAAAAAATTATTTACTTAAATAAAACGCAATTTAAAAAATCGACTCGAAATCATCTCTTTCGACTTAGTACACATGTTGCGTGGCACCTTGTATAATCTCAGAATAGATTCGTTTAAGAGAATCTCTTTGTTTGTAGGTTAACTGGTTGGATTTCAGCTTGTATTTGTAGTTGGCTGATCCGGGAGCGTAGCTTGTTCAAACAAGATTGTGCTGAAGGGTCGCTTTGGTGTTTCATACTATTACTGAAATACAGACATTACTGACAAAAGAACAGAGTGCGGTTCAATTCAGCTGGTTAGTAATGCGTGAAAAAAGTAATTTTTTTTAGGTTTTACAAATTTAAGATTACAAGTTTTTCGCACTTTGTAAGCCGTTTGCTATGAACCTTTGGTACCATAATTACCACGCTGGGCAAGAGGATTGGTTATCGCAGAGTGGGTGCTTGAAATACACAGAAGGAAGCAGCCCTCTCCCTCGGGTAGGTCTACTCAGAATCAACTCAGCCCGTCGATCCACGCGCTGAGTAGAAGGTCGATCTTTACGTCGCGACTTCCGCGGGCTAATAGCCGCCGGGCTACCGTAGTACTTAAGACTAATGAAGCCTCACTGTCCCTCCTCATGGAGCGCGATTACAAGATCCTTTCACGTTCTTCGTCATAATAATCAACATATACGAATGCAGTTAGTCTTTCCGATGGTAAGATTCACTGACATCGTACATGTTTTTGTGAATTGGAGTGAGTCAAATTAGTTGTCAACACAAAAGAACATTGCATCACACATGCTTAACGTATAAATTTCGTACCGATCAGTTTAGGAAAACAACTTTATCCATTCTTTGTCCCAGCTTTATAAAAACCTCTGTCAGTTTGATATACGAGCGGAGCACAGCGGGAGTCCGCCAAGATGCACAAGTTAGTATGCAGCGAGAGAAACCGTCGGCTGGCATTAGTATTCAGAAGGCGAGGCTAGATCGCCTGATCCCGGGCGGGGCCGCGGGCGGCCGCTAGCGAGCTGGTGTCGGGTGACGGATGGCTTTAACATGGCCTGGCTCGATCTCTTCGATTTACATCTTAACTCGGAACAAGATTTCTTAACTTGAAAGAAAGAAAGAATGTAGTATTGTAGTATGCAACCAGTGAGAGAAGTGAAACAAATTAGTGGCCGCTTTCACTGCCCAGTCTCTTTGGTGCACTTTCTCTGCGTACCGCCTGCAGCACGTCTCAAGTTCCACATGTGCGTAGTGGGCCATAAAAATGTTTCAGTTTTAGAATAAGACGACATCTCCAACGGATGTCGCAAGAGCCAACTTAATCTACCAGAGTAGGTTTGAAGGTGGTCAAACCAAAGTAGAGAGTTAAAAACGATTAATGAAACAAAGGAAGCCCTGTTGCTCAACTATTTGCAGTTGAGCAATGGCGAACAAAATTAGTTGCGCAAAAGGGAAATCTCGTTGCTCAACTATTCGCAGTTGAGCAATCTCAGTTGCGCAAAAGGCAACTCGCGAAACAATCGAACTTGTGCTGACTCGCACTAACTAACATGTGGATTATCTTCTATTACTTTCTCTTTGTCAAATCTTATAAAATCTCGTGCAGCCGTTTAATTATTCATCTGATCCATTTAACATGTATGCAGCGTTTGTAGATACGGATCTATATTTTACAGGAAAAATATAGAAAAGTCTGTATAAAGAACACTTTTGGAAAAATGGTCGAAAAGGCAGGGAATAATTTTCAAAAGGGCAGGCTACCCTACCGAGTGGGGTATTATGTGTATCATTTTGTACATTCCCAAATAGTATCCAAAATTTCTGTAAGTTAAGTACTTACATACTTTTTTACATATCTTGAAAAAAGTCGAAAAATTTACCGCTACCCCCTATCACCATCTGATATCCATCTGAAATGTAACCTACATAAAGGCCTTTCTCTGTGAATAAGTTTTTAATAATATATTGACCTGGTACTGTCCTTTTGACATAAAGGTACCTACTAGTTTTAGGTATTCATTAAATTGCGAAGTCTCTAACCAGTACCTTTAGTAGAAACATACCTATGTACTTGTTGACAAACGTTCGAAACCCTCGGCGCGCGAGTTAAACTCGCACTCGACGGATCTTGTTTTTTTGTAAGTATAATAATTTTAACGATGTCTTAATCTTTTACCCTCTTAGTAAAATCCCAGTAGGTTTTTCTTTACTTTATTACTTTGTATAGTGTGCAAATTACGTAACACCCTGTTGTTTTTTATTACAAATGTTTTTAAGCGTGTATACATGTTAGTTCATGAAAACTTTTTTATCTCCACAAATATCTAATGCTTAGAGTGTTAACCTCTCAGCTACGGGAGAGGTTAATAGTTTTAAGGTTTTCTTTTGCATGCTGCATCGGCCTGTAAGAGGTTGGCTTTCAAGCTTTTTTAAGTACCTTGTACTCGCCATAGGCTGACTAACCTGACTGCAGAAATAAATATAAATAAATAATCTTGTAGCCAAATCACTTCATTATGGCAAAACTTAAGAAAAAGTAAACCGCTCAGCTAACTTTTAACATTTCATAGTGCTCAGAGAGTTTTATTTAACACTCGCAAAATATACAAAGCGCTATAAACCGAGCAACTTCCACTGTTGTACTCCCAGGCTAAATAAAACGCGTGTAAAAACTTCGTAACTTTCATAAAAACTCTAAAAGATGACCACGTCTGCACTGTGCGTCTATCGATCGAGGAACGGACAAAGGAATCAAGTTCTACAGTCTTGTGGCATAGAGTAGATATTCGTACGAGTACGAGTACGATAGTAACGTGTATTTTCTGCTTGTTCTCTGTTATCTATAGGTACTCTTAGTTATTTCGGTTTTGCCTGAAATAGCTCACTTGCAGAGAGCGAGCTATTCTCTGCAAAGCGAGTCCGTTGCACCGCTTGCGTTGGAACTTTTGAAACCACTTTTATAGCTTTAGCGTTGTGGACTACACGATAATTCTAAGAAGAAGCATGCATTTCTTGCATAAATAAATAAATAGCGGTGTGTATTTTCTACCCAGCATTGGGGTCTAGTCCAAAATTACTATTATTGTCTGTATAAACGATGGTCATATAAGTAAGTGAGGCGCGGTCAGCTTACGACTTCCGAGCGTGCAGATGTCGTACCGAAACCTTACCGGCTAATTAGAAAAGAAATAAATCTCAATCTGACTGTAAGTTTCCAACTCGGGAAACATCATAGTTACAACAAAACATATTTTGAACCCCCGACGCAAAAAGAGAGAGGTGTTATAAGTTTGACGTTTCTGTTTGTGTATCTGTGTATCTGTCTGTGGTATCGTGGCTCCCAAACGGATGAACCGATTTTCGTTTAGTTTTTTTTTGGTGTCGTAGAATATTTTATCCCGATGTATTTCTTGTTCTTAGCTATGTTTCACGAAAATCTGTTCAGCCAATTCACGTCGGCGGATTTTTAAAATGTTTAATATAATTTGTTAAGAAATTTAAATGATATTGGTTTGCCTCGATTACTGTCGCTAAATCACAGTTTACCTGCACTATACTACGTATTGTACGTATTTTATCAGTCATTTAACAGACGAAAAACAGAAAAGTAAAAGTAAAAGTATATTTATTGCATAATTACATGTTAAATAGATGGTACAGTGAAATAATAGTGTTGCAATGTAATTTACCCTTTATGGGCGTGCAATTATCTGTCTATTACATGCATTGAGACAACTAAAACTAAAAAAAAATTAAATAACAGAAACAGAAATTAATAAGGTACATAGTGTCAAATTAAATAAATACGGTTAATAGTCAATAGAAAATAGGAATTAATTTGGTTATTTGTCAATATTTTTGTCATTTATAAAATCTTTTATTGTATAGTAACATTTATCATATAGTAAGGTTTTAAGCTTTCTCTGAAACATCGTGGTAGGCAGTTCTCTTATCAGAAGCGGAATTTTGTTATAGACCGATGGTGCCATAGCAAAAAAACTTTTGCGCAAAACCTCTTTTTTACATTTAAGAGTACAAATTTTAAACTGGTCTCGCCTATTGCGTTGCACGGCGTCAGATTGCCGACAAAATAGGTGCGTATTGTGTCTGACAAACATAGCCGTTTCCAAAATATACAGCGAAGGGAGAGTAAGGATGTTGTATTTTTTAAAAAGGGGATATAAAAAACAGAGATACCTATCTCTGTTTTTCGTCTGTATGCATACTTCGTCTCCCAGTTTCTCCGCCTTTTATAACTTTAGGATCGCTTTCTGAAAGTCCGAGTAGGTACCGCAAAGCAATACCACTGCGCTGTAAAGTGGTCGTTCTAGCCGACCACACACAGAAGGCATCGCGTGCTGACCACACGTTTGGATTTAACTCGCTTCAGAACTCTGAGGAGTTTCGAGAGCAGTGAGTTTGGCCTCAAGTGCCTGTGGCCTCAAGTGCCTGTGGCCTCAAGTCCGAGAGGCACTTGAGGGCGCATAACGAATGAGTTCGAGCTTTGACATTTCAATGACAATACCTAAATTCGGGAAACTTGGAAAAGTGTAAAATAAATACCAAAAAGAAATACCTGCTAACCGCTGCCGGTTTCTGAACCGCAGATTAATTTTGTTAATCGTCAAATCCTGTTGTCAAGTCTTATTGGGGTGATCTTGAACATTTATCTTATGTGACTACGGCTACTCTATCAAATTACTGTTAATCAAGTCATCCTACTAAATGATCTTTTTCTATCTCTTGTTCTGATAGCTACCCGTCTAAGCAATCGGTAAAATATGCATTTTCGTATATCGTTGATTGAGCATTTTTCTATTTCCAATCGCTTGTCTCATGATTGGACAACCAATCAGTGATCGAGAAACCGGCTGATAACCTGAGGTTTTGAAAAAAACCCTGTATCCTATCCTTTGGTACGAGTCCGGTTTCATTGTTACTATTCACGGTAAGCATCGTTTATTTAACTTTGATTTCGTTCTATTTTCTAGAATTCTTTATTTGTTCTGATTGCGAAAAATTAAATCAGAGTTCTACGTGAGTCACGTTTTCAGAATTTCGGCGAAACGAAAATTTTCCGTTACCTATTTGCGTAATTTTATTTATTACGCCCAATATCAGCCATTTAAAACCACAAAACGTTTGAAGTCATACATACCTTTGAACTAGGAACGGCACCTTCTAACAATTACGATCAAACAAATGTTTCCACGTGTGTTCTTCAAACGTAGCGGTTCCTGTCCTCACGGTCACGTGAACGTTACGTCGACGTCGTACAAGTGACGCGCGGGCTCACAGGCGCGCCACGGAGAAGTTACCTCGGCTCAGCTCGA
The DNA here is from genome assembly GCA_963564075.1 of Eupithecia subfuscata. NCBI lineage: Eukaryota > Metazoa > Arthropoda > Insecta > Lepidoptera > Geometridae > Eupithecia > Eupithecia subfuscata. The sequence continues at coordinate 115,694 of OY751123.1, forward strand.
GGGACACTCAGCCAAAGGATTTTATAAATAGTTCCAACAGTATAATGAAGTTATTTTAACAATAAAAAGACTGCAGGCAGACGCTGGATGCGGCAAGCTGAAGACAGGACGCTATGGCGCTCATTAGGGGAGGCCTATGTCCAGCAGTGGACTAATATAGGCTGATGATGATAATGATGATGATTTTAACAATAACTGATTCCTATTGAACGTTAAAATTGGATTTTCATTTAAATATACTCCGATATCGTTTCCTTTGTTTCTGCAGAAAAAACTGAAGAAGGTTTCGGTAGCTTTTGCAATAAAGATTGTAACGTACGAGAACGAGAAAAACTTATACATAAATCGTTAGAAAATTCAACCATAAATCACACCTATTTCGTTTGAAAACAATCAAATCAACAAACATTTCAAAATAACACAAAGCACTGATTTCTGAAGAATATATTTCGCCGCTGATAGTACAAATATCTAAACATTTGAAATATAGAAGTGGTACAAATACCTGAAGACACTGAAACAGAAATTTCGGCATTCACGTGAGGTCCAGTCTGGTCGACGTGCATTCTTATTGTAAAGCATGGTGTAGCAAGAGCTTTACGTGCTATGAAAGTTGCTACGAGCAGTGCTACGAAAGTGCTACGAAATGAGCTACGTAAACTGGCTTCGAAAATTATTCCTAGCTGGTGTTAATTTCTTTGAAGAATTGAATATTGGTTGAGTTTAGTAGTCAAGAACAAAGTATTCGATAGAATACATATATATACAATAGATATATATATTAATAATGTCCAGTTGGTTTCAAAAATTGAATATGTAGACTTACTATATACAGGGTGGTACAAAGGAACGTTACGTGGAGGGCAACTACCCGAAATATTCAAGATAGCAAATTTTAGGGAAACAGTCATCACTGGTAATTTTCACATTCTTGTAATTAACTAATGGTAACTTATGGTTTCCATGGCAACTGGCGTATACAAGAGGTATACTTAGAAAAACAAATTATGAAGTTGGCGGATGGCGGATCGAATAAAACAAAGGATGACCGATGTTCTTTTGATGACCCTTCTATGAATATGATTTTAAAATGTATGCCTTACAGATCAGAAACCTAAGGCACAGGTGTCATTTGGAGACACGTGCGAAACAATGCACATTTACACGGTCAGCAGTAAGGTTGTTTGTTTCGTCCGATCCGTCAAACGAAACTTCGTATTTTGTGTTTCAAAGATGGCCTCCTTTCTTTCGTCGTTTCATCTATTTGTCGTCAAAACTAAATTAAACTCGAATTTTAACTACATTCATGGACATAATTACAGAAACAGAACAAAAAAGAGACAGATCGGATCTGACACTTTTTTTTTGTATAGAAATTATACGTAGATGTCGTCACTAGAAGAATTTGAAGTCAGGTCATACTTTTTTAAAACACGTCAAGTTAAAACATACCACAGCTTTGTACTCTTAATGTAGGAACTACAACATGGTAATGTAAAGATTAGCCAAAATCAACATTAAGAGGCTTTATGAATTTTGTATGCTTACATTATTTTACAAACTTTAAGGTACGGTACGGAACACAAATCAAAACGAGAGCTTACTTAGCATATCCTTAAAATGTCACCTACTCATGTCACCTATACTAGATAAGATTGTTTCTTCCTTAAATCCCCCCTTCTGACGTGAATCAAACGCCCCCCTCCCCCCTCCCCCCCCCTCCCCTTCGAATTCCGTCATGAATCAGAGGCGGTATCGACGCGACATGATTTATACTGGATGTCGGCAACAGCACCGCATACTGATCACACGGTGGGGCCGGCGCCGCGGTCGCCGCTCCGTGGTCGGGGCCGATGAAGGACGTTGTGTTGCTGCAGATTGGACAATCCCCCACGGTCTACTTCTGTGGAGGATCGAAAACAAAGTGCCTTTAGATTTAAGGTGATATGTGTATTCCATCAATACCTAGATGCCTTATTTTTGCTTATTTTTTAGGTACACATAACACAAAAGCAGTAGTAAAAATATAACGCAAAAAAACAATGAAAATACGAACCAACTGGCTTGTGCACATACTATAGGTTACAACCTATCGTATGTGCACACAAGAAATAATTAGACATGTTAACATCATAATATACAAAAAAAATTACAATCTAACAATAGAATTATAATAATAATAATTCTAGACAATCCACACAGCATCATCTAGCCCCAAGCTAAGTAATATAAGAACTAGTATTTACAATTGAAACAATTGAGCTAACTGCAGACTGTTGCAAACAATCTACAGGTAGCTCAACTGATCCATATCAATACATTAGACATTTTTTGTAGACATTTTAACAATAGATTTTTAAAATGTCAATTTAAAATAGTATTGTGACTCGTACACGCTGGTCACGTTTATTTCATAGAAAAGCGATGCTCAAGCCTAGATTGACGACTGAGTAAGCATTCATAATACGGGCCTGATTCTATTTACCAACAAATTTCTTGACCAGTTGCACAATCCCAACGGTTTTATACCACAGGAAACCTCGCACGTTAACGCGGATAAAAATATTACAAACAATGAAAACTATTTAGGGTCTTATAAAAGGCTCGTGCGAATTGCCGCAGCTCAGCACAGCGCAGAGCTGCTTACACGGCGCACACTAGAGGCTTACTCCGCCCTGCTCGAGGAGCGGCAACGCTCCCCCCACTTACCCTCCACTTACCCCTCACCCAGGCTTTGCGCTAAGCCTATGATTGCGCTGGGAAACACACTCGCCGGGGAGAATGCTGTTACGAGGCAGTTAAAAATTTCTTCGTATTTTATCAAAACCTTTTAAATGAGCTACGTGTGAACTTATTCATGCGAACCGGGCTTCGCAGGGGTTTTCAGTGATATTAGAAATAAATACATATAATGCTGAACAATCCACGCAGCGTTATTTTGCCCCCAAGCTAAGCAGAGCTTGTGAAATATTATAATACACTACATAAGATATGTTTTTATTATACGTAGATAACATCCAGAACAGCTGGAACTAATATCTGTAGATCATACAAACATTTGTCTCGAGGCGGGAATCGAACCCGCAACCACTTGCGACGCAGGACCTGCGCCCGCCGCGCCACAGAGGTCGTCAAAAAGCACCTATGTTCTTCCCGTCCCGGGGTACCATCTATCCATCTTTTTGCCAAATTTCATTAAGATCCGTAGCCTCCTCACCTCACTGGTCCACTGCTGGACGCAGACCTCCCCCTGATAAGCGCCTTATTGGCTTTTATCTTATGAGGAGTTTTGCCCATAGTCCCCACGCTGAGCATGCGGGTTGGAGATCGCAGTTCAGTGTTAGAATTGTTATGCATATCTCTTAATCGCCTCTTACGACGCCCGCGGGAAGAGTTGCGGTGGTGCAATTTCTAAACCGGCCCCACACAGCACAGTTTAGCCTTTAATAACCGACGTACAGACGAGAGAGGCATTCTTTTCACATTTTACGTATTAATTTAGAAGTTTGGATTACAAGTTAAAACATGCAGTTTGGATGATATAACTCTAAGATGGAATGGAGCAGGCGGTATCATCATGATTTGATTGTAATAACGATACTGTCAACGGTCCACTTAAAGACAACGATAGGTCCAACCTGAACCCGTCTGACTATCCACCTTCCACCGCTTGACAGGTTCACTACCACCCACCGGCAACCACCAATTAAGGAACCACCCTAATGTTTGGTTTGACGACCTCGGTGGCGCGGTGGACGAAGGTCCGCCTGCGGTCCGAGGTTGCGGATCGATTCCCGCCGCAAGACAAATGTTTGTACGATATGAAAGTACGTGTTCTAGGTATTTTCTATGCACAATAAAAAAATATAGATCCATGTAATTTATTAAGTTTATCATATCAGTCACCTAGTACCCATAACCCAAGCTCTGCTTAGCTTGGGGCTAGATGATGCTGTGTGGATTGTCCAGCATTAATTTTTTTACGTTTCTGACAGTACTGGGATATATCGGAGCCGATTACGTTAATGCATTCACTGCCCACCCTCGCGGGCTGCGGGGGATGTGTGCGTCTTGGGCGATGTAAGTATTAAAGAATTCTGAAGAGAAAATATAAAACAAATAGAACACCACTTTGCTAATATTATAATTTCAATTAACTCGCTTTTCATAAATGTAAAAACGAGTAAAGCGTTTTTACATTTATGAAAAGCGAGTTCCATAAAAAATATGGCAATGTGATTGTTTCCCGACCAAATCTTTTTTATTGTTAGACGTGTTTTGAGAGTTTTTATAGAAAAAGCAATCCTAAAGCTGTGGTTCATAAAATAAAATTTAAAAACATCGGTTTTAAGAAAAGACGACCTAGACGTACCCTCGAGAATTTTGCGGATGCCTGTTTTTACGGAAAATAGAGGGGAGTGGAAAGAGGGAATGAAGATTTGTCCAGCAGTGGGACAGAATAGGCTCCTAAAAATTATTTAAACATCAGCACCTAAGCCGAACAGTGTTAAAAATATTTTTCCTTAGACTTGTTTTCCAACAAAAAACTTCAAGAAACACTCAGTCAAAGCCCCTTTGTAATTCCACTCATTACCGCTGTGACTTCCCTGAAGCACAACGCGGGGCACGGCCAGAGGGCACGGCTAGGGCACGCCAGAGGCACACACAGGGCACGCCAGGGGGCACACACAGGGCACGCCAGGGGCACACACAGGGCACGCCAGGGGGCACACACAGGACACGGGGGTCCTAATGACCGCGTGGACTCCACAAAATAACAAGCACTCGAACAAGAGCCAGATTTACATTAATGTCCCGAGTACTCTTGACAAGGTGAGGCGAGAGCAGCTGGGACACCTTCAAAGGAGTAGGGATCCAGGAGAGACACTGGACAAACGAATATTAGTCAGTACATTATACAGTCAGAGTTTTGGGGTACACGTACTAACATCATCATCATCAACCAATATTAGTCCACTACGCGCCCTGTCTACAAACTCACTATAGCACAGAGGTTTTTCACAGAATTACAGACGAATGCCAAGTGATCAATCTACAAGCAGCTATCAAGCAGTGACGAGGAGCTGGGAAATCAAAATAGTATTTTAAGGGACCAACGTGGGGTCATTCTCCAAACAAACCCGAAAGAATCATCAAAATTAGTCCACAATTGACGGAATAATCGGTAAAATACACAAAAAATCATACATAGAAACCAAACATAAAATGTCCTCCTTTCTAAGAAGTTCAATATATGTGACGTGAAAACTGGCGTAAGTTAAAAAAACTAATTAGCTTAACACGTGCCCCGAGAGCTAGAGAGTATCTGGCGCAGCGCATCAGCATTGCCATACAGCGGGGCAACGCAGCCAGCGTAGCGGGGACGCGACGACTGGTATTGATATGGATCAGTTGAGCTATCTGTAGATGGTTGGCAACAGTCTGCCGTTTGCTCAATTGTTTCAATTGTAGACTTGTTCTAATTTGTTTCTAATATTTGATTGTAATTTTCTTTGTCAGTTAGATGTTTACAGTCAAATTCCTGTTTGGAGTGCATCAACCGTCTCCCCTCGCCTGTCCGGAAGCGAGCTGCGAATCGTGTTTTTATGAGTTCTCCTCTGTACTCGTGGCTACATCTGCGATGCTAATGTCATGCAATATTCATGCTAGTTAGCGCGCGCCCCTGGCTTAACTCGCGGTAACCGACGGATTTGTATACTTTACACCTGCTAATGATAACAAGCGAAAGCGCGGTAGAAATCGCTGTTGAATATTAAATGTGTTTAAATTTTTATTTTAACAAAGAAAATTACTATCAAATAAAAGAAAAAAATTAAAACCAGTTGTAACAGAACAGATCATAATCTGCCTGTTGTTGCAAATATAAAAATAATTACTAGTCCTTATTAATCTATGGTAATAAAATAATCAGATTTATGGCATTTCTTACAGTCATAGAAATTCAACGCTGAAAGCTTTAACGATCTGTGATTTGAGAGGGCTGGTAATAAATAACTTGTCAAGAGGTGTGCTATCGTAAGAACACTTGATTTTAAAACGATAATATTAACATTCCCATGAAACGTGAGGCGTCATAAATAAGACCTTTCAAGAAGCAAAAAAATTAAACACTTCAAATCGATAAGCAAAATGCCCAAAATAATTGGGATAATTTGAACCTTATGTGCGCAAGCGCTGGTCATGGGGAGTCTCCTATGAAAATATTACGACAGTCGAATTTTGGGAGCCCGCGCGGGAAGTTGGTCTATTTCTGGACAAAAGCTGAAACGACCCCTTTGTAAAACCTTTAAAATTCAAATAATTGATTAAAATCAGTGTTGATTAATGTAGATAGAATAAGTGTTAATTAGAACGAATTTTGATTATTACCTAGATATAAAATCAGTGTTGTGATTCATGGCACTTGGTCATGTAATCAATTTAGTGTAGAGTAGAGTTAGTGTTTCAGATATCAGAGCACTGCGGGGCTGGTTCCAGATAAAGCTAAGTTGCATGTTTTTTTTATTGCTAAAATACGTCTGATATTTGTCAAACCCTAAGTATTTTACAGATTACTATTTCCTTAGCCAAAGGTTAAATAATTCGCATAAAAGTAAATAATAACGTTGACTTAAATCATATGTATTTTTATCCTTGATTGATTTTATTTATGTGTTTCTTAGGGAAGGAGCTGTGTTTATTGTTTATTGAATTTCATTGTGTTTTCCCTTAGGAATTCCAGAATTATTATATTTTTGAACCATGAGACAGATTAATTTAATATTGATAATATTGTTCTAATTAATTAATATCTAAAGTTGATTAAAACTCGCATAGTAGTATATTCTGGTTTCAGGTATGACTATGATTTACATTGCAATTTTAACTGTATTTACAGTTTTCTCCGGTAGAGAGAAATTCTATATTTTGATCAATCTAACTATAGCTTGGTGCGAATGTCACCTTAGGCAATAATCTCCGAATGTGGGAAAGCCTTTTATAAGCTATGAGAAGTAATCTCAGTTGGATAAATCATTATATTATATTGAGAATAATATCTAAAAGTAAACCTGAAATTTGGAAATACTTTATATTCAGAAGCTGTCGACTTCTTGGACATAAACTCCCATACGAGGAGGTCATTTTTATCATGTTATGAGAAGTAATCTCAGTTTGATAAATCATTATATTATATTGAGAATAATATCTAAAAGTAAACCTGAAATTTGGAAATATTTTATATTCAGAAGCTGTAGACTTCTTGGACATCAACTCCCATACGAGGAGGTCCTTATTATCATGTAGACTTATAACAGTCTGTACTTTTATCCGTAAAGCGCGAAATAGGGGTCATTCGGTACTAACTAAAGATAACTAGCTTGGTAGAGTCTGACTCCGCATAAAAATTGGATCAGTCTGTACTTCACTAGTTAGTAGGTGTATATGCTGTAGAGATTTAGTGGACCACGGACTATTTTTGATATGAAAGTTGATACGGACTATTTTTTAGTAAGAAAGTTGATGGAGTGAATGGGTTGAATTAAATATCACAAAGTAGTTTTCCCCCTGAATGTGATTAATATTATTATTATATACGTAATTAAAACGATTATCTATCAAAATTAGTTACATTAATTAAATGACAGACATTGAGGCTGGCTATAGGAATTGATAAAAGATTATGCCCTCTTATTCCCCCGACAGACCTGACATATGACTATGACTATGACTGTTTTGTGATAAGTCCAATTATTATTATTATAATGTAGATGGTATGTTAGCCAGCATACATCTTCTACGGAGGGAGCTATCCAGTAAGGAGACGAATGCTACTATACAGGGCGGTGGATGGGGCCCGTATCTATGCCGTAATCAAATCAGTACGATAGAATGAAGAATGATTATTATATCAATACCTATAAATCTATCTATTTGAACTTCTTATAGTTGTTCCATACTTGTTATATAATTTTAGTACATAAATACTTCGAAACATTAAACTATATTATTAAATTAATACGAGGAATGGATGGGATTAAATTAACTTTAGATTTAGTTCGTTTGTCTTTAGCATCTAAAAGATCCTAGGTACTACCACAACACAACGTAGGAGTCCTACCACTAACTAGACGATCATTGGCCACACTTATCATTAATTCTACTTTCGGTAACTTTAGAAACATAGATAATTATATCAAATAAATACGGAATAGAGCATATAGGTAAAATAATTAGAAGTAAATAGGTAGGCGACAAAAAAAAAATAACCGGTTTTTACACAGTACTTACAATTGAGCTTATTACAGACTAAAGTCATTAACAACGGGATATTTACCATGATTTGTGTTTTGAGCTTTCCAATATTTCGGCACAGTTTCATGCGCCATGATCACGGAATAACTGACGGCACTGCGAGTGAGTTGTTATTGGCAGATATATCTATCTACCCTCATTTTTTGTCTTTTGCTACGAACGTTACTACTACCACCGGCTTCATTATCGAACGCAACTCGATCACGACACACAACACTAACGGTATCAGAACGCGGCCCGGTTGGTACATCACTTCTTCGGTTTTTGCACATTCTCACAACAGGATTCCAGGTTCCGGATAATTGGAAACCTTCTTCTCGGTTGAAGTTCCTGTGTTTGGTAATCTCAATGGCTTCTTGTACCAATCTTGGTATGTAATGTCGCTCTGTTGAGATTACTTGTGGATTGTGTAACTCAATCCAGTGGTTTGAACCAGACTCGAGAAGATGCTCCGCTATGGCAGACTTCTCTGTTGCCAGATTTTTTACCGCTCGTATGTGCTCCTTGACTCTGCAGGCAATAGTGCGCTTCGTTTGGCCTATATAGGAGCTTCCACAGCTGCAGTCAATCTTATACACTCCTGGTTTCTCAAGTGGGAACGTGTCTTTAGGCGTGCGCAGGTAGTGTGTCATCTTTTTCAACGGCGTGAAGATGGTTTTGAGGGAGGATTTTTGCAGGATTTTTGCAATCTTATCTGTCACTCCTTTTATGTAAGGTAAGAATGCTGGTTTGCGTTCCACCGTACTCCTGTGCGGCTTATGGGTGGTACCGGAACGAGCTGGCAGTGATCTCACCTTATAACCATTCTTATTTAGAACATTTCTAACGTGGGCTAACTCACTCTGTAGGCTTCTCTTATCGCACAGGTCGTAAGCACGGTTTATTAAAGATGTTACCACCGAGTTAAGCTGTCGAGGGTGGTGATGTGAGTCGGCATGCAGGTACCGGTCCGTATGTGTGGGCTTCCTATAGACCGAATGGCCTACGCTTCCATCTTCTCCGACCTGTACTAACACGTCCAGAAATGCTAAACGCCGATCGGTCTCCATTTCGTATGTGAATTTGATCTTATGATGTACTCCATTGAGGTGTGATAGTAGGAGCTCAACATCCTGTGTCCCTCCTTTCACGATACAATAAACGTCATCTACATACCTCTTCCACAACTTTACTTCTACAGGGGCAGACGAGATGGCCACGCTCTCGAAATACTCCATCCAAATGTTGGCTACTACGGGGGCGACTGGACTTCCCATTGCTACTCCATCAATTTGAAGATAGTATTGCCCTCTGTATATGAAGAAGTTTGTGGAGAGAATATGATGCAAAAGCTTGGCGTACTCTGCAGGGATACCGTCTTCTTGTATTCTGGACGCGACTACCTTCATACAGTCTTCTAGAGGGACGTTCGTAAAAAGTGATTCTACGTCAAAACTGACCATCACTTCAGTGTCATCTACCTCTATCTGCTCCAATATCTGTATGAAGTGTCGCGAGTCTTTTACAAAGGAAGTTGTTCGTCCTACAATTGGTTGCAACACTGCTGCTACATGCTTCGCGAAGGCATAAGTGGGGGAGTCTATTTGACTCACAATAGGTCGTAGCGGAGCATTCTGTTTGTGCACCTTGGGGAGGCCGTACAGTTTGGGCGGTTGGATGATCTTAGGCCGTAAAAGAAACTTGGTTACCTCTTCTCCCAGGGCGTGTTGGCAATCCTTGATCAACTTCTGGGTACTACGATGTGTTCGTGCAGTTGGGTTGTAGTTGACGAGCTTGTAGGTATTGGCGTCATTAAGTAGACATCGGATTTTATTCGGTGACGTCCATCACGACTGTGGCATTCCCTTTGTCGGCTTTAAGTACTAACAGATCTTCATCCTGGCGTAATTCCTTAAGCGCGACCATTTCTTTCTTAGTAATGTTCGGTTCTGGAGGTTTAGCATGACGCAGTACAGTGGCGATGTCTTGTCGCAGACACTCCGCGTCGCTATTCGGTATTCTGTTACTCCGGATAACTTCCTCAACATTCCCGATTACTTTTTCGTAAGGGATGCGTATCGTGGTAGGGGCATAGTTCAAACCCTTTTCCAACACTTTGGCAGCCGTTTCGTTCAAAATCTTGCTTGATAAATTGATAACCGTTGGTGGTTTTGAGTTATCATGGTAGGGGACATCACTCTTATGTTTGTTCCGCAACGATTCGAACTTACGATTTTGTTTTTCTGCACTGAGTTCCCTCGAGCGTTGGGCTTGAACATATGTGATACGATCACAGACGTCAAAATCCGTTGGTGACAACATCTCACTGCATTCCAAATGCGCACTGTATAATTTCACTTGTAACGAATGAAACCGGCATCTATTGTAGCGTATCATTTTTCGTAACATTTTTACACTCGCTTGCTTTAGAATACTCGCGGAGCCCGGAATATCGTTACGCGACTTTATTCGCACGCACACAGGTATTAGATTTGCGTCACGGCACTTCACTAAAAAGTCCAACGATTCACGTAAACATTCACATTTTTTCCGCAAGCGTTCTAGGTCTTTAACTTTCTTTGCGAGTTCCGGCCCGTACCGGTTCACGATAAAACTTTTAAATCCATCATGGTTATTAACACTAAAGTCATTAACAACGGGATATTTACCATGATTTGTGTTTTGAGCTTTCCAATATTTCGGCACAGTTTCATGCGCCATGATCACGGAATAACTGACGGCACTGCGAGTGAGTTGTTATTGGCAGATATATCTATCTACCCTCATTTTTTGTCTTTTGCTACGAACGTTACTACTACCACCGGCTTCATTATCGAACGCAACTCGATCACGACACACAACACTAACGGTATCAGAACGCGGCCCGGTTGGTACATCACTTCTTCGGTTTTTGCACATTCTCACAACAGGATTCCAGGTTCCGGATAATTGGAAACCTTCTTCTCGGTTGAAGTTCCTGTGTTTGGTAATCTCAATGGCTTCTTGTACCAATCTTGGTATGTAATGTCGCTCTGTTGAGATTACTTGTGGATTGTGTAACTCAATCCAGTGGTTTGAACCAGACTCGAGAAGATGCTCCGCTATGGCAGACTTCTCTGTTGCCAGATTTTTTACCGCTCGTATGTGCTCCTTGACTCTGCAGGCAATAGTGCGCTTCGTTTGGCCTATATAGGAGCTTCCACAGCTGCAGTCAATCTTATACACTCCTGGTTTCTCAAGTGGGAACGTGTCTTTAGCCGTGCGCACAAATCATGGTAAATATCCCGTTGTTAATGACTTTAGTGTTAATAACCATGATGGATTTAAAAGTTTTATTACAGACTGTTGCAAACAATCTACAAGTAGCTCAACTCTCCATATCAATACCAGTCGTCGCGTCCCCGCTACGCTGGCTGCATTGCCCCGCTGTACGGCAATGCTGATGCGCCGCGCCAGATACTCACCAGCTCTCGGGTCACGCGTCGCTTTGACTAGACGTTCAGATAAGTTTTGAAAAAGTACCCCACGGAATGTAAATGCGTTGTATTTTCATTTGTTAACCTTAAATGTCGCAAGTTGAAAATAAAAGATAAATTGATTGTTTGTGCTACGTTTAGTCAGGGGTAGTCTGTTGGTTCTATCACTTCTAACATACAACCAATTTCTAAATTCTCTCCAGCTCAAAACCTTTGGGTATCTATTTACTGAACAGAATTATGTGAATTATTCAGCCTTAGTAGACATGAATTTACTGAATTTTCTGTGACATTTAGGTACTTATCGCCAAAAATGTCCGAGCGATATATCCCAAAGCACAATATAGTTTTTCTTTGCATTCACCCACAAATGAAAGTGATGCTTCCTACAATATCAGAAATACCTGTATCTGGTTCTATTTATACGGTAACCGTTTGTTTATTATTGATCCCATCAATTTCCTTGTTTATTTATTTTAATAGATTATGAAAAGCAAACAGAGCCGTGCTTATCGGGACTCGATTGGTCGACAGGAGCGAATAACTCAATAACGATGAATATTTGATGTCGCGAACAACCACCGAGTCACAATTAGGGAACACTCGAAGGGAATATTGGAATTATTACAATTCCCAATCGAGGTTTTCATTTCCGCTTTGATGGATTTTTATGAAATTTGGAATTATATTATACTGAGTGGTTGAAGTTGAGTGGCGCGAGTGAACGAATATTCCTAGAAGTGAAACAATGCATTTGTCTTATTTAAAATCTATATTCGGCTAGAAGGACATCATCTATCTTAGTTCGATTTCTTTAACAAAGGCTCTTTAAACCTAAGTATATGCATTATGAAATAATACAACAGCCTTCAATGGAAAATAATTCTCAAAACATCTTCCGTCCATTAGCTCTGCTTTACTCCATGACTGAAATAAACCGCCTGTATCTTATAAACTCGCGTCCCGCGGATAGTCTATCTATACAGGGTTATTGTTCATTCACTGCCTGCGAGAGCTGCAGAGTGCAGTCCCGCCCATCATCACGCATAGGCTCGTGAGGACGCTAGGTCTTAATCCTACATTTTTTTATAAATCTCCTCTGATCAAAATGAAAATATACGTTCATCCGGAACCCCATGATAAATCATTCTAAAGACCGATCCCCACGCCCACTGTTAACTCAGGGCAGAGCTATTTTTAAGTTTAGTTTCAAAAAAGCCTCTCTAAATAACGATTATTGAATGGAGGAGAGTGCGTACTATTATTACCAAATTTAGGAATTAAGACCTGTCTTTGCAAAGGCGTTCGTGATGATGTGCAGAACCTGCAGTTCACGCAGAGGCAGTGAATGACCAATAACCCTGGAAAGTATCTTAACTTTACATTTCTGGTTAAACACGAGTTCAGTTTTACAACAGCGAACTGAAGAAACATCGTATTGTGTAGAACAAAGAGGTGCTTCGTTTAAAACGCACCAGTAACCTGGTCAAGCGGTGCACTAGAATGCAGTTAGAATTATTAGTAACAAAGGATTTTTGAGCAAAGTTTCTTTTTTGAACTTACATGAATTGTTAATTTTCTTATTGAAATACAATATTTCTATCGTAAAATACATTTAGATTTAGACACTACTTGTTTATGGAGTCTACACAACAGAATCTACGACACTGCCTAGCGGGCTGGTTCTACATGTCAGTGTATGAATGTAGGCAGTTGACAGTGCTTTGTCAACTTTTAACCGCCTTCCGGATTTGGCATAGCTAGGCTCAATAATATTGCAACTATTTACATATTATTCACTTGGACTAATATTAACCATTTAGAAATATAGGCAAGTTTCTAGCTACGTATGTGATAAATCTCTTAAATAAAAACCATAAACATGAACATACGGCGGTGGTTCTACAACGTCATGTGTTTTAATCGGAGAGCCTTAAGAAAGACTATTGAATAACACTGACACAGTTCCTTAGAAACGTAACAAACTAATTTACTAAAACGCACTAAACGGACCATAAACGAGATATAAACCAGAAAGCACAGCTTATCACATAGTAACTACTCGCATAATTTTTTATAACTCAAATAAAAACGCCAGACAAGTTATTATAAGTAAAGTTATGATAAAGAACCGAGATCCACTCGGGCTTAAATACACAGTGTCTGTTAATACTGCAACATAAGTTTCAAAGTGAGTACTTGTAGTTCGTTATTGTAGTTTTTTTTGGGGAGGGGAGGGCTTAAAGTTTTTCTTTGAGACGAAGTGAATTCATTAGACAATCACTTCAGATTGTATAAATACACCTACAGTTTCATTACCTAATTCTTACAAATCTTCACAATATTTAAAGGATTTTATATAACATACATTCTAAGGTTCCGTACCTCTAAAGGAATAACGGAAACCGTTTGATCACTTCGTCGTCTGTCTGTCTTGTTGTACCTAGTAGAACCTTTTTCTCAAGACCACGCGGAGATTTCAAGTTGAAATTAATAATTATCAAATACTTAGATCTAAGATTCCTTGAAGCTGTGGAATAAGGATTACCTAGTCAACGGGCCTTAATTGAGTAATGTTTTTTTTTATTTTGTTTGAACCGAAAGAGTTCACCTACAACTTCTTAATATTATTGTTTAAATACGCTTGAATATGAACCATCATCATATTATATATGTATACATATATATTATCGTAAGATAATAATAATGTCCTCATAGCCGAATTTTAATCACGGCAGCCAGTCTCATCGGAGACTAGCCAGATGCGCAGGACATGTTATAGTGCACAAGTGTGTGCGCAAACACAGGTGCACTCTCTACCTCACTCTCATGATCCGATAGGACGACAGATCGACAAGACCGAGGGGAGGTCAGGCGCAGGATCAACGATTTGACGTGCTGCGGGGGTGTAACACCGCCAATTTCCTGATTCCGGGCTGTTACTGTGAATAAAATAAAATATCGTAAGATACCAATATAAAATTGAATAGAATCGAATAAAAAACCAAGCACATTTCATTCAATAATTTCCTTGCCTTAAAATACGTTTAGAAGGTTACGTCAAAATCCAAGCAGCAATAATAAATTGTGCCGTCCTCGTAGATCAAAGGCAAGTACGTGTCAGTCGATCCGGCGGCGGATAACGTACGCTGCGGGGACGGGGTATGCTTGGCGGGGAGAGGTGGGCTTACGGGCTCTTCACACTAGCATGCGTAGCATGGCTAGCTGGGTTAGCAAAATAAAACATTTTATATTTAACGCCCAACGCAACAAATTTAATGTTTGAATGTTAGACTTACAAGACGCTTGTCATCGGAACGTCTAGTTAGGGCCTTAAATCACACACGTTTTTTTTGACATAAAAATCTATGGTTAATTCACTTCGAATTTTACGGCGAAATAACCTATGTGTTTGTATTTGTATTTGTATTTATTTATTCCATCGAAGGTACACTTGTGTTACACTTGATGTCGTTACATTCTGTATTTATGTACTATTTTAATAATTACATCTGTAGGTTTTTTGATAAAGGAAACACCATAAGGTAGGTTCAAAGGTAAAAAAGAAAAAACAGACAGACATGACTGAAAATTAAATAAAAATGAAATAAATAAAAAATTAATTAATCAAGGGTAGGTGTCAAAGTATGCTGCTGTATAAGGGCATTGTCAAACTATACTAAAAATAATGTTAACAATCTTCCATGGTAACCCACACAACACTGACGACCGTGCATTCACGAGGCGAATCAGCCGTAGATTTTACGGCGAAAAAAACGCGCGAGTGCAAGAGCCCTTAGAGTTTGTTAAATACTACATCGGAAAAAAGTTTCGATAACGTGTCAGTTCTCTACCAAAATTGTCAAAGTTGGCACTCGTACAGCAAAAATGCAAACTATCACTCAAAATCATTAATTTTCATTTATTGCATACACATAATAGAGTTTGTGTGAACTATTGGATGACCGTCAGAATCATAACTACCTACTACGAAAAGAAGTCTCAGTATCCGGGATGGGAAGCGAATGGAAAGAAAAGAACACGTCCTTTTATAGTTTTCGTAAACTACGACGACGTGTTCTTTTTCTGCAAAACTCATACTAAGTCCTGTTACTTTATTTAATATTAAGGACCACAACACGAACTGAAATAAATTATTTTTATTTTATTTATTGCTTGGAGCTAAAAACTTATTCCTAGCCCATAGCTATACTTTAACACTGCCAGTGTGAATACCCCTTTATGAGGGTATTCTTAAAGGGGAGGTCGGGGCAAGTCGTGCGTGGCACTTTAATGCGAGCTTGTATGGGAAGAGGATGAGGTCGAATCATATCGAGGCGGCCTTTGTGCTGCGGGGTGCGGGGTGCGGGGTGCGGCGCAGAGGGGACTTGTTGGGGATATTGGAAATTATGGATTGAAAAAACTCGATAATTTATGTTACTTTTCATTTCATTGCTGGGGTTATAAGTCAAGTAGTAGTAGTTATAAGACTACGTAGTAATAAATAACCGACAATCCACCGCATCATCTAGCCTCAAAGTAAACAGAGATTGTGTTATGGGTACTAGATAACCGTTACACTTAATACAATTCATTATAGAGATGAATACCCATTACACCTAAATAATGCAATATATGATTGAGTATTGAAATATTTTTTACTATACTTAAAAACACCCAGAACACCCGGAACAACTTTATGTTGGTCGTACAAACATTTGCCCCGAGGCGGGAATCGAACCCGCAACCTACTGCGGCCTTATTATGTCAGTACTTATATTGGCGTCAGGGGCATGAAACAGTGTAGATATATAATTGTGTCTCCGCCGATGTCATCAGCCATCCACACGAAAATGAATCGGGAACTTAGATTTCGTTTGTAGGAGTACGAGCCCTGATGTATTCGTGTGGGGTCACTCTTACCTACTACTGTCGCCGCTCATTGCAAGTGTAATGTTATGTTTATAGTAAAGTTACAACAAATATTATTACTTAATTGCCTATTTTTAGAAGTGGTAATTTCAAACAACAGCTTACAAAGTGGTATTTTCCATAAATTGTCATTTTACGTTAGGTCATCATAAACAATAGCCATTTTCCGAAAAGATTAATAACTGAGGTGGGTATTACCAGAAGTAATCATTTTGTGTAGTGGACATTATTACCAGTGGTCGTTTTTAATCGTGGTCCTAATCCGGCGAAACCGACAGTAAAATTAACTGTAGTTTTTTATTCGTAATAAAAATGCAACCTTAGCTTTGAAAATAGTATGTGTGACACACTCGCAAATACATCAGAAGCAACCATGCGGTCTGTAATTTCCATAATATTTATTATTCACATAAATACCTGATTTATTTTTAACTCAAATTATGAAAATAGCACTTAAGAAAAGTGGCAAAAGTTTATCCGAAACGTTTTATAGCTTTTAGCATAAAAAACTTTTTACAGCTGTAACTTTTCAAATCATAAGAAGTACATAAAATAAACTGTGCGAACATTTACCAGATATTTTATATAACTATCGACATAAATTTAAACTTATCTTATAACTTGAAAATAAAAAATAACTTAACAAAGTTGTACTTACAAAATGTTAGAAGTTAGTCCAATTCAAATCAAAAGTTTCAAAATTTATTTCACATTCAAGCAATCTCGACTTATCTGTAATTATCTACTATGTAAAATAAGTTTATTACATTTGTTTACTTTAGATAATCACTACATTGTTATACAACAAAGTCTGTCTGTCTCTTTATACGCGATCAACTGAAAAACTACTAAACGGATTTTCATACGCTTTTCACCAATAGACGAAGTTTATATCGAAGAAGGTTTATAATTAATGTAAATTTGTTGAAATTCGGCGGTGATTCTTGAAGAAGTCGGAAAAAATCACGCCGATTGGGCTTGCTGGCTGTCGACTCGTTAACCAATAGACTAACGGCGCTCTCCCATCCGAACATCTGGTTTTTTGCAGGATCAGTTATTTGCAGGATCACGTTTAGTAGTATGCTATAGGTAGGTACGCGTTTCAATACCAGCAGTCACATGAGTATCCTGTTTACAGTATCCTGCAAAAAACCGATTCGATACTTTTATGCTGGATGGGGAGCGGGGACAGGTTGACTTTTCTTATAAGATAAGATAAGATTCTTATAAGATAACCGCTCGTTGCTCTTCCGCACAAAAATAGGAATCATACTACTGAATGTGTGTGAACACACAAATTATTTTTGCAAGATCCAGAAAAAAACCGTTTCTGCAGAACTGGACGGGCGCTACATAAATACATTGTATTACGAAGTTATTCCTCTTTAAAATATCTATGTATTGTTGCCCGTGCGAGGCCAGGGCGCGTTGCTAGTGCAATCTAAAAGCAACCAACCGTGGCTCCACGTGAAGCCGCAGTGTAACTTGTTAATAAGTTGAGCCAAAGATTACTGGGGCCGGAGTTCGTAAGCATCACTTAATGCCGAGCTACTTTAATAGATTATTTAGGTCTAGGTACAGTCATTTACTAAATTTCAGAGACGAAATAATCGTTACGACTAATAAAATTTATAATATACTCAAGTAATGCAAGAGTAACTCTGTCTGTCTGTTACCACACCTGTTAAGTTTTGCCTTTTTAGTGAATTTGGCAAGGGAATAGATGGTACCTACAAGAAGGGGGAATAAGCTAATGCTTTTTTTTCCGAGATGTAATTCATGAAACTCTAGTATTTGAAAATGTCATCGCCATGCGTTGGGTACTCGCAAAATATTGTTTCTACGTGCAGGAAATATCTTGGAAACTGGCGAGAAAACTCCTCTTCATCTAAACTAAAATATTCTTTTACAAAAATCGGACTCGATGTCTGCTGTCCAAGCTTGTATTTACTCCATGAGTTATTTTCAAAATTTGTATTAAAACTAAAAACAATTATCATCATCATCCGGACATAGGCCTCCCCTAAAGCTCTCCACAATGACCGATTTTGCGTTGCCCAACAAAAAACATTACTTTGTAGGTGTAACCTATCTATAATATAAAAATGAATCGCAAAATGTGTTGGTAAGCGCATAACTCAACAACGCCTGGACCGATTTCGCTAATTCTTTCTTTGTTGTGTTTGTTATTGTCAGGAGAAGGTTCTTATGAAAGAAAAAATTAAGAAAGTTGGAAACATAAATTTCCACGGGGGCGAAGCCGCGGGGCGCAGCTAGTTTATAATACTTTTAAATAGACATTTAACAACATGACGACCTCTGTAGCGCAGGGCGCGAGGGTCCGCCTACAGCCTTGGCCTTGTTCCCTCACCGCTGACGCAGACTTCGACTAAACAAAATACCACTCCAGACGTGTTTCATATGCTCATGTGTCCGACGCCGCTTATCGCATACCGCTGCGTACTGCGTGCATAAAAAAATTTCGATCCATGTAAAAAAACACTAAGGTCGTCTAAACAATGACTCGCCTTAACTTTATCAGTGACTGTACATAATATTACAACCGAATGCCCTCGCAGGCTCGCGCCGAGACATTATGTACTCAGACCGCAATAAATCTGGGTACTCCACGCGATGGCTGGAGGCTGGAGGATGAATTAGAGGTGGAGGGGTAATAACTCGCGAACAAAACGGTTTTATTTAAATCAAACTAAATTAATCTGGTTTAATGGAGATTTCTAGAATTGTAGTAAATACTAGACGTATGTCAATATTAACATCATTTTTTTTTGCGAAAGAATGTACCTACCTACCTACCTACCTACCTACTAGAATACTTTAAGTTAACCATTTACGTACATAATCATGTCGGAACTTTAGATGCCTTATCAAGAAAAATTAAAAACCTACATTTATGCATTATGATATTATGCCTTAACTCGCATAAAACATTCATATTTTCTTACAATATAAAATTCCCATCGAGCCTCGTCCTACGAAAACACTGATAAAATTCACAAAAATACATAAAGCGCTGTAATTTTCCCGTGAAAAGTACGTAAATAAAGCAAAAATACAAAACGGGTCATTACCCCTCCCGTTCCACCCCTCTCTCCCCTGCGGAAGGTTTTAGACGGTGAATGCCAAAAATACGTGAAAAATTGCGTCGTTTCGTTATGAATGTTTTAAACCTTCTAATCGCGCAAGGTACTCGTACAATACCGAGACCGCGACTCGGCAAAAGTACTGTAGAACGCCCCTGGCCTGGTGGGATGACGATCTACGAAAGACTGCTGGCAGATGCTGGATGCGACAAGCTGAAGATAATGTACTATGGCGCTTATTAGGGAGGCCTATGTCCAGCAGTGGACTAATATGGGCTGACGATCATAGGATGGTTCATCAGTATGGCCGCTTTGGTGTGTAGAGTCTACACACCAAAGTTGCCGGTCCGCCGACAATTCGACGAAACACTGCCGGCTGCCCACAATCCACTTGACATGGTTCTGTGAGTCCACCACCAGATATACTGAAATGTCACAGTAGCCCGCCCGGCCGCTGTGTCGACGGGCTTGGTGACCATAAGCTTGAGTCTTTTAAAGTGACCCCCTTCACAAAATAGATGGATAGTGTTTATTGGCAAAAAGACTACGTGTTTTCTGGTTATTAGTGTCTTAAATCCTAAATTTACATAAAAATTATATAATGTTGGACAATCCATCTAGCCCCAAGCAAAGCAGAGCTTGTGTTATGGTACTAGATGCCTGATATATTAAGTACTAGCTTCTGCCCGCGGCTTGGCACGCGTATTTTCAGTGTATTAAGTAGCCTATGGTTTGTTAGGCTACTTTCTAAGTGTATGCCAATTATCATCTTTATCTGTTCTGTAGTTTTGGAGAAAATTTTCACATTTCAAAAACTTTCGCATTTATAATATTAGTAGTATATCAGTAATCTAGTACCATAACACAAGCTCTGCACAATACATTATACATATAGATAGACAAATAGACCTAGGGTTCTCTAACAATACTCGCAGCAATGATAGGCGTTACCCACACAAACACAGCCGTGCCATGCTGCACCGTCCTGTGCTCGCCTGGCTGTGCCCTTGGTATAATGTCCCTATGAGCAGTACCTTTGGCCTAGTTCTTATCTATAATTAAACCTTTTGTTTGGAAAAACTTTTACATTTCAAAGTCAATGAAAAATCCCCTTAATTTGATTTCGTACATTTTAAAAGGATTTTTCAACGTTTTCGTCAAGAAATTCCCTAGAGGGTAAATTTAATAAGGGTGTTATGCCAACTAAGTTATTAAGTAACAGCATGTTTTACAAAATTCAGCGCCCTCTATCGTCGTACCTACAAAGAAACATTCCAATTCATTGCATCGTAAAAGTTCAGTACTGATTACCGGGAGTCTCGGTTGTGCAATTTATTATTTTTTTACAACTTCCGGAAGCGACCAGATCTTCAACTTTAAATAAAATTGTAAAATGAAAGCGGATGTAATGAGCTACTTGACCTTTACAACACGTTTTATAATCATTGCTGAGAGCTCGGGGTTCTGTTTACATCATTAATATTTCAGACTTCTTAAATAAATAAATGAACATAAATGAATTTAATTAACGCACCTTGGTATATGCCCACGGTTTCGCCGACGTGCTACCTGACTTATTTCCTTAGCACACTTCATCCGTCCACAGCTGAACATACCTTTCCCAAACAAATCCTAGGGTAGTTCCCTCAGTCGACTCTTATGACATCCACGGCTTAAGTTACAACTATTCATATTCATATTTATTTATACTACACCTGCTCGGAAAGTTGCCTATTCCTTTTCCATTTATAGAATAGAAAGTATGTCTTTGCAGGCCTGTAGGAAACCAGGAGGAAAAACTCTATGGAATTTCATTTCTCACGTGTTTTAGCGGGAGGAAAAAGTGTATGGAAATCCATTTCTAACGTGTTATTTTTTTTTTCCTAAAAGATCGGCCGGTAGCTATGGTTATTTTCGTTCGGTCAAACGACAAAAACTTTTTACTCCAAGTCCATTAGGCCTCCTACGATTTCCGAACAATATTTTGAAAAAAGAACCCAAAGGCTGGCGCGGTCAATGAGGTCCAACATCATTGGGCGCGATTTCAATTAATAATTAATTCTTCTTTTTATTTTCTTCGAAGGTGTAGTATAAAGCACTATTTATCACTCGGCTGAAAGTGCGATTCCTACCTCGTGTGTTTTAAGGCCAAAACGACACACTCGGTAGGAATTGATCACTTTCTCGCCTTGGTGTAAAATGCACTATTATTGCAATCACTGTGTACATTTTTAGGTCTTAGTATCTAAATAATGTATAAGAGACACTATGGTACCCTAGTAGGGCGTGGCAATAAGTACTGAGAGTGGAGGTGGACCGGGTTTTTTTATGAATCTCTGGTTAGGTTTTAGCAGGAAAATATAATTCAATAACTTATGTTTTTAGTGAATATGTACGTTTTTATAAAATATTGTATAGGTTGCAATGTAAGTATTGATAACGCATTTTTATTAGTAAGTATTTTTATTTTATTATTTTAATTTGTCGCTGAAGAAGTCATTAAAATCATAATAGCATTTATGTAAAAGGTATTGTTTTAATTTGGTTTCAAATATTTGGTCTACTATCGATTCCACCTATCGAGTATAGCAAACATTGATGTGATGAAAAGAGAACGCACTCGAAATAAATTTTTAAACATCAAAGGTAAAGATCAAAGAAAATTACAATCAAATGTTAGCTTTCAGTTTCTATAACGGTTAATGCAGTCATATTAGTACCAATAATTATTGTGAATTACTGATTTATTTTAATAGTTCTTTGTAACTTTTAATTAGAATACTTCCGGTGTGAAGTTAGTCTTTAGAATTGGTTTAATTTATGTAAATAATTATTTTATTTTTCCTAGTATTTTAATTGATAATTTAATATTTAAATCACTGCAGCGTTCCCAAGTAAATACTTATTTAGACAATCACTGATGTTGTTTATTCCGGTGGCGCGCAGTACTTTACTTGGGAACGAGCCATTGCTAAATACCGGCAGTCGCTGTAAACTCTTTGTAAAGTGAAGTTGTGTTAAAAGTGATAATAAACTCTGTTCAAAGCACTTGTCTTTTCAATGCTGGTCTAACAGATCAGAAGTGGTACGTCGTCATCAAGAAAAAAATTGTTCCGAGAGGAACGATCTTGGTGAAACCCTGCGCCTACAAAATACAAGTTAAGTACTAGATTAAGTTTTCGGTATCTTGAAAGTTTACGAATTAACATTACCTAACCTGTGGTTCTTTTTTTTGTTAACGAAACCAATGATATATTTTTTTCGCCAATTCAACGTAATTTTGTATTTGCAAAAGTGCAAAGGTATTATACCTATTGTAAATCAGTGTAATGAAAATTTTATATGGCTTTAAAAATAATTTTAAACCGCCTTCTGTGTGTCCTGTTTTGGATTATTCAATTGTTCACATATTTATTTGCCTACTTGTGGAAAATATTTCGCATTCAAAGAATTTGCTGAGTAATTTTGAAAAATACATTTTATTATTTTCTTTATCATCTCACTGTGGTAAAAGTACCTACCTACCTACTTCTTTATTTTTGGTTCTCTAAATAATTTTGATAAATAGAGGTTTTTAACCAATGAAGAAGTTAATAATTTTGATAAAATACCTGGTCATAAATTTTATGGAACATTATATAAAATTACAATTTAATGTTCGGTAAATGATTGGGTTTGCAGTTTAATAATGTTCTAAAATTCCTTTTTGTATTTTCCAATGCCGGCGAATTGATAATTTGTCGCTTTAATAGTGATTAAAAAAAAAACATTTTATTCTTGGTGTACCTATTTATAATTGGTATTGTGTCAAATCATTTTTCAATTCTTGTTGTCTACTATAAATGCTTTAGTAATCAATGAATTTTCTACTTTCTTATTTTATTTGCTAAATTCCTTTTTATTTTGAATGTTTTAAAATAAAATGAATTAAGAATAAATCGAGCAATTGACGACCGATCTTACACGGCGGGCGAAGGTCCGCCTGCGACGCAAATGGTTGCAGTTTCGAATCCCGCCTTGGGACAAATTTTTGTACGATCTACAAATATTGTTTCCGGGATTTCTGGGTATCATAAATGTCTATAAAAAAATCTATCTATGTAATGTATTAGGTTTATCAGTCATCTAGTACACATAGCACAAGATCTGCTTAGATTGGGGTTAGATGGTGCTGTGTGGATTGTCCAGCATTATTTATTTATTTACAAGCTAGCAACTATTGATTCCGTAACGACAAAAAAAAACGGCTACTTGTTCTTAAATTTATTTGCAGAATCATGAACCCCAGAATATACATGGAAGGACGCCTGCTGTTGCTGCGACGTAAGGCCAGGCGTAGTAGCCTGCAGTCAGCCTCCTGGTGAGCAGCATCGTGCAGCAGAGGGTGCAGTAGCAGCCCAGTACGCGATGTAGCTACGGCACGCAGCAGTCGCAGTTGCAGCCTAGCCTGCAGTCAGCATCCTGGTGAGCAGCATCGTGCTGCAGGGGGAGCAGTCGCAGCCCAGTCCGCGATGTAGCTACGGTACGCAGCAGTCGCAGTTGCCGCTTAGCCTGCAGTCAGCATCCTGGTGAGCAGCATCGTGCTGCAGGGGGAGCAGTCGCAGCCCAGTCCGCGATGTAGCTACGGTACGCAGCAGTCGCAGTTGCAGCTGGGTGACCTGATGCGCGCGCCGAAGGACGCACGGACAGCCCACAATCGACAACCCAGCGCCCAATTCCGATGCACATACATAAACATAGTTCACGGTCATAAAACATCAAGCAAAATTTATTCATATTCATATTTATTTATTGCAATCACTGTGTACATTTGTAGGTCTTCGTATCTAAGTAATGTATATGAGACACAATGGTACCCTAGCAGAGCGTGGCAATAGGTACCGTTGGACCGGGTTTCTATAAGAATCTCTAGTTAGATTTTAGCAGGAAAATATAATTCTATAACTTATGTTTTAGTGAATATGTACGTTTTTATAAAATATTGTATAGGTTGCAATATTTTAAAAGTGCTCTCGTGAACGGTCACAGTTTTATTGCATTTTTGGGGCCAGTGCTCAATGCGCACCGAGTCTGTTTCGTAAGTAAGCCATTTCATAAAACAACATTATGTATATTAAATAAATTCACTGGTAGTAGTTTGTTGGTACAAACATAGATGATTGGTAAAATATGTTGTGATTATGCAGTTACTTTTTTAGAAGGAACAATTATTTAGAAGGCCCTTCTAGAGGTAGAAATAGTGAATTATGTAACCAGAGTAGTAAGTATGTCACTAGCCAAGTTCAAACTTCTAATGCGTCCAAGAGTCCTGTAAGATCTAAAGGAAATAAAGCACTTTGATATTTGATATTTCATCTTGAGGTAGATAAAGATGATTACAATTTTATATCTTTAAAATATTGCATTAAAAGGCGGATCTAATATTTAATTTAGTTCAATGTGATTGAGATTATTTTGGATTTTGGCAAGTTCCCCTAATTATAAAAAAAATACTGGAATTTGTTACAAGTAAGATTTGAGTAAAGATAAAAATAGATTGATTAGGTTATTTACACTAAAAATCAAATCTAATTGATTGATTATCAAAAACTCTTTATTTCCATAAGAACAATAAATGTACAAAACTTTTAAATCCATCATGGTTACTAACACTAAAGGATATTGGAAAGCTCAAAACTCAAATCATGGTAAATATACCGTTGTAAATGACTTTAGAATAAATGTACACTTAGAAAAGCTCAAATTATAAAACTAAACAGTGACACGGAAATATTTTGATTTCTGTCGCTTCGATATGTAGAGTAAAGTAAGGAAGCGACGAAGAAACCTTTAGCCTGTAATTTGTTATTTTTCGAGTTGGAGCAAAACCCATCCCAAGCTTTCTTTTATCCTCTAGATAATCCGATATTTTATAGTAAGCCTTTTGCACAGCAAGGTTTTGACAATTTGTTTGAATTTATTTACTGATAGGTTTTGCACCTCACTGGAGTTTTGTTGTAAACAACTCTTGTACAAACATGTGTACACATTGCCCTATAAATGATACATTAATTTTGTGTAGCCTAAATTATTCAAACATTTTCATAAATTTGTTGACATGGTGCTGCAGTTGTCATTATGTTTGTTTCTTTGAATTTATCACATAGAAACAATATTATATGCAGGAAATTAATAGGAATAAAATATGATATTGACACAGTTTGGCTCAAAGTAATTGCATTATGTCACAGTTAAATAAATCGAAATAAAAACAAAATATAAAAAAAAAACTAGTGACATCATGCATAACATATTATTCATTGTAAATAATTTCAAATCAAGTAAAATATTGTTCAATTTACTAAGTAACACATTAATCAAATAGTAATTAATAGCTTTTTGGGGAAGGCTTGTTACAATGAAGATGGGTGGTCCAGTTGAATCATTTACACTATGATACAATCATCATCATCACCATCAGCCGAGGCAATGTAATTAGGCTTCAGTTTCAACGTAGGTATGCAATAATTTGTTTATTATTAATTAGTTATACCTACAGAGTGTTATTGCAGTATTCTGCTCTCACAACGAAGAAAAGCACGACTAACAAATTGTAAATGTCGAGTTAAATGGGTCTAAAGTTCATAATGTTTTTCTGAAATTACATTCTTTAAAATATTTTTGAATGCAGTTAATTGCATATACTTACGGAAGATTTATCTATACATATTTATATTAAATATTTATGTAATTCCATTATTTTAAGATTATAATTTTTCCTTTGAACTTATTAAAAAAAAAACTAATTAGAGTATCAGTATAACATCAAAAAGTCATAACTAACCAAATGTAACTTTTGAATTTTATACTGTTTTAAATATTACAATAAAAGGAGACGTTCTACTCAATAGTCTTTCTTAAGTAATATCATTACAATTTATTTTGGAAATTATTTACTTAATAAAGGTACAATTACATATTTTTACGCATAGGTATTCAAAAATATTTCAACTGCTTACCAAGCAGGAGATTATTTTTGATTTAAATGAAACAAAAATAACATTATAAGAAAATCACATTTTTAAAATCAATCAACAAGTTTACCTTCTAATTGTTTGCATATTAAAAGAGGTCACATTATTTGACCCCTTCGTT
The DNA here is from genome assembly GCA_963564075.1 of Eupithecia subfuscata. NCBI lineage: Eukaryota > Metazoa > Arthropoda > Insecta > Lepidoptera > Geometridae > Eupithecia > Eupithecia subfuscata. The sequence continues at coordinate 142,632 of OY751123.1, forward strand.
ATAAGTACTTACTTACCTAATTATCACCCAACCTTCCTCACACACTTGTTATTATTATTATTAATCAAGGTTAAATAAGTAGATGGCACACCAAAATGATTGAGATCAAAACAAATAACTATGATAGACTGTTAAGTTTATTTATAATAAAATGACACCTACTTGAGCTAGCATTCCTTTTGGTATATTAATAACGTTTCGATTTAAAGGAACTAAAAGGAACTTAAACTACACTTTTAGAAATAGATTAATTATTACACTTGGAAATATACCTAAATGGAAGACTTTTTAACTGATTATGAAATTAATCAACGTTGGTTTAGAATGTTTCTCCATTTTGTTTCAACAATAAATCTGTTAATCTTTATAAGTTGAGTAAGGTCACTAAAATAATCATAAACTGCTAAAGTCTCCCAAAACATTCCTCTATTGGAAGGCATGAGATTAAATGCTTACCCAGCTTTGTCAAAATAGCAGAGAATAGCACTTCTCTCGACCAACTTTTGCAGTGATGGTGGAATGCCATTTTTATGTTCTTATTCTTAAGAAAATGTAACTCGAATTGATTGTCTGTGCTATGGTTGATTTTATACCACAGTGATGTAAACCCTCTTCGAAAAAAAAGTTTCACACGTGCTGTTCATAATAAGCACGAGGTTTAGAGTGTTGTCGCTTATTTATGTATCGATGAACAGTCTTCAGAATCATAAAAGTCTTGTACAGTCATATTTTTACTTTAGTGTTTGTACCTGTATCGGAGCTTTAGAAAGGTCTCTAAAGTCGTAGACTCGTTTGGCCTTTTTAAAAGAAAGCTCCAACCAATCTGTGGTGGAAGTCATCTGCAGCCATGAATGTGGGACCGACCTCCAGATATCGCAGTGTGATAGTCTCAAAATTAACTTCGGGAGAGTTTACTAGATGAACCAGATAAGAATACAGAATCCAATTTTTATTTTGTGCTGCGCAGCTATCCAACCAAAACACTATAAATGCTTAAAGTCTCGATTTTCAAAGAAAAACGTTTGGAAGCAACTGATTATAATTCATTTACGGTCTTTAAAAAAAATAATATGAATTTTGACATTACATGTGCCTTGTAGGCTTCTTGAAGCTCCATACTAAATTAAGAAACGATTCCACGTATATATCTCAAATCGGAAAATACTTTTAGATTGTGTCCTTTTCGTTACAAGGGCAGTATCGAAGACATGAGGGGGCTTCATTTATAATAAGACTATTCTTTCTGGTACTTATGACATTATATATTTTCGTAACATTCATATTGAAATGTTTCAGTATTAAACAGATATTTGTTACATTCATTCTGAAAATATGTAGAGGCTTCAGTATGGATAAGATTTTTGTTACAATCATTCTGAAACAATGTAAGTGTTTCAGTATGGATACGATTTTTGATACAACCATTCTGAAAACATATCAGTTTGGATAAGACTTCTGTTACATTTATATTGAAAACGCGTAGGTGTTTTAGAATGGATCAGACATTCATTCTAGAAACATTAAGGTGTTTCAGTATTAAACAGATATTTGTTACATTCATTCTGAAAATATGTAGAGGCTTCAGTATGGATAAGATTTTTGTTACAATCATTCTGAAACCATATAAGTGTTTCAGTATGGATACGATTTTTGATACATCCATTCTGAAAACATGTCAGTTTGGATAAGACTTCTGTTACATTTATATTGAAAACATGTAGGTGTTTTAGAATGGATCAGACATTCATTCTAGAAACATTAAGGTGTTTCAGTATTAAACAGATATTTGTTACATTCATTCTGAAAATATGTAGAGGTTTCAGTATGGATACGATTTTTGATACATCCATTCTGAAAACATATCAGTTTGGATAAGACTTCTGTTACATTTATATTGAAAACGCGTAGATGTTTTTGAATGGATTAGACATTCATTCTAGAAACATTAAGGTGTTTCAGTATTAAACAGATATTTGTTACATTCATTCTGAAAATATGTAGAGGCTTCAGTATGGATACGATTTTTGATACATCCATTCTGAAAACATATCAGTTTGGATAAGACTTCTGTTACATTTATATTGAAAACGTGTAGGTGTTTTAGAATGGATCAGACATTCATTCTAGAAACATTAAGGTGTTTCAGTATTAAACAGATATTTGTTACATTCATTCTGAAAATATGTAGAGGTTTCAGTATGGATACGATTTTTGATACATCCATTCTGAAAACATATCAGTTTGGATAAGACTTCTGTTACATTTATATTGAAAACGTGTAGGTGTTTTAGAATGGATCAGACATTCATTCTAGAAACATTAAGGTGTTTCAGTATTAAACAGATATTTGTTTCATTCATTCTGAAAATATGTAGAGGCTTCAGTATGGATAAGATTTTTGTTACAATCATTGTGAAACCATGTAAGTGTTTCAGTACGGATACGATTTTTGTTACATCCATTCTGAAAACATTTCAGTTTGTATAAGATTTTAGTTACATATAAATTGAAAACGTGTAGGTGTTTAAGAATTGATCAAACATTCATTCTGGAAACAGAAGGGTTTTCAGTATTAAACAGATATTTGTTTTATTCATTGATTATAATAAGTTCACAACGCAGTTTACAATCAAATGTATACACTTTATAATATAGTTACAGTAGTGAACCAGATTGTAAACCTAGATGTAAACATAACAAGATTAGAAAAGTGTTGCAAACATAGCCAAACAATTTCCCTAAAAATGTACCTAAAAATTACTGTTATATTTAAACTAATACATATTATTTAAAATAGAAAATACGGTTATAACTTTATATAATTTTATTTTGTTACATTCATTCTGAAAATATGTAGAGGTTTCAGTATGGATAAGATTTTTATTTTCATTTTTTGTTATACCTAATCATTCTGGAAACATGTATAGGTTTCAGTATACATAAGTTTTTGTTACATTCATTCTGAAAACGTGTAGGGATTTCAGTAGGGGTTAATGTTGGTTATATAAATAATAATGATAGAGTTGATAATGTAGATAAGGGACTGAAGACATGAAGGAGCTTCACACATTATGTATGGTACTTAGTAGTATTACTGAAAAAAATATGTATGAGGTATTAGTAAGAATATGTTGTAATTGTTATTAATACTAATCCATTTCCCGAGACGTGAAAATTTCAGGAAAGGCCGACTGTTAGCTTTCAGTTTCTATAACGGTTAATGCAGTCATATTAGTACCAATAATTATTGTGAATTACTGATTTATTTTAATAGTTCTTTGTAACTTTTAATTAGAATACTTCCGGTGTGAAGTTAGTCTTTAGAATTGGTTTAATTTATGTAAATAATTATTTTATTTTTCCTAGTATTTTAATTGATAATTTAATATTTAAATCACTGCAGCGTTCCCAAGTAAATACTTATTTAGACAATCACTGATGTTGTTTATTCCGGTGGCGCGCAGTACTTTACTTGGGAACGAGCCATTGCTAAATACCGGCAGTCGCTGTAAACTCTTTGTAAAGTGAAGTTGTGTTAAAAGTGATAATAAACTCTGTTCAAAGCACTTGTCTTTTCAATGCTGGTCTAACACAAATAATAGAAATAAATTAGAATTAGTATTTACATAATGAAACAATTGAGCTTACTGGAGACTGTTGCATCAATCAGTCGTCGCGTCCCCGCTACGCTGGCTGCATTGCCCCGCCCGCTGTATGGCAGTGTTGATGCGCTGCGCCAAATACGCACCACTTCGGTTTTTTTTCTCAAAATAATAATCACACAAACAACTTTCAATTTGTCCGGCAGTTTATTCATAACCTTCCAAAATGATTATTCAGATCTCAAAAACAAGTCCTTGGTTCTAGCTCTAGACGTATAAACATCCCGGGAATATTCCCGGTACATCCCTTTTCCGCACAATCAGGCTTCTAAGAAACTTGTCTTATTTGTCATAGCACAAGTTTTATTCGAGTCTGATTATTTGTTGGTTCTTCGGGAATCTTTTATTTAGGTCCTGTAATGATTTTTTCGAATTAAAGTTATTGAGTTCTTTTTCTGTGATATTTGATTATAACTAGAATAAATAGAGGTCGCGTTGTCGGTTCCATAATCTACTTACCTAGGCACAGTGACATTCATCGATAGTTAGTTAAGTTTGAAGTAAATTTCTTTGTATACTGTAGATTTTAAAACAAGTATGTTTCGATAAACTGAAGATAGCAATCTGTTCTTTACAAATACCACAATTTAATATAATGAAACCAGAATTGATTTAATTACGAGACTTGGAACCCGTCAGGAGTGGTCAGGGGGCCACCTGCCTACGAACGCCAACGTACCTACTCATTATAAATCCGACCCTAAGTATGTGTTGCCTCCTTCCTTATTGACAGTAAGACGTTCAGAAATCTAGCTTTAAATATTTTAGTGAAGAAAATCAAATAGCAGTTAATTTCTTTTTAAGTCTTATTTATTTTGTGGTTTGACAGACGGAACCAACCAGAGGAAGAAAGCGGCTTCCTTCAGTGTAGGTACATGTTAAACACCCTCACTGCGATCACCAAACCGTCTGCCACGCGTGTTCATGATGGCAAGCCTCCCTTGTTTGGGGAAGACGCGTTTGCAGCGAACATAATATGAATGCTGATGGGCATTCATCATGTACCGGCGTAAAATCTTCAAGCATTTTCGTATTTTTAGTAACATAACCTAGCTTGTTTCCAAATGTTTGGATATTTATATTTTAAGCCAAAAAGCCCAGTATTTATTCCATTTACTGACAAGTGACGAATGCTCGCATTAGCCGCCGCGATACGGCTGGCGGCCGCTAGACGCAGAATTAAACTCTTTTAGCGTCATAATAATTGCTATCATAAATAACCCGTAATTCGAGCGGACTTGTTCAAAACGGGCTTAGGACAAGTCGGCTTTAGATAAATGGTCTATTTGTATATTTTTTCATGTTTTTAAGACCCTACTGAATTACTACTTAAGTAACTGAAAATATCCAAAGTTGGTGGTCGCTATTTTGGATTTGCGATCTTGTTACAATCTTGGTTCAGCCCGCGGTTTCGCCCGCGCTGATCCTGTATTACAATCAAAGAGCATTTAGTTTGTGCTCTACATGTACAGCAAAGTTTATAATTTCACTAGTTTTACAGTTTTTTTATAATAAGCATGTTCACTTTTCTTCTTACTCACAACATCAACGTTGTCATTTATTACAATTAGGATAAAATGTATGTATAACACACGTCCAATAAAACCTTGTACAAATGTTTTTCATTCATCAATACAAAACAAAGAAACCAGAAGTAGCACGAAACCTTGTGAAAGAGAATAACACCGCTCCCACCTGTCACCTTGTCCGGAACTTACCGGAACTTATGGAACTTTTTCAAAGGAAACAGGCAAAACAAAAATTTATTATAGTTATTTACCGGAAAACGACTTGGAAAGTTAAATTACCAGTTCGGAAGTTATGGAAACCGAAAATATTCGAATAACTAAGTTTTTAACGAGTTTGTTTTTAATCGAAATGTTTATGATTTAAACTGTAAATGAATGGGAATTTGAAAATATTGCAATTGTCGTATTTTTCCTTGACCATTTTCATTCATCTAATTTTCCGTTTACATGTTGGCTACGTCACGGCGAGAATAGCCATATAATATCAACACATTGGTTCAGTCTCATTATTCAAATAAAACGTCAGTTGCGAGTCAAACTCGCGCACTAAGGGTTCCGTATAATTGTGAAGAGAAAGACCTTCCTCACCTCAACAGCCTATATTGGTCCACTGCTGAACGCAGGCCTCCCCCTGATAAGCGCCTCATTAGCTGTTATCTCTTGGGGGGTTAATGCCCGATATCCCCATACTGAGCATGCAGGTTGGCGATCGCAGTTCGGTTGTAGAATTGTGCTGCAGGGGGCGCTGCTGCCCGCCCCAGTTGATATCCCTTAATTGCCTCTTACGACACCCGTGGGTAGAGTTGGGGTGGTGCAAACTCTAAGCCGGCACTACACGGCTTTGTTGACCTTTCTTACCAAATTTCATGATTCTAGGTTCTATAGGTTTTGTGTGCATGTGACCTCTTTGTAAATTTTAAAATATTCGGACCTAAGCGGCTGTAACTTTTTGATTGCGTTGACTTAGAATTGTAATTTATATCGCGGCTCCAAGAGGTTACGGACTTAGCATTTAATGTTAATTTCAATCGATAAAGGATACCTCCACGCGTTCCTGAGAAAAGGGAGTTGACTGACGGACAAACGGACAGACACACAACAAAAGTGATCCTATAAGGGTTCCTTTTTTTCCTTTAGAGATATGGAACCCTAAAAATAGGGTCAAGTTGGCAATTCCGAGATAACCAGTTAACCAGTAATTGCTAGGTGAAAGTGTGAAACTCATATTTGACTGGAATAATAGGTTTTGATGTACTCACCTCAATATCAAGCAAATGTCATCTTAATATGTGGCATTTTTATTATATTATTATTAGTATACCTTAGGTTAGTATGTATTTACAAACAAACTAATAATTTTTTACCAATAATACTTAGTGACAATGGCCAATCTTATCGCTTCTTTGCCAGACAACATTGAATGATTAGGATCTTTAGATTGTACCTATTAATTATGGGGGTAACTTGTCATTTCTGTACTCTTTCCGATTCTAACTAACCTCTGTTCTCTTTTGTCCGCAGGCCTCCCCCCCTCCCGCGCAGAATGGAGCAGCTCCGAGCGTACCTCCCCCCTCTCCCCCTTCGCGGCAGCCGAGCTCGTCCGCGATGCCCCCCTCTACCCGCCACTGCAACATGAGCCCTACTCCACCGACACAGAGACCAATATCGAACACACAACGCAGCAAGAAACCACTGAGACTGATGATGAAACTAACGTACAAAGAAGTAAACGAAGTCAAGTTTGGGAGAAGGCTGCAAAGGTTAGTTAAAAACAAATGGGTATCAGTATTGAGTGAAGCGCCATCTGTTTATTTAGCTTTGTACTAAGTCCTCGGGAGCTAGTCACGTCTGATAAGTATGCAAGAGCTCTTAGTAGGTAGGAAATAAGGAGGTTCAATCCAAGCGGCTGCGCCGAATGGAAATGTCAAGTCCGGCTGCGCTGAATCTTAAAAAATACTGGCAGCAAACGAAACAATATGTAGGTAATTGTTCCCCATTATGTAAGCAGGGCCTTTGGACGACCATACAAAGTCATACAAAAGCGTAAGGTTGTCAGAACTACCTGTATTTCGTTTTACTTCTGGAAAGATGGATAGAAATATAGATCATACATTATAATCATTAAAAAATTCATTACATGGCATAGTTGGCAGTGCCCTAAAGCCTATGTTAGATTTTTCAAAGCACTGGACTCTCATCAATTTTACTTAAAATGTAAACTTATTTTACTCATTATACACACTGATAATTAACATACAATCCTGCAGACAGAATAACTATGGGTATACATAGAGTACCTACTGCGTACTTCCGCCCTTTCTCGCCACTCGCATAGGATAGGAGGTGGCTAGCTCTCGCAAAGACTATAAAATAAATCCAATCCGCTTTTACTTCCTATAGGTTGTTTGTATTCGGTGGACGGAGCGGGAGCGGATGCAGATTTTAAAGTTTCCAGATTAGATTTCCCCAAAAACTTACAAAAAAAACCTCCTGCTCCCGCTGTCCACTGAAAGCATAGCCTTATTTTTTGTTTGTACTTCTTTCCTTTGCTCGCAACCCTCGATGAAGCTGCTTAACTCCTCCCTAGACTAGCACAGTCGACCGACGAGTAAAGACAGGCGACACCATCCTCAACATCCGCGGCGCCGTCCGAGACGCCATCGGCGACGCGGGCGCCGCGCCCGGCAACCGCGCCTCCTCCCGGCTGGACACGTTCGTCATCCGCCCGCACAGGCGGCCGAACCATCCGCCCCCGCCCACCGATCCGCCTAACAACCAGGTAGGGGAGTCTCTCTACAACTTAGAACATACAGAAAGACAGACAAATAAAGAAGATAAGTGGGAACTGTAATTCTACCAGCTAGGTTACGCCAATTATGCAAGCATACGATTTGCTAGCGGTTCGTCCAAAACGCGATTTGTTCAATTACAATGTCCGATTTAGTTTCCAATTGTATAACCAGACTATCGGATCTCATTCACTAGATACAAATCCAATTTTTACGTCTGAACTAAGTTCTGTCCTGTCTTGCAAAAAAGAAAGTATTTAAATGTAAGTGCTGGTAAATAATAGATTTAAACCTTTTCTGATGAGATCTAACAAAATCCTATTCGCTTGCACCACCCCCCGGATATTGACACGCCATGCGATCAGAGAAGGTAAAAAACAGACTAACGCATTAAAATAATGCCAAGTCACTTACACTCCAACTTCATTCTCTCTTCGTTTTCTGTTAAATAAATATTTCATATTAATATTATTCATCCTAATATTTTGTAAGCGCTGCAGCGCTGGTCTCAATTTGATCCGATCCGCAGTTTGACTTGTATCGAGTCTTCAAACAGATAAAGGCACAATCGCCTCCGTTACTCGGTTCAGACCATCGCATCCCACCATCGGATATCTACTATAACTGGACGTCTATTCCTAGCTTTAAAATCTCAAATCGTACATCACCAGATTTATAGCTATTACTGGCGCAGAATCATTTTCTTAAGATACTATAACACATCCAAATTGCTACTAGGTTTGGCTATAAGATGCACGGTCACTCTTTTTATTATTATTTGCTTTCACAACGACCTATGCTATTCCTTCTGTATCCATGTTTAGTTTTGCTCATGTTTCCTTCGTGTGTAGGTGCCGAAGCACGATCGTGAGTTATTGGTGGAGGCGCACTCGACGGCGCGCATTCCTTGCGACCTCGCCAACGTCACGAACGTGCGCTGGTACAAGGACAAAGAGGTATGTGCCACATACACCTTACAACTTCTCATACTTTACATAATAGGTGCACTACATATAGGGCCCCAATTCCACTTAATTAATCGCTTCACCATGGTATCGTCTCAGAATTACACATTTTGGCATTTTACTTTTGATGAAAGAAACAACAGACGGACACGTGTCAAGGTTGAATTGAAACTATTCTATCAACCTCTCCGTGCAAATAGAATCGAAATTACTATCTAGAATTTCTTTCATCTATGGACGATTCTGCGGACGATACCATTGTATAGTAAAGCGATTGGTTAGCAGCATTGGGCCCCTGCTTACGCATCTGTGGTCGCTACAGCTGAGCGCAGTGTAGCCCTTGTCTTACAACAATATCTACAATACTTCAGAACCTACGATTAGCTACGAGCCTTGTTTTTGTTCGTAACCTGAGTTAAACCGCTCACTTGCATAATTAAGTCGTCAAAGTATGATAATTTATTTGGTAAAATAATTCACAATACTCCTTAAACATACCTACCTCAGGACCTACTTTGATTGTTTTATTACGTGCTACGCGCAAGAAAAGCAAAGGAAAACTTAGTCAAAATACAACGAGATGAGCTTCTGAAGACCACATCCACACACACAGACTACTCAATAGAGGAGACACAGGAGGACAATAATAACCAAAGATACTAAGATTAATCTTACAGCAATGAGGAAGCCATGTGTAATTTCTCTACTCAAATGAGAAGATTTGAACTTTGTCGTCATATAAACCAGTCCAACTTCAAGCTTGTTATACATATGTAGCTGTACTTAAACCAACTTATAGTAATAATAATCCACTTGTGGCCAAGATATACTCAGTAACTCCAATTACTGGCTTCTCGAGTCTTCTAATAACGACATTAACTTCGGAAGGTCGTCGGTTGAGTCCCATATTTTTCGCTTTATATTAAAATCCAGCCACTCGTCGCCATTCTCATTCATCACTTAATTTAATATCTGGATGATAAATGATTTTTTCAATAAAACGTCTCGCGCAGATCTTTCCATCGGGATGTTAATTGAGAAGTTGTAATTGGCGAGAAGTTCCATCAAGTTGGAGCAAGTTGTGCAGATGTCTCTGTTCAAGTTTTTATTGGCGATACAAAACTCGAACTGCTGTTAATAAATAACAATTAAGAGAAAAACTTTGAAATTAGACAAGCCAATCAGCAATCTTGAGTATGCCTCAAGGTGTATTGAATCGTTACCATTTTCCATGAAACCCTTTGAAAGAACACACGACGCTTCCGACTGGTATTGATATGGATTAGTTGAGCTACCTGTAGATTGTTTGCAACAGTCTGCAGTTAGCTCAATTGTTTCAATTGTAAATACTAGTATAATTTTCTTTATGAATAAATATTTTTTAAGAACACACAGTGTTACACACACTAAAACCCCTTTTTTTACGAATGACTGAGCTCACATTTTCAAGGCAAATGCGCCAAGGGAAGCTCAAGAAGAGTGTAGGGAACCAAAATCGTAACTGATTCGTTTCCTTCAACCCCCCGGCGCTCGTTTCAAATAAACGCGAGTAGCTTACTATTTAGTTTTTAGAGCACCTTCTTTCCTCCCTAGCTGCTGAACCTACCAACCTCCTCAACTGGCTCGAGCGTGTGGCGAGAATCCTCGGGCGGTGTGTCATGGGCCGTGGTCGGACGCGCCACGCGTGGTGACGCGGCCGAGTGGCGCTGCGCCGCGCCGCCCCTCTCCGGGCAGCCTACACAGCTGCTCATCTATGGTACTCCTTCATCAGCATACTACGTCCACAGCTGAACATGCCTCCCCGAAACCAAAGGGGATTCGACGTAATCACCACGGTTAACAGGTGGATTGGTGATTACAGTGGAGATGTTAAAAATGCACAGAAGGAAGCTCTTGGGCTTCCGCTGGTGGATTCTCTTCGCTGACTTTTACGACATCCATGAAATAAGATAGATAGGTCGATGCTGACGCCACGACCGCCACAGCTGGTATCAATGGTAACTCTCTCTCTCTCGGTCTATGCTGATCCTGCTAACATCTTCATCTGGCTCCAGCGTCTGTATCCTCCGGTAGAGTGTCCTGGGTCGTGCGTGGCAGTGCGCTGCGCCGCTGCTGTTAGCCTACACAGCTGCTGACCTACGGGAATTTGATAAAAATTCACCACTTTTTGTAAATGTCTCCGCCGGGAAAGTCTGGCCCAGATATATCATGTTCTACTTTCTGCCTTGTTAAGGATATATCCTTAACAAGGCAGAAAGTAGAACATGCCATTGCATAGCAAAAACTAACTTTTGCCACTCGAAAGTTTTTCTCAGCGCTATGTAGTAGATGTTCTTGAAACTCAACAGAGATAACATTATTTAAGCTCAAGAGCACAAGAGTACAGACAATCTAAGTGCAAACCGTATAATGTGAAACCGTCCACAGAACCCGTCCGCTCAGTGTATTTGTCCATGGACGGACGGCGCCTGGACGCCGGCAACACCTGGGTGCCTGTGAGGGACAAGACGGAGCTGGCAGTGCGCTGCGTGGCTGAGGGTGAGGAAACGACCTGCAGGACTCAACAATATCAATTACACTTTTGATTCAAGTTTAACCGATCCTTTCTAAGATTTACTACAACTACTCTTATGGCCAATGTCGAAAATGGTAATTGACTTTAAGTTATTCAATTTCTATAATTTTGGCTATTTACAACCGTCAGTTTCGACAGAGTTTTGTAACGAGAAATATTAAATCAACGTGTAGAGGCTAAACAGGAATATTAGAAAAACCACCTGCGAGATAAATTACGGACGGACAGTTGTATATCCGAAAAGTGGAAACCCTATTTTCTAGTTTGGAGGAGATTGAGTAATAAAAATCTATTGCAGGTGGTGTCCCGCCCCCCGAGCTAACGTGGAGACTGTCAGCCTTGGAGCCGAGCCTCGATCACCGCCCCTACCTGAGGATACACTCCACCAACTACTCCATCGGTAAGACAACATTGACAAAGGGGCATCAGACTGACCTGAATAATGTTAGATTCAAAACTGGATCAAAGTTCACTGACACTACTACAGGGTCTTATTGATCTTGATTCAGGAACGTTTTCGCCGAAGTCATGTCTAAATCGTCATATAAAGTTTCATAATACCTACTCTAATTCTGATTCTACAGAAGGTGTATCCTCCTCCCACGCTGCTGTCACCGGCGCGAGAGAACTGCACAACGCGTCACTTCAATGTGAGGCGAGACAGCGGCGGCCCGACGGCACCAACCTGGAGCTAGCGGCCAAACTAGAGATACACGTCACATGTGAGTACTACCAATTGATCAGTACGTATCAGCACACGTGTGTGCACTGCTGAACATGTCTCCCCAAACAACGTTTTGCCATAATCACCCCGCTGGGCAGGAGGGTTAGTAATCGCAGTGAGGGTGTTAAAAATACACAGGAGGAATTTGGTGCCCTTCCTTTGTTAGAGTCCCTTAGTTGGCTCTTACGATAATATTCAAACAATGAGTGGTCAATTCTTAGGCCGCGACCGCGACGGTACTTTTCGTACCTTGTTTTTATTTTTTTTGACTATGCTGGCCCCTCTTAGCTTCATCGCGGGGGACCAGGCCACGATTACTAAACCTCCCCGCCCCGGCAAGGCGGGAAACCATCGTGAGGGGGGGGGGGAGCACTTTTCGTACCTGCTCTAGTCTAGCCTAAGAGATAACAATAACAAAAGAGATACAAATGTTTGTACGATCTACAAATATTTGTTGTAAGTGCACTGGTCGTTTCTATGTATAATTAAAAATATCTATTTAAGTAATGCATTATATTATGTATATCAGTCAACTGGTGCCCATAACACAAGCTCCGCTTAGCTTGGGGCTAGATGATGTTGTGAGGATTGTCCATCATTAATTCATTATTTATTTATCTATAATATAAAAATGAATCGCAAAATGTGTTGGTAAGCGCATAACTCAACAACGCCTGGACCGATTTCGCTAATTCTTTCTTTGTTGTGTTTGTTATTGTCAGGAGAAGGTTCTTATGAAAGAAAAATTAAGAAAGTTGGAAACATAAATTTCCACGGGGGCGAAGCCGCGGGGCGCAGCTAGTTTATTTATAAATCTAAATCTGTCGGCGCTGTTTTCACAGTGCATTGTTTGTGTTCACGCCAGCTTTCGTAATTGACCAAAATTTTATTCCATAAGATAACTTCGTAAGATATAGAATAACCTTCTATTGGCCAACGCGCCTCACGAAAGTGTTCTAATCAAAATAAATCATACAACCTTATAAACCACAAAAATCAAATTCCAACTTTATCGTTCCAATCAAAAAGGGATTAGTGCCTACATCGTTAGACTCATCCACCATTAATATTCCTTTGAAATGACAAGTTAACACACACCGAACTATAAACTAAATAACGTTTTGATTACCCACCATGCGTAGTTACGCGTCAATCCTAACTTCAAACATTAAATTACCATTTGAACATCAATACAAAGTTATCTCAACATCGCGAATTACTTCACCGTATAATGTATGTATGAAGTATACAATACGAGGGAATAGTTTCATTCAGTAATATGTAAATCGAGTCAAAGTCGAGATAACTGGGGGAATTTGCAATCGCAGGATTTGCACATTAAATTTATTCAGTCACATTTTATGTTAAACACGATATAAAGTTTATTGCAGTTATTTATAACCTGAATAAATCTTGAACTGTTCCGTTTACGAGGTATGAGGTTAATTTAGATTATAGATGAGTGCTCATGCTCATAAATATATTCGCCGTAGGATCATAAGGCATATGATTACGTCAATTTACATTTCACTTACATTAAAAATATCTATAATGTGACAAAAGTAATATTCAAACCACTAAAACAGGCAAAGTAAGCGACACAAAACAAGCAAATTAATAAATCTGTTGTAAAAAGCATCGTCAAAAGTCAAGTCAAACACAATAATAAAATAATAAATAAAAATAAATAATGCTGGACAATTCACACAGCGTTATCTAGCCCCAAGGTAAGCAGAGCTTGTGTTATGGATACTAGATAACTGATATACATAATAATATACGAGTACATAGATAGATATTTTTTAAAAATAGATTACTAGTGCTAGTGATCAACAATCGTTGTTTTGATTCTAAAAGAAATTATTTTCCCAAACCCACTGCCCTTTCATATGCACCAACTTACCTACTACCATTGCCGTAACTACCTAAGTCCTGTTCCGAGATATCATCTCTCTCCTTGCCAAATATGGTCCATTCAGCCACATAAACGTGAAAAAGAAACAGTTAGATTTTCTTTTGCATGAATAATATCGAAATAGATGCTTACTTATCTGTGGTTTTTGATCTTGATGCAATGATATATGAGTTATATAAAACAGGTCCTAGACACGTCCCCTGGGAATGCGGCGGGTAAGTTTTCACTACACGTCGATTTTTCAGTAAAATAGTTTATGACGGCAACGTGAGCTCCCTCGATACCAACGCTAGATTTATGGATCAGCGGAACATCGGATATTGTTTGTAGGCACTTTGTAGCTTTATCGACGGATACTCTATCTAACGCTTTGCTTGTATCCAAGGAGGTGGGAATTACCTATCAATTTTTATGTTTGCCGCCTCGGCAATTACTGTTTACTACCAATTTGTTTGTTTTAGAAATAGCGCTATTTAATTTAGTTTTACTGTGGTTTTTAGTTCAGTGAAGCTTCACGGTTTTTTTCAGACTGTAAAGAATGATAATGTTTTATTTTATTGTAGGTATAAAAGTGTTAGGTTCCCCAAACACAATGATGTCGATTCTGTTGTTTTAGGATTCCTAATTTAAATTTTACGATTTTTAAATTTTCTAAGTTAGGTTGACTTAAAATTATGGTGTTCTCTGTACACATCCTAAAAATCCATATTTCACTCTTTTCAAAAGAATTTGCCCGTTTTTCACTAGTATTAATTTTAATCACGACCAAATTAGATGCCTGCTAAAATTAGGTCGACGTTTCTAATCATAGCTAAAATGCAATGCAACGAATAGGATTTTAACTATTTTAAATAAGTTGAGTTGTTTTAGATCTGTCAACCTAATTTTAAACCTGACAGTCTAATGTTTGAAACATAGAATAGCTTTCGTCTATTTGACATTCCTAAATCCTAATTTTAGCTTATTTTATCTAATTCTAAAACAACAGAATCGACACCATTGGGTACTCCGATTGTCTGTGAATGATGTTCTGTTATCTACTGTTACATTACTGATGTTGGATTCAAATGCATCGATACGGCAATTGAGTAGGTATATGAATTCCGTTAAATTAAAAAAGCAGGCTTAGAACTTGGATCCCGTATTAGAATGAAAATGATTTAAAATTGGTTGTCTGTAAAGTCGGTTTACTGACGATAGTTGAACGTGACAACGTCTTAAGAAAAGAGCGAGGTAACGCCGCATGAGGTAACGCCGCATGACGTCATGTTTGTTCGTGCGTGCAGCCGGCTCTATCGAATTATAAGACGTTGTCACGTCAAAAATATCACACTATAACGGGATATCTACCATGAAAACTTACTCGAGTGACTTCAGATATTCGTGATCAAGGTGATATCCGTGCTAGGTACGTGCGCATGCTACTGTGCCAGAACAACAAAATTAACGATAAATCGTTTTAATAACCATGATTATTCAAAACCTATGATTTGTCTGTAATGTTTGGTTGTTTCTGCAGATCCACCATCGTTCGTGATCTCCCGCTGGCCCGGGTTCGGCGTGGCACTTGCAGCCGGCGTGGCGGCGGCGCTGCGCTGCGACGTCGACGCCAACCCGCCGGCGAGGGCGTGGTGGCACAAAGATGATGATGACCCTACTAGGTGAGAAACAAAGAGAAAGGTTATGCCTGAAACCAAAGGCGACGCGATGTTTGCTTTTAGAAATAAAGGCCAAGTGGTCGCCTTTTTCATTCTTAAATAAAGCATTTGTCAGGTATGCCTTTAAAAGACCGGTCTCTTATGATTCAACATTATGGAAATGAGAAACAACTAATAACAATTATTGTACGACTGTGATGATACTAGCAAGACCTTCCCAAAGTTGATCCTCAAGGTTACGAACATTTCAACAACAATATTGTCTTCACAACAAACAATCACAAACAAATCATAACCACTCAGAAATGATTACCAACAAAAACAATATTGATATCCGAATCTTATATCGACCCGATACTTAGGGCCTCAACTCTAAGCAACGAAAACTTATTATCTAAACCAGATTTTACGCACGTGATAGATTCATGGCCTTTACCTACCTATAAACCGATCTTATTTCGATAGAATCATGGAATACCTACCTTACAATGCAACCTCACAATTTAGGAATTGGAAATAATGAAATCAGAAGTCAGAAATCAATAACTTTATTCCTTTAGGCTCACAAGATAAACACATAGACAAGTCTATCCATCAATTACTATCAAATAAGAAATAAAGTGTTATTGAAATTCTCTTCACTTCAATCTTTTGTCCACCAGTGGAAGAAGTGAAAAAGAAACCACCAGCACATTTATATAATTACTTAATCACATAAGTGTCTAATACTTACAATGTTCGTTATTAAAACCAAAGCATTAGATCATATGAATAGAAACATTATAAAAGAATAGATAACCTTATAATTTAATCTTGACCTTCAATAATTTCAATGCTAAAACAAACTAGGACACAATATCTAGAAAAAGGTTCTACAATGTAAAATATCTTACCATAATGAGAGATGCTTTCAGCTTACAGGGCCATCAAAGAGTGTCAGAGCCAGCCCACCATCTTTTTTAAATATCTTTAGTTCAACGAACCGTTGGCTGTCGTTATACCTTGAGCCATTCCGTCAAACATCGGCAAAAACATAACATTTCACAACTAAATACATTGAAATATCTTCTAATATGCTATAATATCCATGACAAATGTTCTTAAATATAAATTAACATTTAAGATACCTAGTATATTCAATATAATGCAATATGAAATAGTTTAATTATTAAATGAAACTGATTTGTCCTAGAATTTGAATTTGAGCGGGGAAAACAAGTAGGAAATCAGGCCTGTTACATTTTAGTTTTGAATATCTTTTGAAACCTTATTGTTTACCACTATATATACTTGTTATATTATATATTAATTATTAAATAAATTACAATATCTTACACTGCCATTCTGACAAATGCTTCGTTCTCGAAGCATGTAATTTTTACGTTTTATTACACATTTTCTAATTTCAAGTTTATTGATGAATGTTAATAATAATGCTATTATTTTATGAGAAGACAACCTGTTGAACAATTTACAAGTAGTTCACAAGACCAACTATGTTAGTACCTACACATTTTGTAAATGTTTTTTATTTTATTTCTTATTAAACTACTTATATCTAAAGAAACAGAACCATCAAGCACATTATTATGTAGGTACCTTCATTGATTTTATTTTTCAAAGTTATTTATTAGTATTTTTCATTTATTTTATAGTCCAACATCTGGACACGCATCATTATATCTGTACCTATAGTTATATTAAAAGTTAGTCGTAGAAAGTGAAGTCACAAGTCTGTTTTCCTCTGACCGAGGGACCTCGACATGTATACTCGCTATACCCGCTGCTAATATCCAAAGTATACATCAAGTCCGTGGGCCGCCAGCGGAAGGACCTAATTCATTAAGCATTTTATGTTTTCCTCTTACCGTATACCTCGGCCACATACTCGCTATACCCGCTATCAATATCCAAAGTATACGCTAAGTGTACGGTCGACTAGCGGGAGGAACTATTTTTATTTCGAATCCAGTAATTTTGTCCTCGTATTCGTCTGATCGATAGACCAAGTCAACGATCGCCAGCGGAATTTATTTCGTATTTTTGTTTTCGTTTTATTAAAATTTACTGAGTTTTATTTTCTTTTTGTTCTCAATTCTTATTATCACTTTCAACATAGGTACCTACTTAAAACCAACCTTTTTGTCATAAGGACACATAAATGTTTAATAATTAAGACTAACTAAAACTAATAACTTAGTCTAAGATAATGGTACCTATATAAGTACATCATCCGTAACAGATCGAGCATCTATCTGTGGATCTAGGCGAGTATCACCAAGTACGTCATTTATTCTAGTAGTACCCAGTAGGTATGTTTATTAGCCTCAACTTCCATATAAAAAGTAATCAGAGTGGGGTAAATCCTGGATAATTATTTCGTATGGTTGTATTTATTGGTTACTGAACCTTACACAAATCGCTCGGCCAAGCTGACTACACAAAAATAAAACTGTTTCGATCAAATTAAAATAGCTCACTAATTTATTGCATTGGCCTTCAAATTATATTTATGTTGTGCAAATATATTTATTTTGACAGTGCCCCCATAATTGAGCATAGTACAAAATATATTAGCAATTCATTTAATTATTCTAAATGCCTTCTAAAGCACTTTTATAACCAACCCTATAATATGTCTAATTGTGCTTAAAAGTAACAAATTATGTATTTATGTACCATTTATTTTTTATTGATTCCGTATTAAAATTTATTCCATTATTTTATTTTTGTTTGAGTTTATTTGACAATGCCTATGTACCTGCTTTATTTGCATGTGAATTTAAATTATTTTAATTCTGACATTATTTCATTATTATTTTCTCTGTATTTTGTAATTTTGTACATTATTATTTAGTATAGTTTGACAATGCCCTCACACAGCAGCATACTTTGACATACCTTTTAGTTAATTATTTACATTTTTGGCACTAATTATTTTTATTTAATTCTAGTTAAGTCTATCTGTTTTTTGTTTTACCTTTGTACCTTATGGGGTTTCCTATACCGAAGTTTGTGTGCTATTGTTATAATAAAAATATAGTCTGAAACTACGATATATCAATACAAATTACTATAGAACACAAAATAGCGGAGCTAACAGACGTTGTCCTGAGAAATCATCAAAATAGTCGAGCCATCTAAGACTGGTAGCTTGGTGCTCTGGAATTATTGATCAATAATACATAAAAGTAAATAAGATCTCAATGACATCAAATTTATGCACAACAATGCAATCTATCCATACACTGCAAATAAATGAAATATCAAGTGAATCATACAAGCTTTGCTTACTTTGGGGCTAGATGATGTGTGAATTGGCCAGTCTAATGAAATGTATGTGCATTATTTTATTTTAATTTAATTTCATTTCATTTAATTTAATTTCATTTCATTTCATAAAATACGTATAATTTCTTTCATTTAATTTTATTTAATTTTATTCCATTTTATTTGAATTTAATTAAATTCCTTTGCACATTTTTTTTCTTCTTTTGTTCTTTTAATTACCGTCCAATCATAAATATTAATATTAGTGACCATGTGAAAAGCCTTTTACTTTAGATTCCTGTAGATTGTTTGCAACAGTGTGCACTTAGCTCAATTGTTTTAATTGTAAATAGATACTAGTTCCAATTTATTTCTATAATTTACTTTGTAAACACATTGAATAAACCTTTTGTGTATAGGTACGCACATGTTGACTCACACCAGCCCATACAAAAATTTACGAGGCGAGGTCAAATCTATTGTATATTCGTGTGACGTTCACTAACTACTTAAAAATAAATCAGGTTATTAGTATTTCTACAAATTGAATTTTAGCAAAAAGTTAGGTAGGTACTTTATATTATAACGGAATAATATGCGTTTTTTTTTGTTTACTCGCAGCTGTTTTCTGCAGATTTCTCTTAAGAATTAGGTAATTTCACTTACAGAGACACTTATAACAATAAGTATTAAACATTTTGGTTGGGCTAATCGTACAGAAGTAAAAAAAGCTTCAAAAATTATAAACTGCCGGTAGTTAGAAATAACGTCAACAACTCGAATTCCCGAACAATAACATGGATCAAACGTTACTTGAAGTGGCAAATTTTGTTTCATGTTTCTTTAGTGTTGTGTAGGTTTTTACGAATTTGAAAATAGAACATGAAACCAACTTATCGAACAGATTTCTTTTTAGGATACAATAAAAGTTTTTTGCTATAAGGAAATTCCGTTAGTATCGTCCAACGTTAGGATTCCACGTGGTCGTACCAAGTTTACGAACCCTTAAGAAACTTTGTTACTGCCACGCTGCTCCTTTGTCCAAATATCGTTGATGAGCATCTCAATGTGGTCGCACCAAATAGCAGCGCCGTCGTTGTGGGATCGGACATTGGTAGCATCACGTCACCATCTTGTCGCAGATTGGAAGACACAGCGTCAGTCGTCGCACAGTCAGAAATCGCCTTGAGCAGACCTTCGTACTCGAAGGTCTGCTGCGGGATCCAGTCTGGAACTTGTACAAGAATGTATTAGAATTTTGAAACAGTTCCAGGCTATCCCACTTCTGATGATAGATTCATGGCCTTTACCTACCTATAAACCGATCTTATTTCGATAGAATCATGGAATACCTACCTTACAATGCAACCTCACAATTTAGGAATTGGAAATAATGAAATCAGAAGTCAGAAATCAATAACTTTATTCCTTTAGGCTCACAAGATAAACACATAGACAAGTCTATCCATCAATTACTATCAAATAAGAAATAAAGTGTTATTGAAATTCTCTTCACTTCAATCTTTTGTCCACCAGTGGAAGAAGTGAAAAAGAAACCACCAGCACATTTATATAATTACTTAATCACATAAGTGTCTAATACTTACAATGTTCGTTATTAAAACCAAAGCATTAGATCATATGAATAGAAACATTATA
Source organism: Eupithecia subfuscata (assembly GCA_963564075.1). NCBI lineage: Eukaryota > Metazoa > Arthropoda > Insecta > Lepidoptera > Geometridae > Eupithecia > Eupithecia subfuscata. The sequence goes on from OY751123.1 coordinate 163,378, forward strand.
AAAGAATAGATAACCTTATAATTTAATCTTGACCTTCAATAATTTCAATGCTAAAACAAACTAGGACACAATATCTAGAAAAAGGTTCTACAATGTAAAATATCTTACCATAATGAGAGATGCTTTCAGCTTACAGGGCCATCAAAGAGTGTCAGAGCCAGCCCACCATCTTTTTTAAATATCTTTAGTTCAACGAACCGTTGGCTGTCGTTATACCTTGAGCCATTCCGTCAAACATCGGCAAAAACATAACATTTCACAACTAAATACATTGAAATATCTTCTAATATGCTATAATATCCATGACAAATGTTCTTAAATATAAATTAACATTTAAGATACCTAGTATATTCAATATAATGCAATATGAAATAGTTTAATTATTAAATGAAACTGATTTGTCCTAGAATTTGAATTTGAGCGGGGAAAACAAGTAGGAAATCAGGCCTGTTACATTTTAGTTTTGAATATCTTTTGAAACCTTATTGTTTACCACTATATATACTTGTTATATTATATATTAATTATTAAATAAATTACAATATCTTACACACGCAAACAGGTAAATAACAACGATGTGTTGTTTGTGTGCCTTCAGTAAATGTTGTGCATGTCTGTTAGAAGAACACATTCTATACTAAGAAACTTTATAATTGTGTTCATTGTTAACGTTTTACTATGTGTATAGTTGGCATTGCATTATAAATAAAAAAATAGTGTAGCTTATGTACCTAGGCTTTTCTTCTGCAATTAGGCGGTCTGTGCTTAAAGTTGGAGAGTAACTGACTTGGAACTTTATATTGCGTCTGTGTTTACCTTCTCTGATTGCATGGCATGTTAATGTTATTTACGTGAGTTGCATTGCGTTGAATCTTATCAGAGAAGGTTTTTCGCGAAATTGTTACTAAATATTTTACATTCTAATGTTTTGGTTAGGTCTTATTCGGAATTTAACTTTTAATTTTATATCATCTGTCATGCTACCAAGAAACCGTAAACCCGCGGCTTCACTAAAATTTATCTAGATCGGTACCTACCGTGCTAGATAAATTTTGGCCCCTACAACATACCTCAACCTCAACCTCAACAGCCTGTGTTGGTCCACTGCTGGACGCAGGCCTCCCCCTGATAAACGCCTTATTGGCTACAACATACATTGTCGTCTAACAGGTGTTCCGTGGTCGGGGCCCGTGAGAGTTGATTGGCTTCCTCAGAGTTGGCTCGTCTCTGCAATCTTTTACGACCGATAAGAATTATGTGACAAAAACTTTGTCGGGGCTTTCACATGACGATATCTACTATGTATTGCTTGTGAAACTTTTGTATGCAAGTTAAGGATTTTCTGAATAAATCCCACTTGTTTCTTGAAAATAATAAAAAAATTAAACTGGTGACTAATGTAATAATAAGCTAGTTTCTGTCCGCGGTTTCGCACACGTTGTTTACATGGAAATGTCTAAAGATTATTTCTATCCCATGAGTACTGATTTATGGAATAAAACGTAAACTATGTTTTATTCCATACCAAGAAATAAATCTTTGCAAAATCGCAGTTCGATCCGTTCAGTAGTTATGACTTATAGAAGCAACAAACATCCAATCATTGATTTAAAAAAAATCGCATTTATTATTAGTGTTGCCTGGAACAAATCCCCGCAGATCATACAATCGCCTCGCGGTGGTCGGGTCGTAACAATCGACCCTTCCAACTCAGCCCACGGATCTTATAAGAACCGGCTAAGGTAACCTACTAGAACAAGGCTAGCAGCTTTCTTCGGTGTTTTTAACACTTACACTGCGAATATAAGTCCGCCTGCCAAGCAGAGAGATTGTAGCAAAACTCTCCTTGTTTCAGGTAGACTTATTATTTTGTAACAGCAAAACGAAGCATTGTATTGTATTTTAAAACTCCTTTAAACATAGTGTCACGACGACGTCGCGTGCAAGAGCCTCTGCGGAGAAAATGACTAACTGGACATAACCGAGTTACACGAAGTTGGAGCTTTGTTCTGAACTAGTCGCGCGCTGCGACTCCTCTCGCTCTCTCGAGGACCGCGGCGGCAAACAATAAAATGTCCTGTGAACTTAACTATTAATTTTGAAAACTTCAAGCTTGTAATTATCTGTAACTAGACCACCTTGCTCCAAGAATTTCAGCAATCTTTATATATTACTAAATATTAATTAACAAAAAAAATACAATCTAATAATAGAAATAAACTAGAACTAGTATTTACAATTGAAAGAATTGAGGTAACTGCAGACTGTTGCGAACCATCTACAAGTAGCTCAACTGATCCATATCAATACCAGTCGTCGCGTCCCCGCTACGCTGGCTGCATTGCCCCGCTGTATGGCAATGCTGATGCGCTGCGCCAGATACTCACCAGCTCTCGGGTCACGCGTCGCAAAATCTAACTTGAATATTTATATTTATTTACTTTTGGGTTTCTATAGTACGTAGTTATTATAAGTTGGGATGGACTCGGATCGTGGCCAATGTATTTATACATAATAGAAAACACCCACAAGAACCGTAACAAATATCTGCAGATCGTACAATTTGTCCCGAGGCCTGAATCGAACCCGCAACAACCTGCGTCGCAGGCGAACGTTCGCCCGTTGCGCCGTGGACGTCGTCGTACATAAGAATAATGTAGATTTAATTATTTATTTTAAAAGTTCGAAAAATAGATCCGATGCGATTCTTTTCAAATTGGATGAAATGGCATCAATTCTATAAAATAATATACTATTGTATCTAATTACACGGAATTTCAGCTGCCACTGAAATGTTAGCAGAATTCATGAATCCTGTAGATTGAAACCAGCGTAATTGTGTTCGTACAGACGAGAGGTTCCTGGAACGAGCTGCGTGTATTACAATGATGGATACCACGAAATGTGCGGTTTGGAAATCATACTGCTTGTGATAATTCCGCAATATCAGAATTTAGTATTTATGTCTTTACAAACGTTTCTGTTTTGTTTTACGAAAAACGCTGTAGATCGTGTCTAAATAAGCAGAGATAGGAAAAAATAGAAGTGGAAGGTATACGAGTATAAGCCATACCTAAACTTAGAGGAATAGTGAAGAGAAGGGAGACTTCCTTGCGACAATGTTTTTTTTCCGGAACATCTGCGCCAAAATTCGGGACATTACTTAGGTACATTAAAAAATAATGTTATTCCAATAAGTAGTTGGTCTATGTCTACTTATAGTTTGCGACAAGACACAAGGCCGGAGCCAAACGGACATAAGGCCGGAGCTATTTAACCACTTAGCTATAGTAGGTTATCCATTATAAATTAATAATTACCCATTATTAATTTATAATTAATTCAAATGATTAATCTTATTTCAATTTGTTATTTAATTTACATTCATAAAAAAATATCTTACTAGTTCACAATACAAATATCGTAGCATTTTACGTAGAGGCTTCAATTTTTGTGGCACCTCTACGATAGTTGTAGCAACTCTATGAACTACGAAAAATTCTAAATTTGTGTTTTTAATTTTGTGGCCTCCACCTTTATAATTTATGTCCAATCACAAACTTAGTAACTATTAATTTAAAATTTAATATTATTAATTTCTAATTATAAACTAATTTAACTTAATACTTACGAAAACTGGACTTCTAATCTAACTAACAACTCACACCCAAACGACGTACTGTTACGTGTACGTCGTACAGACCAAAAACTTTCTGAATTCTAATAAAGTTAGAACTAATTGCAAACTAACATTATTTATTTAGCGAAACTAGATATACTGACTGCTGTACACTCTGTGACAAGGGTTGTGTAATTCGTTCAGAACTCTACGAGAACTATATTCGGTTTAATTTCGTTTGTTTCGCTGAAGGGTTTCGTTATTAAATTATTTTCTGGAGGGACTATTTTCGTTTGATTATCTATATCTCTTTCTCTATTTTGTGAACACGTGTGACCTTTGGCTTTGTAACAAGCGTTGTATTACGAGAGTAACATATGTACGTACAAAAAGCGCTATACATTTTCTAGCTGCTATTGTTTTAATTACTTAAGTATATAAATAAAAGAGAAGAGAAAACTGACTCATCAAGAGATCTCTGAAACTACAAGAGCTACGAAGAAAACTGACTCATCAAGAGATCTTTGAAACTACAAGAGCTACGAAGAAAACTGACTCATCAAGAGATCTATGAAACTACAAGAGCTACGAAGCTGAAAATTTGCATTTTGCATGGTACTTTCAGGACGCGCAGGCACCTGCTAAAAACGGATTTTTGGAAATTCGTATTCTAAGGGGGTCAAAGGTCATTTTTATAACAACTGTAGAACCGTAACTGTAGGCGCGTCAAAATTAGCGTAGAAAGACGACTTAAAATAAACAGATACGTATTTCAAGGTTTTTTGAAATTCACACCCTAAAGGTCAATAGTGTGGAGTCACAGTTTGGCGACTCACTGACATCACGAAATCTCAGGAACTAGAAGAGCTACGAGGCTGAAATGATGCATGTCAATAAGTTTAAGACGTAAGCACCTGCTAACAGTTGTTGTAGAAATGCACATTCTTCGTTTATTATGTACTCGTACCTATCCAAACTTCTTCAAACGCGTGAAACTCGCGAAATAATTACCTACTATTCGTTTATAATACTAACGGAAGGTTTATGCAACGTTCCAATAAAATAGCCATACGACATCAGATAGTACCGTATCGAAATCCGTTGCTTGGTACCTAAGCGAAGAAACAGACAGAAGGGGCAGTGTCTTCGTTTTATGCCTCTTAACTTCTTAGAGCTGTCCGTCGCAGTTAAGTGCGCGTAAATCCTGTTAATGCGGAAAATAATTTTCTTGACTATTAAAAAACCAAGTAAAGCAATTTATAATTAGAAGCTATAATATTAACATTTTAAAGGAAGAAAGATTTGTATTTTTGTATGTTCGTAACGAATAAACTCAAAAACAACTGGACCGATTTCGAAAATTCTTTGAACATTATAACGCTACGTTATCCCTGAGTAACAAAGACTATATTTATTACAAAGATGTTTAAGAAATATATGTCCACCCGTGCGAAGCCAGAACGGACCGCTAGTATACTTTACTCACATAGAAAATTACAATCGAATATGAGAAATAAATTAGAACTAGTATTATAATTGAAACAATTGAGCTAATGGCAGACTGTTGCAAACAATCTACAGGTAGCGTAAGTGATCCATATCAATACCAGTCGTCGCGTCCCCGCTACGCTGGCTGCATTGCCCCGCTGTATGGCGATGCTGATACGCTGCGCCAGATACTCACCAGCTCTCGGCCCAGTTACAATTATCCAGATAATAAATTTAAAGCCTTTTTGATGGTTGACGCTTAGGCCCACGACGGCTTATGACTAATAACTCGGTACATACATAAGTGACCAACGAGTAGTAGCAACGGTAGCTTGCAATTGTTACATAATGTCACGAATCTACCCCTGCAGGCTATCTCAGCTTACGACTTACGTACGTCATATTTCATGTGTAACAACATCTTATATTCCAGTGACTCATGACCTGCTGACTCATGCCGTATTACCTTCGACAGCTCCCCACCGCCTCTCGAGGCCGGCTCCGGCGCAGGTTCCGCCACGCTCCGCTGGGGCGCGCTGCGCGGCGCACACGCGGGCTGGTACCGGTGCCGCGCCACTTGGCTCGACGCGGAGTATTCCAGTATCGGGTACTACCTTAATGTTATACGTAAGTATCTACCACGCATACAGTAAAATGTTTCTTGCTCAAGGTTGAATGTGAGTGCAAGGTTAGGTTTAGATACCAATAAACGTCACAATCGCCATTATTATGATGCAATGAACAGAATTTCAGTGTATAATTTCCAACATTTCTCGCCAAATTAAGCCCTCCCCATTCAATTTAGTAATTTCGTCATCAGTGTCCAAACCTATAAATTAGTCCGTCCTAACAATCAGCGAAAATATACATGAGTGGTTTTCGTGAGTCAGTGCGTCAATGAGTCTGTGAGTCAATTAGCCGTTTCACTCATTAATTAGCCAATCCACGTCGGCGTGAATCAGCCTGATCATTATAAATTAGCGTGATCGTTATTAATGCAAGCCTATTAGATTAATGCTAGGTTTGCCGGCTGCGGATAATGTGGTCAGGTACCTACCTAATGCGTACTGAAGTGGTAGGATTGAAGCTGTGATTAGCTTGGGGCTAGATGATTTTGTGTGAATTCTCCAGTCTTTCCAGTCTCCAGTCGCTTCTGAGTTCATTTTCCTATCAATGGAGTCACTTGTAGCATTTTGGACAAGTTTTTACTTGTCGAGCATTAGTTTCATTATTATTATTAACTAGCTTCTGCCCGCGGCTTCGCACGCGTTGTTTATATGCAAACGTTTTGAGGTTTTTAGAAGCTATGTTGGGCCGGTGATCGGAAGATAAACACAGATAGGGGCACAAGACAGTATATTAAAAGCTTCACAGAGAAAGTACAGAAGGAGGAAGAAACACGCAGAAAGTCAAGCACAGATAGAATAAGAACACAGATATTTTACAACACGAAACACGGATAAAACAGTTTATATTATTACGATGCCGAGGACAAAGGATTTTGCCGGATCGAGCGGCGTGCGCTTCGCGTGGTGTAGGGTAAGCGACTGTCGGGGCGGCGATCGCCGAACCACTGCGCGTGGGCGGCTATGCCGAGCGTTGCCGAGATTTGCCGAACGCAAGCTAAGGAATTCCTTGGATCAGCAAATCTCGCGTGCTACTGGTATCGCGCGGCTTGGTTTGTGTCATATTTAATTGTTTAGTGTGATGAATTTGTGTATGTATGTATGGAGGTGAGTGATGAATGTTTGTGTTATTATAAACGTAAATAAATATGATGTGTAGGTGTAGTGTGGAGGAATGGTTCCCTCTGCGTCGATGTGGCTCTGCGTCGACACTCGGCTCGCTCGACTCAAGGTCATTGGTACAGTCGTCTCGGCAGTAGGAATAGTAGTACTAGCCATAGAGCAAGCCTGTCGCCTTAGCCGCCCCATGCCAAGTAGTACCTTATTTATTGACAATTGCAACAGATAAGGATGGACTACTGGACTACACAGAGATCTTACCTCTATGTAGAGTTCATTATCTGCTTGTTTCGCACCTTTTAAATAAAAGCAGGTAAGCAGGAAGCAGCAGGTTCAAGGGTTGGTAGCATATCTTTCTCTCTTTCACACATCAGCCTATTTCATTCACGCCTATTGTTTAAATTACCGAGTATTATCTTATCAGTTACCCATCAACCCTGGAAGAGAATAGACTCTTAATGTGATAGTGATAGGTATAGTAGAGTGTCTGTGCCATTTCGTGTGTTTACCTATGTGGTAGTGGATTATTCATAGAAAATACGTAAGTACTTTACATTGATTTACTCACGGATTTAGGAATGTACGTATGTAGGTAATCTCAGAAATAACTTAAACGATGAACTCAATTATTTGTCCATCCTCTGTACGTACATGTAGGTTGTATGTAGGTACACACACATTGACATCATTTTCTCCAACGGCTGCCATTTCGGCTTTAAACGCCGACAAATTGACTCTGTTGCAAACTAAATACAAAAATGAACAAACACACACATTGATAATGACAAGTCCGCCATTGCTTTTGTTCACGTTGGATTCGGTAGGATTACAACAGTTATTCCTAAATCCGTGGATTTAATAGTATAATTTGTGATCACAAAAAAAAGCGAGTGCTTATTCGTAGGTCGACAGATTATTTAAAGATGTCTTATTTTTTGTAGGGAATAATAAAATACTTACTTATATAATTTTTAATATAAATTCCCATTGCAAAATTAATAATAACACATATATTTAATTAGTTATTTTTTACACTGTTTTTAATTCACTGCCCTTCCCAATTTTATTCATTATGTAATATAATCAGTGAATCTCAATTGAACTATATTACCTTATTAGGAAAAGCACAAGAATAGCCACCCAGCCAGATGAGTACATCGTTACTAAAATGGACCTCGTCAACATTATCAACATTTTGGAAGGAGACGAAACCGATCACATCAATTTAGATACAGGCTTGAACAGTCTATCAGATGAACCTGTCCAACAAAATGAATACAGAAGCAATGACAGCGACTACGATAACTCTTATGTACTATTCGATCTTGATCAGCAACATTTTAGCAGCACCCAAAATAATGTCCGAGACACACACCCGGAACCAGAACCTGAACTTCTAATAGATATTGATGCTGAGCTACATGTTCCGAAAAGTAATAACCAAGACAATCTAGAGAGAAACTCGGATCCTGAACGTAGTTCTCACTTGGTTAAGAGTTTCTATTTTATTGAAAGCAGAAATGGAGGAAAAATCGTTCTAAAAGATGGATACCGATATCGTATAAATAAAACATATGGAAGTGGTGCTTCAATTTGGCGATGCACAAGGCAAAATTGCAACGCAACACATAAGCTAGAAACAAATAGTTACTTTCATTGTGAGTTGACTGTACATCGACGCAGAGGCACTAATTAGCATAATATTCGAGACGCAGAGGGAACCATTCGTGTGGAGTGATATTTTATACATAAATATAAATACATAAAATGGTAGGGTCACCTACAAGGTTATTTCTAGCCCATGGGAACTGATTTATGGGATAAAAAGTCGCCTATGTTTGATTCCAGGGTTAGACTTACCTGTATGCAAAATTTCAGCCGTTCAGTAGTTTTGGCGTGAAGAGGTAACAACATCCATCCATACATCCATCCATCCAAACTTTCGCATTTATAATATTAGTGTGATTTGATTCTGCGTCTAAAAATATATAAATAATACTCAAATGGTAAAACAGAATATTTTCACACTGCATCCTCTGGCCCCAATCCCAAAGAAAGCTCACGTTAAAGCGAAAGTTTCACCAGTTTATGTTTATAAATCTGGTGAAACCTTCAGTGTAACGTTTCGTAAAGATGTTTTTTTCTGATTTTCTTGAACTTCACCAGCGGCGCTAGAAGTTAGCACGGAGACTGGCACGGAGACGACCACGGAGGAGGATGAGCCAGGCGACCAGCAGCGGGTGGAGGTGCCGGTGGGGGGGAACGTGCAACTGCACTGTCCTAAAGGTAATACTAAAGGAGTGGGGGCGTGGAAAGGCAAATAGATGTATAGTCGACCAAGAAATTGGTTTACCACTCTAAGGCTGAATATCATTTGCAAGTACAAAAGATCAAGGGCTATTTTCGCTTGACAGATTAATAACTGCTACGTCAGAATCTGTCATTCCTGTTTATTTAAACTCAGAACGAAGCCGTTCTCTTCGTAGGTACTGACGTCTCATTGTTTCTCTTTGCTCGCTGGACAGTGCAGGCGGCCGACCACTTCGCCTATGATCTTGATGTTCAGTTCTCTAGAAATATCACTTATGTTGTATCCTAACCGATGTAATGATATAATTTCGGCTCTTTCCTGTAAGTTTAAATTACGCGACATTTTCTTGACAGTAAGTGACTCGAGCTGACACTTGACAGAACAACAAGACAGGTTGGTTTGTGTTTACATAAAATTAGAGATGGGTAGTTCCGGATTGAAATAGTTCCAGGAACTATGTCCTCTCCTGGAACTATGTCGTTCCAATCCGAGGCGTGAACCTAAACATGTTCAACGTGTCCACCATGTCCACCATTTCATTGGATTGGACGGGATGGCGGGCGTCGAACCGAAGAAAACCGATGCCGAGCCGAACACTGTCTGACAGCCCGCAAGCGCGAGTAACACGGGAGTAAGTGAGCTAGCTATTAGCTGCTTGATTGAATCACAAAATAAACCATCGTAAAATAAACTTTAAAAACGGTAGCTAAGGTAAATTTTTACATAAATAAAACAGATTTCGTTTTGAACTCTGACCTTGAAAATTGTCATTTTTACATGCAGCGTCTCATTTCTTTTAAATTTTTGAAACAATTGATATTATTATTACTTGCGTTGCAGTTTGATTGTTTTATCTTATTTAATTTTAGTTTGGTGTTGCGTCATTAGCGTACTTAACTTACGTGCTTTTCTGGTACCTACTCGTCCGTTGCGTCAGAAAAAGTTACATAGGTATGTACTTACTATGTACCAAACTAGTGAATTGAATAGATAATAATTATAACAATCCAGCACCGACAACCATTTTAAATCAGGAAATAAGAGTTAGAAACTAGTTTATATCTAGATAATGTAGTAGTCTATGGTAAATAGATAAACCATGGTGCCAATACATTTCTATGGACAGAAGGGAGGACCCCAAGCGGATTTTCTATGGCTCACACACGGCAGAAAATTTGTAAAAACTCGAGTGCTAAAACACAATAAAATCAAATAATAAAATACCTCTTTTATTTGAAACACTACAGATAATAACAAAGATTTGGTAAATTTAATTTAAATTTTAATCTGTAGCCAATAAATACGGCCCATAATTTCAATTAATAATTAAAAAATGCCTCTTTCCTTTCGTGCTTTGATAAAATATTAATCATGAAAGAAATGTGACCGAGGAACTGTAAGAACCTGTTTGGAACGTAACCATGTTCGGGAAACATGTCCGCGGAACTATCGGTTCAATCAAATTTGATTGAACTGAGAGAAACATCACATGACTGTGAACTATCGGAATGACTTAGTTCCCTGGACATGTATCCCGGACATGGTATGGTTCCGTACCTAATGAAAATGAATCGTTCAACAATCCTCTCAAGGACATGTCTTGCTAACATGTCCGGACATGTTTCCTGGAACTATGTCCATCGTTCAAAGGAACTATTTCATGTTCAATCCATAGCCGGACATGGTTTGCGCATGTCTACATAAAATATTCTCTATTGCGTTGACATCACAGTTCAAGTTGCATGCTCTTTTAACCATTGCTCTGTGATTGGCTCACAGTTAAGGGGGTACCCTACCTCGTTATTGTGTGAAGAGGATAGGCATAGGATTTCGCGTTCACAGGAGCGGGACAGAGCAAAGCGGCGTAAGCCCAAAAATCAAGTTTTTAGTAGTTATTTGCTCCCCAAAAACATTAGAATAGTTAATTGAAAAAAAGGCAACATATAAAATGTTCTTTATACTTAGTTCAATTACTATGCTTAATCTCAAGATCGTATCATCTGTATTTATTGAGAAATTAGGGTTTTAGTAAAAAATTAGAGGTAACTTTGCGATTTTTTTCTATCGAGAAAATTTTATGGCATCGTGTTTTCGAAACATATGATCGATAGAATAAGTCCTGAACTTTACCATATATAAATTTCAAAGTTAAATATTCAGTAGTTTGGAAGATATGGAGGTCCGACGGAGTTGAAAATAAGCAATTTGAGGTACTATACCCCCTTAACCAATAACGTTAATGTAATACAGTAATCCTTAGCGAATAATTATGTTACTGGGAGATGTCATCAAAAGTGGTAAACCAATTTCTTGGTCGATGTTACTTTCGCTCAAAGAATTAGCAAGCAAGCTGAAGTGGCTGTGGGCTGGGGATATGAATCTTCCGCAGAAACGACAACCGGTGGAGCATCCGTGTCCTCGGGAACCAAACGACGTACGTAGCGGTAGTAAGGCCATGGTGATGATCTGCGAGAAACTGATGGCAGATTCTACATGAAACCAAAGGGGCTTAGCCTGCGGCTTGCTATTGCTTTGTGATTTGTCTAGCATTATTTATTTATTTATTACAGTTCTTTGATGATGACAAACTTGCTGCATAGTAAGTAGGTCAAATTTAACAACATTTTCGATCCAAAACAATCTTCGAAGTAAGAAAACATGCAAACTGTCATCTAAACTCATTTTGGTAGGTAGGTGTTAAATATAAGGACAGACAAGTGAAACGACCGCTGGTTAGCTATGCACTGCTTTATTCACAAAGATGAGGAGGGGGGTGCAGCCCCGCCTACATACCCAACATTCCTCCCCTTATTACAATAATATCTTACGTAATAACTTTCTTAAGATTAACACAGATTAAAAATACTTTTTAAAACATAATTTGGGACGATTGCGTAACACCATCTTAGGCGTTGTCACGCCCGGGTTTGGTAAGTTGGTTGGTTCTGGATCGACTTCCGCTTCCTGAAATTCTTCATCCGAGTTCGAAGAAATATCAGCAGCTGTTTCAACTGAGTTCTCAGACTCGGTAGCGGTAGGCAACACGACGTCACACTCATTCACTTCTTCCCCTGAGACTGAAGAACCAGTTGGTCGGTATACCTCTGCTCGTCTTCCTTTGGTCGAGCGCCCAGCTGTGATACTCTCTGATTCGAATTCAATCGGGCATTCAAGCCTTTCTGGTGCCACCGGCGGTACAGGTTGCGTCAGCTCAAGCGGCGGCGAGGGCGCGGGCGGCGATGGTGCGGTCGGTGTGGGTAGGGACGGCGACGGCGGCGGCGGCGGCGGCGGCGGCGGTGGCAGAGGCGGCGACGGCGGCGGCGGCGGCGGCAGAGGCGACGACGGCGGCGGCGGAGGCGAGGACAGTGGCAGCGGCGGCGGTGTTAACTGTCCATGTCTATTTATGTCTTCGCTTTGAGCTTTACTATCCCAAAACTGTCCCTGGTTCCTTTATAACTAATTAACTGATTTAAGTGTCTTTTATGAATTTCCGAGGTAACAATATCTTTTATTAAGTATAAAACTTTACCTATTATTTTTTGTACAACGCCTTTACACCAGGTGTACTTTGTATTATCAGTAAATTTTTTGTATAACACTAAGTCATTTTTCCTTAAGTTTTTAGTCGTCTTAGTTTGTTGTGAACACTGTAAATTATTTTTCAAATCAGCTGGACGCGTTGACGAGGGTGATAATGGGGATGCTATTGGATTAATCAAATCCAACCGCGACCTTAACTTATGACCAAACACCATTTGTGCCGGGGAGAACCCCGTCGCAGTATGAATAGAGTTACGGTAGTCCATAAGATATTTTAATAATTTTACTGATGTACTTTTTGCGTTCAGGCCTGACAAAAGACAAGATTTTATACCCTTTTTAACAATTTTTACAAAACTTTCCGCCTGGCCGTTACTCGGCGGATGATATACTGGAGATGTCTTATGTGAAATCCCATTAGAAGCACAAAAAGACTCGAATTCCCGTGAACAAAAAGATGTGCCATTATCACTCACTATTGTTTTCGGAACACCGAACCTTGACATAAACTCACATAATTTTACTATTATTGCAGCTGAAGACGTACAAGTTTGCATATTATACACTTCTACCCACTTTGTATGCGCATCTACTGCAACCAAATACATACATCCTATGATCGGGCCTAATAGATCGATATGTATTCTGTCAAATGACGACGTAGGATACTTCCAATGAGCCAGAGGGGCGCGGGGGGGCGAGGGACGCAGCTGAATGCAGACATCGCATGAACTTATCATGCTCTCGACAGCTTGGTCGATTCCTGGGAACCAAAACCTTGAACGAGCTTCGGCTTTTGTTTTAACTATGCCTAAATGTGAAGTGTGTAACTCTTTTAAGATAGTTTGATATAAACTTGCGGGAATAACCACTTTATGGCCCCTCATGATGCATCCACTCTCTAAAGACAGCTGAGTTCTGCATAAATAATAAGGCTTAATCCGAATATCACTCATTTTCGGCGGCCAACCATTATGTATACATTTACTCACTAAACCTAAAATAACGTCATTTTCTGTCTCTTTTCGTAACATTTCTAGGGTAACGGGCATACTATCATCTACTACGAAACATACATAAGTCGCGCGGTCATAGGCTACTTCGCAGTCGCAGCACTTGCATTGTTCTGTGCACGCACACTCGTGTACTTCCCGAGGCAGGCTCGCGCGCGATAGGTAGTCCGCGCTGTTATCGCTACTACGTATGTATTCTATTTTATAATTATAGCTACTTAGGAATAAAGCGTAACGCTGTAACCTGTTCGCTGACATATCAGGTATGCCTTTATGAGACCCGAAAATAGACAGCAATGGCTTGTGGTCCGTCCGTAATGTAAAAGGGTCACTCCTACCATACAAGTATTGATGAAAACGGCGTACACCATAAATAATCGCAGTCGCTTCCTTCTGGATTTGCGCATAACGCTTTTCCGCAGAATTTAATGTCCGTAACACATACGATACGGGCCTTTCTACCCCGTCAGCCCCTACCTGCGAGAGAATAGCCCCTAACCCCCTTGGTGACGCATCCACGGTTAAAATTATCTGAGCGCCTGGATCGAAATGTGCCAGTACCTTTTCTGACGTCATAATTTTCTTTATTTTCCGAAAAGCTGTCTCATGAATATCAGTCCAGTCCCATTTACTTTCTTTTTTTAGTAAGTCATATAAAGGACTAAGAATAGAGGATGCATCTTGCACGAAGTTCCTATAGTAGTTAATGAGACCAAGGAACGACTGAAGTTCATTGACATTCTTCGGTACCGGCGCTTGGACCATAGCTTTAATTTTTTCCGGCGCTTTCTTTAACCCGTCCTTTGAGATAACATAACCAAGGTAGTGAATCTCATCCTGAAAAAAACTGCATTTTCCTTTTTGTAGTGTAAGCCCCGCGTCCTGCAACCTGTTCAATACTGCGTAAAGCTTTTCCAGGTGATCCTGCCGATCCTTTCCCGTTATTAAAATGTCGTCTAACATGCACAGAACTCCATCTAAACCTGACAGCACGCCCTCGATCGCGCGCTGAAAAATAGAAGGCGAGCTGGAAAGGCCGAAAACAAGCCTAGAGTACCTATAAATACCACGATTTGTATTTACGCAAGTGTAATTCCGTGACTCATCATCTAGGACCAGCTGATTATAAGCCATAGACAAGTCTAGTTTACTAAACTGCTGGCCGCCGTGGATTTTTGCAAACAGTTCACTGGTCGATGGAAGTGGATATTGTTCCACCAACAGCTGTTTATTTATCGTTCCCGAAAAATCCGCGCAGAGCCTAACGGATCCGTCTCGTTTCAGCACCGGTACAATTGGAGATGCATATTCCGAATATTCTATAGGTTCAAGTATACCTAACTCAACTAACCTGTCGATTTCTTTGCTAACTTTATCACGTAATGCAAACGCTACTGGACGGGCTTTGCAAAAAACCGGTTTGGCGTTATCTTTTAACGACAATTTAATCTTGTACTTGTTGAAAGTTCCTAAGTTATCAGAGAATAGTTTTGGATATTTTTTTTGTAACAATTCAACAGATACTTCGGAATTACAGCAGTAATTCACCGGCACTAACTGTAATTTAAAGCTAGAAATAAAATCCCGACCTAAGAGTGGGGGCCCGCCATCGCGCACAACATAAAAAACAATATCATGCGTTTGCCCCGAGTAGCTGACTGGTAAACAAAATGTACCTAAACATACAATTTTTGTACCGTTATACGTCATCAGCTGCTTCATCGTACTGGATAAAGGCACATCTTTAAAATTGGTTTCATAAAACCCCTCGGAAACTACCGTTACAGTAGAACCACTGTCTACTTCAAACTTAAATTGTGAATTTCCTATACTAACCGATTCCACCATGGGTTCTCCTCGGAATGAACGGATGTAAAAAAACTTACCGTCATCATCTTCATCATTATCACCCTTGTCACCGCAATCCACCTCTACGTAATTCACTTTAGGGCACATTTTACGTAAGTGGCCTTTTACGTGGCATTTTTTGCAAACGTAATTTGCAAATCTACACTCGGATGACTTGTGATTGGTAAAACCACACACGTTACACTTCACTTTGCCTACACTAGCGCGATTTCCCTTATTTGAGATCTTGAAAAGCTGGTCGTCTGCCGCTGCAGCAGCGGCGGAGCGCCCCACCGCCGCAGCGCTCCGCGCCCGACTGTGGTTCTCCGCTGTCTCCACGACCTTGGCCAGTGTAAGGTCAGCTAAATCCTTAGCATATAGTTCTTCCTTCTCTCGACCCGGCAGCATTCCCATAACGAACTTGTCGCGCAGCGCCTCTTCGACGTTCAGGAAGCCACACTTCGCTGTGAGACCCCGCAATCTCGCCGCCCACTGTGAGTGGGTTTCACCCGGTTGCTGCGTGGCGGCGTAGAAGTTGTGACGATCTCCAAACCCAACGCTTTTCAGGGTAAAATGCGCGTCGAGTAGCTTTATGAGATCTTCGTAGGGCACATCCTCGATTTCTTTGGGTAAAGCTAGGTCGGATGCTAGCTTGTAGGTAGCCTCGGCGAGTGCACTAAGCAGGATCGCTTTCCTCTTCTTGCCCGTGGAGTCCGTTGTCACATTTATATCGTTCGCGATAAAATATTGCCCGATACGGCTTTTGTACGTTTTCCATGTCTGCGCATTATGATCGAAACCGTTTAAAATTCCAAATTGCGCATTAGAATTTGCCATTTTGCACGCGATATCAACAAAATGAGGGTAGTTCGGCGCCACTGTTAAATATAAGGACAGACAAGTGAAACGACCGCTGGTTAGCTATGCACTGCTTTATTCACAAAGATGAGGAGGGGGGTGCAGCCCCGCCTACATACCCAACAGTAGGTACTTGAGATCAAGTAGAGGTATTGAAACTGACAGTTTATATGTTGCAGGCAGCGTGGGGTGCTGGTGGCGCCGCGTGGTGGGCAACTCGAGCGACAGCTGGGCGCCCGCCGGCTCGCACCACGCGCACGGCGTGCTCGGTGAGTGTGGATCACAATCCTACCGGCTGCGCCAGCAATATTATTATTTTTGTTGAATCAACGTCACCATACTCAACCAAGTCAAACAGTGGCACCTTCAAACTTAGGCATAAAATGTTACTTAAGGATTATCGTGTAGGCACGCAAAATACTGAGCTAACTTGACGTCCTCTTTCCCCAGGCATCAAAGACGCTTTGTACCAAGAAGGGGGAGAGTACAGATGTGTGGGCGCGCGTCCTCCCGACCTCTCGCGGCTCAAGGAGCTGAAGCGGGTTACACTCAAAGTTACCGGTGAGTTAAGGTGGTTCAAATTAGGTTTCGATGCTTCTCATGAGCTTAGCTTGAAACTAATTGGTGTGGAACCGCAGTATTTATGCACTGCAATAATCATTTAAAAAAGGTGAATTCTCTAATCAAGAAAATGCAAGATCAGATACACTTTAAATTCACATCGAGAGAGTCCATGTGGTGTATACCGCGTGGGTCACGCATCATTATCCGCATGGTCTTTCGATTCCACCGTTCGGTTTCGGCACAGGTATCCGAAGCCCTATTACTCTTACTTATCAATGGTAATTTTGTACCAGGAGGCGCCACAGCGACTGCCCTAAGTGCCGAACCTGCCGCCGGCGGATGGAGACTGGAGTGCGGGGCGTGCGGGCGCGGGGTGCGGGTGATGTGGCTGCGCGCGGGGGACGGCGGACGCGAGGAGGGCGAGGTGCTGCCCGCCGCGCTGAGGCCGGACCTTGCGCATCACTGCTGGCGGGCCGTGCTGCATGTGTCGGATCCTAGCGAGGTAAGTGATTTGATTACTCCTTGCGAGTTATGTTCGCCTGGTACTTCTGACGCCGTGCTGAGGTCGGACCTCGCGCACTACTGCTACACATGTGTCCGATTCTAGCAAGGGAGTTGTTTATCCTCGTAAGATATGTTAGCCTGACCAAAGTATCGATTTCGCTTTCAAATAGAGTGTTTATCGTCTTTCCACTCGTACTGTTCGACTGCATAGAACGAGGGTAATGTTTCTGTGATATGTGTAGATTCGTATCGCTGTCGCTGAGCCCAAATAGGAGTACAGCAGGATAAGAGCTTTGACAAATATGGTCACTGGGATAACCAAGACATATTCAATGCTCAATTTTATTATAACACACGGTTTTCTAAATAATTTTCTTGTATCATAAGGTTCTTAACTCCTCTCTGTCCCTCAGATCTGGTGCATAGCCGCGTCCCCCACGGGCGGTGCCGTGGCGGTGTTCCCCCGCCGCGCGCCGCACCCCTCCCCCGCGCCCGCCCGCCACACCGTGCGTGCGCTACAGAACTCGGCCGCTCCAACCGTGTTCAATCAAGTGCTGTCAGTGCTAAGCCTCTTGATCGTGCTAGTGTGATGTGAAGTTAGTATCGAATCAAACGGGAAAGTTGGTGAAGACATGGACCTGATACTTTGGTTAATCATTAAGATAAGGGGAAAAATAATGATGGTGAACACTGGCTGGATTATAGTTTGGTAAATGTTAGAAAAGATTGTCGGAAAAAAACACAACGAAAGAATTGAGTTGTGAAGTAGAAATGAAAAATAATGTTGTTGTTGCATGAAGTTAAGGAAAAAACAGCAAAAGGTAACTCTTACGAAAATCTCAAAATGGTAAGACAACGAAACTAAACGGTCAATGTAATGTAGTGGAATGAAGAAAAGATATTTTGTGGTAGGTAAAGCGGTGGGCAGATATTTTGGTATGAGATCATACTCTATGTCTAGGGTAGTGTGATTAATGTTGCTATTGACATTGCATCTGTTGAAATACTTTAACATTTCAAAAATGTTTTACACAATTTAGTAAAATATGTCATTGCTGAAGTGTTTTAGCAGATTTCATGTCTAGAAAAGTTTATAAATACGTCCAAACGGATTCATATTTTCCGTTCTATTATAGTTACTGCATACGATACGAATCTCCTAACTCTAGTCTTTGTAGCGTCTATTCTATTGTATCTCTATACTCCTAATTTGTTAATCTATAATTATAGTACTCCTATCTCCTACTTGTTCGCTGCGTTCTGTATTCTGTGTTGTTATACTTTAAGGTTCAAAATCTAAAACTTCTTTATTGAGTTTGGGGTGAACAGATGCAGCGAGTTTAATATTAAGTTTGTCTCTCTCGTTAATTTTAATTTCTTCTTTCCCTTCCCTTCCAAATTCCTCTAAACGTAATTTAGAAACAGGAATCAAATGTGCCAAATTGTTGATATTTTGAAAGAATAAATAGATTTTTCTTATACGAATGGATTGAATTCTGTTTATATGTTTAAGAATATGAATTTTAGTGCAATGTAAACACCAAAGGATATGAAATTATAATGTTAGAATAATTAATGTCGGATAATGTAAATGGGAAAGTTCATTACATCGAAATTTCAGTTTACAAACTATATTCTACAGTTAACAGTAAGTTGAATCACGAGTGAATAACAGTTACTTTACAGCTTCCATGTTGAATGTTGGCTTCAGCAAATTATACGAATGAACTTTCTAGTAATCTAATCGCTAGCGTAATCTTATATATTTTATATAGATGTCAAATTCTTAAAGTACGATGTATGATAGCTTAACGATCATGTAAATTGTATGTCAATTGTAGCGGTCAGAGTTTTGTATGAACGTTTGCTAAACATAATTTTTGCAACAGTCTTAGAATGTGTAAGTGTGAATTTTTATCGGATGTTTAAATGTTAATGTTATCGATGGTTAGTTTTGTATTTTGTATTAGATTAAGTTCTTCATGTATTCCACCTCAGTAGTTTGTATTGTGGCAGAGACGATCCGCACTTTACTTATTTTCCATCTTAAATTATTAGATCTAGTTTCATAACCTTGATTTGTGTTGAGTAATCGTCCCTGATCATCTTAACTATTGTTAAGATGATTAGGGTGATTGCTTATTATCAAGTATTCAGCAGTTTGCTATTTTGTCATTACTACGCGTATGTTTTAAAAAAGTTTCATCAATTTGACATCACAGAGAAGTAAGATAGAAACTCTTGCTTCTAGGGGTATAAGATTTTTCTAATCCGCTACCAAAATCACCAGTTGCTATTGGTATGTCACTTCTCTCTTGTGCGTATACTATGAATATTTGTCAACACCGGCGAATATTTTTACCATAGTCTAGTAGCCCACAAGTATAATATCACATGTTGATGGTGTCACATCACAAACGTCGTCTGTTTTGTAAGATTCGACTGTATGTTCCGACCTTAGCGCATCAAAGTTCGCAAAGACTGGTACAACATTTAGAACTTTATTAAATTTCTCTTCTCCGTCTAATCTTTGTTATTTTGCTGATGGTCGTTTCGCCTTCTGTTACCTCAGTCCAGTGCGGATGGTTGTCTGATTGATAGCAATACCGAACTGTTATTGTTGTAAAGATATGTGATATCATTGAGGAGCGGGTCGCGGGTTTCATTGATATGAATTTAATTAGTTTAGTTATTAGGTAGTAGTGAGATGTATTTTTGTACCGTCTGATCGTCAATTTGTTCGTTCGTACCTGGGATGTCGTCCGTCCGGCGTTAGAATAAGGAGCCTAGAAGCGTTTCTCTCCCTCTGTCCTCTTGCTGTCCCACTCTAACTTGTACCACGTCCTATGCTACTAGCGACACCTAGTCAGAGCTAGCATAAAACTCTAGTGAAAATATTTTTGTTTATATAGTTGGGGTTGTCAAAAAATCCCCTAAAATCAAAAAAGTAATAATAATTACAATAATTTTATTTGCTTTGTTTAAGTGTTCTGTACATACTTTGACCGAGTTATCGCAAACGTAATTTATCGAACACAAATTTGGCAGTCTTTACATGCATAAGCTCGCTATAAGGGCTCTTGTACACACGTTTTTTAGCCTTGCAAATCTACGGTTAATTTGCCGTGCGTAGGCACGGTTGCCTGTGCTGTATGGAACAAAGACCCTAACTCGGCCAACAAGTAGACAGAACATGTTTTTGAGAAATTCGAGCGTTGCCAATAACTGGTACCAACACTATGCAAGCTCTGGCTAGTTAGCTAAACTCTTTGCTTTACGAGTATAAATTAGATAATTAGATTGTTTGATCCCTTCGCACCCTCGCAGGCGCCGCGAGCCCGCCCTCTGTGCCCAGGATCGGAACTGAATGGGGAAATACGCGTTTACGTCATTTTGTATTCAAAATAAACTATGATCAGTTTGGGAGTCTTCAAGTCCAGAGTGCATAAGTTCCTTCTTATGTTCGTGGGTACTTTAAATACCTGCACTTGATAGTGACCGTAAAACAGCGCACTGTAAAGTGTGTTATGCTGTCACTGACAAGTGTACCTAACGGAACCGACACACCAAATTCGGCAGCGAAAATTTAACAAAACACTGTCGCCGGTTAGAACCTTTATTCCCTGAAATGTTGACCCAAGTCCGCCGGGCTCTCTCGGCAAATTGGTGAAAAGACTCCAAAAAACTTTTAGCTCTTGCACAAGTACTAAAAAAACTAAACCACAGTGACAAATCTTACAAAACGTAAATGCGAATTTCCCCGTTTCGGACTCGATAAACTGGTCTCGCTTACGTGACGTAGTCGACGTAGCTCTACGTTCACGTGAGTACTTCCGGCTAATCTCGATGTATCGGGGTAGTTTCCGAATCGATTTCCGACCAGCGACCACCATCGAGTAGGAGTGGAGTGGTCATTATACCTACTTAATGGTGGTTGTTGGAGAGGATGTGCTAAAAATGTTTTGTGTCATTTTGAAGGGGTGAGTTTTGATGGTGTTTTTTTGAATCTGATATATAATCGGTGGGACATTTTTATTGATATTTTTGACAGAAGTTTTCGTATTGTAGACCCCACTTTCACAACGAATTTTAAATGATTAATTCGAGTTGGACGTATTTTGTAGCCATGGTTCGACAGCTCACCAGTTAAATACCCTTGTAAAGCCTTGCAAAGCTTAGTTTACGTCAAAGTTAACCCAAAAAGCTGATTATCGTCCCATTATCATTTAGTGAACACCATCTTAACGTGAATTAAAATTGAAATTACTAATAATAAAAATGTCTTGTCCGTATATCCGTGAGTATTTCAAAATAAAATCATCAGTTGACTTGTGGCACGCTCTTTCAAAATTCGGCTTTAATTTCCTGTGCAAACAAAAACACATTTTTGGCAACATCTTGTACGATATCAAAAAAAAAACGTAATTTTCACAAGTCCTAGCGTCCACCCGGCACAAGTCGCGTCACGGTGCCAATAATATATTAATTAATAGAATATATATTTACATTTGTATACATAATTGTTTATATTATTGTACAGATCCAAGTATCTCCAATGTGTTTATTGAACTCGTATACCGAAATAAATAATACAATTTACGATCGACTTTTATTTCTTTTTGCCTTCTCTCGACAATAGGTATTTTATAATACTTTTTACGCTTAACGCACTTTATACGTCACATGTATGCATGTATCTCTAACCGAAAGCAAATGATTAAAGCTGTGTTAGCTCAAAAATCTGAAGGTTTTACCAAATTCAAACAATTCGAATGAGATCTCGTACTTAGTTCGAGTCTCCAACATTTCCATAGAAGCATACATATTTTGAGGTTCAAAATTCAAACTCCCTTGGGAATATTGAACATTATCGTACTCCCAAGGGAAATAAGAGATTGAATTTGGAACATCAAAATATCTGTGAAATTTTAACCAAGTAGACCGATCTGCGTATACGATCTGCATCGAAATTCGAACTAACCTCTGTTCAGAACGCAAAATACAAAACGAATGCTGTAAAACACGAAACCAAACTTTTACTATTTACTCGCAGAAAGTGAGAAAGTAGAGTAGGTACCTTTTGTCCTCATGTACAAAGCTAGGCTGTCTTCGTCTCGGGCGTGGCTAAACCCCTCTCGTACTCAGGGTTCTAGTAATCCCTCCCCTCCCTTCCCTCGCTACGCTCGCGAGTTATTCTGGAATCCTGAGTTGCGCTCGGGATTGAATGACACCCGTGACGTAAGATACTGCTTTATGCTCTCGGTGCATAATCTACTCTTATTGCACATTTAACTTCGAAATAATTTAAAAAAGAATAATTACCTACTGAATATGCGAGAATTGGCGAGGAGGGGCATACTATTAAAGTTATTGTGCTGTACCCAAGCATAAATCCACTCGAACTCTATCTCTAAACTCTCTCTGTCTTTTTCACACCTAACCGACCGAATAGATCTTAGTGGAATTTGACAAAGGCATAATGGTATCCCGGGTCATTATGTATGTCCTTCATACATTACATTACGATTAATTCCGAAAAAACGAATGTGAACCCGGGGGCAAAATCTAGTTCTATAATTTAGAACCAATATTTAAATAGGTTGCATCTTAAATCAAACTCTACAATCATTGATTTAGGGAAGACAATCGCTTGGATGTGGAATATTAATAAAATTAATTTCGGTGTGCGTAAAGAATCGCCGAAGCGTGGGAACGACGCTGGCAAAGTCGGGCTCTGTGTCTGCAGGTACCTACCTACTTATCTCATGTCTATGAATCTATACCAAGGTCCTGGCCGTGATCTTCTGCGATACCTCTCGTTATAGCGAGCTTAAGGTTTTGGTAATTCCTGTTCCCGTCCGACTGGCAGCAGTAGGAATCGAGGATTTATTAGCAGTACGTCCAAAAAGTAATTCGTCCAAATCGCGTTTCGTCCAACATGCGACGTTTCATTTTTGTATGATATTTGCGTAGTTCCCTGTGTGCACGATAGAGGCGCTGCACCAAATCCTATGGAAAACTGAGACGTCACGATCACGTCTCGATACCACCGTCAACCGGACTCGGGGCTGTGGTACTAACCACTGCCGGTAGAATTGGTGTAGTCTCAGTAGTCCGGTTACGTTAACTGATACCTTTGTATTAACTGTTATTTCGGTGTTGATAATACATTACCGGCTTATTGTAGGTACTTATGAATTCTGTAGTACCAGTATTCTTTAATTATAACAATACTAACTTCTGCCTGTGGCTTCGCGAGTCATTTTACGGGATAAAACGTAACCTATACCTAGGTATGTTATTCCAGGCTTAGAACTTCCTGTCTGCTAAATTTCAGCAAAATCCGTTTAGTAGTTTTGGCGTGATAAGATAACAAAAATCTACACATCCAAATTTTCGTATTAGTAACATAATTATAATTTTAATGTGAAAAGATCCATTGAGCGGAATGGAGCATTATATTAATAGTGTGGTGTAAAAGTTAGGATGTATGTATATATGTTGCCGACGGATGCCTTTGATGAACGAAAACGGAATGAAGCTGTTAAATCGCCCTCTCCGCTTCCTTTGTTCACCGTAAACGCTGCCCGAGATGAGACGTACGTACGTCACTCGTATATCTCACAAGAGACTTACGTAGGTATAACACCAGACCTACGTATAATACGAGATGTAGATACACGTGTAACACGAGACGTACCTACGTACAATACGCGCCTAATAAATCGTCCAAGTTTTATCGCGGGACATTAGAAGTTGGCGGATGTATCGGACGATCCGCGAGTTAAATGAACAACAATGCTTGTTACTTTCAATGGAGAACTTTCTGTTGTTCCGACAATAAAACTTCTGCTTGAATGGAGGGAACAAGTTATTGCTGGAATTTGTGTGGCTTGCTTTAGGGGCGGCTTAGGGCGCGTTCCCACCGTGTCGTGACGACGGAAACTCGTGCAGTTTAAAGCATCGTAGCTTGTATATTTGATTGAATGGAGATGGTCACATATAAGACGACACGATAAACTGTCGTCCAAAACAAACATTTCGTTGTGACGATAGACTGTCGATAAAATGAAACAGCTAGCACGACAGTCGTAAAACTATAAAAAAACGTCACGATTCACATTGTGTCGTTGTTGTGATGTGCAAACGACAACAAGGCGACTACCGTGAATCGTTGAATGTCATCACGGCCCAATAGGAACAACTAGATACGAGAGTCGTTCAACGATAAAAAAAATCGCGACGACAAATTTACGTTTTACGTTCGCTTACTTTTTATCGTGCTCATAAGAAAATGATATCGGTACTTACTTACATTGCTGGTACCTGTTAATAGAGGTAAAGTCAAGTGTAAGGGTTGCCGCATACATACGCTGCAGCTGCACCGGTCCCGCAAGCACAAAAAAGCTCGATATTTGGGTACCTCACGAGCTCACTGAAAGAAACCTAATGAACCGTGTACTCATTTGTGATTATTTATTAGGACGTAATGAAACCGAACCATTTTTAAAGAAGCTAATAACTGGTGGTGAAAAGTGGATCACGTACGACAAGAACGTGCGAAACAGGTCGTGGTCAAAGGCCGGTCAGGCTTCACAGACTGTGGCGAAGCCCGGGTTAGCTCGCAACAAGGTGATGCTGTGTGTGTGGTGGGATTGGAAGGGCATTATTCATTATGAGCTGTTACCACCAGGCAGGAGCATCGATTCTGAACTCTACTGCGAACAACTGATGAGATTAAAGCAAGAAGTTAAGAGAAAGCGGCCGGAATTAATCAACAGAAGGGGTGTGGTTTTTCATCATGATAACGCTAGACTCACACATCTTTAGCCACTAAGCAAAAATTAAGAGAGTTTGGCTCGGAGGTGTTAATGCATCCGCCGTATAGTCCTGACCTTGCACCTTCAGATTTCCACCTGTTTCGGTCTCTTCAGAATACTTTAGGCAGTGTCAGGTTAACATCACGAGAGGACTGCCAAAACCACTTGTCGCGGTAATTTGATCTTCAAGCCCCAAAATGTATATAGCAATGGGATCATGTCCCTACTTACAAAATGGCAAAAAGTAATCGAACAAAATGGTACCTACATACTTTAGCTTAATGTAAATAAACTACATTAAAAATGTTTTGAATCTTCTTAAAAAATACGAAGAAACTTATTCCCAAACCTATTAATTGCAAGGCAATGCTAATGCTTCGATAGGTATAGCCCCCGACGTCCACGGCTGCGGCCACGCGGGCCTGAGCATACTATATTATTCTGAGCATACTCAAGGGTAGTAACGGGGCTTCTAATTACTGAAATAACGTTAATTTATTTACCAACCAAGAGTAAGTTCGTTGTGAACTTAGCCCTAATTACCCAAACTCCCTTAAAAAGTTAAGTCAGCATTCGACTGAGTTTTCCGCGATGATCTGCGGTTAAGGAGGCGGTCCACTGAGTCACGGTCTCGCTTATCACCGCGCTAAAGAAGGCGGTCCACTGCGCCGCGGTTTCCTTATTATCTGCCGAATGATTTATCTATGTCCGAGGCAAAAAGTTTGCTCCCTTTGCGCTCTGCTCTCCAAGATTAGGGGTGACGAGAAAGAGATATTAGTCATTTAAAAACGTAAAATTTATTCTAGAACTACATATATTATTCCAGGCTAGCAGGCTAGAATTAAATCTATACACTAGCCAAACTCGATAAGTTTGTAAACAAACCACGACACAAAAAATCTAAAATTTACTTGTTTGGCGTCGAGTCTCAGACATAAGTGTAAGTAATATGTAATAAAGGAAGGATTACACATCGACAAGTAGGTAATGTAAATCCTGTATACAAAGGCGCGGAAACAGAGCTAATTTTGGGCTAAGTATAAGGCGATTTGTTAAACAAACACTCCACATCAAGTTTGGCTAGTGTGTAGGAAGGAATTTCAGTTAGACTCGTTTGGTAGTTTTGGCGTGAAGATGTAGCAAACTTCCATCGTAGCATTTAAACGTTCGATTTTTTTTGACCATATTACGAACAAACTTTAACGAAATTCTTTATTACCTAGGTACTTACATTATAATCATGATAATAATTATTAATAATGCTGCTGGACAAATAATGCTGGACAATTCACACACAGCATTATCTAGCCCCAAAGTAAGCAGAGCTTGTGTTATGGGTAAGTACTAGATAACTGATATACTTAAGACAATACACTATATAGATAGATATTTTATTATACATAGAAAACATCCAGAACGCCCTGGACAAATGTCTATAGATCGTACAAACACTTGTCCCGAGGCGGGAATCGAACCCGCAACCTCCTGCGTCGCAGGCAGACCTTCGCCCGCTGCGCCACAGAGGTCGTCGCTGAATGAATTATTCCGAAAGCTTAATGAATTAGTAAATAGGTTTATTTTATGTATGCTACGGTAGGTACTAAGGTATATTTTATGTATGCTACGGTAGGTACTAAGATATATTTTATGTATGCTACGGTAGGTACTAAGATATATTTTATGTATGCTACGGTAGGTACTAAGATATATTTTATGTATGCTACGGTAGGTACTAAGGTATATTTATTACACCTATGGGCCGTAGTTTTTAGGTGTTTTACATCCTGTACTAGACTAATGTTGCCTGAAATAAATGAATTATTATTATCAATAGCGTAAAAAATCCGAAAAATAAATGCAGGAATCACATTCCTACTTACTAACAATTCTGGCGTCCAACAATAAACCTTTAAGAAGTCCTTTGAGACAGCCCTAAGCGCCTGTCCGCCCCCGCCCCCGCTCCCGTCTAAACTGATGAATCCCCACACACGATTACACACACACACACTACACACATAAAAGTAATCGTTCTTTGCATGTGTGAATACGTTTCATAAACCGACGGCATCTGAGCCGTCGGCGTCGTCCACACGTTTCTCATAACCATTCCAAATCTTTATTGTGAGACGTAAACGTAATGTGTGTCTGTGACATACCTTAGTTCTAGCGACTCCTCAGCTTTAGACTTGTTTATGTCCTAGACTGTCCTGATTATGTACTGCTCAAAGAATCAGCAAGCTGAAGTGGCCGTGGGCCGGCCATATCTCGCGCCGACCATTGTTGGGGAAAAGGTGTTTTTGACTGGAGAGCGTGACTCGGCCAATATAGTGTAGGACCCTTTCAGGTGGGATGACGATCTGCGAAAGACTGCAGGGCAGGTGCTGAATGCGGCAAGCTGAAAACAGGGCGCTATGGCGCTCATTAGGGGAGGCCTATGTCCAGCAGGGGACTAATAGAGGCCGATGATATCCTAGAATCGGTAAAGAAAGGAAGCATGTACATTAAAATCTTCATAAAACTGAGAAAACTGTTTAAAACTCGCTGCCAGCTTCTGTTTTTCCGGCGAGCTACAACCTGGGCTTGAAGAGTCAAGACTAGAGTGAATAGGTGTGTTGTGCCATCGTGGTACCTCGTCACTTACCATCAGGTACCAGGTGAGAAGAGTTAAGGAACTGATTATATGGCTATTACCGACGTGGTTAGTGATATAGGAATTAATTTTAAAATTCCCTTTGACCGTAAAGGACACTAAAGCTGGTCGCACCTAAACAGCACCGCTGCCACACAACACAAAAATGTGCATTCAAATATGGGCATTATCTCGTAACATTTAGATGAATTTTGTATTGACGGCATGAAATTACAGACAGCCCGCGGATCATTTCCCGCGACCGCGCACCCATTTAAATGAGAAATTGTAATCTGTGTCAAAATAATAAATTGCTAACCTACCCTACAGGGTGTATCCAGTTACTGCAGCTGTAATAAGAACCTAAGCTACCATCTACGAGTACATACATATCTTCAATTAATAATGAATTTCAATTTGATCACTCCATTGAATTTTGTGGGAAACCATTTTGTCACTGTAAAATGTATCTATAGATTGTAGTACATAGTATTATGGTAGAAAGATGAAACCATTGTAGCAATATAACTCTATGGATAGAACCACAGACAGAGCGGAAGTCTATTTGGCTAATGCACCACAGAATAATGACAGAATCTTTTTCAGCACACAAGTAAACAATAAAACTAAAGATTATAGAAACATATTTCATTTGTAATATCACATTTAACGAGCACATAATATAAAACAGCACAAAAACATGCATTCAAATATTATTTGAATGCATGTTTTTGTGCTGTTTTAATAACGGTATTGGATTAATGAGCTTTTAGAACATTTAGACGAGACACACCATCATCAGCACCACGTTGACCACTGGACCGTCCACCCAGTAAGGTCTGTAATATAATAGTAGATCCCAAGCGTGCGTTTTATAAACGAAAAGGGATGTGATGTACGAGTCCCGGCGGAGGCGGGCAAGGGATACCTTGCTTGGTATCTGGTGAATCATGCTTCTTTTGTTTTAGAAAAAAAATCTACGAAAACAGCTGAAGATCGTGAAAACAGAATGGCTTCGATGTCAGCTTTCAAATGTTATCTACTCGTAGATAGATATACATCCACACATTTTTTAAAGCTAGCGCGATTGTCTTTTATTTTTTCAAACAATTATCAGGTCACTCACAGATCTAGGCTTCCATTATACGAAATACACAAGAACAAAATTAAAAATTTAATAAACCCCCCCGACAGATTTTCTGAACAGATTTTCATGAAACATGGCTAAGAACACTCGGGATAAAATTATCTATGACACTAAAAAAACTAAACGAAAATCGTTTCATCCGTTTGGGAGCTTCGACACCACAGACAGATACACAAATACACAGACAGACACGTTAAACTTATAACACTCCTCTCTTTTTGCGTCGGAGGTTAAAAAGGGGATTGCGATGCGACAGCTTTTAAAAATTTACTTTTAATTGAGAAATAAACACTCGGCGTCTTTTGGAATGGAAAGTTTATCATTTCGATTAACGATAGATTAAAACGTACTTAAGTAGTATTATTTGCATTCTGTCGCATATCTTCGGCACAGAATGTGCGTAGTCAATTAATTTCAAAGTGTCTTCTAAATTTTGCGGCACAAATACTAAACCCACGGTAATAAAATATTTAAGGGACCATTTTGGAATCATCCTTTAGTGAAATAACGAAATAATTTTCAAAATCGGTCAATAATTGATGGGGAAGTTGACGGACATACATAAAAAAACATACATTTGGCCTCCATAGGGCCTCTTCCTTTTTTCGAAGTTCTCTTAAAACGGTTTATGATTAGAAGAAACCTAAAGGTTTACACTAAAAGTCTTAAACTGACTTCAGTTCTGTTAACCAGATCAGAACAGAGCAGAGTACCAGAGAGTGACGAAAAAGCCAACGCGAGGGTCTCGCAGGACTCGAACACCATGACTAAAAGTCTGATTTGTTTTTCGTGCTGATAAAAAGAGCAAGACGGTATGCAAAAATCTAACTATTTGTATAGCTACTGTGTGTCACAAAAACAAGTAAATTATTAAGTACCTATATAATTTAAATATAATATTTATCTATAAATTGTAGAAGCAGCCTTTAAATAATTTCAATCTAAAGTCAAAATAACCTACCAGAGATCCATTGCCTCGCAAGCTTCTACCACAAAAACTACTTTACAAAACTTCCATCGATTTCCCGCAAAAAGTGATCCCAGACAAAACCCTCATTAGTGGAACATCTCGGGCTTAAAACCCGATTACAGTCCATAAAAACGTCCGTCGCAGCAGCGCCATTGTGGACGCCATGCTAATGTGATTGGCTCCCGTTTTGATTACTGCAGACCAGTGGGCGTAGGCTTTACACGCAGCAGTGAGCCTTTATCAAGGTTTACAAATTTGAGTAAAGATAGTCAAGCAACAAATGAAAACCTCTTAATTTTAAGGTTGCCGCAGATCAAAGGCACCGCTACCGCTCAGCACAATAATGTGCATTCTTATATGGGCTACAACTTGTAACATTCAGGTGCATTTCATATTGACGGCATCAGATGACAGACACTGTAAATGTATCTAAAGATATTAACGAGTACCCATTTTTGGATTAATGTGCGCAAAGCTTTAGCCGTATTGTGTTTTGTTGGTACGATTAGATAACGGGAGAATTGCAGGGTTCTATCTCCGGTCAGCACACGTAGGTACGTCCACTGCTGGACATGCCTCCCCCAAATAAATAAATAAATAATAAATAAAATAAAAAAAAGCGTTTCTCACAATAGGTGGTTATAATAACTAAATAGGAAAACTAAAGTACCTAGTACCTTATGACCTGTTTTGTGAGAGAACTGGTGCCTGTCATAGGTTTTAGAAAAACCTGTGGTACAGGTCACCAGGCCCTTCACTCCGCGGGAAATAAAATACATTTTGTTTATGAAGTAACGTTCAAAGGATGTTATCTACGAAGCTCTCATCATCACCGCATCCGGAGTCTACCCACCACTGCTGGGTATAGAGCGACCTACCTCTCTCACCTCACCTCACCTCAACAGCCTTTAGTGGTCCACTGCTGGAGGCAGGCCTCTCCCTGATAAGCGCCTTATTGGCTTTTATCCCATAGGGGGTAATGTCGGATGTAATGTCGGGGTAATGGAGATGCGGGTTGGGGATCGCAGATTGGTGGTAGAATTGTTCTGCAGGGGGCGCTGCTACCCGCTCCGGTGGATATCCCTTAGCTGCCGATACGACGACACCCGGGGAAGAGTTGGGGTGGTGCTAATTGTGAGCCGGCACCACACGGCTCCGTATAATAATGAAATAACGAGTAGATACCTACATAAAGAGTGTCTAAGATGAAAATATGAAAAAGTCAATACATGGCAAGCGCCTGGTAATGATTAAAAAAAACTGACTTTTTATATAGTTAGTAGGAATAGAACGTTATACGGCGCGCGGCGCCGCACGCGCCTGCTGCGCACGACCATTTTACAAGAAACACGATTGTCTATTTTTATAGATTTGATCTAACCCGGAATCTGTACAAAATTTTAATTGATCGTCGATGAAAAAGCCCAAAAGTTTCAACAGAAGCTAGCCAGCTAGCGCAGGACATAATTAATATTATTGTGCAAAAGTATGTGCGCAAACACTGGTGCACTACATATCTACTCCCTCACTCGGGCGCAGGATCTGCGACTAGTCGGGGCACCGCGGCACGGAGGGGGACGGGGGTGCATCGACAACTTCCTGTGCTATGCTACTGTTATTTTTCTTGCTCAGAAACATCCCGATACCAATTCTAGAGAACTAGTACATACACAGTGCAGTTATAGTAGGTATTGCTACTAAAATAATTCCGAGTTAAGACCTAGTGTTTTGCCAATGATTCTAGGTCAACGGGAAGTAGGTTCCCTGAAGGTTCTAGTCCATGGCGAGAAATCAACATTATTTTTTGTGAATAAAATACAAATCTTCGGTTGACTTAGAAGTTCTATTTATATGACGGCTTCAAGAGATTGCGGAGTTGAGTATTTGATGTTAATTTCAACTCGATACCTCCACGCGTTCCTGGGAAAAGGGGGTTGACAGACGGACAGACAGACAGACGGACAACAAAGTGATCCTATAGGGATTCCTTTTTCTTTTTGAGGTACGGAACCCTAAAAAATCATCAAGAAAACACTAAGCTGAAGGATTGCACGAGGAAATAAATAAATAAAGAATACTTAAGAATATCTACAGAATACTAAAGAATACGGCTCCACTAAATCCCGGGATTATTATCAGAGAAGCGATGCCACATTACTCCACAACTCATGGTTTTGCGATGGCACGTAGAGTCAAATCAACATGGTAGCAATAATTAATTTGATTTTACATGTTTGTGTACAATCTGACAAACCTTAGATTTTTTGGTAGGTATGTCTAAAAATTCATAGAAAAATGCTCTTTCCCCTTTCCTTAAGAACTGCTCCAACTACGACGTCGAATTCCAGATGTGACGTTCTTCAGTGATGCGCTTATTAACTAACAGCATGAAATTTTTATTGAAACTGTTTAAAGTTTCAAACTCGTGAAAATACTCAAACTAATATTGTAACAAATCCTAAGTTGTTTCAGCCCCAAGCGCGTTCAAAAGAAGTTGTTTTAATATACCTAATAATGTGCGACGTTCCAGCCGACGACTGTACAGAGCGGACGCCACAATCCAGGCTTAGGGTTCATTCGGAGTAATGTCTTTTGAGTGCTGTTTAGTGGGGCCGCCGCCGGACGGGTTCCGGTCAAGGGCGAGTCATACACAATCAGTAGGGTAGGGGCTGGACATCCCATGCACTTTTCTTGCATACAAAGTAGCCTAAGTCATTCCCCGAGATACCATCTATCTCTTTGCGAAATATCAATTACATTATGTTCAGCCGTTTAAGCACGAAAATGTACTTAACTAGAGAGCTACCTTACAATTCATTATTCAATATTATTCATATCATACACACTGGGTTGATAACTATATTAAAAAATTGAGTTTTCAAACTTCAGCTTCGACGCGACGATGGCTTATAATAATAACCTAAAAAACATTGACAAATTTTCTTTACGACATCGAAAAATCGTCGAATTTTCTCGAAAACATCTTGCCCTTTTCTAATAAATTTTCGTCAAAGAAATTTTCTAATTACTTGCTTAGAGTCTTAATAAAATTAGACTTAAATTCTACGAAGCACCTTGTATCTTGTAGGTGTTCCGATAGATGGAGCTGCCAGCGCCTCGGATCCTTGTAACGGAGGAACGTCTAATTAAATAAAGTAAGCTTAAGAGCAAGATCCAGTTTCCGAAGTAAAAAGTACAATTAATATCTTTGTAATCTGACGGGCGGTTCATCATCGCGGGTGACGGGGGAGGGGGGACTCCATCTGCTTGCTGGATTCAGCATTTTTCTTAAATTCTACTCTATCTACAAAATTTGTATCTTTTAAAGGGCAATGTATACGCTTCTACAACAAAACTCCTAGTGAGTTGCAAAAATTATCAGTAAATAAATTCAAACAAATTGTCAAAACCTTGCTGTGCAAAAAGGCTTACTATAAAATATCAGATTATCTAGAGGATAAAAAAGCTTGGGACGGGTTTTGCTCCAACTCGAAAAATAACAACTAACAGGCTAAAGGTTTCTTCGTCGCTTCTTTACTTTAGTCTACATACCGAAGCGACAGAAATCAAAAAATATCACTTTATTTCCGTGTCAGTGCTTAGTTTTATGATTTGACCTTTTCTAAGTGTACATTTATTGTATTTAGGGAAATAAAGAGTTTTTGATTTTGATTTTTATAATACTTTACTCAAACATCATACGTAATGGTAAACGTAGGACTAACCGTCCCGTCCCGCCGAGTTTCTCGAAGAAACCACCTTAAATTATATAACGAACTGCGCCGCAAATTACCGGAAACACACTTATCTACTGCCATGCAAACTTTTAACACTAAATATTCTAAAAATGTAAATCTCTTCAACATGAGGCGCAATGCTTTCAAGAAGTTAAATAATCTCAACTTTTTCGATCAATTATATTTTTTTACACACTAACTTTATGTATGATCAGATTGATCAGCGTAGAAAGAGAAACCTATAGAACTCGCGCAATTGCCATCGCATTCACACTAAAGAGAGAACGACTTATGCCTAAAGCCTAAGAAGAAATGAAATAGGACATTTAGCTCTCGTATCTCATCCAGCGTGCCGGTTTTTGCATTGTTTAGCACCTCCATGTGCTAAACAAATTTCCTTTTTCATCGACGGAGCTCGACACGAGACTGGTGAAAAAAGTTTTAAAAGTTCTAAACTTTTGTTTTTATGTTTGAATGTGATCAATGTGTTTATGTGGACATTCCCGCAGCTAAAAACAATAAAAAAGAGAGACAAATATGGTGCGGTGCAGCGTTTTTGCATGTAGAAGTGATAGTGAAGAAAAAGTGCCGAATATATCATTCCACTCGTAAGTACAAGTTCTTTTGACTACAAAAAGGTTCAAAATTTA
Organism: Eupithecia subfuscata; assembly: GCA_963564075.1. Taxonomy (NCBI): domain Eukaryota; kingdom Metazoa; phylum Arthropoda; class Insecta; order Lepidoptera; family Geometridae; genus Eupithecia; species Eupithecia subfuscata. The sequence goes on from OY751123.1 coordinate 197,821, forward strand.
CAGTTTCATAGATTTACATACACACAAGGCTCAAACATTATGTTTTATGCTATTTTTAGTTCATCTAACTTGTAATTGTGAAAATTTAGGGTTGCCTGCACCCGATGATAAAATTCCCCGAATGGCGCATTGAAATATTTTTTAATAGGTACCTACATAGCTAGTTTATAGATAATGTAGCTCGCTATGCATAGCAAAATAGTTTATGCCCGCGGCTTCGCACGCGTTGTTTCTATGGAAACGATTAAAGGCCATTTCTATCCCATAGCAACTGATATGTGGGATAAAAAGCCTATAGGCTTTTTATATAAATCCTGGAATCTAACATAGATGTTAGATTCCAGGACTAGAATTACTTACCTGTATACAAAATTTCATCCCGATCCGTTTTGGCGTGAAGAGATAATATGTAAGTTGTTGCTATGACACACATAGCCCATCGGACTTCGTGAGATAGAACAACTATAACAAACATCGATCCATTCATCCACACTTTCGCATTTATAATATTAGTGTTTTTATTTGTTACAGATTTCCCGAAGATAAAGAATTACGTTTGCATTGGATCAAAGCAACGGGTCGCAAAGATTGGGAACCTAAAAAAATCTTCGTAATAAAAAATTTTGTAATGATTCTGTGATATTTTAAATGATTCTGTGATTTTTGTACTTAATCTAATTCAACTGTCCAAATCTAATCTAACTGTCCTATATAAATAAGAAAAATAATATCTTAAGTAGGTTCTTGTAGAAATTGGTATGCTAATTTTAAAATGATTCTGTGATTTTTATAATGATTCTGCGATATTTTAAATGCTTCTGTGTAAATGCGTGTGTATTTTTTAATAAAAAAAAATGCTGTGACTAACTAGGTATACGCAAGTACAATGAAAGTTAAGTACTTTTTAGATAGCAACATTACTATTTTTTAGCAAATATACGATGTTACGTTCGTAAGTAACCATTTTTTTTAAGGTGTTATTAATTTATGTAAATGTAAAGGTAATATAACTAAGACATTTATAATTAAACTGTGATTTTATGATTAAGTAGTAATAAAACGAAATGTTGAAGACTGATTTAAACTGTAAAATTTATAAACGTTAATTATTGTAATAAATTTTGATTATTTTAAAACAAAAACACTTGTTTCTTTATCTGTACTACTCACCTTAATACCTTCATAATTATATTTACCTACCAAAAACAACCTCGGTCTGCCTTCCACTTGTAACGCCAAACAGGGTTCATTGTGATACTTACTTGTATAATTATAATGACCTAGCAATAGCCTTTATTCACAAAATAGAAAATTATACTAGTATTTACAATTGAAACAATTGAGCTATCTTCAGACTATTGCAGGTAGCTCAACTGATCAATATCAATACCAGTCGGAAGCGTCCCCAAGACGCTGGCTGCATTGCCACGCTGTATGGCAATGCTGATGCGCTGTGCCTGATACTCACCAGCTCTCGGGTCACGCTTCGCTTCGACCAGACGCTCAGATAATTTAATTTTTTAAATTTATTAACTGAAAAATCGCAAATCCGATCTACCAACTAAGACATGAAATAAGGAACCTAAAATCGGGGTAAGAAAATTGCATGGCAACACTTTTCCCCCACCACCTCGTATACTTTGTCTTGCTCTGGGGCATGCTCGCTGAAGATCTACCTATATTTAATCTGAGTTGATCAGTATATAAATATCTATCTTAGTTTCTCGCCGTGTAGTTGCCAGTCTGCTTGATTTGGTACTGACACCAGGTAAATATAAACTGCTTTGGAACTCATATTTTAAATTTTCGATTGTAATTTATATTCGTCTATTTTTTTAAAATAGTTACTACTTCTATTTCGCCACACAGTACTTATAATTTCATTAATAGTATTGTATTTTTAATTTTTTCATTATAAACTGTTGTAAAATTGAAATTAGTTAGGTTATTTATACAGACTACGAGTGAAAACTGTCTTTAGCTTCATTTCTTCTAGTTTAAGAATATACTGTCACCTAAACATAAGCTTTTTGTTTTCTAAATAAATAATATAAAAAAAGTCATGAATTAGTCATTATATTGACAACCTACTTCTTAGAGCAAAGTCTGCTTTTCCAACTTACCGAAAAGGCGCCAGCCAGCCTGCGCCTGCGCCAGCGATTTTCATTACTGTCGTATTTTGCGGCCGGCAATTTTATCCGCATTTCGATTTATTTTGTTCTGAAAATAGTCAGATGCAAAAAGGTTTTATACGTAATAGGCAGTAGGAGCAAACAAGCATTCCCGAGATCGAATCTCGGTCTTCATTTCAGCTTGTCCATCAAGGGCAGCAATGCTGACCGCGCTGTGATGACCTGGAACTGCACTTTACAGCGCTTTCGACCTTCATCTTCATCATAAACTTAGGCCCGTATTAAACAAACTTGCTCAGCCATGGATCTATGGTTGAGTTACGCTTGTGCTATAGAAAAGCATTACTCAAGCAGTGATCGAAGACTGAGCAAGGTTTCTTAATTATGGGCCTTAGTCTTGTACACGCTGAATGACGCTGATGAAGACTGCTCAATAGGGGAGGGTAGGACAGTAATGCTGCGCCGCGTCACAAGTGTGTCCCGCCCAGAAGTCATAACTCTAGCAGATAGTAAGTTCTGCCCGGCGGGGGCCGACATGCAACGGGAGAGGTTATTACGGAGGAGTTGGACTGGACTTAGCGAACTGACTGACTGCATTTAGAGAATAAAGAATAAAGGTTTTATTTTATCCATCATAAGACGGAGAACACGGATTAAACTAGCTATTACCCACCCGCGAATTTCTGCGCGTTTATTCGCTTTTAAGGTTATTATTTGAGACAAAAGGTCACTTTTCACATTGTCACGTTTAGAATCCCGCCAGTTGTGTACCTACCTAGTACCTTCTGTCTTACTAGCGGTGACTTACACTTCAATACGTACAGGAGCGAGTTAACTTGCGTCATCAGCGAGTTAAGCTGATAATATCGTTTGAACGGCAAAAGCGAGTTAAGTAGCAAGCTGTTTTATTTATTTTTATTTTTTATTGTTAAAACAAAATCAACAGCCCTTATGTCTAAACAGTTTTAATCTAACTTACGGCCAATAAGAGATTTACATTTTATATCAAACAAGAAAAGTACAGTTAATTCGAAAAAATTGATACAATTTAATTAACCTAAAGCACCAGAGTAGGTTTAGGTAAATAGTACCTACCTACATCCTTCCTTGATTCTGTAGAAGAAAAATAGTTATGATCTGTAAACAATTTTAAATCAATTTAAAAATAAAAGAATGAGACATATTCGACAGGGTATACCTTACCTAAATTAATACCTACAAAACCATGGAATATTGTGAAGCATTAAAATAATGAATACCTACTGAATAAAAGAAAAAGATATTGAGTCTGAATTGGTTTAAAACATGAAAATCATGACCATCACATTCCATTCCTCTTTTTGATTATGCCTTCGGCTTTCAGGTCACCTCACAACAAGCTCCACGGCCTGATTACAACCTTCCTACAACAATACAACCCCTCGAAAGGGGCTGGCTTAATTTTTATTTAGATCCGATCCTCCACGACCCTTCTGATGAAGTCATTCGCCTTTCACTGCGGTTATTATTCGTTGACAATGGAGATTGCCGCGGTTTTTGAATAATTATGTTTGTTTTCGGCGGATTTTTACGGAAAATGGCGGATTTTACGGGAAATATCCAGATATTTCCGGACGCCAAGTGGGTTAACAGCTTCCATATCTGTGGATCGCTGCAGATATCGAAGCTTCCTGCACATTTTATGCACCTACCGTTTTATGCAAACCCATTTCTCAGTTCTTGCTGAAAATACAAAGAGATTTGCTTCTAAAGGATCTTTATCCGATGACCTAGTTTTGCGTAAGATTTACAAATACTGTTTAAAATTATTAAAGTTTTAGTGAACAGAATTGGGAATATGTATCATTTTATTTTCTTGTAGGTAACTACTGTAGATAGGTAAGTAGTTATTTAGTTAAAGAATTTTCCTTGATTTAAAATATTAAAATTAAAAATTCTGCAGATATTTGTTCAGTGTTCAGGTAATAAAAAAATATATCTATGGCATGTATTGTAATAAGTACATCAGTCATCCAATAAGTACTCTTACACAAGGTCTGCTTAGTTTGGGGCTAGATGATGTTTTGTGGATTATCCAGCATTATTTATTTATTTGTATTTGATTACTAGATCTCAAAATTTTCTCACAATACAAATACATTCTAGATTGATACTACTTATTGGTATGTAGATCTCGACCGAGTATAATCTATAGCCAGATAGTATTGTAGCGAGGTAGGCTATGTACCTACAGGCGATATGGGCGGAGGCGGAGTTGAATGAGCAAAGTTCTGCACTTGAGCTCGCGAACAGACAGACAGATATAACTCATTGTTCACATCGACGAGACGGTTTAGTTTTGAGTAGAGAATTATTGGTATCCGTTGCGGATCCGCGAAATGACGGATTGAAGTAAATAGGCTTACTCGGCGTACGGCTTCACACCCTCTTTTTGACGACCTCTGTGGCGCAGCGGGCGAGGTCGCTTGCGTCGCAGGAGGTTGCGGGTTCGATTCCTGCCTTGGGATACATATTTGTACGATTTAAAGTTATTTGTTCCGGGTGTTTTCTTTATAATGTAGGTATAATAAAAAAATATATATATAATCTAAGTCATAGAAATCTAAATAACAGTGCCTTGTTATTTAGATTTCTATGACTTAGATTATATATTTTTTTAATATATTTTTAGATCTAAGTCTAAGTGATAAACTTAATACAATACCTTACATACCTAGTGTAAGGTATTGTAATAAGTTTATCACTTAGATAGGTAACTCGTTCCTTTATCACAAGCTCTGCTTAGCTTGGGGCTAGATGATGCTGTATGAATTATCTAGCATTTTTTTCTCGATAAAATGCCTATGGCTTTGCCTGCCATGATAAAATATAATCAATCATCTATTTCCTGGTGAATTTCGTTACGATCTGTTTATAAGTTTTCGCGTGAAAGAGCAACAGAGAGATAGATATTAGTCCGAATGAACAGTAAAAGGTACCTAGGTATGGGTGTAACCGTTTGCACACAGGATCTGGCAAACATTCCAAATCCGTTAACGGGCAGCAAGTTTTCTAGATAATATCTTTGTCTATTACATAGATATAACATCGATGGTCAGTCTGTTAGGTATAGATGTCGCCACTTGCAATGCAAAAAGTTGGCATAGTTTTACGAATACATGCATACATAATAGTGACCATTTGGAGTCTCATGTTACTTCAATATGATAATGTATCTCTTCGTGTGTAAGAGCAGAAACTCGAACAGTCATTCCCAAACGTATCAGTAACAGTTGCACTGCTTCGTCAGTAAACACGATCCAGTAACGAAGCCGGACGGTCCATTTCAACTAGAACCCAGCAAAAGTTAATTTCAAAATAAATAGCTAACCCGACGAGAGAACGAGAAATAAAAGTGTATTTCATTTAACACGTCGGCGGAGCTTTGAGATATTTAGCTTATTAGACATTCTCGGGATCGTCTCTTTGTTCTGCGACGCGAGCTCTAATCTCTGCTGGAAGGTTCCTGACATTTTGTTGCTAGGAACAAAGAGAATTGTATTACCTATCTATATACTAGCCAAAGTTGATGTAGAATGTCAGCAATTACACCGCCCATCATCATCATCAAATCAAATTAAAAACTCTTTATTTTCATATAAATAATAAATGTAAAATTAAATCATCATCATCAACCTATAATAGTCCACAGCTGAACATAGGCCTCCCCGGTGAATGAGCGCCATAGCGCCCTGTCTTCAGCTTACCAAAAATTCACTCTGTTGCCGCGTCTTTTTTTTACTTTTTACAATTTACATAACTTGTCGATTTTAGATACTTCCCTCAATAAATATTGCTTACGATGAAATATCTAAAACTTGACGCCAAGCAAGTGAGTTTTAGTTATTTGTGTCGTGGTTTGCTTACAAACATTCTACATCGAGTTTGGCTAGTGTATAGGTAGTTAGGTTCTTCGGGGGTTGGCAGAATTGCGAGATAAGAACTAGTTCTTACAATAAGCTTAGAGCAAGTATTATAATACAAAGCAAAGATACCAGCATTTGTACGTTATTTTGATACGAATATTTTCATATTTCGGTCTCGGGACTAAAGGATTTCACCGGAGGATATTTTAACATTGTTCATAGTATAAATCTAGATTAGTCTTATTGATAATTGTGGTAGAACCAGATATTTAGCATGATTCATGTCATCAGTTGACTAAACGGATTCCTGTGTTGGTAATGTTGGTATAGGTACCTTAAAGTAGTACCTATGTTCTTTTTCTTTTGGTTTATTTGCCATAAAATTAAGAAAGGCTTTCTGCAAAGAGTTCTAATCAGGAATTTACCGCCGCCTATTAAACCCCGCACTAAACAAGCACATGTAGCAATCCCCCAGTCCCGCGGGACCCCTCGTTATGTTTGAAGTTCCGGCGTGATGCCGGCTGTGCCGTGCAAGGGCGATGTCTTTAATTGTCTTGTAGATTGTAGGTTTAAATCTTATTATATTGCTTTGTTGGGGAGTTTTTAAAGTTTTGTTTTGCTGCCCATAGACAATCTTCTTCCACTAGTGGACCAAAGTTTAAGTGAAGAGAAAATTAGCTTATTTCTTATTTGATAATATTATAATGTATAAAATTTTACTAGTCCAAGAGCTTATTTTGTTAACTAAAAAATAAAGTTAGTGAAATAGCGCGAGTTTACACCGCGAAATAATTAAAATGAAAACTTTTAGTGTTGGTACCTATAGACAAGACAAGAACTGTTTCCAATGATTTATTTAATTGTTCTTAAGTGTAGACCGCGACTCGGCCAACGTAGTCTAGGTCTCCCTCCGGCCAGGTGGGACGACGAACTGCGAAAGACAGCAGGCAGATGCTGGGTGCGACAAGTTGAAGACAGGGTGCTATGACGCTCATTAGGGGAGGCCTATGTCCAGTAGTGGACTAATTTGATGATGATTTGTTTGATCCTTTCCTCAACCAATCCCTTGATTATTTAAAAGCTAACTAACCACACCGCCGCTACCGGCGGGCGGCCGCGGAACAAGCGCTAACAAGCGACTGATTGCCGAACAAAAGCACCAAAATAAATAAAAAGTCACGCAGAGCTACAGTGTAGGAAAATCATTCGGCAGTAGCCTATCGCAATTATATTATATTATATCACACTAATATTATAAATGCGAAAGTTTGGATGGATAGATGTATGGATGGATGGATGTTTGTTACCTCTTCACGCCAAAACTACTGAACGGATCAGGCTGAAATTTTGCATACAGGTAAGTCTAACCCTGGAATCAAACATAGGCGACTTTTTATTCCATAAATCAGTTCCCATGGGATAGAAATAACCGTAAAACGTGTCCATAGAAACGGCGCGTGCGAAGCCGCGGGCAGAAGCTAGTTCACCATAATATAAACTGTGAAAACATTGATTAAGCACCAAATTTTTCTAGAATATTATTAATTAAAACGATCTCGGAGTCTTCAAATCTGGAGTGAATAGTTAGTTCCTATTGGGGAAGCGTGCTCCATCTTCACTTTCTTAAGTGTGCTTTATCATTTACAATAAGCGTTGGTTAGGTCAGAATTTAGATAGATAAAGAGTTAGGACTACATTTTACAGTGACCACATGGCTTCCCACAAAGCTTCAAACGAGTGGCCCAAGCTGCTGTCAAGCTGTCTGTCATCCGATGCCGTCAATATGAAAAGCATCTAAATGTTACGATCTAAGTATAAATGCACATTTTTGCGCCTCTCTAGACGCCCGCCCGCAGGAAGAATTGGGGTGGTGCTAATTCTAAGTCTTTGGTGCCACATACGGCCACAAAAGTGTAATAATAGTCGCACTGGACCGCCTCCGCCATGGCGTTGCAGTTTTGATTGCACAAAGCGGGCGGGAGGACAGGTGGCTCCAATCATGGATTCCATCATATTTTTAACGTAAAATTGTCAAACAAAGTTTGGTTTCGCTTTGTTAGCGGTCAGTCTGGCCTTTTGTTCAATGTCTATGTCGCTACCGGGTCGTAGAATCAGCCTGTTTGTAGAATGGCTAGGACGCCGCTGTCAAAACGAACACTCATTTGTTGGGGAAACATACGACAAAATGGCTAAGTGTCGCCTTACTCATGAACGTTGATCGTTGTGATAAAAAAAAAAATTTCTTTATGCTTACTTAATAAACACTTAGACCAGTAAAATTTTACACAGTTAATCATTATGAAATGAGGTGTTATCATCTTTATTCGCAAATAAAATTACGATCAACTAATACAAAGAAATTACATCTAGTACTTATAATTGAAACAATTGAGCTAACTGCAGACTGTTGCAAACAATCTACAGGTATCTCAACTGATCCATATCAAAACCAGTTGTCGCGTCCCCGCTACGCTGGCTGCATTGCCCCGCTGTATGGCAATGCTGATGCGCTGCGCCAGATACTCACCAGCTCTCGGGTCACCGTTGCTTCGACCAGACGCTTAGATATTTTTTTAAAAACCTGAAAGAGCCTCGGTACCCCTCGGAGCTAGGGTCTCGACTCCATGGGGAGCAAATGTATAGAATCTAGCAAGACCTGCATATTTGCGCCTCTTGAGATCCTCGGCCAAATCTGCCACTACACCCACCGTCACGGATGTTATTGATTTTATTTTCACTTAAATTTTACAACATAAATTATTATAATAAAAGAAATAAGGCGTTATTCGTTTTCTGTTCACTTGAATTTTTGTCCACTAGTGGAAGTACTACTACACTAGTTCAACAAACGGCATAGCCTGAATTGAATGGCACCGCCGCCGCCACCGCGCCGCCACCGCGCCGCCGCCGCCGCGTCGCCTTTTTGTGAACCGCATAGCCATTCTACAAACAAGCTGATTCTAGGATCGGGCGGCGACGCTATTCTACATCTACATTGTGTCTATTCTACACGGGCTTCAGTCTGAATGGAACAAAGGAATCGTTGGAATGGTTGGATGCTGACACTACCTATCCTAGCCTTGTGCGGGTATTAGTTTGGTTGGGCTTGGTACGTTTTTGCTTGGCTACGTGTATGGGTGCCAATTTAGGACGAAATAAACTAGATATGATTTCGGTTCTCTTCTCTTCATATTTTTTTCCAATTCATTGAAAAGGATAGTTCTAAATTTGCGAAGCCAAACAGGCACTGTAGCTTCCGACAGCTGAAATACTCGTTTTTCAATAACTCTCTCGAAAGCTACAAAGCAAAATATGTATCTATGTAATGTATTGTATTAAGTATATCCGTCATCTAGTACACATTACATAAGCTCTGCTTAGCTTGGGCTAGATGATGATATGTGGATTGTCCAGCATTATATAAAGCAAGGGTCAAATAATATTTTTAAGCCCCATGTTGGGCGCCAATTTTCAAATCTTACTAATACCTATTATAAATGTGAAAGTTTGTGACATGTGAAATTTTTGTTACCTAGGGTCTCCGAAACTACTGAACAGATCAAGATGAAATTAGGCATGCACTTAGAGCGTAGCCTAACTTAAACAATAGGCTACTTATTACAATATACATACATAGCGTATTTTATATCCACACCGTCATTTAGCCGTAAAGGCCATTTATTAGCTTTTATGTTGATAATTCTTGTTACTTATTTTGTAATTGTATAAGCTGTAGGCCTTCCGTAAAATAAATAAATAAATATCGGAAATACGCTTGCGAAGCCGCGGGCAGAAGCTAGTCTCAGATATTTACCAAATTGACCGTCGTTTTTACACAAAAATGTATAATATCCTGTTTTATAAGTAAAAGTTGCCTAAACAAACACTTGTCATAATTTTCCCGCCCCACGTTGGACGCCAGTTTTTATATCTCACTTATTTACCAACATATTCTTACATTCAGCCTATACGGTCCATAATCCCTTGTTTTCAGTAATAGCAGTACGCACATGCGGCAGTCGCAATCCGTCAGCCGACAGGCAGAAGTGAGGCAAGAGGAATAGAGATGTTTGTTTCGACCAACCAACATCGTTGTTGGCCAACGATGCCGGTATACGTTGCTGGCAACGGATGGCGAGTCGGTCAACATCGGATGCAAACGACAACGTCACTAAATACGAGGGTTGCCGAGTAATGCCGATCAACACCGAATATCCATATCGGCACCGCACCACTAAAACGTCATTACATAACATATATTTGCCAAATAAACTTATGTTTAACAAGAAAAACCTCAGGGTCCGGTGGTCCCCGCACGAGGCAGCATGTTTCGCGGAAGATCTGCTTACACAATTAGATCTGCAAGTAATAAACCAGTAAAGTTTTATCACGACATTGCGAAGACGAATCTTCACCTTGTAATGTGGCCGTAGCATAAGGAAAGAAAAATGTTATTAGTTGTCTAAAATCACAACGGAAAAGTACCGTTTGGAGAACAACCAAAAAACAACATTGCGTGTAGATGTTGAAAATCAACTGCAATGCCCATGCCTACAAAAGAGGCGAGGTGATGGATGAGACAGTCAATCATGCTGAACCACCGTGCATCAACTAAACACGAAGGTATACCTAGGTAGGTGTAGTAGACCTAGGCTTGGTTTGTGTACGCCTCGTTTGAAATGTTAAGGCTGAGTGTTAGGTTGGCAGACAGAGGTAAATTAACATTTTAGATCTCATTTGACAAGAAACTTGTTCCGAATCCTTGTTTTCGCATAGCTTAGATACATTATCTGGTGTTCTTTTGGTCAATTCACACTTTTATCATACAGTTTTCACGGGATGAATGTATTTATGTATTTACGAAAAAAGGGTTTATGTGAGTATGACCCAGTGTATTTTGATTTAAGTAGGTCTGGATGTTTTTTTATGTAAGTACTATTTAATTAAGAAGTAGTTACCTATATTACTACCCTACCCCCTATTCATCACTTTTATCGAATCGTACTTATGCGCAAATGATTGATATGTAGCCATACCACATGTTACGGCTTAAATGCAACACTGAATTTACTGACTTCGACAGACTCAGCAGAGGCGGTTAGGCTGTGTAGGAGAGGTAGGTAGGTACTCACAATTATTCGGCGTCTTTTGGATAGGTAGTCCATTTACTTGTATGCACAACACTTGGTTTTCGCTTATTTTAATAGTTTTATACAGTTTTTGGAAGTTTTGGAAGGCCTTCACCGTTATTTTTGAATTTTGTTTCGCGGAGCGCACACGCATCGAACAGTGGCAGCAGACATCTTGCTTTTTTTTCTTCTTCTGATGTGACGTCACGAACTTGAGTCTTCCCGTGGCGCCAAATTTGATTCGTGAGCCGCCGATAGGTAGGTAATTGGAAGGAGGGAGGATTTGGGTATGCTGAGGTCTGAACACCACATCACAAATCTCTGCTTATACTGGGGCTAAATAATGCTGTCTCAAAATGTTCAACAGTGTATATTTTTATATAAAACCTTCATGGTTCCATAGCTTCCATATTTTCTACTGACCAACCTAGTTTCATTTCAGTCCAGCAAGTTTCTGACTGACATCGCGTAAAATCCAGTGTAAAAACTAAAATCAAACGATAGCTATCCATCGAGCTATCGCCGAAAAAGTAATAAATTGCGCATCGCGTGACGAGAGAGAAATATGAAGTGTCACCGACGCGCAATATCGCCGCCTAGTAAATCAGCGGGGGCGTATTGGCATAGATACCCACCCTGCATAGGTAATCTACCTACGATACTAAATCTAACTGCGGACAGCTAGTGTGGGCAGGTTTATGAAAGAGAGATTGGAATTCTGTTTATTTGTAATCGGCTTCAAAAATAGGAGGAAATGCTCAATTCCGCTGTGTTTTTATTAATCTCCTATGCTTTTTTACAGCGGAAATTGTTCTTAGAACGTGCGCGTCTTTTGTCTATGACTTCAAATACAATCATTATGAAATTAGCCATTTTGAAAAATGGTTCCTGCATTTCGATTTGATTTACGCGCCATGACACTTTGCGATCCAAAGAGTAGGTACCTACTTAGTCCTTTTATAATTTGATCTAAAGTACGATATGATTGAGCATTGTCTGAATGTTATTTTAATATGTAAGTACCTACTAGATAAGACTAGGAGAACCACGTTCTTAAGCTTGTGTGGGCTGGCGTAGGCTACATCGGATTTTACAGTACTTTTTCCTATTTATTTCCGGCATTTTTTATGAATAAGTGAATTGTTGTTGGATTTTCGTTACAGTGGTTATGATGTTTTCGTTCAAAAATATCACAAGTAGTGTCTGGATTGATTAATTGGCAGAGTCGAAGCGCGGCGCCATTATGAAAGAAGTTGAAGTTGAATAATAATAGTAGATTGTTTCTCTGAACTCGTTTTTAGCTCGTTTACTAGACAAACAACTTAACCCATGACTTTCCTGGCTCAGAACTTTGGCAACATCCTGAAGTACAATAATTCTTCATCATATTTTAATAAGAAACCCGAAAATTTTACTGCGTTCCTCTATCCAAATGAAAATAATAAAACGATTCAACAATATCGGACTAGCTGACACAGCATCTGACACGACCAGCAGAGCAGGACCCCCGTGAAATTCATCTCATCTCCGAATAACAACCAGCGGTGGAAGGGTGAGGGGTCGAGGGTAGCTGGTGATGGGATCAGTTTGACGAGTGACGTGGCTGGATAACCAGGACCTTCGTGATATAGGGCCGCGCCGGATTGGATGGGTGAGATATTGAAGGAAATATTCCTTTCTCACTAGGGACAGTGAGAATCCGAAAACTATTGCGGAATTTTATAGCAAACTAATTCAATGGAAAATATAATATTGGTCAGTTGCTTCTGCGATTGGCTTTCTAGCACATCCATGTTAAGGATGAACAAAAAACCAACGTATGTGATGAATTTACTATCAGTTATTTAGTACCCTTAACACAAGCTCTGCTTAGCTTGGGGCTAGATGGTGCTGTGTGGATTGTCCAGCATTATTTATTTATTTACTACTAGACGATTGCCTCGCGGTTTCACCCGCGTAGTTCCCGTTTCCGTTGGAATTCCGGGATAAAATAGCCTATGTCACTTCCTGAAAAGTAAGCTTCGTAACGGTGAAAGAATTTTTCAAATCGGTCCAGTAGTTTTGGAGCCACAAACAAACAAACACACAGTCAAATCTTTCCTCTTTATAATATTAGTATAGATAGTATAGATCATGTTAACCTCATTGGGCTTTAGATTTCAAATATCCTCAAAAAACTCTTTTATTAAGGGACCTCAAGACAAAAATAGTAAAAATAAACCCTCACTCAATAATTCTCCGTTAAGCCAGTGCTAATAAGCAGTGTTTTGTATTTGTGTTCGTAACTTCAACTGGAGAAATCAAACGACTCTTAGCACTTGCTAGTTCAACAAGGCGGCGATACAAAGGTATTCCTGAGTTCATCACTCATTATATTTTTTCTGTTTATTGGCTGCATTCTAAAAAACTGGTATGAGCCAATGAGCGTCAAAAATAGTATTTTGTATTTATTTAAAACATTACATCTATCTATTCATTATGAATGTAAGCGGGTTAACTACGAACCTATTTTGTGTTGGAAGAACAAGTTAAACACAAACTACGGAAGTTTTTATAGTAAAATTACATCTATTCTTACAGGTACAACCTAATGCAATACAGTAGTCAACATAATAAATCACAAGCAAAATACTTCATTATCATTATCACGAATAACTACATGAAAATTGACTAGCAGAGAGGTTTTCAATTGGGAAGGTTTAAAGCAAACGTATGTAACCATTTTGTCTGTGAAAACGTATAACCAGCCTGTCCGTGTGTAACGTGAAGGGTCGAGCGAGGCTGGACACGGAAATGAGGCCGAGAGTTATTGACAAGGGTAGCTACCTTGAGAATCATTCAATCTTGGACACAGGAAACTGGTAGGACCATTCAGAAAACGCACTTTATGCCGAATCATAGTTGATCTGATTATCACCATTTCAATGATTTAATCGGTTCTGCTATGTGTGGCAAACAAGAACTCCTAGAACACTACATACCTTAAGGTGGTACTCTGGAAGGCTGGAGACAGGACGCTATGACGCAAGTTCGGAGGCCTATACCTAACAGTGTGGACCAACCACGCTCAGATCAGATCTAGGGATCCTATTACCGTTTTCCCTCACATAAGCAGACACACATAAAATCTTGGCTTTTATATTTTATTGCCATACATAGCAGAATATGAGCGTACGTACAAACGGATATTAAAGAGATTTTTTTTTGTTTTATATGTGAGTTTATCACTCACTAAATTTTAATATAGAGATAATCAACGAAAGTTCTGATTGTATATTCTGTTTCAGAAGCTTCTTTTAATGTGGTCCGGGTATCATATGAGCAGAATCATTCCGCGTCGCCAGCTCGGATCGAGTTCCATTTGATGATTGGGAGTATAACTCCATGACGTCATTGTAGAAACGACTCGGCTTTTCTTAGTCTTATCACACTGGCGATTGGCGAGCGATTTCTAGACGAGTGGCTAATAAGGCTTAAATTTTCTCTTGCAATTTGTTTGGAGGCAGAAAAGTTTAGGTAACTAAAACTTTTGTTCAAGCTATTCCTTATCAACACATATACCTACGTCCACTGCTGGTCATGCTTTAGTAATTATGTTAATCAACTTTAGGGCGCTGAACTCGTTCAAAGCGTTAAACTGAATTTATCAAATGATCGGTTTCAATTGCAAACGGCGAAATTAGGCCTTATTATACCAAAGTGGAATTTTCGTACCTAACCATCCAGAAAATCTAATTCAAATAATTCAATCTCAAGAATCATCCGTAACTGTCTGTCATGCTCCCTCCCATATTCAAATTGATTGTGCGACAGGGAAGACTGACCTTTGAACGCCCTCGGACGATTGCCTCGACCCAACGGCCCAACGGCCCAACAGCCCAACTACCCAATTGTCCAAATGCCTTTGTCCGTTTTCTTTACTCCCGAGAGTTTCCTTTCGACTTTTATTTCTATGCGATCTGTTACAAAGTGTTTGTGAAGTTTCTTAACTACCATTAAAGGAGATAGAAATAGTTTATTTGTTTGTTTTCTTTCTATCATCATTACCTATTATTGGATAGCCTTCTCCTTGGAAGATGATAATTTGTTGACATTGTATGTATGTCAACAAATAATAGATCCTTGGCCTTTCTGTTACCAAGGCATTGTCGTTGGATTAAACAAAAATTCAGCATGCTGCTCAAATCATCACAGTGTCATAGGTACTGAGATAAAAAGCTCCGGTATGTAAGTACCTACCTACCAAAATTGTTATGATGGATGGATGTACTGTATAAAATAAAGGATATTAGATTTCTACTGAAAACGTTGTTGGACAAAATACGGAAGTTCATTGTAAGGTTCTCGTCGCTCACAGAAAAATATTTCTGATGTGATGGATGGAGTGTGTGAAAGATGACGACAGTAAGAAAAGTCAAAATGAATGTTGAAAACATGAAAAACTTAGCAGAGTCGTGCCTCCATCAACTTGAGGCTCTCGTAATTGCACCAGGAACCTCAAAACTCCGTCAAACACTTTTCAAATTTAAGTCCTCACTTTTACCATTTACCCTAAATATCATGCAATCTGATTACGGCTCGATCGAGGCGCCTCGTATCGAGGACTCCATTACACGCTCGTTAGGAACACACACGTGCTTCGATCTGAGACTCTCGAATATCACAGTCTTTATTACGTTAGGCGTGGCCTTTGATAGCTTTGGCTTTTATGTCAAAATAGATTATTTTATTGCAAACAGACTCCCTACAGAACTAACACAAAGTATACTTAGGAAGAAACAACTAAAATAACTTACCAGAGAAAGGGCAGTAGCTTCCCTGTGTGTATTATTTAATATCTAAAGTATAATGTATTTTAATTCAAGATTTACCTACTCTACGGCTACCCAACACTGGCTGGGCAATGTCAGAGTAAACAGTGAAATAAAAATCTGCGTAGAGGCAACAACGCCAGTCACGCCCAATTCAAACCTAACTAAATTACTGTCACGTTTTCGCTTCTGTATGAACTTACATTACCCAGCCAGTGTTAGGAGGACCTAGGTGAGAGTGGCCAAATGCCGAATTAAAATTTACTTCAACTTGTATTCGGACTTTACCCATAAAGTTTGGGTAATAAACCTGGTTAAACCTAGGTTTACTCTATCTTCTAGCATTACCATACCACGAATTGAATTAAAAGAAGCTTGCAAATTGAACCATAACGGTCTGTTGATAATAAAATATCTCAAGAAGCAACCCCGCCCAACCGAGTCACAAAAGGCAATACCCAACAACAAAAAGAGTGTGTCGACTTGCGTTTCTATTCTTCCCGCGCAGTATATTAACCCCGGTTATCCGGGTCCGCTAATCCGCGATAAGCGCGGGACAATGCGCCATTGTTCTGGCAACAGTCAACAGAAAGGAAAGTTACGTTGGCGTCCAACGTGGTACAGATCCTAATTTATGAGCTTTTTAAGTAGGTTTTAGGGTTATTGTCATGTTTTTTTCACGTGAAAAGGGTTATATGGCTGAATCCTAATTATAGCGGGGAGATTACCTTTTAGAATATAAATTACTAATGCCAGAAATTGATGATGACCTCCTCGCCGAATTACGGGGACGCCGTCAGTTTCACCGGAGACTAGCCATGTGCGACTTTGTTACAGTGTGTACGTAAACACAAGTGCACTCTCTATTCCTTCACTCTCTTATTCCGATGTCAACATTTTTATCAACTCGTCGATTAGTCACAATTAATTTTGTAAGGTACGTGGTAAGTTACAATGCAAAATACTGATTAATATCAATAATTGCTGTTGTTTTTCTTGCAGTAGGTATTATCGGATATAAATGCGTTTAATAAGTTAGTAAAAGTTTGCGCCCAAGACGGGGCTTCTTGTCCAAGACCGCACCTTTGAGTATTCGCTATGCTAAGCAATTAATTAATTCAAACTTTTGATTTCAAAATAATCTTTGTTTTTCTTATGTAAGTACAGGTTCAGGCCATTAATTTACAACAAAAGGTAGCCCCACGTTGGGCGCCAAACGTTAATTTCTTTGTAAATATCAGAAAAACAAAATGTTGCAATATAATTTGTCAGGCGCACCCCAAACTCAAATGAAGCGGCACCTCACTTAAAAACATGATCCTGTTTCTCTTTTGTTGCCTTTTATTTTCGCCTATTCATCGTCGACATCTTTATTGCAGGGTTATATGGTTTCACAGGTGACACTTATTTCCAAAGCGGTAGAGTTCAGAATAGAAGGGCTGTTTAACCCTCTCTAGTGTGTCGGTAGATGTGAAATGAAAATATATCAGGTGTTTTGTTTCGATGCAAATTGTAACGTGTGGTGTTATTGTGTTATGTTCTACTTTGCGGATATCGCTTGGCGGATTCTGTTCTCCTGGTACTTTCGGGGGAATGTTCTCGCATATGTACGAGTTATTCTTTCATATTGGATTTGATAAAAATAAGTTCGAGGATTTATTGCGAGAGTTTTTCCACAAAACGAACGAGTCGAAAGAAATAAGAAGGAAAATATGGTGATGGAGGATTTCTAGTCGTGTTGGTCAAAGTGATGGAAAACTTATGCTATGATTTAAATAGAAAAGTAGAAATGCATTAAAAATTACAAAACATGAAATAAATAATATATAATGCTGGACAATTCACACAGCATTATCTAGCCCCAAGGTAAGCAAAACTTGTGTTATGAGTACTAGATAACTGATATAAATAATAATATGCGAGTACATAGATAGATATTTTTTTATTAAACATAGAAAACGACCAAAACACCCTGAACAAATATCTGCAGATCGTACAAATATTTGTCCCGAGGCTGAAATGATTGAAGCAAAAATTTATTTCTTAGCTTTACCACAACAATCATTGACTTGACTTTTTAAAACAATACAATAGGGTATATGCATATATTTTTTTTATGTTCTAATCGATAATTTAGGTTAGTACATTAGCAAAAAAAAAACCCACATAATTTTAAATTATTAAGGTAAAAAACTACAATAAACTGCACTCAGTTTCGATTGATAAAAAAGCTGCCCTTGTGGCCCTTGTTCTGTGACGTCACGTTTTACAATCTCAACTGTCTACTCAAAGTGCCTCTGAGCTGCTTCTTCGTTGATTTTTCAATCAAAATAAAATTAGATACAAGTAAATGATAAAACCTAATATTTAACTTTACAGAAAACAAGAAACAACCGAGAAATTATACAAAAATATATGCCGCCGAAGCTTCATGACAATACAAAATGTGAGGTGTGACGTCAAGGCTCGCTCTGACCAAGCAATTGAGATTTGAAATATCTACTTTTCAATGATTAAATTCACAATAAAAACCTCCAAAAATATAAATATACAGATATATTTCTATAATACGTAAAATAATAATTAGCTTTTTTGAAGTCACGTGCATTATAGTCTTTTATTTGATGTAATTTTCTTTGTAAATAAAGATATGATACAATCATGTCAAAATATATAATGTTTGGTAGTGATTTCAAATTAATAATACTGGACAATTCACAGAATCATCATTTTGCCCTAAACAAAGCCCGCCTAGTAGACGGGAATTGAACCCGCTACCTCCTGCGTCTCAGATGGATCTGGTTGTGCCACGGAGGTCGTCGATATGATTCTACTTATATCAGTTTCAGAATTATGGTAGGAACTCATAATATTTTATTATTATTTATTTGGGAAACAAAAAGCTTACAATGCTTGTTTATCAATACATAAAACTAAAACAAATAAAGCTAAAACAGTATCCGCCTGTAGAACATAAATATTACTTACTATGGGGCTAGATTGCTGTGTTGAATGTCTAGCAGTAAGTATATATTTGTCTTACCTATACATTTTGATTGGTGTTCATCAAACACCTTTGGTTTTTAAAACAGAAGAGAGCGAATGATTGGGCATCTTTTACGACATGACAGCTGAAGAAATAACATCTTTTAACAAGGAAAAGTAGGAAGATGACGAGAAACAGGAAGACTAAAAATGTCAAAGGAGCCAAATCAAGGAGAAAGTCACTGTCTTGTCGTTTAAAGAAGTAAGAGAGACCGCTATAAACAAAGAAAAGTGGAGGAAATTGCATCATTACACTGACAAGAGCTAAGCTCTTCAATTCATATTACCTTTACATTTAAACGGAAGAAAATTTAACTGAAATAATAATTGTAAATTTTTAAAGCCAATTGATATAGGTAGCTTGAAAGTTTATTTTCACCAATACCATAAAATTTTAACCTCACAGTTGAAATCCGCCCTCGCGCCATAACAATAAAAATTGAAATTGAAAGCATCCAAGGAAAATGGCGGCAGATTCCCGAAATCCCCGCAGATATTATTGAACGATTCGATAAAACTATCGCTTGGCATACAGCGAGAGGCGACAACGTACAGAGGATATAGTAACATTACTATTTCGAAGCATGTCATATTTTTTACTCTCTAAAACTTTAAATGAGACCTTAGTTAGTATGAATTTACATAGTTTACGAAGACAATGAAAGTCATCGTTTACTTCATTAGATTTAGCGCTTTGCATCACCTTGCCGGATACTGAGAAGACATCAGTGTGCTGTCAATTGTGTCTTCGGGTGGGGTGTGAGCGGAGCGAGTCTATAATATGATCAGAACTTAGCGATTTGTACGATGTTAACTTAAGGGTAAAGTAAAAGTAGAAATATTTATTTAGTCATCAATATTTACTATCAATATTTAGTCGAACACATAAAATATAAATACCACATAAATTTAAAAACAATTAATAAAAGAGACGTAACAAAAATGGTTACCAATAGAACGCTGGTGTTATCCAAAATATTTGAGCAGGACCACTGAGTGTTGCGGCAAAAAAGAAAATATTTTGGTTAGTTTCAGATATAATTTAGTTTTAATTCGTTTATTTGGTTAAAATACGGGACTGACATAGTCTCAGAAACTTAAATAATTAAGAATAATTTTAAAAAAGACAAAAAATACACTTTTTCGTATTGTAGGTACAAACTCATACAAGGATCAGCTCATAAGTGAATCATACTATTTTCGCCGCTCATTGGCTGAATTTTAATTAAGAATATAAAAAAAAGCGAGACACGCTCGCTGCGCGCCCGCGGCATCGTCGCGGCATGCTCGCTGCAAACTCGCGGGTAGCTCGCTGTGCACTCGCCACGCTTTGAACTCTCCAAAAATTTGAAGGCTTTTAGCCCGAACTTTTATTGAAAAACTACACACTTGTCTCAAAACTATAAGTTACGAGACTAGATAGCGCCCCGGCGTGTTGTGAGTTGGCGCGAGAATACAGCGGGTGTGCGTAATGGCGGCTATCAATATACGACGCGATATTTTTGAGGCAGTTACTGCGGGCCCGGCCGGGGCCCGGTGCGTAGAGGCAGTGCACGTGTTAATACGTAGCAACAACATTACAGAAATCACATACAATCATTAGGATTGTTTTGAAAAAACTAAAAAATCCCCTTTTTTACCCGGTTTTTAAGTTTTCCGGGACAAATACCTACTAATTTCTCGAGAATCATAAAATATTATCTGTGATATTATTATGGGACTACTATTATTTTTTTATTTATTTTTTAGACGGAGAAATCAACGAACAGATTGAATAGAACATAGAACGTCCTCCTTGTTTCCTTTTAAAAATGAAGCGTCTCGATATTATCAAGAAATCAAAGTGTGCGCTCCGATCAGCCAGGAACGGTTACATTTCTGAAGCATCGTCAGTACAAGTCATCGATGGTTAACACTTACTTTTAGAAATACTTTTAACTTTTTGAGTCCCCGGCCATATATTTAGCACATCGGTAGTTAAGAGCTGGAAATTGGTCGGGAAACAATTTCCGACCGTGGCATCAAATTTAACAAGCATTTTATGGTGTGCAGTAAACGAGCAGCTTTTTAAATTTTATGATGAGGTACCTAGTGGCTTGGGTCATTGGTTTTAGGGTTCCGAACCAAAACCATAAAAAGAAACCTTTATGGGATGCCCCGTTGGTTGTTCTTAATCTATAGGATTTGAACAGAAGGTAGAGGGTTTCAGTCCAAAGTTATGATATGAGCGGTCAAAGCCGCTCATATAATTTAATTGGAAACCTACTTAAGTTTCCTAGAGGAAACTATTAAATTCGCATTTATACAAAATTAAACAAGTCACATGTTGATAAAACTAAACTAAAACAGAATGCTCAATTTCATTAAAAAAAATCAAAATCAAAAACTCTTTATTTCCTTAGATACAATAAAAGTACACTTAGAAAAGGTCAAATTATAAAACTAAATTATGAATAACATGAATAAAATAGAAGGTTAAACAAACTTACCTTTAAGATTGGCCATAATTACACGGATTGCTACATCCGAAGAGTGTATACCATTTAATAATACCATTTTTTTTACTCTTCACAGAATGAGCTCAAATTTAATTTTAACCATCGCTTAATTTTCGTCGTCTACGCTAGAACAAGCCGATCTTTCTAATTATTTTAACTTAAGCCTTTTAAATCCAAGCTTATTTTCTAGCCTTAATAAAGGCTTTCTAAATGCTTAACATTAACTAAGTAAAGAGATTATAAGACCTTAATAAGTTATGATCTCAAGTTGTCTAAATAATCGTAAACAGAAGTGAAACTCGCGTCGTTACGAAGTTCCTCGGCAAGCAACTAATAACCTATCGCATTTGAAACACCTCCACCGCGGCAACACCGACTGTGTCGGAGATAATTCAACTGAACAGAAGTGGAACTAATATTAAAAATAAAAGTTACAGGTTTTATCATCACTTTTTAAACTAGACAACCTCAGTGTCGCTGAGACTGAAGGGCTGCCGTTTTCGTATAAGGTTGCAGGCTCGATTCGATCGCCGTGAGACAAATCTGTGTATTATCTGCAGGCATTTTTTCGGGTCTGTGTGAACAAGTACAAAATACGAAAAATACACAATGTCATTTACAACAAAATCTACTTACGTTTAAAATACCTTAAAACGTTTTATTCTGACGCTATAGTTAGTATCATCATCATCAACAACAGCCCGTATACGTCCACTGCTGGACATCCGGCCTCCCCCAAACGACGCCACGAATAGCGCTTCTGAGCCGCCTCCATCCATCAACTCCCATTAATGAATTTATTTGCATTAATATAGGTTAACAATGCTGGTCTTAGAGTAGAGTATCACTGTATTTGACTTGACAGACGTGCAAATGTTCAGTAGTAACTTAGATAGGTACGGTACATTATAGTTACACAATTAATATTCTCGTAAAGTTATACATTATACAAGTTTGCTTTAAAGATATTTAAAAAATTATATCGAACACGTCATGCTTATAATTATGACCGTCAAGTATGTATAGTTACCAAAGTTAGTTAGGTACCTGTGACTTGTAAAACTAAAACTAGAAACTTATGCCTCCAGTTAATAAAATAATTTGTTTATACATACAAAACAATCAAATCAGATTCGTATCTATGAATTGACATGTATGTTGATATTTTCTGTTCTGCGACAGACGTGCTTCCCATGATTAGTTCTCACTCGCGGACGCCCGGAGTGTCGCTTCTACTTCTTATTACCCATTTCACACATCCCCGTGCTTTAATCTAATACGTGCTCCACATCAACCCACAAACCCGAACCAATATGCCTCTTAACTCTTGACGCTTAGAGTTCATTTTAGCTTGAGACTTCCACAAGTGTGTTTTAGATTTACCCGAAACGGTTGAAAATGAAAAATGATTTTTAAAAAATTCAAGTTATATTTTTGCAAACTTGAAATATTACGCCCCTTATAGAAACCATGTTAAGCGTCTTATTAGATACATGTGAAAATCATTGGCTTTTCTTAGATTCCTCGATTTAATGAAATTCCAGAGCCCGAGTAGTACGTCCGGTCGTCAGTTTTCAATCAATTCCCGCTAACGGTGCGGCAAGGCGTGTCGGGACATGCAAAGCGGGTTCTGCAGATCTCGGAAAATACGGAAGTTTTCATTTATTGACGTAAAGTTAGTCTATTTCATATATTGAACAATATTTGTTAACAATTGTTGTACAATCAATTTACTGACCGGTGTTACGGGGCGTAATGTAACATTCGCAGCGAGCATGCTACGTTACACCGTGTGCTACAATCCGTCTCATAGCTCGTTGCTCATGCCTTCTTTCCCAGCACTGACTGCTCGAACGCTCGCCGTGTAACACGGTACAGTACGGCCCGTAACACCGGTCAGTACCCAGCTTTAGAGGTGCCAGGTCATTGCAGCCCGGTAGTCCGTAGGTACGACCAGGACACTTCGCCTCTAAGTGTTTGAATATTACCTATTTAAGCAAAAATATTTTTTTTAAGCGTCAGCGCCGAGAGGAACTTCTATCGAACAGTCGTCTGCCAAAATGCCGCGTGCCGTGCGTGCGCCGTACATCCCGCACACCCGTGCATTTGGAACGCAAACCGAACTTGCCGAGGGGTCGGCGGCGGGGCGGGGTGAGGAAGCCCGGTCTGGTGGGGGACGAGGAGTGTCCAATCTAAACGTTAGTATTATTATATATTCTCTGACGTGGGTAAAAAATATTCAGTAAGTAAAGAAACGGGGACAAAGGCAAGGAGAACGAATGATTATACAACTTCTGGACAATCTTATTTGAAAACAAATCATTGTTTATCTTTATCGGTTTACCTTTTTGTTCATGAAACAAACCCAAACAATAAATATGGAAACTTTGGGAATCCCTTTTCTATTTATTAGAGGGAGTGTACCTTTTGTTTGTCGAGACCGGACGTTAAATTAGATGACTATGAAATACATTTTTGGATAAAATGAAACGGGCTAGAAATTAGATCTCTCTTTTTTTTACAAAGAAATAGCCTTTATTCACAAAGAAAATTATCCTAGTATTTACAATTGAAACAATTGAGCTAACTGCAAACTGTTGCAAACAGTCTACAGGTAGCTCAACTGATCAATATCAATACCAGTCGGAAGCGCCCCAAGGAAATTAACGAAAAATCATTTATCATCAACCACCTGCTTACCCAACGTACCTACACAAACAGATGGCGAGGTAAGGTAAGTAGGGTAAGTGCCAAAAACACTCAGAACCTTACAAAATGGTTCAAATCTCGAAGCACGAAATTGGCGACAAAATCAGTACTTTTTTCACGGAACCCTAAAAGCGAATTTAACGATGTGCGATTGGAATCTGCGATATATACGTGAATGCGTTATGTCTACATACAATTACGAGTGTCTGTCTGTCGCACAAAGGGCTATCATCGCTGCGGGGGCGGGGCAGGGGAGTATTTAGAGCGGGGGTATGGGGCCATGCCGAGAAACTGGACCTACTCCTGGGCTCACACTAAGTACCGCTTTTTTGATATAATACAGATTTTCTTCTTGGAAGCAAAAAAGGGCACAAATTTAATTTGAAACTTTTATGTGATTGATATACTCAAATTGGTTCAATCAATAAAGTGTTTTTTGTATTATTCCATATTGACTGCATTCTCTTAATAATAATAATCTTCTCTTAATTTAACATGCGCTGCACTGTGGCGCAATGTGATAGAAATCTGATCATCTTATGTAAAGGTTACTTTTAAAAATCGGAAAAACTTTTTTAATTCTTGTAATATTAGCTTGTCTTACCAATCACTTATTCATACATCCGCCCCCACGTACTCATCCTGGATCCGTCCCTTCAGGGACAGGACGTACCTAAGGGAGGCCTGAGACAACTTTCGCTGACGAAACCAGTCAGAAAATTGGAAGTGAGTGTGATCGAACCGTGTGACAGACAGCCCGCGGTTATTTTATATACGGAGTAATTGAGGGCTGGAGGTGACAGTGAGGGTTACTTGAATTTAACAAAATAAATCTGGATTTTAGCAAAAAAAATCCGTTTAATTGGGAATGCTCCTAAGGGGCTACTTCGATAGGCGTGTTTTGAACCGGGACGGCGGCGGCGGCGGCGGCGGCGGCGTGTGGAACACACTCATGAACATAATTTAATTTGTGTCGGAGTTTTATTGCATAGCTTTACAATTTGTGTTAAATTCTCGGAGGTGACTCCGAGGACATCATGTCATTGCGATAGCAGTAACGCGGTTGAATCGTCGGAAATAAAAACAAAGGCACCGGTCTGATAAAACCGGATTGGATAATTTAACATTTGCGGTCATAAAATATTTAAGTAACCAACATTAGGTAAGTACTTATATTCATTATTATTTATTTATCGCAATCATTGTGTACATTTGTAGATATCTTGGTATCTAAGTAATGCATATGAGACACAATGGTACGGTACCCTAGCAACTGTTTTTACAATTAAGGAGGTAGCAAAGGCGCCTTCGCATGCTATTTGGCCCTAAGTCCAGCTGTGGCCCGGGAAAATACTGTTGATGATGATGGTAAGTGTAACTGCAGGCGATTCACTTAACTTTACATAGAAATGGTGTTGATTCTGCGTAAAGATGAGAGCACTAGCACAGACATCGAGGGAGAGTCGATCGCCAACTCACAACATAAATCTTGTTCCAACTGGTGTGAGTGGAGGAATCATCAATCATTATAATATTATTTTCGTTCTGTAATGAACACCAATCTTTGATTTCACTGAATTTATGCATGGAGCACAGTCACCGAAAAAAGCAGACTTTTTAGTGTGAATATGTGACACTACCCGGCGCATAAGCATTAGCCATGAAACTGTCAGCAGTTTAAAAGATACAAGTCAATGGATAAACCCAAAGTTTCAACTGCATTAAAAATTTTTTTAGTTGATGAGCAGATTTTCAAAATGATATTAGAATTTTAATATTTATAACTCGCCAGAAACATTACCGTTCTTGCCAACCTTATTTTTGCAGCAACAGAATCTCGCTACTGACCGTTTAATTCCGTATTAAACTAGCGCTGATATAGAAAGCTCTCGCTCTATTTTCTTCCTATTTCCATGTGCTAAGCTCTTTCGTCGAGATTATACTGAAATTATTTCCCGAACCATTTTCCGTTCAGAATAAGTAGGTACGAGCCAAGACTTGGCCATAAACTGCGTTCTATTGCAACCGGCTGAGTTAGGGAGTCGACGCGACGCCCTAACTTTGTAGGGTTATAACTGCATAAGGAGTGTTATTCGCTATTACCATTGAATAGACATCAGCTATGTTCATTTTGTGGTCATAGCAAATAACATGGGCATTATTATTACTAAAAACATACAAGTATAGTACGGATAGTCGCAAGCACTAAAAATAACGATTTAAGAGGCTCAAGATCCTTCCGTTACCTCGCATGTACATCAGGGAATCTGTGTCTTTGTCGAGCAATACCCTCACTGTTTTTAGAGTTTGACAAACTGATGGTCTTTACCACATAACTTATTTAGATTTTATTTTTTACACCTTTTATTATCAATTCAAAAGAATTCAATTTCAATAATATTTAATGACATTAGGAAATTTTAAATATTAAAATCATGCTATACAATAACTGCGTTTATTTGCGTGTGCAGTTTTGCACACAATTTTAAGAATTTTACTGCAAAATGCGCTGAAAGTTAATTTTGACTTAGATACAGAATTATTTAACTGAAACTAAACTGAGACTGAGAGAGAACTTATTTTGACTTACATCGTAACACGTTAAGTTATGATATGACATCGCACGTTCACGGAATCGTAACGAATACGGACGTAGATTTACGGTGGATTAAAATGAGAGAATTATGTACGGGAATATTAAACTACCTAGTCTGGGGCTTGTCTTATACACGGCCGCCGTGGCGTAGTGGTGGTATGGACCTGTAAGACCTGTAGGGATACTTTTGGTTCCATTTGACTACCACAGCTATCATGCTTTTTAACCGATTTCGAGAATAGGATTGGGGTCTATTTTCGGATGTACCTATGTATTTTTTTTAAATCTTTTTTATGTATGTTCGTCGATTTCTTCGCCGATAATGGACCGATTTTGAAAATTCTTTCGCTATTGTAGAGAGATAAGTACTTATTACCTATTTAATTTATTTAATTAGAGTGTTGGTGCCGCAAACCTTAAAACAGTGTAAAATTATGGGATTCAAAGTCGTTTTGTAGTTTTTTTTAAAACAACCACATTAGGTATCTTATATTCTCTTGTATCTTGTGGGACCACGTTCAGCGGTGGACGTACATATGCTGGCATGTGCTGCGTTAAACATCCAGTAGAAATAAAAACCTGCTCTGAAATAGAAGACTTTTATGAACTCTGAAAAAGTTAAAAAGTGAAAAAGCTAAAATAGTACTTGATGCTCTTATCGGAGAAGCCATGGCTTCCCACGTTCTATTCGTTTTCTATTTCTCGTTATTTTATTCATAGTCTCTTGTCCCATTTGCAAGTATTTACAACCAGACATACTTTCAGGGGGTTGTTTGTAAATGTGGCTTCACACGTAATTTCCGTTAGATTAGACCGCGGCCCTATAACCTACATCTCATAAACAAGACATTTATAATTTAAATAAAGTACACTGGCGGGAACTACTGTATCTACTTATCTATTTTACGACTAATGTTGCTAAGCTAAATTTCTTCTAAATATTCATAATCTTTACAAAGTACTACGTAGGGGCCTGATATTATTTTTATTACTATTTAATCTTTCGCGATTTGTCAACATAATTAATGATTTTATCGGGTATTTATCGCGTACCTTTTTTTATTATTTCCGTCGTCCTACGTTTCTACCGCGTTACAGCGACCGTGGTCACGGGGCGACTGATGATCGCTGTAACGCGGTATAAACGTAGGGGAAATAATAACAAAAGGTACGCGATAAATACCCGATAAAATCATTTTTTATTAATTTTATTGTAGTTGGTAGGGTTTTAAGGTTTCCTTTACGTTCTGGTTTTTCTGCTGAGGTGATCCAACTTTCTCGTGAAAGAAATTTAGTAAGAAAAAGCTCTGGTTAGAGGAACAAGTTGACAAGAATTACATCTATTGCTATTTTTTAACCAATACCAATTTAATAATATGTGACCAAATTGAAACGCGTGTAAAATAATAAGTCAGCTATAAAGCTATCGTAGTTTGACGAATTTTTTGTTAATTATTATTTATTTATAAATTTATCGTGAATGTAAGCGGGTCAACTACGAACCTAGTTTGTGTGGGACGGAACCTCACTCACCCTGAAGAAGTCCCACCTTGGTGTTCTTCCACTACATACAAGGTTCGTAGTAAACCCGCTTACATTCATTACGAATTTTGTAGCATATGAGATTCGCAGAATCAAACATGAAAATAAATCCAGGTACGTAATTAAACACCGTCGCCGTTTATAAATAAGACTCCAACAAGCTACGTCGCTATTCTCTATCAGATGGAAGTCACGCCAAATGCGACCTTATCGACGCGAATGTAGGTTACTTACTTCTACGTACACTCAGAGGGAAAATTTAATGGTAAGTACCTACTAGCTTCTGCACACGGTCTTGCTCGCGAATTTCTGGGATAAAAGTAGCCTAGCAGCTGGCTTCACTGACGCAGATTATTACATTAACACATCCACCGGCCACCGGCTCGCCCTGCGTGTGCACGTAATTTTTATTCCAGTGCAGGTGACGCACCTGGTGCGTCCACCGTGAATGGCATCCGGCACGTACGCGGCATCCGGCAAGACATAATGCAATTTGTGGTGGCATTGAAGATGTTAAGGCATTGATTGCCCAGACTAAGCGGTGAGAACCGCGGGAGCGCGCCGCGGCACGGTGGTGGGGGTAGCCACGTGCGTCTTAGGCCATGAACGTGTTAACTAATTAATAGTCAAAGGTCTTGTCAATGCTTTACCTTCCAGAAAAACTTCATTATATCATTTAAACAACCGATTTGTTAAAACTAGTTTTTTTTGTTTTTCACTTCGCGCATCGCAGAAGTTCGCAACAATTTTTGCTTTTGAAATCTTTCATTCGTCCGTTGTTGTTCTGTTAGGTATAGTAATCAGTATTAGCTAATTCATAAATGTCTTTGTCCACATAAAAATATTTTGGATTCCAAAACCGAATAACAATAGTATAAAATCTATGGGAGATTTTTAAGTCTTACTAATAACACAAAACGTATCTAGATTGTGTTAGTCTCAGAATGACACATGTTGGCATTTTACCTTTGATGAAAGAAACTACAGATGGAGGGAGGCGTGTCAAACGTGTCCTGTCAAGGTATCCAGAGTTTGCACGCACTATCTAGAGTTTCTATAATCTATGAACGATTCTGCGATATCCTCGCATTGTTGCCATCGTCATAGCAAAGCGATCGTAAAGTACAAATAAAATAAACAAATAAACGTATCGTAATGGGTTGCTATTGTTCTGGCATTACGTGTTGTTAATTAGTACACGTTGCAATAAATATTCTAT
The DNA here is from genome assembly GCA_963564075.1 of Eupithecia subfuscata. Lineage (NCBI taxonomy): Eukaryota > Metazoa > Arthropoda > Insecta > Lepidoptera > Geometridae > Eupithecia > Eupithecia subfuscata. The sequence goes on from OY751123.1 coordinate 227,407, forward strand.
TATGCACATTTGGTATTCATTGAAAATACGCAAACGCGTGTGTGGTGTAGCCACACTGCACTCTCATACGCACGACTGTCAGTCTGTAATGGTCCTTCGGAGAACATAAGGATTAACTAAGGAATATCTACACACCAAAACACAGTTTTCTCCAGGAAAATGTTTATTGACACAGTTACGCGAATACAAAGGTAGGCACAGTAAGATTGTCTGTTATGTACATGTGTCATCTGGAACACTGGGAAACACCAGAGATAGTACACATACAATAAATAATACACAAAACCGACAGGCAGAAAATCCGTTGAAACCGGTATCTTTTTTATCGAGCGCGTGTCTCTGGCGTGAAAATTTTCCTGACAGATCTCCTGTCAGATGATCTACAGATCTCCTATCAGATGACTGGCAAATAATCTACTGACAGATGTACAGACGGAGGCGTCAGCCACGGTGCGTTTCGTTTCTACTTTTGTAATTGACTACCACAGTCCGACCACATCTGACCAAGTTATCGCAAACGTGCTCTAATTAGATTTGACAGCATGTGCAAGGCTGTGCTCGCTATGACCTGGCTAACTTAAGTGGACCATAAAAGAATTGTAGCTGTAAACTTACCTCTATCTGACGAGCAGTCTCTAACGGAGCGGTTGCTTGCTCCTCGACCTTCCTACGAGAGCACACGACAGTGACCGTAGTATTTAGACAAACACGAACTACGTGACTCATTAGGCCTCGACCAGTTTAAAGGGGTTTGAAGTTTCATGTAAACAGAGTATGTATTCGATCCCGCAAAACAGGCCTTCCCTTAGTCGAGTGCCGGGTCGTAGTTTTTTATCATATCTACTTAAACTAGTCACCACACAAGTCTAATCTAAAACCTATAAATATCTGCACTAATATTATAAAGAGAGGAGATTTGTATTTTTGTATGTTTGTTATGAATAAACTTAAAAACTACAGGACCGATTTCAAAAATTCTTCCACCTTTCGAATGCTACATTATCCCTGAGTAACATAGGCTATATTTATATGTTTTCAAAATAAATTTTCACCTGAGCGAAGTGTTAATATTTTTATAAGGTTCAAAAGGCACAGCACCAAAGGTGCCGGCCTAGAATTTACACCACCCCAAATCTTCCCGCGGGCGACGTAAGAGATATCTACCGGGAGCAGGCAGCAGCGCCCCCTGCAGAATAATTCTACCACCGAACTGCGATCCCCAACCCGCATGCCCAGCGTGGGGATTATGGGCACTACCCCCATGAGATAAAATTCAATAAGACGCTTATCAATATAGCCTGTTGAGGTGAGGTGAGCTGATAAGCTTTTTGGAAATTAACTTTTTGTAATTTAATTTGTTTTTTTGTATCTACGGTCTTATCAAAACAAATATTTTTGAGTTTGAGGGCATCCTCATCAGCAGACATCTATTATGTCCACCACAGGCGAAGTTGGAGGGTCGATTCTTACGTCAGGACCGCCGCGACGGTCACGGCCTTGGGTACTTGAGCACACACGAAATTTTAATTAGTTTAAAGCTTTTAGCAACCAATAAAACAGTTAAATCGTCCATCTATCCATTTAAAATCCAATTGAAAATAGTGCAGTCAACTCAGCTTACGTCGCGTAATTACTGATGCATGGGATTTAATTTAAAACAGACAGATGGACAATGCACCCCCTGCACCCCTCGCACCCCACTTGCACCCCCAAAAGGGAGGGGTTGAATTATGATATTTGTGAAGCTCTGTGAATTTAGATGCGCATTTGGTTATTAGCTCGCAAATAACTTTCAATGGACGCACGGGTTTGGAATAATTGGGATTCATTTCGGTTTAATTCCCGTGCGAGGTTTTATTTATTTGCATCCGGACCATTTTAGTAACTAGTTTGCGGCAAAACTTACAGAACTCTGTAAAAAATGGAAAAGAGGACTTTGTCTAGCAGTGGGACACTCTAAGTAATTAATAATTAGATTGTTTTGATAAAATTAAAAATTGACTAGAAATTCCTTAGGATAAATGTAAATCCCTCGGAGATAAAAAAATTCATGGGACCATTTTGGGTTCATCTTATAGAACTGCAAAAAAGTCATTCTAATAGATCCATAAATGATGAAGAAATCAATGGACATACATTCATACAAAAATCATACAGACAGCCGAACATACACAGAATATTTTGGCTTATTCCAATAATCCCCTGCCATAATCCCCTGCGAAGGGGATTCCTGGACTTTTTGTCCAGAAATCCCCTGCCGGCTCAAAGAGAAGACGCACAGGGGATTTGTGGACAAGAGTTCCAGAAATCCCCTGATCCACTTATTCACACCGTAAGTAGTTGTTCGTTTTTGAAATAATCAAATGCAAACAACTACGTAACCTCACCTTATAAGTAGAATATACCAAAATATTAACATTTCATTCAGGAATTTCCGAATCACAATAGGGTTTCAGCTGATTTCGAGTAGTTTTTTTACGCTGTTTTTTCGTCCCATTATTTTGTTCCATTAATAGGACCACGAGGGAGAACTACTCGTAGTCCCATTAGTACCTATGTGCGGTTGTGGAAATTTTCGTCCTGTATATATTTTCTGCATGGATACACAGGTTTCGTCCAACACGCGTCCAACACAACAAGAATTCCAAATATGACAGCTAATGTAAAAATGACAGCTGATGTCAAAAATGACGGCTAATGTCAAAAATGACAGCTGATGTCAAAAATGACAGTGGATGTCAGAAATGACAGCTGATATAAGAAAACGACTGTTACAGTCAGTTAGAATTGATCAAAAATGACAGAGGTTGGCACCAAAGTCAAGGAAGAGTAGTTTCAGAGATGTGGCCGTTTGAAGTTTGACAGCTGTCATCGAAAATGTAGACCACTTCAATAGCTATATGCGTTGGCCCGCTGTATAGCAATGCTGATGCGTTGCGCCAGATATTCACCAGCTCTCGGGTCATGCGTCGCTTCGACCAGACGGATTTCCTCGGAAGATGGGAAGGCGCAAGTGTGTCGACCACACAATGAGCCACCCCAACTTCCATGAAACTAGTGTCATACCGTCGGGCCTCTTACCATCGTCACGCAACAGACCATTCGGTTCGAGAATAAATGGTACGTTAGCGGTGACAAAGGCCCGCCGGATGATTTCATTAAGGCTGGCGTGGCGAGATATCCGACCGGGGCGGCCCTAGTACACGTAGTAATCCGTGATGACCAAGCTGTTTGACAGCAGTACCGCACTGGCATTGATGAGGCGCGCAACACCTTACACCCAACCGAAGACATCTCTGTCATTTTTGATCAATTCTAACTGACTGTAACAGTCGTTTTCTTATATCAGCTGTAATTTTTGACATCCGCTGTCATTTTTGACATCAGCTGTCATTTTTGACATTAGCCGTCATTTTTGACATCAGCTGTCATTTTTGACATTAGCTGTCATATTTGGAATTCACTGTCATTATGTATGGAAATTAATTAGTAAGAATTGGACGAACTGCGCACGGTTTCCTGACGAACTGCTTATTGGACGAAACGCTTGTTGTGTTGGACGCGTGTTGGACAAAACCTGTGTATCCATGCAGAAAATATATACAGGACGAAAATTTCCACAACCGCACATACTAATATAATATAATATATATAATATATAATGCTGGACAATTCACACAGCATTATCAAGCCCCAAGCTAAGCAGAGCTTGTTGCTAATGGGACTACGAGGAATAGTTCTCCCTCGTGGTCCTATTAATGGAACAAAATAATGGGACAAAAAAACAGCGTAAAAAAACTACTCGAAATCAGCTGAAACCCTATTGTGATTCGGAAATTCCTGAATGAAATGTTAATATTTTGGTATATTCTACTTATAAGGTGAGGTTACGTAGTTGTTTGCATTTGATTATTTCAAAAACGAACAACTACTTACGGTGTGAATAAGTGGATCAGGGGATTTCTGGAACTCTTGTCCACAAATCCCCTGTGCGTCTTCTCTTTGAGCCGGCAGGGGATTTCTGGACAAAAAGTCCAGGAATCCCCTTCGCAGGGGATTATGGCAGGGGATTATTGGAATAAGCCAATATTTTGTTAGTTTTAACGAAGTTGCTCCAAAAAAACAAGTAGAAAAAAAATTGTAAGAACGGATTTTAGAAAGTTCTTAAAATCTGTATTAAAAGATAGTTCTAAAAATAAAAAAATAGTTCTAAAGATTCTTAGCACAGGCGGCTTTCAGATAACAGGAATATTCTTCCTGGCTTCATCCTCCATAGACAGTTCATTTATGGAACTAATGTGATTTTCGTCTTATATCCTTTTGGTTCTTCAAAAGAACTAAAACCTGACATAAATAACACAAAACAGACTCCGAATAAACTCTGACTCACAATAACTGCAGACTATGCGGCATCTTGTACGACAGCGAGGCGAGCCGGCTCCATGCAAACGTCCTGTAATTATTTTCAGTATGTATTAAAATACGAATTATGGCTAGAAGCTGCTTTGTTTTATCACGGAATAGAGAGTGCACTTGTGTTTGCACGCACTTATGCACTATCCTACTAATGTTATAAAGCCGAAAGTTTGTGAATCTGAATTTTTGTTACCCAGGATCTCCAAAACTACTGAACAGATCAAGATGAAATTTGGCGTACACTTAGTCCAAAACCTAACTTAGATAATAGGCTATTATACCGAAAATACGCGTGTAAAGTAAGACTACGAGTCTCAGTCGAGACTGGCTGCCGTGGCCGAAGTAAGACTACCGAGTCTCAGTCGAGACTGGGTGCCGTGGCCGAAGTAAGACTACGAGTCTCAGTCGAGACTGGCTGCCGTGGCCGAAGTAAGACTACCGAGTCTCAGTCGAGACTGGGTGCCGTGGCCGAAGTAAGACTACGAGTCTCAGTCGAGACTGGCTGCCGTGGCCGAAGTAAGACTACCGAGTCTCAGTCGAGACTGGGTGCCGTGGCCGAAGTAAGACTACCGAGTCTCAGTCGAGACTGGGTGCCGTGGCCGAAGTAAGACTACGAGTCTCAGTCGAGACTGGCTGCCGTGGCCGAAGTAAGACTACCGAGTCTCAGTCGAGACTGGGTGCCGTGGCCGAAGTAAGACTACCGAGTCTCAGTCGAGACTGGGTGCCGTGGCCGAAGTAAGACTACGAGTCTCAGTCGAGACTGGCTGCCGTGGCCGAAGTAAGACTACCGAGTCTCAGTCGAGACTGGGTGCCGTGGCCGAAGTAAGACTACGAGTCTCAGTCGAGACTGGCTGCCGTGGCCGAAGTAAGACTACGAGTCTCAGTCGCGACTGGCTGCCGTGGCCGAAGTAAGACTACGAGTCTCAGTCGAGACTGGCTGCCGTGGCCGAAGTAAGACTACTGAGTCTCAGTCGAGACTGGCTGCCGTGGCCGAAGTAAGACTACGAGTCTCAGTCGAGACTGGCTGCCGTGGCCGAAGTAAGACTACGAGTCTCAGTCGAGACTGGCTGCCGTGGCCGAAGTAAGACTACGAGCACATCATAATTTTTAACTGACTTTGAAAATAGGAGGAGGTTCTCCGTTCGGCTGTATGTACCAACATATGTTCCTCGATTTCTCCGTCAATTAGAACTAAGCCTATGGACCAATTTTGAAAATTATACTTAGCAAATGATTTCGAGCTGGTCCCATACAAAAAAATAATTTCGAGGGGTTAGTATTTGTTCCGGAAAATTTAAAAACAGTGTAAAATTAAGGGATTCCAAGTCAGTTTGAATTTTTTCCAAAACAATCAAATTATTGTTCTAAATTAAAGGCAGTTTTTAATGAAAACTTGGCACAAGATTATGTTCTCTGAAAACTGTCAAAAATCCGCAAAAATCCAGCTTCCGCTCCCACCTTCCACCGATAACTCCGCCTACTTGTAGCGTAGAAGTGTTGATTTAGTAGGAACAGTTTTCAATCACTTTTCAATCCAACACATCGCAACAAATCTGTTGTATGAAAATGGCAGTTGAAAGTTCTCGCGACATTTCTGTTTCTCCTCATCCTTGTTTGTCCCGCCGCCGTCCCGCCCCGCCGCGCCGCCGTCCCGTCGGTAACAAGCTGTCCAAACTCCCTTTGTTCGAATATTGTGAGTTTTGACAAGACAATGCGTCGATGTTGTGCTGGATTCCGCTGAAGTAAAACGTGAAAACTTGAGGTAGTCCACTGAAATGCGGAACGAAATAATATTTTGTTGATAGTAAAAATTAAACAACAGTGTAATGTCCTCCTAGCCAAATTTCGACCACGGCCGAGACTCTCATTGGAGACTAGCCAGTTGCGAAGGACATATTACAGTGCACAAGTGTGTGTGCAAACACAGGTGCACTCTCTATACCCTCACTCTCATAATCTGATGGGACGACAGATCAATACAACCGGGGAGAGTCAGGAGCAGAACCAACGGCTTAACGTGCTTTCCGAGGCACAGGGATTGAATTAAATAAAAGAAACAAATTAGAACTAGTATTTACAATTGGAACAATTGAGCTAACTGTAGACTGTTGCAAACAATCTACAGATCAACACCAGTCGGAAGCGTCCCCAAGACGGTACAGTAAAATAATATTAAGTTCGTTTTATTCACTATCCCTGAAAATATAATATGAGTAATTCAGTAACTGTAGTGAATTGACATTATATTAGGAGCTTTTTTATTTTCTAACTTATCTATATTAATAATTTCGGACCGGTCTACGGTAGACTCGAACGAAATGCACATCAAATTGAAGAGCGTAAAAAATTAGTCGATCCGAGTTGACAACTTAAAGGCGGAAAATTCGGATTATCGAGTAGTTTCAATATGAAAATGAATAAATTGCTAAAAAAATTGTAACGGCGTTGGAAAGTAAACATGTCAATTAAGTATAAACATGTCTATGGTTCGGTCTTGGTACCGTGGACGGAAGAAATCGCTTCCCAGGGTATATAAATACTCCTTGATCGTAGCTTGGTACATATATAGTGATCTGTGGTTCGGTCTAATTTCTTTGAATGAAAACTCTTTGCTTTTGATTGAGAAATCATAATATGTATAATGATAGTAATAGTAGTATTTTATTGCACCCGTGCGAAGCCGGGGCGGGTCGCTAGTTATGATATATTATAAGATCATAAAATTAGAAAAATCCCACACCGTAAAAAGTTATAATTTTGTTTGCTTTTCAAAACTTAACCTAAACCTTCATGTCTCAAAACAAATGACCTAGACTTGTCGCTCTACCTGCGCCGGCGCGGCGGTATGAGTGCGAAACTGTTAGCGTACAGAGGTAGCTTTGTGTTGCCTACTAAACGCTCAAAAGTTATCATCATCGGCCTAATTAGTCCACGGCTGGACATAGGTCTCTTTATGAGCGCCATAGCACCCTGTCTTCAGCTTGCCGCATCCAGCATCTGCATGCAGTCTTTCGCAGGTCCTTCTTGTCAGGGGGCGTTCTACACTACGTTTGCCGAGTCGCGGTCTCCACTCAAGAATACGTTTACTCCAGCGGCTGTCGGTTCCACTGCCACTTCAGGCTGCTAATTCTAAGAGCTGTGTCGATATCTTAACGTAAAAAAAGTAGAAAATATTAATAATAGATGACACATTTTTCCCGGAGGGCATAAAGCATTCGTTGAATTTTATTCTGGGTGGAAACGAAACGAAATCTTCTATAGTTTTGTTAACTATGCACGAAGGCCATACTCAAATCGCATCTCGGTATCGAGCGAACTGCGCTCAACAACAATAACTATTAAGAGAGATTGAGTGTGGACCTCAAAGTTAAAGTAGTAATTAGTAAAATCTATCGACAACACTATCTGCTAGGTATCGAGCGACCTCCCTTACATCAGGTCTAGACTGCAAGAGGATGTGTCAGTGTAGAGCCGCGCGAGGTCAGCGCTAGCGCCCTCGACCTCGCCGCGTGCCTGGCTCCTACACTGCAGGACAATGGGACGTGACATATGTTAGACATTGGTGTCTAAATTCGTCTAAATTAGATGACTAAATAGTAAACAAAACTAACAAAATTAAAATAGATGGCAACATTTTTAGTTCTGTTTAATGTGCGATACGGTTTTATTTCAACAAAACGACTAATTACAACTAGTAACTACACATATATTTTCCTAGACATCTAAGCCAGGCAGTTCTATTTAAGTAGTTTTAAGCAATCCGTTATTACAAAAAATAACCTAAAACTAAGGCGTAGTAACGATAGAACTTAGATAAGTTAAACACGTAAAACGGGGTTGACAAAATGTCTATTGACTATGTTTGTGTCGCCAACGGATCGTAGAAACAGCCTGTTTGTAGAATGACTAGGCCGGCCGTTTACAAAATGGTGCCGTAGAGGTAGTATGCCTGGGCTGATTGTAAAACGTATTATGTATGTAATAAACAAGTAGGTAGGTAGATAATTATTTACCTTCCTACTTCAAACGTGTGCTTAATGAAGTGTTCAGTAATATTGTCCCGCAGTGTAGCCGTCGTCGGTTGTTCAGTGCGATTGCTCCAGTTCCGCATATTGGCAAGTTGCGAGAACGCCTCGCCATTGATTGATCGTGTGGTTCTTTCTTCACACTTTAACTGATGTGGCTTCTTCCAAGTCTGGGTGCATGTGCCTAGGTGGTGTAGGTATTAAATAAATTAAATATTAATGTAGGTACATCAGTCAACAACTTTGTTTCAGTCAACTATTTCTTTTACTTACCCTTGGGTCTTTGTGGCCGGATAATGTTGTGTAAAAGGTGCCTAACGCCTATGTTGGCGCCGCCCCGCGCTAAGCGGATTACAACGGCACCATTCAGATACATTAACTTAGCCATTTATTAAACGATCAACATTCAACAAAATATGGATAAACGTCACCTCACCTCACCTCACCTCAACAGCCTGTATTGGTCCACTGCTGGACGCAGGCCTCCCTCTGATAAGCGCCTTATTGATATTTGGGGTAATGCCCACAATCCCCACGCTGGGCGTGCGTGCGGGCTGGCGATCGCAGTTCGGTGGTAGAATTGTTCTGCAGGGGCGCTGCTGGCCACGCCGTGTGGATATCCCTTAGTAGAGGAAGAATTGTTGTGGTCCAAATTCACACAGCATAAACGTCACAGCCACGTCGAGTGAAATGAAATAGTTTTTCCCAGCAAATCATCGATAGTTTGTAATTCCCTCGCCTTTCTACAAACGGGCTGATTGTACGACCCGGCGGCGACAGTGACGTCACATAACCCAGGCTCGGCAATTCAAGACTAAATTTCGAGTAGCTACTCCAGTAATATCAAATTATTTTCGCTCTTATCATGCTTCATCGAACTTACCTTTCGTCCCTCAGCCCTAAAACCTCTCGAAGTGTCTGCAATCCCGGGGAAATGGTCACAAGAGCTGATTGACCCTCCAAATTGTTGGGAATATTGCGGGGTCGAGGACAAGGGGCCCTTCTCGACCCCTCTTGGGAGCCCATTGTTGGGGGGCTGGTTTGTCTTAACACTTTAACTGTGCAGTTTGTTTCGTGATATTAAGGTAAACAGAAAGCACAGAAATTAATGCTGGACCAATAATGCTGGACCACGGAATAGAGAAGAGTCTCTATTCCGTGTGCTGGATAATATACACAGCATTATCTAGCCCCAAGCTAAGCAGTGCTTGTGTTATGGGTACTAGATGACTGATATACATAATACAATACATTACATACATAGCTATTCTTATTAGGAATCTAAAATACCCAGAACACCCAAAACTAATATTAGCAGATCGTACAAACATTTGTCCAAAGGCAGGAATCGAACCCGCAACCTCCTGCGTCGCAGGCGAACCTTCGCCCGCCGCGCCGAGGAGGTCGTCATACATATTTGTACCAACCAACGTTACAATAATATTCAATAATAAATAATCATTTATTTCGTTCATAACAAGAATTAAATTAAGAGAAGCTCATGGCCACGGCTTTGTGTGCGCTTTTGAAATTAAATGGCAGTCTGTATTCTGGCTATAGAAATACATCTGCTAAGAATTTCATTCCTATAGGAACGTTCAGTAGTTCTGGTTTAAAGAGATATAAAATTTAACTCTTGCATTTATGTTGGTACTAGCTTCTGGCCGTGGCTTCTCACGCGCATATTTTTCAAGTAGCCTATGGCCGTCCGCGGGATATCATTTACCTCCGCCAAATTTTAAAGATCCGTTCAGAAGTTTATTCGTCAAAAGTTCTACACGCTACGTTATTTTTCTGGGAAGTACCCCGTAGTGGCAGCTTCAGGCAAAAACTGGTTCTAACTTAAGCCGTAACGTATTTTTTATTCTCTGAAATCGAATTCGACAAAAATATGGTAATGTAAAATAGGATTTCCAAAACCATCTATTTATTATTTATACAAAAAGCAATAGCGCCGCCAATAATACATAAACAATAATACATAAACAAGTCGGTGGAGATTCAAATTGGTCGATAAATAAGGGCGAGTCGATTGTTCATAAATCGAGGACTTTACGCTCTATTCCTAGTGCAGGAGGTGACGGTGGAAAACTTACGTCAAACTGAGCTTTTAAACTATGATGGTGATGTCCTCCTAGCCGAATTTCGGCCACAGCAGCTGGTGTCAACGCAGACAAGCCATGTGCGCAGGATATTATACGTGCATTTTAAAATGTACGATAAAGTTTTAAATACTCAAGAATTTATTAGTATATCAGTCTTAACGTCAAAAAAAGGAAACAACGAAAGGTAGGATCCGATTCTTTAAAATGTATGAAAAATATCGCCAACTCATTCGTAAGATAACTACGCATAGTATCAGTAGTTTCTTTACTTTCGTCTACATACGAATCGGCAGAAATATAAAATATCACTTTATTTCGGTTTTAGTGTTTAATTTAAAGCATTTAACCTTTTGTAATTTTAGATTTATTGTATTTATGAAAAAAAAAGGGTTTTTGATTCCTGATACGCACGTATATTTTGTTTGGCTATTATCTCACCAGTGTAAGTAAAGTGTGTTGTGTGTAATTTGACTTGTAAACATTTAGGAAATTAGACTAGGGAAGCCTTGAACATAAATTTTTAAAGTGCATTATTTATACGATGTTGAAACTGTATAAAATGTGTGATTCTACATACCTACCTAAATTAATAGAACCTCGCTCGAGCCTGGACATATTCATACGCCCCTAGGGTAAGATGCCGTGAATCTAATACTAACCTAACCTGTAACTTTTCACATGTTCAACAATTAACCAACTGACTACGTTCAACAGTGAACCACGGTTCATTGTGTACCAGCTGGCTAAACTTAGCGATAAGACCTGACATTACCTGAAATCTTTATGAATAAATATGTAAATAAATAATGCTGGACAATTCACACAGCATTATCTAGCCCCAAGCTAAGCAGAGCTTGTGTTATGGGTACTAGATAACTGATATACATAATACAATACACTACATAGATAGATATTTTTTATTATACATAGAAAACATCCAGAACGCCCTGAACAAATATCTGCAGATCGTACAAACATTTGTCCCGAGGCGGGAATCGAACCCGCAACCTCCTGCGTCGCAGGCGGACCTTCGCCCGCTGCGCCACCGAGGTCGTCAAATATGAATTTTGAATTTGCTTTGATAGGATTAGTAACCGTGACTCGGCAATTGTAGTTTAGGACGCCCTGTGGCCAGATTTGATGCCACACTGTGAGTTACTGCTGATGCTGAGTGAAGGGTCGCCGTCCAACAGTGGACTAGCATGGGCTAATGATGATGATCCAAAAAAGATCGTCATGTAATATTGATGTAGAAAACTACCCGGTATCTCCTAAACTACCACTAGTGGGCGTACCTGCCGGCTCGCATAAATCGACGCTTGATACACAATATCTGGCGATTGCGCGTCATAAAGTGCGGGTTTGAATCTCGCCGGGCATTCAGTTGGGCAGCGGAAGTCACAGCTTAGGTGGGGTTACATTATTACTGCGTGAAGTTGTGGTCTATTGTTAAATCAGTTAACTGTTGCGATTTTTAGAAGATTGTTTTTATCTTTTTTTAGCTATGGTGGTTTCGGACGTTTAGAGGAATTCTTTATACGAGGTACTCAAAAGTTAAGCTGATAATTTTAAAAATGGTTCCTCCAATATTTTTACCCGGCAATCTCCATCTGTTGTCTTCTATTTTGTGTGTTCTAGAAATATTTGAAAAAGTAAATTTATCTCCTCTTTTTGTTCTACAACTTTACTTTACAAGTAAACAATTTGGTATATTTCTTATAAAACCTTGGTTAAAAGCTATTTAACTAAAAAAGCTCATGAATAACAGACGCTTTTATAAAAAATGTGTAAAACGGCGGCATTATGGTCCAATTTGGGCGAAATTCAGAGCCTTTGAGAGTTAATGTTGTTAGCGATGTTTTATTTGAAGATGATCAAAGCGGAGCGGGATGATTGGGTGTGGTCACACTCAGGAGCGGAAGCGGGTAGGTACCTAGGTACTAAGGGGTGAACCAACGGGTTCGTTTGTCAAACTTGGCCTAGATCTAAGTACTCACGGAATGCCCGTGGTGAAAAACTTGAATTACAAAAAAAATATTGGGTTTTTGAATGTGAAAACAAGATTGAGAAAAAAAACGATAAAAAAGTCATGAAAGTGCAGTTTCGCACATCATTTGTTGATTTTCGTGCTTTAGATGACATTAAATACATGCATGCCTTTCTAGTGCTCATTTATTTTTTCAAAAACACTAAAGAATTTTTGAAAATATATTTGGTCGGTTTCATCGAGTCTGAACCAACCCTAAAGTTTGGTCCTTACTTTTTGTTACACCCTTTATAAAAAAATATTTGACATTGAAAGTGCTCGCTGCGTCTCTGCCGCCCTCTGCCACCCCGGCCTGATCGGTATGGTCTCATGGCTTGGACGTCCCTGGAACCTATCCGCCCGCCCTCACTCGCGCCCGCCCCCGTCGTCAGGTGGGTACACAGGTTCCTCCTTCCGTAACGAGCCACTCGTCCCCTCAATAATACAGACCATTCCTCACTCTACTCAGATCCATTAAACTAAGCTCAGTTTGAAAACCGTCTGTTGCGTACGTTTTAAATCTACTAAAATATAACTAGGTGTTAGGGATACCGTGAATAATAAGTCCTCCAACAATTGATGATCGCAACTAAAGTTTATTAAAAGTAAAGTTTACATGAAGGCTGAATACGGAAGATATAAATCACGTATTAACAAACATCACGTTTTGCAAGTATACATTATAATGTAAGGTTTTAGGTGAACTAGCTTTGCGGCCTGACTTGACTCATTGTACTTTGTACATCCTGGCCACAAAAAAGGGAAACAATGTTAAAGAGTTAGAAAGAATCGATATTACATAAGATTATATGAATTACTAACAATTAAAAACAATTATTTAAATCTATTCAAAGCTGTAAATATAAACGAATCATACGATGTAACTAACATTTATCGAGTAAATGTAGATAATCATTAATATAATGACAGTAAGAGCGAGTAAAGCTAGCAACACGAATTTAAGATTTAAATTAATTATAAACTATCTTAATATCTGTACATCCTAATATATTGTCTTAAAGTCTTGTTAAAGACTGTTGGGATATTTAACCCACTTTTATATCGCTTATCACGCACTGAAATCACATATTGTTCATCACACGCTGCTGGTTGCTGCTGTGAGGCCTTGGGGCCTCTCACAAGGGCCGCCGAGCTGACTGGCGACGTTTTGTGAGGTACTGCTGCTGCTCGCCGCGCCTTCCTCCTCCGTCGTACGATGTAGTAGCACACACCAGCCAGTATTAGCATAGCAAGTATCGCGTACATCAGTGTGTACTGGTGAATGTCATGTACATTGAGAGATACGTTTGTTTGGGCCTTTATGTCTTCTATTTGAGTTTTCATGTTTGACCACTCTTCTTCGTGATTATCTGGTACAAATTGGGCTATTACGGAGGAGTTGACGATTTTGTTGAGAATGGAAAACTCCGGTACTGTTGGTAAATCTCCTTCCATTTGAACTTGACTTAGGTAGTTATTGTGACCGTAGATTGAAAAATCATTACTCTTCACTACGCAACCTTGACCTACGCTCAGTAATCCATTACCGGTCAATGTCTCCATCTGTATTTCGGTGTCAGCGCAAAAAATACGCAGTGAGCATTCGTTGCAACAAGAAAATAACCACCTATTATTGTTTTGTAATTTGACCCATCATACCTGACAGGTCAATGCCTCAGTATTACATAACTTCTCTTTGTTGTTAATGCTTGTATTGCAGATCGCATTTGTAAGTGGTAGTTCGAAGATAGGTTTATCGTAAGGACATAGCATCCGATTAGTTGAAGTGTGCATACACGAATGAAGATCCTCAGTTGTCATTAGAATAAAAATATCTCTTTGCATATTGAAAGCTATGAATGGCGCGATAAATCTGACCACGTGGTTTCGATGGGGCAGACTTACTACGCTGTCTAGTTCTAACGCTTCCTTGCTTATAAGGGGAATCTTTATCTGTATGATTAGAAAATTTTCTCCAACTCTAGCGCTCGCCTTCATTTGTTTATAGAGCTCGTATAGACTCAGCTTGTCGACTGCTAGCGTAAGCTCTCCTCGTAGATGACTGGATATGATGTTGACTTGTTTTTCTAGCTGTTCTGGCGGTAGCAGGTTCATATCTAAATGACCGTGTGATATATCAGTTAATACGTCTATTAAACTATCTTGAATGCGCCTTAGGCTAGTTATGATAATATTAGCTGTCAAGGATAGTGATAATAAATTAAGCTCACTTGTCTGCTCCATTTGTACCTGACGCATTCTGTGACGCATACTTTCTATCTGTTGCGTTATGGACTTAAAATTACTATTCATGATGTCTTCATTCCTTTTCATAATATTATATTGAGCTTCTAAGACGCTAGTTTGGTTTTTCAGTAATAGGTTTAGATGACCTTCGTTCTGTGATATTTTCTCAATGTCCTTCTCGTATTGTTTTGCAAATGAGTCATCAAGGACACCGAATAACGCATTAGCCAAATAACCCACTCCATTTACCAATCCTCTCTTATGCCGTTTGCCGATTTGATTATTAGTTAAGATTGTATTATAATGCTCAATTTCTAATATTTCTTGTTGTAACTGGTCAACGATACCCTTGTATTGTGGCGGAAGCGGTGTCGGAAGTTAAGTACTGATTTAAATGGGAAACATAATTATTAATATTGTTTAAACCAGTCCAGTATGACGACATATTAAAATAAACTACGAGCTTCCACTCGTCCCGAATAAGGTTCAAATTAGCTATTTTTTCAAAGTAAATATTTTGGTTTTGATCTAAATAAGTAATATTGTAGGAAGTGGAACCCTGTGCTGGAGATAGTACTGCCAAGAACAACATGAGTGTCAGTGTGATGAGATGGCACAACCCGGATCTCGTCGCACGTTTTGGTTTCAGTGGACTTTGTTTTTGCACATCATCATCATCACTTTCTTGGACAGCATCCTGATTTTCCTTTACAGGTAGGACTGAAAGTTTCAAGCAGGGTCTTCTAATAATTCCGTTTTTCGTTTTGACAGAGGCAACCCGGACACGTCTATACCTTCCAGGTTTATTTTTCTTTAAACGCTCAATCTCTTCCGAAAATTCAAAGCATTGCATTGTTTTGAAGATTAAATTATAGGAACGATTAATTTCGTTAATCGTTAGATAGCTTTGTTTATTTATTTGCTTATTGCGCAACCACGTTATGAAACGCAAGAGCCAGCCTACTTTTGTCGCCACGCGCTGTATTGACTCACACTTATTTAATAGTCTTAGAATTAAATTGTTTTTGGTATGATCTAAGGCAGTATTTACACTATGAGCTAATGCTGTATTTACACTATGAGCTAATGCTGTATTTACACTATGAGCTAATTCTGTATTTACGGTTATCTTCTTCGCTTCAATGGAGGGAGATTGGTATGTCTCTGTACTAAGACCATTAGGGTCAAAGTTCTGAAGCCATTTAGGACATTCCCACCACAAGGAGTGATCCGCTAGCTGGGTAACACTCAGACCTCTTGTCGCACAGTCGGCGGCGTTCTCATCTGAGCGCACATGACGCCATTTTGTTGCTGGGATGACTTTAAGGATGGACAGTACTCTGTTGGCCACGAATTGTTTCCATTTATTTACGCCACCGTGTATCCATCCCAGAACAATCATGGAATTGGTCCAGGCGAACATGTTGATGTCCTTTTCAGAGAATGTATTTAAGACCCTTTCCATGAGACGACACAAGAGTAGAGCCCCCAAAAGTTCCATTCTTGGTAAACTGAGCTTAGTTTTGACTGGTGCCAGCTTCGTCTTGGCGGCGATCAGTCTCGATGTGCACTCACCTTTATCATTCATTGTAACTATGTATATAACGCACGCGTAAGCTTTCTCTGACGCATCACAAAATCCGTGTATTTGAAAACCATTATTTTTATTTCCTAAGTGCCTAGGTATTTCTAATTGATGTAGGTTCTGGAAGTCTGTTTTCAATAGATGCCATTCTCTGGTAAGATCCTCGTTTAATGGTTCATCCCAAACATCTTCCAACCATGTTCTCTGGAATAAAAGTTTCGCCTTAATCGTGAGCGGGGAAATCCAACCTAGTGGATCAAATATCTATGAAATATGAGATAATAACTGTCGTTTTGTTAATTTGTCATCATCATTTATGTCCTTAAATTTATTTTGATATGTAAAGGTGTCCGTGCTTGACCTCCAGCTGATTCCCAGAGTTTTCTTGGAGTCTCCGCTCTTAAAGTTGAGAGGAGAATCTATACTTTCTTCTGGTAAATCCTTGGTGAGCTCCGGTGTGTTTGATGATGACCTCCAGACGATAGTCTGCAATGATTGATCAGCCTCTCGTACGAAGATTGTTCTAAACATCTTTTCTATATCCGCTGTTATGACGTATTTATGGTGACGCCGAGTCAGGATAAGAGTTTGTAGATCCTTTTGCAAATTAGGACCCCGTTCCATTAGGTCATTGAGGCTTTTTCCAGTAGATGTTTTGGATGATGCATTGAAAACAACACGTAGCTTAGTTGTCGTTGAGTCAGCTCTAAAAACGCCGTGATGCGGCAAATAGCACGAAATAACGTTCAGGCCTTGCGCTGGTTTCATGTGCCCTAGTTCCTCATAATCACGCATAAATTTTTTGTAACTCTCAGCGAATTCCTCGTTGTTTGCAAGTTTATTTTCTATGTTATGAAATTGCGCAATTGCCTTTCCCTTCGATGAGCCTAGGTCTCGCTCGAAATAAGGTTTCATGGGTATCGCTACCTCATAACTACCATTAGCTAAGCGTTTTGTTGTAGTTTGATAGAGGTCTTCACAATACTTATCTGATGCACTGAGGTCAGAATGAACTTCGCTTATTTCTTCCATTTCCCAGTACTGAGAAAGGTCTGGCATATTATTTAAAACAACGTTACATTTGAAATTTTTCACACTACCTGATAGAACCCAACCTAGCCGTGTTTGTTGGGCTATGGGGCTTCCAGGTGGTCCCCTGATGAGTCCACCCATTAAAATTTCCGAATATACACTGGCGTCCAGCAGGAGATCGATTGGCTTTGATACGTTGTAGTCCGGGTCCCCTAGCTGGATATGTCCAAGATGTACCCATGTCTGTTTCGGGAACGAAATATTAGGTAAATTATTAACTACTCGCGGAATTATTAGAGCCCGAGTGGTAAACTTATAATCACCATAAATCGACTCGGCGTCGATCGAAACAATCCCCCTGCTTTGCTTGGATCCCTCACCTATCCCACTGACGGAAGCGTTATAGCTTTTCCTAGGCAATCCCAACAACTGAACTGCATTTTCGGATATCAGCGAAATCTGAGATCCTTGGTCTAGTAAAGCCCTTAATGTGACGTATGTCCCATCAACTGACCTTACCCTAAGGGATAATGTTGTGAGTAAGATTTCCTCGCTTTCGGTGGCCACGTGATTAGCCTTATGACCCGTATTTGTAGACGGTAAAAGCTTTGGAAAAGAGTTCGTCGAGGAGGGATTGGACTGGTTTAATGCTCTAAATGCGTCATGCAACATAGAATTATGTTTACCATTGCAAGCCCTGCATACGCGCTTCGAACGGCACTGACCTACTTCGTGCGGAAGTAGACAGTTTTGGCACATAACTAACTTCGTCACCGCACTAAGTTTATCTTCGGAACTCAATTTTTTAAAATCATCACATCGATAAATCATATGATTATTTTTGCAATATGGACAAGTTAAAGTGCAAGCAGCGGAACTGAATTCGCGCTCGCCTGACTTACCATAGTTAAAACGATAGTTTCTATGAAATGATTTGTTACCCTTTGAAAAGAATTTATCATTCGACTGAGAGGAATGGGATTTCGTGGGCGCTGGCAGCGTCGTTGTATCCTTCTCTTTCTTAGACAACGGTTCTAATGAAATAAACTTATTTTCTAGAAAATTCATAAGCTCTTGGAGCGTGGGTATCTCTCGCGGCGCTTTCCGAGTTTCCCTGAAATCTACCACTGTCTCGGGGTCGAGCTTTTTACAAATGAGATGGGCCAACATGGGCCCCCATGTCGTCGTGTCGATCCCGAGATTCTGTATGGCGTGAATATTCTCCATGGAGGTGTCATAGATACGTTTTAAATCTTTGGACGATTGTTTGGCGGCGCTAGACTGGTTCAAAAATAATTCAATATGCTTTGTAAACAGAACTTGAGGGTTGTTGTACCTGTGATTTAAGAGCTCCCACGCGGTCTCATAATTCTCGGATGAAATGTGGAGATGCTGTACGAGCCGTTCTGGCTCCCCCTTTAGCTTACCCTTCAAATGCTGCATTTTCTGGCAGTTTGTCAACAGATGATTGTTATGGATGCTCTCGGAGAAAAGATCTAAAAATGCAGGCCATTGAGTGTAGCTACCCGAAAATATCGGCACTTCTAGCTTTGGAGTGGAATTATGAAGATGAGAAGTGGACGCTAACCTTTCGTTGAGGGCTTTCGATAGAGCTTCGAAGGATTCCTCATAGCAGAAAAATTCATCCTCGTATTCAACATCCGATCCTTGCAGGATAGTATCTATCTGAGTATGGTAAGATTCTATCTCGTCCCATTTCTTATGCATACGCTTCAACTTATCCTCAAGCTCCCACTTGACCTTAATCTCCTCTACCTTGAAGCTGTTTGTATAGCGACTAAATCCTTTAAAAAGTGTACGCTGTCTTCTCAATAACTCAGCAGCTTGTTCCGCTGGACTCGGCGAGGCTATTAGTGGTATATTAATTGGCATACCTGAGGCTTTCTGTGGCTCGTGCGATGCGGTGGATGAACCTGGTGGATTATTATCCGCTGCAAGACATGATGATATTGCTGTCCTAACAGTTTCGTAATAGCTCCTTGCTTTTCCAAATTGATTCTCAACAAAATATACATGGTCTGTTTGTCCACAACCTATCAGCTTTTCGTGATTTAACTTAAACTCTGCCCATAGTTGGTCTAACTTATCCAAACGTGTCTCAATGTACGATGGTGTCCTACGGCTATCTGAATCTTTACGGAAGTTCCTATCGATTTGCTGTATGGCTTCGAGGATTCCGCTTAGGGTATGCAGTAGGCTCTCCATGGTAGTTAAATAAATTGAAAGATCTTACTTGAGGTAGCAGGATACTTTCTGGTCCCAAATAGCACTGAATGGAACACTATATACTACGTGAGAACGCGACGTAGTATAACTTTAGGATAACGTTTTAGCAACGGACGTTATCACTTTGTCCTTCGATAGACAGTTTAATGAGCGCGACTTCGGATTTAGACTGTGAATCCGGCTCGAAGAATGTTAGGGATACCGTGAATAATAAGTCCTCCAACAATTGATGATCGCAACTAAAGTTTATTAAAAGTAAAGTTTACATGAAGGCTGAATACGGAAGATATAAATCACGTATTAACAAACATCACGTTTTGCAAGTATACATTATAATGTAAGGTTTTAGGTGAACTAGCTTTGCGGCCTGACTTGACTCATTGTACTTTGTACACTAGGAACAATTTGTAAATTTAGACGTATTGGATTATTTAATTACATTCATTCATTAGACGGCCTCTCCTCGGCCTCGGGGCAGGAATTTGCGGATTCGAGTCCCACCTTGGGACAAATGTTTGTTTATTACATATATTTGTTCCGGTTGTTCTCGATGAATAATAAAAAATACGAGTATATCTATGTAATGAATATAGAATATCAGTTAGTTTATCTTTAACACAAACTCTGTTTAGCTTGTAGTTAGGTTAGGCTGTGTGAATTGTCCAGCATTATTTATTTGGCGTGGTGGTTATGGTAAAACTTTTCTCATGTAAGTGACATTGTGTCTTTTTGAGAATAAATTTCTTTACACCGGAAAACACCGTTCATTCAGGGGACACACGTCCAGCAGTGAACATATGTATGAGTGCTAATGAGATGAGATGTTACATAAAGGTTCTACCTCGGTACCACGCAGAAAGAACGAATCGCATTGGTTTCTTACTGTTATTGTGTAGTATTTTGAGAAAAATCATAATTGACGTCGTGAACGTTGTGAACGAAAGTCTTCGTTTCAGGTCTGGCCAAAATAGCGTTTTTGTCAGTATGTCCGTACTCCTCTACAGGTCGTATTTTACAACCGATCGGTACGAAACTTTGTGTACAGATTCTATGATTTTATAGAATTTTATTGTCGTCGGGATTTTTTGATTAAAGGCGTACTTCTTCCACAATAAGGCAAAAAGGCGGATTTGGAATATATCCGCTTTAAGAGATCTGATTTTGAGGATTGTATTTTTAATTGAAAGATAATAACTTTAAACTGTTCTTACAAAAATTTGGTACAGATCGGATGAGGATTTTCGGCATGACGAGCAGAATAGCTCCGCAAAATGCAGTAATATGCAAGAGAGCATTTACAGTACAGCGCCACCTATTAGAACATCTTTGTAACACTTCGAGAGTTATATGAAATAGCGTGGCCGCATACACCGTCGTCGTCCGTTAAATAATAACAACAACTTTGCGCTGATGGATCAACGCCATCTATTGATACCTAGGTACAGAATTTCAAGCTTTGCTGAGGAACGTAACTTAGGTACTTTGTATGGACAATTGGTATAATGGTTGATGTGTTTGTGCAACATTTCGTTCAAAAATTCAATGCACACCACACTAGCGTAAGCCAATATTTAGGTACCTACCTACTTATAAGGGTTTTTCTGATTTTTGGGTATACCTACCTGGGTATCTACTTAGGTAGGTAAAGTGTAGATACACTACCTACCTACCCATATGATTTTTCTTGCAACACGCGTCAAAAAGTAAGAGGCACCGATAGGGGGTGAAAGGGTTACCATTTCGACTATTTTCAAAATATACCTACCGAACCTACTTACCAAAATATCCCGTTTTAAATTACTTTAGTGCATTAATAAATAAATTAATTGTTGAAAAAAGTTAGTGTTCGCGACGTCTACTGTTCGTAGAACTACTAGTACTTATTTCTTCTGTTCTAGTTATTAGTCCCAGTTTATATTATATTTGGCCTTGCGATGGAGACTTTTTTAGCTACAATATTTACTGCCATCTTATCAAATAATAATCAATTTCCTCCACCATCATTAATTACCAAAACCGATTAACTTCCAAACCAAAGAATTCATCTATCCCTATCATAAAATCCCTGAAGGCGGTGGACCGTGGGCCTATATCGGCCAAAATGGGCCAATCGGTCCAAATGGGCCAATTGAGCCGGAAGTGTCTAGGGGCCACTTCGTTCACCCATAAAACGCAAGACAAGGAGGTGGCGACATACGGTCAGATACTTTGAACGAAAACGTAGATATCAAATACAAAGATAGTGCGAAGAAACATGAGCAATATTTGAGACAGGGAACTTGAGCATTACGCAGTACGCTGCGTACTGCCCCTTACCGCTGACGCAGACTTCGACGGAAGAAAATACCACACTCTAGAAGTTTTTTATACGATTATGTGTCCAGCACCGCACATCGCATGCCGTAGCGTACTGCGTACTGATAAAGACGCCGTGGCTCTTTAGCCTCGGCGTCTTGATTACTGCGCAGTACGCGTTATTAGAGCATAGGCCTTTGTGCTCAAAAACGGGTTCAAACCCGAAATAAAATACAAGAAGTACAAATAAAACTACATATGTACAAGGGAAACAAAACGGCATTATTATTTTTTGATTAGATGATTCTGTACGGCTGGTCAAGCATTATTAAATTTTTTATTATTTATGTTATTTCTTAGTATAACGGCATGCGTACAAAATAATTATGACACTTGAATTACGGACATTGACAAAATTGTGTCGAATCAGACGTAAAGCCATTTGCCAAGAAGTGAACAAAAAAAGGTCTGCCTATGCGGCGTTCCCCCCGTGAGTTCCCCCTGACATGACGGATGGCCCGTCCCGCGCACGCCGCGCCCTGCGCTGTTATTACCGCTGACAGACAGAATAACTAACTGTGTTATACCGTTACATTTGTTTTTGTGACGACTGAGCCATGTTGTGTGTCTCTTTAATGAATCTCGAAACAAAAACGTACGGCTTGACTTGTGTGAAACTCTCTTTTATTTTTCGTCTGTTTTTGACTTTATGCGAGGAGCGAGGAGAGGCAACATCACCGGCAGGACTCTGTCGTTGTTGTTTGGCAGTCTCAGTGTCAAAGTCGAGTCTTGTGGTGTTCTGATGATGTCTCGTGGAGAGACGAAACTAATCGACGACTTACTTTTATAGATTTTATTATCAGAGAAGGACCGCGGAATAGTTAAGTAGTAAATATTTATTCGGAGGTTATTACTTTGCAATGGCCAAGAATCCTGTAAGATCTAAATGAAATAAAGCACTTTGATTATATTAATGGATTTCCGCAAGTGACGCCTAAATCTATTATTTATCGTCTGACAAAGAAGAGTTTATTGGGGCAAAAATGGGTCTGGCACAACGCATCACCAGGCTAGGTAATAAAAGATTTATCTTTATACAAAGATAAATCTTTTATTACCTAGCCTGGCCTAGTATCAGCATTGCCATATCTACAGCGGGACAACGCAGCCAGCGTAGCGGGGACGCGACGACTGGTCTCATCATAATGTAAATCTAATGTTTGATGTTCTAGACATGAGTCTCGTAGACCCTCTACGGATGTGCTACGAAGCTACGAGTCTTCTACATAGCTACGAATCTGCTACGAGCTGCGTAGGCCAGTTTTATTTACACATGGTGATAATCCATCCGCCGTCAAAACATTACAAAGCCATAATAAATATTGTGATTCACATTTTTAGTATTACTCACGCGTTTTCAAAACGTGATGGAACCTGGTCAAAGTCAATTTCATACCACGGTTGTTTCAGTTCGAAATAGTTTTTTTCCCATTCGGATCGCTCGAGGCACAGGGTATGAAATGTTGTGTCTATAAAGGCAAGAGCGTTCGAAGTTTTGCCACGATTTGAAAATAATATCTGACACTCGAATACTAGAATATTGTCTAAAATGTATATAAAACAAAAAAATATCTAGGGACAAACCCCTCACGTGTGCTTCTAGAAAGCACGTGTGCACCTTTCTGTGTAAATCCATTAGAGCAGGGCCGGGGCTCGAACCCACGCGCGCGGAGACGTGCGCCACTGATACTTAATTTATAGATGGGGCTTTTTGTGGTATTTGAGACAAAACCGCAAGTACATTTTGTGAAAAATAAACTATTCGTTCTAAACACAGCGAGGGTGTCCAAGGAATTCATATATTCTAAGGCTTGTCTGACACGGGCATGGTTTACTAAGGTTTCATGTTACTTTATTATACTTGCCTAGAAGAGATCGCTGTTAACGATAAGGCTGCCTAGTGTGCCACATTAGGTACAGTTAGTAGTTCTTATTTAATTGTTTTATGTATTGATGGTGCAATAAAGAAATAAAAAAAACTTTGAAAAAATGTGACAATAATTGGCGGTCTTTACAATTGAAACAATTGAGCTAACTGCAGACTGTTGCAAACAATCTACAGGTAGCTTAACTCTCCATATCAATACCAGTTGTCGCGTCCCCGCTACGCTGGTTGCATTGCTCCGGTGTATGGCAATGCTGATGCGCTGCGTCAGATACTCACCAGCTCTCGGGTCACGCGCCGCTTCAACCAGACGCGAGAGATATTCTAACTATTCATAACCGATCTTAGACCACATCAAAAGTCTAATTGTCAGTCAAAG
This sequence comes from Eupithecia subfuscata, assembly GCA_963564075.1. Lineage (NCBI taxonomy): Eukaryota > Metazoa > Arthropoda > Insecta > Lepidoptera > Geometridae > Eupithecia > Eupithecia subfuscata. The sequence goes on from OY751123.1 coordinate 251,709, forward strand.
AACACGACTCAAACACAAACACAAGACTTTAGCATAAAAGCTTTCCCATTCCGCCAAAAAAGCTTTACAGTCATGAACAAAAAATATCCAGCCAGATTCCCCCCTTTGACTCATTAGCATTTTTAAACTAACTTTCAGAATTTCGTGAAAAAGTCTAGAAAGTTCTTCAACGCTAATTGTTGATGAGCTCTGCTTGGCAATCTGCCAGCCTAGCTGCCTGACTGCCTGGCTGCCGGGCTGCCGGGCTGCCGGGCTGCCACGGGTGTCACTGTTGTTGGAAAAACTAAAAATCTTAATGAGGGCAAGGGTGAGTTGAGGTTTTCGATGTAATGTTCAGTAGGAATAGATAAAAGTTTTTCAAGAAGGTGTCAAAGGGTGATTCTACCAAAAGTTTGTTCGTGATAAAAAAATAAATAAAATATTATTTTCCGCTGAAAATCTAATTTGTCTCGCATTGAGAATCGAACCACAGAACTCCTGTACTATTCTGTTCTCCCTCTATATCATAAATGTCGTTAATTTATCCTACCATACTAAGATTAAAAATGTAAAGTTTCTTGGGCTTGGTCTGTTTTTACGCATAAAGCGTCTGAACATATTGCAATAAAATTTGGAAATAAATGAAAACACAGAGGATGAATCGTACCCCGGAAACAACGTAAGCTACTTTTTATCCCAGAAATACGTGTGCGAGTTCGCGGTCGGAAGCTAGTTTATTAGTTCATAGTACTTCATAGTCAAGAATAGTTTGTTTTTGAAGAATAATTTGTTCAGGGGTTCTGGATGTTTTCTATGTATAATAAAAAATATCTATCTATGTAGTGTATTGTAATAAGTATATCAGTTATCTAGTACCCATAACACAAGCTCTTCTTACTTTGGGGCTAGATAATGCTGTGTGTGAATTGTCCAGCATTACCTATTTACCTATAGATAATTTGATCTTAATTAAACTGATTCTAAGTAATTATATCGTTATATTCTATAGGACTGATTTGAGGTATAAATGCTTGTGAACGTTCCATTAGCTCTGTTTATACGGAACCCTAGCGCGACCCACGTCCGGCGTTCATTTACGCCGTGACTCAAGCTACAAAAAAGCGTATTTAAAACTCCTCAATTAAAATGATGAACGCACCTCGGATTCACTAATTGCAATTCTGTGCATTTTTAGTTAAAATATTTATAATGATTTTTTTTTGTACAAAATTAATATCTCAAATTAGACTCAAATGTAACGCTTGGCTTTCCAAGAAAGCTTTAGAGAGAAAAGAGTTAACGAAATTCGAAAGTTATTTTGTTAATCTTTTAAAATCAATTAATTTTGTTTCAATAGTGTATGCCCAGAGTCAATGGATAATCTGGTGTTTCTAGATAGTTGAACAAGATCTTTTAAACACAGTTTCAAACTTAAAAGCATTTTATTTTTGATTAAAGACGGTTTCTGTTATGGGGTACCAACCAAATAACGCTTCAACCAGAAACTTTAAGGCCGGTTCGGTTACTGGCCGGTGTTACAGGTCGTAACGTACCGTGTTACACAGCGAGCGTTCGTGCAGTCCGTACCGGGAAAGGAGGCAGGAGAAACGAGACGGATTTTTGATGTTTCATGGTCGCTGCGGATGGTACTTACATTACATGCCGTAACAATGGTCAGTGGCTGGCTTTACATTTCATGGCTTTGAATGAACGTCAATTTCAACCTTCTTTACATAAAGATAAAAATCCACTAACCCAACTCCCTAGGGCTCTAAACCCACGCCAAAAAAAAACACTCCATTATTTTTGATGATCCATACATTACACATGAGTTATATTGAATTCGGGAACCAAATTAAAAACAACGTAAAGCGTTACTCACGCCCCAACAGCAATAAAGGAAGGCACAGTTATAAATGGCGAGAAATGTTTTTTTCATTAAAGTTCAGAAAGCTATAAAAGTGAATGTTGCCAACTCCGATCAATTTCACATGTGTAATTTGTAAGGTTTTGGCTGAATTTCATGTTTTTACGCATTTTTGTACTTATGACACGGTAAATCACTCTATAAGTTGGTAGGTACTTGTATAGAGAGCATTCTATTTCTGGAATATATTTTTATTATATATTTGAGAATGAAGAAGGAAAGTGCGGAGGTTTTGAAAAGAGTTGAGGAGAAATGTTTTTTGATGAACACCATTCAAAACCGAAGAGGAAGAATGATTGGACATCTTATACGACATGACAGCTTCTTAAGTAACATCTTACAAGGAACAGTAGAACGAACAAGAGGAAGAGGAAGATCAAGAATCAGCTATACGAGTCAGATTAAGGAGACAGCTGCTGTCATAGCGTGTAGAGAAGTAAAATAACTGGAGAGAGAAAAGTAAAAGAAGTTGCATCATTCCACCGACAAGAGCTCTTTAATTTTTATTTAATTTTATAATTTAAGAAAAGCATCCGCTGTTTCAAATTTCCATAGAGTTAAGGAAATTTGAGTTTATTCCATTTTAGTTTTTACTTTTACTACTAGTATAGTATTATAATATTTGTGCTTTTACTGAATAAATAACTAAGCATCATCCCTCTGCAAGAAAAAAGAATTAGGCCCCTTATTATTTTGATTCGGCAATTCAGAGCAGACTTCCATATCTGACAAACTCCTTTTTGAGACAATTTATAGCGACAAAAAATACCAGTAGTTCGGAAAATCCGCCCTCAGCCGCCCTACGGCGTAGGCGGGCGGGATCCGTAGTTTATGGCTCCGGGCGCTGACGCTGCAGCCTCCGGCTACTCTCGCTCACATCTCGTACGTGGCGTAGTTTCATAGCGGCGTGCCTGCGACTGTATTGTGTTTCTTCACTATTGTGACAAATAATTTTCATTTTACGTTATGGCTGAGGGTTTCATTGGAAATGTTTGATTGAGGAAAAAAATCAAACACAGTTTGTAGCCTAGATGATAAAAGAACCGTTCGTGGAACTTTTGAGCAAAACTATCACTTCCTCATATTTTAAAAATCATCACATAATTTTGCCTAAAAAGCAGAATTAAAAATTATCGAAATGATTATTGTACGTTTTGGTTTCTTTACTTTAGGAAGTGTTTTAATAAAATATTTTAACTACGGTAAATATCTCCTTATAAGTGACTTTAGCAAAATGGATACTTTGAGTGAGTCATTGAAAAGCTCCACTCAGTGAAAAATTTAGGGGAGACCTTTGCCCAGCTGTGGGACACTACTCGACAGACGTGGTGCGGCTAGCAAAGGCCCGTCTGCGAAGCAAGAGGTTGCGGGTTCAATTCCCGCCTTGGGGCAAATGTTTATACGATCTGCAAATATCCGTTCTGCGTGTTCTGGGTATTTTCTACATGTAATAAAATACATTTATCTATGTACTGTATTATTTTATGTATATCAGTCATCTACCCATACTTCAGCCCTGCATAGCTTGGGGCTAGATGATGCTGGGTGAATTTTCCAGAATTATAAAAAAATAATGTTAGAAAGTTTGAGCTTGGATGAAAAGGCTCGTCAAATACACAGCATAAAAAGCTAAAGGTCCTGCAGCTAATAGGTTTAAAAGTGCAGGAGTTTATCAGAGACGAGCTGAAACGTGAATATTCGAGCTTTAGGTAGCGTGTGTCTGACAGGGTAGTGCACCCTTTTAGGGGCGCGGGTGCACTGCGAGCGGAGAGCGATTATACTAGTATATACATATTTCAGCTATTGTGGTCATGAGGCGGGGCGACTGACGTACTCAGAGTTACAGTCGATAATTTACGACAGCTTCCACGATTGCCCTCAATTTATGTTGGTAGGAAATCTCCCAACAACATATAATTGAGGGCAATCGTAATGATGAAGCAATCGCTTACTTCATCATCATCATCATCAATGACCTTCACACCTACGAAGGATGATGTAGTTTTAGGAATCGCGGTTCTTCCCGGGATGCTGATATAAAAGCCGAGTTTATAGTAGAATAGCTATCCTACCTATATTATAAAGCCGAAAGTTTGTGAAATGTAATTTTTTTATTACATAGGATCTTCAAAACCAATAAACAGATCGTTGCGGGTAGAAGCTAGTATTGTATAAAACTACGTTCGACTAATATGATGTACATGAGTGCGGTTTGGATGATCGCTGCTGATGCACTGCCCCCCGCAACTAGCTATGCTGAGTTTTTGTGTTTTTTGTGTTCACTTTGACTTCAGTATACAAAAATTCTCGTCAAAGTCTGATCCTGAACAAGTTCGTCGTTACGTTGGTGTTCTTCCAAGACAAACTAGGTAAGCCGTTTACATTCATAATTAATATCGATGAAGCCATTGGAGAAAATCGTAAATAGAAAACCCTTAGTTAATATTTCGAACCCAAGAAGGAAATTTCTTTATTCGTATCGTTTCATTTAATTGACCTGAACTTATTTCTACAAAGAGTTTTTCACGAGTCATAGAAACTTGTAGGTATTGCTCACAAACTTATAGATAGAATATTTTGCAGTCCGCCGGCACTCCGACCACACCCCACTGTCAGAAGCAGGCCTCCTCTAAAATATCGACAGACCCACGTTTTTCCAGATCCTTTATGCGAGCGAGCGGAGCCGCGGGCGAGCATTAACTCTATCTACAACACGGTTTTTTCGTTTTATACGTTCAAATGCAGTCGGGAGAAAGTTATCCATAGACAATGCCTTTCTCCGTATAGTAGTATAGAATAGGTATAGCAGAATATTATTAAAATAAGTAAATAAATAAAATTAATAACGCTGGACCGTACACACAGCATCATCTAGCCCCACAGTAAGCAGAGCTTGTGTTATGGGTACTTACTAGATAACGAGTAAACTTTAATACATTACACTACATAGATATATTACTTATTATTACACAAATATCTGCAGATCGTACTAACATTTGCCATGGGGCAGGAATCGAACTCACATCCTCCTGCGTCGCAGACGGTCCTTCGCCCGCCGCGTTTACGTTTATGATACATAGTTAACACCCAGGCCCGGAACAAATATCTGCAGATCCTACAAACATTTGTCCCTCGGCAGGAATTAGGGCAGGCGGCTCTTCGTCCGCTGCGCCACGGAGGTCGTCTTACGTCTGCTATTTTGCAGGTTATTGTTCAAGGTTTAGAGCAAAACCATTAACACAACCATTTTATATATACAGTAAATGATTGTAAATATATATTTCATTTCTTGATTCTGTATAACCACCATTGACTAAAAATATACGGATTTGATCATTGATAATATCATTCACTAAAATGAATATTTATTTCGGATGACTACGAACCTTATTTGTGTTGGAGGAACACCAACATTTCATCCCTTAACTGGGGACATCTTAAATGAATTCGTTATGAATTCTTCAAACTACGATACTTTTTATAGTAAAAATGAATATTCTTTCAGGATTACCCTTTTGGGTCTACAAAAGCTAAAGCAAGTATTATCAAATATTAAATTCAAAAGCCGCGTTCACATGATGTGAGTCCATCGGGAAGGGACCGAGTGGACTCGGACACCTACTCGGACGCAACTCGTATCGTGGCAACCCCTCATCAGACGACGGCGTCCGATCTAAGTGGACTCGGACCGCGTCTACTTTCCCGAGCTAGCTCGCAGTAGGAAAACAAAATGGCGTATTGTTACCACAACCAAGCGTCACTTTTCTATGTAGACTAAGAAAATGATCCGAGTGAAATAGAAGAAAGAAGAAAGAAAATTATTTATAACACACTACACACAAACAAACTTTTATACAGAAATAAAAGACTACTTAGCACAAGATAACACGTAGATAGACAAAAATACAGATAAAAATTAAGTTTACTAACACAAGTAAACATTGGGTTTTTACTAGGTAGCCCACTCAGCAAACAGAACTATGATAATGTCAACAGCTATCCTAGTACACTCGTACGAGTCAACTCGGTCCGAGCCGTGTCCGAGCGACTCTGATCGCGTCTACGCGTCTAGTCCAGTTCAAACTCAATACGACACGGTCACATAATAAAAGGCAGGAATAAGGGGGCGGAAGCGATAGAAATCTACGTGAGTAACTGCGTTATCTACGGTAGAAGCCTCAACCGCCGCTAAGATGTTATTAATTTATTCCTCCGCTAGCTTCCAGTTCCAAAAACCCCAAAGGATTATAACCACGGAGATAAGGGCCTGTTTAGACGAGGGTAGTTACTAAAGTTGCCTTTATATTACGAAGTACATAGTTTGCCAGCTTCCAAATTAAAATAGTGTCTTTACCAATTAAATTCACAATATATTCAACTGTACGTTTCCAGGATTTCTACTCGTTTGGTTAATTTTCCCTGCTTTCGTAACAATAATTTGCCCATCGAGCGATTTTGGCTACGAGCCTTGTAAAAACTTAAGTATCCCAAAGCTAATTTACTCATCTGACGTAGTTTTTTTACAAAATTTACTAGTTCATCCACATTCTTGCTACAAAATCCACTGGCTCCAGCCACTCGCGTCATGTACCACCGCCTTAAACCTCAGCCCAAATATATAGCAAACCACTAGCTCAAGTGACTCGCCTCGTGTAAAACTATCCTAAGCTTCAGCCCACGTACACTACAAACCAACTTCTTGCTAATAAAGTTGCTTTATCAAACACTGTACGTGTTCCGCGCATGTACACTACACACGGGACCTCGATTAACAAAACACCGGGGCCTAGGCTGCTATATCCGCTTACTAATTCTAATAATTGACACGAATATCTGCAGATCGTATAATCATTTATCTCTAGGCGGGAATCGAACACGCAACCTCCAGCGTCGCAGTCAGACCTTCGCCTGCTGCGCCACAGAGGTCTTCACATGACTTACTACTAGTACAGACGGCTTCGATTCGCTTATTGGTTGTTTCTACCATAGACTTCGATTATTTTCACTACGCTGTTTCTATACATACTATATCTCCTCTGGTATTAGGTGGAAGTGGAACCCAGGCATTCTTATTCTCTGTTTAATTTTTTCTGTTTTGTATGTACCTAACCTACACATTAATAATCCACACTCGTTTCATAATTTCTCTTTATAACCATAGTTTCGCTGAAAGAAAACAATTTTAATTTAAGCTCGCTTTGATACATATCCATAATTTAAGTATGACTTAACTTGTGTGTGCATTAAAGAATTTAAAAATAAGTTCTCTCTCCAAAAAGGCCGTGTGTCCGAGATGACCCAGAAGACAGGCACAGTGTAGTAAATCAACCGTATCTCACAGAGTGACTGAGTTACCGCCCGCGCCGTCGTACTGCACTCTGTCACACTGTGGACTTTCTTTGTTCGCTTGTTGTCTTGCCTTTGTTGGAACTGCTCATGGCTGACCTTGGAAGTTAACTGCCCAGTTAGTTTGTCTTTCTAGATATTATCTTTATCCTGAGTCAAGTAAGTAGTGGCTGTGTGGTGCTGTGTGGCTTAGAATTTGCAAGAGCCCAACTCTTCCCGCGGGTGTCGTAAGTAAGAGGGATATCCACCGGGGGCGGGCAGCAGCGCCCCTGCAGAACAATTCTACCACCGAACTGCGATCTCCAACCCGCATGCCCAGCGTGGGGATTATGGGCATTATCCCCCAATAAAGCACTTATGAGGGGGAGGCCTGCGTCCAGCAGTGGACCAATATAGGCTGTTGAGGTGAGGTAGTGAGTCAAATGAAGGGTCCTAAGGCACGATCGTAGCCTAGGTACTAAAATCCAAGATATTTTATGTTAACAAAGGCCTTTATGAAGGAAAAAACAATAACAGAAAGCATCAAGTTAACAGCAATGTTACTAAAATACAAAATCCGTCAAGTGTGAGTGTGACTCGCGCGTCGAGGGTTTCGAACTTTTGTCAATTATACAAATAGGTGTACCACCAATCAAACTATGTTTTTTACAGTCTATAGACCTTCGTTTGACACTGAAATGTACAAAATACCTAATAACTTTCATTTGATAACCCACTAGACCTTGAAGGTCTCTTTAAAATTTTAACATTACCAATTGTAGGTTCTTACTGAAAATATTAAAATAATTTCATTTTTTTTTCTTTATAGGAAAACTGTACTTAAAGGTAAAAAACTGTAAAGGTGAACGATAATTATTGTTATTTTAAATTTCTTCATATTCGAGTTAGAAAACAGACGAGACTCGAACGAAATATTTATTGTAAACTTTCAAAATCAAAAATTGTTTCAAAATTCGTCGTCTTAAAATATTTCTTTGATTTTGAAAACCGATTGATTAAATACAAAGAAGTATCATGCTTGTTATAAGCATTTAGAAAATCGTATACCTACCTCGTCTCTAAGATGTTTTTTCAGTACAAAATGTTTAAACCTCATCGCATGTATTACTTACACTTGGCCGGCCAACATCTGCCTCTGACAAAAACCAGGATAGTAAGAATAGTGAATTTGTACAGAAAGATACACTTTTTACACTTACACCCCTTTTTTACACTTACAACTCGGCTGGGGCCATGATTTATGAAGAAGGGTTTTTTTTGACACGGAGACAAAAAATGTTTGAAAATACAGTCTTAAAAAAGTGTTCCTTCCTTTTCGTACAGTTTTTAGGGGCAACAGTGGATTATTTTTTTGAGGTCTTATAAATCATCATTTAAAAAACAATTTAGGTATTTATTTAGGATTCAGTAAATTAAAAAAAATAATAATGAGAAAGTAATTTCTAATCTAATAAATTTCCGGCTTCTAGTTTCCATTACATATAGGTGTAGGTTATTATTATACACCTGATAAAGTCCTACTTCCCAAACATATCCCTAGAATCAGCAATTTAATTGAAAACTTTAGATAGTAATCATTGTTATTTAGCTCCTATTATTAACCTTATTTAAGTATAAAGAAAATGTGCAATTCTCATAATTTTAAGTTAATTAACTAATGTTAATAATAATTATATTATTGTATGTCCGCAAGGACAAACTGTTGGACAATTACTAGTTCTTAAGACCAACTATGTACACAGTTTATACAATAAATGTGTCTTATTCTTATTCTTAATTTGACTATTAACAAAAAAAATAAGTACCTAATTATTGAAATAAATAAAATTGGATATGTTGCATAACTACAAGATGGGTTTTTTTCATCACGAGAGTAAATGGGTGTCTCCTGGACTTACCATCAGGTGAGATTGTACACAAGCTCAGCTTGGGGCTAGATTGTGGTCAAACGAACTTCTATTCTCGATAAAAATAACCTATGTACCTTAATACCTTACCTAAAATACCTTAGTGGCAAATGTACCTTTCCGTTCGCGTTCAAAAAATCCATCTGGTTTTTCCTAAACCTTAGCCACCCTACTCTCCTACAAAAGACGGCTGAGTCTCTCCCGCCCGCGACCATTTTATTGTTACCGTCTTTATAGTGTCACTAAACCTAAGTTTGAACCTAATGCGTCCCTGGTATGCATTTGAGCGCTTGAGTTCTAATTTCAACCCTAGATCTCCACTTTAAAGTTTATTTCACATTGTAAAAGACAATGGTTGGTGCACTTTTATCTAGACAGATCAATGAAAAGCGATTTTAAGACGTAAGTTGTTGAGATAGAGCCAATTTTTAAATGGCAAAGTTTTGTCTGGTCTTTTATTGCGGGTGAAAAACCCTGCTGCATGTTTCTAAGGGAATGGTAATTTTCGATATGCTATTATGTTATACTAGTTTGTGCCCGCGGCTTCGCACGCGTTGTTTCTATGGAAATGTTTAAAGGTTATTTGTATTCCATGGGAACTGATTTATGGGATAAAAAGTAGCCTATGTTTTATTCCAGGCCTAGAATTATCTGTATACAAAATTTCAGCCTGATCCGTTCTGTAGTTTTGGCGTGAAGAGGTAACAAACATCCATCCATCTATACATCCATCCAAACTTTGGCATTTATAATATTAGTGTGATACGGAACCCTCGGTGCGCGAGTCCAACTCGCACTTGAAGTTTTATTATTTCGAACTTCATTATCCACAACGTGACTACTAAAAATCCAGTTCCATTAATTTCAGTTTTTGTATGTTTATGTTTTGTCATGGGTCAAATCAATTATGTTTTGTCAATCAAAAATAAATATTTAATTTACGATTGAGAATACGAAAACCCACTTGGAGTGCCTGGTTACTAGAACACGTATACTTAAATGTAAAAAACAGTATCTGAGCTGGTACAGTTGCGGTCATAATTGGAGACATACCTTAAAGATTATACTCGTTTGAAGGTTACTACGATATAAAATACCTAGGAAGTAAATTTTCATGATTTAGATAAGCGAGATATTAAAGAATACTTTTGAGTTATGTATGACAAATTGTTTTAATAGGTATATAATTTTATTGGTGTTAAGTAAATTATGTTACCTATTTATTTTTGCTGTTCTATTTCCCAATGAAATAGAGAATATACATTAAGCACCAAAATTAGAGTAATTATTAAATTTTAATGACTGTGGATTTGAACCTTGGACCCAAATAAAAATAAATTTGAAAAAGGTCATAAGCAATAACTAAATAATAAATAAATAATGCTAGACAATTCACACAGCATTATCTAGCCCAAGGTAAGCAGAGCTTGTGTTATGGGTACTAGATAACTGATATACTTAATACAATACACTAAATAGATAGATATTTTTTATTATACATAGAAAACATCCAGAACGCCCTGGACAAATGTCTGCAGATCGTACAAACATTTGTCTCGAGGCGGGAATCGAACCCGCAACCTCCTGCATCGCAGGCAGACCTTCGCCCGCTGCGCCACAGTGGTCGTCGGCAATGTCTGCAAGAAATGTCGTTAGAATCTAGATCCCCACTTCTGACCGCCACTGTACCTATAATATTATTAAGGTACCTATTTATTCCAAAGTAGGCACTTACTTACTGTATTAGATAAGGAGGTTTCTTCACAAATGAATCCATAAATCAGTTTTATCTGTAGATTGTTCTGGATCATTACAGTCTTACAAATCCTAACTTCATACATTAGCGACACAAAAGAACTTCACGATAATCTCTCTCAGACGAAAACCAACCTTATTGGTGGGGGAGAAGTTTCAATTTATTACCGTTATTAAACGCTGCCAGCATTATTACCATTAAAGTTGGATTATTTTTGATTAGGTTGCACCGTTGCACCACCCTGTGTTGTGAAAACGTGCTTTCAATTATGGGCTTTAAACTCGTTACCTTTAGATCCATTTTACAGTGACAAATGGCTTCCACCAAGCTTCAAACGAGTGGCTCACGAGCTGTCTGTCATACGATGCCGTCAAATAATTCATATAAATAAATATAAATAATGCTGGACTATTCACACAGCATTACCTAGCCCTAAGCCAAGCAGAGCTTGTGATTATAGGTACTACATACATAGATATTTTTTATTGTACAGAACACCCGGAGAAAATATCTGCATATCATACAAATATTTGTCTCGAGGCGGGAATCGAACCCGCAACCTCCTGCGTCGCAGGCGGACCTTCGCCCACCGCGCCACAGAGGTCGTCTGTAGTTACGAAATGTTATGAGTTAAAGTCCATATTTGGATGCACATATTTGTGTTGTGCTGCAGCGGTGCTTCGCTTGCGACCAGCTTTTACAAAGATCTTTAAAATAGCATTTCTATGCTTGAAACTTTAAAATCATTTTCTAAATCTTTAAAGGGTTCCCTCTGACAGGATTAGCGACGTTTCTCAATTCCCCAGCACGAGGATGAAGATGGAATAGTTTCCTTTGACACTTTGAACAGCTTCGGAGAGTATTGCCAATAGCTGGTTAAAATGTCTCGCTGAATAAGCGGGTATTTAGAGAAAACTTTGTGGAAGCGAGCGACGTAATAACATCAGGGAAAAAGGAAATGGAATTAATTTTTTGAGAAGTATGGTCACCCTAGTGCCTGTGAGATATACCGCTCTGCCATAAGTTTTCAGAAATCAATAACTTTATTTAGGCTAATATTATGATAAAACAATATTTAGTAACAATTCCGCGCAAAACCTTATCTGATAAGATACAAATTGACAATTTGTGGGAGGGCGGGCGGTACACACGGATTACATTTTATTGGATCTTATCAGAAAAGGTTTTGCGCGGAATTGTTACTAAATATTGTTTTATCATAATATTAGCCTAAATAAAGTTATTGATTTCTGAAAACTTATGGCAGAGCGGTATATCTCACAGGCACTAGGGTGACCATACTTCTCAAAAAATTAATTCCATTTCCTTTTTCCCTGATGTTATTACGTCGCTCGCTTCCACATTGTTTTATCATAATATTATACAATGGATTTCCGCAAAGTAACTCTAACAAATTAAGCATTTCAAGACAAATTTTAAACATTGCCCCGCGGCTTCGCCCGCATGGAAATGTATGTTTCCACCTTTCTTAATTTTTTCTTTCTTAAGGAACTTTAAGAATTACTTTTTTTGTTGTGTTTATTATTGTCAGGAGAACCTGGCAATAACAAACGTGACAGTAAAAGAATTAGCAAAATCGGTCCAGCCGTTCACGCGTGATGCCATGACCAAGGGAAATAGGGATATATTTGCAGGAAGTATAATTATATAGATTATCAAATAAAAAATAAGGTGACGTCATAGATTAGATAACGTTACTTCGGTGACGGTGATAATGATAACAGGGATCAAATAATATCGCAAAAATTTTCGACTTCGACGGGATAAATTTTTTTGCGATATTATTTGATTTCTTAGAAATTAGAAATTAGCCAGAGTGCGAGGCTTACGTACTATAATAACAAAAACCTTAGATAACAGGAACGACCTCTGTGGCGCAGCGGGCGAAGGTCTGCCTGTGACGCAGGAGGTTGCGGGTTCGATTCCCGCCTCGGGACAAATGTTTGTACGATCTGCAGACATTTGTTCCGCGCGTTCTGGATGTTTTCTATGTATAATAAAAAATATATATCTATGTAGTGTATTGTATTATGTACATAGTTATCTAGTACCCATAACTCTGCTTACCTTGGGGCTAGATAATGCTGTGTGAATTGTCCAGCATTATTTATTATATTTATTTATTTATAAGGTTCTACGATTTCTTGAAACTACAAAGCTAATATGAAAGTAAAAAGAATAATTATCATTATTACTTCTTTACCTGAGTATTTCGTCTTTAATATTTTTGTCTTATAAAATGGGTCCGGGATAGCTGGTGATCTCTGCACGTTAAATCAGATGTATTCGAGAGTGTTGTGTAGCAGTCGTACTATTTACGGCCACTGATTGACTGCATTTTGATAACGATTAAAAAACATGAGAAAATGAAGCAAAGAGCGGAGAAAATAGTCAGAGTGATACGATACACCATCGACAACCGATGTGGCGCGGCGGGTGAAGGTACTCCTGCGACGCAGGAGGTTGCGGGTTCGATTCCCGCCTTGGAACTAATATTTGTGCGATCTGCAAATATTTGTTCCGGGTGTGAATAGTGTTAGTTTTATTTTTCAAAACGTCCGAGGTCAATTCCCGAGCCGAGTACAAGTTTCTTTTATGTATAAATGCAGTTTTTCTTGTTACTAAAATCGATGCCATGGTTCCTAAGAAGATATCTTCGTATGTCTTCGTATGTATTTATATTTTTAGACTATCCTATCTATACTGACCGACCTAAATGTGTTACTCTGTATGTACAGTACAGGTGTAACAAAATGTACAGACCAAACTTATAGAGGTGGTTTAGATTTGGTCATAGGACACAGGAAAAAGATTTTATAAAATTTAGACTAGGTTTTTAAAAAAAAAATGTGATGATTGACCTAGCCAAAACTGCTCATGTAGGTTTTGTATTCTGTCCTCCTAAGCCCGTAAAGTATCTACTTTTTTTTTCTGAAACCTTATGTCGTAATTTTTTTATATTTTTCTTGTTTTCTATGACCGAATCTGTACTCCTTCACTTAAAGTTTGGTCTTGACTTTTTGTAAGATCCTGTAGAGCTGACGCTGCCTAGCGCGGCCCCCATCAGAGGAGCCCTGCATAAGAAGCATCTGATGCCTCCATCGCCTCCTTGATCTCCGCCCCTTGGGACATAAATCCGGGGGACATTGACGTGGGGCCCGCAGAGACCCTGATTTAAGGGCTCCCGAGATTGCGGTACCTGAGTGCGGGGCAGATGTGAAACTCCAAGTAAAAGCATACATCTTACTGAAATTATGACTGAAATTAAGCTGTTGCGTGTTAGGCAACTGAAATCACGAAACTGGAATTATTATTTTCGTTGTTTATTTATTTATTAGAAGAGAACCCACAGTGGACAGCCGCTATGTGATCAAGTCAAAGATTATGAAAGTTTCAGGTTACACACAAAACTAACCCCCATTTGTCTAAAATTTGGATTTGAGTGATGGTGCAACACCCTTACCAAGTCATAATTATAGGTAATAGTTACTTATAGGTATTTTTAACGATTCTGATTCTTCATTTATCTCTTACCCACGCCTATAAAAGCGAAGCTGGCTTACAAGAGTTTTCACCAATTGGTGTACACCCGCCCGCCCGCGCCGCTGCGCCGCACCCGCCGCACTGCTCCCTACAGAATATTTCGTCCTAGTTTCACATCTCTGCCCCAGTATTAATTCTCAACTTTGTAACAATTCGTGGATTTCTTATAACATAGGTCCCGCAATCTCGACAGAATAACTACAGTTTGGGCATATCTAGCTAACTGGATATAGGCGGCTATAACTAGTTTGGGACTGGGGCATAACTAGGCGCACAGGCTCTTTCAAAAGTACCTGAGCAACTTAAATAAGTAGGCACTCATCCAATCCAAAATTGCTCAGGTACTTTTGTTAGTTAAGGTAGAACACGCATTGATAACTAAGTGCCAGTGCCAACCTGTGTATTTTTTTTTTTTGCTATTTTATTGTGTAGAAGTATCTGTTTTTTATTCTGTATTCTATTTAACTCATATTTCGATTTGGAGAGAGTCTAAACATTTTCTTACTACAGTGCGCGAGCCCTCATACTCAGGGTAGTGTTAGGGTTCAAGTCTCCCGTCGAAGTTTTTCAAACCTAATCAGAGGACTAAGATTATTACTTAATAGTTAAGTACCACTTCTAAAAAAGCCAATCAATTACTCAGACTCAAGATTTTTAAATAAAACTCTACACTCTCTGATATTTTAAGAAGCTATTATGTATATCAATTCTAGTTCTAATTTATTTCTATATTTGATTGTAATTTTGTTTGTGAATAAAGAGTCATACTTTAAAAAAAAAGGCCATCAATCGCAATAAAATTTAGTTTACCTACTCCCTGCCTAAATAAATAGCTACTCCATTGGCTCAGCCACCTAAAGTGGATCTTGGCGTCCGACACAAAACCTCGTAATAAAACCTGGCATATTCCACAAAGGTTGCTCAGCTATTTCTGCCCGTTGAAGTATAACTTTAATCTGATTGTTCGGTTTCCGCTGGGTCGGCTTATCTCAGGGTCGATCAGCTATTTTCTATCTTATTACAATCGCTTTTCAACTTTTACTCACTTTTATATTTGCCTATTTTATTCTGGTTCACTTTTTACCCGACTACGCTGAATTAAAAGAGAGAAGGTACAATTTGAGCACTTAAAATAACCAAACTAGTCGATGACATCACATTTGTACGTAACTTAGGTACGTATATAAGGTTAATTTAGCGTATGGTTGATCGTTTCGTGTTGGTGCGAGTTTATTTTGTGGTGTTTAAGTTTTTATGTGTTTTACAAGGAATATACTTACTAGCTAAAAATAATTTGCCACAAATCGTAAACCATTTTCTATTTACTTATGAAAAACGAACTTCAATTCATTAGTATTTTTGGAGTATTTGGGAAAATACGAGATTTTGAACTAAAAATCAACATTCTCCCAAATGGTCGCAAAGTTGTTTAATAACATGGGTGCATATAAAATAGTTCCGATTCTCGGTGAATTATTTTTCCGTTAGTTTTAATTCTTGTAGAACGCAGAAAAAATTAAGAAACCTGACAAAAATTATACTCGCGCCAACAGTAAACGTTCAACCTTAGACAAAAAAGTTTTGGTAAAGACTCAGAAAATAAGCACTCCTCATTAAGATTACTACACTGGTACAATAAGTTACACTCCTCATTAAGATTACTACACTGGTACAATAAGTTAGTAAAATGGTAATAAAACTTCGACAATTTCATTCATGTTTGTTATTCCATTACCTTCACAGCAAAATGAAAACCGACAGGTGAATGGCGCCTAATTTAAGAACTGTAGCTCGCTTATCGCGTTTTGCTATGACGACACATTAGGGTCTGCCAATAGCATTGTATTCCCTAGAGTTTTCTGTATTTTCTTATCACCTAATTTTTGTTCCATATCTATGACTTTTCTAAGTTACAGAATAACTTATAGAAAATTTAATATATACAGGTAGGTCACATTATTCTGATTTTGTGAACGGTCAAGAAATGTTTGTCAAAATTGTCAAAATTCAATGTGCTTTATTTCCTTCCGATGAAAAATACCTAATTAATTGGTAGGCTTGACTTTTTTAGTAGGTACACCTAGGTACGTTGCCACGTTGTAGGTACCGATAAGAAAAGGTTCTAACGGTACAGACAACATGATTCTACTTGCCAATATAAAGTGACTAACTCACAGTATGAGTCATTTTATATACGGAGTAGAAAATCTCGCTGACTCATACAAACCTACCAAACTACATGCTTGACATTCTAATGTGTCGGAAAATATTTGCAGACGATTGCTCATACATCTTCATACAATATGGTTGCTCATACAAGACATTCAAATTTTAGAGGGCACGTGCTAAAAGTAATGTAAAGTCGCTATACACGAAAATGATGTCCAAAACGAATTAGGGTGCGTTCCCACTTTGTCGAGACGAGAGATAGTCAGGCCGTTTAAAGCACCGTGGATTGTAATTTAAATTTGGACACAACTGATCATATGACGTCAGAAAGTTGCCTCACTGAGGCAAACAACAGACGACAGGTATACCGAAAATACGCGTGCGAGGCCGCGAGCAGAAGCTAGTATAATATAATACCCTAGGTTCACAGTTTTCAGTTACTGTAGAGAAAACTGCTTAGGTAATGTAGTAATTGACGTCGTGAACGTTAGTGAACGAAAGTCTTCGTTTCAGGTCTGGCCAAAATGGCGTTTTTGTCAGTATGTCCGTACTCCTCTACAGGTCGTATTTTACAACCGATCGGTATGAAACTTTGTGTACAGATTCTATGATTTTATAGAATTTTATTGTCGTCGGGATTTTTTGATGAAAGGCGTACTTCTTCCACAATAAGGCAAAAAGGCGGATTTAGAATATCTCTGCTTTAAGAGATCTGATTTTGATGATTGTACTTTTAATTGAAAGGCAATAACTTTATACTGTTCTTATAAAAATTTGGTATAGATCTGATGAGTATTTTCGGCATGACGAGCAGAATAGCTTCGCAAAATGCAGTAATATGCAAGAGAGCATTTACAGTACAGCGCCACCTATTGGAACATCTTTGTAACACTTCGAGAATTATATGAAATAGCGCGGCCGCATACACCGTCGTCGTCGGTTTAATAATAAAATAACAAAAACTTTGGGCTGATGGATCAACGCCATCTATTGATACTAGGTACAGAATTTCGAGCATTGCTGAGGAACGTAACTTAGGTACTTTGTATGGACAATTGGTCTAAATAATGGTTGATGTGTTTGTGCAACATTTCGTTCAAAAATTCCGACAACAATCGTATCGCAAGTGAAGTGATCTGTAATACCTACCTACCTTTCCAAGTGCACCTTACCTACCTCACCTACCCTACCCACAAACAAGATTGAATCCGTTCAGGAGAAACAGACGCCTATTCTTGCACGGTGGGCATTATTTCAAAGGTAGGTACCTAAGGAAATCATCAGGAGTCACCGCCTAAAAACATGGTAGGTACATATACCTAAGTACCTAAATATCCCGTTTTATATAACTTTAGTACTTAATATAATATAAGTTACTAATATGTTGAAAAACAAGTTAGTGCTTGCGAGGTCTACTGTTCGTAGAACTGCTAGAACATCATTGAACTACTAGAACATGTACAAGAACTTTTGAAAAGGTGTTAGTTTTACAAACTTCTCAAAGTATATTTTTCCTGTAAAATAATAGATCCATATCCACAAACGCTACATAGGTAGGTACCTAGGTACATTTCAGATGGGTCGCTATGCAATCTTCGGAAATGGGGGGGGGGGGGGGGGGTAAAGTATGAACCCCACAGAAGTTCTCATTATATAGGTACCTACCTAGGTACCAAAATATCCCGTTTTAAATAAAATTACTTTAGTACATTAAGTATTATGTAAATTAATTGTTGAAAAAAGTTAGTGTTCGCGACGTCTACTGTTCGTAGAACTACTAGTTTAGTAAGTAAAGTACTTCCGATGCTGACTGGAGGTTCTTACGTTCATAAAGTGCTATACAAAATCACTAAAATGGCTAAAAGAACCATCACACTAATATTATAAATACGAAAGTTTGGATGGATGTATAGATGGATGGATGTTTGTTACCTCTTCACGCCAAAACTACTGAACGGATCGGGTTGAAATTTTGCAAACAGGTAATTCTAATCCTGGAATCAAAAATAAGCTACTTTTTATCCCATAAATCAGTTCTCATGGGATATAAATCACCTTTAAACGTTTCCATAGAAACAACGCGTGCGAAGCCGCGGGCATAAACTAGTCTAAAATAAATACAAGCCGATTCAAAAGATTAAATTGTAAAACTCCAGCAGAGAAAAAGCGTAGAAAAACTTTTATTTCGTTCAAAAACAGCAATCAAACATTCAAAACCACACTCTGACAACTCAAACTTTTTTCATTCGTCTAGAAACTTCCATCCACGTGACGCCAATCACTGATTCCAAATTCGAATGAACCGTTCGAAATTCGAAAAACTTGCCAATCCGAAACTTTGCTTCGGAGAACTTCTACCGGGAAAGTTTTCCACCACCACTTTGAATGAAAACCACCATTGCTGTTTTTGTAAGAGCTTTTCATTGCCTTTTGTGTAAAACCAGCAATGTATATTGTTCATATTGGAACCGTTGTTACATAGTTTGGCAGTAGTGGACCGTAGTGCATTTGAGGAATCCGAAAATGGTAAGTTTTCCTTATATTTCTCGCACAAAGCGGAACTTTTGCGGATATTTTGTAAACAGAGTCGAATTGAAATGCTGACCACAGAAGAAATAATGGTCTGTTTGGATTAGAAGATAGATTTAAAATAGGAACAGAATAATACCTAGGTTCCCTACCTACTATTGTAGGTATTTCATAACTTATTATTATAGTGTTCTATGAATTTAATAGGTAACCAACCTTACAGACCTATTGTAATTAGGGGGTCTACAGTCTGTTCTGCGTAGGTCTAATGATACCATTTATAAGCTTTATTTTTATGCACATAAAATAGTTTTCTTTTATTTCCTTTATGCAGAAAAGAGAAGTTGCTCTTCGTGGCCACCGAACTCTCTTTTCGCTTCTCTGTCTAAATTATAAGAAACTAAACTATTTTAGAGGTATAAAAAAATATGGATATTTGAAAATTCTTGTGATTAACGTAATTATAAGTAAAAATAGGTGGCGGCGCTGTTAGTGTGCGGCATAATCAGCCTTAAGATTTTTATATGGCAACCCAATCCAGCTGTCATCTGTCTCGTCACGGAACTGTCAAGTGTCAACTTTGACTCAATAAATTATTGCTCATCTTGTTTTATTGTTAAAAATTAGCACACACGCGACCTCAATTCATAAGACGCTTCTCTTTTTGCACAGACTATATAACACCGCCAACTCCCTGACGACGGTGTCACACTCTCGTGTCGAGGAAAGCACGTTATGCTGTTGTTGGTCCTCCGCCTAACTTCTCCCCGGTCATGTCGGTCTGCCATCCCATCGGATTATAAGAGTGAGGGAATAGAGAGTGCACCTGTGTTTGCGCGCCCACTTGTGCACTATGAATGTTCTGTGGACCTGGCTAGTCTTCGTTGAGACTGGCCGCCGTGGCCGAATTTCGGCTAGGAGGTAATCGTCATCATCATTGTAAGTAGATAAGCTAGGTACCTTTTCATACAACATTTTATAATACCTACCCACAATACCTTCTCATTGAAAATGTTACATATTTAAACAACCAAATTTGCCAGGCAATATCATTACTCATTATTAATTCGGCTTTTACGTAAAACTACCGACTAATAATCAGTTTTCCCGCCATTCCCCGCGGGATTTCTATCAAAAGGCAATAATGTACATTACCCTGCTATCCCGATACCATATAACCGGTAATTTTCCGATAAAACCGGTTTTATCCAGATAAAACTGGTAATTTTCGCCTAAAGCCAGCCCGCTGTAACTGTTTATAATGGCTTATTTTAACGCTAAATTGGATTTATTATCAGATTGTAACGAAATCTAATAGTATTTAGGAGCCTTTGTTCTATTGTTGGACTGCTGGAAAATCTCTTGATTTTATATTCATTTTTTATTCATTCAACATTTATATCTGTAATCTATAGTACCCATAACACAAGCTCTGCTTAGCTTGGGGCTAGATGATGCTGTGTGGATTATCCAGCATTACTTATTTACTTAAACTTTCGCTAAATCAATAGGAGCAATTAATATATTTGTATTAAGTATATATCAAATCAAATAAACACGAGGAAGAGGAAGATCAAGAATTAGCTGTATGAGTCAGATCAAAGAGAAAGTCGCTATCATGGCGTTTATACTCGTAGAAGAAAAAGATATTGAGAAAAGTGGAGGGAATCGCATCATTACAATGACAAGAGCAAGGCTCTTTAATTTATAATAAGCAAATCAATAACAATGTTGATGATGAACCACCGATCCAGTAAATATAGGTAGGTAAAGCGAGAAACTGCCGGCAAAAGTAAGTCAAAACAATCCAACATAACTCAAACTAAAGCGCGCAGAAAGGGCCTCCATTTTCGAGCAAATTCTCACTCAATTATACAAAGGGATAACGTAACGAATGTCCCAGATCGTCCCATTTCGTCCCATCTCGTCCCAACTGGGACATTTGGGCCCAGTTAGTTCCAAATCAGGTGTGGCGGGATGTTACACTGATAAAGTGGAAAGGAGTTGATGTAATGAGCCGATACCTACTGCGTAGGATATACAGGGATCAGTAGGTAAAATAACACTCATATTGTGATTATATATTATGATTACGAAAGTTTGGATGGATGGATTTTTGTTACTCCTTCAAGCAAAAAAAAACCACTGAACGTTTAGAAGTAACATTTTGTATACAGGGTTATTGGTAATTCACTGACACCGGTTGTTTTGAACGGTTAACAGCAGGTTCTGCCCATCATCACGAATACGTTCTGAAGATGCCAGGTCTAATTCTTAATTCTTAATTTCTCTCTTTCTTCTGCTGGAAATGTTCCACTGTGTCCCGAACCCCCAAGACGCGGGTAATTAGTCAAAAGAACCACTAATCGGTGTAATCTAGAGCTCTCGGTCTCAATGATGTCTGCCAGGGATGTCTGCTGGAGTGAGCCGTAACCGTAACCTTAATGCGCTACAATCGAGGAAAACTGTGCTAGAGATAAGAATAAAAACTTGACAGGTGGTTCAGAAAATTTATATTTAATAATTAAGACCTGGCGTCTTCACAAACGTGTTCGTGATGATGGATAGAACGTGCAGTTCCATATACGCAGTGTCAGTGAATCAAATCAAATCAAAAACTATTTTAGTAAATATACTGTATTATTACTATTTATTACTTCGAAAAGGTCAAATTATAAATACTGACACGGAAATAAAGTGATATATTTTTGTCGCTTCGATATGTAGACTAAAGTAAAGAAGCGACGAAGAAACCTTTAGCCTGTTAGTTGTTATTTTTTGAGTTGGAGCAAAACCCGTCCCAACCTTTTTTATCCACTAGTTAATCTGATATATTATAGTAAGCCATTAGTTATTTTATAGGTGGAAGAAAAGAACAAGTTCGCATCTCTGCTACACTAGGTATACAAACCAAAACATTTATACATATTTTAACAAATAAGATTTGGGTCGGGGTAGCGCCTTAAGCGAACCATTCTTATCAGAAGTGAAAGAATGCCAAAGAAGTGGTCACTAAAGCCCAGTGTAGGTATTTTTCGCCAGAGATATAGGTACAATTACAAATTGAGGTTTAGGAAACTCTACCAGAACTAAACTAAGTTATGAAGTTCATCGAGAAAATTCATTCGAGAAAAATCTTTAGATAGGTAATAGTCCAGTTATTTTAGCCAAAAAATAGGGTGACGTCGCAATTCTGAGACAACCAGCTGGAAACTCGTCTACGCCTTAATTTTGGTGTTATAAACGTTGTCTAAAAAGTCAAATAATATATTTTACCTTGAAGAAATCCTAATATGACTGGACTATAAAGCGAAAATGGGAGATGAGACATAGGATGGCTCTATAACTACCTACAAACCAATCCTACATAGTCCGTTTTTGTAGATATATTTTGGAATTTTCATTGAACACCATTTGAAAGCTGACAAAATTCCGTTTACTTTGCCTCTGTCTACCGAAATGCAACCAAAAATATAACCGCTTGATTCTTGTTCACAATTGCAAAATGGCGCTTTTTCCACAGTTTGGTGCGGCAAACATTGATTGCAAGGTTGGCATTCCCAACCTAATAATCTCGATCCATAAGTTACCCTATCGACTACCCGCAGAATCAGCAAGTCTGTACTTATCTGGTTTGTCTGCAGCGCGTCGTCGGTAAGCCTGCCTTAGTCGCCAGTTTTCAAGGTTTGCTTAGCTTGGGTTTGCATTGGTTAAGGGTATTTGGAAAGGTTAAGTCTGCTTATGTAATAGCATAGAAAAAGCATTCAACCATGCAAGTTTGTCTATGGTAGAGGTTGATGGACATTCAGTTTGTAAAGAGCATTTTGGAAAATGCTCAGGGGCAATATAATTGCAGAGGGGGAAAACTTCAGTTCAACCAATTATAATTCAGTTGAGATACCTTTAGATTGTTTGCAACAATGTGTAGTTAGATTAGCTGTTTCAATAATAAAACTACTGCTAATTTGTTTTGTTAGTCACATTTTAATTTTCTTTGCTAATAACTTTATTGTTTTATACATTTTTTTTTTTGAAAATTTGATTGTTGAAAAACTAAAAACCGAGTTCCGGTTTTAGTTTAGTTTTCAAGTTTTGCGGGATAAATACAAGGTAATCCACCAGGAATACAATGTGATGGAACCATCGCGGGATATGCACAATTAAAACAATCATCAGTCCATAATTACGGATATAAGTACATAAAAAACTTACATCCAGCTGAACATAGAACCCCTTCTTTTTTCGAAATCGGTTTAAAATTAAAAAAAAATAAGACTACTATACTAGTTGCACTGTCAAAAAAGTCTTCTCTTCGCGAGCCCGTGCCTTTGTTCCTGTGGTGCCTACATAAAGCGATCATACAAGGTTAGCCTTTCAGCAAAGAAACTATAAGAATAACACAAGTTGTTCTGTCTATCTGACGACGGCTGAACGAATCTATATGAAATTCAGCAGGGACGTAGACGGTATCCCGGTATCGGTGGGAACAAAGACTACTTTTCTCCCGGAAAAGGGCGTGCGAAGACGCGAACAGAAGCTAGTTACGAATATGTAAAGATAAAACCTCCTCACTTTGCATAATACCTCTTTATAGATTAATAGATCTACATAGATACCGATGTGTGAACTGCCCACCATTAATAATTAACTTCATAATCAACCTACTTCATTAAAATCCAATCCTTTCCCATTATCACCAGAAAATAATCTGTATTAGCATAAACCTCCCTCCTCCCCTCCATAAATCCTCCCCAAATGTCCCCAATCTAAATAATTGGCTTATTTTGTTCATAGCCAATTTGCCCTAGAAACTGCTCGATGATCTGTGGCTTAAGGGGATGCAGTGAGTGAACGTAGCGCCACTTCCCAATAAGACGTTTTCCAAAAAGATAAAATCCTAATTTACCTTTTTGACGACCGATTTACAAATCCCTATGAAGAGATTTTCTGGCTAAGTTACCTACCTAAAGACATGGCACATAGATACATCCAGCACCACTACTGCCTGGACTAAAATGAGCACATTCAAATGTGGGTTTCAACTCTACATAATATACAGTGAGAAAATAGCTTACCCTCAAATATTTCAATTCTTTGTTTACCGCAAGTTTCAAGCGAGTGGTCCGAGAGCTCAATTTAGAATGCATTGCTTGTGGTTGCTTGGGGATGCTGTGTGAATTATCCAACATTATTTAATTTTCTAAATATAATAACGTGATAAAGGCCATATTTGAATACACATTTTGGTGCTGTGCGGCAGTGGTACGATCCAATATGCGACAACCTTCACAGAGAAAAGAGTTGTACGTTAGTAGCCACCAATACTGTTCTCGTTTGCCTTGATCCATTTTAATAAATTGAAGGTGGCGCTAGTTTCTCTCTAGGCCGCCCCTGAAGGGATGAACCTCCCTTTCTTTTCGACAGACAATGGAATGCAATTAAACTGTCGCCCCCGAAACGGTCTATACTAGTTGTACCCCAAACAGGAGCGGTTTGAGGACAGGGATATAGGGGCAAATGCCTAGTAATACACTACGTGCACGTTTAATAGGGCCAACAAACCGGCCAAGTGTGAGTTGACTCTCACACGAAGGGTTCCGTTACAGATTTTTTTAATTAGTCGCAAAAAATGCAATAAGCTAGCAGACGCGGTCGCGGTCACCCATCCAAGTACTGACCGCGCCCGACGTTTTTTACACTTGGTATGGCCGTTGCCCCCCTTATTTATTAAATTTATTTTCTGCTGGATATCTCTCTATGTATTATAATATACTTATCGAGTGCCATAGAGCCCTACCTTCAGCCGCAGACGGCATTAATCTGCAGTCTTTCGCAGATCGTAATCCCAACTGGCCACACAGAGCGTCTCACACTACGTTTTCCGAGTCATGGTCTCCACTCAAGAACGAGTTTCCGTCATCTTAACTTCTGTTGCCCCTGGGCAATCTCATGAGCTATCCAAAGCCCCAAATCTTTCTCCCATCCATCCGAGCTCTACCATCCCCAGACCCTTGCTCTTGCTCTGCCCTTGCTCCATCCCTGCTCACTACATCCGTTCCGGATTAAAAGTTTAATATAGGTATGTACGCAATAATCGGCCTCGGCTCCAGCCGGGTAATGGCGGAATGCAATTTCAAGGGGATCCGGTTGTTTTTTAATCGGTTTCATTTTGTCCAATGATTCATTAATACTCGAACTGCTCTGCGGAGCTGCAATCTTTCCGCATGGCTCGCTTTCACGAATACTTGACGACCTGTGCGCTGCAGTGGCCGGAAGCTGGCCTGAGACGCAAACATATTGAGGGCTCTGGCGCGGAACAAATATACAAAAATACATAATTATATATGTAGGTACTCAGAAATAAAACTTTCAAGAAATTCACGCCACGTTTTGTTGAGGAGGCGTGCATTTTTACAATAGTTTATCTCTACCTTGTTATTTATTTAGCGACAAAAATTATATTTAGACATACATTAAACATTTGAAATAGAAAAGTAAGCAGCTAATTATAGTAAGTAGCTGCATCCCGCAAAAATGCCATGGTCAACCTTTCCTAAATTCAGCTAAAATTCACAACAGCTCGAGTTATAAGGTTTAGTTATTATAGTTCGTAATCCTCGCACTCTGGATAATTTCTAATTTCTAAGAAATCGAATTATATCGCAAAAATTTTCGACTTCGACGGGACTTGAACCCGCGTCCTCCCCTCAGTACGGGGATGTGATAACCACTGAACCACCGTACTGAGGGGAGGACGCGGGTTCAAGTCCCGTCGAAGTCGAAAATTTTTGCGATATAATTCGATTTCTTAGAAGCTCGAGTTATGTTATAAATTCTACTAATATTATAAAGGCGAAAGCTTGTGCCGTTGTGTGAAAATTTGTGAAGCATTTATTTTAATGATCAAATCAATCAATGAAAAAATAAATTCAAATCATAATTATTTTAATCAACCTTTAATGCGACGAGAAAAGTGTTAGGTTTAAATGTGGAGGGATATAAGGGGAGAAGAAGACCGAAGAAAGGATGCCCTGGATGTATTATGTATATGTATGTATGTATTTGTATGTATCGTCATGGCTAAGGACGGTGTACCTAAGTACAGAGATGATGGCTGATGGAGGAGTGGAAGAATGGTTATTTGTTCAACAAGTGGGCAAAACGATTTTTTGTTGTACGTAATTGATGATATTAAATTTTACTTAAATTTTTTTTTTTTCAACAAGTTGAATAATATTACTTTTAGCACACTTGCTCATAAAGTGGCTCTTGGTCACCGCAATTAGGCACAGAATGACACCCATAATCAAACTGTGACTTTTTCATTGCTATAACTCACTAGTGAGTAGTGATTTTTTTTAAATTTTGTTGGTTGAGTTGCTTTGTTCTTAAAAAAGTTTTTATTAAAAAAAATATCGTGTTCAATACTTGGAACAAATAAATTAATGTTGCTATTGCTTGCTCATTTCATGCAACTTCTTATTTAAATAGATAATTTTAACTCGTAGGTACGTGTTTAATAAATAAAACTTTCACTCAAATATAACTTTTGTTTTCTCTGTAAAAAAGAAAACTTAAACCTCATCCCTTTAGTCTGTGGCCGATCGCAATGAGTTTTTATTGTTATTTTTTTCACAAGTTTGTTGAAAAACGTCGTATGATAGGTACACATGTGTATTGATGATTACCGTCCTCGGCTCTCTTAAGACCCTCGCCTACGTCTCGGGTCTCAATGGCGCCTCGGCGGTAATCACCAATGTTACACACTAGTACCATAATGTACTATTATTCTACATGTGAGTAAAACCCGATTTCGCTTACTGTTTTTGAGTAGCAATGTCACCGTTTTCGAGCGAGAATGGTAAAAAAATACATGTTGTGCCGTACAATACACCTACCGTGGTTATGATTTACCAGAAGATGATGATGATGAAACAATCTTTCATAAATATACAATAAAATACCTGAATACTTAAAAAATGAAGATAAAGATGAAAACTTTTGTAAAAAGTTCCCCACCTTGCCAGTCTGCTTGATTTGGTACTGACACCAGGTAAATTAAAAATGCATTGAAACTCTTATTTTAATTTTTTTATTGTAATTTAGATTCGTATTTTTTTAAAATAGGTACCTACTACTTCTATTTCGGCACACAGTACTTAAAATTGCATTAATAGTATTGTATTTTTCATTTTTTTATTATAAACTGTTGTTAAATTTAAATTAGTTCAGGTACTAGTACTTATAGTATTATAATATCTGTGGTTCAGGTTATTTTTACAGACTATGAGTGGAAACTGTCTTTAGCTTCAATTGTTCTAGTTTAAGAATTTATTGTCACCTAAACTTAAGCTTTTTGTTTCCCAAATAAATAAAATAAAATAAAATTAAAAAAGATAAAATCGTTTTTATTTGAAAAATGCTATTATTCTGTTGACCAATTCGCTACGGACAGACTAAAATGACACTAACCTATGATGAAACAATGACTTAGTT
Organism: Eupithecia subfuscata; assembly: GCA_963564075.1. Lineage (NCBI taxonomy): Eukaryota > Metazoa > Arthropoda > Insecta > Lepidoptera > Geometridae > Eupithecia > Eupithecia subfuscata. The sequence goes on from OY751123.1 coordinate 279,382, forward strand.
TAAGAATTCTGGCTTCTAGATTCAATTTACTCAACTCTATTAGTAAACTTATTTTCTGAGTGACATTAATGTTATTGTTTAAGTTAAGTATTTTTAACTCAATTTGACATGATGTAAATAAAGTAGGACGAACTCAGTTTTGCTGTGGTTTTGCAGTGCCCTTCCAGGGTGCATGTACTCGTACCTAGCTAGTGATAAGCCTATAACTAATCATTCACTTAGACCTAAGAATGAATGTACATGCAAGCAAAAAAATAAATAAATGAATAAATTCAGCTCAAGCTCCCGCAGCTACAGAATGAGTTATATTATTATTTGACGACCCTCTGCCTGCACTTCCGGTGTAAGTTGCATAAACATGGTTCCGGTTAGCAACAGTTCTCTAACTTTGCTGAGCACATCTTGTCAGGGGCTATTCTGGGGGACATTTCATTTTTAGTGGGCTTTGTCGAAAGTCAATACTAATTATCTTTATTAACAATGAAAATTACAATCAAATAATATAAACAAATAAGAACTAGTATTTACAACTGACACAATTGAGATAATTGCAGATGCTGATGCGCTGCGCCAGATACTCACCAGATCTCGGGTCTCGCGTCGCTTCGACCAGATAATTCACATAATTTTATTTTAAACCCGAAGAGCCTCGGTACCCCACGGATCTAGGGTCTCGCCTCCAAGGGGAGCAAATGTGTAGGCTCTGTCGAGACCTGCATATGTACGCCTCTTGAGATCCTCGGTCATACCAGTTTCACCTACCTACTGTATCTTATTGACTGATTTTATCGATTGACATATGAAAAAAATACTCTAAAAAAAAATATTAATTTTTTTCTCGAAAATCTGGTTTTACTCCTCCCCTCACCTCACCTCAACAGCCTATATTGGTCCACTGCTGGACGCTGGCCTCCCCCTCATAAACATCTTATTGGCTTTTATCTGTGGGGGTAATGCACATAATCCCCATGCTGGGCACGCGGGTTAGGGATTGCAGGTCGGTGGTAGAATCATTCTGCAAGAGCGCTGCTGCCCGACCTCGGTGGATATCCCTTAGTCGCCTCTTACGACACCCGCGGGAAGAGTTGGGGTGGTGTACATTCTAAGCCGGCACCACACAGCAACTGTTTTATAACAACTATAAAGAAAATAGCAAAATTGGAAATTCACACGAGATTAGCAATACCTTACCCACTGAGTCAGTAAAATCTACCAGGAATTCAAACTATTGCACGTGCGCTAAACTAAACAAACATAACTGCGCGTTGAACACGTTTGAGTTTGAGACTTACTCAATGTACTTATCAGTTTATAATTGTTTATTTTAAAAACTAGATTTGTCTGCGGCTTTTTAGGTAGGTACGTATATACACTAGCCAAACTCGATGTTAAAAACAATACAATACATAACCACTTATTGTGCACCACAGAATGTTTGTAAACAAACCGCTTACAGATAAGTCCATGACCTAAAATTCACTGTTGCCAAATCTTTAAATACGGAATTTACATTACTTGTCGATTTCCGATCCTTCCTTGAGAGAAAAGTGGAGGAAATTGCAACATTACACCGACAAAAACTAGGGTCTTTAATTTATAAAATTATCACACTAATAATATAAATGCGAAAGTTTAGGTGTTTAGATGTATGGATGGATGGATTTTTGTTAACTCTTCACGCCATAACGACAGAACCGACCGGGCTGAAATTTTGCCTACAAGTAGTTTTTTATCATAAATAAATCTGGAATGAAACATTGGCTACTTTTATCCCATAAATCAGTCATCAATCCCATGGGATAGAAATTACCTCTAAACGTTTTCATAGTTAAAACGCGTCCGAAGCCGCGGGCAGAAACTAGAAAGTAATACATATTTTGTAGAATAGCCCCCCAGCCAGGGCTGAGTTAGACAAGTGGTTCCTCTGCAGCTCTGGTCGCGGCGTGTGTGTGCGGCGACGCGTGTGGGTTGCCTTGTGCTTGTGCCAATGCACACTAAAATGCCGCTTTGCAGAGAAGCTGAGGCCAGAGCAAAGCCACAAAAGTTTAAGGAGTGAACCTGACGAGCTTAGTTGTCAAACTGGGCCTAGATCTCAGTACTCACGTGGTAGAAAACTCGAATAACATAAGACAAACATTTTTATACTACACCTGCTCGGAAAGTTGCCTATTCCTTTTCCATTTATAGAATAGAAAGTATGTCTTTGCAGGCCTATAGGAAACCGGGAGGAAAAACTCTATGGAATTTCATTTCTCACGTGTTTTAGCGGGAGGAAAAAGTGCATGGAAATCCATTTCTAACGTGTTATTTTTTTTAATTTTCTAAAAGATCGGCCGGTAGCTATGGTTATTTTCGTTCGGTCAAACGACAAAAAGTTTTTACTCCAAGTCCATTAATAAATAAAATAAATAAAATAAAAAGATTTTATTTCAGACAATGAAGTCCATAGATTCACGAGATACAAAGACGAGAAAAAATAAAATAAAACAACAATCAGACACGACAAATATGAGAGAGGAACCAGCTGAGCTGAGGATGATCAATGCGGGAAGTATTTTCCTTCATTGATCACCCTCCCCACAAAGTACTTCCAGAGTGGAGAAGATAGTCCCTCTGCCACAGTCCTTAGGATGCTGTTGCGACTGTCCCGTATTCTGCGCATCAGGGATGCAGTTTTTTTGCGCACGATGGCATGAAAACCATCAGTGTGGTACTGCGCAAACATTTCCGATGCGCTGCAGAATCGGGGCAGTCGCAGCATCATCCTAAAAATATTATTATATTGGACTCGTAGGGCGTCCATCGATCTTTTGGTGTGCCGGACCCACAGACTTCCCGTGTAAAAGCTCTGACAGTATGCTTTAAAAAGCGTGACTTTAACTTCTTCAGTACAACGGGAAAATCTGCGAGCCAGCATGTTACCTCTGACCGATAGAGCCCTACGCTCCCTTTCAATATCTTCATCATCTTTAAGGTCGTCGGCAACTATGTGTCCCAGATATTTAAACTTGGACACGCGATTGATGTCCAGGCCATTCAGAGTAATTTTAAGTTTATTATCGGGACATTTACCGGCGGCCTTAAAGACCATGTACTCAGATTTTTTGGCATTGTATATGAGCCCATGCTGAGCAGCATAGGCTTCACATACTTTTAAAAGCTCTCTTATTCCACCTACCGTCGGGCTCAACAGCACCATATCATCGGCATAACTGATATTATTTATGCTGACACCATTCATGCGGCAGCCGATACGTATACTGCTGAGCCCGCCGATAAGTTCGTCCACATATAAATTGAAGAGCTTGGGAGACGTCAGCCCCCCCTGCCTCACCCCGCTCTCCAGCCTATATGCTTCCGATAGAGAGCCAGCCTCCTTTCTGATTAAGCCTCCTCCGATTTCCGAACAATATTTTGAAAAAAGAACCCAAGGGCTGGCGCGGTCACTGAGGTTTTACCAACATCATTGGGCGCGATTTCAATTAATAATTAATTCTGTTTTTTATTTTCCTCGAAGGTGTAGTATAAAGCACTATTTATCACTCGGCAGAAAGTGCGATTCCTACCTCGTGTGTTTTAAGGCCCTCGGCTGCGCCTCGGGCCCAAAACGACACACTTGGTAGGAATTGATCACTTTCTCGCCTTGGTGCAAAATGCAATATTTCTTGGGTAGAATGTGAAAACACGATAGAGAAAAAAAAGTACTATAAAAAAACTCATAATTTTTATGAGATCTCAGGAACAGGTCTATTGAAACAACTTACGTTTTGATTCTTAGGTAATCAGACTCACTAATAATTTGGTTTCTTGAACCAGATTCTTCATAAGTTGTGTAGTTTTCTTGTGAATTAGCAAATACTTGATTTTTGCGCTAAGGCCGTTACAAAAACGTATGTTCTGTCCCGCTCCTATGAACGCAAAATGAATGTTCACTTAGGCTCGCGCGATCTCAAATCTTGCGGAAAGAAGTGCGACTAACCCGTTTATTCAGTAAGGATGAATTTTTAATTGTGACCTGACTCCAAAATCTGACTTGTAAAGCGTGATATTTTGTGTTAATTTTAATAAGCATTTTTTGTACTTAGTTTTTAGTAAATGTGTATAGCCTAAGATTATTTTACAAGTCTGTTTGTCATAACGATTAAATAAATAACTGTAAGGATAATGTAAATTATCGAAGGGACCAAAACCGTACCCTATGGTTCGTGTAAAACAGAGTCACACTGCTCTTGCTCACGTTTCTTTCCCAACTTGGGTGACGATCTATCGCGCATCTCAATATCTTAGTAAAATAATTTTTAAAAACAGATCACAGATACAAAAGATCGCAAAAATAGGTACTTACTTTTAATTCTTTAACGTTCTTACTTGGTTTGGTTGTTTGATTAGTCAGGCTACCTCTAGATTTTAATATAAAAACTATCGTAGTTCGACGAATTCAGTCCGGCGATGGGGTAGGATTCACCCAACCCCTTAGGTATTATACCTATACGCCAGCCAAATTAGATATGAAATGTTTGTAAACCAACCACAACAAAAAACGCTCACGTGATCGGCGTCGAGTTTTAGATTTATTTAAATAAATAAATAAATATTGCTGGACAATTCACACAGCATTATCTAGCCCCTAGCTAAGCAGAGCTTGTGTTATGGGTACTAGATAACTGATATACATAATACAATACACTACATAGATAGATATTTTTTATTATACATAGAAAAACATCCAGAACCCCTGAACAAATATCTGCAGATCGCACAAACATTTGTCCCGAGGCGGGAATCGAACCCGCAACCTCCTGCGTCGCAGGCGGACCTTCGCCCGCTACGCCACAGAGGTCGTCTATGTTTTCGAAGGGTTTGTAGAGCATAGCAATATAACACCCATTTTAGGGAAGATCGTTCTAAAAAAAAATATCGGAAGATTTCGATTTAACCTCTTACGAAAAAGCGTTAATTAACAGACAGTTTAGATTTTTCTTTCTTGAAAATTTCCTGCGCTGTGGCTCTATTTCATTGGGAGTTGACAAAACACAATACATAAATAGAGACCACATAAATAGAAATGTTGAGGTTCCATTCTAATATGTAATTTGTGTAGACCTGTGTCCGTAAATTCCATACAAAATGTATCTTGATGATGTCTCGATACTATTGATGGTTGCTCGTTGTTGCGAAAAATGATTTGTTTTGTGTTGCATTTTCAACATACTTACAATAAATCTGAATAAAATGTAACGCATCAGTAAACGCCGAAATAACGCGTCATCATAAATACTGAAATGCGTACAAAACTGAATTGATTTAAAGTTTCCGAGATAAAGTTTCAATATAAAACTTTTTAATTGCTTATCTGAACGGAAAAAGTTTGAAAAATCGCGTCCCAGAACATTAATCTAGGAACAAGTGACATTCGAAAAACAAAACATTGGCAAGCAACGCAAATACAGCCTGATTGGTTGGCACTCGCTTTGTACACAGGGATACCAACCTATCAACCTTTTAAAACAAACACGCTACAAAACGAGACTCTATGTTGAGGGTGATAGAGTTACAAAAATATTCGGGATAGAAAATCAAAAATGGTGGGTAAAGATAAAAGAGGTAAAAAACTTTTTCGAGTTTTCGACTTTGGTTTTGTGACGGCACTGGCCAGTTACACAGATTAGATTTTGTGGATATTTTCACGTTCGATATTTGAATTTCGGAAGCAGTTATTCAACTGTGGATGAAGTCGTTCGGATATTTTTATTGGATTTTTGTTACTCCGTTTTGATTGTTCTGTGATTTAAGTATAGATTTCTTATATCTCCCTGAAAAAATATTATTAATGACTTGAGGTATGTATTTATTGAATTTATTGTTAGAAAAGTAACTTAATCGAAAGTATGTTTGAAAAATTCGGTGCATCCGTTTAACGTTATGATATTACTTAAATGTAAAATCGTTGTCGATGATTTTATATTTTTTTGTAAATTAAGCAGTCACCTACAAACAAACCTATCAATAATTATTTGTGTTTTTTGACTTGTGAAGGTGCTTCGCCTCTGCGCAGATTTTGTTATAAAGTAGTAGATGGCTATGTAATTTCCGAGTAAGAGAAACTTTTTCACATTCAGTTAGATTAAAAGCACGAAAACCAAATGTCCGTCGCGTAAAACGTTATCTCAAATAACTTTCCCGCCATCACAAAGCCTCGCTTATTAAATAAAGTGTCGCCATTTCGCCAGCGATCCGCCATTTTACTTTACGGTCGCCATTTTGTGACAAGTAAATTTTGGCGCGAATAGATCATAAATGACGCACAATTTTCTCGTGTACTTACTTTGTTTATGATTTAAAGTTATAACGTTAAAGGTTAAATAGGTAGGGTAGTTGGACCAGTAGATGAACGCCCCCCAGTAGATGAACGAAAGAATTGAGCGGTAGGTACCTACCTACCTGTAGTGGCATTTTTTTTATTGTTTCAAACATGCACCCTGATAGGGCAATGGTCAACCCGCTGGTTTGGGGGAAGCATGTCCAGCAGTGGAGCTAGGTTGAGGGATGTGAAATAGCAGTGGCTAAAACCTAGCATTTTAGCCACTGCTATTTAAATCAAATGTTCGATATAAGTATCATATTCGTAATCAAAATGTGCAAAGGTGCCGTGTGGCGCTGCTGCCCGCAAATTCTAAGCCGCGGCTTAGAATTTGCACCACCCCAACTCTTCCCGTGGGTGTCGTAAGAGGTGACTAAGAGATATCCACCGGGGGCGGGCAGCAGCGCCCCCTGCAGAACAATTCTACCACCGAACTGCGATCCCCAACCCGCATGCCCAGCATGGGGATTATGGATATTACCCCTCATGAGACTGATAAAGGCGCTTATGAGAGGAGGATTGAGTCCAGCAGTGGACCAATATAGTCTGTTGGGGAATCAAAATGCAGGATTCACTAGCGAATATCTACCTGCATCTGAATATGCCAGCTGGGCCATTTGATGTTCCGACGTTTTATTAGCAGTTGTAGGTTTCTATGAAGATGCATAAATAGATGGTTGGATGAAAGAAAAACTAAAATCTATTGATTGGTTTACATCACCAGAAAACATAGAATATTAAACAAGATCCGTCAAGTGCGAGTGTAACTCGCGCGCCGAGGGCTTCGAACGTTTGTCAATTATACAAATATATAAAATAAAATAAATAAATAATGCTGGACAATTCACACAGCATTATCTAGCCCCAAGCTAAGCAGAGCTTGTGTTATGGGTACTAGATAACTTATAGACATAATACAATACACTACATGGATATATTATATTTTTTATTATACATAGAAAACATCCAGAACACCCTGAACAAATATCTGCAAATCGTACAAACATATTTTGTCCCGAATCGAACCCGCCACCTCCTGCGTCGCAGGCGGACTTTCGCCCGCTGCGCCACAGAGGTCGTCAATATGTAAGTAGTAAGTACCTACTAAAGGTACCGGTTACAGACTTTGCTATTTTAATGGATACCTACCTAAAGATAGAAGATGGGATAAAAATTAAATAACCTTTGAAAGTTTCCACAGAAACAACGCGTGTGAAGTCGCGGCAGAAACTAGTGTTTACATAAAGAAAAGTAAACATTGTTTCATTCATATTTCTGTACAAATAACTACTAATAGCCCGCTCAGTGAGGAACTATGTCACACCGGATGTTTACGAATCCCTACTAATCAAAACGCAACCATTTATTTTATGAATAACATCTGAGGTTGTGTCTGAGGCCTTAGTATGAGGGTATGAGTATGCATTGTTTACTAAAACCACAAAATGTCACGTTTTTTTCCAGTATAGCATTCTTGTCTAGGCCCTACCGTATGGAAAGGAACTACTTTTCAACCGAAGAAAAAAACGGAGGAGGTTCTCAAGTCGACGCGTATAATATATTATTTTTTCATGTATGGCCACGCATAACTTTTTGCAGAGAAGTCCGATTTCGATAATTCTTTTTGACGTGACAACGTCTTATAATTCGATAGAGCCGGCTGCACGCACGACAAAACATGACTCATGCGGCGTTACCTCGCTCTGAGGCGTTACGATCGCTCTGAGGCGTTACCTCGCTCTGAGGCGTTCCATGTAAGGCTTGAAGTGCAAGCGAGAGCGCTCGACATCCGTCTCTCTCCTACTTGAGTGAGCGATGCGTCTGCGTGGACAGCTGCTATACTATAGTACATTTACATGTTTTGATCGAGTATCAAATGCTACCATTCCATCAGTATTTTCGACGTTGTCACGTTCAACTATCGTCAGAAAACCGACTTTACAGACAACCAATTTTTTCACAAATTTTCGTGTTTAAGTGTATTTTTTCAATTATCTTACGACTTAATTTCACTGTAGTTTGTTGATAATTGATAGATCATATTTCAAGAGTGAGAAATAAGGTAAATTATGAACCGTTGTGACTAAGATTTAATCATTACGCAAAATTTCAAGTGTAGCCCTACCAGCGTTCTTGTCTTCTGTCTACAGCACTAGTTCTTTCGTTGAAAAAATTTTAAATCCTGCTCTTTTGGTCCCACCTGGAATGTCATTGAAAATTTCATTTTTAGACGAAGCTCGAACGGCTTGGCATAGTGCTTGCCCCGATGCTGCTCCCCCAAAATCACTTTTGTCCCAACGGCAATGGGACGGGCCTCTGTGTGAGTTGACACGGAACTGTTTGTTACAAACGTGCTCCAGCTCTGCAGATCGTGCCCGCCTCCTGGCCGTTTCTAAATGGGAGTCAGGACATTGAATGCAAGCATTTCCTTCATATAACACTGGTACTTTATTGGATCCCGTAACTTTCCGTATCGCAACATGTCTCCGGTTGGGTGCAAGGTGTTGCGCGCCTCATCAATGCCAGTGCGGTACTGCTGTCGAACAGCTTGGTCATCACGGATTATCGTGCACTAGGGCCGCCGGTCGGATATTTCGCCACGCTAGCCTTAACGACATCATCCGGCGGGCCTTTGTCACCGCTAACGTACCAGCTATTCTCGAACCGAATGGTCTGTTGCGTGACGATGGTAAGAGGCCCGACGGTATGACACTAGTCCCATGGGAGTTGGGGAGGCCCATTGTGTGGGACGCTACATGCGTCGACACACTTGCGCCTTCCCATCTTCCGAGGATATCCGTGAGGGCGGGTGCGGCGGCAGATTTGGCCGAAGATCTCAAGAGGCGCAAATATGCAGGTCTCGACAGAGCCTACACATTTGCTCCCCTTGGAGTCGAGACCCTAGGTCCGTGGGGTACCGAGGCTCTTCGGGTTTTCAAATAACTATCTGAGCGTCTGGTCGAAGCGACGCGTGACCCGAGAGCTGGTGAATATCTGGCACAGCGTATCAGCATTGCCATACAGCGTGGCAATGCAGCCAGCGTCTTGGGGACGCTTCCGACTGGTGTTGATATGGATCAGTTGAGCTATCTGTAGACTGTTTGCAACAGTCGGCAGTTAGCTCAATTGTTTCAATTGTAAATACTAGTATAATTTTCTTTGTGAATAAATGTAATACACTACATAAAAAAAAAAAAGATTTAATGAGATATGACGAGAAGGACATCTTCAGTTATAATTAACTGTTGACGTCCTCCTAACCGAAGTTCGACCACGGCGACCCAGTCTCATCGGAGACTAGCCAGGTGCGTAGGACATACTATAGTGCACAAGTGGGTGCGTAAACACAGGTGCACTCTCTATTCCCTCACTCTCATTATCCGATAGGACGACAGACGGACACGACCGGGGAGAGGTCAGACGCAGGACCAACGGCTTAACGTGCCTTCCGAGGCACAGGGGTATAACACTGCCAACTTCCTGACTCCGGGCTGCCATTTTGAATTTTTATTGCTAGTTAAGGGTTATGATAGGTTGAGGTCAAGTTTTCATTTTACAACCTAACTCTCTTCCAAACAAGAGTGAACAGGTGGATTCTAGACCTTCCCTTTCATTATTAAAACAAGACAAAATTAAAAATTTGTAAAAACCCGCCGACGTTTATTGGCTGAAAAGATTTTCATGAAACATGGTTAAGAACACACGGGATAAAATTATCTATGACACAAAAAAACTAAACGAAAATCGGTTCATCCGTTAGCTACGAAGGGATAGGAGCTACGAAACTACAGACAGATACACAGACAGACACGTTAAACTTATAACACCCCTCTCTTTTTGCGTCGGGGGGTTAAAAATAGGCAGTGTGAGTGCCAACTTTGACAAATAAAACCAGTAATAATCGGGCACGCTCTCGAAAACTATTTCCGTTTTGGTATTTTACGAACTCATACTAGACTCACAGTAGGTACGATGATTGTAAACAGTAGTAATATGAATGAGTCAGAACTACCATTTTGAAATAGTAATTCATCGGATATAAGTAGTTCTATAGAAAGTGGAATGTTGCGAAAGTCCAAATGTTTGTATTTCCATCGCGTAGAATAACATGCAGATGCGTATTTTGTTATGTAATAGGCTACGTGGGGCCTTATTTGAATAGGTAAGGTTCCCACCCACCTAAACGATTGTTATAGGCTACTAGCTGCTGCCCGCGGCTTCTCACGCGCTTTTCAAGTAGCCCATGTCCGTCCCCGGGATACTATCTACCTCCCTGACAAATTCCATTGAGATCCGTTCAGCCGTTTAGAAGTGAATATGTAACAGACAGACGTTACTTTCGAATTCATAAATATTCATAACTAGTTTCTGCCCGCGGCTTCGCACGCGTCTACGGAATCGTTTTAAGGTTATTTCTATCCCATGGAAACTCATTTATGGGAAAAAAGTAGCTTATGTGTGATTCCAGGATTAGACTTACCTGTATGCAAAATTTCAGCCCGATCTGTCATGTAGTTTTGGCGTGAAGAGGTAAAAAACATCCATCCATCTATCCATTCACATTTATAATATTAGTGTGATATTAATATGAATTTTCTCTATGTAAAGATCACAGTGGCGCAACGGGCGAAGGTCCGGCTGCGACGCGGGAGGTTGCGGGTTTGATTCCCTTCGCGGGACAAATGTTTGTTAGATCTGCAGATTTGTTTCGGGTTCGGGTGTTTTCTACGTTTATTCTAATTCTGTTTGGGGGGAACTGAGATCTGCACGGACATCTCGCATGGGAGTGTATTGTGCATTCTACGTTTAATAAATGATATCTATATATATAAAAATGAAACCCGTTTTCCTTGGTCACGGCATCACGCGTGAACGGCTGGACCGATTTCGCTAATTCTTTCTTTGTTGTGTTTGTTATTGTCAGGAGAAGGTTCTTATGAAAGAAAAAATTAAGAAAGTGGGAAACATAAATTTCCACGGGGGCGAAGCCGCGGGGCGCAGCTAGTTTATAATATTGTAGGTATGTCGATAATGAAGTCAGCGATTTGAGGACGCTTCCAACTGGTATTGATATGGATCAGTCAGCAACAGTCTGCAGGTAGCTCAATTGTTTCAGTTATAAATGCTGGTTCTAATTTATTTCTATTATTTCGTTGTAATTTTCTTTGTCGATAAAGGTAAGTCAATTAGCTAGCAGGTACCTAACACAAGCTCGTCTTATTTTTTCGGGCTAGATGATGCTGTGTGGATTATACAGCATTATTTATTTACTAGTATCTGCCCGCGTTGTTTATATGGAACGTTTAAAGGTTATTTCTATCCCATGGGAACTGATTTAAGGGATAAAACTTGCTATGCAAAACTATGGTTAAACATTGGATAAAATATATTCAGGGTTTTTACAATAATGGCATTACTTGTTTCTACTTGCAATATTTAAGAATTGTGTACTTTGTGTTAACTCAACTGATGACTCCATTATATAGCGCACTAGGTTTTATAAGGACAATTTTGTTGTAGCTCTTTACTTTTGATGGTAAATGATATTCTATTCTGTGCAAAATTTCTGCCCAATCCGTTCTGTAGTTTCGGCGTGAAGTAGTACCTTTTTTTTTTGTCTCGTCGAGGAAATTCATTCACGAATAAACTGGTCTGGGGGGGACCAGAATTATGTGGGACTCCACGCCTAGAAAAGGACGTAATACCCACTAAAACCTCTCCGGTGTCCCTCTCTCGCCATTTTCGCCGAACCACGGGAACATTTAAACATCCGCGGCCCGACTGGCGTAACAAATATCCATCTAGACTTTCACAGTTATAATTAGTGTGACGTGATAAGTTTTCTCGTGTTTTTAACGCAATCGATCGTTGGTGCCCACTTGCCCAGTGTCCAATATAATTTGGCATGAGCTCGTGTCGTAGAGCGCACATTCGGGTCATCCGCTACGGTTCACATATTTATGATACCTAGGTAGGTATTCCTCGTTGCGTGTGACGTCACGTTACACACGTGTTCAACATTGTTTTGATCTTGTGGGGAAATTCTCGCGATACCTATATCTAATGTACCTATCTATCGCCGCCGGAACGTAGAACCAGCCGGTTTGTAGAATGGCTGATTGCAAAACGACGCAATTCATTATAATTACCTATGTCGATTGTTGATTGTTGTCCGTCTGTGACGTAGGAGGTTCGATTCCCGCCTCGGGACAAATGTTTGTACGATCTGCAGGTGTTTGGTCCATGGTGTTCTGGATGTTTTTAAGTATAATAAAAAATATCTATTTATGTAGTGTATTGTATTAAGTAGGGATAATAGTTATCTAGTACTTATAACACAAGCTCTGCTTAGCTTGGGGAAAGATAATGAAACAAAAAAGAGAAAACAAATCAAAAAGTCAGGTACAAGCAACTTAACTGGACTTAACTTAGTAATATAATCGATAAATATATTTCGCCTTTCTAGTATGTAGCTGTACCTCTATGCTGCGTGAATTGTCCATAACATACTTTCTACCAATACCAAATTAAAGAATCAAGACCTGCCGTCTTCACGCACGTGTTCGTGGTGATGGGCAGAATCTGCAGTTCACCGTCCAACACAACTAGTGTCAGTGAATTACCAATAACCCTGTATAATCCTGTATAATGATAGAAATAAAATGGTAATAAGATAAAAGCTTAAGAAAACCCACTGTAATATGTAAGATAATGTTAGAATTGTAAGCATTTAATTCAATAAAAAACTTAAAGGACTGTCTTTTAATACCCTTGTAAATAAAGAAATAATGAATAAAAGTAGATAGTAAAGGCAACTAAGTATCAACAGAGACAATAAAAGAAAGATAAGGTATGTAGCATGAAAGTGCGAGAAGCATTAAAGCGAGAACTGATATGAATGAGTAGAGCAAACCAGGTCCCCGGTAAAGCTAGGGGAAGGATTATTAAAAAAAAAATCCCTGTATAATCTCACCGAAACTAAAATCACCATGCTTCCTCGCTCGTGACATTCGCCTCCATACTGCGTTGGCATAGCGGTGTTTCGCAATAATCGCCGCTATCGGGAGCGGAAGGGGAGTGGCTGCAATGTACCATAACCTCCGCCATCCGTGTCGGAGCTCTGTGCCCAGGCGACGGTGGTCTAGTGATGAATCCATACTTTACACTAATCCATACATCAGCCCTAAGTTAGCCCACAGCTGGACGTGTGGCTCTACCAAAAGGTGTAATGGATTGGATCACGACGCTTTGCGGATTAGTGATCGTATTTTTTTGACTTGAAATCGATTAAATACACACAATTACAGGGTTACAGTATACCTTATTGAAATCGATCCTATCCAGGGCTTCCATTTATAATTTTAACCATGTGCCCTTAGTTCATACCTAGTTCTTTTATTAATAACCTAAATATGTTACAGGTAGAATAGAATAGAATATAGATTTATTTAGCACACAAAACACCGAGGGAAAGTAAAAACAAAACAGAAAAAGTAATACTAAACACAACAATAGAGACTGCATAAAACAAACAAACAAACATCATAAAAGATTTAAAAAAGATCGATACCTACGTATAGAGTCTGAATGATAAAAGAAATACTAGTACTTATTATATATGTGAAAGTTTGGATGTCTAGATGTATGGATGGATAGATACTTCTTTACGCGAAAACTACTGAACGGATCGGGCTGAAATTGTGCATAGATGTAGTTCTAGGCCTGGAATAAAACATAGGCTACATTTTGTCACATAAATCAGTTCCCATGGGGGGAAAAACTTCTAAACGTTTCCATAGTAACAACTCGTGCGATGCCGTGGGCAGAAACTAGTAAGTAAATTATAATAAACTATAAGAATTAAGGAAACCAAAGAAATAATGTTGAATTTTTTAAGAAATTCGAGTTTTTTCCCACTGGGATTCCGTGTGTACTTAGATCTAGGCCTAGTTTGACAACCAAACCTGTTCAAACAAAAAACAAAAAACTATAAGCAAATAAAATAGCAACGGAAGCCTACGTGGCCGACACGGTGTTGCTCTCGAGTCACGATGTATCTAGGTCGAGGAGCGGAGGAGGCTCCCAGGTACCAGGTAAGGCACACGAGGCCCTTCGAGCTTCGAAGCGTGGCCCTTCGCCCTTGAGAGCTAAACTGTGCTATTGTTGTGTCTATTATAATTTCCCAACCAAACCTTGCAGAACTAAACTCAGCTTGCTTGCTTGGCGACAGACAAATGTAGGGTATAGATACTTCCCCTGACAAATATCTCCTGCTCCAGCTCTAGGAGGGCCTGCACTATTTCACACATTTCTGTTGTTTCGAAATTCTGCTGCTGTTGGAAAACGAGTTATGTTTTGAAAAATACGATTGTAGATCTGACATGCTCGATATGTGTTTTTCACTAGACTTCCTTTATTGTTAGACCTTTATTTACAACCATAACAATCTAGTCCACACAAACTTTTACCTGTACTGGTAGACTCGATGTCCTCCTCGCCGAATTTCATTTCGGCCACACGATCGATGCCGCTCTGTGGTGCGGCGGGCGAAGGTCCGCCTACGACACTGGAGGTTGCGGGTTCGATTCCCGCCTTGGAACAAATGTTTATACGGTCTACAAATATTTGTTCCGGGTGCTCTGGGTATTTTCTATGTATAATAAAAATGTAACTTATGTCTTTGTATTGTATGATGTGTATCAGCATTATATTATATATAGTACCCATAACACAATCTCTGCTTAGCTTGGGGCTAGATGATGTTGTGTGGATTGTCCAGCATTAGATTATTATTATTAGGATGGTCAGTCGCATCGGAGACTAGCCCTGTGAGCAGGACATAAACGACCACTGCTGGACATCCCTCCCCCAAACAAGGAAGGGGTCTGCCGTAACCACCACACCTGGCAGCTGGATTGGTGATCACAGTTGAGGTGTTAAAATACACCTGTGTTCCCTTAGTCAATTCTTACGAGCAAAAGGGGTCGATTCTTACAGACCACAGTGCATTATACAAAGTAGGTAAATGATAAATGAGTTTATTGCTGTGTAACTAGGTGGTAATGTGTACATTGGTCTTATGACAATCTATAGAATCTCTGGTGAATCTATGGTGAGGTTTACAGCAGTAACATGCAAAATGAGAAACTATCAGGAAAATAAAAATAAGCTAAACTTAAACAAATCCAAAACAATCCTTTTTTCAATGTAGGTAGAGTCAATCAATAGCACAATAGTGTAGGTAAGTACTATGAATTAGAATGTCAATAATGTATTTTAATTAATGTCATTGATAAAGAAATAGGTAAGTTGATGTCAAAAATAAAATATATAATTACAACAGGTACAAATATTATCTCGTGATACCCGCAATAAAATTAAAAATACATCAAATAGTCTACAAATGACGGTAAAAGTTTGTAATTAAATTCCAGAAATGATTAAAAACCGAGAAAATAATATTTTTGAAATTAGATTAAAAGAGATGCTATTGAAGAAATGCTACTACGAACTAAATGATTTTTTAAGTGATACTTTTGGTGACTTGTAATTTTATTTAACGTGCCTTGCATGCCATATTATTAAATTAGTATTATTTATAGTATCTGGCCGTCTCCCATTGCAAGTATTGCAACACCCTAAATGGTGGACATATTGTGTATATTATTCATTTCTTACTACATCCAACAAGTTCTGACAAATTGTATGTACCATAATTATGACGCAATTAGGACTTATATTTTGGCTAAACCACAATCCATCTCTTAATTCCGATCACATGCGCATTCACCCAAGGGCCTGAACAATGGGCCGATTCCTAACGACCACCATTACCATCCTACCTACTCAACAGAACACAACACAACACAATGCATGACACACTTTCTGTGTCGCAATGTACCTACTCGGTAATAGGACAACGGTGAACACGGACATCCATTGACGATGGGTAAAGTTTTCTAAACAATAACTTAGTTTGGGAAAAACTAAAGAAACTATCTCTCTTTCTATAAACAACTAGTTTGCGCCCTTGGCTTCGTACGGGTTGAGTACTAGTAGCATCTACATGAGTACTGTAAAAACACGATTGAGAAAAAAAATTACGAAAATAAAAATCATACATAATTTGGTCGAGATCTCAGGAACCCTGCGGTCTATTGAAATGACTTATATGTTTTGATTCGTAGGTTTTTACTAATTATTTTGTTCCTATAATCAAGTTTCTTATTTAATTGTGTAGTTTTCTTGTAAATAAACAATAACTTAATTTTTGCGCTCACACCTTTCCAGAAACGTATGCTCTTAAAGAAGTATTTGATGACACACCTAACGATATTAACTTATTGCCGTTAGGTTTTGTCATAAAATATCTCTTTATGTAGGTAAGTAGCTTTCATCCAAGGTTTTGCATGTGTTTTTCCGGGATAATAAGTATCTCATTTTTACAAAAAATGTTGCTTGGAAAACAATGTTAGACAAATTTAGAAAAGGGAGTGGGTAGCCCCATTTTCCCCACAAAGCTGGCACCAAAACCCTAAAAAAATGAAATAATCTGACCAGCAGAGTTTTAGAGTTTTATTTTAAACGCGGGATAGGGAAGTGTGTCACAAAAGAGGATAAACTGGCAGCGAGCCCGCGCTTTGCTGCTATCTATATCGATCTGCCAGTCCATGCTCGGATCTATACTGGGCTTAGGTGGTACCTACTTGGTTAGCTTTTGGGATGCCAGTGCCAAATGCCTAATCGAAAACTTTTGATTAGGACGGTTGATCTAGTCAAAAGTTTTAAATTTGTGATAACTACAGCCGAACTAAAAATCTACTAGAGGTACAAGATAAATACTACATTTCGTTCTATCTATCTCTCTGTCTCTTACAGCCATTTTATCGCTGACTTATGCACTATGCTTGTGGCGGTTGTTTCGTAAGAATTGACCCCTCCAACTGAGCACGTGGATGTTGTAGGAGCCAAAGGTAAAAAGGTAACTTCTGAGTATTTTTAACCAATCCGCCGACCAAGGGTGGTGGTCATGGCAAAACCCCCTTTGTTAGTGAACTATGTTCAACAGTGGACATACGTGCGCCTTCCTTATGTATAACTATTTTCATCATACATTAAAATAATATCAAATATCAATGTGTTTTGTCACAAAATTCAAATTACCTAGGTACTCTTGTAAAACCAGGAAAAGAGATCACTTTGATATTCTGTTCACTTCAACGTTTTTAAGGTACCTATTAATAAAGAAGCGAACAAGATACCTACCTTCATTTAGATACCTTGTTAGGTTGTTAGTTTTCATCAACTCTGCTTACTTCAGAGCTCAATGATGCTGTGTATAAACTCCATCTAAATACAAGCCAGGGAATCCAAAAGCTCACTCCATTTCGTCCTAAAACTCAAATATAAGTCAAACCTTCAAAGCAACCAATAAACTTTTTCCTCGCTACGTGAGTTCCCGCCATTTCCTACGAGTTGGTACAAACTCTGACATGACAGTTGTTTTGACACGTACGCAGCCGTCCGAGACACACTGGATACGAAATGTTAAATGTTTCTTTATGTTAAACGAATATTTGGAAACTAGTTGGGAACTGATTTATGGGATAAAAAGTAGCCTATGTTTGATTCCTGGATTAGAATTATCTGTGTGCAAAATTTCAGACCGTAACCTGAAAAACATAAATTCATTATTACGCATTTTGATCAATGAAATATAAATGTTTATTGCAGAGAAAATCTTAAAAAATGAATTCCCTACCAGTGGGCTCAATTCCATTACGTCTCTCCTTTGGAGGTAGTAGAGGTACTAACTCCGCACAACTCTTCAAATAATTCCCGACTCCAGTCTGTAATTCCCTACAAACTCTTTAGTCTGGAACATGATTAATATTGAATTGATTGCGCAGGCGGCGACGGTTTCTTTTACGCTCCAAACGTTCATCATGAAGAGCAGCCTCAATCAAAAATAATCTTCCATTCATTTCAGCCAATTTTCTTTATAAAATCAGAAAAACGAAAATCAAAAGGTAACTTTTGGTTTCGTCGATTTGAGGTTATAACTCCGAACAAAGATCCGTCAAATTCAAATGTTCGTTTAGAGCTTTCGTGAAATAGAGTAGGCTTAGAAAATTACCGGAGTAGTAATTACGCGAACTTTCGAACGAATTTTCGTTTTTCGTTGAAAAAGAGTAGACCTCCGTAGACTCTCGTTAGAGTATGAGCGATAGGAGGCCCGGTGTAGAATAAATAACCCTGTATAGGTCATCGTCAATCGTAGCGTCAGTGTGTAGTATGGTAGAGGCTAGGAGAGTCCCCCTGACGTTTTTGCGGACGTGCGAGACGCGGCGTTGTTTGTGGAATGACTGCACCAATAGTCACGTCTGTCTCGCAGTCGCAGTCTGTAGGCATTGCGATGGGGACAATGGCTAGTTTTTACTCACAGGTAGATAACGTTATCCCTACCATTTCTGTGACAAAATAATACTAGTGCTTTTCCAGCCAAACGCGCCGAAAACGGCAACTTTTAGAAACCTTGCAGACATTATGTCCACGCCAAATTGGAATTGTAAGAGTCAATTTGTTAATTCGACTTCTTCGACTCTTTCAATTTCATCATAAATGTCAGCTGGTTATTCAATATGAAATGTGTAGTTTGGATAATTCTAAAACAAAAGTAATTACATAGTAAGAATTTCACGAATGCGATCTGCGTGTGTATTCTTAAGGAAACGCTTATTGTACGAAATGTGATTTGGACGAATCGCTTTTTAGACGAACTGCTAACAAATCATCTATAAACCTAGTTCGTGTTGTAAGAACACCAACGTTCCATCCCTAACGAGAGACATCATCTAGATGAGTGCGGTCGCCATCAAAGCGGTGAACGTCCTTATTCACACATCTCATCTCCGCTCAGTTTCCGTGGATACCACCGAGCGGAGATGTTATCATAATTTTAATGTAAAGAAAACAAAGAAAAATCAAAGCGGCGATGTGAGCGGCGCCGCTAGTGCATTGCATTCATCTCAACTAACATCCGATGCTCATCGCACACAGCTCAGTTCCGTTCTAGCCAGTGCGCATCTCCGCTCCAGTCTAGACAGTACGCATCTTCGGTGGAGACACCCTCGCTGAAAAACGTCTCTCCTCGTCTCTGCTTCGGACATCTCACATCTCTGCTTTAGTGGAGTCTGGCTGGGCATACGCGTGCGCTCCGCGTGTGTATCCGAGACGTCGTGCACTCACACTACTTAGTTGGTGTTATATAGCTGGTTCTAAAACCTTGCTTTGTTTGGATGGTATAGAAAGAGACACCCTCTACGAGTATTTCAACGCAGAAAGACCGCTGTTAAACAAATATCGCTCCGTCGGAAAAGCTGAAATCATTATTGCGTTGCGTTTAGATTCTAAAATGTATTTTGTCCAGGCCCAGATAGGCCAGAAAACTTAATGTGTTTGGAAACATTTTGGAGATGACGTTTTTATTTATTGTAGAACAACCGAACGTATTTACGCCTTAGAACAGTTCTTATATAGGAGTTCTGCACAGTTACCTCCGATACTATAATTACAACACAATAGTCCGTCTGTTTGTCGTCGCACATAAGCCAGAAGCGGCTCAAGGGCAATGTACTCAAATTATGTTAAATCGTAGGTAAACAAAAAATATTCGTACTATGATGTTCAGATGTTTTAGTGGCACAAAACTTTAAAAAAATACATACTACCCAATACTAATAATAACGTTTGTGCATTAGGAACCTAGATGGCGCCTGGCTGTCGATTTGGTTGTACTGTAAAAAAATTATTTTTTCAATAGCCTTCTATCTTTTGCAAACTAGATTTCACTGTTTGTTGTTAGTCCATTAAGTACGAATAATAATATATTATCTATTAGTTACACACATATTTTTATGCTACAATGTAGATTATAACTATTTCCTTGTATGTTCAATAAATCGGTTTTTTATGTTTAATAAAACAAATAAGTACTAAGTACAATCATGAAATACTGTACAATGATCAAAAATTTGCTAGATTCTAAAAATATAACTTTGTTATTTTGTTTAAAATAATCTTCCCAAAATATGAAAATATGAATTCACATTTTTTGCTGCCCATCAGGAAACATTTTACTGATGGGCTACATTATGCCTTGGTTCCTAGTCTTTACTTCGTTGTCTAGCCCAGTGTCTACTCATAACTAGGTAGTTATACACTAGCGAAACTAGACGTGGAATGTCTGTAAACAAACCACACATACATAACCTAAAATTCACACTGTTGTCGCGTCTCTTTATACGCAATTTACATTACTTGTCGATTTGAGATCCTTTTTTGAATAAATTACAATTATAATTAATTTTACTTACAATTTCATCTGAAACTAGACGCTAAGCCATTTAGTTTTAGTTTTTCGTGTCGTGGTTTGCTAACAAATATTCTACATCGAGTTTGGCTATGTATACTGTGTAAAGTTATGATTAGTGACTTAGACAACGCATAGACACGTGTCAGGTTGGACGTACTTAGATGTAGAGTAGGTGCTCTACATGTCCGTACTACCTGACACGTGCCATAGCGGCGACGCTGAGTGTACAATAATGTCTCTGTGAGAACTAGGAACATTAACAAACGTATGAATAAATTTGTTTTTGCAGAAAACTGTGTATCATTGTTGCTAGATGTCAACTGACGTGAGAAAAACATTAAAATGAAGATGAAACTGTACCTAATTTTGGGTGCAAGAAACTCCATTTTCTGATTCAATGTTTGTTACCTAGGTACATACTTATATATTAGATAGTTACCAGCTTTACTCGCTACTTTGCCCGCGTTTTTCCGCGATGAATAATTTCAACCCGATCCGTCCAGTAGTTTTGTCGTTAACACGACGCATTAAACATCCTCCTCCTCAACAGCCTGTATTGGTCCACTGCTGGACGTAGACCTCCCCCTGATGATAAAAATTTAAAAACTCCTCTGTCCGGAACCCAATTAATCACTAAAGGTCTGTCTTCCACTCCCACCCCCACTGTTAATTCAGAGCAGAGCCGTTTCTAAGTTTCTTTCAAAAAAGGCTCCATTAAGAACAATAATTGAATGGAGGGGGTATCTTCTAATAATAACAAGAAGAATTGAAACCTGGCGTCTTCACTAACGTGTTTGTGATGATGGTCAGGACCTGCAGTTCACGCAGAGTCAGTGAATTACCAATAACCTTGTATAAAAAAAATCTGACAGCATTATAAAGCTTTCAAAAAACTCTGCAATAATCGAAATAATTTTCTGTTTTGCTACCGTTTTTACACATCGACTGACAGCAGTTCGCAATTGACAGCGCCTGTCACACAGGTGTCATGGCAACTAACGAGCGGGAAAATGGCGGGAAGCAATTTGTGATAACGCAAGTTTTGTCAATAAAAAACAGTGTATGGAATGTTTTTGTCATGTTATGAAACTGAAGCAAGTATAATGACGCTTTTGTTGTGAAGTGGAAAGTCTGTCGTCTAACTTTAATAAATCACATACCTATTTGTTAATGTACAGGTAATGTACTTACATTTAATGTATACCAACCAACATATAGTTATAAGTTGTCTAATAGGTAGCAGGCCCCTTAACTAAAGCTCTACTTAGTTTGGTGACAGAACTGTACAATACTTTTGTAAAAATTACATTGTAGGTACATCTAGGCGAGAAAGTGTCCAATTCCTACCTCGTGTGTCATTTGAGGCCTTAAAACACCCAAGGTAGGAATCGCACTTTCTCCCGAGCGATACATAGTGCTACACCTGCGAGGAAAATCGTCGTTTTAGAATCTTCAAAATCGCAATAAATACGCGCACGTGCGAATTATTATTCCGTGTTACTAATGGATTTTCATACACTTTTCTTTATTTATTTATTTATAACTAGCTTCTGCCCACGGCTTCGCACGCGCTGTTTCCATGGAAACATTCAAAGGTAATTTGTATCCCATGGGAACTGATTTCTGGGATAAAGTGTAGCCTATGTTTGATTCCAGGCATAGAGCTACACCGGTGCAAAATTTCAGCTCAATCTGTTCAGTAGTTTTGGCATGAAAACGTAACAAACATCCATCTATCTATCCATCCAACTATCCATCCATCCAAACTTTCGCATTTATAATATTAGTGTGATGTGATTTACATCACCCCAACTCTTCCCGCGGGTGTCGTAAGAGGCCACTAAGGGATATCCACCGGGGGCGGGCAGCAACGCCCCCTGCAGAACAATTTTACCACCGAACTGCGATCCCCAACCCGCATGCCCAGCATGGGTATAATAGGCATTACCCCCATGAGATAAAAGCCAACAAGGCACTTATCAGGGGGAGGCGTGCGACCAGCAGTGGACAGATATAGGCTGTTGGGGTGAGGTGAGAGTTTGAATTAATGTTTCGTCCCTAATAATAGTTTAGTCTTATCAATAATTATGTCGATTCTCTGCGTCATTCAAGGGTGACCTCGACCTAGGGATACATACAACCGCAGTTTCAGCTCCCTACATAACGTACACAGGTTGTTAACAATAAAGCCAGCATTCCGCAGTCGGGCAGTCGGGTAAGCCCACAATAAAATGTCGGAGCTACACACTACATTCTTATCCACACAAAAGGATATATTTTTATCTCTGACCCAGACATTTTTCCCGCGGATTTGTAGTAAGGTGAAGTTTACAATGAAGATACCGATTTTGCAGTTTAAGGTCAAAATTCCTGAAGAATAAAATAAAAATCACACTAATATTGTAAATGCGAGAGTTTGGATGGATAGATGGATGGTACTTCTTCACGCCAAAACAACTGAACTGGTCAGACTGAAATTTTGCAATATAGCTCTAAGCCTGGAATCAAACATAGGCTAGGTACTTTTTATCCCACGAAACAGTTCCCATGGGATAGAAATAACCTTTAAACGTTTCCATAGAAACAACGCGTGCGAAGCCGCCGACAGAAACTAGTTTTTAATGATTTCTTTAACAGTCGTTATGTGTTGCTTGCTAAAGAGTTTTTTCAAGAACTTATACAGGATTACAGGTAATTCACTGACACTGCGTGAAATTCAGGTTCTGCCCATCATCACGAACACGTTGGCGAAGACACCAGGTCTTAATTCTCACACTTTTCCCTCACTCATAGACTCAGGAGATCATTTCTTACATTGATAACTAGCTTCTGTCCGCGGCTTTGCTCGTGGTCCCGTTTCTGGATAAAACTAGCCTACACCCGCAGGGATAATGTAATTATAAAAAATAATTTTCTAAATCAGAACAATCGTTCCATATATCTCCAAACCAACAAACTTTACCTCTCTATATAAAGCCTTCTGCCAAACCATTTTTCAGCAGATTTCCTCATGCAGCCATTTATTCATGTCCCAGGCACATTTCTTAAAAAGTGCTGTTTAATTCATACCGACAATAACAACAACAACACCAGCCGATAACAGTCCACATCTAGACTTAGGCTTTACCTAAGAAGCGCCTTATATCCCCATCATTTACCGTTTATTCCCAGTAGTTCTGTGTACAGAACTAGTGGAACTTTATGCCCCACCCATTGCATAGAACTAGTGGGTTTAACAGTAATTTTAGCATTAAGTAAAAGCCCACAAATTAACAATCAACATCGGCTAGTTTCGTGACTCATATTATTCTAAGGAAACCTTTCGAAAACTTTCCAATAATATTAATACAGTTGAATCATTGGTTCCAGTTATTATACTTAAAGTGTATCTGCTGAGATTGGCCGATGTCGTAATAGGTATGCAGGTTACCTACTATTACTACCTTTACGCAAGATTCATATTTGGAATCTAGACTTCAAGACTTACCTACGTTTACTTCCTTATTGTAGTGTTCTACACGATTTAACCCTTGTATTTTGTATTCTTGTTCATCCCACTAGCTTTGCCGGCCAGTGGGACAAACGGGAAAATAGTTAAATTCATAAAGAATGCCGGATAATAGCCCACCAGAAAATACCACAGATGGGATAGTAAAAGTTAAAAATAATCGATCCACAATCTAAGGAAAACAAATACATCAAAGTAACAATAAGTACCTGAATTTTTTTTTATATGAGCAGAGTCCGCCCTATTTCGTATTGGTCTATACTTCAATGGCCTTGTATAATTCCCTACGGTCTGCTTTAGTATGGTATCAAACTGTCCGTATGCCCTCACCCTTACAACTAGCCCTATCTGTATGCAGGACGCTGTCTCGACCGGCGTTACCTAAACGAGTGTTTAAAAGCGCCCACAGGTGTGGTTAACCTGGCCCTTAGCGAAAGGTTTACGTGTAAACTTTAACTTTTTGATGGCTTAATACATTAGACAGGTGTATTTATTTTATTTTATCTTACCAAAATGAAGGAGGTTCTCAATTCGACTGAAGGTTTTAATTTGTTGTCTTAGTTCTTTGTAAACATTGTAAAATCAATCACTCTTTATACAAAAAAAACAATTTAGATTCATAAAAAACTTAACCCTGTCAGCCTTGCAGGTGCCAATGGGAATAATTTTTAATTTCCAGTCGCCCCACTGTAGCCAATCAATTTATTTCCAAGATTTTTTAATTTTATTCTCATTCTTGCTTTCGCCTATAGATTAAGGGAGATGAGCAAATACGTAAATTAAATGGAATGTAAGAACTTAAAGGTCAATATTGGAAATACTAATCAAAATTCTAATATTCGATTTAAGCTCATTCCCATTCACCAAACAGAGTTAAAGCCAAATAAACTTTATTACGTACGCTCAAGGTTCAAAACACCACATCCTTTAATTCATGACGTAACCGCACGACCACAGAATAAACTAAGTTTGTACGAGATCTCGACCGCAGAATGCTTAAGCTGAAGGTCCACTAAAGCTTTAACTTTTACATTAATATTTTGCGAGAATGTTTGAACGCTTCGATTGATCATTAAAAGGCGTTTATCCAACAGTGGGATATTCTATTCCCTAAAGTCAATATATTAAATTTTAGTCTTTCTTACCTATCTTTTTGCGCCAGGAAAAATACATTTAAGATTCTAAAATCAACGCAAAAACGTTAATTTCAGCTCGTACTTCTCCGGCAGAGCGCTAAATGGCTAACCAGCTGTCTTTCTGCGTTGAAATAGAGGGCATCTCTTTCTACACTATGCAAACTGAGCGAGACTTTACACCCAGTTAGTGGACTAAAGGTGTATTCTGGCCTCTATTGTAACAGTACATAATTGAAGTTTTTCCTTAACTGATAGATACCCAAAAATATTGTTTTTGTAGTCTTTTCAGTCGGTTATCACTTCTAGGACAACTGACGTAGGAAATTAATAAAAAACACTACCTAGTTGTTATGTTATATGTATATGTTTAAAAGTTAAGCCCAAAAGTTACCTCTCAACAAACGACGTATAATAGAGGAGTTTTTCAACGTTTATGAGTTACTAGTTTCTGCAAGCGCGGCTTCGCATGCGTTTTTTCTGTGGACACGTTAAAAGGTTATTTCTAACCCATTGAAATTCGTTTTACTAACTTTTTAAACCCAACGCTTCAGTACACATCTGCCCTAACGCCAAGAAGTAAACAACCACAGAATAGATAACAGTCAATATCAGTGGAAAAGTTGTAGGACTGGTACTCAAGGTCTAAAATACGCGTACTATAAGAATATATGCATGAATGTTTGTATGTTTGTGTGTGTGTGGGGGGAGGGGTCCGAATAACTGTAGCTCACGTAGGCAGATTGATTTCATCATGAATTGTAGTTTTAGAGGTGTTATATGATTCCATTTGATTTTATGGCATTGTATATAAAGTTAGTTTAGTATATTATTTATTTATGACAAATATCCGTGTGATGATTATGACTTATGTGATATATTTGCTACAACAAGCCAGACTACGTATTTTACACGTAATTATAATCAAATATTTACATGAAGTACTTTAAATTTACTTCTACTAATAGAAACAAATTGGAACTAGTGTTTACAATTGAAACAATTGAGCTAACTGCAGACAATCTACAGATAGCTCAACTGACAACTCGATTAGGTATTTGATTGTAATTTTCTTTTTCATAAAGCATTTACGAGTACCTACTTAAAAAAAAGTCAAATATTTGTTGGAAATATTTATAAACATTATTTTTGTTTCTTGATTTCAACAAGCCTCCTAAGTTGCTAGTTATGTTTTTTTTTTCTATAATTTCCTCCCGCGCAATTCCAAGGTAGGTCCCCCGTTTACCTGATACACCACACAGTGTATCACTCAACTTGGTCACGTATGACTGTTGACTAATCTTCTGTGGGGGGATTTTTAACCGAAATGTTTTTCCCGACATATTTTAGATCAGGTCACATGAGACATAGGAAATCAGCGCATGCATTCGTAATTTTTATCCTTGAAGGAAAATATCGCTAGAAAACTCTCAGGTTTGTCAGATAAGAACATGTTTTATTTAAGGCGAATAGTAGGGTGGATAGTGGCGCCACTACATATTTAATTTTATAATTACGTCATACAAAGGAATTATCAAAAAGTCGGACCGCACGTAGACGATATCTATCATAAGCTTTTTAAAATGTATCTTTAATAGTTTTGTTTGTGTTATTCAATCAAAAACCTTGTTTGGAGAGCTTGGTGGCCACCAATAAGAACTAAACTCTTGAAACAAGTATCTGCCTAAATAATACAGTACAAAACTATTAAAGATACATTTAAAAAAAGCTTATGATAGATATCGTCTACGCGCGGTTCAATTTTTTGATAATTCCTTTGTATAACGTAATTATAAAATTAAATATGTAGTGGCGCCACTATCCACCTTACTATTCGCCTTAACAGGTAGATACGGTGACTAAGCCAAGAGAATGTTATGGGTCAAGCCAGATCTATCTTAATAAAGTCCCATTTGTCCCAAGCAAGAAACTGCAACGACTGAAACTGTAGTGCTTGAGGGTTAAGCACAGCTGCCTTCTGTTTGTAACCCTTCCAAGGTATTTTTATAATTATTTTTAGGTTAATTGTTATATTTTATGTCAGCTTATTTTTTCCCCCTTTTTGTGTTAATTTATGAAAGACAATAAGTAATTTTTATATGAATTTAATTAGGTATATTTTGTGGCGCAATCATAGGCCCGTATTTATAAATCGCTCTTAATACCGATCTCAATAGCGCTCTCAGCTGATACGCTCTCAAGTTGGGGGCAGCAACTTAAGATATACGTTAATTAATAGTCCGATATTGAGAGCGTATCAGCCGAGAGCGAACTTAAGATGACGATCTCAAATTGCATATCTTGAGAGCGTCATCTTAAGATCGCTGTCGCATATTGAACGAACTATTGACCGAATTGGTTTGCGTTCCATTTTTCGTTTTACATTGAATGACAATGTGAAATATTTTGTGCATGCAAATGGCCTCAAAATATTTACAGATTTAACGAAAAAGAAGTGAAATATGTTTTATAACTATAATTTTAATGTTTTTTAATAAATTATCATCAAATATGATATTTAAAACATAATGGTTAATAAACGTGAATATTGTTAATTTACGAAACGGAACGTAAAGCGGGCATTGAAATGTTTTCTATGCCCGCGCAAAAGCCTTTTGACGAGATCCGTCCCCTGTTTCGGCGTGTTTACATCACTGTTGATTTCTTCCTAATTGATTTCCTTTATTGGCCCTATAACTTGTAATCATATGATAATATACATATGATAATGGCATCCAAAAAACATATTTTTAGCCCCGGAGAAAAGACGGTTTTTACGAACGTTATAAAATTTTATGCAAATGTAATTGAAAATAAAAATACGGACAGTGCAAGTTTGCGAGAGAAGAATCAGGCATGGGACAATATAACAAGGGAGTACAACGCAAGTCCTCATGTAACATTATCCAATGTCCTTTTTTTCCAGGTCACTTTTAATCAATGATGTTATATACAGTACGGAATCCTGTTGAAATCTGTATCTTTTTTAAACTTCACTGTGTCCATTTCAAAAGGATTTTTCACATCCCTTATGTATGTTTTCGTTAACCGATAGTTCCGATCCGGCCAAAATATATCTTCATAATGATCTAGCACGCCGTAGTGATTAATTTCATCTAAAATAGATTCAAAATCCATTTTGATTCACCAAAACAACACATAAATGCATGCGAATGTCGCGCCTAAACCGTAGGTAGGTAGATCTCAAGTCAAGGTTTGACCGCACTTGGAAAATAGGCACTTGAGATGCATCTTGGAAATGCTCTTGAGTGCCGAGTTTGATTTATTAATACGCGCGTACTCAGTTGAGACACTGAACTCAAAACTCTACTTAAGTGTGGTTTATTAATTAGAACAGCATCTTAAGTTTGCACTCAAGATCGAACTCAGAGGTAAGAGCGATTTATAAATACGGGCCATAGTTACCTAAGAGGACAAACTTGAGCTAACTTGAGATCTATTGCCAGACAGATGGACCAAAGTGGATCGAGATCAATGTAAAAAAGGAGGCTTCTGCCCAGCTGTGGGACCTGATTAGCTAGACTAGATTTTTTGATTTTATCCTTGTGACCCATTTAAAAGGTATTCAGTGCACATCATCTTTATAATTACACGAGCCTGTGAATCGCCCTCGAGATGCCATTTCGTAATGCTTGGCCGGGAGTCGAACCTTGACCCCGGTCTGCGTAGCTCTTAAAGCGATGTTTATAAGGTTCACTTCATTTTGTGAAAGCTTAAGGCGGTGATTGCGTCACAGAATTAGCGTGTTTAAAGTTGGTCAGTTTGTTTATAATTTTTAAAACAGAGTTGATTGGTAGTTACTTGTTTTAAACTCTTCTGTTAGCTTTTTATCGGTCAGAGGGCGCTGTACATCTTAACAGAATATGGATAGAGTCTAATAACAAATGCGCTTCCAAGTTTTTTCTCAAACATTATACAAAATTAAGATTTCTCTGAAATAAATTAACAGAGCTTGTGTCCCGAGCCTGAGCTTGGTCTCAGGACCGAGATGCGTGGAGACCAGTTCGAAGCCTTTGCCCAGCAGTGGGGTACACCGGGAAAATTGTAATTAATATTAATATTTACAAATGTGAACTGTTTTTAAAAGAAGCTTTTATTTAATCTAGGATCAAAGTGCTTGGGAAGACAAATCCAACGAGCCCAAACTCACGGAGTTAAGTCGTATCGTTAAGGAGTTCCTATGGCCACCTTCTGTCTCCATCATCAGACCAGCTTGATGATACCATAACATTGCATTGTCACAGAACTTATATAAGTATGCCAAGTTTTAGCTCAATTGGTTGAGGATAACTGGTCTAAAATACAGTTTCAAGGTTTGTCCCACACATACTAACAGGGTAAGTTAAATAAAAGCTTAAAAAAAGAAACGTATACTTTTAGAACCGGATTTTTCAACCCATGAAAAGATTAAAGTTGACACAAAGGAAGACTAATCAAGAAGTTCTCTTTATATCCAAACTCGAACATCGAAACTTGTAAACTAAATAAAATTTCCATTTCAGTAACAACAAGATCGCTCCCGCTCCCACCGTCTCCCCCCCACAACTCATCCAACTCAATTAACGGCGACTGTACTAAATGAGTTAACTCGCACAACGAGCCGACTGTACATTAGCCTGAGTTGACCCCAGATTATATCACTGACTGTCCATCCTAATTTATTAGTGTTAAGTCTAAGTAGGAACTTAGCATTTTGCAAATTATGCTTAATTTTAACGGACAGGAAATTATGCATAATTTAAAAGGCGTGAAGATGGTTTGAGGCTTGCTTGGCATAGTGGGACACCTGACAGAGTTAATAGTTTAGATTGTCAGGATTTTTATAAAACACCAAAATTTCTGTTGAATAGTTTTAAAAATGCTCACGGTGCAGCCATGGTCACATACGGTAAAAGTTATCCCGTGACCACGGCAGCATGTAAAATTGCTGAAATATCAGGAAACATATATTATGTGCGATAAATACAGAAATACAAATTATTGATAAAAACAATTGATTGGTGCCCGTTAAACAGTAATAAAAAGATGTGTTCCGATCGCAAAAGTTTAAAATACCCACAAAATTATGCGATCAATTAAATTATGCCCATGATATTTATTCATTATAAACT
The DNA here is from genome assembly GCA_963564075.1 of Eupithecia subfuscata. Classification (NCBI taxonomy): domain Eukaryota; kingdom Metazoa; phylum Arthropoda; class Insecta; order Lepidoptera; family Geometridae; genus Eupithecia; species Eupithecia subfuscata. The sequence goes on from OY751123.1 coordinate 309,890, forward strand.
TCAATACATTTTAAAGAAGACGTGGACACTCACGATAGTGCTGCTCCACCAGTTCAAAGTCGCTCAGCGAGCTTTGGAAGGAGCTATGCTCGGAGTCTCTCTGAAGGATAAAATTCGTAACGAATGCATCCGACAGAGAACCAACGCTATCGACATAGCTCTAAAAATTAGCAAGCTGAACTGGCAGTGAGCCGGCCTTAACTCGCGAACAACCCACAACCGCTGGGGTACACGTGTTCTTGAGTGAAGACCGCGAGTCAGCAAACGTAATGTAGGACGCCCTCCGGCCAGGTGGGATGACGATCTGCGATAGACTGCAGGCAGATGCTGGATGCGGCAAGCTGAAGACAGGGCGGAATATGTCTTGTCATTGAAAACTGAACTCGGTTCCCGTCGAATATACCAGTTTCTTTACTCTTCAACTAGATGGCGTTGACTAGGTATCGTATTTATCTTCATCCTCAAGACGCTAAAATTCTTTTACAATGAGTGAATATAGATCGATACGTGTTTTCCTCCGCAATAAAGTAATTTATTTAATAAATGCAATTATGTAATTATGTACGAGTTTCCTATGACGATAAAACGCCGGCGCGTAAAACATCCTGTACACAAATTAGGTACCTTACCTACATAGTAAGTACAATAAAAAGGTTTTATTTTTCGCCACATTAATAAACACAAAGGAAATAATTTGAAATATACAAACACTAAAAACTTCTGCGCATACGCAATACATATCGCTACTGCGACTCCCAGTGCCCCAGTGCTGCAGTGTGCGTAAGCAGCAGCTGTGCTGTGACACGCGCTCACAACAACAGAGGTAGGTACATACTCGTAATGTACACAAAATAAAGGAAGTATTACAAATGAAAGGTATGAAAATATTAAGTATGTAGGTATGTATGTACATACAAACCTTGATTAAGTAATGTCAACTTTTTTCTATCTGATTCCCATTTGTCCTACCGGAAGCGATGGTTAATGAGACTAACGGGACGTTGAGTTTAAAATTTGAGTTGTCTGTGAATTCTTAGTTTGCAACTGCATGCGAAACATAAAAAGAAAATCTTTTTTTCCAAATCTAGTTGCGCAGCAAGATAAATAGGTACTTCTTTTTTAACAACTGGTTGCCAAAGCGACCGGAGCGCTACGAGCTTACTTTGTAATTCTAAAGTAATAAACGTTATATATTTCAGAAATCTTTTTCTTGCACGTTTTTTTGAGTCATGCACCGACTCATAAAGATTTTGACTCCTTATATGTATTTCCAAGGATATCATAAACCTTATAAATGACAGGCTTTTTTAACAAAGAAAATTTCAATCAAATAAAAGAAACAAACTAGTATGTACAATGAAATAATGAGCTAGCTGCAGTCTGTTGCAAACAATCTACAGGTAGCTCAACTGATCCATATCAAAACCAGTCGGAAGCGTCCACAAGACGCTGGCTACATTGCCCTGCTGCTTTTCCGGCTGGCTTTAAAAAAACCTACTATTACAGTCAATTACCTAGGTTACCTAACAAACATTGAGTTCATTCAATCTGTGCTACCATTAGATTGTCACAGCTCATTGACGAGATAACACTGATCACATCGCATTATCCTTGATTATCCATACAATCACATGACTCAGAGTAAATAATAACGTAGCTGCATTCTGCAACATTTAAATTGCAATGTTCAAGGTGAACCTGACCGAGCCACTCCGCATCTTGTGTCTTGTAGCTGTTGGTATTTCTGCATCATCATCATCATCATCAACCAACTACATCCTACGACTTCCTATCCTACTACTCGTACATACATCATCATCAACCTACTACCACAGTAGCTACTACATCTTACTACATACATCATCATCAACATCGTCATCAAACTACAACGTCCTACTACATACCTTCATCATCATGAACCTGCTGTATATCATTTTACTATAAAAACTATCGTAGTTTGACGAATTCATTACAATGGTCATTAAAACGTGGGTGTTCTTCCAACACAAATAAGGTTCGTAGTTAACCCGCTTACATCCGTAATGAGTTCGTCAAACTACTGTATATTAGTCCACTGGTGTTAATGGACATAGGCCTCCTCTAATAAGCGCCATAGCGCCCTGTCTTCAGCTTTCCGCATCCAGCATCTGCCTGCAGTCTTTCTCAGGTCATCGCACCTGGCCGGAGGACATCCTACACTACGTTTGCCAAGTCGCGGTCGTCGCTCAAGTACACGTTGTTGGTATTTATTTTTAAAATATCTACTTCCTAAAAGTAAAGGCATGCGAAGGTGCGTCTGCGACGCAGCAGGTTGCGTCGCAGGACCTACGCATTCAGTCTAAATTAGTTTGATGACGCATGGATGAAACGACCAATGAAAGGACTTTTATATACGAAATACGAAGATTTCGGTTGATGGATCGCAAGTCGCAACGAACAACCTTACATCTGGAAAGTGCGATATGCGTTGCTTCGGGCGCATCACTAAATGACACCTTTTGTTTGGGATCTCTAAGAAATACTAAATGTCAAAAATATTTTATGAAATTCATTGAAAGAACGGATCGGTTGTCCTTCGTTTTATGCGATCTGCAATCTGTCAACTTCGTAATTTGTTTTTCAAAGTAGACCTTTTGCCATGGAAACCAGTTAAGTACGAGAGAACCAATTAGTTGCCAGTTATTGTGTAAATTATCATACATGTGATGATGTTTTAGATACGTTTTACGGCGAATATATCAATTCCTCGAGAATCTATTTTTTATGGGATCACCTGAAAATCAACTTCTATACAACAACGAAAGAATCATAAAAATCTATTTTGGCGAAGATATTACCGAAATTGTTGTGGCTAGTAGTGACTTTCAAAAGTATTAAGTGGTTTGTAGGGCTCCGGACCTCAAAAGGAAAAAAGGAACTCTTATAGGATCACGTTGTTGTCCGTCTGTCCCTCTTTTCTCAGGAACGCGTGGAGGTATTGCGTTAATAATATCAAATAAGTGCTAAAGTCTATCAAATTTTATTTATGGAGTAAGAGGTGTAACCTCTTGGAGCCGTGATATAAATAAAATCTCTAAGTCAACGCTTTTAAAAGTTACAGCCGTTTAGGTATGCCTGAATATTTTGAAATTTCCAAGTTAGTCACATATAATAAAACCTAGACGGTACTTCCTCGTTGACCTAGAATCATAAAATTTGCAAGAAGCAAGATCTATTAGCACAAGTAAAGAGAAAAATCCGAAAACCGTAAATTTGCACCGTATCCATAACTTTTTTTTACCGAAACCTATAGGAAACCTACTTGCTTGAAATGGTCTTATAATTATGACCCTCGGCGCGCGAGCCAAATTGCACTTGACTTTTTATGTAATACATAATAGATGTATTCCCGTTGTCCCCATTGACGGTATTCCCATCCAATGGGGACAACGGAACTGAATAAAAACGGAACATAGAAATAACGGAACGTCATTGACGGTGACCTGGTAATGGGGACAGCGGAACTCAATAAAAAATATACAATATATATACTAATCCCTCAATATAAAACTCATCTAAACGTTACGAGTAAAAGGCCACATTTGAATGTACATTTATGTGGTGTGCTGCAGCGGTGCTGTCCAGGTGTGCGACCAGCTACAGTGTTGTAACAAGGAATCAAGCAAGGCGTTAATGTGGTGACGTGCGCCCGTCAGCGCGGTCAATATGACTCGGTCATTATAACTCTGCTGGCATTTGACCAACTTACGAAACTATGAGCTAAGATTTTACCTTATAGTGCATTGTTTATGGTACTTCATCATCAGCGTTTATTAATCCACTGCTGGACATAGGCCTCCCCTAATGACGACCAATGTGGCGCGGCGGGCGATGGTTGCCGCTTGCGACGCAGGAGGTTGCGGGCTCGATTCCCGCCTCAGGACAAATATTTGTTCCAGGTGTTCTGGATGTTTCTATATATAATAATAAAAAAGTCTATGTATGTAGTATGTAGTGTATTGTATTATGTAGATATATCAGTTATCTAGTACCCATAACATAAGCTCTGCTTAGCTTGGGGCTATATGATGTTGTGTGGATTGTCCAGCATTATTTATTTATTTATTTAATGAGTGCTATAGCGGCCTGTCCTCAGCTTGCCGCATCCTGCATCTGCCTACAGTCTGTTGCAGGCAGGTCGTCACCCAGCTGAAGGGCGTCCTACACTAGGTTTGCCTAGTCGTGGTCTCCACTCAAGAACACGTTTACCCCAGCGGTTATCGGTTCTTCACGAGATATGGCCGACCCACTGCCACTGCAGCTTGCTAATTCTTTGAACAAATCGTATCCTTCAGAAAAGTTCTCTGACGGATAGGATAAAGGAAATAATGCTGGACAATCCACACCACATCATCTAGCCCCAAACTAAGCAGATCTACTAATTTTATGGGTACCTACTAGTTATTCGATTAATTATTTTAGTATCCAGAACCGAACCTAACCTGAGATGTCCGTGGTTAAGGGATGAAACGTTGGTTTTCTTCCAACACAAACTTGGGTCGTAGTTAACTGAATTGGTCAACTTACGATAGATTTTATTTAAATACTAAAACATTTAAACCATTTGCCAATTTGCAAACCGGCAACAAGTACTAATTTATAAACAAGTTCTTGAAACCGGAACACGACATTGCAGGTGATTGCAGCCAGCCTTCCAGCAGAGAGTGTTATTTAGGTGTATACGTCTGTGGGTCAGACAATTTGTTAAACTTCAGCTATCTGAGCTATCTGTCCCACTCGGGGTTATTTCGGTACAGCATGCGAAGGAGTACAGAATTCTAGAATTCTTCTTTTTACTTTTGTTTTATTATTTGTTTCTAAAATGCAGCGCATGAGCGGCGAAAATGGTATGCTCACGCGCTCATCTGACTTGACTAGCAGAAGTAAACTTGGGTGAAGTCCTGGGCCGCGGTCACGGTGTGGTGAGGCGCGGCACTACGGCTCAAACGTTACCAGTTGAAGCGTCAGGGTGCTCGTTCACAGGCCGGCATCGGACAATCCGCTCCGGGGCCTCATCAACGGTTTGCAATAAAAGAGCCGCACCGCACGGAGCGGACTGTCGGCAATGACTGCGAGGATTCTTGAAGGCAACTTTTCCGTTTAGTGCGAATGACGTCATTCTGATTGCTGATCAGTGGACGCACCTGTCAGTGGATTGTCGGATGCCGGCCTGTGAACGCACACCACTAAGTGCACCACTGCCAAAAACCCAACTAAAAATTATAATCATGTTTTGATTTTGATTGAAAAAAATGGTCTGATAATACTTGATTGTGATTTTCAGAAGTTAGGTATTTTTCACCACTACTGAGGGGACTATGGCTATGGCTATGGCGCTCATTAGGGGAGGCCTAGCTATGTCCAGCAGTGGACTAATATAGGCTGATGATGATGATGATGATGAGGGGAATTCTTTACCCTACATCATAGATATAAGTAAAATTCTGTAGATAGGTACGTTCTCCCAGCGCTAACTCAAAAAAATTGTTGTGTTTACAACTACGTTAATGGAAACACACGCTATTTCCAATCTTTTGCGATGTATCTATCTAGTGAACAACACAGAGACAAAGACGTACCTAGACCCCTAGAGCCAACAATACAGTAGATAGGTCCGACTGTGACTGAGGTGGGTGGACCTTTTTAGACCTAATTTGAGCGTTCCACTTTCGAGTAGCTAATACCCAAACTCCCGAATTTCACATCGATGTCCTATATTATTTTCTTTAGTATTTTCTAATTAAATTCGATTCCTGTCTTCTAACTTAAATTTCCCTATCCCATCATAGTATTTCTTCAAACCTTGCACTATTATGACTAAATAAAAATTAGTACAGTGAGCCACACATCAATATTTTCCATCCATACAAAACCATCTACCTGCAAACCATACAGGTAAGCACATTGTTTTTCATTTTCCTCAGTTGCGGTTTGTCCATTGAATTAAAAATTCTAACTGCCTACTTACTAAACGCAACATAAAAAAACTTGTACTGTACTGTGTTGCCCGGATTTCGTTAGGTACCTAATAATAAACCGGCCAAGTGCGAGTATCCTCTCACATGGAGGATTTCGTCCCATCACAGTGGTCCGAAATCGCTAAAAAATGGCGAAGAAATGCGCGAACAAATTTCCAAATATGGCGAAATAAGAACAACGAAATTCGAAAAAATCCTTTGTCCGCTTTTTAGCGATTCGGGGCCCCCGTTCAAACCTATTTCTCAAACGAGACCAAAAACATCAACTGTTTGGAGACCCCTCTTAAATTTTCCACTTTATTATATTTCTAGTATTTGTTAATAAAACTATTTTCACAGGCTTTTATTTAACTTGCCCTGTTAATATGTGTGGGACAAATATTGCAACTGAATTTTAGACCAGTTGTCCTCAACCAATGGAGATGAAATTTGGCATACTTATGTAAGTTCGCTGACATTGCGATGTCATGGTACCATCGAGCTGGTCTGATGATGGAGACAGAAGGTGGCCTAAGAAACTCCTAAACGACTTAACCCCGTCGAGTTTGGGCTCGTTGGATTTGTCTTTCCAAGCACTTCGGTCCTAGATGTTTACAACAGCTTGTTTTTTTTTTTAGATATTAATATTATTGACGTTATCATATTTATTCACAATAATAATAACAATGAAATTAGAAATAAATTAGAACTAGTGGAAACAATTGAGCTAACTGCAGACTGTTGCAAACAATCTACAGGTAGCTCAACTGATCAAGTTAACATTTGAAACGAAGTTGTAAGATCTTGGCTAGTGTAGATTCGGACGAGATGTACCCCTACTCAAAAGTGAAGTGGATATCTCGTCCGCGGATGAGTTTGAGATTCGGACCAGATGTACCCGTGTAGATTAGGTTATAATCCGCGTACCTATCGGAAGATTGTCTAAGTCAAAGGTAAATCAAGGTCAAAGTAAATTGATGCCTTTATTGATTGATGGAACATCTAAGGATAAAAAACACATAAAACAAAACCCTCCTTCTTGCACAGTCAGGTAAAAATAGTTACAGTTACATTTAGCTGGTGATTATGACCGGTATTTCATGAAAATAAATCTCAGATCATATTTCATTTGTCAAATGTCCAGCAACATTACTTATCATTCCCATTAATTCTACTATAAAAGTTATTTGGTTCAACGAGAACTTTCATATCTCTCCGCTTGTATGTATTTTTATCAATTCCCAATTGGATTTTTAAAACATAAATAGGTACCTAAATAAATAATAATAATAATGTTAGACCAACCCCACAGCATCATTTAGCCCTAAGCTAAGCAGAGCTTGTGTTACACTACTGTGTTGGCTACTGATATACATAATAAGTACAATATGTATTGTAAAACAATAATTTACCTAATCAAGTTATCACTATTACACAGTTGTCGGCATTACATATTAAAGAACAGTGTAAGGTATCATTTTTGTAGCAATATTGATGATCGTAAATGATTTTTATCATTATCCAAATACCTAAATTAATGCTCAAAAGAGGGGTTGAGTGCAGCGAGATCGAAGCTCATATCTAGTCAACGATTGAGAATAAGCCAAAAAGTTAATAGATCCAAAGTTGTAGCAAATCGTATCTTTTATTACGTAAATAAAAAAAATATCCTATGACGCATCGTTTACGAGATGTAATCAAAAAACTAAAAAACCGGACATTCTTTGTGCCAGGGGCTTACTTATTCGTAGGCCAGGGGGAACAAAGTTCTAAAGTATAACTTGCTGCTGTCAATCTTTCCATCCAATGCTTCGTTGACTGGACTAAAAAAGGTTTAAATACACTTGCTGGCAAGTCGAAGCGATATAAAATCAATTTGGTCGATCATCAGTCGGAAGGTACCTACAACCACAAGATCATTAGAGTGACTCCTCAGTAATGTAGGTAATCTGAAACGTCATAATCATCACTCAAGGTCTCTATGCACACGCATTCCTCTGGCAGACACGATTACTAACCTTGGTGGCATAGTGGTTAGCAGGTTATGAATATTTATGACTTAAAATTTGAGGGGTTTATGACAAAAATACACTAACACTGCGCGTGGCAGACCGATTGCTAAGATAAATTGAAAACGTTGCATTTTTTGATCACCGACGCTAAAAAGGTGTGGTATGGTGGGGTGCCACAAAAAGGCGAAAGGTTGATCCCCTCGTCCAGGATGGGGGTGGTCACTGGACTCCTGGACGAAAAGATCAACTTTTGTTATACAATTTTTGAATTTCGATTTTCTTATTTTTTTTTCGGTGTAAATTGTCAGGAGTTTTAATTTTTTTAGAAAAGACCTACCTCCAATTGTCTTTTCTTTCCCAGCAAAATAACGTCGGTCAAAGACATTAAGACGATCCCACTACCTCTATAGCCCCCCGCGGTGCGGAGGTCATCACAATCATCTAATTTTCTTCCAGACAACATTACGTCATCGCTAAAGGAACAGTAGGTAGGTACGTTCAATATGTGTGAGTGTTAGTAAGATTACAAAGGAGTGTTTGATACATGATTGGAAAGTATTTTCCGGTCAATTTTCAAAATAGATATTACATTTTAGCACGTTCATGTAGATTGTAAATTTGTAGCGTCACGCGACACAATACAATAAGCGAAATAAGTAAATAATCAGGCTTAAACTATTTTTTAGGTTCTGCAATAATTTTCAGATAAGCGTGATGTGTTTTTAGCAACTTTTTTAACCTCCCCTACCCCATGGTAATACGTAGTCAGATTTTAGAATTTTTATGACATCTACGTGATTTTGATAGGGTTATCAAAATCACGTAGATGTCATAAAAATTCAGAATATTGTTACTAAGAAGAAGTACTATTTAATTGAATTCGGGAAAATTGTGATGTGATTAAAATATCCGTAGTACACCCATGCTAAAGATAAAGCAGTTGTCGTTTTCCAATAACGGTTAGTTCAAAAAAAACTCTTTATTTCCTTAAATATAATAAATGTACACTTAGAAAAGGTTAAAATATAAAAGTAAACACTGACACGGAAATAAAGTGACATTTTTGATTTCTGTCGCTTCGATGTGTAGAATAAAGCAAAACCCGTCCCAAGTTTTTTTATCCTCTAGATAATCTGATATTTTATAGTAAGCCGTTTTGCACAACAAGGTTTTGACAATTTGTTTGAATTTATTTATTGATATTTTTTGCAACTCACTTGGAGTTTTGTTGTAGAAGCGTATACATTGCCCTTTAAGAGATGCATTTATCTTGTGTAGCCTAGTTGTGGGCACAGCGAGTTTATTCTTATTTCTAGTTAGTTGGGTCAGTCATTCCCACCGTGTACAAATGAAGTTTAGGATTCACTGAATGAAACGGATGGACCAATTTGAGTGATCTTGTATTCTTGGAATAGTCTTGACCTCTGAGAGACAATTTTGGATAGGTAAGTATCTACTTTTGTCCAAGATCTGTGTAAGGTGATTTTGACCCAAATTTACGTACATAGACAGTAATGTACTTATTACCAAAGAAAATTACAATCAAATAAGTAATAGAAACAAATTAGAACTAATATTTGGAACTGAAATAATTGAGCAAACTGCAGACTGTTAAATCTACAGGAAGCTCAACTGCAGACTGATGAATCTACAGGTAGCTCAACTGCATCTTCTATTTATCTTTTTCAACAATTCAATAAAATTGTGTTTGACGGAATTCCTAACTTTGTGCTAGTTAGACGCCTCATTGAAATGCTTATAATAAAAATCAGTTATCATGTACCTTACTAATTTAATTTGAAATAGAATTAAACTATTTTTTAAATTTCTAGAAGGTGGTAATTTCTATTATTAAATCGACATTGACATGACTGATCTATCTTGCTTGACATCAAATTTTATTTTTAGGTATTTATAATGTTGTCAATATTTACATTCTGTCAAGAAAGTATCGGGAATGGATGATTTGTTTATGGTTCCAAATTCAAATTTTTTTTTGTTGTTAGATTGGCACAACTGTTTTCCATTTTTGCGCAAAGTTTGAGTTGCATCTGTTATTCATATTAAATACAGTGCTGTTTTTAGTTATATCATATCTAGTGTGTATTGCGAATTTCATAATTTACAAAAACATCGAACAAAGAGTTTGTCTTAAATTTTGCATCGCCAATTAAATTTCGTGTTCGAAGTCACTGAAAATGTTACAGAAGGCTTACGGTGAATCTATTTTATCAAAAACACGTGCTTTTGAGTGGTACAAAGCGTTCAAAAGCTATCAATATGTGATGGATGATTTGCCTCGCTCTGGTAGGCCATCAACGTCTGCAACTGAAGTTAACATCGCCAAAGTGAAGGAAAAGTGACTGAAAATCATCATTCAAGTTTGAGAGAGATAGCCGCCGTACTTTCTGTATCTCACAAGTCGATCCGTACCTTTTCGAATAATCAATTATACAATGTGTCCGGTCACCGGTGTCGGAGACTTTGGGGGGGGGGGGGTGAAATACGGTAAATCTTATCGACAAATCACTATCCCTATTTTTTTTTCTCTCTCCGTGATAAAATGGCAGTCATTTTTTGTGACCAGACACATTGTATAATAATCAATTAATCAATAAAAGAATTGAATTTACTCCAAAAACTCAATCGCATGAAAGTCGTTGAGGACATGCTAGAACGAGTCAATTCCGACCCAACATTCATGAAACGCATTGTTACTGGTGACGAGACGTGGGTTTATGAGTTTGACATGCAAACTAGTCAACAAACTTCGGAGTGGCGCCTTCCAACTGAACCGAAACCGAAAAAAGGAGATAGAATTCGCGGCGAAAACTGAACTCAATTCCGGAAACAGCGTTTAAAAGATGTTGATGATTGGATTAATCGTTGGCGTCAGTGTATCGTTTCTGAAGGAGCATACTTTGAAGGTGAAAAAATAAATTTGAATGAATAACAAATATTTTGATCTATTCCTTTCTAATACCAAAAAACTAATACCAATGGTATTTGTTTATTGTCCTCATTAAATTCCATTCCTAACGAATACCAAATTCGAAATCTTTAAATGAAATACCAAATCTATTCCCAACGAATACCAAAACAGAACTTTTGGTACAGTCACAGAAAAAAATTATTTTGCTTTCAAATAATTTAATATAATGATCATAATTTATAACCTGTACAAATTCATTTCATTGCGGCATTTTTATCTACGAGTACCATAAGTGAATAACTTGCCAAAAAAAATTACTGCAAAAAAGTGTGTATTATTGATCTTTTCCCGGTACTTTCTTGACAGAGTAGTATTTAAGATTGCTTATAATTTGGTACTCCCCCGCTTTTCTTAAATTCACATAATTCTTTCCATCCAAAGGTTGCTGGAAGAGATCGCTTCTGAGCGATAAAGCCTTCCATTGTACTTGCGTGATGTGTCTTGTATTGTATTTTTGTTGGTGTAAAGTAGATTATTTTGTTTTGAATTGTATTTAGTTAATTTGTTTATAATAATATTTATTTATTTATATTTATTTATCTGTACGAGTTCTATAAATAAATAAAAGCGACGATTCTCGTCAGATAAAATGTAAGTAATGTTGTTGTTTACAAGAATAAAAGGTCACTAAAATATTCCGAACTTGAAAGCGAAACTTTTCGCGGCCAAAGTGAAAGGGCCCAATATTGCCTCACTCGACTCTTGCGCAAGTCAAACGGACGGACTGACAAGCATGGAAGCCAATCGATGAAGTTTGGCAATGTAGCATCAATGGCATTCCTGTGTGTTTCAAGAACACGCAGAAGTTAATAAGACCTTAGTGGCGTAGCGGAAGGCCTGAGATGCAGAAGGTTCGATTTCCATCGGGACAAAATGTTTGTACAATCTGCAAGGCGTACTAGTTGCGGATTGGGGGTTTTTTAGATTATTTGTTAAAACCACTTTATTCTGGCTCTTCCAGTTTAAAAAAAAATATCTGAGCGTCTGGTCGAAGCGATGCGTGACCCGAGAGCTGGTGAGTATCTGGCGCAGTGGATCAGCATATTCAGCATTGCCGTACAGCGGGGAAATGCAGCCAGCGTAGCGGGGACGCGACGACTGGTATTGATATGGAACAGTTGAGATACCTGTAGATTGTTTGCAACAATCGGCAGTTAGCTCAATTGTTTCAATTGTAAATACTACCTAGTTCTTATTTATTTCTATCATTTGATTGTAATTTTCTTTATTCTGTGTTATTTATTGGCATGTTATGTGATATTTTTGTTGATAAATAAATAATAGGTTGTCTGTACAAAACTAATGTGGGTTGGGAAGGCAGGTAAGGTACCCTTTTTGTAGCTTGTTCGCTGTGTTTACTGTGGGGCTAGATGATGCCAAGCATTTTCCATTTATGGGACGACCTCGGAATCATTCTCCATATAGTAAGAAAATAATTTTCAAAATCTGTTCACACAAACATAAAACCCATCCTTTTTTTAAAAGTAAGTATATATGTTATATAGGTAGGTACTTACTTTAAAAAAAACGATGGGTTTTATATTCGGCTGACATAGAACCTCCTTTTCTTGCAGTCTATTAAGTTAACTTAAGTACCTACTTACTTTGCACATAACCTAAAGTACCTATTAAATAAGCAATTGCATAAACCATGGTTATTCAAGCAAACATTGTCAAAATACAACGAAAACAACCAAAGGTGATAATCTACGGTACGTGACCATCCTTACGTCATCGCCGCCGGTGTCTGTCAAAGTTGAACTAAGTTATGGTAATACTATGCTACTACCAGCGCAGCGCCTAATAAGTGGTACTATAGACTCCATAGAGTAACTTTGTAGGTGCGTCTGCGCATGTGAGGTAGAAGCGTTCGCGAGAACAGCGCGTCAGAGATTTGAGACTAACTGACATGAGTTTAATTTTAATGGTTTAAAAATTCTTTATTTTCTCAGAGAACATAAATACAGTTCACTTAAATGAGAAAAATCTAAGTACTTATAGTACTTATAGTACTTAGATTTATATTTTAGCATGAATAGGCTTACCTATAATATTTATAATTATATATATTTTAATAACTACTTTTCTACTTAGTAAAAAACAAAGGTAGCAAATAAAACAACCTAATCCAACACACCGAGGAAGGAACAAAACCTATACGGTATTTATAAAATATGGCATATAGAAAACTATTATTAGTTTTATCATTTTATATTCATCTAGGTACCTAATCTACGTATTAATAGAGATACATATTAATAATACAACTACATATTAATAGTATTATTAATGAAAAAAAAACTGAATGAATATTATTAAATAATCATTATATAAAACAAGCTTTTATTCAAAACTCGACAAAGTTGAAGACATAAATTGTGTATCTTGTAAAAAAAACTCGATGAAGTTCGGAGGAGGAGGAGTTAAATAAAAGCTTGTAAAAACCTAATGAGTCGTTTTTCCAACAATTTACAGTGTAAATAGTTCCCTTTCCTGAGCCGGCAGGAGAATTCTGGACAAAGAGTCCAGAAAATTTCCTTAGCAAGGGATTTAGGCTAAGTAATTTATATTTGTCACGTCGTATTTTTTGGTACAAATTTTAGTTTCATTTCATCGTTTATAAGTGTTCTTGAGTGGAGACCGCGACTCGACAAACGTAGGACGCTCTCCGGCCAGGTTGGATGACGACCTGCGAAAGACCTGGATGCGGCAAGCTGAAGACAGGACGCCATGGCGCTCATTAGGGGAGGCCTATGTCCAGGAGTGGACTACTTTACTTGTTACTACCCCCCCCCCCCCCCCCCCCCGGTTTAGTTTGAAGTCAATTTCCATTCAAACAAATATTTTCTAACTTTGTAGTAGTATTTCGGTAAAATGAAGCTGGCCATGGCCTATAGTCCGCATAACTTAGCAACTTGGGCCAGGCTAAGTTAAGCGCCTCACAAGTGGGTCAAATGCCTTCGACATAACAATCCGTGGCCTCCCCAGCTACCTCGGGTACTGTCGGCGACTAATTTTTATACCTTAAAAGCCTGTAAACTCGATTCTGGAAGCTTAGATAATTTTAGTGAACAAAGGGGCTACAAAACCAAGGAAATGTGATAAATGTAATACAACACTAGTATTACCGAAGCAAACCGCAGAAGTTCGAAAGAATGATTTGTTGTCATTCATAAATTTCATTCTACTCTCGTCCGTTTTAAAATTCCACTATGCACCTTTTTCGCTGATCGTGTGCTTTCCGTTGTGTAAGATTGTGTTTCTGCTTTTAGTGATGACCTTGCTGTTACTGTTGTTTTCTGTTATTTTTATCAGTTTTCATTCATAAATGATATTGTTAACATAAAATATCTTAGATTTTAGAATTGAATATCTAATTTATGGTGCACTCGACAGCAGAAGACAGGGCTCACCAGGGGAGGGCGCCGCCCAGCAGTGAAAAAAACTTCGCTAATTATGATGCCTCTATCAAATATCGTTAAGCGCTGTGACGACAGTGTGTGTACTACACACTCTTGCTCTTGCTGCGATCCGCAAGACTATGCGCTAACAACGCTCAAAGTCGTCTTTGAGCGCGATAACGACAGTTATCGGGTAATGTTCTACGGAACGGCTATAGACGCGCTCACATCGCTCACGTAAACATAACCTCAAGTTTTATGGTGATTTTTTAAATAAATAGTAAATAGATAATATAGGAAAAGATACGATATCTACCTATTTAGAACAAATTTGACAAAATCTTTATCAGATTTTTAGAAAAACGGCTTTCTGTGAAAAGTTTAAACAACCACTGTATTCATACTGCCTTGGACTCTACATACATCGCTGACTGTACCTTCTTACAAAGCTTGTAAGTAGCAGCAAGTATTACAATGACAATTTGCATCTTTTTGTGAACAGAAAAAGCAACCAAGTACATAATGACCTCCGTTTTTACAAGATGGGACGATGGCCATCTAGTGAACCATAGCCATGGGACAATGGTGGGCCATGGGGGACAATGGTTAAACTTTTTTGGCGAGAAAGGATGTTAAATTTCTTTGTTTGGGAAGATGATTATTTTAGAGGTCAAGAAACTCTGAAAAAAATATTTTAATTAGCGACTTTTGTGTGAGTCTATAGAATCTGAAAAATTCGTATATCTTTGATATCATTATACGGCATTTTTCATGTAGGTAGTTCATACTTTATTAACAAAGAAAAAATATAAACAACTATAAAAAAATATAAACAACTGAGAACTTAGTATAAAATTGAAACAGTTGAGTTAACTGCATAATGTTTTGCAAACAATCTAGAGGAACTCAATAACAGGATTTATAAAAGGAAATTACGAGTATGTTGCAGAAAATTTTGTTTCAGATAGGTATCAAAAATAGGTACCTACCATATGTGAGTGTAAGTAAAATACTTCTCAATACGTTTCACATAATATCATGCTTTATTCACCAACAATGACCTTTTCGGATGTCAAAGAACTATCATAATCAGTCCAGCAGTTCCAGAGATTACCGACCGACAAACAGACAACCTCTTTCTCATAAGTAAAAGGCATTTCCCACATATTTCTATCTTATCTTTAAAGGAATTAAAAGATATGGCTTAGTCCACATCAAACAACTTGGAAATCCCTGGTTAGCGCCAAGCTAATTTGAACCATTTCCCTAAACATGTTAAGAATAATATCGCTTGTGCAGCTCCACCTTCAAAAGCTCTATATCCGTGCCGATGTAACGTTCATACTGACTAGTTCTTTGTGCAGTAATGATTGAATAATCCCAGGTTATCATAGTTATCTGTGAATTCTGAATTCCAAAATGGCGTCATTGTAAGTTAAGGTTGATCGTTTCGTGTTGAGTGCTTCCCCGTTCAACCCACAATTTTTCTACCCAATTTTATTTTTCCCCGTTCAACCCAAAACATATGCTCCGTTCTACCCAATCCAAAAATTAAGTCACTGTGTATTCTAAACAGTACAGACACCGTAATATTTACAAAAAATCAAACTCGATGAAATTATTACTCACAGTAACTTCTAATTTTGTACTTACAAGTTACTTGTACTTACTTGGCGCGAGATATTTTTTTGTGGTTTTAATTTTTTCTGCGTTCTACATGAATGAAAACTAACGAAAAAGTAATTTGCCGCAAATCGTAAACCATTTTCTATGATCCCGTGATAAAACCAACTTCTATTCAATTGTATTTTGGAAGAATTTGGGAATTTGTTGATTTTTGGCCCAAAATTTCTTATTTTTTCACATTTTTGTATGCTATGTATGGACTTAAAATGATCTGAGGCATAATTATTTACAACATACATATCTACATGTTCTCTGCAATCTACGTGATTACACATATTTCTTTGTATGTAAATAAAGTCACGTTCTCACGCACCCTAAATAATTAACTTTTAATTAAAATACATAACTGTAGGATTCACTTCGCATCTAACAATTTGATAAAATCTTCATCATGCATATTTTTTATCAAATGCAATTAGGGACCCCTTAGATTAGTTGCCTACACAATTCCACATGTCTAAACTACCGGGTCTTTTTAGGAATCAAGTAGCTTTTCGCTATTTTCGTGGGGTGCCTCAGTATTGCAATACTCCACCCAACTCTTCCCGCGGGTTTCGAGAGACGTGGCTAAGATATAATGTAATGTAAGGTATACTACCTTACTACCTTAAGGTATACTACCTTACATTATTGCAGCAGTGCCCCCTGCAGAACTGATCCACCGAACTCCGACCCCGAATCCATATGCCCAGCGTTGGGATTATGGCACTACCCCCGAATGATTTAGAGCTAAACAGGCGCAGTTTTATCTTATCACATTTTGTCCAACATTATTTATTTTATTTATGAGTAGAGGCCTACGTCCAGCGGTAAACTGGTAAATGCTGTATAATGTGAGGTAGAAAAAACTGAAAGAAACGGAGTTCTTTACCGTGCAGTGAGACTGTGTAGGCTGAAGATATTATGGTACGGGCAAATAATTAGGTAGGTATATATTAATCTGCCAAAAGGTTAAAGAGGTTATTGTTTAAACAGCAAGATTGAATATATGACATCATTCGATAATTTAATGCAAAAAATGTTGTTCCGACTCTGCGTTGATAGAGCTGAATAAAATTATGATGTAACTTGTAAGTCAATACCTGTTCTTTGCCTCTATGGTGAATTTAACTGAGATGGTAGTATCTAAAAGATTATTTTATCTTTTTTATATTATATTATGTTTTAAGGAAACTGAGGCTGACAATTTTGTACAGCTTTAAGATATAAATTTAGTTATGAGTTGATGACTCATCAAGAGTTTTGTGTTTTTAGGAAATTAAACAATACATTTTGTACTAAATTTACATATTTATTTTATAAAACGAAACGACTTAAGACTAGTCTCGAGAAAAATATTTTATATAAAAATAACTTAAAAATATATCAGTTGCACTTATCTAAATGAATATAGCTTTTGCATGCAAAAATATATGTTTTTTTCACAATTTTCTGGTTTTTTTTTGTACCCATACATTTCTTTGGCATATGGAAACACACGGTAACTGTATAATTTATAATAAAATATGGCTTCGGACGGAAATTCGTTCCACATAGAATCTACACCATAAATAACTCATATAACCCTATATAATAGAACCGTGAATATATGGGATTGTATACAACATATATCTGTATTTCTCTTAAAAACGTGGACGTATAAAATAATAATAAGTATAAACACATGTGATGTGAATAAGAAAAGGAGGTTACCTCCATATTGGCACCGTTTTCTACAGAATATTACATAACACAAGTGTTGTAATGTCACACACCTTATCGACAAGTTGCGTAAACTCTCAGGAGGGGGGAGGAGGGGGGGAGCTTTTCTATTTACTTATCTACTTTCGTTTTCTTACTAGGTTATGTCATTTTCCTACTTCAGTAGAACATTTGTGTAAATAAACTAGATACAATGTATTTTATGTGAGATTATGCGTAGGAAACAGGTCTTAACTTTTCTGAAAATCTCAAAATGAGAACCTTGATAAAATCGCAGTACAAAAGTACCTAATATGCATTATGCCATGATGGTTTCAATTATGTATATGTGAGTTTAAATGAGATTCTTAAAAAAAAATTACCAGAAAATTAAAGCTACATTAATAATACTTTCGCTCTAAAAAATGCAATTTAGTTCCCACTTAACAAAAGCTACCAAAACTATATAGAAAAAATATTATGCTTAATTATCATAACAAGCTTTCATATACAAACATTTCCTTATCTAAAAATCGCCCTAAAATTTACAATCTACGTGTCGAAGTGGAAACAAAACTGCGCTCCCCCCGAACTGAACACAAGGGACCAACAAACATACAAACTATTTCGTATGGCATTACACAATCAGCCTTCGAATCTGGCTCAGCAAGTACCAAACAAGAATGCATTGAGGTCAGACTTTTCTCATAACCGGCCTTGGAGCAACCATAGCTGCCTCTCCACACCTCTTACGAAACAAAGTAGAACTTACGAAGCGATGTATACTAAACTACGGCGTCGAAACGACACTTGGTGGGGACGAGGTCAAATGACAAAATACCTTAGGCACAATCGACAATGATTCACTTAAGTAGGAAAGAACTCACCCACTCAGTGACCTAAGGCCAGGAATGTATCGGACCATCTAACAAGCGTTAGAGCGAGATCATTCCATTCGTTCGATCGTTAGCACTCTGTCTCCCCCTCTTTCCTCTCGTGTATGTAATGCTCCACCTCCTCCAGCGATCTGAACAGCTTCCACGTCAAGATGACTCCTGTGATCTCTATCAGAGCGATGAGGAGGGAAGCTCCAGCTACAGAAGAACTGATGATTTTCACGTACACTGAGGCAACTTTAGCACAACCTAGTCTCTCGTTCGCTTCTTTATCTGTGAAGTCACAGGTCGCTCTGTAGTAGGAGTCAGCACAGCACGTCAGGGGCAGATCGTTTCTCCAACTTCTGTAGTCTCTTGCGTCGTTCGCACCACAGCACTTCAGTTTCCTTTCAATGCGTCCGAAAGACTTGAAGACATCAGGGTTGGACTGGGAGTTGTAGTATCCGTCGTAGACTGTATCCTTTACGAATCGGTCCGTGTCTTCACCGTCGACGTAGACAAAGATGAGTGTGGCTGTAATGGCTTGGAGTAAGATGATAATGATGAGGAAGATCCCATAGATCCCCAGCATCCCTCTGCTCTCCTTGTTGGCGCCGCACCATCCACAGAACGCCACCATCATCACAAACAATCCGCAAAGTATGAAGAACCATGGCGCCGCCTGTGGCCAGTACACTCTGTAGTCCAAGAGATAATGGTTGGTGTTCCTCAACGCGACGAACTCTTGCAACTGCACGAAGAACCAGATTCCCGTGGCAGCGGACGCGAGGCCGAAAATCGCGTATATTATGTTGACGACATAGAGCACGCCTTTTATGAAATCTTCTTTTGCCATGATCGCGTGCGCACCGACCGATCGTTGTCAATGAAATGAGAGGCGCAGCGCTGGCGCTCGGATTTTTATAAACTTGGTTGCCGCGCCTTACCTTGCGTTAGGCCGGAGGTACACGGTCAGTCGCGACTGATGTGGTATGATTAGCATATGGCAGTTAGGGCAATGACTTTTGAGCATGATTAGCCACAATTAGTGCAATGCAATGAGTCGATTATCCTCGTTACATAACTATTATGTAAGGTAGGAAGGAAAATGTATTCTTTTGTTCTCGGCTTCTCATCAATGAATGAGACATTGATCGTTATATTCTCACCTTTATGTGTCATCTAGTTGTAGGTGATTAATATTAATTACTTGAAATAGGTTATTATAATGGCTTAAATTTTATAAATTAATAAGAATTTTTTGTATATTAATTTAATTGGTCACAAGTGCAAGTTTCGTACTTATATACTAATTGTGCACTATGCACAATTAGTGTGTGGATTTCCTGAGCACATGACTAGTCTCCGTTTAGACTAGGCGCTGGGCTTGAAATACGGCTAGAAGGGCAGGAGGAGGACATTAAATTTTCCGTCGCAAAATCCTGCACACTTATAGAATTTGTCAACACCGGGACACAAAATACAAAACATTTTGTCCCTTTAATTCAAAGTTGCTTTAGTCAAATTAAGCCTCATTTGTGAAAATGTATTGAATCATAAATTCCCAGTTCCTGTTTTGTTCTTTGCGCATACGGAACTACCATAATTCACAATTATGTAACTCCTAACTATGATAATTGTCTCACGTTCAATATCAGGGCCTTTTCAGTTAGATAACATTATTAGGAACCTTGCCATTAATTTTGGACTCGACCGTAATTAACAAAACTATCCAAAGCTTTTACTGTGGGAACTTTCGTAGACATCATTATTATGTAAATACAATTTTACATTTTCAACGTAAACCACAAAATACCTAACTGCAATTCATGTAAACATTTCCCTAAAGCGGGAATCATACCCTAATTTCGTACTTCTTAGCCAACTTGACGCCAAAAGCTTGATCAAACTTCTCTGTATCTAGATAACCGGCTTCATCGTGGATCACCAGCCTAATCCCTTGCCTACCTTTATCGTACACTCGTTTAGATTCAGTTCATCTGTCACATAGTAGTCATTATTAGTAAATTTGATGACTAATCTAGTAAAAGTAATGGAATGAAAATCTTGATCGTTACGCAGAAGGTTTGTTGTTGAATGACTCATGCACAGAGCCTATTGTATGAGTAATCAGATTATAAGGAAAATTTGCATGAACTTTATCTTGTTCTCGGGGTTCTTGGAAGATAACTAATTAAAGTTATGCTTAGGATAGCCAAGAGTATTTTAACAATTAGTGTTAAATAATTGTCTAATAAGGTAAGTAATTCTAGGAACCTGTACTTACCTTATATTTTTCTTAAAGGTTCTTTGTTAAATAACAATGTTCTTAAAAATTATAGTTTTTCGCTTTATATTATAGTTTTCGTTCTGTTAAGTTATTAGGACCAAAAATGGCGTGACTGATTAAAATCACTACGGTCGTTGTTACCCTGATACCGACTAAGTTATTTAATTGATTTTTCTGTCTAAACTTACTTAGACAATTAAGATAGCTATTACAACACAAAGTTGGGGTTTCCTTCATTTATAGCAGATAAACTTCCTAAATTTTTATAATCTTGTGAGGTTATGAAAACAGAAGGCCTAATAGGGTTAGGTACTACCATAAGTAAAAATTAAAAAGACGTGTTTTATTCTTTGTGATGTAATTTCGAAATACACGCACACACGCACACTTAGGTACTTAGGTTACGTAACAACTACTTATACTATATATTAAAGCTAAAATTTAAATTAGGTACAAACAGATTGACAATTATGCGGTAAATAAGTTAGATACAGAAAAATTACTATAACGTAACTAATTGCATATAACTTATTTACAATCTAATGGATCTATTCATAATGGTCTTATTAGAGCTCTGATAAGTATCAAAAAGGTTATGTTCACTTGGATGTAGTAGGTACCTACACAAGCCTTTGATAGCTATCAGAATGCTAAGAATCATTCTGAATAAACGTGCACTTGTACAATTCTTAAAGCAATTTATTTTAACTTAAAAACATACATTGGACTATTCAAATATTTGGTTATTTTGTCGGAGATTAAAGTTATTTTACAATTTCTTACAAAATATGATAAAATATACTTAAAAATCTATTATTTACATTTAATAACGTTGGTAACATTTGAGATTTTAGTAATAACCTGTTTATTTTACATAAAGGACGTCATTTTTAAATATTATATCTACGCAATACATAAAATTTGTATAAAATTACAAATTATGGCTTTTGAAATTGGAATGTTTGACGAATCAAAATAATTCTTATCCTTATTTGATGAATACAACACAAATACTTATTACAACGAAATATGCAAAATAAGACAAAAAAAAACAAGTAATGGCAGGAAAAATACTTCAAAGTTCATACAAATAGTAAAAATCGGTTTCAATAACATGTAAAACATCCCAGAATCATACAAACAGAGGTACATATCTTATGACATCACGCTGATGTCATCTCGCAGGTAAGTATATGTAGGTATAATACTTACTGTCCTACAACCTGTCTTTGTCAGATGAATCGTGAGTCACCTTCAATCAACAACATTTTTTGCCATAAAGCTACTCATGAAGGGTCAAAAGATACTTATTTTACAAAAATGTGTCTCTTTTAAAATATCAGTCGTTTATTAAAGGCAGAAACATAAAACTATTATTCTGAATATGTCAAACTAAAGACTTGGTAGATTAACTTAAATATTTAAGTTGAGATTCACACCACATTTAGAAAACACAAGAAAATTACATCAAGTAGGTGTTACCTAACAAAGACCACAAAATCTGCTGATGTATTCAGCCATAAAATACAAAATATCTAGAAAGTAGCACGACAAGTAAACGTGAATTATTTCCTCAAACAAACTCACACATTGACACGATGAATAGGTAGGTACATATAAATACAATTTCACACATACGTAACTTAACTCACAGACTGGTAACTTGGAGACTAATTCACACCTTTCAAACACACTTGGGCCTCTTTATCTCTATATTTACATCTAAGAAGCGCTTCAAATTGTAAAAGTGGTCATAATCATAGCATATGCTTGTAAGGTTTGAATTAAGGCTTTAGTTATTTATAATTCCTAAATGGTTTATAATAATACTAAGTCGTGAAGGAAAAACACTGACCACTCTATTTATAGAGCCATAGTTTTATCCATGTTAATCCATCTATGTTGAAATAGAAAGGGAAAACATGTACTAACTAAAAATGCACATTGCAACCTTTACCCTAAGCCTATGGAAATACGTCTGAGATTCTTCTGTTGGCACCACGGCCTCCATACTTGCGCAAGAGTGGAGGCCCTTTAGCACAGATAATAATAAGGCAACACCGTGACAACTTGTCCTCACTTTTTGCGATAAATCTACAATTTAACAAGTTTCTCGGTCACCTTGTACTACTTATAGTCGACATTTGCAACGATCGACTTTTACATATCAGTCTCAAACAAAACCAAACATACCGGACTCCTTACAACAGAACCTTTTTGCTCTCGAACTCGTTTTGCGCTGCGACAGCTACGGGCTTCCTCTTCTTCAAGCTTCGTGACAGCATCAGTGCTACCACCAGGTTCAAGATGCCGATGAAAGCTGTGACGACGGCGGCAGCGGAGAAGACCTTGATGGCGATTCTTGCGTAGTGGGAAGCCACTTCAGCACAGCCCAGTCTTTCGTTCGGAAGCTTGTTCGTGATGTCACAGTCAATGATGATGTTACCTAATGCCCATCCGTGGTAAAAAGTATCGCAGCATGAGGGAGGGAATGTGTTCCTCCAGTTCTTGTAATCTCTAGGTCCACCGGCACCGCAGCATTGGTACCTCCTCTCCAAGATTCCAAAAGCAGTTTCCACATCCCTGTCTTCTTTCATGTTGTTGTACGCATCCCAGATTGTGTCGGCAACGAACTGATCGGTATGCGAAGAATCGGCGAAGACCAGAGCAATGATGGTTGCTATGATCAGCAAAACCAGAGCAATCACTTGGAAGATCACATACATGAAGAGAACGCCTCGGCTTTGCTTCTTGGTGCCAACAAAGCCGCAGCAGGACACCAGGAGAACGAAGATCCCAGAGAAGAGGAAGACCCATGGTATCGCTTGCGGCCAGTACACTTTGTAGTCCAACAGATAGTGGTTCTGGTTTCTCAGGCTGGTCACGTTTTGTAGTTCGACAAAGAACCAGATAGATGCCGCTGTCAACGCGAGACCGAATACGACATTCAGTATGTTTAGAATCACCAGAACAGCGGAGGACACGCCCGAGCTTCCCATTGTAAGTTCGTTTAACTTTCGCGAAGTTGAAATGAAATAACAAGTTGTTTTGTTGCGCACGAGTGCCCGCGACGATGGTCGGAATCGAATGGCGTGGGGAGCGCGGGACACGTTATATAAAGTTGGCAATGATCAAGGTTGTGTGAGTGAATCATGTTGTGCGGTTTTCATACTTGTAGGGTTGCGCGTAAGATGGGTAGGGTACTTGGTGTTTCAAGAATTTTCTTATCAGGACTATGCAGATTTACTAAAATAATTCGTTGAAGTACTCAGTTGTCTTCGGCGGTGTAAGTGCGTAATTTATTGGTAAATGCATTTATCATCGTAGTAAGTAATGTACATAATTAAGTTTTATTTTCGTTTGCTTTAGTGGTTTACTGGTGGTAGGTTTTCATAGAAAGGATATAAATGAAAATAAGCTTTTTACTGTGGCTAGCTTTACTGAGGTATTTCTTTTTACCTATATTAACCACCTTCAAATAAGAATTTACTTTATGACTTCAACTGAGGGCAAAAAGTGGCGTTCTAAAGCAATTTCGTACGATTTTCGCAATGAAAACAGTAATATAAATGGGGTGTCGTAAAAGACGACTAAGAGATATCACATGCAGAAAAATTCTACCATCGAACTGCGATCCCCAACCCGCATACCCAGCGAGGGGGTTATGGGCATCACCCCATTAATAAAAGCCAATGAGGTTCTTTTCAGGGAGAAACCTGCGTCCAGGTGTGGCCCAGTATAGGCTGAAGATGTTGACACTTATAAAACTTGTTCTAAAATAATTAGAAACTCAACAAATAGGTGAGTTCTTCATAAATCTCAGCGAAAATGTAAGTAACCTACATTTTGTGCTCTACTAACTCTACATACCTCGCTGCTAGGTATGTTTGTACTACCTACTGCACTTTATGAATGAAACAGCCTTTTACTCATCTGTTTACATTTTTACAACCGCAGCGGTTTTCCGACAGTTTTGCCTCCTATACAATACGCTAGGGTTTAGGTATTATGTAGGTAAAACACCTGACTAATTAGGTATTTTGATCCTCTTTTACAGACCAAAACTACTTTTCTTTACCTTAAAAAACATTGGAGTCAACAAGCAAGCAAAGTGATTTTTTTTCCTAGTTTTAATTAGTTGTAATAAAGGTTTTTTTTAGTTTTGATTCTTATGTGGATGAGCGTAAAATACCGGAACGATTAGGTATTTTGACTTAGGTAGGTCTTGCTTAATAATCAATTTACGAATCTCGAGTAAGTAAGTCAATATTAGTTTAGTCTGAGTAAGCAACTTAATAAGCTTACTAAGTCGTTTTCGCCCACGGCTCGCGTTGTCTCGGTATACAAAGCCTGTGTATACCTACCTACATCCAATCCATCCCTACATAATAATCATTATAAATTCGAAAGTACATTAATCTTTCAGTAAGTCTGTCTGTCTGTTATCTTTTCAAAAAGGCGAAGCCGTGGGCAGCAGCCAGTTAATTATAACAACCGGCTAAGCTAAGTCATCTAGAGTCAAGCTCAATGTAATGATTTGATACTTGCCCCCATGACAGTCATCTTCCGAGAACACCAAGTATCAACACCATGAGTCATGAATGGAACTTGTCATTCTCGTGAATGGATGCTGTGGGTACCTGGTACTTCCGCACTTCCCCGTTTGTCAGCGAGGAACCGGTTTGTGATGCCGATCTTATTTAAATCTAGTGAGTTTAATGTTATAGTGTATCTCATCCTAAATTATAGATTATCTGGTATGTACAGGGTGGCTTTCTGAGGTGTTAGTGGATGGTCAAATCCGAAACTACGAGTATGAGAGTAAGTGAAAAGTCGAAAAGGCTCAATTTTTGAGAAAACAAATATAACTTTTTAGTTTTATAATATGTTAGTATAAGTACTAGCGGCCCGTTCCGGCTTCGCCCGGGTGGATATTTATTTTAAACATAATGATATAGCCTATGTTACTCAGGGATAATGTAACATTCTAATGTAGAATTTTTAAATTGATCTACTTAGTAGTTTTTGAGTTTATACGTTACAAACATACAAAAATACAAAGATATAAATCGTTTCTCATTATTATATCAATCCTCTTGTTAATATTAGTGTAGTGAAGATAATATAGTGTAGATATTTTTATCGAGGTGTTATTATTTTTCTCTAAATGGTAGTTACCTACATTATATTCAATAATATACTAAAAAACCTTATTTTATTATGCGTATACGTACAAAATGACACATACAAATGACAAAACATAAAAAACACCATGGAATTATCACCTAACAAAATAATAACACGCTATGAGGAATGATCACCAAAACGATTGGCTCTGAGTCAGACATTCACGTCACTGTTCTTGTTTGCTAGAAGCTAGGTAAACAACTTCCTACTAGGTACCTCGGCGTGTGTAATGAACCTATTAACTACTCAACTCGTTTGTTTTTCAGCCAATTACAAGCAAAATTTAGTCTACGATAGAAGATGAAGAGAAAGGAAAATCAGATACGAAGAAAATTACACGAAAAAAAGAATTATTCCTATCTGTCTCCCTGATCGCACACGCCATTGACTCTAGAGGAACAGTCTAGGGGGACAAATGTGAAAAAAAGTTCGATATGTCCCCTTTTTGCAGTGGTGGGACATATGAAACTTTTATTAACTGAAAAAGTTCTATCTGTCCCCCTGTGAGCCACGATCGAACAATTTCAAAAAAATAAAGCTCAATCTGTCCCCCCTTTTGCAACGGTGAGATTTTAATGTATTTATAATGTAAAAAACCCATGGAAGGAGATCCCCAAGATACAGGTTTATCCTAGTTTGGGGATCAACGATGTAATAATTTTAAGTCTAAATCTTTTCCAATAAACGTTATTATTATTATTTAATCCGTATAATTTGTTAGCAGGTTAACCGTCTAGAACTTTTCAAAGAATTGTAAGATTTATTTTGCACATAATAAAATTAAGGAAAATGCGGTTGCGTTCGATTGTGTGGTTGATATCCGCCTCGGGACAAATGTTTGTAACACGAGCTCGGCTTAGCTTGGTACTAGATAATGTTGTGTGAATTGTGCAGCAGTATTTATCAATTTTTAAAAGTCTTTCCAATTGTTTGTTTTGCAATATCCGCTACTATCAAATAATTCTCACAACTCTATCAATAAAACATGTCATGGCAATATAACAATGTACTAAAACAATGCGATTCTTGGTGTACAAAAAACAATGTCCTTAGAGTTATTGGAAAAAACTGTCTGGATGAAGAGCTGTGCTTATCTGCGAGTGGAATGCACAAGTTGATGTGCCATTGCAAATAACGGCCAAGTGCGAGCATTCTTCTTAGATCCTACTGTTCTAGCTCTTGATCGATCTTAACATTCAAAAATATTTATGTACTCACATGATTCTTAGATAACTTGAAAAGAAACCAGAAAAATGGTTGGCCACACTCACTACGTAACTACGCAATATCCGTTCCGATTCTGGGGCCTACACGGCAAACGAAAACTGAAGTTTCTAATTCGTTTTCGTGCAAAAACAACCCATAAACTCATAACTCACTCGATAGCGTTTGCAGGAAAACTAATCCGAAACTTCGAGTTTCGTTTTTACGAGTACGGGCCCTGAACTTTCTTTCACTGTTATGTAAACACATTGGAAATACTCTAATACACGAATAATCTTATATATAAAAATGAAACCCGTTTCGCGTTGTCACGGCATCACGCGTGAACGGCTGGACCGATTTCGCTAATTCTTTCTTTGTTGTGTTTGTTATTGTCAGGAGAAGGTTCTTATGAAAGAAAAAATTAAGAAAGTTGGAAACATAAATTTCCACGGGGGCGAAGCCGCGGGGCGCAGCTAGTAGAAACATAAATTCGTGCATTCGAATCGTTTTCGTGTGTTCGAATTCGAAATATTTTCCGTCCAAGTCGTAAATTTTTGGGCTCAGATAGTAGCAGCAAAGAGAAAGCCCTAAAACTAATCTTCTAGAAGTTTAGAAGAACCAACCGTAGTTATAAGTTAGAAGGTTATTTTCTGTAACGTTATTGCTAAATATGGATACTGATTTCTCTATTCCGTTAAAGAACCCTAAAAAAACTGTAATTCAATGCGGTGCTCGTATTTTTCCGGTGCACGTACTACCTCCGTCCTAACCTGTGACCACCTGAACCCATAATAAAACGCACCAAGAATACTAAACCTAAACGACGTAGACACCCGGTTTCTATCATATTCCATCAAAATAGTGCATCCACACCTCACCTCAACAGCCTATATTGGTCCACTGTTGGACGCAGGCCTCGCCCTGTTATGCGCCTTATTGGCTTTTATCTCATGGGGGTTAATGCCCGTAATCCCCACGCTGGGATCGCAGTTTGGTGGTAGAATTGTTCTGCAGGAGGCGTTGCTGCCCGCTCCCGGTGGATATCCCTTAGTCGCCTCTTACGACACCCGCGGGAAGAGTTGGGGGGTTGCAATTTCTAAGCCGGCACCATACAGCACGGCATCACAGCATCCATACTAATATTATAAATTCGAAAGTAACTCTGCCTGTCTGTTACCTTGTCACGTCTAAACGGCTGAACGGATCTCAATGACATTTGTCAGGAAGGTAAATAGTATCCCGGGGACGGACATGGCTACTTGAAAGCGCGTGCAAAGCTGTGGACAGCAGTTAGCAGCATATAATTTGTTGGAGAAAACAAAGGAAAGTCAGGACACTAACATAAAATAATTATGAAAATATTAGACAGTGCACCTGTGTTTGCGCACACTTGTGCACTATAATATGTCCTGCGCACCTGGCTAGTCTCCGTCGGGACTGGCCGCTGTGGCCCAAATTCGGCTAGGATGACTGCTGGGGTCTATGTAGCTACAAAACCAGCGTATCAACAGGTTGGATAGAGCGCATGCCAACGCTAGGGAAGTAGGTTTGATTCCTGTGGCATACATTTTTTGTTATAAACAAAATAAGCACGAGGTACTAAACCTCGATAAGCATTAGTGCTAGCAGATCGTCAAAGTCACGAAGATCTTTGAGAATAATTATAAATGTTTTGAAAAAATTAAAAACTGACGTCAAATCCCTTAGTTCAAAACCGATTTTTAAATTTTTCGGGATAAATACTCCGGAAAACCATTTTTATGAGACCATTTTAGAATCATTTTCCATACAACTGCAAAAGAATCACCCAAATCGGTCTATAAACGACGAAGAAATCGACGAACATACATAAAAACCATACATACAGCCGAACATAAGACCTCCTCCTTTTTCGAAGTCGGTTAAGACTGAAGACACTAACCAAAGTCGGGGACTTCGACCTAAACGTCCTTCATCAAAATTCAACCTTCACAGTCCAAATCTCAATCTCACCATCCATAAACACTATAATTTATTCTGTGCATAGGGTGCCACTGTTTACTACCGGTGAGTCACTCGACTCACGCGTCTTGTCGTGTGTGAGTTCTAGGAACTGGAGGGGCTTTACTCGGAAAGAATTTATAATAATTAAAGATGAATGAAACATTTTATATTAAACAGTGAGTCATGGGTACATTTTTAGTTCTTAGACATGGTCAGGATATACCTAGGCACCTTTTCGTACACTAAAATGCTGATGCGTCATTCAATTTTATTATCTCGTCAGCATGGGCAGAGGAAAAATGCCTGTTTAGATATTTTATAAACCATTACCTACTCATCTATTACAATACTTTATTAAGATAAAGTTATCGACTAAGCTTAAGAATTAGCAAGCTGAAGTGCCAGTGGGCCGGTCATATCTCGCGAAGAAACGACAACCGCTAGGGTGTAACGTGTTCTTGAGTGGAGACCGCGACTCGACAAACGTAGGGTAGGACACCCTCCAGCCAGGTGGGATGATAGCGAACAACCTGCGAAAGACTGCAGGCAGATGCTGAATGCGGCAAGCTGGAGACAGGGCGCTATGGCGCTCATTATGGGAAACCTATGGCCAGCAGTAAACTAATATAGGCTGATGATGATGAAGCATGCAATGGGTAGGTTACTCCGGAACTACAAGTTTGATTGTGACAATTATTTATTACAGTAAAATAATCAAAACATACTCGTATTGGTAAAACGATAGTAAAAGATCTGGATAACGCTTTAGGTAAGGGGAACCTTTAAACCTTATTGTTCGAAGCGAGTTTTTTAAAAATTAAAAAAGTATAAAGGCGAATCTGATACGTAGATCCTTAGATACCTTAGATGAGCGTATACCTACTACGCTTTAATAAATCCTTTGAAATCTACTTTACTAGAAGTCTATATAAATCAGAGGCCCATAGGGAGATGATAGAGCCAGTACATCATTATCAGCTGATCTATTCAGATGGATTCGTGAGTGTTTCACTCAAACGGTTTTCACCGCTTATTGACTGCATTTTGATTACGAATAAAAAACATTAGAAAATGAACCAACGAGCGGCGAAAATAGTACCTACCTATAACTCATACAAGATAAATGATAGATTCAGGCGTTACTTTGCGAAAATCCATTGAAAAATATTTAAATATTAAAATAAAAAATATTTAATGCAACAACAACTTTACGCGACATTGTTACTAAATATTTATTATCCTAATATTTTGTAAGTGATACACATCTGTGACTTACAAGCAGATGTCAGAAATAGTACCTAATTAAAATCGGTATCAACTTTTGATACCGATTTTAATGACCTACTTTACGTAACAGCTAGGCTAGGCGAGTATTGTGAACATGTAACGCGGTCCTCGGTAGCTATGGACGTAGGTACGCCTTTGTGGTGTGACCTAGAGGAGGCTGATTACGCGGAAGACAGCCAAGGTCGGATCTATTGAACGAGTTTTCAACGGTTTCGACGCGTTTCCATTGCGCTAGATTTGGTGAAGGACAAGGAATAAAAAGATTAAAATTATTTTATATCGAACTACAATGATCCATTATTTTGTGAATAAACATATCTTAAAATTCGTTCTAACAATTCAATGACACAATACAATTCTTTCAAACCAGGCGATGGCAGCTCCTAATATTATCGTGCAAAGGTTACCTCACCTCACCCACAACAGCCTATATTAGTCCACTGCTGGACGCAGGCCTCCCCCTGATAAGCGCCTTATTGGCTTTTATCTTATGGGGGTAATGCCCACATAATCTCCACGCTGAGCATGCGGGTTGGGGATCGTAGTTCGTTAGAATTGTTCTGCAGGGGGCGCTGCTGCCCGCCCCCGGTGGATATCCCTTAGTCGCCTCTTACGACACACACGGGAAAAGTTGGGGTGGTGCAAATTCTAATCCGGCACCACACGGCGAAGGTGCTAAGGTATATACAAAGTATGATGCTTACGCCGTATGGTAATTGCTATTTGTACGGTGAATAGAATTCCCTTCCCTTGCCTAGTCTCCATATCCGAGCCATTTGTCAAGTCCAGACTAGCCAACTGTCAATCAATTTGATAATTTATAAAACTAACGGAAGTCCATATTATTATGGAAAGCGATGCACTGGCAATCAATGTTGGACCGAAAGAATGAAAAAAAATTGGTTGTCTGTAAAGTCGGTTTACTGACGATAGTTGAACGTGACACGATTGTGCTTCTTTGTCGCTCGTTCCGCATTCTCGCTTGCACTTCAAGCCTTACATGGAACGCCTCAGAGCGAGGTAACGCCGCATGAGTCATCGGCTCTATCGAATTATAAGACGATGTCACGTCAAAAACAACAGAAGAAAAAGATGGCGATAGATTTAACTTTTGACACGGGACGCGAGAGCAGAAGTCAAGTCGCGCACGAAGATTAATTTATAATTTAAATTTAAAAGTGTGATTGTGATTTGATTATACACCGCGAATAAAAGGAAAAATAAATCTTCAAGCCGGGCCCGACAAAACCCAAAAACGAGAAAACAAGGCAAATCTACCGCCACGTCACCTGAGTAAGCCACGCGACGCCACGCGCAAGTCCAACTGTATCCAGGTATTTATCCCATTTTCTTTCCCGTGGTCCTTCCAGCTAGATCACCCTCGATAGTTAACATTATGGTATGCCTAACGACACCATTACCTAATTGCCTATTACTTAATTGGCACAAGTTCAGGCCGTTGTGGTCACGGCACAAGAACCCCACGAACTCAGTCCATGGATGTCGTAAAAGTCGACTAAGAGAACCTTCCTGAGGAAAGGCAGGTGCTTCCTTTCTCTGTATTTTAACACCACTACTTCGATCACCGATCCGCCTGCCACGTGGTGATCATGGCAAAGCCCCCCTTTGTTCAAGGAACACATGTTCAGCAATGTACGTTGTGTGCTGATGAGGAATGACGCAACGGTCATCCATTAACATCACCGCCGTTGTCAGACTTACACTATTTATGTTCAAAGTGTTGGCTATCCTTTAAAACCGTAAAATAATGATGATGAACATACATTTAAAAGCTACACTCTAAAATGCATCTGTTCTTTTGAACGATGTTATACATTGTATTCCTAAAAGGTTTTCTCGGCAGAAGCGGGTCGGCATTAATACTGGAAGCACTCTGCGCTAAGCGACATCGTGTCTTGCAATGTAATTTGAATTAGCTATTAAATACCTTCATAAACAAAGAAAATTACTATCAATTAATAGAAACAAATTTAAACTAGGATTTACAATTGAAACAATTGAGCTAACTGCAGACTGTCGCAAACAATCTACAGGTAGCTGAATTGATCCATATCAATACCAGTCGGAAGCGTCCCCAAAACGCTTTGTACTTACGCAAGCATGGCATAGTGGATACTCACCTCTCGGGTGCTTAGTTAAATTAGTTTAAAAAACGATTATTATGGTTTTACAATCTCTCCTAATCACTACAAATTGTAAGTTGATGATTTATTATTTTAAAGTCCAAAAATAAGGTGAGAATCGTCGATAAGAGGGACACCGCATGGGTTCCATCTACAACGCTTTCGGATGGTGGAATATCTCGTGGTACAATGGACACGAACGCAAGGCGTCTAGTTATTTTTGGAAATGGCGAGAATTATCTTATATTGGAAGATTGAGACAGACGCTCTTTACGACGCCAATCAGCTTCTGGCCAATCAGCTTGATGCCGCTCATCAATAGACTTTACAATTTCCTGATAAACTATGGGCAAGCACACAGCTTTGCTTGCGTAAGGTTTTTGAAGATAATAAAAATGTTTGCGCACATTAATTAAACGTCACTACCGCTCAGCACAAAAAGTGCATTCAAATATGGGCTAAATGAACCAACTATTAACTACCTACTCGTTAAAAGATAAATTTAGACAAAGTTCCAAAATGGCTTTCCCCAAGCTTCAAACGAGTGGTCCGCGAGCTATCTGTCACCTGATGCCGTCGTCAATATAAAATGCATCTAGACGTTACGAGTTAAGGCGCATACCCGACCGAAATCAGCAGCGCCACCACCTATTTTACCTTATTATTTTTAAACGAAGGAATTTTCAACAATCGAACTTGCAGTTTGTGATACCTATCATAAGCTTAATATAAATGAATCTCTTAAAGTTTTATTTTGTATAGTGTAGGATGCGAAGTTGCTCTTTTTGCTCACCATCGTGGCTAAAAAGCAACTTCCTCGAGCTGGATCCGCTCCTCCAGCTGGATCTAACATATTGGTGTGTGGAGTCAACATGGCTGTCTAGTCAACGATGAAATACCTGGGACTCGTCCTTGACAGTGGGTCGAACTTCCGTCCTCACTTCCAGCCACTGATGGCAAAGCTGATGGGCTCAGAGGCTGCTGGCTACACGGAAGGCTGCTTCCTAATTTAAGGGGTGCGAACACTAGCTGCCGTCGCCTCTATATGGGAGTCGTGCGCTTCAGGCTCTATATGGAGCTGCAGACACCCTGGATAGTCCGACTATTTTATTACGCCCTTTTACGAAAACCACAAAGGGCGATGGCAATCAGGGTGATCAGAGGATATCGGACAATCTCCTTCAAGGCGGCATGTGTCCTGGCAGCCCTACCCTGGGACTTGAGACGCTGAGACACTCGCGGCTATTAATTATTGGCGGGAGGAGGATCTTGAACTGGGTCAGCACGCAGCACAAAAGGAAATCGAAGTACGATGGGCACAGTTTCATGAGGACCTGGTATCAGTGTGGCAGAATAGGCTTTCACGTCCAAGTACCGGTCATTGTTACCATTTTTATTTTCTCAGTTTATTATTATTACAATAGTACATTATTTTTAGTATAGTTTGACAATGCCCTTATACAGCAGCATACTTTGACATACCCTTGATTAATTAATTTTTTATTTATTTCATTTTCATTTAATTTTCAGTCATGTCTGTCTGTTTTTTCTTTTTTACCTTGTACCTACCTTATGGTGTTTCCTATAACGAAAAACCTATAGATGTAATTATTAAAATAGTACATAAATATAGAATGTAACGACATCAAGTGTAACACAAGTGTACCTACGATGGAATAAATAAATACAAAAATACAAATACATAAAACTGTGGAGGCGATCCGACCTATGCTGCTGCAGTGGTTGAAAAGACACCACGAAACACTGACCTTCCGGTTAACTCAGGTCCTCTCAGGTCGTGGTTGTTTTGGGTAGTACCTGTGCGCTATCGCCGGAAGGAAAGAAACAGAGAGATATCACCACTGTGACAGTCCCGAAGACACGGCTCAACATAAACTTGAGTCCTGTCCCGCGTGGGAACAGCAGCGTCAGATCCTGAGGGCAGGTGATGAACTTTCATGTCAACCATAGTTAAATCTATGGTTCAGAATCAGGAAAGTTGGCAGGCAATAGCTGAATTCTGCGAAGAAGTTCTCTTGCTGAAGGAAGCGGCGGAAAGGGAAAGGGAGGATTCCTCTACTGACCCAATTCATAGAAGGGCCTTTGGTTCAGTTAAAAAGACGTAGCATCTGGTCATAGGCGATGCGCGTCCCCACGCGCCACAAAACCTTTGTAAAGTGGTCCCCACTTTTTTGGAAGGGTTCCGCAATATGTGGAGCGCCACTGTTGGGGCTCGCGGAAGCACTCTCGAAAGTCCCCGCGTTCCCCGGCATGTGCCCGGAGGACACCGTGAGGTTTCAGTCAGTAGGAATCTGACATAATCTTCCACCTGGAGAAGACAATCCTTGAAGAATTTCCTCACGCAAAAAAAGGTAATGCTGTGTGAATGATCCAGCATTTCAAAAATTCGGAGCTACTGATGCCTGTGATTAATTAACAGTATCATAAAGTAAAAGGAAGGATCCAACTCGCACTTGGCAAATTCCCCAGCAACAAATTAATTGAGAATTTAAATAACTTAAGAAAGCCCCTTTGTTCCCGCCGCAAATTAATACGTTTCAAAAACAAAGTTGCAAAAGTATCAAAAAGTTAAATGAGTCGTGAAAATTAATTATCTATGGAGATGCCTACGGTGTTCTGTAGTTTGAATAATTCGGTTCGCCATTATACGTTTACTTTGTGTTGTTGGGATGCAAAATACTCACTTAACTTTTGTACCTCCGCGCCGTGTCGTAGGTACTATACTAAGTATGTTGCAAGAGCCGACTGATCCTCCTAGCCGAAACTTGGCCCACAGCGGCGCAGGGCATATTATAGTGCCCAAGTCTAGGACAGTTAAACCATATACAGTGGTTAATAGGTCTCTGGCCCAAGTGTGTGAAAACACAGGTGCACTCTCTATTCCCTCCCTCGCATAATCCGAAGGGACAGCACAACGACAAGACCGGGGAGAGGTCACGCGCTGGACCGACGGTTTAACGTTCTTTCCGAGGCAAAGAGCCGACTAAAGACCGGGCAGCAGTTGAATGTCTATTGGCAGCAGCTTGCTTCTGAGTATTTTTTAAACCTTCTGCCTATTGTGAAAATGTAAAAACCTTTGTGTGGAGGACGATGTTCTGCAGTGGACGTACCTCACCTATTCAAATTCATTTATTTTCAGATTACTATGATCCATTATTAGTTAGTAGCCTATGTGTGACCTGATGAGGATACCGTGTACAGGGTGGATTTTTGGACGGGGCAGTAAGGGGTGGTAGTGGTACCTACCTTAACCAGTGTAGCTACAGGAAAATGGTCTTCTCCTCTGTTTTGATCCAATTATTTTAGAGAAATGTTTATCCTAATTCAAAGTTTAAAAAAAAATCTTAATAAGTACAAGAAAATGGGTATCTTACAAGAAAACTTTTTTGATGCCATCGATCCTGTTTCTAGTACTGATCAAAAAGTTTTATCGGGCCAAATAAGGTATCAGTACTAAAAAATCAGAAATCGATAAAAATCTTTTCCCATGCAATAATATAATAGGAATAAGGAACTTTTTTTTCTGGGGCAATAGCCTCTATTCACAAAGAAAATTATACTAGTATTTACAATTGAAACAACTGAGCTACCTGTAGACTGTTGTAAACAGTCTACAGGTAGCTCAACTGAACCATATCAATACCAGTCAGAAGCGTCCCCAAGACGCTGGCTGCATTGCCCCGCTGTATGGCAATGCTGATGCGCTGATTAATAAGGAACTTAAAATAAATTCAGAAAAACTATCTTCAATTCATCACGATCGCTCACCAAAACACTGACTATAAGCATAGCACTGTATTAACCTAATCGCTATCGTTAGGTATTTCCAAAACTTAATTTGGTATTTAGCTAAATGTAAATGAACCTTTGTGTGCCATACATACCCTATCGCATTCCATCGCAAATATTCTCGCATAAAATGAATCATTCATACTCGCAGACTCGCTGACACTGACATTATCAAATAGGTTATTATCAGAACGGTATTTACGTACTGGTAGGTATAGTTGCTGAAAAGAGTCGAGGAGAAGAGGTTTTTATATTACAGCAGCTCAAAAAGTTGCTCATTCCTTTTCCAAACATAAGTTAGACAGTACGTCATTGCAGGCGTACTAAAATGCGGGACGGAAAACTCTAAAAGTGTATGGAAATCCATTTCTACGCGTAGTTTTTTTTCTGAAATATCAGCCGGTAGCTAAGGTTATTTTCGTAATAGTACAAACGAAAAAAAGTTTTTACTCCGATTCCACCCTATCATATCGGCCTCTTCCGTCCGTAGATTAGGTAGAAAGGTGGATATTGGTAGGTACAGTTCATATCCTCAAACCTTAACCTCAATAGCCTATATTGGTCCACAGTTGGACGCAGGCCACCCCCACATAAGTGCTTTATTGGCTTTTATCTCAAGGGGGGTTGTACAAATAATCCCCACGCTGGGCATGCGGGTTGAGGATCGCAGTTCGGTAGTACTATTGTTCTGCAGGGGGCGCTACTGCCCGCCCTCAGTGGATATCCCTTAGTCGCCTCTTTGACACCCGTGGGAAGAGTGCGAGTGGTGTAAATTCTAAGCTGGCACCATATCGGCTCTGTTCACTAACGCGTTCACTGCCAAGGTTTAGCGATGCGAATCCTAAAGTGGGAATACTTTTACGTCAGTACAACAGTCGGTGGCAGTCAAAGTGTTAATAGAGTCAAAATCTAGAGATATTTCTGTGGTCGAAATGTAGGTACACCTTACTGGCGTTGACTTATGAGTACCTACTTAGCAAACAAAGCAGGTTAATTACAAATCATAATTGGATTTGATGGCCATTCACTAACAGCGATGACGTTATTATGATAGCCATTGTTCAGTGGCATCATTAGGTAGGTAGACATTTTAATGAGTAGGACCGCTAAAATGGAAACTTATGTGGGTAAAAATACTTTATACTCACTTTTTTGTCTGAACCAAATCACGAGTGGTAGATAAACTAATAAAATTAGATAAACCATTTGTTAAATTAGAGAATTTCTTTTTTTCATTATCTTTTTAGCAGATTTTTTTTACTACAAAGTGGAAAATGTCTGTGAGCTAAGATCACCACTCAGTGGAGTCCCAACAGCGTAAGGCATCGCGGTAGACCGAAGAAACGATGCGCGATGGTGCGACGAACTAGACACCCTCGATAGAACGTGGGTCCAACTGGCTCAGAATCTTGATGCATGGAGGGATCAGGGGGAGGCCTTTGCCCAACAGTGGGACATTACAGGCTAATTTCAAAGGAAAATATAAATAACTAGTTTCTGCCCGCGGTTTCGCATTGTTTCTGTGGAAACGTTTTCTATCCCATGGGAACTGTTTTATGAGAGAAAAAGTATTAAAAAAACAGCCTGATCCGTTCAGTAGTTTTGGCGTGAAGAGGTAACAAACATCCATCCATCTACCCATCCAAACACCTAAACATCCAAACTTTCGCATTTATAACATCAGTGACAGCTTAGCCGCGTGGTGCCGGCTTAGAATTTGCACCACCCCAACTGTTCCCGCGGGTGTCTAGAGAGGCGATTAAGGGATATTCACCGGGAGCGGGCAGCAGCGCCCTCTGCAAAACAATTCTACCACCGAATTGCGATTCCTAACCCGCATGCCCAGCGTGGGTATCATGGGTATTACCCCCCATGAGATAAAGGCCAACAAGGCGCTTATCAGAAGGAGCCCTGCGTCCAGCAGTGGACCAATACGGGCTGTGGAGGTGAGTTGAGGTGACAGCTATCTTCCTAGGGTTTATTCTATTTATTTTAACGTATCGTCGCCGTAGAGCGAAAAGTCACTAAGTAGGTCATTTGGTGTTTTGAGTTATGAAGGTTTAAAGTTTTGAAAAACAAAATAAAATCATAACTTTTTTTCGGTATGGGATATTTCTAATTTTATGGTCTCATATGTTAGGAAATATAAAAGCTCTTAAGGTCAATTCACTACAGTCAATGAATGACTGATATTTTCAGGGAAAATGAAAAAAAAACTGACTTAGTTACTTTTCGCCCTCAAATCTTGTACTAACTTTGTGAGACAATGATTTGTTAAAAGTCACCAACCGACTTTTTACCCGTGTTTGGATAAGTTTATTTAGTGTTTAAGTAATTTTTCTAACGCTCTTATCTGCTTAATTTTATATAATTTCTATTTCTCGAATCAGGTAATCAATAAGAAAATGATAAATAATCAAATGCAGTTGTCATACTTCCTTGAAAAATACAAAAAAAAAACGCATTCACAACAAGTTATAAGTAAATTAATGTTTTCGACGTATTGTTAAGATTTTAAATATTGTAATCCTATTAAAATGATTAATGATAGCATTCTGGTCCAGTGAGTCTTAACATTGTGAATGTCGTAATTCTTGATCATGATTATCGCTTTTCCATGGCATAAGTAATCACTTCTCAAACATAGACCGATGACTGAGTAAGCTTTCACAATACGGCCTTATAGTGGCATCGGGCACCAGCAGCTTTTCTGCAACATCTTTGTGTGTAGCTGTAAAGTAGAGAGTACTCGTACAATGAATGAAGATAACGGGGAATGGTCCAGTTCAGACGACGAACGCATATCAACGGGTTTTTTTTTCTTGGCCTCTGAAATACATTTCAGTGTGGTACAAACGAACATTACCTGGACGGAGGGCAGTTACCCGAAATATTCAAGTTTTACTGAAAGGAAACATTCCTTTATATTGTTTAAACTGCTGGACTACTTGAGAAGGCAACAACAGCCTGTAGTGGTCCACTACTGGACGCAGGCCTCCCCCTGATAAGCGCCTTATTGGTTTTTATCACATGGAGGGTTATGTCCATAATCCCCATTCTGGGCATGCGGGTTGGGGATCGCAGTTCGGTGATAGAATTGTTCTGCAGGGGCGCTCGCTGCTGCCCGTCCCCGGTGGATATCCCTTAGTCGCCTCTTACGACACCCGCGGGAAGAGTTGGGGTGGTGCAAATTCTAAGCCGGCACCACACAGCGAACTACGCTGAGTCCTCGCCGAGTCATCCATTCTTTACGGGAGTGACATGGTCATGTTGACAAAACTCCTTTAAAATAAATAAAGAAAAAAAGATTCATCCATACTGCAATGCTTGAAAACTAATGTTTTCAATCAGTGCGTCTTACCCGTCATGACCTACGGAGCTGAGACGTGGACACTCACCTTAGGGCTGATCCACCAGTTCAAAGTCGCTCAACGAGCTATGAAATGAGTAATGCTCGGAGCTGTTCTAAGGGATAGGACTCGTAACGAATACATCCGACAGAGAATCAAAGTTATCGACATAGCTCTTAGAATAAGCATGCTAAAGTGGTAGCGTGCCGGCCATGTCTCGCAAAAACCAACAACCGTGTTCTTGAGAGGAGACCGGGACTCGGCAAACATAGTGTAGGACGCCCTACACCCAGGTGGAGACGGCCTGCCAAAGACTGCAGTCAGATGTCGCGGCAAACTGAAGACTATGGCGCTCATTAAGGGAAGGCCAATGTCTAGCAGTAGACTAACGATGTTGATGAACCAGCGAAGACGTTTTGGACAGGTGGCTAGGGCCTTATATAAGTCACTAGCCACCGAGTAAGCAAAATCAAGAGCGTAAAAGTAACTAAATTGCACGTTTAATTGTCTATCCTAACACAGACGTACGAAAGTTTGGCTTTAATAAATCAACAAAACACTTTAGCTATCATTCAAAACCAAACTTTGTAGTCAAAATTTTGGGGCGAAAACTAACTTAACATGTTAAATGATTTCTTGCTTTAAAATTATGAAGTACAATTATCGCAAATAGCGATCTAGAAGACACTAAGTCGACTTGGTTAGTTTTCGCTTTCAAGTTGTGTATCAAACCTGCTACCACATAACTAATCAAGTATATTTAGTTATTTCTCGACTAGACTGGGTCCTAGCAACAAGTTATTATTTTAGAAAAGAAAGTAACCAACCCGACTTAGGTTTATATTTTGCAATTCTTTCAAGTAGGAAAAAAGTATCTAAGCCTACTTAGTTGGTTTTCGACTAAAATGCTGTAAGCCAAATGTAGAGTTAGTGAATTTTTTGCACAACCTAAAATGAAAACCGTGATAGCTAGGGATACGGTTGTCAGACTGAAAAATGCAGAAAAAATCGGGGATTTTGATGGCACATCTAACTCGATTTGGGCCAAATAGCGAGTTAGTGACTTTTCGCTCTACGGCGACGGTATGGCGGTAAAGCTGCCATTTTAATAATTCCATTTCCATTTCATAAACGCAATTGGTACGTTGCGCTCCATTAGGAAATAAGAGTCGATTAAGGTCAACGATTTAAGGTCAAATACTCTGTTTCATTCATTAAACAATCACATTATTTATTCACTAACCATTTTGTTTATTAATAAGAACAAGTTTTATTCTTGACTATGGATTGAACCTAATTTGCTATTGCAATTTGAAGTCAAAATGTTGTTTCTTAATAAAAATAAAGGAAACTAAAGCCCCTTCAGAAAAAATTTTTTTCACAAATTTTTCATAATACTAGGCTTTGTTGCTGAACTACCAAACCTCCTAATAAAATGTGCAATGCATAAATACCTCTTGTACCATGGATTAAATATACCTCGACATCGGTTCCTCTCTTCTCCTTTTTTTAAGACATTTTAAAAACGAACTTTTATATCATCTAGGACCAAAGTGCTTAGGAAGACAAATGCAACGAACCCAAACTGGATGGGTTAAGTCGTTTCGTTTAGGAGTTCCTATGGCTACCTTCTGTCTCCAGCATCAGACCAGCTCGTTGGTACCATGACATTGCAATGTCAGCGAACTGACATAAGTATGCCAAATTTCAGGTCAATCGGTTGAGGATAACTGGTCTAAAATTCCGTTGCAATATTTTTTTTTCCGCCTTTATTCCCTCCGATGTGGATCGGAGACGTTTTTTAGGCTAACATTTTGCTTTTGCCAGCTGTTTAATATAATACGTAAGCGATCAGTGCAACTTCGCGTTGCAATATTTATAGCACACTACTAACAAACAAAAGCTTGTAAAAACGGTCACTGGGATTCACAATGGTGACCAATGTTCTCTATTTGTGGTTAAAATAAACATTTTAAAGTCTTGGCGCAGTGTTTAACAAAGAAAGCCCCTGGTCCTTTCACATTGAAATAGGTTACCGAGTTAATAAATCATTTCAACAGGTCTCCGCATCTAATCCTACGGCCACCGCTGCAGCGCTCATTTGAATATGAACGGCTCCTAACTTATCTGGGCTTCAGCGCCTTTCCTACTTTACCTAGAAATATACAGCATAAGCATCTAATTTTGTTAGGTAATACTTTAATGCCTAGGTATTTGAATACATAAAATAAACCAATACCTTGCTACACTCCCATATGCATGTAGTGTAGGTACATTATTGGCACCATGCAACCTAAGAATGCCACAGTTGCAAAATACCGGGAAATACTAGGATGTTCCCACTGTTTTGTGCACAATGTGAGGAAACACCTGTGAAAACTGCATTTCCAGTATCTGATAAAGAAAGAAAATCGAGTACTTATCTATTCATTCCGCGGCTATGCACGCGTTATTCTGAGATTGGAGGTAACAGTCATCTAGTACCCATAACACAAGCTCTGCTTAACTTGGGGCTAGATGACGCGGTGTGGATTTAGCAGCATAATGCAGCTAAATAAATAAATTATTTATTTAATGTACTGACAGATAATAGAACTAGTACTTTTTGCCGCGACTTTGCACGCGCTAACCGGTAAAAATAGACTACATATTAGCTAAAAAAAATGGACTGATATGAAGAAATATAGGCTAATAAAATAAAAATAATCCCCCCGCTCACCACGGTTGGCGGGGGGCTTTGTGATCGCAGTTAGGGTGTTAAATGCACAGACGGAAGATGTTGCCGTGCTTCTTGCAGGTTCCATAGTCGGCCCTTACGACATCCACGAGTTGGAGTGGTCGATTCTTACGCTGCGACCGCTACGGACAGTAAATATGAATGAATGAATTGAATTAACTCTTTATTGTACCAGTAAATAAAGTTAATAAAAGTCTTATATCTAAATGACAAATTAGCATAGTATAAAAGGCGGCCTTATCGCTGAGAGCGATTTCTCCCAGGCAATCTTGGGATGTAGAAAAATATGTAAAAAAGAGAAAATGGGTTGATAGTGCACAGACAGTAAATAACAGAACTTAATATACCTAATAAATCTATAAACTAATATACCTAATACATACAAATTCATAATACAAAATGTGCGTCAGCTAGTACGCGTAGTATTATACTGCCTCAGAAAAACAACTTCCACGGACAACGGCTACTTACATCAATCCCTGTAAAATGTAGTCAAACTATTGTTTATCGCTGTACGTGCCGATTTGTCAACAAACTTGCGGAAATCAAAGCTACTGCGATTCTCTCACGACCAACGAGGAAAATATACAGATGTAGTGTAGTTGTGAGAATTATTGTAATTATTATAATTGCAATGATTCACGTAATAATGCGGTTTTGTTTTGATAACGGAACATCTGCGTAAGCTGAATACATTGTTTTGTTTTACTTGAAGTTATTGTCATTCGAAAAATAATTGGCATGCTTCTTATATAAGTACTACTTTATATCTGTACAGTAGTTATTAAACATAGTTTATGTAAAACATTGCACTTACTGCTAATAAATATTTTAAGTACTTAATTTTACATAAAACAAAGTACGTACCTACGCCCGTAATAAGTTCGACTTGTGGCTTTTTTATTATACAAGCTGCTGTCCGTGGTCTCGCAGGCGTTTTCCTTCCAGGGTAAAAGTAGCTTAAAATATTATGTCAAGCCAGGCCCAGAACAGGAACAGAATTACATTGAAAGTTTGAGAATTTCTTTGTACAGACTTTTTTACTTTTTTTTATAAGATTAAAACAATCAATAATGCTGAACAATCCACACAGCATCATCTGACCCAATCTAAGCAAAGCTTGTGTTATGGGTACCAGATGATTGATATACCTACTTACAATACATAACATTGACAGATATTTTTTTTATTATACACTAGACGATCGCCTCGCGGTATCACCCGAGTAGTTCCCGTTATCGTGGGAATTCCGGGATAAAATATAGCCTATGTCACTCCCTGAAAAGTAAGCTTCCTGACGGAGAAAGAATTTTTCAAATCGGTCCAGTAGTTTCGGAGCCTGTTCAATACAAACAAACAATCAAATCATTCCTCTTTATATTATTAGTATAGATTGAAAACACCCAGAACACCGGGATTAAATATCTGCAAAGCGTAGAAACATATGTCCCGAGGCGGGAATCGAACCCGCAATCCCCCGCGTCGCAGGCGGACCTTCGCTCTTAAGGTTGGTGGTTTCGTGTTGGCGCGAGATTCCATTTTTTGTAGTTTTAATTTTTTCTGCGTTCTACATAAAAAAAAATTGATCAACCAAAATGACATGTTTACAAAAATCTTTGCAAGGAATTTGCATGAAAACTTTTTGTCACATTCCTATACTTTTCTATTTTTCTGCAGACTTTTTGTTTCTTCCTATTTATATACCAAGCTTGCCTCTTACCGCCTACCTAGTATTTACAAAATGTGATTTCAATAAACTTATTAAGTCCAAAATAATTGAGTATTAAAAAGGAAGCCATACAGCCGACTCGCTCAAGGGAAGTGATTCATTTGACGCAATTAACCTCAAGTTAACGACGCGACGGTCGCACGAGCTGATACATCGTCATCATCATCATGA
Organism: Eupithecia subfuscata; assembly: GCA_963564075.1. Lineage (NCBI taxonomy): Eukaryota > Metazoa > Arthropoda > Insecta > Lepidoptera > Geometridae > Eupithecia > Eupithecia subfuscata. The sequence continues at coordinate 354,426 of OY751123.1, forward strand.
TGCAGGGTTCCTCGATACAGGCCAACAGGCCTAGCCTCGCCAGGGAACCAGGGAACCATCAGAAATCTCATGTAGATACGTCTCGGCAACAACCAAATGTAGGTAACTACTTAAATTACTAATCTAGAAGGATTAGAAAGATGCTTAGAAATAAATTAAGGTCTTAATATCATATATTATCATTATTAACCTTATTTTGCAAGTTTTTTTTTATTAAAAAAGGGTAAAGTACGTTATATAGAAAATTATACTAGTAGGTATTTACAATTGAAACGTTTGGTAACTGCAAACCATTGCAAACAATCTACAGGTAGCTCAACTGATCCATGTCAATACCAGTCGGAAGCGTCCCCAAGATGCTGGCTGCATTGCCACGCTGTAAGGCAATGTATGGTAGATACTCACCAGCTCTCGGGTCAAGCGTACAATATATTTGTTTATATTTCTTTATTTCTGGATAGAGCTGAGTAATAACGTTCGTCTTAGTAAATTGATTGAATAATTTGTACCTAGCGTTGTTACGGCGTCGCTGGTCTCAGTACTTCTTAGAACAATGATACCACAACAACAATAGGTATTATTATTACCTTCCTCAGGAACAATAACATCTCAAGTTTTCCCGGAACAACATCTTCCTTAAGATTTGATTTCAGTCCGAAATCTCATTCTATTTGGCCAGTTAACCACCAAATCTTGCGATTTATAATTAAATTATAATAATTACAACGTTGGTGTTCTTACAACACAAATAAGGTTCGTAGTTAACCCGCTTACATCCGTGATTGAAACCTCACGTTTCACCATGAAGGCTTTGAGTCGTCAAACTAAGTTTAACCCAGTCCGTGGTATGGTACGGACTATATTCACAAGACACACGTTTATTCTTGGTTAATTATACTATCTGCGCCAACTTTTGGTAAGAATGGTAGAATGGTACGAAATGGTTATTTTTTTTTCCTATCCGTGTTATTTTATTCGCACTCTTGCATTATTTAACACTAGTTTATGCCCGCGGCTTCACACGCGTTCTTCTATGGAAAAGTTTAAACGTGATTTCTATCGCATGGGAACTGATTTATGAGATAAAAAGTAGCCTACGTTTCATTCCAGGATTAGAATTACCTGTTTGCGAAATTTCAGCTCGATTCGTTCAGTAATTTTGGCGTGAAGAGATAACAAACATCCATCTATCTATCCAAACTTTCGCATTTATCATATTAGTGTGATTATTGCTTGTAAAGGAACACGACATATAAACAAAATACGTCCTTAATTTTTGTCAAAAAAGTAAAAAAATATCTAAATTCAAAAAATCGTAGAACAAAAGTTGATCTTCTCGAGGTCCAAAATCATCCCCTTCAGCTTAATACCCATATTTCGTAGCACCCTGTATTAACCAACGATGGATAAACAGTTTATGATAAAACTATGTTCCGTAACAGTAATATCAGGTGGTAGCACATTCCACCGCGGCCGCCCCACTGCCCCCGAACAAGTACCAAAGCTGGTGGTGATTCACAGAACGGCAAAGGTGGTATGATTCACATCTGTTCTGCACTGGTACCTCCTGCAATGAAATCAGTTAATGATACCTACATTGAGGTAGAGATAATGGAAGTGTTTGCTCGGCTCGGCTTAAGTAATTATGAAAAAAAAATATGTTTTCTCTATAGAGCACATAGTACTTTATTTCACAAAACTAGCTTACGACCGCAGCTTTGCACTCGATTTTTGGCATCAAAAGTAGCCTATGCACTATGCAGCAATCTAAGTACTTCATTATTCAGTATTCAAAATTTTAATAAGCACGTTAAGCCGTTGGTCCTGCGCTTGACCTCTCCCCGGTCGTGTCGGCCTACCGTCCCATCGGATTATGAGAGTGATTGAATAGAGAGTGCACCTGTGTTGCCCTTGTGCACTATAATATGTCCTGCGCTAACTAGCCAGATACACTATAACGATACTGTCTATATGTATTTTTTTTCTTTTTTGTAAGGTGCACATAGGCATGCGGCCCGCCTGATGGGAAGAATATGGAGTGGTTTCCGATTCACTCCCATCACAAAAATATATTTGTTTATTAATAAAAATACTTACGAAATAGCAAAACTTATTTTCCGATCATTAAAATAATATATTTTCGTAGAGCGTGCTACGACGCTACGCGAGACTTGCGTAGCATACAAAAGATTTCAACGCACACGCAAACATTGGAAAATTCGGACTAAAAACTTGGTGATGTTCGTTTTAGAGTAACTATGGATTTTTTTAATAGGTTCTGTTATATCCCCTAGTAACCAAACAAGAACTTGCAAAAAAATGAATAAATAAAAGGTAGAAGCCCAACATCAAAACTACATTACATATAGCTTTATATCAAACGCGATCAGAGCACATTGTTGGTTAGTCATCGTACTCATCCCCGGTAGCCTGTAATCCTGCTGAAATGTCGGAAAAATATTATCATTAAGAGATCTTCGCACCAGAGTCGGCGACATAGCCCGTGCTTGGCGGCTTGGGCGTGATATTTCTTTAGCATGAGATGATCTATGATACAGTTTTTCAATCTCTCTCCCGACGGATAAATAGTGTGACGTGTACAAATTCACTCGCGATGAAACTTTATATTTTCTACCTATCGTTAGTTCAAACTTGCTGTGTAAACTTACTGTAAGACCCGCGGAGCGCGAGCACTGGAGACCTGTAATACAGGTTTCTAAAGAAACTTTTTCAGACACCAGTCTCTCACAAAGCTGGATTAACATCAGAGTCCACTCTTCCTTCTGTAAACATTACCATTGCATTAACCTTAATAAATGATTTATTAATTATTATTAGGTATTATTTTTATCGAGTTGTCCTTTTATATAAGCATCACGAAGGAAATACCTAGGTATGCATTTTTTTTTATTGTTTTTGTTTTTGTGTGACTGTAATTTGAAAACTTGTCGGCGGTCCGGTGACATTCGTATACGATCGTAATATGGAAGCTTGTTCAGTCATAGATGTATTCATATGTATATTCTGTATATGCAGGTATGTGCTGGCTCTGAGTCGCGTCTGTCATTTACCCTGCCTGGTCCTGACTGAAAACCACTCTTTCACAAACTACCTACCCTAGGTCTTTGTGTTGGAGCAACAAGCTGAGTCAGGGCCTGTTAGACCTGCATGCACACACGCGCTCGCCGGCTTGCTGAGTGGAGTGGGCTACTTAGTACCAACCCAATGCTTAGGAACTTGTTCTAATAAACGTATTATTAATGTTCACCTGTGTTTTAGTACGTGTTACTAATTAGTATTTCTATTTTATTTCATAAGTAGTGTAGTTTTTAATAAATAATTTTCTTTATTTCTTACTTTCTAAATCAAAGCTAGATAAACACGAGCAACGTATAGCTCCACTAGAATCCAAGCCACTTCCAGTTCCACTAGTCATCTTACAGTGACACGCGCGACCAGCGCAGAGGTACACACGTAGGGCACGTGACTCACGCCACGTGTACGGTACAATGGCGGAACAATGGCCGTGCCAAAATTACGAGACGCAGCAAAGTGGGACAGTGGATACTTCTGAGTGGACTGTAAGGGACCGCTACTACGGACGAGAGTCCCGCCGAGTCCGTGGATATTACTACCATACACAAGCTTCCACAGCTGGACGTGGGAGACACGTTCAGCAGTGGAAGCTTGTGGGGGTTTGGCATAATCACTGTACTTGTCAGGAGTGTTGGTGATCGCAGAGTTGAATAATGCACAGAATGCTCCGGCCCTTCCTCTGGCAGGTTCCCTTAAGCACGCCTGTAAAGCACCGCTGCAGCACAGCATAAAGATGTGTATTCAAATACTATTACTGAGATTTATGTTCAAATATGGACTCGTGATATTCAGTTGAGCTACCTGTAGATTGTCAGCAACAGTCTGCAGTAGTTCAATTATTTCAATTGTAAAAACCAGTTCTAATTTATTTTTATTATTTGATTGTAATTTGCATTTAATAAATTTGATATGCTTTTATGATAATAAACATGTTTGTTTCTTAGATGAATTTTCTAATGACAGCATCAGACAGATCAGTCTGAAGTAGGGTTGCCACCCGTACTATATAATATAGTATTGTACTATATTTCGGGCTAACGTACTATATACTTTATGAGCACAATAAAGTACGCAAAAATACTATATTTGGCTTTTCAACTTTATATTTAAATGTTCACTTCAATAAACATAATAAACTTTTGAGTGTAACGGAACGGATCGCATCTATGAGTCTCATTGCGTTTTTGAACGCAACATACAACGTCAAATGTCATTGTCGTCTCTCTCAGTCAACTTGAAACCGCGCGAGTTCTTTTTGTTTTTGTAGTTGGGAATTTGTGTAACTTAACTTGTTCTTTGCTTTTCTTTGTTTGGTGGTGAATTATGATGGATGAACGTAGCTTACAAGTTCCCTCCAAAAGAACTAATGAGACGGATGGCGAGGAAGACCCCGCCGTTGCCCCTGGCGGCGGCGCGGGCGATAGCCGCACCGGCGGCGGCGATCGAAATATACAAAAATGGATGCAGAAATATAGACCACTATGGGAGAAAGACCATGGTGCTTAGGGTTGCCACCTTTTTTTTGAGGAAATAGAGTACATTTACCTTGCAAGGGGTAAATGAGATACTTGCACATTTCAGAAACTGTAACGAATTTTCTATATTGTCAACGTCACAGAAATGGAAAAAAATACTTAGTACTAATGAGTTCACCAATGTGTATAAAATTGTCTCATTTCTACTTTCCGTTCCTGCCACTTCAGCATTTACAGAGCGAGTTTGTTCTCTGATGAATGCTAAGTGGCGGGACGAAAGAAACAAAGCTTCACTAAATTTAATTAAAAACGAACTTATGATTATACCTTAATCTGGACATAGATTGCTCAGAGCATCTGCGCACTTCAGAGCACTTTCAAAGCATCTGCTTTGAAAGTATTCAGCACTGATAAATATTTGCTGAATATTCCAAAAAGCAATAAAAAATATGTATATAAAAAAGTTAAGTAGTAAGTACTATATATTTACATGCTGTCCTTTTTTTTTTACCCCTTGCAAGGTAAATGTACTCTATTTACTCAAAAAAAAGGTGGCAACCCTAGTCTGAAGCTTGCGAGAAGCCATTTTGTCATTGTAAAGTGTATCAAAGATTACGAGTTTCAGCCCATATTTGAATGCTTTTTGTATGGCAGCGGTATTGGATTAATGAGCGCAGAGCTTTAGTCGGCTCTTGCAACATTCGCGGACTGAGTTAGATTGCTTAAGTATTTATCCTTCCTGGGCAACAAGCGTCCAAATTTGGACAATCAAAATTGACCGTTGTGTGTAAAACATAAATAAATGAAAAAAATAAGTTCTCGGGCTCGATTCTTCCGTCTCGTCTGCTAAGGCAGCGAGAAATATAACCCGAGTTTGAAACGAAATTATGGAGTCGTTACAGAGTAAAATGGCACAAGGAGTAGCGATACTTGACATTGAGATTGGAACCCCAATTAGTGTTAAGTGGATCACCATCATCATCCTCTCATTCTTCAGCCACCAGCAGCTGGGCATGTTTAGTTCTTGCCAGTCTTTTCTTTCATGATAAAACGTGCCTGTATTTTCATCTGAGCAATCATACCACTAAAAGAAAAACCGATAGTAGGAGTTTGGGCAGGAGATTTGTCTGCATATTTAATACGAATAAAAAATAAAATGAACCAAAGCGATACCCTTGGCCTGTGAGGTTTGGCTGGCACAGACTGTCAAATCTGTCATCACGTCATTTACGATCACTCGGCCAAGTAACTGCAGCATTATGTTGTATCCAAGAGCCCCGTCTGTACCGACCTCTAATTATTTTTACCCGACTACCAGCTAACGATAATAAGGTAGCAGCTGTCCTATTGTCTGTATAAATATTAAATTGTTGGTTGCAATGTGTTGCACGTGACCGTTGAGTCAGATGGATCACATTTTCTCAGGTGTAACATTGTCTAAAGGTTTTATGCGAGAAATCAGTCATCACCACGAGCCCTGCCTGGAAACTATTAGGCAAATACTTGAATACTGCATGCCACATGCTGAGGCAGGGACCCATTTTAACCTCTTACCCTAACCCTTGTCATTACCATTACCATTTATCATGTTTTATTTTTTATTTTATTGAAGTAGGTACCAAGTTAATAAGATACTCAAGTGGCAATAGCCTTTATTCACAAAGTAAATTATACTAGTATTTACAATCGAAACAATTGAGCTAACTGCAAACAGTCTACAGGTAGCTTAACTGATCCATATCAATACCAGTCGGAAGCGTCCCCAAGACGCTGCTGGCTGCATTGCCCCGCTGTATGGCAATGCTGATGCGCTGCGCCAGATACTCACCGGCTCTCGGGTCACGCGTCGCTTCGTCGTTTAAGATTAGTTATTAGTTTATAAAATTCCTATAAAACTAATGTCTTATGTGTTTTTGGGTAAAATAAAAAAATCATAGCGATACGGCCGCATCTAATCGACTTAAGTATATCAATTTCCATAAATTTCATTCGCATGATGAAAGCATTTTGGATTTCTAAAATAAACAGGGTTCTATTAGTATTATTTGGTCTATTCAAAATGTCGCTTTACTGGGCCACTCGCATACAAGGTAACAATGTTAGCCATACTGAACATCATACATGATCATAATACATCAAGAGCCGTTACCAGTCCACCGCTCGACATAGGCCTACCCTAATAAGCGCCTTGGCGGGCATACGGGTTGGGAATCGCAGATCGGTGATGGATCTGTTGTGCAGGCCCGCCCCACGGAGTGTATCCCTTAGTCGCCTCTCTGGACACCCGAGGGAAGAGTTGGGGTGGTGAAAATTCTAAGCTGATACCACACAGTAGTAGTAACACTGGTTGTGCTTAAATCGTTACCCCAGGGGGGCAGAACAGAATAGGGTTTGTAAGGTAATTAATAATCGGAACCTTGATAAAATGTCCATGCAATATCAATACCGTTTTGGTGTTACTCTTCATCAAGGCGTTTTAATTTTTAGAATTTGATTTGGACTGATTGCCCAGGCACTTAATTTATGTAAAAAATGTACTTACAAGGTATGCGATAATTCACACGCGGGTGAATAGATAAAACTTATCAATGGATTTTGTTGATTAATATTCGATAAAAATAAGATTATCGTTTTAGGCCGCTTGAATAACAGAAATATTTAATTTTCTTTTGTTAATTTTTGTTGAAAAGTATCTAGTGTTGTGTGATACGTGAGTGAACATTCCATAGGATGAAATATCTGTGTAAGTTACTTTCTACGTGCATTTATAAAAATTAATTAGCGAAATGGTTGATTAATAAATCTATAATATCTAAAAAAACAATCAAATAATAGAAAAAAATTAAACTAGTATTTGCAATAGCAGCTGGTGAGTATCTGGCGCAGTGCATCAGCATTGCCATACAGCGGGGCAGTTCAGCCAGCGTCTTGTGAACGCTTCCGGATCAGTTGAGATGCTTTCTCTCCTCTAGATTACAACAACAGTCTGCAGTTAGCTCAATTGTTTCAATTGTAAATAGTTGTTGTAATTTTTTGTTAATTAATAGAATGTCGGAATCCAAAGCCGCCAATGGAAATCAAAAAACTTGTGTGTATTGTATAAATAATATAAGTCATTATCTATACTAATATTATAAAGAGGAAAGGTTTGATTTTTTGTTTGTTTGTTTGTATGAATTGAATAGGCTCCGAAACTACTGGACCGATTTGAAAAATTCTTTCACCGTTAGGAAGCTTACTTTTCAGGGAGTGACATAGGCTATATTTTATCCCGGAATTCCCACGGGAACGGGAACTACGCGGGTGAAACCGCGCGGCGATCGTCTAGTGTTTAATAAAACAATAGTAAATTCGATTATAACGTTATCAAGTAATAACGACAATAACATGTACCTATGATATGAAACAATTTAAAAAGTTTTCTTTAATATCATTTCATCTCTTTATTTTGTAATTTTCTAGCTGTAAGTTTTCGTTAAACAAAAATAAATTAAATACTTATATTATGCCCGATCCGATAAGTAGGTAGTTTTGACATGGAGAGGTAACATAATGTAAACTAAACATCAAAGTTATAATCTATATCGATCTATGTATAAGTATAGTCAAAATATATTTCGAGTTTAATTATTTAGAAATAAAATGTTTGATGAATTCTTAACTTAACTAGCTTCTGCCCGCGGCTTCGCACGCGTTGTTTCTATGGAAGCGTTTTGAGGTTATTTCTATCCCATGGGAACTGATTTATGGGATAAAAAGTCGCCTATGTTTGATTCCAGGATTAGAGTTACCTGTATGCAAATGCAAATGTAATTTTAGCCCGATCCGTTCAGTAGTTTTGGCGTGAAGAGGTAACAAACATCCATCCATCCATCTATCCATCCAAACTTTCGCATTTATAATATTAGTGTGATAATAGTATAATTAATATGACTAAATAGGTACCTCCACTATTCCATTAGGTGCCCCTGTAAAAAGAGTTTAGGTACATTTTATTAAGATTTAAAAAAATAGACATAGGATGAGTGTAGATCGATATAGCAGCCAATAAAAGCTCACTCGTAGTGACTTTAGTTGTCCCGTGATCATGGCGCGTGCTTCTGTGGCGAAATATTGTTCATAAAAAAAACAGATCTCTTGTAAATTGTAATTGTAGCTGCTATATAAATATAACTATTCTCATTTAAGTGACTGTGTCGTTTTTGGGAATACTTATCTTTAAAACACAAATCATACTAAATACAATAAATTTAAAATATTCTAGGTTCCGCCCGCGGTTTCGCATTCATGTTTTTTTTTAAATTAATAGTAGTCTATGTGTTATTTATTTGTGCAATATTTCAGCCTGATCCATTGAGTAGTTTTGGCGTGGTCTTCGGCCATACATCTTCACAACACGGCACGGCACCAACTTTCGCCTTTTATAGTAATAAAAGAAAGTCTGATAGTGATGATTAATTTATGATGATACTCATCTTATCATCACTCCTCAGTCCTGCTCCTCCTCCCCGCGACCCTGGGCCTGGTGACCCGGGAGCCAGCTCCTCCACCTTCCTCCTCCAGGAACACCCCTGAGGAGCGCTGGCTGATGGTACCTTTAAACAACTTCCATGGAGACAGCACCGAGGTCTTTCCTATGGTAAGGATTGCCTACTTACAACTTTATTAATATTTACTCGCGAAGCATAGATCTAAGAATTTTTTTTAGTATTATGGTACGTTCTCCCAGCGCTGACTCAACAACTGGCCTGTGATACATACAATACAACTACACGCAAACACTCGCTCACAGTTACATTTCCAATCTTGTGCAATAATTATAACATAGTGAACAAACACGAGAGCATTGCTGAAGTCTTAGTCAATAAATCACACTAAAGTACGTAGCAAGCACGTGTAACACGAACGCTGGTCCGACTATGACTGAGGTGGATGGACCTAATTGCACCTAATTTGTGCCATCCACTTTCGACAAGCAAGTACCTTATCTCCCCTTTCTTATTTAGATCAATGCCGCGACGGTTTTGTTTTTCGTATTTTCATGTGGTTATCTGATACTCTTCATTACCGAAGCACCCAAAAGGCTGAAGTAATTTTGATAAATGAGGTGTCAAAATACAGGTCTAGGATGTCTCGTGGTGTTTAGCTATATCTTGTACGCTTTTGCTCCTATATTTTGCGTAAAACAGTAATTTGAGACTTGTTTGCCTTTGTGACGACGACCGAATGAAAACAAAAATAACTTTTTAGTCAATGAAGTCAAGTAGTACTCAGGTTGTTACTAAAGTTTTAAATTAATTCTTAAAACCACCTGACTTCAGCACAGGTGTTATCTTTACTTCGTTATCGAATAATTCTGGGATTCGATTAGCATTAGGTACTTTAATTCAATTTTAGCTATCACAGTTCCCAAAGGCTCCCAAAGACGAAACAAGAATGACTGGATTTTTATTTCGATTGTTTTTTTTGTGACAAAAATGGAACATCAAATAATATCGCAAAAATTTTCGACTTCGACGGGACTTGAACCCGCATCCTTCCCTCAGTACGGGAATGTGCTAACCAACTACACCACGAGGTCAAGTGACGTAGGAGTCGAAAATCTTTGGACTTTTTACGGACTCCAGTGCCGTTAGCTCCACCTACAGGAGAAACATTGAAGTTTATCCAATACTGTTCAAAGACTAAAATTACGTTTAGTTCGTTTGACGAGAGGTGTCGCGTTGCTCAAAATCTAAGGTTTTTATTATTATAGTGCATAAGCCAAGATTTTAACACTTTTTAGGGATTCGTGTTCGGTTACGATACCTTACGATCTCGCTCTGTCTGTCCTTTTTCCACCTTATTCATCTTCGAAGTTTGCAAAGCGATCCATTTGAAATGTAGGTAGGTACCTACCTACTGTTTTTATTTAGGTATCCATTAAATAGCGAAGTTTCTAAGTGGTACTTTAGATATATTTGTATAATAGACAAACGTTCGAAACCCTCGGCGTGCGACTTACACTCGCACTTGACGGAACTTGTTTTCATATTCCAGCGCTACTACTACAACAGTGAATACGCCGGCCAGCACGTGGTCATCTTCGTGGGGGGAGAGTGGGGCATCTCCCCCGGGTGGACGCAGGGGGGGCTGGCGTACGAGCTGGCACGGTTGATCGGGGCCGGGGTTTTCTACACCGAGCACCGGTATTACGGACAGAGCTGGGTGGGGACGTAAGTATGATTGAACTTAAAATCAGTATCATGCATGTCAGTTGGATAGGAGAGAGACCACAGTTGAATCATCATCATCTTATGTTAGTCCACTGCTTCCGTGCCCTAATGAGCACTATGTTATACACATAGCGCTGTTTTCAGATTCCGTCGAGATTCCTGTGGCTTGCCGTTAGTTTATTCAAAATGAATAAAAAAATGACAAATATGTTAATAGCTACTATGATTATACAAATCGTTTCTGTGTGTAAGTAGAGTAGAGATGATTTACTTACTCAAATGACAATAATTCCGACACTAGGCTGGGCCTGTATCGTGGGAACCAATATGATTAACAGTAAGGAGTAAAAAAGCCTCAATTGACTGTCGAAACTATGCTGAACTATATTGAAACTATGCCATGCTATACAAAATAAAATGTTAAGAAATAATAATAATAATAAAATGCAGATAATAATTTTTTTTTATTAAATCAGAAAGTAACCAAAAATTTTAAAAGAAATTAGAAAGTAAGATACACTACAAATCAGAGGGAGGAAAAAAAGACATGCTTTAAGAGACTTTTAACAATAGACCTTCGGTTCGATCGTATGATAGAGAGTGTAACCAGCTGATTTGAGCCGCGGATTTTAATTGGGCGACAGATATAGATTTAAGGTCAGTGCAGCAGTTCTATTAAAGCCAAAACATTTAATATGATCTCCGATACGCTGGGCAAATGTCGTAGAGACTGAGGGAACCAAGATTTTGTTTGCATTGCGTTGTCTGGTTGAATGATATTTTTGCAGAAATGAGCTTGATGAGTGTACATTCAGACAGATTTTAGGAGGAACAGCTTTCTTACCGCAAGTACTTATACTTAATCTCTTTAAAAACCAGATCTGTTACGTATCTTCGGGGCGTTTTAGCATAGTTTTTATACAGAGCGTTGTGCTCGTTCAACTTGAATTAGGAACGTTTTCCGGACAGAACCCCAGGCGATCAGGCAGGACGTGAGGAATGACTGACACAGGGCGTAGTAGACGTAACTACCTCTCCTACTCTGCCAGGTAGAGCTTTAATATGCTTCTCAAAGGAGAGCTTCTCATCTACTATGACACCTAAATATTTAAGTGACACAGACCTAGCGAGCTCTATTATTACTATTATTACTCTATTAGTGCCACCAGTAGGTATATTGTTCTAAGTTGCCATTTTTGCCAAAGCATATTATTTTAAATAAGAATAGATAAAAAAATAAAGGGCTACTACACGCACCAAGAAAATCATTTTTATGATCACTGAGCTCAAGGATTTATTTGGATAGCGGAGAATGGCGGTCTAGTTTCATAAAATTTTAAAGTAAACGCTTAGATATACCTAAGAATACCTATTCTTATGATGTCAACGTCGCTATTACATGAAAGCACCTCCATCATACCTCGATAACTGTAATTACAATAACAATAACAATTACATCCGGATAGTGGATAGAACTACACACTGGATAGTGGGTAGGTGGCAGTGAGTTGGCGCGGGGGGGAGGGGGGGGGGGTCGTTTGTTCTCTTGCCAAATGTTGGACGACTCTTACACTGTATTGTAACAGTAAATTTCGCTCCATAACGCTTTCACTGCCCAACGTTTGCGGTGACGACAGGCGGGTCGCAGCTAGGAGGACTGTAGATCCACATGTGCGGGGCACTGAAACTGTTAATAAACATAAAACTGGACTGAATGGTTAAGACTAAAATCATTTACAACGGGATATTTACCATGATTGGAGTTTTGAGTTTTCCAATATTATTACCAGTTATTCCGTGATCATGGCGCATGTAACTGTGCCGAAATATTGGAAAACTCAAAACTCAAATCATGGTAAATATCCCGTTGTAAATGATTTTAGTGTTAATAACCATGATGGATTTAAAAAAGAATGGTTAAGATAAGAATTTATCAGTAGGCGACAATAAAGTCTTATAAAATAATCTTTATTCACAAACAAAATTACAATCAAATAACAGAAATAAATTAGAACTAGTATTCAAAATTGAAACAATTGGGCTAACTGCAGACTGTTGCAAACAATCTACGGGTAGCTCAACTGAAAATTTTATAGATCCAGGATTTTGGCATGACTTAAGTACTTAACTTTTAGTCTTATCAGGATAAATAAATAAGTCTGCATGTGACAACCTGAAGTGATTATATTAAATTAAGTACTTATCAGACCCCTCTAGATTTTATAAAAAAACCCTTAGCATTGACCATGATACGAAACAGCAACGTTCTTGGATGCCAAATTATTATTGCCTACTTCATATTTTATGCGACAAAACAGGGTTATTCTTATAGAAATCTCCCAAATTATGACAATATCCTCCTAGCCGAATTTTGGCCACAGCGGCCAGTCTCAACGGAAACTAGACATGTGCGCAGGACATACTATAGTGCACAAGTGTGTGCGCAAACACAGGTGCACTCTCTATTCCTTAACTCTCAAATCCAGCGACAGACCGACACGGAGAGGTCCGACGCAGGACCAACGACGGCTTACCGTGCTTTTTAAGGCACGGGGTGTAACACCGAGTTCCTAGTTACAGGTCCATGTAACCCCTGTGCCTGAAGTAATTAACCGCTCTGCATGCCGCCTCACGCGGACGGCCAGGCACGTGTCGAGTCGGATTAGATACGGATTATAGTCGGAACGTTTGCAGATAAGCGGTTTGCCTCTCCGACTATTATTGTCATAACATAACTGCTACCCAGGTTTAATGGTGCTAGGTGTGATGCGGTGTCATTTCAGAGTTCTAATTTTAACTCACACCTTCATATGCACAAAAAACCAAGAGTCGCATCTAAGAAAACCATGAAGAAAGAGCGTGACAAAGCTGTTAAAAAATTGTAGGAAGAAATGGGTCAAATCAATTATTTTAGATTAATATTATTTTTTATTTTAAAAGAAATAAATAAGACCTACTATTTTAATTAAATGACTAATTATTATTAATTATTGAGCCTATTTTAATTCTCCAAATACGCAATTTCGTGATTCGTTTCGTTTTATTTTGTGCAAATCGGTAGGTTTTCTGATTCGGTGCAAGTACCTATACCAGTATACCAGTTGAACACGAAACACGAAATTGCATGAAGTAGAATTAAAATAGGCCCAAATAAATGTACAATTAAATATGGGAAGGATGTGGGTTCAAGTCCCAAAAATTGTCGACAATTTTTGAGATAGTATTTGATTGTGCGAGGGTTTACGCACTATAATAACAAAATCCTTAAAATAGACCCCCTGAGCAGAGAAGCCTCCCAGCCCCTTGGCCAACTAGGAAAACGAAAATCTAAGTTTCTTTTTCATTTTCGTGCAAAACCAATTCTTAGCTATTTCACTTGTATAAGACAGCGTTTGCAGGAAAACTAATCAGAAACTTCGATTTTTGTTTTACGAGCTCAGGGCCTTACTTCCACTAAATTAAACGCTTCACCAAATGTATCGTCTCTGAATGACTAATATTGGCATTGTACCTTTGATGAAAGAAACTACCAGATGGAGGGATGCGTGTCAAAAGTGTCAAGGTTAAAACCTTGACACTTTGACACGTATCGCACGAGTTTTGATTGACAGAGTTTTCTTTCATGTATGGACTTCTCTGTGACGATACCACTGTCAGAGTAAAGCGATTGGATAGCAAAATTTGTCCCTTGGATACGTGCTTGTGGTTGCATGCACTACGTTTGAATACCTTGTGTAATATAGCTAGGCATTCGAATACCCAGTCTCCAAAACACAGCCATCATCAAATTAGCATCGCTCGCTCCATTCTAATCCTTGCTAATTATCTAGTTAACTCCACAAACATGGTGAACCAACAAATCAACGGAAAACAAACCTTATACCGACCCAATAACGTTTGAACTACCCGCAATGTTCAACTGTTTTGTTAATTTAAGGGCAAAGATGAAAAACGTGAATGGTAAAGGAATCTCGACTTTACCCTGTGAGGGTAAAGTTTGAGTAGGGTGCAAATTGCTTTGTAATTTGAAGGTTAGTATGCAAGAAGTGTGTGAAGTCTCGTATTTTTGCGCAAATAAGTCGATTCTGCGTGAACTGAACCGCTTTGTTGGAGCTCAGGGAATTACAGAATGATTAGAGAATTGTGGAATCGAATTGGTTCTGAAATGTAATTATGGAATCTTGATTTTATGAAATTGCTAAGATAAAGTAAGGAACATAAAGTAGCACAAATAATCATATTCCATCTTTAACAGTTCGTGAGGTGCCACTTTATGACAAAAATTGTTCAAACAAACGGAAAACTAGCTTCTTGGATGCTTTATTTGCAGCGTCAATACCTTACTTAGTTGTTTTCGCTTAAAACCAAGTAAGGCTGGCATTGTGTCCTGAAACCTCGCTAGATGACACTACTCTCCTTACATTAGTCCAACAGGAAACAAGCCATTGAAGTGATTGGTTTAGAATCAAGAGAGGTACTTCACAGGCGTCTGCTATTTGCTATGTACGAGTATGACACACGGGGCAGGCAGTTGACCCCGGTGCTGACGGGATGAGGTGGCAAATTATGATAAATTATTTAATATGAACGGAGGTTAAAATTAATGCGATTATTTTGTAAGAGTTCAAATTGGATTAGATTATTTTATGAATCCTTGAAAATCCTACTAATTCAGCCACAATACAATCTCGACTTCATTAGACTGCGTTTTCACGCTGGTAATGCTGAAAATCAGCTCGCAACATTCAGCTGAGCAAAATATATGCCGTGTGTGATGAATGTGATGATCACACACGGCATTTATTTTTGTCTATATTTTATACCCGTCCAGTACCGCAGAATAACTATACAGAGTGATTTTTTTAAATGGGACAGTATGGGGAAATCCGAATCTAAAGGAGATAGAGGAAAAGTGTCTAAGGAGACATTAGGTGTTTTTTTATGTAAACAAATTTGGCTCGTTCAAATTTGTGGTCAAGCGTGAGTTGTTCTTAAAAAATTATAAAGTTGGTCAATTTTTTTTTTTACGCGGCAGCCACAACACTTGACTTTAAAAACCAATGATGATGCTCTCTGTTCCAGTGAGACATCTGTGGAACAGATGCGGTACCTGAACGTAGACCAGGCTCTGGGAGACCTGGCGCACTTTATCCGAGCCGTAAAGAGTCCTGACTACGAGTATGGACGGTTCCAGTAAGTAGCGAAAGAATAAAAGACTGAGCAAAAGAAAATTGCCTTACTTATTTTCACTAACCAAATCAAATCAAATACCTAGTTTATTTGCAAGAATACAAAATTATACAATATGTCAGATCTTATAACTAGTAACTTACAAATTATTTTTATAAAAATAATAAATCTTTATTCACAAAGAAAATTACAATCAAAAAAATTACAATCAGAAAAGAAGATTACAATATAAATAAATTAGAACTAGTATTTACAATTGAAACAATAAAGCTAACTGCAGACTGTTGCAAACAGTCTACAGTGACTGATACGACACTGATCCATTTCAATACCATTTGGCTGCATTGCCAGCGCATTAACAATCATTATAAAATTCATTTATTTCAGACATCACAAAAAATCAATTTAGGTCCATTATTATGTTAGTCACAAATTTTTCTTAATTCTATGTTAGTAGTAGTCATGAAAAGTGTCACAAGTGTGAAAAGTGTCAAAGTATCACAAATACTGCAATCAGGCGATGAAAGAATTTACTTACTCATATTCTTTCATCGCTGAAGGAGCACAAAGCACACTTGGATACGTCAATTTACAATACTAAAATGTAGGTTGCAATAAAAGGTGCTTCAATTATAATTCAAAGCCATAAAACAGACTAGACAGAAAAACATTCAAGGAACGTAAATTAATAACTCGTCTGATTGATTGAACATCCGTGCCCTTCCAGACACGGCTCCGTGATCCTGATGGGGTGCTCGTACGCCGGCTCCATGGCCACCTGGATGCGGCTCGCCTACCCTCACCTCGTGGACGCCGTCTTCTCCGACAGCGGACCTCTGCATGCCCAGGAGGACTTCCCAGGTGAGAAGGTTGTTGTGGTTGTGAAACGAAAGATACATGAATTAACTGACTAGGTACCTCAGTGGTATGGCGGGCAAAGGTTCGCCTGCGACGCAGGTTGCGGGTTCGATTCCCACCTCGGGGTAAATGTTTTTACGATCTGTAGTTAATCCGGGTGTTCTGGGTGTCTTCTATGCATAATTAAAACTATCTGTCTTTGTATTATGTATAATCAATCAGATTAATCAGTTTCCTAGTTACCTTTAACATAAGCTTTCCTTAGCTTGGGGCTAGATGACGTTGTGTGAATTGTCCAGCATTATTTATTCATTATTTACCCATACCTATTCCAGAGTACCTGGAGATAATCACCGAGGCCCTGCGCCAGCAAGGCGGCCAGGCCTGCCTCTCAGCCGTGGAGGAGAGCATGGAGGCCCTGGAGGCTCTGCTGCAGACCCCCACGGGACCTGGACTCGTCTCCGACTGGTTCAAGTAAGAACAAGATAGAGGGATGCTGAGGCTACCTACTGAAAATAGGGATAAAATCTGAGCTGAGCTACATAATAGCCTAATGTCCATAGCTGGATTTATAAGGTATGGATCGAGATAATTGGATTTCAGATGCACTTTAAAGTGACGGCATTTGTATAGCCGACAGCTGGTGGGCCACTCGCTTGAAGCCTGCGATAAGCAAATAATGTATCTAGAGATCACGAGCTAAAGACATTATTTGATATGAATGCTTATTTTTGGTGCTGTGCTGTTTCGGTGCTAAATGTAGGTTTTTTTAAGTCTCCTGCATCCTCTCAAGATACACGGCGCCCTAACAGGGCTGCTATTATTATTGCATTAGTGAAATTTTAAGGCCTCTCACTCTGTATTTTGTATATTGCAAAAATTCATACATGAATACTTACAAGCTCTGCTTAGCTTGGGGCTAAATGGTGCTGTGTGGATTGTCCAGCATTATTTATACAATGTGTCTGGTTACCGATGTCGGAGACTTTGGGGGGGTAAAGTACGGTAAATTTTATCGACAAATCACTATCCCTAATTTTTTTTTCTCGCTCCCTGATAAAATGGCAGCCATTTTGTTTTCTTTTGCCTCGAAGCATGGGTGCTTGTATTGTTTAAGCTATAGCTACCCATGCAGAGGTTCTAGGAGGACGATAGAGGACTCATTTGATTGCCAATAATGTAGGCAATAAAGCAATGATAACATTGTTGCATTTTCTATTTTATAATAGAAGAAAAGAGAATTTATAAAACAAAAAAAAGTTATTTTTTCAACATTTTTTTTAAATTTTTAGGTTTTTCATAAAATTGAGACTGTCAAGCTACATGTTTTTTGTAATTGAACGATAGTACAGAATGTGTGCTTCAAAATAAGTCATGCATCTTAGCCCTGAGTAAGATAGTTTAGAAGTTATGACGATTTGAATCTGACCCTTGAAAGTTCAAATATCCCGCGAATAAGCAACTGGACTCACGATTTCGAGGAATTGCGTGTCCATAGACAATTTTGTGCTTTGTTGTAGATAAGGACGGTTTTGTATTTTTCGCTGACGAAAGTTAACAGAAATGGAAGATTTCCATTATTCCAGCCAGGACGTGGCCAACATCCATTTCGTCTATGGATTGTGCAACGGGAACGATAATGCTGCTGTAAGAGAGTATGCGAGAAGATTTCCCAATAAACCAACCCCGAATGCTCGCACATTCATACGACTACACCTCAACCTCGCCGAAAATGGTATTAGAAGAGCACCTAACGAACGTATTCCTTTATTGTCTTCTAAAATGGTATGGTCGTATGAATGTGCGAGCATTCGGGGTTGGTTTATTGGGAAATCTTCTCGCATACTCTCTTACAGCAGCATTATCGTTCCCGTTGCACAATCCATAGACGAAATGGATGTTGGCCACGTCCTGGCTGGAATAATGGAAATCTTCCATTTCTGTTAACTTTCGTCAGCGAAAAATACAAAAGTTAACAAAAATTAATCTGACAGCGCGCCCTTTTTTTTCAGTTTCAGCACGTCCTTATCTACAACAAAGCACAAAATTGTCTATGGACACGCAATTCCTCGAAATCGTGAGTCCAGTTGCTTATTCGCGGGATATTTGAACTTTCAAGGGTCAGATTCAAATCGTCATAACTTCTAAACTATCTTACTCAGGGCTAAGATGCATGACTTATTTTGAAGCACACATTCTGTACTATCGTTCAATTACAAAAAACATGTAGCTTGACAGTCTCAATTTTATGAAAAAGCTAAAAATTTAAAAAAATGTTGAAAAAATAACTTTTTTTTGTTTTATAAATTCTCTTTTCTTCTATTATAAAATAGAAAATGCAACAATGTTATCATTGCTTTATTGCCTACATTTTTGGCAATCAAATGAGTCCTCTATCGTCCTCCTAGAACCTCTGCATGGGTAGCTATAGCTTAAACAATACAAGCACCCATGCTTCGAGGCAAAAGAAAACAAAATGGCTGCCATTTTATCAGGGAGCGAG
This sequence comes from Eupithecia subfuscata, assembly GCA_963564075.1. Taxonomy (NCBI): domain Eukaryota; kingdom Metazoa; phylum Arthropoda; class Insecta; order Lepidoptera; family Geometridae; genus Eupithecia; species Eupithecia subfuscata. Next base: position 373,763 of record OY751123.1, read on the forward strand.
AAAAAAAATTAGGGATAGTGATTTGTCGATAAAATTTACCGTACTTCACCCCCCCAAAGTCTCCGACACCGGTAACCAGACACATTGTATATAAAGTATCTACTTAGGTACTTAGGTAGTATATATCTACTTAAGTCCTTTATTCTGCAAGTATCAAATATCAAAGTGCTTTATTTCGTTTAGACCTTACAACTCTTGAACACATCACAAAATTTAAATTACTTAAGTAAAACGTATGCGAACTTTGAATGTGTGCAAGCCTTGTCGTCATCAAAGTTGCCGACAAACAAAACATTCAGAACAGATGTCACTCGCATTGTCTCTTATCCCCAGCACCTGCACTCCTCTGACCACCGCTCCCCTCGACCTGGCCACATTCCACTGGTTCGGAGTCACGGAGTCGTTTGCCTACCTCGTGCAGTACGCCACCCCGGGAGCCATCCCTACCGCCTGCGCCGCGTTGACTGATACTAGTATTGCCGGTAAGGAACAAGCCGGGTATTGACTGACCGGTGTTACGGCCCGTAATGTACCATTAGCAGCGAGCATGAAATTTTACGCCGTGTGCTAAAATCCGTCTGGTGGCTGCTCGTTGCAAGCGCCTTCTTTCCCCGTACCTACGGAAGAGAGCTGGTCCGCACTTCCTGCGATATGCGAGCAGCGAGAGAGAATAAGGAGAGATAAGAATAAGGAAGCTTAAAACCAACGTTTACGTCTTCTACGTGTATTTCCTGCAAAACGGATCGGGCTGACATTTCGGCTAGAGGTAGTTCTAGGCCTGGAATAAAATATAGGTTACGTGCCATAAATCAGTTCCCAAGGTATAGAAATAACAACGTTTCCATAGAAACAACGCGTGCGAAGCCGCCGGCAAATACAAGTAAATTAGTTACCATGAACTACATTTAAACAGCAAGACCATGCCTTGCACTTCTCAGATCCTGTCCAGCGCCTGGCCGCCTGGGTGCGCGCGCAGCCCCTCGCGCAGCCCTGCGTGGAGGCCAGCTACTCTAAGGTGGTGGCGGACCACTCCGACACACACTACTCTTCGCCCAAGGCCACCAGTGAGTTTTCATAACATTATCACCTTCAGCTTTAATATATCGCATTCACTGCGTCATGGGCAATGGACATGTTAATACGTACCGATCCTGTCCATCCAGAGGGTGCCTGGAAGAAATCGCTGTTAGCGATAAAGCCGCCGATGATTGGGCCACACTAGATTTTATTAGTATAAGGTTCTTCTTTCATTGTTTTATGTATTGGTGGTGCAATAAAATAATAATCTATCTATCTATCAACCTATGCCAGTCAACAAGCCATCCTCTGACAGTGGCGGTCGTGGCGTAACATTTGGATTCTCCAACTAAGCCCGCGAATATCTTAAGAGTCGTCTAAGGAGAGCTGCTGCCCTACCAGAAGGGCAGCAGCTTTCTTGTGTGTTTTTTAACACCCTTAAGGTTGTCGCAGATCAAAGGCGCACCGGTACAGCACAGGACAAAAATGTGCATTTAAATATGGGCTTTAACTCGTAACATTTGGATGCATTTCATCTTAGGCCGTCATGCAATCACATGCATGAGGGCATAAGATGACAGACAGCTCGCGAGCCACTCATTTGAAGCTTGTGTTGTGGGAAGCCATTTGGTCACTGTAAAATGTTTCTTAAAATAACTAGTTTTTTAGTTTTTGAATGCACATTTTTTAGGTGTACGGTAGTGGCGTTGGATTAGTGTCTATATATCTATCTTTGTATTAGTCACCAATCCACCTGCCAAGCGTGGTCATTGTGGCACAGCCCTTCTTGTTTGGGGCATTAGCAGCAATGGGCATATGTGTGACCCATCAGAAGGTAAATAATCAAAGCCCTGGCTTTGAGAGCAGAGTCATCAAGAAGCTATTTTTTTTCATCTAACAACAGACACAAACATTATTAAACCTCTCCAAATAAAAGTCAGAGCTGCGCTTTTCACTTGTCGAATTAGCTGCTGGCATCAGCCCAACACCATGGCGTGGGAAGGAGACGGCGCCAGTCTGTGGCGGTGGAGTGAGCGAGACAGATGGGTTATTATTTAGAGCATCTGCATTGTAGATACCATGGTAATTGTCGCTAACAGACTCTGGGGACACACTGCTACGAAAACTAATCATCAAAATATAAAATTTGAATCAGTTTACCAAATTAATACATTCATTTTGTATTGTTAGATAGTTGAACACAATTATAGTTTTAGTCAAACGTTTATTTCTTTTATTCTTATTAATTATTACAGGTTGCTTTTTCTATCGGCTCGGCTTCCCTGGAGCGGCCATAGGCCAAAGTGTCTCTTGTCTGTGGTCCCTCCGGACGTTCCGTTCTTGCCAGCCTTACGTTCCATTATACTAAATTACATCTATCCCTTCTTTTAAAAAAAAATATTTAAAAAAAAAAGTTATTTATCTTTAAATTTTTACTATCGCTATAGTGTTATACAATACAATGCTCTAAACTACCTTAACTAAGACCCACAATTTACTTATGCCAAATACATAAAGGAACATTTTAGACATACCTACCTATCTTATGTATACTTAACTACTTATATTAAAACCACTCAAACCCCACACTCAGCCGTCCTGGACAGATCAACACATTATTGAGATCGAATATGATACGAGGTTCTTGTATATCTACTTCCTTCATGGTCGATTACATCATAAGATCTAAAATTGTTATGGTTTACTATTTGGCCTCTTAGCCATTTTTTACTATTAGGATCTTTTTTGAACCAGATGTGTTGTCCTATTGAAAAGGATTGTTTACATCTTACATTTCTGTTATAAGCTTTTTCATTTCTAATTTTAACTTTCATGAATTCTGCCTGAACATTTTCATTTATTTTAGGTTTCAAATATTGATATGTTACAGGTAATTTGGTTCTTAAATTTCTATTCATTAACAATTGAGCTGGTGAAAAGTTAGTTCCAGAAACAGGTGATGCCCTATACTGTAGTAAAGCTATTCTAAAATCTACTTTATCATCATAACATTTGGTTAACATTTTCTTTGCAATTTGAACACCTCTCTCTGCCATTCCATTTGATTGAGGGTACCTTGGACTTGAGAAGATGAACTTAAACCCCCATTCCTTCGCAAAGTTATTACATTCTCTGGAATCAAACGGTACATGATCAGATACAATTTCTGAGGGAACCCCAAATTGTGAAAAGATTTCTAATAAGGTACTGATTATACTATTGGCAGATTTACTTGGGATTAGTTTTACATCTAACCATTTTGTGGTATAGTCATAAATTACTAAATAAGATTTTTTCTTGAAGTCCATTATATCTACTCCTAGCTTTGAAAATGGTAATTCTGGAATATCATGTGAGATTAGAGGCTCCTTTACATTATTATTTTGATAGGTCTGGCAAATAAAACATTTTCTTACAAAATCTTCAATGTGAACATCCATCTTTGGCCAATAATACAAGTTTCTGGCCACTTGTTTCATTTTTGTAATCCCAACATGACCTTCGTGCAGTTTTTTAATTATTGACAATATTAAGGTCTTAGGAACTACAAGTTTACAATTCATGAAAATAAAATTCTCATCAACTGTGATATTCTCTCTAAACTTGAAATAATATTGAACAGAATCTGGTACCTTACATACTTTTTCTGGCCACCCATTGTTTACATAATCTGATAATTGTACCAATTCCTCATCTTTCAATGTTTCTTTTATTATTTCATTTTTCTGTTCATTGGTACATTGTAAATATGAAGACAAACCTACACAATGAACTATCTCATACATATAGGAATCATCAGTATCGACTTCATCGAGGTAAGAACGAGACAGTAAATCAGCTACATGCATTAATTTCCCTTTTAGGTATTTAAATTCAATATTATACTTTAATAGCTTTAATTTTAATCTTTGTAAGCGCGTAGATGGTATTTCATGAACACCCTTTTTTAATAACGATTCTAGAGGCTTATGATCATTTAACACAATACATTTTCTGCCATAAATATAGTAGTGAAACTTTTTTACTGCCCAAACTACACTCAACAATTCTTTTTCTATTTGTGAGAAATTTTTTTCTGCTGAAGTTAAACTTCTTGAAGCATAGCTTACTGGCATGCCATCCTGCATCAAACAACAGCCTAACCCATCTTTAGATGCATCACACTGAATAGTTACAGTTAAATTACTATTAAAGTTTTGTAATACAGGTGCTTTACTAATACAATTTTTAATTTTTACAAAAGCATTTTCATGTACTTGCGTCCACAGCCATTCCATATCTTTTTTTAGTAACATTTGTAATGGTGTGGCCATTTCAGCTAACCCTGCTACAAATCTTCGCAAATAATTTATCATACCTAATATTATTTGTAATTCTTTTTTATTTTTTGGGCTTTTTAAACTAACAATGGCTTTTATTCTGTCTGGATCTATTCTCATGCCTTTTTTAGAAAATATGTGACCAAAGTATTTCACTTCTTCTAATTTATATTGAAATTTTTTTAAATTGAACTTTACATTACATTTTTGAGCCCGTTCAAATACCTGCGATAAAATTATGTCATGTTCCTCCTCATTATCAGCACAAATCAACAAGTCATCACAGTAAATTACTACTCCTGGGATATCTCCAAACGTATTCTCACTATATTTTTGGAATATTTCTGGAGCTATGGACAAACCAAATGGGAGCCTTCTAAAGGAATAGCAGCCAAAGGGGCTCGAAAATGTGCATAACTTTGCCGATTCATCTGTTAATTTAATATTATAGAATCCGTCTGATAGATCTAACACAGAAAATACAGACTTATTACACAGTTTGGTGAGTATTTCTTCTAAAGTCGGAATTAAGTGATAATTTCTCAACAAAACCATGTTAAGTTCCTTAGGATCAAGGCATATTCTTAGACTTTTATCAGCTTTTTCTACTATTACTAAATTGCTTACAAAACTGTCAGGCTGTTCGACTTTCTCAATAATCTGTTGATCTTCCAAGCTGCGCAACTTTAAAGCAAGTCGCTCCATCAGTCCATGAGGGACTCTGCGAGGGGGTCTCACTACTGGTTTGGCGCCGGGCTGAGTGCGTAGCTCCAGCGGTTTTTCAAATTGGCCAACACCCTGAAACAGTTTGTAATATTTATTAATAATTACATCTTTACTAGTGGATGTGATTAACGTTTTTTAGAATATTAAGATCTCTTAATGAGCTTAAGCCCAGAATAGGTCGAACATTTTCTTTTACGATTATAAATTCTGTGTCATAAATCTTTTCTTTTATTATTACTTTTAGGGTAATTTTCCCTAATGGAAATAAATGTGTTCCTCCAAACGCTTCTAGAACTATTTTTGTCTCAGACCACTTAGGCATATCATCATCAACAATTTTCTTAAGATCCATTAAGGACAAAACATTAACTTGAGCCCCGGTATCACATTTAAAATCAACTATCTTATTTTCTACTCTTATGGATAGAATCCACTCATTGTTATTAATTTTTATATTACCAATGCTGTGACATACTTTAACTAGTCATAAATTATGAACATAATTGTCTTCATTGTGTGCTTTCCCTTCATCGACCTGACTTACTTCGTTGATGAATTTACACCCTTTTTTAAAGTGATTAGGCTTGTGGCAATTTGAGCATATTTTCCCATAAGCTGGACAATTTCTAGGTTTATGCCAAGTACCACATTTTTTACAATTATACTCCTTACTATTGGACGAGTACTTAGCTTTTGATCGTGAGTCTGCAACAGGTTGTCCTGGTGGCCCTTGAACTGCATCTACCGCTGCTGACTGGCTCGCTTGCTGTATTCGGCTGCATTGATCTCGTGACATTTCTGATGCTCTGCACATGTCCACCGCTTTCTGAAGAGTCAAGTCATTAGCCTCCAGTAGCTTCCGCTGAAGACTTTTATCACAAACTCCTAGCACAATTCTGTCACGAAGCATTCTATCTTCCTGGTCCTTGAAGTTACAATTTTTTATTAGCTTTTTGAGTGCGGTGTAAAATAGATCAAACATCTCCCCTTCCTCTTGAGTTCTTTGGTGAAAGTTGTAGGTGTTCAATAGCTCATTTTGTTTCGGTGCGAAATAATCATCAAAGAGTTGAATGATTTGTTCATATTTTAGTGCGGTTTCATCATTCCGCAACACGTTGCAATAGAGGTCTTGCGCTTCGGGCCCCACACAGTTGAGTAAAATCGCCGCCTTTCTATTGTCTGACAGTCTCTCGAAGCCCGCGGCCGCCAGAAATATTTGGAATTGTTGTTTGAACCTGGCCCATTGTGGTAATAAGTCAAGGTGCGAATCCAGCCGTAGGGCTGCCGGCATTCGATATTCTACCCCTCCCATCGCTTCAAATTCTTCTGCAACGCTTGATGTGTCGGACTCGGATGTCAATGGCGGCGGTGGCGGCGTGGTCATAACCTCGTTGAGTTGACTAATATCTTACTTCTTCTTTCAGTTCTTCCGTCGGCTGCGCCATGTATTGTTAGATAGTTGAACACAATTATAGTTTTAGTCAAACGTTTATTTCTTTTATTCTTATTAATTATTACAGGTTGCTTTTTCTATCGGCTCGGCTTCCCTGGAGCGGCCATAGGCCAAAGTGTCTCTTGTCTGTGGTCCCTCCGGACGTTCCGTTCTTGCCAGCCTTACGTTCCATTATACTACATTACACATTTAATATAACTATGTAGTTTACTCACAGTGGAAATTCTCAATAGCAAGCCTTTTCCGGGAAAAAATAGCCTGATTTCTTATTTTTAATACAGAACTTTGCATGAAGTTGGCCGATATAAATTCCTATTACTGCATGAATTGCCCTGAAATTTTACATAGACCTGGAATAACATAGGTACTTAGGAATAACATAAGTGCTTCTATTATAGCGACTTTATCCAGTAAAACACACAACATAGCAAGTAGAAGTTAATTTAATTAAAGGTTACTTAATTAATTTCAGGCCTAGTTTAAAACTAAAGTTGATACGAAATCGTCGTGTTAACTGTTAAGCAGTGTGTACAGCCGCTTGACATTTGATTCACAGATGTCTGTCCGTCTGTCCGTTACACGCAATTGCCGGCTAATCTCTACTTTGCACCGCGCTGGCCGAGCTGCGCAGTCCTGCATTTAGCAGAGCATGCATTAGTAATGAATGTTCTTTTTGTTCTTGAGGTCTGGGAGATTTGTTTTGTTCTACAAACCTGCCATACATTTCATCATGACATGTCTGACATTGTTAAATGTACATAAATCTGCTTCCAGTAGAAGTATCTTGTGGCTCTGTCTTTAATTCATGCAGGCAACATGCATATTCATCTATCATCACATTCATCACAGTCAAAATTCAGAGATCTTTTTGAAAGTTATTATATTTTCACAAAAAAAAGTCAAAAAGGTTTGCCCTATTGCGGAAGCCTCCCAATACTTAGACCACCCCTACGTACCTCGTGTTGGTGATGGAGATGGACAACGGACATTATGTAGATCGTGCAGATTCGCACGAAGTATAGATGCGGTAAAGGTTACTTTATTCAGAGCATACTGTACATCATTTTACTCAGCGAGTCTGTGGGTCAACTATACCCAAACAGCTTACAATGCTCTGCGGGTCCAATACAACAACGCGTTTAGGTTGCTGTTGCGACTACCGCGATTCTGCAGTGCCTCGGCCATGTTCGCCCAGGCCCACACCGACTCCTTCGATGCCATCTAGCGAAAGAAGTCGGCCTCCCTACTCAGCAGCACCCGCGGGAGTGGCAACAGTATCATAACTGCGATTGCTAAAAATCTGACAGTCCTATAATGTAGAGGAAAGTAACCAAATATGGAATACCGTTTTGTTTTTTACGCATATATGAATCAAATAGTTTCATTTGATTCCAGACAAGATAAGGAGATCGCTCGGCGAACCGAAAATGCCTGGAAAAGCTATTGGGCCAAGGGAGACCTAATGAAAGGTACCGATTTTCCACTGTCCCTAAAGCGAAAGCTAATGGACACATGCGTTCTCCCCGTCATAACCTATGGTGCGCAAACTTGGTCATTGACGCAACTTCAGAAGTCCAAAATCAAGGTTTGCCAGCGAGCGATGGAGCGCAGCATTTTGGGTGTCCGACTAACGGACAGAGTCCGCAACACCGAACTGCGCTCTCAGACGCAAATCGCTGACGTAGCTCTAAAAGCCGCAAAGCTAAAGTGGGATTGGGCTGGTCACGTCTGCCGCATGCCAGGAGAGCTATGGACTAAAGTAGCCACCGATTGGCAACCTGAACAGGCGAGAAGGCGACGCGGTAGACCTAGACGGAGATGGCAGGACGAATTGAACAAATTCCGGGTCGACTGGACGGAGCTGGCCAGTGATCGTGATGTCTGGAGAGAGTGGGGGGAGGCCTTTGCCCAGCAGTGGGATAAATTTGGCTAATAATAATAATAATAATAATAATGAATCAAATATAAAAAATCAAAAACTTTTAATGGTAATTATAAACAACCATATATTTGGTTTTTACATGGTAACAGTCTTGTGTCATCCATCATTATTAATTATGAGTACTATAATTTCTCAAAAACAAAATCAACAAATAGGTAAGTATCTAATAATGGAATAGGTACCCCAAATATGGAACACCATGAATACTATCAAAAACCAATCTTAACTTATATGAAACTTCTTAGGAACTTTGGTCAAATATAAAATTAACTTCAACTATTTACAAATATCACAAATCCAGGTGTCAAACTCTGGACCAGTGCAATCAATGGATGTTTACGGTATTAGAGGTACAGCAAATGCTTTCATAAAATCATACCTTAGTGATAGAAATCAAGTGACCCAAGTCAATAAAATATGCCTGAAGACTCACATTGATACCTTATACGAATCATGTCCCAAAATGGTGTCACACGGTGTACCCCAAGGTAGCGTTTTGGGACCACTTCTATTTCTGATTTATATTAATGATTTGCCTGAGGTTACTAAACATCCTATAACACTGTTTGCCGATGACAGTACCGTGTTGTTCATTAACAATAAGAAACATAATTTCGAATTTGACATCAAATCTACACTGACATCTATTATTAACTGGCTCTCATCGAACAATTTGAAAATAAATCTGACGAAAACTTATTTAATGAATTTTAAACACAGAGGTAATGTCAATCTTGATGTTGGCATTGACTACTTTGGTACTAAAGTGACTGAAGTAGACTCTACCAAGTTTTTAGGTCTAACTATCGACAGTAAATTAAATTGGAAGCAACATGTTGACTCTGTTTGTAAAAGACTAAAACAATTTTCGTATGCTCTCTTTAAATTAAGTAAAGCATCTAAAATATCCACCTTACTCACTTCTTATCACGGGTATGTGTCCTCCCTTTTGAGATACGGCATTATGTTTTGGGGGAACTCGACAGACAATCTTAGAGTATTTAAAGCACAAAAACGCTGTCTAAGAGCAATTTGTGGCTTACAAAAGCGGGATTCCTGTAAAACTCACTTTCCTAGACTAAGACTGCTTACATTTCCAGGAATATACATTTACGAGGTAGCAGTTTTCGTAAAAAATAATCCTGAGCTATATGAAGGGTTTGCAATTGGAAGCCGGTTAGAGGGTAGATTACGCAATGTGCCATGTAGAACAAAAATGTTGCGTTCTAGTATGTTTTGTATGGCACCGAAAATCTTTAATAAAATACCAAAATCTATTCGCGAGCTGTCCAATAGACAATTTAGTGACAAACTTAATGATTTTCTTATCGAAAAAGCTTACTACACTGTGAATGATTTTTTAACTGACCGTACTATTGTTTAAAATTTGGTTTTGATTTGACTGTTTTATTCTTTTATTGACATCATCATTATCTATATTTTCTTGCTGTATTAATTTCATTTGACTAATTATATTAAATGTATAACTTTGACATTAATTTCCTGACATTGTTAACATAGAACGATGATTGGACATCTGATAAATTAATGCATGCTGTTTCATTCTAGTAAAATACCTATATGTTATTTTTATAAATTATAGAACCCAATTAATAATGTAATAATGAATGTTTGTATGCTCTAGTGGCAGAATCTAGCGATCTAGACTAAGTCCGAATAACTGACTGTATCTACCTGATTCATAAACAAATAAATGAATTACTGAATTACTGAATCAATATGTGCCCAGAGCCCGCACATGTGACATTTGATCCAGGTGTCCATATTTGGCATTTCTAACTAATTTAAACTTATATTCATACATTTATACCTAATAAACGAATCCTATAAAATTGCTCTAACACTTTCAAACAAACATGTATACAATACATAGAAGCAATAAACACAATACTTTTTGCGATAACTTTACGAAAAATAATTATTATTTACGTAACTGAGAAAGTTTTCTCTCAGTGACAAAACAAAACGCTCTCACCACGGACAAAGGACTCGCTCGACTGATACGTCAAAACTTGTACGTGCGTAAAGTGATTGAATGAGATAGACGATCACAGCTCCTGGCGTTTTGGAATATTTGTTTGCGAGAAATGCCGGTATTCCAAATTAGGGATACTATTTCATATTTGGTTACTTTCCTCTACAAGTTGGTCCATAGGACAAAATCAATAATTAATTTTAAGTAGGTACTAATCCCTAGTTATAAGCCAACTAACATTGAAAATTGGATTGAATATTATCTGAATAAATAAATTCAATTAATTTATTTATAGATGGATGTTGAACAAGTTGGAGAGGTGCAGTTTAAATGTGCGCAGAGCTTAAGTCGTTTTTACTCTAAGTCTGTAACTAGAAAGAAATAAAGATAATTATTTATAACACACTGCACACAAATAAACTTTGGTACAGAATTAAAACACTTCTTAGTACTAGGTAACACGAAGACAGACAAAAACTTATTAATTAAGAACACTAACACTAGGGTAATTTGTGAAAGAACGCTGGTTTTCGATCAACGACGTTGTTGCAGTGCGCCTCTGGACGTACCAGACCTGCACGGAGTACGGCTGGTACCAGACCACGTCCAGCAGCCGGCAGCCCTTCCTCTCCACAGTGCCCCTGGAGTACTTCCACCAGATGTGCAAGGACTTGTTCTCTACACAGTAAGTACCTATGAGTCTCGTTCATCATCATCAACCTTTAATAGTCCACTCCTGGACACAGGCCTCCCCTAATGAGCGCCATAGCGCTGTCTTCAGCTTGCCGTATCCAGCATCTGCCTGCAGTCTTTCACAGATCGTCATCCCACCTATAAATCAAGTTAGACAAGCAAAATTGCAAGACTATAGGTTTAATAATATTCGAAATAAAGAAGGGACCAAATGCATGTCCAATAGTTCTTGTTGATACACACTGCTATTGCGTCGCTCGTTTCTTTCTGAACTTCGCTGATGCTCTATCGCGCGTGCGTCTCGATACCCTTACTAAACTGACACTTTCATGGTCCATGATGTTGGGCAGTGTATGCGTTAACCGATTTCTATCTTGGCCGTGGCGATCGCAGCGACAAGAATTGACCCCTGCAACTCAGCCCGTGGATGTCGTAAGAGTGAGAGTTGACTAAGGGAACCTACCAGGAGGAAGGGCTTGCTTCTGTGCAAATTAAGGGATCGATTCTTCCGCCGCGACCGGCACGGCCGTTCTACCCTACCAAAATCCCTCGGATTAGAGGTTATTCAGATTTACAAGAGTCTAAAGCGACGACGGTGACTGTGAACCTTATAGGTTCATTACGTCACGTGAAATGGCTTAATTATTTTTTCCTGGTGCTTTTAGTGACGTTTTATGCAACGTCATGACATTCAACGACATATTTACGGTACCTACGTCATCAAAAGGATGACCTAAAGGCTATAAAGGTCATTCTTATCGGCAGGTTTAGGTCATTGTTTTGATGACGTAGGTACCGCAAATATGTCATTAAATGTCATGACTTCTGACTTAATTATAGCGTCATTATAAGAAACAGGAAAAATTATTGAACTCATTTTACGCCATGGGCTCACTAGCTTCTAGTTGGGACATTTAAGTACAAAATACCTAGTTGATGACATATTTTGTGCTGGGGAAGTAACACGTGATAACGTAGGAAGGATACTTTGTAGATTTCTGCGCCATTGATTAATAACACTGACGTGATGAATGACGGAATGAAGTCGTTGTTCATATTTATAAATAAATAAATAATCTCGCACACTCCTGCGTCGCATGTGGAATTGGATTAGTTGCATTTCGTGCGTCGACATTTTTGAGTAAACAACCGAATAAGTCGCGTTTCGTGCGTTCTGCTACCTGGCGAAAAAAATAGCTAAGCCTTTTGTTGCACTTCGTGCGTCGAGTACATTATAATAATTTTCAACTAAGTTTTGACCATAGAGCAGCAAAACTTTTAGAAGTCTCATTATATTATTAGAGGTACCTATCATCTATATGTTTTCCTTATACAAGTAGGTAAGGTAGTCAATGTTTTGGGATAAAAAGAAAGTGATGGCGTACCTAGTTAATTTTACTAGTCTATATTTAAGAGGGCAAGAAAACGCGAAATCGAACAGTTACCTGTTTTAAATTATATGGTTTTCGTTCGTTGCTTGAAATAACAATTACTTGTTAATAATAGTTCCTTTTCTCTTCTACAGTAATAATAGAATACATTTTAGATTACTTATTTGTTTATTTTATAATAATCATTCTACCGATGCATGTTCAGGCAAAAACTCTCGGAGACCTGTTTTGGGAGCTCTAATTTGTAGATTATAATATTGAATATCGACAATAAAAAATTTTTTTTTTAAATAACAAATATCCTATACTTTCATAATAATAGAATACATTTTCGCTATAGGCCTTTATGTAAAGAAAGAAAAAACTGAAGCGAATTCAATTATCGACCGAAAAGGCTTCGAAACAAATCCCAATATCTCCGAAGTTCTAGGTACATCATTTTGACACAATATTTAAACCAAAATAATCTTCAAAATTTGCTTAAACGACAATATTTATTTTATTTTTTAAATCACTGCTATTTTTTTTATGAATTTATAATGTATTTCATTGCGCCGGCGAATGCTGGCGATTTACACTCAGTACCACGCGAGCGCTTATCGAGGGCAGACCTATGTCAGTTCAATCGCGAGACAATAGAAAGTTACGTTTGAGTAGCTCGTCGCCCGCTCAGTGCGTTAAATTAAAAAAAAAGTAGCGCCGAGATGTAAAAGCGCTCTTAACATAATAAGACATTTATTCACAAAGAAAATTATACTAGTATTTACAATTGAAACAATTGAGCTAACTGCCGACTGTTGCAAACAGTCTACAGATAGCTCAACTGATCCATATCAACACCAGTCGGAAGCGTCCCCAAGACGCTGGCTGCATTGCCACGCTGTATGGCAATGCTGATACGCTGTGCCAGATATTCACCAGCTCTCGGGTCACGCGTCGCTTCGACCAGACGCTCAGATAGTTTTTTGAAAACCCGAAGAGCCTCGGTACCCCACGGACCTAGGGTCTCGACTCCAAGGGGAGCAAATGTGTAGGCTCTGTCGAGACCTGCATATTTGCGCCTCTTGAGATCTTCGGCCAAATCTGCCGCCGCACCCGCCCTCACGGATGTCCTCGGAAGATGGGAAGGCGCAAGTGTGTCGACGCATGTAGCGTCCCACACAATGGGCCTCCCCAACTCCCATGGGACTAGTGTCATACCGTCGGGCCTCTTACCATCGTCACGCAACAGACCATTCGGTTCGAGAATAGCTGGTACGTTAACGGTGACAAAGGCCCGCCGGATGATGTCGTTAAGGCTAGCGTGGCGAGATATCCGACCAGCGGCCCTAGTGCACGATAATCCGTGATGACCAAGCTGTTCGACACATAATTAATTTATACGAACGAACAAAGTGTTGTACTTATTTATACCTTTCCATTTAAGTAGGTATTAATCAAAAGAGAATAATAATCACCAATTTTGAAACAGTTACCTACTCTTGACAATCACAGTTTTTCTTAACAAGAGTTATTCTTTAGATTACAAACTTTTACTAAGCTCATACTAAGATCAGCTTTTTTACTAAAAAATCATGAGTTTTAATAGGTACGTTTTGATTCATATTTTTACGATTTCCCCCCTAAAACCTTATTATAAATAATCAACAACATAGGAGTTTTTACAGTTGTCAATCTTTAAATTTTTACCATGAATTTTTTGCGTAAAGCTCTCAAGGTTCCAATTTTTGGGATATTTTTTGATTTCTTAGAAATTACCCAGAGTGTTAGGGCTTACGCACTATAATAACAAAAACCTTCTTTTCATAATATAGTAAATAGTCTTTCGTAAGTCTTCTCTGATTTATCAGGCAACAAACAAACAACATGAAAACGGGAAATATATTCGTTGTCGTGTTGGTACTGCCAAAGTCCGCACCGCATGAAGTACATAGAGCTAAGAGAAGGGTCTGCAGCACGTGAAAACAAAAAACAAACGCCTGTAACAAATTAGGCTAAGAATAATGAACATAGGGTCATAGCAAATAATCAGAATCCTTTTAGTGATTTAAAATGTTGAAATTTATGCCTTTGCCAATTCTGTTTTGTTTATGTATATCTATGGTATTACTTGTTTAAGCTACTCATACGTGCTCGACGCACGAAATGAGACAAAAGGTTTATGTATTTTTTTCGCCGGGTAGCAGAACGCACGAAATGCGACTTACTTGGTTGTTTACTCCAAAATGTCGACGCACGAAATGCAACTAATGTGGACCTTCCCCCGCCACGCTGCGCCGCCGCCGCCGCCACATCGGTCGTCATTTACAAGACACCGCTTAAAATTGAAAACGAAATAAAGTCGTACTTAGTTAATAATAACGCTATACGTATACAAATCGATAAGTACCTATCTATCTAAATTGCGTACAGGAAGACGCGGCCACAGAATGTAGTTTAGGTTAAGTATGGTCGGTTTGTTTGACAAACATTCTACATCGAGTTTGGCTAGTGTATAAGAATTATCTGGTAAACTAATATACCTACTGGTCTTCACGATACAGGCTTGTTCTAGTGTGGAGATCGCAGGACGACTGGTAGTCTGGTATGCCTCGTAAAGTTACCTGCATGCAAAATTTGCCGATTCATTCAGTAGTTTTGGCCTGAAGAACATCCCCACACATCCAACCAAACTTTTCCTTTTATATTTAATACTAGCTGACCCGCCGCGATTTCATTCGCGTGGACTTTATTAGTAGAACTAATGTACATCCGAGTAATATAACCCGAGTACCGCGCGTTTGAAGCCGCAGATAGAAGTTTAGGTAGAACATAATAACCCAAGAATGTGAATTTCTACAAAACCTATTCTTAGTAGGTGCTTACATGCTAACCTAAGTTTCATGCAAAATTTCAGCCTCGCAGCCTTTCTAGATAAGTCTTTTCTAGATTTTCTTGATAAGTCAGTGAGTGGCCTAACTTTGACTCCAAACCATTAACCATTAGAGTGCGAATTTCAAAAAAAAAAACGAAATACGTGTCTATTTGACGGTCTATTGAGTCATTTGGACGGGCTAAAGTTACGGTTCTGAACTTATTATAAAAATGACCTTTGATCCCCTTAAAATACCAATTTCCAAAAATCCATTTTTAACGGGTGCCTATGTCTTATTGGAAACCTCCATGCAAAATTTCAGCTTCGTAGCTCTTCTAGTTCCTGAAATTTCGTGATATGTCAGTGAGTCGCCTAATTTTGACTTCACTACATTGACCTTTAGGGTGAAATTTCAAAAAACTTGAAACACGTGTCTTTTTATTTTGAATCATCTTCCTACGCTACAAATTTTGACGTGAATTTTTGCCAACAGTTAGGTACGGTTCTGGAGTTATTATAAAAATGACCTTTGACCCCCTTAGAACGAATTTCCAAAAATCCGTTCTTAGTGGATGCCTACGTCCTAATACTACAAGAGCTACGAAGCTGAAATTTTGCATGTAGGTTTCATGCAAAATTTCAGATTCGTAGCTCTTGTAATTTCAGAGATCTCTTGATGAGTCCAGTTTTCTCTTCTCTTTTATATAATCTTACATAACATTCAACATAATTTCTTTGGTTCCTCTAATGTTAAAACATGATTGAGAAAAAAAATTGCATGAAAGTGCACTGTTTCACACACAAGCCGAGATCTCAGGAACCCAGTCTATTGAATGACTGGTTTTGATTCGTAGGTTTTTACTAACTATTTAAGCCAGTTTCTTAATTATTTGCGTATTTTTCTAGTAAATAAATAATAACTTGATTTTTGCGCTTTCGCCGTTCCAAAAACGTATGGTCTGTCCCGCTCCTATGAACGCGAAATCCTATGCCTATCCTTTTCGCAAAATGGCCCGCAATGCGCCCTTTTAACAATAAAGTCAAGTAGGTATGTGTATGGGAGGCAACTTCTTATAATTTTACCGTTTTTTTTATTTTCTAGACTCGACGAGACCTTCCTGCGCAGAGGCATCGAGCGAACCAACCTGTTCTTCGGCGGGTTGACCCACATGCCGGACTACGTGGTCTCAGTGGCGGGGGGCCACGACCCCTGGTCCCCCGTGGGGCCCAACGCGACGCATGCGACCCCCAAGTCGCCCGTGCACGTCGTGCCTAATGTCTCGCACTGCAGGGCTATCAGGTGAGAATGGGGGTAGAAGTGAAACTTGATTCGAGAGTATCTATAATTTGTTGTGGTCATGAGGGAAAATATCGCTGCTGTCACAGCGAAGGGCGAAGCGAACCGAATTTATTTATGTTTAAGCATCTGATCAAATTGAACACCTGTGACAGGATTTTTTGAAATTGTCTAAATGTGAGCACTAAGGAATTGAACATACGATAATTTTTAAGTGCTTTAACACAAGCGAAAGAATGAGGCGGTAACATCGTGCCAGCTTAACATTCTTGGTTTCATACCTAATAGCCGCTCTCTGGGCAGAACAATACTGAATAATTTTGTGCGCACTCTCGGGCCCCCTAAAATCGTCGTGAAAAACATAGTATTATTATGCACATATACATAGTAGTATTATGGTATGCGTAATTGCGTTCACGAGTTTATTTGAAATTCATTTAAGTATTTATTTTTTCACTTTTTCGTTCTAGTGGCACGGGTTCCAGCGACACAGAGGAGCTCCAGCGGGTGAAATGGGAAGTGCTCGAATTCCTCTACGAGAAGGTCTTGGGCCATCCCATATTCGTGAGCCGCGCCAGCGCGAGTGTCGGTTCCATGACGGTACTCGTCGGGTTATTAGCTCTGGTGTTGTGCTGACTGTGGATCTTTCTTTTAGCAAATTGTCTTTAATCAATGCACCATAGATATTATGTTTATCGGTTACATTTTTTATTTTGTTCATAACCTATGCATATAATTATAATAATAATAATAATAATAATAATAATAATAATAATAATGCTGGACAATTCACACAGCATTATCTAGCCCCAAGGTAAGCAGAGCTTGTGTTATGGGTACTAGATAACTGATATACATAATAATATACGAGTACATAGATAGATATTTTTTATTATACATAGAAACGACCAGAACACCCTGAACAAATATCTGCAGATCGTACAAATATTTGTCCCGAGGCGGGAATCGAACCCGCAACCTCCTGCGTCGCAGGCGGACCTTCGCCCACCGCGCCACAGAGGTCGTCAAGTATTATGTAAACTTTGAATAAAGTATTCATTATTTGTGTACTTATAAACGATATTTATCTTTGTTTATTCTTATCTTTCTCATTTTAATAAGATAATGAGGATCAGTCACGACTTTTTTAAGTACTCTGTATGCAGATTTGTAGGGACTAATTTTTTTATCGGATGAAAAATGACCAAGAAACAGACATTTTAGTGTACTTACTTAAATAAAAAACACACGCTGTATGATGTATGAATAAATAAATTAATTACAAGTACCTACTAATAGATAATATAAAAAAGGAAACTAAACACAAAAATTACGGAAAGAAAAAACTGGATTTAAATAAGTTTTTATTTTTATTCGTCTTTATGTTGCATGGTACAAAATAAATCTAGACTAAGCTATTTAACTATAACATTGTATTTACT
Organism: Eupithecia subfuscata; assembly: GCA_963564075.1. Taxonomy (NCBI): domain Eukaryota; kingdom Metazoa; phylum Arthropoda; class Insecta; order Lepidoptera; family Geometridae; genus Eupithecia; species Eupithecia subfuscata. The sequence continues at coordinate 391,894 of OY751123.1, forward strand.
TATTAATTTTATACAGGTTGGTTTAGTATACGATGAGCCGTTAAGAGCCTGGTGAGTCCCACAGCTGGGCAACAAAATATTAAATTTCTTTGAATACTGCGCGAATACGGACGAGTCCATAGTCTGTTAATAGATTTTTCTTTTCATTCATGGTTAATAGAACAGTTGGGGCGCTCATGTCTTCAGATATGTTGGAACTGTGTCGGCATTCATTCGTAGGTAAAGCTATCGTTATTGGGGCTGTAACAAAAATAATATCAAATATTGTATAACGTAATAATAATGCCCGCCGACCACGGCGGCCAGTATCATCGGAGACTAGCCAGGTGCGCAGGACATGTTATAGTGCACAAGTGTGTGCGCAAATACAGTTGCACTCTCTATTCCCTCACTCTCATAATCCGATGGGACGGCAGACTGACACGACCGGGGAGAGGTCAAGCGCAGGACCAACGGCTTAATGTACTTTCCGAGGCACCAGGGTGTAACACCGCCAACTTCCTGACTACTGTGAATTTTCCTTGCTAGAAAAACCCCCAATAACAACTATTGGCCAGACCCGGGATTCGAACCCAGGACCTCATAATCAGCGACCGCTAGACCAACGAGGCAGACATGTATTATATTAAGTAAATCAGTCATCTAGTACCCATAACACAAGCTCTGCTTAGCTTGGGGCTAGATGATGTTGTGTGGATTGACCAGACTCGCATGTTATTTTAAATTAATCACACTTTATGTTAAACTAGCTTCCGCCCGCGGCTTCGCACGCGTTGTTTCTATGGAAACGTTTTGAGGTTATTGCTATCCCATGGGAACTGATTTATGGGATAAAAAGTCGCCTATGTTTGATTCCAGGGTTAGACTTACCTGTATGCAAAATTTCAGCCTGACCCGTTCTAAAACTATCTTCGAACCTCTTTAATTTACACAGATTTTACGTTGTTCTGATCAAATACCAATCCCTCAGGAACAAACATTATAAGGGACCATCTCGAGATCATTTTCTATGCAACAGCGAACATAGCCGAACATAGGATCTCCTCTTTTTTTCGAAGTCGGTTTAAAATCACTTTTTCGTTGTTGATTTTTAACTGAATTTGTAAGGTGGAGGGGGCTCTTGTCGATTTCTGTGGGTACTTTGCTAAAAATAATATTTCAAACTTAACAACACACAAATTACCTATTGTAATCTGTGTAATAAAGCGAGCATTTTGGATTTTTTGTTATCAAACATTATTACTTGAGAATGGCTCGAGTAGGTATTCTGAAGCATGGCGCACACCTGGGAAGCACCGCTGCAGCACAAAAATGTACACTCAAATATGGGCTCTAACTCGTAACATTTAGATTAATTTATAACAGACAGCTCGCGGACCACAAGTTAAAGATTTTGGCCCATAGAGTAAAAACTCGCTGCTGGTTTTGGCCATTTTGTCTCAGTAATGTATATAAAAACTAGCTGCATTCTTACTACCCGTTGTCCTATTCCCCGTTTTTCCGTAAGAATGAAGCATTTTCCCGAAATAAAAAGTAGCCTATGTTCATCAGGAATAACGTGGGCTTCTAATGGTAAAAGAATCTTTCAAATCGGTCCAGTAGTTTTGGAGCCCATTCAATACAAACAAACAATCAAATCTTTCCTCTATAAAATAATAGAAGATAGATAAATAAATAAATAAATAATAATGCATCATCTAGCCCTAAGCTAAGCCGAGCTTGTGTTATGGGTACTAGATGACTGATATACATAATATAATACATTACATAGATAGAAACTTTTTTTATTATACATAGAAACGACCAGAACACCCGGAACAAATATTTGTAGATCGTACAAACATTAATTCCAAGGCGGATAAGTAGCATAAGCCCATATATAACGCACGTTTTGTGCTGTGTGGTACCGGTATTGGATTAATGAGCGCAGTGATTGATGGTGGCGTGAGTAGGTACGAGTACTTACACGCAGAACCTCCGCTTAGCGTAAACTTCCAGCGAATAGCCCCGAGGGCATTGTCTGCCCATGATCTCCATCCGCCTGACTCGCTGCAACGTGGAGCCCTCGCGAGCCGGCGCCGGCGGGTGCGCCGCGGCCCGGCAGCTCACCAACAGTAGACTAACCAACAGAATAAACAAACGTAGGAACTTCATTTTGTAAATCAAATTAATTTATATTTTAATTGCTGTATGGGTGTGGCGATGTCAATGCTCTTTATTGAATGAGTGTCATAAACGGTTCGCAATTGTATTTATATTTATTATCTACCTACACAGGAAAATTATTGTTGTGGTGGTATTTAGATATAGGTATAATTATACACATAATATAAATAAGAGACGTTTTTCTTCATATTCGTGTTATTTCACGTGTATTCTTTAATTTTATTATTATTATTGTTGTAAAATTTCAAAAGATTTATATAATTTTTTTGTACTAATTTCATGATAAAACACTAGTTTTGCTGAAGAAACAAGTAAAAAGCATTTGCAAAATATTTTGTACTGTTAAATAATGCAAGAGTGTGTGTACAAACAGACGAAAATGAAGAAAAAAACTTTATTTTTTATAAGAAAAATTAAAAAAATATTCCAAATTCATCACCCCTTTCGGCTCTGTACACCCTTTCCGTGGCACCCTGTGTAGGTATCACCCTGAGGTCGATCTTCGTTATTTTTCACTCACTATGCTCGTAAAACGCACCTTACACGCCATGTATCTTGAACCGAAAGCAAGTGCTGTGTAACAATTAGCACATGCCCAGCGTGGGGATTATGGACATTACCCCCATGAGATACAAGCCAACAGGTCGCTTATGAGGGGGAGGCCTGCGTCCAGCAGTGGACCAATACAGGCTCTTGAGGTTAAGGTTGAGGAAGTGATTACGGGCCCTGTTATCAGAAAAAGGTGAACGTTTGATATGATTTATAAGCCTACGTTCCTATACTTTCTCTCAGGTTTTACCAAATTCAAACAAATCGAATTATTATATATACATACAATATTATATATTTATTTTATTTTTAATAAATTTATTTAGCACATGGAACATTACATTAACAGAATAAAACAATAACAACTAGTATATACAAGTAAGTATATCTATTTCTTAAAAATCTAAGCCGTCACCAGAAGGCAGAGTGCCCAGAATGCTAACATGCTCAGAACGTGGTCGTCTACTCGCCGTTTCCGAGTGGGAATCAGGACTTTGGTTACATATTCTGCCTTCCAAAAATCTAGGTACCCTTTTAGATAATAACACATTTCGGGTTGCCACCTCTTTGCGCTTAGGTTCTCCTTGCCTAGTTGCACACCGTTGTCAGTGTGGTGAAACCGTCGATAAGTTCGGTCACCATGCACTGGCATGTGTCTCTAGTGCAGGACGTGTGTCCCGTCATGGTTCAATTAATGACATCATCCGTCGGGCTTTTACCAGCGTCAGTGTGGCAGCTACCCTCGAACCACGTGGCCTTATGCGAGATGATGGTAAAAGACCTGACGGTATGACTCTGATTCCATGGAAGATGGGTCGGCCTTTAGTTTGGGATGCCACGTGTGTAGATACCCTAGCGCCTGAAAGCGCGTGAATCTTGCAGGGACATCGGTAAGGGCCGGTTCTGCAGCAACATCAGCGGAGTCTCTTAAACGGCGAAAATACGCTAACCTTGACCGAGGTTACCTATTTGAGCCGTTTGGGGTTGAAACCCTTGGTCCTTGGGGTCTAATTTATAAAGATCTTACCAAACTTCTTATAGAGTCCACAGGTGATCGGAATGCTGGCTTTTATTTCGGTCAACGAATTAGCATTGCCATTCAACGTGGCAATGCTGCTAGCATTCTGGGCACTCTGCCTTCTGGTGACGGCTTAGATTTATATTATATATACAATTGTAAATAATAGTATAATTTTCTTTGTGAATAAATGTCTCTTTTGCATTTAATATAGATCAACAAATCGAATAAGTTCTCTTAGTGCGAGTCTCTTTGGTTTCCAGATTTCAGAGGTTCTAAATTCAAACTCATTAAAGGAATAATGACATTGAATTTGGAACATCAAAATATGTGTGAATTTTTTTCCAAAAAGATCCGTACAATGAGTCTTCGAAATTCAAACTTTACCTCTATTCAGAAGGCGCGAACGAAACACACCGCGAGACACGTTACCAAACTTTAGTATTTACTCGCAGAAAATGTGAAAAGTAAAATATTCTCCTCGTGCACAAAGTTGTCCTCGTCTCGGGCGTGATTAAATCCCTCTCGCACTCAGGATTCCAGTAAATCCCTCGCTTCACTCGTGAGTTATTCTAGAATGCGCTCGGGTTTCAATGACGCTCTTAGGATAGGATACTCCTTTGAGCCCTCGGTACATAATCTTGACAAATCGTTCCAATTTCATTTAGAGAACTTTTACAGCCAAACCTTTATTTATTATACCCATGTAGAATAGTATAATATAATGTCTGCCTCGTTGGTCTAGCGGTCAGCTTGTTCAACCGCTGATTTTGGGTTCAAATCCCGGGTCGGGCCAATAGTTGTTATTGGAGTTTTTCTAGAAAGAAAAATTCACAGTAGCAGCCCGGAGTCAGGAAGTTGGCGGTGTTACACCCCCGTGCCTCGGGAAGCACGTTAGCCGTTGGCCCTGCGCTTGACCTCCCCCCGGTCGTGTCGGTCTGCCGTCCCATCGAATTATGAGAATGAGGGAATAGAGAGTGCACCTGTGTTTGCGCACACTTGTGCACTATAATATGTCCTGCGCATCTGGCTAGCCTTCGTAAGACTGGCCGCCGCGCGTGGAAATTCGGCTAGGACATCAGTATTATACATATTAACTGTGTCCTAGTCGATTTTCATTATCTTCTGTACCTACGTATTTGTATTTGTGATTCAATAATACAATAGCTGTAAAGTTATAACAGGAAACATAGTGGTTATTTCAGGAATAACGGCAACTAATGGAGATGAGCGGAGCCATATTAGGTTATATTTCCATGATGACGTAGACTCCGTTTTGTGATAATATTGTGAGCAGAGAGCGAGTATTTTGACGTTCTTACTTCCTACGTTGGACCTAAGTACGTACAATGATAAATGACAATAATGACCCACTGGTCAACTGATCAAAATTTGACCATTTAACTCTTGAAAACTCAATCGCAAGATCGCGATTTTTTTTCAGATTTTATTATACCTACCTACCTATAAAGACTTAGACGAGCTTTAGCTTTGAGTTGCAGTTGGTTATTCGAGGATACAGTATTCGATTACCGAAGTTAAGCAATATTGTCGGTTAGTACTTGGATATTTATTTAAATATACAGTGACCGCGTCATGTTGGCTTTTTGCTTTTTTCGATAAAACAAATCCGTTTTACAGGGTTTTTTTTTTGCAAAATACTTAGTTATGTACGATAGTACGAAACCCTCCAAGAACCAGAGGACTTGCACTTGACCGGTTTTATAATAAACCACCTGTTGGAACCGCTAAAACCCAATGTTTTAATTGCGCTGCCGCGCCCGGCGCGGCCGCTCGGCCGCCCGTGTGCACCCTAGGTACACACCCGCTGAAACCGACCCTCCTAGATAAACATGAACAAAAACTTCTATGCACTTGCCATCTAATAATTTATTTATTTGCTCCGTCGAAATCTGCGTCAGGTACGGGGCAGTACGCAGTAGGCAGTAGGCAGCGTAGGTACTGCGCGGTGACGAAGAGAAGAGACCCAGGCATCAGTGGTTTAGAGTTCCTGTTTAATGGGACGCCATGGCCAGCACAGCAGTCACGTCTCTGAAGTCGTCGGCCCCCATAGATTCACAATGCGCACCCTGAAACCCTCTGTGTCGGTATCAAAAGAGAAGCCTCTTGGCATGATGGGCTACCATTTCAACTAGTGTCATTTTACCGCTCGGACAGAAAGCATGACTAAGTGCTTGTATAAAAATACAAAAGCACTCCTCCAAGCAGGAGAAATGGAATTTCTTATTTTCAATAAATTTAAATGTATTTTTTACCTTTGTGATATTAGCCATATCCTTTTTGCATTAAATATTGTTTTTAGTCTGCATTAAGTTACAATATTTATTTTGTTCTAAGTTGATGAGTGGAGCGGCTAGGTGTTGTTTCTTTTTTTATTTATTTGTGGTATGTGTTTATTTATCTTCATAAAAAGACGTTTAAAATTAAATTGTAAGTTCTATATAAAATATGTTCAGATCGTTAAACGCATTCACTGCCCAGCCTCGGCGGTACGACCCGCAGGGGCGCGTCGCCGCCACACGAGGGTCGAGAGGCTCGTCTGCGTCTTGGGCCATGAAAGTGTTAAAAGTATTTTATAAGATCCTTTTTAACTTGAAAGAACGTTTCTTTCTTGTCCCGGAAACAACTCGTGCGAAGCCGCGGTCAGAAATTAGTTCTTTTTAATTTAAAGTACCTGCCTGAAATTGTATTTAAAGTTTCACGAATCTGAATTCTATTGACTTAATAATCTTCATAAAAAATATCAGTGTACCTACCTACATTATTTTCAGGTAAGTACCTATTTATAAAATAAAATAAATTCGACCACTAATTTCTTGTTCCGTACGCACAAAACTTGTCAGGCTCTGCTCAAACTGTCTGCGTCAAACAAAGTAGTAGACAATTTTGAGTGTCATTTTAGTAAGGTTCTAGGTCGTAGTTCTAGGTATCTACGGGGGAGGCCGCGAAATACCTGATCCACAGATATTATAATACTATACTACCTGATCGAAGGTTTTTGTACAAAAATACAGAAATTTTCTTAATTCTTTATTGCGACAAAAGAAGTAAACTACAATATATAACAGTTAATGCATTGTCCTACTCGCCATATGCTTTAGATAGTAATCAAAGCTCATTATTTATAATAACAGTAGGTATACAAAATATTAGTAATGGAAAATGGATGGGTTTTATTTTGGTCTAATTCTAGCCTACGGTATCAAATATATATTTTATAAACGTTATATTTCTACAAATCATTCATTTTATATCTACGGAACGTAAGATAAGCTTTTTTATGGATTCAACATTTTGTGTTTCTCTTATGCTATAAATTTCCGACAAAAATCTTACATATTTCGGTAAAGCATACATAAACATTGCTTTATTAATATTAGTTTTACTCAATGTGCTTAACATGGCATTACATATAAGGTACTCATTCGGTAATATATTTATACTGCGTTTGGTAAAAAGAGACTTACTTTACAAAATATTTAATTGTTGCAATACCTACTACATATATCGCATATTACTTACGATACTTTTAGATAATATTTAACAATTTAGTCAAGAACAGCAAAAGTACAACTTTAACAATATCAAAAACAATAGATTAGAGAAAATATAGATTTAATATACCTGATTTGATTTATTGAAAAGATATTTAAAAACATATATTCGAGCTTTGGCAAAGAAAATTATATAATTTGATGTGAAAACTATTAAAAACGGCCATTTTATAAAGGCATTTTATATATACTTTATTAGAAAAAAAGTTTAAAAGTTCAAGTGATTACGTCATATCTCTCTACGTCATACATTGCGCATTGGTATGAACATTTATATAATTTGATATAATGTACCGTCAATAGTTAAATAAGTTATAGTTCCCTACGAAATATATATATTGTCAATTGAATACTTCCGAAGCTTATACATTCAACAAAGAGACTTTAAAATATACAATAACTACAAAATAATGTTTATTTACATTGATTTAATACAAGTAATATTTTTGGAAAAAATTCAAAGTGAACAACGAAACTTACCCTACGCGTTTTAAATCACATAACATCTTTACGTATGGAATAAAATTTATTTCTAAAATTAGTAATATACAAATAAAATCTACTAAAACAATTATTACAAAATATACAGGATTCGATTTCGGGATTAAAAAAACAATACAAAATAAAGATTTGTGGAAAGTGCCATCGTGGGAAATGCTCGACCGTTTATGATAAAACTGTGTAGGCGGATGGCAAGACGCGGGGCCAGCCTGCGTCCTCAGTGGCGAAGTGGTGGAAGGGCGCCGTTAGTTGCAAGTTAGTTCGTAGGTTCGATGCTCCGAGGGATCAACCTCCGTTGCTCGGTTGGTCCTACAACAAAATTTAAATCAGAATCAGGATATCAGAAACTTATATAAAAGAAAACTAGAATTATATTATTTTTCCAAAACATTTTTTTTTTATAACATATATAATATTTTATTGACAAAGAAAATTACAATCAAATAATAGAAATAAACTAGAACTAGGATTTACAATTGAGACAGTTAAGCTTATTGCAGACTGTTGCAAACAATCTACAGGTAGTTCAACCGATCCATAACAATAGCAGTCGCAAGTGTCCCCAAGGCGCTGGCTGCATTGCCCCGCAGTATGGCAATGCTGAATACATTTTCTTAAATTTGTCATTTATTTTAAAACCGGGCGAAAAAAGGGGATTTTTAAGTAAAACATGTGAGTCTGTTGTGTAATCCTAGCCCATTCGGTCAGATCTCCACCAGAGCCGGTGACGGTCCTGAGAATCGACCCCAATCGACCCCTCCAACTTAGCCCGTGGATGTCATAAGAGTCGACAAAACTCTATATATAAAATAAATGACTAAATTTTCATCGTCAATGTACGCAATTGTAACATTATTACGTACCTAAGTTATTGAGTCATTGTCCTGTATGTAGCGCGTGCAGCGCTCGCGGTTCGCGGTCAGATGACCGAGTCATTCACTATAATAAAGATTGAACAATAATATTTCCGTAACAACTTTGAGTCAGTGAGCGTCATTCTTTTCAATTCGCTAATATTAAATCGTGTTCTAGGTAAAATTCTCATTGATAATTTTTCAAAATTTACCGCACATATTTATTATAATAACCACTGTACGAGCACGTACATTGTGCATTGCCCTAATTAATGCCAACCGCGCATTTACGCCAGTCATCAATTTTAGCAATACTTTTTATTATATTCAGTTCGCGATCACCTGTCAATCGACACACGCGTCTCACTATCATTTCATTAGTAACTACAGTTTATCGTTAAATATATCAGTTAAAATTTATCTCTTGGTTTTTCTGATATATCCAGCTTAGTTACTATACGTGGTGTACGGACCGTACAACCACGCCTCCATTCCATGACTGTAAAAGGGTCCTACAGCGTCAGGTTTCTGAGATATTCACATAATATAATAAAAAAAAAATATCTCTGAATATCTCAGAAATATATACTTTTGATTGTGTACGGCGATTTTTAAAATAAAACATATGTTAGGGTCACCTACATACAAAAATCTTCGAACCCCATTACCGCTCATATTATTATTGATATGAACCGGACACTAAGTCAAGTCAAACCAGACACATGTTGCCAATAACAAGGAAGTCAAGTCAAACATCCTTACATACAAAATTTCGCATTTATATTATAAGTAGATAAAATGATAGTTACCTGTATTGTAGCATCCGCTTTAGGGAAGGGAATCTCTTCTGTTGATTGTAGTTCTGAAACAATTAGATTATTATTTTAATGTCTTTGTATGTGAAATTTGTATTGGCATGTTTATCTGAAATAGGTTATTATGTATAAATTTTGACTTCGTCCCACCATCCCGATAGGAACCACTCCGGTAGAACCACCGGAAATAAACTTAACAACATGACCAGTGCTGACAGCGGCTGGGTCTACATCACGGGTAGATTTTATTTATTTATTTATTTATTTATTTATTTAATTCGGATTGCCATCAGCTTATCTAATTACAATAGAAATTAAAATAGACACAGAAAGCTAATAATAGGCATTCACTAATAGAATTATAATAAACTACCTAAGTGTGATCACTAAACATTTTTTCGTCGACAATTGCGTACTTAATGAAGCAATAAAATTATAACAAATAAAATTAAGAAAAAAGCAAATAATAAAAATTAAGTGTATAACTACATCATGTGCAAAAGAAGTCAAGAGTCATGCATCGCCTTGCCCTGTGAATGCTGGTATTGAAAGGGTCAATGTTCAACATCTTGCTGAAATCATTGACAGTTCTACTCGCTCGCACTACAAATGAATTTTGTCTATAATTAGTTCCAACATGTTGGACATGTAGTAGGGGATTGTGTCTAAGCTGCTTACGCGGTACATTGAAGTCTAATTTGCTAAGAAGTTCTGGACAGTCAACATCATTGTTGATAATCTTAAGAATATAAAGATAATCAGCTATATTCCGCCTGTTTTTGAGTGGCAAGAAATGGAACCTCTTGCAGAGTTCATCATAGGTAAAAGATTTGTAAGGAATCTTTACTCTAAAACACATGTATCTTAAGAACCGCCTTTGAATACTTTCAATACGATCTATGTACTTCTGGTAGCACGGGTTCCATATCTGAGACGCGTATTCTAGGTGACTCCTTACAAACGTGCAATATAGAAGTTTAAAAGTTTTGACGTTGGTAAAGCTCTTAGAGATTCGCATGACAAATCCCAGTGATCTTGAAGCCTTACTAATTATGTTGTCGATGTGAACGTCAAAGAGTAGTTTTGAGTCGTGGTAGACTCCAAGATCACGACCATTTGACGATAACACACTTACGACTGCTTGGGATGGACCACCGGAGTGGAATCCTCATTCGCTTCTGCCCCATCCTAGACAACTCCTTTAACTAAGGTTTTCGTCACGGTCGCCATTAAAAAACAGGTTTACCCCCCCGTTTACTGGTTCTTTAGGAGATATTGACATGTATTTAGTGCTGGTTTTATACAACTACGTGATAACTTACGACCACGTCAGAGTTTGGTCAAACGAAGAGTTCCTTTTTTTGAATAACTGAGGAATATAATAAGTTAATTATTAGATCGTAGTATCCACTAACCGTACGTCCTGAGCCTAGCTCTCAGCGCGTCGTTCTGCTCCCTCAGCGCGGCCAGCTCCGCGCGCACGTCGCTCGGCGCTGCGCCCGCGCCGCCGCCCGCCACCGCGGCCAGCGCGCGGGAGAGCGTCACGCGGAGACCTGAGGAGACGTCGACGAGGCGGGCGCCCAGCGTGGCCGAGCTTACACGCATGTCTGTTGTACAAAAAAATCATAAAACGATGTATAATAGCTGCGCGTTACGAGAAGACTTAATTACAAGACAAGGGGCTCATATTCCCAAATACCCCTAAAATACAAATGACTCGAAATTCTTTTCATCATGGGTTCATATGTAATGGTTGACGATTTGTTTTATTCCTTGTGGTACGGAAAAAATAAACACAAAAATAATAATATTGTGCCAACACAAGACGAATAGCCGTGAAATAGATTTGTAGAAATTATAAGACAAGAGTCGACTTGACCTCCGTTATTATTTAAACAAGATCAGCTAACTCCGGTAAGAATAGTAAGTTTGTGGTCCAGTGAATCTAACAGTGTTTTTGTTATAATTAGTTTATAAAAATAATTATAACAAAAAACACAAACAGAAAAATATGAGTGAGATGTGGGAGTTTTCACTTTTTATTTCTGTATCATCCTTATTTTAAAGGGGCGTAGAATTTGAACGTTTGAAAGAGCGTAGAATTTGAAAGTTTATGTAAGAAATGACATCACACTATCTTAGTATAGGAAAATCAGAATACGTACCAATACCATCGTCTTCCTCTCCATCTCTGGTATTCTCGAGATCACTCAAGGTGTCGTATTCTTCGTCCAGGGAGGCCGAGCGCAGTTCGTCGGGCTTCATGTCGCAGTCTATGTCGGTTTCCTCGGGAGGCGCTGACGGTTGGGCCACTAGAAAATTATTAACTTTTTTAAATTTTAAAGTTTTATAAAGATGCATTGCAGTTTTTAATTAATTACAGTTTTACCCAAGTTCTCAGGACAATCTAATCTTGGGCATCCATTTCTAACGCAATTCATGTACTTGAACTTGTTAAAGGATTCATTAATTGAACTATACTACACATGCTTTTTTAATACAGGCAGATGCTTTAGTATGACTTGACTGACTCTTTAGTATAACTTGACCGACTCTTTAGTATAACTAGACTGACTTCTTAGTATAACTTGACCGACTCTTTAGTATAACTTGACTGACTCCTTATTATACCTTGACCGACTCCTTAGCATAACTTGACCGACTCCTTAGTATAACTTGATCGACTCTTTAGTATAACTTGACTGACTCTTTAAACAAAACATAGTTCTCCATAGCACCGTGAAACGTGAAAGGTGGAATAGAAGAGGCCTTCGCCCGTCAATTTGCCCAATTTCGTAACGTTTACTCACCATGCTGATGTTCCCGGGTGCGCCTGCAGGAGTCGCAGCGGCCGGGCCGCGAGCGCGCCAGCACGGCCGCCGTCTCACTCACCGAGAGCGCGCCGCGGACTAGTAGCGTCAATTGTAACGTTTACTCACCATGCTGATGTTCCCGGGTGCGCCTGCAGGAGTCGCAGCGGCCGGGCCGCGAGCGCGCCAGCACGGCCGCCGTCTCACTCACCGAGAACGCGCCGCGGACTAGTAGCGTCAATTGTAACGTTTACTCACCATGCTGATGTTCCTGGGTGCGCCTGCAGGAGTCGCAGCGGCCGGGCCGCGAGCGCGCCAGCACGGCCGCCGTCTCACTCACCGAGAGCGCGCCGCGGACTAGTAGCGTCAATTGTAACGTTTACTCACCATGCTGATGTTCCCGGGTGCGCCTGCAGGAGTCGCAGCGGCCGGGCCGCGAGCGCGCCAGCACGGCCGCCGTCTCACTCACCGAGAGCGCGCCGCGGACTAGTAGCGTCAATTGTAACGTTTACTCACCATGCTGATGTTCCCGGGTGCGCCTGCAGGAGTCGCAGCGGCCGGGCCGCGAGCGCGCCAGCACGGCCGCCGTCTCACTCACCGAGAGCGCGCCGCGGACTAGTAGCGTCAATTGTAACGTTTACTCACCATGCTGATGTTCCTGGGTGCGCCTGCAGGAGTCGCAGCGGCCGGGCCGCGAGCGCGCCAGCACGGCCGCCGTCTCACTCACCGAGAGCGCGCCGCGGACTAGTAGCGTCAATTGTAACGTTTACTCACCATGCTGATGTTCCTGGGTGCGCCTGCAGGAGTCGCAGCGGCCGGGCCGCGAGCGCGCCAGCACGGCCGCCGTGTCACTCACCGAGAGCGCGCCGCGGACTAGTAGCGTCAATTGTAACGTTTACTCACCATGCTGATGTTCCCGGGTGCGCCTGCAGGAGTCGCAGCGGCCGGGCCGCGAGCGCGCCAGCACGGCCGCCGTCTCACTCACCGAGAGCGCGCCGCGGACTAGTAGCGTCAATTGTAACGTTTACTCACCATGCTGATGTTCCTGGGTGCGCCTGCAGGAGTCACAGCGGCCGGGCCGCGAGCGCGCCAGCACGGCCGCCGTCTCACTCACCGAGAGCGCGCCGCGGACTAGTAGCGTCAATTGTAACGTTTACTCACCATGCTGATGTTCCCGGGTGCGCCTGCAGGAGTCGCAGCGGCCGGGCCGCGAGCGCGCCAGCACGGCCGCCGTCTCACTCACCGAGAGCGCGCCGCGGACTAGTAGCGTCAATTGTAACGTTTACTCACCATGCTGATGTTCCCGGGTGCGCCTGCAGGAGTCGCAGCGGCCGGGCCGCGAGCGCGCCAGCACGGCCGCCGTCTCACTCACCGAGAGCGCGCCGCGGACTAGTAGCGTCAATTGTAACGTTTACTCACCATGCTGATGTTCCCGGGTGCGCCTGCAGGAGTCGCAGCGGCCGGGCCGCGAGCGCGCCAGCACGGCCGCCGTCTCACTCACCGAGAGCGCGCCGCGGACTAGTAGCGTCAATTGGTTCGCTGGAATATCAACAATTATTAGTTTCTACCAATAATAAAATAAAAAAATATTTTAAATCAAAACCTTTATTTCAGCATTCAAGGGTCCAAAGGATACATAAACTAAAGCATAATAGCAAAAAATATTTGTGGGGAAACTTTTCATGACGAAATGGGAGAACCGCAAAGCTTGGGGAGACTAGGCAAATAAATGAGAGGCGTCACCTTGCGAGGTGGCAGCTAGGAGTATCTGCTGCAGATCGGGCGCGTCTTCGGTGGGCATCCCGCGCGCGCGCATCTCTCCCGCCATATCTGTAATAACACAATTAACAATACATTGAACTTCAATATTTCATATGAAATTACGTACAACAATCAATGTACAAAACGCCACGCTCTACGTCGCCATCTTTGTTACATGGGCATTTGCACTAAAACGTCATGCGAAGGCAGATCTAGCGAAGATGATGAAACTTGCTACTTGATCGACTCCGAGATTGAAGCGTATTCTTATCTTGATTCTACCTATTCACGAGTACACCACTATGATACATTGTACATCTAGGCTAGAAAATGCAGAAAGTGCGTTGAATTATTGTTCCGAATACGGAAGAGGCCGATATCACGGGTTCAGATTCAAAACTTTTTGTCGTTTGACATTATGAAAATAACCATATCTATCAGCTTTTATTTCCAAAAATTAAAAAAAATAACACGTCTATTCATTTCGTCACTTCTAACGTGTTATTTTTTTATCCATTGATTTCTATACACTTTTCTGAAATTCCATAGAGTATTCCGCCCTGCATTTTAGTACGCCTGCAATGACGTACTTTCTACCTTATGTTTAGAAAAGGAATAAGCAACTTTCTGAGCAGCTGTAGTATAAACAAACATCCTCACCTACTCCCAACCAACAACAAACCTAATCTCTTCGACGTAACGTACCGACTTGCCCCAGCGCCTCTGCCACGGCGAGGTCGGCGACCTGCGAGAAGTCGTGCGGCGGCACGCCCAGCATGGCGCCCACGCACAGCGCCTTGGCGCGCAGGCAGCGCGAGATACCCGCGTCCAGGCGGCGCAGACGTTCTGCAAATACATACAGAAATTAAATAACTTGCATTTTGCGTCAGGATTTAATATTTATAAAGTAGATAATGTAGGCAGGAAGGAAAATAGGACTAAGTTCACATTAACCAGTCGAATTTTGCAAAATGGCGTCAACAGCGCGGCCCGATATGGGCTGCCCGCACCGTTGGGGTTTTGCAAGAAGTGCAAACCCTAAAACTGCGTTTCTTGGTGGTTTATGCACTTCAACCTAACAATGGTATCATCACACATTTCTGGCATTTAACCTTTGATGAAAGAAACTACAGATGGAGGGACGCGCATCGAACGTGTCAAGGTTGAAACCAATCTATCAATATCTCCGTGCATTAGCACGGCACGCACTATCTATAGAATCTGATTTGTGGTTGATTCTGCGACGATAATGATATTTATTGTAACGTGATTGGCAGCAAATGGGAATCGTCGAATTGTTAGCAGAATTCGACCCCTTTTTACAGCAAGTGGGATCAGGATGATAGATATGCATACCTTGGTTGGAGAGCGCGGTGTGTGCGGTGTGCATGGGCGGCGAGCTGAGCGCGGCGGCGCGCGGCTGCAGCGCGCCCGCCTCCGAGGAGTGCGTGCTGATGCGGCCCACGGTGGGGCGGCGGACTCTGCACGTACCAGAACTAATATTAACAAAGATAGATCTTTGATGGAGCTTGGGCCCCGCTGCCTCAGTGAAGGTCCAGGAACGGACTTTAAGCCCGCACCGCAGTGAGGTTCACTGCTCGCGTGTCAACTTAGGAAACTTCTTTTCTATGTGCATTAAATTCAAGGGACAGCTTGTAAGTTTGCACAAATTCACCTTCCATTACCTACCATTCAATCGAACAATCAAACAGTAATTGTTTGAACACAAAGAACACAAAATACCAATAAAAAATCGTTTTTTTAAACTATCTACTCACTTGTGCTTCTCCTCTTTATCTTCTTTTTCCTCTTTATCTTCTTTCTCCTCCTTATCTTCCTTCTCCCTCTCCGCACTGCTCCGCTCCTCCCCTCGCTCCGAAGACGCTCTGTCTCGCTCCCTCTCGGCGATGCGCGTGGTGTCTCGCTCGCTCTCGTCTTCAGCCGTGGAGTTGGATTTCTCTGACGCGTCTGACGGGTTGCGAGACACGTTAATACCTGAAAAGCAGAATTTCATATTTTATTTTGTAAACTTTTCCTACTTAGGGCAGCCATACCGATTATTCCGTCCGATTTTTGTCTGATTAACGGATCGTATTGTCTATGGATGGCCTGAATCGACTATCAGAAGGCGATTTGTGAATTTACAAAAGTATGGAACGAACACCTTCGGATAGTCGAATACGACCTCATATAGACAATCTGAGGTATGAGTCTATTTGACGTTATTAACGAGACGTAATCGTGACGTCTCTTTTTAGTATGAGACTTGCGTAGAAATAGTAGAAAGTACTGTATTCTTAGGAATCACTTAGTTTTGCAGCATATGCAGTCAAAAAAATCTTCGGATACATCTAGACTTCTTTATTTCAGCTACTTCCATAGTATCATGTCGTATGATATACTGCTATGGGGGAACGCTGCAGATATTAACACCGTATTTGTGCTGCAGAAGAGAGCTATTCGTGCAATCTATAATATGGGTCCAGAGAATCCCTGCGTGATAAATTCAAAGAAACAAACATAATGACAGTACCATTTCAATACATTTATGAAAACTTGTTGTACACTCATAGAAATATCAATCAATTCCCTAAAAATAGCGACATACATAATATAAATACTAGAAATAAGAATAAACTCGCTGTGCCCACAACTAGGCTACACAAGATAAATGCATCTTTTAAAGGGCAATGTATACAACAAAACTCCAAGTGAGTTGCAAAAAATATCAATAAATAAATTCAAACAAATTGTTAAAACCTTGCTGTGCAAAAAGGCTTACTATAAAATATCAGATTATCTAGAGGATAAAAAAGCTTGGGACGGGTTTTGCTCCAACTCGAAAAATAACAACTAACAGGCTAAAGGTTTCTTCGTCGCTTCTTTACTTTAGTCTACATACCGAAGCGACAGAAATAAAAAAATATAACTTTATTTCCGTGTCAGTGTTTAGTTTTATATTTTGACCTTTTCTAAGTGTACATTTATTGTATTTATGGAAATAAAGAGTTTTTGATTTTGATTTTAAATACCTACTTCTGTCAGCATCTCAACACTCAATACTTTCTGACTCATGTCTTGATTCGCAACGTTCATTCATATTTTCTTACACTCTTCTTCTAGTTTGTGAACTTTGAACTAAACTTGAAGCCTTTAAGCCACCATGAAAGATATTTGACAAACTCCTCAGTGTGGGCATCTTACCTGAATCGTCGGTGGATCTGGACGCTTGGTGCGAGGGCGTGATGTTCGGCTTCAGCTCGGGCTTCGCCAGCGGCGCTTCTTGGATGTGCTTTACCCATCTATAATCAAAATAATCATTTGATTAAATGATTTTAGAAACGGCACTATTTTAGGCCGGTAAAAAACTTTTGCGCTACAGACAACTGGGGGCCTGCTTGTAAAAACTAAAATCGAAGTTTCAGATTAGTTTTTGCGCAAACACTATCTTACTTAAGTGACTTATGAGTAGGTTTTGCTTGAAAACGAACCAGAAACATCAATTTTTGTTTTTTGAGTAGGCATCCTGTGCTGAAATCGTAGCATATAGAGATTTCTATACATAAATATTAAGAAGTCCAACATTGGGGGAAAGTGGCGGGACGAATGCGACGAGCGGAGTTAGTTGATATTCCCATTTGACCTACCGGCTATCAGCAAGACTGACAGGCTATTTTTAGTTGTCCCTTTTCTCCCACCAGTAGGACGAACGAGAAATTTTCGGAACGGGACGGTGCTGGTAGAACGAACGGTACGACATAACGATAATTATGACGAACAATTAATCACCAATCCTTCCGTCAAGCGTGGTGATTATGGTAAATTCCCCTGCTTAGGGGGAGACATGCCCAGCAGTGGAGTTTGTGTGCCGATAAGGTAGGTTCTAACTCACGTGGCATACTCCGAGGCAGAGTTAGCGGAGAGCTCATGCATTTGGACTCCGTTGATGTTCATTAGGAAGAATGTGTTGCGGACCGCGGCGTTCGGGCGGAACAGGACCTTGTCCCTGTGGGGGAGAGACGAGATTAGATTGATGGTCCGTCGCTACCGTTGCAGTACAGGTACAGCTATCAATAATAATAGTTGGATTGAGTTAAAAAAAACTAATATTTGATTTCAAAATCCTTAATATTGACACGATTTTTTAAGTTTTACGAAACTAATAGTGGTGTTAATTCAGAGTTCGCCAAATCTAAACTAAACTAATTTGACAGCACTAAAATTGTAGCTGTCCCTTACGTAACGATCAAAATAAAAATGATGACATCATTTTTAACCCCCAACGCAATAAGAGAGGAGTGTTATAAGTTTGACGTGTCTGTCTGTGTATCTGTCTGTGGTATCATAGCTCCTAAACGGATGAAACGATTTTCGTTTAGTTTCTTTTTTGTGTCATAGATAATTTTATCCCGAGTGTTCTTAGCCATGTTTCATCAAAATCTGTGGGTTTTTTAAAATTTTCAATTTTGTTCTTGTAAGTGCTGTCATATCAATTAACATATTTGACAATGCCCTTACACAGCAGCATACTTTGATATAAGTACCCTTTAATTAATTATTTATTTGATTCCTACTAATTATTTTTGTTTAATTTTTCAGTCATGTCTGTCTTTTTTTTTACCATTGTACTTCTGGTGTTTCCTCTAACCAAATACTTATGTGTGTTATTGTCAAAATAATACTTAAATATAGAATGTAACGACATCAAGTGTACCTACGATGGAACAAATAAACAAAAAAAAATTGTTGGGCTTTGGCGACGTCTCAATTGGCACCATTCCCTCGGAAATCAAATTTGAGATTATCAGATCACACTAATATTGTAAATGCGAATGTTAGGATAGATGAATGTTTGTTACTTCTTCACGCTAAAACTACTGAACAGATTAAGCTGAAATTTTGCATAGTTGAAGCTTTAAGCCTGGAATAAAACTTAGGCTACTGTTCTTTTCCACACACTCTTTCATTATTCAACAATATTTAAGAATATTACATTATTTAACAATATTCCACAAATGTGTTTCGCTTGTTTTTTCATATATAAATCATTCGTCATGAAATTATTACAAAAAAAAAATAAGTAAATCATTTTAAATTTCAAACAATATTATTGAATGAATACACGCAAATAACACGAATTTATATAAAATGTCTCTAAATTTTTTTATTAAGTAAAATATTGTGCGTAATTAAAAAATACGTAGAACAAAAATTGATCCCCTCGGGGTCTAGAATCACCCCTTTCGGCTTAATACACATGTTTCGTGGCACCCTGTGGAGATATCTTTCATGAATATGATGATGAAGGCATATAGTTACCACTTGATGACGGGCGAGAGGTTCTGCTGCTGCGAGGGCTGAGGGATCGGCTTCAGCAGGAACTTGTCGCCTTCTCTCTGCATCAGCACCAGGGAGTCTTCTAACATCAGTGCCTGGAACACATCGACCACATGTTCTGTAAATTACTTATGCTCGGAGAGTGGCTTATTCCTTTACCAAACATCTCAATTTTTCGTAGGTAAAAATTTGCACGACTAATAAGACAAATATAATGATACCATATTCATTAACCATCATTGTCAACCTATATTTAAGCAAATAAATACTATTTCAATTGTTTAGTTCCATGAATCAGTATCTTCATAAGTTGGGTAATTTTCTTGTAAATAAGCAAATACATAATTTTTGCGCTCACGCCGTTCCAAAAATGTATATATGCGCCGTCCCGCTCCTATGAACGCGAAATCCTATGCTTATCCTTTTCACAAAATAACGCGCACTGCTCCCTCTTAATGCCCTCTAGAAATCAGCCACTTTCTTCCCTAGTAACACCAATATTTCCTACAATATACGTACAATTTGATTGATTTACTTTTATGACACCAACAAACGAAATGCTGCGTTATTGAATACCAGCCTTACCAGCACATGTATCTTCTTGTTAGAGTCGTTCCTGATGGCCAGCTCGCCCTCCATCGTGAGCGTGTGCGCCGTGAGGTCCAGCTTGCGCAGCTCGTCCCACTCCAGACCCCCACCCGTGGGCGCACGGACCTCGAGCTTGGACTTGATGCTGCGTAATCTACAATTAAAAAGAATCACATAAATAACGCTGAATATTAAAAATATTCCTTTATCTCCGCCTTGCATACAACATGCATAGAAAGCGTGTGATGAAATGATGTAGAGGTTTGTATATACTTTTCAGTACACAATATGTTCTGAAATCCAGGTCATCGGGGCTAAAGGATTTTTGCTAAACGTTACGCCGATATTAAATTCCGAGCTAGCGAAGCCGTCTAGGATAGAGTCACGAGCGTAGCGAGCGGCTTTAAAGTAGACTGCTGAAGAAGCGAGGGATTTAAAAGGCACGAAACGAAAAATTGTGTGGATTGTCCAGCATTATTTATTTATTTACTGACATTGTAGTGAGCATAGCACAATCGAGTGTACAGCTATCCAGACTACGGAGTCGACACCCAGCACTGACCTGTGTTCGTTCTCCGCTGTCCGTATGGCCGTGTCCACGCTGTGCAACACTTCCTTGGCGACCGACAGCGCGCGCTGTATTCGCTCCGTTTCTTGCCCGTCTTCGGTTTCCACCGTCTTGAGGACGCTTTCGAGGAGCAGTTGGTATTTAGTTAATCTGAAAGGAGGAATAGAATATAATTATTTACTCAGGTAAAAAACAACTTTACATTTCGGTTAGAAGTGCCTTAAAGCCTATGTTAGGTTTAACTAGACACAGAGTTCTCACCTGTTCAATAAGAGGTATTATTAGGTAGGTATATTAATCGAAATACTTGGGTTACAATCTTTTAAGCTATTTGTAGAATAATTACAATAAAAACGAACACAATCCAATGATTATCAGGAAATTCTGTTCAGTATTTGTTTTTAGTTTTTCATTCTATGAAAACTTTTAACAAAGCTTGACATCCGCTTTTTTCAAAACAACATATAAAATTAGATAGATGGATCTTGTTTTAAATGAAACGTATATTGAACTTTTCTCTTGTAACTAATATAAACTTTCTCTAATAATAGTCATAACCTCTGACTAGGTTTAAACTTAGCTGAAGGTAGCTATGAGAGATCTCTCAAGGTCAGTTCCAACAGCGCAATCGATAAATCAAGAACCAGCAAGAGCCTAGTATGTGTATTTCTAACAAAAGAATTTGGTAATTTTCGTCCCGCGTCAGTAGAAATCCACGTTTACAAGGTTTTCAGGTTAAAGAGCCCTGCCGGGGTATTTTAATTCATATACCCTCAAAGACCCCTGCTGGTCGGCTTTTCTGGTGCACTACCCTCTCGCTCGAAACTTTGAGCATTTTCTTCCTTACCTCTGCCACACGCAAGTCCGTAAATACCTCAACTGTAATCCCCACAGCGCGGCAGTTGCTCCCTGCCGCGCTGTGGGGGCTGTGAGGGCCCGGCTAGAAACTATATAAATCCCTGGTTTGATTGGAATGATGTAGTCTCTATTCTGATGACGGAGATACCCTCGAGACTGACCTCTGCCACACGCAAGCCAACAGGTCCTTCAGCTGCAGCCTCCCACAGCGCGGCAGCTGCTCCCTCGCCGCCAGGAACTGGTGCAGGTCCTTGTTCTTGCGACGTCGCTCCCGGAGACTTTCCAACGCCATGCGCTGGTTCTGACAGAAGCGCGCGAGCGTTGACGCGTAGCCGGACTCTCCCAGCTGCGAAGATCATTGTAAGTTTAATATAGCTTATCAGGGGACCTATGTACAGCTGTGAACTGGCATAGGCTAGACAAGACAAACGTGTAAGGCTGTGTTTTATTTGCGACAGTCGAACATTTGTGACGTATTGGCGGATTTTTTTTTTGTTACAATCAGATGTTGGCATTTAGGGTGTTGCAATGGGAGACTGGCCAGGTATCGTGCCTTTCTGTATGAAATGAACATACTTTAATTATCTTATGGAGTCTACATACCAAAGTTTGCGAGACAGCTCGGTGAGTCGGTGCGACAGTTCAATGCTTAGATATATTAGTAGACAGCCAGTGTTTTGTCAACTTGTCGTATCCAGCAGTGAACAGGACTATGATCCATTATGAATGTAAGCGGGTTAACTACGAACCTATTTTGTGTTCGTAGTTAACCCGCTTACATTCATAATGAATTCGTCAAACTACGAAAGTTTTTATAGTAAAAAAGGACTATGATCGTATAGAATAGAAGAAACTTTTAAAAGCTGGCGCGATTCCCTTTTGTTTTCCGTATACTGGACAAAAGACAACCGCGCCAGATTAGAATACTTGTCGTATATGACTGACCGTATTAAGCATCGCATCCGCCACAGCGGAGACGTCCACGAGCGGCGCGTCCACGTTGCTCCTGAGCGCGCGCAGCTCCGTGTACAGCCGGTTGTGCCGCTCGCGCACGGACGGCAGGTTGGGGAACAGGCTGCGCAGGTCGTCGGGCGGCAGCAGCGCGGGCTGGGCCTCCAGCGGCCGGAGGAACACCGAGCCCAGCACGCGCAGCCAGCGCACGTGCGACCCTTCCGATACTATCAGCTCTGGAAGGTGATATTTAGTTATTAGATACTGGGGTATCAGAATTCACTACATACTAATATTAAAAAAAGTAACTCTGTCTGTCTGTTACCTTTTCACGCCTAAACGGCTGAACGGATCTTAATGAAGTTTGGTAGAGATGCTACTTGAAAAGCGCGTACGAAGCTGTGGGTGTTTTAGATTTTTCTGGAGATATTTTCGTTTGTCTCTCTGCTTATATTTCTGTGGCGGTTTTCTATTGAAGAATGTATAGCTTGTCCAGCCACTTATCAAAATATTTAAATAAAATGCGAAAAGGCTTAGTTTTCCGAGTTTTTACCGCCTCGACGCATCTTATTTTTTTAAACCGAAATATCATGCGAAGAAAAAGAAGTAGATGAACGACGCTTTTGGGAGATCAGCTTGCAGCCGATGCTGGTTTTCCGGCAGGGACTGCTTTGTGACTCAGGCGTATTAAATGTCTCTCTTTTTATTGTAGGTATCTTTTACTAGTTTTGATATATGGCAACAACAATCTAATGTATCTCACATACAGCCAAAAATTCTGTCGGATTGAAGAATTTACTCGACTACATGAGTTAATTTATCGAGTAAATGTTTGACTTTCCTTGTAGACCAAGGCCCAATAGCGACTTCACCTAGTCGAAATAGGTACTTAGTCCTAGGAGGGTAAACTCACCGTGTATGACCTCCTGGCGTTTCCTCAGCCTCGCGGAGAGGCAGATGGAGCTGAGCACGTGAGGCGAGATGCTGTCCGCCCATTGCGCTGCTAACGCTTCGTCTTCGTCTGACACGTCGGATTGGGATGCTGGAATAATAGATATTGTGGTCAAACCACTGGGGAAAGTCACAGAAATGTGGAGCAAGCGTGTTCATTGAGTATGAGGATTACGACTTGCGTTGATATTGGGCCCAACATTTTTTTTTTATGGACAATAGACCTCCGTTTGACTGCGATCTCACCTGATGGAGAGCGAGGATGTGCCCGACGGTGTAGCACGAAGGTTTAGACTGGAAGATACCTATTCACCCTTGTCTTGAAGAGAACTAGGTTGTAGTTGGCCGTAAAAAAGGAAGCAGGAAGCGATTTCCATTCCTAAGGGCTGCGATTAATGAAGGTGGAGGAAAACTGCTCAGGGCCAGTGGAGGGTAATCCACCAAGTAAGGGTGGTATTGCGCTGTACTTGTCCTGGAGTGGAAGGGGGATAGTGGGATCAGGTCATGTAGTTCCTGTGAGCATTCGCCGAAATGTCAGTATCATCTTCACCATCAGTCATTCATCACATATACGTCCACAGCTGAACATGCTTTTAACAAGCCTCCTTGTTCCTTATGCATTAATCGCCACGCTTGTCAGGCGGATCGCAGTGAAGGTGTTAAAAATACACCTGTGGAAACTGCTGCCCTTCCTCTGGTAGGTTTCCTTAGTCGGCAGACATCCACGGGCTGAATTGGAGGGGTATCCACTAAGAATGGTCATTCTCACCGTGTTGCTCCGCCGCGACGGTGTTGCTCTCGTTGCTCCTGGAAGACAGGCTGGAGCTGCTGGAGCTGCCGGAAGGGGCCTTCGTGGAGCCCGGCTCCAGGTCACTGGAAGAAAAGAACGTGCGGTAAATAAACAAGTAAATCTGTTTCTATATCCGGATGACGTCACTCTGAAGAGTCATACGCCTCTAGCATGGACAAACCGCAAAGATCTGGAAGTCTATGGATCGCCTTAACTATAAAAATTGCATATACAAATAAACAATTTTTCCGTATAATATGACGGCTATACCAGTGATATGCCGTTTAAACCATAGAGCTTTATAAAAAACATGGCTAGACTGACATCGTCATTGAATAAGAAGTGTTCATACTAACTCTACGGCTATAATGAGCCGGTTATTCCGTCTTTCGTTTAATCAGTAGCTCAAATTCGTTCGAGAAACTTTTAGGCACCGTTTTAGAGTGTAAGCAAGTTTCTAAGAACTACTCATCTAGCCCTAACAAATCAATGTCTTAGGCACTTTAGCATCCCGTAAAACAGAGCATTTCCAAGAACTTAAGTCGATCAATTCACATCACCTATACGCAGTTTACGGATCCCATACATCCATATAACATAAATGTATGTATGAGTTGTTTGTATGTGCAATTACAGGAACCAACCGGCAGGAAGCCCAAGTCCAAACATGTTGTAAAGGCGAGAGCTAATTCCGTCGGTGCTTGTATTGGGAAATTGACAGCGATTCAGGCTATTCATATCTGCACGTGGTTTTAACCACGCAGGGTTTGGCTTACACCCTGTTTTGACCACGCAGGGCAATAGCAAAACGTGAGTGTAAAATGCACGTGCTGGAAGATTTATACGCCGCAGTAACTGAGGTCATCGTGTAGAACGTTATTGTTTCTGAGACTTTTATAGACATTCATTTTGCGTTAGAAAATTCTGAGTTGGCAACAAGTTCAAGTTGAAAATCTACCTTCAAATATGTGATTGCCTGATCTTTACTTAAAGATTATATTTGTACGTTTTTAATGAGGATTCTAAAAATTCGCCAAGTGCTACATTAAATTGTATGATGTTGGCAAATGTATGTTGTCCAATCCATTGTCTGAACCCGCAAAATTTTCATTTACTGGGTTTAAGTTATTTCTGTAGAGATTAGTTTTTAGTTCTCATTTGTAAAATATTCTAAATATGTACCCAATTAGGCGATGTGTTCGCTCAGCGACAAAGCCTTCTACTGTGTGGTGTGAAATAAAATAAAACTACATTTTCTCTGGATACAAGACACAAACATGAGTGAACCTGCGGGCAGAAACACTAGCTAAAAGTATTGGCAACCTAAAATATACAGCTCGATTTATTTAATCCTGAGAACGTGTATTTAGAAAATGATGTAGGTAACAAAAATGTGACCCGAAGGCACAAAACGATCGGTTATTTAATCGTTATAACCCTATTTCAGAACAATTCGTATGCAAAAGGTCGCTTCAGCAAAATTTTACCTGAAAACGTGACCGACTTAGTGAAAGATAATAAAAATAAGAAAACCTTTAGAACTGACTGTAACAACGAACGAAAAGAGTTCGTAAAGGAAATGTATTAGTGACTTACGAACAAGTATATATACTTTTATTTATATAAGATTTTTATATAGTTTTTGCCCGCGTCTTGGTTCATACTTAGATACAACATACAACGCTTAAAACAAGGGTAATGAGCCACCTATTATTGAAAGAAATTTAATAATCGTAGGTACCACAAACAAACAAATGAAACTAATTAAACAACTAACTAAACTAAGCAAAATACAAATCGACTCGAACTATTAAATGTACCGAAATATTAGTAAAGACAGGTGCACCTATTAGGTACAGAAGTTGAGTGTACCCTACCTAATGTAGTTTGTCATACAAACAGGCTTATCACATCGCTCACAGATAGTATAATCTGAGCATCCTTTTGGGAGTTCAAACTGTTAACAAACACAGTCGGTGCACCGGAGTAATGCTGTTACTTGTGTTTTGACATGTTACGAAAAATACGTGCTATTTTGACAGTACGGCAATCATTTGTTTCTCTGTAAGGTTAAATTTACATTTCAGTTTATTTCTTTGGAAGGCGAATAATTTATGTATTCTTCAAAATAATAGCCTCAAATTTTGTTTAAATTTCGCTGAAAGAGGGAAATTGGGAACGGTTCTAGGCCCATGACGCACATGGATGGGGTCGCACCGCCTAGGCTGGGCAGTGAATGCGTTAAGGAATCTCACGCAGAAGCATCCACCACAGCACAAATCCTACTTACATTCTCTACAATCAATCACCCGCCTCCCACGTCACTCCTAGCCGAGCGAGTGGCTTCGGCACAACAGGTAGAGGGTGGTCTGTTGCAGGTGTGTTCAAAATACCTTTCAGATAGAGTTCGCCGAGACAGCATGGCGACCGTCGGCGGCTGTCGCCCCGCCGGCAGCGAGATGTTGCGGGACACACGCGGCGCTGGCGACGCCATTGTAGGCACTTTGTTAACCACTGTTATGTTATAGTTCACCGAGTGTCCACTCTGTACTTCCACATCTGTGTCACTTTTGCGTTTGAATTTTTAATGGTTGTCGTGAAAGATATAGTTCTGCTTTCCTCGATATTTTTATTGGTAGGCACTTTCACTGTCCATTCTGTACTGTTTTACTACATCTGCGGTACTTTTATTCCAATTTTGAAGTTAGTTTCTGGTCAAAGGGTTGCGTTAATATAAAGGTAGGTGTCAAGTCAGATGTGGCCAAAACTAAACTAAATAATATGACAGTACTCAAAATGTTGCCGTCTCTTACACAACGACCGAAATAAAAAGGAAGGCATCATTTTTAGTGCTGTCAAATTGGTTTTGTTTCGTTTTGACGACAAGAGAATTGACACCATTGCCTATCTATTTTGGTAAACTTTAAATTCAAATTGTATGATCTTCTGGGTTGTATTAGACAAAACTGCAAATGTTTTTCCATTCCTATGGACTGGATGTCTGTCTGTCAAACAGCTTTCTATATTCAGATAATCTCATTACAAAACGTTTGCCCAAACTAATCATATCAATTTATGTACTACACGACCGAAGCCATGTATTACTTTTTATGTACGCTAAATACTTTATTCATGAGCCGTAGTCGCTAGTGTTGCCAGCATTAAATATGGCTGCCTTTTTAGTACCGACCGAGGAAGGCTGTAGGTAATCTTGTTAGGGCCTAAATGTGATGCAAATGGTTCTAGGCACAGGTAAGAAATTATGAGCTAGGTCAGTTAGGGTGAGGTTTACGGACGTGATTTGACTTCAATAAGACAAAACTTTCGTAGGTTATTCATACATAAATGCTTGTAAAAGAACGTATTAAATAAATACGTACATATTTAACATTACAAAAAAAACGGTTCGCATTTTCCTATACTCAGAAGTGGTCGAGCATGACGGCGATGAACCGTTCGTGAAGCAAAATCAGCATCACAAGTTCCGAATTGAAGTCCAAAGTAGAGGACAACTCTACAGTTGTTTGTCACCAGTGAGGAACATTGTAACTTGTAACGCAAAACAAAGCTAACAACAAAATTGTGTTAACTAGCTAAGGAATTCCCTACAGGCTAATCTGACTCACACTTGGCCGTTTATCAAACCAGCCGATGATCCTAAGCTACGACATAGGCCTTGCTAAACTGTAATTAGATATTGTCTCGACAGGATATTGAAAAGTTACTCTAGTACGGCTATGAGGAATTTTCTTTTACGGCATTTTTTACCGGAAGCGTTGAATGAAAATTAATTGAAATCTGTATTAAATTGACAGCTGATTGATGGGAGGAGCTTTTATGGCAAAGAGTAGTTTTCAGAAGGACCTTTTGACAAAGAATATGAAACTAGTTTACCGCTCGCGCTTTCGCACGAGTTTTTCCTGGATACAAGTAAGTAGCCTTTGTTCTTTCCTAGGATATAATCTATCTCATTAGTTGAATAAGATCGATAGAGCCGTTCAATCGATCATAGATAACACACAGAAATACTGGCGCATTTTAAATATTGGTATTAGATGCATGGATTTTATTAAATAAAGCACGTTAATTTCAACGCGAATTAAGATTTATATACATTTTTCAATGGTCATGTTTTCAAGTTTGTTGATGGAGGGGCCAGGGGCAGGCCTTCAACAGGTAGGCCAGTTTTTTTGTTAATCAATAGACCTCCGTTTGACCACAAACTCACGTGATGGAAATTGGGACACTCCAGGCTGATTGTGAAATGTTGGATGGAAGTTAGATTTGATTTCTTGACTGGTGTCAAACCAGTAAAAACACTACTTTTATGTCTTAAAGTAGATAAAACTTTCTAAGAGGTAATTTAATCACGAAACTAGTCATTAAAACCGTTGCTTTGCAAATTATCTTACTTTTACTTTGTTTGCGGAATTAATTATCTGTGACTACATAATACTACACTCTACACAGCTCATAATAACTTTTTAGTTCTAAACTTTTGCATCTAATTCTAATTCATTTTTCATGTAATTTCTGTTTCAGATACTCAGAACAATCAGATACCAAAATTATATTATTCATTATTTATTTATAACTCCAAGATAAATTAAATAAAAATAGAGAGGTTAGTCATACGACTATTTTCTGGTGCCATTCTGTTTCCGTTCATCAAATCATCAAAATCATGTAAAATTGTAAATTTTTTATTTGCCGTATGTTAGATTAATAAGGTTTGCGCTGCCTAGATTTATAGGCTCTAAATTTTGTTGAAACAAAAAAAAATCACAACAGAACTCGTAATCAATGGTGCAAAAGTCGAACCCGACCGAAACCGACCGAAAAAAAACACCATATCTAAAACTATACAAACTAAACTTGAATTTCAACTTCCATCCACAGAGTTATCAATGCACCACGTTACCACACTGTATTCTATTGAATCTAAGTTCGAACTCCAAACTCATTTCTAACACCGAACAAGCGACCGCGGGCTGGATCCGCCGTGGTTATACTGATAACAACTTCCTAGTCTATTCTGTGCGCCTGGTACCCGAGCGCGTGGAGTTGGAATTATTCTCACATGGCTGATTTATTTAAAAGGTTCTTGATAGGAGAACAAGCGTCCGTGGGCCGGATTCGCCGCGGCCCAACTGATAACACTTCCTAGGCTATTCTGTGCGCCTGGTACCAGCTCGCTTCGGAGCATGCGTGGAGTTTGAATTCAACTGACTTACACTTGGCTGTTAATCTATTATGGAGCTGCGGGGAAAAACCACTTCAACATTAAGTTCAACTGTCTAACCAGAGCCCATGAATAACACAGTGAATTTTCAAAAAAAAACCCTAGATTTTACTGCACATCATAGCATGAGCATAGAAAGTCGCTGTCATGTCGTATAAAGAAGATCGTAACAAACATTGGAGAGGGAAAACTCGAGGAAATAAAAAAATTTGCATAGTTACCGACAAGAGCTAGGCTCTTTAATTTATAATAACATAGCATTAGAACAACAGCACTGTTTTGCAACAATCATTAATTAAAAACGTCCTCGATGAAGTCACCGTTCATACGACAAAAGATTAATCAAAATTTGATCATCCGTTTGCGAGAAACACACTCTAAACTTACAAAACCCCTCTTTCTGCGTGTCAACTACAAATTTTTGAGGAAAAATGTGGCAGATTTTGGCGGCAATACAATTAATGATAAATAAGTAGCTGTGAGTTGCCAAGAACAAAAAAAAATACATTGGATTGTTCAGTAAGATTTTTCTTACGACATCTGGTACAGAATCGTATATTACAGAGATTATGCACGGCAATCATGATTTATTTTAAGAGTTTTTATTTATAACGGCATGATAAATGCTTTCCGTTTGAGATTCCGAGTCCTTAGTGATTTATTTACGATTTTTGAAAAGGCGCCTCGCAAAATTCTTTACAATTTCATGTGAAATATTGCTAGAAAATTAGATTACAGTGGTTTTCAATGAAAATGTTAGCAAATATCAAAACTTTGACGACAAAAAAAAGTATACGATAGAGGAAGCTGGCAAGGATTAAAAATCATCAATACTCAGCCGGGGTGACCTAATAAAGATCCAGTATCATTATCATCCCCAACAACAATTTGCAATTATTTTTCCAATAAGGAAAATACTGTAGAGAATTTGAAACATATTACCCTCATTGGCCTATTTCCCTAGCACGCAGTAGAACTACGCAGTTCCACATGACGTAACGCTTTCTCAATAACCCCCGTAACGAGGAGCTCAAACACCATAACCGGGGCTGGCGGCTGTTCCGCGCCTTGTGACGTCAACACTACCTTCTCATTATCAGGGGTGCCAGGAATACCTCCGCTATTACTCGTAGTTCATCGTTATTTGTTATTTTATTTTTTTATCTAGCCTGGTTTGTCCCACTGCTGGGCAAAGGCCTCCCCCAAATCTTTCCACTCGGTGCGGTCTCGTGCGATCTCCCACCAATCTC
Organism: Eupithecia subfuscata; assembly: GCA_963564075.1. NCBI lineage: Eukaryota > Metazoa > Arthropoda > Insecta > Lepidoptera > Geometridae > Eupithecia > Eupithecia subfuscata. The sequence continues at coordinate 422,478 of OY751123.1, forward strand.
TGAGAAAGGCGTTAAGGTCGTCTCGCCAGCGCTTTCGTGGCCGACCTCGCCCGCGATTTAATACTTATTTCTTATTGCTATTTCTTATTACTGGTCATATTTATTTATAATACTTAGCGACCAGAAGATTTCGGAGGTCTGTCCAGCTGGTCGAGGAATAATTCTGATGTGTTCGTGAATGTGATGTACTCATATTATTTTCACTGTTATTTTCAATGAACCAATTAGCGGTGAATATGGTAGGTATATGTGATACAAACACGAATACATCTGAATTAACCAGCTGCGCAGTTTCCTGTCAGCTCACTGTTCGTTGATGTAGCAAGTCCGTTTCCACAACTTCTTTCCAGCGCCCACACACCGAGCTAGATCCCTACTGCTGGCAAAGTCCTTTTCCCGTCTCATTGATTCCATCGACGTGATTCAATCAATATCTACGAATAATTTTGATTTAATAACGCAAGTGAACTTAGTAAGCTCAAGGTTTTTCTCATTAGTTGGCTGATCACCGAGTGCAATCAGGTTACTCACGAACAGAGCGAGGGAGTTACTTACTAAGAATCTTGAGTGCAAGAGGGAATTCAGCACGCCCAAGACGAAGACAGCTGTATCCACGAGAAGAATAAATAAATTATTGCTTAGACCATGATCGTTTTGATTTTTGGGCCTAGATTACGAGTGCAAACAAAACTCAAGTCATCTGCAAAATGGACAAGTATTAGAATAAAAGTGGATTCTCAACCGTGTCAGCCCTACACCCCTAATGCGCCCGAGGCGCGCCCCAGGTATTTTCCAGGGCTTGCCTGCATCCAGGTCAAGACTTCGCTTCATGGGGGTTTCATTTACTAATTATGTCGTTATTTTCCACAACAACTTCAAACAAGCTACAATTTTCCACTTTTTATTCGTTTTAATTTAGTAAATGGATTTTACGCAACGCCACCTAGCATTGTTGTACGAAACTTTGCGTTTAAGGTTATTTGACGTAATAGGATTATTAAGTTGTTGGAAAAGTTTTACATTTGATTTGTAACCATAGACGCACGTTTATCTATACTAATATTATAAAGAGGAAAGGTTTGATTTTTTGTTTGTTTGTTTGTTTGTATGAATTGAATAGGCTCCGAAACTACTGGACCGATTTGAAAAATTCTTTCACCGTTAGGAAGCTTACTTTTCAGGGAGTGACATAGGCTATATTTTATCCCGGAATTCCCACGGGAACGGGAACTACGCGGGTGAAACCGCGAGGCGATCGTCTAGTTTATTATAAATGGAAAAGGAGGCATTTGCCCTACAGTGGCACTCTACAGAAGACAGAACCAGGAAGTGACCAAAGAGTTTGGTCCTATACCCAGCAGTGGGTAAACTCGGATTGCGGATGATGATACCCAAGATGAAATGACATCTAATCTAAATCGATCTCCATGTATCAAAAATCAAATCATAACATGTCACCTACCAGACAGATGCCATAGCAGCTTGGTAGATGATGAGTTGTGAAGCGTGGCGCAAGAAGCCGTAGTGTAAACAACACTAATGACCGCATTGTAAGTCACATACCGTGCGAGTACATCAGGGGATTATGATGGGCCGCCTAGTTATTGTTCCGTGTGACTTTGTGGCATATTATAGAGTATCTACTCTTCTTTACTCGAATACCGCATCGGCACACGAACGAATGTTTGGAGGATACAAGGGAGGTTTTGCCATTCCCCACGATTGGCGGGCGGATCGGTAATCGCAGTGGCGGTGTCAGAAAAGGAAGCTGTTGCCCTTCCTCTGATAGGTTCCCTTAGTCAGCTCGTACGACATCCACGAGCTGGGATGGAGTGGTCGATTCTAAAGCCGCGACCGCCACGGGTACACGACTTCACTTTAATATTTAATACGAAACAGCAAAACAGATAAGAGGAATTAAACATCGTATACAAAAAATATAGGTAGGTAATAGCTGCTTTATTCACTCACAGACAAAGGTCTCGTATTTTTATCTGTCAATAGCCATAAGTTGGCAGCTGTCAAAACCATGTTAATGGAATTGAACTTTCAGTACCTATTTAATGAGTTTTAAAATGTAAGGATTCAAAATATTTCCACTAGAAGCAGATCTAACGTAAACACTAGCTAACTAGCTGGAGGTTAGAAAAACAACGAGGTTATTTTCGATGTTCTGCGAAATCTTACGATAATATTGACAACGTAGATTAAGGAATTTTCGAGCTTTTTCATCGGCGATTGTTTTCTTTTAAGCTTTTGATAGATCTACAAACGCTTTTGCTCGTAAATCAAAATACTACATACTACATGGGATAAAATATAGTAGGTACCTAGTGTTCTGTCCAGACAATTTTTTGATATTAAGAAAACGCCTCATTGGAAAATCATCATCGACATATTGAGCGAGCTCATCATAATACATGATTGAGTCCATTGCTCTCGAGTCGCGTCCCTACCAATTTAAAAACGCTTTTGATCGATGCCCGATTTTATTGCAATAAATCAAGAGATATCTCATCCGAATTTATTCCCATGTTATCAAAATAAATGGCGTTCTAATTTTAAATGGCACGGGTCAAGATGGCGTGCGGTCTAATTTCCCGCGCTTCAACGTCAAACTGACATCTGTCAAACAAGATGCCGAAATATAAAAAAGTTTATTTTTTGATTTATCGCTTTTCATTTCGTGATCTAGATGAAAATGAAAGAGTTCGTCGAGGCATTAACGACTGTCTTTTATATTTTCAGCATTCTGTCTGAAATTATTTTTCATTTAGCGCAAGTACCAAACCATACCAAACAATGTGTTGAGAAATATTTTTTCTAGTTTTCCTTAGATAATAGCAACGTCTTTCGTGAAACTACCTAAATGTTACTTTCGTCGTTAATGTCGTCTTTGAACGGGGTTGGATACCTTCAATGTTTAGCCTGTAGTAATTTTTTGTATTGCATTGTATTTTTTTTTCCCTAACGAAACCCTAACAAGAAGAAAAATGAATGGACAGAAAACTGCTATTAGGCGCCATTTTTTCAATATGGCGTCGCGAGCGGCAAAGATGGTAGTTGGAATTCAGAAATAGCACCTCAAGATCTATAACAGCCGCCAACCCATTTTCAAAACTCCCGGAAAACTTTTCAGGTAACCTCGTGTTAGGTAAATAATAACCATCAAACATAACTGGGTAAAATTGTATATCAGCCTGGCAACACAGTGGGTGACGCACGATTAGCCAGGCAACTCTCGGCTACCGGACTCATTCTATCGCCGACAGCCGTCCTGAGCAGACTTGGTATTTTTGACCGACAACTGAATAGTTGTTGCCCAGCCTTTGCTTGCAAAACGAGTCTGTACCAGTTTGGGACCGAACGGAGGTGGAGTCGGTTGAGGCATGCTGTTTTTGTATATACCGCCCAACATTTGACATTGACATGTGTAATTTACGTTCCGTTACCTACTGTCATAGTTCCCCTTGATTTGTGCACCGACTGATTTAAACACATCGGCGGAACGTAAAACGAAAATGTAAACAAAACACAAAAGATCCAACAACTTCAGAAGAGGGATTCCGATAGCAAGGTACGTAAAGTGAAGATTTCTTATAATTATTCGTAATTACTGCTCTTTATCTTGTTATCACCCTGCCCACAAGGTGTTGAGGGTTGACTTGTTAACACGTAATCGGGGTACATAACTCCGATAGTGTTAACAGATTGATTTAGAAGTGCGGGTTTGTGCAGGCATTCGGCCAGGGCATGCCGTCCCTGGTAATGTCGTCACGTACTTAGTGATTTTACTAGATACCTACCTGCATTTTTGGTTAGTTTGAAAGCCTGTTTGTTAGCACGTGGTCAGGGTATCTACTCCCTGACAGTGTTGGCGGAATGATTTGCAAGTGATCGGTATTTGTGTAGGCATTTGGCCAGGGTACTCCCTGGTAACGCCGGTACGTGCCTGGTTAATTCTGATTAATATACTAATGACAATATGTTAAAGTACACTAAATAGCGATTGCTCGATAACATGTAGCGGGTTCACCGTTAAGTAAGTAGGTAGGTACCTACCGAATCTGTGATCGTGGCCGCGTTTGGCCAAGATACATAGGTACCCGCCTAGTCGCCTACTCTATGATAGCTTGAACGCGGGCTCAGCAATTTAACTGGCTGGATTTCCTTTTCAACGTGTTTTTTGTAACCCCAAGAGAAATTTATAAACTTTTGTTTGGATTCTGGTTATCAGTGATCCATGATCGCATTAACTTGTCAGATGAAATGGAAATATGCCTTGAAGAACATTGATGCTTGATAATTTTTAACAGCGAATGATGGAAGCAGTTAGCGTGACCACCACCGTAGCAGAGAACACCGTCGCCATAAGGCGCCAAAGCGCCGTAGCAATCGACGGAGCCGCGACGAACACAGCCAGCCAGGTACCATAGATGCTGACGTAATGTGATCGTGATGGCTGTGCTGAGAAGCGTCCAGCGAACGATGGACGATGCAACGAGAAGCGAGGTAAGTCGTGTAATTCTACTCGAAATCCTTCACGCAACCGTTGATATAGTAGGAAGAATCGAAGCGCCAAAGCAGGCGTACCTAGAACAGCACGTCGCAGCGAGAGGCTAGTTGCGCCTCACATTCGAAGCCGTTGTCGTAATCGGCACTATAGTGAACTTCGTGAATCGAATCGGAATGTATTTGAAGGTGTACTTTATTAGTACCTAGATATAGATATTATGTACCTATGTCAAAATCCGTTGATAGGCTTTGATCCATGCCATGCCTCACTTCTTCAATGGACTACAAAATATTTAGATTTTACCCTAACCAAATCTGGTGGGCCTCACCGAATCGTGATACCAAAGAATACCAACCCATTTATTAAATTTTGATTAGCTCCGTTATGTACTAACCGATGTAGATAGGTGTACGATGATGAAGATTTCATGGCTTTATGTAGGTATGGGATAGAATAAAGACCTCGATATTTACTGCTAGTGACCTGACCACCTTATAAATTACCCAACCTTCGGAACGAATACATTCTACAGGTACCTACGCAATATCTACGCTCAGAATAACTACAGTAGGTACCTAGCATAATAAGGAATAGGGACAAATTTGATATATCTACGTAGGCACTAATTCTAAGTTAAGCATGAAATGAAATCATGGAGCTGTAATATTTTTTTTTTAGTTTTACGATCCGTTTCCGAGTCGTAGTACCACAGAAACATATCTAGATATATTTCTGTGCGTAGTACCTATGTTGCATAGGTATGCATCAGAGTGCACTTGAACCGATCAAGATAGCGACGAGTTTCAGGTTGAGTTGTCGGTGAAAATGCTAATCACAAACAAAGCAGTTTACTTAAAATATTTGTTACTTCACTTGATAATAACGAACGTTTGGCTACTTACGCTAAGAACTTTGTAGTCTAAACGGATAGGTGCCATGCCAACGTCATATTATATCCATGCTCAGTTTGCAAACCCATGAACACAACTAGCTACCTATCTCTCTCTAGACCTACCTACCTACATACCAATGCACGAATGCACCTTTGATTGCAGCGTATTCATGAAATATTTGCTAGAGAAAATATAATATTTAAATAAACTCGATCATAGTCTTGAAACAATGCTCACCTACCTAATTATAGATTTGTAGATGACCAAAACCTCGATAAGTAGTTCCAAGATTTATAGGTATTTTTAGTGGCAAAAGATCATTCACTTTCTATTTTTCTGTTAATAAAACCATGACACGAAGCCGTGCTCGCGGTGGTTTCCAAAATAGGACTTTTGTGAGAACATGCGGGTTCGATTCCCGCGGCGCGGCAGGTATTTGTTCGATTTCCGGATGGTTGTTCGGGGCCTGAGGCATGACAAGCATTAAGTACTTTAATTTATATGTAAAATAATAATGAGCCTTTGTAGGAATTCCGATTTAAACTACGTAGAAAGCGTAGGAAGGTACCTACCTATAAAAACAAAACACAAATTCTAGTGTTTTTTTTTATGGTTTAAGTCATTTCTTTGATCATCCAAACTATTATTTATTGCAATGGACGACTGGAAGGCAAAACCTAAGATAAGTCTTCGCAATCTACTAATTTTTTTTGAACAAGGAATAAAAACTAAGAATTGAAACAAAAACAATTTATGGCAGCTCCTTAATCTAACACTTTTGATGCCCGCGACTCACATGCAACCTTAACCAAACATTTTGTCATTCAGGTGGCAAACTTCTTACGTGTAAATAATGCATATAAATGAAGCAATAAAATATCGAATAGAAATCATTGAGGGTAGCGAAAAGAAATGTGAAGTAAACATGTAGGATTAGAGGAGTAGAGAGTATGAACAGGATGTAAGAGTACGAACGCTAAGCAAGTATGAACGGGAGAACCACACTTTTCATAAAAGTCAACAGTGTGTGAATGTGTAAATATATATAATGTAGTGTAGATGATATAAAATGAACAATAAATAATATACTTAAATCAAACGCTTAAACTAAATATTGTGGGAAGATTCCCACGTAGGTCTTTAAACTAACATTTTCATGGCCCGAGACGCAGACGAGCCTCTCGACTCGACCCTCGTGTAGTGGCGGCGGCGGGGCGCGCCCCTGCGGGTCGCACCGCCGAAGCTGGGCAGCGAATGCGTTAATACGCAGAGTATCAATTACATACATATTTATGCCTGATTATGCTTTGAGTACGAGTAGGTTTTCGGTAGGTAAATTATTTAGTACGATATTATTATACTGTTACACCCTACGTGTTAATTAGAGTTTAAACGGTGAAAACGATATAAGTACTCGTAAGTTGTTTAGGTCCATAATAAACAAAATAGAATAAAATAGAATGGAATCGAATGGAATCGAACATAATCGAATAAAATCGAGTAGGATCGAATAGGATAATAGAAAAGGTATTTATATTTACTAACAGACGCAATTGAAACACGGGTCGTCAGTGACCGTGATCAGAGAATTAGTTACTGCTGGCATAATAAAATAAATTGAGTTTCCAAAGTAAACTACTTACGACTTTTCAAATGAATTTAGGACTGTAGTAGGTTCAATTAAAAATAAACAGAGTTAATACCATACTCAAATAAATAAAATTAAAGGTAAAATACACACCTAGGTTTACAACACCTATAAAATGTAATATACTAGAAGACGATTTTTCTAATTTACTAGTGACGACGACTTTTCTCATTTACTTGTGTAAAGGTTCTCCTACCTGCAGCCAAATCGCGCTTTTTGGATAGTTGTGTTGGTTTAAGGAATCTTGACCAGTGTTTGAGCGGGAAGGGAAATTGAAGGCAAACTAGGCTATCCTCGATTGGTTGATATGTCGTTATGGAGCGGCGGTGAATAATTATGCTTTTATACTAAAGTATCTTCAAATAGGTCGAACGGGACTTTCTAGTCCTTTTTTTTAGATAACTTGAAGTCGTGCAATGTCTTACAAAAATAATTTTAGTAACAATTTACTAGACTTAGGCCTATCAAATTCTATTTTTGGGTCTATTTGAACTCCCTAATCCAATATAGGGTAGTTAATGTAAATTTAAACAATGATGTTGAAAGTTGTAGCTGTAGGTACATTGACAATGAAAATCATTATTATTGCTGCACTGATCATGATATTCTATTGGATATTATACGTAAACGTTTTGCTAATAGTTTAGCAGAAGATAACAATGACATCTTATTGACACACAATTTAATAGTCAGGTATGCAATGCATTTCATGATATTAAACTTAATAATGCTGTCCACGTTTAATTCGAACTTAGTCCGCTGGTTGTTAACTGTGGACATGCGGGGCACAATGATGCGCCGCCCAAAGAGTCTCAGTTAACAGTCAGAGTGAAAAAAAACGATAAGTTATTTTTAAGTCAGGTGAAATTAATATAATTGACTAACAGCTTGTTAACTGTGGGCATGCACAACGATGTGCCGCCCAACGAGAAGCAGTTAATAGACTCAGTGAAAAAGGGAACAATTTGGTTATTTTACGCGTGAAATAATTTTAACGTAGGGTAACCAAATGATATTACATGATGGGTTGTTAATTGTGGGCATGCCAGGCACAATGATGTGCCGCCCAATGAAAAGCAATTAACAGTCTGGGTATTATAAATAATAAAAAGCAATTGGGTTATGTTGCGCGTGAGTTATTTCTAGCGTAAGATTAACCAAATGGCATGACAGATTGTTAATTGTGGGCATGCCGCCCAGCGAGAAGCAGTTAACAGCCTGAGTGATGATCTACTTATTGTGGGCATGTTTCGCTCAGTGAAAAGCAATAAGTTGATGAAAATAGTAATTCTCACTAATAGTTTTACTATAAGCAAATGAAGTGATAAGCTTTGCAACCAAAGCTAAGAAATGAGAAGGAATGCAGTGACGAACTTAACAACCAAAGCCTAACGTGGGAGCTACACATCGACAGACTCTGCGAGAGAGTGGGAAGGGCTTGCTTCGCTTTATGGCGTTTATCGGCTACTCTTGAAGAAGGGATGACCAGAAGCTGTTACTTTGCATCCGTTCACTCGCTCCTTCAATATGGCGTGGAGCTGTGGGGCAGAGCTGCTGACTGGGAGCGAGCGTTTAGGATGCAGAAGAGAGCTGTTCGAGCGATCGTGAGACAATTAAATCCAAGACTTATTTTTGTTATTATTATATATTGTTATTATTTGACGGGCTCATTAGAGAGAGATATTATTAGAAATATTTCGAATCTAATAAATAAATAAATGGTTGCCGTACCTAAATGTGAACAAAAGGGATTCTAAGCTTTGTTAGCTGGATCGTGCTCTTTGATTTAAATCTCTTTGGCATACGTTTGTAAGAATATGGTCTTTTATTCGTTACCTTTTGTTTTTTTTTGATGAAATATATTTTGTCCGCAAGGATAGATAAAGTTCAAATTGAAAAATCAATGATTGTTTGGAAAATAAATTAATGTTTACTTATATGTTAATATTTATAAGCAACGAAGGCACTCGTTGACGGTCGGACGGCCGAGCTGTTAGGTAAATAATAACCATCAAACATAACTGGGTAAAATTGTATATCAGCCTGGCAACACAGTGGGTGACGCACGATTAGCCAGGCAACTCTCGGCTACCGGACTCATTCTATCGCCGACAGCCGTCCTGAGCAGACTTGGTATTTTTGACCGACAACTGAATAGTTGTTGCCCAGCCTTTGCTTGCAAAACGAGTCTGTACCAGTTTGGGACCGAACGGAGGTGGAGTCGGTTGAGGCATGCTGTTTTTGTATATACCGCCCAACACTCGTATTTTCGAACCAAACGACTCGACTAGTAGAAAGAACCCAAATAATATATAAATAGTATATGTAAAAAAAAATCACAAATAAGAAATCTAAACCAATTTTCATTCACCACACCAAACTGCAATTTCAACTCAAACCTTTGATCTAATGCCAATCAAAACCCCTTCAATGAAGATCTTCAAAACATCCTTGAATGAGTCACCGTTAGAAATAACATCGCTAACTGAAGGTGCCACTCGTGAGTCGAAGGTGAGATGATAGCGGCTATAAAGATACACGCAATTTTATTACCTAATAGCAAACACTTCCAGAGTGTTACTCTTAAAATGAATTTCCAAAAGTTATTTTATAGGTAATAGGAGATTGTTGAAAAATTTCAACACTCTCCTTTTCTTACTACCTAAGTATGTTGGGTACATTGTAAAATTATATAGGCCGTGGCGGTCGCCGCATAAGAATCGACCCCTCCAAAAACTATTAAAGTGCTGTATTCCCTTTAGACTTGAGATCTTACAGGACTCTTGGACACAAGAGCATGGCGGGACGCCTGTCCAGCAGTGGACGTACATGTGCTGATGGGGATAGGTACCTATGTTCCGTGTCTGACACAGATTATAAGATTAGCCTGATAATTTCACGGGAAAAATCCCCTTTTCCACGGTAATATTCCATAGCCTGTCCTTCACACGCCATAACCCGTATCTTTATTATCGGAGTGGCATCAACTTTAATGTACTGATAGCTAATTGAATAAAGCACCTACTGTTTAGTGTTACCAACTGTTTTGTTCGTACATAACCAAAACTCAAAAGCTTACTGACAAGGATAACAATATTGCATAAGCACTCGAACAAAAAGGTATGCGTAACGATATGTATCTGTTATTGAAATGCTATTATTGCTATCGAATTCAGGGAAAACAAATAGATTTTTTTTAAATAAGTAATGCTGCACACAGCCTTGCCTGTTGTCTCGCCCTAAGCTAAGATTTACTAAGTAGTCAGTATAATGTCAAAATATTGTACAACTCTCAAAACATTCTATATCAATTCTATCACTACGAATTCCCGCTTTACTACCTTTAATACCAAAAGCGAGTGTGCTCTTCTAAGCATGATAGTTTTGAGTGTTAACTACATCAACATATTCAAGGTCCATTACCATTGATGAGCCATCAATTTATCCCTAACCTCGCCAAAATATCAATTCAGCAACATCAGTTTCAATCGACAAAAAAGCGCATCACGCGCCCTAAAACTATTATAAAATCAACATAATCCGCTCGTAAAAGAAGTTTTCACGTCCCATCCGCATTTTCGGTATAGCATGTCGAAAAATCATGAAATCAGTCGTAAACACGAGGAATATAAATATACGTATGATCATAAAATGTGTTTCAGATGTGGGATGGAAATGTACGGAGTTTACGCTATTTTGCGGGGAATTAGGACGAATGGTTTGAATATTTACTTTTGCAAAACAACGCGTTGAATGAAAGAATTTAGCCAGATTTCTTGTTTAGGTATAACTTTATTTATCGACTAAAGTCCGACTAAGGTCATATCTACTGAGAGGGAGTTCTACAGCTTCGGTGAGTTCCCAGAGTTACCTGAACTGTAGAATGCAATCCCCGTGCCTGGTGTCAGTCAAAATGTTTAGGTTACCTGTACCAATCATAAATTATGTTGGTCAGTAACTATTCTTTTCTTTAAAATAAGCTTACAAAATAATTGAATGTAATTGTAACGAAAATTATGTTATGTTATTCTATTTAACGTGTGATATTATTTACCAATAAAATCTTGATCACAAACATACATTTATAGTTAAAATAGCTTTAAGTTTCTGTAATAAAAATGAATGTCAGCCGTTAGTAAGCTATATATTATAGTTATTCAGTGGTATAACGCCCATACGAAAAATGTAGCATCAAAAACACTACTTTTAACATGGCTCAAAACGGAGCGAAAGCGTCACGCCATGTTATATGAATGAAAATAACTTTTATGTCCGAGACTCTATAAAAAATTAATAAAAACATATAAGGCAGATGAATGAGGAGGTACTTAGGTATAGCCGTTCGTAAAAAATATAACACGAAGAAACGGAAAACGCGCGTAACTTTTCCTTGCGTTAAACATTGCCTCAGTCAAATTCCTTACTAAAACATTAGTCAACGTATTAAACACAGTAATAATCTTTTCAGTAACGGTTTAGTGCATCAGTTTACTGCAGAGAGCGTGGATACCTGAAGCGCTGGCGTTGAGCCAAACTATGCGACCGCAGTTGGGAGTTTAAGTAGCAATGGGGTGATGCGGCACCATTTGGTTCATACAGTTTTGCCTGACAAGAGTGGGCATACCCCCTGATTGTTTTAGGAGACATGTTCTACTGGAATCCAAATGTAACGCTTATTCCGTTATTTAATTTACCCGCATTGGGCGTCAATGTAACCGGGAAAACAATGACAGAATGACAGAATCCGGCTCAATTGGCAACTAGTAGCCTGCTATTTAATGACAAGTATTTTTTTAAACTAGTAAGTTCGGGATTATACCTAGTACCTCTCAGTAATATTAGGACTTAGTTGACGTGGGCTGTGCGTTTAATAAGTACTACATACATTTAAAAGATCATGTCGCGAATAGTTTACATTACGCAGTTAGCGAACTACTCGTAAGGCTGCGTTTTCGGTAGGTAGCACGAGCGGGAGCGGATTTATAAGTTATTTAGAGGAACGTCTGGCGACTTAAATACAACAAGCAGAAAGTTAGTTGAAGTGTTTAGTTTTTTAATCATAAGTGTACTTTTGTAATATTATATTTTTTTAAATTGTTTGTGTGTTGTTCCTAAAATACCCAAGTTACTGTCTTATAAATACGTACCTATTTTATTGTCTCGGATTGTTTGATTTTATTTTGTGTTGTATGGTGTGAACTAAATAAATCATCTATTTTTGCATAAATAAAGAAGTTTTCTAAATGAAGAATCTCATCTCTTTCAGTCTGAAATTTTTCGCAACCATGCCTAGTTCTGCACCAAACCGCATTGCAGCGTTTCGATAGCGCGTGTAAATGTATACAAAATTTACGACAACGCAGCGATGGCCACATGACCTGCGAGGGTATGTATTGAAACTCAGATATATGTATCTCTAGATTTTACTATAAAACAATCGTAGTAGGAAAAAATACCCAATTATGCATGTGAGCGGGTTAACTATGAACTTTATGATATTGGTAGAACACCAAAGTTTCATCCTTTATCGATATTCTAGTGATTTATCTGTTATGTTATGAAGGAATCCAAATTCACTACATAGTATAAAACAAAGTCGCTTTCTCTGTCCCTATGTATGCTTAAATCTTCAAAACTACGTAACGGATTTTGATGCGGTTTTTTTGTTGATAGATAGAGTGATTCAAGAGGAAGGTTTATATGTACAATATAGGGTTACATGCATAATATAGGAGAGAAGCATTGCCCCCGTGCGAAGCCAGGGCGGGTCGCTAGTTACATAATAAATGCGAAAGTAATTCTGTCTGTCTGTTACATTTACACGCCTAAAAGAAACGTAATTAAATTTGACAAAGGTAGATGGTGCCGAGGAAGGACAAAGGATACTTTGAATCCCGAAAATCCTGTGAGAAGCCAGGGGCAGACGCCAGTGCTGAAGTAATTTAGTTCTGTGTAAGCTAAATCATCACAAGATTGGAATTTATTAAGATATGATCTCTGGCGTCTATGCGTCAAACGAAACTTGACACATCGCTGAAAATACTCTTCAGAAGCATATTTTCAGGAACATACATAAACTAGATGTTAACTTTTCTGCAGGTTGTCAGAAATATAGATGTTTCTATGATTTACGATCTGTAAAAGTTTAGTGGGCAGGTAAACGAGGTAACTACCTACATATTTTCGAGAATGTGTGTGTGGACATTACTTTTGCAACATTATTGTCATAATAAATATTTTAAAAGTATTTCCGTCAAGTATTTATAACTTTTGTGATGTGCACTTTCAATAAAACTTAAAATAATTTAAATTCTTATTCACGTAGGTACTTCAGAATACTAAATGAGTTTTTATTCTATCCAGAGATTAACTACCTTATAAAAACTAATTAAAAACTTTTGACGTACTTATATGTACCATCACTAACACAACAATTGACCAGAAGAACCAAAATATTTAACCTTTATCCACTTTATACCACCAACTAACAAATGAAAAAGTACTCTTACACTTGTCGAACAACTCTATAAATCAGCCCGCAAATGACTTGACCAAAACTAGTAAGAATTGGCCACAAATACCAAAAATTGTCCACAATTATTAAAGTTTTCAGTTTACGCGAAACCCGCAATGCGCCTTCGATCGCGGCACGTTTGCAACTGAATACTGAAATCTGTAACCTGCCCGACCAACCAAGAAACAAAGACCTTTCTACACCACCAGTTAGTATCCGACCAGAGATCTAGGACTGCTGGCGAGAGACAAATTAAGCAAATTGAGCTTTAACCTATAAAGAATGAGGAGTGATTTTGTTCGAGTTTTTTTGTTTTGTTTATTTAGTTAGACAACGGATCGGTTGCATTTTCTAATAACGAAAATCTTATTGTTTTTGATACTGTCAATATAAATTTTGATGAAACCTTATGGCACATACGTTTAAGGTTGATTTTAAATATATTTTACAAGTGGTGTTTATATCGTTTTAAAGTCTGGCAGATACCTATAAAGATGGCGCTGAAAATGTGGGAATTGGGAATGTCTGAGTATTTTCGTCTATTTTCGAACGGAATGACGGAAATCCTTATTTAGTGGAACAATGGCTTCTTTGTTTACAGTTAGTTAATAAGAATATATTTATGATTCTGAGATACTTTGTCAAACTAAGTACCTACTGTCTAGAGAAGAATGTAGTACTTAGTTATTGGCTATTAATAATTTACTCAGAAACTTATAAATGCGAAAGAAATATGTCTACCGTTTTCTCTGTTCGTCTGTTAGAAAGGCTGAACGGATCTTGATACGAGGGTAAAATACACTTGCGAGCTTTAAACTGGAATCGCTCCAAGGGTTGTTCAAGACTAATTTTTACAATTTCTTTGCAGTGAACTATGAGTTGAGTTATGTTTTCCCTTACGCAGGATTTATTGGCGACGATAAATTTTGATTTAATGCACGATAATGTCCGCTGCCACACCGCAGCAGTGACTAGACAGTACCGACAGACGTCTTCCATGTCGGCATTCCCACACTAGACTGGCCAGCCCTTATTCCTGACTTGAACCCAATCTGGCATATGTGGGACGAGCTAAAACAGCGGATACGAGGGAGAAATCCAGCTCATCCAGCTCCGGCGCCGATAGAAGCCGATAGATGCAACTTCGACCTATTGCAATAATTCCCAAAATTTAGGTCGCCAATTTAATTAATTTTAAATCTTCTTGATATCACTTGAAAAGTAACAAAATTACCTTTCAAATGATATACCACAATCTATAGTTCATTGTACATAAATTGTAAAAAAATTGTTTTGATCAACTCGCGCGATGAAGCGCTTCCATTTTAAAGCTCGCAAGTGTAGAATATGGAAGTTAATCTGAGAATATTGCGAGTGAAGCGGCGGGCAGAAACTAGGTATTTAAAATACAGGTATGAACATAATTGGTTATTTTGAAAGCTTCCAGATTTTAACGAAAGGAATATTTATTTGTGGCGGAAGCAACAAACAATTCTGTTAAAAACATCGTGTTTTTTACTCGCATTCCGCGTTTATTTATTTTGCGCGGAAATCGATGACCTGCTGTTGAAATTTTCAGTGTTTTTAGCAATAAAATACTTATAAGCTTTACAGTATCATTTTGCACGGTTTCCATGTTACTTTTCACGGTTTCTCATAACTTTCAGTAGATATAATGTTAGGCAAAAAAGTATCTGCTTGTTACACACAATGTATTTTACACTATATAAATTTATTAAAAATCAAAGCTGTCACCAGAAGGCAGAGTGCCTAGAATGCTGGCAGCATTGCTACGTTGAATGGCAATGCTAATTCGTTGACCGAAATAGGTACTTTGTTTATATTAATTATGCTTTTCACCCCCTAGATCTTTGGTCTTATTTGGACTGATGCAAATGTACAGCAAATAATCGTGAATAGTAAACGAGACTCAACCGTGAGTGTTTGTTGGTTCAGGTTAATTAAGTTATAAGTACAGTATATGTTCAATTCCTTTCCAACCACTAAACGCCAGCGTTATTCCTAAGCAAATGAAAGATCCAGCCAATTACGTAGGCTACTAGGATCTCTGGATACAGCGAATTCAAACTCTTCGTTCTTTCATCCGCTAGATGGCAATATACAAACTACACCCCGATGTCAAGTGACGTAGGAGTTGGTTAGCACATTTCCGTACTTAGGGAAGGATGCGGGTTCAAGTCCCGTCAAAGTCGAAATTTTTTGCGATATTATTTGATTTTTTAGAAACTACCGCGAGTGTGAGGGCTTACGCACTATAATAATAAAAACCTTAATATACAAACCAATGCACATAATTGTTGTATTCCACACCTAGATGGCACTACACACAGACAAGTGGCAACTCGCCTGTTATAATGCGTTGTCTGCGGTGGCGCTCTCTGGTAGGTTCCCTCACGACATCCGCGTGCCGAGTAGGAGGGGTCGATTCCACCACGCGCCGGCCAACATGTACTAATGTAACATGTACTTACTTGTTGTTGTGCGCTGTCAGTCGGTTGGGGTCGCTCGCGTTCCGATGCTTCCCGCGGCGCGGCGCGTCGCGCTCGCGACAGCTCTCCGCGCGGTTCACGCCGCGCCCGGCAGAGGGCGGTGCGCCGGCCAACATGTACTAATGTAACATGTACTTACTTGTTGTTGTGCGCTGTCAGTCGGTTGGGGTCGCTCGCGTTCCGATGCTTCCCGCGGCGCGGCGCGTCGCGCTCGCGACAGCTCTCCGCGCGGTTCACGCCGCGCCCGGCAGAGGGCGGTGCGCCGGCCAACATGTACTAATGTAACATGTACTTACTTGTTGTTGTGCGCTGTCAGTCGGTTGGGGTCGCTCGCGTTCCGATGCTTCCCGCGGCGCGGCGCGTCGCGCTCGCGACAGCTCTCCGCGCGGTTCACGCCGCGCCCGGCAGAGGGCGGTGCGCCGGCCAACATGTACTAATGTAACATGTACTTACTTGTTGTTGTGCGCTGTCAGTCGGTTGGGGTCGCTCGCGTTCCGATGCTTCCCGCGGCGCGGCGCGTCGCGCTCGCGACAGCTCTCCGCGCGGTTCACGCCGCGCCCGGCAGAGGGCGGTGCGCCGGCCAACATGTACTAATGTAACATGTACTTACTTGTTGTTGTGCGCTGTCAGTCGGTTGGGGTCGCTCGCGTTCCGATGCTTCCCGCGGCGCGGCGCGTCGCGCTCGCGACAGCTCTCCGCGCGGTTCACGCCGCGCCCGGCAGAGGGCGGTGCGCGCCAACTAACAACAATAATCATTTAGTTTTCAAGTGGCAAAAGAAGTTGTAGTTACATCCGGCAGTAGATGGAGTCATGTTGATGAAGTCTCTTTATTTGCAGGAAAAAGAAACACCAACTTTACTGTAGTATAAAGTATAAAAGTATTTTATTACTAGATTCTGCCCGCGGTTTCGCACGCGTTAATTAAAAAAACATTGTCCAGCGGACAAAATTGTGAATCTAAACCATTCCCAGATCCCCTTGAACACACACAAAAAATTTCATCGAAATCGGTCCAGTCGTTTGAGTGAATCTAAACCATTCCTAGATCCCCTTGAACACACACAAAAAATTTCATCAAAATCGGTCCAGTCGTTTGAGAGAAGTTCAGTGACATACACACTCACAGAAGAATTATATATAGTAAGATTACAATCCTAATATCGTAAAGTATCATTTATCAAACATAATAGATAGGTTAGTTCCTAATAAATAGGTTACAATTTACATAATTAATTTACTTTTAAATGTTACTTTAGGATTGCTAATTCAATTTGTAAATAGCGCTAGCTCCCACCCTAGGATAACATGTGTAGAAAAGTTAGCTCTTGCTAAAAACGTATTTTTTTGTATCATCATCACTTCATCACACTAATATTATAAATGTGAAATTTTAGATGGATGTATGTTACCTCTTCACGCCAAACCCACTGAACGGATCGGGCTGAAATTTAGCATACAGGTAATTCTAATCCTGGAATCAAACATACTTTTTATCCCATTAATCAGTTCTCATGGGATACAAATAACCTTTAAACGTTTCCATAGAAACAACGCGTGCATAGTCGCGGGCATAAACTAGTAGTTCGTGTACTATAGTCAATAGTTAACAAAAAAATTAACTGTAAACATTATCTCAAAATGAGATAACAGTACTAGCGCCATCTATCGGCGAGTAGCAAAACTACAGTTTCACAAACCATCCGCACCGCCCATTCTATCGTTAGAGCAAACGAAGGACAACGAACTCCAATTTATCACATTCTCTGTGTGACTCGCTCAGACTATTTACGCCGCTCATAGCTGCATTCTGAATATGCGCAGAGAAGAACTTATCAGCGGACGAAAATAATCTCAGCTAATCACTCGGTAAAAAATGACTTGGTACTCCGTGAACCGCGCGGCCGCGTAGCGAGGGTAGCCATAGACGTAAGTAGAGCAACAAGGTAGTACTCACGAGTTGTCCTTGTCGGAGTCTTTGGCGGCGGCGTCGCTGGTGTCGACGTCGGCGTCGGGCGCGGCCGGCTCCTCGTTCGAACCCTCTCGGCGCGTTTCACCTGGAAATTTGTATTTTTGTAAGATTTGTGTATTAAGTACCCAAAAATTAATTATTAAAACCTTTTTACAAGTCATCATATTATCCAAGTCGGAATTGGAATAAAGAAATATTTTTTAATGCCAAGTATTAAAAACTATCGTATAGTTTGACGAATTCATTACGGATTTAAGCGGGTTAGCTACTAACCTTATTTGTGTTTATAGATAAGGTTCGTAGTTAACCCGCTTACATGCAAGAATACAAGAATACAAGTGTGTTCTTTTGGACGAAAAGGCTCTGTCATTTGATATAATGTTGTTGAAAACGCGGTAGAGTCAGTCGTTGATCTTTGGCACAGCGCCTCTTTCGTAGGTGTGTAGAACTTATGATTTTATGAAAAAATTTATGGCGACATATTATTATTATGCTAGTAATTTTCCGATTCCGACCGACTCGACTAATATAGTTACAAATCTATTTCAGTCAATTTGCCTTCAATCATGTTATCAGCGCCATCTGTTATCGAGTAGCATAACTAGAGTTTCAATCTTTGCTTTACTATTTTGAAGACAATAATCATTGTATTGATCTTTTCTAACAAAATAGAAAAAACATTATAAATTTTATTTTATTTAAAAGGTATAGAATAAATCTAAATTTTATTACAAAGATCCAGTTTATCTTATAATTTTTTTTCGGAGACATTTCTTATTCGAAGGACCAACACACGTTTTGTTAAAAGAAAACCGATAAACCAACACCCACATATAAATATAGAGTCACATTAGATAGCTCTACCGGTTCGACCAATTAAAGTTCAATGCCGTTCCGATAAGAATGCTGTAAGAGACCTAAGATAGTAAATACAGCGGCAGAAAAACTTCCTGATGGCAGAATAATTTCATTCGGAAAGGATAGGAAACATTACAATCGAAGACCCATGTACATAGTTGTAATTTACTAGGAAACAATATATAAACAATAATGCTGGACAATCCACACAGCATCGTCTAACCCGAAGCTAAGCATGTTTTAAATAAAATAGAAGTACATATCATACAATATAAATAACATGGTTCTTGTAAAGAGAGTTAAATCTATACTAATATTATAAAGAGGAAAGGTTTGATTTTTTGTTTGTTTGTTTGTTTGTATGAATTGAATAGGCTCCGAAACTACTGGACCGATTTGAAAAATTCTTTCACCGTTAGGAAGCTTACTTTTCAGGGAGTGACATAGGCTATATTTTATCCCGGAATTCCCACGGGAACGGGAACTACGCGGGTGAAACCGCGAGGCGATCGTCTAGTTTATAATAATTAGAGGTATTTTACTGTTCGGTATCTATCGTAGTGAATTTATCTGGTACCCGAGTGTTTTACTCGCTCTGTATACTTTAGGGCTTGGGGATGCTGTTTTGTGAAAATATCCCCTGAGTTCGGTTACTCGACATGGTGATTCAATAATTATCATAATTAGTAGCCTGAAGTAACCCACTGTCCATTCCTCAAACGGTTTTCCTACACAAGTTCTGCTTACTTTGGGAGCTATATTTTTGTTTATACCACCTTCGTGGCAAACAGGCTTATATAAAGCGGTTACCGCAGCCTGCAACCTCAGGGATATTACAGCTAATAATGCTGTGTGAATTAAACTAAATGGAATACTTAATGCGACCAGCATAGTATTGCACATGCATTGTTTTACATTATTGACATAACTGAAATGTGGCTTTGGAAAACACCTCGACCACGCGTCATTTCAGTATTACACATTACAATAAATGACCTGACTTGAAGCGAGTATGTTCCACGTTGTGTAGATATCTCGTGACGTTTTGATTGTGGTTAAGTGGATCTTATAACCCCCTGATGCAAACACTTGTATTTTCCTATACATGATCAACACAATGGGTCAAAACTAAATTATTTTTGCTTTTTTATCATAAAATATGGCGTAGAGTTAGAAAATACCATGGGCTTTTGTTAGATAAATCTACTTATGAAGTAAGATTTTGTGTGATATATGAAAATTAATTTTGGTAATAGATAAATTGATGATATTTACAGGGCTAAGACAACAATGTTACAAAAATGGCGAAAAGCACTTAATGACGTCCCATTGTGTGGTGGGCCCAGATATTTCCAGATTTCAGCAAATCTTTGTGCAGCATGTAAGGATTGTGATGCACATTATACATTGTATATAACTTAATGGTTCTCATAGTTCCTATTCGCTGTGCTTGCAAGCTAGCTCAAAACCATGCTTTTGGGAAGATGATGATAAGAAAGAAAACTCAGAAAAATCTTCTTCCTTCGTGTAATAAGAAAGTCAAAGTTCTGTCAAACATCAAAATCCTATTATTAGTATTTACGAGTATATTCACTGGCCAGCTTCTACGGCCCGTAGATACGCGCCGCAGCCGCGGCCTGGAGAACACCTGCGCCATGGGCAATGACGTTTGTTGACAAGTGACAAGTTTGACAAGACAGTTTGACAAGTGTTAAATGATAGTACTAAAAAGTCTTTTCTCAAGTATTAACTAGAATTTATGAGATACTTTGAGCTACAATTATGGTTAGAGCGAAGCAATATTGTAATGTGTAAAAACGAAGGCAATAACTATTGATAAGATCAGAAGTGCTTTACGAACTTGGCATAAGGAAGGATAGTGGACTGTTTTTATGACTAGTTATTATCAAGATTCTAATAAATAAACGTACCTTGAATAAAGAAATAATAAGAAGGAAGGCATGAGTTTGTGCCATTGTAACTACAACCTGCGTATTTATAGAATTGGGGTTGAGAATTCATGCCATCATCAGCCTATATCAGTCCATTGCTGCACAGGCGTCCCCTAATAAGCGTCATAGCGCCTTGTCTTCAGCTTGCCGTATTCAGCATCTGCCTGCAGTCTTTCGCAGATCGTCATCCCACGTGGCCGGAGGGCGTCCTACACGTTTGCCGAGTCGCGGTCTTCACTCAAGAACACGTTTACCCAAGCGGTTGTCGGTTCTTCGCGAGATATGACCTGCCCACTGCCACTTTAGCTAGCAAATTTTTTTTTAAGCTATATCGATAAATGTTGTCCTGGTCAGTTCGAATCCGATCTGACAGACGATCGGGACAGCATGCGAGATGACGACATTCTCAATTCCAGTCTTTAAGTACGCAGGTTAAACTGACAAACCTTTGATTTACAAAATCTTAGAGATAATCGTCAAAGTCAAGACTTGAATAAAGAGACTTATTTGTGACGAACTGGCATCATGGAAGAAAATCAAATAGGCCCCTTGCTTTATTTTTGGCGATATGTGAGGCGTTTGGTAATAGGCATATGAATTGATTGACTTATTGAAATAAAGCAGAATTTGAGAATGGGCTCGTAGCTCGTTTGACAGTGACCTATCTATTCCAATTTCATGGACCGCACACTATCGGGTCCTGAGCTTACTCAAGGTTTTTAGAATATGTCTTTCTCCTTCTTTGAGATCTTAGTGTTCAACACTAAGATCTCAGACTCCTTCACCGAGAGTTCATAATCGCTGTCGACATCTCCACAAAACATGCCAACGTCTTGGTTCCGAGGCGTGTTTTTTCAGCGTATATTTTGAAAACACGATACCCATTCACCCAGTTCCCAACGGAAATACCAACTTATTTATCAACAATCTGCATCGGAGAGGTCAACAACCTTGTGACGTCATTCGCAAAAAACATCCAAACTAAACATACTACACTACTTTAAATGATCATTTATGATTGGGTTTTGAATATGATGGTTTTTCTTAGGGTGTTGGGGTTCTTAGGCCCGTATTATAAAAGTTTGCTCAGTCATCGTTCTATGCTTGAGTACCGATGTTCTATGGCAGAGGCGTTATGACACGATATGGCGGTCTGCAGATTTCGATCATAGCGGCGAATACCTTGATCGGCTACAAAACAGGAGGTACCCGGTTTTCTATAATATTAGGGCTAGATGATGCAGTGTAGATTGTCCAGCAATATTATTACTATGACGCAATTTTTTTATGATTTGGAAATATTTGTTTCGAGCCCATGAGTATTTTTTTATGTAGGTATACCTAGGTACTTCCGACCGTGGTTGCACTCCCGTGGAAAGAGCTGCCTATAACTCTCTGGGATCATCATCTCATCCACAGCCTATATATTGGTCAACTGCTGGGCGGAGGTCGCTGAATAAGCACCTTATTGGCTTTATCACATAATATTTTAAGACGTTGGTGGGTTCAATTACTTACCGGATAGTAGTTTTCAAAATGAGTGTAGTGTGTAGGGTAGTGCCCATAATCACAGCGATCATATTGCCGCCGCAGCTATATGATTCCTGGGTTTATGGGCACTACCTCCTACATACAGGTGATACAAACGAACGTTAGAAATTAAATTATGAGAGACTGTCAGTAAAAGAACTTTTAAAATCAGACCAGAAGTCTCATAATTAACTTCCGCTACGTAGTTCTGTCCTCGACGTCTTGGATATAAGATTACAAATATTAGTAAGTATAGAAGATAAATCATTAAGACGTAAAACAGAAGCATGGGAATGCAAATGGCCTGTCAAGTTTAGAATAATTGCATTACATTGTAGGATGTTACGCATTCGCCCTAAATGAGAGCGGAACTAGAGTCTGGGAACGTGATTGCAGTAACGATAATGTAAATACTGGCAGAAGTACAAATTGTATTGACTCCCACTGGCAAGTTAATAAAGCATGATTTAGGTAGATTATCAGCTACCAACCCTCCATTCAAGGTTGTAGAGATCGCTCTTTTCTCTAAGCGACAAAATCACCAACTGTCACTTTTTTAAATTGTATTGTTGTAAATTGTTTGTTCCATTTGATTTAAGTGCGATAAAGTATTATCTTTCTACCACGCACGGCTATGTTCATCGTCATCTATTTTTACAGCCTGAAGGTAGGGGCGAAGCAGCCTCCTCACTTTTATGGGGTTCTGCGCTAGTGCATTACCCCCAGGCTATAGGGCATAACCAGCCCAACTCCTTGAAGGAACACATTCAATTAGTTTTGTAGTTTCTATGCAAAGTTTCAATTTCAATTCCATCTACATGACGAAGCATCAAAGATCCAAACATCTTTCAAAACTGAGTCTATTTGGTTCTATCATTTTTTTCCTAAACTTATAGTTTCGGAGTAAATGACTAAAAACTAATATCTGCCTAGGGTTAACGGGCGGCGACAGAGCAAGTGACGTCCCACGCACCCGGCGGCGGTCACTCAGTGAACTTCGCTAGTAATTTGGTTATAACTTCGTCAATTTTTATTGTAGAACAAATATTTTTGCACTGTGAGATATGGATTTCTTAGCTCTATAAATCTGCATTCTCAACTAAAAACGTTACGGATCCTCAATGAGGATCCGAGCACGCCGCGACGACGCCGCGGGCACGCAGTGTCGCAGATTGCCAGTGTACCTACTAAGTAACATTACATTGATTTACCTCCCTAATCCATCCACTAATAAGCGATGAGTCGAGCCGTCCGATTGTCATTCCCGTCCCGTTCCGGAAGTCTATATATAAAAGGGTATCCTTCTGACCGTGAGTCACGCGCCCAATGCTGCACGCTGCCCCGGTCGCGGCTATTTTCGACGTTAATACGGATTAAAGATAGGCCCGGTTTATTGTTGCATCGGAGACTAAATCAACAGCGCCGTAACAGTCCACGAATCTCTGGGATGAGCCTCCAATAATTACGGGCTAAGCCCATCATCACTGACTCTGTAGAAGCATGTGGTTTTAGGCAGGCCTATGTCCAGCTGTGGACAGCTGGACATAGGCCTCCTCTAATAAGCGCCATAGCCTTGTAGGTGTTAGACGCCATGAAATATTCATTTCATGGTTTTTTATGGAAACTAAAATACGACTTCAAAGTCCTGAATATTTACACTTTTAAAGTTACACACATTATTAAAGTTTTATAGGACCACCTCGAGAGTACCTATCAAAATGGACAGATAAATCGGTGAACATATATAAAAAAATTAAAAGGCGAACATAAGACATCCTCCTCTTTTAAAATCGGTTGAAATATGACGAACATTCACGTAGAATTATCTAGGTAGTTCGCAAGGCAAGCAAAGAAAGTGGTGGTAGGCCTCGGACAATAAATAATGGAAGTGGAAATGATTGTTTGACGTGTTTACAAAACATGCAAAAGAACAGAGAACTAGACTAAACATAGAATATGACTCGACAGAAGAATAATCCATTCTGTAAAACCCAAGATTTATCAAAAGCAGGATTTGAACACCAGCTTAAAATTAGTAATCGGACTAACTCTCGCTAAGCTGATGAAACTTGTGAGCCGTGCTCGGAGGGATGCCGAACGCGCGCGTCTAGAACCGCACTCGCCCTGAAGAAGTCCCTAATCGTCCCAGAATTCGTCAAACTACGATAGTTTTATAGTAAAATTGTACCAAATACCTATAGTGGTCGTGTAAAAGAGGCCTATTCATATATTCACCAGCTCGATTTCGTGAGTGAATCACTCATTCTATTTGCGACTCTTAGTGGTTCATTTTCTATTTTTTTATTCGTAATCATCACTTATCAAAATGCACAATGCATCTTTCCTCCGTTCCGCGGCAGTAAAACGGTCAAATAGGTGTTTTCCAAACACAGCTATATTACTGCAATATTACTCGACTTACATAATGGCTACAAACGAAGGAATAAAACTATGGTAAAAGTACAAGGGTATTACTGTGCGAAGAGCAGGAGCCTGAAATAAGTGAGAGCGCGAAAAGGAACGCCAAAATCACACACACCTTTTGGCGTTCCTTTTCGCGCTTTTACTTTAGTGTACGAGAATTAAAAATTTACAATGAGCTAGTCGCCTTTGACAGGAACTGAGAAACAGTGGCGCAAAATAGGGATAAGTATCGAGATTCGAGAATGAGGGAGAATGAGGCATATGCCCCACAATGGGATGATGTGGGCTGATTGTACTTGGTAACAGGTGGTAGACAATGTTTTTGGTTAACTCTACATTACATATTGGACATCTCGTAAAGCTTTACAGCCGGTCTCTCGCATGCTGATTCGTTGACCAATGATTTCAAAGGCGCCTAGACATAGAAAACTGCATATTTTGTGATCAATAAATGCGTACTTACCTATCTGCCAATTGATAAGAAAAGTTATGGAATAATAAAAAAAAATATGGATTCTGGAAGTCATGTTAACAATAAATGAATCAAATTGAAATTGTGATTAATTTATTGGACAGACTGGTCAACTATACCACCTTGTATACTCGTAAATTGGCAAGAGGTCAAGCCTTTTAATAAGTTTGATCTGAATTGGAAAAACCGGCGCGACCTACAATATCGAATGCCACACCCTCACCTCGCCACTAATTCAAGGAATCATTTTCATTACTATATTTAAAATATTTTACTTCACATGTCATTATAACAATAAGCGCCTTTTCATAGGTCCCGGTTTCCGTGTAGCCGGCGCCGGGTACGAAGTGTATGGGCATATACCATACCTTTCACAGGTACCGGCATAATTTGCATACAATTCGCCACCCGGCGACCGGGACGTATAAAACGGCACTAAATTCTCCCACCGCGTTTGTCTATCTGTCTGAACTGAAGCAATAAACTCAAAAACAACCAACTCATTAAGGACTTGTTTAAATTGGCCGATATATTACGATAATTGTTGAAGATGCCGGAAAAAATCATGCTGACTGGGAGATTTTTTTGACATAGGCCGCGTAAACTTAACGCGAATAGTAGGGGTGATAGTGGCGCCACTACATATTTAATTTAATCATTAAGTTATACAAAGGAATTATAAAAAAATCGGACCGCTGGTAGACGATACCTATCACAAGCTTTTATTTAATGTATCTGTAATAGTTTTGTTTTGTGTTATTCAATCAAAAACCTTGTTTGGAGAGCTTGGTGGCCACCAATAGGAACTAAACTCTTGAAACAAGCATCTGCCTAAATAATACAGTACAAAACTATTAAAGATACATTTAAAAAAGCTTATGATAGATATCGTCTACGCGCGGTCCGATTTTTTGATAATTCTTTTGTATAACGTAATTATAAAATTAAATATGTAGTGGCGCCACTATCACCCCTACTATTCGCCTTAACTTTATTAACGTATTATTCGGCATAAATGAGTCCACCATGAGGCCTATCACAAGAACAGTGAAGGTTAAAACAACATCAGGTGCTCAATGGTCGTTTCATCTCAAAATGTTCCAAATAAAACATAAACTCCATTCGTTCACACGTCGCGTTTCTTACACGTGGTACAAACTACACCTGACTAAGGTAAGGAGCAGACGGATTATTTAAAGTAGCAACCACTCGCTTGTTACTTAATGTTTTGCTAGTCAAAAAACCCAGTCGCCCACTTTGTCAAAAAATTAGTAGGCCTGACAAGCGCCTAAATAAATAAATAAATAGTTTTTATCGTTAGGGGGTAGTGCCATAATCCCCACACTGGGCATGCAGGTTGGGGATCGCAGTTCGGTGGTATGTCTGTTCTGCGTATTACGATTATGTTGATTAAATTAAATTCAGAAACAAACAGTTTTACAAATAAAAACTGCTAGTTTACAAACACAAAGAAATAATGTCAATAATTGAGATGACAGCTAACATTCGTATACAAATTCTCACTTATTTAACAATTTAGCTCCCTGTTGATTGATTTATTTTTTATGGTTAATTTAATAATCACATTATTATTTTTTCATGCACTTTTAATAGGGAAATGATATGTACTTCTCAAGTAGTAATACTTTAAAATTATAATATCATTTGCTAGGAGCGAGCGGTGCACAGTGAGTGGTCGCCACGGCTAGCTCGTCTGCCGCTCGCCTAAAACACAAGTAGCACCAGCAGACGCATGTTTTCGCGTATATTTCCGACGTCTATAAACTATTTTATAGTTCGTTTTTTAAGACCACGGCTACCGTAAACCTTTTGGTGGCGGTTTTCAAAGAAAACTGGGGTTTTTTGAAAGAGAAAATCTCTTCCAACTTACAAATGAATTATCAAAAATTTTAATTCTTCAGAATTACAAGAAAAATTAACCATTATGACTTAAAATAAAATGCTCTCGAGCTAATATGACGATATTAAAACTATCATTAGTCCAAGTACTTAGCTATATTTATTTCTATCAAAGACTCATTATTAGGTATACGGTCGATGATGCTGATGATTAAAACCCATCGGTCAATAACAAATAAACAACAGTACGAAACAATGACGACCTAACAGTCAATAGGTAATCATAATTCTAAACACACGACACTTTCTATGAATTGCATTACTTCCTGCTTCATGCAACTAACCTGTCATATAACAAGGTTTTACTAATTAGAAGCCACAGTAGGTATTACAATTGAAATTAAATAAATACATAGCTGGGCAGTTCACGTAGCTCTAACCTTGCCCCAAAGTAGGCAGAGCATGTGCTAAGGGAATCTATGGATCGTATTTTGCAAGCTTGCTGGTGTAGGTCTATGCTGGATGGACGTTTATGCCATAGAAAAGCGTTACTCAAGTATAGATCGAGGACTGAGCAAGCTTTCATAGTGCTGGCCTATTACTCTTAATGCCGCCTTAATAATGTACGAAACGAAGAAAGAAGTATTAAAGTAACTAAAGTAACTCTCATTTGGTACGAATGTAAAGTATCAGAGAAAAGCAATACCTTCTCAATATAAATAAAAAAATTGTCCTCCTCCCCCAGTATCATAACAAAAAAATATAAAAAACACGCGTTTCATTTCATTTCTCCCTTTCTGTGACTGATGAATACATGTCAGATTCCTTTTTGCATGAATTGGTTGAAATCTACATCATTCAACACTAAACAGTGGAAAATGTCCGATAAATAAAGAGCAAGTGAACCAAACATTGGTTTAAATAACAAGGTCAAGCAGTGAGTAACCTAATTCTAAATCAAACGGATAAAAAAAACAAGAACGATCAAAACCAGACCAAAGACAAATAAAAAACACAGACAAAACGAATGATTGAGACAAAAGACTATTCAATAGAATCGGGAGAATCGATATGAACGGCATCGTTCACGAAATGTTTGTTTTTATTCTGTCTGGGATTTTTGCAACGATTTTTATGTTCACGGTTTTTATCGGGGCATAAATTAGATGTTTTTGATAGTAAAATAGGCATGTTCGTGTTTATGTGCCGAAATTATTTATTTTCGACATTGACAGGTGTGTTATGGATCTGGGGGTCTACTCGGAAAACGAAAACCGAATTTCGTTTACGTGCTAAACCAAAGCATAGGTAACTTGCATAGCGTTTGCCCGAAAACAAATCAGAAACTTCGATTTTCGAGTACGGACATAAAATTTTTGAGTGAAAAAGCTTACCTTTAGAGCTGCTGAAAAGCCAAGAATTTTGCTTCATAGACTGGGAATGCTTCTTCTTTACTATCGGCATGTCAACAATACTAGTCTGTCGACTCCTGCCCATGGAAGGGGTGCCTTTAGACCCCTTTTTCTTAGCCTTCTTCAGCGTACCACTATGACTCTTTCTCAGTGTGTTCACCTTCAAAGACTGGCTCTTCCCGCGCGCCTTGCTCTTGCTTCTAGAAGCTTGTCTGCTCAGTCGTCTTCTGTGCTGTTCTATTTGCTTTGTAGTGGGCTCTTCATCAGAATCAGTCTCTATCAAAGGTTTTATGGGTGGCGTATTTTCGACGGTCGAAAATCGCTTTTCTGTATCTAAAAACAGAGTAGTGTAGTTTAAAATCTCTTCGAATGTTAGGAGTTTATCTTCCGGTACTACTTCTACTGGTTTGGTTGATGTTGGCGTTTTCTTTCGTCTCAGAAAGTTAAGTGCACTGACTGAAGACCCTTTGCTTGTCTTTCTTGTTTTAGGCGCGTCTGTGTTACTGCTCTTCCGACTATTACTTTGACTCTTATCTTCCTTTCTGCTGTTTTTTCTGATCTGATCAAGTAAATTTGAAGACCCGTTGATAGAATCTCCGTCTTCGCTCCAAAGGCTTTCTCGTGACTTTTTTTTGTCCGAGTTCTTGTCTAAATCTTTTTTGTGCGTTACAAGCCACTCGTCTCCGAGATTCTTGACCATTTCTAGTGGATTGGAGAGAGACATAGCTTTGCGGTGTGTTTTTCTGAACTTAACGTCTCCTTCTTCGTCTGTGACTGCTATTTTGAGTGATTCTTTGCTGATGGTGGGTGTTTTGCCAAGTCTGGGCAGGGCGTCGTCGCTGGCCGATATGGCGTCGCTCTGCCCGTCTGCCGACTCGTACAACGACTCGTCACTTTCATCTCGTCGCTCTATAAAAGGAATGGTTTCTTTTAGTTTGGTTTTCTCAAATCTGAATATGAGAATACCATGCCGTTTTCGTTTACTATCTTTGCCTATTTATGGAAGCTTTAAGACATTTAATCTATTCTATTAAGCCTCATGGATACCAAAAAAAACGTAACAATGTCATTGCCATCAATCATATTCACAGACAATGGATTAATGAGAAAAAATCAATTGATAGATGATTGATAAAGTCGGATGAGTCACGTCGTACAATTGTAACAATTGGGACTGAAAGTAGCAAAACCTACGAACGATTAGGGTTACCATTACCAATGGTTTGTTGCAGCAAACGCGTACTTTACGTGTGTAACTTATTCTATAGAAATTGAATGTTTATTTAAGAATAAACTATTAATTTATGAAATATAATATTAGTTTTGCAAGAGACTGGCCCTCGTAAAAGTTTTGGGAAACTTGTGGCACTGTTATTAATTCTGTTCCATATTTAAGTTTATAAGCTATTGTTCACCTAAACATAATACATTTCTTATAATATCATAACTGCCTTAATTCAATGCATTCGAGACAAGTGCTTCAAATTCTTCAATGTTTAAATGTTGACAACCCTAGTCAAGAATCTCAAAAGGAGACAAAAACAGTCATGATTAACAATTAACACACAATAACAGTTAAGTAAGAATCACTTTCACATACATTTCGTTTTCTATAAATGGACACATTGTATGGTGTAAGTAGCTTTCTGAAGAATGTTAATTTATTTAAGGAGTATCTATGTATTCATTTATGGTCAAAAATTTGGATTACAGTCACACTAGGGTTTGCTCTTTGAGTTATTGTGAAAGGTGTTATCATTCAAGAATGCGTTCGGGAAGCCATAAGGTTCCCATAATATTTCATTCAGGCTACGATAAACAATGTTATCTAAGCTAAATGTAACCCACAGCTAATCCCCTTCTAACCTTAAATTACCAGAAGATAACTTTTATAGCATTTTAAACTAACATTTTTAAACCGTTACATAAATATTTTGAAACTAGGAACATTCTCATGAAAAGTTTGTATAACAGATCAAAACTATTATATCAATACGATGTCTAGTTTTAATATCTTTGTTATGTGAATACCAAAGTTTCATCTTTCTAAGGCATGATTTCATCAAACATTCTAAAGACCCCCTCAATTTATAGTACGAGTCATCGCCATCGCCATTTTAAAACTGGCTTTGGGAAATAACACGTGTTTTACACGGGCATGAACTTTCAAAAAATGTGTTAACACTTTTCCTCTCCATTATGAGATTGGTAAAACAATTTTATACAGTTATTTTGACTCCCAAAACTTCAAAGGAAGTCATCTTAAAAGTACTTTGTGCACGAAAAATTTTTTAACTACTTAATAACGGCTATTTTATGATAACGTTATGACATCATTTAACGGTTACAACGGAAGCGCTTATTTTTTGCACGTTCCAAAACCTAATTTGAATACAACCTTGGTGGTAGCCTCTATGGGAGATTAAGAAGGCTTTGAATAGGAATAAATTCAATGAGATCGTATTAGGGCATTATTAATTTTTAATAAGCACCTTTCTGACCTCGAATTAGGTAAGCTATTATTGGAACTGGTTTTTTAAACAATTTGACTCTTATTCTTATTTGTCCTGGACACTTACATCCCTTTGAAAAAATCGGACACATTCAAAATTTAAGATATACTAAACTAAAGTAAACGTTCTGACTCAATCGTTTTAAAAATAAGTTTTTTTTTTATAGCTTTGCCCTCCCTTCATATAAATAAACTGCCCCTAAAATATAAATCCTCCACGGAGGAACTAAACATGCAACTCGCATTCACTAATGAACTGGGGTGGGCCCTTGGCCGAAATATTTAACACTATTTCCGTTTTATTCTATGAGTGTACTTTAAACATATTATTGTTTACATTTTGTTATTATTTAGTTGCGGCAGTTTTGTTTGTTTATGGTTTCTTTATGTAGTTTACTCAATGATTATAAACCAATGCAGGGTTATTTTAACTGTAAATCAGTTTTTTTATATTCGGTTATGAAAAAGTAATTTTGATTTAAAAAAATCGCATAAATGTAACTACATCCTAGTTCCAATTGCTACATTGTGTACTGAATAAGCCTTCCATTGAAAAAGTTTCTACATATCCTCGACTCCAAAAGTACAACGAAAACGACAAGGAATCTCAACGGAAAACAGACATAAAACAATACATACCAAGAGACACTTTCATATCAAGTATATCAGAATACCGTCTCCTCTCCTTTTCACTCTCTGTCGACGTCTCTCTCTCGCTCGACTCTCTCGTAGGTTTGAGGAGACTCGGCTTCTTCTTCCTCAGTTTACTAACCACTCCATTCTCCTTTTCTGCTGCTTTTTCCGAAACAGGTTTCGGATCTCTCTTAAACCACATCATCTGGACCATAACACTTTTTACACTAGCACAGAAGCTGTTTCTTTCAACGTTATCACGTTAACTCACTTTCACGTTATTATTACCTAGCTTTCGGTAGCGTTCACTATAGTGAATCTGTTATACCAATGCAAGTAGTGCATTGCTTTTATTATCACTGCAATCCTGTTTTGCCAGTTTATTTCACTTTGTTTACATTGGATATCACTCCTTCCGTTTTTGGCACAATTTCTGAAACGTTATCAAATGAAGTGACGCTTTTGGCAGACGCGGATGTTTATAAATATGGATTGTCGCCGTTGAGTGCAGTTCAGAATAAATTCAATACCTATTTTATAAATTGTTGAACTCGCGAGTTGACGAGTTGGAATTGTTGTGCTGTATGTGACTGTATGTGCATATGTGCGTAATACGTGTAGTGATCTTCTTTTTCACTTTGTTCACTAGTGGGCGAAAAAATGAAGTGAAGAGATTAACACTATATTTCTCGTTTGATAATAATTTATATTTTAAAATTTGATTAGTCTATGATCTTATTTTTTAAGTGGAAAGACAAGAGATTGATGGCAAATGATGATGATAAAAAAGAATTATATTCGAAAAGTGACGCTGTGGCCGACGGTGTGTCACAGTAGGTCTAGAAGACACCTATTCACTATAGACTTGAAGAGACCCAGTGAACAAATTGGAAGGCTTTGGGAACACCTTCGCCTAGCTGTGACTTTGAACAAAAAAATTAAAAAGCTTTTGATCTAGTTAAGTCAAGAGCATGCCCTGAACAACACTAATTGTGTACGGAGAAGATATCAGCAAGGATTTAGAATTGTAGCAAGGTTAATTAGATAAACAGGAGATCTTAATTAAGTTGTAGTTAATTATTGTAATTTAATTGTATGAGTTTATTGTCAGTGGATGAGTCATGCAAAAAGCGTGAAGCGATAGATAATGGATTATAGCCGCTGCATTGTTTCGTGATAAGTTTTTGTAATAACATTATATTACTTAGTTACTAGGTTAAATACTTGTGTTTCTATGACACGTGCATGACGAGCGCTGTAATTTTTAACCTACTTTTGAATATTTTCATTTGATCAGTATTTAGGAATACATGTGTCCTATAAATGTAGATTTTCATAATAATATATCACCAAATTAAAAAATCTTGAAGTCAAGTTATCATTACTAACCAAATAAAACAACAAGACAAAATTTAAATTTTAAAAAACCCGCCGACGTTTATTGGCTGAACAGATTTTCATGAAACATGGCTAAGAACACTCGGGATACAATTATCTATGACATAAAAAAAACTAAACGAAAATATGTTCATCCGTTTGGGAGCTACGATACCACAGACAGATACACAGATACACAGACAGACACGTCAAACTTATAACACCCCTCTTTTTGCGTCGGGGGTTAAAAACAATGGAACATAACACCATTTCAACGTGATATCTATTTGACAACTTTAGTCCCTTTTTATAATTAACGATAAAATGTTAACGTTGCAAATAACTTCAATCATGATAATTTACAATAAAATTATTTTTATGCAGGGTATTAGAATTCTAACAAAGCAGAAAACCTTCAATACTCCATTCTATCAATTTCCTATACTCTATAAATAGTCATTATCATTCCCAATGCAATGTTTAATGTTAAACAGACACGTTATTCTTTGTACGAATGGTATAAGTACTAATATTTATCGGACAGGTCAATGTTAGCTTATTGATGGTTGGTTGTGAGTTACATTGAGGAAGGTTACCGTGGTATATGGACAACCTGGGATACAGAGATTCAACATATTAAAATACTGACAAATAAATAAATTTTGCTGAACCATTTTGTGTGAAATGAATAAAATAATACTGGAATCTAGCAATTTTTTGTCCCATTTGCACTGGATTTAATCCATTGATGGATTAGATTCGTCTTTTTTTCACCCTAATCCGTCGATGGTTTAGAAAACGACATTACAAGATTTTTTATACAACATTATACACACTACATTGACGGAACAACCACACGACACGTTATTGTTCTATCCCTAATAAATCATCTATTCGGTATGAATTTCGCAAACACTATCGAAAAATTCTCACGAAAAGCTATCAAACTTTTTCTAACTAAACTAACATTGCATACAACACACACATGCACACAACACAAATACACTCACAGACTTGCACAGAACACTAACACACACATACACTGACACACACACTCACAGGCACCCACCTTACAATCACATGCTAGCAAACTACGAGTATTGTAAAACATTATTATCTGTTTAATTTTAATTTCAATCTTTCAAAAACGCACCTTCCAATATAACTGTATGTTACGGAAGAGCGGGACCCTCTAACACAGGTATCTCTACACTTAAAAGAGGGTTCCAAACCCATGCTATGTAAATTAATTTAAGTTTACTTAATAAATATTTGAATTTGTATTTGTATTGCATCGACCATTACAAAAGCTAGTCTGACTTCAATTGCTTTCATAGCAGATCCCGGCCACCACACTGCCTGATAATATTTCGCGGCGACCGGAAGGCGCTGAGTTTCCGCACGATAGACGCCCTGCGACCTTCGACGGTGCTTTAGCTTATCAATATCATACATCTGAACTGAACCTGTTGTTTTACATAATAATTTTATGTAGGTAGGTAGTAGGCAGTGACCTTTCCTAGAGTGCGGATATACCTAAGTACCTGATGGACAACTACCAACCGGCCACACATTCTATTATTTTGGAATAATATTGGGAATATAATAGAAAAGGTATAAACGCATGCACGTAATTAAATTCTATAGAAAGAGTTTGAGTAAACAAAACAATCTCCGCTTAACTTTTTGAGGCTAGATTTCCGGCATTATTTATTTATTTAAGTACTTAAAGAAAGTACATAAATAAATAATGCAGGACAATATTGTGTAAGTATTTTTATAACATTTGGATACTCTACATTGCCCCACGATATACGTTAATTTGATAACCATCTTACTCGCCTATCTACTCGTAATTAATGTATTAATTGTCTGCTTTTGATTGTATTATGTGTAGAGTATCAAAGTAAGTAAATGTTTGCCTACCAGCATTATTAACTCATTGGTAAACTCTCAAAAAAACAACTCTACAAAATTAAACAAGTTTAAAAACACTTCCATTTACAATTTGCGGTCCCTCCGTTTTATTTCTGAAAAAGTTTCGTGGGGTGCAGCTGAAAGAGAAATGCAATTACGGGAGGTACTGACTGTGGCGGACCAGCGAGTCGAGAGTTTACTTCGTTTCATCCCTTAGGTAAGGGATGAAAGGTTGTCATGAGAAAATACTAAACTAAGAAAAAAAATTGCGAAATTGTGATAAAAGTCCTGCTTTTAATAATTCTCATTAAACAATTATTATTTTAATAAAGCTCTGCTTAGCTTGGGGCTAGATGATGCTGTGTGGATTGTCCAGGTTTAGAAAAGACGTCGTATTTCATTCATTTTTTCAGAAACAAATACTTAAGTCTGTTTAAACCTTCGCTAAGATAAATTTCGCGAATTTCTTAAAAAAAAACCGCTCCTGCTCTGTGTAGTGAACACCGCGTAGGTCTTCTCAATAGAAGAGTAGGATCAAGTAGGATCAGACATTTTGCGTTATTAAAGTAGGGTTCATTGTTTAAAATAATAACCTGAACCTAATATTTACCGAGTTGTAAATTTTTGCTTGATTTATCATACATTTATAGCGCTGTGATTAACCAATAAACCTCCGACGACCTCTGTGGCGCAGCGGGCGAAGGTCCGCCTGCGACGCAGGAGGTTGCGGGTTCGATTCCCGCCTCGGGACAAATGTTTGTACGATCTGCAGACATTTGTTCAGGGGGTCTGGATGATTTTCTATGTATAATAAAAAATATCTATCTATGTAGTCTATTGTATTATGTATATCAGTTATCTAGTACCCATAACACAAGCTCTGCTTAGCTTGGGGCTAGATAATGCTGTGTGAATTATCCAGCATTATTTATTATTTTTATTTTTAATAAACAAACTATAAAATATAAAGCCCGTATTGGTAGGCAAGAAGATATTACATCCACCATTATTATAACAGTCGAAAAAAAAAACATAATATGTATGTATTAGCAACACTACATCTATAAAGTTTAAGTTTTAATCCAAAGCCGGACATGCAGCTAAAAGCCGGAAGTCCAGCCGGCGCCCTACCAGACGGGATGGGGGTGGTGTCAGTGACCCCGCATCCTGAGCCACCCTGTAGTACACCCTGTATACAGATCTAAATAGATTCTCCGCACGGAAGGCGAGACGTGGATTAACGTGAACGTGTTTTTAATTTTTCAGACCGAAACTGATACTGTGAAATTTTAGAGACAGGTTGTTCGCATAAACTTTAATCGTTACATATAAGGAGTTAAAAATATTTAGATTTTTGACTTGTTTCTGCCAGTGGCTTCGCTCACCTGGTACCAGACACTGAATTAAACGAAGCGATAATCATAGCTCGCACCAATACTTTCGGACTACTTCCTCTGGAGTTCTACTATTGAAGAGAAAAGAATCACTAAGAGCGATAAGGCCGCATTGTGCAACTCTGTATAGAGGAAAAGAGAGCTTTTCCTGTCGTTTTATTTTTGTATTTTCTTGGTGTGCAATAAAGTGCAATCTATTGTATTGTATTTTATAGTAAGTTACTAATTTGCCTCCTTTATTTAAATAAATACTC
Organism: Eupithecia subfuscata; assembly: GCA_963564075.1. Classification (NCBI taxonomy): domain Eukaryota; kingdom Metazoa; phylum Arthropoda; class Insecta; order Lepidoptera; family Geometridae; genus Eupithecia; species Eupithecia subfuscata. The sequence continues at coordinate 459,123 of OY751123.1, forward strand.
TCAAGCATGGCACTGGCCTAGCCGTGTGGTGCTGCTTAGAATTTGCACCAACCTAACTCTTCCTGTGGGTGTCGTCGTAAGAGGTGCCTGCAGAACCATTTTACCATCGAACTGCAATCCCCAACCCGCATGCCCAGCGTCGGGATTATAAGCATTACCCTCCCAATGATAAAAGGCAATAAAGTTTATCAGGGGGAGGCCTGCGTCCAGCAGTCGACTAGTACAGGCTGTAGATGTAAGGATGGGCCTCAATAAAATTAGTACAGCTGTACCTACAAACAGATTTAATTGGCTTCTAGCTCGTGAGATGATGTACAAGAAACATAAACAAGATCAGAAACGTATCATTGTTGCGGTTTTCGTTCTGGGAACGTTTTTGTGTTCAGTACGCGAGATGTTTACGTCCTGTTTATAGGGTTGCATTCTATTTATACGGAACTCTAGGAAACATATCGCTGTGACAAAGCAATGACGTCTTTGTCGAAGGAAAAACCTCTAGCTATTTGTCATTGTCGTTGAGTGAATCATCTGTTATAGTCATTTCATGTTATTATTGTTTATTTTAAATTTATTAGCCATTAGATGCGCCCCGCGGTTCCCGTTATTAAGTAACAAACATATTTGACACGCGTTATTAGGTATCAAATAAGTAAGTAAAAAAAGTATCAAATTTTTTAATCAATCAACTGAGATACTGGACTTTTTCGGGGATCTAGTCACGGTTAATCTTTCCTATAAGTATTTAAAGAGTTTGTAAGTTTGTTTTTTAAATTAATCTTCGAAACAACTGTTCTTATTAGTTTTTAGTATGATTAATCAATCGCACTCAATCGAGTGCGACAGGCTATGACGAAAAGGTTCAACTGCCCAAAGTCATCAGTAAAACGAACACTAACCACGAAGGAGAGTTTAATCGGAGGTGGAAGCAAGAAGCTAGTAGTTAAATGTGGTAAACCATGTACACAATACAAAATATATACATATATTGACTAAAGGTTAAGCACGTGACGTGATTTTACTCGTCCCGGACGAAACGGAACAATTTGAAACATTGTAGGTCATTAATAAGACCATAAATGACAATCAAATAATAAAAACAAATTAAAACTAGCCTTTATTCACAAAGCAAATCATCCTAGTATTTACAATTGAAACAATTGAGGTAACTGCAGACTGTTGCAAACAGTCTAAGTACGTTAGTTTAAATATTTTTTAAACCTAGATTAATTTGTTCTTATGTATCTCATTTTAAGTAAACCCTGTGTTTGTATGAGAATAAAGTTCTTTAAACCTATCCATATCAATACCAGTCGTCGCGTCCCCGCTACGCTGGCTGCATTGCCACGCTGTATGGCAATGCTGATGCGCTGCGCCAAATACTCACCAGCTCTCGGGTCACGCGTCGCTTCGACCAGACGCTCAGATAATTTTTTAAAAACCCGAAGAGCCTCGGTACCCCACGGACCTAGGGTCTCGACTCCAAGGGGGGCAAATGTGTAGGCTCTGTTCAGACCTGCATATTTGCGCCTCTTAATTAATTAAAACTAGTATTTACAATCAAAACAATTGAGCTAACTGAAGCCTATTGCGAATAATCTACATTGTTACATACAAAAGTACAGTAGAATATACGCGACGGGAACGTGGACGAAACTATGTAAAAATTGTACCGTTCTGTACGAGACGAGTAAAATCACGCTACGTATGCAGAGATCTCAGCACACACCCGGACAATACAATCATATACCAAAACAATTTTGAAAGTAAAAACCAAAATAGCGCCCTATCTCAAAACTACTCGAAGCAAACGTGAAATCTTCCGCCATTCCCTGAGCGGTGTTATCGTCTGATACAAAACAGATGTGCGCGTGCGACCTTGTGCGAGGTAGGGGTGGGTTGTCTTATACAACTTTGCGGAACTAGCTAATGGTGCACTGATAAGGTTGTTTATGTTTAGTAATTGACGACTTTTTATTTTATGGAACAGAACAACTTACAGCACAAAAGTTAACCACAAGCTACCGGAGTAAGCAGTTACTCCGGGGTTTCTTCCAGAAGTTCTGCATAAGCTATGCTTGAAGTTTCTCTGAAGGATAGGATTAGTAATGAATACATCCGACAGAGAACCAAAGTTATCGACCGAGCTCAAAGAATTAGCAAGCCGAAGTGGCAGTGGCCCGGCCATATCTCGCGAAGAACCGACAACCGCTGGGGTAAACGTGCTCTTGAGTGGAGACTGCGACTCGGCAAACGTAGTGTTGGACGCCCTTCGGCCGGGCGGGTGGGATGACGATCTGTGAAATACTGCAGGGAGATGCTCGATGTGGCAAGCTGGAGACAGGGCGCTATGGCGCTCATTAGGGGAGGCCTACGTCCAGCAGTAGACTAATTTATGCTGGGACTAGATGACGATGGGAGATATTGTGCAGCATTTTAAAAGACATACGGGCACAAGGTATGCTAGGTCAAAAACGCAAAACCCAGTGCTTCACTTAGTTTTGACCTTACACTCTTGGTTGGAGATAGTTGTATTTACTTTATAGTATTCAATTACCATCCGCCGAAAATTTCGCCACACTAAAAATTTGCAGCAAAATTACAAAACGTAGCAATCAATCAGAAGCCAAAGGTCGATCAAACTAACATCGCGAACTACTTTGACTACCAGTATACAAAACCATTTTAAAACACAGGTAACGAGGTCTACAATGTACCGCTGTAATGCCGCGACTATTCATAGAATCGTCTTCGGATTCCACATAGAGTCACGTTCCAACCTTGGCAGGCACACAGGACTAAAACGGAGGCAGATCATACGATAGTCCTGCGATAGAACACGGTGGGCGGGTTTCGAAACATGCTGCTTACGAAATATAGTACTTGGAGGCAGTTCTGGCAATCTAGTCATTGACAAATAGCTAACCAAAAACGATCAAAACGAGTGATAACAGCTGGAAACGACTGACTAAATGATTCTGAATGATTACAATAACTGTTTCCACAAAATATTAAATTCGATAAATATCGATTCTTCGATATTTATCGAAATTCCTCGTTCCCCAAGAAGTGTTCTCGGGCACACGTTCGCCCGTTCGATAAATGTCGAAGCAATTCAATGTCGGTTCAGTTCAATTATTTAGCCATAGGAACACGTAATGGAAGACAATGCCAGTTTTTAAAATTAAAATACTGAAGTCATTTACGACGGGATATTTACCATAATTTATCCCGTTGTAAATGACTTTACTGTTAAGGCGCTACCCCGACCCAAATCAGCGCCACCACCTATTTTACCTTATTATTCTGTTAAACGAAGGAATTTTAAAAAATCGATTGGCCAGTTTGTGAATCCTATCACAGGCTTTTTTTTTAATGCCCCTGTAAAAGTTTTTTTTTTATACTTTATGCAGAGATGCGAAGTTGCTCTTTTTGCCCACCACGGTGGGAAAAATTAGCAACTTTGCATCTCCTCCTACACTATACAAACAAAAACATTTATAGAGGCATTAAAAAAAAGCTTATGATAGGAAGCACAAACTGGCCAATCGGTTTTTTGAATTTCCTTCGTTTAACGGAATAATAAGGTAAAATAGGTGGTGGCGCTGATTTGATTTGAGATACGACGAATAATAAATACGGCACATTTTTCGATAATTGAGAATTGGGGTCTCAGTGGTTACAATAGGATAGTAAGATCAATACAATTAAAGTGATCAGACTTCATTAGCTCATTAGTCTCCGATAAGTGAGAGCCACATCTATTTCTGGGGGTGGTAGAAAAACGTTCCGTGATCAAAGAGATCCACAAACTGTGGTAATAGGTGTCAACGAGGAAGGGACCGGCAGGATGCGTATCCGCTTACAGTGGGACTGATTAGTTTTACTGGGAATTTGGGACTGATTTAGAAATTGGTGCGGTTTTGAGGGTTAACTTTTGGGGGAAACTAGTTAATGATTCTACGTTTGGGCTACGAGTGTTTTTCAAACATAATATGCTGGACATTTCACTCAATATCATTGAGCCCCAATGTAAGAAGAGCTTCTTTTTGGCAGAGGTTATGGTTACCAGGTGATTGATATACTCCGGATATACTACTTAAATATCTATGTATGTATTGAGGTCTTCTTGAATTGTAAGGCAAATGTTTGGTATTAATAATTTTCGAAATCAGGAAAAGGGAAGATACACGCCAATTTTTTTTATTGATTATTGAACTAGCGAAATAAAGAGAAATAATTTTCAGGAGCATAAATTATCTAAATATATATTCTTAAAACTACGACACAGCTTAGCAACATTGTAAGTTATCCCATACAAACAAACAATAGATAAACTTTCTCGGTAGACACGTGTGAGTGCTTTGTGGAAAAGCGCTACACGAAATTAGCTATGATGATTTAGATAATCACTGGATATAGATAACTCCTTCCCTTCTCCTTCGTTTGCACTGATAGTTAACACTGACGTTGAAATAGCTTGGTAAAACGAAAACATACAAAAATCAACCCATTTAAACCTTTCTAAATACTTACTAAAAATCCTTGTATCGGAAAATTTACTACGATTTGTGAAGTAGGTAGGTACTTAATACTTATAAAATGACAAAACCATGAAGATCCTGGACTAAATGGAGAAAAGGATGGTTTACTAGGATAACTTCGAAATAAGTAGACTAATACGAAAAGAACAGTAAGAAAGCAAATTTTGCAGAAACAAAAAAAAATACACCATACTGAGAAAAAGCTTCCTAAAAAACTATTATGCCTCGTTCCCCCATAATCCATAGTCTATGACGAACCTATAACTTATGACGTTTTCTTAAACTAGAAAACTATTAGCACGCCTCGTTTCCCCATGACGTACATTTTGTACAACTAAACTAGATTACACAAACATGAGCTGAACAATTAACCTATTTCAGAGCAGCGCATGGCGAACAGAGCTGAGCGCCCAGAAAGGCCAATAAACTAAATATACGAATGAATACGCTCCCATAGCTGCGCGCGCGAGGAATTGGCACGCGCAAAAACAGGGCTGGCACAAACATTTTAATGTACTATAGAAGTTACAAGTTACTCGACGACCTCGGTGGCGCGGCGGGCGAAGGTCCGCCTGCGACGCAGGAGGTTGCGGGTTCGATTCCCGCCTTGGGACAAATGTTTGTACGATCTACAAATATTTGTTCCGGGTGTTCTGGTCGTTTCTATGTATAATAAAAAATATCAATCTATGTAATGTATTATATTTTGTATATCAGTCATCTAGTACCCATAACACAAGCTCTGCTTAGCTTGGGGCTAGATGATGCTGTGTGGATTGTCCAGCATTATTTATTTATTTACTATAGAAGAGATGATAGTAAAGATAGTGGCACAGGAAGAGGCAGAATGGCGCAATTGAGAGATCTGCACCCAAAAGTTTTCAATAACTGAGTGGATAAATAGATGGTAAGAAGATAGTTCGACGAAATCAAAAGTACCCCTGGAAAATTAGTAGGTACCGGAAGAAATGGCGTATAAAAGGTCCTACTTCTACATAACAGTGAGTGTCAAGGGACTGATGCGATGCTGGGGAAAGAAGTGGACGCGGCAGATTTAGAAGAAGAAGGCGGCGGCGGCGGAATAAATTTCTGGCTGAACTGGTGACTGGGGTGAGGGGATGGAGGAAACCTTTGCACACCAGGAGACCAGGAGCGGATAACCCAGGGCTAAAGGTAATAACTATTAGATACAAGTTTCTGCCCGCGGCTTCGCACGCGTTGTTTATATGGAAACGTTTACAGGTGATTTCTATCCCATGCGAACTGATTTATTGGATAAAAAGTATACTGTTCGATTCCAGGATTACAATTACCTGTTTGCAAAATTTCAGCCCGATTCGTTCAGTAGTTTTGGCGTGAAGAGGTAACAAACATCCATCCAAACATCCATACAACCAAACTTTCGCATTAATAATATTAGTGTGATAGATGATGAATATTTGCTTCGAGTATATTAAAGTGTTGTGTGTATCATATGTACGAGTATTTCGTTGTTTTTATCTTGTAGCATTATCACTTCTAAACTTGACAGTTCCCACGGACTAGCAAAAACTAAGGATACATTTCTACTAATATAAAAACGAGCTGCTTGTATGTATGTCTGACAAGTCGTGTGCATTAGCGCATGTCGTCGGTTTCGCTTCAGCGATGTGTCGTTGAGCTTTCAAGGTGAATATTAAACACGAATATCTAATTAAGTTTGGCGGGTATTAAGAATTGAGATACAGACGCAAAGCGTTGCAGGTTTTATTCCCGCAGTTAGCCAAATGTTTACTATGAACAGCAAATATTTATTCTGCATCTGGATGTATTCTGTATTTACAAGCTCTGCTTACTTTAGAGCTAGATATTATAATTTTTTTATTAAAGTATTATAATTTAATTTACTAGCTTCTACTGTCCCACTCTCTCTGGCCATTATCATAGTTTATTATATATTAGATATTTATGGATGATATAAAAAGCTTGATTTTAAAACAGCAATATTATTGAGCCTATAGCGTCCCATTGCCGGACATATACCTCCCTTCCCTTCTCCCATAAATCCTAGAAAACTATGTTTTCGATAATCCGGGTAGCCTGTCTGTTGACAGCCCTACACCCCGCGTTGCGGGAGTGACCTCATCCCATGACACACGGCCGGAATCTACTCCGATGATGGTGATGATGGGTTGAATGGATAGTTTGGCTGCCTCCCCACATTGTCAACAGGTATGAGAGTCCAGCATTGTTCTATTGTAGAGGCGTGGATTGATGCTTGTTACTCAATCAACGGGGTTCTGATTATCTACATTTCTATTACATTTTAATATAAGCTATTTCGCTATACGATTTCATTTTCATTTTGAAGGAAATTGCATATTTCTGTCGTTTAAATTTATACTATATTAGACCTAAGTATTATTTAACTTGCGTGCTTGACTTAATATTTCAAACCACCCGCGCGCGCCGTTTCGAACACTAATTTTTAAAAAGCAATAGCTTGTAAACGTTTCTTTACAGTTCTTTCTAGAATATCAGGAAATCGAACATTTCGCAGAGAGCCTCATCACTTCATAGAGACTAACCTAAAGGTTTACCTTACCCTACCCGGCTAAATGCTATGACTTCCCACTTCAAAAATAAACTATATTCTACTGTACCTACATATCTTTACATTAAAAAGCGTGAAACCAGAACCTTTTAAAATGGACTGATAAAATAAAGAACTAATGTATAGTTATCTTTATCCGGGATAATAAATCTACACTATACGGGTTTTAAACATACAAAAACTATGAACATCTAAAACTAGTATGTTTTGTACGAGTATAATTATATAGCTTACTAGCTTCTGCCCGCGGCTTCGCACGCGTTGTTTCTATGGAAACGTTTTGAGGTTATTTGTATCCCATGGGAACTGATTTATGGGATAAAAAGTAGCCTATGTTTGATTCCAGGGTTAGACTTAACTGTGTGCAAAAATTCAGCTCGATCCGTTCAGTAGTTTTGGCGTGAAGAGGTAACAAACATCCATCCAAACTTTTGCATTTATAATATTAGTGTGAAGTGTGTTTCACCGAACACTTTCTGTACAATAATTTCAATTTAAACAGAGCTCTCTAAGATTTTTGTTTTATGGTAGCAAAAAAATATCAGCCCACCCATTATCCACAAAAGCGAAAAGAAAATGGTATAAATATTTTTCAAATATCTGCTAGATTTTGGTAGAAGCCGGCTAAGTCTTGTTTTAAATAAATTTCCACTAAGCTTCATCTATCGGTCACTTGCCTAAACAAGTTATTGAAATAACAGATTTCCACTGAATCTAAAACTGCATTTGAACAATCCCAAGATGTGACATGGAACTCTTCAAATGACGCACCAAAAACAAACCACAACACTAGTTCTAACAACTCGGCGACCAGTCCGCGAGGCCCCTCACCGAATGGTATTCTGTTGACGTTTGTTTGATGACAACAAAGCTTGGAGGTCAATCCATGCTGGTTCATGAGGTGATCTCATACTTATTTACGTTTTAGATGTCAGGTTCTTAATAAGTTACTTATTATGAGATGATGCATTGAACCGCGTTGACTTAATATTAATTCCCATGATGAAAATACTAGAAGACTTTAAATTAGCTAGAGGTGTTATAATATTACTTTATTATATTGTTTTATTTTACGCATTTTAAGACGACTAGTTTTTTAAGCTCATGTTATATGATTTGGATTGTTAGTGTGTGTATAAGTTAAAACGTTAACTTTAGAACTTTTCTATGTATGTGTAATGAACAATATCTATCTAGGTATGTAATGTATTATGTATATCAGTATCTAGTACCCATAACATAACACAATCTCTGCTTACTTTGGGGCTAGATGATGTGTGGATTGTCCAGCATTATATATTTTTTAATTATTCATAAAATGGATGATGTGAAGTGTACAAATAATGTTTTAATCTGACTGATACTTCCTCAACATCAAGGTCAATTTAGACAATATTGATTTTCCTGTAAAGGACTGGATGAGCAATATTTTAGTGTTTGTAGAATACTTATTGAGACAAAAATTACGTGTAAATTAAATACAAAGATTTTGTTCTATTATTTTTAAGATTTCGTAAATCATCCATTTGGTACCTACTCTAGATTTAAAAGCTCTGCTTCGTGCCTTACCTAGTGATGCTGATGATGATATATGAAAAATCCAGCATTATGAATTTGCTAAAGAACTTGTAACTACATGGGTAAGCACAGGGACCAGCTATCATTGAAACTCTACCTAGGCTAAGTCCTAGAGCCATGAAACCCAGCATAGAACCAATTGAGCACTTTACAGAAATTAGGAAACCGTTGCCAATTGGGCACGCTTCCTTGTTACTGTTCCATCCATCTGTGAAAGTCATATTGACAGGTGGCTTTACGACAAAACATAAAGTTTGTGCTTTTGAACGTAAAAATGTAGAGCGTTACAAGTCTAACATTAATTGCGAGATAAAATAAATAACTAAGCATCTGAACATCAAATGTGATAGTTTTGTGTTTTATATCAAGGACGAAAGGGATTGATGATGATCATAATTTAGCTTATAGGAACTACACGAGATATTATCGTGTCAAAAATTAAACCATATAAACTATTTTTACTAACAAGATGATATAAGTATACTTCTCACTAAGGCAGTAAGTACGTTCCACCAACATTGAGCAAAATACGCATTTCTTGTATCATTACGTATTTTTGTATTTTCAATGAATTTTTCTTATAACTTTGGCATTGTATTTATCATTATAACCTCAACGATCAAACAACTACCTATACAATACATTTTTATAAATAATTCCACTAATATATAAGTATGCAAGTGCCTATGATATCGTTGAATTGTGGTCGTATGTTTATGAGGAACCTTACGTCATTTTCACATTTATCTTGTGTCGTTCGAGGCATTAAATAAAATTTTCCTTGTAACAAACTAAAATCAGGGAGGTACACTAGGTAGGTACTTACAGTAGCTAGAATGAGCCATACAGAAACAGGAGAAATGTATTAGATTTTTGGAAAGCCTAGATTTTTTAGAGAACGTATCAGATGGAGCTACGAGTATTTGGTGTATGAGTAGAAATTAGATTTCATAGGTATGACAATATCTGGAAATAGTTTAGAGATAACGTACTTACTCGTGATATATCACAATAGGTACAGAATTAATTTAGGACCAGCTCCTTGGTTTTCCCATAAAATGTAATAGCATCTCTATTGTTCTAATACGTTTCGATTTAAGTGAAATTTTACGTAATTAACACGCAAAGTCTATACAGGAAATCCTAAAATTCCCAGTCTTTTGTCGCTATGCCATGTGTCCCTATAGCCTCTGGCATTGGTATGTTTTCAACGTTATATTACCAATTTAACATCTATTTTACATAGATAGAGTCAGTAATGTTTATTTTTACGGTTAATATAAAAGGCGGAGGGCGACAATCCATATAAACGCAAAAAAACGTATAAAGGCCCCATAAAGCCCATAAAGATCGTACCGCTATCGCACCGAGCAGTGCATCCACACAAAAGCGCATCCCAAACACCACATTATGCCAAAAACGTCACTTCACATCACAGGCACAATAAAGCACAATGTCATTGCCACTGAAAAATTAAAAAAACAACACTTCATCCGCTTTCTAAAAACTTAATCAAAATTCGAACGCGCGTCAGACGAGCGCGGCAAAGCCCCGGCGACTGACCCGCGAAAGAAACAGCATAAACAATGCGAGTGAGCGAGACAGCGGTAGCGTGCACCTGTGCACTTACAATTGAATGATCGTTGAAGTGAAACAGAAGTAAAACATTCCTTTAATTAAAGCGAGAGAGAGCACTCGCGAGCCTTTTTGCTGCTCGAGAATAAAACGGAACAAGTTCAGTTTATCACAATTTAAGTAGAACTATAAGCGATGGGAATAAAAGGGGATTTTGGTTGTAGGTTATGGTAAGGTTGTGAGTCAGCCAGTTGACTGCCAGGGTCAACATATGGCGAAAAGGCACCTACGTCTGTAGCCAAATTCCTCAAGCCATGGAACAATACGTTTTCATTTAGATTTATCGATTGTTTTATACTCGAGAATTATTCAATAAATCATTAATTAGAAGCTAGTTTCGTTTATAGAATATCGTAACGTGTAATTTAAGAGTGAGATTGCAGAATATTGACGTCATGCATCTTTGAAAAGAAAAGGTTTGCGTATTGACGCCACATTTAGAACAATAATAAATAATAAACATATTTATAAATCGTATTAAGAAATTAGTAACGCATACCTACTTATAAGTATTCGAAATGAATTAACTGCAAAACTATTTGCTTATCCATTTATGTTTCTATCGCATGAAATGACTAAAGACCACGCACAAAAAATGTCAACAAATGTCAAAATCAATGTAAATTGCTTTGCATTTCCCACGCATTCCGAGAAGGCTCGACTTGTCGACACAAACTTCCTCCGATTGAGAAATACATTAAAAGTTCGATTAAGATGAAAACTGAATACTGAGAATGTACCTTTGATGAGGATTCGTATGTTTATAGTTTGGTTATTTTAGCGCCGGAGTGTTTGCACGCTTCTGTGAATGGATACTTACGAAGAAAACCACGTTTAAGACGGAAAGGTTAAAATTTATCTTCACTAAACATCAATCTATTTTTAAAATATTTACTCGCTAATTTCGTAATAAAGCTCGAAATAAACAACATACTCTATAAAAATACAGGGAATCATTTAGCCTGTATATGATTTCCTGTATTTTTTATTATAGACTAGCGACCCGCCCCGGCTTCGCACGGATGCAATAAAATACTACTATTACTATTATTATACATATAAACCTTCATCTTCAATCACTCTATCTATTTAAAAAAACCGCATCAAAAACCGTTGCGTAGTTTTAAAGATTTAAGCATATATAGGGACAGAGAAAGCGACTTTTTTTTATACTATGTAGTGATTATCGATTTGCGTACGGAAATAAAAAAAATCCTGTAACTAGTGTTACTTAGCTTTTCCATTGAAACGGAGCTTTAGTTAACTGAGGGAACCTTGATTAAGCAGATTGAAAATAATGGATCGGAATGATCTAAATCATTCCGATCCATTATTTTCAATTTGCGAGTTACATCACTTTCCTTGAGCTCTTCCGACAGGTTTCGGTAATTTTGACGTTTCTTTATTTAGAGAACAGCTGTGCGCATTGTCTGAGTGGTTCACTTCCGGTGTAAAATAGTTTTTTGTTTGCACAATGTAAGTTGTAGGTTTTTATACCATACAACGACATTTTCTTGATTAAATTTATGGTGTAAAAGAGTTATTTAAGGTAAGTATTGTATTTCTAGCAGTATATCTAATGGACATTTTCGATCACCTCCAAGGCTCCGTAGGTCCGTCTGCACTCAGAAGCATGCGGGTTTGATGGTTCGATTCCTGTCGCGGAACAAATGTTTGTATGATATGCAAATAGTCGTGGTCTGAGTTTCCATGAAAGATTCTAGGATAAAAACATAGTGATAATAAATAGTGCTACACACAATTCACACAACAGCATCTAGCCCCAAGCTAAGCAGAGCTTGTGTAACGAATCGAGTTCCCTTATCTAATATAGTTAAACCATTACACTACATAGATACATACCTTTTTTTTCTAAGCATTTTCTCTGTATTGTTTTTGTGTGTATTTGTGTGGTATAATAAAGTGTTTTCTATCTATATATCTATCTACATATTTTTAGTGTACATAGAAAACATCCAGAATACATTATATAATTTTATGTTTTATGAGAAGAACTACTGTATTCGCGAAGATATATTTTGCAATTTACATGAACAATAACACACTTGAATGCATAGTACACAATGACGTTCTCGTGAACAGCAGACGCTGATGGTATGTCACCATGTGTAATGTAATGATACCGTCATCCAGTAAAACTATTGGATTGTGCTTCTGTGAAACATGATGTGTTTGTTTGTTGATATTACATTATGCCGTGTTTAGGATATTTTTAAAAGTATTACACCCATCGTGTATTTTATTATAGTCTCCAAGATCAGCAAGTCAATAATAATTAGAAGATATTCGTGTGTGTATCACTCACACTATTTCCACCCCGTGCCCTGATTTGTTCATTTTCATTTGTTTTTATCGTTACTAGCTTCTGCCCGCGGCTTCGCACGCGTTGTTTCTATGGAAACGTTTTGAGGTTATTGCTATCCCATGGGAACTGATTTATGGGATAAAAACGCCTATGTTTGATTCCAGGGTTAGACTTACCTGTATACAAAATTTCAGCCTGATCCGTTCGTAGTTTTGGCGTGAAGAGGTAACAAACATCCATCCAACCATCCATCCAACCAGCCATCTATCCATCCATCCATCCAAACTTTCGCATTTCGCATTTCAGCTCGACTGTTTCATGTGTATTTTGTACATTTTGTGAAAACTACCTATTAGTAAGTAGTAATTTTCTTTGTAAATAAATGACTTGCTCGGGTGTACTCTTTACTTCTATCTACAGGATTCCTTTACTATGTTTTCATCCACCATTTAAGTGAACAATAGCCAAGAAGGTTTGGTGCTAAAACTAGTGAAAGATGACATACCCGATGATTTTAATGAACAAACATACGTTTACAAACATGTAAATAATACAATAGATTAACTTAACAATTATATTTAACAAACACCGTTTTGAGAAGAGATGGCCAGAACAAAAGAGTTTAGAAAAAAATAAAACATGAATGACAGAAATCCGGACCAAGGGTAACTACGCCACTCTATAATTTGATGATCAAACACAAGCATTTTAATCTATTATGCCTTTAATTGAATATAGCTGCCGAGACTTCAATATCGAAGAAAAACCAATAGATACTATTAATTCACGCAATCTCGTTATCATAAAGGTGCCAAAAGCATATTCAATACTATAAATACAACCATGATCTTTCCTGTTCTGTCATGGTCATGTCAATATTTCTATCTTTGTCACATAAAAAAGTGATAGTTCATGAGATCAACTCAAGAGCACGTTTCTCAGAATGAGTTGCTTAATTTATACAAATTCAATGTGATTTAGTATTCTAGACACTGAACATTATCACATCGACCTAGGCCCTCCCATAGTGCAAATGACATCATCCTCACATCCAGTCCACACGTTATCTCTATTCGCTTGCAATAAAGTTGAAAATGCGAGAACGGAAATTCGCGAACGGTTTCTTTTGAAATGTGTTTTAATTGGGATTTCGAGAACGGTTTGTTTTTCTGGTAACGAGTGAAGCTTCTGATTCGGTCTACATCTATACATTTCCTAGATTATTTTATACATTTCCCATGTATTTAAGATAGACTTGAAATATCTTTTCCGTCTGTTTTGTTTCAATTAGAGAAAATATAAGAAAACACATTAAACAAAACGAATTTTGCTAACAGCAAGAATCGGGTCAGTCAAGGGTCTATTTTGGATCCACTATTATTTCTTCAATTAGCATGTCGTACATGGAAAAGTTCCTAGCAATGTATGGAAAAAACTGACCATAAACTTGGTATTAAAAAGTTGTTGTTAAATTAGAACTATACGTTGCTTCTTAAAAAACCTCACTAAGTCGCCATTTTGAATGCAATTACGAATAACAAGCGAGCACACGATGGATGCTAATTCATGCCACAAATTGTGTCACACGCGATTAATAAATGGGTTATTGCCGCAACAGGACTAGTATTTATAAATGGCCTTCGTTATTTCAGCTGCCATTGTTTTTCATTGTTTGTTTACGCGTTCTATGGTTAAGGGGGTACCCTACCTCGTTATTTTGTGAAGAGGATAGGCATAGGATTTCGCGTTCACAGGAGCGGGACAGAGCAAAGCGGCGTAAGCCCAAAAATCAAGTTTTTAGTAGTTATTTGCTCCCCACAAACATTAGAATAGTTAATTGAAAAAAAGGCAACATATAAAATGTTCTTTATACTTAGTTCAATTACTATGCTTAATCTCAAGATCGTATCATCTGTATTTATTCAGAAATTAGGGTTTTAGTAAAAAATTAGAGGTAACTTTGCGATTTTTTTCTATCGAAAAAATTTTATGGCATCGTGTTTTCGAAACATATGATCGATAGAATAAGTCCTGAACTTTACCATATATAAATTTCAAAGTTAAATATTCAATAGTTTGGAAGATATGGAGGTCCGACGGAGTTGAAAATAAGCAATTTGAGGTACTATACCCCCTTAACATGTCGCCTTGACGAATTTCCACAAAATCTCAAGCTCAACAGCAAGTCGCTATTTCTTAACAGAATTAACGTCTATGCCATGCATCCATGCTTCTAAATACGCGAGTAACTGTCTGTGTTCCTGTCTGTACTGCTTGTTACCTTTTCACGTCAAAATGGATCTTTATGATATTTGGCAAAGGAGATAGATGTTATCCCGGGGAGGTAGGTACTTGTAGAAAAAACGCGTGCGAAGCCGCGGGCAGAAGCTAGTATTACGGTGAAATTCAAAACAGATTCAGGACTACATCATCTGCCAAACATTAACCCGGGCACTTGTAGCATACCTCGCTTTACAGATATCACCTTGAGATCGACAGAGAGCAGACGCACTAGTTTGTTTACAATTTACATCATAAATTGGTTATGTCACTCTGTGTCCAGTCTATTCGCATGATCTAAGTGCTGAGGTCATTCGGCTTTTTGTGAGAATTTGGTGTTTACTTTAACAAATTAGAGTTTTATTAAAGTTTAAGCATCTACCAGCTCATCATCAATCACTCGCTGACGTTTTTGCTACTTAAAATCTGCGTTACAGGGTTTGTCTTTTGTTAAAATTCTAGTGTAGATATTTTTTATGCCTTACGTAATATACATACGATTATGGGACGTAAAAACCTGGGCCTTCCTGTTGCTAGCTCGTCAATGTCAAAGGGTAAGGTGCAAATACTTTGTTGGATGCGACAAGACAGAGGAGGCTGTGAGAGGTGTGTGAGGAGGCAATGACACCTATCATATCGTAACAACTGAACTTTTCTTGACTTACTTTGCTTTTCTCTTTGTAAGTGCATGTCCATTATTTGTTAACTTTTATGCATGATTTAAGGCGCTACCCCGACCCAAATCAGCGCCACCACCTATTTTACCTCATTATTCCGCTACACGAAATAAATTCAAAAAACCGATTGGCCAGTTTGTGCTTCCTATCATAAGCTTTTTTTTAATGAATTTAAAAATGTTTTTGTTTGTAAAGTGTAGGAAGAGATGCGAAGTTGCTCATTTTTCCCACCATGGTGGCCAAAAGAGCAACTTAGCATCTCTGCATAAAGTATACAAAATAAAACTTTTACAGGGGCATTAAAAAAAAGCTTATGATAGGAAGCACAAACTGGCCAAACGATTTTTTTAAATTTCTTCGTCTAACAGAATAATAAGGTAAAATAGGTGGTGGCGCTGATTTGGGTCGGGGTAGCGCCTTAACTTGTGTGTACAAAAAAGTATTTAAATAGTTCAGTTTCCCGCCAGTTTCTTCGGGTCGCTGAGCCTAGGAGTTAGTAATTCCGCGCACAAAAATGATATATTTAGGCAATATTTTCACCAATTCTATATAGGGATGTGCTAAGGTGGACAGGTTTTGTACCAACAGTGTATATTTTAATTGCATTTTGCGCTGAGAAACAAGATAAGAAGTGAAAGAAGTATTACTTATTCAGCTAATTATTCGTGCTAAAAATACTCATTATGTGAGGTTATATCGTTTAAAAAACATTGTTTTACGAGTGTGTTTCCCAGAAAAAACATTGAAATGACAGATACGAATGACCTGGAGCTGCAGATAATGTACGAGTCGTGACCCCCAAAGGTAACTACTTGATAAAGTTATGAAATCAATGGCCTTTATATCCAGGGATGGTTTACGTAGTGTTCGTCTTTTGGCACGTACCAAACATGCATCTTGTCCATACTTGTACGGGCCTGAGACCTGGACATCGTAAGCCAGACAGGACAGAAAGCTCAATAACTTCACATGCGTTGCCTTCGGGACATCTTCCAGATCACGTGGAAAGAGAAGCTCACAAACGAGAAGGTGCTTGAAACTGCAAAGCCTAGCATTTCCGGCCTGTTGAAACAGCGTCAATTACGCTGGCTTGGGCACCGTATGCCGCTCTCTCGTTTGACCCGTCAAACTCTACTGGGGTAGTCGACGCCAAGACCTGTCGGTAGACCGAGACCACGATTCAAGAACTCTGCTAAGCGTGATATGCTGACTTTTAAATAGACCTTAATATCTCACTAGTCTTAATAAACAGCGTATAATGTACCAGGAGATGCATTTTAAGCTATAGACTCATAAGATATTAACATAGCCAAAAGCAAAGCAAATAGAATAAGTCAAAATAACTTCAGGTGGACCACACATGTAATTCGAGATTATTTTTATAGGCTCTACGAACAGGCCTGAGAACACCTACGTTTCATTCCTTAACGAGGGAAGAAGTCCCTCGTTACAGGATGTAACGTTGGTGTTCTTCCAAGACAAACAAGGTTCGTACTTCGTAGTTAACCCGCCTATATCCGTAATGGAATGTCATAAGAATAAGTACGTGCGGAGTTTATACTCGTATTACAAACTATCATTAGAAACCATTTAGAAACTAACATCAAGCTACTTACCAGACGTCGTAGATTTAAATCAGTTTCAGATGTTTTCGTCCTAAACAACCAAACATAGCCCAATTACAGCTGTAAACCCGCTGTTTTCTTAGACCACATGATTGATCTCGATCGTAAAGGCAACGCAAGCCAACGCGGAGTTGGCTAAAAATATACTGTTTGACCGACAATTAGTCAGGTCCCGGAATAAGGTGGAACTATAGCGATGTTTGGGATATGTCGTGATTATTATCTGAAAATGTATATTATTTAAAACCGGGATAAAAACCCAGGTTTTAATCAAAGGATAGTTGTTATTGTAGATGAGAACACAACCGACGATTTTACTATAATTTACTCAAAAATTGCTCAAGATAAGTCTCTAACACAAGAATATTAATAAGCTAGGTAATAAGAATAAGCTAACTATGGACGATCATAACATTATAACCGCTGCATAAACTTTCATGATAATTTTAATGCTAAAAAGCGCTTCTTAGCTTTCTTAGAAATTGTACAAAGAACAGTGTGAACACAAACCAAAATTCGTTGCTCCTTTTGATAGCTATGATGCCACGGACATACACACAGACAAATGCCTGGACTTTTAATAGCCCTGTGGCGTGGGTGAGTTTTGCGTCGGGGGTTAAAAACCGAGACTGAAACCCACGGTCTTTAAATCTGAGGATTATTGTTATTGTTTAAGACGGCGTTTTGTTGATATCATATCAAGTAGCTGTGTTATGTAGGTGAGCCGGTAATGAGTTGGTAGAGCGCCAGGATTTCTACGTCATACAGATAGAGCATAATAGAGCCAAAAATTGATGATTGATTGGTCCGATATGAAAAGACAGATTTCTTAAAAACCTCTCGCAACCAGGAGTGCCAAATTTTCGGTAATTGTTGTACTCAATATTTTTCGTATATATTTGTTTTTGGTTTGTTTGTACGTCATACATACATAGAGCCAAAATTGGATGATTGATTGGTTCGATATGAAACGACAGATTTCTTAAAAAACCTCTCGAAACCAGGAGTGCTAAATTTTCGGCAATTTCTAGACTCAATATTTTTCGTAAATAAGGTCTGTTTCTATGGAAATTATAACCGTTATAACATATATTATAACAGTTTGAACTTGACTAACTCTATCGGGTGGCTCTAGCTAAAGATTAAGAAAATATGTGGATAAGTATTGAATTGGTACACCAGTGATCTGATTCCCAAAACACAACTTCTGTTTACTTTCTAAATGAGGCCCAAAAACGTTACAGGCAGCAAATTTGCTCAATTTGCATTGCTCACTCTAGGAAACTGAACTTTTGTCTGTATTGTACAGTTCGTAAGAACTTTACATCTATACTCACCTTTAGTCATCGATAACGGTACCAATCTACTTTCCTTGCCAGTACTAATTCCCTTATCCTTCCCATATTTAACCTGCACCAGTCAGTCAGTGCACCGAATTTTAGTCTGCCGTCGATTGAAGGTAGTTCGTTCACCGATGAGTGAGACGAGTAGTGACCACCTTCCTCTTGTTTTTATGTCGTAAATACATAAGGTTATCATCTGGACATGGAGACTAGATAATAATTTTAATAATAATTATGTTTTGAACTATAAAATTGAGTAGTGACTTCATAGAACTGCCTTTTTTTATTAGGAAAATTCATTAACGAATAAACTGGTCTGGGTGGGACCAGAATTTTGTGGGACTCGACGTCCTGGGAAGGACGCCGAGTCCCACATAATACCTCTCCGGTGTCCCTCTCTCGCCGTTTTCGCCGAACCACGAGAACCTTTAAAACCTACCGCGGCCGGACTGGCGTCCCCTCTTCTTCACAGAACTGCCTGTTCATTTATGTCAGTGAGTAGATCGCTCATACTATTTTCGCGGCATCATTGCCTCTTTTTTCTGCTCGTATTCAGATTCCAGACAATAATCAGTATATAAAGTATGAACGAGTCTCTCATGACATACAAAAAGGACACGTAACGATCACGTCTCGTTAAGTCGTTACTTAAGTCAAATAGACTCACATCACCTGCGCACTTTGGAAGCCATTTGCTACGAATCCATGCTTTTTGATTAATGTTTATGCATGATTGATTTTGTTGTCCCTGAGTCCTCATCCACGGAATTGGAAATATCGAACGAATCAGGGAATTCTTATGTGTTCGCTAAATTCAAAGCACGTAATAGAAGCTGAATCAGGTCAAGAACCTTCCTCCAATACATCTGAAGGTGGAACCAGGAAGCAGGTGCGTTCAGCAGATGTACAGTACAGGCAGATGCGGGGGACTTTGTTTTTGGATCTGATTCGAGCTGTTTGGTAGGTTGTTTTGGTTTTTGGGTTCCGTGGGTGTTGTTAAACGCTTGTTGAGTATTTATAGACAGAGACAGCTTGAGTGTTATAGTGAAAAAAGGTCTACCTAAGACGCAAAACGATGTTGGTTCGATTTCCGCCATCTGCTAAGTAAGATAAGTTACAAAGCAAAAGGAGCCGTCATTCAACCATCCAATTTTTAAAGAACATATTAAAAATAAACACCGAAGCCTAACTTAAAAATAAACACCGAAGCCTAACTTAAAAATAAACACTAAGTTTATGTGTTTCGTATAAGTCGATGTTTATTAGGACTTTGTCTGCATTTATTAACCGTGTTCATCTCCAGGATACTGTATATTCCCATTTTTCATCAGTTTAGCCGTTCAGTTACGAAAAGGTTATAAACTTACAAACAAGTACATTAAGTATTAGATAGAGATCGATAAACTTTTTTACTAAATCCACACACACACAGGAAAATATAACAAATTAACAGAAACAGTAGAGTGTTATTTTAGTAGTGTTATGTTTGCATTCATATTTATAAGTAGTTATCAGACCCGAGAGCATGTGAGTATCCGGCGCAGCGCATCAACTTTGCCATACAGCGGGACAATGCAGCCAGCGTAGCGGGGACGCGACGACTGGTATTATATATATATATATAAAATGATATACTCATCACTTAAATGTTTTGTTCACTAGTGGAAGAGGTGATCCATGAGTGGAACCCTCAACTCTCAGCATTGTGAAGTGCAAACCACACGTGTTGAGGTCAAACCTCGGCAGATGGTGGCGGTGTCTAAAAATACATCTTACGCGAGACTTACTTTGGTTTACTGATATGATTAAAAATGCAGTGCGAATCTATGACATCAATGCTTAGAGACAAAATATGTGGAAAATGCGATGTGCCTATTTATAAGCTGTTTGATGCTTCTAAATTCAATCGTAGATTTTTATCTATTATTAGGAATACCTTAGCTTCTTAAAATAGTAATAAGTAATTCGATTGTTTTGTAAACAAAAAAACCGACTGCGTATCCCTTAGTTAAACATTGTTTTTTTAGTTGAGCACTGGGTTTTACGGGATAAATACCCTCGGTAATATTTTTGTATGGGACAACCTCAGAATCATCCTCTTACGTAACGTAGTTAAAAAAATATATTTTATATACTAGTCCACTTGACTGGACTAACCAGTCAACTGCACCAGGGGTCCTATTCTGCTGTACTGCTATATTTGGATGATTCTCGAACTGCAAAACAGTTCTATTATTGAATCATCTAAATCGACACGCATAAAAACACATACAGCCGAACATAGAAACGTTAAAAAATAGTGGATAATCCACACAGCGACACATTATTTACAGAGTACAAAACTAAGCAGAGCTCGAAATAATGTTTGAATAATCAATTTAAAGCTAAACCTTGCTCATTCACCTTGGGTTTTCTATTATTCCTTGAACTGGGTACCTACTGTATTGCTTTAAGTATAGCTTATTTATGACTTTTTATAGCAAACATACTTGACTGTAAATTGAAAATATTTATAAGATGTTTATATTCATTGATGGATGTACGTACAAAGCTCTTATCTTTTCAATTGGCTTGTTTTTTCCTGATCCATAAATATTGGAATGTAAGTCCATAAATTAGGTGTCTTTTATATTCTTTTGTTCATTTGTATATGTTAATTATGTCAAGAATAATAACGTCAAATATATTTGGTAAAATTTCAGCTCATTTACGAGATATTTGAATAAAAGCAATGCATGAATGAAGTTGACAAGCCCATGGGTAAGTCAAAAAGAACTTTTCCTATAACACCTAAGCCCGTTAGTCGTATAGGAATATTAAAATTTGTTTACTTCAGAAGATGATGTTTAAATTAAACACTCATCCTTGGCGTGGACGTCATTAAACTAAGATTTTATAAGGTTAAAAATAATTCTTAGTACAACCATAAACAGGAAAAAAGCAGCGATAATAAAAACAGTCTCTCGGTTCACTACAGCCATCTAGTGGCGAGTAGCGGAGTTTGAAGTACGGCGACTGAGTCGCCATCTAGGGAGGACTAGATGAACTGAAATGTACACTTAGCAGACAAGCGAACAAATAGTACGAGCTGATTGAAAGAGATGGCGCTGATAACAAGATTCTTACCGTTGTAATAGAAAATTCATCGCGAGTCAAACATTCCAATTTTTCTAATGCATTACTTACTCGGAAGCCTTTAGTTTGAGTTACTTACCTGAAACAAATAATAATCAAATTAGTCTATGAATCAGTTGAGCTATCTGTAGACTGTTTGCAACAGTCGGCAGTTAGCTCAATTGTTTCAATTGTAAATACTAGTATAATTTTCTTTGTGAATAAATGTTTACTTACTGAACAGATCAAATTACTATATTTTACAATCATCTTTACGGAAAATTCTTACATAGTCTAATAACAGTGGGAACCCAGAGGAAATCGGCGTTATATTTAATTTATCAGTTCTACTTTATGTTATTCTCCTATTGTTTTCTCAAAACTATTTTTCAATTGGATTTTTGTACACGAGACTAAAGTACGGTTTTAAATAAAAATAAAGTAAATTTTGAGGCTAACATTCCGAATATTGCTTCTAGATTTTTATAATTTAATTCTATAATACGTCCTTGATTTTATGTTCTTATCTCTTTTTTTTATCAGTCTATTTGACGTTAGTAACGAGAAGTGACCGTGACGTCTTCATTTAGTATGGGATTTGCGTGGTTCCCCGTCCGCACGATAGAGGCGCTGTACCTAATTGTACGGAAAAAGTAGACGTCATAATCACGTTGTTAATAACGTCAAGTAGAATCACCCCTCAGTTTCGTGGTTTCGTATCTCAGCGCTCAATCTAGGCCCTCTTAAGGTTTGCGTCTATTTCACATGACACGTTCTTCCTGTGTTCTGGACAGAATAGGGACAATGGACTGGATGTGTGTTCTCGACGATACATAGAGGCGCATTGAGGTGAGGAGAGAGAGGCATTGTGGGCATTGTCTTAGATCGCAGCATTGTCTGTTCTGCCGAGAGCGTTGGGTAGGTGTCTCTGATTGAGATACTAGAGTTATTCGAATCTCGCACCTATATTTTTTAACCCTCGAGGGTATATGTATTTCACGCGTTTTTATGTATAATGGAATGTATGTGTTTTTTCTTTGAGATTTTTAGACAGGACACCGTCTGTCGAGCCAGCTAGTAGACTATGTATAAAACTTATATTATAAGAACGAACTTGAACTTATACCCTAAAAATATGTTACTGGGAGTTACCTACATTTTGTGTTGTATTATAATATAATGTATGAAGTATGTAAGAAAATTTTCAATAAAATGATAATTTTATTTAAGGCGAATAGTAGGGGTGATAGTGGCGCCACTACATATTTAGATTTATAATTACGTTATACAAAGGAATTATCAAAAAATCGGACCGCGCGTAGACGATACCTATCACAAGCTTTTATTTAATGTATCTGTAATAGTTTTGTTTTGTGTTATTCAATCAAAAACCTTGTTTGGAGATCTTGGTGGCCACCAATAGGAGCTAAACTCTTGAAACAAGTATCTGCTTAAATAATACAGTAACTATTAAAGATACATTTAAAAAAAGCTTATGATAGATATCGTCTACGCGCGGTCCGATTTTTTGATAATTCCTTTGTTTAACGTAATTATAAAATTAAATATGTAGTGGCGCCACTATCCACCCTACTATTCGGCTTAACTGTTTGTGCTCTACCAACTCTTATTCGACTTAGGTATATCTTATGGGGAAAACGGCATCCCTACGTTGCCTGGGTATAATCGCCCTCAGCGTTAAGGCTATGGTGCTGATCATGTTTTAAATTAAGATTTAAGGTTTTTATTTTCGTTATGTTGTGTACAAAAAAGTATTCATTCATTTTGTCCCTTAGTTTTATTGGATGATATCCCGATACCACGCCTGCGAAGCAGAAGAGTTACATTCGAGTACCGACAGTAGCTGGATGCTCACAATAGGACAGGTGGGTGCCACCGCGAGGTCTTAATTAAAACCAGCCAGAGCGACACACTCTGATTGGAATCGATCCTGCGATCTACTTTTAGTATTATGGAATATGGTTGCAAGGTCATCAGAGAATAGAACAGTATGGATTTGAAACTTAAGCAAATTAGGCTAGATTTCCGACCCTCGGCAAAAATTGTCACAGGTTTGGAGACTGCTTATTATATATCGACGCATCCAATTAAGAACTGAAGCGTCTTTGTCTGAATGCTGACTGTTTTAGGCTGCATGTTGTAGGTTTTAGGCCTTTCTCGCATATGAGTGTCGTTCAGATGAATAATATATGAAGATAGAAAAAACTTCTCTTCTTCATCTTCATCTTCAAACGTGTCATATGACAGGTTTTAGTAGTTACATTTACCTATTGACTAGTCGTACAATACAATACAAATACTCTTTATTGCACACAAAGATAGAGAAAAACAGAAAAACACAAAAAGAGTTGCACAATGGGCGGCCTTATCGCTAAAAGCGATTTCTAGACGTAGAGTAGCATTATTTGTATTTCTATCGTTGTACTAAAATAATTATTTGTTATGTTATGACTACAACTCTATTGTATTAGGTTTAACCTGTAATGATAGATGTTCTGTTTTGAATAAATACAAATACAAATTATTGATTGGGATATAAGCTTCAAAGACGAAGGTAGAATATACAATATAGAACCATTTGAGCCATGGTTGTCTTAGACGAAACCCTTTTTTTTGCAATAACAATATTTTTTTAAATGATGGAAATAAACGGAGGATGGTTTTATTTTCTAAACCCTATTGTAACATGCCTGGTTCTTCCTTTAGAGGTAGTAGTTATATGATTTTCTTTGTAAATAAAGATAAAATAATAAAAATGCTTACGTTATTCGCAAATAAGGTACAACAAAAAAAATGGAAAATCTCAGTCCAATTTAGTAGACCTAGTAACGTCATATGAATGCTAGGTAAGGTCGCTATGTACTAGATAAGTCATCGATAGTGTTGATTGTACACGGCCTTGGCATTTAGCATCCCTGGTGATCGAACAAGCACTATTTCTAGCGGAATGCTCTTCTGACCACTGTTCACGTCCATTGAGTAGGATTCCATCACAGCACGGGTAGGGATATAGGATAGCTGGTTTAAATTACTCAGGTTAAAGTTAAACATATGGCTGTGGATTTTGTTTATCCAATAAATAAATAAGTAAATAAATGTTATTAGCTTAAAGCACAAGACCTAAGACCAGCCAGACTTAAGCTAACGGGTTTGGTTGTTAAACTAGTAAGTATTTTTTAATTTTTGGTGCATTGAATGTAAAAACACGATTGGGTAAAAAATAACAAAAAAATGAAAGTGCTTCGTTTTGCACATAATTTGCGAATTTGTTTAGGAACCGTGCGGTCTATTGAAATCTATACTAATATTATAAAGAGGAACGATTTGATTGTTTGTTTGTATTGAATAGGCTTCGAAACTACTGGACCGATTTGAAAAATTCTTTCACCGTTAGGAAGGTTACTTTTGAGTGACATAGGCTATATTTTATCCCGGAATTCCCACGGGAACGGGAACTACGCGGGTGAAACCGCGAGGCAATCGTTTAGTGACTTATAATTTGAATCGTAGGTTATTGTAACGGTAATCGGTAATCGTAGGTTAACACAGTTTCTTCATAAGTTGTGTAGTTTTCTTGTAAATAAGCGTAAACTTGATTTTTGGGCTTACGTCGTTCCAAAAAAGTATGCTCCGTCCCGCTCCTATGAACGCGAAATCCTATGCCTGTCCCTTTCATAAAATGGCGAGCATTGCGCCCTCTTAACAGCTGATGCATGACATAGATTGTGGCCAAAACATAAATGAATAAAACGTCAAGTGAGAGTATATTACGGCCAAGAGGTTGCGGACATTTTATGTTAATTTCAACTCGATACCTCCACGCGTTCCTTAAAAAAGGGGGTTGACAGACGGACAGACAGACAGATAGACGAACACCAAAGTGATCCTATAAGGGTTGGTTTGAACCCTAAAAAAGTAAGATACGGGAACTTCCTAGGACTTTGTCTTTATCCAGCTATCCCTGTCCGCCCTGTGGCTCAACATTTGCACTAACCAACATCTCGCTCAATGGGAAGTGTATTAGTGCTGCAAACGCGTGGGTTTCCTTTCCACTACTGAGCACTACGTAAATATTTACAACTATTACTGTCGGACCGTTCAGCGCAGAGATATCTTTAACACCTTAGCACTGTACGAAACAATCGTCGATTGGAAGAACACCAACGTTTCATCTCAATGAATTCGTCCAACAACGAAATGTTTTATGGTAAAATCGTCGATGAGGCGACTAAAAAACTCTGATGTCACAGGCGTCCATAGGTTGCGGTAACTGCTTTCAAACAGGCAGACCGCATGCCTGTTAGCCAGCTTGGTGGCATAAGGAACAGTCAAAGCGTCATGTCAGTCTGTCAGGTGTGTGACACAAACCTGGCGCTTGCAGTTTGTCTGCGGTGAGGCTGCGCAACAGCCGCTTGATGCTGCGCCGCCGTTTGACGCCGCACGACTCCTCGCTCATGTCGCGCGGACCACCTTCATGCTGTTATACTCCGGTCGTTGGCAAGGCTGATGAACTGCTGATGATTTTTGGACACTGGTTTTTATAGCACTGTCTTACACGGTTTTTTTAACGCGATGAAGGAAGATTTGCTAAAAGATTTTATTTACATTTTAACGATTTTAAGAATTGTTTCACTCAGAGATCCTACCTACGGTAAGACCTAAAGAAATAATGACAGGTGTGTATTTAAGAAATCTGATGTGGTCAATGTGGTCATATTTGGAATTTAAGTTGACAGTTGTTATTCAGTTACATTTAAAACCTTATACCCTTCAATTAAAATTTCGAGCAGGGACCTAACCTACCTTATAGCTATCAGGTAGGTTAGGTCCCTGCTCGATATATAAGTCGAGATATAAGTCGTGTAGATAATGACTGCGATTGTCATGTTGTCCGCTTCGATAGTATTTGACATTATGGAATTTTCAAACACAATCTACACAACTTATACACACGGATCTCAAAGATGAGGAGCAATAAAACTGATGATGATAATAATCAGATAACCCAGAACTTGTCCGAATAATTTGTATAAGAAAACCCAACAAATATTACAAAACACTATGAAAATTACATAACACTACAAGCTCAGACCTTCCCAAAAGCATGACTCCTGAATATATCTCGCAAGGGGAGATTGCAGCCTGGATATCAATCATACGGGATTATGGGAGCGCTCCCAGACCCCAAGGGGTACTTAGATGATGGAATATGCTGAGGAAATGTGAAAATTGGTTTTATTCTGTTTCAGTGGAGATTTCTGCAAGCTATCATAGCTGATATAAAAGGAATATACGATTTTACACTGCGGTAGGTGACGATAGTCCCGCGGCGCTACATAAACGTCGATTGACACCAAAACTGTCGTTTTGGAGTCCATCGACGCTTAACAAACTTCGAATCCGTATTCACTGATTCGAAGTTGGTTTAAGTATAGATTCATCAGCATCACAAATGGCTTAATATGGACTCAAAACAAACTTCATCATCATCATCATCAGCCTATATTAGTCGGGGCGAAGTAGTAGTGGACATAGACCTCCCCTAATGAGCGCCATTGCGCCCTGTCTACCGTCCAAAACTACCTTACTTCTAGCTAAATTGCTTGTAAATCCAAGGATTATTAGTACTTATAGAATTTTTTTAATTGCGCTCGTGACGTACCCCCGAAGAGTTTAAATTTGGCGATAGGAATAACTAATGAGGTTCTTAGTTTAGAGATAAGAAACTTATTTGTTTTCCCCAACCAACGCCAAATTACTTTTACATTTCATTTAACTAATTACAAATTTATCTGTAGCTATAACCCGTGCTATAATGTAGTTGGACCTACTCGCACGAAAAAGCCTTGCCATAAAACGTTATTAATATCAGTCTAATAAACTCCCAAACTGGGGTAAAAATGTCCACGACTCGATCTAAAAGTAACTGCGACCTTTCTTTGACATTTGGGCTCAAACCATATTTCGGTAACATTAAAACTTCGGTGGCCACAAACAAGTATCTAGTTACAAGATCTCATGAAAGTGGCAATAGTATCTTTCTACTAAGAAACAGTTGAGTAAAGCTTGTATACCTACAGCTTTGGCCCGCTGATTCGCACGCGATTTTCCACGTAAAAAAATAACTTTTCAAGACTTAATGGTTTCATCATTGTATCATGAAATTTGTCCAGGACAGAAGTTGAAATATTGGGGAAGGACAAAAGCAACTTTCTAGAAGAGTCTCTTCTCAGAGACAAGTTCAAAGAAGAAAATCTAGAAATTTTGATTATGGTATCTGCTCCGGCTAGCACACGTTGAGAGAATGGAAGAGGTTCGGGCTGTCAAGAAGGCGTATGAGGGAAAACCATCGAACGTTGACCAGTCGGCCGCCCTAGCTAGGTATCGCTGGATGACGAAGTTGAAACCGATCCCCGCGAACTCGACGCTCAGAGCTAGCGAGAGACAGCTTAGAACCGAGATGCCTGGAGACGTCTTGTGTTGCTCAGTGCCAAGATCCACTTTGAGTCACTGAGCCACAGGAGTAAGTATCTCCTCTGTATATATCATCCATTATCAATGCGCATGCCAAGCGTCAACAGTCAAAGGGTAAGGATTGTTACAGGCTAGTATATTAATTTCCCTTTTCTGAGGTTATGATTCTACTGTAAGCAAATCTAAAATTAATCTTACGACGTATAACAAGCATCCAAAATCAATTCCAATGATCTATTAAAATTAGTTTGATTGACTTTAAACAGGAACCATCGGTTTACACTTCCCACAGTTTACTTTGGCGCAAGTTCAGTCCACGCGTGGGCCTTGGTAATGAACTTGCTTACTTTGGCAGCTGGCTATGATGGATACCAGAACCAGGTGATATTCGTATCCTATACTAGGTTCTGGAATCCAAAGAAATATTTGTTGAAAATGTGTTAAGACCTGTGTATCGGAGCAAATCGCAGGAGTTCTCAGAAAGTGTTGGTTTTGGCAGTCATTATTAATTCGTCTCTCAATCGTTTTCAAACCTGAATTCGCACCATGCGTTGCTCGTGTGCGTTGTTGAAGTTTTCTGTTTTTTGTTTTTAGTTGTTGCCTCGTTGTTTTGCGTTATTGTTATCCGTTTTTGTTTAGTTTTCGTTGATAAATCTATACTAATATTATAAAGAGGAAAGGTTTGATTTTTTGTTTGTTTGTTTGTTTGTATGAATTGAATAGGCTCCGAAACTACTGGACCGATTTGAAAAATTCTTTCACCATTAGGAAGCTTACTTTTCAGGGAGTGACATAGGCTATATTTTATCCCGGAATTCCCACGGGAACGGGAACTACGCGGGTGAAACCGCGAGGCGATCGTCTAGTGTTATAATATTTTGGGTATTCGCTATCTAGAGCGGTAGCGGTAAAGTTCGCTCAGGGTTTACAGTATTGCCCAAGGGGATGTTTTTCATTTACCGAGGCATACTTTTTCATGTTAAAGAGCGCATAATCGCAGATAATGTCCTCCTGCCGAATTTTCGACCATGGCGTCTATCTCAACGGAGACTAGCCATTTGCTTAGGAGATAGATAGAAAATACTTGATTATACCACACAAAGACAGGAAACAATATAAAGAAAAAAGCTTAAAATACAGGAAGTATAAAGGGCGGCCTTATCACTGAGAGCGATCTCTTCCAGGCAACCTTGGGATGGACTGGACATGAAAAGAACAAAATAGACGGTGGCAATGAATAATTAAATAAATGAATTATTATTATTTAGGTCACAGAATAGAGAATTCTAATTCCGTGATTTAGATACTTAAAGAAACCAAATACTTTCATTACATACTATAATATCTACATAGCCTACAAACATTATAATAAACTTACATAAACATAAAATAAGGTTGTCTAACTATTAAAGGATAAATAATGCTCATGAAGCGGTTTTTTGAAGATTTTATAATGCACAAGGACATTTTATAGGACATATTATAGTGCACAAGTGTGTGCATAAACACAGGTGCACTCTCTACCTACTCCCTCACTCTCATAATTCGATGGGACGGCAAATCGACTCAATCAGAGAATATATCAACACATTATAGGTACATAATGGCAGACCTAGCGCGGTAGATCAATACTTCGACCTTTGAGTGGCATGGTGTCTAAAGTGCAGGCTGTTCCTATACCTACATGCAACGAAGGCAGGATGTATACCCACCCCGATAACTATGACCGAGTATTATTTCCTTTGCAAGGCATGAATAGGTAATGGGGTATCGGTCAGAATGAGTGAGGGATGGTAGTGTGTATTGAACACGGAATAGCAACGGCAGGTTTCAAAACAAAACTCACATTGTAAAACTGTACTTAGTTATAAAACTGTGCTTACAAAACTGTTCTGTTAGTATAAAAACTCAAAAATAATTATATATGTTAGATCCCACACATACTATTCATACACGAAATCAAAATTATCTAGGAAATAATGCTCTCAGCGGGCTCTCAGTTCATTTATTCTATCTTTATAAGTAAGTACCTAAGTTAGGAGGTGAAAAATATACAATCGACTAACAAGCTATAGGTATCTATAAAGCTAGTTAGTTGATAATACGTCTTAAGACCAGAAACCATTCCAAGATTTTTAGGTTATTTTTATCCATTCTTTCTTATCTTACTACGCGTACTAATCTACGAAACTATCACCCATTCAGGCCATAAACCATTATCCCAGCATTAGCCTGTAGGGGGTCATCCGACCAACCATCCCCCGACATGCAAACCGCCACGGCGATGTTTTTCTCATCGGCGGCCGTCACAATAACCCCTTTGATGTCACGGCAGATTGCCTCCACCCCGGGTACTGACCCCAGGTACGTGCGAGCCGAGGGTGCAGTGCTACCGACTCATCTGTCTCCTCACGGTTAAAAGGGGTGCAAGAAGTTTAACGCGTTTTTCACTAGACTATAGTTTGTGAAGATAATATGAAATATTTATTCATATTAACTTAACTTTACTTAACTCTATTTAAAACTAACTTATAAAACTTAGATTAATTACAATAATTGAAGAACAATAAGTTATGTCATTATTTTATAAGGATATGTAGGTAAGTTGTAAATTACAAGGCCTGAAATCCTCCAGTGGCTTTCCTCCGTGCATTGCACAACGGCAGGGAGTCTCGCTCTTACATTCATGGCTTGGTCACCAATGGGGTTTATTGAAAGTAGTTAAGTGTAACATATTTTTACTGGTAGGTATGGTTCCAACATTCGCAAGAAAGTCCGTGGGCTGAACCTGGTCCACACTAGCGGCAGAGGTGTATGGCCTAACATAGAGAGAAATATGCCTAGCAAGGGTCAACAAGGGTTTCCAGGTGGTTTACAATAACTCTCCTTTTTGTGTACGGATTTCGTCAATTTTGCTCATGGCGACATTGTAGCAGTCGCGGAGAGTGGCTCAGGACCGCTATTAGTGAAGCTGTTAAGAGAGGCCTATGATCAGCTGTTGACGTTATGTAGGTTCAACCAATACACTAAAATAAAATAACACACCTTGACGCAAAGTGAATAGTTAAGTAGGCGACACTACAAAAGGGATAGCGTTAGGCTCAGCTTTGAGGGTAAATGAAATGATGCCTGCATACTAAACTGGAGGTAACAGCGAAGCTGGAGCTTTTCCGATTCGCTTCGCGGAATCAGAAACAGAATTATCTTTATATCCAAGAGAACGTAGCTTAAGCTATCATTATAGAAAAGTCAAATATTTAATTTAATCATCATCTTATTACAGGTATTTGATAATTAAAAGGAGGTTCCGAGCATGAATCAAAGTTTAATGTAATATTTATTCATGAAATAAACATAATTGTATTTATATATTCACA
Source organism: Eupithecia subfuscata (assembly GCA_963564075.1). Classification (NCBI taxonomy): domain Eukaryota; kingdom Metazoa; phylum Arthropoda; class Insecta; order Lepidoptera; family Geometridae; genus Eupithecia; species Eupithecia subfuscata. Next base: position 490,707 of record OY751123.1, read on the forward strand.
CTAGAACAATGCAACGAATTTAAATTATTAGGCGTTACATTAGATACGCATCTAAACTGGAAGAGTTATATTGACACGCTAAAGAATAAACTTTCAAGGTTTACCTACGCCCTTAGTATTTTAAAACGTAATACTGACTATCAAACCGCCCTGTCAGCATATTACGCTAATGCCTATTCTTGGCTTAATTACTCAATTGTTCTGTGGGGAAACAGTGTTGACTTCAACGATATCTTTATCAAACAAAAAAAACTGATTAGAATATTAGCCAACATAAAACAAAGACAAAGCTGTAGGCCGCACTTTAAAACTCTAAAAATATTAACCTTGCCCTGTATATACATAATGCAAATGACCTTATTCGTAAAAAAATATCGACATTTTTTTCAATCAAAATCTGAACGCTTTACCAACTACAACAGACGAAACGAAAATAAACTAATTCTACCTTCGACTACCCTTACACAATTCAGCAAAGGACCTTACTCACGATTAGTAAATATATATAATAAAATACCGAGCTCAATCAAAGATCTAAAAAAAGATTCGGCTTTTCGTAACAGACTCAAAGAATACCTTATTTCTAAATGTTATTACTCCGTTGACGAATTTTTAAATGATAAATCTAACCCATAATTATTTGACTGCCTGCGTAATAAATTGACATACCTACCTACCCAGTTATTACTAATACAATTTTTTGATTCTTGTAGCTGACAATGTTTATATTCTACGACTATGTTCCTAGCAAGAGATAGATTGTGTAACTACCTGTATTATTATAACTCTATACATCATTTGCTGCGCCCTTACAGGGTACATGTACTTACATATAAGCTAATTACCATCTAAGCTAAAACTGTATTATCGTATATGTATGCAATAAATAAATCTGAAATCTGAAATATTTGTATCATTGTCAGCCCGTATGCGTCCACTGCTGGACATAGGCCTCCCCCAAACGACGCCACGAACACCGGTCCTGAGCCGCCTCCACCGACTCCCTGCGACTGCTACAATGTCGACGCAATAATTTAATGTAAAGAAATAAAAATGCTATATAATTTACTTCCCTTCAATATTCTTATGCTATTTCTATTGATATCATTATAATATACAAAACCTTGAAAAATACATAAACAAAATCAAATAACCTAGTTGCGCGATTGATTTATACAAAGTTGCTTTTATGTTTCTGATTACAGAAGTCATTTAATGAGTCCTGTTTCTTAATTAGTTTTGAAAGGCCACTTCAAAGCGATTTATAAAACCGATAATTCATAAAATCAAAGAGGCTAGCGACTAGCAAAACGTAGGTTATTAAATTTTATGAAATTCCGAAATGGCACGCCGTTACAATACATAAATGGGATCTAGATGTAGATAGCAGGTCAATCAATTTAGCTTTTGATGAAAAAGCCGTTGTTGGTTTTGGTAAAAAACTTAATTGGGGTAAACCAGACAGTTCTCTGAAAAGCTGCTTGGTGTGGTTTTGTGGGAATTTTTGTAGAGCCATGGTGCTAGTAAAAGTACCGATGCTCCGTAGTGAAGCTATGCTTAACATTTTTTTACACCACCAAGGTCGCAAGCAAGCATGCCGTCCGCCGGATGGAAAGCGGTTGCCGCAGCCTGGACGCCTGCGACATCAGGGACTATACACGCGCGTTGCCAACCCTTAGGTTCCTTTCAAATAAACGTTAATACTCCGCAACATAGCCCTCGTGTTTTCCAGTACATCTCTGGTAGAAAGCCATTATTAGATTCGTTGGACTCTTTAATTTTACTTCAGAGAGTGTTCCAGACATTTTATTTCCAGTATCTACTTGGCATATAGACTAGTTTACTGTCTATATTCAAACGCCCCAGAAAACCGCTTGTATGCAAATTCAAACCATCGCTTCAGCAGCACATTTACCACAGCCACGTGTAATGCAAATGCATATCAGATCGATGGCTACGGAAGCGCCCCCTGGCCGCCGGCCAACTGGTCAAGGTTGTACTGAACAGAGACATTAGAGATTAAACAATTGTGAATTGGCTGGATAACTGGCGCCTTTAATATACGATGAAGTACAAAGGAGATAAATTTTCTTTGGTGGAAACCAGGAATGGATGACTTTAACGTGTTTTTGATTGCGTTTCGGGAATTTAGGATGAGCTGGATCGGTGAGACGTTCTAACTATCGTGTATAACACATCTATACCTCGCAGGGTACACACGATGCACTGCCTCGCGCCCGTCAACCGGAGGCATAGTTATTACGCCTCTTGTGCCTGTAAATTAAGCTTAGACGTACAAATTTCACTCTACCGTTTAAAAGAGGTCACAGCAACGTTGCTTAGCGGTAGAAAAAGGCACGGTGTACTTCACCGAACGACTATCACAAGGAACCCTACCAGCCCTACCCACTCTCAGTACTTTATGCAACCTACCCTATGTCTTCTACTCTCATTTACTACCTTAAATGTTAATCAAAGTCACCACACCTGGCACAGTTTACATTTGACGCAACATGGGCAGATAATAGAGCTGGTAACGCTCGCTGTACAAATCATCTTACCTACCTACGACAGATAAATGTAAACTTAAGAAACAAAACATTTACTCTACTTTCATCTCATAATAATCCAGGTTGAAACGGATATAGATTCCCAAATATCCGGATACTCGGAACATAACCTCCTGGCCTGAAGCCAACGGAACTCGATTTATATTGGCATTCTTAGGAAGCTTGTGTTATCGATTGCGTTTGCTAATTCATTGGGTTTGCAAAAAGGCATGGTGGAAGGTCAACACAACCCGTGTTGTGATGTATTTTATTGTTTTATTGCTCAATTAACTTCCGTCCGCGACTTCGCCCGCTTTACGGGATTATAATATTAATCCCGTAAAGGGGGTTGTATTTTATACCAGGTCTAGAAAAGCAAAATTTCAGCCCGATCCATTCAGTAGGTATGAAGAGGTCATTCAAACATTTAAAAATCCAAACTTTCGCAACCTAAACTTTAAACAAAACTTTTTTATTTACTGTGTTAGGTATAGTTTTTGTTTTCAGTGTAGCTGTCTTTTCGCGAGCTATGTGCTAATAATACCTCTAAAAGTGTAAGTGTTTTAATATCTCTACTGATTACTCTACAGTAGGTCAAAAACCACTCTGATTACTCTACCAGTAGGTCAAAAACCACTATCTCACGAAAATTCCATTGTAAATTCCCAATATTGATAGATGATTTTGAAATAAATATCCATTTTTAACCGATTTCGAAAAAAGGAGGAGGTTCTATGTTCGGCTGTTTGAATGTTTTTTTCAATGTATTTTCGTCGATGTCGTAGTTGTATAGATGATGATTCCGAGGGGTCACATTTTATTCCCGGAGAATTAATATTTATCCCGCAAAACATAAAAAACAGTTTAGAACTAAGGGATTCATAGTCGGTTTATAGTTTTTTCAAATTCATACCCATCACAAACGGAATAAAGTCTAAAAATTAAAGAATAAGAATAAGAATCATTTGTTTGCATAAAACATGAGTATTGCATACATGGTGCGAGCATGCATAATTGCATGTTGAAATATAAATGGATGACCTACATGTTTTGCCATAACTGGCGTGCAAATAGGAGAGGGCACGCTGCAGAATTGTCACTAATGTGATATATCTTAAGTATAAAGTATACCTACAATCAATCATATTACAAAAAAAATATCATATAAATTATTAAAAACCCTCAATTATGCAATTTCCACCTGTCGTGCGAATCACGAGCGTAAAAGCGAATAACAAACCATTCGTTCTGTTTAGCATCACGCTCTCAGCGTTCCCATGGGCATGGGGAGGCTATACTGACTGCTGCGTTACCTGTGTATAGGGAGTGCATAGTAACTGATATGTTGCCTGTGTGCTCGTCTAGACAACCCTCGGAAGGGTCCTTCGAGGATAGGGTTGTGCTTGTGCAAAGGTAATTCGTTTAGAAGAAAAAAGTATCAAATTTCCGAGTTTGGTTTTGGGTTTCGTTTCTAATTTGTTTTATACAATTTGGAGAGGGAAGAATAGAATGGCATACACGGTTTTTAGAGGTGACCAATGACCATCCCTTAAAACAAAGGAGCATTCATCAGAACTTACTTTATTAATTTATTAAAGTAAGTCATCATAAATATGGCAGGTGACGCTAATTAAAATGAAATAAAATCATTTATTTCAGACTACACAGGTCCCATTACATTCACACAGTAATTAAAAAACCCTATAATCTACAAAACATTCAAATTATAAAACAACACAGTACTACCTTATCAAAATAAAGAAAAACCTAAAATTAACTTGCCGGTCAGATAAATTAATAACTATTTAGAAAAGGCCTCTTTAAAAGCTCTCTTGTAGTAACTAAAGTATTCAAATAAGTACCTATTTTACGTAGGTACTTTTGTAAATGCAAACAAAACATTTAGCGCGTGTGTGTGATATTGTCATGTCAATGTCAGCCGGCAGGTGTGAGGGCAGGTATTGATTGATTATTTTTAGCTTTAGAGGGGAAGTGGTGAAGGCTATAGCTATGAGCTTGCAAGGGTTATGTATTAAAAGTCCTATTTCGTAAACTTTTAAATATCGAGCTTGCAAGGGTTATTATGTGTTGAAAATCCTCTATCGTAAACATAATAGAAACACTAGGAACCTAACAACGTACAGGTTACTTTTAGCTTGTAAGGGTTATATATTAAAAATCCATCAGTAACTTATCTAAATATGAACACTGAACCTAACAAGGTAAAGGTTTCTTGTTCACTTTTTTACATTACCTTAAAAAAGATTGAAGTGAAAGAGTGTTGAATTTCTGAGGTATACAAGAGTCGTGCAAATTCTAAAAGAAACAAAGCACTTCGAGCTTCTTTTCTTCAATATTTTGATTATGATGATGGAAGAATATTTCTGCCAAATGCACTTAATTTCTTTCGTAAAATAAAATGAGCTCGGACAATATGGACATTCTGGTCATATCTCGCTTTCCAAAGTAATTTACTATTAGATGTTAGTAGTGTTTCTCCCTGTTCCCTTTCGACTTTGCTTTATTCAATGCAAGGTCTTCGGAAACATTACGCTAGTTTATATCGTTTTTGATCAGTATTTTCTCCTTTTTGCTTGGGTCGGCGATTGTGTAATTTTCTGTGCGATATAAAGAAAATTGTCTAGTAAGACAAGTTCCAACGTTCTAAGATACCGGTGTACAAGCATCGCCCGCGATTTCTAGATAATTATAAACTTAAGGTTGATCGTTCGAGTTGCCGCGAGATTCAAATTGTTTTGTGGTCTATAGTTTTTTCTGCGTTCTACAATGAATAAAACTAGGGGAAAAGTAATTTGCTGCAAATCGTAAACCATTTTCTGTTGACTTAGGAAAATAATTACTTCGATTCACTGGTATTTTCGAAGCATTTGAGAATATAAGAGATGTTAGGCCGAAATTCAACATGTTCCCAAATGCTCCCAAAATACCTACAATTGAATCAAAGTTGGGTTTTTTCATTTTTATCATGGGTTCATAGAAAATGGTTTAGGATTTGCGGCAAATTACTTTTCCGTTCATTTTATTTCTTGTAAATGTAAAAAAAAAATTACAAACCTCAAAAAAAAAGTATTTTGCGAAAAACCGAAACGATCACCCTTAAGTTTTGGCCGCCTTTATGTGTACTTGTACTAGCAGCGGCGCTTGCTTTCTTGCAGTGTCTCGGCAATATGTGACCATGAAAAATTCCCAAATAACGCAACTGCACACGGATTCACGCATGGCAGTCTCCTCTGCAAACTTGAACCAGTTCCACGTGGAGCGCTGCCAACTGAGTCACCAGGGAACCCTCGGTGACTCACGGCTTTGTGACAGCCGAGTTATAATGGGCCCCGATGTTTAATGCGCTTTACATGCAGGTTTAAAGATTTAGCCAGCTGAGATTCAGTCTGCTCTTTAAGTAATACATAATATTGGCTAGCGTTTAAATTTGTGCAGTCTCTTTCTCTCGCTGAGCCGTAGACTTCTAAGGTTAGAGTACTTCGATCAGGGAGTATACAGGGTTATTGGTATTTCACTGACACTGCGTGGACTGCAGGTTCTGACTGCTCTGACCAGGCGTCTTCAGAAATGTGTTCGTGATGATGGGCAGGACCTGCAGTTCACGCAGCATTAGTGAATTATCGATAACCCTGTAGAAAGGGTGATTTCATCCTTTCACGTTCTCACCTCTATTAACAGAGCATCGACTCAGCCGGTCAGATAGCTTGAAGACCAACTTTGTATCGGTTTTCACGAGAAATTTCTCATTATCTTTATAGAAAAAAGTATAGCAAAAACTGTACGCCTAGATCTTGGGTTTGTCAAACCTTGAGCAGAGCCGATCAAGCGACATCGTTAGTTATTTTGTAGATAAAAATCTTTTTCTGACCGACTAAACCCGATTCATATTTCATTCGCGTCGATAAATATTGTGAGACCTTTATACTCAGTGAATTGTCTGCTCGCTGGATAGATTTGTCAGTCGTAAGTAATAAACTCCGGCCACACATAAGATACGTACAATGTTTGTAAACCCGGACCCAAAACATGATCTAAAAATCACATTCTTGTTAGTGAATAAATTTTGCATTAGGTACTACACTTGTAGATTTGACTTCTTTGCTGATATACTATGATGCTGAGTTATTTTTCAAACTCGTGGAACGTCCAAGAGTCCTGTTACAAAGTCTAAAGGAAATATAGTACTTCGGGTTTCGACTTGACACCAATTTTGAAAACAAGATTTCTGTTTGCGAGTTGTTTTATTAACAAACATTATTTCTCGAGAATGGCGAGAATATAGAGCAGAGAACAGAATAAATACATCCACAAATGACAAAGCCTATTTTCGCGAAAACTGTTACTTTTCGTGCCTAAAGCTGACAGAGCATATTTCCCCTAAAATACTGTTCCATTCCGTGCCTAATTTTCAATGTAAATGATGTAAATAAATCTTCGATAGCCAGTAACCGCCGCCCTGACGACTCCCAGGCCCAGGGCTCAGGTACGTTGATTGAATGGATTCGCTTTTACTCCGCGGCTCATAAACAAACTTTATGGACACCCTGACCTGCTTCTAATGAATCTTGGTGTAATCTTTTGGGCAGAGGTTTGATTTCTACAGTTATTTGGGTGTAGTGAATTAAGACTTGATTCTAGGTGTCTATTTGAGAAAAGATGTTTTTGTGTAGCTATAGTTGTGGAGTTATTTCTTAGCGGGACCCTGGGAGTGCCACCGAGAGGTGACTTAGAGTCATAGATATGTAGGTGCTGCAGATTTATGCTTGATGAAGATTTTCCATATGCCAGAACTTGTGTGAAGTAAATTCCAGGTAAATACATTTTGTGAATCAACATGCTTGACCGTAGTCGGAATGCATAAATATTGAGAGGATGACGTAATTAACTTAAAATTTACTTTAGTTCATAGAAATATAAATAATAACGTTTTCAATGTTTGTCTAAAGAGTTGGTCATTCAGTTCTTTTAACTGTTTCTGCAATACTAACAACACTTGTTAGACTTAATTTGTCATGTGACAAAGGAAAGGTAAATGAAAGTACCTAACTCAGCCTATTTGTTTTCTATCCTACTGACTGGACAGATTTTGAGTTATCATAAGGAGATACAGACTACATTTTTATTCTAAACTAGCTGCGCGACGCGGCTTATCACGGGTGGAAATTTCAGAAATTTATTACACACCCCCTTGCTAGGGGTGGTTTTGTAAAAATAAAAAATATGTGATTTATTATTTTCTTTATAGTTTATAACATCTTTATTCACAAAGAAAATTACAACCAACTAATAGAATTAAAACAATTGAGCTAACTGCAGACAGTTGCAAACAATCTACAAGTAGCTCAACTGACCCATACAGTTATAGTTTACTATTAACGAGTTTTGAGTGAATCGAACCAAGGAATAATAATTGTTCATAAAAACTTCACCACCCTTTTAAACCCCCTGAGAGGTTAATTTTGAAAAATGTGTTATTCTACGACCTAATCTATTTACATACCAAATTTCATCGAAATCGGTTAATTAATAACAGAGATACGTGGTAACAAACATTAACACAATCTTTCGCATTCATAGTATCAGTAGGATGTACTATCGATGGACCGTGGACATTGTAGCGGAGCAGGGAGTCGGTGGTGGAGGCGGCTCAGGACGGGTAGTCGTGGCGTCGTTTGGGGGACGCCTATGTCCACCAGTGGACGTATGCGGGCTGATATTTTTGACTTGTCTAAGCGCTTATTTTGAAAGCATAAAGAAATTAAAATCTGAAAAATCGGATATGGTGATGTTTATCGGAGACAAAGCATGAAACCAAAGCCAAGGGAATTGGATATTAAACTAGCTGCGCCCCGCGGCTTCGCCCGCGTGAAAATCGATGTTTCCAACTTTCTTATTTTCTTCTTTCATAAAAACCTTCTGAGATTAACAAACAAAACAAAATATAATTAAGTAGCTCATATGGATCAGTCGGCAGTTAGCTCAATTGTTTCAATTGTAAATACTAGTATAATTTTCTTTGTGAATAAACTGGCTTTTACGTTAACAAACATTAAGTAGCAAAATTGGTCCAGCCGTTCACGAGTGATACCGTGACAAAGGACAATAGGGATTCATTTTTTTTTAGATAGATTAAGACTTAACCTAAGTTTAGCTACAAACACCCAATTTCCCAACTGTGGTATTTGAAAAACAAATCGTAATAATCCGCCCGCTGATTGATCAGGAATGTCGGAGCTGAACCGAAAATAGTGGTGTTTGTAATCGCGTCCCACCCGGAAACGCGGGCCGATTGTGAAGCAATCGCTGATGTATGGAGTTACTAGCTTCTGCCCGCGGCTTCGCACGCTTTATTCGAGGGAAAAGAAGCCTATATATTTAGGTGCTTATAGATACGTAATTCCAAGTCTAAAAAATCGTATGATGTTCTATGGAAAAGTTTTGTGGTTATTTCTAACTCATGGGAACTGATTTATAATAGTTTTAATTAGTTTCTTTTTTGATTGTCACAAAGGCCAATAAGGCGTTTATCTGGCCAGCGTCCAGCAGTGTACCAGTATATGCTGTAGATGATGGTGATGATTTGATTGTAATTTCCCTTGTTAATAAATGTATTTCATTTAATTGAGGATGGTATCCTCGATTACCGGTCCTACTGAAAAATTTCATTCGTATCCGTTCAGTGGGATGCAGAAGGAACAAACATTCATCAACCCATGCATCCAAACTTTTCATTCATAATATTAGTGTGATGTGATGGGTACCGTCAGCAGATAGCTAACTAAACTAACTTCGAGGCTACGTGTCAGAAGTTTAACTAGTTAGCCAAGTCCGTGTCTTGCTGGCTCGGATATTGCAAAGAAGAGAACTTGGGGCGCAGGCAATTGCGTTGTGTGATTTTAAATACTTAATAGATTCAGGTATTACTTTGCGGAAATCCAGTGCAAAATATAAGGATGAAAATTATTTAGTAACAATTCCGGACAAAACCTCCGATAAAATCAACAAAATGCAATACGCGTGCACCGCCCGCTCTCCTACTCCCACAAATTGACGTGCCATTTTCTTACTAATATCCAGGGATGTTGCAGATGCCACTTTTTGACATCCGCGGATTTTTGAAAACTCACATCCGCGGAAGCGGATAGTGCAGGGGCAATGGTGCGGGGGCCAAGGGACTGGTCGGACGCTCCCGAGCTACCAAGGCGGTGATGTATGCAACTCCCTCCCCCGTTCCGTCATGGCATGTCTTCTTTGAGACTACCTTCCGTGCCGAAAATTCTGTTATCATAAGTTCATAAAAAAAATATTCAATACTTTCTACCTTATCTGCTGTCCCTACCATCTGTAAAACACGCGTCCATATTTATTTACGATATAAACCAAATTAGACAAGACATATGTGGCAATGTATTTAAAAATACCTGAATAGCCCGAACCCGAATGTAGGTGAGTGGCTGATAGGCACTATTTATACTTGAGTCTGTTAAGTAAGATTTGTGGAGAAAGGACGACTAATTTGTTGATCCGTTCGGGTATTCATTTGTTGTGCGACAATATTAAGATAAGTTACTTTTACCATTATCTACAAGTGTTTAATGATCTTTCAATCTATTTCAAGCTTTAGTTAGAGCGTTTTTATTATTATTTTGTCTGTTAATTCCATGATATAGCGCCATGAAATTCGCCTTTGGAAGGCAGAAGAGCAAACCAGAGATTTCTTAAAATTCGTTCCAAAGCCGATTTTTAATACTATGCGCTAACATTGAATTCGAAAGTGGCATATTCTACAAAATATAGTTATGTGATTGGATTTGATATTGCTCAATGTTTTCAAGAGAACGCACCCCGGTCATTATTGCGTTTAAAGAAGCTGTAATGCAGCATGTTTTCTAACTCGTGTGATAAGTGACATAAAAAGCCAAGTAACAATATACAACATACTCTAAGTACATGTTTGGTGCATCATGACTCCTGGTATCAAAACATTGTCCTCATCCTCAACAACCTATAATGGTCCACTGCTGGACGCAGGCGTCCCCCTGATAAGAGCCTTATTGGCTTTTATCTCATGGGGGGTAATGCCCATAATCCCCACGCTCGGCATGCGGGTTGGGTATCGCACTTTGGCAGTAGAATTGTTCTGCAGGGGGCGGTGCTGCCCGCCCCCCGATGGATCCCTTAGTCGCCTCTTACGACACCCGCGGGAAGAGTTAGGGTTAGTGCAAATTCTAAGCCGGCACCACACGGCCGGCCGAACATAACACTGTAGAAGTTGACAATTGAAAGCAAAGCACACCCAATATGTTATGTCCAAGGTTGCAAAGCAGATAGAAAAACCACAAACACGCTGCTCAAGATGAGCCGCGAGAACCTACGAACAATGGTGGGCATCATCACAGGTCACTGCGAATTGAACCATCATCTGCTCAAGACTGGAGCAACATACAGTAGCCTATGTCGCGGCTGCTTCCAGGAAGAAGAGACTGTGGAACATGTAGTGGTTCACTGCACGGCCACAGAGGAGGACAGACGGGTAACGGGATTGAAGACTCTCATAGAGGGATCTAACCCGTCCTCGCCCACGGAAAAGCTGAAACGAAGCTGTCAATCGCCAAAAGTCCTGCTCTGGTACTTCAAGGAGCTAGGCTGGTTAGGGCCTGGTTAGGCAGGGGGACAATGCACAATACACTCCAAAGCGAGATGTCCGTGCAGATCCCAGTTCCCCCACTCAGAATTAGAATTAGAATTAGGTTGCAAAGCACTTCTTCCTTAGGGTACTTTCGCGTGAAAAGTGACATAAGCATCCAAACAACACATGCTTCACATGTTACTTACGTCAGGACTCTCAAAGACCGTTTAACAAGCAGATGCCCTACAATACATCTATTTTTACGGAGTTACCTTTTTTATCGGCTGTTTGTTACGAGTACGTTTTTATGTCGTGACGCGAACTAGACCCGTCTGCTATTTTATTAGAGTAATGGAAAATTTGTTCACTCGAGTTGGTTGTACGCGATTTCTGATAGGCGTTTCGGTTTACTACTAAAATCACGAATATTTTATGGCTAGTTGGCTAGAAAAAAGGCTAGAAGATTTAAAAACTAATAAATAACTCCACTACGTTTTAGTGGCGAAATATGTCAAAGGCAGCTAAACAAAAGGCAATTATAAGTCGGTAAGTAGGCATTATAAGTCGTACAAACTCGGAGTCCCAGAGGCCCACTACAACATGTGCTATTCCATAGATGTCTGGCCTATTAATGCTAGGATAAAACCGTGGATAAACTATAAGAAACCGATAGCCACGGTTAAATTGGGTGATGTATCCGGTATTCATTCAGAGACCAGACCGCAGCCGCAGTCGCAGTCGCGGCCGCTGCCGCTGCCGCAGCCCTTTCGTGGCACAAATCGCTCACAATAAAGCCGCGAGCCTACGAGTCTTCTACCAAAACGTGCGAGGGCTCAAAACCAAGCTTCGTCACTTCCGCAACAACCTGGCCCTGTTGGACCACGATCTCGTCGCAATAACGGAATCATTCCTCGACGACTCCGTCCATGACTCGGAAGTCACGTGTGCGGATTGGAGTGTCATCCGCCGAGACCGACAAACTCCCTGTGGAGGCGTCCTGCTGGCCGCCCGTGCACCCATTGCACTGTGCCGACGAAGAGACCTCGAGACTGACTGCGGAGAAGACCTCTGGGCAAGTTTTAATTTAAGTGGGCGCACGTATTATGTTTGTGTCTTTTATATGAAGCCTAGTGCCACTGATGATGACTATATGAATACTTTTTGTAAAATGGAAAGTTTTTTAGAGTTGTTGAAAGGAAATGTGATCATCATAGGGGACCTCAACATGAATAGCGCTTCGCAAAATATTGCTAATTACTATTATTACTTTCTTTCCTTTTGTAATTTAGTATATAAAAACATCGTGCTCAATGTTCACGGGCGCATGTTAGATGTAGTTCTGATCCGGGAGGACGATGGGGTGCGTGAGGTAGCCGTCACCGGTACGGAATGCCTTGTGCCGATGGACTTGCACCATCCAGCCCTTGACGTGGTGTTCGTGGTTAACTCAACTCGTTGCTTAGACCGACTGGAACCCAGTAACGTTAATCCGGACAAAGATTGGAATTTTAAGAAATGTGATTTTGAGCAGTTATTTGCCTTGTTTGCCGAGGTTTCGTGGGATAATGTCTTAAAATGTAATGATATCCCTAATGCAACGAATGAACTCTATTCTACAATTTATAGCATATTTAATGATTGCATACCTAAAAAATGCCGTAATAAATCCCTTACACCAAGATATCCAGTCTGGTTCAATCCCGACATAATTCGTGACACTAAATTGAAAACTAAACTGCATTCTACCTGGAGGCGCACCAAATCAGAGCAGGACTATTGGATATTTTCGCAGCTCAGGGCTTCTTTGAAGTCTCGCGTCGCGTCCGCCTATGCCGCACATATGAAGCAGATTGAAAACAACATCACGATAAACCCGCGTCTGTTTTGGAGCCACATATCGAGCTTACGAACCAAGGGCGGATTTGAACCCAATGTGACGTATAAAGGTGACGCATGCTCGGGAGTTGCAGCAGCGGAAGCTTTTGCAGATTTCTTCGCGAGCGTATTCCTTCCCGAAACGCCAGTCCTCAATGCTGGAACTATTAATAATCGTGACATTGGATGCAATAGTAACTACATAAATATCATTGACTTTGCACCTAAGGATGTGATCCAAGGTATCCAGAAATTAAAGGCAAGTAGCTCTATTGGACCCGACGGCATTCCGCCAGTTATTTTTAAACAAGGCAAAACACATTTTGTACGCCCTCTGAACCATATTTTCAACTTGGCCCTGAGAACTGGCGTTTATCCTAAGCAATGGAAAGTATCTAGAGTTAGCCCTATACCTAAGACTTCGAACAAGCTCTCCGTCGAAGAATACCGACCTATTGCCATCCTATCGTCACCAGCTAAAATATTTGAAAACGTACTGTATAAGCTAATATACGTACAAGTTGAAAAATACTTATGTAACGCACAGCATGGCTTCAGGGCAAAGAGGTCGGTTAATACTAACTTGCTATGTATAGTGGACTACATCTCTACGCAACTCGACAGAGGGCGTCAAGTGGATGTACTCTACTTTGACTTCCGAAAAGCGTTTGATAGGGTTAACAATGACATACTGCTGGCGAAGCTTAGTTTCATAGGCTTTGCCCCCAATCTCTTACAGCTGATTGCCGACTACTTACGAAATCGGCAGCAGTATGTCAGGCTCGGCATGTACGAATCCCTGCCCTATCAAACGCGATCCGGCGTAAATCAGGGATCGGTCTTAGGGCCACTGTTGTTTTTGATAATGATCAATGACTTGCCAAATGTCCTGCGGCACTCTAAATGTCTTTTATATGCGGACGACCTAAAGCTCTACGCGACCATCAATACTCTTTCCGACTGCTTAGCTCTACAACACGATATTGATGCGGTCTATCAATGGAGCGCCAAAAACAAAATGGAGTTTAATCCATCGAAATGCTCCGTCATGACTTTCGGTCGCAAGTGGCACCCTTTTGTCTTTGATTATGAAATCAATGGTATTCCGATCACTAGGACAACGATAGTCAAGGATTTGGGAGTCACATTCGACCGGAAGCTTACGTTTAACGACCACATATCTATCGTAGCTAAGGAGTCGTACAGGAGGCTGGGATTCGTACTTAGGAACGCACGTGACTTTCGAAACGACTACGTCATCAAGCTCCTTTTCAGCACTTTGGTCCGTAGCAAGCTAGAGGCCAGTTCCTGTATATGGAGTCCGCATGAAAAGAAATATGATCCTCTACTGGAAAAAGTACAAAAGGCATTTCTAAGATACCTATACAAGCGCGTGGCTGGATATTACCCATTTATGTATCCCACTAAATATTTACAAGGTTCCCTGGGTTATAACTCGCTAAAAACACGACGCGCGTATGACCAGTTATCTAACACTATTAAAATCTTTAGGAATATTATCGACGGTCCCGATCTACACAACGAGTTGCTTCGCCTATACGTGCCGGACAATTATATTCGTGGCAGAAGTCACAGGCTCTTCGCTCTACCACCTTACCGCACTGTAGGGCACTATCAGTCGCCGCTGCCTCACGCTCTCGGCGCCCTCAACGGGTTACTTAAGGTTTTCCCAGACTGTGACATATTTGCGGACGAATGGAAAGGTCTTATGTCAGTCTGTCTGCTATATTGTGAGAGGGATGGATGATCGATTATTATTGTTATTTTCTTTCTTGTTTAAATTCTAATTAACAATTTAATAATGCATAATTTTAGTCTGACATGTTTATTAACTTTATACCAATTTTATGTTAGTTTTATAAGTTTTATTGTTTGCATGTAATTATAATTAATTAGTGTAATTGGTGTTTTCGCCGTTCTAATTAATAATTAAATAAATAAATAAAATAAAATCCCTTACCAAAGATGAAAATCGAGCGAACCTACTGGCTCGCACCGCTCGTCAGCGCCGTTATATCGTATTTTCTTCCTTTTCTTTCTAAATTTCCCATTCGTCTCTAAAATTTTCGAGGTTCGCTCCGCTCGCCGTTTTTTGTGGTCTTTTATTCCTTTTCCCAAACGTCGCTAAAACATTCTTAATAATTTCGAGGATCTCTCCGCTCGCCTATTTTATATAAGTACTTCGTCTTTTTTTACAAATTTCCCAATCGTCGCTGTCTTTAAAATGTTCGACCTTAACCATAACTTTTTGACGTGTCACATCACATCACATAGCTCGATTATTTTACTTAAACACTTAGAGCGCTCAAAATGGCTCCTTATATTAGAGATAATTCTCAGCTATTATAACATCTGTCTCGCAAAAGACGTAGCCAGGTATTACAGTCACATTGGAAAAGAACCTGCCTACTACGATTTTGGTATTTAACTTACTTAGCCGTTGGAAAAAACACTCTAAAGGTTTGTTACCAGCATTATAGTAAGCTCAACTGAGTTTATGTAAACAAGTATTTTCCTTTACCGTCTCAAAAGACCTGAGCCCTATATTAACTCCTGTACACAAATTCCCGTAGTTAATACAACGGCTTCAGAGTTCACAACATGCCAATTCGTGACACAAAGTGACAGCTGTCAGCTGTCAAAGTCAAGCGCCCTTAGCACAGAAACCTAATAAACGTCATTCTCGTTATTAGAGCGACCTTGCCAACTAGCACGTCCGGGGACTAAAGAGGAAGCTTGACATAATGGATGGTTTAGCAAGGTTCAGGATGATCCGGTGTTGCAACGTGTTATAGATACTTAGTCCCTAAAGTGATTCTGAAAATACTTATAAAGTTTGAGGGAAAACAGCCATTAATTTTCATCGATAAGAGAAATAAAATGCTTTTTGTTAGTAACCGCATCACTTGATCGGTTGGCTTGACTGATCTTCTTTTCTCAGTTTTTTAACGTTCCTTAGGTCCAAATTTATACTAATATTATAAAAGTGAAAGTAACTCCCTCTTTCTGGTAACGTTTCAGCCAAAACAGCTGAACCGATCTTAATGAAATTTGACAGGGAGTTCAAAAATATCTCGGGGACGGACATAATCTACTTGAAAAGTGCGTGCGAGGCCACAGGCAGAAGCTACTTTTAGGTATTTTAAGGAACTGAAATCTGAAAAATATGAAAAGAAAGAAACAAGAAATAAATTTCATGATTGGATTTTTGAACAAGACATCGTCTGTCGGATCAGCTACTTAACGCTCTAACTTGTAAATGTCTGAGATCGGCTTTACAAAATGCAGTGTAGAATCTATCTCCAATCTATGACAAAGCATTAGCGTGGAATGTCGGCGGCTGTCGGTCTATATGCGTGAGTCGTAAAACGTAGCGCAGTTTGCTAGTTCCTGAACCGTTCTGCTTTTATCCGTTACTAGCGTCCCCCAGCGACTTCGTACGCGTTTTTCTAGGAGAAAAAGTAGTATATGTCCTCACTACCATCTCCATGCAAAGTTCAATTACGATCCGTTAAACCGTTCTGGAGTGAAGAAGTGACAGAGAGATTGCCAGACACAGTTAGACAAGTTAGGTACCTACTAAATAAGAGATGGATGGTGATTATCTAATATTATAGGGGTATTGGTTATTTACTGCCACTGCGTGAACGGCAGGTTCTGCCCATCATCACGAAAACGTTTGTGACGACGGCAGGTTTTAATTCTTTTTTTATTTTTTATCACGTCTCATACTAAATGAAAGACCGGCACGACCGGGAGAGGGAAGGCGCAGGATCAACAGCTTATCGTGCTTTCCGAAGACATTTATGACAAAGTCAAGTCACCGAAGATCGTATGCGATCGACTGAACACAAGCGGCTCCAGACGGAAGAACAAAAATAGATGTTTCTTAGGAAATGGTTTTGCAAATGGCGACTGCATATTTAACTTTACGAGGGCTCAATAGTCATATTTATAACTAGCTTCTGCTAGCTGCTTCGTACGCGTTTTTCCGGGAAGGAAAATAGCAAGTAGTCTGTCCTTCCTGGCCCGGGATACTTTCTTTCTCCCTGCCGTGTTTCATCATGTTTCATTCAGCCGTGAATAGGTAACCAGCCGACAGAGTCACAGTGGTTTTACACTGCAAGTGCGGTAGCTATCTTTCCGAGTCTGAAGTCTCGCTCAATAAAGAGATGCCCTCTATTTCAACGCTGAAAGACAGCTGTCAGCTATTCAGTGCTCTAACGGAGAAGTACAAACTGAAATGAACTTTATTACGTTGTATTTAGAATCTGAAACGTATTTTTCCCAGGCCCAGAAAGATTGGCCAGAAAAACTAACTAACTGGCCATTATTATCACATTTTTAATAATATTTTTGGTTTATTTAAAAGACATTTAATTTATTATTATTATTATTATTATTAGCCAAATTTATCCCACTGCTGGGCAAAGGCCTCCCCCCACTCTCTCCAGACATCACATTAATTTATTAATTCATTAAAAATAAATTTAATACACATTTAAAACACTAATTTTACGTGTACGCACGTACGTGTTTTACCGAGAAAAAAGTAGCCTATGTCCTTCGCTGAATACAATCTACCTCCTTGCCAAATATCATAGAGATCCATTCAGCCGTTAAGTCGAAAAGGTCAAAAAGGTAACGAACATACAAAGAGACAGACAAAGTTATTTCCGCATTTATAATATTAGCATGGAAGTGTGTATCCCTCAGGGCAAAAGTTCCCTTTCCTCCAGTGATTCTGATATTGCTGTTTAATATTTGCGTATGAAATTGTATGTATAATGAATAGGGCAAACAGCTACCTAATCAAATAGATTGCCGGCTGCATTCCCGGCGGAATCTCATTTACTCTTAGATAGCGAAGGGTGGAGGTTTTCCAATAACTCCAGTGTAGGCACATTATAGATATGCTTCTAAACGGTAAAACAAAATGACGATTTCTTGAAGAAAACACGCCGGCGATAACGCAGATTTTTGCGGCGTTACCGCCGTGATTTTTTGGTTTATGCGGTATCTCAGCGGCGCGGAAATTTTCAGTGGAAAATAAATGGCCGATTTTTTATTTATTTCCAAGTTTTTATACTTGAAGGCCTACAAAATACCTTGTATATTTAAACGACAAAATAATTATGGTTGATATTTTTTTTAATTTTTCTAGAATTTGCATGTAGAAAGTAAAACGACCAACATACATAAAATAAACTCGGCCCGTGTTGGGAGACCAACTGGATCGAAGGATGACATTGCAGTCGTACGTCGTGGGAGCCCTGTGTCCAGCAGTGGACATGTATGCTGATGAAACTGGTAAATTTTATACACAAACAAAATTACAATCAAATAACAAAACAAATTAGAACTAGTATTTACAATTGAAACAATTGAGGTAACCGCAGACTATTGCAAACCATCTACAGGTAGCTCAACTGATCGATATCAATACCAGTCGTCGCGTCCCCGCTACGCTGGCTGCATTGCCACGCTGTTGGCAATGCTGACCGCTGTGCCAGATACTCACCAGCTCTCGGGTCACGCGTGTGAAAGATGAAACTTGACTTGCGAGCGTGACCTTGATGCTATGCGATTAGGAGGCGCCACATAGTAGTACGTTTTATCTAAGTAGCATGGTGGTAAAACCCCCATGTTTGATACGTCCAGCAGTGGACGTAAGTGTAGAAGGAGAGAAGGATCAAGCAACAAAAACTAGGCACTATAATTTGATTGTTTTTCAAAAAACTTCAAACTCCTTCATATTTACACTGTCTGTTTAATTTTGCGGGACAAATACCAATTCCTCAAGACTAAATTGAATCATCATCATCATCAGCCTATATTAGTCCACTGCTGGACATAGGCTTCCCCTAATGAGCGCCATAGCGCCCTGTCTTCAGCTTGCAACATCGGCCTGCAGTCTTTCGCAGATCGTCATCCCACCTGGCCGGACGGCGTCCTACACTACGTTTGCCGAGTCGTGGTCTCCACTCAAGAACACGTTCACCCCAGCGGTTGTCGGTTCTTCGCGAGATATGGCCGGCCCACTGCCACTTCAGCTTGCTAATTCTTTGAGCTATGTCGATAACTTTGGTTCTCTGTCGGATGTATTCGTTACGAATCCTATCCTTCAGAGAAACTCCGAGTATATATAGCTCTTTCCATAGCTCGCTGAGCGACTAAATTGAATAGGTAACTCTATAGAATAGTAAAAGAATCAATATTGTCGATCTACAATTGAAGGAAAAATCGGCGAACGTACATAAAAACACATACAAACAGCGAAAATTCTACGTTCTCTGTTTGTGTGGGTTTTTATCCCTCCACATTTATATTCCTCCACTTTTTAAATCGGTTTAAATTAAAAAGCTTTTCATTTAATTTTCTCATCTAAAGAACAAATAGAAAATAAAAGTACGAGACACAAACAAGTCAGACAAACACTTGAAGTATTCGCGAGGCTTTGTGGAAGCCTCTGGGCTAGAATTCTTCTCTTAGATTGAGCTATTCGTTAGCGAGCGGAATTTTCTTTGACGCTGTTTTTAAACCTTTGTTTGAGAATTTATGTTAAGACTAGCTGTAGGCCGCGGTTTCGGCCGTGGTATCTGGATAAAAAGCCTGAAGCAGCCATAGAATCGCTCCAGTAGTTCCTGAGGTTACCCGTTACGTTACAAAAAAAAACTAACTACTAAATAAATAATGCTGAAAAATCCGCAGCTAGCCCTAAGGCTAGCTGCAAAGCATGCTAAGCAGTGCTGGTATTATGTGTACTTGATAACTGATATGCTTATTATGTAACATACTTATATAGATATTTTTAAGATACATATAAAACACCGAATCAGAATTGTTCTAAGCCGACACCACACAGCTCCCCTAGGTAAGAACTATCCAATGACTCTATCCATCCACGGTTGTCTGGTAGAGATCTCTCTTCGCTCTTGAGCGATGTTGTTTTGTTGTAAAGTTTCTATCGATTTATGTGTGCAATAAAGCATTTTCTATCTATCTTTTGTTAGCTATAAAAGCTTGTTATTTTTTCAAACAACAAAATTCCGCAACCAACTTTGAGCACAGGATAGGAAAAGTAAACAGGAAACCAAGCTCGACAGTTCCAAGGTCATCATGATTCCCCCTAACCTGTCAAGGACAGAGGGACAGTTTGTGATGTTGGCTATTCTGTGGTACTGTTTGTTTACTCGCAGACGGGAGATAGTGGCGTGTGCCCGAAGGGTAGTTTCTTGTAAAAACAGCGGTTCTTTAGCATACAAATGAGTAGACTGTTAATAGGTATAGTAGCGTCGTTGGGCATTAATAAAGACATTCACTCCTCAGCCACACGAATTTT
This sequence comes from Eupithecia subfuscata, assembly GCA_963564075.1. NCBI lineage: Eukaryota > Metazoa > Arthropoda > Insecta > Lepidoptera > Geometridae > Eupithecia > Eupithecia subfuscata. The sequence continues at coordinate 511,144 of OY751123.1, forward strand.
AAGTATGAAGTGGAGTCTTTAGAATCCAAAGCGTGATAGGAGTTTAGTTTTAGAGATCCACATTTGTCCCTCACACAAGACTCAATACGGTACTTCTGTAGTAAAGTTTGTTTGGTTTATGTTTGTTCATAACGGGTGTGGACCGATGGGCCGATACTGAAAATTATTTCACAAATAGCTGGCTACATTATTCTTAATTGTTATAGGTTACGTTTTAACCAGGTACTTCGAAACCGAAAGCGCGGGCAGAAGGTACTAGCATAACAAAGACTCTACAACCTTTGAAATTGGAGGGAGAACGAAAGGAGCTAAAAACTCAAAAGTGCTTCTTTTTCTTTAGACCTCACAGAAATTACAAATTACGCAAGTGATTATGTAAAATAATTTTGGGAGAGACATGTCCAGCAGTGGGATACGAACCCTGCAATATAAAGCAAAGACATGAAATGTACTTGTAAAGCTCAGAAGTGTCAGGCGGAGAGAAATGCTGGCAAATTGTTCGCTATCGCATCCTGTGAGGGCAGTCTGAGCTGATAGTCCGCTTTTGATAACGTTTTACATTTATAATGGTTTGAATTCTAAGCGCAAAGGATTTTAAGTCAGTGTCAGAGGAAAACAGCTAAAGTTTTTAGAAATATGTCATCTGGCATCCATGACACAAGCTCCGCTGATGTTTTCTGGGACTAATCTAATTAACTGCGAAAGTTTTTAGATATAGTTACATTACCCAAAGATATAATTCATTTTCATCGCTCATATAGAGTTAAATAAAACATGTAATGATATTATACTGTTTTCTAAATAAATAAATAATCAATCACACTATCACACTAATGTTATAAATGCGAAAGTTTGGATGGATGTTTGTTACCTCTTCACGCCAAAACTACTGAACGGATCAGGCTGAAATTTTGCATACATGTAAGTCTAGCCCTGGAATCAAACATAGGCGACTTTTTATCCCATAAATCAGTTCCCATGGGATAGATTAGAAATAACCTCAAAACGTTTCCATAGAAACAACGCGTGCGAAGCCGCGGCAGAAGCTAGTATTGATATATTTCTTAGGCAGAAGCCAGTGCATAAAGAGTTATAAAAGAGTTCGTCAGACGAGCAGATCACCTTGATGACCTGTACAGGCATCTACATTGATAAAAGCTCAGTTTTCTTACATTAGCGTTAGCTGCTGAGAAGCTAAAGAAGGTCTGAACACAAAAAAATATGACACCACGTGAGAGAGAAACGTGAACAATGTTACGTCACAAAGCGTCTAATATTTGTCCTCGCAGCGGAACCGAATACCTCACAACAATGTTATCCGCTCCCACTTTTATACTTCTTTTGTCATTGAATCCGAGTGTTTGGAAGTCTCGAAGGCATCTATCGTAAAGACCGTGGAAATAATTTGGGGATTTTCTTCTATTTAGGGTTCCGTCCAACTTAAAGCTATTTAGGCGTAAACTGTATGCCTGACCTGACAGTTACTACTGAGCATTCGCTCTCTGTTCGTCGTTCACGGGACTTAATCGCTGTAACCGTGTTGTAGCGAGACCAATTTTTCAATAGTCAATAATAAAACAGAAAATATAAACAAACGCTATAATAATAATATAGGCAGACACGTGAACGTGAAATGTTGAGAACAGATTCAGAAGTGTCTAATAAGTATTTGTCGTCAGGAATCGAATAACTCACAACAATGTTTTCCGCTCCCACTTTTATACGATTCTTTTGGTATTGAATCCGAGTGTTCGGGTCTCAACGCTATTTATAGTAAAGCTCGTGAAATCATTTGCGCCTATTCCTTTAAGGGTTCACAAATAGTAGGGTACTCAAAATGTAGAATAGAACTCTATGGAAAGTAGGGATGACGATGTGCAAAATAATGCAGGCAGATGATGGATGCGGCTGAAGACTGGACTCCCGCCACAACGGGCGGGAGTTACGGGCCGACGTCCAGCTGTGGACTCGTATCGGCTGTTGATGACGCAAAGAGTGCCAACTACAGTATTTGTACATATACTGCAGCACGGTCAATCTCTCTGTCTGTCCGTCAAAAGCCTCGGTAACCGTTGTAAATAATGTAGAGTCAAATTTTCACAGAATGCAATAATAACTAAAATAAATTGATGCAATGATGTGGTACGGAACCCTTAGTGCGCTAGTCCGAGTCACACTTGACTGTACCATTTCAATTTTCAGGCTTTGTTATGTTGGTACTGAATGGGTGTTTATGTTTATTTTTTATATCTTTACGGGCGCTTTGACATTAATAATTTTACGGTTGGTATTCTAATGCCATGCCTTTATTACTTCTACAGTACTTTTGGAACGGAATAGTAGGGTATTCAACTTTTTTAAGGTTAAAATCAAGTGAGAGCTTTTCAAACTTCGAAAGTTTCCAAAGACAAATCATTGTGAAAGTATTCGAAGGAGTAAAATTCTCACAACGTTAGTAGGTACTTTAGCCTCTTTTATGAAATCAGCTGAATTTGCAAGTCTCATTGTATGCGAAAGTATATTTTCGAAGTTGGTAGTTTGACATTGACATTTGTCTGGGAATGTGTGTCTCAAACACAAGTGTATGTTATAAAAACTGAAAACAGACTTTAAATTCCTCAATATTTACATTGTTTTTTTTAGTTTTGCGGGGAAATAGCCTGAAGGAATATCATTTAACCATCTCGGGTTCATTCTTTGCACAAAAGCAAAAAAAAATTGTCCACAATTGACGGATGAATCGGTGAAAATACATTTAAAAAACAAACATAGAACCTTTTCTTTTTTTAGTCGGTCAAAAATAGGATGATAAAGATGGGGAGGTACCTTAGTACTCACATTATAGTTTTAGGGTGTCTAATTAATAGCTGTCTCATATTCTTAGCCAAATTAGCTGTTAAAATATGCGATAGTTATAGCCTATGATTTTTTATTACCCATACAGAATAGATATAAATTAACTGCTATTAATATGAGCCGTGCTCCTCATAATGAGTTTCATGTTGTTACAACAAACAGTCGTTAGGAGAACAAACACCGAGACAGATTTTATTGAGAAGTCACAGTCGCAGCGGTTAGCTGGCTGAATACATGGAGAAACTTGCCAAAAAATATTAAAAATACAAAAAAAATAACAAATTGTCTATTGCTCGGACTTCCGCAATCTTTGTCTTTGAAATTTTGAACGACTCTGTAGAAACACGAACACGAGTATGTTAGTTATTCCAAATTGGAGCGACTCAACAATGTATGTATAACTAGCTTCTTCTACCCGCGGCTCTGCACGCCTTTTTGGAACTAAATGTAGCCTATACCTATATCATTCCAGGTCCAGATCTTTATAATGTGCAAAATTTCAGCCCGATCCATTCAGTACTTTTGGCGTTCTCTTCGGCTAAACATCTTTACAACTAATATTAGTAGGATGAATGAACATGGACCGAAGTCAAGTCAAAAGTTGTCGTAGATCTGGACCGACAACACAAAAATGAGCATTCAAAATGGACCTAAACTCATAACATTTACATACATTTTATAGTTAAATTAACGTTAGTTTAAATTTACTCTTAATTTACAAGTTAAGAGGGCGCAATACGCGCCATTTTGTAAAAAGGATAGGCATAGGATTTTGCGTTCATAGGAGCGGGACGGAGCATACGTTTTTAGCACGGCGTTATCGCAAAAATCAAGTTTTTGCTTGTTTACAAGAAAATTACACAACTTATGAAGAAACTGGTTCTGGTAACAACATTTATGAAGGAACCAAATAAACATTGATAACCTACGAATTCAAACATAAGTCATTTCAATCTGACCGCAGGGTTCCTGAGATCAAGACCAAATTATGTGCGAAACAGTGCAGTTATTGGTTTTTTATCGTATTTTTTTTCTCATTCATGTATTCAATCAAAGCACCAAAGAAAAAATTTAGAATTTTCTGTGATTCGAGTATTTACCACGAGGATCCCGCGAGTGTAGAGATCTAGGCCTAGTTTGACAACCAAACCCTTCACAGCATTTGTTCGCCCCTTAAACCTAAGCACAGCACAAAACTGCATATTTGAATACACATTTGTATGCTGCGCGGCAGTGTTGCGGTCGAAATCTGCGACCACCTTAATACTTTCCTTTCGTACATCATACCAACACATAGAGCCTACGCTTGTGTCCAATGCGCTTCAACACATCAATCACTGTCGCCTCAAACGTCCCTTGCCCTGTCCAGCGCCCTCACCGCGCCCTCCGGAATCTCGTGGCGTCACTTCTCGCCTCCGCGCCCTACCCAACGACATGCTAACGTCATGTGAGGAACAATCACTCGAATGATAAACTACAAGGTTTGAAACAGATTGTGGCGATCGTGACGCCTTATCACACTGACGACTTGCGAGCGATTTCAAAGCGAGGCGAGTGCGCAGCGAGCACGCCGCGACGACGCCGCGTGCACGTAGCTAGGCGCGAATAGTAATCGCAGCTATGCGTTCAATCACCTTGAAATCGCTCTCGAATCGCCAGTGTGGTATCTTATCTCTATCCTTAGTTTTAGTATTATTATCTGCTTTATTTGTTAGTGTACTACCTTTTCCCGTTTACATGGCAAACAAACTATAATATTCGATACCCCGCGAAACAAGCCTAGCCTAGCGGGGATCATAGTTAACCATTAAATCCAACTAAACTAGTCACCACACAAGTCTAAAACCTATTTAATCAATTGTTAATTTATAATGTGTTTTTATAAGCTTTTGGAAATAAACTTTTTGTATTTGTATAACTTATCATATCACACTGGTGCATGGCGATTTGCGAGCGATTTCATAAATGATAATAAGGCACTAAGAATCGACCCCGTCAACTAACACCTTTGATGTCTCGAGAGCCGACTAAAGGAACCTATCGGAGGAAGGGCAGCAGCTTCCACAGGTGTGTCTGACGAACCCCAAACAAGGGGGTAGGGCAGAACCCTCTTGTTTGGGGAGGCTTCTTCAGCAATGGACTTAGATGTGCTCATCAGGCAGATTCGAAACCCTCCATTTTTGCATCAGAGATAAACATTGTTTCAGCGCATAGCGCACATTGGTCAGTTTGGAGCTGAAATTAGTTTTAACAAACGGCAAAAGCTATTTATTGCCGGTGGTAGTACCGCAAGAGGTGCTTATGTTTCGTACGAAAACTAGTTAGGTATAGATATGTTTCTAGGTCTTTTGTTTCTAATGACCTGGGTACTTCATTCTTTATTTACGAACGAATGTTTCTTTCCAGCATAAAAAGAAAAGAAAGAAACATCAACGAAACAAACAAAAGAATGAAGGCCTACATTGTTGACCTCCCAACTAGCACAATAGCGTTAAAACAACCTGTATATCATTATATATATCGGTTCCATTCGAGTATCATAGTGTTAATAATACCTGTACAGTGGAGTTATAGAGTGCTCTAACTCCCATATAACCACGAAAGAGGCCCACGATTTTACAGGTAAAGGTTATAGAAAGCCTGTAGTGCTGTTATATAAAGGTGTAACAGAACCTGCACAAAAGTGTTGATTCATACTCAGCTACTACTTCAACCTATATTACTGTGCTTGTAGATGGGTTGGTCAACACTAAAGGTTATATAAAAACGTCGGCTAAGAGTTATAACCACTTAAAACTTTATTAGACCTATTAAAAATAGTTGTTTGACACTTTGACGCTAGTTACAATATGTTTATGGTATCATTTAGCGTACAACTAAATGTCATCACCGAATGGCCATTATCTTACAGAGAAATAATAAAGTATACCTGTTCAAGTTACTTTGTGAAGTGAAAACAATCTGGCGTTGTGATTTTACGGTAAGTGTATACCATGTTTTCCATCTCAATTTTAACGCGCTCTTGATTTAATAAAGATTTCAAATAAAACTTATGAAACATAAAATAGGCACCTCAAATTTGTATCATTTTTTATTTTTGCTTTATGGCTAGTGGCATCTTAAATTAAGTGGCATCAATGAAATTACAAAAGTAACTTATATAATGAAGTATTTTGTTGTCAAATATTGAATAACCCAGTCAATTTATAGGTTATAGTTCACCAAAACAATGGCGAACTTACATTAAAGCTTTAGTCGTTGCATAAGTAAATTATTACCCCTTTTGAGTTACAACATCTGTAGCCAAGAATGTTGTGACACCATTACTTTTACAACGCCTTTATAGTGTATCTACTTATCACAATAAGCGTAAATAGAATTAACATTACAGCTTAAACCTACATAAATGAGTTGTTCAAAACTTTTGGTGTCTGTGTATCTTACACTCTTGACAAACTCTATTTTACAACACATGTCTGCACCTTATAACCAATATAATACCTACAGTTATAAAAGACACTTCACTGCAACAACTAAACAACAATAAGTGTTGACGCGAGTCAGCGAGCACTGTTGTATAGGTATAAGTGCTACAAACAGGTTAAAGCTACAACATCTTAACTATACTTGCTGTAATTAACGCTCTTCTAACTCTTAAAGTGTTCTTACGTCGTTCATTAAAGTTCTAGAACCACCATTGAAGCTAAATTTATTTTTTAACTCCTTTATAACGCTTTTAGTCAGAACTGAGATAATTATTACTCAATTAAACAGGTAAAAGTTATAATAAAAACTGTATCTGACACCAAAATGTTAGTTGGGCTAGAGCTAAGCAATATTTTTTTTTAGAAATGCCAAACTACAAATTGGTAGCAAACAAAACAGAATGAAACTCTATCTATTAAACTGAAGGTCAAAAGAGACCCTAGTTGTTTTTCCGAATGTTCCAACGAATATTATTTTTACTTTCAAACAGTTGAAGGAATTCCTCGAAGTTTTCTCATGTTTGTTTAAGCTATTTGTTATGATTATGATTATTAAGTAGGAGCGTGGTAGGTATATATCTCTGTTATGGAAATTAATGTGAATACCATGGAATAAATACATGAGCTGAGAATCTGAGATGAAAGGGCCCAATATCGGTGAACCGGGAATAACGGAAATTGGGAAGATATTTTTGCTATTAGTAATTCTTGGATACGGGGATGTAACTTTTTCCGTATAAATTACAAGCTAATAATTGGTAACGGTATTTGACGTACCTATCTGATCACAAGTCATTTACAAGTCATTTATTTTTTAATATACTAATAAGAACGGTGTTGAGCGATAAGACAGCCAAGTGTCGCTTATTCCATAATTATTCTTCTTCAATCATTTCTACTACGTTGAGTGTACAACAAAGTTTTATCTATCTATTTAATAAAATAAAACACGAGAAAAATTGCTGATTAATGTTATGTTTTGAAAATATTGATAAAATATTAAGAGTCCCGTAAGCATGCAGATAAAAACGCTTTTGGCAATCAGCGTCTATTGTCATTGATTGTGCCTATCGCTGGAAACGTTTGTCATTTTCACAATAATATAGTTTTCGAGTTCATGTACAAAATATCATGTGTTAAAACACTTCAGAAAAATACAACCATTCTTCTAGGTAGGGCGTTCGTAACTCTATTAGTGCCTACTCAATCATGTCAAAACGGTTGGATAGATTTTGTAGAGTTAGAATCCGAACGCTTACACTTGACGCTTTTATGTCAAAGGAATTACCTTTTGAATTTATAACTTTCTAACAAAAACCGGCTTCAAAAAGGAAACCTACCATATTTTTAACGTGCTAGGTAGCTTTAAAAACTATAGCTTGTCATTTTTATGAAACGTTTATGGGATCAAATGACCAAATTCAGACATACCTAGGTAGGTGTGTCTGAACCCACAATACTTAAATCTATTCGGATGTAACATCTTGTGTAATTTTGGTAGAAATACACTTAGGCAAGTTATTTTAACCATAAATTATTTCGATAAGATATCAAAATCGGCAAATAATTAACGAAGTTCTGAGGTGACCTCATCAAAGACTATATCTTTCGAATGGAGATTTTCTTCTTTATAAAAGTCCATTAATAATAATAAGTACAGATAGGTACCGGATCAGGCATGATATACCCATTACCAGTAAAAGGTTAAACCGTTATCGAATTGATATCAGTTAGCATTCCAAAATATGACCACATTTTGTAACAAAAACTTCATTGACGTTGACTTCACTGATCCAATGACGATACCAACTCATCAGCATCACAAAACAATTTAAAATGAGAACTAAAAAAAACAAATCTAACTTCAAACACTGATTACAAAAAAAAGCGAAATCTGTATTTCAAAATTGAATCGAACACTGTTAGCAAAAATAATTAGTTTTTTTACGTTTTTTTTTTGCAATTTCAATATCGAATGGACCTAATATGATTGTTTTTGCTGCAAATAAATATATTTTACGTTATGTGAACACTGTTCTCAAAAATCTAATTATTTTTAAAGGTTTTTCTGTTTACATAATTTCAAAATCGAATAGAGCACTGGTCATCACTTTTAGTTTTTTCTGATCGCTTTTATCACAAAGACCGTGAATTCGTCGGAATTTATCGTATTTTTATCTGCTTTCAACCAAAACACGCGCGAAACGTCCGCTTGTGGCGGGAACGCCGCCGACACTTAGGAGCTTTCAGTTTTCAGGGGCGGTACTGTGAAACGACAAGTTTACTGAAGTTATTTCCACTGCGTGCTGATAATTTAGATGCGATATGAAAAGGGAAGCCGCCAAAATCTATAATAGATGCGCAATGCGCTTTATGAAGGTTTTTGACTATAGTTTGTGATTTGTTTCGTATTGGAAGATAGAGGGTGCCACAAAATAGCTATCGAGGTTTTGCGTGACGTATCTAAGCGTTAATGGTGTCGATTCGGAATAGATTATTTTTTAATTAACGACTAATACACGGGTTTTTTAACGCGCATGAGATTTTTTAAGTGTATGTTGTGTTTGTTTGGATTTTTGAGGCTTTTAATGACTATTTATTACTTTCAAAGCCTTTTCGATAAATGGTTTACGGTTTTAGAATTTTATTTCTCAAAAGAATATACATCCGCTCAAAGAGAAATACAGGATTATCCTGGAGCAACATGTGTGCAGAACTAAATTATATATATTCCAGATTCATTATTTTTACGAAGCCAATAAAAATAATAAAGTAAAATTTGCAACTACTTAAATGATATAGTTTCACAAAATCATTTAGTTTAGTGCTGAAATATATAATTTTTTGGAGGAAAAACCGATTTTGATAAATTGATAAACAGAATAAGCACTCGAAAATGATAATGAAGTATCAAAAGGTCATCGAATAGCTCCATTTACGTAAGTTTTTGGCTCCAAAGTCCGGTTATGTATTATTTTAACAAATAATTTACATAACCCCGTGATTTAGCAGTAGCACGCCACCGGGAGGGATGAGAGCATTCCAACTGTACAATCCAGCGCATAATTCGCTGCTTATCCAGCGTGAAATCGCTTCACCCGCTGTTTTGGATATTACTATTCCTTTTGTGTAGATTTTTAAGCTTCACATGAACATACAAGTTGATACCACGCGTTTCTGAGAAAAGGGTCGTGACTGACAGACGGACGGACAACGAAGTGAGCCTATATGGATTCCTTGTTCCTTTTTAGTTACGGAACCCTAAAACTATTATTAACTCGCCCATTTTGTTTGTTTGAGAGTTTTCGAGTGCAATAAAGACATTTATAAGTATCAACAAAAACTGATTAAAAAAAACCAATTTGCAACAACTTTATTGCACACGCGCGGCGAAAAAAGTTCACTTTCGAGTTCAAAAAGGGACGAGTGGAAAAATGAAATGATAGGATGAATGAAAGCTTGAAAATCCAAAAATTATCAGTAAATAAATTCAAACAAATTGTCAAAACCTTGCTGTGCAAAAAGGCTTACTATAAAATATCAGATTATCTAGAGGACAAAAAAGCTTGGGACGGGTTTTGCTCCAACTCGAAAAATAACAACTAACAGGCTAAAGGTTTCTTCGTCGCTTCTTTACTTTAGTCTACATACCGAAGCGACAGAAATCAAAAAATATCACTTTATTTCCGTGTCAGTGTTTACTTTTATATTTTGACCTTTTCTAAGTGTACATTTATTGTATTTATGGAAATAAAGAGTTTTTGATTTTGATTTTTGAAAACTCGAACTTCTGTTATGTACTCCGATGTGTCAGTGTCGTTAAAATATTTACCGTCAATATCTTTTTGACGTGACAACGTCTTATAAATTGGTTTGCCGGGTGACACTTCAAGAAACTGCGTTACGCGTTACGCTCCGCTCACGTTATGCGCTCACAAAGTCGTTGTCACGTAAAACTTTCGCCCGTATACCGACTTTACAGGCAACCAATTTTTTGGTCTTATAATAGAATGCCTTTGTAGAGGCTGTTTGAGAAGGCCTATGCCGAAGGGCACACCAAACTGAGAGACATTTTGTAGAAGCAACACAGAAATGGCAACAGAAATAATTCAAAGAGTATTTTGGTTAGTCTAAGAATCTTTTCATTTAATGTAACACAGTTTTGGAAATAAAAGGTTGTATTATTGACGTCGTGAACGTTAGTGAACGAAAGTCTTCGTTTCAGGTCTGGCCAAAATAGCGTTTTTGTCAGTATGTCCGTACGAGGAGTACGGACATACTGACAAAAACGCTATTTTTTTTATTTTTACGCACCGCCGAAAAACATGGTAGGTAGGTAGGTACATACACCTACCTAAATTTCCCGTTTTAAATAACTTTAGTAATAAGTTACTAATATGTTGAACAAAAATTTAGTGCTTGCGAGGTCTACTGTTCGTAGAACTACTAGAACATTATTGAACTACTAGAACATATACAAGAACTTTTGAAAAGGTGTTAGTTTTACAAACTTCTCAAAGTATATTTTTCCTGTAAAATAATAGATCCATATCCACAAACGCTACATAGGTAGGTACCTAGGTACATTTCTGATGGGTCGCTATGCAATCTTCGGAAATGGGGGGGGGGGGGGGTTGAAAGGGTAACCATTTCGATTATTTTCAAAATATACCTATCGAACCTACCTACCAAAATATCCCGTTTTAAATTACTTTAGTGCATTAATAAATTAATTAATTGTTGAAAAAGTTAGTGTTCGCGACGTCTACTGTTCGTAGAACTACTAGTTATTATTATTTAATGCCTTTGTTTACATAAAATAATATAGATTGTAGAACCGAGTAGGTTATGGTTTAAATTTTTTTGTTGTTTTTTACAATAACTAAAAAAAACTAGGTAAGTACTTTAAATTCCTAAATATTTACGATGTTGCCTTAGTTTTACAGGACAACTGTAAAACTGGATTAAACCCGGGATTAAAACTTTTATAAGACCACCTCGAAAGTATACCTTATCAAAACAAAAAGAATTTTCAATATCCGTCCTCAATTGAATAAAGGAGAATTCTATGAACTAAAAAAAATACAAACGGTACAACCTCGATACTCCTTTTTAAGACGGCATAGAAATTAAGGGCCCTCCTGAATAGCACTTTGTTTCCTAGTTATTTTTCGATAATATTAAACTTTTGTAAGTACATGTCCCGTCCTAAGAAAAATATTTTTTATTGTCGAAACTGTAGTCTACTGTCGAAAGACCAAAAATATCTTCCACTAGCTGCGCCCCGCGGCTTCGCCCCCGTGGAAATTTATGTTTCCAACTTTCTTAATTTTTTCTATTATAAAACCTTCTCCTGACTATAACAAACACAACAAAGAAAGAATTAGCGAAATCGGTCCAGCCGTTCACGCGTGATGCCGTGACCAAGGAAAACGGGTTTCATTTTTTTTTATATATATAGATTAACTACGGACGTACAATATTTAACTTAGATAACTTGGAAATTGATTGAAGAAACAAATAGTTAGCAAAAAGTATTTTTCAATTGTATATTATCAAATCCCTGCAATCGCGTACGGCCCGCGCGGGCTCGTATGGGATTGATGCTTCATCCTGGCCTACAGGTAAACTTGAATAATAAAATGACTAAGAAGACATTAGCAAAAATTTATGAGAAAAAAATTCGTACCTAAGAAGTGAATCAGAAAGAGCATGTGATTTGAACTCTAAACGCTTCGTTAGTGCAATTCAGCCGTTGTGCAAAATTAGCAGCGACATCTAGTTATTTTCGACGGAACTTTTTAACATTCTATGCTCCACCCACATAACCCATGTCTTGGATTTCAAAAATTACTAAGCTCTATCCAAAACTCTTTATAAATTTGGTAATTTTGGTGAATGCATCGTAAATTATTTCTGACTTTTTAATTTATTACAAAATTATTTTCTTTTGTTTGGAAAGCGAATATAAGCTCTAATTATTTTTTCATATTATTATTTGAAATTGTATTTTACATGTAAAGTTTTTTTTTTCTTGTAAAGTTGTAACACTATTTGTTACCAATAGAGAACTTTAAACTTATTGGTTTAATGACTGAATTTGACAGAAATGGTAAAGTCAATCTAAAACTAGACATTTCTAATCAACGGAAATTGGTTTGACTTTAGAATCATCAATGGCAACATGTCTGGTTTGTCACTTTCTGCCAGTTATACGCTTGACATTTTTTAAGAGACAAACTATTTCCAAGGTTTTATCTACTCCGGACCACTTTGTAGCGAAACATGTTCTACATGACATTGTAAAGCTAGGTACAGGCCTGTGTTACGGGACGTACTGTACCGTGTTACACAGCGAGCGTTCGTGCAGTCAGTGCTGGGAAAGAAGGCAGGAGCAACGAGCAACGAGACGAATTTTTGACGTTTCACGCTCACGTGGTACGTTACGCGTAACAGCGGTCAGTACGGCTTAAAGTTTAGGCCCGATTTGATGCTCTTTTGTTCGTCCATTGTTCTCTATTCTCTTTGTAAGATGCGCTCTGTACCAGTTTTCCTCTGAGTAACAACAGTTGACAAGAAATATAAGAGCATTTCTTTGGAGATATAAATCTAGCACTCACCGATCGTGGGCGTTAAGGTCTGCTCCCACGGCTGCTCGTCCTCGGCTTTGCGAAAGCTGCGTTCCACTGCGGATAGACAAAATGATTTACATATATTCTGTTAAATACGTTTGGATAACTTTATTAAATTCTGGCCATTTCACACGGCATCGTTCAGCCCCAAAGTACGAAGATGTGTAACAAATTACACTATCGAAAACTCTTGTATCAAGATTTTTATCACAACGGTTTTTAGATGGTAACTAACGGTGTTGCTTGCACTTATAAAGGGCATCCTACGGCTATGCCAAATGAAGGGAAAGTATCTTTATTATTGTAGACAGATAATTTTACTGAAAAAAATTCACAGCGGCTGAACGGATCACAATGAAATTTGTCAGAGAGGTAAGTGGCATCCCGGGGACGGACATAGGCTACTTGAAAAGCGCGCCGAAGCCGCGGGCAGCAGCTAGTATTGAATGATTATTAGATTCTAAGGAATATAAGGATATGTCTTACTATTGAGAAAGTTGGCCGTGCCCGACGCCTTTCTTGATTTCTTATCACCGGAATCTTGAGCTGTCAAACAAAATAACAAAATTATTAGTATAGGTGAGGTAGTTATGGTTTGTCTAACATTTTTTTTTGTCGCTGTAGTAACAATATTAATATTTCACTTGCGCGAACTAGGCACTTTCACTTTTGCACAACAAAGTTTTTCTTAGTGCCATCTAGCGGCCGTCCTTGGAAGTTTAGAATGACAGAATGTATCTATGTTAGATTCTGCGATGCCTTTTGTAGTTTCATTTATTGGCACATGGTACATGTCGCTACAATCGTAATGCGCCTAAATCCGATGATGTTAACCTGCATTCGACTGTGAATCATCACCATCATATCAAACGATCGACGTCCATAGCTGGACATAGGCCTCCCCTACAGATCTCCTCAATGACCGGCAGTGAATGCTTTAGCCACTCACACGTCCGGCCGATTCGCAAAAACTACGCTCTAACGTCCACGGGTCACGCGGCCACGATGCACTTTACGCGAGCGCATCCCATGTTTTACATAAATGGTTATATCTTGCTATCTACTACAGCTACATTCAAACAGAATACACTATAAAAAAGCTAAAACTATACAGAATCAATAAATCTATAGACATATAAGTCTAAGAAATAATAGTGTGGTCTCAAAAAATACCTAAAGTTGACAAAGTAGGTAACCGCCATTGTTGTCGTGCGATCAACATGTCGAAATTTGAAGTTCTGTTTACTATCTGTATATTTCACTTCACCCTATAATCTATACGATCTGTACGATTATGTACAGCAATTCAAGATCATTTTGATATATAATAAACCCAAAAATATATTAGTAAATGCATAATATTTACGACATATTTGCGTGACTCCGAAAGTTCGCCAGAGCGCTCTGGTGCTACTAGTTTTCTAAAATTTTCTCTACAGTAGAGGTTGCACTTCACACTGACATCTAGGTGTTTTTGCGGTGAACCAATTCATTGAGAAACCATCTATCAACTGAATTCGTTCAAAAAGTACCTCTGTAGATCGCTAGATGGCTTTTTTTACAAAGCGGGGCTTTGTTGGTCCAAGGCAGCCATGGCCGCCTTGGACGTAATCCACGACTTTTTTTTTGCAACAATAGCCGCCACGGACGCTTGAGCGGTTAGAGTATTCTCGAATGCCACTGGATCACAGGGCGGGTAGATTGAAAGATGTCTCACAGTTGAGCTGGTTGCTGTGTATCCGCTCCATGAAGCGCGATATCCTGTTGTTGTGGTGGTCGGGGTCGATGCAGCACGCCTCCTCCACGCCGCGCGCGCAGCTGCGGTGCACGCGCAGCTTGCAGTCTGTACATAACATACAATATAAATACATTGCAACACAAGACACAACAATTTCTCACCTATCTGTTAGCAACCTTTTAGAAAATAATATTTTAACCTTCAATAGTCGTCCTGTAACTTTGTTTAATATTATTTTCAATCGCTTTTTGTGGAAATTTTTAATAAGCCTTCAGTATTTAGTCACATACCTACTCATTAAGTTAGCTGTTAATTTCCTGAATATTGCTAAAATAAAGTAAAAATAAGAACGTAATTTCATTAAGGTCTGATAGTCGGGGGGTGAAGCCTGGCCATTCTACAGGGTGGAATTATTGCTGGAACTTGAACCGGTATAACTACAGTAAAACGGTCTTGGGAGATTATGGATAGTAATTTTTTGAAAAAAATTCATCTCAATTTTCAGATTTTCAAAAAATGTACAGTTAGCATAAAAATGGACATTTTAGACGAAAACTTTTTTGGTCTCAATCGATCCTGTTTCATAAACTGATCAAAAACTTCAATCGGACCAACTAAGGTACTTACTAAAAAAGTTAAGAGTAAAAATCGCAAAAAAACCATACATTTTGTAGGAAATCGAAGTTACGATGTAACTTCGAAAACTATATGTATAGGTTTATTTGATGGTCTCACGTGAAGAGATCAGCCGTAAATATAGGCAAAGTTCCATCCATTATATACCTACTTCCGATAAATATTTTTATTGAATAGAAACAAGTTTTGAAAACTACATATATTTCAGCAAAGACTTATCGTTAGACAAAAACGGCTTCCCTATTACCATATGACAATAAGCGGTGCATACCTGTACAGAAGTAAGCTTGCGGCGCCAGTCCCCATATCACGTTGTCGCAGTGGTGACAGTGCGCCACTGAAGTCAACGCCTGCAGCTGTAGGTGGTGGCCGCGGACCACGAACTGTCAACCAAAATCAAACATATAGACACAGTAAGGTAAATTGACAACCGATAAACTCCAAAAATATCAGGTCAGTACCCCACATTTGCAACCGCAAATAATGGGCGATATTGTATTCGTCACTTGAATAAAGTTAGAAAGGCTATACACAAGCTTTGTATTAGTTTTCGAGGAAATATATTAAATAATGCTAAAATAAAAATTGGAATGCACGATGTCCAAGTTTTTTGGATCGCGCGTGCGGATTATTTAACAGAGAAACGTTGGCGTAACGTTAAAGTAATTTATTACATAAACACTGTTAATTATTGTTGTTTAAAACTAAAGTCATTTAATCTTAGTCGTCATTGTCTTTGATTTGTATTTTCATATCTTTTGTAATTATAGTGAATCTGACGTGTGTTAGTGCAGTATGAATATAAATGCCAAAATCGATCGCGGCTTAAGAACCGACCCTCCTCCTTCTCCTCCTCCCAGGGAACCAGAGGAAGGCCAGCAGCTTCCACAGGTCTATAATATAGATGTCCAACTCAGCTCGTGGATCATAATTATAATCCCTTTATTCTAAGGTTTTTGTTATTATAGTGCGTAAGCCTCGCACTCTGGCTAATTTCTAAGAAATCAAATAATATCGCAAAAATCCGTCGAAGTCGAAAATTTTTGCTATAAGTATTTGATTTCTTAGAAATCATAATTATAAAATCGTATCGAAAGTGTTTATAAATTTTTGGAATCTTATGATGATGCGTGCGGATGTCGTGAGACCCGAATATGGGAACCAGAAGAAGGGCAGCAGCTTCCTTCCGTGTATATATGTCGTGGCCATATCCTAGAATTGATCACTTCAGTTCATGATGTGACCGACCATTTCATGAAATGGTAGAATTTCATGACATGGCCAGCTAAAACTGACTATATCGTTTAAGCATCAACGTTTAATGATATTTCCATCAATGTTTGGCCATATCATTTATGTAGGGATTCCATGACATCAAAAGGTTTAAGGCTATGGCGCTCATTACGGGAGGCCTATGTCCAGCTGCAGTGGACTAATATAGGCTCATGATGATGATGATGAAAAGGTTTAATGAAAAATTCGAATTAGGAAGGAACTTTATATTTAAAAATTGCTTAATGCAGTTGGCTTTCAGTTTAGTTACGACGTTATGCTCGTTTTTCGAGTGACTTTTATAAAATTCCTGTAGTTTTTTATCGTAATGGCTCCTTACTTCATTTTTGTCTTCTATTTGCACATTATTATTCGCTTTTTTAACTAAATAATTGTCCGCCGACATGATGCATCACAGAACAGAAACAAACAAACACTCAAAAACCACAGATGTCAAAAACAAAACAATATCAGCGCCTCTAACGGTAGATAATGTAACTACTTTATGATATTGTTTGACCTTATCATGAAGTAGCCGTGCGTTTAGCTTTTCATATCGTTAAACGCTGATTATTCATTGATCTGGCCTGACTACATCATGATGTGGCCAGCGCGTATTTTCCATTTCATGAAACTCCACCATTTCTTGAAATGGTCGGTCACATCATGAAGTGATCAATTCTAGGATATGGCCACGACATATATACCGATCTTTTTTGTACAAAATTTAACAAAAACATATTTCTGATTCTGTATTTGCACACTGGGATCAGCAATCCGGTCAAGCGTGGTGCTCGTCGCACACCCTCTTGTATGGAAGAGGCAGTTTAGTGGAGCTGAGGAACGTACCGGCTGCTGATGCTGTTTGTTGATCTGTTTGACCCGTTGTTTGTACAGCTTGTCTCGTTGGAGGAAGGACGCGCGCTGGTTGCCCACTGCTGAGGCCACTGCCGCTGGTCTGGGGAGAAAGGAATACTATATTAGCATGGTTATTGAAAGAAAGGAAGAAAAGCATATTTGTATGGACCTTAGAACTACTATACACAACCTTAAAAACTATGTTTGCTAATGCTACCATAATCGCACAGTATTTTTCTCTTGTATTCAGATTTGGATGATGGTATTATGGAGGGATAAATAAAGAAGCTACATACTTTAGGAATTGAAGTATGCATTTAGCTGGTTTATTGATGTTATAGTTTTCGTTTTGTAAATAAATAGAAAATGTTCGGGATGTTGTAAAGTATTTTATGTGTGACTAGCTGCGCCCCGCGGCTGCGCCCCCGTGGAAATGTATGTTTCCAACTTTCTTAATTTTTTCTTTCATAAGAACTTTCTCCTAACAATAACAAACACAACAAAGAAAGAATTAGCGAAATCGGTCCAGCCGTTCACGCCTGATGCCGTGACCAAGGAAAACGGGTTTCATTTTTATATATAAAGATTTAGTAAAAAAAAAATGTCCTCCCAATTTTAAATTTTTACTTGCAAGGCATTGAAAGTGTTTTAAGGGCTTTTGTATGGTACTTTTTGTTGTATGACTATGTACAGTACAGTAGCGGGATTTGTTCTAGTTAAGGAATATAAGAAATTAATTTCTGCCTGCGGCTTCACACGCGTTGTTTCTATGGAATTATTCAATAGTTATTTGTTCAACAAGTGGGCAAAACGATTTTTTGTTGAATGTGTCGATATTAAATCCCGAGCTAGCGAAGCAGTCTAGAATAGAGTCACGAGCTTAGTGAGTGGCAAAAACCGATTTTGCTCACTGTTTTTGAGCAACAAATCCACCGTTTTAGAGCGCTAATCCTAAAAACGTAGGTCATATGGCGGATTTTTCTATTCTATGTTTATCGGGTACTTCCTCTTGGAATGGTAAACATTAACCACAAGTCAATGTCAAAGTCAGTTTGAGAACTGTCACATGTCAGTGACAATAGCTTCGTCTATGGTTATCTCGCTCTCTATCGCTCTGTAATGGCCGTTCTGTGTACAACTTTTACAATGGCATGCGTCCTAATACAAAATGTTCGATGAACAATTATCTCAAAATCGCAGGACACGTCGGACTACTTCTATCGCGTCGATAAAAGCGCAGCGGTGTGTAAGATCGTATGCGTCTTAGTACAAAATGTACTGCAAACAAATCGCGCTTCAAAATCGCGCATGTGGGGTAGAGGCTTAACCCACCACTTTCCCGAACTAACTTCCCACGCTGACACAACCTCTCAAGCACTAACTCACTTATTAGCCTGCTTCATCTTCTTCTTCTTAGCCGACTTGGGCGACTGCCACCACTTCCCGCGAACCTCCAACGCAGCCTCCTCCGTTATATCCTCTATCGCTAGTTTGTTTTCTAACTTCATTGTTACACTTGTTATAACTTGGGTTTTGACAGCAATGGTAAGAAAATCAACACTCAAATCACTGTGTTTTGCGTTGAATCCCTTATCAGTCTCAAACTGACTGCCTCGTTGGTTTAGCGGTCAGCTTGTTCAAGCGCTGGTTATGAGGTTCTGGGTTCAAATTTAAAAGGTTTTTCTAGCAAGAAAAATTCAACAGTAGCAGCCCGAAGTCAGGAAGTTGGCGGTGTTACACCCCCGTGCATCGGAAAACACGTTAAGCCGTTGTTCCTGCGCCTGACCTCTCCCCGGTCGTGTAGGTCTGCCGTCCCATCGGATTTTGAGAGTGAGGGAATAGAAAGTGCACCTGTATTTACGCACACACTTGTGCACTATAATATGTCCTGCGCATCTGGCTAGTCTCCGATGAGACTGGCAGCCGTGGTCGAAATTTGGCTAGAAGGGCATTTTTATAATGATCAGTCACACAATCTTGGACTCATCATTATCACTTTGTTAATAAAAACGAATAAACGATTGATTATGATTATTTTCAGCCTGTCTTGTCCCACAGCAGGGCAAAGGTGTCCCTGCCTTTCTTACAGCTTCCGCTTCCGCTTTCCTTTATCACTTTAAACGATTTGCAATGTTTAATGGCGCTTTGGCTTTAAATTCGTTCACAGATTATTTGAGTCCACACATGGGGTTATACACAAATTTATAAATAACAATGTGAACACAGACAGTCCCACACAATGGGTCTATCCACAAAGTTTATGAGCAGATAGTTTAAACTGCTTTTCGTGAAAGTTTACTAAGCACACTAAAGTTAACAATAGTGAGACAATTTTCCTTATGTTGATGTGATGTTGTGTCAATGATAGAATTAAGGCTTGATTTACACAAACGAACAATGACTCTCTCAAACAATATGAATGTCACAGTAAGTGGTTTGTGGTTGAGGTAATTCGTAATTGTTTTACTGTATTATTTTTTTAATTCAATTTATTTATTTCGGTTGTCCACCATAAATGTTAGTACAACTACCTATATACTATGTTAGTTACCATAAAAAGAGATTTTAATAATTCATGTCACATAATAGAAGCGTTTTACATAAAATAAAACGCATATTAATTTACTTACCTTTTTAATAGCTATACTTATGAGATAGGCCTATTGTTTCCCGCCACATTATTCAAATTATACAAGGATTTGTATTGAATATCTGTCAAAATTGACCTACAGCCAATGACAAGCTTCGTCCAATTAGGAATTGGCCAATCAGGTGTCTTCCCGCCACGTCAGAGAGGCGCGCGAGCGAGCCTGTGGCGCCACCATTTTGATTCTCCATTGCGTCGAATATCACCAGGCAGAATTAAAAGTTATAGCTATTAAAAAGGTAAGTAAATTAATATGCGTTTTATTTTATGTAAAACGCTTCTATTAATTGTACTGTCGCTTTTTAATAGCTATACTTATGAGACGTGTTTGTTATCGCCTGGTGGTGGTGAAGACACTCAACGCCAATGTGAACTTACTATAAGAAATGTTATAATCGTAAGATTCGTAAGCCACACAGTTTTGAATGCAAATTAGTCATTGTGACATTCAAACGAAATACATAGCCAATGCACTTGTGCTTAGAGCACAAGTATTAAAAATAGCCACATTTAAAGGTTGGCATGTTATACCTAAATAATAACAGTGAAATTTCATTAAATTTATTGAAAAATTGGATTTTGGCTCTTTGCTACTGCCATGCCATGATAGAAGGTTCAACCGATGCTAGTATAATAAATAAATTATACTAGACAAATACACAGCATCATTAGCCCCAAGATTAGCAGAACTTGTGTTACGAGTACTAGATGACTTATAAACTTAATACACAATACAATACATTGGTATCCGTAAAATAAGACCTCAGCGGCCACGGCTCAATTTCTTTTAGAAACGGTTAATTTTGTAATTTATAACATCCTTGAGTTACGAAATCATTACTACAACTGTGAAAATAAAATTTCTGATCCAAAATGAAAATATTGGACTTATTGCTATGCTGGCCATAATAAAAACCTCACCCATCAGGCTGAATGGTCGTTCTATATAATTTAAATCATGTAGGTAGGTAGTTAAAAGCTCTCATCAAATTATTGCAGTACGTATAATAACGCACTGAACCCTTTTAACTATAGTGAAGCTATGCTCTTCTAAGATGTCCAGTTATGGCAAGTTCTTATAATGGGTTTCAGTAAATGATTAACTTTCCCCCCACATTGTTTGGAATACAACGTTACAAGTGTTAAAATAACAGACTTGTTGACACAACCATGTTATGTTTTGCTCTTAGAAACGTGCCATGGGTAGCTTTGTATCTCATCTAGACTTCATTTCGAATATATATTTAGTATATACGTATATTCACACAAGCATGTCATTCCTTGAAAGAGAGAAAATTATCGAGACATCTATAAAATTATGTCTCATAATTGTGACTACCAGGCACTAGATATCCTAGTTTAAAAACCAGCAATACATTATTTGTTACAATGTACTCGACTTGTAGATAGATACGTCACTCATTGCCAATGTACTTTCATCCAAAATGGTTTTGGTTCAAGATGCAGTCGTGACTGTTCCTCGATAATGCTAATGAAATAATAAACAGGAACGATTTAACGCTTAACTAATAGTTGTGTTAAAACATCTCTTATTATGTCAAATTACTGACTGCATACCGCTTTCGAAGCGATGATTGCAATTTTTTTCTCGTTCAGGATCATAGTTTACATAGCGCAACAGCTCAGAAGCTGACAATGATCGTTTGCTCCACCACAAAAATTTTGGAAATAGAAGTCTTCTATAGTGTAACACTATAGGAAATAAAAACAGGTCCGCGCGTCAAGGACAGAAGCAGTAAGTAGGTACTGATGTTTTAAGAGGTTAAACTCTCCCAGTTATAAAAAATTATAGAAATAAAATAGGTAGTTAACATGTATCTAATACAGTTGAGAAACCACTCATCAACTTATCATACAAAGCAGATAACTCAGAAATTCCACCGATGATAAAAATGTTTGCAGAGGGTAGATATTCGTAAATAAACACGGAAGGATTATTACCATACGATCGTACGTATCGATGATAAAAGGTTTGAAGAGGGTAGTTAGTCGTTTATAAACACGGAAGGATTATTATCATACACACCCCTGCCGTTCTCACAATCATAACTCCGGACATGGCCGGAGTTTAATTTTAAACCAGATATACCTTGTAACTGTTTAGCATACGCCAGACACTTATAGATTGTAAGCCTCCAGGCCAGTGTCGCACTGACAGCAATATCATCGAGTAGTCATATTTACTTGTTAGACAAAATGTACACCTAAAACGGCCAAGGTCGGAGTTAAAGCTGGATCTATGCATTTGCGAGGGCATATCCACGGATAGACACTGTCGTGACACTGAGGCACAATGACGGGCCCTTTGTGGAGGCTGTATACGCGACCAAAAACCCAGCTAGGAGTAACAGCCGTGCAGCATGTTGAGATTTAGGCAAAAAATTCTGTATTTTTGGTAGAAGCTAGCCTGATTATACTAAAAAGTATCCCACGCATCATTCCAGTTCGTGGTGGAAAAAGGGATAAGGAAGTTTCTAATATTAGTCGTATTTAATGTAGACAAACCAGCATTCATTTTTTTGTTTGCATTTCTATGATTACTTATCGTGGCCTTAAAAATGTTGATGGTGCCCAACAGATTTTCATCTCGGGATGACAAAAATAACATTGAGGGTAGATAATTTTAGCGAATCAGTCTTTTTAATGCGACAAGTCTGGTAGGCAACACAATTTTGTAGGTAGGTAGACGGAATGTCAATCTGTTTCACTCATTGCTGCGATCTCATGAACCCATAGAAATGTTCTTAAATCCTCTCCTACTCATCACTTATAATATAATACAGGTTACATATCCTAAAAACTACGCGGATGGTAGTAAGTTTAAGTAACTGGTTAATTAACAATGTTGAATGTAAGTCAGTTAATCAATGAATCATCAATCCATCAAACTTATCAACCTGAGTTGGATAAGAAGAGGTTCTCACAAAAAGGTACGATATCCAAGGATGATTTTATCACAAGTGCGGTATACCAGAAGATTATATTAATCATACAGCTAAACGGCTTTTTCTAAAAGTTTATGTCAAACAAGGAAACAGACATAGTCCAATGTTACAGATGATAAATAATATTTATAATCAATAGGTATCCGATACCTTGATAAGAAAATCGTCATAAAGCGGTAGTGCACCAAGCATATGCGAATTGTCTCAAAATAAATACTAACCGAGCGGAAGTTTATAGATGGGATGGAATATAGATGGGTATGCAATGCCCGAATCATTATGGATATTAGTTAGCCTTCTTGGAAGTTTTTGTCAATAGGTACGCGATACCCTGGAATTTTTTCATCACTGGTGGATGTGCACCACGATGACTTCCATTCAATACAAACTCATGATGTGGGTATCCGAATCATTATGGATAGAAGTTGGCCTTCCTGGAAGTTCTTGTCAATAGATACGCGAGGAGGTGCACTACGACGACTTCTTTTATCCAATAGTAACCAGTCAGGCCTTTCTGAAGGTCATGTGATCACATACTTACGTTATTGCTACCTTTCGACTTGTTGTTTGAGAAATATGATCATCACATCACGTCCATGATAATTATAATAGCTGAAACATATTCGGTGCGGCTGAATTTCGGCTGAACCCTGCGAGGGTGCGCAAATAAACCCTGCGAGGGTTATTTTGATATGTATACTTGCAAGAAGATGACCATGACAATATCGAATTTTGTGTGTCATCGCAACCCTGCGAGAGTGCGCAAATAAACCCTGCGAGGGTTATTTTGATATGTATACTTGCAAGAAGATGCCCATGAAAATTATGTGCTATTGCAGCCCTGCGAGGGTGCGCAAATAAACCCTGCGAGGGTTATTTTGATATGTATACTTGCATGAAGATGCCCATGACAATATGTGCTATTGCAGCCCTGCGAGGGTGCTAAAACAAACCCTGCGAGGGTTTTTTTATTACTTGCAAGAAGATACATCGGGTGTGTTGCTTATACACTATTAATATGATTTTATTCCTTATTCATCCTTCAATCGTATGTTCTCGAGCGTGGACTTGATTCTGTTCGATAACCACAAACACTAGACAACAAAATATGTAAAAGTTCTGAAAAAAAAGAAAGTCAAATTTGCCATCCTAGGTTAACACCTTCAGTGTCCTTGCAAAAGAGCTGCTCGGACAGTGCAGCAAATGGGCAGTGAATGGATAAGACAACCCAATCACGCAAATTATTTGTGACTATACTAGTACAGCAATATAATTTTTAAAGGCAGTAACAAAACATATTCTAGAAACAAACAAATTGTAGTTGATAGTTGTAACTGTGTGTTGTCTTATCAACTGATTCAGAAATATTGTTACATTCAGCTTGGTTTCAATATTATATAAGGAATCTTCCTTTAGTTGACATAGGACATTCGATTCTGAAAGCTAGAACTACATGGACACCCAAGCTTTTGAGTTGAGTCATGAAAAGCAAATCTAGCAGACGTTGAGCGCAGTCCACGTATTATTTGCCAATTACTTATAATGTATGAGCAGGGGCACCAATCAAACGCCCTACGTAGGCGTTCGTGGCCCACAATGTCCAATTACTATATTTTAAGAGTACTCACGATTTTATTCCCATGACCAATCCATGTCGAACTCTTTCTCCGGCTGTTCACGGCCCGTCGTCGATCCCACGATTTCAGTGGTCGGAATTTGGCATTTTTATCGTATTTACATCTTTGCTAGAAAAAACAGTATTTCAGCATACAGGAACAAAAACCAACAAAAGACCGGAAAATAAAATTAACAAAACGAACGGTAAAACCGTTAAAATATCGTTTTAAAATAAAAAGAACTGCCGCTAATAATAGCGGAAATACCACGTGCTAGGTGGGACAAGCCTCAGCTTACGTCTTTAAAATAATGAAAATTACCACGTGTTTGCGAGCACGTGTTATTAAATTCGAAATAAAAAGTCACACAAACAAATAATTTACGCGGTACCACCTCGTGCGAGGTAGTAAAAGCGTTAGCTTTCGTTATAACAATGCGACACGCACGTGTCGTTAGTCTACGAAATAATAGAAATGAAATGGACTGATGAGTCCAAGGAATATTTTTACGAAATTAATTTCGCAAATTAAACTTTATAAGGTTTAAGATTGAAGAAAAAGGTTACTTACGCATTTTTCACCAAACCTTTACATTTGTGCACTTTGATAATAAATTCTTTGTGAATTAATGCACCTTCAAATATATGTGAAATAGGTATTTCTTCAAAAGCGTGCTACGTATTGGAAGCACGTCCGTACTCGGCGGGAAACTAAACGCCAATGGAGAATCAAAATGGTGGCGCCACAGGCTCGCTCGCGCGCCTCTCTGACGTGGCGGGAAGACACCTGATTGGCCAATTCCTAATTGGACGAAGCTTGTCATTGGCTGTAGGTCAATTTTGACAGATATTCAATACAAATCCTTGTATAATTTGAATAATGTGGCGGGAAACAATAGGCCTATCTCATAAGTATAGCTATTAAAAAGCGACAGTACAATTAATAACTAGAATACATTCAATAAATTATCATTATGTACAAAATTAAATCAAAATCAAAATCATTATGATTACCTAATCCATATCGCAGTAAATAATTACGTGAGTAATGAGAGAATGTTTATTCTTAAGGCGGTACCCTACCTCGTTATTGTGTGAAGAGGATAGGCATAGGATTTCGCGTTCACAGGAGCGGGACAGAGCAAAGCGGCGTAAGCCCAAAAATCAAGTTTTTAGTAGTTATTTGCTCCCCACAAACATTAGAATAGTTAATTGAAAAAAAGGCAACATATAAAATGTTCTTTATACTTAGCTCAATTACTATGCTTAATCTCAAGATCGTATCATCTGTATTTATTGAGAAATTAGGGTTTTAGTAAAAAATTAGAGGTAACTTTGCGATTTTTTCTATCGAGAAAATTTTATGGAATCGTGTTTTCGAAACATATGATCGATAGAATAAGTCCTGAACTTTACCATATATAAATTTCCAAGTTAAATATTCAGTAGTTTGGAAGATATGGAGGTCCGACGGAGTTGAAAATAAGCAATTTGATGGTAGGTACCCCCTTAAAAAAGATTATGGAACAACAGCATTTATACTCCGTCCACGCATTTATTTTCTTTTACTTAATGAAGGAATAAAACATTTCATACACACGTAATTTGTCAGCTCGATTAATATCGGAGCTCTCGTTAGTCCCGATAGTTTTCGGATCGATATATTCGCATCACTATTCTTAAAAAGAAGCAAACTCTATTCATTATATTGCATTATTTCGTTCAGTCAAAGAAAATAAATGCGTGGACGGAGCAAAGCATCTTCATCTATGTATCCTTAACCCTTTTTGCATAACCTTCAGCAAATACTTAAAGTAAACCAAATCTTACAGTTGATCATCAAATATCTCACTTTATTTTCAAGACAATTTTACTAAACACTAACTTCCGCCCGTGTCTTCGCACGCGTTCTTCCAGTATTAAAAGTAGCCTCCATGTTATATTTTTTATATTGGTCTAAAATTATATCTATACAAAATTTCAGCCCGATCCGTAGTTTTGGCGTGAAGAACAAACATCTTGTTGGATGTTTGTCCATCCATCCAAACTTTCGCATTTACAACACTAGTGTGATATCTCTCAACAAAATGATTGACTATGTAAAACAAGCCTAAATGACGCCTCGCTTGCCTTTATCTAACTCTGGCGACTATAAATAATCGACTGCAGGAAACTCGTTGAAGGAAAACGTCGACGTTTACTTTATTTACAACCAATTAATGGTATGTTTTTATTGAGCGATTCGTGCCTTTTAAGCATTTTAATTTGAGTGAAATAAGTCAATGTCAACACACTGTAGACGCAAAATAACTGATGGGTGATAATATTGCGAGCCGGATTTATTCATAGTTTCGACCGCGTCCTCTAACGTTGAAATAAAGATTTGGTTTTTGATCTTAAGTAGCTAAATGTAATTGGTTAATTTAAATCGTATTCTGCTAAAAAGTCCTACTTTGTTCTATCTTAAGGTTTTTGATATTATAGTGCGTAAGCCCTCACACTCAGGGTAATTAAGAAATCAAATAACATCCCAAAAATGTTTCTACTTCGACGGGACTTGAACCCGCATCCTTCTCTCAGTGTACTGTGCTAACCAACTACACCACGAGGTCAAGTGACGCAGGAGTCGAAAAAGTAGTTTTATCTTGTTATTACGACATGTCAATTATGTTTGTGTCTATTTCAGGTACCTATTTATGGCGAAGAAATGTTTTTCTGTCTTCTTATTCATTCAGCTGCTCAGGACCGTAAAGTTTCACTTGAATGATCTAGATGCTGCAGCGTACAATATCTTACCTGCATTGCAAACACAGCGCCGCCGCCGCCAGCGCCGCTATGAGTAAGTTGTGGGAGTGTTGCGAGGCGTGCGCGCCCACGCAGCCGCCCACGGCCGTGGGCCCAGCGCTGGACAACTGTTGGAGCCGGCCGCACATCAGCCGTTCTACGACTGCTTGTTCCTGGAATAGAGAGATAGGGTTAAATGTGTGGTTGAATGTCAATCAAACAAAAAATGACAAAAATAAAGCGCGTCAAAGTTTGCGAGTGGGTTTGCTAGTGACGTCACACCTTGCTAAAGTGTCGCAAGGTGTGACGTCACGCGGAACTTTAACTGGCTATCTCTTCATCATCTTTTGTTTAATCGAGAAAAGAAAATATACGTGTTCAATATCTTCTGATAATCTAACTGACGGACTAATTAGAATTTTTAAGACACTAGCCTATTGCGTTCTGCGCATGTTTGTCACGTGGTTCGCCAGGAGAACATTGACGACTAGTTTATGCCCGCGGCTTCGCACGCGTTGTTTCTATGGAAACGTTCAAAGGTGGTTTCTATTCCATGGGAACTGATTTATGGGATAAAAGTAGCCTATGTTTAATTCCAGGATTAGAATTTCTTGTATACAAAATTTCTGCCCGATCCGTTCAGTAGTTTTGGCGTGAAGAGGTAATAAACATCCATCCATCTATCCATCCAAACTTCCGCATTTATAATATTAGTGTGATAGTGTGATGTGATGTGATGTGATTATCTTAGTTACCTGTATCTTGTCTACATCGCACTTGTCGATGACGCTGTCCGTGGGCCCGTAGAGCGAGGCCAGCCCCACCTGCCGCTTCACTTGGAACTCGCTCAGCTGCGCCGCCAGCTCCTCCTTCGCCTTCTGCCGCGCCTTGCGGAACACGTTGCGGAGGAGCTCCTCTTTCTCGAATTCTGAAATAAGTTCATCATCTATTTAAATAAAAATGAAACCCGTTTTCCTTGGTCACGGCATCACGCGTGAACGGCTGGACCGATTTCGCTAATTCTTTCTTTGTGGTATTTGTTATTGTCAGGAGAAGGTTCTTATGAAAGAAAAAATTAAGAAAGTTGGAAACATAAATTTCCACGGGGGCGAAGCCGCGGGACGCAGCTAGTTATAATATAACTGACGTTATTTTTGTTTTGCCGTGTGGTGCCGGCTTAGAATTTGCACCACCCCAACTCTTCCCGCGGGTGTCCTAAGAGGCGATTAAGGGATATCCACCGGGGGCGGGAGCAGCGCACCCTGCAGAACTATTCTACCACCGAACTGGGGCGTGGGGATTTTCGGCATTACCCCCAAGAGATAAAAGCCATTTAGGCGCTTATCAGGGGCCTGCGTCCAGTAGTGGACCAATATAGGCTGGTGGAGTGAGGTGATGTTATTTGAGACTCATTATGATTGTTTTTTTGGTAAAACTAGCTGCTGCTCGCGGCTTTGCACGCTCTTTTTAAGTAGCCTATGTCCCCCCGGGATATCATTTACCTCCCTGCTAAATATCATTAATATCCGTTCAGCAGTGAAAAGTACCAGACACACATACAGAGTTACTTGCGAATTTATAATATTAGTATAGATATTTGGGACTCGTTCTAGACAAAAGTAAAGCCAAGTCCCTTACTGTGACACGAAAAAGGACGAATATAATTACTGGCATCACAGAATGGTATAAACCCGGGAGTTGGTCAAATAGAATCGGCAAGTGCGAGTCGGTACTCAACGTGGCATGGACGTTGGCCCTCTTTATTATTAAAAAATATTTTATTTGTTGTTATAGCGGCAAGAGACTCTTTCTGTGAACATTTCTACTGTCTACCTTTTACGGTGCATGAGATACAGCGCGGTGACAGACGGACAGACAGCGGAGGCTTGGTAACAGGGTTCCCTATTCACCCTTTCGTTTTTAAACTTACCATTAACTAATATGTGTTCTATTTCATTCGCCATATTTTCGTCTACACCAGTCAGTTGTAAAACCTGAAACAAATATAAAGTGAGTTATAAAAACCGCCAAGTGCGAGTTGGACCCTCACACGAAAAGTGCAGTACCATAGTACCGTAAATGTCGTACGCAAAGTCGAGCAAAAAACGCCCTTCCGGATATAGCTGACTAAGGGAACAACCTACCAGAAGTCAGAACCAAGGTCAGCTGTTACGACATCCACGGTCTGAGCGAAGGGGTCGATTCTTACACCGCGACCACCACGGCCAACTACCAAACTTTTCTGCTAATTAAGGAAGGTTCTACTCTTCATGATATGTCATCCATCAGCCTATGTTAGACCACTGCTGCCTCCCCTAATGAGCGCCATAGCGCCCTGTCTTAAACTTGCCGCATCCAGCATCTGCCTGCAGTCTTCCACAGATCTTCATCGCACCTGGCCGGAGGGCGTCCTACACTACGTTTGCCTAGTCGCGGTCTCCACACAAGAACACGTTTACATCAGCGGTTGTCGGTTCTTCGCGAGATATGGCCAGCCCACTGCCTGTCACTTCAGCTTGCTAATTCTGTGAGCTATGTCGATAGCTTCGGTTCTCTATTGTTAAGTACCTACTATACCACCAACATTCAATAACTGTTTCGGATATAGACGGTAGGGGTAGGTACACACCGCATGTGGCATGAGGAACGCGGAATGTATCTCGTACGCCCACCGCCTCAGCGTCGCCACCGGCACGGCGCCGCTCCGGTACCCGTCCGTCAGCACTAACAGAAGGCAGGCGCACGCGCATCTGCAACAAAACAACCCTTTCAATTTTACTATCAAAACTTCCGTAGTTTGACGAATTCATTATGAATGTAAGCGGGTAAACGTTGGTGTTCTTCCAACATAAAAAATAGGTTCGTAGTTAACCCGCTTACATTCATAATGAACCCGTTAAATGTTTTTTTTAAACATTTTTTTTTTCAATTACTGCAAAGTAAATTACAGTGATTGGAAAAAAAAATTAAAATCTGTTCTATTCGTCTCGGTCCTTCGCTAGAACGGCCCACTCTTTATTGGAAAGGTCGAGCCAATCTCGTCAATTTCGTTCAGGCCTTTGTTATTCTTAGTATCAGATATTTTGTTATGACTTATTATGACCGTGATCAACTCTGAACGTCTGAACGAAGGATTAATTCCTTCATGTAAATTCGTGATTTAAATGTGACCTATTTTATTCCAATTTAATTCAACTCAAAGGAAAAACATAAACATAAAGAAGCCTGTGTTCAAGGAAAATCAACGCTTTCCCGAGGGCTCAATACAGTTTTGCGGAAAATACAGTAACAGGTTCTTAAGAAGGTTCTTAAGAAGCAGGTTCGTAAGAAAATTTTCTTAACTGAACTTAGTTCATTGGCTCGGTTGATAAAATTTTGCAGAACGCTTCGATTGGTAGCCAACTATTCGGAAAAACTGGTTGTTGTGTTTTAGTCTACACTTTTAATTCCAAATTATTAAATCACTAGCTCACTAGCTGCGTCTCGCGGCTTAGCCCGCGTGGAAATTTCAGAAATTTATTACAAACCCCCAAGGGGTACTGTATTGTAAAACAGTACTTAATTCATTATTTACTTTATAGTTTATTTATACCGAGTTTTAAGTGAATCGAACCAAGGAATAA
Organism: Eupithecia subfuscata; assembly: GCA_963564075.1. NCBI lineage: Eukaryota > Metazoa > Arthropoda > Insecta > Lepidoptera > Geometridae > Eupithecia > Eupithecia subfuscata. Next base: position 542,256 of record OY751123.1, read on the forward strand.
TAATTTTCCATAGAAACTTTACCACTTTTTAACCGCCACAGAGATTAATTTTTGAAAATAGGTTAGCCTTTTATGTTATTCTGGAACCTACACTATCTACACACCAAATTTCATCTATATCGGTTTTGTGACCTTTTCTAAGTGTACATTTATTGTATTTATGGAAATAAAGAGTTTTTGATTTTGATTTTGTGGTTACGGAGATACGAGGTAACAAACATACACACAAACTTTCGAATTTATAATATTAGTAAGATTGCTCCAACAGATCAATACATTGCCAAAATAACTAACCTTCTTTCTCCTAATAGCCAGTTGAGTAAAACAGCTGTCCTCGCTTTCGATTCTCTCACAGAGCGGAGATTCGAAAACAGACCGGAATATGTAGAGTTATCCTGAAATAGAAACAGTAAGGTCAAACGGGGTAATCACAAGTAAAATATTTGGAACTACAGTTCTAAGATCCACTGATGGACACAGGCCTCCCCTAATGAGCGCCATAGCGCCCTGTCTTCAGCTTGCCGCATTCAGCATCTACCTGCAGTTTTTCGCAGATCGTCATCCCGCCTGGCCAGAGGGCGTTCACTATGTTTGCCGAGTCGGACTCCACTCGAGAACGTAATAATAAAGCTTTGGGGTTAGCCATGAAGAAACTAGAAATAAGTAAAAATAAGTAGTCACAAGGAGACTACTTATTTTTAATTATTAGTACTTAAACTTTTTATGTTGTTAATGAGAATAAATTCTTTAAACCGATCTCGTTTACCCCAGCGGTTGCCGGTTCTTCGAGATATCGCCGGCCCACGGCCACTACAGCTTGCTAATACTCTATTCAAGCTATTCACGCTTTTATGGTTTTTTATTCAGTACAATTCATTTATTTTGCCTTAAAAACACTTACAAATCTAACTCCTACCGAACCCGCCCACACAGGCCGGCGCGGGTTGGTGCGATATTTCGGTGTATCATTTGATTATTGATGACATGATAGCCGGCAGAGTTTTGTCAATTCGTCGGCGTTCCAACGACTTTGGTCCGTTTCTCTATTGAATAACATGTTTTGTGGGGTTTCATTACCGTTCTGTACTGTAGGGAGACTTACCGAGGCGGGCGAGTCGTCTTCCTCCATTGATATGATGGCTCTTTGAGGGTCGGCACATGGCTGCAAAATAAACTCATCAGCTTAATTTTGACTTTACGTATTGTGTAGCAGTATATTACTATAAAAAATTTGTGCGAGTGAATCAGTTGCGAAGTAAACGGCGTGGTCTACCAAAATCACTCCGTTGTGCTTTTGGTAGACGATGCTCTTCGTTCGGACCTCAATTCGACCTCGACATCTTAGGAAGCTAGCTTGGATAGATTGGCTAGGCTGGTTGGATGGTCGAAGAGTGGTCATTCCAAACATATTATTATTTGATATTCTATTAAGTGATCAGTTATTACCTGTGTATTGGTGTGGTAAGGCGGGGGCGGCGTCCCGGGCGGCGGCGTGTCTCGGGACTCCGCGCGCCCGCTGTGACTCAGACTTAGAGGCGAGGGGATGCTGGTGAACGCTACAACAATACAACAACTTAGGTTTCATCCTATTCATATTTTAAATATGAAGGTTTGTGAAATGTGGAGGTGTGTCTCTCACGCGACAGCACCAAAACTACTCAGCGGGACGACATACATTTTGCAGGCATGAAGCTCTGGAATAACATATACTTCTTGTCCCGGAAAAACGCGTGCGACGCCGTGGGCAGAAGCTAGTGTACAATGGTTTTGAACGAAGTTATAATGCTGGAAATCACACCGACATGGCGCCGACATGTCGTCGCAGCAAGTCTTCCACTTGTGTCGGGCTGGCATCGTACGTATGTGTTGTGTGCCTACGCAAGCTTCTTTGTGGGTGTGCGAGGTCTCTGTGGAATTACAAAGCCGTCGTGTCGGTCACATGAAGAATGTAGCTGTCAGCGCAGTGTCGTTCAGTACTGTCGGTATCGGCGCCGGGCCGGCCAATGAAGAAACGCCCAATCAGTTGCCAGATGTTCTTCTTAAATACACTATTTCTGAATAACTATGGCATGAACCGACAACATTTGCAGATTTTAGAAACATTTTTTCCCACATGTTTACACATCATCATCGGCTGATGCTCGTGCTGGACCGCGGCCCCCTTGTTTATACAACAGTCTAGAATAACTTACATTTGGACAAATCATTGTCAAGTTGTTCTGGTGAAGATCTGCTCCTGACATGGAGAACCGGCACGCTGTTTCGGTTGTCCATCTGTACATTCAAATCACATTCAAAAATAAACCGTAAAACACACAAAAAAACGTTCAATATCTATCTTACAGAGTTATATCTGAAATGACTAATATCAGCTGATTCTGATTTAACTGAAAATAAACATAATAGACACAGAAACCCTTCTTCAATTGAATTTCTAATTTAATAAGACCTTAATAAGTATCAATATCACCTGATTCTGTATTCGAGTTTAAAACCGACAATTTGCTGAATAACATATAGACGATGAAGTCACATAAAAGGTTAGTTACCTTCGAAATGTTAACACGTTATTGCATGAAGCCGTAGAATAGGATGATGTAATGCAACATGGAGCAATTAGATTGATTTGGAGAAAACAGTTTTTCTTACTTACAAAAGTTACTTCTATAATATAAAAATGAATCGCAAAATGTGTTGGTAAGCGCATAACTCAACAACGCCTGGACCGATTTCGCTAATTCTTTCTTTGTTGTGTTTGTTATTATAAGAAAGTTGGAAACATAAATTTCCACGGGGGCGAAGCCGCGGGGCGCAGCTAGTAGTCTATAAATTTCCTTGAAATATTTAGGTAAGATAGAGGGAGGGGGATAAAATTACTAATATTATAAATTCGAAAGTAATTCTGTCTGTCCGTTGCCTTTTCATGCCTACACGGCTGACCGGAACTTAATGAAATTTGACAAGGATATTGATGATATCCCAGGGAAGGAAACATAGGCTACTTTTTATCCCGGAAAGACTTGTGCGAAGCGGCGGGGAGTTTCTCATAAAAATATTACCACGCACGCACTTCTTTTTTTTGTTATAATTATAACAGGTGATTTTTTTTATTGACTGACCATCGATGATAGTCATCATCATGTATATAATAAGTTCTAGAAACAAAGCGTGATCTGTGACGGTGACATCGAGTAAATTAGAACAAGCTACGAATACAAGCAAGTTAACAATGTAGTAAAAACACCAAATGAACAAATTGCTCAGCGTCTTTGACTACCTTCAAATACACTTAGCAATAAAAGTTGATTGAGTTGTTATAACCAAATCTGTTTGATAAAATAATGTCATTTAAATGATTGTCGTACTGTGTTTTGCTAAACTTTAACCCCCCATTCATAAGGGTCTGCTAACTTAAAACAGTTGCAACACTGCTAACTTAAAACAGTTGCTAACTTAAAACAAGCACTGTCAGATGTAACTATCTCACTCTGACTTATAACAGTAGAAGGAGGCGGAGTGAGAAATAGGCTTTAAGTTGGCAGACTATAATAAAGGGATTAGATTCGAACATATCTACAAGAAATTTTGTTGGGTTTTCACCAAACCGAAGAGGAGAGCCGTGTAAAACAACCAATAGAATCTTGAAATGTCTTGAATACATAATATCGTGTTGCTCAAGTGACTCTTTTTGTAACCGACTTCCAAAAAATGAGGTTCTCCATCAATTCTAGGCAGATATTGTTGATTCTTTCTTTTGCTTTTGTATAGAGAATGATTCCGGAGTGGTCCTATAAAAATGTTATTATCCTCGAGGGATTACTAATTGATCCGCAAAACTTAAAAAAAACAGCGTTAATCTAAATGAATTCAAAGTTAGTTTTTTGTACAAAACATCTAATTATTACCGAACGCTATTGGTTATTTTTACACGTCTCTGCGGCTTCACATGATCACCCTAACCAAGGTTTTGTCTATGCAAGAATAGAAAAAAATATCATAGAATGCGTAAACTATTGCAGTTGAAACAACGAATTTCAAATTTTACGCATATGTCAGTTTTGTCTATTCTACCTTAGACAACACTGTCTATGTTGATCAAGCTAAGCTTCCTACTCCGTTTTGGCGGAATATTTGAACCCATAAATTGACAAAATCGTTTCAAACAGTAGGTCAATCAGTTCAAACAGTAGGTCCACCACAACTCAACCCCTTACCTGCAACGGCGGCGGCGGCACATTAACCAACGGATAGCTCATCTGCAGCGCAATCGAATTCGGCTGCGGCCCGTCCAGCTCCCCGTCCAACGAGTGAGAGGAATGGCGGTACTGATCGTAGGAAGGCATGGACTGAGCCATTCTAGGCGTTTCGGGTAACGGCTTGTAGAATTTAGGTTTTAGGATGGGATTCGCGAGAGGGGAAGTTGGACTTTGTGGATTACGCTTTGGCCGTTCGATGGATCTAGGTGGCAGCGGTGGGGGAGAGTTATCCAGACACGTGGTGGGGACCATTGGGACAGTGTTGTTGTGGGTGTGTTGTCTCCTCTTGTTGGTTTCGTCGGAGTTCTGTCGGACTAGTGGGGGCTGGTCTTGGGTTTTCTGGCGCGCTTGTCGCAGGTTCCTCAGACTCTGGCCGGTGAGGTTGCTGAGTGATCTCGGCAGTCCGGATAGGAAGCCGGTGTTGGGAGTCTGTAGGTTGGTCGGTTTGTCCAGCTTCGTCCGGGCGCGCGGGGTGGTGGGGACGAGCTATGACGAGGGCGGGGTTAGGGAAGCGAAGGCGAAAGTTACTGGTTTTGTTTTGTGAGGTCTGGTTCGACTTGTCTGGTTCTGTGCATTGCTTTTTGGATTTTCGTGCCTATAGGTTCATCGAAACGGGACGGAAACTTTGTGCATCGGTTCGTGAATGGTACTGGCGTATATTCAGATGTAGCCAAAACTAACTAATTTAAGAGCACAAACAGCATTCAAAATGACCATCCTTTTGATTTCGAGTGGATGGGAAAATTTTTAGTACCTACTGACTGTCAAATATCTTTACTCACAAAATTAAAATCCAAGAATAGAAATAAATTAAAACTAGTATTTACAATTTAAACAATTGCAACAACTGCATACTGTTGCAAACAATCTACAGGTATCTCAACTGATCCATATCAATATCAGTCGTCGCGTCCCCGCTACGCTGGCTGCATTGCCACGCTGTATGGCAATGCTGATACGCTGTGCCAGATGCTCACCAGCTCTCGGGTCACGCGTCGCTTCGACCAGAGGCTCAGATTATTTTTACTGTCGAATTAGTTTAGCGACGACATTTGAATTGACACCACAGTACCCACTGCAACTGGTGTAAACTCGGCTGGTACAAAAACTAAGCACTAAATTTGAGAGCTTAAAAATTTTGCCATCTTTTCGTTAGATTGTAATGATAAGGGCAGTGATATTTAAGTGCTGTTATATTAGTTTAGTTTTCCGATAAACGAATCGACACCACTATTACACTAAAACTAACATCGATAACACACTAAAGTGTATTAAAAATACTGATCTAATCACATGACAACGCTGTACACTTTATTGCAAAATTTCTCGAGCAAAACTTAAAATTCTGTGAAAGAGAACTGTACACTGCAGTGCAAAAAAATGGACAGAAGAAAAAATAAAACACTAGCGCTATTAGCTAGCTAAGGCCATTGACCCCAGTGACGTCACAGAGAAAAGCATGCAAAGAAGCAGACACAGTACAAAACACGGATAAATCGAAATGTTATACCCACTGGTCCCGATTTAGCCTGGTTAGTGCGACAAATTCATTTTAATACTGTATGGGACACAAATGTAGTGTCAGTAACAATTCAATCACTTTCGCCTCCTATTTGTAAACTTGCGGTGCTAGGAACGTATCTACCAGAACGAGTGGATTTACTTGGCTTTTGGGCTTTTTGGGCATGATCGTATAGAATGACCCGTTCATGGCTTGTCTCATAAATAAATATTTGATCTCATCATCTCGGTGAAGGATTGCCCATTTATATTTAGTGTAAGCAAAATTATTTCTTTGTTTACAACTTCCTAACCTATTAGTTAAACACTCAGTAGGCCATTAACAACATGACAGCTGGCAGACACAATCGTAAATCCGTGCAGGGCAGTAGTTTAATGCCCTACGCGTTTTGCATATCAATGATTAAATGTGAGAACTGTAGAGGATAAATAACAACTGAAGAAAGTTTATTGCATTTTACATTCTATGAATACTAAGTTGTTGCATTTTAATGTGATAAACAAGTTGTGTTTGTTTTCTTCCAATGCATTATTTTAGAATTGCAGCAAACAAAAGAATTTAAGATTATGGCAATTAGATACAATGGCTTTATTGACAAAAAACAATTAAAGAATGGACACAAATTAGAACTAGTACGTATTAATATTATTACAATTAGTTTTAAAAGTCAGAATAAAAACTACTATCAAAATTCTCAACCAAAAAGTTGTAACATTTCCCGCACCGCAAGTGTACACTAAAAACAAATAAAATCAAAACACAGTGATAAAAATCAAATAAAACTAAAATATAGATGTACGCAACATAGTAAAACTTTGCAGAATGATACTATGTGCTTTAATGAACCTATGGTGGTCCTAATGAGGTACATTTGTACTAGATAAAGTGAACTTTAGGGACTTTCTACGATACGGAAGAATAGACCTCAACTATAAATAAGTAGTGTGAAAATTACCTGCGCTGTGCCCATCATAACGTCGATCTCACGTTGAAGAGTGGAACACCTTTGTTCAGCTGAGTCTAGTTCTGCTGATTTCCGAACATCTGGTACTTTTAGAAGTTCGCCTGGAAAAGGAATGAAGACGATTTGTTAGCAGTTCGTCCAAAACGCGATTTGTCCAAATACAATTTAAACGCGTTTCGTCCAATAAGCGGTTCGTCAAGAATCCAATCGCAGTTCGTCCAACTCTTACTAAGTACTTTTACTTTAGAATTCATGCTTAAAGAGCAAATAATGCAGAAAACATGACAGCTACAGCGCTACTGGCCCAAAATGATACCAGGCCTAGATCTCAGTACTCGCGGGATAGTAGACCCGTAGTAAAAAACTTGAATAACATAAAATTAAACATTTTTATCAGGTTCCTATAATGTAAAAACACGATTTGAAAAAAATTTGGTCGAGATCTTAGGAACCCTGCGGTCCATTGAAATAACTTGTGTTTTGATTCATTGGTAATTTTATTACAAATTATTGGGTAACTCTAAGCCCTAACCTAATTATAATTAGTTGTGAGTTTTCTTGTAAAATAAATAATAATAATAATAAATAATGCTGGACAATTTACACAGCATTATCTAGCCCCAAGGTAAGCAGAGCTTGTGTTATGGGTACTAGAAAACAATCAGTTATTTGATTTTTGTACATACCTTTCCAAAAAGGTATTATCTGTCTCGCTCATTAACATCAACGCGAAATCCTATCCTATTCGCACAAATGGCTGTAACGCGAATATTCAATTCTTAAGAAAATAATGGGAGCCATAGTGGTCATCAAGTACGTCAGTTCTTTGATAGCCAGTTTACATTGTATGGCTTTTAGTTTTGACTTGGGCAGTGTAAGCCATGCCAAATTAAGTTGACCTGTTAATCTAGACTTGGGTTGTATGAACGTGACGTGTACTGTACTGACACCTAGGTTTGGCAGTACGTACATACGAACATACATAGATGTTGATTTTGTAGGCTACTAGCTGCTGCCTGCGGCTTCGCACGCGCTTTTCAAGTAGCCTATGTCCGTCCCCGGGATACTATCTACCTCCCTGTCAAATCCATTAAGATCCGTTCAGCCGTTTGGTCGTGAAAAGGTAACAGACAGACAGAGTTATTTTAGAATTTATAATATTATGGATAGATTTGGAGTCGGTTCAGCTGGGAAATATAAATAGAACTGATTTAGAGCAATTATAAGATTTTTAATCAAGATTTAATCAAGATCAGGCAATCTCTTGCAATACAGGTTGAGTAACTGTTAATCGATTTCTAGCAATTTATCAATTAAAATGCACTCACTCCTGAGGTCCCTGATGTACTTCTGTTCCTTCTCCAGCATCAGCCGCATTGTCTTCACCTTCGACGCCTCGAACTGGCGCTGCTTCTCCAGCTGGAAATACAAACAATTACATGTTACAAGTGAGCCTTGCAAATCCTGGCGTACTCAACGATTTGTTGATGAAGTTGAAGTTTTATCATCATTATATCAGCCTACATTTATCTGCTAAACATCGTCTTCCAATAAACGACGCCACAAATAGTAGTTCTAAGCCTGCATCAAAGACATTTGTGGTTGAATTGTGTAAAGCCTGCATCCATAGACTCTTCGCGACCGTCGGTCCATCGAGTGCAGATCTTCCAACACTCCTTTTTCCCTTTCGCATATCATCGCAGTCGCTCGCTACCCGAGAATATTTACTGCGCATGCGGTTACAGGTTTTGCGAGCGTTAACTTTCGTGACTATCTAATCCTATTTATACTTAAGTATATATACCTAATTCCTATCTAACCAACCGGCAACACCCACTTCTATAGGTAAAGGTCTTCTTACGACGCCGAATCTCACCTCCTCACGTTTGACCATCAGGCAGGAGTTCTGTCTCAAGGCCGCCGTATGCCTCTGCGCCATAATTCTCAGTAAAAAATTATAGATTGCTGCCGCCCAGCAGCATTACATCAATAGCACCTTATGATAGTTCCCTCCGTTTCGCATAAAAATTCTTCGTCTAAGATCATAGCAATATAACTTTTTCCAGTTCAAAACGAACAGACGTAAAGTAAACAAGCACTTCCGTGACGATTGTGAATCGGCACGGCAACAATTCGGCAACATCAATGAGTCCACCTGTGCATACAGGCTGGCTATGTCAAGGTCGAATACTGTGAAAAGAATAGAATTCTTTGTTGAAAATTCTATCTTTTTGTGTGACTGATCCGGAACCTACAGGAACTTGTGCCGGCGGTTAAACTGGGTCGCAAGTATGGATTTCTTCGATAGTCTTTGGTGTCGAAGACTAAGATACGCTCGTTGCCAATGAGGCGCAACTGTTAGCTCACGAGTTTATAAATGTAATCACTCCTTCAAAAGGTCAAAAACAAACAACCTGCAAACGATGATGTGCTTAAAACTAATGATGGTAGGGCCGTCAATCCACCCCAATGAATCACAGAAGCACTCAACAATAACAATTATTCACACCTCATCGACTGTAACACTATCCAATAATACTTGTGAATATTGGGTGTCCTGGTGTCCACTCGGAGATGTCGGATTTAACCTACAAACGATGATTAAGGAAACGAAAGTTTTTAACGATGCGATGTGAATTTGTGTGCTTGATCCGAGACAACAACGCCCAAAACCACTCAACGGATCGGGCTGAAGTTTTGCAAGCATGAAGTTCTGGACCTCGATTAACGTATAGGCTATTTTTATCCCGAAAATAAGCGTACAAAGCCGCGGGCAGTAGCAGGATCCTCATTAGCACACATAAGTCCACAGCTGAACAAGCCACACAAGGGGGTCACCACGCATGGTAGGCGGATTGGTTATCACAGTGAAGGTGTTAATAATACTCAGAAGGAACCTGCTGTCAGTCCTGTTCCCTTAGATGACTCTTACGACATTCACTGCTGAGTTTAGCAGCAGTTAATGTATGGGCAGGCCGCTGGATGCGGCAAGACAAGGCGCTATGGCGCTCAGTAGGGGAGGCATATGGCCAGGCTGACGATGATGATGATGATGATGAATGTATGCCCCATAATCAAGCTGAATCACAGAAGCACTCAGTGATTACCATTATCCACACCTCATGTACTGTAACCCTATCTAATAACACTTGTGAGCGCTGCGTGTCCCGTCACGGTGAGCGCTTGCGTGAGTCAACCTTATCGAGACTGAAATGGAATCAGTTTTCCCCTCAGATGGAACTTATGCAAGCGATCGTGTTCAGTTACATTAGGGATTCACTCGCACGTTTCCAAGTGCAACTTTGTAGAAGATTGTTTGGATTCAAGTTTTAAGCTGGAGTTTTGGGAGCAGCCATCATGTGCCTCTTGTCATGTATTTCGATACTGTTTATTTACCCACCAGCTTCGCGCGCATTCAATAACTGTTCTATGAATGAATGCATAAAAATTACCTGATTAGTGTAATCTGCAGAAACAGACGCGAACAGCGACTTTGTTTTATACTATTTCGAAAGTGATTTATATTTTAAGTTGCCCAATTTTCCCATCGCAGTTGTTCAAGCCAGACCATCGGCGCTCGGTGTGAGAAGGCCCTTAGCAGAGTAATATTCGAGAGGGTTGCGCAGGTCACGGGCGATTACAGCCCCAAGTTCACGGTTCATTTGTTTCAACGATTCTCTACCCCTCATCATCATCTAAGTAAATAAAAGAAATACATAAATATACTCCTTGATTTTTCTTTGAAATTGCTACTGTCTACCTTTTACGGTTCATGAGATACAGCCGGCTGACAGACTGACAGCGTAGGTTTAGTAATAGGGTCCCGTTGGCACCATTTGGGTACGGAACCCTAAAAACGCAAGTCATCTACATCACTCAACGACTGTTTTGCCACATTTCGAAATAGCGGAAACAAAATCAGTAAGAAAACTCAAATACAAGTTGGAGAGCGAGAGAGGGGCAGCTCTTTCCCGCTGTCCCTGTGCGACCTAAAGCTGGAACCTTAGTATTCTGGGGTTGTGGCGCATGGCATGGTCACAACAAACCACAACACAATAGCTCTATGGAAATGAACTTTGACTTTGAAAGCGCCGTCTCTTGATGAAGGTATTTTGTTCTGTTCTTATTGATACTTACATTGGCAGGTACGGGAGCGGTGATAGGCGTTTTCAGTCTTGAAGTGTGCTGCTGCACCGTGAGCACTGTCGTCGGGTTAGCTGAAAAGGTAAATAACATTGTTTTTATTGAAATAGGTCAAAAAATACTATGTGGAGATCAGCTCACTCATTGAACACCCTAATCCAGTTTTCTTCTTCAGGGAGAAATTTCAAGAGGGAAACTGTAATAAGCCTAAGCCATGGCAATTTTTGTTAGGGCAAAAACAGAAAAATCTCATATCGCTCGAGGCCTCCGAATCGAGACGTATAAGATTTTTCTGTGTGGTGCGCGACGAGCTGGTTGTCGACCCTCAGGACGCGGTCCCCGGCGCGCAGGCCAGCTCGCCAGGCAGCGCCATGCTCTTTCTCTGACTGGACGTATACTGGGTTGCAGTGCTACCTCACCTCGTATCATCTGCACGACCTGCTGGTGCGAGTGGTGCGCGACCAGCTGGTTGTCAACCCTCAGGATGCGGTCCCCGGCGCGCAAGCCAGCTCGCCAAGCAGCGCCGTGCTCCTTCACTGACTGGACGTATACTGGGTTGTCGCCTGAAAATGGAGACAGTTGATGTGTCTACTAATGGTTGGATGAGTAGGTAGAGTAGTAAGAACGGATAGTTGGGATAATTGATAATTGGGATAATAAGGATAGGAATTGCATGATTCATGTTCCTTTAATGTTTTAGGCTGGGTAGCATGCATCGAATATGGGGAGAAAGGTCATTTCCCGGCTGATGAAAATGAAGTGGACATGGGCTGTACTTTCGTGGTAACCGAAAATGTGGAAGAAATTCTACGAACACTACTTCTAAGAGTCAAAGAGGCTTCTTAGGCATACCTAAGTTAGCCTTCGCTTCGTAATACAAGTTTCGACTTAGCAAGAGCGAGGAACTCATTAGCGAGGCCTTAAAATGGGTCTTTTTCACACATTAGGTACAAACTACCTAGTTCTAAATCTGCACTTACATTTAGAGCTTATTAGACCATCCTAAATATCGGATACGATATTTAGTCAATCCTGAATTCAGAGAATCTTAATCGCATTTTACACTAGTAATTAAAATATGTATAGAATAAAATTAAGATTTTAATAAAGAATTTTTGAAATTGAAAAAAAAAATCGTATTTAGGAAGGTAGCATCCTAATTAGGCTCCGATTTAGGACAAGAATGGCTTCCGACGTCCTTTAGCGTCTGCCTGCTTAGAGTCCTGAATCAGTGAACGTGTAATTAGGAGCTCCGGCGACTAAATTTCTTGTCCTAAATCGGACACTGAATTTAGGACCCGATATTTAGGATGGTCTAATAAGCTCTTTACTTAAGGCGAAATAAACTTTTTATCTTTATCTAAAAAGTCCAAGAGCCCTGTAAGGTCTCAAGGAAATAAAGCTCTCGAGATTTTCGAGTTTCTTTCCTACACTTCCATTTAGAGCGGTAAGCGTTATTGTTCTTTCCACCAGCTTTGGCCCTGTGAAAGGTCAGACGGAAAGAAAAGCGACGAGAGCGAGTATTTACCTGAGACCTTCATTCCGTATCCGTGCTCGTCCCTCGCCACGGTGACGGTGAGCAGCTCCACGCCACCGGGCGACTCTGCCCCGCCCAGCATCACCTGCAACAAAGAACAACAAGTTTCAATCAACTAATCATAACTTTCTAATGGACATGAACATTTTAAAATTTTACGCGACGCAACGCGTGACCCGAGAGCTGGTTAGCATCACGCGTCAGTGTTGCCATACAGCGGGGCAATGCAGCCAGCGTTCTGGAGACGCTTTCAACTGATATTGACATGGATCAGTTGAGCTACTTGATTGCTTGCAACAGTCTGCAGTCAGCTGAACTGTTTCAATAGTAAATACTAGTTCTAATTTGTTCTATTATTTAATCGTTATTTTCATGGTCATGGTTAAACTACTCTCATAAATCCGTTCCCCGAAAACATGACAACTGTAGCAAAGTCGCAAGGAGTACTTGAATACGAGCAGCAAGCCTGTACCCACCCTATAGGGAGCGTATACCCAATCGATCCCGGATTAGAATACCTACGCGTACAAATCTGGATGTGTGTGCGTGAGCTAGGTTTGCTAAATTATAGGGCATCTTATCTATCGCAGCCAAGAACTATCTAAACCTGGATGGATGGTACGGTCTTGGGTCATGAGAACTTATCATCAACAAATCATTATCACTAACGTTTATTTATCGAGTACCTTTTGAATTATTCCCCTTACCTTTTTATCGCGTTGCAGCGACCGTGCTCAAGGTAAATACCCGATAAATAATCGTTAACATGTTAACAAATCGCGAATTACTTTTTGTCAACTCGCATTCTACTACAGTGACAATGCTTCGATCGGTAATTCTATATCCTTCAGCAACTGCTTAATGGAATAAAAACCATAAAGTCCTCAGACATAATTATGTTTCTGATCATTGTTGACGTCGTGAACGTAGTGAATGAAAGTCTTCGTTTCAGGTCTGGCCCAAATACCGTTTTTGTCAGTATGTCCGTACTCCTGTACATGTCGTATTTTACAACCGATCGGTACGAAACATTGTGTACAGATTCTATGATTTTATAGAATTTTATTGTCGTCGGGATTTTTTGATTAAAGGCGTACTTCTTCCACAATAAGGCAAAAAGGCGGATTTGGAATATCTCTGCTTTAAGAGATCTGATTTTGATGATTGTATTTTTAATTGAAAGGTAATAACTTTAAACTGTTCTTATAAAAATTTGGTAAAGATCGGATGAGGATTTTCGGCATGACGAGCAGAATAGCTCCGCAAAATGCAGTAATATGCAAGAGAGCATTTACAGTACAGCGCCACCTATTAGAACATCTTTGTAACACTTCGAGAGTTATATGAAATAGCGCGGCCGCATACACCGTCGTCGTCGGAAAAAAAATCAATCAATAGAAAAAATCGCAAAGTTACCTCTAATTTTTTACTAAAACCCTATTTTCTCAATAAATACAGATGATACGATCTTGAGATTAAGCATAGTAATTGAGCTAAGTATAAAGAACATTTTATATGTTGCCTTTTTTTCAATTAACTATTCTAATGTTTGTGGGGAGCAAATAACTACTAAAAACTTGATTTTTGGGCTTACGCCGCTTTGCTCTGTCCCGCTCCTGTGAACGCGAAATCAAAATCAAAATCAAAATCAAAAACTCTTTATTTCCATAAATACAATAAATGTACACTTAGAAAAGGTCAAAATAAAAAACTAAACACTGACACGGAAATAAAGTGATATTTTTTGATTTCTGTCGCTTCGGTATGTAGACTAAAGTAAAGAAGCGACGAAGAAACCTTTAGCCTGTTAGTTGTTATTTTTCGAGTTGGAGCAAAACCCGTCCCAAGCTTTTTTGTCCTCTAGATAATCTGATATTTTATAGTAAGCCTTTTTGCACAGCAAGGTTTTGACAATTTGTTTGAATTTATTTACTGATAATTTTTGCAACTCACTAGGAGTTTTGTTGTAGAAGCGTATACATTGCCCTTTAAAAGATACATTTATTTTGTGTAGCCTAGTTGTGGGCACAGCGAGTTTATGTTTATTTCTGGTATTAAAAATATGTTTATCGCTATTTTTAGGGAACCGATTTATATTTTTATGAGTGTACAATAAGTTTTCATAGATATATTGACATGGTACTGTCATTATGTTTATTTCTTTGAATTTATCACGTAGAGATTCTCTAGGACCCATGTTATAGATAGCCCGAACAGCCCTCTTCTGCAGCACAAATACGGTGTTAATATCTGCAGCGTTCCCCCACAGCAGTATACCATAAGACATAATACTATGGAAGTAGCTGAAATAAACAAGTCTAGATGTATCCACGTCTGTAAGATGACGGATTTTTTTGACTGCATACGCTGCAGAACTGAGTCTCTTCGATAGCTTATCTATGTGTGGGCCCCATTGAAGTTTATTATCTAAGGTGATTCCTAAGAATCAGGCGCGGTCCCAGGGGGGGGGTCACGGGGGTCATGACCCCCCCCAAAATCTTAGTTTAGGTACTTAAAAAATTGCAACCCACAGCTTGATGATTATATTGTCCTGTTTACTTCCGTTACATTGATTATGGTTACCAACTGCAGCAATTAAAAAAAACGCGGCTCGCTCCGCTCGCCGATATTACTGTTGTTTGTGCTCTGTGTTTTGATTAGCACAGAGGCAACGTTCCCAATTCTATTGGTCTGGCTGGTCCGCTATTGTCAGTTTGTATCAATCCAACCACCACAGTAAAAAGCACAAAATATAACAAATAATCTGCGAGGTCACTTTGTCTACCAGTACAAAAAGGTCTGGTCGCTGATAACATTTGTTCTTTCTAACTATGATCCAAAGCTCAAAACCCGGCCCACTTTAGGTCACTTTGCCAAATTTTCTAAAAAGTTGCCCAAAATCTAACAAAAACCAAAAATTGTCGCAGCTCGCACAACTTGCCGGCAACTTTACACTGTCTGCCTCTTGTCATGGGCTCATCTCTCGTTTGAGGTCAGTTTTCCAAACACTCCAAAAATCTAACGAAACCACTAAATTATCGCAGCACGCTCTGCTTGCCTCTGATAACATTCTGCTGTTTTGATAAGCTTCTGGCTTGCTCTAGTTCAGGACTCCTCCGTTTCAGGCGAGTTTGCAACTGCAAAATATCTAATACCAAACAACTCACACGTACAGCCAGATCATAAAAATTTTCGCGGCTCGCTTCGCTCGCCGTTGATTCTATTATGGTGTCTAGTCTGTTGTCTGCATATTTGGTTGTTATTCGTTATATTAGTGTGAAGAACAATTTTAAAGAAACTTTAAAATTGTTCTTCACACTAATATTATAAATGCGAAAGTTTGTATGGATAGATGGATGGATGGATGTTTGTTACGTCTTCACACCAAAACTACTGAACAGATTGAGCTAAAATTTTGCATCGGTGTAGCTCTAAGCCTGGAATCAAACATAGGCTACTATTTATCCCATAAATCAGTTCCCATGGGATAGAAATTACCTTTGAACGTTTCCATAGAAAGAACGCGTACGAAGCCGCGGGCAGAAGCTCATAATTTAGCTTCCTTGTCTTGCATGGACGCTACCTCGGCAATTTCAAAAAAGGCAGAGCTCGCTCCACTCGCCGATATTTATTTTCTGAACCAGTTTGTGTCAACCCGAAAAAGGGAACAAAAATTTCGGCGGCTCGCTCCGCTCGCCGCTACATCTTTTTCGATGTCATTTTTGTATTTCTAATTTTTTGTTAATCTCCTTTGCTCCGCTCGCCCGATTTATATTCATAGTTTTATATCTACCACCACAAACTTTTTAAAATTTTCGGGGCAGGTTTCGCTCACTTTATTTTGTCATAGGCTCTGGCTTACTTTTCCCCAAACATCAGAAAAAATCTCTAACATTTTTGAGACTCGTTTCGCTCGCCATTACTTATACTTCCTATTGTTGTTTTGGGAGTTGGGGGAAGGGATGTCATGTTTGCGGCCATTACGCAAAACACTGCATTTTGCGGCTCGCTCCGCTCGCCGATAGTATTTTGTTCTTCTCTGTATTTGGTCCAGTGCTTGACACTTGTTTAACATCATTTTGCTCGGGTAGTTACACGAAAAGGTAACAAAAATTTCGTCGGCTCGCTCCGCTCGCCGTTACATTTTTTTCCATGTCTTTTTTGTATTTCCAAGTTTTGTTGATTCCCTTGCTCCGCTGGCCCCTATTCATATTCATAGCTTTATATCTACTACCGCAAGTCTCTAAGATTTTCAGGGCTTGCTACGCTCGCTATCATTTATTTTTTAATAGATACCTATCAACAACAAAATAAATGATGCGGGTGAGAGTAAGCAAGTGGACCTACTCTTGCTTACTTTTGCCCAAACTTCAGAAATAATCTCAAAAATTTCGAGGCTCGCTTCGCTCGCTATAACTTATACCTACTATTGTTGGGAGGAGAAATTTTCCGCGGCTCGCTCCGCTCGCCGATGAAGTTTAGTGTTTTTCAGTGGGGTCTGCAACCGCCTACAAGTACATTTGGTGCTACGGCCCGCACCAAGTGTGACCCCCCCCAAAGTCTTGGGCTGCGACCGCGCCTGCTAAGAATACGGCACTTTCTACTATTTCTAAAGTTTCTCCTTTAACGTTTACATCAGCCTTCACTTGTTTAACATTAGGTAGAATAAATCTAATACATTTTGTTTTGGTTTCGTTTATATATATAAATCCTATGCCTATCCTCTTCACACAATAACGAGGTAGGGTACCCCCTTAAATAATAACAACAACTTTGCGCTGATGGATCAACGCCATCTATTGATACCTAGGTACAGAATTTCGAGCTTTGCTAAGGAACGTAACTTAGGTACTTTGTATGGACAATTGGTATAATGGTTGATGTGTTTGTGCAACATTTCGTTCAAAAATTTAATGCACACCACACTACCGTAAACCAATATTTAGGTACCTATCTACTTATAAGGGTTTATAACCTATATATTTTTATAACCTACCTACCAAAATATCCCGTTTTAAATTACTTTAGTGCATTAATAAATAAATTAATTGTTGAAAAAAGTTAGTGTTCGCGACGTCTACTGTTCGTAGAACTACTAGTATTGTATTGATCAGCTGAGAAAAGGATTCCCTAACCGTGACATCTGAAACCAGTAGAGGAAGGAAGCAATAAAGCAGACCCACAGCAGCGTTGACGTGATGAGATCACGTTGAGAGCCAGTCGCGATGACCGCATGGGCCTAGACCTCGCAACGTCAAGGTTTAACAAGTCTATTGTAATTATTGTGTGTTGGAGCAGTTTCTGAATGCTACTCTTTATAGGAGATAGCATTCAGAACCCACGTATGCGATAGTAGATTTTAACTGTGAAATGAGGTACAAACGCGAATTGAGCCTTTGTACATTGTATGAAACATAAATTATTGAGCATCAGCTAGTCCTAGTTAGGAGAGTTCACTTAAGCGTCTTAAGTGCGGCTTCGGCATTAACAAGTGTTTGAGTTAAGACAGTTGTGTAAAGGCCGAAGCCGGATTATTTGGCGAAAGCTACGATAGTTTTCAACAAAAAAGCATTTGTAATACTTAATGACAAATCATGGATCTAATAAATTGAATATTGCGTCTGTCAAGATATTTTCAAATAGGTCAATAGGGCTTGCGAGCAAAACCACGACCTCTAAAATCGCAAATAGAGGCCAAATGTCATCGGATTATAATTATAGATGTTGACTTACGATCTGGAACGACCCGAATCATGTAATGTCTATTTCTAATGTCACATTCATAGATCTCGAAGGTAGTGCAGCCAAATCTGACGAATTTACATTTAATGTGGATTGTGACCTTAATAAATATGATACTGAGGTCATTACTATTTATACACCTATGATATATTTACATACCTATGATATAGTTTGTTTTGGTGTTTGATGAGACAGAATTTTTGTGTCATCACACAGTAAAACAAACTTTAATAATTTATTATCTGTACTTGAATCCACCGAATCGACCACCGAATCGTTGGGTAGACGACATCAGACGGCACGGAGGACATGACTGGATGAGACGGGCTCAAGATCGACAGGAGTGGAGACGAAGGGAAGAGGCCTATATCCAAGACTGGATCAAGATGAGGCCACCATGATGATGATGATGACTTGAACTTAAAGTTAGATCGAGAACAGATAGTAAATTGTAAAAATGTTAGTATATGCCATCTGATAACGCAAGTGTGTTTGTTTGAATGTAGGAGTTTGAACTGCTGTTCCGATATTGGATATATTTATTTTATTTAGGATCTTAATTAACTAAGTAATTATGTACCCACATTAGTTACTTATGTATGATTCAAAATATATAAAATAAAATTAATATTATTGTAGGTCCTAACACATATATTTCAGTAAGTTAATGAAATGAATTAATTTAATTATTGGGTAATTTTTTCTATAATTTCGATTTTATTTTAGATAACTAAATTACGCTTGAATGCGATTGCTACGTTATGTCCAGGTACCTTGTGAAGGAAGCCGAGAGCAAAAGCTATAGGTACACTAGCTTTTGCGCTCGGCTTCGTTCGCAGACCTAGGATCAGTTTGTATTTTGAGCTAGAGAATAAAACTTGGATTTGTATGGGTCATGCAGAATTGTCCATCATCACACCTAAAACCCTCGTTACACTCGGTAGCTCTCGTGATTGGTAGATTCACGTGCGTGCTGATATGGTACTACTGGTTGTGCTAAGCATTTCTGTCATTCGGGATTTAGAAAATAGGTTCAAATTATTTTATCCGCAAATCTATATCAGGGACTAGCCAGTTTGTCTAGAGTAAAATTATTCGCTGAATTATATCATCAGGGACCAATTATTCTACTGATTTCTCTAGTACATACAAGACCATTCGGTTCACCAACTAACCTCGCTCCGTCGCGAAAGTAAACACAGCACAGTTGAGTAACCGTTCATGAATGAATCGTGAACTGGCACGTAACGCGTGCGCGTGCGCATGCGATCAAACTAGCGTTTTTACATTGTAAACAGGAAGGTGGTGATATTTCCACGGGATAGTGTATAAATAACGTTTGGCTTGAAAGATTACAGATGGAGGAGGGAAGCCAGCCTGGTTGTGTGAGTGTATGCTTTTAAAAACTGTGAGTTTTGGCTGCAGCTTCAAATCAAATCAAATCAAATCGTTTATTCACTTTTTTTCACTTCACCACACCACACCAGACTATATTGGTCCACAGCTGGACAGAGGCCTCCCCCTGATAAGCGCTTTATTGGCTTTTATCTGATGGAGGGTAATGCCGATAATCCCCACGGTGGGCATGCGGGTTGGTGATCGCAGTTCGGTGGTAGAATTGTTACGCGCTGCTGCCCGCTCCCGGTGGATATCCCTTAGTCGCCTCTTACTACACCTGCGGGTAGAATCGGGGTGGTGTTAATTCTAAGCCGGCACCACACAGCAATGAGAGTACGTATTTATGTACAATATTTAACCAAAACAATGGCATGTAGTTCGAATGGGGAAGGATCGGGCCAGCAGAGCTTACATGGGTCGCCCAAGTGGCCGATGGCCTATAGGTCGTCGTGCGACGAAGTTGAGGACCTGTATGAACTTCGTGCCGTCGACTGGACTGAAACGGCAAGAGACCGGGACAGCTGGCGATCTCTGGTGTGTTTCGGAGACCAAGATCCACTTCGCCACGCCAGTAAATAAGTAACCAAAACAAACCAACTTTAAATATTTACGTCCATTACGTCAGTCAATTCGCCGTTTTATAAGGTATCGATATTGGCCGTAATAGTAAGATAAACGTTAAGTGCGAATATAAACCGTATACCCACAAAATAGGGATTAAGTGTCGACGATAAGGAATTAGTTTTATTACCCAACTCATAGATCATATCAATGCGGAATTTACATTATCGTAAAACCGTGTTTTGGTCCTTCGGTTTAAGTGTTTTATGGCAAATCTTTATGAGATATCGGCAGTAAAAGTTTATTTTTGATGCATCTGTACATTGCAGGAGTTTTTTTAAGAGGGCCTCAAGACTAAATATAAATGGGAAGCTTCTGCATGCAGCTTTGCATGCGGTTTTTAAAAAAAATAGTCTGTGTTCTTTCCCGGGATACAATCCTTGCTAAACTTTATTAAGTTGATCGTTTCGTGTTGGCGTGAGACTCAATATTTATTGCGGTGTTGAATTTTTTCTGCGTTCTACAAGGGTTAAACTAACAGAAAAGTAATTTGCTGCAAATCGTAAACTATTTTCATTGCGATTTACATTGCGCGAACTAGTAGCGGAAAAGTAATTTGCCGCTGAAGTATTATAACTGGTAGAACGCAGAAAAATTAAAAACCTGAATCTCCCGAGCAATCGCTCAAGCTTAAAATCCGTTAAGCCAAGACAGCATAATTCAGTACAGGTATCTATGACTAAAATAAATAAAATCAGAAGTTTCTTTATTCGGACATTTGTCCATAAATTACACAGTAGGTACACTCAGTAGGTACACCAAACATTACAAAAAAAAAAATAGTTTTGGAAAAAACTAAAAACCGACGTCAAATCACTTAATTTTAAATTTTCTGGTTTTAAAATTTAGCGGGACTAATACTAATCCCTCGGGAATAGTTTTTGGAACCATATCGGGATCATCCTCTATACAAATGTAAAAGAATCATCCAAATCGGTCCATAATTGACGAAGAAATCGACGAACATACATAAAAAAAAATACAGCAAAACATAGAACCTCGTCCTTTTTTCAAAGACGTTTAGAAATAAAGTTTCAATATTCAGACATTTTGTCCATCGATTACACAGTGTACTGTGAGTACACATTACAAAAAAAAAACATAAATAAAAGGAAGTACGACGAAACCTCTATTCTTTACAAATAGTAACAGAATCGTACACAAATATTAGTACCTGGAATCTGAGCATGCATTATTTTAGTTACGGCGCTCGTACTTCGAATATAAACCAACCGTGTCGTTTACATAACAGGCGCAGTTCCTGGAATGCCGCGGATAACTACCGCACGGTGACTAGTTAATAACAATATTAATATCTAGATGTTTTGTGGACTGTCAGAATGTAATGGACAACGTGAGATTTCTTTAGCAAACTATCAAAAATCCGCTGCCGCGGACCATCGAGATCGCAACCCTATTAGCGCTTCCCAATTGCGAGACCCAAATCAGCGCCACCACCTATTTTATCTTATTGCGTATAACGAAGGAATTTTCAAAAAATCTTTTTTGCAGTTTGTGATACCTATCATAAGCTTATTTTTAATGCCTCTGTAAAAGTTTTATTTTGTATAGGTTAGACAGAGATGCAAAGTTGCTCTTTTTGGCCACGATGGTGAGCATCTGCTGCCCAGACTTTCCGAAGGGGCGCGATATCGAATCATACGCATAAAACTAAATTATACTAGTAGTAGGGTAAATAATGAACAGAAAAGGTAGACAGATCAAGCCGGGAACAATCCACTAGTGAAAAACAAAGCATAACAAACAGTTTGTACAAACGTAACACAGAATAAACGAGAGCTTCTTGGCACGGCTCCACGTCGCGTGACCACGTGGCTATCTCAATGAACTTATTGCTTATTTATTACTGCATACAATGAGGCGGAATATAAACTATTAAAACGAAAGCAAACAAAGCTTTCGTAACGAAAGCAGATTAACTTCTACGACTTGCTTTGCTAATCAAAAATAGCAGCGATGCATAATTGCATGTGCCAATTTACCAGAAATCAATATGCAAGGGAGCAAAATCAAGTTTGCGTAGGAAGCTCATAGCTTCCTACGCAAACTTGATTTTGCTCCCGGTTTTGATGACCATCACGATTATAAATATAATACAACTACTTACTCTTTATTGTACGCCAAATAATCAAAAAATAACAGAACACAAAAACAAATTAATACAGATAATGTACCATTGGCGGCCTTATCGCTAAGAGCGATCTCTTCCAGGCTTTCCCATTAGGATGGACAATAAGTCATCGAAAAAGTATAGACGCTGGCGTGTAAACAGAAATAATATCCGATCCCTACCCCTTCCCTTGTTTTTGCATGAAATGGCATCTTTACTCGGTAGAGTAGACATGCATCTCTACTCTGATGCCGGTTCAGCAGTTTCAAAGGTCTGTCGGACCTTGATTTTTCACATGCATAAAAAGTTTTAAAAAAGTCAAATGTCACACTTCTATACTTAGGACTCTTGGACACGTTCTTGAAAACTCTGAAACCATAAAATGAGTTCAGCCGGTAGTCTTGCCAAAGCCTTCTAACATAGTAATGATGATTGGACATTTTTATAATGATTATTGTAAGTAATGCATGTTGTTTAGTTTAAAAAAAATTAAAGTTTAGGGTAAGTAATACAATATTTCAAGTTTTCAAGAAACCAATACCTTGTTTTTGTTCTGTCTAAAGCTAAAATTTGTACGCTCAAGGGGCAGAATCTAGTGATCTAGACTAAGTCCCAATAATTACCTAACTGTGTGTACCTAATTCGCAAACATAATTGAATTACTGATTTTTTTTCTCATATCCTGCTCAAGTCTAAGTCTATTCAAGAAATCACCTTAATCTGCCAATTATATCGTACTCCTACTTTTACTAGTTACTCATTACGTATTTCCATTTATTGACGCATCCCGTGGGTGGACGCGGTCAGATAACTCCGATAAACACGCTGATGTCGTTTACGTGGCCGTAAATTATTTGTGGGAACCTTTGTAACGCACATGCTTCCACATTTCCAAAATATTCTTCCAGAAAATTCTTTAAAAGGAATTACGTGGAACGAACTGCCCCCGTCTGCTTTTCCCAACGTTTACAATAGTGAGTTTTCGAGAAGTTCAATTTGTTTTTGTTGTCTTAGCATCACGCAGTGGACACGTGCAGGGTTGTGGAAGGTAGTAACTGCAGACGCGAGCATAATCGTTCCCAAACTATTACAAACTTGGAGTCGTCAAATTGCGTGAGAGTGAATGATTTCTTGGGCCAAGCAAGCGTCTACCAAAACCAGAAGCTTAACCAAATTTTTACAACCAACCCTGTAGTAAATGAACAGTCAAAACAAACATGTTCCTATCGATCCGACTTGGCACGCTGGTCCCAAAAGGGGTGAAGTATGAAGCTAGGTATCATGGGAACTAATCAAACCGAATAAGCTGGTTAGTTTCGAAATCCATACTAATATTATAAAAGCGAAAGTAACTGTCTGTCTGTTACTTTTTCACGCCTAAATGGCTAAACGGATGTGAATGAAATTTGGTATGGAGGTAAACAGTATCCCGGGGACAGACATAGGCTACTTGAAAAGTGCGTGTAGTATTAATATATCAGTGTGTATGAGAAGGTCCAGTATATTTAATGATTTGTTGATACTCACATTTAACTTTTTATACAGGACCATCACCATCATTCCACACGAAAAGCAGTCGGATACCTCCGTCTTACTAAGCCGAAGTGCACATTTCAATATCCAAGAATCAAAGTCGTCTTAGTACGTCTACTTATATCTCAAGATAAGTACGAATGATATATAATAATCAATTCGTTTATTTTCATTGGCAAACCAATTAGCCCAAGAATTATAACCCGGCCTGAAAAATTGCTTTTATACAACAAAATCCTTGCCAACAACCAATGATAGTTTCAGATAAAGGATTGCACCGTACAACCGCTGCGTCTCCATAAAACTGACTAGTTCCACCAGCTTGTAAAACCATTCTATATTCTGCGATCCACCCCTTTCATAATGCAGAAATATTGACCTATATTGCATTTAGACGCGTTAGGGCTGAGCGATTCCAATTAACAGGGGCTTAACAGGGGTAATTCGATTATTGGAGCCTGAAGTTTCCGAGAGGTTGCCTTTCAGGTGAACTTAACCAAGTTATTGTAGATGCTTCGAACCATGAACTGCGTCTTGATTTAATATGTGCTCGGTTGGGGAGAGCTGGCTAATAGACTGTCTAACGAGCAATTAACCTGGGGTCTTGTGGAAGGGAAATTGATAGTGTACGTAGCAAAATGAACGCCACAATATTTATGCAAAACTATTCTTGAGACGTCAAGGAATTTCATTGACTAAAATTGCATCAGTTTATAAAGTAAAAAGATACCTATCATTTCGTGTGTCGGCAACATCGACCTACATCGATGGTCAGCAACTAAAAACATCTTAAACAACAAGAATTTAAATAAAGTAAGTACAATTCGTAACAAAAGTTCCAGTACAAACTGCCCAGGGCGTGCTATATCATAGCAGAGCATATCATGCATAGCGCTGGTCTTCCCTGGCGATCATGATGCAAACTAGCTAGCCAGACCTTCTATCATAGATATCGGTTCGGCATGCAGAACAGAAGGAATCAATCTCAAGATTCAAAACATGCCGCAACCCTCGATCCCACCCAGACTGCAAAAGGGTAGTTGCAATTCCCGTGCCAGTCACGAACGCAAACCAAGTGGCACTGATTCCACATTCCACGTGGTGACTGTAGACAGCTGCATCGATTCCCTTCCCTGCAATGCGCCAGACGGGCCGGCGCCGGTCGGCGTCAAATAAAGATCTTATCTGACAGCAAGCTCAACTAGAGTGGCGACAACGGAATCGATGTATTTGTTATTTGCTTAATGAAACTGGCAAGGTACATATCGGATACTTGTGAAGTAAACTTAATAGTAATTAGTAGGCCTCTAGAGGATGACTCTGGAAGATATTGAGAGCGGGATCAACATGGGATCGTATGAAAATCTTAAGGTGGTTAGTGGCACCCCAAAAATCGAAGTTGAGCGTGGGTTCATAGCAATTCATGCGCATATTGTAAGAAATTTAATGGCTTACAATACGCGCAGAACTTCTGAACTGCTACGAGTATCTAAATTACTAGTGGAACTTAGAAAATAGTAAAAACCCGATATTTTTCAAGCGTCACTAACCTTAAGACGTTAATGGCTGGACAACTCAAAGCTTGGGTCATCTAACTCTACTAAAGGTACCGAAACAAGAGGTAGAAAATATTTTTACAGAAGCAAAATTACCTTAGAAATCTTAGAATGTTGGTCGATATTAAAACACTCTAGCTAGAACTTATCATGACTTCGTAGGCCAATGCTCAGTTCGGAGCGAAAATTCAATATTGTAACATGTTATATTCTGGAATTCCGGTCTAAAAGTAGAGGAAACTGGAGGCGACGACAAAGCTGATAGGTCCATGTCGTCACCTCCCTACCAGTTGAAATGGCGACATTGCTAGAAATACCCGACATTTTTGTACCATCTGGTGCCAAAAATATTTGGCTTTCAGCGAGCTTTCATATCAATCAAATTAAAATTTTATTATTTCGAGCGCGACAACATCTTATTCCGCAGTTTTGAATTTTTATTTTGAGATTTATCTCTCAAGGATACTTAAAGCGATAATAGTCTAAATTATTGGTATGAGCCCAAATGCGAATTTATTATTTGATATTTTTCTTATGTGCCGGGCCGCGCATTTGCGCCGAAAATCATTCAAGCAAGATTTTAATACAGCATCAGCAAGCAACCTACATAGGACTAACATAGGCTTATTAATGCTCCGCAAGGAAGGATGGGTACTCATTTTATATGCTGCTAAGGAGCAAATGAAATGCACTAAGCTGTGGATATGTGTCAAAACCAATATGTTAATTTCAGTAGTCTGTTCCGTTTTAATTTCAATTCAGTCTAATTTCAGTTTACTTATTCAATGAAAACGGTCATACAAATAACCTATTAAACTATTAAATTAGAATTAGTGCTTACTTAAATAATTAAATGTTATAATTTTTCTAAATGGACACGGCACTCGTACGTCTTTGTCTGTGTAAGTGAATTCGAACGAAGCCGAGTGAATAACCTATCTCCAAAGCTGGGGGAACAGTCGAAAAAGTCAATCACCCTGAGACTGTACAAGCAGTAACAGACAGTTACACTGGCGTACTATATTTGGTACTATATTAGATTTGGTAGTAGCATGGGAATGTTTTCGAATTCTTTCACGTTCGAGGCTCGACCGTTTCGTTAGCTATTGATTTGTAGAGTACTTACGGCTCTACTATGGTGTATGATTTAGTTTTAAGAACGATTTAGAGACGCTTAGAGGGCTGATTTACGTTGCCCTCGAGATGAAACCTGAGATATTACTGAAAGATAGGTATTGATGCAGTTTAAGTACAAGCTGAAAATACTATGAGGCTCTTTGATAAATTCATAGAAAATCACACATGATGAGGATGAAGTCCTCCTCGCCAAATTTCGGCTACGCATATACATAGCTAGTCTCAACGGCGACTCACAGGACAATACTAATATTTTATAGAGGTAAGATTTGATTGTTTGTTTGTTTGTTTGTATTGAATAGGCTCCAACTACTGGACTGATTTGAAATATTCTTTCACCGTTAGGAAGCTTACTTTTCAGGGAGTGACATAGGCTATATTTTATCCCGGAATTCCCACGGGAACGGGAACTACGCGGGTGAAACCGCGAGGCGATCGTCTAGTATTACATATTTGTGCACAAGTGCAAACACAGGTGCACTCTCATAATCCGATGGGACGGCAGACGGACACGACCGAAGGCAGAACCAACGGCTTAACGTGCTTTTCGAGGCAGGGGAGTGTAACACCGCCAACTGACTTCGGGCTGCTACTGTGAACTTTTCGGCCGGGCCAAAAGACACATATCATCGCACAGAACCGCCTTGTTTCCATTACAAAGGCCATAAAAAGTAAAAGTTGGGTTAGAATGAGTTATGATATGATGATACAGAACATGCGTATTACTTTTACTGGCACCCACTGTAATCTGTGACTTTCATCGCAGTATCGAGATGAGCGTTATAACGACTTCCAATCTGCCTACTGGTTTATTGGCAAAGCATGTGTGCATATTTATTTAAAGCGACTGGTGGTCTGTGTTACGATGGACTGACGACTTTGTAGCGGTCGCAGGGTGTCGATGAAATCGAGGACGCTCAGGACCGCTATTCGTGGCGTCCCGTCGTCGTTTGGGGTCGTCGATTAATTACGTGAAGTTTTTTTAGTAATTTATAAATACTTAAGTGAAGTTTTTTTAGTAATTTATAATATTATGTCAAAAACTTGACCACCAGGGAAGGTTATAATTTATAACCTTCCCTGGTGGTCAGGTTTTAGACTAACCCGCGTACTAACGCGCGTTCAACGGCAAAATAATTACACGTGATATCTCACTATACCCGAGCTCGATGGTACCATCACATTACATCGTCACCGAACTTACATAAGTGTTTTAATTTTCAGCTCAATCGGTTGAGGATAACTGTATTCAGTTTTTAAGATTGGTTCAAACATACAAACGGGGCATGCTATAATTAGTAATTAGTTGACGTCCTACCAACTTGCCCAAAGTTGATTTACTTAATAAGAAACGAATTTCTTTATTTTTGAAATCCCTCTAAATTTTATGTCTTCGTTATCAGCAAAGCAAGCCAACTCTGCAGCCAACCAAAAAGAGCCCATGATAACAGAATTCTTGTAGTCTTTAGCTAAGCTGTTATTCGGCCTGATTGTTCTACTAATACTTTAATAACCATTCATTAACTGTATCGCCTTTGTACAAGTTTTTTGTTTGCCTACGCGTTTGTATACACAATTTAGAAGCTACGATACGACATGTGAATGGACGGGTGTGCCTCTAAACCAGGTCTACTTTTATCGTATTGATCGTTCACATACAGCAGGGTCCTCTATATAGATGAACTGTCTTGTCGCCTGTCGGTAAAATCGCAAGCAATAGAGTTAACATCTATGCCTCAGGGCACAATAGATCAGGGCGAGGAGCAGTGCATCTTAGAACGCATTACTATCCTAACATGTATGCGCTTTGAGCTATAGATTTTTTATAGGCGACGGTTTTAGTAAAATAATACCTACTTCATTGGTTTATACCACTTAACACGATTTTGTTCCGTTAATTAGTAACATTGTTTACAATCTTATCGAATAAAGTATCAACAGGATGATAATTACATGAATGTATCGTGTCGAATGTCGAAAAGGGCTTATTCAATAAATGCGTACACAATTCCCCCATACAAACAGTTCTTGCACGAATGACGGATGGGAATCGTAATGGAAAGTAATTCTAAGAGCGAATCCAATTTAAATACCAAGATCCATGTCATGGCACAGTGTCAGCAATAAGACGTTCTGTTGCCACTTGCCTTGCCACTAGTTGCCACAGACGGAGTGGTAGCTACTGACTTCACTCTACCAAACTACAACAGATAAATAAAATTAGGCGTTCCTTTGCGGAAAGCCATTGCAAAATATAATAGAATACACCTCCCTCGAAGTTAGTCCTCAACTAGTTTCGTCTCTCAACGAGACATCATTAGGACACCAAAATACTCGACTGTAAATTGTAATGTTGCCTCTCTGAGCTCCTCGCGCGAGGTCTGGCAGGACTCTGTCGTTGTTGTTTGGCAGACTCAGTGTCAAAGTCGAGTATTGTGGTGTCCTGACGATGTCTCGTGGAGCGACAAAATAGCGACATTGATGGAGTTTTTTCTTGTGTAGTTGAAGTGGTTTTTTCTTCTACAATTAAGTAAGTTGTGTGTGTGCTTGGAGTTGGAGGGTAAGTGACTTGGCAATTTTATATTGCGTAAGTCTGTTTTTTACCTTCTTTTTATTTTTGCATGGCATGCCAATTTGTGGGAGTGCACGCGAATTGTATTTTGTTGAATCTCATCAGAGGTTTTGCGCGGAACTGTTACTAAATATCATTTAATCTAACATTTTTAAAACTACAGCAGTTTGTTTATTCTGCAATGTTTATGTACATAACCAAATAAATAGTTACATCATAGGAGATTTCAAGAGCTCTCGTTTACGCTGGCTTACTCGAATAGAATGGACGATGATTAGGAAGATTAGAAGTGTATGGGGAAAACCATCGGAGGTGGACCAATCGGCATCCTCAGGTTTGATGAAAAGTGGTCGTCAATCTCCGCGAAATGGACGCTACTAGCGAGTGACTCAGAACCGAGATGGCTGTCGAAAGCCAAGATCCACTTTAGGTCGCTGAACGCCCTTGGATGCGAGAAGCACAGAGCAGCGAAGTCTACTAGTAGAAGTAAAATGGGACCTATACAAGCAGTGGCCTCTCCAAGAACTCCTGGAATAAAACTCTTTTTCAGGGTTAACCTCGCCTATGTACATTCTTATTACATAAGTTGATGCTATGTATCGTTGTGCACATTAAAAAATAACAGAATATGATGATGATGACTAGCGCGCAAGTGACAGGTAGTTGGTATGGTACCAAATCACACATTTTCGTGCAGCGCTAATGTAAACATTGACATTCATAGCGGTTCACATTCACACGTATCTACAGAGTTCAGTTAAACCTCGACCATGTGAAATTGCACAGCAGTGAACATCATTTGCTGTGTGGTGCCGGCTTACAATTTGAACCACCCCACTTCTTCTCTATCTCTTCAAGGCGAATAAGGGATATCTGCTGGGGGCGGGCAGCAGCGCCCCCTGCAGAACATTTCTACTACCGAACAACGATCCCCAACCAGCCCAGCTTGGGGATTATGGGCATTAGCCCTCATGAGATAAAAGCCAATAAGGTGCTTATCAGAGGGAGGCCTGCGTCCAGCAGAGGACCAATATAGGCTGTTGATGTTGGGGAACATCATTGGATTGGTGATTCCAGGCTGATGATAATGATGAAAATGTTAATCCCGGCTCAAACGCAGATCTGTAGGGCTATACGTACCGCAATATAATTTTGTGGTTCGTTTAATCGTACTTACATTTGTTTCATATTCGCACAAGAGCGAGACAAAATAATCGACAAATTTTATCTAAGCGCGCAGCGCGCATCATGCTGGTGGCTGTTTTTTTTTTTTGAGTGCTCAATCAAAGTATGTAAACTTGAGATGAGACCTGCATATTTCTGGATGTTTTCTATGTACATATAATAAAAAATATCTATATATGTAGTGTATTGTATTATGTCTATCAGTTATTTAGTACCCATAACACAATAATAACTCATAGACTAAGTTTCTGTTAGGTTTATTTTGTTTTGTTACATAGAATGTATTTTTTTTTTGGATTAAGCACTATTGTTATTTAGAATTACGGGGGTGACATGCCATGTTTGGCAAAACCCTCATGCACCAAATAAATGATTAAAAAAAAAAAACACAAGCTCCGCTTAGCTTGGGGCTAGATAATGCTGTGTGATTGTCCATCATTATTTATTTATTTTTTATATACTTACATATATTAAAGTTCAATTTATTGTAAAGAAGTTCGTAAGGTAAATCAAATATTTTTATCTTTCTTTCATAAAGTTACGCGTTCACTGGATCGGTATCGGAGCGTACAGATCGTAAGTGTTGCTTTGTATTGATTTTCTATGGTACAGCGTGCACTGGATCGGCATAACTGTCGATGCCAGAATTTCTGCCGATGACGTCATCCGGAACCCCTTGTAATGGCGAGGATATTGCCGCGGATTACATCCTCGGCTAACTCGATTGCTTTGAAAACACCTATATTGCCGACGCAAAAACTAGGAACCGCTTTCAGATTTTGCATCGGCATATTGTAAATATGCATAATATAAATACCGACGCCTCTCACGCTGCGTACGCTCCGATTCCGAGGCAGTGGACGTGCAACTTACTACACTTGCGAGCTTTAAAATGGAATCGCTTTCATCGCGAGTTGATCAAAACAATTTTTTTACAAAATATGTACAATGAACTATAGATTGTGGTATATCATTTGAAAGGTAATTTTGTTACCTTTCAAGTGATATCAAGAAGATTTAAAATTAATTAAATTGGCTACCTAAATTTTGGGAATTATTGCAATAGGTCGAAGTTGCATCTATCGGCTTCTATCGACGCCGGAGCTGGATTAGCTGGATTTCTCCCTCGTTTCCGCTGTTTTAGCTCGTCTCACATATGCCAGATTGGGTTCAAGTCAGGAATAAGGGCTGGCCTGTCTAGTGTGGGAATGCCGACATGGAAGACGTCTCTCGGTACTGTCTAGTCACTGCTGCGGTGTGGCAGCGGACATTATCGTGCATTAAATCAAAATTTATCGTCGCCAATAAATCACGTAAGGGAAAACATAACTCAACTCATAGTTCACTGCAAAGAAATTGTAAAAATTAGTCTTGAACAACCCTTGAAGCGATTCCAGTTTAAAGCTCGCAAGTGTATTTTAGCGTTTGAGTAACAGACAGCGATAGCACTAGTATTGTATAATTTATTACTTAGATGTAGCATTGTTCTATTTGTAATTCCAGATTTTATAGGTTTGTTTGATGTCAGTTGTTTGCGCTGCATTCCGCGGCCACCTCCAATAATAATAAACTATGCTATTGTACGATCCTAGGTGCATGCAATACCAGCGCGAATGTTCTACATGTTTCTATGGGGTTGGTCTAGCTAGCTAGTAGAATATATCATCATCTTCATTGGACTTTAACATGTATGGAGGATGGTTTATGTATTGTTCGTTTGTCGGCACTTACGTAGATGACTTGTCTTGTAAAGCCGGGTACTGACCGGGATTCCACGATCCGTATGTTCGTTCCATTTTTAAGATCCTCAATCACTTTGTTGTCCGTCTGTCTGTCCGTCTGTCTGTCTGTCTGTCTGTCTGTCTGCCCCTTTTCTCAGCAACGCGTGGAGGTATCAAGTTAAAACCACCTTAAGATGGCAATATCGTCTGGGGGAGGCCTATCTTCAGCAGTGGGAGTATTGGGCCGATTATGATGATTGTGGCAATGCTTATGAACGTAATAAAAACCAGCATTCGAATCTGTACGCTAGGTACATCAAAATAACACTTACGAATTAGAATTTGTAAAATATGAATCGACAAGGTCACAAATGTATCGAAAATTAAGTAACAAATACACGGTCGCGTGACATTTGTAAATAACTGCTGGAATGTTTATAAAACCGAACGCACTGCAATATTACACAAAATGTGCATAATGCAATGTGAATAATATCATTGTTATTGAATAATGGATTGGTGAGTATTTAAGTTGATTTGGCTGCAACTTTGTATTATTGATACGACCGATGTGGCGCGGCGGGCGAAGGTCCGCCTGCGACGCAGGAGGTTGCGGGTTCGATCCCCGCCTTGGGACAAATGCTTCTACGATCTGCAAATATTTGTTCTGGGTATTTTCTATGTATAATAAAAAATATATATCTGTGTAATGTATTGTATTATGTATATCAGTCATCTAGTACCCATAACACAAGCTCTGCTTAGCTTGGGGCTAGGTGACGCTGTGTGGATTGTCCAGCATTATTTATTTATTATTATTATTGTACACTAGTCAAATATTTTTTGGACGCCCTCCAGCCAGTTGGAATGACGACCTGCGAAAAACTGCAGGCAGATGCTGGATGCGGCAAGCTGAAGACAGGGCGCTAGCGCTCTTTAGCGGAGGCCGATGTCCAGCAGTGGACCAATATAGGTTGATGATAATGATATAAATATTTCCAGTATATTTTCTCAGATTTTAAAACATTGATAGGTAGAAAACTGTACCCATCAGTTATCATAATTTCCTAAGTTATGTCCCAACTGTCCTCCGCTTTCGGCTTGACGTTGAGTTTCGAAACACCCTTTATATAAGATTACCTCCTCTCTCCAAAAATACTGAGTGACTCTATCTCCAGTCGTTAAACTATGTCAGTAAACTAGTATAAAATTTGACTTGTCTAAGTGGTTATTTGTAAGCCTAAAGAAATAAAGATACAGAAATCTGAAATGTATGAACAAGGAAAGCTCTCGCGCTGTTTATTAGCAAATAAAAATAAGCTCGCATCACCTGAGCTATTCCAAAACAAGTTGAAAATGTAATTATGAGTCACGACGGGCCATGCTGAGCATAGCATCTGCATCAATCATGACATTCCTGGCATTCTTTTACTTTCACATCACATTTTAACAGACATTTTACCGCAAAACTTGTTCATGTACGAGCGAAAACTGTGAACTGAAAGGTGTGATCGTGTTGGAGCGAGATTCAATTTTTTTTTCGGAACAATCCCTGCAACCTGGTCGGTTCAGGTGTATTCGTATTTTCGCAATTTTTCGTATTTTATTTTATTACGAATGAAACAAAAAAATAAACCAATGAGCGGCGAAAATAGTAGGCGTGATACACTCACGAACACATCTGAATCAGGTCATATCGGCACGGATGTTGTTACTTGCGCAGAATTAAGAGCTAAGTCAATTCTTAGTCTTCTTCGTAACATAAACAAACGCACCCCAAGGCAAAAACAAAGATTCAAAGACATAAATTGCGAATAAATCAACATCAGGATTTTTGTTGTCTCTCATATGTCTAATTAAATCAATAACAGTATCAACAAAGTCATAATCACAACATTGACACTGTAACCTAAACAGTTAGTAAACTCTCTTATCAGTTTACTTAATAACAGGATTTACAGAGAATCGGCGACAACAAAGCTGGCAGAAATAAAAACATCATTAACGCGATAAGCCGGCCTCCAACTAGATCAAGACGTCCGCACTCGATGACTCATCGAGCGAGAATGAGCCGAATGGCATGGGACGAGCGAAATATCAATTTTAATACGTTTTTTTTTTCGTCTCCCCGTTTGAGGTTTGACAACAAGGTCATTCTGCCACTTTGTTAACGTAGCGGTACAGAGCAGGCTATGTAGGTAATCATCATAGCAACGTGTAAATTATATTGTGTTTGTTCGAGATGTCATGCCATTACGGAAGGGTGATGGAGGTTTGCATTGCACGGAGTTGAAGTAACATTGTAGTGTTTTTCGATATGAGCAAATCATCAGTTCAGTTCAGTTTCAAAATTTCTTTAATATAACATGATAAAATATAATATTACAGAGGACTAGTGTAGATTTAATCCTAGTGCTTGTAAACATAACTTTTGAGCTGTTTTATATGTCATACTTGGCTTTTTAAAAACTTGAGAAGATTTCATTAATTGCATACGATCTAAGGCATTAACGTAATGAGCAAATCATCGATACTCAAAACAAGGAGTCATAAAAATCTAAGAAGGTACCTACTTAATGGCAGCCAGTAAGCATTGCAGAAAATAAAGTTATCTTCACTAATATTATAAAAAGGAAAATTTGTATTTTTGTAATGAATAAACTTAAAAGCTAGTGGACCGATTTCAAAAATTATTTCACCATTAGCGTGCTACATTATCCCTGAGTAATGGATATATTTATATGTTAAAAAATAAATGTCCACCCGTGCGAAGCCGGGATGATGCTAGTAACTAATTAATTGAGTCAAATACCGCGGGAAGGGACTTTGTTCCCAAATTACCCAAAATTAATTTGGAGCTTCAGGCTTGGGTTTAATGCTACGCTATGATGAGCTGTAACTGAGCGTGCGAGAATCGTGTCATGGCGACAATGGCTCATCGATCGCTATATCGTGATCTGCTCTGTCATATGCTCAGCGGTTGAATGAATATTCATATAATGTACAGTTGCGGTTATAATTAGAGACATACCTAACCTTAAAGATCATACTCGCTTGAAGGTTTCTACGATTTTACATAGTAAATTTCATTTAATTCCAAATTTCAGCCAAACATTATAATTGTATTGCTTGCTATAAGGTATGCACAAGCGAATGTTATTATAGAAAAATTGTTTTAATATTTTATAATTTAAAATGGTGTCAAAATAAACTGTTATTTATTTTTGCCTTTTTATTTCCTAATAAAATAGATATCTTAGTGACCCTAAAATTTATTATTAATTAATTATCAGTGTAGATAAATGACTTTGTGGATTTGAACCTAGGACCCAAATACTTAATAATAAATTTGAAAAACTGCAAAACAATACCTTAAGAATCCTGGTCACCACTTCTGACCGCCACTGTACATTATCATGCTTATCTCCCTGCTGCCCAATTCCTGGGGATCCACCTTACTCACCCTTGTTTTCCACGGGATGCTTTGGGGCCCTATTCAGAATCCAACATGCAACATGCAATACGAATGTGAAACTATGTTAGCGTATTGCGTACGCAAGGTCGCTGTTCATTATCGCAGCAAAAATCACACCACAATCTGATAAATTAAGTTAAAAGTGAAACTTAAACGGCCCACAGTCCGCGCAAGATTGTGAAGGCGTTAAATACTTGTTACAGTTGTTACTAGCTACTGTCCGTGGCTTTGCATGCTAAAAAGTGAACTAACTAAGCCTAAACAGTTGTCTGTAAGCTATTTGCCGAGAGGTAGAGTCCTACATAAAAAAATACACGCGTCCACTTGAGAACCTCCTCCGTTTTTCGTCGGTTGAAAAAACAGCTATACCTATTAATAGGTATTTAGCTAGTTATGAACGGAAAATTTACCAAGTCTTACCTTTATAAAATTAAGTAGGATAACTATTTAGGCCATCTTAGTTGTCGTATTGTGTTGCTAGGAACCGGAATATAGGTCACTAACTCGATTTGTATAATAACGAAACAAACAACCTGAATACGGCACCGATATTGATCCCGGCCAACGGGGTAATAGAGTGAATCATTATGTTCATGGAGAGAAGGTTCAAATTGAAGTTGAAGATCTGAGTATTTTATTTGTATCCAAGATTGAGAAGACTTCAGAGGCCGAATTCCATTAAATCACAATGGTCATCATCATCATCAGTCTATATTAGTCCACTGCTGGACATAGGCCTCCCCTAATGAGCGCCATAGCGCCCTGTCTTCAGCTTGCCTCATCCAGCATCTGCCTGCAGTCTTTCGCAGCTCGTCATCGCACCTATCCGGAGGGCGTCCTACACTACGTTTGCCGAGTCGTGGTCTCCACTCAACAACACGTTTACCCCAGCGGTTGTCGGTTCTTCGCGAGATATGGCCGGCCCACTGCCACTTCAGCTTGCTAATTCTTTGCGCTATGTAACTTTGGTATAACAATCGTATCGACTCGGAATGACACATGTTGGCATTTTCCTTTGATGAAAAAGAAACTAAAGATGGAGGGACGCGTGTCAAACGTGTCAAGGTTGAAACTATTATATCAATATCTCCGTGCAAATAGCACGGCACGCACCATCTCGAGTTTCCTTCGTCTATGGACGATTCTGCGGCGATACCATTGTCATAGTAAAGCGATTGGTTAGCAGAATTCGGCCCCTGTACATTTGTTTTACCCAAGGTGATCAATCAAACGATTAGAATGTCTATATTCCGAATCAGAGACAAGCATTATGTCATCTACGTAAACAACAACCATTTTAGACCTTGTCTTCTAGAAGTTAGGGCTAGAGGTTTCGGTAAATCGTATAGACACTCCCTTATTACGTGCACTGACAATGACAAGCTGCACAATTTGCTTGCGCAGGTTATACGGTAGGTATATGAAAGTAGGTTACCGTCCGCCGCCGCTTAGCGCACGATACAATTTTCAACTAAGTAATGCAAAGTGACTGCGGCCTTCGGTCGGTCAGAAGGTTCACTCAGAGCAGTAAGACGAAATCTTTTGCATACTCTTGATGTGCTGATTTGTCGAGCTGAAACAGCCTTACAGCCTTTATAACTCTGGCGAATTGCGAGCGATTTCAAAGCGATGCGATGGCGCAGCGAACACGCCGCGACGACGACGCGAGCACGTCGTGACAACAACGTCGCGAGCTCGAGGAATCGTCATCGGAACACTGGGGGCCTATTCGCAAAAGCAAAACCGAAGTTACGTTTTCGTTGTTGAGCAAAACCCACTGCTGGTACTGCATCCAACAGCGCTTTCGCACACTTTTTTCGAGAACAAAATGTGTTCTTCCCCGGGATAGCTTCTGTATCCTAGCTAAATTTAAACTCTAAGCCAATTCACGGTCGAAACCGAGGAAAGTCGATACGGCGGGAGTCGATACCGAGGGAAGTCGATACGGCGGGAAGTCGACACGCCGGGAATCGATACCGGGGTAACAAATCAATTTAATTAGGTAGGATTCGTTCAGCCGTGTAGACGTGAAAAGGTAATGTCTGTTACCTTTTCACGGCAGAATTCCTTTAGAATTTAGTGCTGCTAGTGGTACTTTAGAAATAGTATTAGTACGAAAGTATGGATATTTCCCTGCTTTATGGTTTGTAGAAGACTTCTTGGCCTACACTACAGTGCCCTTAAAAAATATCGTATGCCTGATATTTAGCATTTGTAGATGTGTCTTACACTACAGTTACGCGTCCTCTTGATCGGAATCGGAGCGTACGCAGCGTATGCGGCGTCGGTATATAAAATATGCAGATAGGGTGAGTCAACTGCCTTCAGATTTTGCATCGGTATTTTCAAAGCGCTCGAGTTTGCCGATCGTCATCCGCAACAATATCCTCGTAGTGACGAGTTACGGCGTGTTACGTATGACGTCATCGGCAGAAATACCGGCCTACTTCACTATCGACAGT
The DNA here is from genome assembly GCA_963564075.1 of Eupithecia subfuscata. Classification (NCBI taxonomy): domain Eukaryota; kingdom Metazoa; phylum Arthropoda; class Insecta; order Lepidoptera; family Geometridae; genus Eupithecia; species Eupithecia subfuscata. The sequence goes on from OY751123.1 coordinate 580,211, forward strand.
TATGCCAATTTAGTGGACGCTGTACCATAGAAATCAATACAAAACAACAAATCCTTACGTTTCCGTACAAATCCGTACGCTCCGATACCGATCCAGTGCACGTGTAACTAGGATTCCACGTTCCAAGTCACATTTCTGTGTGGCATAAACCACGAGGATTTCGTGACGTTCAACATCGTGAAAAGCATTATAATTTGAGTGGTTTAGCACTTCCATGAAAATAGACAGTAGGTATTAATTGCTTTCCAAGGAACATAAAAAGACAGTAAAACCAGACAGGCAGGCACCCGGGTGCAGAAAATTTACTATTGATAGAAAATAGAACGAGAATTTGATGTCATAGACGAAAATATATAATTGAATACGCTCAAGAGCACGGTCTAGGTCTACTGATCTTTTTGTGGATGAAAATACACCATATTCGATTATTTCTAATGGCTTATTAAGGTGGAACGTGCGTTAGCGGCGCCATAACGTCGATAGACTCTAAAATTACAATAAAATTGATACAGGTTTGTTTTAATTACAAAACGACATACTGCTAGCTAAATTACTTGTAGAACGCAGAAATTAAATACAATAAATAGGATTATTTTTACTAAGCGCCGCTCACACCCATTCCACCTTAAATGATTTAACTATCGCATTTATCAGAACAGCAATACCTCGAAGGGCCCACTGTACACTAGTCAAATTCGAAGTGAAATGTCTGTACAAAAACCGCCCATACTTAACCTAAAATTCACGATCGAGATGCTTCTTTCAATAGAGTCGAGTTTCAGATGTAATTGTTTGATTGTCCCCAAAAATCAAAATATTATATATGCAAATGAATTTACATCTTAAAAACATAAAAAGTCGCTAGTATATATTCTGCGCACTCGGTAAAAACATGCTAAATACGAGCGCGACGTCAAAATTACAGTTATCAAGTCTTAAACGCACCCAGCGCTATAAAACAAGCGGTCCATACTGTTTCTGGGAAAACCCATTGGCCCACCAATTACTTCCAATACATATAATTATACGTTTAAAAAGGCCTCCTATTTTACTGTCAAAGTTAAAACTACAGGGCATTCCATAAATAGGGGACAACGTGTTCACATCATACAGAGACCGAATGTTACCTTTTTTTTCGGCGAGGAAATTGGTTTACGAATAAACTGGTTTGGGGGGGACCAGAATTATGTGGGAATCGACGCCCTAAGAACGACGTAATACCCTCTAAAATCCTCAATCCTCATTACAGGCGAGTGCTCGTCAGCCAGGGAAGCAGCATGTATTGTAATGTACTTAAGGCGAATAGTAGGGTGGATAGTGGCGCCACTACATATTTAATTTTATAATTACGTTATACAAGGAATTATCAAAAAATCGGACCGCGCGTAGACGATATCTATCATAAGCTTTTTTTAAATGTATCTTTAATAGTTTTGTACTGTATTATTTAGGCAGATACTTGTTTCAAGAGTTTAGTTCCTATTGGTGGCCACCAAGCTCTCCAAACAAGGTTTTTGATTGAATAAAACGAAACAAAACTATTACAGATACATTAAATAAAAGCTTGTGATAGGAATCGTCTACGCGCGGTCCGATTTTTTGATAATTCCTTTGTATAACTTAATGATTAAATTAAATAAGAAGTGGCGCCACTATCCACCCTACTATTCGCCTTAATGCTCGCAAACGAATCTGGGAATGTTACATTACAGGCGAATGCTCGCGGTGAGGAAGCGCCTCAACGTTTGCCCTCGATAACACACGCACACGACAACTGGAATGAAAAATAGAAAAAAGCAAGCAACTGCGATGATGGTTGCGTCTACTTCCTGCACCTGTCAGTGACAATTCGCTTAAAATTGTATGGAATAAAATTCACTACGTAACGTCGCGCTATGTAATGGGAACCATTCATGTTAATGACATTGCGAAAAGTGGAACTGTCGTATCGACCATTTCTTTAAAACCTGTAGCAAAGCATAATAGGTCCTATAAATAATGCTGGACAATTCACCGAGCTTCATCTAGCCCCTAGGTATGAATGAAGGTTCAAAACATCAGCGTGTTCCTATTAGTTGTTGTTTCAGAAAACAAACCTATCACAAACGAATCAAGTACAGTCGCAGATTTAGGAGTCCTCACTCACTCCTACCGGGGCGCAGCGCCGGCGTACGGAATAGTACAGAGTAAATTAAACAAATGAATAAAGAATCATTAAGAGGAATACGGAAACATTATAAGGAATCGGATCCGATGGCGGATCCGGAATAGATGAATACTTTCACTTTGAGGAATAAAGAGTACCCATCTCTAAGTCCAGCCATTGATGTTAAATTATAATAATTTCAGGCTCATCTACTAAAATTCGCGTGGACGGTCTGTCGGTTAATGGCGTCAATTCTAATGTCACCAAAACTGAACAACTTCAACAGCCTGTATTGGTCCACTGCTGGACGCAGGCCTCACCCTGATAAGCGCCATATTGGCTTTTATCACATGGGGGGTAATGCCCATAATCCCCACGCTGGGCATGCGGGTTGGGGATCGCAGTTTGGTGGTATAATTGTTCTGCAGGGGGCACTGCTGCCCGCCCCCAGTGGATATCCCTTAGTCGCCTCTTTACGACACCCGCGGGAAGAGTTGGGGTGGTGCAAATTCTGATGGCCTTATTATTTTTAGACCTGTCAAATTAGTTTAGTTTAGTTTTGGCGACATCAAAATCGACCCCAATTACCGTGTAATTTTCGCGGCGTACATACAACTACTGACATTATTTCTGTAGAAAGCTGGAATGGAGCGCGTTTGGCACAAACATCACAAATCACTGATTTTGATTAGAATCGTGACGATAGTTGGGACAATTTGTCACTAGAACTTAATCATAAATTATTCCTAAAAGATTTTAATCTTGAATTTTCAGTACCTACCATACCATGGTATGTTAACGTAGCGTGGATCAAAATGGATTCATAATAATAAATAATGGACTATTCACACAGCATTATCTAGCCCCAAGCTAAGCAGAGCTTGTGTTATGATGGGTAAGTACTAGATAACTGATATACTTAGTACAATACTCTACATAGATAGATATTTTTTATTATACATAGAAAGCATCCAGAACGCCCTGGACAAATGTCTGCAGATCGTACAAACATTTGTCGCGAGGCGGGAATCGAACCCGCAACCTCCTACGGCGTCGCAGGCGGGCCTTCGCCCGCTGCGCCACTGAGGTCGTCGATCATAGCTACAAGTTGTTCTTACAACTCCCCTAGCATGGCGATTTTTTGTCTAGGCTAGAATAGAGAAAATGTTATTTTTAGCGTAAATTATTAAAGTTGAAGGAATTAATTTCAAATAAGTATTGTACGCTGTAAGGAAACAAACAGACGAGTGACACGGTCATATCATAACAGAGTTTATTTCGCACAGATATTGAATACTACAGGCGAGGCAGGAATCTTTATCTAATGACGAAGATTCGAAGTTATATTTATTTTATTAAGTATTGTTTATTTTACAGTAGACAAAAAAAACCGACTACTCACCGTGTCAGTCGTCTGTTTATTATCTGTCCAAGATTAAACTAGATTCTTAAAGGTAGATAAAGTTTCTCTGATTAAAAACCTTTTCTATAACAATAATAAGGAGAACGTCAGCGAAGCAATGTTCAAACTTTGCCTACCTTAGCCCTCAAGTTGAAGGTTTGCATCATTCACTGGCTGAGGATCATTAAGCTACATTCTTCAAACCCAGCGTTAATGTCAAGTCTTTTCATTTCTTTTTGAACACTGCGAAATCAACCAAAAATAGGAGGTACCTTCGTGAAGGCCCGACTCCATAATTGCAGCCAAGGCTGTCTAATTGGTCTATTTCGGCTAGATCCCCGTTTAACGGTAATTGCACCTCGCCCGTCCAATTATGTCAGTTAAAAACTGCAGGATCGCTTGCAAATGATACGGGTGCGGTTTGATAAACGAGCGGAGCGATAAGCTTAGCGAGTGAGATTTTAAAACAATTCTATCTACCTTCGAACATTTAAATTTGATCGGAGACGCTTTTCGTAAACATGTGAGCATCATCTTATCTGGTATTTAGATCCAAAGTAGTCCTTACATTTCCATAGAAGTATTGCCTCCGACACAATAGATCGCTATTTTATTTCTATTTAAGAGAGCCGCTCCAAAGTTATTGACATATCTCAAAGAATTAGCAAGCTGAAGTGGCAGTGGGTCAAATCTCGCGATGAACCGACAACCGCCGGGGGTTAGCGTGTTCTTGAGTGGAGACCGCGACTCGGCAAACGTAGTGTAGGACGCCCTCCGGCCAGGTGGGGTGACGACCTGCGAAAGACTGCAGGCAGATGCAGGATGCGGCAAGCTGAAGACAGGGCGCTATGGCGCTCATTAGGGGAGGCCTATGTCCAGCAGTAGATTAATATAGGATGATGATGAAGAGAGCCGTTCAATCGACAACCAGGACCCGAATTCTGCTAACCAATCGCTTTCCTATGACAATGGTATCGTCGCAGAATCGTCCACAGATGAAAGAAACTCGAGATAGTGCGTGCGGTGCTATTTGCACGGAGATATTGATGGAATTATTTCAACCTTGACACTTTAGATTTGACACGCGTCCCTCCATCTGCTGTAGATTCTTTCATCAAATGTAAAATGCGTTATTCTGTGACGATTACATGATATATTTATGATGACGCGATTAATTTTGTGGCATTAGGGCCCCTGGCTGGACCTTCGCTTTTCGTTTCGAATTCTCTCATTGAAAAGAGGTGGACAGTATCCTTAAACCTCGTATCTCCTCTCGCTCCGCCAGCGTGCGCCACAGCCGGGGGTCAGGCCAATTGACCTGCATTCCACGGAACCCTGAAAGTTGGGCTTTAACGGAGCGTCCATTGTCAGGTTGCACATACGTGAGTGAACCAGTGTGCACCGGTAGAGTACTGATTGACGTACACGCTTCACTCCCTACACACACAGCCACAGCTTTGCATTTGATGGTTAGATGCGCTTTCTCACTCATAACGCGCCTCATTTCATTCCACATGAAACAACAACAAATCCGTATGGGCCGGCCGCTGAGATTTGGGAGAGATTCGTAGCCTTCTTAAGGGAATGTTAGTTATTTCTAAGAAATCAAATAATATCGCAAAAATTTTCGACTTCGACGGGACTTGAAGCCGCGTCCTCCCCTCAGTACGGGGATGTGATAACCAACTACACCACGAAGTCGAAGTGACGTGGGAGTCGAAAAAAAAAAAAAAAAATTTTTGGTGTAGTTGGTTATCACATCCCCGTACTGAGGGGAGGAGGACGCGGGTTCAAGTCCCGTCGAAGTCGAAAATTTTTGCGATATTATTTGATTTCTTAGAAATTACCCTTAGTGTGGGGTTACGCACTATAATAACAAAAAACCTTAATGTTAGTTATTGTCTTCAATGGGATTGTTAGCTTTGAAATTACGATTTAAATTTAAGTTGCCAACTAACTTAGCTTGTACCGTTAAATATTGATAAGCGTTCCCATAAATAAATACTTTGAGGAAATCCATTCCAAATTATCGACATAGGTATATTTACTTTGTAAGTATAACATTTCCGCATTTCATGTAAATTACACCCGTTACTTAGATAAATAATTAATTGGTCGGTCAAATCGGTCAGCAGATCTATTTTTGTAGGTCCTCCTCATCCTCACAGAACTCTCATTATGACCATATAGGAACTACTGGTTTCCTGTGAGACTTCGTTCAAATACATAGGTACTTATCTCGGCAACTTCGTCATCACTACATAGTATAAAACAAAGTCGCTTTCTCTGTCCCTATGTATGCTTAAATCTTTAAAACTACGCAACGGATTTTGATGCGGTTTTTTTTAAATAGATAGAGTGATTGAAGAGGAAGGTTTATATGTACCTATAAAAATAGTAAACGCTTCCGACTGGTGTTGATATGGATCAGTTGAGCTATCTGTAGACTGTTTGCAACAGTCGGCAGTTAGCTCAATTGTTTCAATTGTAAATACTAGTATGATTTTCTTTGGTAATAAATTTATTAGTGATGCAAACTAAAATAGTAATAGTAGTATTTTATTGCACCCGTGCGAAGCCGGGGCGGGTCGCTAGTAAGTGATATGACAAAAAAATGTATCATTTCCACATATTATGTCATGCAAGGTATACAGTAGCAGCGGATCCCGGACTAGGATAACCCTGTGTCGCAGATGTTCTATACGTGTGTGTGTACCAAACAGCAATACATAAAATAAAACTAAAACGAACTAACAAACAATCACGACATGCATGGCGTTTCAGAACGTGAGCGAAGTCACGGAAACAAGTTCGTAGTTTGATTCTTTGTAGTCAATCAATAAACTGAATGTGACGGAGATTGAATTATGGCGCCGATTGATCAATCAACGACACTGTTGTTGAAATGTGTGTTTTGTTTCAATTCGGGAGATGAAAGCGAGGTATGCGCGAAAATACATGTTATTCGAGCAGAATCTACATGGGGAAAGTACTATCTAGATAATACTGGACAATTCACACAGCATCATCTAGTCCCAAGCTAAGCGGAGCTTGTCTTACGAATACCTACTAGATGAATGATATACTTAATACAATACTATGTCCCAAGGCGGAACTCCACGCCACGTCGGTCGTCCGAAAAGAAGGGAATTATGTTTTGGAATAATTTTAATAATACCTTTCAATCCTCGTCAACAGTGCTAAGACCTGGAAGCCGAAGAATAAGATGAGGGATAGCATCTGGAGTCACACCTGACTACGTGGCCTGTAATATCTGTGATAAATCGCGAAGAGTGGAAACAGGAAAAGGAGCCCATAGTACTGCAAAGCAAACTTTCCAGAGGGTAAAATTATAATAATCTCGTTACTTTCCAAAAATAAAGAAGCCAAACCAGTAAGACCTCGCGATCCCAATAACCTTTTAAAATGGTAGCAAGCAGCATGCGGTCCACTTCTGGGCAGCTTTACTCATTACTGGAAGGACGCTAATGAAGGCACACGCACACACGCGCGTGTGTATGTGTACTTGTGTGTATGTGCACTTGTGAACGTATGAAACCCGACACCCGAAGGGGGTTCCTATTGTATAGCTTGGTATACTCGGCTCCAGATTTATTATGATTAAGGTCGAGACCACAACACAACTGCATGGTCTGGTTTGAACTTGTGTCATTTGCCAGTGTCATTTTTTTATAATATGGAGGTATAACTGTTAAAGTTGTCGCGGATTTGGTACCCGCGACGACCAGGCACGAATATTTTAGGATTAATACTACATAAACGAGTTATAGAAATTAAGTATAATCATTAAAATTAGATGTCATTGAAACCACTACATTAAATAAACACATATTAATAAATTGTGTGTTGATAAACAACTCACTAGGTCAACACTTAAAATTAAAGTACTTAATCTTCCACGTAATAAAAACAATGCTCAATAAATAAATTGAATAACTTTATGTTGAATTCAGTTCTTTTACATCATTTGGCAATTAGTTGTAGGCTAGACCTCCAAAACACATGTTTGTTTGCGGGAACGAACTGTTCCATCAATACTGACAGTACAAAATACCTTGCAGTCTTAAGTTTTAGAAATCATAATGCAGTCTGTCTACACACCAAAGTCGGCGACACAGCCCAACGGGTTGGTGCGATATTACAAATTACGGTTATTAATTAAATATTATAAATGAAAGAGCCCAGCTCTTGTCGGTGTAATGTTGCAATTTCCACTAATTTTCTCTCTCCAATGCAATGTCTTACTTCTTTATACGACATGACACCGACTTTCTCCTTAATCTGACTCATATAGCTAATTTGGTCTTCCTCTTCCTCGTCTTTTCTACTATTCCTTCTATGATGTTACTTAAGAAGTTGTCATGTTGTTTAAAATGTCCAATCAGTCTCTCTCTCTCTCTCTTCTGTTTTGAATGCTGTTATCAAAAACATTTTCTCCTCAACTGTTTCAACACCTCATTAACAAATTACAGTACAGAGTATTATTTTATTCAGCAGCCGACAATTTTGTCAACTTGTTGGTGACTCTCTAAGTATGGTGTGTAGACTCCAATACGAGTGGAACATAAATCTAGCACCGACTGTACAAAACAGAACTACACTAGCCGACGACTTACTGCTAGTATAACCTGTGACCGGGATATCGCCTTTGTTACGCTTAAGTGCCCGCCCATTAAGGTACTTGTTCCCCCACTGTTTACGTTTAAGCAAGATCGTAAATTTTGAACTGGTGTATCCGTCATTTTGACCAGTAGGCTCCGACCCAGCGTGACCACTTTTGATAGATTTCTACTTTTTTTGTAGATTATTTATAAGCCTTATGTATGATCCACTACCTGCGCCCCGAGACTTCGCCTGCGTGGAAATCATATACATTTCACAAATTTATTCCATAACCCCGAGGTAGCACGTAGTTTGTAAAAATTAAAAATATTAATTATTTAAGTACTTTATTTTATTAACACCGAGTTTTGAGTGAATCGCACCAAGGAATACCTAATAATTTTCCATAGAAGCTTTGCGACCTTTTTAACCCCTTCAGAGGTTAATTATTGAAAATTTGATTAGCCTATTTGTTATTCTGGAACCTAAACTATCTAAGTATTACATAGATACCAAATTTCATCTAAATCGGTTACCGAGATACGTGGTGACAAACATTCACACCAACTTTCGCATTTATAATATTAGTAGGAAGGACAGTAGGATTAAGTTGGTCGAAATGCCTCAGTAGAATTTAGTAGTTTTGATAATTTAGCAAATGGAAATACATTTCAGGATCACAATTCCCAACCCTAATGCATGAGGCATGACGTTGATAGGGGATTTCCCGAAAAGTTTAGTATAAACGATAACACTTTACAGCAAACTTTATTGCCTATTATGATGTGATGTTTACTTTGAATAAATGTATCTGAAATTTCTATCCTGTAGGTATGCTGGTATTATCACAGAATAACTATACATATACCCAGTAGGTAACGTATTATGCCCTTCGATCATAGCTGAATTTCTCAGACGTGAAATTTCATCAAATTTGAAATAAAGTCCTTCGCCTTCAAAAAATTTACGCCTTAGATGATATTTCCAACCGATGATGTGGCGCGGCGGGCGTAGGTACACCTGCGACGCAGGAGGTTGCGGGTTCGAAGCCCGCCTTGGGACCAATCCCAAGGCGGGCTTCCAACCCGCTACCTCCCTGTTTGTCTCTGAATTTGTACTACGATCTGGAGTATATATGTTTTGTGTGTTCTGGGTACTTTCTATATAATAAAAAATATCTATCTATGTATTGTATTAAGTGTTTAGTAAGTCATTTATAATCCTTAACACAACTTAACACACGCTCTGCTTAGCTTGGGCCTAGATGATGCTCTGTATTTTGTGTAACATTATTTATTCGCCAGATTCTTAGCTTCAGGCATTAGCATTAATATCTGGTGTCAATCCTGTCTAGTATATTAGTCATTACAAAACTAGCGCAGGAATATTAGTACTAAGAAATGTTTTAATAAATGACAGGGCAACACCACAACCTAAGTAAATACCGAGCATTATTATTTATGAATTTACGCAATGTTCTGGCATAAAATACCTTCGTAATGTTTCACAATTATATTTTAGGCATTATAAACATTAATATTTATGCGAATTCTTATGAATTAGGCAAGTATCTATAAAACTTAACCACGGGGTCACTGATCAAGACCAAAATGCTTGTAGTTTATTCACGTAGCTTGATGACCTGACCACGAGCCTTTCTGTAGAGCAAGGAAGGGCCCTTTACTTAGCTAAGGACTTTAACATGTGAGGAAGCAAATTATTGTAAAGATTTAATAGAAACTAAGTAGGTAGGTGATGTGGGAATGACTCTTTCCAGAATATGGTTGAACCTTTCGTAGTTTGACGAATTCATTATGAACTTAAGCGGGTTAACTACGATCCTAGTGCGTTCTTCCAACACCAACTAGGTTCGTAGTTAACCCGCTCACATTCATAATGAGTGGTTAAACCTGCTGCAACCAAACTGAATCTTTCTTGGTTAGTGTGTTGTGATCTAAGTATATATCTATATGAGAACAAAATTAAACATTTCAAACCCCCCCCCCCCCCCCTTGACAGATTTTCATGAAACATGGCTAAGAACACTCGGGATAAAATTATCTATGACACAAAAAAAACTAAACGAAAATCGGTTCATCCGTTTGGGAGCTACGATACCACAGACAGATACACAGACAGACACGTTAAACGGTTAAACTTATAACATCCCTCTCTTTTTGCGTCGGGGGTTCAAAAATAATACTTAATAATGCTGGACAATTATTTTAATCTGCATTATCTAGACCCAAGCTAAGCAGAACTTGCGTTATGGGTACTAGATGACTGATATACGGAATACAATAAACTACATTTTATTATACCTACTAGAAAACATTCAGAACTACCTATCGGAACAAATATCAGCAGATTGAACAAACATTTGTTCCGAGACGGGAATTGAACTCGCAACCTCCTGCCTCGCAGGCAGCCCTTCGCCTACCGCGCCACAGAGGTCGTCTCTATATCCCATACATTTTAATACATAAATTAATTTAAACCAGTCACTGCCCAGGGTGTTCAGCCTCTGCGGTGCGACCTGAAGGAATGTGACAATCCGCAGAAAAAGGTACCTACAGCAGCAAGAACACGTGCGAAATGGGCACTGACAGGGTTAAGGTAGTATGAAATCGGTCGACGCGACAGGTTCGCGACAGATTGCCGCAGGATCGTGTGGTCCTGCGGCAATCTCACAAGAGTTTGGAAGCCTATAGGTACCTATCAATCAGTGGGTGATGATGAGGTTGAAACCGATCTTATTGGCATCTTGATTGGTTTATACGTACCTAGCTTATTATATTGGTAACTTTACAAAAATTATATATTGTTTGTGCCATAATAAACGAAAAATAAAATTAAGTACGTACTTAAATAAATTATTTTTAGAGACTTTCATTTGCAACCGACCAGAACTTGGTACTCAAACATACTACAACTTCCTACGTAGGTCTACAAATTTCACGATCGTAAATATCTATATAGACAATGCGTCAGACAAACGTCCCTGGTACAGTTACCCGCCGCAGACTGCGGACTGGTTCAATAAGGCAGGTATACACAGGACCCGATGCACGTATGTAGATAGGTACCTACTTTAGGACCGTCGGAAAGAGACGTTGCCTACAAATTTGTTCGCTTTTTGCAGCGATTTGGTTCTAAAAACTGTGAACGGCCTCCATGGACTCTGCCTTTCTAACTTTTGTTGTGCGTAGCAGATTCATGAATGATCTAAATCTACCATGGAGCTAGATAATAAATCTACTTATGAGCATAGGTTATAGAAAACACCAAAGAAAGAAAGTGCAGCTAAACTTCCACTACTTAGATCAGTTTCGTAAATACAGAGGCCAAAGATGATGAGTATTGATGAGATACGTGAATAAAATAAAACGGTAATTTTGTCTATCGCGCGATATCACGATTATTCGTTATTTTATTACACTATATGATTAACTTTTATAATTTGTTGTTGTTATCACCTTTCTCTATGATATTATTGTAAGTACCTACCAATAAAAGAAAAATACATTTTGAATTTGAATTCGATAGTGCATCGCGTTTGTATCCTTGTCCTTTGTACTTACATTTCTAAAGGCACTTATGTAACTTATTAATTCTCAAGGTCTACCTACGTTAGTTCATTTTTAAAATGTGGTAGTATTTATGTACACGCCCTTAGCCATGCCCTTCACGGACCCTACACACGCGTTTACGAGGTTCTGACTTTTGTTTTGCGTCCAGTCCAGTATAAAGTGTACAATATTAATATGTAGTACAATATTATTATTATTTAAATCCAAATGTATTTTAGAACATTATCAATGAGAACTGCACACCATTGTCAAGATGCCCTTGATTTAATATACCTAAAACCAATAATATAAAAGTACATCTAGAAAAATAACAATAACCATTCACAGTTGTAGCAGCCCCGAGTTAAGAAGCTGGCGGTGTTACACCTCCATGCCTCTGAAAGCATGTTGGCTTTACATGCTTTCAGAGGCATTGGTTTTGAGCCTGACTTCTCCCCGGAAGAGTTGGTCATGAGTACCTGTAGATTGTTAGCAACAGTCTGCAGTTAGCTCAATTGTTTTAGTAAATATTTCTTTCTACTTTGTTTACTTTAAGTAATTTGTTTCTATAAGTATTTGATTGTAATTTGCTTTGTTAATAAATAATTTACTTAAATTAATTTTATTACGAACTAAATATAAATTAATTAAGTATTTAACAATTATGGCAACTATTTATAATGTTAGATAATTCTAAAAATTGTGACTGCTATTTAAAATCAAATGATTAAATCTTTTTACTCTCAAAAGAGTTGATTGTGTAGATCGAAAACTATTATTTAAGACCTAATTTATTATTACGTACCACAATCACAATGATTATGTAAATGGTTTTAATTATTACAAAACAAAATCACAGGCCCCGTAGGTAGATAGATAGACAGTAGCTGTATAACAAAATAGCCAGTTTCTCTGGTAAACTAGTTTCTTGGGTAATACTGAGTTAATTACCTGACTGCCATAGACCTAAATACCAACGCAGTTAGTAATCTAGTGAGTGAGTGCTATCAGCAAAGATTAGTTTGAACATTTCAAACAAAATATTACTCTAGAATCCAAGACTTTTTGTAAGCAGTGACTCGTCTCATGCGTGCTTTCGAATTTGAATATGCTATGTTTTCACAATTGTGTTAATAAAGATTTTGTTTTTAGGTGTTGCTTGTGGTTTTCTTGTATTGTGATCAGTTTAGTTCACAAAAAATATCTTAGATTCTAGATCCGAGAAAATATAAATTCAAATTACTTAACTCATTCATAACACTAAGGTCCGGCTAGTCATTCGCAGTTTGTTTGTTTACTTGTTTAATACAAAACAATGGAATTTGATGCAGTTTCTGCTAGAATTTCTTTGTTTAAAATGTTTTTGAGTTTATTTTGTAAATATTTAAGAGACAGAAGAACCTACCTTCTTCTTTAAACATTATGTTAAAAGAAGCTAACTTTATGTTAGTTTTAGACGAAGTTTAAATTTAGATAGACCAACTTTAACTTAGTTTTTATTAAAAATCTTTCTAAAAGTAAAGGTAAAGTTTCATTTTAGAGTTGTACATATTGAAACCCAACATTTGTTTTAAAATGTCAAATTTTTAAAGATGACACACTCAATCTTATGGACCAGCTGTAATAGTCAACAATGAATGATCTTCTCCAGCATTTCAATAATAAATAACAGTGATTTTAAAAAGCGGGCAGTGTGCAACAAGTATAGCTAAGATTCTCTAATTTTATCCGCTTAAATTATAACTTACACACCCTTATGCTGCAATACAGTGATAACTTTGTCTGTCCTAGGAAGTTAGTCATGCCTGTGCAATCAGTCCTTACTATTTGATATGGATACTGAGAACATAGAGAGAGAGAGTAGGTTGTTACAGTAGGTACATTGCTTAGTGATAATAAAAATAAATAGCAACATGATGTCACGGTACATCCCACACATTCTTCGTGACATGAGACGACATGCTAAGTTCTATGCTAGCCACAGGCCCACAGCACACAAATCCTATGTTTCGTAATGGACTAATAGGTCACAATCTACCAAAACATACGGTATTACTTTCGAAGGGCTAAACTCCGACTCTTTCGCACTCACTGCAAAATACGGAAGATGAGCGAGATGGACCAAGTTTCCAAACTTCTTGAAGATTATTTACACGTTACAAAAGTTATGAACTAAGTTTTTGTAAGTGTCTCAAAGACGTAGAGCTTCATGTGGGTGAACTTACCGCAAACAAGAGTGCATAAATCCAAAAAATAGATCAGATCCCAGTTTTTTTGGGCAAAACAAGACACAAAACACACACCAAACACTATTATCGTTATTGTATAATCGTAGCGTAACACTTTGGTCAAAAAATATCACATGCACTAGGACAGGAACACAATGCGAATACAAATTTATTTGTTTACAGACTGATACACACGATATTAGTAAAAATAGGCAAGACGTCTGCCGCATCACAATAGAATTCGGCCATTTTGGTTGCTGTCGAAAAAGAAAGAGATGCAGTTACTTCTCAACCAATCGGGGCAGAAGTCAAGGAACAGAGCGCCACCGCCACCTGTGGCAATTGAGTGAATGGTCTCTAGAAACCATTCCATTTCATACAGAAATAAAAATGTTCAATAACGCAAGCAGATTTTTCCGTTTATTAACGCAACACTAACTATAGCAGCCAGTGCAACATATTGCTTAGAAAATATTTTTTGTAAATGTGATGCTTGAACGATATAAGGCTGAAACATTTTTTTGTTAAAAACTTAATAATTTACTATTTTGCCTAAAACAGTTTTAGTTTAAGTGTAACGAAACGTAAGTGTCGGTAACGGTGGCGGTGACTTTGAAAACTTCGAAAGTATTATTATGTACCGCGTCCTTTTGCATTTTGTGGTACACTTTTTTTATCTTTAGACATGTATACAGCTACAAAAAAAAACTAATGGTATTTAATCGCCTAGCCATATCTCAATAACTCACAATGTCTACGAACACAAAATTAGTCGTGATAGCCTTGATGGTACCTACTTCTAAAGTTATATTCCAATATTTTTTGTAGATCTTGCAATTTACTTCATTTTAGCTTTGTGCAGTTTTTTGTTTCAGTGATCAATGCAAAAAATATTACCCCGGCGGCCGTCGCAGACGATAGCAATGGCAATGAAGGTTTGTTTTCTACATAGGTAGGTACTGTTGTTTTGTTGCCCATGGCACAGATTAGATAACGCCCATGGTTTTCTAAAATTTCCATTCGAACCAGGTGGTAGGCGTGGTAGGTATATGGATACAACAAATAAGTGGCTGGGTAGGTACAGGTAGGAACAACCTACATAATTTTTCCCGTGAAACCCCGTGCTATACCTACTACAGCACTACGTTCCTAACCAGACTAATTTATATGGGTTGGTTTGGTAGTGTAGCACAAAATAGGTAGGTAATGTTACTTCGTCAAGTGTAGAAGCAGGAAATTATATTCTATAAGCTAAAGGTTCTGTGGGGTAAGAGATGATATATGATCTATGCTCGATCATAAAAAAATTAGGGGAGAAATGACGTGTAAACAATCAGTCATTCTACTTGTAGTACCTACATATACTACCCACTCAGCAGTCCGGGGCGCGCGCAGGGCCGTCTTAAACTAGGCTGGGGCCCTTGGGCACACAAGAATTCGCGGCCCTTTTGGAAAGTAAAAAAGCGAATTATATAACATCTTTTACTAAGTACCTATAACCATTTATTATAGGTACCTAATCAAAATATTGTATGATATAATGTCATGAAACTCTCAAGTGGCACGCCCCGCGCCCCGCTACCGCCGTTGTGTGGCAGGTAGGTACTTCCGCAAAAATCCGCGGAAAATCCGAGGAAATGCATCACAATGCATTATTTCGCTGATTTCTTGATTATTATCTACTAACACCTCGTAACATCTATAGGTAGATATATATTTGGATTCTCCATAAAATTTCCTACAAAACAGCGTGGAAACATTCTGATGTTGTTTAGCGTAATTAATGAGGTTGATTAAAATTAAATTATTATTGCGGAAAAATGGTAAAATTTTAATATATAAAAAAAATCATAAAAAAAAAGTTTACCGTTTTTATGTCCAGTTTGAGTTTTATTTTAGAGATTTACCATCATATTATTACACTAAACACAAAAAAGAACACATTTCCAAGCCATTTAATTTAAATTAATTTTAATTCAGAAAAAACGATAAAAAATGGCGCGGGTGTCAGATTTCAATTTTAAATATACGTTTTTTTTTCAAATTTCTTCTAGACTTGGTTAGTTTATGGATTTAACGTCAGCTTGACACTGTCAGTCAACTTTTAAGACATGGCTGAAAAGTTGACTCTAAGTACATAAATTCGACGAAACAAAAAACAACAAAAAAAAATCGGAAAATCGGCCATAATATGGTCGCAGCTTGACTTTGGAATCCCGAGTGATAGCGTGAGTGATCGCTAGATGGTGTACTTAGTAAATTAGGTAGGATGCGTTCGGAAATATTATTAATTAGTACAGTAGGAATAGGCGCAGTCATCGATATAATGGCGAAGTAGGTAAATACCTTCTGTTAAGATTACTGATCTGTGAAAAAAGTGTAATGTGCCCGACAAAAATGTTTTGAGAATAATTGTGTAAGAGAAATTGTCGATCCTTCGGGGCCCCCTGAGAATGGGGGCCCTGGGCACGGGCCCCGTGTGCCCTTATGGTAAAGACGGTATTGGGCGCGCGAGCGACACTAGCGTCAACTGTCCGTTCATTTCCGTCGATTACTACGGCCGGCGGCACTGACGCGCCGTAACCTTTTCGACAAAAACGTTTAAACTTAAAAACTACCTACTAGAGCAATAGTGATATAAAAAATACTAGCTGAAAGATAAAATAATGCTAAATCTAATTAAAAGAACATAAAACGGTTCGATTGAAGAATATAGCGTCAATAAAGGTTCTAATTTGAAATTATCAAACAATGACCGCATTACAATGTCGGAACTTTTCAAGCTTCATTAATCAGTAAAAATCTTTTGGAAATGTCGTATTATACATGCATTTACGATTCATTTGATGTACAATAATCTTAAAAATAAGTTGTCTAAACACTATATTTCAGTGTGTTGCCTTCGGCTTGACCTTTCGGAGATTACCTATACCTACCTAGCTGCACACACTTACCTTAGTTCGTCTCTGTGTGGGTTTCGCGCGCCATCCGCAGGTGGCGGGGCGTGCGGGGGGAGCGCCGTTGGCAGGCGCAGGAACGAGTGTCCGCGCTACTTCAGTACGCTTGTATTTACCAGTTTGTACACACGTGTCATTCTTTAGTTTTTGCAACGCTGTTGTAGCGTTTATTTGTGTTATTTTATTATACCCTAGTGGTCATAAGACAAGTTCTTTTGCGAATCGGAATGCTTTAATAAAAGCGGTAAGTGCTTGTTTTCATGTGATATTTGTCTCTGTTTTGAATGTGGGTTTTTTCAGGTATACAGATAAATACATACACGTTGGTATGGTATTTATTATTTTTTGTCTAGTTGTCGGTCATTCACCACTTCCGTAATACATTTAGAAATGGTTTTGCGTAACCTATTGTATTATGATCAGTCGGCCTCTGCCACTATCATTACTTTTGCGGATAAATTACTATCCCATATAAAGCCGCTGTCGATTTCATCACTCGGCTTCTTGCGCTAGTCCAGATTTGTTCTGTCTGTTCAAATCTTGAGCGGTTTGCGTCTCGAAAATCGAGCCGCACGGCTCGATTTTTGAGCCGCACGGCTCGAATTTTGAGCCACACGGCTCGAATTTTGAGCCGCACGGCTCGAATGTTGAGCCGCGCGGCTCGAATTTTGAGCCGCACGGTTCGAAATATCAGCCGCGCGGCTTGTATTTTGAGCCGCGCGGTTCGAAGTCTCAGCCGTGCGGCACAAAGTTTTTAAAAGCCGCTGTCGATTTTATCACTCGGCTGCTTTCGCTAGTCCAGATTGGTTCTGTCTGTTCAGATCTTGGGCGGTTTGCGTCTCAAAAATCAAGCCGCACAACTCGAGATTTCAGCCGCACGCCTTTTAATTACAGCCGCACGGATCGAATTTTGAGCCGCGCGGTTCGAATTCTCAGCCGTGTGGCTCAAAGTTTCGAGCGGCGCCGCTCGTTATTCAAGCGGACTTGAATTAGTGAATGCCTTATCATATTTTAAAACAAGATTCTTTTACGCATTAGATCTCCAAGAGCCTCATATGTCACGGCGTGATTGTCAATAGTCAAAGCTTTCTAGTGAGCCTCACCTTTTCATAATTGCTTTGCTAATAATGCTTGATAATAATGCGTGCACATGTTGAATCTGCTTTAACTGTGTGTAGACAGGATGCTTCTGTTTTATTAGATGGCTCAAGGTGACGTTTTGTTACATTGGTGAACTTTTGGAGAAGAAGGCTCAATCAGAACATCTTCCTAAAGAATGGGCCTAATGGGAAGTGGCAGATATAACCAAAAAGGTGGTTTTGGGCCATGATGTAGACAGCAGCATTCGTGGGAAGCGGATGTTTACCCTACCAGCCGTGGGCTTGGATCTACCGTTCAACCTAGAGGCGAACCGCCTATCAGGGAAGGGGTGCAGACATATGCGTCTTAGACTGAGCGTTCTCTCGGGCTATTCATATCGGGCCCTCCCGCAGTGACAAACCAGCACTGAGTTATCCGAGCAATCAGTTGAAGCTTTACGGCCTTGGCTGTATTCACATTCAGAAGCAGATAGAACCACCGGAGAAAGAGTACCTCATCAGACGGTAGCGATCATTACCGTAATAAAGAGCCTCGTCCATATTATGCATACGAGACACTTGAAAGGAAGATGCATAAAGTTTTCTCCTTACAAATGGAAAAGATTAAGCGCCAATCTGCCCCTGAAATGGAATCGGAGAAGGATGAGTTAGATTCGGATACGTCTACCGATAGCTCTTTATGGGAAGCCCCAATGATTCTGCTCATGGACGCCTTACCTAGTTCTAATGGGGATGAACTTGCATCAGACTTTGACTTTTTACCCCTAGTTAAGGAGGCGGATCCCCTAGCACCTGAGCCTACTGCTTAAATTAGGAAGAAAGGCACAGACTGGCTGTCTAGATGCTCAGGCATGGAAGGGTGGAACCGTATCCGCTACAAGGAGTTTGGAAAAATTGCTACTGTCATCTCCAGTATTCAGTACCTACACTTAAAGTTAATATTGAACTCAATCCAATTGTCCAGTCATCAGGATGGCTCCCTAAGAAAGATAGGATACTGGGCACAGTAACACACGGCCTCGTCATGAAAAGCAAGTCTCTTTCCGAAATTTTAAAAAACAATTTCAAAGGTTATCTAGAAACCTCTGATCATATTAAGAAGATTTTAAGGGAAGATTCCTAATTTAGAAAACCTTCTGCAATTTGTTTGTGGTCATAGAGCTGAGGTTTTTGATTGCTGACGAAAGACTCAAGACATGTAATGATGTTCTGAACGCAGCTTTGCATCAGATCCCACCATCAGTCGTACCTTCTTGATGGACAAAAATTCTCGACGTTCGTGAAGGAAAATGGCGGTCAAAAGGTCCAAATCTAAAGAGACAGATGCCGTGGAACACTTTTCGCAAACAAACAGTTCCGGCGAATGTGTCCAAGCGAGGGACAGCTTTTTGATAACAAAGACCATCTACAGTTCAGGGGAAGCCCTCGTCTGGTCCCGTGGTCAGTTTAAGCCTGCACGCTAGCAGCACGGCCCAGGTGAGAGCAGAAGCTGCCAAGGCAGAAAATCTCGAGGCAACCGTAGTATCGATGGTTTTCGTAGGGGCCAACTAAAGAATTTGGCTTCTCAGTAGTTAAGATTAAGGGGCCCCAAAAGCTATTTCATAAATATTTGAAGCCGCCGTCCATTTCCAAATACAGGAAATCTTGGTTTACGACAACAACCTCAACTGCCATGACAAAAGAGTCGAGTAGAGTGTAAGAGTCTTTTACAACAGGGGTTCTAGGTAGATCAAAGAACTTCCGGCTTCCTATCTAAGATGCTTCTTATTCCAAGCCCGATTGGAAAAGTCAGGCAGATATTCGATCTTCGATGCTCGAACGCTTTTCTCGATCCTCCCAAGTTTACATTAATCAACAAGCCCCTAGTTTCTGCAAAATGGGGGCTATTTAGGGAATATAGATTTCAGCCAGGCATATTTTTATATTCCAATTGGGGATAGTCACAGAAGATATCTGTCTTTCCATTACAAGAAGAAACTCTACCACTATCATCACCTTTCTGCCGTTCGGCCTTTCCAGTGCCCACAAACGTTTCCTGGTGTCAGCAAGTGGATAGCGTGCATTTTGAGAGAAATTGGGTTAAGAGTTCTTGTTTATTTAGACGATTTTTCTTTGCCCACCAGAGTGCGGTAATTTTAGTGAGACAGTTAAAGTTGACCGTAGATTTTCTACAGCGGCTGAGATGGTGTGTGAACATATTTAAAAACCGACATTTCAGCCGCACGCCTCTTAAAAAGCCAACGCAGGAGATCGAATTCCTGGGCATTATTTAGAACACCAATATAAATCTAACGGACGCGAAGGTACCTCGTCTGACAAATGATCTGAGAGAAGTTTTAGAATCAGGACCTTGGAAACGGGCACATCTCTGTTAGGCAGGCTAGGTTTTGCATCCCTAGTGATACCTATGGCTCGCTTGAACACCAGACATATTAAAAGAGCCAGTCGTCAGCTTTCTCGCGATCATCCGAAGTCGCTACACCTTCGTCAGCTCTGTGGGACTGCCAGTGGTGGACCAAGGGTATCAGGAGGCCATAAAATATTTTTTTTGCGTACAGTCGTATCCACAGATGCATCCGACCAGGGTTGAAATGTTGTTGAATGAAATGTTCAAATAGGCGTTCAGTTTCTCTCGAGTCTTTGGACAGAGAACCAGTAAGGGTTGCACATAAACAGGAAGGAGATGTACGAGGTGCTAATAGCTCTGTCAAATTGTCAGGAGACAGTTCGAAGCAGATCGGAAATGGAACAATCCGACATCAGAACGATTGTTTCTTATTGTTTCATTGATGTCAAGGGGGATCTCGCTCCGTTGTCCTGTTGGAAGTGACCAGAGAGTTGTGTAAATTGGTAGGTGATCTGAATGTATGTCTTCATGCCTTTTATCTCTCAGGCCGTTACAACACAAACTCCAACTGTCTGTCACGATTCTTCTAGATTGGTAACCAGCAGGACATTTTGCTTAAGAGATTTTGCAAGATGGGGGACTCAAGTGGGCCTGTTAGCCACGAGTAGGTTAAAAATTGTTCTGCCATAATTATGTGACCATGCCAACCTTATTAATCAACGCTTTTACCCGTCGCGTCTGAAGCATTATTCATGCATTGTTCCTCGATGGAAGGGAGTGTTTTGTAGAAGCGACTTAAAACGACGGGCTCTGGAAGCGCCGTTTCTAATTCGCAACTTGAATGACTGTCTGATGAGTAGTATAGGGTGGAGTAAGTTAGTCGATAACTTAGACTCAGATAACGCAAAGTCTTACAGTCCATCTCCATCTAGCGCACTTCTGCTTTGGGATGGCAGCAGTGGGTTTCTCAGTGCAAGGAGACAGACATAGAGCCAGGTGATCCTCAACCACAGACGGTCGTTTACTTAAGCTTTTATCGCGTTCTAATAATTTGGCGTATACTACTACGATCTTAGTTTAAAAATCGGTTAATGTTACATTAGTGGGCCCTTTTCAGGAAAAACGGCTGGCGGGCCATCCTCTTATAGCTATCTTTCAGTGCTTAGATAACTGCGTTTCTTGGAATCCAAAATTTCAGATTTGTCGTTGAAGTACAAGATCTTCTACAGTGGTTACGTGCTCATATTCCGGCTAGGGACTGAATTTTCTATGTATCAACGAATGTAGCAGTGTTGCTATAAGTAGCATCAGGCGACGTATTCATGACTGAGTTAGTCATGAATACGAATATCTTAGATATTGATGAGGATGCATTGTAATATGAAGGAATTTTCCATTACGTATTGGCCAAGATTCGGTTTCAGATCTGATTGTATAAAGTACCGTCAATCAGGTTGGAACTGCTTTGTTCCGGAGACACAGCGGTTAGAATTGGAACTAGTTGTATAATCGAACTAGCGGCTTCGAGGAGCAAAGCGAGAAAGGGTCTTTTTACCTTTTTATTACTAGTCGGCGTTGAAGTGAAGGCGGCATCTGGATTGGTAATTGCAGGCTGGCTTAAAACTGCTTTTAAACATTTCGGTATTGAATTGTAGTCCAGGTTCAATTCAATTAGCAGTAGCCTCGAATGTTTTGAGATACTAAGTTCCCTTAGATAATATTCCGGCACGCGGTAATTGCAGAAGCTCGCGGAACTTTTTTCAAACATTATTTTAAACCGGTGGTGGAACGGTCGCAAGGCTGTATTTCTATTTTGCTGAATAATTTTTTCTCGGTGACAATGTGATCTTTGAGGTACTTGAGGAATCGACTTTTTACTTGTGACGGTTTGTTTGGAGTTGTTCAAACTTTATTGACTTCTCCTAGCGTTTGGAGTCAGGCTATGGTTTTACTTTTAAGAAATGTGATTCATTTATAAATTATCTAGATTTGTTGTTTCTTTTGCAGAGGTATAAGAGCTTATGAGAATTATAACATTTTGTTAATAAACCTATTGGGTTTTTTCTTTCGATCCCAATATAATTATATACTTATCGACAGCAGCGATTTGATAAGTTTCCCCTTAGTCACAGTACGCTTGGGAGCGCCGGCAGATGATAAACACGTCTCCGAAAGGTCAAGCCGAAGGCAACACACTGAAATAGGACCGTTTTCCACCCCGAAGGGAAGAAAACGATTATTTCAGGTCTTGCCGAGGCTTGACCTGAGCAAGGGCTTGCCGGCTTTTCTGAGATACGTACTGAAGTAGCGCGGACACTCGTTCCTGCGCCTGCCAACGGCGCTCCCCCCGCACGCCCCGCCACCTGCGGATGGCGCGCGAAACCCACACAGAGACGAACTAAGGTAAGTGTGTGCAGCTAGGTAGGTATAGGTAATCTCCGAAAGGTCAAGCCTCGGCAAGACCTGAAATAATCGTTTTCTTCCCTTCGGGGTGGAAAACGGTCCTATTTTCACATTTTAGATGAGCGCACCAGCACCATCTCGGTTTGGTTCAATGAAACTTTTTTATTTTTGACGTGACAACGTCTTATAATTCGATAGAGCCGGCTGCACGCACGAAAAAACATGACGTCATGCGGCGTTACCGCATGCGACGTTACCTCGCTCTGAGGCGTTCCATGTAAGGCTTGAAGTGCAAGCGAGAGCGCTCGACATCCGTCTCTCTCCTACTTGAGTGAGCGATGCGTCTGCGTGGACAGCTGCTATACTTTAGTACATTTACATGTTTTGATCGAGTATCAAATGCTACCATTCCATTAGTATTTTCTTAATACGTTGTCACGTTCAACTATCGTCAGTAAACCGACTTTACAGACAACCAATTTTTTTTGTTCTAACTTTTGGTTGCCGCATGAAGCAAAGAATTAGTCCCACAGATGAAAAATTTATTAGAGAGCCATCTAGTTACTAGACGAAGAACTAATTTGGCCCACGCTATTTAAAATGTAAGATAAAACTGAAGTAAGTCGGCTGACGACCTGCTGGTGACTGTAGTCCCGTCGGACAGATAAGGCAAGTTTTTTTTTGGTGACTAATCACCGTGGACTGCTGAGTGGCTACTAAACCTACCTACTTAAACTACTTGTAGTAGGTACCTACTTATACTATTTACACATTAATCGTAGCCAGACTCTAATTTTACTTTACTACGTGAAACAAAACACTAGTTATTATTGAAAGTTGAGCGCTCAGGTCTACGGCGACTGCCCCTCTTACATCAAAAATAAAAAACGTTAAGTGCGAGTCGGACTCGCGCACTAAGGGTTCCGTTTACTTATAAGACCTTGTTTCTTGCCAAATATCATGATTCTAGGTCAACATAAAGTAGGTACCCTGTATATTTTGGTCCATGGTCCATGGCGAGAATCAAAAGTATTTTTTTGTGAATAAACTGCATATTTACTGTTTTCGGGTTTTCACCTTTATTTGTGCTATAAAGCCTTGCTTCTTGCCAAATTTCATAATTCTAGGTCTACGAGAAGTACCCTATAGGTTTTGGTCCATGGCGAGCATTAAAAGTAATTTTTTTTGTGAATAAATAAATTTATGATTTTCGGATTTTTCCCTTTACTTGTGCTATAAGGCCTTGCTGCTCACAAAGTTTCATGATTCTAGGTCTACGGGAAGTAGGTACCCTATAGGTTTAGTGTGCATGTGATTCCCTTGAAAATTTCAAAAATATTCGGATATAAACGGCTATTACTTTTGAGTGCGTTGACTTACAAGTTTAATTTATATCACGGCTTCAAGAGGTTACGGACTTGAGTATTTGACGTTAATTTCATCTCGGTACGTCCACGCGTTCCTGAGAAAAGAGGGTTGACAGACGGACAGACAGACAGACAGACAACAAAGTGATCCTATAAGGGTTTCTTTTTTCCTTTTGAGGTACGGAACCCTATAAATGGGGTAAGAGAAACAAACTCCATAATTTGTTTATAGTACCTAACCCTTACAAAATAAAGGCAGTCAATCACTACAAAATAAATAAAAAAAAAAAATTGGTTGCCTGTAAAGTCGGTATACGGGCGAAAGTTTTACGTGACAACGACTTTGAGTTCCTTTCACTTTTTATGTCTGTCTCTCTCGCTCTTAGGCGGGCTAACCATGCCGGAGTGGAAGGGACGCGTGCCTCTCACTCGCTCTCATTGTGAGCGCATAACGTGAGCGGAGCGTAACGCAGTTTCTTGAAGTGTCACCCGGCAAACCAATTTAATAAGACGTTGTCACGTCAAAAAAAAAAAAAAAAAATTGTAAATAATTGTTATTCGAATCGTAGCCAATTGTGATTATAGTCTATTTAATGAAAATGAGAAAGCTTTATTAGTTTTTAGGGAAGCGGAACATACTCGTGCGAACAGGGATTGACAACATTGAAACACTAAAACAACTAAGTATTAATTTTTTATTTCATACATGACAAAATTCACTGAAGTTCATAGGTAGTTTTTAAAACCTTAAAAATTATTTACGCGGCCAATAATTGATTTTGGAAGTTTTACGACGACATTTTCCAAGTGACGTAAATCAGAAATGTCGTCGACAAGAGGAAAAGTGGACACACTATCATCCTTATTTGTTGAAACAGCCGTGAAAGTAACTAAACAGCCACACTTAGCAGCACGCAGCAAGCAAACTATTTCGATGCCAATATTTAGCTCGACTGTTTCCACTCCAGGTGTTCCTGACAAAGTTCAGTATAAAAAGTTTTCGACTCCTGACACCGCGAAAGCTAATGGCTAACAAATCCACTAGAAACTACGATTCTCTTACCCCACAGGACCTTATATTACGGGGGAGGAAGTCTGTAGGTAGGTAAGTTCTATCACATCTAAGCCTTCGAAACTGTGTTCAGTCATGCATGGTCCATAGTTCTGCCTGACCATAGTTAGTTACAGTAAGATACATTGGAGCTTGGTTTTTTGCGTGCATAATAAGATACCTAGGTACTTCATTGTCCGTAGGGCCGTAGGTAGGTCTACCTTTATTTTATGACCTACTAACTAGGTACAGGTACTTGCGTGCAGCGAGTTTTGCTGTGTTCACTTAACAACCTATACCTTTATTTTTAGGGTTTCGAAACCGATCTTCGTCTCGCTTTGTCTGTCCTTTTTTCGCAGCTATCAACTTGATATGTAAAATAATAATAGATTTCGTGTGCCTGTACCTACAGATTTTAAGAAAAAATTAAAATGTTCCATACAAATTGTGATGTCGAAATCAAATGAAACGTATCATAAATAAATAAATAATTCTGGACAATTCACACAGCATTATCTAGCCCCAAGCTAAGCAAAGCTTGTTTTATGGGTTCTAGATAACTGATATACTT
Source organism: Eupithecia subfuscata (assembly GCA_963564075.1). Lineage (NCBI taxonomy): Eukaryota > Metazoa > Arthropoda > Insecta > Lepidoptera > Geometridae > Eupithecia > Eupithecia subfuscata. The sequence continues at coordinate 605,975 of OY751123.1, forward strand.
AATACAATACACTACATAAATAGATATTTTTTATTATACATAGAAAACATCCAGAACGCCCTGGACAAATGTTTGCAGATCGTACAAACATTTGTCCCGAGGCGGGAATCGAACACGCAACCTCCTGCGTTGCAGGCAGACCTTCGACCGCTGCGCCACAGAGGTCGTCAATCAGTTTGTACATTTCATAATAGTTTTTGAAATTTACCTACCCATTATTTTGAAGAAAAAATGTACAGAAGTTTGTATAACGAATTATTTTTGAAAAATGGTCAAAAAGGGGGGAATAATTTTCAAAAGGGGGGCTACCTCACTTAGTGGGGTATCAAATGAAAGGTATCAGTTTATACATTTTAAAATAGTTTTTGGAATTTCTCTAGGTTTCATATTTTTTGAAATATTTTGAAAAAAGTCAAAAAATTTACCTAATCTCCGAAGTACCTATGCAGAGCGATCCACCTAAAATGTTGTTTGGTACCTACTATTTTTAGATATTCAGCAAATAGTGATATCTCTTACCGGTAGGTACATTTAGTACCTATATTTGTAGGTATAATTGACAAACGTTCGAGACCCTCTCGGTGCGCGAGTTACACTCGCACTTATCGGATCTTGTTTTATACCTGCCTACCTCAATTTTTTTACAGGTGGCGTTTTCTCTGGCGTGTCTAAATTATTCGATGAAATGACTACTATGATAGCGAAACTTTTCGGATCTGTCACCAGAAGTAAAAAGAATCTTGTAGGTCTCGATTCTAGGTTTCTGTGATTGATGATGGTCTAGCTTGATCATCATCCATCACAAATGTTTCGAGACGAAAGCTTGCTTTTTTCTGAATAGCTACTTATACTGATTAAAACGGTTACGTGCCAATAGAATACTTTTATTATTAACACCCAAAACAAATAGCTGCAGATGGTACAAACATTTTTTGTCCTGCGGTGGAACCAAACCCGCAACCTTCTGTAGTGCAGACGGACCTTCGCCCGCTGCACTAATGAGGTCATCATAATAGCCTAACTAATATAAGCAATACATATTACCTATTCATAAAGCTTGTCCATTTTCAAAAGTGTCCGTCAAGTTAGCAGCCCCGCCATGGAATTTTGTGGTTTCAACTATGCCAATAAATGTGTCATGAAATAGTGATCCCGATGCCCGAAGTCTAATAAATAGTGCCCCAGTACCTTAGGAGATATTTAGTTTTTTTCACTGTGGCTGCTATCTTGACGTCAAGCTGGCAGCCCCGCTGATTTCAACGAATCTATAGCGAGATATGAATCACGTAGGTACTTTGCCAATCAACTGTGCCTTACGGTATCTAGTTCTCCTGCTAAGCTCAGAAATAGACCTGTGGTTTAAGAGATATTTCACTCTGACCATCTACATACATTACATAAAGTACAGACGAGTACAGGAGTAAATTGTTCCTCGCACGTCGATTCCCCTAGTGTTGATTCTTGTAAAGGCGACGGTGCCTGAATTCCCTTCACGACGATCTCGCTTTTTTCGCGGTGTACAGTCGGCTGCGGTGTAGAGGAAATGAATAAAAACCTTATCTTAATATAATGTAATATAAATCACGTGTCACGTTGTTTGTCCGCGATGGACTCCTAAACTACTTAATTTTTTAATTAGCACACCGTGTGCAGTTTGATCCATAGATAACGATATAAATCTATGGTTTGATCCAACTTGAAAGATAGGATAGCTTATTCAGGGAAGGTTTAAAAGGTGAGAGCGGTACGAAGTTCGCCGAGTAGCTAGTATGGCATATAAAATCCATAACCTGTTTTTAGGGTTTCGAAGATCGGTTTCGAAACCCTTAAGGTCTCGCTTTGTCTGTCCTTTTTTCCCTCCTTAATAACTCAGCAACTACCGCAGCGATCAACTTGAAATTTAAAATAATAAGACATTTCGTGCGCCTGTGCAGATTTTAAGAAAAAAAAATTGGTTGCCTGTAAAGTCGGTATACGGGCGAAAGTTTTACGTGACAACGACTTTGAGTTCCTTTCACTTTTTATGTCTGCATAACGTGAGCGGAGCGTAACGCGTAACGCAGTTTCTTGAAGTGTCACCCGGCAAACCAATTTATGTATAAGACGTTGTCACGTCAAAAATGAAAAATGGAATTGAACATTTTCCATACAAATTGAGATGTCGAAATTTTAAAAGAGACCTACAAGGTCAAGTGGGGTATCAAATGAAAGGTAATGACTTGGACATTTCAAAAAAGTTTTTGAAATTTCTGTAGGTGTCATACTTTTTGTAATATTTTGAAAATAGTCGAAAAAATATCTCAGAAGTTTGCAGAGCGATCCATTCAAAATGTATGGAGCGTTTGTAGATATAGATCTATATTTTACAGGAAAAATATAGAGAAGTCTGAAAAACGAACACTTTTTGAAAAATGGTCAAAAAAGGGGGGGATAATTTTCAAAAGGAGAGGCTACCCCACTGAGTGGGGTATCATATGAAAGGTATCGGTTTGTACATTTCAAAACCGTTTTTCAAATTTCTGTGGGTATCATACTTTTTGAAATATTTTGAAAATATAAAATTTATATGAAAGGTATCGGTTTGTACATTTCAAAACCGTTTTTCAAATTTCTGTAGGTACTTATCATACTTTTTGAAATATTTTGAAAATAGTCGAAAAAATACCCATCCCCCCCCCCCCCCTTATCTCCGAAGTTTGCAGAGCGATCTATTCAAAATGTATGAAGCGTTTGTAGATATAGATCTATATTTTACAGGAAAAATATAGAGAAGTCTGTAAAACGAACGCTTTTTGAAAAATTGTCAAAAAAGGGGGGATAATTTTCAAAAGGGGGGGCTACCCCACAGAGTGGGGTATCATATGAAAGGTATCGGTTTTGTACTTACATTTCAAACCCGTTATTTAAATTTCTGTAGGTTTCATACTTTTTGAAATATTTTTGCCATGCCCGAAAAGACCTGGGAATTCTATACTTTCGACTCTATTTTTCGAGTCAATTTAGGTGCAATTTAGGTTTAGGTTTACACGGCATACCTTCTCATCGGTAGGATAGCTATGTACCTTTAGTAGGAAACAGAAATATATCCTGAATTTTTACTTGTCAGTACCACCACGTCCACTTGCACCAGCAACAGAAATACTAAAAAATGTAAACTTTTACATTCTTGGGTTGAATTTCTAAAAAGCTGAACACGTAATTTTCCATCAAGTAATAGGCAAAATACCTACCAATTTTCATGTTTCTGAGTAACGGAATTCCTATACCTACTACAAAGGATACATTTACAAAAATACTGAAGTTTTATTTATTTACCGACCGAAAAACTAAATACCTAAAATCCCTAGGTATCAAATTTTACTGGTTTAACTTTAAGTTAAATCGAAAACTAAACTAGAAACTACTATTTTATCCCCTTAGAGCAGCTATTCTGCAAGTGTGCTCCAGTGCTCTGGGGGCTCCGCGACAATACTGGTCATATAAAAAATTGGTTGTCTGTAAAGTCGGTTTACTGACGATAGTTGAACGTGACAACGTCTTAAGAAAATACTGATGGAATGGTAGCATTTTGATACTCGATCAAAACATGTAAATGTACTATAGTATAGCAGCTGTCCACGCAGACGCATCGCTCACTCAAGTAGGAGAGAGACGGATGTCGAGCGCTCTCGCTTGCACTTCAAGCCTTACATGGAACGCCTCAGAGCGAGGTAACGCCGCATGACGTCATGTTTTTTCGTGCGTGCAGCCGGCTTTATCGAATTATAAGACGTTGTCACGCACGTCAAAAAATAAAGGTTCAGTACCTAAACATGGTTGTGGAGAAAATTATACATTTTAATAAGTTATATGGCAGTCAATAATCATATCAATTTTAAGTAGACAATCTTCATAACTCGAACTGCAAGGTGCGTTGTGGTCCACGGAACCAAACTACTTCTCTACTACCTTTTAATTTTCTGTAGAGGGGGACTGGCGCAGGTGAGTGCTAGAATACCTTCTTACTTGTTCCTAAGAAGAGAAATAAATTCAATAACTGCAGAAGGACAAAATGCCCAGTGCGACTGTCAAACCAGATATTTAAATTAATTTCGTGTATTTATAGATAGCTTCAGCCCACGGCTTCACACACGCTTTTCAAGTAGCCATGTAGGTACGGAATACCGTTCGTTTAGCTCCCTGCCAAATTTCATTAAGACCCGTTTAGCCGTTTAGGCGTTAAAAAAAGCGTATCAACACCTATTAGTGTTGATACGTTCTCTTTTCCCAACAATCGCTAGAAATGACGCAAAATTTTTGCGGCTCGCTACGCTCGCCGATATTTTTGCCTTGGCTTTCTTCTCTTCTTCTAAATATTTCCATGTCCAAAAGGTTTAAGAACCGCTATCTCATAGAATGATTGTTTTTCGGCGCAACGCCGCCGCACTGCCGTCTCTCCTCCCGCGCCGCCCGCGCGTGACTCGATGACTTTTTTGTAAAAAACATTTTATAAAATATTTTGATATTATAAAATATTTTGCAAAAAATAAAGATTTTTTAAGCATAAAAACTTTATTTTTTGTTTTTCTGTAATTTTAACCCTTTCTCCAATCTTTGTCAAAATGCCCCCCCCCCCCCCCCAAAATTAGATCCTGGATCCGCCCTTGCGTGGTAGACTTCCAGGTCGATCGAAGGTCTAGCGGTCGCAGGCTCTGAGGCTAGGAGCAGGGTTATAAGGTTGGCACCCTATTATGTGTTTTTGTTTGTAATGACTTTTTCTGTTAATATTCCGGTTTTCCCTTCTTCTTATTGTAAATTGAAATGAACGTGTTCGTGATGATGGGCAGAACTTGCAGTTCACGTAGTGTCAGTGAATTATTTAAGAGAACAATTTACGTATTCTTTGAGATGTAGTCAACTGTCGAAACACAGCAAGCTCTTGAAAGACAACGAATTAAAGAATAGGACTTTATCATCGGTTTTGAATATCGATTTAGATGACAAGGCATGGTCGCATGCCTCGCTGCCTGTCAGATTGGGAGGCTTCGGTATACGCAAAATTTCTAGTGTAGCCCTACCAGCGTTCTTGTCTTCTGTCTACAGCACTATTTCTTTAGTTCAAAATTTTTTAAAGCCATCTCGTTTGGTCCCACTGGAATGTCATTGAAAATTTCATTTTTAAACGAAGCTCGAACGGCTTGGCATAGTGCTTGCCCAGATGCTGCTCTCCCAAAATCACTTTTGTCCCAACTGCAATGGGACGGGCCCAGTGGCGGATTTGCCGTAAGGCCCAGTAGGCCCGGGCCTAGGGCGGCCAGATATTAAGGGCGGCAAATCGTGCCAAAAAGAAGGAAAATTTATAAAAAAATATTTTCAAAAATTATTTTCTACCACAATGGTTTTCTACCGAGCCATACCTGGCAACCCTAAGCGGCCGCCCGCATTCTACCAACCTTCTAGCCGTTAAAATAGCCAACCAACCTTCGAAGGAGTTTCGAAAGTTGTGGCAAATTCAAAATTAAAACCGGAGCGCGCGATAGCCCGCGAAATCGGTTTTTATGCGACATTTTTATGCGACATTTTTACGCGCATTTTTATGATCTGGCTGTACGTGTGAGTTGTTTGGTATTAGATATTTTGCAGTTGCAAACTCGCCTGAAACGGAGAAGGAGTCCTAAACTAGAGCAAGCCAGAAGCTTATCAAAACAGCAGAATGTTATCAGAGGCAAGCAGAGCGTGCTGCGATAATTTAGTGGTTTCGTTAGATTTTTGGAGTGTTTGGAAAACTGACCTCAAACGAGGGATGAGCCCATGACAAGAGGCAGACAGTGTTAAGTTGCCGGCAAGTTGAGCGAGCTGCGACAATTTTTTGGTTTTTGTTAGATTTTGGGCAACTTTTTAGAAAATTTGGCAAAGTGACCTAAAGCGGGCCGGGTTTTGAGCTTTGGATCATAGTCAGAAGGAACAAATGTTATCAGCGACCAGACCTTTTTGTACTGGTTGACAAAGTGACCTCGCAGATTATTTGTTATACCTATTTTGTGCTTTTTATTATGGTGGCTGGATTGATAGAAACTGACAATAGCGGACCAGCCAGACCAATAAAATTGGGAACGTTGCCTCTGTGCTAATCAAAACACAGAGCACAAATAACAGTAATATCGGCGAGCGGAGCGAGCCGCGATTTTTTTTATTGCTGCAGTTGGTAACCATAATCAATGTAACGGAAGTAAACAGGACAATATAATCATCAAGCTGTGGGTTGCAATTTTTTAAGTACCTAAACTAAGATTTGGGGGGGGGGGGGGCATGACCCCCGTGACCCCCCCCCCCCTGGGACCGCGCCTGATTCCGGTATTCTTTTTCGAGAGTAGGTATGTACCTACCTACCTATGTATGAGGTTATTTTGTACAGTCAAAACGGGTGGATGGATTTCAACATGTGAGAAGTCATATGAATCGTCATAACAGTGGAACTGAACAAGAATTCATCATTGTTAATAACTCAATCAACGATACTCTGGATACACGATAGTACCTACCTACAACTTAAAATTTTGATCGTCTACTTCATGTTTAACAAACAGAGGTGTCCGTCAAGGTAGCGTACACATAATCGATATCACGTTTGTTGATATGCCAATAAACTCTGCATAAACAGTGTAGAATTAGTGCAAAAGTAAAATAAATAGTGCCTCTTTGGTTTAAGAAATAATGACCATTCTTAGTGGGTACGCTACCTTGACGTCAAGGCAGCGTACCCATTAAAAAACGAAATAATTCCTATAGAAAACGAGCTTTTCTTACTATAAATGCTATACGTAAAAATACTGCGAGAAATACTGCTTCTGCCTGTGGTCATACTTTATGCAATTTCGTAGTGCAACAATATAAAAAGTTGATGTGAAGTGCTAGGAACAAATGCATTTTGGTACAGTCGCACACAACAAATAATAAACACCAATGCAAAATCCGGATAATACGCATTTCATCATTCACACATCCGGATATTAATTCGAATGAAATGTCAAATTTAAACAACATCTTTTAACTAGCTCTTGTTTGCGGTTTCGCACGCAATTTCTTAAGTGTCAGTAGTTGGTATAGCGTGTACCAGTTTAGACACTTGGCATTACAGTGTATCTGGCTATTCAACTAGTCTTCAACTACTTTCAACTAGGCTATTCACTTGAAGAAGGCAGTTCCACGAAGTAGCGTTTGAACCTTTTGAACCCACCGAAAACTCATTGAACGACTACCTGAACAGATATGTGCGCGGGAGACGCGGTGTATGGTGTGGCACGGGGCTACCCCCGTCGTATTTATGCTTAATGCCTACTAATTCTACACTTCACACGGATAAACCAGGCTACCCCCGTCGTATTTATGCTTAATGCCTACTAATTCTACACTTCACACGGATAAACCAAAGAGGCAGTATTTATTTTACTTTTGCACTAATTCTACACTGTTTATGCAGAGTTTATTGGCATATCAACAAACGTGATATCGATTATGTGTACCTACGCTACCTTGACGGACACAATGTGCTTGCTTATCCAGTATCTGTGTTTGCCATTTTTTCTAAACGTAGGTAATGAGCAATAATCAATCTTCTTTTCCTATGAAGAATGTAATTTTCCTCTGGACTCTTGTCATAGCTCTTCTCATGTTCTTCTTTCACGTCCGTCCGATCCACTCGACACCCCAGGACAAAGTGATCATCACTAACGTAGTTTCGGTAGTAATCGGCCTAAGAAATAAAAAGCGAATAATTTCTGATTTCTAATTTCGTAATCTTTAATACGTTTTACAGTGACAAAATAATTTAGGTAGGTAGGTACTGCATGCTTCAAAGGTGTGGCCCGCGAGCTGTCAGTTATCCAATGCGGTCAATTTATACATCAGCCCCAGCCCATTTATGGGCTTTCTCGTAAGCTAATAAAGCTTGTTTATGTTTATGAAGGGCAACCAACTAAGAAGAAGTAACACAAGAGATAATTATTATTATATTATTATTGGGTTAAGATCTGATCGTCTCGGTTTAAAACCGGTAAAATCCAAAACGCACGGGTCTAAGCCAAGTGCACTTCAGAAGGAGAAACTACTTGGAAGCTCATTTTGCAGGAATTTCCTGACGATCCTACAGGTGTTTATATGACATCCTTTTGCATTAGTATGTAAGTGTTTGTGGGTAGCTAAACAATCAAGGATTGGAAAAGCTGTTTCGGAAATTATTATAATGTATTAATTATTATTTTGATGCTGTTCAAAATGGCTTACGATCTAAATGTACTTAAATTGTAATTTGTGCTGTTCGGCAGTGGTGGCACGGTAATATTATCCTATACAGTATTTGAACTCGGCCGTATCTTTGAAATAAATGCCTACAGCCGCGCGGTAGGTAAACATGCGATAGGGCTGCCCGCCTCCACCATTTTAATCATATTTTAATTACATTTGCCTACTTTGTGTTTCCATTTAGTTTTGTGATTGTAAATATAGGTAGGTACTTTTTTTATATAAACAAATAAAATACTTTGTGAATTGAATGGGAAGTGTTCAATAAAAATGCGTGTTGTTTTTTGATTGGTAGATTTAATTAAAAAACCTGTTTATGTTTGAATAACAAATCGGTCTTATAAATTTGCGACCGAAAAATATTTGTGCCTCGACTGAGACGTACAAAATGCTTTATTATTAAATTTTAGGAGATTTTTTTGGAGAAAAAGGAATATATTTTACTTGGTTATAGATACCTGCAGCTACTTTATTAAATATGTAAGTACCTGAACTTATTTTTAGAGAAAAAATCGCGCGTTAAAAAACATCACACCATCCGTTCGTCACTGCGGCACAGCCGCGAGCGACTGTCTGCATGCTGAGCGCATGCCGAGATCGAGGCGCGTAGGTATAGCTCGCGTTTCGTCCGTTTGTATGAAGTCGGATTACTTATAGGATAGGTAATATTACCTTGGTGGTGGGGTCCAAAACTGCAACATCATTATCATTGCTGTTTATTTCACAGGTTCAACTCGGAAAAGCTTACGGAATTGCTACTTAGGTATTAGCACCCTACTCGATATGTCAATTTCAGCGCCTGAATATATGATTTGTCTATTGGACGAACTGCAAATGACTAGAAATACGTTGGCAATGTGGACAGGTTTGGCGCAGGCGTCTAAGAAAGCTAACCTGAGCCTGGAAGCCTACATTAACATACTGCGATGGCCTTTCAAGACCGTTCTCTTTAAACACTTACTTCAAAAGAGCTATTCTTTTGAAGTAAGTGTTTAAAGAGAACGTTTCTGTGGTTTAATTTACCTAGTATTATGATTAACGGGTGACTGAGCGAAGTATTTATCGTAGATATTAGCGCAGCCAGCGCAATGAGGATCAGTAAAGTTAGGTACCTACTTATAGCAATTTCAATAGAACTAGTATCCACATTATTTGACATAAGTTATATCAAACATAACATAAGTAAGACACGACATGATATATCGCACCTTTATTTTCAAACCGTCCCTAAACAAAAAACCGGTTTTATGGGTATTAACGTTTTAAGTTTTGAAAATTTCAAATTCTTATCTAATGTACCCAGACACCTGAGATTGGTAGTTGTTTAAAGTGTTTATTTTATTTGGTTGTTAGACTAACTATTGGTATTCAAATTTATTTATAATTATGCTTCAAAGATATTTATTTATGAGATTTAAAAAAAGTTTGTTTTAGTGTCGCTTTTCCAGTAACGTTAATTGCATTTCTACATAGCACCTTTTCGGCAACAATGTCATTATTTACTTAATGCCACTATTGATTATCTTGTTTTATACGATAAAGTACAGATAATTATCCATTAATGACACAAAAATAACCAAGTTATGAATAAAACATTTTTAATTTAATCAGACTTTTATTTTCATTGGTTAGGAACAGACTTTTATTTTCTTCATCACTTATTCTTAATTATCATTACCATATTTATGAATTACAAAACGATTCGCACATAAAATTATCTGAATAAAAAATGACACTAATAACTTTTATCAAACATAATTATTAGTCATAAAAATTTTCTTCAAATCGTCATTAAAGAAAATACTACATTATTCCAGTAAAAATATCAGAATACTTACAATTAAACTTGCGGAAAAACGTTTTTATCCAAAAAATGTCACTATGCAGCACAGATTCACATCGAAAGTTGTAAAATTCTCTTCGTCGGGACCAATAATGACGGTTTGCCGTGTACAACAAGAGTGCGCCCCTCCAAAAGACAAAGTGACACTAGCACCCTCTAGCGAACGTGATTGGAAATTGACCATGGGTGTCTTTGCATTGTATATAGCTCGATGTAATGCGTCAGATGGCGCTCATAACAAAAAATATCCGTTTTTTGTATAGTGACGGTTTGAAAATAAAGGTGCGATATCTTTTTAAATTATCCAAATCGGACCATTACGTACGAAGTTTGACTAAATTAGGTACTAGCGAAGTTCACTGCATGACTTGCGGCGGCGGGTGCGTGTGAGGTCACTCGTTCGGTCGCCGCCCGTAGGCAGATATCAGTTTTTAGTGATTTACTACGAAACTATAAATTTAGGAAAAAAATGACAGAACCAGATAGACTCAGTTTTGAGACTACCCGACCATTGTGCAGTCCATGGTCGACAGCGACAAGTCTGCCCTGACCATTCTGTGGCCGATGTAGGAGAGCCTTGTTTACTCGTCCCACGGCGTCCTCCCACACGGGCGCCCCGTCAAGCGCCATCGACCGCACCACCTGCACGTAGAGCCGTCTACAGGCCGCGTTCGGTCCACCAACGTTCGGCAGTAGGCGGCCAAGGCCACGAGAGTCGCCGGAAATGCGCAGGACACTGGCATTCTGGACCGCCTACTAGGTAGGTTACTTGTAGACGTCTACTTGATGTGAATAATCATGTTCCGGCAGATAAACAGGACACTGGCATTCTGGACCACCTACTAGGTAGGTTACTTGTAGACTTCTACTTGATGTGAATAATCATAATTCGGCAGATGCACAGGACACTGGCATTCTGGACCACCTACTTGGTAGGTTACTTGTAGAATTCTACTTGATGTGAGTGAAGAGTTTTGGCCGAAGGGTGTCAAATTCCGACGGTTCACTGGCCGCCTGCAAGGGGACACCGCCGTGCACCGTCGTCAGCTGACACCCTGATTGCGTCATACACGTCGACGCCGCAAATTTAGAACGTGTGCAATTTTATTTAAAATAAGTTTTTATATTTTTATGTATGTTAGATTTAAGGTATATATTCATATGGACCGTAGAATAAGTTAATAAGATCTGTACTTGTTCTAATGTTGTCTGAAATAAATGTATTATTATTATTATTATTATAATCATAATTTGGCAGATGCACAGGACACTGGCATTCTGGACCGCCTACTAGGTAGGTTACTTGTAGACTTCTACTTGATGTGAATAATCATAATTCGGCAGATGCACAGGACACTGGCATTCTGGACCGCCTACTAGGTAGGTTACTTTTAGACTTCTACTTGATGTGAATAATCATAATTCGGCAGATGCACAGGACACTGGCATTCTGGACCGCCTACTAGGTAGGTTACTTGTAGACTTCTACATGATGTGAATAATCATAATTCGGCAGATGCCCAGGACACTTTCATTCTGGACCGCCTACTAGTACTAGGTAGGTTACTTGTAGACTTCTACTTGATGTGAATAATCATAATTCGGCAGATGCACAGGACACTGGCATTCTGGACCGCCTACTAGGTAGGTTACTTGTAGACTTCTACTTGATGTGAATAATCATAATTCGGCAGATGCACAGGACACTGGCATTCTGGACCGCCTACTAGGTAGGTTACTTGTAGACTTCTACTTGATGTGAATAATCATAATTCGGCAGATGCACAGGACACTGGCATTCTGGACCACCTACTAGGTAGGTTACTTGTAGACTTGTACTTGATGTGAATAATCATAATTCGGCAGATGCACAGGACACTGGCATTCTGGACCGCCTACTAGGTAGGTTACTTGTAGACTTCTACTTGATGTGAATAATCATAATTCGGCAGATGCACAGGACACTGGCATTCTGGACCGCCTACTAGGTAGGTTACTTGTAGACTTCTACTTGATGTGAATAATCATAATTCGGCAGATGGACAGGACACTGGCATTCTGGACCGCCTACTAGGTAGGTTACTTGTAGACGTCTACTTGATATATGTGATATATTAACCTATTTTAGTCTACTGCTAGACATAAGCCTCCCCTAGTGAGCGCCATAGCGCCCTGTCTTCAGCTTGCCGCATCCAGCATCTCTAACCCCCCCGTAGACCCTGCACGATTTATACACAATTTACCTAGGTATTAAATTTACCTAGGTTTTGCTGCTCTATGGTTAAAACTTAGTTGAAAATTATTATAATGTACTCGACGCCCGAAATGCAACAAAAGGCTTAGCTATTTTTTTCGCCAGGTAGCAGAACGCACGAAACGTGACTTATTCGGTAGTTTACTCCAAAATGACGACGCACGAAATGCAACTAATCCACCTACCTAATATAGATACTTATATTAAAAGTGTAACAGGTCCAATTATACACCGCCACCGTTTCATAATATGAGAGAAACTGTGGGTAAATGTGAAATAATAAGTAAGTATTCAGTATTCCGTATTTTTATTGCGAAACAAAAATATTACACACAGTAAGTATTAATGTACCCTGTCAGGTAGGGTATGGCAATATATCTTAATCTAGGGACTTAAAATAAGGACTGAATTTGTGGCCGCATCAGCGCTGCCAGCAATCGCTCACCGTTTGTAAGCTGAAACAATTGGTACACCATTAAATTCTGCAGAAAACATTAAGCCATTTCTTCGTGATATCTTAGCAACTTTTTTATTAGACAAAACTAGTAATCTGCCCTGGCTTCGCACGTATAGCAGACTGTATAACTCTTGGCCTCCTTCTCAAAACTGTTTTTACCTAACTGCAGGATCTGCCCGAGGTAAGTGTACTCGGAAACGATTTCGAGAAGGTGACCATGGTACGACCTCCGGTCTTGAATCAATGTGGCCATTTATCATGATTTTGGTTTTTTCCAAATTCATGCCAAGACCGATGCATTGCGAGGCTGAAGCTAGGCCGTCCAACATCTGGTTCAGCTCCTCTAGCGACTCCGCCATTAAAACTATGTCTATAATCTAACTATGAATGCCCGTAGCTTGCTAGGCGGGGGTCGAGGACGATGCCAAGGTAGCGCATTGTTGACCCGACATCGATCAACACTCCACCCCACCCACCATCAACATCATACGAGCACTAGCCGGCGCGGCGGCCTCTTCCGCCGCCCGTGGAAGCACAGGGCCTCTCTGCGGCCATGCTGCCCATGCCCATACAGCACAGCCGCACGCCTCAGTTGCGATGCCTCCCATACGACACCGCAAAATCAATTTAATTTAGGAAATATCTATCTACCTCAAACTGTCGCTATTACGTGTCATCACTGAGTGACTGATTTGACATAACATAAAAATATTTAGGTACCTTCTACAGTAGGCCAGCACGGGAATTGTTATCTAGGGTAGAATAGACGATATTGACATCGCATCGTCATACATTGCGTACATTATTGAAGTTGAAGGGATGAATTTCAAATTAAAACTTTTAAATCCATCATGGTTATTAACACTTAAGTCATTAATTATTTTATTATTGCGATAGCGGAGCATCTTCTCGAGTCTGGTTCAAACCACTGGATTGAGTTACACAATCCACAAGTAATCTCAACAGAGCGACATTACATACCAAGATTGGTACAAGAAGCCATTGAGATTACCAAACACAGGAACTTCAACCGAGAAGAAGGTTTCCAATTATCCGGAACCTGGAATCCTGTTGTGAGAATGTGCAAAAACCGAAGAAGTGATGTACCAACCGGGCCGCGTTCTGATACCGTTAGTGTTGTGTGTCGTGATCGAGTTGCGTTCGATAATGAAGCCGGTGGTAGTAGTAACGTTCGTAGCAAAAGACAAAAAATGAGGGTAGATAGATATATCTGCCAATAACAACTCACTCGCAGTGCCGTCAGTTATTCCGTGATCATGGCGCATGAAACTGTGCCGAAATATTGGAAAGCTCAAAACTCATATCATGGTAAATATCCCGTTGTTAATGACTTTAGAATTTCAAATTATTTACGCATTCGATGACAAAGTGACGTAATTTTTCTCTATTCTACTCAAGTCAACAATCCCCGTGCTTGCCCTACAGTACAGGCCTACAAACGTTAAATATCGAATATAGGTAAAATCCTTGGCCAAATTAAAAGGAAAGTTAAAATCTTGAGATCAAGAAAAGATCATGATTTTTAGGGATATGCAGTAAAAAAAAAATAACGTTTCTTCCTCAGTGTGTGGAGTTAAGGCAAGACTATAGCTATCATCGCTCCAGAATGTGATGAATGAGAAACAACACAGAGAAACAAAGAGAAAAGTATTTACGATATATATGTCGTGGCCATATCCTAGAATTGATCACTTCATGATGTGACCGACCATTTCATGAAATGGTAGAATTTCATGACATGGCCAGCTAAAACTGACTATATCGATATCGTTTAAGCATCAACGTTTAATGATATTTCCATCAACGTTTGGCCATATCATTTATGTAGGGTTTCCATGACATCAAAAGGTTTAAGGCTATGGCGCTCATTACGGGAGGACTATGTCCAGCAGTGGACTAATATATACTGATGATGATGATGATGAAAAGGTTTAATGAAAAATTCGAATTAGGAAGGAACTTTATATTTAAAAATTGCTTAATGCAGTTGGCTTTCAGTTTAGTTAGACATTATGCTTGTTTTTCGAGTGACTTTTATAAAATTCCTGTAGTTTTTTATCGTAATGGCTCCTTACTTCATTTTTGTCTTCTATTTGCACATTATTATTCGCTTTTTTAACTAAATAATTGTCCGCCGACATGATGCATCACAGAACAGAAACAAACAAACACTCAAAAACCACAGATGTCAAAAACAAAACAATATCAGCGCCTCTAACGGTGGATAATGTAACTATTTTATGATATTGTTTGACCTTATCATGAAGTAGCCGTGCGTTTAGCTTTTCATATCGTTAAACGCTGATTATTCATTGATCTGGCCTGACTACATCATGATATGGCCAGCGCGTATTTTCCATTTCATGAAATTCTACCATTTCTTGAAATGGTCGGTCACATCATGAAGTGATCAATTCTAGGATATGGCCACGACATATATATAACTAATAAAGTTAAATTTAATAATCTAAATTTTACTTTTACTATTAGGCACTTGTAATATTTGGTACCAGACGAACTCTTTTGCATTGGGGCTCGTAGAACCGGAATCAGAAAATGTAACGGATGTAGATCTAAGTAATAAGCGTAGTGGAATGGAAGAGGATCTTGTGCCTCTCGGCGCTGAAATAGAAGTGCCATACCAGTTGGCCTCAAGTCTTGCACCTCGAGTTGGTGCTTTTCTTCTTGTGAATCAGCAGCCTCTATCTTAATCTTATAGTTGTCACATTTTCTACATGAATCGGATATAGGTGTGTGGAATTATTAGTTGAAGTGTTCATTAAATATTTTTCTGAACATAAAATCTGACACTCTCTAAACTCTGGCTGGAGTATCAGTACATGTTATACATTTTTGGCAAATTTAGATCTGGAGTTAATAAGTTTCTGTTCATGCTCTTGTGTAGTGTAGGTATAATGTGTGTGATTCATATTTTGGAAATCTATCCATGAATGTTTTCACTTTTTGAAGTTTTTCTTCACTTGTCTTATTGACAGGTAGGTACATGCTATTGATGGAATTTGGAAGATAATAGGTACACTCTGGTATTGGAACGTCTAGGTTTTACTTCTACCAATGAAAAATGGTATGATGGCTGTAAATAAAAAATTTCATGGCATAAAACCTGTCGAAAAGATTTTTTTGCTGTGTAGCATCTATTTTATGGTAGCATTTTTGTGCACAGTTGAATGGGATGTTTGTGTTATTTTTGGAAGGTACCTACAGTCATTCCCTTATTATTGATAATAATATATTCTTTTCCTTTAGCACGTTTCTGCTTACGTATATTTCTTTTTCACTTACTTGGCTGTCGTACTCGCTTCCTCGACTTTTTTTGGTAGTTTGCAGAGTTTTCGGTGTTTTGACCGTTACATGGAGGCCGATTTTCTAAATCTAAAATATCAAGTAGCTCCGTAGAAGTTGGTGATGGCGATCTTGTTGGTAGATATTCCGAGCCTGAATCCTGATATGGATCAGCCTCATCCTCGCCAAAGATTTCTGAAAAACACATTAGCATGGAACACTGTTTTCAACACACATTAAGACAAAACATTAAACATTTGTATGTTTGAACTTTGACTTACCTTGTATTGTGTTTTCAATAAGTACTGTTTCTGGTTCCGAATTATTCATTTTCAATTAAAGTTTAACATAATTTTATGGAATAAACGTACATAATATTTACATCAAAACAACCACCGAACAACCAACATTCTCTCAGTCAGTGGTCACTGGTCTTCATTCAAAATTCGTTCGACTCTACGTTGCTCTACGTTGTCAAATGCAGGCAGGAAACGAACTAGAGTTTTTTTTTCCGGTTTCTACATCGAGAAAAGCTTTCTTCAAGTCATGTGCTGTATTCAGTATTCAGTATTCAGTACTTTATTGCGAAAACAAAAATATTACATATAGTAAGTATTCATGTACCCTGTCAGGTAGGGTATGGCAATATATCTTAATCTAGGACTTAAGTTTAAGGACTAAATTAAGTATTTTGTATTTTATACAAAATTAGTAGATCTTTTATGAACAATAAATAACATTTGTGTAGTTTAGAATTATATAAATTTACTTTGGTAGGTACAATAACACTTTTTAACAAAATAGTTTACTTTTTATAAATTTGTGTGACTAGGTTATACTTAACATCTTATAATTAATCAATATATAACCTATTATATTATTAAGAACACTTCGAAGCTCTTCCGTTGTTAAAAAGAAAATGTAGGGATTCTATCCTAATAGTTTGTCTTCAAAAAAGTCTTTTATGTCATAATAGCATTTTTTAATAAGCAATTCTTGTAGTTTTGATGCGAATATATGGTGTTTGGGTTCAGATTTAAGGAATGTTGGTAGTTTATTATGTATTTTAATGGACATGTAATAAGGGCTCTGTCTGTATAGTTCAAGTCTAGGTATTGGAAGGATGAGGTTTGTTTTTCTTCGTGGATTTTTATCAAATTGGTATAAATTCAGGTTTTTTCTAACAAATAATGCTGTTTCATATATATAAAGGCTAGTCAAAGTTAGTAATTTTTGTTCTATAAAATGTGGTCTACAGCTGGTGCGTCTTCTGATATTAACAATAATACGTAGGCATTTTTTCTGCAATATAAATAATTGGTTTGTATCTACACTGTTGCCCCAGATTACTATGCCATAGCGTAGCCATGAATAAGCATATGCATAGTAGGCAGATAAAGCTGTTTTAATGTTTGTGTCACTTTTTAAGATAGATAAGGCATAAATAAATTGTGATAGTTTGCTTTTGGTTTTTTCTATATGTCCTTTCCAATTAAGGTGAGTATCAATTTTTAGGCCTAAAACGGTATGATCTTGGACTTCTTCAATATTGAGGCTACTTGTTAGTGGAGATAGATCTAGAGGTGTTTTCTGGTACGGGGTAAATTGTATGATTTTTGTCTTTTTTGTATTTGCTTCCAAATTGTGAGCTTCTAACCAGGTGATTATGTTATGAAAACTTTCTTTTATTCTGTTAAGTGAAATTTTATGGGGGGGGGCATTTGAAAAGAAGGGACACATCGTCTGCAAAAAGGATGCAGAAGGAGTCAGCAATTTTAGGCAGGTCATTTATGTAGATTAGGAACAGAATGCATCCTAAAACACTTCCTTGTGGAATTGAATTGTTTATGGTAATTGTTTTTGATTTTACTGTTTGTATAATCCCTGAATTTTTACAACAATGTTCAATTTGGACAAACTGTTTCCTGTCTAGGAGGTATGATTTCAGCCAATTTAGTATTTTTCCCCTGATTCCGATTTCAAAAAGTTTGGTTATAAGTATTTTATGGGAGACTTTATCATATGCCTTACTCATGTCTAAGAGTATACCTATTGCATAGTATTTGTCTCTAATATAGTTAAGGGTTTCGAGGTTGTACTTAAAAATAGCAAGAGTTGTTGAGGAGTTTTTACGGAAGCCGTATTGATTTTCACTTAGGAGATTATATTTTTCTAAGTAGTTATAAATGCGGTCTGATATTGCACGTTCAAATATTTTAGACACTACCGGTAGTAGGGCAATAGGTCTGTAATTACTCATGTTGGAGGCCTGTCCACCTTTTTTGAAAATTGGTCGAATTTTAGCTATTTTGAGGCGTTCTGGGAAGCACTCTTCATTGAAAGACTGATTTATCAAGAAAGTTAACGGAGGTGTTAATTCTTTAATACAGGATTTTACCAAAATATGCCATCTATTCCGCAGCTATATTTATTATTAAGTTTATTAATGAGTCCGCTCACTTCTCTATTGCTGTCGCTCAGAGAGCCTTGTTCGCTTCTCAAGAGCTGTTCGTTAGCCTGTTGGCTGTTCTGGTCTTCTTGAGAAATGACTTCGGAGGGCTCCAGGAGCACCCGGGGAAGGGGTCACCACGGAGTTTTTGCATCCGGCGGTCTTGTGTGCAGAGGAGCGAGTCCGTTGAGGTGTACGTGGCGAGAGTTGTCCGCACGATCGTACATTTTGCGCGCCAGCTTTACCACAAACTCCTTAACTGTGCTAAGTTGCAGGTCACGTGCGATGACGCTGTTTCGCGCCCGGCGCCTGTACAGACTCTGAGAGCAATGTTTTGCTGGGCTTGGATTCTTTTCTGATTTGTTGCAGAGCACAGGGAGTACCATGCTGGTGCTGCATATGTGAGTCTCGATCGAATGTAAACAAGTCTTGTAGACCCCTATCTTTGTTTTTAGTAGCAGTTTGGATTTCAAGATTGGTCGGAGCATGACTCGAGCTCCGCGTGTTTGTCGTAACGCGCGCTCCACCTGTGCGTTTATCGACACCGACCTGTTTATGTCAATACCCAGATATCGAACGGAGGTTTGCCAATCCAGAGCTTGTCCTCGTAGTTCTAGGGGTGGTAAAACTGTGCGCTAACGGGTGACAAGCAGTGCTGCCGTCTTTCCAGCATTGACTGCAATGCGCCATCTGTCTAACCAAGCTGGTAGGAGGTTCAGCAAGCGCTGCATCTGTGTGTTCGTCTGGTGGTTTTAGTTGCGTCTATTTCTTAGGGAATTAGACCGATAACAGGGGACAACCACGTGAAGAATACCCCACCAGGCTTGCCTTAGGGATCGGCGACTGTTGCGCTACTCTCCCCTAAGGCCGCGCCTTACATTTCTTGAGGAGCCATGTAAGGCAGGTCTGTATCTATACTAAGCAAGCAGCTAGACTAGGTGACTATGGAAGCAAAGCAAGCTAGGCAGTGCAACTATTAAAGCATTTTGAGGTTTTTGTATCATTTAAACCAAATAAAACATAATTATTATTAATCGCTACCTACTTAAATTAAATTCCTATTTATTCCAGTTCTTCTAGCGTGATGTGTGTAGGTATTTTGTTATATTTATTGCATTTAATACTTTATTACATAATTTTTATCAAAAAAATCATATGTAAGTAATGGATTTTATCAGCCATATAAAGTTTTTATTCATTTATCTGTAAGCCCCGCAGCCGACTGTGCACCGCTAAAAAAGCAAGATC
The DNA here is from genome assembly GCA_963564075.1 of Eupithecia subfuscata. Taxonomy (NCBI): domain Eukaryota; kingdom Metazoa; phylum Arthropoda; class Insecta; order Lepidoptera; family Geometridae; genus Eupithecia; species Eupithecia subfuscata. Next base: position 625,830 of record OY751123.1, read on the forward strand.
ATCGTGAAGGGAATACAAGCGCGGTCGCCTTTACAAAAATCGACGTGCGAGGAACAATTCACTTCTGTACTCGTCTGTACTTTAAAATGTATATTCAGAGCCAAATAGAACTAGATACATTAAAAGCCGTCACACACAAAAGCCGGAGGCGGACGGTAGCCGGCATAATTGAAACCACTAAATTCCATGGCGGGGCTGCTAACTTGACGGACACTTTTAAAACTTTTAAAGTTATCCGAAGCTCATACGCCTTTCAATGAAAAGAGAACAACGACGACCTTCCTTCGGTCATGGAAAGAGGTAATTTCGTTCGTCCAAGGACGCCACTGACGATGACATATTTGACAATGAAGACGTTGTGGCGCTTCTAAACGGGCTATACTCTCGCTATACTTTACTGCAATTTGTAGCTGCAATACATGTGTCTGGTATGGCCCGGCAACATTGCCAGCAACACCAGACACACTATGCAATCTTGCAGTAATGGCCCGGCAATCATTGCCAAACATTTTCGGTGTGGCCCGTATAGCCGGTATTGCGGGCAATACCGGCCATACATGGCCGAGCGATTGCTGACCGATCGATCTGAACTGCAATATTGCCGGGCTAGTTCTATTGTTGTTTCAGTCGCTTCCTATTGTAACGGCATAGTGCATCTTTTTCTACCGACATGAAGTTTGTTATGAGTGATGCTTTGACTAATTGCTATGTTCTGTTCTTCTGTGCTTTGTTGTTTGTTTTGATTTGAAGACTACTTGTTAGTTTTTTTTGAGGTTATCTATACTTATAATAAAACTGTAACAGGTCCAATTCTGTACATTGAAGATATTTAGAATTCTTTTTTTGGAGGGCACTCTATTATCGATACTGAGGCCAAAACTGTATTTTTTTTCATTCATGTCTGTCTGTCTGTCTGTCTGTTTCTTAAACGCGCATCACGCCGAAACTACTGAAGCTATTGAAATTGCTTTTCTCATGTTTGTATCATTTCTTTTTATTTTCGGTCCGATTTTGTTTAAAAGAAACTCGAAGTCACCCTTCGACATTCTAGTAGGTAAAGTTTGTCCTAAAGTTTGTGAATAATTTTTCATCAAGGCTTATTTCCAGACTTACTTAAATTGTCTAAAGTTTCACGCATATTTAGGTAAGGTCGAATCCACAATCTCTCTTTTTTCTTTTTTTCTTTTAAAATAATGTAAGCCGCTGCGACAAGTGTGATTTCGTCAGCCATTGTTGCCGATTTGTGTAGGGTCAGGTGGGGTAAATATGAGACAAAAAGGTAAACTTTTAAGTATTAATGCTGATAAAGTTATTTTTAACTATCTTTCAAGCAATTGCATTTTGCACTCCCTAATTTCCTACAATAAATTGCTACCAGTTATCTGTAAATTGCTATCTATGTATTACAAAACGATAAAATGTGTGTCTTATATTTTACCGCTACTTTGGGGTAAATATAAGACACCGTAGTGTAAAAACAAGCTTATTACTTCAATAGTTTAAGTAATTTTGAACTGGCTGGGTTGTCATGAGACAGAGCGGGAAAAATTAATACGAAAATATAATTCAAAAAGTAGGAAATATTTTTATTTGGTATAACTTTTTTGAAAATTCAGTTATAGACAATATTTTGCTCGGCACTTATAGTCTTTGGAATGGTAATATTATTATTAGAACATAAAATAAAGTGACAAATGTTTTAGTTGTAATACTTATGTATCTAAAAGAACAAAATATCAGCACCAAATGAAATGGTTACATCAAAATTTGTAATTATAAAAAAATCTTAAAGGAAAGGTAATTATGAGACGTTTTTAAACTACTTAAAATTATATTTTTCGAGATCGATATCGAACATGTTTTTCAGAGATAGCAATTTTATGATAATTTCGTCTTTGCGAATCCTCTTCCTTGCTTCGGATTGTTGAGGTTGTGAATTTTGCGCCATATTAATGATTTATTTAGGTTATACTTCTATCCGACTTCCCTGATGGATAATTCACCACTTTGTACCTCACAAAGTGGTGAATTATCCTTCAGAGAAGCCTTCTAGGGCTTCGCTCAACATCAATTTGGTATAGGACTTTGGCACTGGCACGTAGTTCCTCGGCATCATGATTTGCTGCTATGGGCAGCTGTCTCATTTTTACACTTCGTAGTGTCTTATAATTTCCCTCAGACCTGTCTTATATTTTCCCCCAAAAGTAATGCATCCGCTCCGTTCGCTGGCGAATCGCAGACTGAAATGGCCGCCTACGCACGATAGTTTTACCCCTCCCGCGTGCGCGAGGGGCAGGAAAGTACACGCGCGAGTTATATGATAGCGACCACAACAAAAGTTCGCAGACGCCTGAAAAAAGTTATCGCGCCTGAATTGTACACAAAATACAAAATGTTATAAAAGTATAATAAAACTATGAGGTACGGTCATAAAAATTATTGACGTTATAAAATAAACCCTAAGGATTGTTATTAATTGAAAACTGATTTAAAATATAAGCTTTTTCTTAGCTATATTTAAGTGTCTTATTTTTACCCAAAACATCGGGTGTCTTATAATTACCCCACCTGACCCTAGCCCGTTTAGGAGTCTGCATCATGAGCCACTGTATAGCCGACATGGCCGGGCCATGTGCAACACATGGCCCGGCCATACATTGCCCGGACATCAATTGCCGAGCAATGTTTTTGTAATGGCCGGGCCATCAGTTGCCGATAATGCAGCTACAAATTGCAGCAAAGTATAGCCCGTTTAGAAGCACCAAGACAAACACCGATCATACCTTAGCAGGGCTGCCAGTACAGAAAATAAAAGTACGAAATTCGTGGTTATAGTGATTTGATTTTTCTATTTTATTCAGTTGCGAAGAAAAACAAATAAAAATTTCTACTTACCTTGTTACTATTCACGATTTGTAGTTTTTACTTCACGTTAGTAACAACAACCAAGCGTTTCATTTTTCGGTGTTGTGTTGATTAAAAAAATGATCTGAGTGAACTACTATGATAATGTCAACAGCTAGGTATCATTATTAAATAACGATAGGTTGACATTATCATAGTAAATTTTACACTAGTATGAAGCTACTACTCTTACCAGTCCACTCGGTCCATAAACAATTTCCAATCCCTTCAACGCGGCTTTACACAAAAACACTGGAAGGCTTAGTATTATCACAGATATTATAATACTATACGTATTATTTAGCTTACAGGTCCCTGAATCGTATGTAGCTAACGATACCGCAAATCATGCCAGACGAAAGAAACAATATCCCTCCATTAGATAGTACCTACCTTATGTGCCTATTACAGGGTGCCACGTAACATTTAAGCCAAAAGGGAGTGATTCAAGACCCCAAGTTTTATGTTCAAACATTTTAATAATGATATATTCCTACATTTATTTAGCACACAAAAAAATTAGAATAAAATGATTACAAATATTATATTATTATACTTACTTAGACGTTTTTCTTTTAATATATGTATTTTTTCTTCCTATTCGTATTCTAACACGCTTTTTTGCAATACTTAGCATTATAAAATATTTCACAAATATTTTTCCTTTTTTTCAGCAAAATCAGTATTTTGTCATGAAAATAATCCATATGGGGACAACGGGAAGGAAATTTTATGACTTCCCGTTGCCCCATAGCGAAAAGGGTCAATGGGGACAACGGGAAGGTATTTTTATGACTTCCCGTTGTCCCCATAATGGGGACAGCGTCAATGGGGACAACGGGAATACATCAAAATTATGCAAATCTTCTGAAATTAAAAAATCAAAAACATGTTAGAATACACCTTAAAGACACGAATAAAATGAAAGAAAGTTAATTTTTTTCTTCAAAAATCTAATAAAATGTCGAAAATTCTAATCACCCCTTTTCAGCTTGGTAAACGTGTTTTGTGGCATGCTGTATTGGGTTTAGGGAGACACCATAAAACTATTTTTTACAGGATTTTAATTTACCACATTGTGAGCATTATTATCATATTTTTTTTGTGTTAGTAAGTATTTTATATTTTGTAGGTTTTATATTTTGTAAGTATAATAAAAATTTGGGAAACATGTACAACTTCTTTAATAATAAGTTTACCCGTGCCAATGAACAGCCGTCGAAGATTTCATTCGTGGGCGATATTTTTTTCGATTTCTGAGATTTGTATTCGTACCTATAAGATAATTTGTATTGTTGACTTCTGGCAATACTGCAATCAGCGTTGCCACCTTGGTGATTGTGATTTTATCACTAGATCTAGTGATTTTTTGGAGTACGTTAGTGATATTTTGAAGAAAAATTCACTACAAAAATATCTGGTGATTTTTAGGGATATTTATCGAATCTCGAAAATTTTTGAAAATACATATACCTACTTATTAGAAACGAATTCCCCAATTTATGTGAAAATAGCACAATCCTTTTCTTAGACAGCCGAAACGTAATTAAACCGTGAATCTTTATAGGTTCATGAATTAAACGTTTTTGTTTGGTTATGCAAACCTACCTTGAGGAATCTCCGACTACTGATGAGAACCTATCACGTACCTACTAAACTAGTTTATTTGAGTATGTATTTAGATAAGTGCTTGCTACTGTTTCTAGGCAGTTCTTGCTAAACTTCGTTCGGGAAAGTAGGTAAGTGATCACATCGAAATCATTCGCATAAGATTTGTGAAGTATTTCTTAGTTATTTTGCATTTACTATGGACGTGCCAGTAAAAATAAACCGTCAAGTGCGAATCGGACTCGCGCACTAAGGGTTCCGTTTAATTGTAAGACCTTGTTGCTTGCCAAATATTATGATTCTAGGTCAATGTGAGGTAGTAATAAATAATAAGATAATAATTAATAAGATACCCTGTATATTTTGGTCGAGGGAGGATCAACACTTATTTTTTTTAGGTAATAAACTACAAATTTACGGTTTTAGGATTTTTTCCTTTACTTGTGCTAAAAGACCTTTCTTCAATTTTATGATTCTTCGTCAACGGAATTTACCCTATAGGTTTTGGTCCATGGCGAGAATCAAAAGTATTTTTTTTGTGAATAAATTACAAATTTATGTTTTTCGGTTTTTTTCCTTTACTTGTGCTATAAGATCTTGCTGCTCACCAAATTTAATAGTTCTAGATCTACAGGAAGTACCCTATAGGTTTTGGGTGCATGTGATTCACTTGAAAATTTCAAAATTTTCGGACATAAACGTCTGCAACTTTTGAGTGCGTTGACTTGGAAGTTTAATTAATATTACGGCTTCAAGAAGTTACGGACTTGAGTATTTGATGTTAATTTCAACTCGATACCTCCACGCGTTCCTGAGAAAAGAGGGTTGACAGACGGACATACAGACAGACAGACAGACGGACAACAAAGTGATCCTATAAGGGTTCTTTTTTCCTTTTGAGGTACGGAACCCTAAAAAAAGACTTTTATTCACAAAAATATCGACAAGAATGGGAAACCTAAGAAATCAAGATGTGGTTATGGCCTGTAGCAAACGATACTACTACAGCCTTTTGAAATTTTTATCAAAAAGACATTTACAAGAATTGGTGATATTAAGAAACACAGAGTTGTGTGTATAAAAGAAACACAAAAACAAATATCTATCTAGCTTAGTGTCAAAAATTTTGCTATTAGATATCAGTATTATGTTGTGTTTTTAGTTTCTTATTTTCACAAATACATTATTTTGTAGTACCTAGCGTATAATTTCATTTTAAATTATCTAGTGATTTTTGTCCAAAATATCCCGAAATCTAGCGAGTTTTGAGACCAAATCTAGTGATATTTTTTCTGCAAGGTGGCAAGTGGCAACACTGACTGCAATGCAAGCAAATGGCGCATGGCGGCGTTGGCGTGGCGACTGGCGTGACTGATTTGATTTCTCGCTCGCAGAGACTTCTGTTTTTAGCAAGAGTTCTGAACGAAAAATTTTAGGGCGCGTAGATTTTGATTAAAAACTAAAACTACTGCAATTCTATCGAGTACGTACTACCCAACTTCTACTGCAATGGTAGAAGAAATAGAAATAAACGTCCTAATAACGAATCTTATTGACCAAAAGCAATACAGCCACTGCAGGTTATGTCTGAAAAGTATTCATGAAGATGATTTCGCTAAGTTCGACGACGTTGTAGACTATACCGGCTCTTCTGTGTTTTTTAGAGTAGCGAGTCTTCTTTCGAAGTTATTGGGACCTGAGGTAAGAACATCCCCTTTTTATAATTTAACATTGCAAGCAAATTATAATAAATATCTATTTTAGTAATGCTGGACAATCCACACAGCATCATCTAGCCCCAGGCTAGCAGAGCTTGTGATAACGGTAGGTACTCTAAACTAGATGACTGAGATATATATTACAAAACATTTAATTCAATTGTAGATACCTACTAGTTCTAATTTATTTCTGTTATTTGAATGTAATTTTCTTTGTCAATTAAGATTTATACATTACTTTTAGGTTTTAATTAGCATGCAATTACCAGTAAGTAGGTACTCTATGCTGCAAGTGAATTCATAGAACATGTTTTTATTATTTTCAGGTGTGCGAAATGGTAAAGGGAATTGATGCTGTGTGCACTGGGTGCTTGGACAAACTCATCAATGCTATAAGTTTTATCGAAAGCTGTGAAAGTTCCAATCAAAGACTGATCACAATACTCGACAACCTTTATTCAACATTGAATACTGAAATAGACACAACTAATAAAAAAATGATGTACATTGTGTGTAAAGAGCATGAAACTCAGTTGGTATTTGAGGAAGAAGATCCATCCCCGGAAAAGATACCTAAGGTTAAATGTTCCTCCTGCAAAGAACTATTTCACAACATAGAAGATGTAAGAGAACACACATTCAAAGAACATGGGTCTCGTATTTGCACAAAATGTCAATACATGAGCTCAAATGAAACAGTCATGGTTGAACATGAACTAACCACACAATTGTTCAAATGCGCATCTTGTCCTATCATTAGATGCACTGAAGAAAGCCTAAAAGAACATGAGGATAGGTCACACAGCACACAAGTTTGTAAGGACTGTGGGAAGTCTTTCAAAGGCATGGACAAGCTTCTAGCTCATGAAGAAAAACATTCAAATAAAAATGATTGTCCAAAATGTGGAAAACATTATACAACCAAAGAATTCTATCAGAAACACGTTAAATTGTGTCTTGCAGGCCAAGTCAAGCAGCATCCTTTTAGAAGTGAAATCGAGAAGTTGTATGTTTGTCGAGATTGTGGCAAGGGATACTCCACTCCAGGTGGATTGAGGGTACATGAAAAGTTTATTCATGGTAATGCACAGCCCCATGTTTGTAATCAATGCGGCAAGAAGTTTACTGCTCCAAGCTACCTCAAGGCTCATCTAATAACGCACACAGGGGCTAAGAACTTCAAGTGTGAGATTTGTAATGGGAAGTTTGTCACTAAAGAGGCTTTATTGTATCACACTAGAAGACATACTGGTGAAAAGCCCTACCCTTGCAATTTGTGTGGTGGAAAATTTGTAAACTCATCATCAAGAGCTGATCACATCAAACACAAACACATTGGGCCAACAATCAACTGCGAGTTGTGTTCAAGGAAGTTTGTTACAAAGAACTTTTTGCGACTGCACATGAAAAAGCATTATGATCCGACAAATAAATTGTACATTGGTAGAACTACTCTTCCTCCTAATGTACCAGGACAGCAGAACATGAGGTGTATAAAAACTGAAGAAGTAGTTGTAGAAAATGAATGTACTGTTTACTAAAAGCCCTTTTAAAAAAAATATACTATATATATGATAAAAACTGATTTATTACATTTCACATGATAATATCTGAATTTATAAACTTAACTAATATACCGTCTTTTACTGTCGTTTTGTTAACGATTTTATGGACCATTGCATCATCTTCAGTATTTCCTAGAAACAGTTTACTTTGAGGATTAGTGTGTCGAGCTACATGTTTCCTAAGTGCATAACCTGTCAAGAATTTCCTCCCGCACTCCTCACATTGCCTCTCTGGTCCGAGATGCTTTCTCCTCTTATGCTCCATTCGTCTAGAAGCTGACAGGAACCTCTCATCACACATATCACATTTAAATGGCTTCTCCCCTGTATGCAAGCGTGTGTGGTATGTTAACGCTGCCTTTGTCACAAATGAACCTCCACAGCTTTCGCAGTGGAAATTCTTCTCTTTTGTGTGTTTGACAATATGACTCTTCAACCTACTAATCACATCAAACTTTCTATTGCACCAATCACATTTGTGGATAGCCTCAGCACTACTCATGAAACCATGATCTATTTTCAAATGTGTTCGTAGAGCATTCTTTGTTTTGTAGTTATTCGAACAATGAGCACAATAAAACCTTGGAGCCTCTGGTTTGCCACAATTCTTCTTGTGTAAGCGTAAGGAGTGGTTGTTGGCATACAGTTTACCACAGAGGGTGCAGCTTGGTTTGCCATGCATTACCATATGCTGTTTTAATTCTTTCTTGGAACATAATTGTATAAAGCAGACTTGACATAACACAGCTTTGTGTTCATATTCAGTGTGCATTTTGAGTAATCGTTCTGAGCCCACCATTTTAGCGCACACAGAACATTGTATTCTCTTTGTTTTGTGCTTCCTTTCCATGTGATCCTTCAAGTACCAGGACTTTTTGAACTCTTTCTCGCATTTCTTGCACTGAAACTGTGCAGCTTTGTGTTTTCTTCGTATGTGCTTTGATAACAGTAATTTTGAAGAAAAACTGTTGCCACATTCTTCGCAGATAAGAGTTGTTTTAAGTTTTTTCTTGCGATTTACTTTAGTGTAAGATTTCCTCTGCCTAATGAAAGTTCTCACGTTGGTCAGAATTGTTTGTTTAGTTTGAGATGTTGAGTTTTTATGGCTTGTGAACATATGACTCTCTGTCTCTTCCATTAGAAGGTAAGCTGTGTTCACATTGTTTCGGAGGCGACTGGAGAGATCTAAGGCATTATTGATTTTTTTAAGAACTTCAGCCCACATTTTGTTTGAATGCTGAACAAGCTTTTGAAATAGGTATGCTTCGGTTACTTGCATAGCACATTGTGCACAGAGCAGGAATGGGAGGGAGCTTTCCTTTGGAACCTGGAACAAAGGAGGAGATTTAAGTAAGAAGATACCACCAACAAGGTTAAGTTGATGAAAAAAAAAACAATTCATAATCTATCTATAGTTTGTAGAGCACTTTTACAGATAGTTTTTCGTCCCATGGGTATGCCACATAGAGGGAAAGTATCTTGAACATTGTAGATAGGAAATTTAACTAGACTTCATTTCGATTAAAAATGATTTAATAATAATACATTTACTAAATCAGACAACATAACATTAGGTCCAACTTTCGTTAGTGAGTTGTCTTAAAATCTACATGAAATACAAGGAAAGCACAATTCATAATGCTTTACTCGTGTCCTGATCAAGCCGTCTCAAGCGAGACTTTCTACTTGATCCCTGAATAAAGGCCTTCATTAAGGGCAGGTCGTAGCAATCTGGAATTACCTGCAGGATTTGGAACGAATGATGGCATGCAAACCATCGACCCGTGCCTCCAATTTAGCAAATACTTAAAATGTGTCTCATTCTGAAGTATAGAAATTCAAATAATAAATCATTTCCCTAGGTATATCAAAAAATCCATAGGTCCAGGGATCTTGGCGGCCATCTAATTGGTCCATAAGTACCAATCCAGAAAGGATTCATTAGGATAGTCTTGAATGAGATTTCATCATACTGCATTGGGAAGATAATTAATCTCAGTCTTAAAATGTCAAGTAAAACATAACATGTAAAATTACATGTTCTTCCCTTTATTTATAGTACTTATCTTACCAAATATGCGCAAATACACACACACACATTTAGGTCTGTTTGTACTTTCTTTTTCTTTTGTTGATTTAATTATGTTTTGATTTCACAAAATTACCTAGAATAGATTATTGTTTTTTCCTACCATGCTGGTAATAATATGTTACTTACATAGATTCAAGTTTAGTTTCAAAATCAAGTTGTACTCTATTATTAAGTAGTTCATAGAGTGGAGGCCCTGGAGACTTGCAGTTACAGGTTTTTTCTGAAACCTATAGCAAGCTCCAGCCTCTCACAATCCAGGTTTCATTAAAGTTACTGTAGGTATTTATAATAACTAAATTTTAAGTAAAACCTATGTGTAGAGGACATAAACAAATTATTATAATTATTTATTTACGATAATGTTATTTAGAGAAAATAATCCTTACAATTGAGCCTTCTGATCAGTGTCATAAAATTGGAGGTGTTTTTCTAAACAATTTGACGGGTTCCATTCCCGGAACAGGCGATTACTCAAAATTCTTTAAATGCAGTTCAAATTGTTTCAAAAATCAAAGCGAAGTCTTCTTCAATAAAATTTTCTATCTACATTATATTAAATATAATGATACTTTCCCTCCATGTGGAATAGCCGTGGGACGCCTCGTACATATACTTGCCGCACCCGCAGATAGTTTATGACTACATTTCTTTGAACATTCATGATTGCTGGACGATTTTGTTGTCATTATTCTAAAATGTAAACCACAAAGTTTGGCAACTATTTTCTTAGGCTGGGAACTTACATCAAGGCTCCAAAGCATTTGGTCGTAAGTAATACAGTCTCTATAGTAGGATTTGTCGAATTTCACATCGTCTTCGAGGGATATTGGCTCGGAATTCATAATCTCAGCCAAACATAACCTACAAACAGTGAAAGATTCCCCACTAACGAATTTCACTACTGTTTTGAGTAAACCAATTTCTGTGTCCATTTTGACGACAGTTCCGCAAGTTTTAGGAGAACAAACGCAAAGGAACCAGGCAGGAAAAATACACAGATGCCAGTAGCTCGATTTTGTTTTGTTGGCCTGACTGACTGAAAGAAAACGAATTTTTGTCTTCTTCTTCTTTTATCTGGTTTTTTTGTGCTGTGCTCAGTGTTGCCAGGGCCCTTGAGTCGTAAGTTCTTTCCTGAAAATATGTTACATTTTTGCTGCAAAAGTAACATTATTGCTTTTTTATAAACCTGGATTTATTAAAACTTGTGTGCGCACGTTTCTTACTTCGCCCCGTTCGCAGTTTCGTAACTACTTAGATAGAAAAAGAAAATAAACAAACTTGGTATAGTTCAGTCAGGCGCGGTCCCAGGGGGGGAGGGGGGGGGGGGGTCACGGGGGTCATGACCCCCCCCAAAATCTTAGTTTAGGTACTTAAAAAATTGCAACCCAGAGCTTGTTGATTATTTTTTCCTGTTTACTTTCGTTACATTGACTATGGTTTTCAACCGCAGCAAAAAAAAAAAAAATTACGGCTCGCTCGCTCGCCGATATTACTGTTCTTTGTGCTCTGTGTTTTGATTAGCACAGAGGCAACGTTCCTAATTTAATTGGTCTGGGTGGTCCGCTATAGTAGTCAGTTTGTATCAATCCAACCGTCACAATAAAATGCACAAAAATAATATCAAATAATATGCGAGGTCGCTTTGTCAACCATAAAAAAAAATAAGTAGACAACAAAGTTTTCGCGTTTTGGTCCGGTCGCTGATAACATTTGTTCCTTCTGACTATGGTCTAAAGCTCGACCCCCGCCCCGCTTTAGGTCACTTTGCCAAATTTTCTAACCAATTGCTCAAAATCTAACAAAACCAAAAATTGTCGCAGCTCGCTGGCAACTTTATACTTTCTGCCTCTGGTCATGGGCTCATCCCTCGTTTGAGTTCTGTTTTCCAAACACTCCAAAAATCTAATGAAACCACTAAATTATCGCAGCATGCCCTGTTTGCCTCTGATAACATTCTGCTGTTTTGATAAGCTTCTGGCTTGCTCTAGTCCAGGACTTCTTTTCCGTTTCAGGTGAATACAGAAATATCTAATACCAAACAACTCACACAAACAGCCAGATCATAAAATTTTTCGCGGCTCGCTTCGCTCGCCGTTGATTCTATAATGGTGGTCTGTTGTCCGCATATTTGGTTGTTATTCGACAAACTTTAAAATACTTCTTAGCTCATAACTTAGCTTCCTTGTCTTGCATTGCATGGACGCATGCCTCACCAACTTCAAGAAAGGCTGCGTGCGGCTCATTCCACTCGCTGATATTTATTTTTTATTAGTTTTTAAACATATTACTAAGCGCCGCAAGCTTCTAAAATGTTCAGATCTCGCGACTCTCGCTGTTATTTATTTTCTGAATCAGTTTGTGAGCACCCGAAAAGGGAACAAAAATTTCAGCGGCTCGCTCCGCTCGCCGTTACATCTTTTTCGTGTCTTCTTTGTATTTCTAATTTCTGTTAATCTCCCTTGTTCCGCTCGCCTCGATTTATATTTATAGTTTTATATCTGCCACCGCAAAGTATTTAAAATTTTCGAGGCTTGTTTCGCTCATTTTATTTTGTCATAGGCTCTTGCTCTCTTTTCCTCAAACATCAGAAAAAAACTCTACAATTTTTGAGGCTCGCTTCGCTCGCCATTACTTTTACTTGTTATTGTTGGGAGTTGGGAGAAGGGATGTCATGTTTGCGGTCAATATGCAAAACACTGCAATTTTGCGGCTCGCTCCGCACGCCGATAGTATTTTGTCCTTCTCTGTATTTGGTCAAGTGCCTGACACTAGTTTTACATCATTTTGCTCGGGTGGTTACCCGAAAAAGTTACAAAAGTTTAGGCGGCACTCCGCTCGCCGTTACATTTTTGACGTGACAACGTCTTATAATTCGATAGAGCCGGCTGCACGCACGAAAAAACATGACGTCATGCGGCGTTACCTCGTCATGCGGCGTTACCTCGCTCTGAAGCGTTCCATGTAAGGCTTGAAGTGCAAGCGAGAGCGCTCGACATCCGTCTCTCTCCTACTAGAGTGAGCCATGCGTCTGCGTTGTCACGTTCAACTATCGTCAGTAAACCGACTTTACAGACAACCAATTTTTTTAATAAATGATGCGGGCGAGAGTAAGCAAGTATACCTACTCTTGCTTACTTTTGCCCAAACTTCAGAAAACATCTCAAAAATTTCGAGGCTCGCTTCGCTCGCTATAACTTATACCTACTATTGTGGGGAGTTGAGTATAAATTTTCAGCGGCTCGCTCCGCTCGCCGATAAAGTTTAGCGGTTTTCAGTGGGGCCTGCAACCGCCTACAAATACATTTGGTGCTACGGCCCGCACCAAGTGTGACCCCCCCCAAAGTCTTGGGCTGCGACCGCGCCTGAGTTCAGTTTAGTAAGACCAACGGATGCCTCACCTAGTAGTTTTGGCACAGATTAGATAACGTAACAGATACCTCACTTACTCGATTTAACCAATCTACTTTGAGTCTTAAGCAGGCGCGGTCCCCGGGGGGGGGGGGGGTCACGGGGGTCATGACCCCCCCAAAATCTTAGTTTAGGTACTTAAAAAGTTGCAACCCACAGCTTGATGATTATATTATTGTCCTGTTTACTTCCGTTTCATTGATTATGGTTACCAACTGCAGCAATAAAAAAAATCGCGGCTCGCTCCGCCCGCCGATATTACTGTTATTTGTGCTCTGTGTTTTGATTAGCACAGAGGCAACGTTCCCAATTTTATTGGTTTGGCTGGTCCGCTATTGCCAGTTTGTATCAATACAACCACCACAATAAAAAGCACAAAATATAACAAATAATCTGCGAGGTCACTTTGTCAACCAGTACAAAAAATTAGTAGACAACAAAATTTTCGCGTTTTGGTCTGGTCGCTGATAACATTTGTTCCTTCTGACTATGATCCAAAGTTCAAAATCCGGCCCGCTTTAGGTCACTTTGCCAAATTTTCTAAAAAGTTGCCCAAAATCTAACAAAAACCAAAAATTGTCGCAGCTCGCTCAACTTGCCGGCAACCTTACACTGTCTGCCTCTTGTCATGGGCTCATCCCTCGTTTGAGGTCAGTTTTCCAAACACTCCAAAAATCTAACGAAATCTCTCAATTATCGCAGCACGCTCTGCTTGCCTCTGATAACATTCTGCTGTTTTGATAAGCTTCTGGCTTGCTCTAGTTCAGGCCTCCTTCTCCGTTTCAGGCGAGTTTGCAACTGCAAAATATCTAATACCAAACAACTCACACGTACAGCCAGATCATAAAAATTTTCGCGGCTCGCTTCGCTCGCCGTTGATTCGAAAGTCTACGGCTCATTCAGAGCTCGCTCTACTCGCTGTTATTTATTTTCTGAACCAGTTTGTGACAACCCGAAAAATGGAACAAAAATTTCGGCGGGTCGCTCCGCTCGCCGCTACAGCTTTTTCGATGTTTTTTGTATTTCTAATTTTCTGTTAATGTCCTTTGCTCCGCTCGCCCCGATTTATATTCATAGCTTTATATCTACCACCGCAAACTTTTTAAAATTTTCGGGGCAGGTTTCGCTCACTTTATTTTGTCATAGGCTTACTTTTCCCCGAACAGCAGAAAAAATCTCCAACATTTTTGAGGCTCGTTTCGCTCGCCATTACTTATACTTCCTATTGTTGGGTTGGGAGTTGGGGGAAGGGATGTCATGTTTGCGGCCAATATGCAAAACACTGCATTTTGCGGCTCGCTCCGCTCGCCGATAGTATTTTGTCCTTCTCTGTATTTGGTCCAGTGCTTGACACTTGTTTTGCTCGGGTAGTTACCCGAAAAAGTAACAAAAATTTCGGCGGCTCGCTCCGCTCGCCGTTACATTTTTTCCATGTCTTTTTTGTATATCCAATTTTTTGTTGATGCCCTTGCTCTGCTCGCCCCTATATATATTCATAGCTTTATATCTGCTACCGCAAGTCTCTAAGATTTTCGGGGCTTGCTACGCTCGCTATCATTTATTTTTTTATAGTTACCTATCAACAACAAAATAAATGATGCGGGCGAGAGTAAGCAAGTGGACCTACTCTTGCTTACTTTTGCCCAAACTTCAGAAAACATCTATAAATTTCGAGGCTCGCTTCGCTCGCTATAACTTATATCTACTATTGTTTGGAGTTGAGTATAAATTTTCCTTTTCAGTGGGGTCTGCAACCGCCTACAAGTACATTTGGTGCTACGGCCCGCACCAAGTGTGACCCCCCCCCAAAGTCTTGGGCTGCGACCGCGCCTGGTCTTAAGGGAGAAGAAATATAGTTCGTAACGCTCTACTCGCTGTTAGCGAGGCGGCTCGATCAAAGCCACCCGCGCCCCCCCTACCTCTACAGTTCCCTCGCCGGCCCTTGGCTTGACGGTAGGGTTGACCATCGATAGTTTTTGTCCAAGTGCGGATATTATACTTTATGTGCCTTAACTCTATCATGCAATATAACTAGGTATCCCACCTACTTAATAAATAAGTCCGTGAACAAAAACAAACGTAGAATAAAAAATATATTTTAATTATTAGAGAACATTGTAAGCTAGGTAAAAGGTATTATTATCTACCTACCTAAAGTAAAATATTTGTAGGTGGATAAATTTCTTACGTACTTACCTCTCTTCATCTTTAGGTAGTTTAAAAAAACCTAAATCTTTATCCGTTTTATTGCTAAAGCAGCCATCCACTGCACAATACGTTCTCCCGGGCATGGTTAAAAATACTTAGTAAAAAGTAAGTAAAATAATTTTACAACAATGGATACACAACACAACGCTCAGAGGAAAATAAAACGAAAATTCGAAATCCGAAAAGTTGCATAGTACCAAAGAGAATAAAATACTAGGAACGTAATTTAAATAAAGGTTGCCTGGAAGAAATCGCTTTTAGCGATAAGGCCGCCCATTGTGCAACTATTTTTGTTTTTTCTTTTCTTGTACTTGCGTCGGCAGTACATATACCACAGAAATCTTAATACAAGGCACTAGAAATGCTGAGTACCATCCGATCTATCGGGAATGCGTGTCGCCGGCTCGCCCCCTCTACTACCTTACCACTACATACACAGACAATAACTACGGAATTACGGCTACGCCCATCCAAAAATGCAGTGCAAACCAAATTAAGCCTTATGCGTAGTTGCATACGTTCGCTTACTCACACATTAGTGACAAGTTTGCATTTGTTGTCGTTATGACGTCATTTTAATGTAATCTACCCTAGTGCTGGGCACGAAATATCAGGTCACGTACCTATCGTACTGTTATTCTATGACTAGGGCATTGTACTAATAAAATAAAATTATAGTTTGTACTTCAATATTCATTTATTATTAACTAGCGACCCGCCCCGGCTTCGCACGGGTGCAATGCTTATACTAAATATACCTACTGCAGAATTGGTACTCCGGCCGATACCGCAATCGCTATGTCCCTGTCATTTTAAATCTGTAATATCTTCGAAAATATTCATTCAAATTACATGCTGTAAAGGGCAATATTAATCTATATTAAATGCACAATGTATCTTAATTGGATAAGGATTAATGCTGTACTGCTTAAAATCGCCTCGTAAATAAGCCATTATTTCTCGTAAAAAGTAAAGGATAAAAAATGGTTATTGTGGGTTATCCCTAGAGATAGACATATACTATCGTAGACTTTTTTTGTAGACCTTTTTAAGTTGTAAAATACTGTAGTACATTATTCTGATCTATCTCGTAGGGTTCAGCCAGCGTTTGCAATGTAAGGCATCCGGTAGCACTCTCAAAAAGGGGGGTCTTGGGAGGAACGGGGGGGTAAAAATTTTTTTGGAATCGAAATCATATGACCCCCTCTATACAACCCCCTAAAAATTTTTCATCAGTGTGACTCTGCTTGGCGCCCCCCTGGGGGGCGGTGGTTCCGGGGGGCAAATCTCAAAAAGTCGGAATTTTTCCTAGGTCCCCCGGACACCCCCTACATGATTCTGCAAAAAAAACATACCTCCTCCACCATCAAGGAGAACAATTATGTCAGTCAGTCAGTCAGTGGTAATCGAGCTTTATAGATAGTTAGTTATTATGATAATAAATCATAAATAAACAATTTTAATATAACATCGTATTCCTAAAATACTATGTTAAATTATGCAAAGTTGTTTTACAAATCACAACCAAGGTAATATTAAGGATAATATTACCGTGTCACAACACTAGCTCGCGACCGAGTTCTGCGGCCGTACCACGATAGGAAATCGAGCGCGCAACGTTATCGTTCACTGTGCAGTACATTGCTTTTTGTAATGAGGTACCTGCCCGATGTTGACAAAAATAAGAGGCAATGTATAGTTAAACGTGATAATAAGAACGGTCGACTGTAAC
Source organism: Eupithecia subfuscata (assembly GCA_963564075.1). Classification (NCBI taxonomy): domain Eukaryota; kingdom Metazoa; phylum Arthropoda; class Insecta; order Lepidoptera; family Geometridae; genus Eupithecia; species Eupithecia subfuscata. Next base: position 643,065 of record OY751123.1, read on the forward strand.
GTTCGTATTACTTTTAAAGATTCTATAATTTTAAGGAAAAACGGCATTATTTAGAAAAAACAATACTTACCGATGAAAAGTTATTCCTTTATTAATATAATTACAACTTGTGGAAGAATTTCCGCAATGGGAAATGCTGCAACACACCATTTTTACACACGCACGTTTCGAGAGCAACTGAACAGCGACGAACGCACTGGTGGCGTGAGAGTCACCTGAGCGGCGACAAGGTCACGCGCGCTTACGATTTCTAGTGCCTTGTTATTCAGATTTCTGTGACATATACTAAAATTGTTTTTATTCTATCTTGGTGTGCAATAAAGAATATTTGTATTGTATTGTAATTTCCCCCTGAGGAGCGATTTCTTCCGTCCACGGTAATTTCATACAACGACCTGGTACCTAAATTCTCTATGGTAAAATAAGTCCTTTCAGTCATTTTCGTAGTCTACAAAAACAAACCTACGCATAGTATTATATTATCTGTGCCTGCGCGGAGATAAATGTCCGAGCGAGACAAAACACAAAACTTATCGTTCGGCTTGCGGCTCGCGCGCGGCTGCGGCGGCGGCGGCGACAACCTTTGACAGGGGGACTCGGGGTGGTAGGAAAACTGTAGGTATATAACTCAAAACTGAGCGCGAGTGACGGAGCACTGGTTTTGGTTCAAACTTATAGAATAAGTAAGGTGCTAGACTAGATAATAATTACAGTGAAGATGGCGCTGTGAACAAATGAAACTAGAGTCTGTTTTATCATAAGGTTAAATACACCATTATGAAATCTATCATTCATAAATTCATTAAAAATAAGTATTTCAAAAAGTATGAAACCTACAGAAATTTTAAAAACTGTTTTGAAATGTACAAACCGATACCTTTCTGTGGTGAAGTAACTCTATTGTCCTTGATTCGTTGCTATGATACCTTTGTTATTGTCAAATGATGTTGTCATAATCCTATATTAATTTTGTGAATTAAAACCATTAATTCTAACGGTTTTATCTATTTATCAATTTAATTCACAAAATGTTCTCGTGACTACGTAAATAAAATTTCTACGACCTGAAAAACTGGACATAGATCCATCGAGTAGTTCTGCTTCAAAGGAATGGGAGCACTGGAAGAAGACTTTCGAAAGTTTTTTCTTGTGCTGCAACGAAGATAAAAAGGTAACGCCAGAAAAGAAATTAGTCATGGTCATCAATCACGTACCTATCAACAAGCATCTACACATTCATTAGTGAGTGCGAGACCTACGAGCTAGCCTATGAGCTAGCTGAGTACACTGGAGAAGATCTTTATTAAACCAAAGAATTTAATTTATGCCAGGCACATACTAGCTACTAGAAAGCAAACGAACGAAGAAAGCATTGACAAATTATATTATGCAAGCTCTGAAATTATTGTCGAAAGATTGCAAATTTGAAACAGTAAATGCTGAAACAAATAAATGTGATGATAACATTCGAGATGCATTTATATCTGGGATAAAATCAAATGCAATTAGGCAAAGATTACTTGAAAATCTTACTCTGACACTTGACAATGCCTATGATCTGGCAATATCAATAGAAATGGCTGAAATAAGTACACAGAGCTACAATACTATGAATTTGAATGTAGTACAGCGTTCAGAAACGAAAGGATCAGTGGCATGGCAGCAGCATCTACATTCAAGCGCAAATGTTTCTTCTGCGGAGGGTAAAAAAGGGCACTTTGCTAATGTCTGTCGAAATAAGAAACATACTGCTGCAATTGAACTTGAAAGTGAAAGTAAAACTACAGCATGTATAATAGCGGTTTCACCGGATTCTCTTAAAAAGGCAACTAACAGCTTACATCCAAGGAATTCGCGCCCAAGCATTGATTGATACAGGCAGCTCAATTAGTTTCATGAATGAGGACTTCTTTAATCTCTGCCATTTAAAGAAGAAACCAGAGAATATCAATGGCTTCAACTGCTCTTATTTCTCCAGTAGAGGGACAAACTTGCATCTCTACTAGAATTGGAGATTATGAATATAAAGATTTGAATTTACTCATAGTGAAGAACCTATGCGCTGACCTTATCATTGGTCATTCATGACATTCTGGAACAACATTATTCACTGGAGTTCTCGTTTGGAGGGTCAAAGGACCCTATCAAAGTGAATGTATGTGGTGTCACTGCTGCGACCGTACCCGCTGTACCATTGTTTTAAAACGTCTCTTCTGATTGTAAGCCTATTGCTATAAAATCAAGAAGACATAGCGAGCATGATAAGGAGTTTATCGAAGGAGAGATAAGAAAGCTTTTGATTGCTGGTATAATTGAAAAAAGTACGTCACCTTGGAGAGCTCAAGTTCTCATTACTAAAAATACCAACCATAAGAAGCACCTTGTCATCGATTATTCTCAAACCATAAATAGATATACACAGTTGGATGCATACCCACTACCGAACATGGAGGAACTGATTTCGCAAATATCAAGATATCGTATATTTAGTACTATTGATTTGCAAAGCGCTTATCATCAAGTTCCTATTCTATCAGAGTAACGCCATTTTACGGCTATCGAAGCCTTAGGAAATCTTTTCCAATTTCGGCGTCACTAACGGCGTTTCGAGTTTCCAAAGAACAATTGATTGGGTTTTATTAGAGAGGAAGGTCTGAGAGGAACCTACGCTTATCTCGACAATATAACAGTCTGTGGAAAAACGCAAGCTGAACATGATGAAAACCTTAGAAGATTCTTAGCTGCTGCTCAGAAATATTCCCTTACTCTCAATAAAGAAAAGAGCAATTTCGCGCTAAAGTCTATAAACATTATTGGGATAATATAAAGGACCACATCATCAAGCCACGTGCCGACAGTTTGCGCCCACTCCTAACCTTACCACCACCATCTGATCTGCCATCACTGCGAAGAGTGATAGGGATGTTTGCATATTATAGCAAGTGGATTCCAAACTTTTCTGAAATAATTCATGACCTTACTCGTGCAAAGACATTCCCATTATTAAAGTAGTTTGGTCGAAAGATTCACGCTATTGACCATAACACACCATTTACCGTGGAAACAGAATCATCTAACCATTCTATCGCAGCAACTTTGTCACAAGCTGCTCGCCCAGTCGCTTTCTTCTCAAGAATGATAAACAAAAGCGAACAAAATCACTCGGCCATAGAAAAGGAAGCTTACGCGATTGTAGAGTCGCTAAAGAAATGGCGGCATTTTCTCATTGGGAAACCATTTCGACTCATTACTGACCAAAGATCGGTCTTTCATGTTTGATAACAAACTGACGAGTAAAATAAAGAATGAGAAGATACAACGCTGGCGTTTGGAATTGGCACCATTCAAATATGACATTGTGTACCGTCCTGGTAAGCAGAATGATGTAGCTGATACACTCTCTCGAGTATGTGGCTCAGTACCGATGCGAACTGAAAATCTAATTTCATTACACGAAGCTTTATGTCATCCAGGAATAGCACGCATGACTCACTGGATAAAATCTAAAAATTTGACATACTCTGCTGAAGAAATCAAAAACATGACCAATTCCTGTCGAATTTGCTCGGAAATAAAACCGAGATTTTATAAACCTTCGCCTGATCCTGTCCTGATAAAAGCTACAGCGCCCATGGAGAGATTGACTTCAAAGGTCCAGTACCTTCCAATACTAGAAATAAGTATATATTGACTGTTATTGACGAATACTCTCGATTCCCCTTTGCGTTCCCGTGTGCTGATATGAGCTCTGTGACGGTGATTTGATTAAGCATTTAAATGAGATTTTTATGCTATTTGGTATGCCCTCTTATTCAGACAGAGGAACCTGTTTTATATCTGCAGAAGTAAAGAACTTCTTAAATTCACGTGGGATAGCTTCAAGTAGAACTACACCTTATAATCCAAGAGGGAATGGACAAGTAGAACGTTTCAACGGAACTCTTTGGAAATCGGTGCAGTTGTCTCTACGTTTACGCAATCAAACGATTGAAAACTGGGAAAAAGTTTTGGACCAAGCGTTACATTCCATCCGATCTTTGTTATGCACAGCGACTCATTGTACGCCGCATGAAAGAATGTTTACGCACACCAGGCGGTTATCAAATGGAGTATCCATTCCAACTTGGCTAACAGAATCGGAACGGGTTTTAATGCGTAAATTTAATCGTACCAATAAGTATCAGCCTATTGTTGAGGAGGTGACACTGTAAACCCAGATTATTCTTATGTTCGCCTAGAGGATGGCCGTGAATCAACGGTTTCCAACCGCCACTTAGCACCATTGGGCCAAGATAGCGAGTTAAGCCAGGAAATAACCGAGCACCTTGACGAGAACCTAGGCGAGCAATTGGACGAGACAATAACAAGTGACGAGTTTCAGGAAACATCCGAGCATCTAGACGAAACAGAAACAAGCGATGGGCAACAGAGGCCACTACATACAATTGAAGATCCTGAACCAGTTCGAAGGTCCAATAGAGAACGAAGGTTGCCATTTCGCTACCAGGATTATTCTCTGAACTAGGGATGAATGTGGTGAAGTAACTCTATTGTCCTTGATTCATTGCTATGATACCTTTGTTATTGTCAAATGATGTTGTCATAATCCTATATTAATTTTGTGAATTAAAACCATTTATTCTACGGGTTTTATCTATTTTTCATTTGATACCCCACTCGGTGAGGAAACCCTCTCCTTTTTGACCGTTTTTCATAGTCAAAAAACTTTTTATATTTTCCTTTTAAAATTTAGAAAATTACAATCTATAAATACACAAATTTAGATCTATATCTTACAAACGCTACATACATTTCAGGTGGATTGCTCTGAAATCTTCGGAGATAGGGGAATGGGTATTTTTTCTACTTTTATCAAAATATTTCGAAAAGTATGAAACCTTCAGAAATATCAAAAATGATTTTGAAATGTACCAGCTGATACCTTTCATTTGATACCCCACAATCCACATGACACCGTAGGTATCTTTTAAAATTTCGACATCACAATTTGCATGGAAAATGTTCATTTGTTTAAGTCTGTACAGGCGCACGAAAAGTATTATTATTATAAATTTCAAGTCGATAGCTGCGTTAGTTGCTGAAATATTGAAGAGAAAAAAAAGACAGACAAACGAGACCGTAAGGGTTTCGAAACCGACCTCGAATCCCTAAAAAAAGCAATAATGTTACTTTTGCAGCAAAAATGTAACATTTCAGGAAAGAACTTACGACTCAAGGGCCCTGGCAACACTGAGCACAGCAAAAAAAAAACAGATAAAAGAAGAAGACAAAAATTCATGAAAGAATTTTTAACTGACAAAGATTTTTCTGCTTCAAGACCATGACATTCGTTTTTTTAATTAGGTATTTCCATCCAATAGTTTCTATTTCAGTTTTAATTTATTTTATTGTAAGCATAAAATATTTGTACACAGACATTGCACACCGTAGTACAGTGCAACCGAAGAGAGTAGAAAATAAATGAGGGCGCCGCTGTCGTTTAGATGGCAACACGAATACTACGACACAGTAGATAAATATATATTATCTATTGTGACTACGACGCAAACGGTCTTGATCCTTGCGTTTAGCAAAATTGCTAAACGCAAGGATTAAGACCAACAAAATGTAAAATGTAATTTTACATTTTGTTGAAAACGTGGATGTCAATCCTAGAAATTCGACCAAAAATAGTAGAAATTAATTATCAATAAATGAAAAAGTACTTACTGTAAACTGGCAACACTTTATGAATGTTGTTTGTAGAAATTAACGATTTCCTCTATACGTTAAGGACGTAATTACAAATTTGACACACTCAAATTTAGGAATCTGAGCCTGCACACTAACACAAAAACTCCACGCACACATTGAAGCCGCTTTACGCTTGTTTTTATACATTAACTAACAAATCTTGATACTTGAAGCTTTGGTAGGATCGATGTAGGTACCTACAAAAAATTGCAATAGCATAGCAAGTTATTTATCTTTTATCTATTCTATGCATAATAAAATAAACAAGATCCGTCAAGTGCGAGTGTGAATCGCGCTCCAAACTTTTGTCAATTTACTACTAATATAGGTACCAGGTACTTCGGAAATTAGTGAGTAGGTACTGAGGGGTGAGTCTCGGCAAGGCGTGATCAAGACGTCGACTTCTCGATTACTATCACGATAGCTACTGGACTACCAACAGTCGAGACTGTTAGTAGTCGTGGACGTGTCGAGTAGCTGTCAAGCAGGGATATAAAATTAAAACGTCAAGTGCGAGTCTGACTCGCGCACTAAGGGTTCCGTTTAATTATAAGACCTTGTTTCTTGCCAAAAATTATGATTCTAAGTACACGAGAAGTACCCCATAGGTTTTGGTTAAAAGTAATTTTTTTTAGTGAATAGATTATGAATTTATGATTTTTCCCTTAACTTGTGCTGTAAGACCCTGCTGCTCACCAAATTTCATGATCTTTCTAGGTCTAGGGGAAGTGTCCTATAGGTTTTGGGTGCATGTGATTCCCTTGGAAATTTGAAAATTTTCGGGCATAAACGGCTGTAACTTTTGAGTGCGTTGACTTAGCAGTTTAATTTATATCACGGCTTCAAGAAGCTACGGACTTGAGTATTTGATGTTAATTTCAACTCGATACCTCCACGCGTTCTTGAGAAAAAAGGGTTGACAGACAGACAGACAGACGGACAACAAAGTGATCCTATAAGGGTTCTTTTTTTCCTTTTGAGGTGCGGAACCCTAAAAATGTTTTTTTATGTGAAACGCAGCTCATATACGAACCACTAACTTAACTTACTTACTTAACACTTAACACTGAACCGTTCCATAATTCGGTGCTAAGAGAAAACAACGAAATTAAACATAGCTATTATTTTGACATTAGAAACAGACACTTCAATTTGTAATTTGGTAAGAACGAACCTATAAATGAAAATGAAATGGAGAATTTTCAAAATTTTCAAAACAACGTAAATAGCTCAAAATCTTATATAATAATAAAAAAAATCATATTCCAGATAATTTTTTAAAAAAGAATTATTTTGTAAAAGATAAAAAAAAAACCAAAAAATTGGTTTCTTGAATTTTTTACATAAATTTTGAGGTTATCTGAAAAAAGTGCAAAACAAAAGTTGTAGATCTTTTTATTACCTAAAACTTTGTCATTTGATTTTTTTCCATAGGACTTGTAGTTTTGCCGGCAATCGAGATAAACCGTTTTTTACCCTTAAAACTCACCCCCTGCCCCTTCCCGACCTCAGATCGCCCGTAAATTATTTTTTTATTATTCTCCTCCTTTTCCAATGGGTTTCATCCTACTATGAATTTGTTTCACTTTTTATTATTTTTAAAGCCTTCTACCCTGGTCTATAATTAATTATATGCTGATGATGATGATGTTTACTTTTTCCAAATCATACATATTTAGGCACATATACTTTCGGTCCAAAAAAGTGTCAATGTTATCAAGCCACAGTACACAACACACATACGGTTCTTTGGAACTTTGTCGTTCTAATTATTTGCAAAAAATTCGACATACTCGTACTTCCATGAGCGCGTCTGACGCGCGACCAAGTAGAATTGTTCTGTGCGCGCGACTGATAAATAAAATGAAATAGAGTCTATGTGCAGCGCGTTCTGAAACCTTTTCATAGAAAAATGTATGGAAAAATCATGGTGGATTTTCGGCTATCTATTTTTTCTCATAAATAAAAAAGTATTTGATTCGGGTACAAAATAATACCCAAGACGTACAGGGGACTATATAAGCCACATTTTTTTATTACTTTCACGTTGAAATATGCAGCAGAATTGGCTATATATGTAGGTACCTATCCAGACCATATTTTTCGACATTTTCAGCGATTCTTGCGTTGGTAAAAACGTATTTATGTAAAAATATTGTATGGGACTCCTATTTTATTTTCGCACCCTGTAAAGATTAATATATTACCTTTCATTTTATACCCTGAAATCTAAACAGTAGCGATTCCTGGTTCATTAAATGGTACCTAAAAATCATTGAAATTTGTAATTACGTCCTTAAGCTAGTTCACATTGCTGTGTCGGGGTGTGTCGTGGCGCGCCAGAGCGCAATCGGTTACGTTCATTATCATTACCCATGACTAGATTCACATGTTGTGTTAGGGTACCCCAACCCAACACAACCTACTAATTCATTACCTATGACTAGATTCAGATTAGTAGGTTGTGTTGGGGCACCCCAACACAACCTACTAATGTGAATCTAGTCATAATGAATGAACGTAACCGATTGCGCTCTGGCGCGCCACGACACACCCCGACACAGCAATGTGAACCTAGCTTTAGATCCCTTTATAGTTTGTGCTCTAACCTGCCTAGAACGTGCTAGAACTTAATGTACCTAATACATATTAAGTTCAAGAATTATTGATTATCGTAAATGTAATTTCTTGTACCTACTCGTGTTTATTGTATAGCTATTGAATAGACTAGACTCAGTATAGGTATACTTAGTCGGTGCGAAATAACGTGGCAATAGAGGACATTCACCGATACCGATCAAAAGGCTCAATCATAAAGATTATTGGAACGAAGTTCCTTATCGCGCGTTGTGAAAGGGGGCTAGACGGAAAAAATGACACAAAAAGTTGTAACGACACATTTTGACGAAGAGAACCGAAGCGACGACCGCAGCCGAGTTGAGCCGAGGCGCGCTTCGATTCGAACGTTTTCGACTAACATGGGGGTAAGGATTACGAATTTGATGACGGCAGGCGTGTGTTGGATTGCGTGACCCCTGGAACTCCCTCCCCTGAACCCGGGGGAAGCATTGCGGCGAGCGCAGCGAGCCGCAATGCGACAAAGGGGGAACAGTGTGTGACGACAGAACAGTGACCCCCACGCCCCCAGCCCCCTGAAGCCCCTCCCCCATCAAAAAATCTGATATGGTTATTGTTTTCGACTAACATGGGGGTAAGGATTACGAATTTGATGAAGGCAGGCGTGTGTCGGATTGCGTGACCCCCCGGATCCCCCTCCCCTGAACCCGGGGGAGCATTGCGGCGAGCGCAGCGAGCCGCTATGCGACAAAGGGGGAACAGCACGGCGAGCGAAGCGAGCCGTGCTGTTACCCCCACGCCCCCAGCCCCCGGAACACCCTCCCCCCACCAAAAAATCTGATATGGGTATCGTTTTCGACTAACAGGAGGGTGCCGATTACTTATTTGATGACGGGGGGCATGTGTCTAGTATAGGGGAACAACACGGCGAGCGAAGCAAGCCGTGGTGTGACTCCTACGCCCACTATTAATCGAAAGGAACTTTGTTCCAACCGGGTGTCCCTTGACACCTCTCAAGTTTTTTTTTTCCAAATAACATAGCATGTGAAATAAAAGGAAGACCTGAAACCTGACCTGAAATTTTAACTTTCCCCCACCACCTCGTAGGTACACTTCTTTGTCCGTAGAAAGAGAAGTAATCTGTGACTTTGTCACTCTCTCGGACACGCGTGCCGTAGATCTTTAATATAATTCATCTGTGCCAAATACATAAAAGAAATTCTCCCGTATATGAAAAATTTATTAAAGAGCCATCATCACCTTGTAAGAAAAAATAAGACATGGTCGACCGGGGGGGAGGGGTCCCCCCTAAATCGTCAATCATTATAGCAGTAAATTTTAAGATTTTGTGACATCATTCTTTTAAAATGGAACTAGTGATTAAAAATATCATTAGAACCTAGTTCCATCATGGAACTGTTAATGGTACTAGTGGCAACAAACCCGCCGCTCAAGTCGATAGACTACCGATATGGCGCGGTGGGCGAAGGTCCGCGGCGCAGGAGGTTGCGGGTTCGATTCCCGCTTTGGGATAAATGTTTGTACAATCTACAAATATTTGTTCCGGGTGTTCTGGTCGTTTCTAGATATGTATAATAAAAAATATCTATCTATGTAATGTTATAATGTATAATATTATGTGTATCAGTCATCTAGAACCCATAACACGCTCTGCTTAGCTTGGGGTTAGATGATGCTGTGTGGATTGTCCAGCATTATCTTTTTATTTAACCCTTAAACCCTAACCATTCCAGCACTATTACTACCCAGGGGTTTTTGAGGACCCCAATATTTAAAAACAAATACCTATTATGTAAAAAACACTTTAATCAAAATTATTATTTCCTAGCGACCCGCCCCGGCTTCGCACGGGTGCAATAAAATACTACTATTACTATTATTTATTATACATAATTATAAGCATTCGTCTTCAATCACTCTATCTATTAAAAAAACCGCATCAAAATCCGTTGCGTAGTTTTAAAGATTTAAGCATACATAGGGACAGAGAAAGCGACATTTTTTTATACTATGTAGTGATTATTAAAGGCTGCTTATTTGACAATGCAAAAAAATAATCAGTTGTTTTTAAACACACATTCTTGACACATAGCGTCCATATATTATTATATAAGATATGTATTATGTATGTTCTATTAAATCTACTTAGTATTTATGTGAATTTTCATAAGGCAAGAGCGAAACCCCCTAACACAGGTATCTTTATACTTAAAAGGGGATTTCCAAAGTAATTTAGTTAAAGAAATAAACTATTTTATTTTATTTATTTATTTATTATTTTATATATTCGCCGCAGTGGTTTTTGGCGCATGTCAAAGGTGATCTTGGTTTTTCGGTCCTTACCCCTTGGGCACATGGCACATCTTTTTTTAGCAGAGAGAGCAGGACTTGTTTCTTGCAATGGCCGCTTTTTTTGCATGATTCCACCAAGAAGAACTTGGAGATTCATGGGCAAAGTGGGCCATGTAAATCTTTCTTCCATGTTAGGGGTGATCAGATCTATGGCAAGTTTTTTCAAGTAATGACGTCTTTTTGTTGCTCTTTTTGTAACCAGTTTTAGCAGGATATATCCAAAAATTTCAAACTACTCTCTAAAATATTGCATAGAAAATAGTAACATTCACCACTATGTCGACAAAATGAAATGACAAAACACTACGCTATTACTAAAAGACCCATAAATTACTAAAAGACCCATAAATTACTATAAATCCGACTACGTTGCACAAGAGTTGACGCTAGGCATGAAAAAGATGGCCACCGGCGTAATTAAGGATTAGCTAGAGAGGTTATTTCAAAAATATCTACAAATAATCAATCTCTGGAGTTTGCTGGAACCCCGGGTAGGGTTTAAGGGTTAAGTGTGGCTCAAGCTTTAACTGGAATCACTTCACGGAACGGGCGGCGGCAGGTTGTTCAAGACTAATTTTTACAATTTCTATGCAGTGAACTATGAATTTATTGTGGCTAACAAAAGATAAAGGCTAAGACAAGAAAAAAAATACTCCAATCCCTAGTTCATTGTACAGAAATTGTAAAAATTTGTCTTGATCTACTTGCTTGTGATGGAGCGATTCCAGTTTAAAGCTCGCGAGTGTATATTGATCACATCAGGATAAATTTTGCTATTATGTTTGACATGCTAATTTCGGATATATGAACTAGATTAAACTACTGTCTTTGATGAGACTAGACTACTGTCTTGTTTACGACTTTCTGGACCATTGCATCATCTTCAATGTTTCCTAGGAACAGTCTACTTTGAGGATTAGTGTGTCGAGCTACATGTATCCTAAGTGAATAACTTGTCAAGAATTTCCTCCCGCACTCCTCACATTGCCACTCTGGTCCGAAATGCTTTCTCCTCTTATGCTCCATTTTTCTAGAAGTTGACAAGAAACTCTCATCACACATATCACATTTATATGGCTTCTCCCCTGTATGTAAGCGTGTGTGGTATGTTAACGCTGGCTTCGTCACAAATGAACTTCCACAACTTTGGCAGTGAAAATTCTTCTCTTTGGTGTGTTTGACAATATGTCCCTTCAACCTACTAATTGCTTCAAACTTTTTATCGCACCAATCACATTTGTAGATAACATCAGCACTGCTCATGAAACCATGTTCTAGTTTCAAATGTATTCGTAGAGCATGCTTCGCTTTGTAGCTAATCAAACAATGAGCACAATCAAACCTTGGAGTCTCTGGTTTGCCACAATACTTCATGTGCAAGCGTAGGGAGTCGTTGTGGATATACTGTTTACCACAGTGGGTGCAGCTTGATTTGCTATGCTGAAACATATGCTGTTTTAATTCTTTCTTGGAACCTAATTGTATAAGGCAGACTTGACATAACACAGCTTTGTGTTCATATTGAGTGTGGATTTTGAGTAAGCGTTCCGAGGCCACCATTTTAGCGCACACAGAGCATTGTATTCTCTTTGATTTGTGTTTCCTTTCTATGTGATACATCAGTAACCAGGACTTTTTGAACTCTTTCATGCATTTCTTGCACTGATACTGTACAGCTTTGTGTTCTTTTAGTATGTGGTTTGATAATAGTAATTTTGAAGAAAAACTGTTGCCACAATCTTCACAGATAAGAGTTTTAAGGTTTTCCTTGTGATTTACTTTAGTGTAAGAATTCCTCTGCCTGATGAAACTTCTCACGTTGGTCAGAATTGTTTGTTTAGTTTGAGATGTTGAGTTTTTATGGCTTGTGAAAAGATGACTCTCTGTCTTTTCCATTAGAAGGTAAGCCATGTTCACATTGTTTCCGAGGTGATGGGAGAGATCTACAGCATTATTGATTTTGTTAAGAACTTCAGCCCACTTTTTGTTTGAGTGCTGAACTAGCTTTTGAAATAGATATGCTTTGGTTACTTGCATAGCACATTGTGCACAGAGCCGGAATGGGAGAGAGCTTTCTTTTGGAACCTGGAACAAAGGAGATATAGTGAAGATTACCAACAAGGTTTACTTGATGAAAGAAAAAACAATTTAATAGTTTGTAAAACACAATAAAATTCTATCTAGCTAAGTAGTTTTGGTCGCTGTGGAGTTTACGGGACGCAAGAAAAGAATAATTTTTTTTAGGTCATTGACCTTGAGGTCATGAACTTTGAGGTCAGTGACCTCTAGGTCACTTTTTTAGTACGGGGGCGTCCATAAACTACGTGAGGTGATTTTTTAAGTTTTCTGTCCCTCCCTCCCCCCCTGGTGAGATGTCGTGAGATTTTATTCAACCCCCTCCCCCATCCCCCAATTTCACGTGAGATTTTTCAAAATGTGAGTTTCTAACGTCGAAGTATGAATGAAATTATTTTCTTTCGAACAAATTAGTGAATGATCTAAATCGTATTACGATTACGCTTAAGATTAAATCTTAAGCATGTACAATCTGGATTAAATGGACCAAAAAGGTATAATTATTTTTTGTTTCAAAAAATTGCGTGATATTTGCTGAGACCCCCCCTTTCTCCAACGTAAGATTAGATGAGATTGACTCGACCCCCTCCCCCCTTAAACATCTCACGTAATTTATGGACGCCCCCTACCTATAACGTTGGTTTTTGCTAGGGTCGATGATCGAAAGATATAGTAGTGAGTTTTGAGGCCAAGGTCAATGACCTTTGACCTCAAGGTCCCCATATATATATAGATATGGTGTTCACGTTATGACTCTGGGTGCAGTTATACATATACACACCCTTTCAGTCACAGAGTCGCCACGAAAAAAGTTGTCGAAAATTCGACAAAAATTTTCAATTACAAGGCGAAAGTCTTTTTCGCCTTGTAATTGACTGCGTCCCGTAAACTCCACTCCAACCGTAGTTTTAGATAGATATATTAGCCGCAGATAGTTTGACTACATTTCTTTGAACTTATGCGATTATTGGACGATTTTGTTGCTTTGTTGTCATTATTTTAAATGTAAACAACAAAGTTTGGCAACTATTTTCTTAGGCTGGGAACTAACCTCGAGGCTCAAAAGCATTTGGTTGTATGTAATACCGCCTCTAAAGTAAGGTTTATCGAATTTCACAATGTCTTCGAGGGATATTGGCAGGGAATTCTTAGTCTCAGCCAAACATAACCTACAAACAGTGAAAGATTCCCCACTAACGAATTTCACCACTGTTTTGAGTAAATCCATTTCAGTGTCCATTTTGATTGACGATAGTTTTAAGTTCCGCAAGTCTTAGAAAAACAAATTAAGAAGAACCAGGAAATTGTGTACCTCTACGCCACTATCAAAGAGAACAGTGTTGCCACCTTGCTTGCAGAAAAAAATATCACTAAGGTAGGGTAGGTTAGGTTTGGTCGCAAAACCAGTGTTGCCACCTTGTAGAAAAAAATATCACTAGATTTGGTCTCAAAACTCACTAGATTTCGGGATATTTTGGACAAAAAAATCACTAGAATTCACTGAATATTTTAAAATGAGATGACACGCAATACAAAATAATGTATTCGTGAAAATATGAAACAAAAAAACACAGCATACTGATATCAAAAAGCAAATATTTTTGACACTAAGCTAGATAGAAGTTTATTTTTGTGTTTTTTATAACTCTGTGTTTCTTAATGTCGCCAATTCTTGTAAATATTTCTTTTTGATGAAAAGTACAAAAGGCTTTTGTATAGCTACAGGCCATAACCACATCTTGATTTCTTAGGTTTCCCATTCTTTTCGATATTTTTGTGAATATTTTTTTTCCTGGCATGTCCATAGTAATACGAAATAGGTACTTAACTACTACGAAATACTCCACAAAAACTTGCTCAAATGATTTCGATGTGCTCACTTACTTTCGCGAGCGAAATTTAGCAAGAACTGCCTAGAAACAGTAGCAAGCAACTAACTAAATACACACTCACTCAAATAAACTAGTTTAGTAGGAACGTGATAGGTTCTCATCAGTAGTCGGGGATATTAAATCTATAATTATTTCAAGAAGAGAAAAATGTTTGGAATTCAAAAAATCGAATTGAACCCCTTCTTGATGTCCAGAATTCCTTTCGGCTTACTTCACCCTTTCCGTGGCGCCCTGTATAACGAAGCGGTTAAGGTTGATCGTTTCGTGTTGGAGCGAGATTCCATTTTATGTCGCTTTTATTTTTGTTCTGCCGCTGCTTTCTGCAAGGAATAAAACTAACGATTATTTAAAAAGTAGCTGTAATGTAGGAATATACAGGGTGGAATTATGTAATGCCACCTGGAGGAAAAGTACTCTTAATACTGTAGATAGAAAATTATACCAAAAGAAAACATTCCTTTAATTTTGAAAAGAAAGAAAACTGCATTCAAAGGTTTTCGAAAATTCGCTTGCCACACCCGGGAATCGAACCGACTAAAATCTGTAAAAATTACAACCTGCATTATTGCATAGATCGGTCGGGTCAATTATAAGGATGAAATCTCTCTAACAAACTTAATAAATTAAATGAAAGGAAAACCATGAAATCTTAAATTATTTTAATTATTTACAATAAAAGTTAACTAACTAATAATTAGTTGCTCAAAATAGGCTCCATTTTCTTGGATACACAAATTTATTCTTCTTATGTATTCATTTCTAGTAACTTTTAATAACGTGTTGTGGTGAATATTATAAATCGTATTCTGAACTTCAACTCTCAACTAGTTTACATTCACATAAGATTTCATGTAAATTAGATTTTTTACATATCCCCACAAAAAAAAATCAAAAGGGGTGAGATCTGGTGATCTCGCAGGCCATCTGATTGTGCCGTTGGTACCAATCCAGGTATGGGCTGGAGCACCATCTTGCTGTAGAATTATTTGGTTTCGCTCCGCCTCGGGGAAACCATTTAACTCATTTCTTAAGAGATCCAGTATTTTAAGATAGAAGAGTCTGCATTAGGTACAAACACGTGCAAATTTCAATCGTCTTATCTTAATATCAATTCGTCATTTTAATGGATAAATGACGTCAATGATAATTATTAATTACAGACACAAGTAAACAGATGGATCTTTAAGTTAAAGTGCTTAACTTGACCCATTCAATTTATAATTTAAGATTTCATGGTTTTCCTTTCATTTAATTTATTAAGTTTGTTAGAGAGATTTCATCCTTATTATTGACCCTAACGACCTATGCAATAAAAGTACAGGGTGTAATTTTTACAGATTTCAGTCGGTTCGATTCCCGGGTGTGGCAAGCGAATTTTCGAAAATCATTGAATGTAGTTTTCTTTCTTTTCAAAAATAAAGGAATGTTTTCTTTTAGTATAATTTTCTATCTACAGTATTAAGAGTACTTTCCCTCCAGGTGGCATTACAAAATTCCACCCTGTATATACCTACAATGTCGCGTTCGGTGCTATTTGCACGGAGCGCTGTTTGCCGAAAACACTGCAACCTCACCTTCCACTCCTCAGATTAAATATTCTCTTTCTACGTTCCACTCACCCGCATAATGTTTCTCATTAGAAAACATTTCCCAATTTTTGGGGTAATTTTGTTCTATAGATCATCATCAGCATATTAATATCTGCTCTTAAGTTTCCGGTGTCTGTACTGACATTATTAGTTACATCTTGACCACACATTATTAGTTACATTATTACAAACAGTTGAATTAACGCCGTAATCTCGACCTCTGACGACCTCTGTGGCGCGGTGGGCGAAGGTCCGCCTGCGACGCAGGAGGTCGCGGGTTCGATTCCCGCCTCGGGACAAATATTTGTACGATCTGCAGATATTTGTTCAGGGTGTTCTGGTCGTTTTCTATGTATAATAAAAATATATCTATCTATGTAGTGTATTGTATTAAGTATATCAGTTATCTAGTACCCATTACACTCAAAGCCTTGGGGCTAGATAATGCTGTGTGAATTGTCCAGCATTATTTATTTTATTATTTATTTATTTATCTGTAAAATCCTAACCCATAAAGTGTTCCATCTTGACCAAACAAATAAGTTGGTTGGATAATATAGGTAATGTAGACAATGTTGGCTATTAAAAAAAACACACTTTCATTTAAACAAATAAATATACACTTTTATTACAGATGATAATGATGCTAAATATTATGTTTCGTTGTTAGTTGACACTGTTAGAAAAAAAAATTGTAGATAGCTATTATTCGATATTATTTGGATAGTACCTAGGTACTTTCCTACTCTAAGTATAGGTACAAATATAAGATATAAAATTACTTATTAGCATTAAAAATTAATTTTCAGGCATAATTACATTAAAAATAGAAAAGTAAAGTACTACGGAGCTAACTATAATAGGCGGATATGTCTAATAGATCGGCTACGGCGACGGCCCCACCGACACTAGGCTCATGGCCCGTGTCATGTCGTGCACGATAGTCAGAAGATTGACAGAAGTCTAGGGTATCAAAGAAAACTTTACAGATCCAATATTCAGTTTTTTTTTTACAGCGGAATGTCTACTATAAACCTTTATTCACAAAGAAAATTATACTAGTAAGTATTTACAATTGAAACAATTGAGCCAACTGCAGACTGTTGCAAACAGTCTACAGGTAGCTCAACTGATCCATATCAATACCAGTCGGAAGCGTCCCTAAGACGCTGGCTGCATTGCCACGCTGTATGGCAATGCTGATGCGCTGTGATACTCACCAGCTCTCGGGTCACGCGTCGCTCAGATAATTTTTTAACAACCCGCAGAGCCTCGGTACCCCACGGACCTAGGGTCTCGACTCCAAGGGGAGCAAATGTGTAGGCTCTGTCGAGACCTGCATATTTGCGCTTCTTGAGATCTTCGGCCAAATCTGCCACCGCACCCGCCCTCACGGATGTCCTCGGTAGATGGGAAGGCGCAAGTGTGTCAACGCATGTAGCGTCCCACACAATGGGCCTCCCCAACTCCCATGGGACTAGTGTCGTCATACCGTCGGGCCTCTTGCCATCGTCACGCAACAGACCATTAGGTTCGAGAATAGTTGGTACGCGTTAGCGGTGACAAAGGCCCGCCGGATGATGTCGTTAAGGCTAGCGTGGCGAGATATCCGACCGGCGGCCCTAGTACACGAATGCTTTAAAAGTACCAGTGTAGGTAAATCTAATAAGTAAAGAAAGAAAATGGAAATGAAAAATAGAAAAAGGTTTATGATTTGCGGCAAATTACTTTTTCAAAAGTTTAATTCCTTGTAGAACGCAGAAAAAAACACAAAAAAATAATCTCGCGCTAACATGAAACGATCCACATAATTAAATCTAAATCTGAAACTGCTCGAACAAACGCAAAAAGCGATTTTGCCACCGAGGTCTTAAATCAACCAAATATCTTAAAAATTATGAGTGATCTTTACAATAGCAGTACTTGTTCAGATGCGGGTGCGTAAGCCTCAAACATTTTGGTTCATTTCCATAGCTGAAACAAAATATTGAAAGTTAAAAACAAACCAAATAAAATGTCAAGTGCGAGTCAGACTCGCGCACTAAGGGTTCCGTTTAATTGTAAGACCTTGTTTCTTGCATTTGGCAATGAAATTTTAATCATGATTCTAGGTCAACATGAAGTAGGTAGGTACCCTGTAGGTATACTTTGGTTGATGGAGATTTTTTTTTTGTTATTATACTACAAATTTACGTTTTTAAGATTTTTCTCGCTATTTGTGCTATATGAGCTTGCTTCTTACCAAATTTTGTGATTCTAGATATAATTCTACGTCAACGGGAAGTAAGTACTCTATACTATAGAGTACTTCCCGTTGCCGCCATGGTTTGGTCCATGGCGAGAATCAAGTGTTTTTTTTTGTGAATAAACTACAAATGTACTGTTTTCGGATTTTTTCTTTATTTGTGCTATAAGGTCTTGCTTCTTGCCAAATTTCATAGTTCTAGATCTACGGGAAGTACCTACCCTATAGGTTTTGTGTGCTAGTGATTCCCTTGGAAATTTCAAAATATTCGGACATAAACGGCTGTAACTTTTGAGTGCGTTGACTTAAAGGTTTTATTTATATCGCGGCTTCAAGAGTTTACGGACTTGAGTATTTGATGTTAATTTCAACTTGATACGTCCACACGTTCCTGAGAAAAGAGGGTTGACAGACGGACAGACAGACAGACGGACAACAAAGTGATCCTATAATCATCCTTTTTCCTTTAGAGGTACGGAACCCTAAAAATAATAAACTTTATTTACTTAAATACACCTACCTACTTCTTCCCATGGACTTTGTATTCAACTTACGCATTAACTCTGGAAATATCTCTTTCGGAGATGGAGAAGTTGTCTTCTTTTACGTAGTAATACATAGTTCCTTCGAATACAGAATTTCCCGGATCTACTGTAATCTGAAAGCAAGAATTACGATTTAGTTAGCGCAGCGGGCGAAACCTCAGCAACCTCAGCAACCCGCAACCTCCTGCTTCGATTCCCGCCTTAGGACAAATATTTGTACGAATTCCAGATATTTGTCCTCGGTGTTATCTTTGTAGGTAAATTAAAACTATCTATGTAATATAATGTATATCAATCTTCTAGTACCCATAACACAAGCTCTGCTTAGCTTGGGGCATGATGATGCTGTGTGGATTGTCTAGCATTATTTATTTATGTTATAAAAATTTGTGTTTTGGTTGTCATCCACCTCGGCCCTTCCTGAGCGTCCAATCACGTATTGCACAGATAGATAGATAGATAACCTGCATATTAAGCATGACGTTATCTCTCTGAATTGACGTTTTTTTTTTATTTTAATGTCGCAAACTAGTTAACTCATCTGATCATTTGACCAGAGAGTGTGCTAGTCTGCTTTTGCTTTTTAAACCTATGGCAACCTGTTGCTATTAAATGCAACAACATTAAATTACCTTCTGAGGAATAAAACACATATATTTTGATGTTACGTAAGACTTCAAACACACACACACACACACACACACACACACATTCACTCAAACACACAAACGTTAGAAAAACGCACAAATACAATAACAATTTCATGAAGGAGAAAATAATTTAGATCACAGAAAAAGAGTAGAAAAACAATTGAATCACTCATTATCAAATATCAATATCATACATTTAAAAATTTAATAATTAAGAATAAATTAAATAAGTATCAAAATGAACATAGGTACATAGTTTTGTTTTCAATTGTGCAATTATTTGATGAACAAACAAAGCCAATTTCTTTGTCTTCTGTTAATTAAATATTTTCAAAACACTTCAAACTCAAACTTCAAACACTTTTTTCTGACTAAGCAGAATGACATCAGATGTTACATCATTCTCAATTACATTTTTAAATACGCAGGATCTAATTAACCATAGTGGTTTTAGTTCATCACATCATCACCCACACATATATGCCTAAAGCCCGACTACACTCACCGCTGGGTATAATTACACAATACCCTCCCCCTCCCCTGACCTGACACCTGAGAATAAATAGGCGAAACTCCTTCCACTCGCAGGCACATGCGCGGAAAATGGCCTGATCAGACCTTACAAGAGTAGAGGGATTAAGTTTGTGTCCTCCTAACGCACGGCTCAGTTTTATCCAGGTCTTACCCACGTTTGATTTATTAAAAACCATCTTAACTCACCTTAGCCTGGAACAGCTGCACGGGCGCCACAGCCTCCGCGTGCTTGTGCTGCTCATACTGGCCGACGTACATGTCAGCTTGCTTGCGGTACATGTAGCCCAGCATGGCCGACTCCGGGCTCTGCCGAGAGACGCTCTCGATGGACCGCAGGCGACGGGGCGCGCATAGGGTGCTAGAGGAGTTACCAAAATTATAAATATTCATATTATTTAAGTACCTTCCATAATTAATGATTATTTATCTGGTATTTATAGCGTAGCTTTTGTTATTATTTCCCCTCCTTTCTAAATTTCTATTTAAGTTAGACAGTATTGTGTGCAATACCGTCTTTACCATAAGGGCACACGGGGCCCGTGCCCAGGGCCCCCATTCTCAGGGGGCCCCGAAGGATCGACAATTTCTCTTACACATTTATTCTCAAAACATTTTTGTCGGGCACATTACACTTTTTTTACAGATCAGTAATCTTAACAGAAGGTATTTACCTACAACGCCATTATATCGATGACTGCGCCTATTCCTACTGTACTAATTATTAATATTTCCGAACGCATCCTACCTAATTTACTAAGTACTTACACCATCTAGCGATCACTCACGCAATCACTCGAGATTCCAAAGTCAAGCTGCGACCATATTATGACCGATTTTCAGATTTTTTGACGTGACAACGTCTTATAATTCGATAGAGCCGTCTGCACGCACGAAAAAACATGACGTCATGCGGCGTTACCTCGTCATGCGGCGTTACCTCGTCATGCGGCGTTACCTCGCTCTGAGGCGTTCCATGTAAGGCTTGAAGTGCAAACGAGAGCGCTCGACATCCGTCTCTCTCCTACTTGAGTGAGCGATGCGTCTGCGTTGTCACGTTCAACTATCGTCAGTTAACCGACTTTACAGACAACCAATTTATTTTTGTTGTTTTTTGTTTCGACGAATTTATGTACTTAGAGTCAACTTTTCAGCCATGTCAATGTCTTATAAGTTGACTGACAGTGTCAAGCTGACGTTAAAACCATAAACTAACCAAGTATAGAAGAAATTAAAAAAAAAATCGTATATTTAAAATTGAAATCGGACACCCGCGACATTTTTCTATCGTTTTTTCTGAATTAAAATTTATTTAAATTAAATGGCTTGGAAATGTGCTCTTTTTTGTGTTTAGTGTGATAGTAAATCTCTAAAATAAAACTCAAACTGGACATAAAAACGGTAAAGTTTTTTTTTATTTTTTTATATATTAAAATTTTACCATTTTTCCGCAATTATAATTTAATTTTAATCAACCTCATTAATTACGTTATACAACATCAGAATGTTTCCACGCTGTTTTGTAGGAAATTTTATGGAGAATCCAAATATATGTAGATGTTACGAGGTGTTAGTAGATAATAATCAAGAAATCAGCGAAATAATGCATTGTGATGCATTTCCGCGGATTTTTGCGGAAGTACCTGCCACACAACGGCGGTAGCGGGGCGCGGGGCGTGCCACTTGAGAGGTTAATGACATTATATCATACTATATTTTGATTACCTATAATAAATGGTCATAGGTACTTAGTAAAAGATGTTATATAATTCGCTTTTTTACTTTCCAAAAGGGCCGCGAATTCTTGTGTGCCCAAGGGCCCCGAATTCTTGTGTGCCCAAGGGCCCCAGCCTAGTTTAAGACGGCCCTGATTGTGTGGAGATGTACCTAGTATAATTATTACTGTACTGTGTTTGTGATGTACCTAGTAGCACCGTCCTATGTTTTCAAACGCGCTATTACTCGAGTTAAAAAAAACAGTCCATCGTCGGGTTAATCAATTCAGGCGGCCATTTGTGAACATGTAATCCTAAGCCTGAATTTCAGGTTTATTAGGTAAGTACATGTTTACAAAATGGCGTGAAGGAATAACAATGTTCATCAAAGTTGAGAGAGAATGCTAGTTTGGCTGTCGAGGATAAGCAGAGCGAAGTAAGATTGAAATATGAACCTACGCTGCCTCACTAAAAAGGCTGTTGATATAATCCGCCAGCGCGCGCGCCACCCGCTGGTAGAGGGCGTGGGACTGCGGCACGGGGCGCCAGCGAGCGCAGGCGCACCAGTGCGGCATTATGCCCGCCTCCGCACACGTCCGGGACGTTGGGATCTATGGGACAGACAGGGTTTCAATTATTTTTGTTACTCTGGAAGACAATAAAAGAAGAGGCCTCTCACACAGTCCATTCACAAGCGCTTATTAGCTTCGCTTAGGCCATTTACATTTTACCAAATTAACTCTTTAAGGTACCTACGTATTTCTCATGTTGGATTTGCTTTTGACGTCTTGCCCCCGAATAGGCTAGTTGACTCTTTTTTAAACTAGGTCTTAAATTATAAACGTGTCCCATCAGAGGCAAAAAAATATTAAGTAAGCAGTTATTGTGACCCCCTAGAACACATTATCCGCAAAGTTATGTCTCTCAGTGTGGTGGAGTGGAGTTAAATGGGCAACACAAGGTGTTGCGCTGCTAGGAGCCAACAAGTGCGCAGTCGTCGAAGCAATCCGATGTTTGGAAGAGGAAGCTGCGGCTGTGGGCCTCAGGATCAACAAGAACAAGACTGAGGACATCCATATGCGACGTGCAAGAAACCTTCGACAACGACGCGAGGACATTGTAGCTGGTAACTCAATTTTCAAGGGAGTGGATAGATTTAATTGCCTAGGATGCACTATAACGGATACTAACACCAGCGGCGATGAAATAGACATACGAGCCCAGAACACGCTCCGATGCAGTGCAGCGCTACATAAAGTCTTAGTGTCCAGGCTCCCTTCCCGAAGAACCAAGATTCGCATTTACAAGACGATCATTCGCCTGATCTTGATGTATGGATGTGAAGCCTGGACACTAACCCAGAAAGAAGAACACAAGCTTCTGTTGACGGAGAGAAAAGTGCTCAGGAAGATCCTAGGTCGTGTCCGACGAGAAGACGGAACCTGTAGGGTACGGAAGAACCGGGAGATATCGGAACTAGTGGCCGAGCCCAACATCATTGGCGAAACAAAATCACACAGGCTGCGCTGGCTCGGCCACGTGCTACAAATGGAGGAAGATCGGGCTGTAAAACGGGCTTTTCTTGGTTGGCCGACGACCAGTCGGTCGGCCCAGATACAGGTGGAAGGATGAAGTGGAGAAGGACCTTCGCTCACTTGAAATCTTCGAACCGGACTGGACGGAGGCGGCGCAGGACAGAAGCTGGTGGCGATCTATTGTGTCGGAGGCCAAGACCCACTTCGGGGTCGATGTGCCAGGATAGTGAGTTATTGTGATCAAGTTGTACAACGCACTGGAATTGGTTAGATATGTATATGATATGGCGTTAATCCTTCGTTTAACCTTTGATTTGTCTTAATAATCAAAGTGTTGAGCTGACCCTATGACAAATCAGGACCTGTGGGTGGGCTGTTAATATAATGCTGATTTTCTAACCGGCTCCAACATGCTCAAGCCCCTTTCCAGTTTCGCGCCCGGGACTTTGAATGTATTTCTCTTCTCTTTCAATCCCACAGCGTCGAGCAATGTCGAGTGCATGTCATAGTGCGTCGTTAAGACTTTGGAGTTAGCCATCAGGTTCTTCAACGCTGAAAAAACCAAGTAATGCAGGATTCAGTGGACTAGCAGAGATGTGCTACGTTGCTGAGCGGTGGATTATATCCAATTTAACAAAAAAAACTACCCTTTTTTTCTGGTTCTGAGTCTGAGTCTAAAACATTCGCTTAGTTATAGGTACGTAGCACATCTTTGGTGCCAAAACCGTAGATAGGTACTTATACTTAGGTATGTGTACCTACCATTCGGTCGGGCCTTCTTAAGTTGATCGGGCAGCACAAGGGCCACGAAGGGCAGTCGCTCCTCCACCTTTCCTTGAAAGGTATTCCGATACGCTCCATACCTGAAAGTTCCATAAGTTGATCCCATAAGAATTTCTCAAAATGTTTTTCCAGAACGAGCAATGGGAAACCCACTTTTGGTAGGTATCTAGGTTTGTGCTTGCACTCAGTTGTGTGTTGTTTGTCACTTAGATACCTACGTTTTTTAATGTGAAGCCGATGGATGGATGTTTGTTACCTCTTCACGCTAAAACTACTGAACGGATCGATTTTGCATACGGATAATTCTAGGCCTGGAATAAAACATAGGCTACTTTTTATCCCATAAATCAGTTCCCGTGGGATAGAAATCACCTTTAAACGTTTCCATGGAAACAACGCGTGCGAAGCCGCGGGCAGAAGCTAGTTTAACAATAAATTATTATAACAATATAATTTCATAGCTGAGTGATCCAATTATTGTGTTTCTCACTTAGGCCCATATTATGAAAACTTCCTCAGTCATCGATCCAACGCTTAACCCATAGAAAAGCGTTACTCATTAGAATAGATCGAGGAGCTTTTGTAATACAAGCCTTAGCTACGTACTAAGCACGCCGCGTAGATCGGTACCTACGTAACTTGGGTCTGATGGAATAGCACCCATAACTTATACTAACTTCTGATACTGTAAACTTTTTAGTAGTGTAGTGTTATTTTTTGTCTGTGGTCTGCCGCCCGTGTTGACACGAGCCAAAGGTCCTGTCAGAAAACCAGCGTTACTCTACTTCTTGTGGAGCAACATTATGCTGAGATAGGACCTTTTGGTTCGCTGCATTGCTTGCTACTATTAGGTACTATTATTTTATTATTGTTATTGTAATATTCTTATGTAAGTTTAAGTATTGTAATAGTTGCAAGCTTTCTAGTGAACTAATAAATTAATTTTCTTTCTTTCTTTCTTCTTTCTTTCTAAACAGTCGGTATAAAACTGAACCATTACCATTACAAAACTGAAGGTCAAACAAATAACCAAAGCACAGCACCTCTGTCCATGGTCCCCCATCAGCACTAGCAACGTGTCTCTCCCTCGCCCCTGAAGCTGGAAGGATGCAAGGAACTCCTCCAGGTCTCCGTCCACCGCTGTGATCATGTGGAAGTCGTCGTGGGAGATACCCACGAAGAATGTGAAACTGAACTTGTAACCGTCCAGTTTATGGAGCTGTTAAATTAAATAGAATGACATTTATTTCAGTTTTAATATTCAAGAATAAAGTAAGATAAAATGAAGTAAAAAACATGCGAGGTTAAATCGAAAATATCTATGAAGCCGGAATGATGATGATGACGACTTCTTTTATCTACCGTGCTATGTACTAAGTCTAGTCAAGTAGGTCAATGCAATCCTTTAAACATAAATTAAAGAACTGGCTGATCGAACAATCCTTCTACAGGATTGACGAATTTGTGAAATAATATTTTAATGTTATTTTATATTATTATTTTTCCAATTATATCATTTGTTACATAATGTTTGCAATGTGTATGTAATTTAATCATTGAAATATTATAATTAATTAATTATTATTTTAATTGTTAATGGTGCCAATAAATAATGTAGGTAGGTATACTTTAGTATAGTATATGTCAAGGTGTACTATGTACCTAACCATTTGACGTGTAAAACTATTTTATACTACACCTGCTCGGAAAGTTGCCTATTCCTTTTCCATTTATAGAATAGAAAGTATGTCTTTGCAGGCCTATAGGAAACCGGGAGGAAAAACTCTATGGAATTTCATTTCTCACGTGTATTAGCGGGAGGAAAAAGTGTATGGAAATCCATTTCTAACGTGTTATTTTTTTTTAATTTCCTAAAAGATCGGCCGGTAGCTATGGTTATTTTCGTTCGGTCAAACGACAAAAAGTTTTTACTCCAAGTCCATTAGGCCTCCTCCGATTTCCGAACAATATTTTGAAAAAAGAACCCAAAGGCTGGCGCGGTCAATGAGGTTTTACCAACATCATTGGGCGCGGTAAGTTCTTCTAAATTTCAATTAATAATTTATTCTGCTTTTTATTTTCCTCGAAGGTGTAGTATAAAGCACTATTTATCACTCGGCAGAAAGTGCGATTCCTACCTCGTGTGTTTTAAGGCCCTCGGCTGCGCCAAAACGACACACTCGGTAGGAATTAATCACTTTCTCGCCTTGGTGTAAAATGCACTATTCTTAGCAATAAACGAACCATTGAACCATCTAAGCCGTGATTCTAAGATGGCGTAAACTAAAATATTTCATTTGAAAGTCTTGCACATGCGGGACTCACCTGATCAGTAGCCTTCATCATCAGTTTGACTGTCGGTGTATCCCCGATGCACTCCCGGGTGTTAAACGCTTGCACCTTTGGAACAACAACAAAACCATGGACACAATTAACAGTGATGAACAGTTTCCTTCACTTGGCCAGATAAATCTGTCTGTACTTAGCAAATATATCATAGCCAATAGTCTTTTATTGTGTTGCAGCCTAGGTCTAGCAATTCATAGGAATTGGGCACTACCTGAAAATTATTTTTTAATATAGTTGTTCTATCTCACGACTTCCGTTGGGCTATGTATGTCATAATGAATGTACACATTGTTTTAGTGTGCGTAAGCTCAGAAGCAATCAGTCTCGCCCGAGACGCGGTCCGGGTCACTAGTGCTCATTGTATTCACGTCAGATTTTGGTAGCGAGTACCGTCAGCATGACAACTAAGCGCAAAGTCACTACTACAACCAGGGCTAAACGGACTTCGTGAGATAGAACAACTGCACTACTGGAGGCACACGATGTCTTTTATCCAGCGGGAACATAGCGGTAAGTGCTGGAAGGATTATTCAGCGAATTATAAGGTAACATGGTCCCTACCAGCCACCACCGCTTCCAACTCTCCTCGGCTAGCAGCGGCCGCAGGTAGTGGTCCGCCGGCGCGCGCTCGAAGCCGTTGAACCGATGCGTGAACGTGGCTATCCACGGCCAGTCCTCGAAGTACGCTGTGCGGTAGCTGGGAACAAACTGACAGTTAACAGAAGTGGTATTTAATAACTAGTTTATCCGCGACTTCGCACGCGTTGTCTCTATAAACATTTACAGGTGATTTCTATCCCATGGGTTATTGTCATGGGGATTTATGGGATAAAAAGTAGCCTATGTTTGATTTCAGGATTAGAATTACCTTTATGCAAAATTTCAGCACGATCCGTTCAGTAGTTTTGGCGTGAAGAGGTAACAAACATCCATCCATCCATCCATCTATACATGCATCCAAACTTTCGCATTTATAATAGTAGTGTGATGTGGTGTGATTGTGTGATAGTGAATAATAAAATTAGATCAGTAAGTAGGTAGGTAGGTACTATTAAATTATTATTCTTTTGAAAAATTTATCTACTTATATTAAAGTAACAGAATTATTTCAATCAACCGCTTGATTTCAGCATAGCAAACCTATTGGTTGTATTTGACATTTTGGCACAATACGCCGCTTAGTTACGTAGTCTTTGGTGTACGAGCAGCCTTAATGTTGCCAGTCTTCAAATACTTATCATTCCCGCTACCGTACTGCTGGGTAGGGTCTATATTTATGAATAAGCCTCCCAAATGTGCCATGCACCACGGTCCTGCGCTAATCATTATTGATAAATAAAATATCTGACCCCTTTTCTTTCAAGACATGAAAGAGGAGCAGCTTCTCATCAATGAAAGCCTTGTTGAAGCGCATCCTCCTCGTGTCAGGGAGCTCCAGCTCCGAGTGTCCCGTGAGCACCGGGTACAGCGCGCCCGGCGTGCCGTCCAGGACTATGTTGTAGCTGGAATATACAGTCCATATTATTTTAATTCCAGTTCAAAGTCGCGCAGCGAGCTATGCTCGGAGTCTCTTTGAAGGATAGAATTCGTAACGAATACATCCGACAGAGAACCAAAGTTATCGACATAGCTCAAAGGATTAGCAAGCTGAAGTGGCATTGGGCTGGCCATATCTCGCGAAGAACCGACAACCGCTGGGGTAAACGAGTTCTTGAGTGGAGACCACGACTCGGCAAACGTAGTGTAGGACGCCCTCCGGCCAGATGGGATGACGATCTGCTAAAGACTGCAGGCAGATGCTGGATGCGGCAAGCTGAAGACAGGGCGCTATGGCGCTTATTAGGGGAGGCCTATGTCCAGCAGTGGACTAATATAGGCTGATGATGATGATGATTATTATTATAATATCAAAAAATAAAAAAATGCTGGAGAATTCCCACATTATCTAGCCCCAAAGTGAGCAGAGCTAGTGTTATGGGTACTAAATAACTATAATAAAAATAAATATTAACTGATAGATAATATTTAATACCAATAGAGATATTTTTTAATTTCAACCCAAAACCTCCTCCTTCCAGACGGACCTTCGCCCGCTACGCCACAGAGGTCGCCGTTATAAAGCGAATAAAAAAATGATTTAAAGAATGGATTGAAAACTTGAAATTAAGTCTTGAAATTTTTTCCCGCTCATATCTCCTAAATTACTGTTTTCCTTATGTGATTGTGAGTCTTCTTTTCTATTAAATTAAAGTTACAATGACCTTTTCATTGGATTTACCTATAAGTAGGTAATTACCTCTTTCCTACTTACTCAAGTTTTATCGGCTGTAAGTACCCTACCCAATGGTAGGTACCTTATTGATGAGACTGGAGCGGACGTAGCCATATCTATTTTTATCTAAACTTTAAAATACCTAAACTCTATTTTCCATTTCCGTTTAGAGCACGTGTAAAACTCAACGTTTTGGATCAAACCCAGAAACCGAAGCTTTGAGTGCGTTTTACTCCGGACATCAGGCTAAAAAGTAATCCACTAAGATAAAATCTACAAGATCAATAATTAATATCCAAGTTCGATACCTCTCCATGACCACCGCCCCCATATCCAGCAGCTTCTGATGGCTCCTCGGCATCCTCCGTATAAACCCGTTCCTGGAGGTAGAATCGAACACGACGACCATGACGCTCAGCGCCGAGGGAGCGTCCGGCGGCGCGCGGGAGACGGACCGGAAGCCGAGCGCGTAGCCGGACCAGTGGGACGAGAAGAGGGATAGACTCGAAGTACTGCAAAGACGATAATTATTTAAATACCTACCTTTTTTGTATCGTAGAATAGTAAGCTGAGATAATATTTGCATTTTTTATTTGTCAGATAAAACGAAACGGAATCGAACATTGACAAAGGTACCTACTTATTATAGTAACTACCTACACTGTAAGTATAATATTATAACATTACCTACGATCTACATTAGTAGACCCATTCTAAAAATGAACGCCGATTGTATGACGTTTAGTGGAGGGGGCGTGCATTTTGGCTTCCTTTTTTAGAATGGTTTAACTCTACGAGATACTAAACAGCACTTTTACGTCCACTTCCCCAAACTATGAGGGTTTGTTTGCCATAATCATCCAACACGCTCCGCACGAGGATTGGCAGTAGAGGTGTTATAATTAGCCAATGGGTGCCTCACCACCGGATATTGCTACGTAGCTTGGTGGCGTAATTACTTCGCCTAACGCGCCCGCGCCTAACAACAAAATGGCTTAGCTATTAAAATAAAATAAAGCGATTCTATTGGTTTAAAGCGTTCCACCGAGCTACGTAGCACAGAAAGACAAACAAACAAGGACGTCAGACATACTCGTTAATTTCAACGCCTTTACAGCTGACTTTGACATGGTCGCTGGCGACGAGCGTGTACTGGTCAGCCCCTCGCACCGACATCGCTGCGTTCAACTTGTTGTTTTGATCCGTCACGAAGACGATGTCTCTGTATTCGCACACTAGGTCCTTCATCCGGCTTGCAATGTGCGGCTTTACTTGGCACACATTAAACTGAAAATAATAGAATAAGAACAGATAGAAAAGTTGTAATTTATTTCTATAATTTTTTTGTAATTTGCTTTGTTAATGAATTTATTCACAGAATAAGACTTTATATTTATTGATAGGCTAACTAGGAAAAACCGTGGGAAAAACTAATAAAAAAAAATCGTGGCGGCGGCGGCAGATGCGTGAAAGTTGACGAAGTTTATAACTAGATAAATACAAATACAAATACAAATGTTTTTTATTTCGTTCACAAAGTAGATTAATTCTATAAATTATTTTGAAACCTCCTTTTAAGTATAAATACTTGTACTAGGAGGTTCCGCTCTTCCTAAGTTACATTCGCCATAATTGAACAGAAAGTTTTTATATTAAAACATTTAGGTCAATACAGAAAATTTTAAAAAATAATTAATAATAATAGTTGAGGGTAGGTAAAAGATGTCGCTATTAAAAGTGGACGAAGGCTAGATCGCGCTGACGAGAACGAACAACTTGCTTTCATACTCGTCTACTGAGATGGGAGTTATTGGGTATTTTTTCCAACAGTTATTAGTTGGGTATTTTGTTCTAATAACGTTAGAACTAACTGGTACCCAATAACGTTAGAATACTTAACACTTGATGATATGATACCTAAACATAATCTTAAAATAAATAGATTAGATAGTTATCGTAGGTACCTACATAGGCTACAAAAAAGAAAATTTTTCCAACTTAAATTCAATTTTAATGAGCTGAAATAGGATCGAATTTAAACTTATTTATAGGTATGGGGAAAGCTCATACCGATTGCGTCTCTTAAAATGAAATCGCTTCTCTTAGGTCGGTCTTCGCCACGGAAATGATTCCGTGGTCTTCGCTATTCCGTATTCTAAAGAATGACTCACGTGGCATTCCACCCAGTCCTCCCCGGGACATGTCAACGGTTCCACGTCTGGGGGTCCGTTGAACCGCATGGCCTCCTCCGAGAAGGGGTGCAGCTGGGGCATCGCGCAGCCCGAGCCGCCTTCTCTTGACACTATCTGCTGCAGACGGCTAACGACCAAACTGAGGGAAATAATGATGCTGAATATTTAGCGCATCAACCTTTTTACCTTTATACTTTCTTTTTTCTAAGCTTTTCTCTGTATTGTTTCCTGTATTTGTGTGGTATAATAATGTGTTTTCTATCACGGTTTTCTATCTATCTATCTATCTAACCTCAAAGTAGGTAAGTAGTTTTGTGATATGCTTCGATGTAAGTAAAATTCGCGAGATTGGGTAGAAGTGGAAGCTCAACAGCCTGTATTGGTCCACTGCTGGACGCAGCCCTCCACCTGATAACTGGCTTTTGTCTCACAAGGGGTAATGCCCATAATCCCCAAGCTGGGCATGCGGGTTGAGGATCGCAGTTCGGTGGTAGAATTGTTCGCAAGGGGCGCTGCTGCGCGCCCCCGTATATATCCCTTATTCGCCTCTTACGACACCCGCGGGAAGAGTTGGATTTATTTAAGGTGTTTTCTATGTAAGAATTTATTATACTTACATAGAAAACACTCAGGCCCTCACACGTCTAGGTAAGACTTACCTAGACGTATCTTTACACCTGAGTATGGACCTGAGGTATGCAAAATCTCAGTCCAATCCATTCAGTAGTTTGGATTTTATATTTTATGTGAATCTGGATATGTTAATTGTATTCCTGAATGAATTATTATTATTAGCTAATCTGTGGTTTTGGCAACTAACATCAGTTACCTAATCCTGGTGCAGTATCGATGCTAAGGCCCAGCAGTAGAGTAATAATATAATGTTGATAATAAAGTGTTTCTCGGTTTAAGGTACTTACTCATTGACCTCCTCAATATCTGGGTACTCCTCAACAGCCCAGAGGTACCAAGCCACCGCAGCTACCACCGCCATCGTCAACACCACCACTCGCGATTTCTTTCTTCGTAGAATCATCTGATCAACACTTTTATGATATCAAAATTGTTAACAACTAACTAGGACAGTATGGGGGGTTGGCTTTACTTTGCCCCCCTGAGACCTGAGAATACCTAAAAAGGCGTAACTTCTCCCACTCGCGGAAAATGGGCCTGGGCCTTACAAGAGTATACGGGTTTTATGGTGGTAAGAAGGCAAAAGGTTATTCAATGGTTTGGGCAAAAGTCGGGTAAAAAAATCACTATAATAGGTACAGCGTTACTTACTATATTATTTATACCTAAATGTTTAAACCATACTTTACTACAAATAATATGAGCACAAAGGTAAATGTTTCACTCGCGTTTCATATCTAAGTCAACGAGAATACAATACAAGAGCAATAAAGTAAATAACATTTATTGTTGGTAAAGAACCAGGCTCGGATCCAGGATTTCGTTAAAAGGGGTCGGGCAGTTTTCGCTAATACTAAGTCCTCAATCGCAATTTGCGGTTAGCTGTCCGGATCGCCGCAATAATAAATAAGTAATGTACGAGAAAATCGTTTTTATACGCAATGCGATGCGGCTGCCGAGCCGACCATCCAACAGCTGCCCGTAACGCGGCTATCCTCTCAGTGCGCACGTAGCCTAAGACTACCTACACCTAACACAAATACTTTTATGCATATAATTACAATAAATGATATAAATGATTGAACCCTAAACAGGTACGTAACAGGTAACAGGCTCTTCAGATATCGCTACCTACTTGCACCCAGTGCCCCCCCACTGATGCCGCTCCTGGCAACTCTGTTTTTATGTTGCCTCCAATAAGTTTTATTTAAAGGTGTCAAACTCTTTGGTTTGCTCTCGTTCGCATTTGATTTGCGGTTGCGTTCGTGATTGGTAGATTTTGACAGAACTTTTCGGTTCCTTCTAGTTCAAAGAGGTGTATCTATTAAGTTTAACTAATGAGGTTCTATTAAGTTTTGGAGTTTTTATTATTTACTAGCTGCGCCCCGCGGCTTCGCCTCCGTGGAAATTAATGTTTCCAACTTTGTTAATTTTTTCTTTCATAAGAACCTTCTCCTGACAATAACAACACAACAAAAAAAGAATTAGCGAAATCGGTCCAGCCATTCACGCGTGATGCCGTGACCAAGGAAAACGGGTTTCATTTTTATATATATAGATGAATTAGCCCCCCTTAGAAGTTTACTATACTGCTTGGCCCAATTTCCTAAACCACACTAATATTATAAATGCGAAAGTTTGTATGGATGGACGGATGGATGTTTGTTGTTACCTCTTCACGCCAAAACTACTGAACGGATCGGGCTGAAAATTTGCATACAGGTAATTTTAATCCTGGAATCAAACATACTTTTTATCCCATAAATCAGTTCCCATGGGATAGAAATCGTATATTATACGTTTCCATAGAAAACACGCGTGCGAAGCTGCGGGGCATAAACTAGTACAAATATAAATTCTTAAAACATCTGATAGTAAGTCTATAAATCAAAGAATAATAAATATTGACCGTTTTTTATTACAAGATAACTTATACCAAGCAGTTATTAACAACAAATAAATACAATGTACTAAGGTACTGCCGCCGTACAGTACACGCCATTTCATGGCACATTCTGCTCAAAATAGTAGCCAATTCTCACACAAGACCACTTAAGTTGCCGACGTACCAGACCTCCGTCGCCTCAGCATTGCAAGGTACCTATGTACACTTGTTGTATAACAAATAAAAAAATGCACTTTATACATGTGAACAGCCAGACCTAGAACAAAAATATTTGCAGATCATGCAAATATTTGACCTGCCAATGATAGTTACGTAAAACATATTTGATGCTTATTTATTGAACTTGATATCTTTGCAAAACATGATTGCAAATAAATTAGGTCCAGATAATTTCCATTTTGCAGCACAGCTAAAAATTGAAATATCAGCTCAATATCAGTATAGATAAGACTTAATTTGTATGTTAGTGAAGCGATCGGATACCTCGACAAACAAAGATACCACAAATAGTGTGAGATTGGCCTTAGAAGCATTTCATACATGGGCATATTTACACGCGTTACATAGCCTCTAACATAAGGTCTAAACTAAGGAAATGCTTCAAGTCAACTCCATTTTTACATGTCCTAGGGACTTCGCCCTTTATAAATTCAAGACGAGTAAAACATACGTCTGTAAAATAAGTTTTAGGGCCCATTTTTCAATCGTAACTAACTTATATCTAAAGAGTTTTGGTTATATGACTTATTTTCTATAGGTATGAGATAATAATATTATTCTCCAGATATAAGTTACCTTACGATTCAAAAAATATTAAATCATAAAAAGATGTGTCATAGGTAAGTTTTGGCCGTGACATTAGCCACGAACTGTAATGTAATACTAGGATGAGGCGATTTTCTTTGGGAATTGTTTCTTTGACTAAGGCTGCAACCATAGAGAGAGCCCAGAGCGGGCGCGTTTGAAAATGACGCGTGCTTACTCGCTCAAGCCCGCCACGCTTCGTCACTTCAGTGTGAACGCAACCGGCGGTTTCATATCACATCACATCGCACTAATATTATAAATGCGAAAGTTTGGATGGATAGATGGATGGATGTTTGTTACTTCTTCACGCCAAAACTACTGAACGGATTGGGCTAAAATTTTGCATACAGATAATTCTAATCCTGGAATCAAACATAGGCTTACTTTTTAACCCATAAATCAGTTCCCGTGGGATAGAAATCACCTTTAAATGTTTCCATAGAAAAAATGCGTGTGAAGCCGCGGGCATAAACTAGTGTTTGATACTTCTCCGCGCTACGCTCGCAACATGGTTGAAGCCTAAATCTACAATTTTTTGAGTTTTATTTCACAAACAACAAAACTAAACTTGTTTGCTTTAGATAGATTTAGATTTAATTATTAGGTACTTATTTAGAATGATGCTAATATATTTTTTTCTTCACCTAGGCAGGTATTTTTACACATAACAGGTTTCTTGTTCTCTACAAGCTTCGTTAGTGCCTACATCATCATTATTGCTATTTACTTCGACACTTATTTACTTCTACAAATAGTCGAATCGTAAAGATAATTTTATTTACCCAGCGTTGTATAAAAATAAAATCTCATAGTTCAAATGCCTCAGCTTTAGGTTCTTAGAATTTTATAAATAGCGTGTTAAACACAAAGTTTCTTATAGATTTGACTGTGCATTGTGGACACATCAAACTATTTTTTGTATATTAACGTGGTAAAAATATATAAACGGAAATAAAAGAATCAGAATCGTAACATAAAAAGTAAGTGCATTAGGTAAAAAACATTATTTCTAAAACAGATCACATTAGAGCTAACATCTTCATATGTCTCTGACTTCGACTTGTGCAAGTTAAATATACATAATAACATACATAAATACATTAGGGGCTACGGTAGTGGCCCCGCCAAGTCGTATATCTTTTCTCGAGGATATCATTTCTGTCGTAAAGTAAATCATAAAGTTGGAAAAACGTACAGAGTTCATTGCAGCCAAGGAATCACTATTTTGTTGAAACTTTTCGATTCTTCGACTTTAACAAAGTAAAGAATCGTTTACCGGTTTCTTAAATATTTTGTTGTGTATATAGAAAAAGAGATTAAAATGGAAGATAAGGCGCTAGCCCAACCGTGAAAAAATGCACATTTAAAATAAATAGTTCCTACCTTTAACAGAACTTCTAACGTTTCAGGGTTTCGACTCACATTGGTAAAGGCACCATCATACCTTATGTCGTTTTCTACATCCTTTGCCCAACAGTGGGACCGTACAGGCTCATAATAATAATCGTGCCATATTATATACAATTTCCTTGTAAATGTGTTCTGGCGACAGTAACCGCTAAACAGATTAAAGTTTACTTCTCTTTGTTCAACGCGTCTATGAATTCTTCTAGTTTCTCTTGGACTTGCCTTACTCGCTCTGTGGACAAAGAATTACATTTTAGGTTTAAATTACATGAAAGACATTTATTCACAAAGAAAATTATACTAGTATTTACAATTGAAACAATTGAGCTAACTGCCGACTGTTGCAAACAGTCTACAGATAGCTCAACTGATCCATATCAACACCAGTCGGGAGCGTCCCCAAGACGCTGGCTGCATTGCCACGCTGTATGGCAATGCTGATACGCTGTGCCAGATATTCACCAGCTCTCGGGTCACGCGTCGCTTCGACCAGACGCTCAGATAGTTTTTTGAAAACCCGAAGAGCCTCGGTACCCCACGGACCTAGGGTCTCGACTCCAAGGGGAGCAAATGTGTAGGCTCTGTCGAGACCTGCATATTTGCGCCTCTTGAGATCTTCGGCCAAATCTGCCGCCGCACCCGCCCTCACGGATGTCCTCGGAAGATGGGAAGGCGCAAGTGTGTCGACGCATGTAGCGTCCCACACAATGGGCCTCCCCAACTCCCATGGGACTAGTGTCATACCGTCGGGCCTCTTACCATCGTCACGCAACAGACCATTCGGTTCGAGAATAGCTGGTACGTTAACGGTGACAAAGGCCCGCCGGATGATGTCGTTAAGGCTAGCGTGGCGAGATATCCGACCAGCGGCCCTAGTGCACGATAATCCGTGATGACCAAGCTGTTCGACAGCAGTACCGCACTGGCATTGATGAGGCGCGCAACACCTTGCACCCAACCGGAGACATGTTGCGATACGGAAAGTTACGGGATCCAATAAAGTACCAGTGTTATATGAAGAAAATGCTTGCAACCAATGTCCTGACTCCCATTTAGAAACGGCCAGGAGGCGGGCACGATCTGCAGAGCTGGAGCACGTTTGTAACAAACAGTTCCGTGTCAACTCACACAGAGGCCCGTCCCATTGCCGTTGGGACAAAAGTGATTTTGGGGGAGCAGCATCGGGGCAAGCACTATGCCAAGCCGTTCGAGCTTCGTCTAAAAATGAAATTTTCAATGACATTCCAGGTGGGACCAAAAGAGAAGGATTTAAAATTTTTTCAACTAAAGAACTAGTGCTGTAGACAGAAGACAAGAACGCTGGTAGGGCTACACTTGAAATTTTGCGTATACCTAAGCCTCCCAATTTGACAGGCAGGGAGGCCTGCGACCATGCCTTGTCATCTAAATCGATATTCAAAACCGATGATAAAGTATTCTTTATTATGTTGTCTAAGCCTTCCAAGAGCTCGCTGTGTTTCCACATTTGACTACATCTCAAAGAATACGTAAATTTAGGTACAAATAGACAGAACCGAATAATTGTAAAAGCCATATGACTATTAATTTTGAGCAATTACATGATAATGGGGAAGGAAATGATACTGGGCAAAACAAATACGATAAATAGAAGTGTACAGTTAATAATGTTGGGAAAAAACATGGTCAAAGAGCAAAATGAGTGGGTAATAAAATTCAGATACCGATTGATTAATTGGTAACATTATTATGGATAGACAGTCGAAGTTAATTTAGTTCAACTTACTTAATTCTTCTGCTAATTCTATTCTTCTGCCGGATAGCAACTTCTTTTTGAGCTCTGGGTCCGCCGCCATCTGTAAAAATACCATGAATTAATATTTTTTATTCGCAAGGCCAATTAAATAAATAATTCTGGAAAATCCACACAGCAATAACGAGATTCCTGTAGTAATTTGACGTCGAACCATGGACGAGTGGCCCGCCCTTAGATCGACGGGATTTACAATAATTCTACTGACCACTCGGTGATAACTCGCTGCTCGCATGCTTTGCGTTGACAGCGCATTTGACCACGCGGCGTCCACCCGTGGCCCACGCGGGGTTCAATAGTTGAGGAGGCGGGGCGGTGCGGTTCGGGTGCTCCAATGAGCTATGACCAAGACTGCTGGCAGATTGAGCGCTACGGCGCGAGTAGACAGGCCGCCGTCCAGCAGCAGACTAGCATAAAGCTGATGATGCTGGTCGAGTGCCCGCGTTGCGCCAGGGGAAATCACGACATATTCTTGTTAAAAGAGTATGCACAATCTTTTTTTTTTTTGCGTGAGGAAATCCTTCATGGATAGTCTTCCGTCCCCTATTATGTCAGATTCCTACTGACTGAAACCTCACGGTGTCCTCCGGGTACATAATGCTAGGGAACGCGGGGACTTTCGAGAGTGCTTCCGCGAGCCCCAACAGTGACGCTCCACATATTGCGGAACCCTTCCAAAAACGTGGGGACCACCTTACAAAGGTTTTGTGGCGCGTGGGGACGCGCATCGCCTATGACCAGATGCTAGGTCTTTATAACTGAACTAGGACCCCAGAGCCCTTCTTCTTCGCCCGGTTCGCCGGCGAATTGGGTCAGTATCAGGCATCCTCCCTTTCCTTTCCGCCGCTTCACGCACAGACAATCCTACGCCAACAGGCTGTGGTGCGGAGTGTTTGTTGACAGACAGACAGACAAGCCTACCTCGTCGAGAGTCTCCCTCAGGGCCCGGTCCAGTCTTGCGGCCTCGCGGTTGGCTATCTGTTGCCGCAGCGCGTTGGCCGTGGTGCGGAGTGTTTGTTGACAGACAGACAGACAAGCCTACCTCGTCGAGAGTCTCCCTCAGGTCCCGGTCCAGTCTTGCGGCCTCGCGGTTGGCTATCTGTTGCCGCAGCGCGTTGGCCGTGGTGCGGAGTGTTTGTGGACAGACAGACAGACAAGCCTACCTCGTCGAGAGTCTCCCTCAGGTCCCGGTCCAGTCTTGCGGCCTCGCGGTTGGCTATCTGTTGCCGCAGCGCGTTGGCCGTGGTGCGGAGTGTTTGTTGACAGACAGACAGACAAGCCTACCTCGTCGAGAGTCTCCCTCAGGTCCCGGTCCAGTCTTGCGGCCTCGCGGTTGGCTATCTGTTGCCGCAGCGCGTTGGCCGTGGTGCGGAGTGTTTGTTGACAGACAGACAGACAAGCCTACCTCGTCGAGAGTCTCCCTCAGGTCCCGGTCCAGTCTTGCGGCCTCGCGGTTGGCTATCTGGTGCCGCAGCGCGTTGGCCGTGGTGCGGAGTGTTTGTTGACAGACAGACAGACAAGCCTACCTCGTCGAGAGTCTCCCTTAGGTCCCGGTCCAGTCTTGCGGCCTCGCGGTTGGCTATCTGTTGCCGCAGCGCGTTGGCCGTGGTGCGGAGTGTTTGTTGACAGACAGACAGACAAGCCTACCTCGTCGAGAGTCTCCCTCAGGTCCCGGTCCAGTCTTGCGGCCTCGCGGTTGGCTATCTGTTGCCGCAGCGCGTTGGCCGTGGTGCGGAGTGTTTGTTGACAGACAGACAGACAAGCCTACCTCGTCGAGAGTCTCCCTCAGGTCCCGGTCCAGTCTTGCGGCCTCGCGGTTGGCTATCTGTTGCCGCAGCGCGTTGGCCGTGGTGCGGAGTGTTTGTTGACAGACAGACAGACAAGCCTACCTCGTCGAGAGTCTCCCTCAGGTCCCGGTCCAGTCTTGCGGCCTCGCGGTTGGCTATCTGTTGCCGCAGCGCGTTGGCCGTGGTGCGGAGTGTTTGTTGACAGACAGACAGACAAGCCTACCTCGTCGAGAGTCTCCCTCAGGTCCCGGTCCAGTCTTGCGGCCTCGCGGTTGGCTATCTGTTGCCGCAGCGCGTTGGCCGTGGTGCGGAGTGTTTGTTGACAGACAGACAGACAAGCCTACCTCGTCGAGAGTCTCCCTCAGGTCCCGGTCCAGTCTTGCGGCCTCGCGGTTGGCTATCTGTTGCCGCAGCGCGTTGGCCGTGGTGCGGAGTGTTTGTTGACAGACAGACAGACAAGCCTACCTCGTCGAGAGTCTCCCTCAGGTCCCGGTCCAGTCTTGCGGCCTCGCGGTTGGCTATCTGTTGCCGCAGCGCGTTGGCCGTGGTGCGGAGTGTTTGTTGACAGACAGACAGACAAGCCTACCTCGTCGAGAGTCTCCCTCAGGTCCCGGTCCAGTCTTGCGGCCTCGCGGTTGGCTATCTGTTGCCGCAGCGCGTTGGCCGTGGTGCGGAGTGTTTGTTGACAGACAGACAGACAAGCCTACCTCGTCGAGAGTCTCCCTCAGGTCCCGGTCCAGTCTTGCGGCCTCGCGGTTGGCTATCTGTTGCCGCAGCGCGTTGGCCGTGGTGCGGAGTGTTTGTTGACAAACAGACAGACAAGCCTACCTCGTCGAGAGTCTCCCTCAGGTCCCGGTCCAGTCTTGCGGCCTCGCGGTTGGCTATCTGTTGCCGCAGCGCGTTGGCCGTGGTGCGGAGTGTTTGTTGGACTCGCCAGAACATCACCACTTCGCAGCATTCCTGCTGGAAGACAAAAGAGCTTGTTAATGTTACGACTACAGCAATAAAACTAAATCTGACTACAATTATCTTATACAGTCACTCAGTTAAATACAAACAAGTCCTCATGCCAGTATGGACATATGGTATACAGTTCTGGGGCTGTACCAGAAAGAGCAACATAGAAATCATCCAGCGATTCCAGAATAAAGTAGTGAGGAGAGTGAACGCCTCCTGCCTGGTATCGAGTTCGTCGCTAAAAATACGCAGAAGCTGATGAACTTAGGCTTCATCATCATGTTAACATAAAATTATGTCTATGCGTTAGGCCATCCAGCTCCTTGACAATACAGACCTAATAAGACGGCTCAAAAGAAAAAAACCTTTTGAGTCAGTGTAGTGTGATAAATTAATATTAGTGAAATGTAAACAAACTAAAGAACGCAATAACAAAGTGCCTTCCCATAAATCTTATATATACACTTGCGAGCTTTAAACTGGAATCGCTTCAAGGGTTGTTCAAGACTAATTTTTACAATTTCTTTGCTGTGAACTATGAGTTAAGTTATGTTTTCCCTTACGCAGGATTTATTGGCGACGATAAATTTTGATTTAATGCACGACAATGTCCGCTGCCACACCGCAGCAGTGACTAGACAGTACCGACAGACGTCTTCCATGTCGGCATTCCCACACTAGACTGGCCAGCCCTTATTCCTGACTTGAACCCAATCTGGCATATGTGGGACGAGCTAAAACAGCGGATACGAGGGAGAAATCCAGCTAATCCAGCTCCGGCGCCGATAGAAGCCAATAGATGCAACTTCGACCTATTGCAATAATTCCCAAAATTTAGGTAGCCAATTTAATTAATTTTAAATCTTCTTGATATCATTTGAAAGGTAACAAAATTACCTTTCAAATGATATACCACAATCTATAGTTCATTGTACATAAATTGTAAAAAAATTGTTTTGATCAACTCTCGCGATAAAGCGATTCCATTTTAAAGCTCGCAAGTGTAGATATAGACAATAAGAAAGGTGTTAATGAACACGTTCTTAGAATAAGGTAAGCTAGCAATTTAAGTTAAATTTAAATTACTCATTAGCCCACGTTGTGGCTAGATTGTAATCATACTGAGTTCATCCTTTAGAAGTACCCAATTAATGTGCACTGGATGTACATATAAAAAAAAACTCAGTTAAATAAATAATGCTGGACAATCCACACAGCATCATCTAGCCCCAAGCCAAGAAGAGCTTGTGTAGGTACTAGATGAATGAATTAAAGACATATTTTTAAGTATTCATAAAAACATCCAGAACAAGGAACAAATGCTTGCTGATCTTACAAACATTTGTCCTAAGGCGGGAATCGAACCCGGAACCTCCTGCGTTCCAGACGGACCTTCGCCCATTCTGATTTGAATACAACAAGCATTCATACCAAATAAAACAAAATCAAAATTGGTTCAATTCTGCGGGAAAACGTGGAGAGATAATTAATGATTTTATCGGGTATTTATCGAATTCCTTTTGTTATTATTTCCCCCACGTTAATAATAACTTAATAACAAAAGGTACGCCATAAGGAGCCTATAAAATCATTAATTATTGTGTTAACAAATCGCGAAAGTTTAAAAAGTATTAACGTGGACAGATGGTATTATTTCGTCAAAAATAAATGATGCCTGAAGTACGAAATAAATGATGCCTGAAGTACGAAATAAATGATGCCTGAAGTACGAAATAAATGATGCCTGAAGTACGAAATAAATGATGCCTGAAGTACGAAATAAAAGTAATCTTACCCCCGTGCCATTCTGTTGGCTGTACAAATAGAAACTTTTCCGGCAGTCGCGCGCTCGGATCAACGCTTTCTGAAGGAAATTCCTGGAATTACATACAAAGTTAGATTGCTGTGAACATAAGACACACGGAGACAATGGTAACTTACGATAATAATAATAATATTAATATCCTCCAAGCCGTATTTCGACCACGGCGGCCAGTCTCAGAGACTAGCCAGATGTGCAGGACATTTTATATTGCACAAGTCTGTGCGCAAACACAGCTGCACTTTCTATTCCCTCACTCTCATAATCCGATGGGACGACAGATCGACACGACCTGGGAGAGGTCGGTCGCAGAACCAACGGCTTAACGTTCCTTCCGAGGCACAGGGGTGTAACACCGCCAACTTCCTGACTCCGGGCTGTTACTGTGAATTTTTCTTGCTAGAAAACCCCTATAACAACATTGGCCCTTTGGATTCGAATTCAGAACCTCATAATCAGCGGTTGAACAAGCTGACCGCTGGACCAACGAGGCAGTTATATAATACT
Source organism: Eupithecia subfuscata (assembly GCA_963564075.1). Classification (NCBI taxonomy): domain Eukaryota; kingdom Metazoa; phylum Arthropoda; class Insecta; order Lepidoptera; family Geometridae; genus Eupithecia; species Eupithecia subfuscata. The sequence continues at coordinate 685,761 of OY751123.1, forward strand.
AGTTTCTGCCCGCGGTTTCGCACGCGTTGTTTCTATGGAAACGTTTGAAGGTGCTTTCTATCCCATGGGAACTGATTTATGGGATAAATAGTAGCCTATGTTTGATTCCAGGGTCAGAGTTACCTATAAGCAAAATATCAGCCCCATCCGTTCAGTAACAAACATCCATCCATCTATCCATCCAAACTTTCTCATTTATTAGTGTGATGTGATAGTGCGATTAGTGTGATTAACAATGACAATGGTAATATTAATATTAGCATTGTCTCATTAGCACACATATTATCTCTGCGGAACATGCCTGCCCGAAGCTATTGAGATTTTGCCATAATCACCACGCTTGACCAGCAGCAATTGCATTGGCAGGGGGATTGCTGACTGCAGTGGAGAGTACCTCTAGAGGAGAATTCATCCTACATTGGGACCGACTTGTTGTAATACCGTCAATGCGAATTTGTCCCGCTCCGGGACCGAAACTACAGACCTAAAACTTTATTTTCAAAGGGTTACTATGGCTTGTAACCTATTAGCCAAATAAGCCGTGTGGTGCCGGCTTAGAATTTGCACCACACCAACTCTTCCCGCGGGTGTCGTAAGAGGCGACTAAGAGATATCCACCGGGGGCGGGCAGCAGCGCCCCCTGCAGAACAATTCTACCACCGAACTGCGATCCCCAACCCGCATGCCCAGCATAGGGATAACGGGCATTACCCCCCAAAAGATAACAGCTAATAAGGCGCTTAACAGGGGGAGGCCTGCGTTCAGCAGTGGACCAATACAGGCTGCTGAGGTGTAACCTATAATGTCATTCGATCGAATGAAAATTTCATGGAATGAAATGAATTTGAAATGGCATTGTCAATAATGAACCGTGACAGAAAAACAAAAAAAGAACATTGCTATGTGTTTGTCTTTTCCTGTCCTGTGTTTCTGTTTTATTTGGTGTGCAATAACGAGTAATTGTATTGTATTGTTTGTGATGAATTTTCTAAGCGCCGCCGCCGCCCCGGTGGATACCTGACAGTGCGCAACTTTTTTTCAAGAGAATACTTGACTGGTTCAACGGTGGAGGAGGTGCTCCCTTTCCTCTATAGGTTCCCTTAGTCGGCTCTTACGACATCCACGGGCTGAGTCGGAGGGGTCGATTCTTACGCAGCGACGACAATGGCCAATAACATTGTCTGGAATAGATTACAAATAGGTAGACTTACTTGAGATAAACTGGTTTCCACGTTTCTCTGATATAGTCATTATCCACTTCGATGCCTTTTCTCCGCAAGTTGTCTCGCACGGCTACAACCTACAGACATTAATCACTGATACAATAAAAATAAAGAAAATTAGGTATACCAAGCTATTCAAATTGTATTTGTTTATTTATTAACGCACTTTTATTGGACAATTTTATCTTTTGACTATTTCAGGGCGTAATTATGTCTATGCCATAATTTATCAGGTATTTATCGCGTACCTATTGTTATTATTTTCCCTACGTTTGTACCGCGTTACGGCGATCGTTGTCACGGGGCGAATGATAATAACAAAAGGTACGCGATAAATACCCGAATTATGATAATAAGCAGTATAACAAATAGCAGTTTTAAAAAGTCTGTATATTGTAAATACAACTACTTATGTTAATTCTGGCGACTTTTCTAAAATTAAGGCAACCGTTCATTTCAGCCTTTATTTTTACAGGAAGGGCCACCAACTTATCGATGACGGTATCTCTAATATAAAAATCTGATGCCACTTAAACAACAATGTTAAATCTATAGAATAGAAAGCACAAGGCATTACTTAATTTAATAGGCATTTCCTGCATAATTGATTTTTGTAGTTTTAAGAGAAAAATCCAGCATCTGCCTGCAGCTGCAGTCTTTCGCAGATCGTCATCCCACTTGGCCGGAGGGCGTCCTACACTACGTTTGCCGAGTCTGGCAGGCAGATGCTGGATGCGGCAAGCTGAAGACAGGGCGCTATGGCGCTCATTAGGGGAGGCCTATGTCCAGCAGTGGACTAATATAGGCTGATGATTAAGAGAACAATATCTTAAACCATTTAAACATGGTGTAAATTACCTCGTCATACATAAGCTGCGGCCTCGTGATCCCCAACTTCTCGAGTTCGTTCTTGACCTCTCCGCGGCGCGTCTGCTCGTCCGACGTCGACTGCCAGTACATCCAGCGCTCGCGGAAACTGGGACCTGATGAAAAACTTACGAATCAATTATGTTTACTTCTGTAAGACCTTAGGGAGTATTTAGAAAAGTCAAAATAAAACTATCAGAGTAACCAATCCACTCTATCTCTATATTATATTCATCATTCATTATTCATCGATACGTTTTTTTAAGCTTGTCTGAAACCATCAACAGTACAATTTCAAAATTACAGACAGGTCATCGATAAAAACAAAAAATAGGAATGGTCCGACTAAAGAGCCCGCGGGGCTCTTAAAAGGATCTTTCTGGATCTTCCTTATGAAAACTGTCAGGGAGGTGAATAGTATCCCGGCGACGGACATAGGCTACTTGAAAAGCGCGTGCGAAGCCCCGGGCAGCAGTTAGTATCATATATTTCATCTCAGCACACATCATAGGCATTTGTTGTGATGAAGGTGAATCTGAAGATAACAGACAGACTGAAAGGCCGACAGACAGACAGAGTTACTGTCTTGGTATGGATTTCAGCTTGAGACGGGCCGGCTATACTAGCGCGCCGCGCGTTCTCACCTCAAGGTACGTGGCGCTGTGTACTATATACCGATACAGCCTCTAGGCGACAACGGCTGAACTACAAGGCTAACGTGCCAATAGAGACGCTAACACAAAAAAAAGCTGAAGCTAGTAAACCTACCTAAGCGCTTCAAAGAGTGGCCGCTAGATGTCGTTAAGACAAAATTCCAACATAGCGGAAAAAGCAAAAAGAGGGACCAATCCTAGATCGCGCAAACGTTTGATTCAGTTACAACTGACCATTATCAACTGTTGGTCGAAAGACCACCGGGCTCAGTGGACCAGATGGGTCGGGCACGGTTCAGAGGAGATCTCCCTCCGACTCTATTTGGGGAGATTCCACCTTGACCCCCAAACAGCCTACTTTGTTATGATCCACCCACTCACCAGTGAGTTGTTTGATCTGTGACTGCGTGTGAGTGAGTTTCTCCGTGAGCGCGCGCTCCATGAGATTGACGCTGGCGTCCCAGTCGGCTCGGGACGCGACCATTCTGTCTTGTAGCGCGTTCAGTTGGAGGACTCTTAGTACCTGGGAAAACACGTGTAGTTAATAGTGTAACCAGGATAATCGTAAATATATAATAAATATATATAATAAATAGACTCTCAAATACGATAAATCCATCGGTTTCCTGGGTTATTTCTAGTGATGAATTTTTTTAATTTTTTTTTTATTTATTTACCATTTATAACATAGGTCGTTATACAAGGCACGTCAGAAATTGTACAATTTGAAAAAACAAAACATAATTCACGAAACAAAATTTAAAAACTCCTACTTAAATAAAACCAATTTCAATTAATTCGAGATCATAAAATTCAATGTCATGTTTAAGTATTATTTACAGAAGGGATTGAAATAAATTAGTACTCATAAATTCACTGATGCTATAAAATGCATGGCTTTCAAAGAAATGCTTGATTAAGGTTTTAAAATGTTCATAATTGTCAATGTTTGATATGTTAATTGGTAGTTTATTATATAACTGTATTTCAGATATATCATACTTACATCTTGAGCTCTCTCCTCCCACTCGTGCCTCCCCAGCGCGTCCGCCACCGCCTGGAATACAAATGAAATTAATAATTGTTTCGAAGGTTCACTGGCCGCCTGCAAGGGGACACCGCCGTGCTTCAGCTGACACCGCGATCGCATCATCTACAAGCCCTCGCCGTAATCAACGTGTTATTATTAAGTTTTTATATGTTATGTGACATAACTTATATCTACATAATTGAATATGTTAAATAAGATCTGTAATTTTTCTATAGTCTGAAATAAATGAATTATCATAGTTTATAAAACTTATGCAGCAAAACTTTTAAATCCATCATGGTTATAACACTAAAGTCCTTTACAACAAAACTCAAATCATGGTAAATATCCCGTTATAAATGACTTTATGCAGCAAAGTTACAAACATAGATTGTTAACAAAGAAAATTACGTTATCTATATATATAAAAATTAAACTCGTTTTCCTTGGTCACGGCATCACGCGTGAACGGCTGGACCGATTTCGCTAATTCTTTCTTTGTTGTGTTTGTTATTGTCAGGAGAAGGTTCGTATGAAAGAAAAAATTAAGAAAGTTGGAAACATAAATTTCCACGGGGTCGAAGGCGCGGGGCGCAGCTAGTAAAAAATATAAACATTGGAACTGCAGACTGCTGGAATAAACATAATATTTTGTTAAAATCGATACATTGTCTAATTATTCTTGAATAATATCACGAATTCTTGTGTGGGGACAGTGACTCGACAAACGTAGTGCAGAGGACGATCTGATGTAGATGCGGGATGGTGCTGAAGACAGGCGACAGGCGCTCGTTAGGGGAGCCCGACGTCCAGCAGTGGACAAGCATAGACTGTTCTTATACCTGTTGTTTGACGGACTCGTACAGCTGGTCGGAAGCCCCGCTGGAGTGCAGCAGCGCCGCGAACTCGGCCGCCAGGGCCTCGCCCCCCGCGCGCACGGACGCGGCGGGGAGCGCCGTGTCGGCCCACTCGCGGAGTTTTATGTCCACTTGCGTGTTGAATTTGTCTGCAAAAAAAATATGCAAGCTCAACATAAACATACAATATATTTATTAAATAGCTCATAATCATTATTAAGCCCATTTAAATTCTGTGTCTGTTCTTGTAAAAGTAATGTTCACTGAAATATAATCGAGGATAATCAGCCGGTTAACTTCGCCTTCTTAAAATTTATGCATAAAAGTTGGCTTAAGTGTAATTTTGAAGAAAACTACCTTTAGTTTATTCATTGATTGAACTCTTTCCAATATTTAGTTAATAGAAGAAAACCTGTTGTGCCGACCCCACCTAAGTGGGAAAACGGCCAGAGAATGATCATTACTTGCCAATATTTTGGCGTCGATTTTAACTATCAACTGTCGAGGCTCACATTTTAACAAAACTACACTAAACTAAATGTGAAGGTTTGGATGCCTGTTAAACTCCAGAACTACTGAACTAGGCTGTGAAATGCATGGATGTAGGCTGCGTCCACGTCTATATTTTATTTGAATGAATGAAAGAATGCAATATTTAATAGTCTGCTTCTTTCTAAGAATAGTGATGCGAATCTATCGACTCGAAAAATATCCGGACTAACGAGCGAATAGATATAGCTGGCATATTACGTATGTATTCAAAATTGTATTCTTTCATTAAGTCAAAGAAAATATGTGTGGTTGGAGTATAGCTATAAAATAATGACGATAAGTTGCCGTTGTAGGCCGCCCTTGGCAGGTAGTTCAAAATTAATTAAAACATATTATGAATATAAACCTAATGAGTAATACGACTAGATAAATAACCACAACAATTACGCGAATTTCACGAAAATGAAACGATTTTACAGATAACATCTTACTAAAATCAATATCGTAAGGGTCGATCCATATAGTAGGCGCGTTAGCGTTGTCTCTGTCGTTCGCTGCTTCGGGTTGCTTGTACTTTATCTGACGAGGAATGAACGCTGGGAGAAGGGAATAAGGGTTAGAATGGACAGGGAATGTACCTTCTAGAAAGTGCTACAAAATGGTACCTAAATTCTAAATCGTAGAGCAAAAGATTCCCTTATAATTTCTGAATGTAAATGAATAAGCGCATATTTATCAGAGGCCACTATAATGCTCTCTTTCGGATAAATATACATATTATGTGGCACCTTATAGATCGGTAAAGGTAAGGTAGGATGGATAAATTATTGAGGAAAAAGTGTTGTAACCTTTATACATTAGTCTCATGGAGTAATCCCCATGAGGGTTGATTAAAAAAATCAAAATCAACGATGAAGAGATTTGATATTAATTGGACTGAGTCAGTTAAATTTAATTTCAAGTCGATTAGAAACTCTACATAATGCGAGTCGACTATGCACATCTGCATGCTAAGTAGCTTTAGGCGTTTTTTGCGACTTATCAGAAGCATTTGATTATGTCCCTCACGAAAAAATAATCAGTAGGCACATCACTATGAATGAAGGGACATCACTTTGAATCTTTTTAATTCTTACTTGAGAGATAGGAAAGAAAGAGTTGACATTCATGTAAAATACAAAGTCTTCCGGTTCTATAACAACATGGGTGTATCGCAAGGATCTATCCGAGGTCTGTTCCTATCTTTAGCATATATAAACGATATGCCAGAAAAATTACGGATGTTTTGTCTTCTTACCGACGTTATCATGAGCGGCGGCAGCGGCCGGTAGATATATCGTGTTGAAGACCACATCACTAGCGGCCGCCCACAGCGCGCCCTGCAATCTCGCCTCCCATTGGGCGGCGGCGACCGCTGAGAGCTCGGCTGATTGGTCGAGCAGCTCTGCGCGTGCGCGTTCGAATACTTCGTCTCGGTCTAGCTCACGTTGTCTGAAAAAGAAGGGGATGTTTATTATCTGGTCAGCAAAGAAAAATGGCATACATTTCGACTCTTACCCATTCCATGACGATTCAGTATAATTTTTGCCTATTCTACCCTAAACAAATCCCTGTCTAGAACGATCATGCTAAATCCTGCTGTTGTCACTTGGCAGTAGGTTTATTGCTTGCTCAGGATAGAGGTATGTATGTGTAACTTAAATCGTTGGTTTTGTGGACTGTTCCCGGGCTTTGACCCCATTGAAATATCCCTTCTTTAATTAAAACTTGCATTTCAAGGTTTTGATTATTCTCTTAGCAAATTATTCAATAGCTCTCTCAGTAGTGTGTTGCCAACAATGTATAGAGTTAAACATTTCTGATGGGAATACTGTAAGATCATTTGTAGGAGCTTGTCACCCGGAGAGTTCCTCAAGAATCTATCCCTTGACCTACTCCATTCATCGTTTACAGTGCCTAGCCTTAAGGGTCACCCCAACTACCTCGGGAAAGAGTTCTTCCACTCAGTCTCCAAGTTGAACCGCTGTGCCTTGAAGGCGTCCGCCTGCTGCTCCACGCTGGCACGCACCATGCGCCAGAAGCATTCGGCGACTGCTAGCGAGAGGTTGCGAGTTGTGACCTGGGAGGGGGTTACCAGGCCGTCTCTGGAACAAGGGTACAGGTTTAGATAGGAATGAAAGGTTGAATTTCATACTCTGATACTCTTTATTGATATGACGCTAGCAACCGCCCCGGCCTTACAAGGGTAGCAGAGCATATTTCAAGAGGAATAATTCCGTAATAAACTGTTTTCATATAACTATTGGTCACGCGACGCTAAACTCGAAGTTGACATTAATTCGTCTATTGGTGAAAACCGTATGAAAATGTGTTCTGTAGTGTTCGCGTTTAAACAGACGGACGATCCGACAAACGCGGGATTATTGATGATATGGATATGACGATCGTGTTCTTTAGTCCATGACTTAACATTTACGGACAGATAAACTGTCTTTTTTATTCTTATATGTCCAGTCCATCCCAAGGTTGCCTGGAAGAGGTGTGAAAAGGTAACAGACAGACACAGTTACTATGGAATTTATAAAATGTACAATCATTTTCCTCTGAGCCAACCAGTTGCGTTGTATGATGAAATGGGAGTGCAACGAGTTAAAGTGAACTTACTTGAATAGTTTGGAAGACCTGAAGAACCGTTCTTCGTACTCCCGTATGCTCTGTATGGAGTCATCCTTGCGACTGCGGCCCGTCACCACGGCGTAGTAGCCGAGAGCTCTCATAGGGAACAACTTGCCTTCTAATATGCGACGAATCTGTAAACAGAACCTTACATTTATCATTCAAATAAAAGAAACAAATTAGAACTAGTATTTACAATTGACATAACTGCAGACTTTTGCAAACAATCTACAGGTAGCTCAACTGATTTATATCGATATTATTAATACCAGTCGGAAGTGTCCCCGCTGTATGGCAATGCTGAAGCGCAGCAGATTTATTTATTTTTTAAATCCGAAGAGCCTCGGTACCCCCGCACCTTGGGTCTCGACTTCAAGGACAGTAAATGTGAAGGCTCGAAGGCATGAAGACATATTTGCGCCTCTTGAGATCCTCAGGCAAATCTGCCGCCGCACCCGCCCTCACGGATGTCCTCGGAAGGTGGGAAAGCGCAAGTGTGTCGACGCATATATTTAACATCATTATCACGGCCATTAAGTCAGTTATTAGTGTAGGTCTCCTCTAATTTTATCTATTGTTGCTTTACGTTGCGCATAAAAATGTGCTCAGTCTTTTATCTTATTCTTAATGTTTGGTTGTAATGCTACATATCATTTATTGTAATGGTTCCCTAAAAGACGTTAAAAACTCTGGTGACCTGTCCGTCTTCCTCTTACAATGTTAATGACATTGGTAAGAGGACTGGAGTCCTCTGTGGGCTACAATTTCTTTTAATATAAGTTAGCAACACTTTTATGATAGCCCAGTCAATGAGTGCTCAAAAGATGGTTGATGGAAAGGTTAAGAGCAAAGAGTTTGGCTTCAGAACTTTGTTCATACTTGTTAGGAGACAAACATACTAAGTCCCCACCCCTGTGAGGTGAGCCCTAGGAGGGGGAGGGCCACAAAAAGTTCTATTTTTTTTATTTTTTGGTCTACATCTCGTAAACAATGCGTCATAGGACATTTTGTAATGCTACTTAACTGGAGCTGATAAAATTCTCTATAACTTTGGTTTTATACACTTTTTATCTTTCCCAATCGTTGTCTAGATATGAGCTCGGAAAACGGTCGATTTTCAAAAATGTGTTAATAACTATTGCTACCAGCGTTTCCTCCAGTCGGTATCACACGTCAAACCAGACATAATATGTACAGTTAGTGGAAGGGAGGATAATATCCTCCCTTACACTAACTGTATAAGCAGCGATCATTCAAGATTCGGACCCCTAGTTGGTCAGGTTATTGTGCATTTTACTTCTACACTTGCGAGGAGCTTTTAAATGGAACCGCTCCATCGCGAGTTGATCAAAAGTATTTTTTTTACAATTTATATACAATGAACTATATATTGTGGTATATCATTTGAAAGGTAATTTTGTTACCTTTCAAGTGATATCAAGAGTATTTAAAATTAGTTAAATTGGCTACCTAAATTTCGGGAATTATTGCAATAGGTCGAAGTTGTGGGCGTCTAAATGAATAGACAGTAATATGAAAAAAATAAAATTTTCTTCCTCGTATCCGCTGTTTTAGCTCGTCCCACATAGGTATGCCAGATTGGGTTCAAGTCAGGAATAAGGGCTGGCCAGTCTAGTGTGGGAATGCCGACATGGAAGACGTTTGTCGGTACTGTCTAGTCACTGCAGCGGTGTGGCAACGGACATTATCGTCCATTAAATCAAAATTTATCTTCGCCAATAAATCCGGCGTAAGGGAAAACATAACTTAACTCATAGTTCACTGCAAAGAAATTGTAATAATTAGTCTTGAACAACCCGCCATGAAGCGATTCCAGTTTAAATCTCGCAAGTGTAGTTTTAAACAACTCACCCTATTAGGATTAGCCAGGTTCTCCTCAGCCAGATCCACCTTGGTGAGTACGAATATGGTTCTCTTGCCGCTCGGGTCGCACGACGAGACTAGGTCCGTCACGTTGCTTCGCTCCGCGTCTACTGAACCGTCCTGGGAAAGGATCAATAATTCGCTAAACAAGAGTGCTTAACAACGCTTATGTGCTAAACATGCATGGGCAGATGACTATGCGAATGGATGGATAAATAGATATAGTTTATTTGGTTCACATACACAGACATCACAGTACAAAAAAAAATAACAGGTGGGTAGTATAGTAGCACAAACAATAAATATAAATGTATTACAAGTACTAGGTACTCATGAATGAATAATAAAAAAACTAAAATAGGTACTAACTTTCTCGAGGATGAAGTGAGGCCTAAGAAAAATGCAAATGTTATTCAAAAAGAAAGAGCTTTGAGAATGGCATAAATGATATTGGATGGCACGTTGGCAACCAATAAACAAATAGTATATTGTATACATCTAGGCGAGGTGCCCAATTCTGATCGAGTGTGTCATGTACACTAGGTAGGAATCGCATCTCCCGAATGATATGATATAGTGTAATGATATAATATACTGTGTCTTCGAACTAAATCATCGTTTTAAAATCACTCGAGTAAATTCAAATTGTAAACTCAACTGTAGCAATAAATACGCGCATGTATGATTTTCACATGGTTCTTTTTTAAATTATTGTTCCGAATACGGAATAAGAGGCCGATATCATATAGTGGATTCGGAGTAAAGCTTTTTGTCGGTTTACCTATTACGAAAATAACCATAGCTACCGGCTGATATTTCAGAAAATTAAAAAAAAAATAACACGTTAGAAATTCCACACACTTTTCTCTCCCGCTAAACGCGTGAGAAATTAAATTCCATAGAGCTTTCCGTCCCGCATTTTAATACGCCTGCAATGACGTACTCTTTACATTATGTTTAGAAAAGGAATAAGCAACTTTCTGAGCAGGTGTAGTATAAATGATGCATAGAGTAAGGCCTTTACGAATAGGATACGTAAAGAAAGACCTATAATACTTTCATAGAGGTCTGTGTACTTACTTGAATGCACAGTATGATGGCGTTAGGGTTCTCCATGTACATCTTAGACATCTGCTTGATGGCGTCGCGGGTGTCGGCCGCCATGTCCACCGTTTGAGTCTGTCAATAGATAGAACTATCAATAAACATCACCATGGCGATAACCAGAGGAAGAAACACAATGATTTTGTCGAGAAGGAAAATAATGTCACGGAATGTGCAAAACATAGCTGTGTCGGTCGCGGCATAACAATTGACCCCTCCAACTCATCCCGTGGAGGTCGTAACAGCCGACTAAGGGAATCTACCAGAGAAAGGACAGTAGCTGCCTTTGAGTATATTCAATGCCTTCGCTGCAATCAACGGTCCGTCTGCCAAGCGTGGCGATTATGTAGAAACCCCCTTGTGCCTCCCCTAGCATGTTCAGCAGTGGACGATCAAAGCTTCAAGCTTTATGAAACGCAGTGTAGGCTAATTTCTCTATTCTAGTGTACACAAAGCATTATTTTGCCAAGTCATGCTTGTAGGTTTCGAAATCAAAAGTCTGTATTATCTTCGGAAGTATTGGTCTGATTAAAACAATTATTTCACTGCTACATAGCTACATTATACAAGCTATGTGGTGCCGGCTTAGAATTTGCACCACTTCAACTCTTCCCGCGGGTGTCGTAAGAGGCGACTAAGGGATATCCACCGGGGGCGGGCAGCAGCGCCACCTGCAGAACAATTCTACCACCAAACTGCGATCCCCAACCCGCATGCCCAGCGTGGGGATTATGGGCATTACCCCCCATGAGATAATAGTCAATAAGGCGCTATGAGGGGGATGCCTGTGTCCTGCAGTGGACCAATACAGGCTGTTGAGGTTGAGGATGAGGTAGCTACATTATCCCTGCATACATTCACGCGAAGCTGCCGGCTAAAGCTAGTGAATACATACAGATATAACTCCCGGTAGATCCACCAGCACCATGCGGTGCAGGCCCGGCCCCTTCACGGACATGGAGATCACGTCCGTGGAGACGGTGCGGCCGCCGCGGACGCTGTTCCTCATGCGGAGTTCCACTTCTCTGACGAAAATATGATTATGATAATTAAACTAGCTTTTAAGAGAACTGTAATACACATAATTTTAATTGGCGTAAGAGCTAGAGGAGTTCGCAAAAATTGACGCTACAGCTAGTGCTGGTGAGATACATCTCAAAACGGAAATACCTGGAGAAGTCTATACTCTGGCCAAACCGAAGAACTAATGTTTGTAAACATTGCCCTATACTTAACCTAAAAATCATTTTCTTGTTGTTGATTTTTCGTCAGAACTGGCACTGCATGTCGATTCGAGCTCTTTTCTACAATGCTTAGTGCTGACAATCGTACATATTTCAAACTTTAAGCTAGAATGTTGGATTTTTGTGTAGCGAGTTTTTTTATACTACAAAGGTGACAGTCAAGTGTGCGGTCCACCTGTGGGCCTTACGGATCTATGACAATGCGATGTCATTCTTCTCTATTCCACCCTAGACAACTATCCCCGTGCTAGGCGACCTGATGAGTTGTTTATTTATTTCTTACTAGTTTATGCCCGCGGCTTCGCACGCATTTTTGCTATGGAAACGTTTAAAGGTGATTTCTATCCCACGGGAACTAATTTATGGGATATAAAGTAGCCTATGTTTGATTCCAGGATTAGAATTATCTGTATACAAAATTTCATCCCGATCCGTTTAGTAGTTATGGCGTGAAGAGGTAACAAACATCCATCCATCCAAACTATATATAGATATTAGTGTGAAGTATGGCTTGAGTCTAGTGTATGAATTGTCTCTTTGGTACACAGTCCAATGCTTTTAACAAGTCGCAAACGGCGGCTAAAGCGTCTTGGGACAAATGCATAAACAGGTAAAAAAAAACATTACATTTAAAAGTTAGAAGTGTCTTATAACCTATGTTAAGTTGAACATGACGTTCTGAACTTAGAATAGCACAATTCAATGCTAGCCATAAGCTTTTTTAAAATGTATCTTTGATAGTTTTGTACTGTATTATTTAGGCAGATACTTGTTTCAAGAGTTTAGTTCCTATTGGTGGCCACCAAGCTCTCCAAACAAGGTTTTTGATTGAATAACACAAAACAAAACTATTACAGATACATTAAATAAAAGCTTGTGATAGGTTCCGTCTACCAGCGGTAAGATTTTTTGATAATTCCTTGTATAACTTAATGATTAAATTAAATATGTAGTGGCGCCACTATCACCCCTACTATTCGCCTTAAGAAGTTAGCTAAAATAAGAATCTGTATTATCAATAAATGCGTAAACTTACTTCCTCAAATCCGCGAGATCCGACTCCTTGTTCAGATCAAACTCTCGTGAAGAATCTCTGAACTGTGCCACGTGGTACGGACCCTCGGACAGCGTCACTTTTACTGGAGCCCTGAAACAAACACAAACTGTAGCATAATGAATTCCAGAAAAAGTTAAGGACAGCGTCACTTTTACTGGAGCCCTGAAACAAACACAAACTGTAGCATAATGAATCCCGGGAAAAGTTAAAATTTGTTTACTTTGTTACACAAAACATACAGAACAAAGAAATGATTTTTAGGTATCAATATTTTGGTTTTTAGGGTTCAATATTTTGGTATAAAAAAATGGGGGGGGGGGGGGGGGGGAACCACACGCTTAATACACTTAACAGGGGTTGAAGATATTACTTGGTACACATCTCGCCAGCACCTCTAGAGAATATCCTAGCCTGCGCTATCATTTCCATACCGGCGGACTGGTCGCCGACCACCACGACTGGCGGTAACTTGTCCGTCTCACCTATCTTACTTATGGGGGGTTCAACACACCTGCGGGGGGTCACCCTTAACACACTTGATGGGGGGCTCATTCTGTTGTCAAGGGGGCTGATACACTTACCTAGTGCACATCTCACCAGCACCTCTCGGGAAGATCCTAGCCTGCGCGATCATCTCCAAGACAGACGTCTTCCCGGCTGACTGGTCGCCGACCACCACGACTCGCGGTAGCCTGTCCGTCTCGCCGACGTCCCAGCCTGCGAGGGAATCGAGGACTGAGGAGTACATGTCGATGAGGGAACGCTGAAAGACAGACAATATATATTTAGTTTATTATGTACACAAAACACATACAAGCAATCGGGACAATATTGAACCTCGCACTTGCAAATGTATGAATGAAATGGCCCTTATGGCCTCGCTCTGTCTGTCGTTTTTTCCCCTCATGAATATCTCAGCAACGACCAAAACTATTAACTTGAAATTTAATATAACAATAAATATAGTGCTCCTGTACAGACTAAAAGTAAAAAAACAGTAGAAATTGTGATGTCAACCTACAAGGTCAAGTGGGGTATTATCATAATGAAAGGTACGGGTTGGTCATTTCAAAACCGTTTTAAAATATTTTCTTGATTTCATACTTTTTGAAATAAAGGGTCGAAATATTGTCCATTACCCCTCTAAGCTCCGAAGTTTGAAGAGCGATCCATCTGAAATGTTCACCCTACTTTTTTTACAGTTGACAAAAGTTCGAAACCCTCCGCACGCGAGTCTCACTCATTCTTGACGGATCTCATTTTTAGAAGTAAGCTAAGACTAGTTTTCTACTTGTACCTTCATCTTCCTCGTAGAAGGCTGTCTGCCTTGCTTCAGCAACATATTCTGCTGTCTCAACTCTCTATTTTCTTGCTCCAGCCGCTGTAACTCTCTCTGGTAGCGTGCTTGTAACGCTAGGACCTCCTCTTGTAATGCATGGACTCTCTTCTCTGGAAGGTAAGGTTTATTTTGCTAAAACAGCTTGAATATCTATCTATAAGCTAACAAAAGGTAGTCAGAATGTTTGACATAGATTGGAATTTTGTACTTATAGCTTAACTTTCACCAAGAATGTGGAACTTTTGTTGATTTGCACAATTTGTTTTCATTTTGGAGACTGTTTAATAATGTAAGCTCATAGGTGTAACACTGTTGCAGTTACGTTTAGGTGTTGGTCCTGCGCCTAACCTCTCCCCGGTCGTGTCGGTCTGCCGTCCCCTCAGATTATGATAGTGAGGGAATAGAGAGTGAACCTGTGTTTGCGCGCACACTTGTGCACTTTAATATGTCCTGCGCACCTGGCTAGTCTTCGTTGAGACTGGCCACCGTGGCCGAAATTCGGCTAGGAGGACTTCATCATCATCACGGTTGCAAGATCGCAATTTTTGGTTTTGAAAGATCTCTGCTATTTTTGGTTGACCAACAACCTCTTTTAACACTCGGGTGGCCCTAGACGCACTGGTCTGCAGCACCAAGTGGCAGCGGCGCAACAGTGCGGATCGTACCGCCGAGGCTGGGCAGTCAATGCATTAAAGAATGCAGTGGATGCTGATTTTGAAACCATTAGCGGGCCAAGAAATTTAAAAAAAAATTTGCGAATATTTATTTATTTACATACCATACTGAGAAGATTCATCTGCCGGTGTTGGCTGCGGCGGCGGCGGCGGCCTGCTCTTCAAGTTGTTGACGATCTTGGGCGAGGCCTCAGCTGAAATGTAGCTTACTTTCACGCACTGGTTTTTTACTTCATGGAGTCATGTTCTGCTAAACAATCGCTTTAATATACAATGGCATCGTCGCAGAATCGTCCACAGATGAAATAAACTCTAGATAGTGTGTGCGGTGCTATTTGCACGGAGAGATTGATAGAATGGTTTACCTCGAAACTCTCTCAAATCATGAGACTAAAACAGCGGCACCGAGTTTTATCAAACACAGCTAAGATTAAGCTCAATCAAGTCTTCTTTCCAACAAAACTAAGTTAAAATTGGTTCATCTGTTCGAGAGCTACGATTCCAACAGATAGAAGTTTAAACTTATAACATCCACTATTATCAGTTCTATTTCGATTACATTTTATTTCTATGTATTATGGTTTGGTAAACGTTATAGGATACCCGCGACCCAGGCTTGTCCTAGTGCGGGATCCACTGCTACTGTATACTTTGCAGTTTGCATGACATATCGCACCCTTCGAACAAGACAGAATTATCAAAAAAGTGACTTTTTTGCATATTTGAATACGCCAAATTTTACCGCGTGTACCAACATGACAGTCATATCGTAATTCGCAACAACGCCTAATTGGCCTCACCAACTCTTTGTGAATTAATGAGAGCAAGTTGATACCACGAACACGAATTTATTTCTGGTTGCTACTTGCAATTTGCGTCTTCCGTGGAAAATGTACGTGATGCGTTTACACAAGAGTGAATTATTTTGTGATAATCTGGTGTTGGTGAATGGCGTACGAAAATGTTTGCAATCTATTTTGATTTAATTCAGTGTTGAGGATTTTTTCTGATTCTGCATTTTGTGACTATTTCGAAATAATACAGTATTGTTTACGAACATGTGTTAGACTTTTTTTTACTATTCCCAAATAGTTCCGTATTATATAAACAAAACGTCAAGTGCGAGTCCGACTCGCGCACTAAGGGTTCCGTTTAATTGTTAGACCTTGTTTCTTGCCAAATATTATGATTCTAGGTCAACATAAAGTAAGTACCCTGTATATTTTGGTCGAGGGAGAGAATCAAAACTTATATTTTTTAGTTAATAAACGACAAATTTACGGTTTTCAGATTTTTATCGTTATTTGTGCTATATGACCTTCCTTCTTACCAAATTTTATGATTTTAAGATAACGGGAAGTACCCTATAGCAAGAATTAAAAGTATTTTTTTGGTCAATAAACTACAAATTTACGGTTTTAGGATTTTTTCCTTTACTTGTGCTATAAGACCTTGCTTCTTGCCAAATTTTATGATTCTACGTCAACGGGAAGTATACTCTATAGGTTTTGGTCCATGGCGAGCATTAAAAGTAGTTTTTTTTGTGAATAAATTACATAATATGTACGTTTTTCAGATATTTCCCTTTACTTGTGCTATAAGACCTTGCTGCTCACCAAATTTCATGATTCTAGGTTTACGGGAAGTACCCTATAGGTTTTGGGTGCATGTGATTCCCTCGGAAATTTCAAAATTTTCGGACGTAAACGGCTGTAACTTTTGAGTGGGTCGACTTAGAAGTTTAATTTATATCACGGCTTCAAGAGGTTACGGACTTGAGTATTTGATGTTAATTTCAACACGATACCTACACGCGTTCCCGGGAAAAGAGGGTTGACAGACGGACGGACAGACAGACAGACGGACAACAAAGTGATCCTATACGGGTTCCTTTTATCCTTTTGAGGTACGGAACCCTAAAAAGGTGAAAAACTCATAGTTCCTCCTTATAATAACCGTTAATTGACGCGAATAAACTATCTAATACTCATTCAAATCGGATTCTTCACATGAAACGTTCAAAAACTTGGCAATAATTATTATACGAAAGCATAAACCGTTTCTCGTCGATTCTGAAAAAAGTGATATTTTGACTTGGCGCTGTCTTGGCAATGGAAATAAATACATTTTGTTTATTGTTGTTTTTGTTTGTTTGCGTCGTCGGTTTAAAAATAAACACATCACATCTCCAGTACAAACGCACCTAAAAGTACCACTCACCAAGTTGCGCATTATTAGCAGCTGCAGCCGCCACAGCGTCTTCGTACCTCTGAGCCAGCCATTCCTTGAGCTCCAACGCGCGCGCCAGCCCCGCCTCGCGCAGCCGCGGATCTGCGCCCAGGCGGAGGGTTTCAACCACACCTAACAACACGGACCTACTAGTAGCTAACAATAATGGGGGCTACTAGTTGTTTACAGTAACTGGGGGGAGCTCGAGACATCTAGAAGTGGGATTGGTGTAGGACAGTTTCAACTTTCAACCACACCTAACAACACGAACCTACTAGTAGCTAACAATAACGGAGGCTACTAGTTGTTTAAAGTAAGGAGGTGCTCGACGCATCTAAAGGGGGACTGATGTTAGGACAGTTTCAAGTTTCAACTACACCTTACCACCTACTAGTAGCCAACAATAACGGGGGCTACAAGCTGTTTATAATAACAGGGGTGCTCGACGCATCTAAAGGGAAGCTGCTGTTAGAAGTGTCAAGTTTCAACCGCACCTTACAACATGAACCTACTAGTAGCAACAACTCTCTTGTTAGCAATATAGGGCTGTGTGTTGATACAATACAATCATAATTCAAGCTAATGCTGACAAAATAACAGCTCTAGGGGGCTAGGAACTGCACATTCAATTAGTCTTATGAAGAGCCTATAGCACCAATTCTAGACAGATAATCAAATTATGTATTAGCTTAAAGTTGAGTTTGATAGTCCTGTTTCTTGGGCTAGTAAAAAATATATTACACCAGAGAGTTTAACCACAATGGACATGGATGTATTGTGTTCATAATTTCTGAATATGAACCAATTACCATCAGTGAAGTTTCTAATTCTATTTGTAGGATATATTATGGATATGAAACAGTGTCAGGGCATTGTCTGGAAATGTTATTTCTCAGGGTACTATCATAGGGGCTAGCAAATTCAAGATAAGAGTCAACATACCCATCTCGATTTTATCGCTAATCTTGTCCTTAGCATCGAGGAGTGTGGTTGTGAATCGACTCCACTGCTCGTTGTCTGGCAGTAACTCATTCACCCAACCCATGTCTGGGAGACCATCTTTCCATTCTGTGTATTTCTGGAAACATTTCAATGATTTATCAATGATAAAAACTTACTCAACTTAACATAGAGCGTAATATTTTTGTTTTTCTAAGAATATCTGCTTGCTGCTTTATGCCACATCAATAGCTCTATTAAAGCAAAATAAGATTTCTCCAAGTTTAATGCTGGTTGTCGTCTAAGTTTAATGGTAAGATCTGCAGACAAGGGATTGCTTGAAGGATTAGCTCCGATTACTTCAGGAAAATGTCTGGTTTTATTTTAGTTACTTGGAGGAAGGCCTGACTAGCAGTGGAACAATAAAGAGTACTTTTTAACAGTTTCGTTACCTTATTGAGTGTCATGCCTCCACCCACAGCTCCCCCAAGCACCAGATATCTGATCTTCAGCACTCCCCTTACGGCCCGAGCGATGAGCATGCCATACTGTCTCCTCGGCATGTGGACTGGAGCCGGACGGTACAGAAGCATGCTCCGACCTGTCCATACCGAGAAGGCTACTGCCCGCGTATCTATGGCCTTCCATGATGATCGTTTGACCATGGATCTGTAAAGAAGTTTGTTTAGGAGATTGTAAGAGAATACCTACAGAAGTTATTGATGGTGATAATAACATAGTTGTTTTAATTTTTCTATGACCAAAGTTTTGAATGCAGTCTTGCATGTTTTGTTGTGACAGATTTGTCCCATGGCTTATGATTTTAGGGAAATTCTTAAGATCAATATCAACAGCTGATGTTTTTGATTTTTCAAGGTCAAAATTAAACAAGGCCCTATTAAGAATACCTGTCCACAGGAAACGAATTTCACTGGTTATATTATGCTCAAGAATTGAGAAAAACGCTCAGGATATCAAATATATGGTACCAAACGGTCTTAATAGAAAATGAGAGGATTTGATATCCAAAATTCAGAGTAGAGATAAATTGGTAGAAATAGAACAGAACTTGTTGATCCGCATCTTACCTCAGACGATTATGCAGTATTCTCGACATTATTTACGTAATTTCTATATTAAAACATGTATTTCATATCCAATCAACTCGACTTCAGAGAAAAATAAAACCGTGAACAAAATATTTCATAACCTCTACCGGTAGTCGTAAATAATTGGAGAATACTTCTATTTGTGTATAATTTAATCTTCGCTGGTATAAGCGTACGCAATCAACTTGTAAATAAATAAAAATCAATTCATTTTTTCAAATTTTTGACAAAATCCTAGACTTGTTTCGCAGATTTTGACATTTTGAATGAGTGAATGAAATAAATATAGACGAATGAACTTGATCATTCGACTCAGATGAGGACTCAGATTAAATATAGGTTCTCTTTCTACGTCATTCGATCATTCTATTACTCATTCATAAGGTCTCCACCCCACAGGACAGCCATGATTTTGAATGTCTTGTCAATAACGTCTTGTGTCGCGCGATTTGTTGCGGTATTGGTTTCTTACACACTGCTGCGATTTCGGATTTGGCGTGCGGCGCGGCGGCGTCTAGAAATCGCGCTTTAAAAAACGCAGTGGAATCGCGCTACAAAATCGCAACGTATCGCGCGTGCGACACAGCGCTTCAAAATCGCGGCGGTGGGGTAGAGGCTTTAAGCAGTGTGTTCACCGGATTGGAATCGCCGCGTTGCGGACGTTATACCTACATTTCTATCTATCTGGGCCTTGAAAGAATACATTTTTAGATTATAATTGCAAAAAAATTGATTTCATTTTGTATTTCTTCGACATACCCCTGGCATCGAGCACATAATGCTGGATGCCGCCGCCGCCGGGAAAAAATTGTTAACAAACAAATACAGAGTGAATATCAGTGAGTGGAGTGAGCTAAAAAAAATATGGCATTTTTACGATTAACAACAAAATTCCAGAACAACAACCCCGGACTACAGAAACTACGGCGAGCGGAGCGAGCCGCGAAAATTTTTAAGATCTGGGGGCCCACTCGGAAAAGAGAAATTGAAGTTTCGTTTTCGATCTTCAATTTCATTTTTAAGAGGACGGGCCCTGGCTGTACGCCTGATTGCTCCCTGACCGTGCTATACCAGCCAGGCGCGGTCCCAGGGGGGGGGGGGGGGGGGTCACAGGGGTCATGACCCCCCCCCAAAATTCATTTGCGGCGAGCGCTCTATCTGAGGAGTATGCCTTGGAGTGTGGAGTTCGGCAGGGTGGAAGTACTTCGGGGTTGTTATTTAATTTGTACATTAATGAACTTATCGTTGAGCTCAGCAATACCCATACAGGCTGTTTTGTTGATAATGTTTGTGTGAACAACATAAGTTACGCTGACGATATGGTGTTGCTGGGTCCATCGGTGGGTTCTATTCAAAAGCTTGTTAATATTTGTGAGAACAACGCGGCTGAACATGGACTCACATACAACTCCAAAAAGAGTGAAATCCTTGTTTTCAAAAGTGGAAATGTAAGGCCAGCCTATGTTCCGCCCATAGTTCTCAATGGTGCGGCTCTGAAGGTAGTTAGTAAATTTAGATATTTAGGACATGTCTTCAACGACTCCCTATGTGATGACTCAGATGTTGAGAGGGAGCGTAGAGCTCTGCTCGAGAGAAGTGAAAGTGACGCTATTTAAGGCATACTGCCAGTCGTTCTACTCGAGCAGCCTCTGGCTTAACTGTACCCGCCGCGCAGCCAGCGCTCTACGCGTTCAGTATAACAACATTTTCAGGATGCTGATGCGGCTGCCTCGCTTTTGCAGCGCATCTGGTATGTTCGCGGAGGCGCGCACGGACGACTTTTACGCGATTATTCGCAAAAAAGTTGCTTCCCTATCTCAGCGAGCGCGAGCCAGCAGCAACAGCATCCTGCAAATGATTATGTCCCGCCTGGACTGTCCCATTCAAAATAAGTGGATGAGGATAATGTTGGGGAATAATTCCATTTAGATTTAATTTAAGTTAGTAAGTAGGTAATTATGTTATGTTATGTTATTTTTATGTAATTGTAATGTAATGTAATCATGAAATAACTATTGTTTTGTATAGCTATCTAATTTTAATCATTATTATTGTACTAATATTTTATGTAATTTGATTTTATAGTGAATTTTTTATGTTGTATCTATGGATTACCAATCTGAAATAAATGAGTAAATAAAAAAAAAAAAAAAAATCTTAGTTCAGGTACTTAAAAATTGCAACCCATAGTTTGATGATAAATTTTTTCCTATTTACTTCCGTTACATTGAATATGGTTACCAACTGCAGCAAAAAAAATCGCGGCTCGCTCCGCTCGCCGATATTACTGTTATTTTGCCCCCTGTGTTTTGATCAGCGCAGAGGTAACGTTACCTATTTTTAGTGGTCTGGCTGGTCCGTTAATGTCAGTTTGTATCAATCCAACCACCACAATAAAAAGCACAAAATTGTTACTCAATTAATAATCTCCGAGGTCACTTTGTCAACTAGCGCAAAAAATTAGTAGACAGCAAAATTTTCGCGTTTTGATCCGCTCGCTGATAACATTTGTTCCTTCTAACTATGTTCCAAAGCTCGACCCCCGCCCCGCATTAGGTAACTTTGCCAAATTTTCTAAAAAATTGCGCAATAACTAACAAAAACCAAAGATTGTCGCAGCAAGCTCTGCTAGCCTCTGATAGCGTTCTGCTGTTTCGATAAGCTTCTGGCTTGCTCTAGTGCGGGACTCCTCCGTTTTAGGTGCAACTGCAAAATATCTAATACCAAACAACTCACACGCACAGCCAGATCATAAAAAATTTCGCGGCTCGCTTCGCTCGCCGTTGATTTCATATGTAGTCTAGTCTGTTGTATATATAATACATTTGGTTGTTATTCGACAAACTTAAAAATTGTTCATAGCTCATTAGTTACCTTCCTTGTCTTGCATGAACCTCACCAATTTTAAAAAAGGTTGCGGCTCATTTCACTCACTGATATATATATTTTTTAGGTTTTCAACATATTTCTTAGCCGCTGCAAACATTTAAAATTTTCAGAGCTCGCTCCAATCGCTGTTATTTTTTTTCTGAACCAGTTTGTGACCACCCGACAAGTAACAAAAATTTCGGCGGCTCGCTCCGCTCGCCGTTACCTCTTTTTTTGGATTCCTCATTTTGGTTTACCTACTTACTTACTTACTTGTTTCTGGACTGGTTGCGGAAACCAGTCCAGAAACAAGTGAATAAGTAAGTTTAGTTTATTTCCCTTGCTCCACTCGCCCCTATTAACATTCAAAGCTTTACCACCAGTCTTTTAAATTTTCGGGGTTTGCTTCGCTCACTATCATTTATTTTGTCAACAAACATCAGAAAAAAAAACCTCAAAAAATGTTGAGGCTCGCTTCGCTCGCCGTTATTGTTGGGAGTTGGGGGAGGCGATGTCATGTTTGTGGTCATTATGCAAAAAACTGCAGAAAATATAACGGAACTATTATATTTTTGCGGCTCGCTCCGCTCGCCGATAGTATTTTCTAGATTTTAGACAATCCTATCGGCGGGTAACCACCCGAAAAAGCAACAACTTTTTCGGGTGGTTAACAACGAAACTTATCAAAAAGGTAAATTTTTCGCGGCTCGCTCCGCTCGCCGAAAAAGTTTAGCTGTTCGGGATGGGATCTGCAACCGTCTGCAAGTGAATTTGTGGCTACGGCCCGCACCAAGCGTGACCCCCCCCCCCAAAGTCTTGGGCTGCGACCGCGCCTGATACCAGCCACACGGATCTGTTTGTCATCAGCGAGCGGATTGATTCTTGATTTTGAGCATGATCCTCAGATTGGTACTTTTATTTCATTGGGAACACGGAACACCAATGAACGAACGGGGTTTGTAGTGTTTTATTCTCTTTAGTGCCGGCAACACCAATCGTCTGTCAAACGTCAAGAATGGACAATTTTTCATGAAATTCTTGAAAATTCACATCGAAAAAGGATTTCTTCGTAAATCCGACTGAAATCGTTAAAAATAAACAATATCAGTGTTCTGCGCAGTGCTATTTATTCAGTGAACTAAAGAAATGACCTAAAAACTGCTGTTAAACCGTGTTTTCGCAAAATCATTATTCGTGTGAGTGTTCGTTTTTTGTAAATGTCCAAGTTTGTCCTCGATTAATTAGTAATTCGACGAGGAAGTGGTGATATCACGTCTGTTATTTGTTACGGAGTGATGTAACGCAAGCTTCCGTACGTGGGATATCCTTTACGGGCTTATTTACGCCAGGTATTCGAATCGGACTACAACTTGTGTTATTTTTAGAAGAGCTTAGACTCTTCATATGTTTGATCAGTCACTGATCTCTAACATGATTATTATTAGTATTCAGAAAGATTCAAGGTGTATTTATGAGTCAATGAATTTTTAAACTTTTTAAACTCTTTCCTTCCTACTGCCCTAACTTAATTTCTACATGGTACCAAAAATCCGAGTATACCTACTTTTTGAGCCTATGTATATAAAGATGGGTACAATTAAACAAATTCCTTATTTATTTCACACATAAGCTATTCATATTCTCAATTGACTGATTGCCAAAAACCTACCATCAATACCTACAAGCAAGCTGTAAACATCATCCACTTGAAACTCTTGAACAAAAACTTGCTATTTATTTACTTCATTATTTTTAAAGATTACTCATAATCTTTCTCATGAACCCACTATATTCTCAGGTCAATGAAGGTGGTCTTGTAATTGTAACTCAAACCAGTTGAGATAAAATGTAGTTGTGTAGGTGTAGGTCAATAACCTTGTCAGCTTTTGGAGGATTCATTTTTGAGAGTGTACTGTGGTGAGTCAGGGGTTGATGTTAAGACTGAGTTATCTACCTATTTGTCTATTTTTAATTAACTTAAAAAAAGGAAATCCACAATTTGGCTATAGGTACTTATATGTTTTTTTTGTGGATTTGTAAGTTCAGGTTTAAATTCAGCTGAAATAGATAAAAAATAGAAACTACTTTATTGTACACTTAACTTGGCAACAATTAACAAAAAACATAGTAGATACATTTGTAATATAAGTGACAGTGAGTGGTCTTATTGATCAAAAGCAATCTCTACCAGACAGCATTGAAAAAAATGGTCTCATTCTAAAAACTCTGTTAGAGAAAAAAATATTGCTTAACAATCCACACAGCAGAGCTTGTGTTATGGGGACCAGATAACTGATACACTGAGAAGCTTTATCTTTGAATGTCATTCATCATCATCTAAGTGCCACATGACTAAAGCTGTAGGCAAAAGCTAGATTAAAAACCCCTCATCACTTTCAGATCTAGTAGAAAAAGAGCTTAACCGTTAGATCACAACTATTTCGTAAGTATAAGCGATGCGGTCGCTAAGCGACAAAGTCCCTTTATTTTGATATAAATAAAAAAAGTATAAACAAGGCACCCAAATCTTTGCTCATGCGATTCTGTGGGTTTAATACAAGTACAATTTATGCTTGTATCCTCAATATCAACAATGAACAGGCCACGGTTGTTTACCCCAATTAGCATAAAATTCTTCATAATTACCTACACAGTGTGAAGAATCAGTTATACCTAACATTAAACTTAAGTTTTATGAATTTTAATTTCAATATCACCAAGAGGAAACTACATTATAGATAGATTAAACTTTTGTTTAAAAATTTTTAGTTTCATTTTTCCCCGACTGTAAAAGGAAGGAATGTTTTATTCAGGGTTTGCTCATTACATTAAACACACGAAGGAAATAATTATAGGAAGTTCTTTCAGAATCTTGTCAGTAAAAACCTAACTTTATTTTATTATTTGCAAATGGGGTCCATATTAAAGTTTATTGAAAGTAAACAGACAACTTTGCCTCACACAAATATTTATTTTGTCTAGGCTCATTATTACACTCAAAAATAGACCTTTATGAATTGCAATACACATTAATTTGCTTCCATAAAAACCATGTGGCATAACATAAATTCTTCAATGCACTCTACTAAAAATAAACCACTTGATTGCCAATAAATCTTCATTAAACTTTATTCCTTTACAGATAAGGCTTAAATTAGGTATGTACTGTCTTGATGTTGCAATAAATCAGCTACGTCTTAATTCTAGGGGTATAGAGTTCAAAGTTCAACAGTATATTTAAGTCGTAGTCATACAAAAGTATTGATTGTGCTATAGACATAAGGTTTAAAGTGTAATAACGATGTGATGAGATCATAAGGTGCCTTGCACTAAGATGTTAGGTATTTAAGTAGGCATGTTTGAGATGGAATCTAGGCTTTGCATTCCAACCTTTAAAAGATTATGTTTTAAAATTCTAACACTGTAAAAATCAGCACCATTAACTTCACTATGATGTTAAGATAGAGAAAGATAGAGATAGAGAAACATTTATTAACAAACACTACTCTGGTACAGTTAACAATTGTTATTCAAAATTATTAACAGATACTTCACAATCCTGAGCCAGTTGTACCCCAGGCTCTTTCGAAAGATCAATGCTCACACAAAGGAAATATGATGGAATTTAAGTATATGCCTATTTATAAATTCTCTTCATTTTCTTAATTGCGTTTATCAAATTATATTGATTGAGAAGAACAAGACAGGAGACGGTCAAAAACTAAAGGAAGGCCGAGTACCGAGCATGCACGATGCAACGAGAATGATGATAAATATGATAATGACTCTTATAACAACAAAAACACTATGCGTAAATGCGTAAAACACAGCAACCTTCGCATCATGACAAGAGCCCTAACTGGACACTGTCGCCTCAACAAGCACATGTTCAAATTAGGGCTAAGCGACACACAATCCTGCAGGTTCTGCGAGGAGGCGGAGGAAACGCCTCTCCATCTTCTAGGAGAGTGCGGAGCACTGATGCAAAAACGCAGCATCCATCTGGGCAAGCACCTGCTTAGTCCAGACGAGCTAAAAGACTCCACCCCGAAGAAAATCCTGCAGTTCCTAGCAGCTGCAAGGGTTAGCGGCGAACTGTGAACGCCGCTGCTTCGAGGCTGAACATACAAAGTGGCGATCACAATAGGCCTATCATGGCCGCAGTGATACGAAAGCCACCAAAAGCAAATTAAAAAAAAAAAAAAAAAAAAATGCGTAAATTTTTATAAGCTGGTACGAACTCCCTTTGTCGTATCCCAGAGGCCTGGATTTGTGATGTCAGCATGGATAATGCTATCAAAAAACAATAAAGCCAGCGAACAAAATGGAATCGCGCCAGCTTCTTAAAAAAAAGCTGGCGCGATCACCTTTTGTTTTCGTATACCTGGATATGTGACGTCGGCCGGTCGTCGTCAGCGCGGATAATTGTATGAATAAAAAAAGAGTCAATCCCGCCAGTTTTAAAAATTTACCTATACCTACCCATCGATCTAAGTAAAAAAGGGGAGATCAGGTACTAGCTTATCGAAAGTGGAAGACTCAAACCACCTCAGTCATAGTCGGACCGGTGTTCGTGTTACTCGTGCTTGCCGTAGGACGTCGTAACGTACCGTACTTAAGTGTGATTTATTGATTAAAAGACTACAGCAATGCCCTCATGTTTGTTCATTATAATTATTGCACAAGATAGGAAATATGTAACAAGTGTTTGCGTGTGGGTGTAACACAGGCCAGTTGAGTAAGCGCTGGTAGAAGGTACCATATCTACAGATTTTCCTTAGATAAATAAAAATAAAAATAAATAAATAATGCTGGACACATCACACAGCATTATCTATGCCTAAATCACTCAAAACGATGTAGGTACTGTGTATAGATATTGAACTGCTACTGATAATATTAGCTATATAATATCTATTGTATAACATTAGTCATACGCTACAGTAGTCACTTTACTGACAGTCATCTACTGCAGTAGCTTTTAGATAACGAATTGACCCTGGGCTCACCAATAATGACAGTGATTTGGCTTTATATATGTTAAGTAGTTAGTCAAAACAATGATAAAATTATTTGATGTGTACAATACAATCTACTGGTAAGAACATGACCTACGGAGCTGAGACGTGGACACTCACGGTAGGGCTGGTCCACCAGTTCTAAGTCGCTCAGCGAGCTATGGAAAGAGCTATGCTTGGAGTCTCTCTGAAGGATAGGATTCGTAACGAATACATCCGACAGAGAACCAAAGTTATCGACATACTTAGCTCAAAGAATTAGCAAGCTGAAGTGGCAGTGGGCCGGCCATATCTCGCGAAGAACCGTCAACCGATGGGGTAAACGTGTTCTTGAGTGGAGACCGCGACTAGGCAAACGTAGTGTAGGACGCCTTCCAGCCAGGTGGGATGACGATCTGCGAAAGACTGCAGGCAGATGCTGGATGCGGCAAGCTGAAGACAGGGCGCTATGGCGCTCATTAGGGGAGGCCTATGTCCAGCAGTGGACTAATGTAGTAATAGGTTGACGATGATGATTAATAAAACTGGCTAAATGCGAGTCGATTCGCACACGGAGGGTTCCGTACTTACCATAAATTTATTAAACTTAGCGGCAAGAAAAATGCACATTATGTGAAATATTTAACTCGTGGTCTACCTATTACGGTTCATGCGATACCGCAGACAGACAGACAGCGTAGGCTTATGAGGGTCTGGTTTTCAACTTTTGGGTACGGAACACTAAAAATGACCGTCGTCTTACATAAATTTTTAGTTGCTAAATCAAAACAATGTCATTAACAAATACCTACTTGCTTATCTACAATTTTAGCTATGCACAAGTGATTACGTGATTAGTTACGTTACGAGTGTTTTTTTACTTTCATGTTTAATATTATTATATCTACTTCTATGTATCTCTTAAATAATAGATTAAAGCGTTACTTTGCGGAAGTCCATTGCACAATATTATGATAAATAATATAATATTATGATAAATAATATAACAATACCGCGGAAATGTATAATAAATATTTTTTATTTTAATATTTTACGTATTTCTTCTTAGATTATCAGATTTATAAGAACAGAATTATTTGCAGAACCAAGTTTTTTTGAAGTAATTTATTCTATTAAGTATTTGATTGTATTTTTATTGATAAAACCAATTAATGTGACTTTTTTATAAATTTATTTTGTTACGAAATCGTATTGAAATTACAATTTACAAATTAGGTACTTGATAATTTTACTGAAAACATCTTCGTTGTAACTTTGTAACCGATCCAAAGTGTTTTAATGAATACTTATCCAAAAAGTTCCGATTATTCAACTTACACCGTACACCACTGTATAGTTAAGTACCTCCTCATCAGCCTGTATTGGTCCTCTGCTGAACGCAGGCCTCCCCCTGATAAGCGCTTGTTGGCTTTTATCTCATGGGGTAATGCCCATAATCCCCACGCTGGGCATGCGGGTTGGGGGCGCAGTTTGGTGGTAGAATTGTTCTGCAGGGGGCGCTGCTGCCCGCCCTCGGTGGATATCCCTTAGTCGCCTCCTACGACACCCGCGGGAAGAGTTGGGGTGGCTCAAATTCTAAGCCGGCACAGCTTAGTTACCTTAGTTACCACATAGTTACCTCATCAGCTCTCACAGGTCTACAGTCCACTGCTCGACAAACCTCCCTCAAACAAGGCGGGTTTGCCATCATCACTTCGCTTGTCAGGCGGATTGGTGATCAGTGATCACGGTGGAGGTGTTGAATACCCCTGTGGAAGCTGCTGTACTTCCTCTGGTAGGTTCCCTTAGTCGACTCTTACGAGACCCACGGACTGAGTCGGAGGGGTCGATCCTTACGCCGGCAAGCCGCTATACCACTCCTTACAGTTTCTTCATATAATCATCCCAACCCGTTGATACTTTTTACTGTATCAATACGCTGTGTGGTGCCGGCTTAGAATTTGCACCACCCAGACTCTTCCCGCGGGTGTTGTAAGAGGCGATTCAGGGATATCCACCGGGGGCGGGCAGCAGCGCCCCCTGCAGAACAATTCTATCAACGAAGTGCGATCCCCAACCCGTATGCCCAGCGTGAGGATTACGGGCATTACCCCCCATGAGGTTAAAGCCAATAAGGTGCTTATCAGGGGGGGTCTGCGTCCAGTAGTGGACCAATATAGGCTGTTTAGGTGAGGTTACTATTTCAATCAATCAATCGGTACTGTATCAATTGTTGTACCCACCAACTGTCTTCCAATTCCAATAATGAAATCGAGATGATGTCTTTATTACAAGCTTTTATTTATCTTGCCCTTTTAGTATGTGTGGGACTAATCCCGCAACTGAATTTCAGATCAGTTATCCTCAACCGATTGAGTTGCAATCATCGAGAGAGGCAACATCTAGCAAAACTCTGTTGCTGTTGCTTGGCAGTCTCAGTGTGAAAGTCGAGTATTGTTATGGTGTCTCCACGAGACATCATCAGACACCAGTAGACCGCTTACGACTGACGACATTGACGACTTGTTGGTTTTGGCATATCATTCTTATGTAAGTTCGGTGACAGTGAAATGTCCATCGAGCTGGTCTGATAGATAGATAGATAGATAGATAATTCTTTATTCATCACCTTAACAAAAAACAAATTTTACACGAAACATATAGAGAACAGCAATGGAACTGGCGGCCTTATCGCTTAAAGCGATTTCTTCCAGGCAACCAAATGATGTCGGATCTGATGTCGGAGACAGGTTGCCTCCTAAACGACTTAACTCCGTTCAGTTTGGGTTCGTTGGATTTGTCCTCCCAAGCACTTTAGTCCTTGATGAATTGATGATATATACTTAAAAACTTGTTTAAAAAAAGTTTATTCTAAACATTAAAATTTATTGAAGGCAGTTTATTGTGTAGTAGTATCGCCTGGGCGCCTGGAAACAAGTTTATTTACACAATTACAAGCTCTATTTACTTTGGGGCCAGATGATGCCGTGTGAAAATGCCCACAATTATTAATTACTGTACGAATTTTGTGCCTGTTAATAATCTAATCTCCTTACCCACAGAGTAGAGAATGGCGTCGGTGTGGAAACGGCTGCAGCGCGTGAATAAGCGAGCGGCCAAGTTCCAGTACACGGCCTCCTACCACCGCGTCGATCTCGAGACCTCGCCCAAATGGTGAGGACCAACACCTAGACCTTTAGCCCACGATTCCCTTAGCTACCGAGTTGAGAATATCCTCCAATGAATAAAACTAACGGAAAAGTCATTTGCCACACATCGTTATATTAATTTCCATTGGAACATTATATTATAAGTTACTAGCTTATGCCCGCGGCTTCGTACGCGTTGTTTCTATAAACGTTTAAAGGCGATTTCTATCCCATGGGAACTGATTTATGGGATAAATAGTAGCCTATGTTTGATTCCAGGATTAGAATAACCTGTATGTAATATAACCCGATCCGTTCAGTAGTTTTGGTGTGAAGGTAACAAACACCCATCCAACCATAGATATAAGTAAAATTCTGTAATGTACGTTCACCCAGCGCTAACTCAACAAATGGCCTGAGTTGTGTTACAACTAAACGCAAAGACACTTCCTACTTCCAATCTTTTGCAATATACATACCTAATGAACGACAAGGATGGAAAGACGTCGTTGTGTCTGTAGTACCACATAATTTTTTTATCTATCTATCTATCTAAAGACGTACCTAGACCGAAGTGCGATCGAGACAACAATACACGCGAAACACGTACGCCGGCCGCGCCGGTCCGACTGTGACTGAGGTGGGTGGACCTAATTGGACTCGATTTGAGCGTTCCACTTTCGAGAAGCCAGTGCCATATCTTCCGAATTTTACTTACATCGATGCATCCAACCAAACTTGCGCGTTTATAATATTAGTGTGATTCGGAGATATTCATATAAATTTCATTCAAGAGATTTTGGGCTAAAAAACAACATATTTCTCAAATGCCGCCAAAATACAATTAAACCGAAGTTAGTTTTATCTTATGTTCGCAGAAAATGTTTAAGATTTCTGGCAAATTACTTTTCAGTTAGTTTTATTCCTTGTAGAACGCAGAATAAAATTGAAAACCACAAAAAGATTGAATCTCGCGCCAACACAAACGAACAACCTTAATATAAGGATTCCTTAAAATAATTACGTAGATATACTAGACTATCTATGCATTTTCACCAACAAAACAACCCATGTACTATAAGACGCTGTGGCCACCAACAAGTTACGTATCTTCAGCAAATAAAATCGTTGACTCGTTTACTCCTATAAATCTTTTGGAAGATAAACCCTGTTCAGCTATTTTGGTCGTTGACAGTTTCAAACACTCGTTTTATCTTATCTGCTTCCTGTACTGTATCCCGTTGCTGGGTAAATCCCTTTCCATGTTCCGTACATTCAGGTCCTAGTGGGTTGCTTATTTAAGCAATTCATGAATATGTCGTGGCCATATCCTAGAATTGATCACTTCATGATGTGACCGACCATTTCATGAAATGGTAGAATTTCATGACATGGCCAGCTAAAACTGACTATATCGTTTAAGCATCAACGTTTAATGATATTTCCATCAACGTTTGGCAATATCATTTATGTAGAGATTCCATGACATCAAAAGGTTTAAGGCTATGGCGCTCATTACGGGAGGCCTATGTCCAGCAGTGGACTAATATAGGCTGATGATGATGATGAAAGGTTTAATGAAAAATTCGAATTAATTAAATTCTACCATTTCTTGAAATGGTCGGTTACATCATGAAGTGATCAATTCTAGGATATGGCCACGACAAATATACAAATACCTACTGATAAACTTTAATCGAATGGCAAAAGATTGTGTGGATTGTCCAGCATTATTAATTTATTGACCTAAATGTAATTGTTCCAGGAAACCCAACAAACTGAGCGTGGTGTGGACTCGGCGCTCCCGGCGAGTCATCACGGACCCGTTGGAATGGGAGCCTTCACTCAAAGACCCGCTCAAGTAAGTCACCCCTTGTAGATTATCTCGATATTCATAGAGATATTTGAGGACCGATATGGCGAGGCAGTTCGCTGTGTGGTGCCGGCTTAGAATTTGCACCACCCCAACTCTTCCCGCGGGTGGCGTAAGAGGCTTATCAGGGGGGCCTGCGTCTAGTAGTGGACCAATACAGGCTGTTGAGGTTGGGGTGGCGAGGCAGGCGAAGGTCCGTCTGCAACGCAGGAGGTTGCGGGTTCGATTCCCGCCTTGGGACAAAAGTTTGTACGATCTGCAGATATTTGTGGGTATTTTCATGTATTATAAAAAATATCTATCTATGTAATGTATTGTGTTAAATTTATCAGTTATCTAGTACTAATAACACAAGCTCTGCTTAGCTTAGGACTAGATAATTTTGTATGGATTGTCCAGCATTATTTATTTATTTATATTTATAGCTAATCCGTTTCAAATGCAAAGTGAAAAAGTTGTAGCCTAGTCTCAGTTATGCACTCCATGAAATCTCATTCAGTGATAGGAAAGGGTAATGTAATATAACGGGACTTTATGAGGATATCATAATGTGGACATGCCTTACAAATCCCGGGAATTTAACGAGAAATGGACAAGCCATACAAGTCTCGGGAATTGTTCATACTATGTAAAATTATATTTGAAATAGACATTCTTACGATATTATCTATTCATCTTAATATGAATTAAGCTAAACATGCCGCCATATTGGTATTTTGCCTTAAACTAATTTGTTATATCCACAGAGGATCAGTAATCTACCCGGTGCCAGAGAACCAGACGGTGACAGTCACCCTGTTCAAGGACTCTCGGACCAACGAGCTCGAGGATAAAGACTGGACTTTTGTTCTCGAAGATGTAAGTAGATAAATCAAAAATTTCACGCTGAGGCCATTTCAAAATATTTCTTGTGAACTTGCTACCCTACAGAGCTGTTTAAGAGAGCGCATTGTGCGCCATTTTGTGAAAAGGATAGGCATAGGATTTCGCGTTCATAGGAGCGGGACAGAGCATACGTTTTTGGAACGGGTAAGCGCAAAAATGATGTTTTTGCTTATAAACAAGAAAACTACACAACTTATGAAGAAAGTTGTAACGATTCCGTTCGCGCTTCACAAATTTAAACGTTCGCGCTGCGCGCCGCGTCCAACTTCAGAGCGCGTCGCATTATGTTGGCAACAGTGTGCCTACGCGCTGTGGACTTGTCTTTGGCCGGGCGAGAGGTGACCTTCACTTACTCGCGGACTACGAAGTAACTAGAACTGCTTCCACTTACAGTTTTATTCTGTTATTTTCTTTTAAATAAATCTAAACTGAGTGAACCCCCGTATCGGGGTTCCATCCTACTGGGACTGAAGCGGCAACAGCAACCTTAAACGCTGCACTAACCTGCCGGCTACGTGACAAAACGGCTGCGCTGACCCGTCCGTCCCCATCGACCGTACTGCCGGTACCCCAAAGGATCGGCCATACCGATACCGTCCGTCCCCGTCGACCGTACTGCCGGTACCTACCCGGAAGGATTCTCCGTGTCACCACTGCACTACTCTTGCCGCCAGCCCACGTACCTGGACCCATTAGTCGCCTACCGCGTCGGACCTCTCTCCAGCTAAGGCCAGTGGCAGTTTATTCGTAGTAACGTACATTCGGAGACAACGAACCATTCCCTACTGTAATTTTAATAAATTTGTAAGCATTCTCTCTGTCTTTTTGTCGGCCTAGCCACTCTCTATCTTAGGCAGGTCGCAAGAGAAATACTAGTGTTTCAAAGTGTATTAAGGAACCAAATAATTAGTTATAACCTACGAATTAAAACAAAAATCTTTTGTATAGACCGCAGAGTTCCTAAGATCTCGACCAAATTGGGGTCTTCCAATTAAGGAACCGAAGCAAAAATGTAGAATTTTTTGTAATTCTAGTTTTTTACCACGGGGATCCCGCGAGTACCGAGATCTAGGCCCAGTTTGACAAGCAAACCCGCTAGGTTCGCCCCATAAACGTCTGCGTAAACGAATTCTGTACGAAAATTTGGTATATTGGCGGGTATGTCTGGTCTCTGTCACAAATACATAACTACAAAATTACCGAGCTCCGTTTTCTCTTAAAGTGGTGTGAAAAACACTAACTAGACACGAACTAGTTAATGAATCATGAATTATTCACAATTTCTTCAAAACTACTTCACACTTCATACTAATATTTTAAAATGAAAAAAGTAAGAAAAAAAAAGTCAAGATGTTTGAATGGACGTTTGTTTCAAAAATTGTTTGTTTCTTCACGCCACAGCACGCTACTGAACGGATCGGGCTGAAATTTTGCATATAGGTAGTTTTATCCCATAAATCAGTTGCCATGGGATAGAAATAAAGTTTAAACGTTTCCATAAGAACAACGCGTGCGAAGCCGTGGGCATAAATTAGTACCCACTTTCTATTTGCAGGTATCAGTAACGGGCAAGCGACGCCGCCTAGCGGTCTCATCCATCAACATGCGCAAATACGCCAGCCTCGAGCCCAGCCAGAGACCAATAACCGTGCCGCTAGACCCCACCACACACAAGATAGTGGGCGCCTCGCTACACTTGACGCTGCACTGTGTGCTACTGAGGGAGGGACAGGCTACGTGAGTTCATCCATTCATTCAATCGTTATCTAGTTCATACGTTCTCTAACTATGGACTGTAGATACCAATAACTGTGCCGCTAGACCCCACCACACATAAGATAGTGGGCGCCTCGCTACACTTGACGCTGCACTGTGTGCTACTGAGGGAGGTACAGACTACGTGAGTTCATCCATTCATTCAATCGTTCTTTAGTTCATACGGTCTCTAACTATTGACTGTAGAGACCAATAACCGTGCCGCTAGACCCCACCACACATAAGATAGTGGGCGCCTCGCTACACTTGACGCTGCACTGTGTGCTACTGAGGGAGGTACAGACTACGTGAGTTCATCCATTCATTCAATCGTTCTTTAGTTCATACGGTCTCTAACTATTGACTGTAGAGACCAATAACCGTGCCGCTAGACCCCACCACACATAAGATAGTGGGCGCCTCGCTACACTTGACGCTGCACTGTGTGCTACTGAGGGAGGTACAGACTACGTGAGTTCATCCATTCATTCAATCGTTCTTTAGTTCATACGGTCTCTAACTATTGACTGTAGAGACCAATAACCGTGCCGCTAGACCCCACCACACACAAGATAGTGGGCGCCTCGCTACACTTGACGCTGCACTGTGTGCTACTGAGGGAGGTACAGACTACGTGAGTTCATCCATTCATTCAATCGTTCTTTAGTTCATACGGTCTCTAACTATTGACTGTAGAGACCAATAACCGTGCCGCTAGACCCCACCACACATAAGATAGTGGGCGCCTCGCTACACTTGACGCTGCACTGTGTGCTACTGAGGGAGGGACAGGCTACGTGAGTTCATCCATTCATTCAATCGTTCTTTAGTTCATACGGTCTCTAACTATTGACTGTAGAGACCAATAACCGTGCCGCTAGACCCCACCACACACAAGATAGTGGGCGCCTCGCTACACTTGACGCTGCACTGTGTGCTACTGAGGGAGGTACAGACTACGTGAGTTCATCCATTCATTCAATCGTTCTTTAGTTCATACGGTCTCTAACTATTGACTGTAGAGACCAATAACCGTGCCGCTAGACCCCACCACACATAAGATAGTGGGCGCCTCGCTACACTTGACGCTGCACTGTGTGCTACTGAGGGAGGTACAGACTACGTGAGTTCATTCATTCGCTCAATCGTTAATTCGTTCATTCAT
Organism: Eupithecia subfuscata; assembly: GCA_963564075.1. Classification (NCBI taxonomy): domain Eukaryota; kingdom Metazoa; phylum Arthropoda; class Insecta; order Lepidoptera; family Geometridae; genus Eupithecia; species Eupithecia subfuscata. The sequence goes on from OY751123.1 coordinate 721,830, forward strand.
TCTCAAGTTATTATCAGCACACATACCTACTCGTACGTCCACTCCTGAACCTGCCTCGCCCAAACAAGGGGGGCTTATTATCGTCAACACGCTTGGTAGGCGTATTGCAGTTCTCAGTGGAGGTGTTGAACACCCAGAGAGAAGCTGCTGCCCCCTTCCTCTGGTGAGTTCCCTGACTCTCTAGACATCCATGAGCTGAGTTTTCGATTCTTACGTCGCCACCACCACACGACATTATATCAATGAATGTCATATAAGCAAAACATTTGAAATTAAATTAAATGCTTTATTATAGAAGAACGCCATTAAAACATACCTTACCTAGTCGGTAAAATGCGATCAATTTCTTCTCAAATACCCCGAGTATTTGAGAAGAAATCGATCGCATTTTACCATTAAATATAAATGTCACAGAAATAATAATAGTTAAAATCACACTAAATACCTTTGTCTAAAAGTTAAAGTTTAAAGGACAAGCTGCAAGCATTGTCATGTATTATTATATTACTTTTATTGCAAATGAACTGGTATTTATCAAGACATTCGTTGTTTGTTCCAGTGATGAAGACATGCAGTCGCTGGCGTCCCTCCTATCGGTGAACAACAACTCGGACATAGCTGTGTTGGAAGATTTAGACGAGGATTGGCTCTCAGATAATTCTACTAGACAGGTATGTAGTTACATAACTAAACGTGGTTACTTATGGGTGTTTTGAAGAGGAGAATAGATAGCAACGATATATCACTGCAAATGTTCAGAGACATAATGCTAGTTGGCGCTATAAACTTCAAATCATTGAAGGTTAAACAAACTTACCTTAAGTGAAGTGTGTGTGACCATAATTACAGGAGTCGCTGCATCCGAAGAGTTCTTTAGATGCAGCGACGAAGTGTAACTGAAAGCAAGAAGTTACTAAATTCATAGATAAAAAATGACGCGAGCATCATATAGACCCAAAACTCAGCAGAGCTTGTGTTTGAGTATCGATCTTATGATAGATTCTTAATTCACAAAGAAAATTACAATCAACTAATATAAATAAATAGCAACCAATATAGTACACGCGTGATAGATTTTACATTATCTGACTATTGTACAACAGCAACACTCGACAGCATCTTGCCCCCAGGCTTGTAGACCGAATGAATCCACCCGAAGAAGGGAAAATCTTGCATTTAGGGGGCATACTGCACTTTATGCCCCGTTAAGGTTTCGCCAAGGCATTATGTACCCGCCAGCCAATACAGGTTTTAAAGGCAGCTGTTCGTAGACCAATTCAGGAAAACTTTGAATGTTCTCTATTAACGTACTATCGTTTAAATTACAAAAACCCACACGCAGATAAATTTTGACGTTGCTTACGACTTTAATTTAACAAACCAAACTCGCTTCACAACTAGATGGCGCTGCTAAAACTCCCTCTATTCTTCCCTAGATGTCCGACCTCCGCCAACAGATGGAAGAGATGACGCAATCGCTGACGGCCAGCGACCTGGCCACCCCCAGCTCGGTGGCCAGCCTGCAGTTCGACGCGACGCCCACCGCGCCGCAGCCCCACTCGCCCACCACGCCCACCAACCAGCCCCATGATACTGGCTTTAAGGTAAGTAACGGAACAGACCTCATCCTAAAACTCATTATGGAATGAAAAACATAACATTTGAAGGAGCAAGACTATACACAATTTTCCTTCCAGATGAACTACCAATTCGAGAACAATCTAGAACTAACCTCAACCCCCATAGACAACACCTTCAAAGAGGTCATCTTCAAGCCCAAGACAATCGCGAAGAGAAACCTCAAGCCTTTGGAGTTGAAAACAAATCTGAACAGCATCGGATTGGACAGGAATGATAATGAAGAAGATGATAAGACGCCGACCACCGCTGATATGGAGAAGCTGTTCCCGGGGAAGTTTGATAAGGATAAGACGCCGGTGAGTTGGATAAGGTCACTTTGATAAGGTCGCTTTTGATAAGATCGCATCTGATAAGGTCACTTTTGATAGGGTCAGTTTTAATAAGGTCGCTTTTGATACGGTCGCTTGATAAGAAAGTATAGCGAAAAATTATTTATAAGACACACGTATACTCACACAAAGCTACGTATCTCCAGTTCAAAAGCCGGAGATGCAAGGCATGCAAGCTGTTAAAAGGGTAGAGTCCTGGGTAAAAACAATATTATTCTATTTAGTCCGTCGGTTAGATTATCAGAAGATATTGGACACATATTTTTTCTTTTGTCAATCAAACAAATAATCTCAAAAATAAAGCGCTTCTAAGCTTGGGAGTGGGCGCTAGTGACGTCACACCTTGCTAAAAAGTGTCGCAAGGTGTGACGTCACGCGGAACTTTCAGTCTGCAGCCAAACGAGCGTAATTTTTTGAGTTGTCAGTCGCTTAATTTTGATCGCGTAGTTTCTGCTGCATTTGGTTTCATAGAAAAGTCTTGTTTGATTCACACGGCGGCGCAAAATGAGTTATCTGCCGACTCACACGCATAGTTCAAAATTGTAGCATTGTCCGAAAATAGGCGACTCACGACTCAAAAAAAATTACGCTTGTTTGGCTGCAGCCTAACTGGTATATACCTTCATAATATTTGGTTTAATCAACAAAAGATAAAATACGTGTCCAATATCTTCTGATAATCTAACTGAGGGACTAATTCTATTTTTAAGGACGCATATTTTGATTGGGTGACTTTTCGATCTCTGCGGCGTATTATTAGGTTTCCGCCCTACACCTTTAGATGACATTTTTATGAGATGAACTGATAACTTGATTTATAGCTAATTGTGATCAGGGCCGTCTTAGGCCATGCCGGGGCCCCGGGCCACACAACATTTTGGGGCCCTGTTTGAACGTATAATAAAACCAGCCAAGTGCGAGCCGACGCGCACACGAGGAGTTAAATAGGAGCACAACATACCTACTAATAGAAAGAACGGTGATCGAAGCGAGCCACGAATTTTTTGTGACAATAGGTGCGGCGGGGGTGGCGAGCTATCTCAAGAGTAGATCAGTAAAATCTATTTAGAGCCCCTTGCCACCTGGCATTCACACACACGAGTGACGGCTCCACACGCTCTACTCTAGGGTTTCACATAAAGGCCACAAAACTCAAATACTAATTGTCTGATATAGTGGAGGAATGTTTTTGTGGAGTGATTCTTCTTTAAGTATTCTCTGGCTGTGTGAGCAAGTAGTCGTTTTCACCCCCTGGTGCTTGGTGGAATGGCGGCGAAACACGGAACTATATATTTTTATTATTTCCTGCCTGCGGTCGATCGCGTGCTTTGCTTATGTAAGTAAAATGCTTTAGCTTATGTAAGTAAAAATACACCGCTTGCAAATGTGCGGTTTATACATAAATCGTACAGGGAGACTGTTTACTTTTCAGGTACTTTTATTCCTTGTAAAACGCAGAAAAAAATATACGTCGCAAAAAATATAAATGGAACTTTTGTGATCCTATTTATTAGCTGTGTTTCAGACATTACACAGTTAAACTCTAGTGGAGCTTATTTTTGATTTATGTTTATAAATGTTTCTGTTATATATAGCTGTGTGGTGCCGGCTTAGAATTTGCACCATCCCAACTCTTCCCGCGTGACTAAGGGATATCCACCGGGTGCGGGCAGCAGCGCCCTCTGCATACCCAGCGTGGGGATTATAGGCATTACCCCCCATGAGATAAAAGCCAATAACGCGTTTATCAGGGGGAGGCCTGCGTCCAGCAGTGGACCAACACAGGCTGTTGAGGTTGAGGTTGAGGAAATGTTTCAGGTGCAAGATCTCCTAGAATGGTGCCAGTACGTGACCCGCGAGTACAAGTCCTGCAAAGTGACCAACCTGACGACCAGCTTCCGGTCGGGGCTCGCGTTCTGTGCCATCATACACCACTACAGGCCTGATCTCATGTGAGTACTAACAATGGAACAACACAGAAGAACAAACATCCTGCTAGAGTCAAGTGCCTGTTTCAGTATGACTTACACATCTACAATCACAGAAATTTTGCACACAGGTAATTTTAATCCTGGAATCAAACATAGGCTACTTTTTATCGCATAAATCAGTTGCCATGGGATAGAAATCACCTTTAAACGTTTCCATAGAAACAACGCGTGCGAAGCCGCGGGCATAAACTAGTAATATTATAAAGAGGAAAGATTTGTAAGTATTTTTGTAACTTGTCTATTAGTTCATCTGCTATCCCAGACGGAGACAAATTCAACAAAACAAAGATCTTTGATCGGTCCAGCCGTTCTTGAGTTATAAATGGTGTGACTAACACGACTTTGTTTTATTAAATAGATCTGCATACAAAATAAGGTCCTAATTTAAATAGTGTCCATTATATTTTAATATTATAAAGTTGGCATGTAAAAGCTTAAATTAAACATGGGTTATATGGGGGGTGAAGCCAATGCTGGGCACGCGGGTTGAGGATTGCAGTTCGGTGGTAGAACTGTTCTGCAGGGGGCGCTGCCGTCCTCGGAAGATATCCCTTATGTTACGGCCACACTATCGCGATAACGCGAAGATTTGCGCTGTCGCGACAAGTCTGGCCAAGAAGTTCGTCCTGTCGCGAAGCATCATCGCGACAACAAATGCCCTTCGCGACGCTATCGGTAAACTGCCGGACATCAAAGGGTTTTGTCGCGCCAAAAGTTCGTGCGGTTGGCTACACTTCGCGCGCGCTTTGTTGACAATTGGACAAATGATCGAATTTTGTAATTTATCAAAAATTACGAAGCTGAGCCTGTTTTGTGGAATCCTAAAGAAAATAATCACAAAAAAATATATGAATTATGACGCCATGAGCGCAACCGCCGCATCCATTTTGTCCGTAAAGTGAATTATCGCGACGTTCTAGATTATCGCGACGTCGTCGCGAAGTTTTTTTCCAATGTGGCCAAACACTTCGCAGAACGAACACGAAGTTTTGTCGCGACAACGCGAAGACGAACCTTCACCTTGTAATGTGGCCGCAGCATTAGTCGCCTCTTACGACACCCGCGGGAAGAGTTGGGGTGGTGCAAATTCTAAACCTGCACCACGCGGCATCACTAAATAATCCTGGAGAATTTACACAGCATCATCTAGCTAAGAGATCTATTGTTTTTTTCTTCTTGTGACGAATAAATGTGACTTTATAAAATGGTATTGTTACAGAGACTTCTCCGGCCTCCAACCAGAAGAGAGCGAGCGAAACGTCCGCGCGGCGCTGGAAGCGAGCGGCGCGCTCGGGATATCTCCCGTGCTGTCCGCCAGCGAGGTCTGCAGGAACGCGCCCGACAGACTCGCTGTGAGTTGATACATCCGTCTGTACGACGACCTCTGTGGCGCAGCGGGCAAGGTCCGCCTGCGCCGCAGGAGGTTGCGGGCTCGATTCCCGCCTCGGGACAAATGTTTGTACGATCTGCAGATATTCTGACGACCTCAGTGGCGCAGCGGGCGAAGGTCCGGCTGTGACGCAGGAGGTTGCGGGTTCGATTCCCGCCTCGGGACAAATGTTTGTACGATCTGCAGATATTCTGACGACCTCAGTGGCGCAGCGGGCGAAGGTCCGGCTGCGACGCAGGAGGTTGCGGGTTCGATTCCAGCCTCGGGACAAATGTTTGTACGATCTGCAGACATTTGTCCAGGGCGTTCTGGATGTTTTCTATGTATAATAAAAAAAAATTATCTATCTATGTAGTGTATTGTATTAAGTATATCAGTTATCTAGTACCCATAACACAAGCTCTGCTTAGCTTGGGGCTAGATAACGCTGTGTGAATTGTCCAGCATTATTTCTTTATTTATACAGGGTGCCACGTAACATGGGAATTAAGCCGGAAGGGGGTAATTCTGGAGCCCGGGGAGATCAACTTTTTTACTACTATTTTTTTTGATCATTTTTAGGGTTAATTATAAAGCCTCCGCTGTCTGTCCGTCTGTCAGAGGGCTCTATCCCATGAAGGCTGTCGAGGCTGTACCTCTTAAACCATAATAAGTAGACACATTAAACTTTCTTAAAGTAATAGTTAACTATAATACAAAAAAATATAAAAATAAAATAAAGTGGAAAATTTAAGGGGTCTCCAAACAGTTGGAGAGTTTCGTTTCAGAAATAGGTTTGAACGATGGGACGAAACTCTCCGTGTGCGAGTATACTCGCACTTGGCCGGTTTATTTTACTACTTTAAAAAAAATTGAGCTTTTTTTCCTCACATTCGTGTTATTTCTCATCTTCTCATGAATTTTCAAAGACCTACATATTTTTTTGTAATATCTACAGATCGTGCAAGAATTTGTCCCAATAGTGTTAACATTGTTCCAGATAATGACATATCTGTTCCAACTGCGGGCGCATTTCACCGGGAGCGAGCTGCAAGTTGAACAACTGGGTAAGTAACTGCAGATCAAATGTGGCACTGAGTAGACACTTGATGTGTTAAGTGTTTGCGGAGTCTCCTTACATTGAGTCATACTAAAGTATAAATGCGAAAGTTTGGATGGATGGATGTTTGTTCCCTCTTCACGCCAAAACTACTGAACGGATCAAGCTGAAATTTTGCATACAGGTAAGTCTAACCTTGAAATCCACCAAAGACTTTTTATCCCATAAATCAGTTCCCGTGGGATAGAAATAACCTCAAAACGTTTCCATAGAAACAACGCGTGCGAAGCCGCGGGCAGAAGCTAGTTTTAAATAGTCGTTAAAATTTTCAATTCCACTAAGGTTATTAACACTAAATCATGGTAAATATCGCGTTGTAAATGACTTTAGTATTAGTCGTTAAATTCCCTCTCGAAGGTGAAATTAAATTTCGATTTACAGAAATGCATGAACGTAATGTTTGACCTCGCATAACTTTTTACAGAGAAGTCCGATTTTGATAATTCTTTTTTATTGGTTAAATAGGGTATACCTCGATCTGTCATCAAACTAAATTAGACTCGAATTTTAACTAGAGGTCGCCACTAGAAGAATTTGACGTCGTTTTATCGTTTTTTAAAACACGCCAAATTATCTGACTCGTTTTCGTGCAAACGCTAATCTTATGCAAGCGACATAAGAGCTGGTTTTCCACGACAAAGAAAACTAAACTTCGATTTGCCTTTTCCTCCCACAGAGCTCTGTTTTAGGACTGGTATTGAACTATGTTGTTTTTCTTCCAGGCAACGACGAGACGGAATCTTCGTACCTAGTCGGGCGGCACGACACGGACGGCTCTCTGCCCCGGGACCTGTTCAGCAGAGAGATCAGCACGAGACGGTCTAGGAACATGCAGGACAGACCGCTGCCCGTGTAAGTCACATATTATTCTACTTCCTCACCTCACCTCAACAGCCTGTATTGGTCCACTGCTGGACGCAGGCCTCCCCCTGATAAGCGCCCTGTTGCTTTTATCTCATGGGGGTGTTGCGGTGGCCTGTTTGGGGTTGGTATTAGTTAGTTGGAATGTGAAACACTGAGTTTATAGTGCGACGACCTCTGTGGCGCGGTGGGCGAAGGTCCGCCGCAGGAGGTTGCGGGTTCGATTCCCGCCTCGGGACAAATATTTGTACGATCTGCAGATATTTGTTCAGGGTGTTCTGGTCGTTTTCTATGTATAATAAAAAGTATCTATCTATGTACTCGTATATTATTAAGTACATCAGTTATCTAGTACCCATAACACAAGCTCTGCTTACCTTGGGGCTAGATAATGCTGTGTGAATTGTCCAGCATTATGTATTTATTATTTATTTATTTATAGTAACATTTTATTTCTTCAGAGCACAGCACATGTACATTGTCTCAAGAGTAAATCGGAAGTAATTTATTTAAGCGGAAACGGAAAACCTAAAAATATATCCATAGAGTCATTCCAAAGCATATAATTCACAGATAGTGAATTCGATGTCATAGACAATTTTGTTGGTATTTCCAACAGGGGGTAATGCGCATATTCCCCACGCTGGGCATGCGGGTTGGGGATCGCAGTTCGGTGGATATTCTACTTCTTAATCTAATAATTATACTCTCTACTTGACAGAGTGGTTAGAGTTTTCATTACGGATGTAAGCGGGTTAACTACGAACCTTATTTGTGTTGGAACATCGTTCCGCATCTCTCCGAGCGGAACGAGCGCGTCTAGAACCGCAGTCATCCTGAAGATGTCTCTCGTTAAGGGATGAAACGTGGGTGTTCTTCCAACACAAGGTTCGTAGTTAACCCGCTTACATCCGTAATTAATTCGTCAAACTACGATAGTTTTTATAGTCAAATGGTTAGAGTTGATTTGAAAGTTTCAGGGCAAAAGAGCTGCGAGCTTAGGGAGGCAATCCTGCTATTCAGGGCATCCAGTTTATGTTTGTTAAAGTGTCTGAAAACACCGCCGATCCGGGGTGGTCGCGGCGTACCCCGAATCGACCCCTCCGACTCAGCCCGTGGATGTCATAAGAGTCGACTAAGGGAGCCTACCAGTGGAAGGACAGCAGCTCCTTTCTGTGTATTTTAATACCTCAACTGCGATCGCAGTCCATTCGCCTGCCAAGCGTGGTGATAACGGCGACACTCCCCTCGTTTAGGCAAAGCATGTCCAGCGGTGGACATTTAGACTCGATCACATATTAAGTCTGAAAATACCTAAAATCCCTCTTTCTTTTCCAGCCCATCATCAGAATCCTCAGTGCGTCCTCCATCACCAGAGAAGCGTGGCTCCCTCTACCTACAGTCTCGCTCCATCCTGGGCCGGGTGTTGCACCCGCCTGGGGGGTCGCCCATGGGCGGGGGGGTGCCCACGGCCAAGTGGTTCACTGAGGTAAACTCATAAACTCATTTATTCATATGTACATTTCATCATTTAAAAATCACAATTAGGAAATAGAAATACATTTATAAAAAATTACTTAATGTAATTTGATGTCTTTCGGCAGTCGAACTCATCGAACGAATAGAACGCTTGATTTACAAGCCACGTTTTAAATCTGTGCTTGAATGCCGAGTGGCTCGGCGCTTCCAATATGTCCCTTGGGATTCTATTGTAGACGGTGGGGCCCATCACATGCGTCAGCTTCCCCGATTTAGCCAGAGTTCTTGGGGCTGCAGCCAGCCTCTCTGCATGGCGAGTGTTGTATCTGTGGGAGGCATGTGTATAGTTCAAACGGTGTTGCAGAATTACAACGCCCTCCTCACAAAACTATTGTCTAGAGTACCATTTCATACGACCACTGTGGCGCGGCGGGCGAAGGTCTGCCTGCGACGCAGGAGGTTGTGGGTTCGATTCCCGCCTCGGGACAAATGTTTGTACGATCTGCAGACATTTGTCCAGGGCGTTCTGGATGTTTTCTATGTATAATAAAAAATATCTATCTATGTAGTGTATTGTATTAAGTACATTATCAGTTATCTAGTACCCATAACACAAGCTCTGCGAAGCTTGGGGCTAGATAATGATGTGTGAATTGTTGGACAATTCACACATCATTATCTAGCCCCATTATTATAATTATACAAAAACATTCAGATAATACAAAACATACAGATAGACGCGTGACTCCCTCAACTATTACGTAAGCATGATAAACATATCTGTCCAGGCGGTCCCCGCGCCCCCGCAGAAGCTGATGACGCGCAAGGAACTGACCGACCCCTTCGGCTCTGATGAAGAGGACGAGGAGAAGAACCCTCCGCAGACTCAGGCTCCTGAACCTGGTATGTGAATAGCTTTATGATCTCTAGTCAAGCTATTTTCTGACCAGCATGAAATTCCTGCAGATTGATATCCTACCACTTATTCACAAGTGAGATTGTGCTCAAATGAAGGTCTAGTTGCTTAAATATTTTTCACAGAACGGGAGTATGAAATATTTTAAAAAACCCCGAGGGGCTAAAGTCTAAAAAAGCCCCGGATGCAAAACAAGGGGTATTTTATGTTCAACGTGTAAGAACATATCTGTGGCCGGGAGAATATAGTTTTTTAATTCATTGTGTATGTCACACTAATATTATAAATGCAAAAGTTAAGATGTTTGGATGTTTGTTACATCTTCACGCCAAACTACTGAACGGATCGGGTTGACATTTTCCATACAGATAGTTTTAGGCCGGGAGTAAAACATTTTACGCAACTTTTTATCCCAAATCAGTTCCCATGGCATAGAAATAACCTTAAAACGTTTCCATAGCAACAACGCGTGCGAAACCGCGGGCAGAAACTAGTACATACAAATATCGAGAGTGTTCCTAGTGTTTATTGATGGTAATTGGCGCAATTATTATTATATTTTAGTTTGTTTTAATTAGCTTGTATCCAAACAATCCTCCTAGTGTATGAAAAAGTCATTAAAGCGTATGTTACTTCTCCTTTTTACAGCAAAAGAGCAAAAGCCAGCATCAATAGAGCCAGCATTTACAGACCCTCTTACTTCTATGAACGAGCCTAAAGAAAGCCTACAATTAACTGAAAATGAAAATACAACCCTAAATGATACAAAACAGAACTCAAATTCACAATCACCTATAGGAAACAACGGGTTCAATTTCAATACATCGGCTAATGTACAAAATTCCTTTGCCAATGTAAACAATTCGTTTGCCAATGTACAGAATTCGTTTGGAAATATACAAAGTCCTCCAGGAAATGGTTCAAATACAGAAAAACCTACGACACCGGATCTACCAAAGCCTACCCCGGTAAGATTTTATATTGTTTTGTTCGGAGTTTGTGTTGTGGCTGAGTTTTTATGCTGTTTTAGTGCGAGTCTTATCAAATTTGGTGTAGCCTTAAGTCGCATTATAGTTTCTCATAGATAACCTACTTATTCATTGATAAAATAATTTGTTGTATTAGAGGTATGTACCAAAAGTAGTGTTTGTAATTTTATTGTGAATTAGTCTTCGAATTTAATTGAAAATTTTGAACATTGGTCAAAATTATTGAGAAATTTAGAATTTTTGCTTTGGAATGAATGAATTAAAACATTTTATGGGTCAAATAAGTAAATTTATCTAATTTTTCATCATTTACAATACTACATTAAAAAATTTCCTTTCCATTATCGCCGCGAAAAAAACATGCCTTTGTGTGACGTCACCGCTTCTCATTGGACGACGCTAACCAACGCTTATTGGATCAAACGCTTCGCCCCGATTGGTCGAAACATCAACAATACCATTGGTTGTGCAAAACGCTTGGCCGTGATTGGTCGAAACATCAATCCCCACTGGTTGCGCATAATGCTTGGCTGTGATTGGTCGATTTCCTGCCATCCCATTGATCGAGCAGCAACTGCTATCTCGTCATGATGAGCTAAAAGAGCGAGCGAGACAGCTGCTCGAGGCTACGAAACGGGAGGCGAGAGAGAAAGAGAGAAGTAGACGGCAGAAAGAAGAGATGGAAAAAGAGAACAATGGAGATTTAAGTCCAAAGAAGGTTAGTGGGATTGTTTATAAAACTTTACTACTTTTACTTAAACTTTACTCCGTCGAAACTTAGGCCAGTCAAAACCTTGCTCAGTCATCGATCTATGCTTGATTGATAGATAGATAGATACATAATACTTTATTGTACCACACAAAGACAGATAACAATAGGTACAGAAATAAATGCTTAGAGTAGACGAAGTACAAAGGCGGTCTATACCTATGAGCGATCTCTTCCAGGCAACCTTGGGATGGACTGGACATGTAAGAATAAAATAGACGGTGGCACTCGAAAAATAAAACAATACTTACACTACATACTATAATACCTACATCTAACCTACAAACAATATAATAAACTTACATAAACATAAAAATATAGCTGTCTAACTATGCAAGGATAAATAATGCTGATGAAGCAGTTTTAGCTATGACTAACATAGATAATAGGCTACTTATTATACCGAAAATACGCATCCGAAGCCGCGGGTAGAAGCTAGTATGTTATATAAACGTCTGTTTATTCTTCTAGTCTTTGTAAATGTATTCAGTATTGTATTTTTATTTATAAAAAATACAAATATTCTAACTATACCCCGGGAGAATTAACATAGCACCTGGCTCAAACATGATACTTCCCTTAGCTGCCCAGCGCCCATGGCGCCATGTTAATTCGCCCGTTTAATAAAATATATGAAACGGGCGAATTAACATAGAATCTGGTACACATATGGTACATATTATGTACGCGTACTCCTTTATTTTACATGGCACGTTTCTCTATCCTAAATTGTAATGTAACTCAATACAAAAATAACAAAAATGTTAACAAACGTTTCAGCCGATGACAGAAGAAGAGAGACAGGCTATGCTGAGAGAGCGAGCGAGAAAGCTAATAGCGGACGCAAGAGCGGGCATAGTCAGGTAACTAACTTACTATAATTATGTTTTTATATTGTTGTTTCAAAGTTAGGTCATGGATATAACGCGTATTTCCAGCACAGCAATAAACATTCAGATATGGCTAAAATTTGTGATATCTTCAGATATATTTGACAGTGAAAGAATTGCTTACTAATTCTTAGAAGCGAGTGACCACGCGCTGTCTGCTCTGTGTCCATTAATCCAATACCGCTACCGCACAGCACAAAAACGTGCCGTTAAATATGGGCTTGAAGTCGTTGTATTTAGATACAATTTTACAGTGGCGAAATATCTTCCCACAAGCTTCAAACGAGTGGTCCGCGAGCTGTCTGTATTCTGTTGTTTATGTTGGAGCAGTGTGGTCAACAGTAAGCTATGTGAGCTGATATTAGCTAGAGGTAGCTCTGATCTAAAAAGATGAGCGGAGTAAAAGCTAAGGGTTGCTTCCCTATAGCTTCGAGCTGACAAGGGCTGATCTCCGGAGAGAATAATACAACCAACCTTGTTGACTTCTTGTAAGAAAGTGTTTAATCGGTGTTTAAGCTAGAACTACGTAAACACATGATCACGTAGTAACGTACTATTAACATTTTCCGCATTCTTTCTAGTTACCTAAATCTACGTCTCGAACAGTCAATATAAAATGTATCTTAGTGTTAATGCCCATATGCAATTTTTTTTTGTTGTGCGGCCGCGGAGCAGTTCAGTTCTATGACAACTTTAATACAGATCTATAGACGTTACATTATTTAGAAAAAAAAGTGCAGGTCTTCATAGAGCTACCTACTCTGTTGAATTTTACTGTAATTATTTTTTAAAGTAACTATATTCTCTTGACAAGATGCACCTCCAAGGGTTCGAAAGTTGGCAGGTACCGGCGATTATGACAGCTAAGCCGGTAACATGCGCTAGATTTAGCAACACCATACCTACCAAATATCATCAACATTAAAGTTGCACAGAAATAGACTGAGTTCTACAGGGTGCCACGTAACATGTGTACTAAGCCGAAAGAGGGTGATTCTGTACCCCGAGAGGATCAACTTTTGATGTACGGTTTATTGAATTTTCCACTTTCGGCTTAGTACGTACACATGTTCAGTTCAATTTATTTATTTATTTGTCGAACACAGGTATTACGGGATTTACAGAAATAAAATTAAGAGCAGTCTTATATGCCATGAGGCGTACGAATTTAACATAATTGAGCAATAGAGCAAAAAAAATGTTAGTGAAGCTTAAAACGGAAAATTTTTATGAATTGATAATAAGTATCAACCACTCTATACTCAAAGACATTTCTGAAGGTACTCTACCGTGTGACATATGTAAAATGTGCCGCAGGTATTTTCTATGTATAATAAAAAACATCTATCTATGTAGTGTATTGTATTAAGTTTATCCGTTATCTAGTACCCATATTTCAAACTTAGCTTGGGGCTAGATAATCCTGTGTGTATTGTCCAGCATTATTTATTTATTTTATTTATATGTATGTTACGTGGCACCCTTTATTTTCATTGCTGTGATTAATGGAAAGCGAATACATAATGTCTGAGATGTTCTTGTCTCTAATGTCTATGTGTGTTTACGCTTAGATATGCCGAAAAATAGAATATTATTTGTTACTGCTTCAACTGCTGAACGGATAGAGCTGAAAACTTGCAAACAAAGTCAAAGGACTAGAACACTATAATAAATAGGATTTTTTTTATTTACCTTTACAAAAAGCTTATACAGTTTACTGGTGGTCCAACACTAGGTTCAGAACCTGTATCGCGGGAGGCCGAATTACAAATAGAATCTATCTATAATATAAAAATGAATCGCAAAATGTGTTGGTAAGCGCATAACTCAACAACGCCTGGACCGATTTCGCTAATTCTTTCTTTGTTGTGTTTGTTATTGTCAGGAGAAGGTTCTTATGAAAGAAAAAATTAAGAAAGTTGGAAACATAAATTTCCACGGGGGCGAAGCCGCGGGGCGCAGCTAGTCTTATATATAAAAATGAAACCCGTTTCGCGTTGTCACGGCATCACGCGTGAACGGCTGGACCGATTTCGCTAATTCTTTCTTTGTTGTGTTTGTTATTGTCAGGAGAAGGTTCTTATGAAAGAAAAAATTAAGAAAGTTGGAAACATAAATTTCCACGGGGGCGAAGCCGCGGGGCGCAGCTAGTATATATATAAAAATGAAACCCGTTTTCCTTGGTCACGGCATCACGCGTGAACGGCTGGACCGATTTCGCTAATTCTTTCTTTGTTGTGTTTGTTATTGTCAGGAGAAGGATCTTATGAAAGAAAAAATTAAGAAAGTTGGAAACATAAATTTCCACGGGGGCGAAGCCGCGGGGCGCAGCTAGTTACTTATATAAATTAAAGACTGTATAAACAGGGCAGGATAATTGATTGGAATTCTAATAATATATTCCGACATTACTTTGGGGAGAGCCATTGCAGAATATAAAGTCGGGTACCCACCAGTGTAACGGGGCGCAATGTAACATTCGCAGCGAGCATGATACGTTACGCCGTCGTGTGCTACAATCCGTCTCGTTTCTCCTGCCTTCTTTCCTCGTACTGACTGCACGAACGCTCGCCGTGTAACACGTTACAGTACGGCCTGTAACACGGGTGGGTCACTATCCACCTTTAGGAAGAAAAAAATTATAGCACCTCAGTAACCTTCTCTGATAAGATCCAACAAAATGCAATTCGCGTGTTTGGTTTTGCGCGGAATTGTTACTAAATATTTTGTCATCTTAAGGCGACTAGTAGGGTGGATAGTGGCGCCACTACATATTAAATTTTAAAATTACGTTATACAAAAGAATTATCAAAAAATCGGACCGCGCGTAGACGATATCTATCATTAGCTTTTTTTAAATGTATCTTTAATAGTTTTGTACTGTATTATTTAGGCAGATACTTGTTTCAAGAGTTTAGTTCCTATTGGTGGCCGCCAAGCTCTCCAAACAAGGTTTTTGATTGAATAACACAAAACAAAACTATTACAGATACATTAAATAAAAGCTTGTGATAGGTATCGTCTACCACCGGTCCGATTTTTTGATAATTCCTTTGTATGACTTAATGATTAAATTAAATATGTAGTGGCGCCACTATCACCCCTACTATTCACCTTAATATTTTGATCGGATCTTAGGCTATATTTTAGCCCCTAGTTTACGCCTTAACGTGTTTAAAAGCCTAAATAATATAAAATAAATAACATGATGTCTATCTGTCTGTCCAGCCCGACGTCGCCGCTGTCCCCGTCCCGCGGCGCGCGCCCCACGGTCGAGATCATCAGCAAGCAAACTGTTTTGGACGAGATCGCAGCAGGTAACATGCTAACTCTGTTGTGGCAGAGTCCGTTTTGTGATGTCCGGGCTTGCATTCCATATGTTGACTTTGAAAGGTTATGTTTTAAGTACTACATTACTTTAGAATATTTTGACTGTAAAATAGTTTTAAATACCTACTTGTTAACCTTTTTTATGAATAAATACTTTTTATTATTTATTTAATTTGGAATCCAAAAAAAATTTGAATGATGTCTTCACCTATAGTTATAAACGTATAATTTTGTTATAGGTGAAGGAAGACATAATTTTTTTAAAATAATGCCAATTGTGATTTTATCAATAAATAATATGATACTTAATATAAATCTGATCCGAGAAATAATTAATAAAAAAAAATATAAATAAATAATTACCGTTTTCGATATCCAATAGAAGACAAAGACCGAAATAAAAACTTTATTGATTTTAAGATGTTCCAAGTGTAGACTAGTCAGATCTGAGAGCTTCAATATCACACATACACTGATTAAATCACCCCAAAGATTTTGAAATTTGAAATAATATTTGGTAATAAATATAACAGAGTGGCGTACTAACTAATTGTTTTGTTTCCAGCGGGGGGCGTGGAGCAGCTAGACGCGTTGCTCTCCCGTGATGGATCTACCCCCAACTCCAGGAAGTCGCTCAGCCCCGAGAGATCCGGTGAGACAGGCCTGACTATTACATTTCCCTAAGAACCTTATAAGTCACAGACAACAATCATTTCGTCAAGGTGTCTTAAAGACAAAACCCCTATTCAATTACATCACACTACTATTTGGCCCTAGACGTGAAAAAACATACAGACAACTTTATAAATCAAATCAAAAACTCTTTATTTCCATAAATACAATAAATGTACACTTAGAAAAGGTCAAAAAAACCTATACCTGACAAGCACGTGCTAAGCCGACGGAAAAAGCTTTGAGATAGCTAAACTTAGAAACGAGAGAAATAATAATCACACTAATATTATAAATGCGAATGTTTGGATGGATGGATAGATGGATGGATGGATGGATGGATAGATGGATGGATGTTTGTTACGTCTTCACACCAAAACTACTGAACAGATTGAGCTAAAATTTGCATCGGTGTAGCTCTAAGCCTGGAATCAAACATAGGCTACTTTTTATCCCATAAATCACTTCCCATGGGATAGAAATTACCTTTGAACGTTTCGATAGAAAGAACGCGTGCGAAGCCGCGGGCAGAAGCTAGTAATGAATAAATAATGCTGGACAATGTACACAGCATTATCAAGCCCCGAGTTAAGCAGAGCTTGTGGTTATGGGTATAACCCCGCAAGTTGATATTGCGATTGAACCTTGTCACAATAACAGCTGCGTGACGTCATCCGTCGCAAAAAAGTACAGATAGCAAAAAAATTTAATAAAAAGTAAATAAGCTAGGGTTATGGGATATTTGTATTTAAACCAGGCCACACGTTCCGTGACTTTGGTAGAATTTTGCAAAATATTCAAAATGTCTATTACTAGTTGCTTCGACATGATATTTTAATGTCGAAGCAGTAGTGTTCGAAGCACTTTTTAAGGCACAGTTTATATTTTGGATAACTAACTTAGAGTCTTCTTTCTCTTTTAAAAAATAATTGTCCACTTTAATTATCATTTCACGAGCACGACTGTTAATTAATTTCTTACTCATTTTAACGGGCAACAGGTAACAAAACTAAACAACAAAACTCAAAAATAACAATAAAACAGGATAACCAAAACAAAAAGCTATAACAAGTACTCGATGCGCGTAAGCACGTAAGCGCGGGCTGACCTTGCGAACGGTACTGACGGTGCGACGTCGACTACGTCACCAAGATGGCCGCCAATCGCAATATCAACTTGCGGGGCTTATACTAGACGCTATTGCCAGACCTCAAGAATAATTTTGAATATTGTTTCCCCAGAGAGCCGTAACAGCGAAGACTCTAAAAGCGGCAAGAGCGTGCATAGCGGAGATGACAGCAAGACGGACCGCTTCACTCTGCAGTCGTTCTGCGCACTCGTGGACAGGCTCACGCCGGACAAGGAGGCAGACAGCGAGGTGCGCTAGCGTTGCTTATCATCTGCACATAATTATGTCCACTGTTGGACATGCCTTGTCCAAACGAGGGGGGATTTGACATAATCACTACACTTGTAACGAACACATCGAGAGAACCAAAGTTATCGAGAGCATTAGCGACCTCTGTGGCGCGGTGGGCGAAGGGCCGCCTGCGACGCAGGAGGTTGCGGGTTCGATTCCCGCCTCGGGACCAATATTTGTACGATCTGCAGATATTTGTTCAGGGTGTTCTGGTCGTTTTCTATGTATAATAAAAAATATCTATCTATGTACTCGTATATTATTAAGTTATCAGCATTATTATTATTATTATTATTACCACCAAGCTGAAGTGGCAGTGGGCCGACCATATCTCGCGACGAACCGCAACCGCTGGGGTGAACGTGTTCTTGAGTAGAATCCGCGACTAGGCAAACGTGCTGTAGAACGCCTTCCGGCCAGGTGGGATGACGATCTGCGAAAGACTGCAGGCAGATGCTGGATGCGGCAAGCTGAAGACAGGGCGCTATGGCGCTCATTAGGGGAGGCCTATGTTCAGCTGGACTAATATAGGTCGATGATGATGACCACGCTTGTCGTCTGCCAAGCGTGGTGATTATGCGATCACCAATCCAGCCGTATTGATGCAGTGGAGGTGTTAAGATACACCTGTGGAAGCTGCTGCCTTTCCTCTGGTAGGTTCCCTTAGTCGACTCTCTAGACATCCACGGGCTAAGTTGAAAGGTTGATTCCTATGGAGATTTGAGATGGATTTTAGAGGTGGGTAACAGTCTCAAGGATCCGGGGATGCCATTGGTACAAGGCTGATCGAGATTTCGCATAAACTATCTTAAGTTAAAAAAAAATGTTTACTTCTGAAGGAGCACAACTGTATAATAAACTACCCGAAACATTGAAAAATGTAAGCTCGTTTCATACCTTTAAATCTGAACTTGCTAGTTTTGTTAAGGAAAATTGGCCAATTTTATAAGACTGTTTAATTCTAGCAAGTGTAGTAGATACCTAATATAAATTTTATGTAATGTGTATCTACCTTTTACCTTTTTGTATTTAGCTTTTCAATTATGCAAAACTGTAATTACTACCTACAGACCGAACAACAACTTTAACTTTTATACCTAAATTGTTTACTCTAAGCTAAATTACTATTCTCATGTAAGTGACTGTGTCTTTTTTGGAATAAATATCTTTAAACCTTAAGTGGGCATTAAGTTCTGCGCAAATTATCCTGTCATACTAATATTGTAAAGTCGAAAGTGCCGTTGTAAAGATGTCTGGCCGAAGACAACGCCAAAACAACTGAGAAGATCGAGCTGAAATTTCGCACACCTAAAGATCAGGACCTGGAATAACATCTAGGCTAATTTTATTCCAAAAACGCGTGCGAAGCCGCGGGTAAAAGCTCGTATGGATATACTAATACATTTTCGTATCTCATTTTGTAGAAACTGGAAGAGAACGGAGGAGACTCGTACATAGCTAGCGAAGTGGCCGCGTTGGAGAGAGAACAGAGAGCCGTCGACCTGAAGGCGGCGGCGCTGGAGAGACAGCTCAGGGCTGTCATGGACGCGCCGCACAACTCGCAGGTAAGGGGAATAGAAAATAGATATTTTTTTATTTTGTATAGAACACTGTAGAAATATCTGCAGTTCGTACAAGCATTTGTCCCAAGGCGGGAATCGAACCCGCAACCTCGTGCGTCGCAGGCGAACTTTCGTCCGCCACGCCACAGAGGTCGGTCGACATTATTCGGGCAGGCTGTATCGGGCACGCATACGTGGCGTACGCGAGATGTCTGGGCGAGCTACGGAGCAGCGCACATGCGCAATGCGACTCACTGTGGTAGGGAGTACGGCTCGCTTCGCTCGTCACGCTCTGTGTGGGTTTGCGGCGAGCGTCGCTCTGTGTGTCAGTGTGACATGGTGGCGTGTCCACACTGAACTCGCTTTTTGTTGAGCAACAATTTGCAACATTAAATAAGATAAGATAAAGATAAAATATTTTATTTGCCAGAAAACTTATTTAGACCATACAGTTGCTGGTGGTCCCCGCACGAGGCAAGCCTGTGTCACGGGAGGCCTGTTTACAATAATGTACAGAGCCAGGGCAAACAAAGAAACAGAACAGAAATCGTAAAGATACTGAATAATGATAAAAGAAAAATAAATACAAATGGAAAAGGATGCCCTACAGTGGGATCTTACAGGCTCTTAGTAACAATAGATAATTAAAAGATCTTAATATGATTATTTATATTATGACACTATAACGCTGTTCAACAAAAAAGTTACCTCGATCACCTCGATGTTGAAGTCCAAAGCTGCAAAATCTTTTTATTTTCGCAAATGAATCAAATCTTTTACATATCTATTTTTGAGTTTTGATTCTTTATTGAAAAGTAACACTGTTTTATTTATTTGTAGAAAAATTGGCGAAGAATATTTTTCTCCTGTGTCCAAGCCAAATTGTGCCCGGTAACTAACAAACCAACATTTTTACATTCTAATGTAGATTCCTTTATTCACAAAGAAAATTGTACTAGTATTTACAATTGAAACAATTGAGCTAACTGCTGACTGTTACAAACAGTCTACAGGTAGCTTAACTGATTGTATGTAGATACATTTATTGTATTGTCGTTTTATTAGATTTAAAATTAAACTGTAACCAACAAGTTAGGTTAGAAATTAGTATTAATATGTAACATCATCTAATTTGAAACCTATGTACTATTCATTTCGAACATAAAGGGAAGGACTCGATACAAACTCGCTTCCCCTCAGCAATATACATACAAACGTTGTGCACAGTGTCAAGAATGACTACGTACAAACACAATTAATGTTGCGTATTTGAGCGTAATCCCGCCTCTGTTTGCCTCTGTGTGTGCTATAAGTGCTTACCTCACCTCTCCGAGATTATAAAAGATTAAAAAATGTACATATATTATCGCAGAGAGGAGTTCGGGGCAATTTTCAACTGATGAAAAACGGAGGAGGTTTTCTAGTCGACGCGTATATTTTTTATACGCATAACTTTTTACAGAGTAGTCCGATTTTGATAATTCTTTTTTTATTGGAAAGGTTGGAAAGACCCCGAAGGTGGTCCCATATAATTTGAAAAAAGAACCAACCCTAATGGTAGGGAAACGGGATGATTGATTGTTCACTCAGTGATTGTAATGTTTGACCACGCATAACTTTTTACAGAGAAGTCCGATTTGATAAATCTATTTTTATTGGATAGGGTATACCTCGATGTGTCTTCAAACTAATTAATTAACAATTAGACTAGAATTTTAACTAGATGTCGCCACAAGAAGCATTTGCAGTCGGTTTATCGTTTTTAAAACACGCCAAATTTTTCTATAACGGTTCTCTCCTTTAGGTTCGAATACTATTCACCTAGTAATTAGTTATTATTATACTTATTATTGATCACCAGTGAGCGACTCATCAGTCATCAATCACACATTATGAATTTATCAGTAGGTATGAGTTAAGGGCAGTTCTCTGCGAAATTGTTAAAGAAAAAGTTTTCTATACTTTTTGATTTCATTCCAACATTCGTTGGTCTGATAGAGACTTGAACCTAGACATTACATCAACAGCTTGTGAAATGCGGTTGAGATGTCATCTCAACCGAATTTCGGCCAGTCTTAATTAGGAATTTTCGCACGATATAATTATATTGCACAAGTCAAACACAGGTGCAATCTCAATTCCCTCACTCATAATCCTCAGGGAAGGTAGACCGACACTCGCGGGGAGAGGTCAGGCGCAGTACCAACGGCTTAACGTGCGCACCGAGGCACGGGAGAACTTGTGGTTTTGAAAAGTGATTTATATCTCGTGTGTAATATTTAACTAATACAGTAGGTACCTACAAAGAAAAACATCTTTATTCACAAAGAAAATTATACTAGTATTTACAATTGAAAAAATTGAGCTAACTGCTGACTGTTGCAAACAGTCTACAGATAGCTCAACTGATCCATATCAATACCAGTCGTCGCGTCCCCAAGACGCTGGCTGCATTGCCTCGCTGTATGGCAATGCTGATACGCTGTGCCAGATATTCACCAGCTCTCGGGTCACGCGTCGCTTCGACCAGACGCTCAGATAGTTTTTTGGAAAACCCGAAGAGCCTCGGTACCCTAAATATTAATATAATAATAATACTAATACACAATTATGTAATGTTTGTAATCAGGAGGAGGCTCACCTGATGTCCCAGTGGTTCAACTTGGTGAACAAAAAGAACGCGCTGCTGCGCCGCCAGATGCAGCTCAACATACTGTGAGTCACAAATATTATATGCATGTATTCGACAGACGATCGGGTAACACAGGTTGTCGCAGAACTGGACCGCACCGCTGCCACACACCACTAAAATGTGCATTCAAATATGAGATTAAACATGTGATCATTAGATACGTGTTACTGTGACGAAGCAATAAGCGAGTGGCCCGTGAGCGGTCTGGTATCTGATGCCGTCTATATACAATTCATCTAAATTTAATGTTACGAAATACAGCTCATTGTCATCACACTAATATTATTAATGCGAAAGTTTGGATGGATGGATGTTTGTGACCTCTTCACGCCAAAACTACTGAACGGATCGGGCTGAAATATTGCATACAGGTAATTCTAATCCTGGAATCAAACGTAGGCTACTTACATACTTTTTATCCCATAAATAAGTGCGAATGGGATAGAAATCACCTTCAAACGTTTCCATAGAACCAACGCGTGCGAAGCTGCGGGCATAAACTAGTTGCTCATAAAGCTAATTCATGAACTATTTTGTAAGTACATCTGTATTTCTGTACGTCTGTATATTTTCCGAAAAACCAGCGAGTGATATTCTGCGGTCCGTTGATAGACAAAATCGATTTGAGCGCTCACAAAAGTGGTCCGTATATCCGATATCGCGTCTACAGTTGTTAACGAAACGTTATAGATGACGTCATAACCGGCGCCATCTTTACGCTGACAACGCTCACGCTACCGAGCATGGTCGCTGTGAACGATCTATCAAATTGACATATGATCATACAAATTGACATATGAAAGTTTCAAGTTTCAAAATTACAAAAAACTTGAGGTTATGTTTACGTGAGCGATGTGAGCGCGTCTATAGCCGTTCCGTAGAACATAACCCGATATCTGTCGTTATCGCGCTCAAAGAATTCGGAACGACTTTGAGCGCTGTTAAACCAGATATCTGTCGTTATCGCGCTCAAAGAATTCGGAACGACTGTGAGCGCTGTTAAACCCGATATCTGTCGTTATCGCGCTCAAAGAATTCGGAACGACTTTGAGCGCTGTTAAACCCGATATCTGTCGTTATCGCGCTCAAAGAATTCGGAACGACTTTGAGCGCTGTTAGCGCTGATAGTCTTGTGAACTATATACGGACCGTAGCGCTTGTCTCAGTCTCTCTGTCAGCCTCCTTCCCACGGATGAGGTCATGGAGCGTAAGGTTGTACTCGTCGCACCGCCGCCGCGGCGCCGCGCCGCTGCCGCCTCGGACTATAGCCAATTAGCTACGTAATACACCGCGTAACACCGTATTTGTACATTTTCTACCGTGTCATAAATAACTTGTTTATCCATTGTGCAGTGAGCAAGAAGAAGATCTAAGCCGCCGCTGCGAGCTGCTGGCGCGGGAGTTGCGCCTGTCCCTCGGCGTCGACGAGTGGAGGAAGACTCCCGGACAGAAGAGAAGAGAGAGATTGTTATTACAGGTAATCTATCTAATATTGGACATCTGATAAATTAATGCATGCTGTTTCATTCTAGTAAAATACCTAATGTATAATGTATATTTATATAAATATATGAAAAATGAAAATGAAAAATGAAAAATATATTTATTTAGTAATAACAATCTTACAGAAATTTTCCTGCGGTCTCCACACTAGGCAAAGCCTGTATCGTGGAAACCAGTAATTTGACTTAACTTAACGAAATTTCGGACTACTTGCTAACAATGAGATGGAAAATAAAATGTAATAAGGAATATGAGAAGAAGAATAAGATCACATCCTCTAAACTAAATCATATAAAATAAACAAAATGCATAAATCTAGTATCTCATGTAGATGTGATTAAAAGAAACATTAATGAAAACACAAAAATAAAACAAGCATGAAATAGTAAAAGCGCCTTTCAACATAGTATTCTAAGTAATTTTTCGGTAGAGTCGTAGGAGAGGGTTTGTAGCCAATTGTTAATAGAGCGTTTGGCTTCTAAAAGTGATTTATCTTTAATATTACAGTGCTTAGCAGCTGTGTTATATATAAAAGTCCTTAAGCATTCACCAAAACGTTGCGCGAAGCTAGTTTTAACAGATGGGCCAGATATTTTATAAACTCTTCTACTACTTAAATGGCGTGAATAATAATCAGAGGTTGATGTCAGAATGGATTTGTGAACGGAGACAGAGATTCTAGAAATGAAGAGATATAAATTATAGAACCCAATTAATAATGTAATAATGAATGTTTGTATGCTCTAGTGGCAGAATCTAGCGATCTAGACTAAGTCCGAATAACTGACTGTATCTACCTGATTCACAAACAAATAAATGAATTACTGAATTACTAAATAAAATAAAAATTTAACAACTTTTTTTCTTCAGGCTTACAAAATAAGCTCATAGACAAGTCAAACTTTATACTAAATAATTTAGTAATTATATAATGAAATCTTATCCTACTAATATTATAAATGCGAAAGTTTGTTTGATTGTTTGTTACCACGTATCTCCGTGACTACTTAACCGATTTAGATGAAATTTGGTAGACATGTAGATAGTTTAGTGTAAGTAACGTAAGTGAAATCTTCTGAACATTTTGCGGAACTGAACCGTCACGCTTAGGCTGGTTACGCTAACATACCCCAGTCAGCGTAACCGACCTAAGCGTGACCGTCGAGCGTGAGCTCGGCTCCAGTCGACAACTTACAAAAAATTAAGTTTCTATAGTGCGATCATAAGCACGTCCCTTTTGCTCGGTGTATCTGTGTCTCTATTTAAACTACGAAGCGAGAACCGACAACCGCTGGGGTAAACGTGTTCTTGAGTGGAGACCACGACTTGGCAAACGTAGTGTAGGACGCCCTCCGGCCAGGTGGGATGACGATCTGCGAAAGACTGCAGGCAGATGGTGGATGCGGCAAGCTGAAGACAGGGCGCTATGGCGCTCATTAGGGGAGGCCTATGTCCAGCAGTGGACTAATATAGGCTGATGATGATGATGATGACGATTTAAACTAACCTATCTCTTTCTCGCAGGAACTATTATCAGCGGTGAACGAAAGAGATAGACTGGTGCAAGAAATGGACGAGCAAGAGAAGGCGTAAGTATTTTATTAATACATAAAGACAAGTAGGGTATGCAGTTTTCGAACGCTATAAATGCACTTTTTTCTATTTCGTGGTCTGCCTATTAGTGTTTGACCAGCTGTTTAGTTAGTGTAAGCATTGAGATAGTAACTATAATACTTCTTTGAGTGTAAGCGAGAATAGTTTTCCAGTCTAATTTATTTGTGTTTTTTTTTACCTTATTTGTAAGCCAAGTTATAAAAACTATTGTTTTATTCGAAACAGGATCGCAGACGACGCAGAGATCGAACACAACCTATCCCAAGTGGAAATGGACAGCAACAGAAAACAGAACTGCACTATACAGTGAATTTTATCAAAAACAGCACAGCATTGTTAACCTTAGCGTCCGAAACAGCCCGCTTCTGAAACTCTCGGGTAAATTAGGGTTAAGTCCACTAGGTTATTACTGATCTGCAGTTTTATCTTATGCTTGTGTTGTCAAAAGAATTTTCACTATAAAAACTATCGTAGTTTGACGAATCCGTTATCAATGTAAGCGGGTTAACTACAAACCTTGTTTGTGTTGGAAGAACACCCACGTTTGATCCCTTTAGCGAGGGACTTCAGAGTAAGTGCGGTTCCAGTCGCGCGCGTGCCGCCTCCCTATGTAACGATGTAACGTTGGTGTTCTTCGAACACAAACCAGGTTAGTAGTTAACCCGCTTACATTCATAATGGATCTTCGCTATTAGACTATTCGTTTCGACGTAAGGCCTGTTAAGCTACCCGGTATTGGCTACCCAGAGCGCTGCGAAACATTTCGCTAGGTATAGCGCTTCATCCCGCCGCCGGGCGTATTGTATGTACCATACCTTGGCTTACGCTACCGCTCTGGGTATCGAATACCGCCTAAGTAAATAGGCATATAGTAATCCATGGTTTTGACATTTGGTGACGTATGCGTTCTGTCATTTGTTATTATATCTGTATGCCATATCGAGCGGGGAATAAGGCGGGAAATATTATCCAACTGGATTTTTTTTGGTGGTTTATAACTAGGAAGAAGTTTTAAATAGATGTTATTAAGTCATAATACTCATTATTATGTTTCCTATAAATCCTAGGTTTAATTTAAGTTGATACGAATATTTTTGGTAATTCCATAATTTTTTTTACAAAATTTATTTGACGATGTTTTTAGTTATGAAGCAAATTGTACGTAGTGATTGTATTTTAAGTATTTTTGGTATTTACATTGTACCAAAGAATTATTAATTTATTTTTTAATTTTAGCGTCTAATGGTGACATATTTAAATAAATAAAGGCAATTTTTTATAGTTACGATATTATTCGTATATTTTTGATCTTCTAGTTATATTATAACTTGAGTTAGGTATGACACAATAGTAACACATAAGATAACAAGAAATCTCCGTGGTTATGTCAAATTAATTGCGAAAAAAATATATATGCCATATCCATATTTTAACACTTTGCAGTATTTTAACCCTTGCAAAATCGCGCTGTTATGGCATCGTTTTATTTCTTATTTCAATGTGTTATGTCAGTGTGTCGAATTAAAAATATGTCACCATTCACTATATATTTTACGTAAAGTGATATTTAAGTACAATTCGCCTAAATCAAATATTTTTTTATGCTGTGTAGATTAGCAATTTTTGACAAATTTCGTTAAGCTGTAGAATTTGACGCGTTACATTTATTATGTGAATAGTTTTAATTTAAGTATTTTTAAATTTCTTGCCTACATACCGTGAATTAAACTTTTATTTAACTCAGAAAACATCTAAAGACACTATTTAAATATTAACTAATACAATATGCATTATTTAAAAATACTAATACGAGTTGCAGATCAAATAGTCTGTTATGAAAGAGGTTGTGCACATTATGATTAAAATGCAACATAAGGCAGGCAATAAATAAAAATAAATTAATCACCGAATCTAGAAGTTTAAAAAGTAATTCACGTAACCTATTTATAAAATCAATTATAAATAAATATATTATAAATATGAAATATCATGAAATTTTGTCCGTTTTTGACGTTGATGTGAAAGTAAATGATAATCTGGGCGGTGCTAGGAACTGATTGGTACTGATTGATTCAATATTGTGCAATTTTATAGAATAATAATAAAATATCGCTTTATATGTACATAATATAGTATTAATATTATATTACTTGATTATTCAAATATTAAAGCTTTCAGATCAGATTTTTTTATATTAAATTGCTCGTTATGTTCATGTTTTTAACTATTTAATTTTATAATATGAGAATAATCAAGTAAATAATAATTTTGTATGTTTTACGACGATAAGTTCACGCTTGACGTAATCGTAGTAGGTAAATATAAACTCTGAAGTGTGATCCATAAACACAAAAAATAACAATCTAACGATTGTAGTTTCGCCAATTTTGAAAGAACCAAAACAAAAATAATTATCTAACTCTACGAAGTTTCGTTAGAAAATACAGTGAACAAAATAAATAACATAGGTTCCTCTACTTTGTTTTTTCAAAATTTTTAACAGGTTTAAAAAAATCTCACTTATTTTAACTAGATTTTTTCACGCTTTACTTGTAGGAAAACACTACCCACAACAGAAAAACATTAAATAATATCTAACAATGTCTATTTTGACGAGTAACATTTCTACAAATTACAGTAAGTACGAAATACTGATAGATATAATTTTTTTAAATTATTATGGTTTGTTGTAAATCAAAAAATGTGCAAAATTCCCGCCATAATGTTAAAGCCGTAGGTAAATAAGCTATTTATTGTAAACGAGCAAACGGTAATAAAGTGATATGGTAAATTATGAGTCTTTTTTTACCATGATATTAAATTTACGGTTTTAATCTACATAGTATAACACCTAAGTAGCCTAAGTTCAGGGTTAAATGAAGAAAGAGTAGAAAAATAAAGCAGGTAAGTGATTAAATGAAAATAGTCAAGTATAGTATTGTATAAGATTTATTAATACTTCGTCGTACAAGCAGGTACCGATAACAATCCTAACATTACCTCTGCCCATCTCACGCATAATCAGATAAAATCATATTTCAGTGGTAACTTTAATTTTTAGTTTTTGTAAGTGTTTTCAATTCAGAGTTAATAAAAAGAGAAAGATTTGTCTTTGTGTCGTTTATTCGGTATATTACTGTTTTTGTAATTAAACTGATTTGCGTGTGGCATACAAATTAATTTTAAATTACAATCATTAATTGAATTAGTAACTAATAATTGTACTGGAAGATCTTTGTTAAAATTACTAATTTACGCATCTTATAAATTCTAAATCTATTTAACTTATATAATTCAATTATTGCTGAGTAGGGAAATTAACTTATTTGTCAAAAATCGTTTAAATACTATGTAGATTATGATTACACAATTTGCATTTTAATTTGTAATCCTAGAGATAAGTACATAGGAACTTAATAACTAAAAAATGGATTAAAAACATGTAAGTATTGGTCAGAATATTTCTACCATTTCTGTTATTGTATAAAAGTTACTATTATTCTATTTAAATACAAGTACTTAGTCCCTTAAAGGTGTCCATCAAAAAGGTAATATATCAATTTCCCTTATGAACTTTCCATTAAATTTAGGTTGGGAAAGATTTTTTATTTAATTAATTCATTTGTGCCGCTCAGAATAACTTACATCTAAGTTATAATATTAAATAGAAGCACTTGGGGCTCTTAAATACCATGTACATTAATAACTATTCACTAAAAAGACCTAAAGAGTGGTCTGAAAAAATCCAAAATTGGACTTATACACATTCCGTGCGAGCACGGCCAATACTTCCTTTCTGTCGAAGTATAATTTGTCTGACCAGCAGATTTTCTCAAATATTTTATCTAATTCCATAATTTTCTTACTTTTCGAATCAAATAATAATTACTCTACCGATTCTCTTTATCTAATTCTATTTACAATTTAGAGAAGTCATATTCAAGATTAGAGAGATTCAAATTACCTCCAAAGATTCATTGTATAGGTATATTTTAAAATCTTTCCTTCGTAAACTCAGCATAGCCAAGGCTGCGTACCTACATCTCTGCGTATCTCTACATGCGGCTAAAATTGGAACGAATAGTACTTAATCTTATTAATTTTCGATGACGAAAGAAATTAAATCATCCCCTGAAAGATCTGTAAGTCAGGTGTAATTATGTCAAAAAGTTTAGATGTGACCTTCTAAATTTTAGATGTGATTGAGACCTTCCCATCATAAGTACAAAATGTACCTACTGACCTAGGTAGGTACTTAATTTATTTTGCGGTCGACAATCATAATGTTGGCCAGCTTGAAGCCTCCACACACCCCCACAGCCGCGATTTTGAAGCGCGTTTTGTATCGCGCGATTTGTTGCGATATTTGTTTGCAATACATTTTGTACTACGACGCATAAGACCTTACACACTGCTGCGAATTTCGCATTTGGCGCGCGGCGTTTAGAAATCGCGCTTACAAAAACGCAGCGGAATCGCGACAAAATCGCAACAAATCGCGCGACACAAGTCGCGCTTCAAAATCGCCGCTTTGGGGGTGTTTGGAGGCTATAAACCTTACTTATCTCTTGGAATTGGATTTTTGATAATACGAACGTTTGTTTGTATCGTCAAAAGTCACTCTACACTGCCTTCATCGATGTCACAAAATAAGTTAGTAATTTTCAAATTAGTTGTTTCAAGCTTGTCGCACACCTGGAAAGCACCGCCGCACAAACACAAAAATGCATTCAAATGTGGGCTTTAACTTGTAACATTTAGATGCATATTACATTGACAGCTCGCGGGCCCATTCGTTTCAAGTTTATGGGAAGCCATTTTGTTACTGTAAAATGTATCTAAAGATAACGAGTAAATAAGAATGAGCCCACATTTGAAAGCAGATTTTTGTGTTGTAATGTAGCGATGTTGGAACAATGTGCGCAGAGCTTTAGTGTTACGCGCGCGTGTGGTTGTTGGCGGTGACGGGCGGCGCCTCCGCCTCGGCCTGCGCCGCCGCCTCGGCCCGCAGCTTCCGGTATTTACCTGGAACAATTATTCAATATTTACTAATCGAAATTCAGACTCCAAAATCAGTAAATCTTTATTCACAATGAAAATTATAATCAACTAATAGAAATAAATTACAACTAGCATTTACAATTGAAACAATTGAGCTAACTGCAGACTGTTGCAAACAATCTATAGGTAGCTCAAATGATCCATATCAATACCAGTCGGAAGCGTCCTCAAGACGCTGGCTGCATTGACTTCAAATAGACATGTATCTTACTATCTAGAGCAGTTAAGGGTTAAGGCGAATAGTAGGGTGGATAGTGGCGCCACTACATATTTAATTTTATAATTACGTTATACAAAGGAATTATCAAAAAATCGGACCGATCCACACACTCGCCGACCCCATTCCGTCACATTTCCTCCCCCCGATTACACAGACAGGACAGACACAGACACAGACGACCTCTGTGGCGCGGTGGGCGAAGGTCCGCCTGCGACGCAGGAGGTTGCGGGTACGATTCCCGCCTCGGGACAAATATTTATACGATCTGCAGATATTTGTTCAGGGTGTTCTGGTCGTTTTCTATGTATAATAAAAAATGTCTATCTATGTACTCGTATATTATTATGTATATCAGTTATCTAGTACCCATAACACAAGCTTTGCTTACCTTGGGGCTAGATAATGCTGTGAGAATTGTCCAGCATTATTTATTTATTTATTACAGTTGAAGCCGCGATGGTGTGACCCTAAAGATTGACTAAAGATACTCACGTGACACTTTCACCATGATGACTCCCCACCAGATGGACCACCCCCACCCCACCAGGCAGAACAGCACCGTGAACAGTTGGAGGACTCCCACGAGGAGGTTCACCACGAACGAACCTGAGGGAAGATGATAGTTTGAGAGAAACACTAACCTGCATAAGCATAAAACCTACTTTTAGCATAAAATACAGACGTAGGACGAAACAAGGACTTTTTGTTTGTTTCATAAAGGTAGGTAATAATTGTACTACACTTTGCGGGTCGTCCATAGAAAAAAACAAACGGTGCAGTTTGTGACTACTACGGATATTAAAATCGCAAAATTTTGCGGCTGTCTGCTCGCCGTAGTCGCTTTTTTGTCATTATTGCTAACCCGACCTTACCAAACTCTAAAATTACTCCGGCTTGCGCTGCTCGCTCTCTTGCTTTATTCATAGTTTTTAGTAGGTAAGTATACCACCGCAAAATATTTCAAAAGTATATGGGCTCTCTCCGTACGCTTATTTCTTTTGTAATAGGTAATCAGTTAAAGTTTTTAGTAAAAACCAATAAAATACACAAAAGGTAGCTGCTGTCTTTTCATCACGACATCCACGTACTGAGTTTATGGGGTCGATTCTTACGCAGCGTCCGCCACGGCCGGCCCCATTCCGGCTGCAGATGAGAAGTGATGGGCAATGTTGACTCACCTATCCTGTACTTGGCTCCATCGTGCACTCCGAACCTGGGGATCCCGAAGCAAAGGCAGAACATACCGCTGAAGATCGATCCTGAAACAAAAATACAATGTAGGGAAGCGATTAAAAAAAAAATTGTCATTTAATTTAGCAGCAACTTTCTAACAACACATTGACATCAGACAGCGGTTGCATAGTTCGTCTACAAAAACCAAAGATTCGAGGTCGCGCTTGGATTTTGTTTGCAATGAAATACAAGCTCCCCAGAGATAGGACTGAACGCCAGAATACACCTTTAGCGCGTAAGTGCACTAACTGGGTCTGAAGTCTCGCTCAGATTGCATAGTGTAGAAAGAGATGCCCTCTATTTCAACGCAGAAAGACAGCCCAGCTATTTAGCGCATGACGGAGAATCACAAGCTGAAATGAACTTGATTGCGTTGAAGCTAGAATCTAAAATGTATTTTTTCCCGGCCCAGAGAGACTAATATATTTTGGCTATTGCCCTATCTATTTATTTATTATTTATTTATTCATGTACTCCCAAAAGAAAAATCACACAACATACAGATCACAATAAAGTGGCCTAGTGTTTTTCTAAACAAAGGATGCCATAGCGTGAGCAAATTAAGGGTCTACTAAACATACCTACGAATTAAATGTTATATATAAATATATGTATGTAATTTATATGCTATGTTAATCCTGCAGTCCTATTGGTAACATTATAATCAGTGTCAATCCTCACCCAATCCAGGCACCACGACGTTGCAGATGAGACAGAAGTAGGCCAGCACGATGGGTAGGACAGGGACGGCCGCGCGAATCATGCTCATGTGTTCTACTAGCGAGGGGTCCAGCTTCTTGCGGGTGTCCTGGGAAAGAGAAAAGAGATGAAGGTTACATCTAAAAATCATCCTATCATATGTTTTCTTATTCAAAAATAGTTAGGCCTTCCCAAGTCCGTGCTATCCGAGCGTCCGATTGAAGCCTCTACCCCACAGCCGCGATTTTGCAGCGCGTCTTGTGTCGCGCGGTTTGTTGCGAATTGTTTGCAGTAGGTACCTACATTTTGTACTAAGTAAGACGCATACGATCTTACACACTGCTGCGATTTTATCGACGCGATAGAAGTTGGACGACGCGTTTCCGCGTCCTGCGATTTTGTGATAATTCTTCATGGAACATTATAAATAAGGACACAGCGCTTATAAAAACGCAGCGGTGTGTAAGAAATCGCGGTAGAAAATCGCAACAAATCGCGCGACACAAGACGCGCTTTAAAATCGTGGCAGTGGGGTTGAGGCTTTACGTTCCCTCGGAGATTAGTTTTAATTGGTATTGTTTTTTTTCTGCGTTCTACAAGGAATAAAACTAGTGACACGATTATCTAATTACGATTTGCGCGTTTGGAAAAATAAAATTATTTTTCCACTAGTTTTTTCCCTGTACTTACCTACCTAACGCAGAAAAATTAAATCTCCCGCGCCGCGCAAAGAAAATCGTCAACTTATTGCCGTTTGTAGTTTACATACTAGAAACTTCTTTCATAAACTATTTACTATCAAGATCGTAGTTTGTCGCATTACAGTGGTTCTACGCTCATCGGGGGTGAAACAAAGTCATGTGTGAAATCACCAATCTATGTCGATCTATGACAACAACGTCTCTCCAGTTAAAAAAATGTTTTATGTTAATATTCTGTTATTGTACACGCTGAGACGTCCTATCAATATTATAGAGGCACGTCTATTTATGAACCATATTACTTGTTGTAACTAACTTACTTATACCCTATGTGATCTCATGTATGATGCCCTATTTAATCTATACTAATACTATAAATTCGAAAGTAACTAGGTATCTGTCTGTCTCTTACTTTTTCTTGCCTAAACGGCTGAACTGTTCTCAATCAAATTTGGCAGGGAGGTGTGAGTTGGTGTTAATTAATCTCACTTAAGAAGGTGAAGTTTTCGCCTAAAATGGAGCACGCTTTCTCAGAAGGAAATTATTCACCCTGGATTTTAAGACTCCAAGATTGTACCTCCTCAACCTCAACAGCCTATATTGGTCCACTGCTGGACGCAGGCCTCTCCTTGATAAGCGCCTTATTGGCTTTTATCTTATGTAGGGTAATGTCCATAATTCCCACGCTGGGGATCGCAGTTCGGTGGTAGAAATGTTCTGCAGGGGGCGCTCCTGCCCGCCCCCGTTAGATATCCCTTAGTCGCCTCTTACGACATCCGCAGGAAGAGTTAGGGTGGTTGGGGCAAATTCTAAGCCACACAGCAAACATTGTACCTGCTCTAATGGAAAGACAGACGCAGGAAGCTCCTACCACTCTTTAGCCGTGCTTATGTACCTACAAAGTAGAGCAGATTTTTATGGTTCCTGTGTCGAACCAAAAAAATCTTGTATACCAGGTACGGATGGTATTTTTCCGTTTACCTCGATGTCTTCCTCGATGTCAGTATCTCTCTTCATGAACTCCGTGGTGAGAATCATCTTGGAGCCGCGGGAGCCGCGGGAGCCGCGCGAGCCGCGCGAGGCTGACGACTTAACTGACGGGTTGGGGGAAACTGGAGGCACTTGGAGGAGGTTCGACATGATTGATGAGGTCTTACCCGTAAAAGATGAATATCTACTTAGATGTGACGATATTGTAGTTGTGAGACTCCGCAGAATATTTGAACCGTGGCTAAAATGCCTCAAACAACTTTTTTTCTTATTGAGTGTCTAGGTGTCCGTGACCTAAATGCAGCCCTTAGCAGAATACCAGCGCTACAGCATGGCGACATGCTGGAGCATTAAGCTGAGCTATGGGCCATTTCTCTGCCACAATAAAATTGTTACTCTTGCATGTATTAGTATGTATTTAATGTATTTAAGCAACATTGTAACTTAATTTTTCAATGATAATATCTTTGTATCGTTTTTTAGTAATAAGTGCTTTTAATTTTCAATGTTTGGATTTTTTTGTGGTTTAAGAGAAATAAACAAATTTCATTTCATTTCATTTCATTTCATTTCAACTACTGAAATGCATTTTTTGTTCGAAATTGGTTGTTTTATAACTTTTATGTTTAAACTTAGATTAAGTCCGAGAGACTTTTCCGTCCCGAGGTGAATTAAAATTTTTTTTCAGAATAGCGAGCCAGCGCGGGCTTTACGCGAGTCAGTCAAAACACTGGCCTTAGTAAAACCATAGGTATAACGTTGTTAGGTAGGTACCTATGCTTAACTGATTAAAAACAAGGAAATAAGGGTAGGTAACATTTTGAAAATAGGTTTTCAAAATACGAGGCGTTTTAACTCCTCCATTGGCATTTTTCGTTTTAACAATGAGAACGATTTTTTAACACAAAACTTTAAACCCAAAATTTTACCGCGTAGTTTTAAACAAGGGTCAATTTTCCACCATCTTCTATCGAAGGCGACTTGCAACTGAACAACACATTGTCATGGGTATTATTTGCAAATCATTTAACTTATTGTAAAGTTATCGATCTCGCCATCGCTTGACCTTCCATTTTCTTTTAACTAACAAAGGCCAGTTTGTTAAAGTGTGGGTGTATATTTCATCATGTAACACGCGAAAGTACATACTTGTGTTAACAAGCTTGAAGATCTAGGTACATGACATCCTGTGACTGCAAAAATGGCGTCCACCATGGGGCTGCATAAAGTTTTTGATTAAAATAAAAATCAAGACATTTTTAAACACGAGTCTTTTCCAAAACTCTCATTATCATCATCATCAATAATCATCATCAAACATGGACAAAAAAAATTACGATAAAATAATAGAAACAAATTAGAACTAGTACCTATTTACAATTGAAACTAGTGAGCTAACTGCAGACTGTTGCAAACAATACAGGTGCTCAATGATTGTCAAAACCTTGCTGTGCAAAAAAGGCTTACTATAAAATATCAGATTATCTAGAGGATAAAAAAACTTAAAAGTAATTAAAGGAAAAATAATTGTCAAACTAAAGGTTTCTTCATCGCTTCTTTCCTTTATCTTTAATCTTCTAATCTTTTAATTTTTCATTTTATGTATTTGACTTTTCCAAGTGTCTTTTTCTAAGTAAGTAGGTACATCTATTGTATCTACGGAAATAAAATATTTTTTGGATTTTATATTTGACTTTGCCAACTGGTCTTGGGAAGCACCAATACCCAGCAATTCACCCTACAGCCCTGCGCTAGTCTTTTCAAAACTTTTAGACCACAGCATTTTATCATTAAACAAAAACAAATGAGGCAGTTATTACCGCCATTTTGGATTTTTGCGCCCATGGATTTATTATTTACCTACCCATGTATCAATTTCTTAAAACGAGTTTTGTCATAAAACAGGCTTTAATGCCAGTGCCTTCTTTAATCAGGACTTAGTACTTTCTTAAGTAGTACCCAACTAAGACCTAAGTACAAAGTGACCTTACCGTCTATCCATATATCAATGACCTTATGTAGTGGACGACCAACGGTTCGACACGCAACTTGGTATGACTCAAGGTTCACTCATAATTGTTGGTTGTTTCTCATAAGTTCTTGGACAAGCTACTAAGAACTTGGTTAACGACAATGTTCACGAATTCGCAAACTATAGAATTAAAGCTGCTTCGGTTTTCATAATAGTTTGCGATTAGCATGTGCCTTTTTTTAAAGTAGTACTTACCTACTTAGACATTACTTTATGGCAAGATCTTTCTATGTAATTTCGTTCAGATGAATTGTTGCATTCGATGGAGAAAAATACTAATTTCTTATTGCTTCTCAACCAGCAAACACTGTGTGTATTGAATTGAAGGATTTGAAGAAACATCATTTGGAAGGACCACTATATATATTTTTTTAAATTGTGAATGACAAAGCATTTGACCACCACACACCCACACACACTTAAGAAAGTGACAAAATGATTTATTATTATTTATTAATTTATTTGAACTGCATTTTGCATTTCGTCGGGCCCAAGTCCACAGGGCTTTACGTAGTAAGTTTCAAATTCAAGGGGTAGGTAACTTCTGAGAAGACTTCAGAGAAGACGAGGGACTATTGTTCTGGGACAAGAAACTTAGTTGCAGGTACTGCTGCATGATCAGTCGATCTCATTAGCAGTTCAGAAGTCGTCTACAAGCTTACCTCTGGCGGTAGAGTAGGCGATAGGCTCTTGTTCTTGGAGAACAAGCTGGCTCGTCGACTGACCGGCTCGGGTCGGCGCCGGCACATACCGCGCGCCCACGTGTAAAGGCGGGTACAGCAACTGTTAAATGAATAAGGATACTGGTGATGGCGCCCAACGTGGTACAGTTGCAGTACCATGGTGGCTACCAAATTATAGTGGCAAATCTTTGTACAGAATTATAAAGGCAGTTGTTGTTTAATTAATTGTGTTGAATATTGACCAGACAAAGACTGCGAGGATTATGATCACGGAGATTTCATTCAAAATCATAAAAAAATAGTTTGGTATGAATTACCAAACACAGCCATATTCATGATCACGAAATGTACCCTACTTTAAGAACGAAAGAAACAATAAACTTAAGATTGTCGCCCAACGTGGTACCAAAAAAATACACCATGTTGGGCGCCAAAACTAATTTCAAAATATTCCAAACAAATTATACTCACTTTGCTGGTGGCCGATCACTCAGTATACTATCCCGCCTCTCCACCTGTCGCTTCCTGCCACAGCAGCCGGCCTCGCTGGCAACACCGGACAGCCGCGGCGACATGGTGACGTCGGCGATATTCTGAGCGGGAATCCCCGAGTCGCCGACGCGTCGCTTGCGGTTGCAGCAGAGAATGTCGCGGAGTTTGGGTTTGCGTTTCGTTTCGTCTTCGAATTCGATCGTTGCCGCCTGATGACAAAATGAAAATTATTTTCAGGTAATAGCTAAATGTTTTTCAGGACCAACAAGGCGTCAGCCACGTTAAAAATGTGCTATTTGCCAAATACTCGATATTTACCATGGTTGGTGGTGTTTTGAGTTGTTCTATTATTGCCATGACCACGACCACCTAAGTCATCTTAAGTCAGTATTCCTTTGTCCAATAAATCGTACAGCAGAAAACAACAGCACAAGACCACAAGACAAAATACCACATCCACTTAAAAACCACTTAAATATTTCTCTATCTCTCTACATCCACATCAACCGGTCTTCAAGCTGAAGAAGGCTTACCTTTCCTGCAGCTCTTTCAGCCTCCCTCTCCACCTCCTCTTCAACTTTCGTCTTCTTCTTGCAGCAGCTGAATTTACTCATCATTCCCTGTTTCTTCTCTCCCACCAACTCCTCAGCTACCTCATCTTCAATCTCTTTCTCGTCCTCCCCTTTGACGCAGCACGGGCAACACTTGCTCTTGCATTTACCCATAAGTCGGGAGCAGATGTTGGGTTTCTTTTCCTCATTTTCTGGGGAGTCTTTGATTTCGTTCTCGGGAGATTCGCCTTGTTTTTCTTTTTTGTCTTTTTTCGTTCGCGCTGGTGGTTTAGGGGTCGTGCTGGTGCTTTGTGGGAATCTGAAATGATATTGTTAACATATTCATAAATATACTTTATTTTAAAATCAGACTGTTGTTATTGTTAAGTTCTGCCGTAAACCTTTGTTTTAAGTCACTAAAGAGGATATCTAATGATTTTTTGTTTAAAACACCCTATTTCTATATTATTCAATCATTTATCCCTTCATCTATTTTTAATAAATTATCAATCACATTCAGCATTTCCCTTGAAAGTTTGCGTGTTAAGTAGAAACTTCATTAGAAGTACCAATAAAATGTCTGGCATGCAACTTTTAACCTAGGCATGTATAACTTAAGATTTTTTTTCACTTGGCAAGTATTGATATACGAGTATGTATATTTTTTTACCTAAAGTACTTTTACCTGAGTAACGTGCCTGGCCCTGGGTAGCTAGAATAAAATTTTGAATTTAGAAAACTAACAGCCAATCAAAACATTTTATTTTTATTTCATAATGTGTAGCCAATCATAGATGATTTTTTTAAGAAAAGTACTTTTGCAGTATCAATGAGAGTGGACGTCGAAATCCATAACATTTTTTTGAATAGACCTGGTAGAGGCGACTTTAGCAATCGCATTTCTAGCTATAACACTTTCATATTGCTTACAAGTTTTAATTATTCCAAGTCTTCAAACCTTTTATTTTGTGTACATTAATTTAATAGGTAGGTATTCATTAATTTACATCATGATAGGTTACCCTGACTCATTGTCGTACCGCTTTGGCAGCAATTCATTCGGCAGTATGTACACAGTTCTGTTGTGCAACATTTTACACTAAAACTAACACATTTTCAACGTAAAACACTGAATGACACCTTTTTATAGTTACGCAAGTTACGCATAAAGGTTACTTTAGGTTACTGGCCAATAAGAATTTGGAAAAAACGTTAAAACCTCCATTTTTGATTGGCAGTTTAATTTGAAACCGCCTCTGCAAGGAGGTTATTTATAGTACACACTGCAGAAACACTCATTTTGTTTTGAAAAAGCCCTTTGTATGGAAACTTTTTGGTTTATTTACTTAAACCGTTTTCGCGGCATTTTCTTGGGCGGTCAAACAAGCGCGAAGTAAGGCGGGCGAGGTCGAACTAAAGCGCGGTCTAATTTGTAAGGGCTCCATCGAGTGCCAAGTTGTGGCGTGCGTCAATGGGCCTTGAAAACAAGTTCTTACTGAAAATAAGTATGCAGATGAAATTCTTGGGAATCCACGGCAACACTGATCGCCATTACTGTTTTTGTAACTGACGGACAAAGGACTGAAACTAAAGTGAATTTTAAATCTCAATAACAAACTACATCCTACGACTTTGATTTTTTAAGCATCTCCACTCATCAATTGAAGGTTTAATATGACGACAAAACATGGCTACCATTCCGTTAGTTAGTACAGCATTCCAAAAACATGGCGCCTAATAACCTAATTTTCCTTTCATAATAAAAAAAAGTTTCTTTGAGAATGCTAAATTTCATTTGTCATTAAATGATTTCGGCTCAGACTTTCTCTAGTGACCTTCTCTGCCTATGTATAGGAAATTAAGAACCTAATGTCCGTCCCAAAATCTGAACCGTAAATATACGTTCCATTTCTTGTAAATCAGCTACACTCGCATAATTATTATTGTAGTGGTTGTGTTGTGGCAGAATTTCGTGATTCGGTCAGCAGGGCTGGCAGGTCGGCAAACTCATTTTCACAAGCGGAAATTAGTTTAGTCGGTACAAAAAGCTGTGTCAAATCATGTGGAAGTATAGGCATTATAAAGGTAGGTTAGATTCTTCGAAAATGATACGGCAGTATGCCTACATTTTACTTTTGCAAAAGTTTTGATTTTATTATAGAAGGCCGTGTTGGGTGCCAATTTTCTTTTGTAATTTAGGCTGAAAAACTTGATGATTTCGATGAATTGATATACAAAAACGCGCGTAGGTATTTGAATTCAGAAATTCAGCAATTGAGTTGAACAGGGATCTTTGCCTATGCATTGTATACCCACTAAGACTACCTACGAACACCAAGACTTGCCTATACACAATACATGAATATGACATTTTCGCCAAAAATCTAGCCCCAAACTAAGCAGTGCTTGACGTGCTTGTGCTTCGAAAACCAATCAGACTCGTAATCAACATTATCTCCATTCAGTAAGGCATTATTTCTAGAATAGAATAGAGTTGGCCTAGAATTATCTACTGCTAGCTAGATAGAGACCTTTATGATTAATTTTGTGCAGGAATGTAGGTCGGGAATTCAGGATGTAATTACATAATGATTACTAATGTGTGAATAATAAAACTTAAATATCAAATAAATATATCAAAGTGCTTTATTTCCTTTAGACTTTACAGGACTCTTGGACACGTCACAAAATTCAAATTACCTACCTAAGTAAAACTAGGAAAT
Source organism: Eupithecia subfuscata (assembly GCA_963564075.1). Lineage (NCBI taxonomy): Eukaryota > Metazoa > Arthropoda > Insecta > Lepidoptera > Geometridae > Eupithecia > Eupithecia subfuscata. The sequence goes on from OY751123.1 coordinate 762,362, forward strand.
AAAGTGATAACTTTTATATTTTGTTCACTCCAATCTTTTTAAGATAAAGTAAAGAAGCGAATAAGAAACCTTTACCATGTTAGGTTGTTAGTTTTCGAGTTGGAGCAAAACTTTGAGTTTTGCTTTTAGTTTCTAGAGTCTAGTTATTCTGATATTTTGTAGTAAGCCTTTTACAAAGGACGTTTGTTTGAATTTATTTCTACATTCTGCCTTGTTATGGCAGCCAAAATTATTTAACATCCTTTCGCTGATGCTAGCCTTTTTTGTTCTTCTCGATCCCAAATGCGCCTTGCAAGGTTAATAATGCTCAAACTTTACTATCTTGCTTTTAGAAACAACCCTAGGTCTCGTATGCTAATGAGTGCCTTGGTCACGCCATAAGCCGCTCGATACTCGGCTGGGACTACAGTCCACTCCTGTCCTAAGGATGTCAATGGTTCTTGTAGACAAGGAGGTACTTCCTAGCCTGTCTTTAGGACTTATTAGATTAGTAAGACTGACTTTATGCACTAAATGACTGACCCACTGGTGAGCTGCAAGTAGATCCTGAATGGACTGTGACCGACGTGAAATATCACGACTAATTTATGTCCCTACTGTTTGAATAGAAAAATTGTAAGTGGGTAAGTAAGTAGATATCCAATTTTTTGTTAAGTAGGTACTAATTTGATTTCAAAGTTTCCTCTGTTACGAAGAGAAAGGTTTCAAACCAGAAGGTCCGTAGATATGTTTATATCGTGGTATTATCGAGAGAATAATGGTTTGAAAAAGAAAAGCTATTGGGAAGCGATCCTAAAATGAAGACGGTAAGTAATCATTGAAGTTGTCTTCTTAAATGTGAGAAAAACTCGTTACTCTACAAAATGTTTTTGATATTTCACTTTTACCAAGAGTAATATCTAATAAGTAAAAGCTAACCATTGTAATGTGCGGTTATAAGGCGCACGGCGTCGCTCCACGGGGTATAGAAACTCTCACCCCACGCGCGCTTTCTATACGTCCGCAGGGAGTAAACATAGGCACGTTATGTCAGGTAGGAAATCAGATATGAATTGGAATTAGGGCAGAGATTTACGCAATAATAGAAATGGGATAGCGATTTGCGTAATGTTTAGGAAAGGGGTAAATATTCACGCAATGATATGAATAGTACTTAGCACGTACAAATTTGTTAGGTACCTTCCTATTTCCTATGCCTATTGTATGCCTTCACTTCTTTCCTTCGTAAAGTCTAGTCTGCCCAGCTTAAAATGGGATATTGCATACGAAATATCAACGCTGCTAGTATAATTTCGAGCAAAGGTTTATTCGATGCAATTTCTAACAATTATAGAGCTAAATAGCGACTCGTGGCTTTAGACGGTTGTTGGCAGACAGATAAAATATTGAGAAAATTATTCACTTCAATTTTATGTGCTTTCCGAATATACTTAGCTAGGTTATTGGTGGTTATAAGCATGTTCTGTTGACAATTAAATTAATAGAAATATAGGAAAAATGCAATATCTTACCCGCCATTACTCTGCGATTTCTCTGACCCGTTCTCCACCTTGCTGTCCAGATGCAATTTCTCCATCCCCGGCGTAGACACATTGGAACTCTGTACTTCCACCTCTGCATCTCCTTTAACCAACGTCTCATTTATCTTTTCAGCCGCATCTTCTTTCTTTTTCTCTTTTACTACAGTTATAACTGGTTCTATAACTTTTTTGACTTCTTTAGGCGGTTCGAGAACTTCTTTTGGCTCCTCAACAGGAGTTATGATGCTTTCAACTATTTTTGTTGCTTCAGTGCGCATGTCAGCTGCTGCTTGTTCGATTGGTTTTTTCTCTTCTTTCGGCTTTGTTTCCGGTTCCTTAACTTCTTCTTTTGGTTTCGGTTCTTCAGGTGCAGTTTTAACTTTTTCTTCGGGTTTGTCTTTTGCTTCAGTTTTGCCTTTCGCTCTGAATTTAGCGGATGCGGTAAGAATATTTTCTCTAGATATCTCTGGCGTTTTCAAAATGTCATCTATTTTCTGTCTGACTTTTTCCAGCTGAGGATCGTTGAAAGGTCCTTGTAATGGTTTCAGTTTATGATCTTCTGTGAATATTGGTTTACGTTTCACTTCTTCTTTTTTCTTTTCATCAACAATTTTCGCTTCCGAATCCTTTTTATGTGCATCATCCTTGCCTGTCAGAGAATCTTTGGAGCTATGTCTTTCAAAAATACCCTTTTCTCTAGCTTTCTCCAAAGTAGTTGGTAGTTGATTTGTTACTGTTGTGACTAACTCTAACGGTTGAGATGTGATCGCAGCTGTTGTCATTGACATAATACTTTTCTTAGTCATAATCACAAGTTCACCTTTTTCATTGGTTATTTTGTCGTACTGAGTTTCATTATCTTGTTGTAAATTCTTATCAGGGTCAGTCGCTGTGTCTGTAGTTTGTTTTGTAACTTTAGTTTTATCTTTAGCATCTTCTTTCTCGTCACTTTTTGTTGTTTTAACTTCTTTTTTGCCTACTTCATCAACTTTGCTTGTTGATTGAGACTTAGCTGACAGGCTACTTTTGCTACCAACCTTCTTCAACGGTGGCTTGCCACTCAAGTTGCTAGTAGTTCTTGTCAAGCTTTTCATACTATCAGTTCTGCCGATAGTTTTACGAGCTTCAACTCCGGTTGTTTTACCAGATGTTGGCTTAGTAAGGCTTTTAGTGCTCGGGGTTCTAGATATAGGTTTGTTTACGGTGGAAGGCTTAGAGACTGGAGTTTTGGCAGATTTACGTTTTTCCGGGCTTGGGTCCCTACTTGCCGCTCTGCTAGGCTGTCTAGAGTTAACTCTAGATGCGACAGGAGTGATACCGGTTTTCTTTATCGTTGGTTTGAGGGACGATTTCGGAATAGGATGTGTTAGCTCTACAGGGCTTTTGTTGGGAGTGCCAACGATAGGAGAGAGGCGTTTCGCGTTTATTCTTTGATTCGAAGGCGGTGGTCCTCCTCTCCCGGGGGAAATTGGAGGTTTGCCTTTGATATGTTTAGGAGATATGCTCAAGTTCTGCTGACTCCTGAACCTTTTGTCATGGATCTGACTTCCAACCTTGATAGTCTCATGGATGCTGCTAGTACTACTTGACATAAACCTTTGATTATTGAGGTTGTTTTCGACGGGTCTTCTCGATATATAGGTAACTCTTTTACCTGTAGTCCTGACAGGTGACACTGAGCTTTGTCTTTTGGGTATTTTTGAGTGTTTCGGTGAACCGTCGTTGGATTGTGGTTGAGATTTTGATACAGCTCTGGTTGTAACTCTAGAAGTACGTGCTGTTGGTTTGGGCATTCCGTCGCTTTTGTTTATGAAGATGGACGGCTTAGTTTTGACATCTTTACTCACGCTGGGTTTCACCAGGTTTGGTTTGCCTTTAGCAGAAGTTGTAGCACCTTTAGCAGCAGTTGCAGAAACTCTACTAGAAGTAGTTGCACCACTTTTACCAACAGTAGTTGCAGCTGCAGCTTTACTGAGTGCAGTTGAAGGGGAGTTAGACCTTGATCGAAGATTAATTTTGCTTGGTGAGTTGCTTCTTGAATTCGTTCTTGAGTTACTCCTACTATTAACTCTCGAATTACTCCTAGAGTTAGCTCGGGACCCTACACGAGAGTTCACTATGCTTCTGGCTACCTTCTCTTGTAGCTCCATCTCTCTTTCTATCTCATCTTCTTCTTCCTGTTTCCTTCTCTCTGCGTCCGCTTCGTTTTTTTCCCTGTTCAGTTCACTAAGCTCTCTCACTTCTTCAATGTTTTGTCTGACGAAGTCTATCGGTGTGTGTGGTCGGAGGAGTATTGGTGGGGGGAGGGTTACAGCCGCCATTTTGTCTATCCTTGATAGTGAGTTAGTCCGTCTTAAAATGTCCTTTTTTCTTCTCGGTGGCGAGTTATTTCGGGAGTTGGCTGCGGAGGTTTTTGGGGTGTTGTGACGTGATGTTTCTTCTCGGAAGCCTCGACCTAGAAAAAATATAAGGTATAAATGCATTAGTATAGCTTTGCGTTGTGTTTTATATTTTGTCGTATGTATCAGTTATTTGAGTTTCTATTTCCGTGGAGTGTGCAATAAAAACCTATTTATCTGTTATTTTTGTAACTGACCTGCCTATTCAACTAATTTATTAAATTACGGTGTTAGAGGCCTAACAACCAACTGGACCCATCAAGCCGACTGACTCGCGTGCAATCTACGGCGAGGCGGCGATACGAACGAATGATTTGTACTTGTACATGCTGATTTGTTGGTTCTGTGTCCGTGACTTACGCAGGTCAGTGGTATGGACACTGGTGAATACAAATTTCTTTTTTTTCAGTGATAACATCATTACTACGATATATAATGGTTCTTTGGTCTTTTGCTTGCAATTTCGGTGGACCTACCTAGTAGGAATACGAAATCGAACTGAAACTTTTTCGGGAAAAGCGCGAGCGAAACCCCAGGCCGAAACAAGTTTACGATGGTAGGTTTAAGTTTATCTACACCTTTAAAACCTCACCCGCAGACTATTTTGCGGGCGAGATGTCCCATAACCTGAATTTCGGCAATGAAACCAACCATTTGGTCACATCACCATTTTCAAACTTGTTAATATGTAAAGAGCCCTAGCGAACCGTGGGCAGTATAAAAATCTACTCGGGGTTACTACTTATTAGGTAACGTTTCTTATACAAATGAATGGTGGCAGGTTCACCGGCCGCGATGATGAGGACTTCTCCGTGAGGATGGCGTACGACTTGCAGTTTTTACGCCAAGGAGTTGGTAACACCACTACGTCTATGTAATGATATTAAATAAATGTCTAGACACTGTTGGATCGTTAGACTGTTACCTTTGAAAGGCGATATCCTCTCCGGGCGCGCTGGCAGGTCCACCGGCAGCGAGCGAGGGCTGGTGGGGCGCGATGATGATGACGTCTCCGTGAGGATCGCGAAGGACTTCTCGTTTTTACGCTTTGGAGTTGGTAACACCACTCTGTGAAGAAGGGAGCAGGGTTAAGAATTATTTACTCAGTCCAAAATTGTGTCAGTAGTAGAAAGATCGGAAAGAATTGGGCATAGCAGACAGGGTTTTAATGCGATTATTCTAAAATATGCAAATTTAAAACGTTAGTATCAATTATATAGGCTCTTATTCTATTTGTAAGCTACAAATAATAATGTACAAACGTTACAATTTTGCTAAAATGCCATGTGAAGGCATTGTTGACCGTGAATTCAAGCTATAATTGCCATATCCATTTCAACCGACTTTGAAAGACTCCAAAACAATGACCACGCACGACTCATCAGCAGCTAATCGCTTGCAATAAGTCTCGACCGTTTTCAGTCAACCAAATAACCATTAAAAAACTGTAGGTATGATACCTACTTGTCTGCCTACACGCTCGACTGCTGAAGAGACTGCAAGGTCATTGAATTACGACAAATTTGGCTCTTGCAGAATGTGTAGAGCTGGTTTTGTACATTATTGTGCATTAGCTTTTACCCAAGGCTACTCTATTTCTTGTGGCTCCTTGACCAACCATAGTAGCATGTAGTACTCTGGGACCTATCTATCTATATATATAAAAATGAAACCCGTTTTCCTTGGTCACGGCATCACGCGTGAACGGCTGGACCGATTTCGCTAATTCTTTCTTTGTTGTGTTTGTTATTGTCAGGAGAAGGTTCTTATGAAAGAAAAAATTAAGAAAGTTGGAAACATAAATTTCCACGGGGGCGAAGCCGCGGGGCGCAGCTAGTTATTAATAGAAGTTCGAAAATCGGACCAGCGCAGTTCCGGAGATAACCCTTCACAAAAAAAACATAGGTCTGGGTCTGACGTATAGATCTGGCACAAACTTCAAAAAAGGAGGAGGTTCATCAATTTGGCTATTTGTTTTTATGTATACCTGTCTCCGCTAATTGGTATCCGATTTGGATGATTCTTTTGCTGTATTATTAGTGTACTTATACAGGGTGATTGTACGGTGGTAATTCACTGACAATGCGTGAAGTGCAAGTTTTGCACATCATCACGAACACGTCGTCAAGACGCAGGGTCTTAATTATAAATTTTTGAAGGTCATCGGGATGACCTTAATGACCTCTAAGCTAAAAAATATTGTGATTATACCTATTAGAATTTGAAACTGGTTTTTAGTTTTTGTATTAACTTCAAATTATCATGGTGTGATGTTATCCCTTGTGTTCAGTCCTATCTTTATCTTCATCCTAGGCGGATGTACTTTTCTTGTTTAAATATTTAGTTTATTATTTTATTTTGTTCTGTATTCGTACAAAGTGTCATTCGAAGATTAAAATGAAATTGGGATACTTACAACAGAATTTTCAAATATTAGAAATTAGTTTTTGCTTCGCACGCATTGTTTCTCTAGAAACATTTAAAAGTTATTTCTATCCGGAACTGTTTTGTGGGATACAAAGTAGCCTATGTTTATGTGTAAAATTTTAGCCCGATCCGTTCAAGTAGTTTTGGCGTGAAGAAGTAACAAACATTTATCTATCCACACATCCATCCAAACATCCAAACTTTCACATTTATAATATTAGTGTGGTTGGACGATTTAGAATTAGGAATAAAACGCTGACATCGTTTATAACAACGAAAACTATGAGTACTCAGGGATATTTTTATTTGTATTGTTACAAGCATATATTTTATGTCATGTGTTAAAAAAATGGCACTGCCATAGAAATTTCGGAAAAAGAATCGCTGTTAAACGACCGATATGGCGCAGCGGGCTAAAGTCCGCCTGCGACGCAGGAAGTTGGGGGTTCGATTCCCGCCTTGGGAAAATGTTTGTACGATCCGCAAATATTTGTTCCAGGTGTTCTGGGTATATCGGAGTGAGGAAAGCGAACGTAGATCTCAGAGGCAGCCAAATCACCCGATTTGGCTGTAATAATGCTGGAAAATCCACACAGATTGGACAGTTATGCTTGAAGTGACTATTGCAGTCACTTGAAGCATGACTGTCCAACCTGTGTGGATTTTCCAGCAATATTTATGTATTTATTTCGAACATGCAGGTTGCGTCGGTCAAACAAATTCGCCGCGAGACATTCGCTTGTGGAGGTGGCCCCTTAGATCTAGAATTGTCCTAACAGTATCAAAGAAGGTACCATCTATTGTGCGAGTGAATACGCGGGCTATCATTATGCTAGTTTACTTTCACCCGACATGCGTCGCTGAAGTCGTGGCCACTGTCATGAGCGGAAGCGGGTATCAAGGGAGTTTTTTTATTGCAAAAGTTTTTGTAAAAATCAAAAACTTATCAATAACTGGAGAAAGACAAAATAAATATTTAAAAAAAACAGAGCTTAGTATTTTACAGGCTTCTATTTAACTTGCAATGTATGTACTATGTTTGTACGGGTCGAATCTTGCAACTCAATTTTGAAGCAAAAATCTTTAACTGATTGAGCTGAAATTTTGTATAGGTACACGTTTTGTTAGGATGACAATGCATTATAAGCTTGTTTTAAAAAAGTTTTTTTTTTATATTAAAAACTTAGTATTGATTAAGAGACAATTTTATTTAACTTTATTTTTTATTTAACCTTATTTTCGCTATATAACGTTAAGGGACTTAGCCTAACTTGCATGACAACTTGTGTAGGTTTCCTATACACCGTACAATCGGCCGTTTTTTTCCTTACACGATCAAAAATACTGAAACTTTACATAAATCCAAGTACCTACGTCATCGAGCGAGCATTCATGATTTCGCAAGTTACAAAAGCTGCCATTATTAGTTTTATTAGGTACTTCTTGCCGCTCGCATGCATCTTGCGAGGTGAAAAGTGACCTAGTGCCATCATCATCGAAAGTTTTATCTTCATAATTAATGATTTTATCGGGTATTTATCGCGTACCTTTTGTTATTGTTTCCCCTACGTTTCTACCGCGTTACAGCGATCGGGGTCACGGGGCGACTGATTAAATCATTAATTTTTTTTTTTTTTTTTTTTCATTTATTTATGTTACATAATTATTAACTTATCTTATCTACAGCTAACATAAACCGTAATTCGGTTTGTCCGTCAGCCTCAGTCTCTAAGGTACAATATAGGTATAAATAGTTGGTAATTGTATCTTCCTACGTAAGTTGGTAGTTTAATACAGTAAACTCGTACACGAATAAAAACAAAATAAACACACACCGAAGTTTCACATCAGAAACTAAATTATGTAAGCTAAGCAAATACAAGCGGGGTACATTGATTGGCTGTCCGGTGTGCGAGCGACATTATAACAATAACGCTCGTACGTCAGCGCATGGAGTGAACTGATAACATTATACAGGGTTATTTCTAAAATGAAGTTACGATCGATATTTTTGAATAAATTTTTTGTGTTTGTTTTTATTTTATGTTATAGTTTAGTTAGTTATAATAAAGTTAGCAAGAATTATAAGTTTTTAGTAATTTGAGTTTATAAATTTTGTTATAGATCATAGTAGTATTTTTTAATTTTTAATTTATAGTTTTCGTCGTTAATATTAGAAGAGATTTCAAAGGGTATTTTGTTAATTAAGTTAGGTATTAGATATCTATTTGTACGTTAATTAAGTTAACATATCGCGAAAGTTTAAAAAGTTTTATTCTCTACTTTTCCTTCACCTGTCCAACTAGTACTCTACGCCGGTATAATCGCCTCCCCTCATACCCTAAGCCCGCTCCACACGCACAGTGCACACGTCCGTGTTATTTATGACCGCAGTGGTGCCTAGTGCCGGGTAATGAACCTGCACTGCCCTTGTTCACTGCTTGCACCAGGACAGTAATAATTTGGTAAATTTTGCTCGGGAAAATAATTAGACACACGACAATTAGTCCGCTTAATTTGGAAAAAGCACGCCTTTTTTAAGCTAAAAAATTCTTCATCGGCAACGACTGAGGGCCGATTCACGCATATCAGTGAAGTCCCAGTTCAGTACGTATATATGAATCTCCAATTCGGTACATATTTATTGACTTTACGTCAACGGTCCGTCAATATTCTGTACCGAATTGGAGATTTAGCCCGATTCACACATATCAGTGAAGCCACAGTTCAGTATCAGTGTATCTCAAATTCGGTACAGAATTTGTCGGTCCGTCATTGATCCGTGAATATTCTGTACCAAATTGGAGATTCACTGATACTGAACTGTGACAACACTGATATGTGTGAATCGGCCCTACTGAGACTGAACTGTTACTTCACTGATATGTGTGAGTCGGCCTTTAGTGTCTTAAATCATAAATAAGGTTTACCCAGGGTTCTCTAAAAATAGCAATAAAGAAAATTGTAAGCACGGTAGATGCACACCACACATTACAGAAACATAAACACAGCGGTGTCAACGTCTTGTGTGGTTCGAGTTTTGCCTAATCACCACGCTTAGCACTGGCTATCGCAGTAAAGGTTCTGAGAACAGATAGTGTTGAGTAACACAGGATTATGCTGCTGCCCTTGCTCTAATAAAATCAAGGCAAATAAAAACCTCTTTATTTCCATAGATACAATAAATGTACACTTAGAAAAGGTCGAAATATAAAACACTGACACGGAAATAAAGTGTTAGTTCTCATTTCTTTCGCTTCGGTATGTAAACTATAGTAAAGAAGTGACGAAGAAACCTTTAGCCTGTTATTTTTCAAGTAGGAGCAAAACCCGTCCGCTTTTTATCCTCTGATTCTGGTTTCTAAGTAAGTCGGCTCTTACCTACAACGTCCATGGGCTGAACTAACGAAATAATCAGTTGTTAATTTTTCTGCTTGACGGCAAAAAAGACATGGTGGTAGAACTACCCCGGACAAACTATTTCACAGTTATCTACTACCATAATAGAAAAAAAGTATTTATAATTGAAATAATTGAGCTAACTGCAAACGATTTACAGGTAGCTCAACTGATCCTTATCAATACCAGTCATCGCGTCCCCGGTACGCTCTGGCTGCATTGCCCAGCTGCTGTATAGCAATGCTGATGCGCTGCGCCAGATACTCACCAGCTCTCAAGTCATCTACTACCTACTTCAAAATCCTTACTACCTTGCTACTCATACGTACCTCTATTTTAGGGTTCCGTACCTCAAAAAGAAAAAAGAAACCCTTATAGGATCACAGTCGTCCGTCTGTCAGTCTGTTCAACCCCTTTTCTCAGGAACGGGTGGAGGTATCGAGTTGAAATTAATATAAAATACTCAAGTCCGCAACCTCTTGAAGTCTCGATATAAATAAAACTTTAAGTCAACGCAACAGAAATCAAAAAATATCACTTTATTTCCGTGTCAGTGTTTAGTTTTATATTTTGACCTTTTCTAAGTGTACATCTGGCACAGCGTATCAGCATTGCCATACAGCGTGGCAATGCAGCCAGCGTCTTGGGGACGCTTCCGACTGGTGTTGATATGGATCAGTTGAGTTATCTGTAGACTGTTTGCAACAGTCGGCAGTTAGCTCAAGTTTCAATTGTAAATACTAGTAAGTATAATTTTTTTTGTGAATAAATTTATCAAGTTAGTGTACATTTATTGTATTTATGGAAATAAAGAGTTTTTGATTTTGATTTTGCAATCAAAAGCTCCAGCCGTTTATGTCAATATTTTGAAATTTCCAAGGGAATCACATTCACACAAAACCTATAGGGTACTTCCCGTTGACCTAGAAAAATCTTTGGCAAAAAACAAGGTCACAATTAAACGGAACTCTTAGTGAGCGAGTCGACTTGCACTTGACGTTTTATTTATTTACCTTTAGATTCAATAAGCTATGCCCTCGGTGGTTTGACTGTCTGTTTGTAGACATTAATCTATGGGAGTCATGTCTGACATGCTCGCTGCACTTCTCGGTGAGTAAACGTGGAAAGTTTGCCATGTTGGTGTTGCTTTTGTCGCAAGGTTCCAACAACATTGCCTGAGGAGAGTTGGATAACATCGTGTCGTCACGTTAGTATTGGTAAATAGCTTGTTTGTGCACTAGACACTAGACACTAGTGGCTGTACACTAGATTAATGCAAAAAGCAATCTCATAACCTGCCGTCCATTACACACAAATCACATCACATCACACTAATATTATAAATGCAAAAGTTTGGATGGATGGATGTATAGATGAATGGATGTTTGTTACGTCTTCACGCCAAAATTACTAAACAGATTGAGTTGAAATTTTGCACTGGTGTAGCTCCATGCCTGGAATCAAACATAGGCGACTTTTTATCCCATAAATCAGTTTCCGTGGGATAGAAATTACCTTTGAACGTTTCCATAGCAACAACGTGTGCGAAGCCGCGTGCAGAAGCTAGTATCTTCATAAGGTCCCAGTCTCCTAAGGTTTCGTCATGTCCATCCGTGGATACTACGAGTACAAGATCGCCTATAATATATATTATATATATATAACCCATAGCTTTAGAGGGTTCCTGGTCCCATAATGTTTTGTCATGTCCGACGTACATCCGTCCGTCTTATCGTTTTATATTCGTATTCGTATACATCGTATAGTATAGGGTGTTAGATAGGTGTATAAAATGAAGTTGAGGATTTGACAAATTAGTTCTCTAAGAGAGCTACTTAACTATGAGCCATATACTCGTAGGTTCGGTATTTACGATATAAATATCACAACAAAGGTTTGATTGTTTTTTTTTGCGTATTCGACGAATACCACGCATAAGCGAATTAAATGAGATAATTCCTTCTTGCCACTAAATTCTTTTGATCGAGAATGTACCTTCCACAATCTCATGTTTTGCTAAGTGACGATGTGGCCGACGATATAACACAAAGGTCTAGAAGGCACATATTATTCAGTATAGACGTGAAGAGGTCCAGGTTGTATTTGGCCGGAAAAACAAAAGCTGGCAGCGACTTCCAAACCATAACTACTCTATTACCTACTAGACGATCGCCTCGCGGTTTCACCCGCGTAGTTCCCGTTCCCGTGGGAATTGCGGGATAAAATATAGCCTACTGTCACTCCCTGAAAAGTAAGCTTTCTAACGGTGAAAGAATTTTTTCAATCGGTTTAGTCGTTTCAGAGCCTATTCAATACAAACAAACAAACAAACAAAAAAACAATCATATCTTTCCTCTTTACAATATTAATATAGAAGTATAGATTTAAGGGTGATCGTATCGATTTGGGGCGAAATTATTTTATTCTGGTTTCAATTTTTTTTTTGCTTTCTACGTGGAATTTCCATTTCTATGAACCAATGATGAAACCAACGTCTTCAATTTAATTGTATTTTGAGAGTATTGGGGATAATGATGCTTTTTAGTCTAAAATTTTATATTCCCAAATTCTTCAAAAATAACAGTGAATCGTAGTATTTTTTTTCATAAGTTAATAGAAATTGGTTTACGATTTTTGGCAAATGACTTTTCCTCTCGTTTTATTTATTGTAGAACGCAAAATAAATAAAAAAGTACAAAATGATTTGAATCTCGCGGCAACTTGAAACGATCAACTTCAACTCCCATGAGCGTGTCTCCACCGCGAAATCATCGCTGCGTTAATCTGGTCTCTTATCCATTTAAGACGCTCTTCCATCAGTATCGAATCTCAGACAATGGGTTGCGCAAGAGAACAATAGGGCTGGAAGGTGGGTGGGTTGCAACATGGCAGGTGCAGCCGCGCGTGCGCATTAGTGTGATGAATAATTACGAGTGTGGGTGACTGTTAGTCATTATTGGTGCTGTGGGATTCTTGGTTGGTAAATGTTTTATTCTCCACAATTATTAGGTTAACTATAGTGCTACCGAAGTTAGGTTAATTTATGAAAACCTAAATGGCGACTGCGATCCTATCTTGCTTCCACATGTAGGCAGAGGTACCGATGAACAGACGTTCGCCATGAAATTCAACGAAACTTTGCCTAACAATAGTGTGCCTAATCTAGTCTCTGAGAACGCACAATACTCTGCGATGAAACACTTGACAGCCTGTACAGACCTAGGCTTGCCTCATGCATAATCGCACCAAGCACGGAAACAACGCACAAACCAACGGTTCGGGCACTTCAAGTTCTGATCTGAACGAATTCGTGCACTATTATATCGAGATATTCCACGATAAGCCAAGTGTGATAATTAGTCTAAAAGTCTTTAATATATTTAAGTTCTAACATAGATTTATAGTCAAAAGCATAAGATAGTAAGTGCTTTGGTTCTTATTCTTACACAGTAAACTTCTATCTTCTTATTCAGGTAAAATCTAAATAAATAAAGAAGACTTTTTGGTCTAAGTTATGGACCACGAACCAAAAGATAAAAATATTGCTAGTAAGAATATCTGATTCTGAATTCCAGACGATGTCTGGGATGCACTGGGCTTTAGTTTTAAAATATAAATCTACGACATTAGTACATCATTTATCTTTTTTGTGCTTTTTATTGGTATATTTTTTCGACAATAGTAGGTACTAGTACTACATGAAGGTAAACCTTAATTCGATTTGAACCATAGGTACCTTTCTAGTAACCTAGTATAGCAAGAATGTAGTTACATTTTTCCTGAGGGCTACAAGTTTAAGCTTGTGCTTTTATTTAATTCAGTATAGCACATAGAAAATTACTGCAGACAGAAAGACTGCAGGCAGATGCTGGATGCGGCCAGCTGAAGACAGGGCGCTATGGCGCTCATTGGGGGAGGCCTATGTCCAGCAGTGGACTAATATAGGCCATGATAGAAAATTACTTTAACAGAATAAAACCATTACAATTAGTATATACATAATAGCTTGTGCTACGTTATACCACGAGATCAAAGCCGCAGGTTAAAGCTAGTGCTGCATCAATCAAGCTAGGCCTATTGTACGCACATTTCTAATCCCACAGAAGGCAGTAATCATCATTAACTCATCAGCCAAGTGGGCAGACCATCTGCTCCAAGGGCAATGTCTACAGCCCACGCGTGGTTGGTACATCTCTTCTGTCTAATTGTAAGATGATAGTAGGCTGCCGATGTGCGTGAGAATTGAAGAGGTGGATGCGAGGAGTCAAGGATGGAATAAACTATTTCATTAGGAAAATTTAGAAATTAATTGAAATTCAATTGTTAGCGGCGTGTTTGTAACTAATGTACTTATGTGTTTATAGTCGATCCTGTACTTCTAATTTATTTTTAACTTTTGTGTGTGTGTTTGTGTTCATAAATTATTTTCTTTCTTCTTTTCTATAAATATACTTAGGTATACGTTGGCTAGTGAATGTGACACAATCAAACTCTACCGTTCGATTTTATTTAATTTTATTTTTACTTGAATTAACACGGTAACATACACCAGTTACATTAATTAAAGGACAAGGCTATACACAATTATGATTATTTAATTAATATTCAATAATTTAAATATAATTAAATAGATTTATAGAGACACACATTAATACATCGCGCTCACAAAACAGCAAACATTCTGACATGATTTCCCCGAGTCTATCCGCGAATAGGTCGCAGCGCGGGCTGATGGATTGATAGAATCGTTGGAACATTAATCGTGTTGTAATCGATTATTTAACGATTAGAACTAAAATTGTAAAGTTTAAATATTCCTACCCTAACAATATTAGGTGAAAGTTTGTGAAGATGTTTAGTCAGATACAAAGCCAAAACCATTGTACGGATCAGGCTAAAATTTTGTACACGCGATGGATCTGGTATAACACTTATGCGAAGCCGTGGGCAGAAGCTAGTATTTAAATATTTAAAAAAAAAAATACAAAAATGAGTACTTATCACTACACTCTATCTTCTCTTCTTCTCTCTTCTCTATCTCTTCTCTATCTCTCTTCTCTATCTTATCACTACACATTTTGGATTTGATAAAAACAGTATGTGGATAATCTTAACTCAAATTCAGCCAAAAAATACATTAGGTATACGACTATTTTTTAGTCATCTTTAAGCTGATTTGTAAATCCTCATCAATTTAGTAACATTTTAATTTAGACAGTTACTGATTTAATTATTAAATTCAAGCAATTCATTCACTCAACAGTTCATAAAAATACTTGTTTTGACCTAAACAATTAGTTTTGACACAATAATTTCGTGAATCTTGTCCCACTTCGGCCTGGGCCTTGGACATTAAAACAGCGATAGAATAATTAAACACATCTATTGCTGTAATTACAAACGGTATATTTTACAACTAGTGACTTGATCGCGACTTCGTTTGCATTGTAAGTTCTATTTCTTTTTATACAAATACCAATTTGCTGTTTATTAGAACTAACCAGATACCTACTTTGAATTTATTTTTTATATAAACGTGCCAGTGTCCACCACGAGGGGCAGTGTCACGTTTTTGTAAAAAAACCTATTATTGTCCCCCGGGTGGTGGATTGTGGGAATTATCTCGATAATTCTTTCAAAAAGTGACTGATCGGTCGGTGAGGTGAGGAAACTTCCTATTGGTTTTGATTACCTCAATAAATAGGTACTTAGAAATAAATATATACTTGAGCTACCTCTAGATTGTTTGCAACAGTCTGCAGTTATCTAAACCTGTCTCAATTGTAAATACTAGTTTATGTTTCTATTATTCTTAATTTCTTTAATTGTAGGTAGCTTTCGTTGTTAGTTAATTTATTTCTTTACTGAAAAGCTTTTGGAAAAGTATCCTTGTTTTGCGATTTTTGTCGCAATTTTTATCATTTTCTCTGAGACAGCACTGACTTACGCCAGTGAGCGTCTAGTACATGGATCTTTATTTATGGTATTCAGGCTATGAGTTAAAGGCCGCCTAGGTATATTGTGAGTTCTATTCTTTATTAATTTTATGACTATTATTCTATAAATATAGTATTCAGGGTATCTATATTATCAGTTAGCGATAAGCCCGCCTATGATGTGGGTGGTTCGATTTTCATTTTTTATTCATGTCCCTAATTTTATGACTATTTTCTGTTCTAAGATATGTGTTTCGTGTTACCTAGTTTAAAGTTTCATATTGTTCATTCATTCTAGTTAGAATTAGAAACCAACTAACAAACAGTTAGCATTCTTTTTGCTGTAAATTTTGTTATGTAGAAAAATATGTGTAATTAAATAATAGTGAATATTTACTATGTTTGTGTGTACCGAGTAGGTATGTACTTTACTAGTTTTACGATTATTACTGTTGCGTTTGTTTTGGTGCAAACTTGTTGCAAAATTCAAGGTTGCATTGCACCACATAATCTACATAATGTCATTAATCAACAATATAATGAAATTATGAACGCATTCAGAATTTTGATATATTATTAATTAATTGTTGTATATGAATTTTACAGCAGGGTTCTAGGGAGTGGCAAAAGGATACGAGATCATAATACAAAGGTAAGACACAGTAAAAAGGTACCTACATCTTAATAGGTACGTTTTTATTGTATAGGTACTAATCCTCATAATGGCGATAATGTAAATGTTGCGAAATGAGCCAAAGACTACAGAGGGCTTTTACACGTAGACCAAAGGGACAATAGTAGATTGTGTCACAAGGGCCCAAAATAATGTACTTAGGGCGATTTTTTCAATCCAGAGCGAAGCGAAGGATTCTAGAGTGGGATCGCAAGCGTAGCGAGGGATTCAAAGTACGGCGCTCCAGGTTAAATAATTTTGATACCGTGCCGTGTGGCATACTCTGCTTATATGTATATAGGAGAGAAATAAATAAGAGATGCTTTTAGTAGTGACTAATATTTACCTATATTCTGGTGATAATATTTCACTTTCTCTGCTAGAACTCGTCTTTTATTCATTTTGTATGCATTAAATTAAAATTGTCTGTAATCTATACTAATATTATAGAGAGGAAAGATTTGATGGTTTGTTTGTATTGAATAGGCTCCGACACTACTGAACCGATGTGAACAATTCTTTCACCATTAGGAAGCTTCCTTTTCAAGGAGAGACATAGGCTATATTTTATCCCGGAATTCCCACGGGAACGGGAACTACGCGGTTGAAACCGCGAGGCGATCGTCTAGTCTTCTGATAAAAAAAACGAATAAAATAAGAACTTCCCTCTAATTTTTTTTGTTTGGTTATCCAATGCCGCGTCGTCAGGCGCGCTTTTTTTATTACTAGCCAGGACTTTATCGAAGCGAATTGCGTTCAAACTTTAAAAATGTGTTCCAAATTCATTTTCAAAAAAGCTTGTGTCATTGAGGTAGCAGGGATGATCCATTTTGTTCGCATTTATCGAGGAACTCTTCGCCTCTTTTCGAAAAGATGCGATGAAAGGGGTTTGAAAATTTGGCCCTAACATCGGTCACCACACAATTTTTTTTTAAATCACCGCACATGATAAAAAATATAAATTTGGATGGAGTTCACTTTACAAATAAATAATGTTCCATAACATAATATTCTATCCATTAGAGTCAAGTTTCTGAGTTCACATTGTGAAAAAAAAATTAGAGCAATAGGTATTTTCATCTGTAAATATCTGAGAAACCTGACGTCTTAGGAAATTATGTTGAAGGATATGTATAAGTGTCTCCTCTATCTAAATATACAGTAACTCACATTGAGCGTAACTATTTTGAAAAAAAAAAAAAAACAGTGTGTCGATGTTACACCCTCGATACTAAAATCATCAAACTCCTTTACTACCTACCTTTACTATCTTCACCTAGAAGAGGCTATCTTCACCATCTGATCTACAAACGGAACATTGTCAAAGTAAATTTCATGCCGCTTTTGTTTAGCTCTGTGGTGCCGGCTTACAATTTGCACCACCCCAACTCTTCCCGCGGGTGTCGTAAAAGGCGACTAAGGGATATCCACCGGGGGCGGGCAGCAGCGCCCCCTGAAGAACAATTCTACCACAGAACTGCGATCTCCAACTCGCATGCCCAGCGTGGGGATTATGGCACTACCCCCATGTGATAAAAACCAACAAGGCGCTTATCAGGGGGAGGCCTGCGTCCAGTAGTGGACCAATACAGACTGTTGAGGTTTTGTTTACTTGAATCATTTCGAACTAAAACAATCCCTTTCTGATCGCTCGCGGACTAGGTTTGTCTGAATTTTGTTACAATTACAATACATACCTATTATAAGCATTTTTTTAATGCCTCTATAAATTTTTTAGTTTGTATAGTGTAGGCAGAGATGCGAAGTTGCTCTTTTTTGCGACTATGGTGGCCAAAAACAGCAACTTCGCAACTCTGCTTAAAGTATAAAAAATTAAAAAATTACAGATGCATTAAAAAAAAGCCGATAGGATTCACAAATTGCCCAACATAATTTTTGGAATTTCCTTTCTTCGACGTAATAATAAGATAAAATATGTGGCGGCGCTAGTGTTCGGGGAGGAGGAGCCTTAACATTTATTCAAATAGTTTTTAACAGATAGTAGGTATGACCAGACAAAAAGAAATAAGAGTTGACAACTTCAGAATCGTTAGATTATATTCTAATTTTAATATTCCTACGGGACTCTGCAAACATTGACATTGGTGGCGATTCTGTGGTTTTAGAATTAGCTAAAATTAGGATTAAATTAAGATTTAGGAATGTCAAAAGACGAAAGCTATTCTATGTTTCAAAAATTAGACTGACAGTTTAAAATTAGGTTGATAGATCTAAAACAACTCAACTTAGCTAAAATAGTTAAAATCCTATTCCTGCATTGCGTTTTAGCTATGATTAGAAACATCTACGTAATTTTACAGGCATCTAATTTGGTCGTGATTAAAATTTATTCTTGTGAAAAAGGGGCAGATTCTTTTGAAAAGGTGAAATATGGATTTTGTGGTATTTTTAGGATTTGTACAGAGAATACCATAATTTTAGGTCAACCGTACTTTGAAAATTTAGAAATCGTAAAATTTAAGTTAGGAATCCTAAAACAACAGAATCGACATCATTATTTCATAGTAGTGACCCATATCACGCGGAACTCTAATTGTTAAGGAACTGTATCTGTTCCAGCATACTAATGTAGATTCACTTTCTACACTCGGCTAATTAGTTAGCAAAAAGGCGTTTTGTTCATTTGTTTATAAAATACTCTTTCGTAACGTTCCGTTCACTTGTTAGTTGCATTGGTAATTACTTTACTTAAGTTTCTGAAAGATGGGCTTTAGGGTCTATCTACACGGGCGAGAGTAGATAAGTCATCAATGGATAACTCTCTATTATGTTCTCTCTATCAAGGTATGATTTGCAAATCCTACCTTGATAGAACATAAGAAAATAAAACGTCAAGTGGGAGTCGGACTCGCGCGCTAAGGGATCCGTAAGATTTTTCATGATTCTAGGTCACCGGGAAGTACCCTGTAGGTTTGGGTCCATATGGCGAGAATCAAAATTTTTTTTTGTGAATAAACTCCAAATTTACTCTTTTCGGATCTTTCCCTTTAGGTAGGTACTTGTGCTATACGCTATATATAAATTTCATAATTCTATACACATACATACCCACTTACTATAGTTATCTCTTAAGTACTTTTCCATTTTTAACGTATATCTAAATGTAAATTTTTGTTGCTAAATAAATAAAATACTACAAGTATTTTTTATTTTGTATTTTGCAGATAGTACAAACATTTGTCCCAAGGTAGGATTTGAACCAAATTTTCTGAAATATCAGCCGGTAGCTATGGTTATTTTCATAATAGTTCAAACGACAAAAAGTTTTTACTCCGAATCCGCCATTTATGATATCGGCCTCTTCCGTATTCGGAACAATAATTAAAAAAAGAACCATGGGAAAATCGCACGTGTGCGTATTGATTGCTACATTTGAGTTTAAACTTGAATTTGATTTTGACTGATTTTGAAGATTCTAAAACGATGACTTTCCTCAAAGGTGAGAACAATACTTGAAAAATAGAACCATGTGAAAATAGCACGTACATTTGAATTTACAATTTGAATTTACTCGTGATTTTTAAGATTCTAAAACGATGATTTTCCTCGAATGTGTTGCATAAAGCACTATGTATCACTCGGGAGAAAGTGAGATTCCTACTCATGTGTTTTAAGTCTCAAATGACAAACTCGATAGGAATTGGGCACTTTCTCGCCTAGGTGTACAATGTACTATTTTGACCACGAGATGGTGAAAAAAAAGAGCAACATCGCTGATTTGGGTCGGGTATGTGCCTTAAAACAAAGTCTTGTTTTAAATTAGTTTAAACCACTCACTGCTGTAATTTGTCTACTTGAAGGCCGCTAGCCCCTGTCGCGTCATTCAGTTTTTGTAAATGAACCTTGAGTTCATGATATCAAGAGAATAGCTAGTTAGCTATTCTCTACAAACATAAATTAAAACAATTGTTATTTGAGGAGGCCTATTACAATGTTAATGAATATCTGATGGATAAATTCTAGTGTAAGAAAATTCATTGATTATTATTAGTTTAGATATTTATATGCCTTACTTGCCTTTTTCTATTTTTTGTCGATAATTTTTGATCTATTTTCACCCCCTTTCGGGGTTGCTCACTTGCTTACTTTATCCAGGGACACACTGTATAGGATATTGTATTTATTTATATACCTACATTTCTCGTGACTTTGCATGCTATAAAGCTGATCAAAGTTGTGCTAATTCTATTTTAATTTAACATCCTTGTAAATTTCGCAAAATAAATAAATATGAATTCTAGAGAATGGCTACGGAAGCTCTTTAAGACATTATTTGTCGAGAGAGATTCACAGATGATTAAAAAAATTCACTTTACTTTAAAAAATAATTAGTACACAGTACTTGTATATACTAGTTGTTATTGTTTTATTCTGTTAATGTAATGTTCTATATGCTAAATAAATGTCTCCTCATGTACACAGTAATCAAATATGATTCAAATACCTGATAATGAATAAATCAATAATATTATTACCACTACCGGAAGCGTCTCCAAGACGCTGGCTGCATTGCCATGGATCAGTTGAACTACTTGTGGATTGCTTTCAACAGTCACAGTCAACAGTTGTTTTAATTGTAATGATACTATGTAGTTCTAATTTGTTTCTATAATTTGATTGTAATTTTCTTTTTTACTAAAAGTATTAAAATTCTAAATAACAGCCGAGATTTAACCATTCTAAAAATGCACGTCTCCACAAAACGTGATACGATACGGCATGCAATTTTAGAATGGTTTACCTACATAACATATTATTTAATATTAAATCATATTATTTAATTTCAAAACATGCAGCATACAGTATTTTAAAAGTTTTGCAGTCCTCAGTTGAGTATTTTTTGAAAACTTACGAGATCAAAGTCGAAAATGGTCAAAATCAGCTCCGACCTATACCCCGGTACCTACCGGTATTCAAAACCCAAAAAAATACATGACGCACGTGCAGATAAAATCAAAGCAAGTTGATGATCCCCACTTTTTTGATCACGTTTGATTGAAACACCCTGTAGGTAGGTGTAGAATCATGTTGCCGGGATTCGAACTTATTACCTTTAGGTCAAAAGCCGTATTCCCGCCCACTACACTAACCAAACCAAATTGCCGGTAATTTTCGAGGTTCTGACAAAAAGTTAAAATACAACAAACTTACGTCAACAAATTGTTCTTCCATCCAATTTTTTCATTGTTTTGGCTATTACATAATGATGGAAAATTATAGAGTATCATGTACTTTATACTCAACCTACTCTACCTAGAACAGTACCGAGTCGTGTGTGGTTTATCTATTATCTCTATTGTTAGGATTGTTTATTACGTTATGGGAAAACTTTCTATCAATTTTCCAAGATTATAGAAAAAAGGTAGTAGATGTCTCTCACCTATACCTTTTTTTATTTGGCGAGGAAATTCATTTACGAATAAACTGGTCTGAAGAGGAGCAAAATTATGTGGGACTCAACGCCCTGAGAAGGACGTACTACCCACTAAAACCTCTCCGGTGTCCCATTTTCGCCTAAAAGAAATACAAAAGTAGGTATAGTTTTGATTTTCTCTGTGACACAAATTCTTCATAGTGCTTATTTTGTAAGCATGAAGAAATAAAAGTTATAGAATTATTTCTGAAACCGAGCCTATACTTTTCTTTATTTCTTATAGTTTCGGATTTTGCTATAGGTACAAATGTAGTACAAACAATATACATATCTCTGAGATTCCCATCTGAGATGGTATGGATGAGATCCGGCCTGTGCCTGTATCTCCGACAAAACATTTTACAAGATAAAATAACTTTATTTTATCTTGTAAAATGTTTTTGTACATATCTTGGATTCTAGAATAAAATATAGACCTTGTCATCGAATCTTCGTCGATACACGAAGTGGCCCACTTTATTAACACATCGTCTGCCCATCTTTAATTCGACTTGCGTGCAAGGTATCTACTTACTGAATAATTAATTGTAACGGAACACATCCGTCTGTATGTCACATGACAACGTAACAATAATTCTATTGTTTACTAAGTTAATTTAATAATTAGTTAAATTACTATAGTCTTTCTCTTTACGACCACTTTACGACAGTCGGAGAAAAATTTACTTTACTTTAAAAGACGCAAGTGGACATGACACAATGAGAAAATGGCGATATATTATCTACCTTACCTAAGTAATAAAGGAAAATTACTTGTTATTGATTCTTATTGATTTTTAGCTGTGTGGTGCCGGCTTAGAATTTGCATCACCCCAACTCTTCCCGCGGGTGTCGAGGACTAAGGGATATCCACCAGGGGCGGGCAGCAGCGCCCCCTGCAGAACAATTCTACCACCGAACCGTGATCCTCAACCCGCATGCCCAGCGTGGGGATTATGGCCCTTACCCCCATGAGATAAAAGACAATAAGGCGCTTATCAGGGGGAGGCCTGCGTCCAGCAGTGGACCAACGGGCTGTTGAGGTTGAGGAGGTTATTCAAAATCAAAAACTATTTATTTCCATACATACAATAAATGTACACTTAGAAAAGGTCAAATTATAAAACTAAACACTGACACGGAAATAAAGTGGTATTTTTTGATTTCTATCGCTTCGGTATGTAGACTAAAGTAAAGAAGCGACGAAGGAACCTTTAGCCTGTTAGTTGTTATTTTTCGAGTTGGAGCAAAACCCGTCCCAAGCTTTTTTATCCTCTAGGTCTAGATAATCTGATATTTTATAGTAAGCCTTTTTGCACAACAAGGTTTTGACAATTTGTTTGAATTTATTCACCGATAATTTTTGCAACTCACTAGGAGTTTTGTTGTAGAAGCGTATACATTGCCCTTTAAAAGATACATTAATTTTGTGTAGCCTAGTTGTGGGCACAGCGATCTTATGTTTGTTTCTGGTATTCAAATTATGTTTATCGCTATTTTTAGGGAACCGATTTATATTTTTATGAGTGTACAATAAGTTTTCATAAATATATTGACATGGTACTGTCATTATGTTTATTTCTTTGAATTTATCACGCAGGGATTCTCTGGGACCCATATTATAGATTGCACGAACAGCCCTCTTCTGCAGCACAAATACGGTGTTAATATCGGCAGATATTGATTTTTATCATCATTAAATTCACTTAGTCAGACTAAGGCGTATTATAAAACTATGCTCAGTCATCAACCTATGCTTGGGTAACGCTTTTGCCATAGACAATCGTAGATGACTAAGCAAGCTTTTATGCTATGGGCCTAAGTGGGTGAATGATGATCAAAACCAATAAAAATCTTCCTATCAGATTTACACGACGGCAAGTCTCAACGGAGACTAGCCATTTGCGCAGGACACATTATTGTGTTGTCAATTAATTTGTTCTTGTCCTGTTGTGTCTTTCTTTCTCTAGTTCCGTGCGTTTAGCCCTTTATGTGAGTGGGTGGGTAGGTACGTACCTATTCCTTCTAATATTATTTCATTTATGTAATAAGTACTGTATTGCAGGTTTCATTTAAGTATTGTTTGTATTGTAAGTTATGTAGGTACCTACTATTTCTGTTCTGTGCTGTATCAGAGTTGTCTTTATCAATAAATGTTTCTCTATCTCTATCTATCTCTAAGTGTGTGTGTGCAACAAACACAAGTGCACTCTCTATTCCCGCATTCTCGTAATCCCATGAGACGGCAAACCGACACGACCAGGGAGAGGAACAACGGATACACGTGTAACACCCAAAGGATGAATTACTAAAGTGATGATGAAATACCAATGATGCAAGGAATCCATCTATATCCAAACAATTTGTTTTTTTAATATGGCAAAAGCAAAGGCTTTTCACATTCACAAAGAAAATTACACTAGTATTTACAATTGAAACAACTGAGCTAACTGCAAACAGTCTACAGGGAGCTCAACTGATCCATATCAACACCAGTCGGAAGCGTCCCCAAGACGCTGGCTGCATTGCCACGCTGTATGGCAATGCTGATATACTGATATTATTAATTCAGAAGTAAATTTGTCAGTCTGTCACCTATTCACGCTCAAACGGACTTACTGAACGGATCTCAAAGACATTTGGCAGGTGGGTAAATGGTTTCTCGGGGATGTACATAGGCTACTTGAAAAGCGCGTGAAAAGCCGCAGGCAGCAGGTAGTAAGGGATATAACTCACATTTACCCAGATTGGAAACGTAAGAAAACGCGGGCTGACGCAAGCTATATTTAAATACAATACAGACGCACCCACCCGCAACTATTTCTTATTATCTAATATTTTCTTTTTTACCATTCAGAATAACAAAGGTTTTTACGTAATAAATAAATAGGAAACAAACAATTTGAATAAACTAAGGAAGTTATCTAAGTATTTAGTTACACGCTCTATTTAAGTTTAAGTAGTTAAGTAGAGGTGAGTTTTGTTTGTTTTTTAGTTACTTGACTGAAGAAACCTTGTGGGAGTTGATGCGTTGACGACCCTGAATTAGGAGACTGTAACAAAAAAATGGTTGTCTGTAAAGTCGGTTTACTGACGATAGTTGAACGTGACAACGTCTTAAGAAAATACTGATGGAATGGTAGCATTTTTCAAAAGAAAATTTTAATTTCATTTTTCTTTCTTCTTCTTTCTTTCTTCACTTGATACTCGATCAAAACATGTAAATGTACTATAGTATAGCAGCTGTCCACGCAGACGCATCGCTCACTCAAGTAGGAGAGAGACGGATGTCGAACGCTGCCGAACGCAAAGGCCGATTGTGCTTCTTTGTCGCTCGTTCCGCGCTCTCGCTTGCACTTCAAGCCTTACATGGAACGCCTCAGAGCGAGGTAACGCCGCGTGACGTCATGTTTTTTCGTGCGTGCAGCCGGCTCTATCGAATTATAAGACGTTGTCACGTCAAAAGTCTACGTTTAAGTACTTTTAGTAAAATATTTGGGTGGGTTTTATAAAGGTGGGTTCTAACCGGCGCGCCGGTTAGAACGCTTCGTAACGCCGCGGCGTTACGAAGCGTAATGTACCGTGTTACACGGCGAGCGTTCGTACAGCCAGTACGGGGAGAGAAGGCAGGAGAAACGAGCAACGAATTTTACCAGACGAAGTAACGTATCTCCAGCCAGGTGGGATGACGATCTGCGAAAGACTGCAGGCAGATGCTGGATGCGGCTAGCTGGAGACAGGGCGCTATGGCGCTCATTTGGGGAGGCCTATGTCCTGCTGTGTACTAATATAGGTTGATGATGATGATGATGATGTAACATATCATGCTTGCTGCTTATAGTACGTTACGGCCCGTAACACCGGTCAGTATCCGACTTTAGAGACATTAACAAAATAATGTTTATGAATACCTAAAGCATTTTTCATCATGTGGACACATGATTTATGGCCACTGAAAGTGTTAGAAAGTGACAGCTATTTAGTTTTTGTGTCGTGGTGTGTTTACAAACATTCCCCATAGAGTTTGGCTAGTGTATAGGTTTAGTTTAGACTGTGACGAAGTTAGGTATCAGCTTTATGTACCTATATTAACTAGGTATGCTTAAGTATACAGCATATTAAATGTCAGTGACTTCCTCCAACGCAGATCCGAAAATGGAACCAGACAATATTGTAGCAAATAAATTAATATATTGCTGAATATGGGTATTGAAATAAATTGAACTTCGGTATTTAGATTTATAGTGACGTCATCGTTTGTTTTGAGATATTTCAACACAGGAATCATTAACAATGGATACTGTTGATAGTGATAGAATGTTGGAATTACGATAGTTATGGTATGCAAAAAAACCTGTCCATTCTAATAATATAAAAGCGAAAGTATCTACCTGACTCAGTCTGTCTGTCTGTCACTTCTCACGTCTCAATGGCGTTAATGAACCCAATATTCCCACCAATAGCTTTATCACTACCTAATCTAAGCCTGATTTATAGACATGTAAGCTTGATATAGATAAGATACCTTTGTGAGAGAAAATAAGCATTTTTATTAATACTCATTTTATTTTCGTTTAAAATCTTTCTTCATTAATAATTTTCAAGTATTATGATTTTATCAAAAATTAACTTCCTTTCCCTCACCTAGTGAAATTCGGCAAAATTATAATAATACTTACAAGTGGAGGAGAGATGAATGTTGGTTAATTTTTCAAGTTTAAATTTAAAATCCGTCGGGCTGAATTTTTGCATATTTTTCTAAACCTAGAATTACATACTTATAGGCCACTTTTTACCCAGAAAAAATACGTACGAAACGGTGTACAGATGCTAGTAGCAAATAAAACTCAAAGATCACACTAATAATAATAAATACGAAAGTTTGGATGTATTTATGGATGTTTCTTATCTCTACGCCAAAACTACTGCACAGATCAGGCTGAATTTTTGCATACAGATAGTTCTAAGCCTGTAATAATACATAGGCTACTTATTATCCCATAAATCCTTTCCCATAGGATAGAAATTACATTTAAACATTACCCTAGAAACAACGCGTGAAACTAGTTAACAAAGACACTCACGGACAGGTTGCAGAGACCGGCTCAGGCGCAGCTTCCGTCACATCACTATTCAACACTTTAAATGCGTCCACAACACTTGACGTCCGCAGTGACTGTGTTACCCTCCCATCTGCACTACTCACGCGTTCCTTCCGCGACTCCGAAACCGTAAAATCCTTCGAAATATCAGATATATCGGTCTGTATCGTTAGGTCGACCGACTGTCGAGAAGATAAATCGAAATATCTATCCTGTGCATGTATCAATTGGGTGACTGTGAACGCTGGAGCGTCCGATTTGAACAAATCATCGTATTCTAAGCTCAGTTTTCTATTAAAAAATCGATTGTCCTCTATGTCTTTGGAAGGAGAGACGTCTGTTCTGTCTATGGTGATATCCAACTGGTTGCGGAGCGGGCGGTCCGTCGCGAACGCGTACGGTGTATTGGCAAGTTCTTCCTCTATACTGTTGTAGCGACTTCGGAAGAGCGAAGGCTGGTCCCCACTCGAGCTGTCTTCGTGCGTCCCCTCCTTTTCTAGCGAGCCGAATAGATCGTATTGTCCGAAGCGGTGGTTGATGGTGTCGAACTTTGGGTCCTGGATTTCGTCGCGGGGGGAGGTCTTCGGGGACATGTTGATGTGGACTATTCCGTGCTCGTCTGTGTATTTTAGCTTCAGTGCCATTTTAGGGGGTTGTCATTTTTGTGGGGTTATCTGGAAAGAGGAGAAATAGAGTCATTAATTTATTTCAAAATTCAATTGATATTATTATATCTTTTCTTTACATAGTATAAAACAAAGTCGCTCCCGCTGTCTGTCTGTCTGTCTGTCCCTATGTATGCTTAGATCTTTAAAACTACGCAAGGGATTTTGATGCGGTTTTTTGAGTTATTCAAGAGAAAGGATTATAATGTATAATACATGCATCATATAGTAGAGAAACACTGATAGTTTTAGAGGTTTCTAATGTGATCTCGTAAATAAACACATAGGTATTTTTGCAAACGCTGGCTGAACCCTACGAGATAGATCAAAATAATGTACTACAGTATTGTACAACTTAAAAAGGTATATGTCTATCTCTTAGGGATAACCCACAATATCCATTTTTAATCCTTTACTTTCGAGAAATAATGGCTTATTTACGAGGCGATTTTAAGCAATACAGCATTAATCCTTATCCGATTAAGTACCTTAAATACATTACATTGTGCATTTAATATAGATCAATATTGCTCTTTACAGCAAGTAATTTAAATGAATGTTTTTGAAGATATTACAGATTTAAAATGCAGGGACATAGCGGTTGCGGTGGTACCGGCCGGGGGGCCGATTCTGTTATATATTTAGTATAAGCATTGCACCCGTGCGAAGCCAGGGCGTGTCGCTAGTAACCTATAAACTACGCGCAATCAATATAATGAAACCATTTTGAATTGAAACGAGAGTGGTCGGACATTTACTTTGACGAGGTTTCATCCCATTTTTAACCGAGTTAGTTTTTTGGCTACATGTAGATTGTTTGGAACAGTCTGCAGTTAACTCAATTGTTTATACTAGTTCTAATTTATTTCTTCTATTTGATTGTAAGTTATTTTCTTTGTGAATAAAGGTTTAAATTTAACCATTTAAGTCTTAGTTTTAATTTTTTGCAAAAAACATCAAATTATGATAATGTGCGGTTTATATAAAAATGTGACCTCAAATAATTACTTTGACAAGGTTGCGTCCCGTTCTGGTCGCGCGCGGACTACCCCCCGACACCCACCTTCCCTTTAAATAAATAAATAATGCTGGACAATCCACACAGCATCATCTAGCCCCAAGCTAAGCAGAGCTTGTGTTATGGGTACTAGATGACTGATATACACAATATAGTACATTACATAGATAGATATTTTTATTATACATAGAAACGACCAGAGCACCCGGAACAAATATTTGTTGATCGTACAAACATTAGTCCCAAGGCGGGGATCGAACCCGCAACCTCCTTCGCCGCAGGCGGACCTTCGCCCGCCGCGCCACCGAGGTCGTCAAAAAAAGAGGTAAGGTATTATGTGTTAGTTTAGTTCTCCAGGTTGACTGAGCCGATGCTATAAATCTCTCATTAATAGGTAGCTACAATATCAATAATAGGCTACGTATCACGCAGGTACCACGTCAGTGAAGTTGCGACCGATTTATTCTGTTAGTAACACAATAAATTTAAATATTTACAAAATAAATTAGATTTAAATATTATCTAATTCACATTAAAGCTTGAAATATAAAAGTAGGTTATATGAATAAACATTTTATTTGGCAAATATTGCAAAGCTCTTGGTATGTTCTATCTGACCCACAGCTGGGTAAAAATATCATTTTTAGCCAATTTAAAAAAAAGAAGGACGTTCTTTGTTTGGATGTAATTTAAGTTTGTATGTAATTTAAGTTAATAAGTTCGCCAATTTCACCGTTGTGATCCGATTTTGATGATTCATTTAGCTTGTCAAGGAAAAAGATCCCAGGGGACTATGTGACCAATGCACACTTTATCATCTATATAATTATATAAAAGAAAGTCGTGTTAGTTACACTATTTATAACTCAAGAGCGGCTTTACCGATATGGCTGAAAATTGGTGAGGAGGTAGCTTAGAGCCAGGAGACGGACATAGGATACTATTTATTCCGTTCGATAGCATTCAAGTGTGACTTGACATAACCTCAAAAATAGAATAGGATAGAAATAACCTCAAAACGTTTCCATGGAAACAACGCGTGCGAAGCCGCGGGCAGAAGCTAGTTAGGAATATATGCGGGTTAAGTGCGAACCTAGTTTGTGTTGGAAGAACACCAACGATTTATCCTTTAACGAGGGACTTCAGGGTAAGGGTGATAAATTTTATTCCGGGATTACTAATTATCCAAAAAAACTTTTAAAAAAACAGTGTAAATTTATAGCAATTCGAAATCGTTTCAAGTTTTTGTAAAAAACATCAAATTTTAAACCAAGTACCTAGTATCAGTTTTTAGTAGTATCTTACCAAATTTCTTATAGAGTCCACAGGTGATCGGAATGCTGGCTTCTATTTCGGTCAACGAATTAGCATTGCCATTCAACTTGGCAATGCTGCTAGCATTCTGGTGACGGCTTAGATTTTCAAAAAATAGATATACGTGTATATACTTACTAGTTGTTATATTCTGTTAATGTAATTTTCTATGTGCTAAATAAATATCCACAGTTACAGTAGTATCACGTTTTAAATTAATTAATTTCCTATGAACCAAACAAATTGAATATTTATAACTCAAACACAGATTGGGTAATTTTACTACTCGTGTTATTGACCATAACTACATAACCCTTCCTCGGTCGGGTAAATAATTGGTTTAAGTATTAAAAATATGTAACAAAGGCAATAATAGTTTCAGAAAACAACACAACTCCTCCCAAATTACACAAAACTATTTGTAGTGTTGTAAGTAAAGTTAACCTAATTAAATAATGTTACTAGTGTTGTGCCGAATACTTTTCTATTCGGCCAGATTTTAAAGCCTAATCATCACACTAATATTATAAATGCGAAAGTTCCATCCAGGATGTATAGATGGATGGATGTTTGTTACCTCTTCACGCCAAAGCTACTGAACAGATCGGGCTGAAATTTTGTATACAGATAATTCTAGGCCTGGAATAAAACATAGGCTACTTTTTATCCTGTAGTGACACAAATTAACATAAAGTACGTGGCGCAAACGCGTTTCGATTATTCGGCGTTTTTACAGTCTAAGCCGATCGCCGCCAGTCACTCCTCAAGCCCTTTCCTAGAACACACATATCCTAATTTAAGGATTATAGACTAAAGTTAATGTAATTTCATGTACTCGTGTTTATAGATATTAAATAGACTCAGTGAAGTTAACAACATCTTTTATTCCAACCAACCCACATAGTTAAAGTTAAAGACAATATAGACTAAATACAAAAATCCCATAAATCAGTTCCCATGGGATAGAAATCACCGTGAAGCCGCGGGCAGAAGCTAGTATAAAATAAAAAATCATATATTTCAAAATTAAATTTATGCAAAACTTCTGTAACTAAGTAATGTGTTTTAGAGATTGTCTGCAGTTAGCTCAACTGTTGTAAATAATAGTTCTAATTTGTTTTTATTGTAATTTGACTGTTGAATATATTTTTTTTGTTAATAAAGTATATCTTCATTGAATGATATAATTATTATAATTATTTTGCTAACGGAGGAGGGCGCTGACTCTGCTACACAGTTTTTAACTTTTGCGGTTGACAGCTCACAATTATT
The DNA here is from genome assembly GCA_963564075.1 of Eupithecia subfuscata. Classification (NCBI taxonomy): domain Eukaryota; kingdom Metazoa; phylum Arthropoda; class Insecta; order Lepidoptera; family Geometridae; genus Eupithecia; species Eupithecia subfuscata. The sequence continues at coordinate 793,521 of OY751123.1, forward strand.
ATTGTACTCTATATAATTTTATTTTTGTTCCTAATAAAGATTTTTGTATTTTTGTATAATGATGTTAGGTTATTCATTGGATGAAGGATGAAAATATGTAAATTTTAACAATCCCGGTTTTGCCCGAATAGCAATCTTGCCCGAATGACTCTCACCTTTACCCGAATGACCGTGCGGTCCCAGCACTAGTAACATAGTTCTTTGCAACAGCACGTGGTCAATGTAAATGCACACTACACTACATTTCTCAAGCTTGACGGAGTGGGTGAGGACTGTGGTCCAGTGGCAGCGATAGCGATGATAGGAGATGTTAGCTAAGCAGTGTTAGAAATTATTGAGTTTATATTTTTTAGATAAGACATTATTGATTAAGTAATTTTATCGAACGTTAAATTTTCGCTTCGTGTTTATTTCGCTGTCCCCCTAAACAGGGACACCGTCAATGGGGACAACAGGAATAAATTTTAATTATTTTTATTGCGTTCCGCTGTCCCCATTAACAGGTCACCGTCAATGGGGACAACGGGAATACATCGTTTATTCTACTGTCATATCGAGAAATTACATTGTCTTTTTGTTTGAGCATTTTGATTAGCACACATAACAATAACATCCACTTGCTGAGCTGAATACCTCTTTCAAACGATAATTTTGCCAAAATCACCGCGCTGTTGTCAGAACATAACCATCCTTTTATAGTCGGGCAATCATTCATTTTTCTTTCATCGATATTTATATAATGCCAAGTTAACAAAACGTGTAATGTTAACTTGATAAAATATTTTACAGCGAATCTATTTTTTCGTCAAAAACGGAGATAAAATGATGACATCCGGCCATCCGCGGCGCGTTGACGTCTTTTGTATGTAAATAATGATCCCTTGTCCCGTTGTCACAATTTTGTGTTAGGTTTGTAAGTATTCTTGTATGGCTCAATGCTATGTTGACAACATAACACCAACACACAACATTATGTTGTGAAGTCACATAACAACCTGCGTATGAAATGAATAACGTTATCATTCATGCTGGCAGGCTTAGCTTGAATCCGCTAGTGTCCTAAAAAAATCTAATGAGTCCGTCAGTTAGATTATCACAAGATTTTGGACACGTATTTTTTTTCTTTTGACGATTAAACAAAAATTGTTTGCAACAGTCTGCAGTTAGCTTAATTGTTTCAATTGTAAATACTAGTTCTAGACAGACTAGCAAAAGAAGGAGCAAGACAGACCCTAACAAAACAAGACATCAGTCTCTCAAATCCGCCCAGAGCGGAAGTAAAAAAACAACGAAAACTAAACTCAGAAAAAGAAAATAGAAAAAGGACCAAGGAACAATGGTGGGCATCATCACAGGTCACTGTGAACTGAACCATCATCTGCTCAAGACTGGAGCCACAGACAGCAGCCTATGTCGCGGCTGCTTCCAGGAAGAAGAGACTGTGGAACATGTAGTGGTTCACTGCACGGCCACAGAGGAGGCCAGACGGGTAACGGGATTGAAGACTCTCATAGAGGGATATAACCCGTCCTCACCCACAGAAAAGCTGAAACGAAGCTGTCAATCGCCAAAAGTCCTGCTCTGGTACTTCAAGGAGCTGGGCTGGTTAGGGCCTGGTTAGGTAGGGGACAATGCACAATACACTCCTAAGCGAGATGTCAGTGCAGATCCCAGTTCCCCCACTTAGAACTAGAATTAGAATACTAGTTCTAATTTATTTATATTATCTACTTGTAATTTTCATTGTGAATATAGATTTAACAAAAAATGATGGAGTTACCCAGTTAAAGTTCCGCGTGATATCACACCTTGCGACACTTTTTAGCAAGGTGTGACGTCAATAGCCCCCACTCCCAAACTTTGACGCTACTTATTTTTCTCATTTTTTGTTTGATTGAAAAAAGAAAAAATATTAGTCCAATATCTTCTGTTAATCTAACTGACAGTTAGAATAATTTTCATTTTACCCAGGACACTACCCTATTCTGAGTGGGGCAGCGTGAGAAGAGAGATGACGTTATTACCAATCCCATTCTTTAAGTATGCAGGTTATACTAACTTAACTAACATGTAACTCTTTAGGTAGCTTGTGTCGAAATAAATGTAAGCAGTACTATGCTATAGCAGAGGATTTTAAGTTCGGGGTAAATATGAAACAAAATTGAATATAATTTTGCAAAGCTTCGGTCGGAACCATCTTGGAGATTTCAATTGGGATTAAGATATAAAATTAAATTATTTATAACTAGACGATCGTCTCGCGGTTTCACTCGCGTAGTTCTCGTTCCCGTGGGAATTTCGGGATAAAATATAGCCTATGTCACTCCCTGACAAGTAAGCTTCCTAACGGTGAAAGAATTTTTCAAATCGGTCCAGTAGTTTCGGAGCCTATTCCATACAAACAAACAAACAATCAAATCTTTCCTCTTTATAAAACTAGTATATTATATATCTTATTTTTCTGTTTTGTATGTATGCTTATCTATCTATATAATTAAGATTTTTTTAAGATTTAAAGATATATCTCAAAAGCAGCAACCCTATCGCTTTTAGTGGAAAACAACCCTAACCAATCTGAATTGTTTCAAAGCCTGAAACTTTATAACAGTTCGCAGTTAGCAAAAACAGTAGCGTATTAACATTAACATTTATAACTTAAGTAATGCACGACACATTTCTTCTAGTCTGGGAAATGGGAAGGTATTTTAATAATGAAATATTTCACAGGACTTTGACTTCTATTTACTTGTGTTGTGGTGCAGAATTCTTTGTTGATTGATGTCGTAAAAACTTCGATTGGCCTGGTTTGGCCTAAATATTTTTTTACGTACTTACTCACAAAACTAGTTTTCCACAAGTTACCTTATAACCTTCTTATCTTAAAGGATAAGAAATCATAAATATCCAGATATTACTGGGGCAATGGATATACATAATTCGTAATCTCCTGTGGACTGTTACAACTATACCGAAATGAAAACAATCCTATGCTTATTTCAAAAACACATACGAGAGACCTCAGTGGCGCAGCGGGCAAAGGTCCGCCTGCGACGCAGGAGGTTTCGGGTTTGATTCCCGCCTCGGGACAAATGTTTGTACGATCTGCAGATATTTGTTCAGGGTGTTCTGGATGTTTTCTATGTATAATAAAAAAATATCTATCTATGTAGTGTATTGTATTAGTTATATCAGTTATCTAGTACCCATAACACAAGCTCTGCTTAGCTTGGGTCTAGACAATGCGGTGTGAATTGTCCTGCATTATTTATTTATATATTTATATTTATTTACTTAATGATTAAGCCATGGAATAGGTGTTTTCTTGACCTTCGTAATACATCTTCGGCCACACCGTCACTTAGCTACCATCAAGTGAGATTGAGGTCAAATGAAGGTTTATTCACGAAAAAAAATACACATAATGTGCTTATTATGAGAGAGCTGGTGAGTATCTGGCGCAGCGCATCAGCATTGCCATACAAAGGGGCAATGCAGCCAGCGTAGCGGGGACGCGACGACTAGTATTGATATAGATCAGTTGAGCTACCTGTAGATGGTTTGCAACAGTCTGTAGTTAGCTCAATTGTTTTAAATTAAAACAATTGAGCTAACTACAATCAAATAATAATCAAATAATTTACTTTAAAACTTTTAATTGTAAATACTAGTTCTTATTTATTTCTATTATTTGATTGTAATTTTCTTTGTGAATAAAGATATCTATTGTAAGAGATCTTCGAAAATATTGTTTGTTTTACAAATAGAAACTATCATTATCATATGACCCGACACACGTCCACTGCTGGACACAGGGCTCCCCCGGACGACGCGGCAAGTAGCGGTCCTGAGCTGCCTCCATCCACCGACTTCCTGCGACAGCTTTAATGCCGTCTGTCCGTCGAGGAGATGGTCTCCCAACACAGAGAGTTAAAAAATACAATTTGATAAACCGACTTCCAGTTCTCGAAACAAATATCAATCCCTCGGGAATAAGCGGGATTTAATTTATGGTACCACCTTGGGATCATTCTTAAAACTATAGCGAAATAATTGAAATCGACAAACATACATAAAGCAAAATAAAGCGTCAAGTGCTTACTCGCACTTGACGTTTACTCGCGCACTAAGGGTTCCGTAAAACCTTGTGTCTTGACTAATTATCATGATTCTAGGTCAACGGGAAGTAGGTACCCCGGAGGTTTTGGTCTATGGCGAGAATCAATATTTTTTATTTAAATTACAAATATATTGTTTTCGGATATTTCCCTTTATTTTTCCTATAAGACCTTGCTGCTCACCAAATGTCATGATTATACGTCTACGGACAGACATACAGACAGACAGACAACGAAGTGATCCTCAAAAGGAAATAAGGATTCCATATAGGATCACTTTCTTGTCCGACTATCCCATTTTCTCAAGAACGCGTGGAGATATCTAAATGAAATTAACATCAAGTCCGGAACCATTCGTAAATTTTGTAATATTAATAAAACTTCTAAGTCAACGCATTCAAAAGTTACTGCCTTTATGTCTGAATATTTTAAAATTTCGAACGGAATCACATGCACACAAAACCTATAGGGTACTTCCCGTTGACCTAGAATCATGATAGTAAGCAAGAAACAAGGTCTTACAATTATACGGAACCCTTAGTGCGCAAGTCTGACTGGCATTTCACATTTTATTTATACCTAATCTAGGTAGTATATTTTATACGTAACCTAACCGCAATCTCTTGATAATATTTAACACGTTTATGTCCCATGTCCTGTCAAGCGTGATTTAGCACCCTAGATTACCCTAAAATCCGCGTCCGGTGCGTGGACCTTGACATACGCGATAAGGGAAGTGTACCAAGGCCCTTAGGCGTCCTTCGCTGGCCGGGGCGAATTATGGTACCTATACCTACCGCCTTACTAGGTATGACGTTATATGTTTTAACTTCTCGTTAGCATATGGCTGGGGCAAAGACGCTGCTGGCTAGTCTAGTAGGATAGGAAGTAGATAGTACATTATGATATGTGGCGGTGCAATTTGGTATACCTACAGTGAGCTAAAGTTTTCAAGATTTCATAACCTTTCGGCGTGTGGAGACACACTCATAGAATTGTAGTAAATAAGTATCTGGACATCACACATCTCTCAGTCACCGTAAGTTAAATAAATAATGCTGGACAATTCACATAACATCATTTAGCCCCAATTATGGAGACACAGCTTTTTGTTTTTACTAGAAATGTATTTTAATTGAAAACACCCAGACCCGTCAAAAATATTTGCAGATCTTATTCTAATGCTATCATGAGGCGAACATTGGCAAAATTGCGTGAAACCAGACGCAGAGACGTGTGGTGCTGTCTGGCATAGAATTTGCACCACCCCAACTCTTCCCGCGGGTGTCGTCGTAAGAGGCGAGTAAGGGATATCCACCGGTGGCGGGCAGCAGCGCCTCCTGCAGAACTACTCCACCGCTGATCTGCGACCCCAACCCGCATACCCAGCCTGGGGATTATGAGCATTACCCCCCTGAGATAAAAGCCTATAAGGCGCTTGGGGGCCAGCTGTGGACCAATATGCCTATATTGGTCTACTGCCGGACGGACAGGTGGACTGGCCTCCCCAGGCTGTGTTGAGGTGAGGTGAGTAGAGACATCAGACAAGAAGTTGAAGTTATTCTCAATACTTCAAGTTCTTGTAATGAAACCCACATCTCAGAGGGACCTTCATGCACTTAGGTGTCAAATCAAAAGGTTTAAATGGCAACACGAAGATATCGATATACTTTTTCAAATGTGCTCCTTCAGTTACATCTTACCGGTGAACACCATAAACTGGCTAAAAGCTGGCTACGACAAAAACGCCTTTCGAAATTATAGAGCAAACGAATATAAGTTATTGCTGTGTAGCATGAAATAGGCTGAATTATTGCTAATGTCGCTTCTTATTGCTCTGGTAATTTTCTCAGTTAGTTTCTGAGAGAGAGAAATATTTAAGGGTAGGTAGTAACTTTACTTATAGGTAGTTTTTTGGACTGTTCCGGGACCAGGAGAACTGGGAAAAGGGGACCAATAGGACCATAACGTCATTACATTAACTCCCTTTACCAATCCACTGCTGGACATAGGCCTCCGCTGATAAGCGCCTTCTTGACTCTCAGCGTATCAAATTCAATTCAATTCAAAACAATCCAATAAATGAATGTACCGTCCTTATAAGATAATTCACTTACACAGCATTTCCCAAAACAGGATGAAAGACTCTGATTGGTGACTGCATAAACTACTATCGCAGTACAAACATGTGTCTTGCAACGGGAATCCAACCCGCTACCATCTGCATCTTAGGACCATCGCTCGCTTCGACCACTGCGTCACCAAAGGTCATCAAAGTTTACAAGTAAGTAGTCCCACGCCATTTTCAAAAATGAATCACTATCGTCCGAGTTCTCTACTTTTCACCAACTTTACGATAATTTTCTTTCATGATCTCATAGGTCAGAATAAATTACTGACTGTACCTGTACCTGCATGATGTCATAGGTCAAGTTAGCAAGTTCTAGCGCTGACTGTACCGGGGCCAATGACTCTGCAGCTCTAGCGATTGGAGCGATAATTGCATTTCTTATTATTGCTGGAAATTCATCGGAGAAATGGATTTTAGATTAGTTGGAGGAAGTTGTAGCCTGGTTATATTTTAATTGAAGTTTTAAACGTCATAAGTAACTATTTGCATCAACTTTAATTTTTGTTTCAATTATTTCGTTTCTTTAACATTTTTTGAGGATTTTTTTTGAATAAGTATACCGGTTATGGCGCTAACCCGACCTAAATGCGCGCCACCAACTATGCGACTGTGCGAAGTTGCTCTTTTTCTCACCATCGTGACCAAAAAGAGTAACTTCGCATCTCTGCCTACACTATCACACTAATATTAATGCGAAAGTTTGGATGGATGGATGTTTGTTACCTCTTCACACCAAAACTACTGAATGGATCAGGCTGAAATTTTGCATTCAGGTAATTCTAATCCTGGAATCAAACATAGGATACTTTTTATCCCGAAAATCAGTTCCCATGGGATAAAAATCACCTTTAAACGTTAAACATAGAAACAACGCGTGCGAAGCCGCGGGCATAAACTAGTACAAAATAAAACTTTTACAGAGGCATTAAAATAAGCTTATGATAGGTATCACAAACTGCAAAACTTTAATGAATTTATGAAAATTCCTTCGTTAAACACAATAATAAAATAAAATAGGTGGTGGCGCTGATTTAAGTCGGGTTAGAAAGGGAGTCTACATGGGGTGGAAGACTCTACTTTATGATTAGTTTTAAAACACCATGAGAATCTTACTTTATGTTTTTTATACCTTGCATAGTCTTACCTTCTCTTCTGTTTTAACCCCCGACGCAAAAAGAGCGGTGTTATAAGTTTAACGTGTCTGTCTGTGGTATCGTAGCTCCCAAACGGATGAACCGATTTTCGTTTAGTTTTTTCGTGTCATAGATAATTTTATCCCGAGTGTTCTTAGCCATGTTTCATGAAAATCTGTTCAGCTAATAAACGTAGACGGGTTTTTTAAAATTTTAATTTTGTCATGTTTAACTGAATTCATTAGAGATTAAGTACCTACAGTAATTAATATGTAATTATTAACTTACCTAACAGCATATTTTATCGACCGTTTCGGAACATTATCAGTTTCCAAAAGCTCGTATGGTAGATACAATACGCCTTTTTATTTGTCGTTCACGGTAACTACCTATACTCCAACCAAATTCGATGTGATATGTTTGAAAACTAACAACGGCAAAAAATAATCACATAGCGTTTAGTTTCACACATAATTGTACCATTATTTATGTAAAGATCTAAAATCGAAGAGGAATGTAAGTGCAAAGTGAATTTTAGGTTAAGTATAGGCAGTTTGTTGACAAACATTACACATAGAGTTAGGCTGTAGTGCATATACACCCACTAATATGCTGAGTGTACGCGAGGTCAACGACTCACGTAGTGCTGACTCAGGTACCTACGTTAAAAGACATACAATCAACTCCACCCCGTGGAGTGCAATTATGCTTTCCACAGCTTTTACAAGGTTAAATTTCAATCATATTGTTCAGAGAATTTAATAACGAAGGTAATTCCGTTTTCAGTAGGTATCCTATTAATATTATAAAGCCAAACGTTTGTGAAAATGAGATATGTGAATTTTATTTTGTTACCTATGGTTTTCAAAACTACCGATCGAGATGAAGTTTGGCGTTCATTTAGAACATAGCATAACTCAGAAATTAGGCTACTTATACCGATAATAGGCAGAAGCTAATAAAATCTCTATTATTTCTAGAATGCTGTCTTTTTCAATTTTGTGACCGGTTTACGTAAATGTTTTCATCGCAGTCGACATTATGTCCTCCTAGCCGAATTTTCGGCCAAAGCGACCAATCAACGGAGAGTAGTCATGTGCGCAGGACATTTATAGTGCACAAGTGTGTGCGCAAACACAGGTGCACTCTCTATTCCCTCACTCTCATAATCCGATGGGACGGTAGACCCCCACTATTGACTTTTTACGTGTATTTTATCATACAAATAGATATTTTATAAGAGAAAGTTTAAAAATGTGTGTTTTCGAGAACAACGCCAAACTACTGAACAACTATTTACCTCTAAGTATTTGGAAAACTTATTCAAAGATGAGCCCAGAAGGTATTTTCAACCGACTACAAAAAATGAACTTTTCTCGTTTGGCTGTGTGATTATATTTTTTATGAACATTCGTCGATAGGTTACCCCCTCTAAAGTTAGTAAATAGGGTATATGCGTAGAACTTTTTTATTAATCGATTATTTAGGTTAATACATCACCGAAAAAAATTTATCACTGACAAAATTCTAAATTAATAAGGGCAAAAACCAGGGGGGGGGCTGTGTCCATGCTTTAATAGTTGCACCGCCTAGCTTGCTTTGCTTCCCTAGTCACCTAGTCTAGCCGCTTGCCTAGTATAGATACAGACCTGCCTTACATGGCTCCTCAAGAAATGTAAGGTGCAAATGGCCTTAGGGGAGAGTAGCGCAACAGTCGCCGATCCCTAAGGCAAGCCTGGTGGGGCATCCTTCACGTGGTTGTCCCCTGTTATTGGTCTAATTCCCTAAGAAATAGACGCAACCAAAACCACCAGACGAACACTGCCTGGGATGGAGTGGTCATGTCCCGGCGGGTCCACCATTGGGCGATGAGCTGATGATGGATAGAAATGACACATACATCCCACCCACCCTACACATAATCCCTATCCAATCCCAAACCTATACGTCCGCTACGAAGCAAGGTGGTCTAGCTTCGTGGGCCCGCTATCCCCTAAAAGAGTGATAGCAGGTGGGGGGAGGACCACCTACGCTTTTGATGCTGAGCGTAGGGGGCCCGTAAGGGGGGATGCAACTGGCCTGGTGGCTGAGCGGACAGATGTCTCTTCCGCAACACTCCTCTTTGGCGTGAATTTCCTCCGAAAACGGGAGGCCACGGTCTAACCAACCGTGGCAAGTCAGCATGGCGGGCGGTCTTCAACCACCGCTGGTGAGAGGGGGGGGTCGATGGGGTCTGCAGCCGGCGGTGCACGCCTTAGCTCGGTGAAGGTGGTCAACGCCGAGTATAGTGGTGCCGTTGAGGCTCGTAGGCAACGCGATCGCCCGTTCTATATCGGACCGGCAACCCTGGTGTATATTACTATCAAAATACACCCCCCTGGTTGGACTCCGTGGTGGGTGGGGCCCGGAAAGATGAACAAAACCCAAACAGTACCATGCAAACCAACAAAACAATTGACCACTTTGCGCCCTCAGCAGGGGAGGCAGTAGAAGCCTATGCGGCCATCAAGGTCGACCAGGGTTCAACTGCTGTCTGGAAGGTCGTAGGACCTAAAGGCAAAAAAACAAACAAAGCAGGCGGGAAAGAGGCAAAGCCAGTGGCTGGAACCTCGACTACCGTCGCTCGAACCTCTGAGGTGGCTAACGCCCCCCTAGGCAAGAACGCCCGTAGGAAACTACGGAGGCTACGACTGAAGCAGGAACAACAGGCGGCTACGAGTACCGCAGCCACTGTTAAGAACGCTGAAGGTCCTAGCTTCTTCTACAAGCAGCGGCAGAATGCTAAAAGCACGTCTGACTCCAAACCGCACGCCCCGCCGGCGAAATCTACGAGCTCGCTCGTGGAGGCTGCCGGGTCTGGTGCCGGCCGAGGTAAGGGGAAAAAGACCGCGAGCAACACAAGCTTCAATCGCCAGAAACGTGCAGCCACAGCGATCACCCGATCAGCTCAGGCCCCTGCCGCGGCTCCGATCAAAGCTCCGGCCAAGATCCAAGTGGAGCCAGGCAAGAGGACGCGACTGGATGATACTGTGTCCCCGAGAGGGGAACACAAGAAGCTTAAGCTCGACTGCACACGTCGGACCCCCGCCGCCAGCTATGCTGAAATTGCGCAAAGCAACCTCGGCGTAGCGGTGGTGAAGACCGACAGCGAACCACTGACGGAGGAGCAAGCCGCGGTACTGAAGAAGTACCTCAACTGTCGGCTTATGGACGAGGCCAGGGAACCGGAGATCAGCTTCACCCCCTGCTTCCTGGGCAAACCCATCTACACCGATGGGGCCCTAAAGCTGTGGTGTGCCGATGTGCCGTCCTCTGAGTGGCTGACCGACGCCATAGAACAGTTACCGAGCACAACCTGCCCCAATCTTGCGGTAGTTAAACAGAGCGAACTGACGAAGAAGGTGCGCGCAGCCATCTTCTTCCCAGAATGTCAGTTCTCCCTAGAGGACACAAGTATCCTACTGGGGAAGCAAAATAAATGGGCACAGGTCAACCAGTGGGTCGTCTACACCCACCAACGACAAGCCGACGATATGCTCTTCGTGACGATAGGGATCCCGGAACCCCTTATCCCTACCGTCATGGAGAGGGGCCGCCGGTTGTCGTTCGGACTGGGGAACGTCTACATACGTTTCTACGGTGCGGATGGGAAGCTACAAGACGACCCCCCAAGCAAGCTAACAGGAGCACCACTGGAAGGACCAGAAAACAAACCTGGTCCCAGTGAGACAGCTGCGTCCGAAGGCCCCAATTCACCGGTGCCTCCGCCCTCGCACTCGTCGCCCATACCGTCGTGCTCAGGAACGATGGAAGCGATGCGTGCGGAGATGAGCGGAGACCTAGTGTTGGTCCCGGACGAGGATGACGCAGAGGCCACGGAGGAGGAGATGGGACACCATGATGATGGCGACCCAAACCCCCTCCTCTTATAACGTCGTCCAAGCAAACCTCCAGCACAGCCTCACTGCTACGGCTAACCTGCGCAGAGTGCTGGGGGACACAAGCAACGAGACCATAGCCCTGATCCAGGAGCCGTGGATTAGGGCGGGGCGTGTGTGTGGTCTCAACAATCTTAACGGTAAGCTTATATATGACAACACTTGCAATAACCCGCGTGCGTGCATTTTTGTACCTCGCAACATAACTGTTGTACCCATGACCGAGTTCTGTTCCAGAGACCTGACAACTGTCAGGCTCCAGGGCGTCTTCGATGGGGAGACCGAAGACATAGTGCTCGCGTCAGCCTACATGCCCGGCGACGAGGTCGTGCCCACGACAAGCACTACGGATCTGGTAAGACAATGCGAACTCAATAATACGAAACTAATAATTTCAGCAGACACGAACGCGCATCACCCTATATGGGGCATGCCCGTTGCAAACAGCAGAGGAGAAGATCTGGTAAACTTTCTCTTTACGACTAAACTGACCATAGCAAACAAGGGCGCGGAACCAACCTTCGTGACGAAACGATGCCGCACCATAATCGATCTCACCTTTGCGTCGGAAAACTGCGCTGACTGCTTGCGCAACTGGAGGGTATCAGACGAGGTCTCCTCTTCCGACCACAGGTGGATCAGATACGAGCTAACGCTAAACAAAACGATTCCAGCACCCACGCGCAACCCGCGCAAAACAAACAAGGTAATGTTCACAAACTCTCTGCAGCAGCACCTTGACGAGGGAGGCCCGGAATCAAACTTAAACAACACTGCAGAGATCGAAACAGCAGTACAACACATCACCCAGAGCCTTACCAAGAGTTTCGAGGTATCTTGCCCTCTCACCGTGGTCAGTGAAGCCGATCCAGGTAGGAAAGGCTGGTCCCGGCGACTGGAGGAGCTCAAGTGCAGAGTACGTAAGTCTTTTAACAGAGCCATGAACACTTACGACGACTCCGACTGGAAAGCTTACAAGAAGGTCCAGGCCGACTACAAAAAACAGCTACGTCGTAGGAGTCGTCTCAAATGGAAAAACTTTTGCAACAACATAGAATCAAACTCTGAAGCGAACAGAATCAGAAAAATTTTAGCGGCCGAACCAAACCGCGAGATTGGTTCGCTTAAGAAGCTTGATAGCACCTACACCAAAACAACAGCAGAAACACATGAACTCCTATTACAAACACACTTCCCAGGGTGCCTCATAGACGGTGTAACAGAGTGGCACAACACCGATATAGTCACGCCTTCGGCGACGGACTGGGCAGTAGCAAGCTCAGTGGTGACCGAAGATAGGGTAAACTGGGCCATCAACACATTCAAACCGTACAAGTCGCCAGGTATGGATGGGATATTCCCTGGCCTCCTACGCTGGGGTGTGGCGCACATAAGCGGTATGCTGACGGCTATATTTAAAGCCTGCTTGGCCTTCCGCTACGTGCCGCTTATGTGGAGAGAGGTTAGAGTCCTATTCATACCCAAACCAGGAAAAAGCGACTACACTGAAGCAAAGTCCTACAGGCCGATCAGTCTCACCTCATTCTTACTTAAGACCCTAGAGAGGCTATGCGATCGCTACATAAGGGACAACATACTCACAATAAAACCACTACACCCACAACAACACGCCTACAGCTCAGGCAAATCAACAGAATCTGCGCTGCACTCAGTAGTTAGTAGATTAGAACAAGACATCTCAAACAAATCGCAGCCTTCATAGATATCGAAGGGGCTTTTGACAAGACAAAATTTGACAGCATTAATACATCCCTTCAAAAGCAAGGAGTGGAGCCAACGCTGGTTAATTGGATCATTAGCATGCTCAAGCTGAGGGCAGTACGGATCGACGTACACGGGGGGACCAGGGGAGTTGTGGCAAGGGGATGTCCACAGGGCGGCGTCTTGTCACCGCTTCTGTGGAACCTAGTGGCTAACGATCTAATTACTAAGCTAAACGACCAACGCTTCTTCACGGTAGGCTATGCGGACGACCTTGCGATACTCATATCGGGACACTTTGCCAGTGTGGCGTGTAACATTATGAGTAACGCACTAAAAGTCGTCGAAACCTGGTGCATAGACTATGGACTCACCGTGAATCCAACCAAAACAGAACTAGTAATGTTCACAAACAAGCGCAAACTAGGAACCTATCAGCTCCCGTTCCTGTTTGACACGCAGCTAACACTATCCGACACAGTCAAGTACCTAGGTATAACTCTAGACAACAAACTAAACTGGGCAACACATTTAGAAAACAAGATAAAGAAAGCCACCATCTCATTCTGGCAGTGCCGGCGAATGCTAGGTAGAACATGGGGTCCCAGCCCAAAGATTACCCTATGGCTCTACAACACTGTAATCAGGCCCTCCCTGACTTACGGTGCCCTAGTTTGGTGGCCGAGAACAAACCAAAGCACTACCATAAACAAACTGCAGAAGTTCCAGAGACTAGCCTGCGTAGCAACTACAGGGTGTATGAGAACTGCCCCCACGGCAGCACTCGAAGCCCTGATAGGCCTAACGCCACTGCACCTACACGTGCAACAGGAGGCAGCCGCAGCAGCTTACAGACTCTGGGCGCTAAGTTTATGGGACCACAACACTAGAGCACAACACACCACTATTATAGATGAGTACGCACGGAGTAATCCCATGCTACTCTCGATTTACGATAGGGTACCCAAAAAACACATACACTCAAAGAGCTTCACCATACAAATGCACGAAGAGCCAAGTGATAGCTCAAACATACACGAAGTAAGAATATACACAGATGGCTCTAAAATGAAAACAGGTACCGGGGCGGGAACGTTCTCGGAAGAACTCAACATACACAGGACAACAGCACTGGGCGCCCACAATTCCATCTTCCAAGCGGAATGCGTAGGTATAATCCAAGCTGCTACCGCGGTGCTAAGAAGAAAGGTAACTGACCAAAATATCAGGATCCTCTCGGACAGCGCGGCTGTACTACAGGCCTTGAACAGGAGAGAACACAACTCAGGACTCACCCTACAATGCCACCAGCTGTTAGAACAAGTAAGTGAGTCCAATAGAGTCACCCTACAATGGATAAAAGGACACAGCGGATCGAGAGGAAATGACGAAGCTGATGCACTGGCAAGGAGAGGTTCGGAGCGGCAACCGACAGGACCCGAACCAATTATCCCCCTACCATTCAGTCAAGTCCGCTCATGGATCCGTCAACGTACAACCAAACAACACCAAGACTACTGGGCAAGTATCCCAGATTGTAGACAGTCGAAGGAGGCCTTCCCGGCTTTAAACCCGAGATTCTCCCGAAAACTCCTCAATCTGAAGCGTGACAAACTCCGACAAATCGTCGGTATTGTCACAGGACACTGCATGCTTAATGAACACCTATTTAATCTGGGTATTACGGACAGCCCCCTATGCAGAGGGTGCATGAACGCAGAGGAGACGGCCGCGCATGTGCTTGTAGAGTGCGATAGCGTTGCTTCTCAACGATTACAACACCTTGGTACACCGAGGACGCCTAGGGAGGCATGCACCGGCGTCAGCGAGCTGCTGGCCTTCCTGGAGGACATCGGGTGGTTAGATTAACAGCCCCCCCCACCCGACACGCAAAAAGGGCCCACCTGTGGCCTAGTTGCGGAAACCAGTCCAGAAACAAGTAACAAGTAAGTAGGGCAAAAACCAAAAGTAAAACTGCACTCATTTTCGGGTGATAAAAACGCTGCCATAGTGGCCCTTGTTCTGTGACGTCACACTTCACATTTTCAACTCAAGGCGCTTCTGTTTCTTCGTACCGTCTCTACCTACAAATAAATGTTAAAACTAAAATTTTACTTTACAGAAAACAAAACACGACCGCGAAATAATACAAAAAGAAATCCCGCCAAAGCCTCATGACACTACAAAATGTGAAGTGGGACGTCACGTTCGCTCCTGCCAGTGGCATTTCGCAGAAGTTTTGCGATTGAGTTTTAAAATATCTACTTTTAAATAATTAAATTTTAAACAATAAAAACATCAAAAAATAAACAAAATGTATATGCAGAAGGAAGAGAAGAGGGCAGAGCCGCGGCTTCGCACGCGTTTTTTCGGTATAATAAGCAGCCTATTGTTTAGTTTCAGTTAGGCTACGTTATAAGTGTACTTATGCCAAATTTCATCTTGATCTGTTCAGTATTTTTGAAGATCCTAGGTAACAAAACTTTCACATTTCCCAAACTTTCGCATTTACCTATAATATAGTATCAATGCGAAAAATAATATAGTAGAATCAATAAATATACGTAAAAAATAATTCGCTTCTTTGAAGTCACATGCATGTAGGTACCCTATTTCTACTGATACAGAGTTGCTATAAAACTGGTATGTTTCGGTTAAATGAAGTCAGAATAAAAAAGATAGACTTGGAATCCGTCACTGATCTCTGAACGCCGCTAATACTTATGTTTGTCACTCGATATGACTTCGCCAATCTGATGATGATGTGGGGAACTGAGATCTGCACTGATATCTCGCATCGCGGGAGTCCGAGGATGATAACGATACCCACCACTGGTGTCAACAAACTATGATGATGATGATTTGCGTTTTTAATCAGGACGAACTTTTGTAACAATAGAAAAGTGCATTTCACTACCACCGAATTAGGGTAGAAGCTTTTTATAATCGACACCCTGTTATAGGAACACCATTAATCACGCTTTTATAAGGATAATTAAATTTTGCGCGATGATAGGGTGAAAATAGTGAAACTATTAGGTACGAGTGTCTACGTGATAGTGAAATTATGTACTTCCTGTACAGCGTAAGTTTTAAGTGGATCATAAAACAGAAATTTAAAAACAACCAATTGCCTGTGTCCACAGTGGTGTCGTGTCATAAAGGGCCTCTGATGTAGTTTCATCCACCATGCGTTTAGTAATTTGAACACTGTTTTAGCTTCAGCTTTTGATAAGAAAAAGACTTCATGGATAAATTCCTCTGTTCTGTCAGCAGTTAAGGCTAATCTATGGTTCAAGAGATACAGCGTAGATAAACTTAGACCAAAAATAGGCAATAAATCGTGTTTTTGTCCCCTTTAATTTTAATACTTATTTTATTTTTAATATGTAGTATATAAAAATCTGCCAAGAAAGTACCGGGAATAGATCAATAATACACAAAATGTTTGTTATTCATCCAAATTTATTTTATCACCTTCAAAGTATGCTCCTTCAGAAACACACTTACGCCAAAGAATAATCCAACCATCAAAACATTTTTTAAACGCTGTTTCCGGAATTGAGTTCAGTTCTCGCCACGAATTATCCTTTAAGTTGGCGTCAGTTGGAAGGCGCCACTCCGAAGCTTGTTGACTAGTTTGAATGTCAAACTCATAAACCCACGTCTCGTCACCAGTAACAATATGTTTCATGAATGTTGGGTCGGAATTGACTCGTTCTAGCATGTCCTCAGCGACTCTCATTCGATTAAGTTTTTGGAGAAAATTCAGGTCTTTTGGGACTAGTCGAGCGGCAACATGTTTCATACCCAAGTGATTATTTAAAAAGGTACGGATCGAATCGTGAGATACAGAAAGTTTGGCGGCTATCTCTCTCAAAGTTGAATGAGGATTTTCAGTCACTGTTTCCTTCACTTCTGCGATGTTAGGTAACTTCAGTTGCAGACGTTGCTGATGGCCTACCAGAGCGAGGCAAATCATCCATCACATCTCGACCACTTTTGAACGCTTTGTTCCACTCATAAGCACGTGTTTTTGATAAATTTGATTCACTGTAAGCCTTCTGTAACATTTTCAGTGACTCCGAACACGAAATTCCATTGGCGATGCAAAATTTAAGACAAACTTTTTGTTCGATGTTTTTGTTTATTATGAAATTCGCAATACACACTAGATATGATAAAACTAAAAACAGCACTGTATTTAATATAAATAACAGATGCAACTGAAACTCCGCACTGAAATGGAAAACAGTTGTGCCAATCTAACAACAAAAAAAATCAAAATTTTAATTTGGAACCATCGATCAAAAATTTCCGGCCGCCCCCCTTAGATGCACAATGCGCGCCCTGAAAACGTCAGTATCAAAAAGTATCCCATATGGCATTTTGGGATACCTTTTCAACTAGTGTCATTTTAGCTCTCGGACCGAAAGCATGGTCAAGTGGTCGTATAAAAAAATGCAATAATCGACCGACCAAGCAACAGAAAAAGGATGGAATTTCTTATTTTCAGTAAGTTTAAATGTAATTTTTACCTGTGTATTGTGATATGAGCCAATTGAGCCTTATACATTGAGAAATCAGCATTAAATATTGTTGTTGGGTTTGCCTATGTAAAAATATTTATTTTGTTCTAAGTTGATGAATGGAGCGGCTATTGTTTCTAATTTTTTTTTAATTTATTTGTGGTATACAGTTGTAAGTTGTATTTTTGTAAGACATTTAAAATAACTGGTTGAGGTTTATAAAATAACTAGCTGACCCGCCCTCAATTTTATTTGCGTGGACTCTCTAATAAAAGAAAGACTACCAAAAGAAAGGAAAAGGAAATTGAAAATTTAAATTAAAAAAACCTTTAATTTATATGAGAGTACCTAGGTATTAAACATTTGGAAACGTCATATTTTCAGAACTTAGGAATTAGTGTAGGTAGTACTAGTAATATAAAACGGGTATTTATTGCGTTTATTTACCTATTGTTTTCGACGTTCTAATTTAAATAGTAGGTACTTAATAATAAATAATGCGTTCATATGACGTAAGTTTAAAAATATTCTATAAGATCCTAGTTGACTTGAAATAACGTTTTTTTTGGCCCATAGAAAAACGACGCCGAAGCCGCAGGCAGACACTAGTTCTCTTAAATTTAAAGTACTTGCCTGAAATTGTATTTTAGGTTTATTTCACTAGCTTTTGTTAACTGATTTATATTATTGTATGTGAAAATTTAATGACCCTTTTGTTTGTTGACTGTTGCGTCGCTAATTTATGGTTGTATCAATAAATAATTCGTTATCTTTACCTGAATTCAGTTGATTTTATATTACTTATGAAAATAAACAGTGTATAAATTATTTTTAGGTACCTTCCTACCTACTTATAAAATAAAATAAAATAAATTCGACTCCACTAATCTCTTGTTCCGCATGCAAAAAACTTGACAGGCTCTGCGCAAACTGTCTGCGTCAAAACAAAACGTGGACACTTTTGAGTGTCATTCTTGTAAGGTTCTAGGTATCTACGGGGGAGGCCGCATACTTGATCAATGTTTGGAACCATAAACAAATCATCCATTCCCGATACTTTCTTGACAGAATGTATGTTATTATAGCGGCAAAAGAAATTACACGCATTCTGTGCAAGTTTCAATTTTCTAGCTCTTATGGATGAGGTACATGGGATAGAGCCCTCTGTAAGACGGACAAACATCGGAGGCTTAGTAATAAGGTTTCGTTTGCACCCTTTGGGAACGAAACCCTAAAAACGTTTGCTCGCAAGTTGACCTATGGTAAAACAAATTTAACTATGGTAAAAACCTATGCCTATTAGCTAGGCTGAACTTGTCTTCCGCGACCTTGGTCCGTTTGGAGGGCGGCCAGCGATGCACAAGACAACACTGTTCATAGCCGGAACATATCGCTCAACTACCTTATATTTACCGGGTTGATTTACTTTAGTCAAGTATCTACCTACAAAGTGAGTAAGTACATTGTCTGCGCACAATCAGAATGGGACGGAACGTTGTCAAAGTTAATTCATGTTAAATTTCTCATACTATTCGCGCAGTGAAAATGGGAGCTTGTTTTTTGTAAGTGTTGGAGAGTTTTTGTTTCAGTTCGAAATGGTTCCATAACATTAAATGTTATGCATAATTTTGTGTATTTACAAATTTTATAAATACACAAAATTATGTAGTATGGAGTGTTATGAAGGTCAAAAGACTGCCATTTTAGCACGATCCTTGTTTATGCCGATATTCACTTGATTTGATAAACTCACAAGGCTCGAAATAATTAAAAAAAAACTCTTCATACGTTTGGCCGTTCTCGCTCCGCGTTTATGGTCTACGAGCAAGAAAATGCTATGCTTGCCGTAGCAAATGCTACGCGATTTGTGCTACGAACAAGTTGAGTGGGATGCAAAGAAAATGCTACGAGCTCTACGAACAGCTACGCTAGTGCTACGCGCTACGAGACAATGTCTCGTAGCGCGTAGCACTTGCAAATATGATTTGCTACGCGTTATGTAGCAAATGCTACGTGTGCTACGAACATGCTACACCAGTGCTACGAGCTACGAAATAAGTGCTACGTGTTTCGTAGTAGCTGCTACGCCATGTGATGTTGCGCTACGAATCTTGCTACAAACGCTACTTACGCATTATAATCTACGAGTTATGGAATAGCTATTCAACGCTATATAGCTAATCTACGAGTTATGGAATAGCAAGTCATGTTTTTCAACGTGAATGAGATGCTATACGCGGAATTTTGCAAGAATTGTTCAGAAATTACGATGACGAGACCGGACTCCATAGTGTATATACAACCTTATGAGCTGGCTAGTTCTAACCTTGCCTTTGTAAAGACTATTTCATAGCACGGAGCAGTGGTCGTTATTGTAAAACTTTATTATATTGATGACCTCTGGGAATTTTTTATCAGAAAATCTAGCACCATAGAGAGAAATAATAGGGAGTATACCTAGGTACTGAATAGTTTGACGACCTCTGTGGCGCAGCGGAAGGAGGTCCGCCTGCGACGCAGGATATTGCGGGTTCGATTCCCACCTCGGGTCAAATGTTGGTGGATCTAGATGTTTTCTAAATTTACTAAAAAAATACCTGTTAGGTACCTATGGTTTTAAGTTTATCAGTCATCTAGTACCCATAACACAAGCTCTGCTTAGCTTTGGGCTAGATGTTGTGTGTAAATAGTCCAGCATTATTATTGTTATTAGTAAACAATCTTAATACAGATGACTGTACATAGTATGTTACATGTTATGTTATTTTTGAGACTACCTTGAGTATTTTAACGTTAATATTCGAAATCTACCTTGCGTGCCTAGAAGCCTATAGCCAGCTCAGCCAGGCATTAAAACCTGACTAAATGTAAATTAAGAAATTATGCTATGGGCATAATAAGCGAGGTAGCCCTGAATTGTGTGAACACCATTATCATCAACGGGTACGATGTGAGAAAGTGAAGTAATTTTTAAAAATCTATAAAGCTAGATTACCACAGACTGACTCACTGACTGACTGACATAAAAACATACCTTCTCATCCACCATCAGGAAAAACAATTGTGTCAATGAGTCAGTCAGTGAATGGTAATCTAGCTTTGGTCTAAAACACTTTACTTTGGAGTTTTAGTAAAATGACTAAACTCAGCATATTTACTATACACCGTCCACGCATTTATTTCTTTGCCTGAATGAAATAATGCAATATTTCATAGATTCTGCTTCTTTTCAAGAATAATGCAAATCTATCGGCTTAAAAAATATCGGAACTATCGAGAGCTTCGTTATATATAAAGCTGACAGATTTGTGTATGAAAAATTGTATTCTTTCATCAAGCCAAAGAAGAATGAGAAATTGTGTTTTCAGATTCTTGAATCTAATGTGGTCCTTCAATAGTAACTGATATATAGCTACTACAGTACCTATAGGGTGAGTGCTGCGGGTAGGCTCTGTTTCGTTTAACCGACTTCAAAAAAGGAGGGGGTTCTATGTTCAGCTGTATTTATGTTTTTTATGTATGTTCGTCAATTATTGACCGATTTTGAAAATTCTCTCGTTATTGTATAGAAAATGATTCCGAGATGGTCGCATAAAAGCTTTTAGTTCTTGAGTGATTCTTATTTTTCCCACAAAACTAGTAAAAACAGTGTAACATCAAGGGGTTCGAAAACGCTTTTTCGTTTTTTGTAAGCAATTAAATTAAATTTCAGGTATACAAAAACCATGAAAATGCGTCGAGGAAAAACGGTTAAATTATATGGAAACACAACTTCACAACTTACCGGAAGACTAAGGTAAAATACAAAATATCCAAAAATCTAAAACTAACACAAATAGTCAAAGTTTGCAAGATCACAATAGCCAAGGTTCACATTTTTGTCATCTCAGAACACTGCACAATTTGAAAGTCGTCATTTCAATTTAATTTTGAAAACGTGGAAGACAACCGAAAACAACTCCACCATCTTGGATTTTTTGGCGCGAACTAGCACTTTTCCTGTCATTTTGCTGGTCTCATGAAATTACCAGCTAAACGGATAAAGTCGTTTTGCACTCGCGAAGGTTCTGCTTTACGGCCATGGTTTCCATATTTGCATGCGGATCACTGAAAAAAATCACTAAAATGCATCTAATTTCCACTTGTTATTGATTCTTGTTGGGCAGTATTTTTTATTTAGCACTGAAGTGGTTTTCCATTTGCGAATTTGGTGTTTATTTTTGTTTTGCTCTTAGTTTCTAAGGCTACGCGGGCCCAAGGAGGCTCGCTTACAACTGACCGTACTGTGAAGAAATGGGGTGGACCACCCCCTCCCGAGGGGAGGCTCTTAATCAAGTGGTGGGGGAATAATTTTGTTTTTTAATTACGTTGGTGCGTTCAGAAAGGAGGTTTTATGCGCCCGTTTGAGGTTACGATGCCATGTTCGATAGAAATGTAGGTAAGTCACTATGGCCCAGTTGTTATTTTTGGATTTGTTGGATTTATTTTGGAGGTCTGAAATAGGTGACGATGGTCTGAGAATTGGGTTAAGTTTAAATTGCGTATTATTTTAAGGACTTCTTAAAACGATTTTCTCTATATTTACATAAAATATAGGTAAATTTGATTATCTTGGAATAACTTTTTAATATTTTTAAACAAAAGCCTTCGCTTTGCTTCTGACTATTCCTATATTTACCTACATATTACCATATTTATAAACGTTGCTTATCTTTTTCTGACTTGAGCCAAGCTTGTAGGTACCATTTCATGGTCAGATGAAACAACACACTGCATTTTAAATGTTCAAAGACGATTTTCAGTTGTTATGTAAATCACAATGAAAATATTGTTGTACTTCTACCCACTAAAAGTTATTTGAAAGTAGACTTCGTCTAGTAGAGATCGCTCTTGAACAATATAACCGCCAATTGTCACTTTTTATAATGTTTTATTTTGTTTGAAATTTATTTTGATAAGTATGTAATAAAGAATTTTCTGTATCTTAGCCGCATCTATAAAATGGTTTATGATATTTTATAAGATTAGCAACTAATTGAATGTACTAACAGGGCTGACGTAGTCAGTGTTTGGCTAAAAGCCCTTTATAATATAAGATTTACTTAAATAAATAAATTTATGTATCTTCGAGTAGTGATTTATCTTCTACTAGTTTCTGCCTGCGGCTTCGCACACGTTGTTTCTATGGAAATGTTTAAAGATTTTTATATCCCCTGGAAACTGATTAATAAAATAAAATAAATAAAAATACCTTTATTATCCTAATACACAATACAGTAGAGAAAAATGATAAGTACTAACTAAAACTTCTGACATTTAATATAAAAATATATCCAAATAAAATTAACTTGTTCTAATCTGTAATATATTCTGTGTACGGACCGCCTAGGGCGGTAAAAGCCTTCTCCAAGTTTTTTGCCAAAGGTTTCCAGCTACTTTTCTTAGGTCTTCGTTCCATCGTCTGAGTGGTCTACCCTCCCACGTTTCTCTCCTCGAGGTGACCAGTTTGTTATAGTTCAACTGATTCTTAGGATAAAAAGTAGCCTACGTTTGATTCCAGGCTAAGAGATACGCCCGATCCGTTCAGTCGTTATGGCGTGAAGAGGTAACAAACATCCACTCATCCATTCGCATTTATAATATTAGTGTCAAGTATTTCTACTGGTTTGGAATTTTGGATACAAGATACATTTAAGTAGGATATGGCCGGGCCCGTCGTGACGTTAGAATCGAACCCTACGACTCAACCCGTAGATGTCTAGAGAGTCGACTATGTACAACTACCAGAGGAAGCGCAGCAGTTTCCTCCTGTGTATTATTCAACACCAGCAGTTAGCAACAACTGCGGGCTTTTGCCCGTGCCTTCGCATCCGTATATTCGGTATAGTATATTATAAGTAGCATTTTATCTAAGTTAGGCTACTTTTGTAGTAAATGTCCGCAAAATTTCATCTTCTGTTCAGTGGTTTTGAAGATCTTAGGTAACAAACTCTGCTGTGCTATTACGGTAAAATGTTCCATTCAATGGATCGCCATCCGAAGAGACTGGGTATAAGCAATTCCGGTTTCCATCACATGGTACAAAAACAAATTATACAACCAATTTTCTGGCTGGATTGACCCGACCGACGTCGAAGCTGCCAACGTATATATATATCACAAATGTGTACGTCATATCTCATAATATCTCAATTGTAATGTTTTATTTTATTAATTTGTTAATACTGTTCCTGATCGTCAAAATTCATACTTATGTTACTTACACTAGACCTTGTTTTGCTCGACTAAGTTTTATTCAACTTCATCCTCAACAGCCTGTATTGGTTCACTGCTGGACGCATGCCTCCCCCTGATAAGCGCCTTATTGGCTTTATGTCATGGGGGTGGTGCCCATAATCCCCACGCTGGGGAGGCGGGTTGGGGATCGCCGTTCGGTGGTAGAATTGTTGCAGGGGGTGCTGCTGCCCGCCCCCGGTGGATATCGCTTAGTCGCCTCTTACGACACCCGCGGGAAGAGTTGGGGTGGTGCAAATTCTAAGCCGGCACCACACAGCCAAGTTTTATTACTACAATGTATTTACTGTAATTATAAATCAAAATTATTGTAATCGAGCAAAAAAAAAATATCATTCTTTATGACAATAGACTTTAACTTAGGTTATATCTTGACGTAGACGTTAAAATTTCCGTCGTCAATCGGCTTCACCCACCAGAAGGTTGTATGTATTTTTTTTGTACCATATTGGAAACTGAAATCGTTAATACGTCTTCCCGGATGGCCCATTCAATGAGTATCGGAGATTTTAGCTTAATCGCACGGCTGGTTTACGTGAGGCACGTAGCAGAGGACATAGGGGTTGCTGATGAGAAGGGAACAAAACATCCCTTTGGGTACATTATACATTCCGTTCCGTCGAGCAATCACTTTACATGTAGGTACCTAGGTAGGTATTGTGTAAGGTGGGTCAGTTTTCAGTTCCAGCTAGACCTTAATGACTTTGCTTTTCCTTGGCTTCGATTTATAACATCAGACATAACAAATTTAAATGAAATCGCGCCTTGATTCATGTTATAGATTTTTCAAGTTTCAAGTGTTTTATTGCTTTCATGTTGTACAAAGATCTTAAGAATAGATTACAGCAACATACATGAGCCCCGGGTGGGGCACTGTAAAATACCTACATCATATTATTTGCTCTTGTGAGCAAAACTTTAAATATATATTA
Organism: Eupithecia subfuscata; assembly: GCA_963564075.1. NCBI lineage: Eukaryota > Metazoa > Arthropoda > Insecta > Lepidoptera > Geometridae > Eupithecia > Eupithecia subfuscata. Next base: position 818,315 of record OY751123.1, read on the forward strand.
CTATAATTCTATTTTACTTTTACATAAACTAAATATTTAAAATACCGTTGAACTTATAACTAAAACAACGTAAAATTATCCATGAAAGAAGGGCATAGAAGCTTTTTTAATTAGGAATGTTTTTAATGCCTTTTTGAATTTCAAAAGGTCACTTTCATTTTTTATATTTTGAGGAATATTGTTGTAAATTCTAATTGCCAGCATGTGCTCCGGAATGAAAAATCTGAAGTTTAGAAAATGGGACGGCTAATTTTCTATGGGGGTGAAGATTTTGAGGGCGAGAGTATTCTTGAAATAAGTTCATATTTTTCCTAAAAATATGCTTATTTCTCAAATATATTTATATTTTATATACCGGTGAGCGTTACAATATTTTCGTTGATAAAGTGGGGTTTGCAGCTTTCCAGATACATAGATAATGCTTTATTCAGAAAAACTTATATCTAAAACAGTATGGTTAAACGTAAAAGAATTGGCGGCCTTATCGCTTTTAACGATTTCTTCTAGGCAACCAAAGATTATGCCGTGCAGACAGTTTTTCTGCCTGTTCTGACGGTATCGTTGGGTTTGCCGGATGACTTGATTCGCACAGCTTTAATTGTGCTGGTGTGTAAATGAGGAGTCTTAAGGCCGCTCCGCTAAAAATTGGCCAAAGTCATCATCATCATCAACCTTTATTAGTCCGCTGGACATAGGCCTCCCCTAATGAGCGCCATAGCGCCCTGTCTTCAGCTTGCCGCATCCAGCATCTGCCAGCAGTCTTTCGCAGATCGTCATCCCACCTGGCCGGAGGGCGTCCTACATTACGTTTGCCTATTCGCAGTCTCCAAGAACACGTTAACCCCATCGGTTGTCGGTTCTTCGCAAGACATGGCCGGCCCACTGCCACTTCAGCTTGCAAATTTTTTGGGCTATGTTGATAACTTTGGTTCTCTGTCGGATCGGATGTATTCGTTACGAATCCTATCCTTCAGGGAACTCCGAGCACAGCTCTTTCCATAGCTCGCTGAGCGACTTTGAACTGGTGGACCAGCCCTACCGTGAGTGTCCACGTCTCAGCTCCGTAGGTCATTAAAGAAAGAAAGAAAGAAAATTAATCATGACGGGTAGCACTGATTGAAAACTTTCGTTTTCAAGCATTGCGGTATGGATGATGAAGATTAGTCCAGTCATATTAGAGTTTCACCTGTCAATTCCGAGCTAACCACTTGGAAGTTCGTATATGCCTTCATTTTGGCGTTATAAACGTTGTCTCAAAAGTCAAATAAAATATCGTGTTTGTTTCGTTGTTTAAGGTCAAATGTCCCAAAAATCTGATTTTCGCAATTATTTTGATTTCTATAGCTCCAATGATGTTGTATAGGATTCTGCTTTACTCTTTGGGTTGTAGTTTGGTTGGAAGAAATAAAAAATATTCGCTCCGTAGTTCTCTACGTTTAATAAGTGAGTGATGACATAAGAACCACAGAATATCCTAAACAAACAAAAGGCAAAAATACTGCGAGTGTGCTTGCTATTAGAAGAGAGTAGGCGCTCGAGCTGATATATTGATTGACATATGATTGACATATAATAAGAAATTTTGTAGAGCATAAAATTAGCAACAAACTTTGTCCCTAACATTTTTTCACGCGTTTAACCGTTTTTGAGATAGCGACCGCGCAACCACCTGCTTGGGTGACCCTGCAAATGATGATGCTGGCACTATAGAAGCAGCAGAATATTCCATCTCCTATTTTTTCCTTCTCTGTTTGTCCTATGCTTCTCGCATGCAAAGGGTTGGACAATGTGTTTAACCCACAGGGTGTGTGTGTAAAATGATGAGATCAAAAAAATACTAAAAATCGTATCGGGCCGTGAAAGTATCCTCATAATCGGGTACATTAATGTAATTGAAAACTTCTATTATCCACGCCGGGATGCCGCTCCTATATCCGACGAGCTGGTGCCTGTAGGTACCGTTAGTTACACTACTCAATATGTTTATAAGTACTTTGAAAACTAATAACGTGTATTTATTTATTTTTTTACAAGAAAAAATAAAAAATTTGTAAAATCGCCGACGTTTATTGACTGAACAGATTTTCATGAAACATGGTAAGAACACTCGGGATAAAATTATCTGCCGCAGCGTGCACAACATTTTTGCCCAACTAAACTAATCTTATTAAAACAAACACTAAAAAATTGTATAGGTAGGTAAATTTTAGTGCAGCCGACTGTACCACTAAAGACTTTTTTTATACATTACGTCTTTGACCTATCTATCTGGGCCGAAACAATACATTTGAGATTCGAACGCAATAAAGTTGATTTCAGCTGTTATTCTCTGACAGAGCGCTATTTGTCTAACGGCAGTCTTTCTGCGTTGGAATATAGGGCATCTCTTTCTACATTATGCAAAGTGAGCGAGACTACAGACAACGATAGATTACTACACTGCAATAAACACAGGACTAAAAATGGAACACATTCTTAATCCTGTCAAGGCAACATCTAATTTGAAGTGACGGAACCGTGGTCCCACTGGTGGGACAAAACTTTTTCGTGGTCCCACCAAACACACACTTGACCGTCCACATCCTGGGGGGGGGGGCGGTCAACCTTAACTTACTCCTAACGAAGCCCGTCCAACCCCCGCGAAGCGGGGGGGGGGGGGGGCGGATTCGTGACGACTCTGTGACTGAAAGGGTGTGTATATATATAATTGCACCCAGAGCTATATGTTGAACGGTCAAGTATGTGTTTGGTGGGACCACGAAAAAGTGTTGTCCCACCAGTGGGACATCGCAGTGGGACCACGGTTCCGGAGTGTAATTTGACACTAATGTTTTTTGGTCATTATAGTATGGTCATTAGACTTATAGGTACTAATGAAGTTGAAGTTGAATATATGACCACAACAAATGAAACATAGTCATATTAAGCCCCTTTTGACACCATGCCTTAGAACTATTTCAAATCTTTGTTCCACTCCGCTTTTGTAGAACACATAATATTTACCCACGTTGTTACGGCTGGTTACGTTCAAACCTGATGAACGGAACATTTTGTGTTTATTTACAAATTACTCAATTCTATGTCAATGGAAAAAGTTGGAAATTAATAGTGAGTTGAGTAATTAAATACCTACTTTAGCTACAAACAATATTACATTGTACATCTAGGCGAGAAAGTGCCCAATTCTTATGGAGTGTGTCATTTGAGATCAAATTTGTATCAAAATCACTAGAGTAAATTCAAATTGTAAACTTAACTGTACCAATAAATACGCGCATGTCGGATTTTCACATGGTTCTTTTTCAATTATTGTTCCGAATAATTTAATGAGCGCCATAGCGGCCTGTCTGCAGCTTGCCGCATCCAGCATCAGCCTGCAGTCTTTCGCAGGTCGTCATCCCACCTGGCCGGAGGGCGTCCTACACTACGTTTGCAGAGTCGTGGTCTCCACTCCAGAACACGTCAACCCCAGCGGTTGTCGGTTCTTCGCGAGATATGGCCGGCCCACTGCCACTTCAGTTTGCTAATTCTTAGAGCTATGTCGATAACTTTGATTCTCTGTGGGATGTATTCGCTACGAATCCTTGCTGTGCAAAAAGGCTAACTATGAAATATCAGATTATCTAGAGGATAAAAAAGCTTGCGACGGGTTTTTCTCCAACTTGAATAATAACAACTAACAGGCTAAAGGTTTCTTCGTCGCTTCTTTGCTTTAGTCTAGGTACATACCGAAGCGACAGAAATAAAAAAATATCACTTTATTTCCGTGTCAGTGTGTAGTTTATAATTTGACTTTTTCTAAGTGTACATTCATTGTATATATGGAAATAAAGAGTTTTTGATTTCGATTTTGATTAAATCCTATCCTAGTCAGAGAAACTCCGAGCACAGCTCTTTCCATATCTTCGCGGCTTTAACATAGTTAAGGGAAATCAAAACATAAATGCTTTTATAATTCATATATTAAATCAGTATTTAAAATGCAAACACCATTTATTGGTGACATAGGCTAGGCATCAATATTATATTCTACAATATTCACAATTATGTTACACAAATTATTAACAAACACTAAATAATAAACATGGAATGGACACCAGCTTTTTATTTAATTTTTAATAATTCATTATATTAATTTAAATCAATTGAAAAAACAATAATTTTGACTCATCATTATCAGATATTAAAATTTTATACAGCAAAATAACAATTACAATTATTATTAGATTATTACAATAATAAGGCACCAAAATAAAATAAATATACCTACACGATGTCGATTCAGTTTTTGTAAATACTTAACTATTTTGACAGCTGTAAGTAATAAATAACGTGTAACGCATGCGATATTATCGCGCGATAAAAACGCGCCTGTAGGGGAGAGGCTTTAATTGCTGTCTTTTTAATTTCGATTGTAAAGAAACGGTTATTTTAGTTCTTTCAAATTAGTTTGGTTTTCGACAAAATTATTGCTAAAATTACTTTAATATCTATTTTCCATTTGAACAAAAGTTATATTTACAATTTAAACGCGAAGTAATTACTATTTGAAACTGAAATATCATATGAATATACAAATTTTTCAAGTGTTGTAATTAATGGATAAACTGTTGCTCCACCTTGCTTTTAAGATCTTTTTTGTAGACAGTTTCTACAATAAATTTAATTTCATTTAATTGTTTGAATGAAATACCAGAGGGATGAGTCTGGTTGACGATCGATTATCGAGACGTGATCGTTACGTTTACTTTTTATAAGATTTGGTACGGCCGCGCCTTTATCGCACGGACATGGGAACTACAAAATCCCATACAACAATGAGAACCATCATCAGAGAAATCAATCGCACTCCGGGCTCGGAGGGCCCGAGTCTATTTGACGTTAGTAACGAGACGTGACCGTGACGTCTCCGTTTAGTATGGGAGTTGCGTAGTTCTCTGTCCGCACGACAGAGGCGCTGTACCTAATTGTATGGAAATCTCTCTCTATCTATCTATCTCTCTCTATCATCTCTATCTCTAATACCTATCGTGTTCACCATTTCTGTGTTTATTTTAAACGGATTAGCTCACGCTGTTTTCGAAATGTTAAGTTTTTTTACTGTTCATGGCCCTGCCAAGTGGATTGAGGACCCCCCCACCCCGCTTCTCGGGGGTGGGACGCCTCCATGTCGGTACGCTCTGGTTAATTTGCTGTGCAGAAATTGATAGGTGATTATTTAATAATAATATCCCATTTTTAATTAGTTATTCTGATATTCGGGACGGAGACAAATCCATCAAATGAAATATCATTACAATCGGTAAAGCCGTTCTTGAGTTATACACGGTGTAACTAACACTTTGTTTTAGACAGGGTTTTTCTAAACGCCTCCTTTCAAAACCATAATTCTTAACATACAACACTAAATCCATAGATGCCAAATTACAGGCACAATTTTTTTTAATAAATTAATTCCACTTAAGAAACAGAGGAGCTAGTTTATTTGACGTTAGTAACCACTGACTCTACCATCTGGGCTCATGTACCAGGTAGCCCTGTTCACGCACCTGCATTTGGACTTGTTCCAGCGTCGTGGGGTGAACACGACCCGCGAGATGCGGAGCAACAGTTACTCGCACCGCCTGGTAACACCTAAACACAGACTTCAGAAATGTCATCGATCGGTCTGTCATGGGACCTTCCATCTATAACCGATTGCCAGTGAAGATACGTGACGCACCTTCCACGCCGATATTTAAACATAGACTAAAAAAATATTTAGCTGAGTAGGTATTCTATGATGTGCAAGAATACTTAGAAATACCGCCTTTTTAAGTTTTATTTTTATATAATTTATTATTTTATAATTAATTTTCAAATAATAATTATTTATAATTTTTTTATTGACATGTTACTAGGAGTAATGAATAAAATCTGTATTTCTGTATTTCCATACAATTAGGTACAGCGCCTCTATCGTGCGGACAGGGAACGCAAATCCCATACTAAAGGAGACGCCACGACCACGCTCGTTACTAACGCGAAATAGACTTGCCCCTCGATTTTAAAGCGAAATCTTTGCTGTATTATTTTCTCATAAATCTAGTTGTAAGTTTTCGTTAGTTTCCATGATATCGTCCATTGGGAACCGAAAACTTCCGTGTCACATATCTCTGAGGACGTGTTTCAAGATGGCGCCCTCGTTGTTTCGCGTTTGGTTGATGCCGGTGTCTAGTGTCTGGCGGAGTTCTACAGAGTCCCTGGAAATAAAAGAATATTAGGTATAATAATATTAATTTATTATTAAATCAGACGATATAATTATGTACATTTTTGATAGTGAGTTGTTTTAAAATCTACGTTAAAATACCGGGAAAGCACAATACATAAAATTTAAAAATGGATAGAACATGAAATTATTATGAAAAACTGAATAGCGTAGAAGTTGAATAAAATAATTCAATATGGCGGCTGTCCGCCATGTTGGATTATTATTATTGGATAACTAGCTGCATCATATTCTAAGATTTTTTATTTATTATAGTGCTCAATTTTTTTGCCGGTCTGAGGAAAGGATGCGGGTTCAAGTCCCGTCGAAGTTGAAACATTTTGTTGAAATATTATTTAATTTCTTAATATTTGAATTATTTGATCATCCCACGAGAACACTGCACTTACAATCTCACGATATAAGCTACCAAGTTTCATCCAAATCCGTTCAACCAGCAAAATAAATACCCCTTAATATTACCTAATCTGTGTCCCTAACGAGTTTTTAGGTTAGTTTAAATTAATCAATCAAAGCTATAGATGCTATACATACCTGAAGACTTGCGAAGAGGTTTCTATATTGTCTATGATGCTATACATACCTGGAGACTTGCGAAGAGGTGTCTATATTGTCTATGGCTGTAAACAACAGGTTGTTTGATCCTGTAGACGCGGTGGAGGGGTTACGCTTGTGAGTCGCGTCGTTAAACGTGGGGTTTGGACCTGGGGACAAAAGAGACTCTCTTGTTAGATTAGATCATCATTATCATCAGCATATTCTTATAATATTGGGAAAATAATTGGGGTAGTGTAAATTCCTTAAAATCTTTCTAAACCCCAATTATTTCTCCAATTTTTTCGCGACTTGAGGTGACTAAGGGATATCTACCGGGGGCGGGCAGCAGCGCCCCCTGCAGAACAATTCTACCACCGAACTGCGATCCCCAACCCACATGCCCAGCGTGGGGATTATGGGCACTACCCCCATAAGATAAAAGTCAATAAGGCGCTTATCAGGGGGAGGCCTGCGTCTAGCTGTGGACTATTAAAGGCCGTTGAGGTGAGGGAGGTGAGGGCCCTAAATAGTGTTTAAAGTAATGTAAAACAGTGTGTGACTCAATACAAGTAACAATAACTTATCTAAGTGCTCCTTTGCGTTGCTATAGTTGAAAATAAACGAAGTGAAATCCAAACGTCTTTCTATCATCCACAAATTCCATAGCATAGTTGATGCTTGGCGAATTGGTGATCGCAGTGGAGGTGTTAAACATACACCTGTGGAAGCTGCCCTTCCTATGGTAGGTTCCCTTAGTCGACTCTAACGACCTCCACGAGGTGAATCGGAGGGGTCGAATCTCACGCCGACGCTACTGCCACGTCCAGTTGGCTCACTTAAGGCGAATAGTAGGGTGGATAGTGGCGCCACTACATATTTAATTTTATAATTACGTTATACAAAGGAATTATCAATAAATCGGACCGCGCGTAGACGATATCTATCATATGCTTTTTTTAAATGTATCTTTAATAGTTTTGTACTGTATTATTTAGGCAGATACTTGTTTCAAGGGTTTAGTTCCTATTGGTGGCCACCAAGCTCTCCAAACAAGGTTTTTGATTGAATAACACAAAACAAAACTATTACAGATACATTAAATAAAAGCTTGTGATAGGTATCGTCTACCAGCGGTCTGATTTGTTGATAATTCCTTTGTATAACTTAATGATTAAATTAAATATGTAGTGGCGCCACTATCCACCCTACTATTCGTCTTAAAACACATTTCTATATCTTTACTCACCAGTAGTGGAGCTCCGTCTGCTAGGTCCAGCGCTGGGCGGCGGCAGCGAGGGCGCCACTCGCGGCGTGGACTCTGTCTGCAGGAACTTCACGAACTCGGCCGCCAGGCTGTCTGGCGCAGGCGGTCGGGTGAGACCGAGCTTGGCGCATTCTTGCTGGTTGAAGTCTAGGACGGTTGATAGGATCCGGAGGACTTGGAGTCTGGAAGTGAAAGTAGACTTTATTGTTGTGGGAAGATTTTAATTCGTCGACTTAATGTTCGAAAATGACAGTAGACGTTATTACTGTGAGAAAAGGTTCAAATTTGTATCTCAATGTCGGGAAAAATTAACATAACAAATAATATTAACATAAAAAAAATCAAAACAAGCTTTATCAAAGTGCTTGGGAAGACAAATTGAACGAGCCCAAAGTCGTTTTGTTTAGAAGTTCCTATGGCCACCATCTGTCTCCAAATTTGCATGGCGAGAGATTGATAGAATCGTTTCAACCTTGACACTTTTGACACGCGTCCCTCCATGTGTTCTTTCATCAAAGGTAAAATGCTAAAATATGTCATTACAATCCAAAACTCGGATTTCCACCGAAAGGGAGCGGGAAATGAGAGATGAGTCAATGTTAATTTCAACGCTTTCTGCTCGCTCAGTCCTTTCCGCTCGAGTATTTATTGGCGGTAAAACAAGTATGTAGTTTAGTCTTGCGAGTTAAACAGGGTCCGCTCCGCTCGCGGTGGAAACCCAGCTTTATGGTCAAGCGATTAATTTTGCGGTGCTTACACATGGGCCAGACGATACTGAGAGAAATGCCCAGGATTATTTATATATTTATAGTAACACTTACTTGCTATTAGCAGCCGTGAGTACATAGTTGATAATGAGGTTCTTGACCAAGTTCTTGTCCACCTTATCTTGCTGGTTGGATATCGCGTTGTAGTACCTCTCTTCGGCCGCCGCCACTGATGTTTGCAGGGTTTTCACTGTTACAGTCATGTGGGTTTTGAAATTGTTATGGTTATTACGAAAAAGGTCAAGCATAAATCATCGACCCTATTTTTATAGGACAAGAATGATTATTTAACAAATAAAAAAATAATGCTGGACAATCCACACAGCGTTATCTAGCCCCAAGCTCAGCAGAGCTTGTGTTATAGGTACTAGATAACTGATATACGTAATACAATATAGTACATAGATCGATATTTTTTATTCTACATAGAAACATCCAGAACACCCGGAGCAAATATCTGCAGATCGTACAAACATTTGTCCTGAGGCCGGAATCGAGCCCGCGACCTCCTGCGTCGCAGGCGGACCTTCGCCCGCCGCGCCACAGAGGTCGTCCAAGGGTGATCGTTTCGGTTTGGAGCGGATTTTTTGTGTGGTTTTATATTTTTTCTGTTTCTACAAGGAATAAAACTAATGGAGAAGAAATTTGCCGCTAATTGTAAACCCTTTTCTATGTACCCGTGATAAAAAACGAACTTCGATTCAATAGTATTTTGGGAGCATTTGGGAAAATGTTGATTTTGATTCACAAAACAGGAAAAACAGGAAATTTGCCGCAAATTACTTTTTCGCTAGTTTTATTCATAAAACTACAAAATAATCTGAATCTCGCGGCAACTCGATACGATCAACCCGGAAAGTAAAAGCTTTATCTGATGTTGAAAGAAAATGACGGTACTCATCGTCATTTTCTTATAGCGATGTTATTTAGATAATTAAGTTATGTTGTTTTTTGTTGTATTTATGTAGTAATTAGGTAAGTCTTTTAACGGACTTTCCTCCTTTAACAACATTGTATAAGTTTGTACAAAAAATATTACTTTTCTTTTAAGAAAAAGAAGAGTAGGTAATATTTTTTGGTATCCAACGGGTTAGAAGTAAGTACACATGGATTCTTGTCTAGGTTAGAATAGATAAAAATTACTAACTTAAGAAACAAAAGCAATAACAAAACTACATGCAACAACTTAACAATAACAAAAATTACATTTAATATTAGAAACAAATAAGAACTAGTATTTACAATTGAAACAATTGAGCTACTGCAGACTGTTGCAAACAATCTACCGGTAGCTCAACTGACAATTTACAAACACTATTCAGAAGAAATATTTCAAATCGGTTATAAAATCTAAGTAATACCGTAAACAACTGAGCATTAAATAAAAAAATTAAAAAACATCTTGAACATTCAATTTAAAACTAAATTACTTATTGATATTATAAACTCTTTCTACTCTATTCAACTTTAAACAATAGCTAAGAGTCGTATGTCTGTATTATTTTGTTAATTATCAGAATGAACACAGAAAAAAACACTTCGTAGCCATTGCTCTAAGGTCCAATTTCTCCTTTGCAATATAAGATAAACTCAGTTTAGCGCTTTGAGGCGGATGTATGCCGCACACTAGCGCCGCCGCCGCCTATTTTTACTTATAATTACGTTAAACACAAGAATTTTCAAATATCCAAAGTACAGTTTGTGTTACCTATCCTAAGATTTTCTTTAATCCCTCTGATATAGTTTAGTTTCGTATAATTTAGACAGAGAAGCAAAAACAGAGTTCGGTGGCCACCAAGAGCATCTTCGCTATTCTGCATAGAGGAATTAAAAGAAAACTATTTTATGGGCATTAAAATAAACCTTATGATAGGTATCATAAACTGATCAATGGACTCTTAAAAAATCCTTTGATTAACGTAATTATAAGAAAGAAAAGGCAGCGGCGCTAGTTTGAGGCATACAAGCGCCTTAAAGCATTCCAGCTCATTTCATCGACGTTGATCCGATTCAAGCGCTAACCCGAGTTCAAGATCTGTCATGTCACATAATACGTATTACGAATTTGAACTCAATCAAGCTCAACTTAGTTTTGTTGACCTTAGTTTTGGCAGCAAACGGTGAAGTTGGGCCTAGGTTGACAGATTTTTATGAGGGGTAAATACACATAGAAACTAAATCTACAATCAACTCTTACCATGCAGCTACAAAACTTCTGGCAGTCGAGGCACGTTGAGTAGCGCACACGATCTCAAAGTATTAATCAGGGACTGGGCAGGGGGCGCCTCGCCACTGCACTCACGGCTTTTCTCACGGAAATACTACTGACTGGCGAAGCCTTAGAGGAAATTTCGCATATATTTGAAAAATTTGCGAGAGTCGGTAAAAGATATTGCTCGAAAATAATTTCATAGAAACTGTAGACATGTCTTCCCAAAAATTTTTGTTCTAGTAAAAGTTACACAGAAATGTATCAAATTTGTCAGCCTCATATAGATGTATACTCTCTTTTTGTCTTTGCTTTTATCAGAAAGAATATCAATACATTCATAAAATCTAAGCGCATTTTAAAATGTTTTTACTCATGCATTCCGCCTTTGGTTTACATACCATTTTAATTAATTTTTTCCAATAATTCCTCTTTGGTTTACAAACCATCAACAGCAGAGATCACATGATACTCAGCGAAGTCACAGTGATTCAGGCCCCCGTTTCTATTCCACCAGTACCTGAAGTAATACTCAGAGACAATGCCGCAGTCTTCTAGTTTGGTGTTCTACTGTAGGGGGCGTACGGAACAAGAAGGTTGGTTTTGGAACTAAATCGAGGAAATTTGAAGACACGTCTTGAAAGATGATGATTTAGCCTTCTTTTCCTTTGACACAGATTCGCGCGAAATACAAATATTCTGGCGGTTTCAAATATTTTTTGCGATCTACAAGGAATTTAAATAGCGGAAAAGTAGTTAATTAAACAGCAAGGTTTTCAAACCTGGAAATTTAGTTCCAATAACAACAACACAAAAAAACAAACAATCAAAATGCACAACAAAATGCAACAAACAAAAATAAAACAAACGTAAAAAAACAGGGACGTCACGATGTAAAGGCGCACCTCGATCAAACCCCATATGGTAATCTGAGTGTGACGCGGTGGCTGTCAGCAGTGACAGATGACAGCTGTGACAGCTGACAGCTAGCTGCCGCGGTGGGTAAAGCCTCACAGTTACCAAATGAGATTACACCGAAGCAGGCAAAGCTCCTGATTGCAAATGAAAACTAGAAAAATCCTTTATTGTCAAGTAACTAAAAATATGTTTTTTAACCGACTGTATTTATGAGTAGTACGTTCGTCGATTTTTCCGACCGTTGTGGAGCGATTGTAATAATTATTTTGCTATGCTTGTATCTAGTATAGTATTATAATATCTGTGCTTGTATGTATAAATAATTATCCCAAGATGTTCCCAAAAAAAATGTATTCCCGGGGAATTATTATCTATCCCACAAAACATAAAAAAAGTGTAAATATTAAGGAATTCGAATTCAGTTTTAGTTTTTTTCAAAACAATCAATTTTTTTTTCAGTTTATCATAATCAACGTATGCTAGTCTATTTATAGATAAAGGCGTTCCCAATGAGTGCCATTGCGCCCTGTCGGTTCCCTCGGTTCCTAGGTCCCTCGGTTCCTAGTAGTCGGTTCCTAGTAACTTAAAATGTCAAATCATAAACTAAACAACACAACAGTCAAACAATAAAAAACAACAGTTTTGGCAGTCGCATTACATTCATTCATTTACAGATTCAAAATCATAGTGCCGTATTATGAAAGCTTGCCCAATGCCCAGTCATCGATCTGTGCTTGAGTAGCTCTTCTCTATGAAATAAACGTCACTCAAGTTTAGAGCTGAGCAATTTTTCATAATACGGGCCTTGGTGCTATTAGCTTTTCTGTGCAGTTTACAGGAAAACTAAACGTTAATATTGTAGGAGAACCGTAGACTTTAATTAGGTCTAGATTTTAATGGTGGTATTACAGGCATCAACCGTAAGCCTTATGTCTTACGGTTGATCGTTTCTGGTTAAGGAGAGATTCAATTGTTTTGCGGTTTTAATTTTTTTCTATTTTCTACAAGGAATAAAACTAACGGGAAAGTAATTTGCCGCAAATCGTATTTAATTTTCTATGAATTCATGATAAAATCAACGTCAATTTAGTTGTATTTTGGGGAACATTTGGGATTATTTTGATTTTTAGCCCAAAATCATTTTCAAATGCTCTAAAAATACCTACCAGTGAATCGAAGTTAAATTTGTCATAACATTATTAATAGAAAATGGTGAAATGGTATTAATACAATTTGCAACAAATTATACTTTTTCGCTACTTTTATTCCTTGGAGAACACAAAAAAAACAAGAAAGTTGAATCTCACGCAAACACGAAACAATCAACCTGAACACCTATGCCTCAGATTTTTACCTCAAATACAAATTACTAAGACTAGTAAAGTCATAAATTGACTTGGCAACTGCTTGTAGTAAATATATGATCGATCTACTTGTAGTAAATATATAAATGTAAAATGCACAGAAAAACTAAAAGCACTGTTCGAATCAACAACTACAAAAGCGAAAACTAACTCAACTATACACAAGCGACATCTTTCAACAAACTGAAGCAACAACTAACATATAACTTACATTCTCTCTACTCTACGCCTGTGTTGTATCGGAACCGACTGTATACCAAGTGGTAATCTGGGGTAATATCGCCCAGAATTACCAGCTGATATTTAGTCGGAGGCCGATGTTTAGTTGACTTTTTGATGGTGGATGTTGACTATGGAAGCTTAGTATAGATTTACACAATCGAGTCATAAAATACACGTAAAAATGGCGCTTACAAAGGGGTTTTAAGATTTTGGTCCTAAAATTGCGACCACACTGTTTTTTTTCTTCAAAATCGCACGATAAAAGTTGTATTTTTGGATAGAGGAAACTTATACAAATAACAAAATGTACCATAAAATAATGTCATAAAGCGTCAGATTTCTGAGATATTGATATATGAAGAAAAAAAATGAGAACTATAGGTATTTTTATCTGTGAATGTCTCAGAAGTCTGGCGTTTTAGGACAAAGTTATTTTTATTTGTATATGTGTAGCCTCCATCCTAAAATCTTCAAACCCCTTTAAGCGCTGTTTTCGTTACAAGTTGTCAAAAAGTGGATGGAATCTATACACCAAAGTCAAAGTCGGCGACACAGTCTGGCGGGTTGGTGTGACATATAGTAGTATGTATATGTAGGTAATCGACCGTATTTTGTCCAATTGTCGGCAGCCTTTCGACTTTGGTGTGTCGACTCCATAAGTACTACATCTATGGTACATTTATTCAATGTAGTAACTAGAGATTAAAAACAAAACTACGTCCGATTCTTACCAAAATGGAGAGAAAAAAACAACCAATCAAATCTCGAATATATGACGTGATGGTCATGTGAAGTTATTTTGATACCATGCTATTGGTTGCTTTTAAATCGTCTCTATTTTGGTTCAAACCGGCCTAAAATTGATATCTTCTAGGCTCTAATATTCTACCACATTAAAAAACGAGCTAAATCTATCAACAAATCAATAAATCATCTCAATAGTTAGGGTAAGGTAATGCACATTCGCATATTAAGACATTTCTAAGTATAATCGAGCAGAAAAAATGTTTAATAGCACACATTTGGACCATAGAATTTGCGCAAAAAATAATGAGCCCCTGAACGTAGCCTAGGATTAAAAATCGCGGTAAACTTGGAGGCCCCTCTCGATGCTATTCGCCTTAAGGCGAATAGTAGGGTGGATAGTGGCGCCACTACATATTTAATTTTATAATTACGTTATACAAAGGAGTTATCAAAAAATCGGACCGCGCGTAGACGATATCTATCATAAGCTTTTTTAAATGTATCTTTAATAGTTTTGTACTGTATTATTTAGGCAGATACTTGTTTCAAGAGTTTAGTTCCTATTGGTGGCCACCAAACTCTCCAAACAAGGTTTTTGATTGAATAACACAAAACAAAACTATTACAGATACATTAAATAAAAGCTTGTGATAGGTATCGTCTACCAGCGGTCCGATTTTTTGATAATTCCTTTGTATAACTTAATGATTAAATTAAATATGTAGTGGCGCCACTATCACCCCTACTATTCGCCTTAAAGCTCAAATACGTGCCTGTGAAAGCTACAACGATTTATTCCGAAAGCTCAGTTTAGCGCACATCAACAACCTCAAGTTAAAAACTAAAGTCCAAAAAAGGAGCATCGAAATCAAATCCCTCATAATTTAAGTGCCAAGAAAATCAACTCCCTCAAATTAAAAAATGCCTATGAAATCTACTCCCCCAAGCTGGAAAGTAAAACTGACCTTGCTCCTTCAAATCGTTCATCTGCGCACTCTTAGTTTCCAGCTGATCGCCGAGGCGACTGGCCGCTTGGAGGCCTGCCTTGGATTCTTCTAACTTGGTGTTCAGTCGAGATATCTCGCCTTGGAGAGTTGTGTTCTGTTGTTTTATCTCTTCCATCTTGTTCCGGATTTTCTCTGTTGCTGCTTCGATTTCCCGTTCTTTTTCTGGAATCAGAATTCATCGTTTATTTCTTTAGGCTTGGTGAGATTACGATCTGCGAAATACTTAATGCGACTAATGACGACCTCTGTGGCGTAGGGGTGAAGGCCTAAAAGGTTGCGGGTTCGATTCCGCCCCGGGACAAATGTTTATACGATGTGCAGATTTGTTTTAGGTGTTTTTATATGCTTAGTAAAAATATCGATCTATGTAATTGACCGAGCGAGCAAAGTGAGCAAAGCGTCTCTGCATCAAGTCTAGCAAAATTTGCGTTTCTATCAGTATGTCTGTAATCCTCTAAAGGACGTATTGAAAATAGCCTGTTATAAATAACTTTAGTAATAAGTAAATTATTGGTTAAAAAAGTAAGAGCTCGCGAGGTCTGTTCGGAGAATTACTAGTGTATCGTATTAACACTTTTATGGCCCAACACGAAAATGTCTATCAGCACCACCTCATCGAGGCGGCGTGCCTTTCCGGGTCGCACCATCGAACCTGGGCAGTGAATGCGTTTAAGTATATCAGTTATCTAGCACCCATAACACAAGCTCTACTTAGCTTGGGGTATATATATGACGTGTGAATTGTCGAGCATTATTTATTTATTTTAAGTTAGTATGCTGTAAGTGGACTTACCCATCTGGAATTGCTCCAGCACAATCTGCAGGTTGGTCAAGGCAGCCTCGCTGCGTCGCCGAGCGTCGTCAGCCGAGCTGAGCCTTGCCTGAGCCTCCTCGCGTTGCTTTTCCAGGAGTTTGATCTGCGTGCGAAGGGTTTCCACCTCTTGATTCGCGCGGATGCTAGAAGTTAAGTTATTTCGTCATGAACTTTCTATTTAAATAACCAGCCGATAACATCCACTGAGTATAGGCATCTTCTTTTTCTTCTCCTGGCTGTCTTGTGCCAGCCGAATTCAATGATTTACCATGGAATGGGGTAGGACATAGCTCATTTTGATTAACAGTAAATTAAAATAAAAAAAAACGAATTTGACATAAGAATGTATGTACATACGTAACAATTTCTTATTCCTGTATGTAGCTCAGCGAAGCATCGGATCTTACCTTCGACACATTTTAATAATTCGCTGTACATAAAATTTACTAAAAAATGATTTTATGTAATTGTTTTACATATTATTTTTTTATTGTTATATTTAACTGATAGAGCTAAGACTTTCAAGGCAGCGTCTCGGTCCTAAGCTGCCTCTCGCTAGTAGCGTTGAGTTTGCACAGAACTGAGAACTGAGAAGACCAAACTCCCGCGCTAAACTCTCTTCCTCATCTGCTAGAGGGCTACAGAGGTTTATAAAAGTTACAAGTAAGTACATACCTGTTGCTAGTATAAACAGTGCTAGTCTGCTTTGCCCGTTCTTCGATCGTGTGTAACCTCGTCTGACATTCCGTGAGTTTCTGCTCTGACGTCATCAACTCCTGCGTGTAACTCTCCTCCGTTTCTACTAGATGGCGTCGTAGTCGTTCTAACTCCTTGGCTGAGTTATCTTCTTGTTCTGACAACTGAAGTGACCAAACGAATAGGTATTATAATTGAGAAAGAAATTTTGTGTATCTGTTGCCTTTTATGATAATTTGAATATGCCTTTTGTGATCATAATTTTTTTTTCAAGACGAAGGATTATGTTCTGGGAAGGACATGCTTTTTAAAATAATAATTATTGCAAACGCAATACGAGCTTTGGCTCGCACGCTCGTGTTTATTTATTTATTCTTAAAAAGGCGCTAAGCTTTTGGCTTTAGTCGGCCCTACGTCCCCTACATCCCTTCTAAAGGACTGGGTCTTTTTATGACATGTGAAACACAACAATAATAATATCTCGTGGAAAAAACTAGACGTTTTCTTAGCACAGCTAGGCTATGATCATAGTTCATGGCTGGTATTTAAGGTAAATGGCTGATAAGGAGCTGAGAAAGAAACAAACATCCCCGGTAACGCAAAACTGTAAAAGATAAGGAAAAATGTCATGTAACCTTATCAGGAATCTAATAAAAAATACACCCAAATACCCACGACGACTACCTTCAATAATATCCTGCTCATTCTATGATAATTGTGATCTTTACACGACAAAAAAAATGCCTCATAGTCATCATTATCATCATCATCATCATCGGCCCGTATTCGTCCACGGCTGAACATAGACCTCCTCCAAACGACGCCACGAATAGTGGTCCTCAGCTGCCTCCATCCATTGACTTCCTGTGACGGGTAAAATGTCGACGGTCTATCGAGTGGGAACTTTTCCGACATCCTTCTGTGCGTCATCATTATATCACATCACCCCACAAACTTCTAGTGCTGGACATAATGCCTCCCCCAGAACGCCACAAATTGATCGTAAGCCTCCTTTATCCGACGACTCCCCGTGACCGTTACAATGTCGTCAAAACATACCTCAGCTGTTATTAATACAATATAGTACTGAACAGATCCAAGAAAACTTACCTGTGCCTTTTCTGTCGCCAGTTTCTTTGCCACCTCCAGCTGAGCAGTCAGATTGCTTTCAACAGCATCACATTTCTCAGTTAAGTTCCGTACAACTTCACCTGCGTTCGCTAACTCTACCTTCAGTCTTTCCATTTCAGCCGTATTTTGGTTCAGAGTTTTTATTATTGAATCTTTCTCTTTTAGAGTAGTTCTGAGGTTCTCACAATTTGTGCAGTTCGCGCTTGCGTTTTCATTTTGCTTGCCTTGCTCTTCTATATGGAGTTTGTAAGCGTTTTCTCTTTCTTGCAGGACTTGGTTCAATCTTTGTATTTCTCCGTGGTATAGCATGCTTTCATTGTGTTTCGCATTCAAGTACTTCAAAAGTTCTGCTTTTTCGGACGCTGCGTTATCAATGATCGTTTTGTAATCAGCTCGCAGCTCTTCTAGCTCTTTGATGTTTTCTCGCAATTGGTAAATAGTTTCATCAGTCTGTTTCCCGCTTTTTTCGTAATCAGAGATTGTATTTTCGTGCCTAGTAATATTATTTTTCAATTCCGTGATAAGTTTGTCGTGTATGGTTATGTCGTGTTTCAGTTTTATAACCTCTTTTTCAGCTGTTTCCTTTTCTAAAATAAGATGTGCATAGTCATCGTTTTGATGCACATTTTCTGGTGTTTTGTTTCTTTCTTTAATTTCAATAAGGGATTGGTTAAGTTCCTTGATTTCTTTATCTTTATTTTCTATTGTTATTTTTAATTCTTGCGCATTTTCAACGAGTTTAGATATTTCAGAATCTTTAACAACGATTTCTTGTTTCAATGTGTCTGCTTGGTCGCTTATTTTACGAGTTATATTTTGGACATTTGTTAATTCGTCTTCAACAAGTCTGGATCTTTCTTCGAGCTGACGCGTGAGTGATTCAGTATTTTGTTTTAAACTTTCGATATTTTCATCTTTTTCACGCAGAGATTGCTTTAAATCGGTCACGGTTTTATTGAAACTTTCAATACTTAGCTTATTATCACTAATAGTTATATTCAATGCATCGATAAGTTCATCTTTTTCATCGATATCCTTTAGTAATTTTTCAAATTCTTGCTCCAAATTAACGATCTTAGCGTCTGTGTTAATAAGCTCTGTTTCGAGTTTCATATTTTTTTCTTCAAGCTGTTGCATGTTTGATTTTAGCGTATCGACTTCGTTATGAGAGTCCGTTTGACTTTTAATTGACACTTGATTCAAATCTGTTTGATTGTTTTTAGTGTCTTGATTTATTACGTCTGTTTGATTGTTTTTAGAATCCTGTGTTATATTGGTTTTTTCTTTAAGTTTTTCAATTTGTACTCTGAGCTCGTTATTTACCCTTTGGGCCTCTAGTATTTCAGCTTCAGCTTTCGTTAATGATTCGATTAAGTTAGCTTTTTCATACTGCAATTTATGTAAATTTTCACCCTGTGCAGTAGTTTGCTCAGAAACTGTTTCATTGTTGTTTTTAGCTTCTAATAATTTGACCTTGTTTTCAAGTTCAGATTTTTCAAATTCTACCTCATTTTTATGCAATATAACTTCGTCAAGCTTAGTTTCGAAATCGTGCAATTTACTGTCTAACGCAAGTTTTAAAACTTCTAGCTCTTTGTGTGCGTTAGCTTTTTCTTCTATCGTATTTTTGAGATCATCAACTTGTTTTGTAAGTAATACTTTATCATTCTCAATGATATGATTATCGATTGAAAGCTGTTCATTTTTAGAATTGGCTGTAGCTAGTTTCTTTTTTAAGTCATCTATTTGATGGATATCTGTTTTAATTGTGATATTTTGTTGATTATGAACGGTTTGTTCAAGTTTTTCAACAGCTTCTGATTTATTTTTGCACATTTCTACTTCACTAAGCATAGTTGTATATTTCGTTTTTAAATCAGTTAAACTTTCTTGGAGAATAGTTTTTTCTTTTCTGACTTCTGCAAGTTCTGTTTCGATCTTTTTAATTTCACACTCAAATGTTTTATTTACTTTGTTACAATCAGCTAACTCAGTTTCTAACTTTGTCAAGTTATCTTCATGGTTCGTTTCTATAATGGGCTCTAATTTAGACGTATTTTTCAGAGAAGTCAGTTCAGATATTAGAAAATCGTTATTATTCTTCATTGAGTTAAGTTCCTTTTCATAGTGTTGAATATCAGTGGTTAAGAAATCATTTTCTGTAGTCAACTCATCAATTTGATCTTGTAATTGGTTGATATTATGATTTTTATGTCCCATTTGGTTTTCTAACGAATCAATATCTTTCTTAAAAGAGTTGACAGTTTTAAAAACACTTTCCAATTTGTACATCAGTAGACTATCACCAACAGATGGTATTTCTCCAACAAAATCTAAAGGAATGTCAAAGTCCACGTACTTATTGTACAACTGCATGATTTTGTCTGCTTTGACCATTTTATGATCTGCCTCACTTTGACTTTCTTCTTTTTGGCTCATGTGACGCTTCAAATCATTGATTTCTCGTTTTAAATTTTCTATTACACTCTTAGCGTTATCATCTATGTTGATTTCATCAAGATGGATTTGGTTGGCATTCCGTCTGTCTTTCAGCTCGTTCAATTCTTTTAGAACTTCATCAAACAAGTGTTTCGGCACAGTATTTTGTACCTCAGCGTTTTTAGCCATAACTTCAACGTCATGCTCTAACTTGGTAACTTGTTCTTGTAGCTTAAAAACTTCTTCGTGCAATTCTTGATTCTCTTCTTGGAATTTCTCAGCGTTTTCCCTGAGCAACGCGTATATCCTCTCTAGGTTCTGATATTTGTGTTGTAACGTTTCATAATCTGACTTCACCGGTTTCAACTCATCGATCTCTCTGGCTTTATCTTCTATCTTCTCCTGCAGCATTTTGATTTCTTCTGCGTACTCTTCGTTGACACTCTTCAGTTCCTCGTGGTCTTGTTTTAAGGCATCGAAGTTGTGAAGAAGTTCTTTCTTTAGGGATAATAGCCTGTCCATAGCAAGCTGATGTTGGTTGTCTAAATCCTCAAGGTTTGCCGTTAGATTCCTGTTTTCTTCCCTCAGCCTGCGGATTTCCTCTTCAGTGTCGGGTCTGATGTCAACTGTATCGCGTTTGAAGGCGGATATTTCGTCTTGTAAAGCTCTGATTTGTACTTTGTAGTGGCTGTCGTCCTTTTCGACTGTTTTCGATGTCTGTGGGGGCGGATCCCAGTACCAAGTGGACTCTTCCTCGTTGACGCCATTTTGTCTTGCGAGCCTCTGTAAAGAAAAGAAGACATGTTCAGTAAATTGGGCAGACTTTTTGAAACTCTTAATTATTCACTATTAACACTAAAATCACCAAGATTTAGGTTGTCAGTCACCCCTAAAAACAACAGAAATCATGATCAATGTCCCGTTTGTAGAATGTGTTCTTTTACGCCACATATTTCGCGCCTTAAAGTAAGGCGCGAAATATGTGGCGTAAGAAAAATATGGTAGTAAGTTTAAGAAGACTGCATATAATTGATTGAAAAACGCATTAGTAAGGCTTCAATCTTAAATATCACGAATGTTAAGTTAAGTACAGTACACAAGCTATATTTCAAGGTGTTTTGTAAAACATTGAAAGACAATTTACGGACAATAATCGGCGGTTCGGTCGAGCCAATGTGAAATGAAAGTCGTAAGTAACAAAGCAAACATTCGACGCGCGTCTACGAGTTAGGTCACGTGTGTACGTGGACTAAGACTCTATTTGCATGAGGATAGTCGTTCTAACTGGCGGCGAGTTCGCAAGATAGTAAAGTATGTTACACAGAATATGATTTTAAAGTAGACACGTTTTCGGGTACCCACTAAGGTGTGTACGGACTATAGTAGTGTTTCCCTGACGATGGTGATTCTAGTTTCTAGCGGCTAGTTTTAAAGATAGTGCTGGCCTGGCCAGGGCTCCAACTCTAATGAGTATAAAATGCAGATGTTAGGAGCAAGGGCCTAGGTATATTGCTGAGATTATTTTACTAAATTATGTTTTCATTCCATGCAAACCTGACTACCTACTGATAAGCTTTGGGAGGTGGTCATTGCCAATGGTTGGACTTGATATACAAAGAAGCACGCTGCGGTGTACTAGAAAACATAAGGAAAACACACAGGTAGGCATAAGATCTTGGATTTTATGGCAGGACCCTGTTGTTTTTCGAAATCAGTTTGATTTTGGCTCTTGAGTATGAATTAATTAATGAATGAGAATCAATTACAAGGTTTATGTTATTTTATTCTAGTGCATAAGCCCTCATACTCAGGTAATTTCTAAGAAAGTCACGTCGAAGTCGAAAATTTTTGGGATATTATTTGATTTCTGAGAATCATTGACGTTCTTCAGAAAATGAAAAGTCTTAGTTAGTTGATGAGGCTAGCAACATCTATTGCTAGCCTCATTAACTAACCCAATGCAAACGCGCCACGGTCACCATCGATCATACACCTTGAGTACCGTGTATTCGATCAGTGAATCGATACCCAGCGATATTTGCTTGACACTATTTGATTGTTAAGCTACTTATGAATGCTACTGAGTAGGTACTGAACTGACCTAGCCTAAGAGGAAATAGTTAAAAAATCGGGCCATCCTCGATAAAGTTATGTAAGTACTTGAGGGTTAAAAGCAACCATACAAAAAAAATATTAAAATACTAGCTTCTGCCCGCGGCTTTGCACGCGTTGTTTCTATGGAATCGTTTTGAGGTTACTTCTATCCCATGGGATTTATGGGATAAAAAGTCGCCTATGTTTGATTCCAGGGTTAGACTTACCTGTATGAAAAAAAAATTCAGCCTGATCCGTTCAGTAGTTTTGGCGTGAAGAGGTAACAAACATCTATCCATCCATCCATCCAAACTTTCGCATTAATAATATTGTGTCAAGTGATGCTGTTGAGAGTTAAAAATATCACCAACGAAATTTCTTCTGTTTTGAGGTTTGACCTCATCTTTTATAACAGGAAAATAAAAAATAAAATAATTTGAGTTATTTTGCAACTGTCTCACTCGCACCATATAAATAAATAAATAAATAATGCTGGACAATCCACACAGCATCATCTAGCCCCAAGCATATGTTCATGACGTGACCGTAGACCCGGCTGTCGTTGCTTTCATCTAAAGTAGAATGGCAAAATGGGTTTCGCTTTTGCCATGCATGAGCACGGAACTCTAAAAAGCGGTAACATTAAACTCCTGGTGAAATCGGAACAGAGTTTCAGTAGGTACCATACATAGAGAATAACCGCTCGTAATATACCTACGTACATACAATTGTGTCGTGTGCGTCTGTTTGCACGCGATACGTTATCTTCTTTACAGGCACTGAGTCAGAGGTACAAAAGTACAGTCAGCGCCACTAGAATGCAGCATTGACAGCTTCTCGCCTTTTTTAACAGATTTCGAAAAAATGAGAAGGTTCCCATTTCGTCTACGTGATTTTTTGTTTTCTCTCTCTATGCCTTCACAAGCAGCGATTAATGAAAAAAAAATACGGATGCTGGACCATCCACACATTATCATCTAGCTCCAAGCTAAGAAGAGCTTGTGTTCATCATCATCATCAACCTATATTAGTCTATAGGCCTCCCCTAATGAGCGCCATAGCGCCCTGTATAGCTTGCCGCATCCAGCATCTGCCTGCTGTCTTTCGGAGGGCGTCCTACACTACGTTTACCACCGTATAGTCGTGGTCTCCACTCAAGAACACGTTTACCCCAGCAGTTGTCTGTTATGGACAGATATGGCTTGTGTTATGGACAATGAAAGACTCAGATATCCTCCTCCGGCCCGTGTATCGACGCTAGGCAGAGAATGTGTTAAAGAAACAAGGTATTAGGATAAGTGATGGCGGAATCCATCTTCGCTTTCAATTGAATCTAAAGTAAAAGCTAAATATTTTGCAGGATAAAAAGCTTGGGACGAATTTTGCTCCAACTCGAAACCTAAAAAAGTAACTTGGTAAATAAAAAAAAATGCAGGACAATTCACACAGCATTATCTAGCCCCAAGCTAAGCAGAGCCTGTGTTATGGGTACTAGATAACTGATATACTTAATTTTTATTATACATAGAAAACATCCAGAACACCCTGAACAAATATCTGCAGATCGTCAATCGTCAAACATTTGTCCCGAGGCGGGAATCGAACCCGCAACCTCCTGCATCGCAGGCGGCCCTTCGCCCGCTGCACCACTGAGGCTTGTCCGGTTCTTTACTTTACCTAAGATTGAAATGAACAAAAAATCATCAAGTGATCACTTTATTTCCTAGTATTACTTAAGTAATTTGAATTTTGTGACGTGTCCAAGAGTCAAGTTCTAATGGAATTAAAGCACTTTGATATTTTATATTCAAACTAGCTACTGCAGCCACTTATTTCTATCCCACGGGAACTGATTTATGGGATAAAAAGTAGCCTATGTTTGATTCCAGGATTAGAATTATCTGTATGCAAATTTTCAGCCCGATCAGTTCAATGGTTTTGGCGTGAAGAGGTAACAAACATCCATCCATCTATCCATCCAAACTTTCGCATTTATAATATTAGTGTGATTGGTATTGTGTGGGAGTCAAGCTTAAAGCAACATGGTATTTAGGACTCCATAAGTCACGGCGGAATCCTTTCTTCGCTCACCATTGAATTTAATCTTAAAGTTAAACATCTTAATGCAGTCGAGTGTACAGGGGTACCGGCTAGGAGGTATTTAGCAAAGTCAAATCGAGAGTGTGGATATTGGTTCAGCTGAAGTGGGCATTTCGTTTTGGGTAAACTGAAAACTAAATGGACAGAGAAGAGCGAACATGAAATTCATTAGTATAAAGCTAGAACCTCACTATTATCACAGCTGACCTATACAGGGTGTTTGGTGGATGGTCCGACAAAAAAAATGACAGTTAGCTGGGGTCATTTGCAACACTTTTTCCTAAACTTTTAGCCTAAGACTTAACACTTTTTTTATTTTTGTAAACAATCAACGACACCAAAACTAAAACTCACTAGCTGGGCGTCGAGTTACAGATATAATAAAATTGTATATTATTGAATATTATATATATTTATTGAAGGAAGGATCTCCAATCGACAAGCAATGTAAGAACTGTTTTTGCCTAGTTCAGGCACACGCATTATTTTATACCATAGAATTTAAGATGGAACTCTTTGTTATCTTTCTAGTCCTAAGCTATTTTGAATAAATTATTTTATTTTTATTTATTTATTTTATCTATCTATATATATAAAAATGAAACCCGTTTTCCTTGGTCACGGCATCACGCGTGAACGGCTGGACCGATTTCGCTAATTCTTTCTTTGTTGTGTTTGTTATTGTCAGGAGAAGGTTCTTAGAAAAAATTAAGAAAGTTGGAAACATAAATTTCCACGGGGGCGAAGCCGCGGGGCGCAGCTAGTTCCTTATAAAAAGACGCGGCAACAGAGTGAATTTTAGGTTATGTATTAGCGGTTTCCCTGTCATACCGTAAAAGCCATTGCTAACAACGTATAGATCTTTTTGGTGTCCGAAATAAAATATTTTTATTTTATTGCATTGGAGAGCATTATTACACCGACAAGAGACTTAAATTTAAACGAATAATGGGCGATTTCATTAACAAACATTCCCCATCGAGTTGGGCTAGTGTACATGTACCTAAATGCTTGTAACTAAGTATGCCACGCTATCAACTCCGGCCGAGCACCGGCGGTAACCACACAACCTGCCAAGTGGTGCGTGAAAGGCAACAGATAAGCAGACCTGACAACGTGTGCTGCTTGCCATATACCGTGCGCACTTAAACAAAGGGATTGAGGATGACGTATCTCTCATGAAATCATAAATTTTGACTTCAACGGGACTTCAACCCGCATCCTTCCCTCATTACGAAAATGCGCTAACCAATTGTGCATCTCACATGTCTCGCGAGCAGGACAGCAAGAGAGGTGACGTCATTTTCAATCCCCTTCTATAAGTGCGCAGGCATAGAGTTAAAACACTCTGCTGCCACAGCAGAGGGATAGTGTCATGCAAGAATGTTCTTGCGGT
The DNA here is from genome assembly GCA_963564075.1 of Eupithecia subfuscata. Taxonomy (NCBI): domain Eukaryota; kingdom Metazoa; phylum Arthropoda; class Insecta; order Lepidoptera; family Geometridae; genus Eupithecia; species Eupithecia subfuscata. The sequence continues at coordinate 844,291 of OY751123.1, forward strand.
TTTGTAGCCAAAAACGAATCTATGCGTGAGTCGACAAGCATACTTACAACTGCAGTGTTTTGACGCACACAAGCGCACGTATACGAATAGGAAATTGAGACTAATTTGTCGCAATTTTTTGGCTACACCTCGTATGCGTCTACTATCATTCTAAGCCTTCTATTTATATACCAATTGTACTTCATTTCAAAATTATTCAAAAGTTCCTCCACTTTTCCCTCTCGAATGGAACGTGCATTGGAGAGAGAAAAGTGGAGGAAATTGCACCATACCGACAAGAGCTAGGCTGTTGAATTTATAATAATTGAAATTTTCTAGCGTAGTCACAAAAATCCGTCTCCAAAATTCAAAAACATACGTCTAAGGCAATTTGTACTTTGCATACCAACATAATAGTTGGTTTGGTTAGCAAGATACAAGCATATGGTCATATAGATAAAGGCAGATGTTGTTATCATAATCCGGTCCAAGCCGTATATTCGCCTAGTTTGACCCAGAAACGCGAAACAACATTGCATAGAACGAATTCATTATGACAAAGTTTGATACGATAACCGAATGAATCGCATTTTAGAATTCGTGTCATACAACGACTCTTATGACACAGTTTCATATGATAACCGAAGAAATCGCATTTTAGAATTCGTGTCATACAACGATTCCTCGGCTCGTTAGACCCGTAAAAATTGTTAACGGGTTTGGACTTTGGACATTTCAACGGGTTGTCAAAATAGCATCATGACCGACATGTTTTCGAGGTTCCTCATAAGTTTCCTCTCCTCTCCCATTTGCTAGAGATCGGGCTTTAGTGCACATTCAGACAGTAAGTCGATACATAAGAACGTTTTTAAAGGATCTTCTTCTACTAGAGACATTATCAAATCATCTGTTTACTGGATCTTGAGAACTTTTGTGTGTGTTCGCTCCTACAACACTTAGACATTCGCCGAATAAAACGTATCCAATACCACGGACCCTACATTATCTCGGATCGGTATTTTTCACTGAGTCTAGAATACTATCGTATGTGTGATACATTTCCTACGACTGCAAACGCCTTTGCCTAAAAAAAACGTATACGATAAACGGACTGTGTAAGTAAATGCGCCGTAACCATGAAATATTTGAGCCAAAGTAACACTCGAGCGTGTCTTAAAACTATTTTTCTCAACACAAAAGCTGTCGTTACCCTATCATTCAAGCATTGTGCCTAGATGGCGCCACCTTGACCGGATTCCCTCGACTTAGCCTTACGTAAGTACAACTGTATTGTCACTGTAGTAATCGGCTACCCGTCACATAATGACTTTTGGACTTGTGAATGGTAAACGTTTAGTTTTTGGGTCATTTCGGGTCATATGAGAACTTTGTATCCGAACGGCACTGTCGGAAGACAACCTACACATGCTCAGACAGGGAAGTTTTTGTGGCTCTAGCGGTATAATTTTAAGTTATAGCGAAAAAAATACTTGTTTACTATTTACTTATATTTTTATTTTACTGATTTTCTGCTTTCTTTTTAACGATTAATTTGTCATTCCAAACACAACCTGTTTGGAATGACAAATTAATCCTAGTCTATTCAGTGTTATTTTGAAAAGAATCCAGACAAGGCATGTCTGCGATGCGCTTTTTGTAGATTTGCACTCTAAAATAATATGCTATCGCAATAGGGATCTGATTTAGATGGAATTTATAAAACTTTTGCTGTGTGGTGTCAGCTCAGAATTTGCACTACCCCAACTCTTCCTGCAGGTGTGGTAAGAGGTGACTAAGGGATATTCACCAGGGGCGGGCAGCAGCGCCCCCGTAGAACAATTCTACCACTCAACTGCGATCCCCAACCCGCATGCCCAGCGTGGGGATTATTGGCATTACCCCCATTGAGATAAAAGCCAATAAGGCGCTTATCAGGGGAGGCCTGGGTCCAGCACTGGACCAATATACTGTTGAGATTATGAAATGTAAATCGAAATCGGTAGGAGCAACCTTACGGCAGACTACTTCCAAGGTGGTCATGCGATATCGCCGGGGTGGGGTGGTCGGAAGACTGTAGATGAGGCTCGCACAGGATGACAGACTGAATTATCCCCGAATATTCAAACGCAACTCAGATGAAAGCACGACTCAAAAGACGAATTTTCGACAGATTTTCATAGGAAACTGTCAAAAAATGCGACTTGAGGGGTGCTTCAAACTGAGTAGCGTTTTAGTATTCGGAGATTAGTTCACGTTTAAGGCGAATAGTAGGGTGGATAGTGGCGCCACTACATATTTAATTTTATAATTACGTTATACAAAGGAATTATCAAGAAATCGGACCGCGCGTAGACGATATCTATCATAAGCTTTTTTTAAATGTATCTGTAATAGTTTTGTTTTGTGTTATTCAATCAAAAACCTTGTTTGGAGAGCTTGGTGGCCACCAATAGGAACTAAACTCTTGGAACAAGTATCTGCCTAAATAATACAGTACAAAACTATTAAAGATACATTTAAAAAAGCTTATCATAGATATCGTCTACGCGCGGTCCGATTTTATGATAATTCCTTTGTATAACGTAATTATAAAATTATATATGTAGTGGCGCCACTATCCACCCTACTATTCGCCTTAAAAGTGGAGGTCTTATGCGATGCTGTATGGATGTTATCGGACTGATAATGATTACATGATAAAATTAATCGTTTGCTCGTAAGCTACGTAAGGTTTCGCTTACGTCCAGCAGTGGATATCTTCCAGCTAAACTGAACGCAAACGCGTCTTAACCAGAAATCGAACCAGTTCCACCCAACCCTGTATTTTTATCGCAAAAACAAGCCTCGCTATGCCAACGGCCAACAAAGGGTCATAAAACGACGAGTGCGTGCTTAAGAGGCCAACGTATGGGGTACAGACCGGCGTTACATAGCGTAATGTACCGTGTTACACAGCGAACGTTCGAGCAGTCAGTACGGGTAGTATAGTATTATAATATCTGTGGTACGGGGGAAGAAGGCGAGAGCAACGAGACGTGTAGTGTATGTCCAGGTAATATAATATATATACCATGGACTACATACGAGAGGTAAAAAACCAATCAGGTACTTAAGTTTAGTTCAGCGTCTCTTCCTGAGTTCTTGTAATGTGTATAATTTCATGAAATCTGTTTTTTTTTTTTGCATTTTATTTATTTATTTGTCGTACAAAACACATCACAATCACTTTCATATTATGAGGTTACTTAAAGCTAGATCAAAACTTGATTGCAACATAACGGTTGACAAATACAAAATACATATTGCATGTAGGTATTTTGTATTTGTCAACCGTTGCCGTAGATTGTTTTATTTTTTATTTATTTTTTTATTGTTATATTTTTGATGTGTCTTATGTGTTATCTTCCGTGACGTACGGGTCTGTCGGAAGACCAGCGTTACAATACAAATACAATACAAAATACTTTATTGTACACCAACAAAAATACAAAACACGAGACCTTACATAAGATACAAGTACAATGGGCGGCCTTATCGCTTAGAAGCGATCTCTTCCAGGCAACCTTGGGATGGAAAGAATTATGTGAATTTGAGAACGGCAGGGGTGTACCAATTATAAGCAGCGTTGGTTGTTACGTGGTAACAACTAGCTTATGCTGAGACAGAGACCGTTTTGTGACTTTAATCAACAGAAGCTGTTTCTTTTATTTTATTTTTAAATCATGTTTGTTTTTGTTGATAAGGTTACAAATAAAATATTCTCTCTCTCTCTCTCTCTCATACGTCATCTCGTAGGTCGTGGTGTTGCTAGTGAGCTGTCACAGTCACTTGTCAGACGGACATAGCCGGGAGCGGAAATCTGTGTGGACAGTGGAACGGATGCCGACTGAGAGTCAGATGCAGCTCTGGAATTCCTATCGTCTATACTATCGGTTACAGGAACCCCTACAAGACGGATTTTAGCAGCGTAACGTTTCATGCTCGCTGCGAATGGTACATACCGACCTGTAACACCGGTCAATAGCCGGCTTTAGTGACCTCAGCCGGAAGTGTAAGTGGAGCTGGGTTCAGGACCTTAGGGTCATGCGGGTGTCAACGGACTGGGAAGGGATTTATTGCTTTCTGGAGATTAAGGGCTATTTCTAATATGCAATCGAGCCATTGTTTTGGTTATGTTTTGAATTGCTTCTTACTATCATGGTCTATTCGAAGTTCAGGGACCTATTCGGAAAACAAAAAAGTTTCTGATTCGTTTTCGTCCAAATCCGCTAGCGTTTGCACAAAAACGAATCCGAAATTTCGGTTTAGTTTTTACGAGTAGGCCCGCAAATTTGATACCAGCAGAGAAAATAGACTTTGTGTGACAAAAAATGTGAGTAGAAAGAAGGAAGATTATCATAGCTTTAAGAGGAAGAAAACAATTTTTTATCGTGATAGGTTTCGATTGGGCTTAAGATTCTAAAGCACGGGTAAGTTGATGTTGCATAAATCATTTACTTGGATAAATAATGCTAAAGAAATCACTCATCATTTCACCAAAGTATGCAAAACAGAAACAGATGATCTAGCCTAAAAGATACATTTAGGTCTCTTTACTGGCAAAGAAAATTACCATAAAATAATCTACTATATAAAAATAAGTCGGGTTTTCCTTCCTGACGCTATAACTCCAGAACGCACGAACCGATTTCCACGGTTTTGCATTCGTTGGAAAGGTCTCGGGCTCCGTGAGGTTTATAGCAAAGAAAAAATTAAAATAAATGAAAAAGGGAAACATAAATTTCCACACGAGCGAAGCCGCGGGGCGCAGCTAGTACTTAAAATAAATAAATTAGAACTAGTATTTACAATGAGGATCAGTAAAGTTTTAACAATTTCAATAGAACTAGTATCCGCGCTATTCTTTAAGACTAGAAGAGTCACATATGTATATCTGCCGGTCATAACTTCGTCAATTTTTGTCGTATAACAAATTTTTTTGCACGGGGTGTTAAAGATTTCTTAGCTCTAAAAATCTACATTCTCAACCAAAAACGTTACGGATCCTCATTGAACTAGCTAGAATAATCAAAAAACATAACTTACACTGTCTTGCAGAGGTCTCATACAACTGGATATATCGACAAAATACAAAACTGCGCACACTTCGAACAAAGTCATTTTAAAGTCTTCATTGCACTTTCACATATTTAATTGTTTTAGGTGTCTATCCTATACCATCTTCTTTTTGTATTACGTACTAGCTTCTGACCGCGGCTTTGCACACGTATTTTCGGTATAATAAGTAGCCTATTATCTAAGTTAGACTTGCTCTAAACGAATTCCAAATTTCATCTTGATCTGTTCAGTAGTTTTGGAGATCTTAGGTAACAGAAATTCACATTTCACAAACTTTCTGCTTTATAATATTAGTAGGATTTGTAATAGAACCATGTGTCTATAGAACTCTTAATATACCTTTATTCACAAAAAATAACAATGAAATAGAAATAAATTAGAATTAATATTTACAATTGAAACAATTGAGCTAACTGCAGACTGTTGCTTAAAATCTACAGGTAGCTCAACTGATCCATATCAATACCAGTCGTCGCGTCCCCGCTACGCTGGCTGCATTGCCACGCTGTATGGCAATGCTGATGCGCTGCGCCAGATACTCACCAGCTCTCTGATTTTTCACGCGGGCTAAGCTACGTTACAATTCGCAGAATTCTATCGTGCGTGAGAGACAAAGCTACAGCATGCGACTGTAGCGACACCGTGCCACTAGCGAGAAGAGAGAATTCGTTTAAGTGAAATTGCATCTTATTCTCAACACCATTAGGCTTTAATTTATCTGGAGTATTTTTAAAACTTGCTTACTGCTTAGATAAATAACGCTCCGTTACAAAAACTTCATATGAAAATGAGTCTTATTTTAAAGACGAAGGTGCTCATTTAATGTAGGTACATGTAGGTACTTGAAATTTATAATACCATTGAAATCACGTTGTGAGTTTCACTTCATTTCACTCACTTGTAATCTTTACTTGTTGCTGCTGCACGTGCATGCCGCGTTTTGAGTCGCGTGTTATTTTAAACTAAGCTCACCTGAGATTGTCTGTTAATACAGAAATAAAGTTGTCGTCCTAGTGTTTTATAATTACTTAAACATTGACAGTCCCAAGCCTGTCGAAGTACGAGGGAAAGTTCATTGAAGAAAACACGTTTTATTGTCAAAAAAAACATCGCCGATTAGCTAAGCGATAAGTTCTGAATCATATCACTATCACTGCAACATGTAACAGGCGGAAAAAATGCACCCACTGTGATAATAATCACCACTAATGAAATATAACGACCGTGATTTATCACGCGTGATATAACCGTGACAGAAAAAAATAACTTCGCGACGTGATAGTGAAATAAAAGTAGCTATAACTTCCATGCCTAGTACCCACGGACCTAGGGTCTCGACTCCAAGGGGAGCAAATGTATAGGCTCTGTTGAGACCTGCATATTTACGCCTCTTGAGATACTCGCCCTAATCTGCCGCCGCAGATATACCTAATTTTGTATTAAAATCCAATCAGAAAAAGAGTCCATCTTAGTGCAACCGACTATATCTCTAAGTATATCTTTAAAGTATCGGTAGCCGGTAGGATTTGTTTTGAATCTAATATTAAAACAAATTAAACTGACTTATGCGAGCTCATCTATTCAAAGGAGTAGGTACCTAACTTGGGTTTTACCAAGTCGTATTGAAAAAATTAAAATACCTACTGAACATCCTATCCTACTAATATGTATTATAAATGCGAAAGTTTGTGTGAATGTGTGTTACCACGTGCACATCTCCGAACTACTTAACCAATATAGATGAAATTTGGTAAAAAGTAAAAAAAGTAAAAGTATATTTATTGCATAATTACATGTTAAATAGATGGTACAGTGAAATAATAGTGTTGCAATGTAATTTACCCTTTATGGGCGTGCAATTATCTGTCTATTACACGCATTGAGACAACTAAAACTAAAAAAAAATTAAATAACAGAAAGAGAAATTAATAAGGTACATAGTGTCAAATTAAAGAAATACGATTAATAGTCAAGAGAAAATAGGAATTAATTTAATTATTTGTCAATATTTTTGTCATTTATAAAATCTTTTATTGTATAGTAACATTTATCATATAGTAAGGTTTTAAGCTTTCTCTGAAACATCGTGGTAGGCAGTTCTCTTATCAGAAGCGGAATTTTGTTATAGACCGATGGTACTTATGTAATTTTCAAAAATTAACCTCCGAGTGGGTTAAAAAGTGAGGTACAGTTTCTATGGAAAATTATTATTCCTTGGTTCGATTCACTCGAAACTCGTTATAAATAAACTATAAAGTAAATAATTCATCATAATTTTTTTATTTTTACAAAACTACCCCTATGCAATAAATTTTTTAAATTTCTACGCGTGCGAAGCCGCGGGCCGCAGCTTGTTTTTAATTTTTATACAAAATTTCCTATCCTTTATAGTAAGCAGAGTTTGAGTCATCTAATTCCCATAACAAAAGATTTGCTTTCTTTAGGACTGTGACTAGAAAATCTTTTGTGAAATATTCAGCATATATACGAGCGAAAATAGCTCTGTCTCTTCGCATTTCACGGGTAAACGGCTGAATGGATCTGGATGAAATTCGGCAAGGAGATCCATCACTTGGAAGGATATAGCCCAGGTGCTTTATTCCAACAAAATCGCGTGCCAAGCCGTGAGCAGAAGCTAGATATGCTATGATATGATATATAGGTACTTTTTACTATAAAGAGGAAATATTTTATTGTTTTTTTGTTTGTATTGAAACTACTGGACCGATTTGAATATTTTTTTTACCATTAGAAGCCCACATTATTCCTGATGAACATAGGCTACTTTTTACCGCGGGAAAATGCTTCATTCCTACGGGAAAACGGATACTAAATAGGACAAGAGGTAGTAAGAATTCAGCTAGTGATATATAAATGGGAATTTTTAGAGGACTATTTTTGATAAAGCATGACACGTGATAACGATGTCCTCCAAAATTCGGCCGCGGCGGCCAGTCTCAACGAAGACTAGCCAGGTGCACAGGACATATTATAGTGCACAAGTGTGCACGCAAACACAGATGCACTCTATTCCCTCTGTCATAATCTCATGACACGTGAGCTACGCACACATTAACCTGTGTCAGTACCTTGTTCAGTTTTCACACATGGCCGGTTGTATATTTTGATAATTTCCGCTCTGTATATTATAATTATTGGCAACAGGTTGTACGCTGCTTGGTCACGAGTTATATTTTAATGAATCGCCATTTTTTAGTTACAACCATTCATGTTGACTACAAAACTATAGTTTTATTTGCTTATGCATTGAACATTGTTATTTAGGTATGTCGAAAAGAAATCGGCGGCCATTAAGGATTATATCATCGTTCGAACACTTTTATAAGACTAGTGTAGCTTACGTTAGCGGCTTCGCACGTATTTTCGCAGGATAAAAAGATCGTACTTATAATGTTATTCCAGGTTTTTACTGTGTCTATGCAAAATTTCAGCTTATCCGTTCAGTAGTTTTGGCATGGATAGGTTACAAACATCCAAACTTTTGCGTTTATAATATTGTTTAATTATTAGAGTAATTTTATAATTTGGTAATTCGTTTTCTTCAATAGGTCGAGTTTTAAAATTTTAGAGTCAAAAAATCAATTAACAAAACCATTCTACCAATAACGAAACGCGCTCACATCACTTATTATCACAAACGAAACGCACATTTTAAATATCAATTCAATTTCACGATTCCAATTTTAAATTTGCCATGATTTGGATTTCGAACGCGAACAATGGCGCGAATGGCGACCGGTCAGTTGACTGCAACCGCTAGAGTTGTGACTGAAGTAACATAATGTAACGGATATCGATAAGTAAGTTATCGGAATCTTAGTAGTGACGTTTTTCTATAGATTAGAACAATGGCATTGTTAAGTGACGTGTCCAAGAGTCCTGTAAGGCCTAAAGGAAATAAAACACTTCGAGATAATTAGTTTTGATAGATCACCTAATCCAAGGACTAGATGTTGACCTACCGTGTTAACAAATTGGAAAGTTTAGGAAAATCTTGGTGAGTGCAAAGAGAAACTCTTATTGAGACGTTTTCTTAGTGCCATAAAAATTCAGAGAAAAGAAAAGATGGCGCTTTGGGTTTCGGCCCGTCAAATTAACATGGTATACCGTGCATAGTTTCACATGACATCCCAGTGACAACCCGCGGTATTCTGCCGCGAAAGATCCCAGCCCTCTATTATATTCTAAGGTAAATAGGTTTCTTCTTTTTTGAAAACCGCCTCATATCGAGACATTAAAGAAAAATGTAGCAAATTTTAGGCAGAACAGAAAAGAAGTCAAAACCCAGAAGTATGTGAGTGATTCAGAAATTTAATTTGAATTTGAATTTATTCCAGGATTAGAATTACCTGTATGCAAAATTTCAGCCCGATCCGTTCAGTAGTTTTGGCGTGAAGAGGTAACAAACATCCATACATCACTTTCTAGTTTATAATATTAGTGTGAAGCACTTTGACGCTGTGACCGTATCGATATTCGATAGCAGTTTCATCGAACTCTGAACTTTCATCACTCTACCCCATCTCTACCGCACGGCGCGTAGTTTTCAAAACAACACCTGTTAGCTCGACGCCTGTTATGACTAGACTTGCACTAAGTCTATAATCTGTATCGACTCGATAGACAATAGAGTTTGCCTTCGCAATGGGAAAGTTACTTAGTTACAATGAATATACTGTTATGTAAATCATACGTGAATCATTAAGCCAGGGTTCTACAGCGAGCGGAGCGGACCCATTTTAACTCGCAAGAGTTACTTTTATTTCCATCAACAAATAGTTAAGCGGAAAGGACAGAGCAAGCAGAAAGATAATCTAGCGAAAAGGAGTGAGCTAGTAGAAATTACCATAATGACAGTACCATGTCAATATATTTATGAAAACTTGTTGACACTCATAGAAATATCAACCGGTTCCCTAAAAATAACTATATACATAATTTGAATACCAGAACTAAACATAAACTCGCTGTGCCCACAACTAGGCTACACAAAATTAATGAATCTTTTATAGGGCGATGTAGGTATACGCTTCTACAACAAAACTCCTAGCGAGTTGCAAGAACTATCAGTAAGTATCTAAATAAATTGAAACGAATTGTCAAAACCTTGCTGTGCAAAAAGGCTAACTATAAAATAATCTAGAGGATAAAAAAGCTCGTCGCTTCTTTACGTTAGTTTACATACCGAAGCGACATAAATCAAAAATATCACTTTATTGCCGTGTCAGTGTGTAATTTGACCTTTTCTAAGTGTCATTTATTGTATTTATGGAAATAAAGAGTTTTTGAATTCATTTGATTCAGAAAGCCTTGGAATTAACTCCGTCCACTGTCTCATTTCCCGCTCATTACCCTTTCGCGGTGGAAACCAGGCTTTACTTTAGAAGTCTAGAACATACTGCCGAAGGATAGAGTGCCTAAAACTTTACCTGTTTTATTAACATGACAATCTTCTGTTTTAATGTGCATTTTCGTTAAAACGAGAGCAACGACTTCGATGTAGAGAGAGTCGAATTCAAGAAATTGACAGAGGTTACTGATTAAATCAGTGACCTTCATTGATATATTCATTGTTATCCTCCCTCAGGGGAAGCGAAAGTTTAGGAGGCCTATGTCCAGCAGTGGACTAATATAGGTTGATGATGATTGTTATTGAAAATGTAATGTACATTTTTGTATGTTTTACGTCAGATAGTGAAACAATGTTAAATGTATACTGTTTTGGATAATTCTTAAGTACTATGTAAGAATTAGCCGAACTGCGTATGGATTCTTGACGTACCGCTTATTGGACGAAACGCGATTAAGATGAATAGCTTTTTGGAAGAACTGCGTATGGATTCTTGACAAATTGCTTATTGGAAGAACTGCCAACAAATCGTCTTGTTTCACATAATTTTTTTGATTAATTTGTACAAGCAAATTTTAGAGCGATAACTTACCTAAAAATACTTAATACACTTGCATAAATGATTTAACCTGACCTTCCCACGAAATGCACAACAAGTAGTAATAAATAATAAATGTAGGAAAAAATCAAGCTAGGCAAGAAGGTCATCGAGGCCCTCGGTGGAACGGCTACGTGTTAACCGCATGCTATGCATTTGTGACTCACTATTTCTAATACATATAAATAAAGACGACCGATGTAGCGCGGCGGGCAAAGGTCCACCTGCGGCGCAGGCGGTTGGATGTTCGATTCCCGCCTTGGGACAAATGTTTTGTACGATTTACAAAAAAAAAATCCGTGTGTTCTGGTTGTTTCTATGTATAATAAAAAAAAATATCTATGTAATGTATAATATTACTTATATCAGTCATCAAGTACCCATAACACAAGCTCTGCTTAGGTAGGGGCTAGATGATGCTGTGTGTATTGGCCAGCATTATTTATTTATTATAACTAGCTGCGTCCCGCGGCTACGCTCTTTTCCGAGTTAGAAAGTAGCCTATGTCCGTCCCTGGGATACCATTTACCTCCCTGACAAATTTCGTTGAGATACGTTCAGCCGTTTAGACGTGAAAAGGTAACAGACAGATAGACAGACAGACAGAGCTACTTTCGATTTTATAATACTAGTAGGATAAATGATAAATACATTTGCAGCCGTGTGGTGCCGGCTTAGAATTAGCACCACCCCAACTCTTCCCGCAGGTGTCGTAAGAGGCGACTATGGGATATCCACCGGGGGCGGGCAGCAGCGCCCCGTGCAGAAAAATTCTACCACCGAACTGCGATCCCCAACCAGCATGTCCAGCGTCGGTATAACGGGCATTAACACCCAAGAGATAACAGCTAATAAGGCGCTTATCAGGGGGAGGCTTGCGTTCAGCAGTGGACCAATATAGGCTGTTGAGGTGAGGATAAATACTGCACAATCACACAGACAGCATCATCTAGCCCCAAAATTAGCAGAGCTTGGGTTACACAACACATTACATAGATATTTTTATCATACAAGGGAAAACACGCAGAACACCCGGAAAAAATATCTGAAGATAGTACAAAAAATTAATTTTTTAATAGGCGGGATCAAACAGGCAACATCCTGTGTTACAGGCAGACCCTCGCCCGCTGCGCCACAGAAATAAAGTATTTTTCTTCCTATTCGTGTTTTTTTACACGGTTTCTTGCATTATTTCAGATTATAAAATATATCACAGATTTGTTTGCTTGTTTTTTCAGCAAAACCAATGTTTTTTCATGAAATTATTACAAAAAAATATGTAAATCCTTTGAAATTTCAAAACAACAATAAAAATTTACGAATACACGTAAAAGAACCCGAATATGAAGAAAAAACGTCTCTAATAAGTAAAAAACTTCGAAATTCAAAGAATCGTATAACAAACGTTGACCCCCTTAGGGTCAATTCACACCGAGACGCGACGATACTCAAAGAGGCCAATGATTTCGCGCTACGCCGCGCGTCGTCGCGAGACGCATCGCAACGTCGCGAGGCGCATCTTAAAATCGTAGCAGGACGACGCCTCGCTGCGCAGCGAGATGCCGCGAGGCGCAGCGGAACGTATCTACTAGCCGCGGGCGCCGCGCGGCCCCGCCCGCGCCCTCCCGCAGTCTACCACTGGCAAGCGCACGAGAATTTTAATTTTAATTTTATTCTTGTAAACTTCTTCCTCTTCGTCTTCTGCAAGAAGTCCGATTATAACAAGATCCCAGTCTATCATTATATTTTCAATCAAGCACTCGACCGAACTGCATCAATTCTAAACGAAGTCTGAACGGAAATAGTAGAGAAGTCGCCACAGCGGCCTCAGGCTGCGCCTCGCGGCGTCGCGCGGCACCGTGAGACGCAGCACCGCTCTTGCACGCCGCGCGTACCGGCGATGCACCGCTGCGTCACGATACGTCGCGCTACGCCGCGAGGCACCTCGAGGCGCAGTGCTGCGTGGTGCAACGTAATCTGAATTCTCACAATGTAATGTGTATCTTTTCGTGTAGTGAATAAAGTATATTCTGAGTCGCTCTATGAAAAATGTGCGCGCAGCGTCGCGCCGCGTCGCGTCTCGGTGTGAACTGACCCTTAATGTCTAGATTCAACCCCTTTCGGCGTAGTACAACCCTTTCCGTGGCACCTTGTATACTGATGAAGTTATATGTAACTTGTCTGTTTACTCATAATACAGATGCCCCTGTGGGAATATCAGCGCACTCTGTCAAGGCCCTGTCACAATTAACTACCCGTTTAATTATTAGAATCGCCTAGAAATGTAAATTACCGAGATATTCTCACGGCCTCAGTACTAACTGTTGGATTGTCTGTGGTGAGTAGTGGGTTGTAGAAGTGAAACTAGTACACAAATCACAGAAATAAAGGTCGCGGTGCAATAAAGGTCGAAATGAAGCTAGCGGTATTGTATGCGATTCAGAGTTTATAATGATTAGAGATCGCAAAGAGTTGAAGGGAATGGAGAACTTTGTATTGCATTGTTAAAGCTGGAGGAAGTCAGACCTGCTCGCATAAGACTGTCCGATAGCGGTGGTGATGTGGTAGGCATAATTACTGTACAAAAATAAGTTGTAGCAGTCACATTATGGACACTCTACACAACTTATTTTCTGTACCTACCTATACTTAAAAAACTCTGTTTTTGGTTTGCAGGTAGGAAATGCTTCGGCATTAAGCCCACCCTACTTTACTTTAGCGCAGTAAATTTTAAAATAGGTAAATAAATAATAAATAATGTAATTTGCTGTTGTGTTTAATAAACGTATTGAATTGAATTATTATTTATTTAAAACTTTATTGCACTAAGGTACAAAGGGCGGGCTTAATGCCGAGGCATTTTCTACGTGCCAACACAAAAAACACGTCATGTTTTTTACAGGGGGTTGGCGTTGAATTGTACAGAGGGTTGGATTTAGATCGTTAATTCAATTCATGGTTAATGGCTCTGCGTCTGGTCGAAACAATTCTGCCAAGTCAGGGCCGTTGTGGCTCAAAAAAAATAAAACGCATTTGCTTCTAACTCACAGATACAGCTCCATATTTTAGAGTATTTTTGAAAGCCACCTCGAGTAAAATAAAAATGCGTATTTTCGCATTTTTGGTGTGAGCGACTCGTGTTACTGTCACTGTGTCGTCTCCTTATTTTGAACCCCACTTTATTGTGATAACTACCCGTATAAGTTTCACTTCTATCCATAACTATCATAGCAAAAGACATGGTTAAGTACAAGTTTAGCCAACCGTCAATCATACCGTATGACATTGGACAGTTCTATTCCTCATTACCTCGTGAGAAACGCCTCAACACAGCAGCTTCGTCAGGCAAAATACAACCTTGTCTTGTACAAAGAAAACTGAATTTACATTAACGGTGGTGAGACGTTTGTAGAATTTAATGGATGCTTTATTTTTATGGAATTAAAGTTGAGGTTTGTGATGAAGCCTGAAGGTTTCTATGTTCTGTGTTTAAGACTAAGGCTGGTGTTCACGTAGAGCTAAACTGACAATTAGGCAGCTTCGTTAGTTAACTTTGACGTTTAATGTGGTAAGTATGAAAACTTAAGTCAAAAACGTCACAACTGTTTAAAATTTAACCATCTGTTGGTGAACAGCTTGGTGCTAGATGATGCTGTGTGGATTGTCGTTCAGCATTATATTTATATAAAAAAAAACAATTTGGCATAGGCAATTTGAGTCAGAATCAATATAATGTTTAATTCCTTATAACGTTTCTAATTTGAGTCTGATTGAGTTTTTTCTTTCATAATTTCACCATCCTACTACCAGCAAGACACCAAGTCTTTCTGCATAAGACTGCAGGCAGATGCTGGATGCGGCAAGCTGAAGACGGCGCTATGGCGCTCATTAGGGGAGGCCTGTGTCCAGCAGTGGACTAATAGGTTGATGATGATGATGACAGCCACAGAGTACAAAGTGACCGTGAACTAAGCATGCGGAGCCGCGGGCGCGCGCTAGTCAGGTTGCCGATGATTAGGGAAGGCACGCGAGCGTTCCGCTTGTGACTTGCCAAGGACATGTGAAAACATGTCTCTGTGCGATGGTAGAGTATTTAAGGTGGTTCGATTCACGTTGCTTGAGAGAATCAATTTTTTCACTGTTCTGAGGATTCCATGTAGAACGCAGATGTAGTGACATGGTTTAGCTTACAGTCCGCGGCGCAAATACGTTTCGGTAATTCAGCATTTTATTTTCTCCTCAACTCTTTTTCATCATCTCCTCATTAGAAACCTTCTCCGTCCAGCTAATCCTTTCCATCCTCCTCGAGCACCACCCCTCACTCTATCCCACAATAAACTAATAAACTTACTATAAATGAAAACAAATTTGCTTAGATTTCGTGAATGAAACACTAGAGACAAACTAAAGGTTGCCCAA
Source organism: Eupithecia subfuscata (assembly GCA_963564075.1). Lineage (NCBI taxonomy): Eukaryota > Metazoa > Arthropoda > Insecta > Lepidoptera > Geometridae > Eupithecia > Eupithecia subfuscata. Next base: position 859,776 of record OY751123.1, read on the forward strand.
GTAAACCGCACGCACCATCAAAATGAGGTCGCAACATTACCTACTTACAATGTTACAATGCCTAATATCTATTGACAGTACCCGAGGCGTTCCGACAGACAATGTTGTGTCGCTGTAAAAACTGATGGGTCATTACGTTACATTGAAGCCCTTATGTCCCAAGCACAGTTGCATGGACTTGAATTTTCTACTAGCCGGCTGACAGACATTGTTTTGTCTTCTTCAAGTTCTATAGCAAAAAACACTCAGTATGTTTTTATTCTTCGAAATTTTGATTTATTTCCGAGTAACTTTTAAAATTATTCTTTGTGTAAGAATGACACGAACCATTACGAACTTTAACATATTATGTACCAACGAACAGTATTTCGTATTAAAATATGACGATTATAACCCCCTTAGCTTAAGTACTTCTCTTCTTACATTAGTGGATAAAAATGTAAGTGAACAGATTAAATTAACACTTCATTTCTTATTTGATAAATATATAGTTTAAAATTTGTCCTGTTCATGAGCTTTTTTGTAAACCTAATGAAATAAACGTTTTCGATTTCCTTACCTCGGACTCTTACTCGACTCACTCGTTTTGGTATACCGTAGAAAATCCTTCCTAATTCAAATAAGTTTTCAAGGCATTTTCAGCTAAGTTAAATTGGAGTGTGAAACAAATTTTTGACCTGCAAGACTCTCCGCAACCGAGTCATCGACACGGAATCTGTTTATTAACACAGATTCGCGCGAAATTCAAATATATTATCGGTTTTTAATATTTTCTGCGTTCTGCTAGGAATTAAACTACCAGAAATATAGTTTTCCACAAATGGTTGACTATTTTCGTTACTACTTGCTCTATGAATATCTTTACACAATTTTTCAACCTGTGAGGAGCATTTATTTCATCTACCATTTTTGACAATAGCTGTAACTTTTTACATCTGCCGTCATTTTTGACATTGTTTTTTGCATCGGAAATACATGAAATATTTTATCCTAGAGAACCACCCCATCAATTACAATTTTTTTCTCGGATTAGTTGGCATAGTTTGCAGCTAACTCTAAGTTCAGCTCGAGATTGGTTTTACTTTGTATTTCACATGTCTAATTACCAGCCAATAGTTAGCACATCTTATATCTTAAACTGCCACTAATGCCTTTGACAGTTTCAACCTCAGCGGGTCACATTACAAGCACTGACCTGTGTTTGACCGCATGCTCCTTGTAAAAATGTACTTTTACCTGGCCGTCGCGTCGCGGCGGCGTAAGAATCGACCACTCTAACTCAGCTCGTGGATGGCATAAGAGCCGACTACCTATCAGAGGAAAGGCAGCAGCTTCTTTCTGTGAATTTTTAACACCTCTACTGTGGTTACCAATCCTGCCCAGTGTGGTCATTATGCCAAAACTTCCCTCGTTTTTGGGAGGCATATTTGGCTGTATGAAGCAATAAGAAATAATAAACTATTTTGAATAATTCAGAAGTAAAAGTAAGAATTGGACGAACTGCGTATGGATTCTCGACGAACTGCTTGCTGGACGAACTGCGTTTGGATTCTTGACGAACCGCTTATTGGATGAAACGCGATTTGGACGAATCACGTTTTGAAGGAACTGCTAACAAATCAGCATGTTTAGCAGTGGATGCACGTGTTCTGATGGGAACTACATCGAATAATGCCAATGCTTCTGCAAGCTTCAACCTCAGCGGGTCACGTCACTAGTGCTGAGATTGGTTTGACAGCATGCTCCTTGTAAAAATTTACTATTAAGACTTATACCCGACCCAAATCAGCGCCACCACCTATTTTATCTTATAATTATTATTAAGGAACTTACAAAAATTTAACTTGCAGTTTGTAATACCTTATTTTTAATGCCCCTGTAAAAGTTTTATTATGTATAGTGAAGGCAGAGATGCAAAGTTACTTTTTTGGCCACGATGATGAGCAAAAAGAGCAACTTCGCATCTCGTTATCTCTTGGGAATCTTTTTTTTATGAAAATCATCAGATCATTCTCTAAACCAAAAGAATCATCAAAATCGGTCCTCAGTTGACAGAGACAATTGACAGAGAAATCAGTGAAGATACACAAAAAAAAAATTACACTTCTGGGTTCTTCTTAAATATTTTTTTTGTGTATGTTCATATGTTTCATATGAACATACTTACACAAATGTTTTTCGAAGTCATTTAAAAAATAACTACTTACCTACCTACCCTGAACAGTCCGTACCTACTTAACACCCAGGCCATCCATCAAACTACGAACTGTACCTAATACCTATCGGCACCTAACGCACACGTTTCCGTGCCATCTACCGATAAAAAAAAAACAATTACTTACCCAGTGACGTGACTAACCGCGCCATTGGCTAACTGTGCCGTGCGATGATCCACGGTCGACAATCGATTAAGCAACTAGCAACACTAAATACCTAATGGTAATAGGTGAGTCCTTAAAACTTTTTAAACTTTCGCGATTTGTTAACATAGTTAATGATTATATCGGGTATTTATCGCGTACCTTTTGTTTTATTTCCCCTACGTTTCTACCGCGTTACAGCGATCGTGGTCACGGGGCGACTGGATGTACTCGGAGTTACCGCCGAGAATTGACGGCAGTATCCACGACTACCCTCAATTCGTCTTCAGAATCAGGAATGTCCAAGTTCACAAGTGGATACTGCGGTATAAACGTAGGGGAAATAGAACAAAAGGTACGCGATATATACCCGATATAATCATTAACTAGGCGAGTCCTTTACATCGGATTCTAATGTCTAGAGTCTATGGATTAGAAGGAAGTTAACCTAACTTTAGGACCCTTTTTAACCCCCGACGCAAAAAGAGAAGGGTGTTATAGACGACCTCTGTGGCGCAGCGGGCGAAGGTCCGCCTGCGACGCAGGAGGTTGCGGGTTCGATTCCCGCCTCGGGACAAAATGTTTGTACGATTTGCAGATGTTCAGGGGTTCTGGATGTTTTTCTATGTATAATAAAAAATATATATCTATGTAGCCTATTGTATTATGTATATCAGTTATCTAGTACCCATAACACAAGCTCTGCTTAGCTTGGGGCTAGATAATGCTGTGTGAATTGTCCAGCATTATTATTATTATTATAGGTTTAACATGTCTGTGTATATGTCTATGGTATCGTAGCTCCCAAACGGATGAACCGATATTCGTTTATTTTTTTTGTGTCATAGATAATTTTATCCCGAGTGTTCTTGGACATGTTTAATGAAAATCTGTTCAGCCAATAAACGTCAGCGGGTTTTAAAATTTAATTTTGTCTTGTTAATTCTCTAGTCAGGCAGCTCTAACGTCCCAAACTGTTTTGGACGGTTGGATAAAATATTGAAAAAAACATCTGCAGCGGTTCCCCACAGCTGTATCCCATCATCATAAGTCATCATCATCATCATCAGCCTATAATAGTCCACTGCTGGACATAGGCTTCCCCTAATGAGGTAAGAGAGGTCATAAGTCATAGTGGCGATGTGCCCTTTAGAAGATGATAATAATAATAATAATAACCCTTTAGAAGATACTACTTTATTATTTATTAATTTTGTGTAACCTAGTTGTGTGGACAGCGAGTTTAAAGTTGCGCGTTTATTTTAAAATAAAAAAAAACTGACGCGACCCACTCACCCTGATGAAGTCCCTCGTTAAGGGATGAAACGTTGGTGTTCTTCCAACACAAACTAGGTTCGTAGTTAACCCGCTTACATTCATACTGTTCGTTTTTCGACACGTAGATTTTTCATACGTTTCACGTAATCCACAGTAAATCTATCATAACTCTAATATGCCGTGCAATACGAGTCGTATGCGCATGGTAGGTAATTGTTTATACAAACAACATGATTGGTTTAAACACGGCCTTGTGACGAAAACCTCGTCACATCAGTAGATACATAGGTATTGTATAAACTATCGCTGTTTAGCTAACAGTTAAATCTTTTACGTATGAAATAACTGGCTAACTGGCCTCGCACGCGTTTTTCGGGGATAAAAGGTCTCTTTAAATTCTATTTGTTATTTTGACTCTAGGACTACATCTATGAAAAATTTCAGCCCGTTCCAGTTCAGTAGTTTTGGCGTGAAGAGGTAACAATTCGGGTCATCAAGTAAATAGGTAAATAATGCAATTCACACAGCATTATTTAATTATATTTATATGCATTATAAATAACACTAATCACACTAATATTATAAATGAAAGTTTGGATGGATAAATAGATGGATGGATGTTTGTTACCTCTTCACGCCAAAACTACTGAATGGATCGGGCTGTAATTTTGCATGCAGATAATTCTAGGCCTGGAATAAAACATAGGCTTTTTATTCCATAAATCAGTTCCCGTGGGATAGAAATCACCTTTAAACGTTTCCATAGAAACAACGCGTGCGAAGCCGCGGGGCGCAGCTAGTCATAATAGAGCTTGGGGCAAAGTAGAAGAAATATTAACAAATATTAAAATGTAATTGTTTTATGTTTTTAAAGTCTGGGTGCCTAAGCAAAGCACGTACTATCTGATAGGTATTGGTCGCCAAAACAAAACACACTTCGTAAAAAATAGCAAGTAAGAAATACTGAATTTAAGTAGGTACATGGGAGCTTTTCAAATTAAACCAGGGGCTAATACGTCGTCGTCGTCGGTCTAATTTCTAGGAACTGTTTTCAAGAGAAGTTATGCTAAGAAAATTAAAACTAGCTCAACTTTTAATAGGCTAGATTTAATTGCAAAAGTCATAACCGTAATAAAACGGCGCCAAACAATACCTGAACCAATCTTCGCTAACATTCCATTATGTTTCTCATGTTTCATAAATGCGCAAATAACGCGTCATGCTACGTTTTAAACTATCAAAATGATCGACCCTAACACCGATGGCATAGAGTACATTTTAGATTACAGAGCGCGTTATAGGCCTGGAATCATAGCGAATACGATCCCAGGACCAATAACCTGTGCCGTGTAAACAACATCGTTGCTTAGCAACGGGGAGCGGGAAGGAGATATAGAGAACGAGCGTGTGCGAGCGAGAAAGAACAGGGTTGGTTGAACGATAAAGGCTGTACGGTTTGAAGTGTTTTATTAGGAGTTTTATGACTTCCTTATGAATTGGAAGGTGTTTTGACTTCCTATTGTAATAATGGAGCTGGACTAAGATTTTTGCAATTAAAATCTGTTTTGCGGTTGGATAGCCAACAGGCAGTTAGCATTTACGTATGGTGCCTCTTCAAAAACCTCAGGGTTATGCCGAAGTCGCCACGCTTGGCAAGGCAGCAGGCTTTACACTTATATTATAAATGCGATAGTTTGGATGGATGGATGGATGAATGTTTGTTACCTCTTCACGCCAAAACTACTGAAGGGATCAGGCTGAAATTTTGCATACAGGTAAGTCTGAGCAGAGCTTGTGTTATGGGTACTAGATAACTGATATACATAATACAATACACTACATAGATAGATATTTTTTATTATACATAGAAAAAATCCAGAACGCCCTGGACAAATGTCTGCAGATCGTACAAACATTTGTCCCGAGGCGGGAATCGAACCCGCAACCTCCTGCGTCGCAGGCGGACCTTCGCCCGCTGCGCCACAAAGGTTGTCTATCGACTCCTCTCGTAAATAAGTAAACTTTTTTTTTTTTTTTTTGTACTTTTGTATTCGATGTCATTTTTGTCTACTCTACCTAGACCAAAATCTCTGTCTGGGGTGAAAATGCTAAGCCTGCTGTAATTATAATTACTTAAGTAGTTTTAAAAGAAGATTGAAATAAAATTGTTTAAAAATAAAGCAGAAAGGAATGACTCGTGCGAGCCCACCCACCTCATTGATTCTCACTTCCGAACGAAATTGAAAAAAAGAATACGATTTCAAAAAAGGAACGCACCTTTTCGCGGAGTCATTCCAAAAGCAAACTTCGGCCTTTGCGAAATCAAATAAAAAATGTTTCGGCGTTTTTGAAGTTTGTTCAGATATGCCTTTATGGTAGAACCTAACAGATAGATTATTTTGACCTACAAGTTGTGGTTAAACGCTTTATGACTTGGGTACCATACCTACATTTTCTTATGAATAATCAAAGGATTATGGGTGCAAGAGAGCCATAGGTACCTACACAACGCATTCATTCTAAAGTAGGGTAAAGTAAATATGTATTCTATAATAATTCTTTCCATCCAAAGATGCCTGGAAGAGATCGCTTCGAAGCGATAAGGCCACCCATCGCGTCTTTTCAAAGTATTTTTGTTGGTGTAAGTAGTACATTTAAGTATTTTTGTAAGTAACTATTGTATTCTAAACTAAACAAACACTTTTTCGTTAAAGCTTTATAATTATAAGGTTTAGCTTACGGTTTAGCAAAACGCGAATGTAAGTTAATGTAAATAAAAAAAAACTATTTTTTCATAATGTAACTGAAACGCTAAAAGGGAAACTCGCTGCTGCCAAATATAGGTACGCCACGTGTCCATTCATATTTTTAGATACCTACCCAAATAATCAATACATTGAAACGTGTAAAATACAAACGAGGTCATTTTTGGAAGCACCTACTTTTGTATAACTAAAAAGAAAAATAATTTCGTCCACTCAAATAACCTAAAATCTGACAGTAGCGTGCGACCTACCACAAACAACAAAAGAAGAAGATTACAGCCAGTGTTGCCAGGTTGCCACACGACGACGTTCGTAGGTAATTTAAATTTATTTGAATCACAATGAAAACTGTGTATTTACTTGGTAATGCAGTACGTAGGTTTATTGTCGCCAGGGTTAAGCGGGGTTAGGTTACGAAATGTCACTTGGCTCTGTCGTAGTCGGTGTTTTTAGGGTTCCGTGCGCTCCGTGCTCGAAGGTTGAGAACGGACATAGACATATCATTTATTTGCCATACGCATTTAAAATAGCAATTTTGAAATATAATTAAAATTATTATTATAAATTAAAGAGTAAGGTCTTGACGGGGTAATGATGCAACTTCCTCTACTTTTCTCTCTCCAATGAAATGTGACAACTAAATAATATTTCTCCTTCTTATACAACATGACAGCGACTTTCTTTTTGACCTGACTCATATAGCTAATTCTTGGTCTTTTCCTTCGTCTTCCTTCTATTTTTCCTTCTATGATGTTACTTATGAAGTTGTTATGTCGTATAAGACATCCAATTAATCTCCCTTTTCTGTTGTGAATTATGTTTAACGAACACCTTTTAAAAATAAAATAGTTAATCGTAAATTATACGTTACAACGGGCCGCGGAACTAAGTATACGCCGCAGTCTGTCTGACAATCCGTCGCGTCATAGGACATATCATCAGTTTCTCCGAGACCAAGACGCAATAGAGCGCTGATAATGCCTTTGATAAGCATTTTAAGAACAAACCAAAAAACTGGCTCGTAGAGAAGACGTTTTATACCTACCGCGAATTTTTAAACTCTGAATAATGTGCATTAATTTATTATGTTGTGAATACAATTGTTACGTATAATTTGACAAATTTGAAATAAAATGTTTATCTGTTTATGTCTGCAATCGTTTAATATGGAGTGAATTTATAAAAGTGTATTTGTTTAAGTATACTTGGTTTACTAAAATTAGACAAAAATAGTGTTATAAATGATGTGATGCGGAACCCTTTATCCACGAAACTGGCACGCACTAGGACGGTCTCCTGTCATCACGGTCTCAGTTTATTAACTGCGGTGAGCATAGACAAATGTTTTTACATATTTCAAATACTTAAAAAGTAGAACAGAAGATTCAGTACGTCTGATAAGCAGACAATGTAGCAACTTCAATTCCTTAATGTTTATAACTTACTGCTGGCCGCGGCTTCACACGCGCTTTTCAAGTAGGTAGTCTATGTCCGTCCCCGGGATATCATTTACCTCCCTGCCTGATTCATTAAGATCTGTTCAGTCGTTTATGTGTGAAAATGTAACAGACAGAGAGAGTTGCTTTCGAATTCATAATTAGTATAGTATAAAGTATCGATAACTTACCAATGACGATGGATGACATATGCTAATGTCAATTTTGTGGCGACCTAGGCTAAATGCCTACGAGGAACCTAGGAGGAAAAGTCTGCTAGATTTATTACAAGAAGGTAAGTAACCACGTACCGTACATGATTCATCAAATTGCGTACATTACTAGCTTCTGTTTTCGATTAGGCATTCACAAGGTGCCTAATAAATAATACCTACCCAAGCAACTTTTCAAATACAACCTACCTAATTAACCTACGTCTACTGAATTTACAATAAGTACTTTAAATGCTGCTCAGTCAGCGTAACTATTAGTAGCTCTGTCATCATCGATGTAAGTAAAATTCATGTTTGTCATAGATTTTTTTAAATTGGATGCATAATTTAATAGGAAATAAAATAATCCAATAAGTAGGTATTTTTTTTGTTAAGTAGATTTTTTTTTTATCCTTCATGGTTATTAACAGCCATAAATAAAATTGGAAAGCTCAGATCATGCTAAATATCCCATTGTAAATGAGTTCCGTAGAAATTTATTGTTGTACAAATGTTACCTACTAGAAACGTAACTAGAGGTTTGCGCATCGTAAATAATCGTAATTCACTCAGACAATGGCAAATTACGGAAAAGCCAACCCATAACTACCTTATTCTACTTTTCCTGGCAACCCTGAAAAATCAGGCTGTATACGACCTCCATGCTCCGCAAATACTAGCCTGATTAAAAAAATACTCGTGACACTTGACAGGTGCTAGGCGCGAAGCCCGCATTCTCATTTCGAAAATTTATCTTCAATGGCGTCTCATTCTAGTCACGTTTTACACGTCCATTATTGGTTGAGCCTCACGAGTTTACATAACCACGAGTTTTTGAAAACAATAGGTAGATTATGTGGTTCATTCTATGCTGGTGATGAGCGTACGCGGACAGAATTGTGGCAGATGGTAAAAAGTAGACAAATTAGAAGATACGGGAGCAATGTGCAACTGGTTGAGGCATTTAGATCATATCGCATTGAAGTTAAGGCAATTGACGATGACGAGTCTCATTGGGGGAAAGCTGCCGATCTTGAATAATCTTCTCGTAATTCAAATTTCGAACACGTGCCAAGCTAATTTTCGATTGCAAAAAGTTCGGATCCTCCTTTCCCCTTGATAAAAAAGAACTTAAAGCGGAAGATCATTAATCCTTCATAGAACAACAAAACTGTACCAACCTATTTCGATTCAAAAAAGTTCTGATACTCCTTTTTTGACCATAGATAAATTAGAACATAGAGCGGGAGACACTGAACCTCCATCAAACAAACAGCAACACCTTACGAACTCTAGAACATTTTCCAACCGTGTTCGAATTAATTTTTTTAAACCTCCGACGGAGGTATGCAGCCAAGCCAGTGTCAACAAGACCCAACTGAGTCAACAAACAGCGGTCGCTATGCTGATATAGTTTATTGTAGTATTTGTGTTTAGTTGGAGCTTTACTTGTTCTGGATTCTAAGTGTCATAGAGCTAGAGTTACAGGCTGATTTTAGGAAACGTATCGTTGCTATGAAAAAAAAAATAACGCTCATTATAAATCAAGTAATTTGACAAATTTTTCTCGTCAATTTCTCAATGTTAAGACAAACATAGACAAGAAAATTATGAGCTAAAGTTTTTTTCATGCAGTATTGAACACGAATTTACGACGTAGAAAGTCACGGGCAAAATCCAGTCAACCAGATTATCTAATAAATGGTTGGTAATTAACTACCATTGCTCCTTACATCAATCTATAAGTACTTTTAGTTTTAGTTACTAAAAATTCAAGATTTTTTTTTCTTTGATTGTGTGTATGAAGTCAGTTTACGTACCACGGTCTCCGCGGAAGACCAGCGCGTGGAGACTTTTGTGAGTTTTTCTGGTAATTTAAGGTTTATTTTTGTTTTATATGTATCTTTTTAATCTTTATGTTCTGGCAAAATAAATATCATTTCACTTTTACTTTACTATACTTGACAGGTGACTTGTGGTGCACCAACGGCTCGAAAACGAACACCCTAACAAGGTAAAGGTTTCTTGTTCACAACTTTACCTTAAAAAGATTTTTTCATAGTTTTACTTGTGTAATTTGAATTTTTGTGACGTGTCCAAAAGTCCTGTAAGGTCTAAAGGGAGTAAAGCACTTTGATACTGACGACTTTGATAGATATTTGACAACCTTTGGTTTGAAATATTTGCAACAATTCTAATTTAGTGGGTTCTCTGTCAGAAACGAGTGTTTTAGAAATACTTACTACCTTTAATAATGTGTAAGCAAGTAAAGTCTCTCATTAAAGCTGTTTAGGCTTCCAGGAAAAAGGCGGCAAGCTGTGACCATTGCTGATGCGGCAGTGTTAAGTGTCAACGTGGTTCTCACACTGCGGGATCGGGCAGAAAATGATGTTTTGCAACTTTTGGAGTCCTACTATACTATCCTACCAATATTATAAACTAGCTGCTGCCCGCCGCTTCGCACGCTTTGTTTCTATGGAAACGCTTAAGGCGAATAGTAGGGTGGATAGTGGCCCCACTTCATATTTAATTTTATAATTACGTTATACAAAGGAATTATCAAAAAATCGGACCGCGCGTAGACGATATCTATCATAAGCTTTTTTTAAATGTATCTTTGATAGTTTTGTACTGCATTATTTAGGCAGATACTTGTTTCAAGAGTTTAGTTCCTATTGGTGGCCACCAAGCTCTCCAAACAAGGTTTTTGATTGGATAACACAAAACAAAACTATTACAGATACATTAAATAAAAGCTTGTGATAGGTATCGTCTACCAGCGGTCCGATTTTTTGATAATTTCTTTGTATAACTTAATGATTAAATTAAATATGTAGTGGCGCCACTATCACCCCTACTATTCGCCTTAAAGGTGATTTCTATCCCATGGGAACTGATTTATGGGATAAAAAAGTAGACTATGTTTTATTTCAGGCCTATAATTATCTGTATGCAAAATTTCAGCCCGATCCGTTCAGTAGTTTTGGCGTGAAGAAGTAACAAATATCTATCCATCCATACATCTATCCAAACTTTCGCATTTATAATATTAGTGTGATGCGAAAGTTTGTGAAATCTGAATTTTTGTTACCTGGTATCTCCAAAACTACTGAACAGATCAAGATGAATTTTGGCGTACGTTTAGAGCAAAGCCTAACTTAGATAATAGGCTTCTTATTATACCGAAAATACGCGTGCGAAGACGTGGGCACAAGCTAGTATTATGATAGAATTTTGAAGTGAAATGAGATTAAGATGCCTATTCAAGTTAAAACTATATAGACTAACAAACGTGACACACTTTATAAAACGTTAAATTTATTTGTACTTTTCAACACTTTGCATAATAATAAAGCAGCTATGGGCAGCTGCTATATTTACCTAGATCTCACGTAAATATAGATTTTAGAATAGAAGGGGCTAACATGCCAGAGGTAATTAAAAAAATGTAAGCCATGTTATTTCCTACAAATTTACAGCAGTCTTAAAATCTTAAAATGGTCCAGAGGCTTTTCAGGGTTAAAAAAAGTCGCCAATCTATTTCACTTGGTTCCCCAGTTCCTTCCCCCAGTTGCTTACTATATGGCACACGGTGTGAGGAACACCCTGTATTATCTAAAATGTTTCGATATCTACAATCAATCAAGGTCCTTTATTGCCGTGCCTTCTAATTTTTCACGGAAAATAGATACCCACTATAATTATCAGTATCAGGAAAAACTTCAGCATATCTCTTATTGGATAGATACACTAATGATAGTATTATCATCATCATCAGATAATAAATGATGACCTATATTACTTAACTGGTTAGGGCACGACATTTTAAAATCCGACAAATGGCGGAATATTTTATATTTTTCGTAGACGTTTAGCGAGAAATTTTTTTAAAGTGTGGACTAAGTCGAGTTTTTCTATGGATTTCAATTAATTACTTGTGAACAAATACGTATGTCTGTGAAGCACAAAAAATAAATCACATAAAAAAATATTATTTAAAATAAGATAAAAATTGTAAGGTTGTTTGTAATCGTTAATCTCCGAAACTGGGAAGCGAGTAAAGATTTTTGTCTATGGAATTAAGATACAATTTGATTATGACAGGGTAATGATAGTACCTAAACATTTAACCGACTAGTTAATTAAGCAATAGTTAGCTGATAATTTATAACCAATGTCTCAAAGCATCATAAAATAAACTAAGTATATAATTTTTTTTAATCCAGCCACTTTATACAGGGTTATTAGTAATTCACTGACACTAAGAAATCAAATAACATCGCAAAAATTTTCGACTTCGACGGGACTTGAACCCGCGTCCTCCCCTCAGTACGGGGATGTGATAACCAACTACACTGACACTATGTTAACTGAACCACCATCATGACCACGTCGGCGAAGACGCCAGGTCTCAATTCTTAAAATTGGTGGAAAGGGAATGATAATATGTCTGTACCCCCCTCCATTCAAAAATCGGTTATTGAAGGGGTTTTCTTTGAAACTAAACCTAAAAACGACTTTGTCCTGAATTATCAGTGGGTGTGTGTGTGTTCGGCTGTCTCCCAGCCAGGCTAATGCCACTTAAATCATCTTGCGTAGATGTAAAATAAGCCAATGATAATCATGTGGATTTCAATAGGAGTGGGAGATTGGTATTTAGTAATTAATTAGGTTTCTGACATTATTTAGTATGCAAGGCGATTTACAAAAAAAATAAGAAATAAGACCTGCCGTCTTCACTAACGTGTTCGTTATGATGGGCAGAGCCTGCAGTTTACGCTGAATTACCAATATCCCTGTATATAGCGGGTTGAATTTGGTAATTATTTATCAGTTTTACTTCGAAACGTTAAGTTTAAGGTTATCTATGTAAATGTATTGTATGTTGTATGCTCAGTTGTCTTCGTACATACATATATACATACATTACGTACATATCCGGCTGCAGTCGAGTGTGACAGTATTTAAATACTCTACCTAAACATTTTAGATCCGCCATTTTGCTACGACAGTAAGTTGCTGTTGCTACGCAAAAAAAAAAAAAAATTATTAAATGCAAATGCAAACTAGAACACGATAATATTTCAGGTTTTATAGTTGAAGGATCCAGTTTTTTGGATTACGTTTTTTTTACCCGGGACGCAAAAGAGGGGAGTGATGATTATGACATCTGTCTGTGGTAGTATCGTTACTCCCAAACGGATGAACCAATTTTGATTTAGTTTCTTATGAAAGGTAACTTCATCAAAACTGTACCTACTTAGTTATGTTGAATGAAATTGGAGCAGCCCGTCTTATGATGATTGGAAGGAAACTTGTGTTTACGATTTTTTTAAATCTCTTGTTAAATTTCATTGACTCTCTCATCGTAAACTTTACACAGTCACCCTACGATGTAAAGATAAAAATTAACCGATAACACCTAACGGTTACATTTCCCGCCATTTTCGTCGTGTCGAACCTTATCTATAGCGTAAAAGCTCTATGGTCTATTTATTTTTAAAATTGCGTTCGAAATTCGAAACTCGTGATGCGTGTAGCTTATAATAAGGCTGTAAAACAAAATGGCGACTTGGCCATGTTTTAGCGATAAAATTGTCATGAAACGTCGTTAATTTGCAATGAATATGTAATTGTTGTTGGTACTCGCCAACGTATCGATAGTCATTTACCTACAGAATTGAGCCTTGAAAAGTTAAAACTGGAAAAGAAAACGCAAGTATTATTTGCCCGAACCGAGACGTCTCATCTCACCTCACCTCAACAGCCCATAATAGTCCACTGCTGGACGCAGGCCTCCCCCTGATAAGCGACTTATTGACTTTTATCTTATGCGGGGTAATGCCCATAATCTCCACGCTGGGTATGCGGGTTGGGGATCGCAGTACGATGGTAGAAATGTTCTGCAGAGGGCGCTGCTGCCCGCCCCCGGTGGACATCCCTTAGTCGCCTCTTACGACACCCGCGGGAAGAATTGGGGTGGTGTAAATTCTAAGCCGGCACCACACAGCAGCACCGATAGGTCAACTTAGCTAAATTTCTTTGAATATCTCTAAGACACGTCAGATTTGAGAGAACAGGCATACTTAAACTGAATATTGAATCTAGTTTTCTTTGAGACATAGAAACTAGTCAATCTTCTGACTGTAGGTACTGCACGGGTACCCGGGTCATGGGGCCATAAGCCTAGTGTGGGGCCGTAGCCAATCTATTAGACATACCCACTTACTATAGTTAGCATCTACGTACTTTTCCATTTTTAATGTATATATGCCTAAATGTTATTTTTGTTGCTAATATATTCAAAATAGAAGTATTAGATTTGCACTTTCCAGATCAAGGGGCAGAAGAAAATGAGGGAGGACTTTATCTTGCAGTGCGACACTTAAAAAAATCTTGAAACTTTAGCACTTTCATCGCCTAAGGCGCAGATATGCTTCTCGATCCCCGTCTCGAGGCTGGGCAGTGAATGCGTTGATCATTTCTTAGACCTAAAACTTAAGCGGTTGTGTAAAAATGACAAGTTAAATTGATGAAATATGGCATACACTTAGAACGTAGCCTATGTTAAACAATAGGCTACTTATTATACCGAAAATACGCGTGCGAAGCCGCAGGCAGAAGCTAGTATTAAATAAATTGAGTATTGAGTATCAAGAAGAAGTCTTTGCCGACGAACAGTTGAACGTTGCAGACCGTACTTGCGCAAGCTCAATTTACGAGTAAATTCACTAATGCATTAAAAAATAAATCTATCGGTTACTCGTAAGGAAAAGGGTAGGATAACGCAGGAACGGCCATTGTAGCGATTTAAAGAGATGCCTATGTCCAGTAGTGAACATCCACCGGCTGAAATGACGATGATGACCAGTTACCAGCTGCAGCCAGTCGAAACAATGACATTGACCAAACGCAAGCCCATTACACCTATAATCTATCATTGACGTTACACAGTACCACACAAACAATTACATAGTAGCTACCTACATCATCATCGACACGCGAATCTGATTCTATTGTTGACGAGAAAAAAAGAGGACATCTTTAATTGTCTATGTGAAGGATAAACGTGAATAGTAATACCTGTGCAATGAAAAAATTGTCTATGCATAGAATGACATGGCCGTGGAGGTAGCGGCGTTAGAATCTACCTCTGCAACTCAACTTGACTAAGGATACCTGCCAGAAGAAGAACAGAAGCTTTTTTCTGGGTATTATTTAACACTAATATCTGCCCGCGGCTGTTTCTTTGGGAACGTTCTAAGAGGCGATGAATATAATAGAATATCATTTACTGTCCAAAGTAACGAGCTACAGCAAAATTACAAATAAATAAATTAATAATGCTGGACAATCCACACAGAATCATCTAGCCCCAATGCATGCCATGTATGCCATACCATGAATGTAGGAAATTGATAAAGAAGTGGTTGCTTGGCAAATGTTTCTATAGTGAAAATGAATATATTAATTTTGAGTAGAATTATTGATTATGTTTTGACTATGGTTGTCAATTAACTATCTGATTGTTAACTATTTATCTTCGATTGTATTATCCTTGATTATTTCCATTATTGATTATTATAAAGATTTGAATCACTGCGATTTAATATTAGCACACCTGCTTGCGGGTTAAATACATTTGACATAACTCTAGACTTCTAGAGTTTCTAGTCCTAAGATCTGACATGTACCTGTAATAATGTCTCGTGTCTCGTAATCGGCAAATAAATGATTTGATTGATTGATAAAAAGTAGCCCACGTTTTTTTTAGGTCTAGAGCTACACATATGCTTCAGCCCAAACTGTTCAGTAGTTTTGGCGTGAGGAAGTAACAAAAGATCCATCCATTTCATCCATCCAAATTGCATTTATAATATTAGTTTGATTTTCACTGCGATCACAAACCATCTGCCCAGTGTGGTGATTATGGTAAAACACCCCGTTGTTTGGGGGAAGAATGTCCAGCAGTGGACACATGAACAGGTACTGATGAAGTAGAATGCCCATGGTTGCGAGGTTCCATGTTACGTTTTTATTTGTCGTAATTTTGTCGACCTATCTCGACCTACATATTTATGTCTTTATGATGATGACTTTATTGTGTACTTTTACTAGTGGGGGGGGGTATAGGATAAGGTTATTATAATATGGCGATGATGAACAGCAAAGGTCAGAGAGTAAATTTTTATTTATTTACATATTTATTTATTTATATAGGTTGAGATCAAGGCGAATGGCATAACTGACTTTATTTATATACTTTTCTGTCAATTTAGATTTAATTGTTACTGTCTCACTTTACCGAAACGTTAAAATATATAATTTGGTGTGATTTAAAAAACGATAAATCGACTTCCAATTCTTCTAGTGGCGACATCTAGTCACAATTCGAGTCTAATTTAGTTTGATGACACATCGAGGTATACCTCCTCAACCTCAACAGCCATTTTGTCCACTGCTGGACGCAGGCCTCCCCCTGATAAGCACCTTATTGGCTTTTATCACATGGGGGTAATGCCCATAATCGAGGTATACCCTATCCAATAAAAAAAGAATTATCAAAATCGGACTACTCTGTAAAAAGTTATGCGTGGTCAAACATTACAATCAGTGAGTGAACAATCAATCATCCCCTGCTTTCCTACCCTTAGGGTTGGATTTTCTTTCAAATTTAAATGGGACCACCTTCGGGGTAACCTTTCCAATAAAAAAAGAATTATCGAAATCGGACTATTCTGTAAAAAGTTATGCGTGGTCATACATAAAAAAAAATATATAGGTACGCGTGGACTTGAGAGCCTCCTCCGTTTTTCGTCGGTTGAAAACTCGAAACGATATTGACTGGTGCCATACTAAAAATGAAAACCAAAACGAATATTGATAGATATCCCATCGAAGCAATACTATGCATAATTATGCATAATATTAAAATTGAAATATCAATAAGCATCGAGCCTAATAACTAGGTAAATTATAATTACCTACTATCGAGGGGACATCCTTGACACGGATACCGGCAGAATGAAAAGCTGGTGGTTGCCACGCGGTTGGTTAAATGAAGAGCTGCCTGTGGTCAGGTCATTTTGGCATAGACAATTTTTTAGTTTTCTTTTTTTGTCAGTCAGAGTCAAGAACTCTGATTTTGAAGATAATGAAATAACTACGTTCTAGTTTATTCGAGTAAAAAGTATAATTTACGATAGTCACGATTTTTTGTAAATTTTTAGGGTTCTTGGATTCTTTGTTCTTGTTCATGTATCTCAAAAAGAACTCTTATTTGGCAGGAGTGATAATTACACGGAACCCCCAGTGCGCGCGTCGAACGCACACTTGACGTTTAATTCTACAATTCCTACTATCCTACTAATATTATAAAGCAGAAACTTTGTTAATTGTGAAATTTTTGTTACCTATCTCCAAAACTACTGAACAGATCAAAATGAAACATAAGTATATCCCTTACTCGCCTCTTACGACACCCGCGGGAAGAGTTGGGGTGGTGCAAATTCTAAGCCGGCACCACACGGCTTGCGCGCAAATGGTGCCATTTCCTTTATTCCCAATGGTCCAAGCGTTGCTCTCTATTTAGAACGTAGCCTAACTTAGATAATAGGCTACTTATTATACCGAAAATACGCGTGCGAAGCCGCGGGCCAAAGCTAGTACTATCTATAAGTAGCCGTATGTTTTAAGAAAGCCATACCTAAACAGTCGAGTGTACAAAGCGCACATAGAAATATTGATAAATATTTTAACCTTGCGCGCAGCGATGCGTTGCAAGACTTGCAAGGCTCGTTGTGCGCTTGTGTTGCGTTTTTATTGTACACTAGCAACCCGCCCCGGCTGCGCACGGAATGTTTTCGGTATTTTTTATATTTGGAATTAAATATTTATTCATTTGAACTTTACAGACTTACGTAAATAGTTACTAACTCTACTTTCTTATTTGTTGGGGCCAATTCCTATTGCTCGTGGTCCAGAATAAAAATCAAAAACTCTTTATTTCCATAAATACAATAAATGTACTTACACTTAGAAAAGGTCAAAATATAAAACTAAACACTGACACGGAAATAAAGTGATATTTTAGATTTCTGTCGCTTCGATGATGTAGACTAAAGTAAAGAAGCGACGAAGAAACCTTTAGCCTGTTATTTGTTATTTTTCGAAAGCCTGTTATTTGTTAATTTTCGTCCACGCGTGGGTTTAAAATACATGCAGTATAAGGCATTTTAAATATATTTAAAAAAAAAAACAGCAACTCATGTTTACGCGGCTCATGACAGCAGTCAGCATGATTTTTCTGACATCCTCAACAATCATCGACATACTTCAGTAAATTTACAAAAAACCTTATTTAATTATACACCTAAACCTTCCTCAAGAAATACTCAGTCCATTGGTGAAAACCGTACGAAAATCCGTTTATTACTTTTTGTAAATCGTGTTTAGACAAACAGACAGACGTGGCGGGGGACTTTGTTTTATATGTATGTAGTAATTTAACCTGTTTAGATTTCAACAAAAACCAGGATATACGTTCGTATAGTATATAGTGGTCAGCTTTGGAGAGACGTATGCCATGACATAATGGCAACGACCAACTGTTTCTTAGAAAAATTTTAGAATAGCTTTGCCCGCGTCTTCGCAAACGTTATTCCTGCATAATAATTTGATTACTTTGAAAAAAGCCATAAACCGACCTTGAAGCCCTTAGTAAACTTTTTTAAAATTTAGCAGGACAAATACTCTCTATTTACTTATATATTTTCTTAGTATTAAGGTTGCCTGAAAGAAATTGCTTTAACCAAAAAGGCAAACTATTGTACGTTTTGTTTTTTAACTCTATTATTTATATATTTTATTTATTTTGTATCTACAATAAAGTGTTAATTCATTCATTCATTTAAATACTAATCCCTCGAACAACATTTTTATGGGAGATATTTCATGTTCGTCAATTCATAGAGAAGTCCTACGAATTTAACACCCCTCTTGTCATGTGTCTGTCTAGCACCTCAGAAACATTACGTGAAAGAATTCTCAAAATCGTCCATAATTGACGGCAAACCGATTTCAAAGAAAGAAGGAGATTCTATTTCGACTGTATGACGACCTCTGTGGCGTAGCGGCCGAAGGTCTGCCTGCGGCGCAGGAGGTTGCGGGTTCGATTCCCGCCTCGGGACTAATGTTTGTACGATCTGCAGACATTTGTCCAAAGCGTTCTGGATGTTTTCTATGTATAATAAGAAATATCTATCTATGTAGAGTATTGTATTATGTATATCAGTTATCTAGTACCCATAACACAAGCTCTGCTTAGCTTGGGGCTAGATAATGCTGCGTGAATTGTCCAGCAATATTTATTTATTTGTATGTAGGTATGTTTTTTTATGTAGGTACGCCCGTCGAATTTTCCGTCAATTATGGGCCGATTTTTTTTTTTTCGCATTTGTACAGAGAATGATCTCTAGACCTCATAACAATGTAATTCCGGGATTAGGTAATTTATTTTTATTTATTTATTTATATTTATCTTATGTTTTTTTTCGTTATCAAAATGCATTGAGCGTCGAAAATATTATGAGTGACAGAATACATCCGAATCAACCAGCTGCGGTTTCGGCGTGAAGAAATAACAAACATGCAAACTTTTGCATTAATAACGTACCTATGTGTGATACGACTTGGTATTTATTACCCAGAGACACCTTGGAACCTTGAAAACTCTGTTGGCCTAGTGACAGGACATACTTTGAATACGTAGTTTGAAGCTTAGCCGAGTAACTATAGGTTTGAGAATAGTTAGAGAAATATTTATTTGCAGCAAGACAAAAACCATTCAGCCTAAAAAGCACGGTAAGGCACATTTTTACGTCTATTCCCACTAGTTTAGTTGTCCAGTTCGGTTGACTGAACTAGTGAGATTTCTTTTCTCGTTTGTTCAATTGAAAATATGACTAGCTTTTGCACCTTGTTACATTTATTATTATTAATTTAATTTACACAAGTTTTTCCAAAAAGGTAGCCACATTAATTTCGCCATTTAGTAACTGCATTTTTTCTTTAACGGACTTCGATAATAGAAATAGATATACATCCGATTTGGATGATTTCTTTTGCAATTGTTATAGAGGATGATTTCGAGGTGGTCCCAGAATTTTATTCCCTTTTATTCCCGATATTATTTATCCCACAAAACATAAAAAAAACAGTTTAAGGCTGCGTTTCCACGAGAGATGTGCGAGGTAGCTGAGCTGCGCGAGAATGCGTAGCGAGGCTGTGTAACGACGTGAGTGTTTCTCTTTTCAGATAAGCGAGCAAGGCTAGGGTAGAGCCACCGTCTAGTGACTGCTATTCTTTCGCCCGCGTCCGTCCCTAGGACACCTCCCTCGCAACACATCCCTCGCACACCTCTTTCCCTTGTTTTGTGTGTCTAAAACCTCGCTCCGCGAAGCCGTTTTCACCATAGCTGCGCTGAGCGAGCGAAAGTATATGAAGTGATTCTATTGGTTGTTTAAAAAACATTGCTCGCTTCGCATCTCTGGTGGAAACACACTAAAACTAAAGGACTCGAAGTGTGTACCTATTCGTTTTTTTTTTAACCATTAAATTATGTTATTTGCTGCGCAAGGTACGGTTGATATTTTAGTCGACACTAGCTGGTCCTGTATCGAGGAAACCAAACAATACCTAGTATGAATAAGTTAAAATATTCAAAGAAACCTTTTAAAAAAAAAGCTTTCAATGCATTGTCATTCAAACTAAACAACATTTACATTTTAGTATACAAAATTTCAGCTCAATCGGTTGAAGATATCTGCTTTAAAATTGAGTAGCAAGATTCCACCTGTACAAACATGGTACCTACATACATCGCAAGTTAACGCATTCACTGCCCAGCCTCGGCGGTTGCGACTCGCAGGGGCATCTGCGTCTTGGGCTATGGATGTGTTAGATAAAAACTTGTAAAAAAAGAAGCTAGCTCTTGCGCTTTTGTGCTACAAAGGAAAGCCCGAGGGGTTGTTTAGCTCTTTTCGTCCTCATGGAAACCGTTTCAATATCAATTTTTCATCTTCAATATCAATTATTAATAAGGCGCTATGGCGCTCATTAGGGGAGGCCTATGAATAAAATAGCAGATCCGTTATTTTCCAATGTTAAGGACTACGGCAAAATTGTCCTTATAAAACCCAATGCGCGGCACAATACAATGGAGTCGTCAGATAAGTTAGCACAATTCTTAACTATTATAAGTGGAAAAAAGTAATGCCATTCTTGTAAAAACCCTAAATAAATTTCATTCGATGTTGATAACTGAGAGTCAATCGAAACAAAATTAACTCCAATAATGTCCAGTGCACTAATATAGGCTGATGATGCTGGTAAAATTTTGTACTGTTGAATGATATGCTAAAAACGATGGCAAAATGATTTTTTATATGAAACGGACTCTTGCTTACCTTCGTTCAAATTTAAAACCACTGAAGGTCAAGCTTTTGGGGAGATAGAAGTTTTTTAATAAGTAAGTTTTTAAAAATCATCTTATATACTGCTGACACATTAAAGCATGGATATAAAAGCAATCCTAGGACATGCATAAGGTGTCAGAATACAGCCCGATATCACACTAATCACATCACACTAATATTATAAATGCGAAAGTTTGGATGGATGGATGGATGTTTGTTACCTCTTCACCCCAAAACTACTGAACGGATCGGGCTGAAAATTATTTGCATACAAGTAATTCAAATCCTGGAATCAAACATAGGCTACTTTTAATCCCATAAATCAGTTTCCATGGGATAGAAATCACCTTTAAACGTTTCCATAGAAACAACGCGTGCGAAGCCGCGGGCATAAACTAGTTTACATATAAAAATGAATCCCTATTTCCCTTGGTCACGGCATCACGCGTGAACGGCTGGACCAATTTCGTTAATTCTTTTTTTGTTCTGTTTGTTATTGCCAGGAGAAGGTTCTTATGAAAGAAAAAATTAAGGAAGTTGGAAAAATACATTTCCACGCGGGCGTAGATGCGGGGCGCAGGTGGTTTTGCATTACAAATTTCATTAATCGTTTATTCAAGGTTTCAGAGACAACAGTATTTTATTAACCAACTAAAAGGAGGAGCTTCTATATTCGGCTGTAACATTTTTTGCGCCTATCGATTATATTCCGTCGATTTCTCCGTCATTTCTTGACCAATTTGGATGATTCTTTTGCAGTTGGATAGAGGTTATTTCAAGGTGGTCCGATACTAATATATTGCATAATATGTAATTCGATTGTTTAAAAAAAAACAAAAACATCCAATTGCTCCTCCTTGAAGTTACATAAGAACTGATGTACAGTTAAGTGGTACAATATGAAATTTCTGTCAAAAAAATTCTATTTTTTTTTTAAATAACTATTTCAGTAGATACCTGAACCTTCGTAATTGTCTAAGCCCTACACTTCAGTGATAATGAAACGTTATCATACACATCACCCTGAGTAATAAGTAAATACATGATTCACGATACCTAACTCCGGCGAAACCATCTGATGTCACTAAACCGTGACTAAACTGAAAAAGATGCTCCAAAACCATAACCTAACTCTAATCAAAAGCAAACAGCAGAGCGTAAACATTACAAAACTCACCTTAAGCTACGGATATCCTATCTGCAAACACCGATAACTCTATTTGACCGCGGGGGTATTTTACAGTTATTTTGCGGAGCGCACGTCCTCCCGGCTCGGCGTGCGGAGCGCGACTGAACGTTTCCGACGGGCTACGGGCTAGGCGGCGCCGGAGTCGATGAGAAACGCCTTCACTCACACAAGCGTGAGTTTTTATGTGATTCTTCATGAAAATGCATCGTTTGAATTAAATATTCGAGACGGATTTGAACTGGGGACCTCAGGGGATGTTTGCATAATTTGTTTTGTATTAACCCGGGCAGCGGATGGACTTTTGATATTTACTTTGTTAAGGACTTTTGGTATTGAATTGAATGTCAATGGTTGACTTACTATTAAATGGAGTTTATAGAAAAATTATGCTGGAAATTTTCACAAAGATCTAGGTTAGGGGTCACTCTACAGATAGTACTCGTAGATATTTTCTTTATTGCACCATCAAAACTTAAAAAAACTAATTGATTAATCGACCGACGACCTCTGTGGCGCAGCGGGCGAAGGTCTGCCTGCGACGCAGGAGGTTGCGGGTTCGATTCCCGTCTCGGGACAAATGTTTGTACGATCTGCAGACATTTGTCCAGGGCGTTCTGGATGTTTTCTATGTATAATAAAAAATATCTATCCATGTAGTGTATTGTTTTAAGTATATCAGTTATCTAGTACCCATAACACCTGCTCTGGTTAGCTTGATAATGCTTATAATATATATTAATATATATATATAATTATAATATATATAGATAATGCTAGATAATGCTGTGTGAATTGTCCAGCATTATTAATTTATTTATTTTTATTTATAATCACGGATTACTGAAAGACTTAATTTCATACGTTATGATAGTTTGGATGGATGGAAATTTGTATCTCACGCGAAAACAAATTAACTGGGCGCAATACACTGAAATACCTGGCATAATGTAAGCTACTTTTTTATCACGAAAAAAGCTAGTTTTTTTACATATGAAATTATTCTTTAAGTAAGTAAAATTAGTATTGGTGGGTGAGTAAATTATATGGTTAATAATTTGAATATGGTACTAGAAGAATTTAGTTTTGATTAGATTTTGTTAAAAAACAACCAAGTACTACGTCAACCTAACAACCGAAGTAGGTATTAATTTATATACCGTTGTAATACCTTACCTTTACTATTTACCTATGTTTGTAAAGCGGAAGGGCCTACTTTATTAATTTATTTACAGTTTCTCTATATGTGAATTTGTAAATTCTTAAGAGAAATAATCAATATCCCAAACCTCAGTTAGTTGTTTGTTGAAAAATCAGATGTGCGTTGAAGTCTTTCGTATGCTGCGCGGGTCCAGCGTAGCAACGTAGCAGAGACTACGATGTTCTACGATAAAGTGAGATACTATTATCTTCATGGAGGAAGAAAAAGCAATTGTCTGGGAATTTAAGATGTATCAGAGGAAAGAGGGCAAACTCGCCTAAAGGTTTAGTGAAATCTGCAGCTCTCCAAGACCTTCAATTTAATAGAAATAGAGGATAAGAAAAAGCTAAATATATAGGAACCAAAGAAAAAATGTAGAATTTTATGTACTTATTTCTAGTTTATAACCCCCGACGCAAAAAGAGAGGGGTGTTATAAGTTTAACGTGTCTGTCTGTGTATCTGTGTATCTGTCTGTGGCATCGAGCACAGTCTGTGGTATCGTAGCTCCCAAACGGATCAACCATTTTCGTTTAGTTTTTTTGTGTCATAGATAATTTTATCCCGGGTGTCCTTAGTCAATGTTTCATGAAAATCTGTCGGAAGGTTATTAAAATTTCTAATTTTGTTCTTGTTCACCACGAGGATCCCGTGAGTATAGAGATACAGGTCAAGTTTGACAGCCAAACCCGCTAGGTTCGCCCCTTAAATACATTTAAGTAATTCTTTAGTTGGTTAAGCCACTGACTTCCCTTGACTACCATCTCACATAAGAAGAAGTAAAGGTGTGGTCTACGATGGAGGACGCTTTCCCCGAAGGAACTTATTCGAGATTTGAAGACTCCGAAATTATACTCTACCGGCAAATCAGAAGCGTTTAGTGTTTTAAAGTTTTAACTACCTCACTATCAGCTCCGTGCCGAAGTATAAAAGAATTTGAATATTTATTTATATCCATAAAATTATACTCACACATTTACATGTATTAGTTAATGTGTGGTTTCGGTTCCAGTTGAACAAATACGGTTACTAATCAGAGATATCTACGTAGAGTTGGGTTTTATTTTGATAATTTTGAACTTACTGTACAGGAATAGTTTATGCCCGCGTCTTCGCACGCGTTGTTTCTATGGAAAGCGATCGAGCGTTTAGAGGTTATTTCTTTCCCATGTTTTATTGGAGGCTCAAGAACTACCTGTATGCACAATTTCAGCCCAGTTCGTTCAGTATTTTTGGCGTGAAGAGGTAACAACCATCCATCCATCCAAACATCACACTAATGTTATAAACCCGAAAGTTTGGATGGATAGATGTATGGATGGATGGATGTTTGTTACCTCTTCACGCCAAAACTACAGAACGGATCAGGCTGAAATTTTGCATACAGGTAAGTCTAACCCTGGAATCAAACATAGGCGACTTTCTATCCCATAAATCAGTTCCCATGGGATATAAATAACCTCAAAACGTTTCCATAGAAACAACGCGTGCGAAGCCGCGGGCAGAAGTTAGCTTAAAATATTAGTGTGATATCCAATTTTAGAGTGAGGTGGTAGTTACCACAAACGACTTACTTGAAGCTTGCGATAAGGCATTTTGTCACTGTAAAATGTATCTAAAGATTACTAGTTTCAGCTCATATTTGAATGCTTATTTTTATGCTGTGTGGTTTTTATGCTATGGTGTTGTATCAAACTTAAACTCAAGCTTTTTATATCTTTTAGACCTTACAGGACTCTTAGGCACTTGGGTGTATGTGCAATGTCCTTAATTCACCATTTCCGAACTAATTTTGCTCTCGTACTAAGTAATTTCTTCAGAACCAATATTAGTTGATTGAGTTAAGTGTGTATTTTTAGTTATACGAAACAAGTTATATGAGTGAACATGTTTTTTTAAAAGGTTATTTCGAAAAGTTCGAGTCGCAGTCAATGGACGGAGGCGGCTCCGGACAGCTACTTGTGGCGTCGGGGAGTCCTTTGCCCAGGAGTGGACTTCTGTAGGCTCATATGATTTAGTTTTGATGTAAAATCAGACTAAGAAATCAAATAATATCCCAGACGGAACTAATTCTAATTCTAATTCTGAATGGGAGAACTGGGATCTGCACTGACATCTCGCATAGGAGTGTATTGTGCATTGCCCCCCTGCCTAATCAGGCACTAACCAGCCCAGCTCTTTAAAATATCGGAGCAGGACTTTTGGTGATTTACAGCTTCGTTTCAGCTTTTCTGTAGGCGTGGTCGGGATTGATTCCTCTATGAGAGTCTTCAGTACCGATTCCCGTCTGGCCTCCTCTGTGGCTGTGCAGTGTACCACTACATGTTCCACAGTCTCTTCTTCCTGGAAGCAGCCGCGACACAGGCTGCTGTCTGTGGCTCCAGTTTTGAGAAGATGATGGTTCAGTTCACAGTGACCTGTGATGATAGCCACCATTGTTCTTAGGACGGGACTTGAACCCGCATCCTCCCCTCAGTACGGGAATGTGCTAACCAACTACACCACGAGGTCGACTGACGTAGGAGTCGAAAAACCTTGGGACTTTCATCGGACTCTAGCGCCGTTAGGATGCGGGTTCAAGTCCTGTCGAAGTTAAGTTTTTAATGGGATATTATTTGATTTCTTAGAAATTACCCTGAGTGTGAGTACTTACGCACTATAAACATAAACATAAACATTTAATTATTCTTTAAAATATAACTACAGTAGGTTGGTACAATATACATAATATTAAGGTAAACATTAAGTAGGTTTTGAAGACTAAATATAATATGAACAAAAATTACAAGAAAATAAAACAATTACCTATTCTATGTCTACGACTAAGTATTATTTATTTGGTATGAATGTATCAGTAGGTACCAGAACCTCAGTAGGGCGACAGTCCTCCGTACTAGTAAAAACTGTTTTACGGCAGGACGCCATGCTCTTCCTTAGGTAAGTACATTTTTTTACATTTTTTGTAGGATGGTGTTGTATATATTTTTATTCCTAAGTTCTTTTATTATTATGCGTGCACTGTAGTCTAAAATTAGAAAAAAAAGAAAAAAAAAACAAAACTAGGTTAACTATACCCACAGTATCATGAGACGGAGGACCTACATACTGTAGGTAAATAAGTAGGTACGTGATGGTGTAAAAAAATGATTAGTGTAGGTATGGGTATATAGAAATTTTAATTAATTGTCATCAGAACTGAACAGAGCCACATAATAACTATTATAGTACTATATAGTACTACGTAACGGAACTGAAGAAACAAGCTAGATCTCAAAGACACCTAAGCATGTTCCGAACAGTACTTTAGTATCATCAATGTAACTTTAAATTAAACTAGAACCATACAACTTTTTGACTCTACAGCACAGGGTATCCTAGTGTAGAGATCAAAGTGAGATCACGATTAGTCCTAATGGGTTTTTCAATAGGGACGCTCGAACGTTGTCAGCGTATAGCGGCCATCCTGGTTAAGCGACTGCTGTCAAATTTGACAGTAACACATATTTAGTCGTGACATTTCACCCCTATCTTTCTAATTCCGTGCATTTCACCCTGGAACGCTACACGCTTCAACAACGCGTAGAAATTGGTAAAATTTTCTATCGAAAACAGTCTTCTGTTGACGCGTGACCCGAGAGCTGGTGAATATCTGGCACAGCGTATCAGCATTGCCATACAGCGTGGCAATGCAGCCAGCGTAGCGGGGACGCTTCCGACTGGTGTTGATATGGATGAGTTGAGCTACCTGTGGACTGTTTGCAACAGTCAGCAGTTAGCTCAATTGTTTCAATTGTAAATACTAAGTATAATTTTCTTTGTGAATAAAGTTGTTTTCTGTTCGCCTAACGTTTCGTGCTTTAAGTGCTGCACAGTCCAGGATCCGTCGTTTAATGAATAAATTTGAGACAACCGTCTCAAACCCTCTCTGCTCTATGCAGACAAACCACAGACAAAACTGAGTCCCATTTATGTGAAGAGGTCATCCAAAATTGGTCTACTAGGATACACCACCTACAGCGAAGTCGCGCCGGCCATTTCACTGACATTATATTCCACACACAATGTCATCGAATGTCAATAAAATAAAAATCGTGTCAATATCACCTAAACAAGTCGTTTTATTTCACTTCAAAGTTCGAGTGCTCTTAATGAAAAACGCTTTTTTTTAGCAAAATTAAGAATAATTCTAAATTCTAAGAATAAATCACCCGGTAGACTTAATGCACCTGGAGTAAATCACCTGGGTGCACCTGGGTGAACTAAGCACAGCTTTCAATATAGCACCCGGTGCCTGGGTGTATTATGTGCTACGCATGGTAGACTTGATGCACCTGGGTGAACAAGCTTCAGTTGAGCTACTTGTAGATTGTTTGCAACAGTCTGCAGTAAGCTCAATTGTTTCAATTGTAACTACTAGTTTAATTTATTTCTATTATTTGATTGTAATTTTCTTTTTGAATAAAGATATCTACGAGCTTTCAACAAAGTTAAAGCTCCATTCTGGTAGTAACATACATCTAAAATTAGACTAATCTAAGCACTTACCCACCGCTCCGTCGTCACGGGGAAACAAAGCCCATGTTTCCTTATCAATGGCTTTTATAGCGAGCTTATCGACGCGATTCTACGCGATCAATACTTTTATCTAATGTTGTGGTGTTTTGTGCCTTTATTTTAATATCTAAATCACTACATATTATACAACAAAGTCCCTCGCCGCATCTGTCTGTACGTGATAACACGATTTTAGAAATTGATGTATGGTGCCGGCTTAGAATTTGCACCAAGCCAACTCTCCCCGCGGGTGTCGTAAGAGGCTATTGAGGGATATCCACCGGGGCGGGCAGCAGCGCCCTGCAGAACAATTCTACCACCGAACTGCGATCCCCAACCCGCATTGCCTGGCGTAGGGATTATGGGCATTACCCCCCATGAGATAAAAGCCAATAAGGCGCTTTTCAGGGGAAGGCCTGCGTCCAGAAGTGGACCAATATAGGCTGTTGAGGTGGGGAGGATTTTAAAAATAGGTGTCTTCTAGATATTCATGGTTCATTGTCTGCCACACCGTCACTTAGCATCAGGTGAGCATCAAACGAAGGTATACTCACACATAATTTATGCCCGCGGCTTTGCACGCGTTGTTTCTATGTTCAACGTTTAAAGGTGATTTCTATCCCATGGGAACTGATTTATGGGATAAAAAACCTATGTTTGCTTCCAGGATTAGAATTACCTGTATGCAAAATTTCAGATCAATCCGTTCTGTAATAAAAAACTTAACTTAGTTAAAAAGACTTACATACATACAGCGGACCATAGAACCTCCTTCTTTTTTCAAAGTCGGTTAAAAAGAAAACGTACTACCTACCCATTATCATCCGTCCTGATTTGCACGTTTATTAACCCCCGACGCAAAAAAAGAGGGGAGTTATAAGTTAAACGTGTCTGTCTGTGTATCTGTCTGTGGTATCGGAGCTCCCAAACGGATGAACCGATTTTCGTTTAGTTTTTTTGTGTCATAGATAATTTTCTCCCGAGTGTTCTTAGCCATGTTTCATGAAAATCTATACAGCCAATAAACGTCAGCATTTTGTCTTGTTTGATCTAGGCTGCGAAAGACTGCAGGCAGATGCTGGATGCGGCAAGCTGAAGACAGGGCGCTATGGCGCTCATTAGGGGAGGCCTATGTCCAGCAGTGGACTAATATAGGCTGATGATGATGATGATGATGATCTAGGCTTGGACTCGTAAAAGCTTAAATCGAAGTATCTGATTCGTTTTTGTGTAAACGCTATCGACAAGTGACATACGAGTTGGTTTTCCTTGAAAACGTACCATAAAGTTTGATTTTCTTAGGTAGCAAGTAAGTTTTATTTTTAACTGACTTTGAAAAAACAAGGAGGGGCTATTTGCATGCGGCTACGCCTTTTGATATTCCTTTGTTAGGTAACAATTTAGTTTTGTTACATTTAATGTCAAGAGCTCATTCGATCCGTCTACGGAAAAATCGACTAAAACAATTCATCTAATACAATTCGACTAAAACAGACTAAAACACGATTCGACTAAAAACATTTCGACTAATGACAATTCGACTAAAGCACGAAGACCTTGATTTGACCCGACTTGTAGGCTTCCCACGCCCGCAAAGCGGGGGGGGGGGGGGGGGGGTTCGTGACGACTCTGTGACTGAAAGGGTGTGTATATGTATAATTGCACACCGAGCTATATGATGACACAAAATTTTTCGTTGTTAAAACGAATTGTTTTAGTCGTTAGTCGAATTGTTCCTAGTTGAAATGTTTTAGTCGAATTGTTTAAGTCGAATTGTTTTAGACGAACTTCCATTCGATCATCCTGTACGCCTTCCATTCCTCCATACAACAACAACACCATCAATTTAAACTTAAAAATGTTAAAATATACAAAAACACTAACATCCTTACAATAATATTAACGTTTTCATAAACTCTGCATTAAAACGCAACAAAATCAGAGTTATCCATATTTATGAGAACCCGTGCGATATAAAGCGGAGGCAATCGATATGTATCGACGGTGCATAGGAAAACACGATTAACTGATGACCTGACTTCCTATGCGTTTCAAACTTGTGCTTTGTTCCCACAAGACCCCTCACACTTTCGTCCACAGCTGAACATGTCTCCAAGGGGACTAAAACCTCCCGTGTTGGGGGAATTTGAGGTTTTTTTTTTTGTGTATGAACCCATACTAAAAACAAACTACCATTCAATTAGTCATTTTGGAGTCATTAAGAGATTTATTGCTGTGTGGTGCCGGCTTAGAATTTACACTACCCTAATTCTTCCCGCGGGTGTCTAGAGAAGCGACTAAGGGATATCAACCGGGGGGCGGGCAGCAGCGCCCCTGCAGAACAATTCTACCACCGAACTGCGATCCTCAACCCGCATGCCCAGCGTGGGGATTATTTGCATTAACTTTGAGGTAAAAGTTAAAGGCTGTTGAGGAAGAGATTTATTACTAAAATCAACAACATTATAAAAAAAAATAAAAAATAGAACTGTGATCCTTAAATGTTAGTAGCAGAAATATCTCTTAAATTAAATGTTAGTATTCTTAGTATTAGTACATTGTCAAAAATAATGTACAAAACGTCCATTCATCCAAAGTTTGTTCTAGCAAAGATTTATAGCAAATGTTTTACTATGTGCGCCAAACTTCTTATCTTATATGACGACTGACGACCTCTGTGGCGCAGCGGGCCTGCGACGCAGGAGGTTGCGGGTTCGATTCCCGCCTCGGGACAAATGTTTGTACGATCTGCAGATATTTGTTCAGGGGTTCTGGATGTTTTTCTATGTATAATAAAAAATATCATCTATGTAGTATGTATGTAACCATCCTAAAGTTGCCTGGAAGAGATCGCTCTTAGCTATAAGGCCGCCCATTGTACATTATCTGTATTTGTTTTTGTTCTGTGTTTTTTAATTTCTTGGTGTGCAATAAAGAATATTTGTATTGTATTGTATTGTATTGTAGTGTATTGTATTCTGTATATCAGTTATCTAGTATCCATAACACAAGCTCTGCTTACCTTGGGGCTAGATAATGCTGTGTGAATTGTCTAGCATTATTTATTTATTTATATCTAAATTACTCGTAGATCGAAGAATATAGTAAAAACCCGTTTTGTTTCAGTCGTTACCAACCTTAAAGTAGTTTTTTCGTGATGGAACATTTCAAGGTAAGTAAAAGCTCTTACCTCAGACTGCAGTGAAGCTTGCAATTCATCGCTCAGCTTCTTTAGTGCTGCAATCTGAAACATAGACAATGTCTAAAATTAGCTGTGCCCACGGATCGTCAACTCACCTGCCCACAAGGCGTCCTACACTACGATAGCCGAGACATTATTTCCTTTTTATCTCATGCATCATTTCCCATGGGGTAGAAATAACCATAAAACTTTTCCATGGAAAAAACGCGTGCAAAGCCGCAGGCTGAAACTAGTTAAGTATAAAAAAACAGCATTATCATCATCAGCCTATATTAGTCCACTGCTGGACATACGCCTGGGGAGGCATTAGGGGTAATGAGTGCCATAGCGCCCTGTCTTCAGCTTGCCGCATCCAGCATCTGCCTCACAGAAATCTGAAGTGATCTGCCTGCAGTCTTTCGCAGATCATCAACCCACCTGGCCTGAGGGCATCCTACACTACGTTTGCCGAGTCGTGGTCTCCACTCAAGAACACGTTTACCGCAGCGGTTGTCGGTTCTTCGCGAGATATGGCCGGCCCACTGCCACTTAAGCTTGCTAATTCTTTGAGCTATGTCGATAACTTTGGTTCTCTGTCGGATGTATTTGTTACGAATTCTATCCTTCAGAGAGACTCCAAGCATAGCTCTTTCCATAGCTCGCTGAGCGACTTTGAACTGGTGGACCAGCCCTACCGTGAGTGTCCACGTCTCGCATGATGAAAATTCATGGATCTATAGTATCCTTTAAGGATGTTCCTAAGCGAGTCTATAAGATCAAATTAAGTGACTTGTACGATGTGAACTTAACGGATACTGATGGATGTTATCCAAATAATTTTAGCCGCTCTACTAAGTGACGCGTCAATTAAATTATTTAGGTTAGTTTTATATAGAACTAGCTTCTGCCCGCGGCTTCGCACGCGTTGTTTCTATGGAAAGGTTTAAAGGTAATTTCTATCCCGTGGGAACTGATTTATGGGATAAAAAGTAGCCTATGTTTGATTCCAGGCATAGATAGATAGATAGATAGATAAAATCTTTATTTGCATCTTCAGACACACACAACAGTCTACAGCAATTGTATAGAGCTACTATAGAGCTACTGTATAGAGCTACAATTGCATAGAGCTACACCGGTGCAAAATTTCTGCTCAATCTGTTCAGTAGTTTTGACGTGAAGACGTAACAAACATCCATCCATCTATCCATCCATCCATCCAAACTTCCACATTTATAATATTAGTGTGATGTGATGTGATTTGATTTAGTCTTAAGTAGGAAGTTATTTCGTTCAATCACGGGACTGACATAGTCACTAATGACTCAAAATTAAAAAAATTTAAAAACCACCCCGACAGATTTTCATGAAACCTTACCATATATTTTCAATATCATTGAAGTAATACGGTACCAAATTTCAAATCGATCGGACATACGGAAGTTAGTCAGATCCCCTCATCAACTTGAAAAGAGGATCTTCAAACGGCTGAACAGATTTTCATGAAACATGGCTAAGAACACTCGGGATAAAATTATCTATGACACAAAAAAACTAAACGAAAATCGTCTCATCTGTTTGGGAGCTACGATACAGGATACACAGACAGACACGTTAAAATTACAACACCCCTCTCTTTTCGCGTCGGGGGTTGAAAAAGGATGTTCCTATCACACTTTTAAGTTAAAATAAAACAAAAGTTGTGATCAAGTCAAATTGCTCTATAAATAACGGCCAACCAGGATAACTAAGTCTTCGACGGGCGTAGAAAAAAAAACAACGCAACCAATCACACGCGTCCGTTTTGTAATTCAAATTCCGAACGATTTAAATGCAAGCAGCCAATAGGTCACATGGATGGAAGTACTTTTTAGGTTTGTTGTTGACTAGGTTTTGCCCGTGGCTTTGCATGCAGTAAAGATTCTGAAATATTTATCCTGATCTTGGTGCAGTTATATGCTATTTGGCTAATGTACTTAGGGTTACCAGATGACTCACGGGGAAACCCTGATAAAAAGCCTGATTTCTATAGTAATGCATGGTATAATAATACAAGGTATGCTACTCCGAGAAACAACGGTCACGTGGGTTTTCCCAAGCCTACGTCATATCCGCTATGGTGGTTCTCAAACTTTTTAGTTTTGGGAGATTCGAGGTCTAGATCTAGGTTTTAGGTTTTCCATTAAATTCTTCAAACTTAGTTTCCATAATTTGAGCAACGCTAATAAGCTCTGCACATGGATAAATAAATTTTTCCCTTAAAATGAAATTTATCTAATCGCAGGAACATTTTTCAGCCACATATTCTCTTTTCGGGAATTTAAAGAACCTTATTTTACCGCCCTTCACACTTACAGTTACGGATAGAGTAACCGCCCATTTTATTTTAAAGATTTATCCGATCAATAACGCGAGTCGTCAATAAAAGTTTGATAGTCACCGGCAAATGAACGTAACCTCCCATTTTCAATAATCAGAATGATTGTTCTCATTATCCTGATATCTGGTGAAAACCTACATGAAAAAATAAAAAATTCGGTTTAGTCATTGAAACAAACAATTCTGTTAGTGCTAATGTTTGCAGATAAATCCATAAAACCACACGGGAAATGTGCTATTTGAATTTCTTTGTGTTACCATTTTCGAACTAAACAAAGTGGGTTATATTTTAAGGTTGTCGCAGACCAGGGTCGCACCACTCCCGCATTTTTAGTTAGTGTAATTTTAATTTTTATAGTAATTTTAATTTGTAGTTCATAGGTGTGTATTTATATTGGTCTGACAAATAATATAATGGTATGATTGTTTTTTGTGGACTTTTTACGCTATTGAATTTGGGGCCCCTGTAAAAATAGTGAAGTATTTTAATAAACAAATAAACAAATAAAGTACAAAAATGTGCATTCAAATATGGGCTTGAACACTTATAATTTATATTTTTATTACTTATAATTATATTTAGGTGCATTTTATATTGACGGTGTCAGATGACAGACAGCTCGCGGACCACTCGTTGAAGCTTGTAGGAACTCATTTAGTCACTGTTAAAATGTCTTTAAAGATAACGAGTTTAAGGGGCGAACCTAGCGGGTTTGGTTGTCGAACTAGGCCTAGATCTCAGTGTCACCGGATCCCCGTGGTGTAGAATTACCTACATAAAATTCAACATTTTTCCTTTGGGCCTTGAGTGTAAAACAAGATCGAGGGGAAAAAAATACAAAATAAAAACATGAAAAAGCACTGATCGTACATAATTTGGTCGAGATCTCAGGAACCCTATTGAAATGACTTATATTCAGCTATTGAAATGACTTATATTCAGCTGTGTGGTGCTGCTTAGAATTTGCACCACCCCAACTCTTCCCGCGGATGTCGTAAGAGGCGACTAAGGGATATCCACCGGGGGCGGGCAGCAGCGCCCCCTGCAGAACAATTCTACCACCGAACTGCGATCCCCGAGCCGCATGCCAAGCGTGGGGATTATGGGCACTACCGCCATGAGATAAAAGCCAATAAGGCGCTTATCAGGGGAAGGCCTGCGTCCAGCAGTATAGAGGCTGTTGAGGTTGAGGATTTTTCGATTCCTAGGTTATTACTAATTATTTGGTTCCTTGAATCTTCATAAGTTGTGAAGTTTTATTGTAAATAAGCAAAAACTTGATTTTTGCCGCTTATGCCGTTCTAAAACGTAGAAATGCTCTATCAGCTCTTATGAACTCGATATCTTATGCCTATCCTTTGCACAAAATGGCGCTTATGTTACCTTCTTAAAGCCCATATTTGAACGCAATTTTTGTTCTGTGTGGCAGCGGTGTTAGATTAATGTGCGCAGACCTTTATGCGCCAGCTCAACCAAATTCCCTCATCCACAGTTACAATGAATAGTTTTAGCATTTTTCAATTTGTTTACTCATAAATAAATCATCAACTCAAACGCGACGAAATCGCTTCACAAATCATTCAAATTGAAACCTGCCGATATATTTTCTACGCAGCAAAAAACCAAAACAGTGGATTGAAAATGACTTGAATTAATTTGTGTCAATATTTTGCCCGTGTCGATATATTGAGGCAGGTAGAGGGGCATAGCTTACATGGAAAGTAGCAAGATCGCTTCCTCGTATTTAAACAAAATCCCGCGTCACGTCTGGGGTCGAATTCTGCTAACCTAACCAATCACTTTACTCTCTACAGCCTTACCGGTCCACTGCTGGACGCAGGCCACCCCCTGATAAACGCCTTATTGGCCTTTGTAACATGGGGGTAACGACCATAACCCCCACGCTGGGCATGCGGGTTGGGATCGCAGATTGGTGGTAGAATATTTACCTGATAAAATCCCTAATCTTAATCTATCCTTTGTTATAATTGTCAACCACCTTTGTGAAGAAAAGAAATACTTAACATTTTTTTTTTTTAGTATTGTTCCGCCGGAGGCGCTGCTGCCCGCCGCCGCCCGGAGAATATCCCTTAGTCGCCTCTTACGACATGGAAGTCCTCTTAGAAGTGGTAATTTCTCTGCCACAACAAAATTGTTACTCATGCATGTATTTGTATTTAAGCAACTTATTGTAACTTCATTTTTCACTGATAATTTCTTTGTATTTTTTTAGTATTCAGTGCTTTTAATTTTAAATGTTTGGCTTTATTGTGGTTTAAGAGAAATAAACAAATTTCATTTCATTTCATTTCATGTATTCACAGTGAGTCATAGTTAGAATCCTCAGTCACTGTGACAGAATAAATCAGTATTCAGGAGTCAAAATACTTTAGCATATTATCTGGGACAGCGATCCGACTCCCTGAAGTCCCAGATGACATCCATTAAGCTCTATTCCAGGGCATTTACGTCACTTGCATGTTTTACAGAGCGTTCACGTTTTGACCGGGATACTGAGATAGGTGGAGATGTCGGTACTGGGTACTATACTCCAGCCATTCTTAATTTACAATGCTTGTAAACAACTCTCAACATAACATCTAAAATTATCTTTTTGGCGTGGTGGTCGCTAAGGTTGGTGACGCTCGGAAAAAAAACGTGTTTTTACTATTTTTTAGGTGATACAAGTATGTAATTTAGATAGCAGATAAGAAGTCTTGCGATCATTGCTAGCCATTTGTAATGAATCTTTGCTCCCCTTGGAGTCGAGACCCTAGGTCCGTGGGGTACCGAGGCTCTTCGGGTTTTCAAAAAACTATCTGAGCGTCTGGTCGAAGCGACGCGTGACCCGAGAGCTGGAGAATATCTGGCACAGCGTATCAGCATTGCCATACAGCGTCGCAATGCAGCCAGCGTCTTGGGGACGCTTCCGACTGGTGTTGATATGGATCAGTTGAGCTATCTGTAGACTGTTTGCAACAGTCGGCAGTTAGCTCAATTGTTTCAATTGTAAATACTAGTATAATTTTCTTTGTGAATGAATCTTTGCTAAAAGAAACTTTGAATTATTTGTAGTTTGGGGATCTATTGACATAATGTTGAATTTAGTAAAAATCTCATAATGTTGACTCCAAACCGACAATTGAATCGTAGATGGTTTTAGCGTGGGTTAATAGCAAATGGCTTACAATGTCCGCTAAACTTCTTATAGTTATCTAAATTACTTGTAGAACCTAGAAAATAAAAACCCGATTTTTTTTTTGAGCTTCAACTTTAAAATATTGTCAGCGTTATGCTTTGTATAAAATAGCTCAAATTGACTAAGTATTGCAATTTCTTACTCAAAATCGACGTATTTTGCAGCTTAAGTATGAGAGCAATGTTTACAAACACTGTATATTCAGTTTGGCCAGAGTATAGGTACAAATGCGGTACAATGGACTTCAGTCTTGTATGGAAATGTTTGAACGGAAATATCTTCGGTTGTTACTCCACGAGTATCTTTCTTGTAAATCACACGAATATTATGAAAGTGAAAGTATGAATGATGTTAGTTTTTGTCTTTACAATTTTTATTTTTATTGATTACACAAAATCTACAGCTCTCTTGAATAAATAATGCTGGACAATTCACACAGCATCATCTAGCCCCAAGCTAAGCAGAGCTTGTGTTATGGGTACTAGATAACTGATATACTTAATACAATGCATTACATAGAGACCCCAGAACACCCGGAACAAATATTTGCAGATCGTACAAAAACAAAAGTGACTTATCTTTAAAATATAATAATAAAGATTTAAGGGTTTGGATGTTTGTTACCATCCAAACTTTTGCATTTATAATATGTAACTAGTGAAAATTTATTTGAAAAATGCCAAAGCTTATTTGATAAAATATAACATCGAAAAACATCTGATGGCTGATACTTCCAAACGACAAACTAAAATGACAGATTTTTATAATTGATACATTCTGTTTCCATATTCGTACATATTACGTGTAAAAACGTGCTTGAATATTTTTGTTGATTACATTTGTATGATTACCTTTAAGTACTATTTTTTTTTTATCAAAACTCATTTACATACATAACATGTTATTTTATTTACCTAATGATCGCACCTGTATAACTGAATTAACCTGTATTCTCACCTCTATTAATGGAACCCTCTGTAAATGAGACAGATATTTATTTATACCTGTATATCTGAGACACTGGGTAAGTGGAATACCTCTATAAGTGAAACGACATTGCAGGTCCCTTGATGTCTTACTTAACCAGGTTTCACTGTATTATGAAGCTCAGAACTACCTACCACTCTCTCCCTCTGTCTTTCTTTCTTTTGACGACCTCTGTGGCGCAGCGGGCGAAGGTCTGCCTGCGACGCAGGAGGTTGCGGGTTCGATTCCCGCCTCGGGACAAATGTTTGTACGATCTGCAGACATTTGTCCAGGGCGTTCTGGATGTTTTCTATGTATAATAAAAAATATCTATCTATGTAGTGTATTGTATTAAGTATATCAGTTATCTGGTACCCATAACACAAGCTCTGCTTAGCTTGGGGCTAGATAATGCTGTGTGAATTGTCCAGCTTTATTTATTATTTATTTTTTTTCTTTCTGTGTTCTACGCTAATGACGACCTCTGTGCCGTAGCGGGCGAAGGGCGCTGGCTTAGGACGCCTGCGACGCAGGAGATTGCGGGTTCGATTCCCCGAAACAAATGTTTGTGCATTACCATTGAGGAGCTCTATTCCAGGGCATTGACGTCACTCGCATGTTTTACAGAGCATTCACTTTTTGACCGGGATACGTAGATAAGGTGTTGGGTACAATGACTTTAGTTTTGTATGGAAATGGTTTACCGGAATATCTTCGGTTGTCACGTTGTTACCTTTTTATGAATGTTTGCGAATTTCTGAGCGCAATGTATGAGTGTGTGGCTGTATAAAATCTATTTAATAGTGCATTTTACACGAAGGCGAGAAAGTGATCAATTCCTACCGAGTGTGTCGCCTTAAAACACACGAGGTAGGAATCGCACTTTCTGCCGAGTGATAAATAGTGCTTTATACTACACCTTCGAGGAAAATAAAAAGCAGAATTAATTATTAACTGAAATCGCGCCCAATGATGTTGGTAAAACCTCATTGACCGCGCCAGCCTTTGGGTTCTTTTTTCAAAATATTGTTCGGAAATCGGAGGAGGCCTAATGGACTTGGAGTAAAAACTTTTCGTCGTTTGACCGAACGAAAATAACCATAGCTACCGGCCAATCTCTAAATTAAACATTTTTTCAAAATAAATTATAAAAAATAACACGTTAGAAATGGATTTCCATACACTTTTTCCTCCCGGTTTCCTATAAGCCTGCAAAGACATACTTTCTACTCTATAAATGGAAAAGGAATAGGCAACTTTCCGAGCAGGTGTAGTATAAATATTTTTTATTGTTTCAATAATTGTAAGTACTAGTGCTAATTTATTTCTGATAATTTATTGTAATTTTCTTTGTGAATAAATTATTTTTGAATTATTAAATTAATATTGTATAGTTTTTTTTTCTAACCTATTTTGTCCTACTCCTGGGCAAAGGCAAGTCCCCCCAAACTCTTCCAGGAATACGTCACAAATCGTCTCGCCGGCGTCTCCTTGGCCTGCCTCGGCGTCGTCGCCCGCCCTCAGGCACCCACTGTGAGACGATCCGAGCCCACCTTTCTGGATGCATGCGACTCACATGTTACTACTAGTTGTATAGTAATATTACACAACCAACCTCTTTGCTTTGTATATACTAATATTATAAAGAGGAAAGATTTGATTATTTGTTTGTATGGAATAGGCTCCGAAACTACTGGACCGATTTGAAAAATTCTTTCACTGTTAGGAAGCTTACTTTTCAGGGAGTGACATAGGCTATATTTTATCCCGGAATTCCCACTGGAACGGGAACTACGCGGGTGAAACCGCGAGGCGATCGTCTAGTTGACTTATAAAAATAATATCTCATTTGACAACCCCCTAACCCGAATGGCCAATTTACCCGAACTTTAAACTCATTGAAATTAAACTCCTGATTCTAAGCATTGGTGTACTTTATTGTTGGTACCTAGGTGTGCTAAAACACTTAACTCTGTAAGTTACTTATTAAGCTTAAGGTACTTATCCCTTTATTTTGTATTATATTTTTATTTTTTATTATATTATGAATTTTTTGCTCTACATGTTTTGCTCGTACATGTCGTTCTCTGTATGCACATAGTTTGTGAAATAATTAAGTTATAAACTCATATTATTTAAGTTTTGTATATTCAGTGATTATTTTATTATGTTTTGTGCGTCTAAATAAATAAATATTAAATAATTAGTCATAATTGTGTATAACCATGTCCTTTAATTAATGAAAGTGGTGTATGTTGCCGTATTAATTAAAGTAAATAAATAAAAAAACATGTATTTTTGAGAATAATCCAAGAAAAGTCATTCCTTATTGAATACAGAAGAATTAGGGACGAATATCCTGTATTTTTTGGGGCCTGATATTAAAGCTATAGCAATACAGGCATTTGACAACAAAAACATTATATTTAGATGTAGATTAGGTACTTAAATAGTATAGGTTTTTTCTAAATTTTTAATTATAAAACTAATTCCTTATTACGTAAATACATCTAGAATATCAACACAAGTTACGATTTTTTTATAAAAACATAAGTTTGGAGCAGACCTCTATGGATGCGAGCGATAGAATTTTGATCAAACTTTCAATAAGACCAAGGAGGCGTCTATCTTGAATCCTAAATTCGACTGTTTTTAAGTTTCGAGGAACAAATACTAATCCCACGGGAATTTTTGTATGGAAGCACCTTGAGATCATTCTCTATACAATAGCAAAAGAATTTTCAAAATCCGTCCATTATTGACGAAGTAACCGACGAACATACATAAAAAAAACATACATAGAACCTCATTATGAAGGGATGAAACGTTGGTGTTCTTTGAACACAAACTAGGTTCGTAGTTAACCCGCTTACATTCATTATGAATTCGTCAAACTACGAAAGTTCTTTAGTAAAATAACATAGAACCTCCTCTTATTTTCGACGCCGGTTAAAGGACATACATGTTACGTTCAAACGGCACATTACCCGAAGCACTCGAGTTAGCCAGAAAGCTGGTCGTTATCGCTATCGCTGCGCAAACAGCGATAGGTTATCTACCCTACGAGGTACCGCGAGCAGGGAACGTAGCAATGTGGCCAGGGAATACGCGGCTGTAGGCCTGAGGCTGGTGCTGTGTGGTGCCGGCTTAGAATTTGCACCACCCGAACTCTTCCCGCGGGTGTCGTAAGGGATATCCACCGCGGGCCGGCAGCAACGCCCCCTGCAGAACAAACCTATCACCGAACTGCGATCCCCAACCCGCAAGTCCAGCGTGGGGATTATGGGCATTACCCCCATGAGATAAAAGCCAATAAGGCGCTTATCAGGGGAGGCCTGCGTCCAGCAATGGACCAATATAAGCTATTGCGAATATCGCATTCACTACCCAGCCGCCGCGGCGCCGCCTGAAGGACCTACAGATATACATGTACGTCGTGGGCCCTGAAAGTGTTAAAGGGCCGATACCCTCTTATTTCATGGCCCAACGTTCAGTGAGGCCACAACCCAACTGTACTTTATTACAAGCCCATACAGTCAGTTAGAATGGGACATAAGGCACCTTTATAACCATACTGTTTTACTTTGTACCCTATGCAACGAAATCAATAGATTGCATAGAAAATTGGGGTTTTTATTATATTGGAAGATAGTCATGTTTGTTAGGGTTATTTTATCGGTAAGCTGGCGAGTGAATTAATCAAATAAACTAGCCTCCGCCCGCGGCTTTGTGCGCATTGTTTCCGGAGTAAAAATTTGACTATATAGATAGTAGATACATCATTCCAAGTCAACAGTCTGCAGTTAGCTCGCTGCAGTTAGATCATCGTAGGTACTGGCTCCTTAGACATAAAGATATTTAAGATAGTCCAAAAGATACCGACCCAAACATATACCGATATATATATGTATAAATACCTGAATACCTACAAGTTACGTACGAAAAGGTAACAAACATCCATTCATCCCACCCAAACTTTCGCATTTATAATACTAGCTGCACCCGAGTTACCCGCGGTGAATAAATTTGTAAGGTTGAAGAGTAGCCTGTAGTAACTGTTAATCCAGGATATAAACGATCCTGGTACCAAATTTCATGCAAATCCGTACAGCCGTTTCAGCGTGAAGGAGTAACGACCCACACACTCACAAACAAAACATGTGATAGTGTATTTAACCTCTGCCTGCGGGGGTTTTCTGGGAAAAACTACTAACCTATGTCTAAAGAAATCTTACTACATAATATTATAAATGCTGAAGTTTGTGTGAATGTTTGTTACCACGTACCTCCGTAACTCCGATTTACTTAGATGAAATTTGGTGTGTAGATAGTTTAGGTTCTAGAATAACACATAATTTAATTTTTTTTAATTAACCTATAAGGGGGATAAAAAGAGTGGTAAAGTTTCTATGGAAAACTATTATTCCTTGGCGCCGAAATCTACATGTACGCAGACGACGTGGCAGCAGTGGTCACGGCGCCCACGGACAGCCGGCTGGAAAGTGAGCTGAACTCGGTGTTCGAACAGTTACAGATGTGGTTCAAGCTAAACGGCCTCGCACTGAACAGAGACAAAACCTGCTTCATCAACTTTAAGCTCAACGGTGGTATGCCAGCCGCCCTCAAGGTTCACGCAGGAACTACGGGGCTGGAGCAGGTGCAATCGACAAGGCTGCTTGGGTTCCAGCTCGATAGCGCCCTCATATGGGACGCCCACATAGATGGAGTCAGCTCGAAACTTGGACGGGCTTCTTTTGCATTGCACCACCCGAACTCTTCCCGCGGGTGTCGTAAGGGATATCCACCGCGGGCCGGCAGCAACGCCCCCTGCAGAACAAACCTACCACCGAACTGCGATCCCCAACCCGCATGCCCAGCGTGAGGATTATGGGCACTACCCCCATGTGATAAAAGTCAATAAGGTGCTTATCAGGGGGAGGACTGCGTCCAGTAGTGAACCAATAGAGGAAGAAGAGTAGGTTTTGCTTGCAAACTAATCACAAACTTAGATTTTTGTTTTCCGTGTAGACCCCTGATTTTGATGATACTTTAATTCTTGATTAAAATTAAATAAACAATAAATTTATCTATATATTAGAGGATAACCTTGTGACACCAAATATCCCAATTTGCTACATATATTTTTGTCTACTTATATATATGTTTTATAATATTACTAGCTTCTGCCCATGGCTTAGCACGCGTTCTTTCTATGGAAACGTTCAAAGGTAATTTCTATCCCATGGGAACTGATTTCTGGGATAGAAGGTAGCCTATGTTTGAAATCTACAGTCAGCAATAGATCATTAAAATAGATATTTGGACATTTGAATTGTAACTTACATGACTAATGTAATTTATTATAATTAAATACATATATAACTAACTGCCGCCCGCGGCTTCACACGCGTTGTTTTTATGGAAACGTTAAAAGTTATTTCTATCCCATGGGAACTGATTTATGGGATAAAAAGTATGATTGATTCCAGGATTATAATTATCTGTAAACTAAATTTCAGCCCGATCCGTTCAGTAGTTTTGGCGTGAAGAGGTAACAAACATCCATCCATCCAAAATTCCGCATTAATTTAATTTATAATTTTGTATTCTTGCAAATAAACTATTTGATTTGATTTGATCTAAATATGAATTAATTGTTGTCAGATCATATTATTACAATTTTTCCACAGTGTAAATTAATGAATTAGACTGTTCATTTCTTATGTTGAATATGAAATTGTTTATTAAACTGTTGTCCCCCTAGCCAAATTTTGGCTATGGTGGCCAGTTTCAACAGAGCTTAGGCTCTCGCATGGTTAGCCATGGGTGCTGGACTAGTATAGTATACAAGTGTGTGCGCAAACACAGGTGCACTCTTTGTTCCCTGACTCTCATAATCTGATGGAACAGCAGATCAACACAACATTATTTAGTTCAATAAAGTTGGAGTTGTCTTTTAGCAATTTGTGTTATTCCACAGAGATTCCAAAATTAGTTACCTAGTGTCTAAATTTATACTTAGTGTAGGTGGTGGATCTAATCAATTGAACAAATACCATATATTACATACCCACACATCATTGTGAATGTAGTGTGTTGGTAAACAATCTACTTCTCGAAGCAATATTATGTCATACGGGTCCATCTGGACCCATTTAGCAGTCAAGAATTACGTAATAACTAAATTTTGTCCCCACTAGATTAATAAAACTTGCTTAGTTTACAGGTTTTTGGGTCTTTTCACTGAAAAAAACATCAAAACATAACCTAAACTCACAGCTGTCAGACACCAAAGTAAATGTAAAATTTAGCATGAAAACTCACCTCGAGCTCCTGATTCTGGCATTTCTCTTGTAGCTGTGATAATGAAGATTCCGTATTAGCAGCTTCGTCTCCAGATTCCTGCCCAGGAACTTCAGATAACACTTCAGTAGCAAAATTTGTAATCTGTCCTTTCAAACTGTTGAAACTCTGGTTCAAATTTAACCACGCCATTGCTGATACGAAATTCTAACCACACATATTATTATTATGAAAATACGGCATCAAAATCTCAAGTTATCGCATGTAAACAATGAGAATTTTGCATTATTTTCGCAAATTGACAGGACTATGACCAGTTGGCAAAACAAGCAGCCATTTCTTATTGTTGACAGTAGTTGTTTGTTGTGACAGATCTTTGACAGATTATTTTAGTAGCAGCTATTAAATCAC
The DNA here is from genome assembly GCA_963564075.1 of Eupithecia subfuscata. NCBI lineage: Eukaryota > Metazoa > Arthropoda > Insecta > Lepidoptera > Geometridae > Eupithecia > Eupithecia subfuscata. The sequence goes on from OY751123.1 coordinate 904,682, forward strand.
TATGATATCACTGAATAGCAGGTTCAACCCTAGTAGCAGTAGTAGCAGCTAAGCAAACGATCGGTGATTTTCTCAATATTACGGTAAAATAGTCCACGTTCGAAAAAGGTCACATTCACATCTATTTTGAGATCATTTCACCGACACCAGCCGCCATTTTTGTTGTTATATTTTGTGTAGCGGCAGAAATTTTTTATTCCTTCTTTATTTAATTCCATCTTCAGTTATTCTATTATTATCATAAAATCTATCAATTTGCAATATATTAGTGTGCTATTTATCATCAACAACGAACAACTAGCATGGAGGCTCTTGATATTCCTGAATTCAACATCGAAAATAACACGACATCAGATACAAAAACTTTACCAACGGGCAGTAAAGCTGATTCTGTTCCGATTCTACTAAACTCCGCTCTGAATTCTGCGGAAATAGGCGCTTTACTCGAAGATGACTTGATCTTATCAGAAGTTATTACCGAACCAAAAAATGAAGAACTTACTACCAAGAATGCGGTCAGTTTCCTTATATCAGGAACGCTGTCGAGTAGCGTATGTAGATACTGCCTCGAAGTTACGGAGGAGCTGAATAGTTTGGAAAAGATAGTCGAAATTGGGGCAAAAGAAGGTGTTTATTCTGTTTCTGTGAAAGACATGGTAGCAAGTTTTCATCCATTTCAAGTAAGTAGCATCATGCAAGACAGTTACTATTCCTATGTTCCTCTTTCATTTAAGTGAACAGACATCCATCCAAAAACCTGTAGGTCAAAACTACTTTTCTCATGCCCAAGTATATCTCAGATATGAAATCTGTCTAGCTCAGATTTAATATTTGAGATAGACTTAAGAAGGAAAAAAAGAAAATTTCATCAAAAATCTCAAAAGCTCTGAGTCTGGTATTTATTAAACCAACAACAAAAGATTTATGTTCTTAACTTAATTCCAGGTTCAAGAAGATCCAAATTTCCCTGACCGGATATGCCATAAATGTGTAGATCGCACCATAAACTCCTACCTATTCACGCAGCAGTGTGAACAATCAGAAAGGGCTCTAAGAAACTGCTTCGAAGATATCTACACAAAATTCACCAAATTGGATCCTCTCGAAGGAAAGAAACAGAGTAGAGGGAGAAAGAAGATCTATGTAAACCATGATAAGATTAACGCTGAACATTTAAAAGTAATAGACTACGCTGATCCAATATACCACATAGTCAATACAAATGCTGATTGTCTAACATCACAACCAGAATCAATATCACAACTAGAATGCCTTAAATGCTGTCAAGCCCTACCCAACATCGAATCAATGGCGAACCATTCAAAAATACACCCTAAATCAATGTGGTATAGCTGCAGACTCTGTGGCAAGTCATTTCCTAAGCTATACCACTTAAAAAAACACTTCAAGGGGCACCAAAAAGTTCCTGATCCGATAGAAGAAAAGTTTGAATGTAAAACTTGCAGTGCGAGAAACGAGAAATACTACAAACATATACAGCATTTAGAAAAGCATAGATTCAAGATGGTTTTGGACCATTTAGTTCATAAAAGGATGGATAAGCTGTGTTCAATATGTTTGGATAAAGGAGACTTGGTGTCGTTGGATAAAATGGTGACCATACATGGTGGTCCACCAGATTTGATGGGAACAAGGAGCATGCAGAGTATTTTGGCTTCTACGGTGCCTGAGGTGAGGTTTATTTTGATACGCTTCACTTTTTCTCTTCAATGCTTTTGATCAATTGGTAATAATTGTTTTGATCTGCAGATATTGGGTGTATTTGGTGTTTTCTGTGTATAGTAAAAAATAAGGGCTATCTAGGTACTATTAACAGGTTCCCTGTCCCCTTACAAAGGTGTCATTGAAAGGTTCTACGCTCACTTATTCATTTCAAGATTCTCTTTTGTGTCAAAACAAAAGTTGTATAAAAACACTTGTCTAAGAATATTTTTGTGAAAAAAAAAGATCACGCGTGAATCATGAACATACGGCAAAGGATCTAATATTCCACACTCTTTGAATCATATATGATTCATGAGCGAAACAGACCGGGTACAAAAGTGCTCCAGCCCAGGTACCTACAAGTACATTTAGCTGGTACCAATAACACAAGCTCTGCTTTGCTTGAGCTAGATGATGCTGTGTGAATTGTGCAGCATTATTAATTTATTTGTATAAATATGGATGGTGTCATCGTGGATTTAATCCTTTGGTAGCTATGAGACGATTTCTGCAGTTCTTGCAGATATTAGAGTTTGACCCCAAACTGGAATGAAGCTAGAAACAGACTGGTCCCACTTATGCAACATCGACACATTATGAGATCTGAATGCTTGAATTAGTATGATTTTTTTTTCTTGTTTTCCTTGTAATTATCTACTATCGGCTGTTTAGCCATGATTAGATGTGGTCTAGGGTGGAATGGAATATTGATTTGCCATTGCAATGTCGGATCACTTCGAGTTCCAGTATATGCCATCTCTTGAGGCGTTTTATGTGGTCTTTGTCTTGAAGTAGGTCTTTAGCTAGGGTGTTGCTGTGATTGTTTAATGTTTCCTAATATTTTTTGCTGTGGTTGTTCACTTCTTCTTTTATGGTCAGCTTTTCTAGTTATTCATGTATTTCGCAGTTTCTCACAAACCAGTGTGCGCTGGAAATGGTTTGTAGTGCAATGTTTTGGAATCGCTGTAGTATCTCTAGATTGGAGATCCCCAGAGTTCTATTCCGTAGGTCCAGATGGGTTTAATTATAGCCTTGTAGACAAGTAACTTATTATTGGGAGAAAGTTGTGATTTTCGGCCTAACATGAAAAGTTTTTGAGTTGCATATTTGCTTCTGTCACTTACTTAGTATGAAATGAAAACAGATGACCGAGAAACACGCTTCTTATATGCCAAGCCACCCGATGTTTCCCACATTTCGTCATGTACCCCAGCGTGGCTTGAGCACAGTCTGTTTCGTAGCTTAAGTTCTACTTTCTGGTATCAGTACTTGATGCATTAATACTACATTCAGATCATGCATGCATGATACATAATAAAATATAACTTATTATGTTAAAATTTCTGTTTTTATGTGTTTTGCTTTTTTATTACAGTTGGAATTAGAAGACAATTACATGGGATCAAAAATCTGCGAAAATTGTGTGAACAATGCCATCACATCATATAACTTTAAGATACACACAAACTTTGTAAGAGACCGCTTAAACACTTGCATAAGACATATGCTAGATAGCTTAAAAGATATATCAGTCGATAGTAATCTATGTATAGAAATATCTAAAGATATAATAATGCCCATAAAGGATGATGTAGATGAAACTATATTTGAAAAAGATGAAGATGAAATGAAACAGGAAGTTTTGGAAGATGAATACAGAATTAAATCAGATGAAGATTCAGATGAAATTGAAGCAAAACCTTTGAAAAAACAAGATATAAAAAATAACAAAAAGAAAACTAAAGTAAAAGGAGTGTATATAAATGGTTACAATAATGATGTTTGCAGGGAATTTCTAGCATTTAATGATAAGCCAAAACGCAAAATTATTAAGAAATTCACATGCCCTTTATGTAGCAAACATTATCTATCGGATTATTTCTTAAAAAGACATGTTACAAGGCATATTAATCAAAAACTGCACTGTGAATCTTGTGGAACCATTTTTGGGAATAAATTCTCGCTGTTAGAACATGAGAAATATGCTCATGTGTTATACCGCAGTGATTATAAAGCTTGCAGAACATGTGGCAGGTGTTTCACTAAAGAATCTAAGCTAAGACAACATGAAGAACAACACAAAAACAAACCCTGCGATCTCTGCAATAAGGTCTTCCAAACACAAGGATTCTATGACGCGCACATGCAACGACATACACCAAAGTTAGCTGAAATAATGAAACAATATGAACAATCCTGCAGCTTCTGCGAAAAGGTCTGCTCAAACGATAACCAACTATCTATACATGTGAATAAAGTTCATCTTCAAATAAAACCCTACAACTGTGATATGTGCGAAAAACAGTATTATACGGAGTACAATTTAAGGTATCACAAAAAAATTCACAGTAGAAGGAGCAAAGAAAAGTGCACTTTTTGCAGCAAAACTTTAAGTTCAAGAAAGCAATTGGTTATTCACATAAGGAAGCATATCGGAGCGACACCTCACAATTGCCAAATCTGTAGTGAATCTTATTACTCAGTAACAAGGTTGAAAAAGCACATGAGCCAAACCCATGGAGGTACAGTCATTTGCAAAATATGCAAACATGTATCTATAAGCAAAAGTGAGCTTAAAATTCACATGAATAAGCTGCATAGTTTTATATAGCTGTTGGTTATTCAGTCATTTTAGAATAGAACTAAATTAATGCAACTAGTCTAATTTTAGCTAAAGAAAACCTGTTAAAAATTTGCAATTAGATTACTATTTTTACAAGCTTTTATAGAACTAATTTTAATGTATGTAACTATGTTTGTACGAGTGGAATCTTGCAACTCAATTTTGAAGCAGATATCTTCAACCGGTTGTGCTGAAATCTTGTACACACGTTTAGTTAGTTTGGGTTTAGTTTGGATGACAATTGCCCTTTTTAAAAACAAAGCTTGTTTATAAAAATGTTTTTTAAAATATTAAAACTTATTCCAATCTAACGCACAACCACAGTGCCTGGAAATAGAAATCAATCACAACCTATATGCATTTATCTATACATTTATCTATAGTTGCGTGATACACTCGCCCGTTCACTCGACAAATAATTCTAGTATACCAACTATACACTAGCCTAACTCGATGTAGAATGTTTGTAAACAAATAAAAAGAAATAAATAAATAATGCTGGACAATTCACACAGCATTAAGTCCATTAAGCCCCAAGTTTAGCGAAGCTTGTGTTATTTTTTATTACATTGATAGATATTTTTATTAAAAATAGAAAATACCAAGAATACCTGGAACGTACATCCGCAGATCGTACCTTGAGCCAACTGTAGACTGTTTGCAACAGTCTGCAGTTAGCTCAATTATTTCAATTGTAAATAATAGTATAATTTTCTTTGTGAATAAAGGCTTAATCATTCTCTACGGGAGTGACATAGTCATGCTGACGAAACTCCTTTAAAAGAAATAATGAATAAAAAAAAGGCTTAATCAATTGTAAATACTAGTATTATTTTCTTTGTGAATAAAGGCTTAAGTTTTTAAAGAAAAAAAAACATACCTATACAATATAATAAATATTTTACTATAAAACTTTCGTAGTTGAATTAGTTATGAATGTAAGAGGGTTAACTGCAGTGTGCGCAAGGACTCAGTACAGGCGCGACGCGAACCGCACTCACCCTGACGAAGCTAAGGGATGAAACGTTGGTGTTCTTCCAACACATACTAGGTTCGTAGTTAACCCGTTATTCATAATGAATAACAAATATTGCTTACTTTACTTATTATACCTAAAACTCGCCCCAAGCAAGTGGGTTTTAGTTGTGGTTTGTTTACAAACATCCTACATCGAGTTTAGCTAGTGTGTCTACAAGTTTGATTTTAATAATATCATTGTTTCAATAACGCTTAATTATGTTGAATATAAAGAATTTTACTTATAACAATGAGTATATAGACACTATTCTATATACACACTATTCTATAATACTCATGGTTATAAGTAAAATTCGTAATATAGGTACGTACATTGTTATAAATCATAGGTGCTAAAATAAAATTAAAATCAAAGTCAAATCTTTTATTTAAATTTTCATCCACTGCTAAACGTACCTTCCCCAATCACGGGTGGTGTTGCCATAGTAATAATTTATTTAAAAAGGTTTTAATAACTTCTAAATACCTATCATCACTTACAACAAACTTGAAATTAGATTCTGTTCTGATACGCATGTTAGTAGGTACCTAACATGCGTATATAGGTAAGTAAACACAACATTTGTAGGAATTACCTACACAAATCTACTTTATAATAATACTAGTTTATGCCCGCGGCTTCGCACGCGTTGTTGAGAGGATAAAAATGCCTATGTTTGATTCCAGGATTATAATTTCCTGTATGCAAAATTTCAGCCCGATCCGTTCAGTAGTTTTGGCGTGAAGAGGTAACAAACATATACATCCATCCATCCAAACTTTCGCATTTATAATATTAGTGTGTTAAACTAGGTATCGCATTATGAAAAACTTCAAATACTTAGTATAATAAGAAATAAACTATCTGAAAATAAAAACTAAGCTTGGCAGGTCGGTTGGTGATGGTGACGCAGTGGGGGAGTTAAAAATATAGGTACAGATTCCTCTGGTAGGTTTCCGTAATCGGCTCTTTCGACATTCACGGGCTGAGATGGAGGGAAAATTCTTCCTTACATTCGACATTTTTACCTTCAAAACTCCTTGTAGCGTCATCTAGCCAAAGTAGCCAATATACCTAAGCTAAAACTAATAAAGGAGGGCTATTCAGTCTCCAGTCTCTCATGAACCCATGTTTTATCAAATATCGATTTCGTGCTACTTTTGGAGCAATTAATAATTTAAGAGCTTTGACGACCCCTGCGACACAGCGGGCGAAGGTCTGCCTGCGACGCAGGAGGTTGCGTTGAGTTTGTCACCGCTAACGTACCTACCTACCAGCTATTCTCGAACCGAATAGTCTGTTGCGTGACGATGCTAAGAGGCCCGACGGTACCTATGACACTACTTAGGTCCCATGGGAGTTGGTTGGGGAGGCCGCTTGTGTGATGTAGGACGCTACATGCATCGACACACTTGAGCCTTCCCATCTTCCGAGGACATCCGTGAGGGCGGGTGTGGCGGCAGATTTGGCCGAAGATCTCAAGAGGCGCAAATATGCAGGTCTCGACAGAGCCTATACACATTTGCTCCCCTTGGAGTCAAGACCCTAGGTCCGTGGGGTAGCGAGGCTCTTCAGGTTTTTAAAAAAATATCTGAGCGACTGGTCGAAGCGACGCGTGACCCGAGAGCTGGTATTTGGCGCAGCGCACCAGCATTGCCATACAACGGGGCAATGCAGCCAGTGTGTTGGGGACGCTTCCGACTGGTATTGATATGGATCAGTTGAGCTACCTGTAGATTGTTTGCAACAGTCTGCAGTTAGCTCATTTGTAAATACTAGTTGTAATTTATTTCTATTCCTTGATTGTAATTTCTTTGTGAGTAAAGATTGTTAAGTACCTACTCTATGTATGTAATGTATTAAGTAGGTAGGTATGTCAGATAACAGCTTGGGGCTAGGTGATGCTGTGTGAATTGTCCTATATTATTTATTTATTCCGTGTCGATGACTCTGTAACGAGTCTGAATAGCCCTCGAGGTCGTGGGTTCGAATTCCGCCTCACGGGATCTTTCGGGCGTGCGAGTATTGAAGTTTATTAGCTTTTTTTAGTGCGGAAATAGATACCAAATGATTAGGGATTTAGAGTTCCATTCTCGTAACGAAACTAGGACAACGCACATCACATCACTCTGCCTTCCTACGTTTTGCTTTGTAATCATCATTGGCAGAAAAACGTAAGTACATAAGTTCCTATTGTATTTAGATAGGTTAGTAAAAGGAGCAGATAAATGAAATAAATAAATTTACTGTAGGTATTTGATTTTACTATCAAATTACCTACGTAGATAAATAGTAACCGGTAAAAGTAGAATGGGTAACGAAAAATAAACTAGGTACTAAGAATATAAAGTAAAAGATAGAATATAACATAAAAATAAACTGACAAAGAATATAATCTTAAAAATAAACAAAACTCATAAAAATAAAATAGATTATGAACTACCCATCGATCAGGTTAATCGCCGGTCAGAAGAGTCGGCGAATACCTGATTGATGGAACCGATGAACAAAAGTATTAACAAAATACGGGTCTTTTAAACAAACAATCTGAATAATTTTCTTAAATTCTTTATTGCACACACAAGTTATTTCATACATAAAAGTTAACAAAAATACTGGACATGTACAAAGGCGAGCTTAACCCTAAAAGAGTTTTCTTACAGCAAATTTTGTAATTTGAAACACAAGTAGTACAGATATCTAAGTACCTAAAACAACCTTTTTAATCTGACTAGGTAATCTCTCACACACACTCCAGATTTTTCTGAAAGTTAAATAAGATTACTTAATCTTAACAATTATTTTCCTTACAACGCAGAGCAGAAAAAAATAAGTTCAACGCTTAAGTGCCCATAGCTCACATCCCCCATGTTTGCCTCGCTCTAGCTGTATTTGATTGTAAGTATGTATATGCTGGAGTTTAGCAGTGCATAGCAGCTGCGGCGGGCGGGGTGCGCCTTTGTATACAGGTTGATGCTGAGGCTGAGCAGTGAATGCAGTTAACAAGGCAAATAAAAATCAACATCCTGATTATCCATCATAATCCTCCTCCCATCATGAAACAAATGATAATGATTCTCCAACCCCTCCACTTCCCTTGGATCAAACTTGGTATCTTTCTTCCAATGTATCTTAACCACATGTCGTCTCAACTCCACTAGAGTAAAGAACTTACTAGGGCATAGGGGACATGCGATATCCTTTTCTGTGTGTTTCTTAACTCTATGCACATTCATAATACTCGAAGATCTGAATTTTTCACCGCATATATCACAAGGATAGTTTTTTTCGCCCGTATGTAGTTTCAGATGAGATTTTAGGCAGCTTGGGTTAGCTAGTTTTTTTCCACAGATTGTGCAAGTAACGCTACGGTTGACTGTGTGTAATTTTATATGCTTCTTTAGTAGATGTTTTCCAATAAAGTCTTTACTGCAAATATGGCAGACATATGGCTTTACTTTAAGATGGTATCTGTTCATGTGGCCTTCTAAGAGTACACTGTTCCAAGCTTTGAAGTCACAAAGCTCGCATGGTAAGTGTGGTTTTTGTTTTTTTACTTCTTTTGTTTGGGTACTTAATTTAGTATCACTACTGTCAGCAATATTATTTAAAAGCCACATTATTGTATAGATTACTTTTGCCATCTATCATTTTCAATAATATTTAAAAGACACTGTTTTGTTTCTAGTACTGCATTTGACTTACAAGTACTCACTGTCATAGCGGGGCGGCAATTCTCGACCAATCACAAGCCTCGAACGATCAGGTTGGTGGGCGGTAACAATTTAGCTGAGAGGGTCACATCGACCCGCTCTGACAGTCAGTCGGATTTTGTTCGCCAAAGTGGAAGGCTGTCTTACCTACTAAGTTTGTGAAAGTGACCATTATACATTTTCAAGTGAGTACCTACTGTTTTATTTGACGTAAAAATTACCTTGGCAGGCCAAGTCTTGCGTTTCTGTAGGTAGCGTTAACAAATTCAGAAGGGATATGATCGCCACGTGCACTTGTAATGGAAATGGGTATGTTTCGTATGGATAAAGTTCATAATAAGCACTATTTCAACAATTTAAACAAAAACCACGTGTTATTTTTCTTTTTTTCTTTCTTTTACTCTTAATCTCTCGCTTCTTTCATCGACTCGTTGCGAGTAATTCTACAGTAAGACCGAAGCGTGGTCGAAGCTACTCTTCGATAGCATCGCCTTATTGTGGGTAGTTATCTACGGTTTAGCATCTTTTGTAGCACTTTGCGATGAGACTGATGCGTGGTTAAGGCTACTCCTTAATAGCATCTGCTCATTATAAGCGCCCCCAGAAATTTATAAGCCACATAGTGGTTGGTGAAAGAAGGGATAGCTAATTATCTTTTTTTTTACTCATAACTCATTTTTTCCGTGTGCAAAAAGAACAAAAGTGGTGATGACGTCAACCAAAGTGGTTTAGGATAATTGGTTATTTTTCGAGTGGGGTAACATAGGGGAATGAAAATTTGGTTATTTTTGACGTATCTCTTACCGTTTATGAGATAATCGCAAACTGCCCAAAAGTTATTTTTACCCTATAGTACCTAACCTAACCTAACACAAACTTAAGGCTAACTTAAGGCAAACCTAAGTCTGGCTGACCTAACTTAACCGAAATCTTGAACAGTAACTGTGCTGCGGTCTTTTCATTTATTTGCAGTGGATGTCCTTGAACAAGGAGCCTATTCTCCAGGCCGCCCTACGGAGATAGAACGGTCCTCCGCCGAAATTAATGCCATACGAGGTCTTCTTGCACTTGACCCAGCCAATCAACGCCCACACGGTCGGGCTAGCGGACGCCCCTCGCGCAGTCGGGTCAGCCACAGGACACGCCGCTCACGGTCTCGCAGTCTCCGCGCGCACAGTCGGGCCAGATGCCTTCCAAGCAGCCGTACTCGCCGCCCGCAGCCACGCAGTCGTCGCTCGCCGCCCGCAGCCACGCAGTCGTCGCTCGCCGCCACGCAGTCGTCGCTCGCCCCCCCCCGCAGCCACGCAGTCGTCGCTCGCCGCCCGCTGCCAAGCAGTCGTCGCTCGCCGCCCGCAGCCACGCAGTCGTCGCTCGCCGCCCGCAGCCACGCAGTCGTCGCTCGCCGCCCGCAGCCACGCAGTCGTCGCTCGCCGCCCGCAGCCACGCAGTCGTCGCTCGCCGCCCGCAGCCACGCAGTAGTCGCTCGCCACCGCCGTCCACGCAGTCGAGACGGCCGCCGTCGTCTACGCAGTCTAGATGGCCGCCGTCGTCAATGCAGTCGAGACGGCCGCCACCGTTCACGCAGTCGAGTCAGTCGTCGGAAGAGTCGGGCAAGAGGTGAACCCCTTACCTCTAAAAACTTTTGTTAATTTACTAGATGCTATAAAATGTAATCGTTCTGAGTCTCAAGATAAGTTAGGCAGTATACATAACACAATACCTGAATTCGACCCCGCAAGAAAGGAACAAACTATTTCAATCTGGCTTCATAAGTTAATGAATGCGCTTCATTATACAAGTGGAGCCAGCGACAAGTTGTCCACTTTGCCCTACCTAAGTTACGTGGGCTGACTCAGCGTTCAAAATCAAAATCAAAAACTCTTTATTTCCATAAATACAATAAATGTACACTTAGAAAAGGTATGAGGGAGTGTCTTCTGTTCTTTTCTCATGGGAAGAATGGCAGGTTAAATTGTCGACCGCATTTCCATCCGATGAAAATTACGGGCAGATGCTTGCAGACATGCTAACCGTGTCCGGTTCGGGGAGTCACTGGAAACATACTATTACGACAAGGTCGCGCTAGTAAATAGGTGTGGAATAGTAGGTAGGCGTGCCGATGAGTGCATTTTGCATGGAATAGACGATCCTTCTGTACGGTTGGGTCCAGAAGCTGTTAAATACGACGATTATGATAAGCTCCTGACTTACTTAAGGAATGCTAGGAATGTTCGGTCACAAACCTAACGCAAGCCCTCGACAAAATTGTTTGTTTGTTTAGTAACTAACACGATTTTCATAAACCAATTACACTAGTTACTTAAAATGAAAAAGCATCATTTATCTAATCTCAATTAAAATTATTATAACAATAGGAAAACATTTTATAAAATAAATCTATACAGAATAATAAAGATTGAAAATTATATAGTATTCGAGCAATGAGGCAAATAAATTAAATAATTGAAATAATAAATAAGATGCTCATATTATTAACATGATTAATACAAATTTAAAAAATATAATTTCAAAAACAAACAGGCATCCTTACAGTCATCACTCTCGCAAAACCACAGGCATACCAACATTAAATTCTTCTTAAGATCACAGACTACAAGTACTCCTAAGGCACTAAGGCTCCTGTTTGCTTCAATTGCAAACAGGAGGGCCACACTTGGTTGTACTGTTAATAAAGTTGACTCTACACGATTTTTAGGTATACAAATTGACCAAAAACTTAATTGGAAATGCCACATTGAATAGAATAGAATAGAATAGAATATAAATTTATTCGTTACAGAACTTACACAGCTTAGACTAAAATACATAATTAACCTAAATTAAAATTAAGTGTAAACTCAGTAACAAAATGCCTCAGCATGGGTTGGTTGACTAGCAAGCTAGCAACCAACGCTGGTCTTCCGTCAGAGCCACATGTTGGCTTTACGGACTAACTACTCAAACAGACAAATATAAAAATCAAACTTAAAAATCAAACAGAGACAAACTTGAAAAGACAAATATAAAAACTTCCAATATAAAAATAAAAAATAACAAATGTGGGATATGCTCGTACCTATTTTAATAAAGTACAGTAAGTATTTAATGACTAAGTATATAATAACTAATAAGAGAAATTTAGGAGATGAAAGTTATTTTAAAAGTATTAATGTTATTTAACTAGTAGGTATTAATACAATATTTCTAAAGAACACTTGTGTCGTGTCTAAGACTTTCCTGTTCCTGCTGATGGTTAAGCAGAAAATTCTTTAATTTAAATCTAAAACTATGTAAACTATATTGACATACTTAGTAGACGAATCAGTAGTTCAGCATATGCTCTATACAAACTATCCACAACGGTTAATGTACAATCATTGCTCACGGCTTATTACGGGACAGTAGAATCTATACTCAGATTTGGGATAATATTTTGGGGTAACTCTACGGACAAAGATATTATATTTAAAGCGCAAAAACGAACTATAAGATCCATGTTCGGCATACCTATGACTGATAGTTGCAAACCTTTATTTATTAAGCATAAGATTCTTACACTTCCGTCACTATACATTTTCGAAGTTTTATTATTTGTAAGAAAAAACCGTAATCTGTTTGTGAGAATGGCTGACATTGCGATACGTAACAGGCGAGATAACAACAGACTCTGTATGCCTAGTTGCAAAACTTCACTGTTACAAAAAAGCATAGTCTATATGGCACCTAAAATATATAATAAGATACCGAAGTCCTTTTTAAATCTTAGTGAGACTATGTTTAAAAGTAAATTAAAACAATTATTAGTAAGTAAGTGCTACTATAATATTAATGACTTTTTAGTTGACAATTTAAAACTTTGACCATTTAATTATACATGAACAATTTACTTATTAGAAATATAATTTTAAAAATTTGCATGCCTAATTTTAAGGTAGAACATAATTGAAACATTTAATATATTTAAGATCTGCAACTGTAACCTACATTATGTTGAAGCAAATAAATTTATCTTTGTCTTTATCTTTACACTGTGCAACAGTGCACTACCGAAATAAAAAATTGTGGTAATTCTCGAATGTCTCGAAATGATTACACATGTTCTTTCAGCCGTAAACCTAGTAAATTAATCTCTACCCACACTTTTTTTTTAACTTTCCTATAACCAGAGTAGACTCGTTAAGAGACCTTGGTGTAACATTTGACACTAAGTTGTTATTCAACGAACAAATTAATAATATAACAAAGAAGGCGTCTCGCGCCCTGGGGTTTGTTCTGAGAATGTCATCGGAGTTCATAAATGTTAAAACTTTTAAAATTTTGTACTGTGCTTACGTACGTAGCCACCTCGAGTACGCATCGCAGGTGTAGAACCCAAACTACGCGATTTATTCATCGAGTCTCGAATCCATACAAAAAAGGTTTTTGCGATACCTACAATACCGAACTAAAATGAACCTACCTGACTATTTTACAAGGTGTCGCAAGTTTCATTTCCTTCCACTCTCTGATCGCAGGCAAATTGCTGACCTAGCATACCTAATAAACATCTGCAATGGCAACGTAGACTGTCCTGCGCTTCTTGAGCAATTAGGGTTGCGTACAAATACTGCTGCATTGAGAAAACCGAGTATTCTTTACGTTCCTACGGTAAAAACTAATTATAGACAAAAGGCATTCTTAATACGAGCTAGCAAATCGTTCAACTCATTGGTCAAGGAAAACACTGATGTTGATTTATTTATCACACTTGCAAGTAAGCTTAAACGCTTGCTAAGCGATGAATTCTTTTTGAGATAATTTTTGATTTTGTTCTTGTTTTTCTTAAAGTCGTCTACATTCACTGTGCGTAATTTATTATTCTATGTAAATATCTGCGGAAACTTTTAATTGGCCCTCAGCACACATGCGCTGGCCTGTATCAGCATGTATTATGTAAATAACTATTCTTAAGCTGTAAGTTTTCCTAAAATTTTGAAAATAAAAATAAAATAAAAATTGTAGAAAACACGTTCACGAAACGAACCAGTGTTACTCCAAGCAGGCATCTACGTCTGATAAAGCTGCAGAAGGAAAAGTTAATGGCTCTGCTCAATAACCAAAGGGAATGTTTTGCCCCCTGTCTGCCCGAGTTAGGCACACCACTGCTGGTAAAATGTCTATAACATTAAAAAGTGACGAGTCAGTAGTCTATAGGCTTACACAGGCTCTCAATCAAATAAAAGCAATCAAATCAAATATTTTTTTTCCATAAATACAATAAATGTACACTTAGGTCCAACAGGTCATATTATAAAATTAAACACTGACACGGAAATAAAGTGATTATTATTTGATTTCTGTCGCTTCGGTATGTAGACTAAAGTAAAGAAGCGACGAGGAAACACTTAGCCTGATAGTTGTTATTTTTTAAATTTTTGCACAGTCTGGTTTTGACAATTTGTTTGAATTTATTTACTGATAATTTTTGCAATTTCAAGCTAAAGGGAGAAAAAAAAAAAAAAACTTTCCAGAGTTACGCCAGATGGTGATAGGTGGGTAGTGCCCAAAGGAGTCCGCTGGTAGGTGGTTAAGGTTGGACCACGACAATGTTGGGCATTTTCCAGTTGACAAGAATGGTCAAATCATCTTAGTAACTCCTCAGCAGAGGAAACATAAATAAATATATAGATTGCAATAAAAGTACCTCTATCAAATCGTCAGTCTGTGAGAGTTTAACCAGTAAAGAGCAGCTTTTAGAATTATGTAAAAGGATACCCCTGGTCCTTGTAGTCTAAAAGTAAAAGGACACCCCTGGTCCTTGTAATCTAGTAGCAAAAGGATATCCCTGGTCCTTGTTGTCTAGTTGTATAAGGATACCCCCGGTCCTTGTAATCTAGTTGTAAAAGGATACCCCTGGTCCTTGTAGTCTAGTAGTATAAGGATACCCCTGGTCCTTGTAATTTAGTAGCAAAAGGATACCCCTGGTCCTTGTTGTCTAGTAGTATAAGGATACCCCTGGTCCTTGTAATCTAGTAGTAAAAGGATACCCCTGGTCCTTGTTGTCTAGTAGTATAAGGATACCCCTGGTCCTTGTTGTCTAGTAGTATAAGGATACCCCTGGTCCTTGTAATCTAGTAGTAAAAGGATACCCCTGATCCTTGTTGTCTAGAAGTATAAGGATACCCCTGGTCCTTGTAATCTTGTAGTAAAAGGATACCCCTGGTCCTTGTTGTCTAGTAGTATAAGGATACCCCTGGTCCTTGTAATCTAGTAGTTAAAGGATACCCCTGGTCCTTGTAATCTAGTAGTAAAAGGATACCCCTGGTCCTTGTAGTCAAGTAAGAGACATCCCTGGTCTCATAACAAATATATAAATTATAAGTAGCTTTAAGATTTAAATGGCATGTTGTTGCCAGTAAATAAATAATTAGATAAATTTAATTGTTAAGTGTGAGTGTCTAAGTCGAGTTTATTTGATTGGTCACTAACTTTTGATTTAGTTTTCTATTCGTTGATGAAAATTTGATTGTTAGTATATAATACAGGTATTAATAGCTCTTGATTGTATAATTCTTACGTTAATTAAAGTATATATTACAACAATAATGTAACAACAAAATTCCTGTACCTCCCGTCCGAGGGCGTACGTTATAATAAGGATGGCCGACTGTCAGCAATATTATTTAAAAGCCACATTATTGTATAGATTACTTTTGCCATCTATCATTTTCAATAATATTTAAAAGACACTGTTTTGTTTCTAGTACTGCATTTGACTTACAAGTACTCACTGTCATAGCGGGGCGGCAATTCTCGACCAATCACAAGCCTCGAACGATCAGGTTGGTGGGCGGTAACAATTTAGCTGAGAGGGTCACATCGACCCGCTCTGACAGTCAGTCGGATTTTGTTCGCCAAAGTGGAAGGCTGTCTTACCTACTAAGTTTGTGAAAGTGACCATTATACATTTTCAAGTGAGTACCTACTGTTTTATTTGACGTAAAAATTACCTTGGCAGGCCAAGTCTTGCGTTTCTGTAGGTAGCGTTAACACTACATTTTTCCCATTGGAGTTCGCTTGGATTTAAAGTTGAGTTATTCTTAACAACCTTTTCAGGGTTTTTGCCAATTAAATGTGATTTTGTATTAATACTCTCCTTGATTTTTGATTTGATATGCGTTTTGTTTTCTATTTTCTTTCTGTTCTTAAATAGAACTTGAACATACTGGGATTCCTTAAGATGTTCGTGCCTTTCTTTTATTTGTTTTTTACAAATATTCTTTCTTTCTTGACAAAAATCTTTATGAACTTCTAAGATTGATTCGTCGTCCATATCTAATCCACAAAAATTGCATTTGAATAATTGACCATGAGAAGCAATATGAGTATCTAAAGATCTTTTAGAATGGAATTTTTTACTACAGCAGCCACACTTGTAAGGTTGATAATCAAAATGATGCTTATTGATGTGTGCCATCATGGTTTCTTTTTTTCTGCATGTGAAATCACAATCAAGACATTTTGCTTTGGAATTTCTCTGGATTTGTTCTTGAAAGTGGATTAAATGTTTTAAGTGGATGCAAGTTGTCTCACATTCCTCGCATGTTAAGGTTTTGCCACCATGATGTTTTAAACAGGTAGAGCAAGAATGGCTGCCTAAGTGTTCTTCTACATGTTCTTGTAAGCTTCTAAAGGTGTTATATGGTTCAGAGCAAAATTGACATTTTAAATTGTATTCCTGTTTAGTCTCTGGGTGATTTTTGATAATATTTACTGGAAGACTTTTGTGTGATTTCATTCTTGGCACTGAGTTGACTTCATTGACCAATTTTGTAGATTTTTTCGACATTATTTCAGTAGGAACCATTACTTGACTCGTATTAATATTTGATTCTTCATAATCTAATTCAATAATCACCTTGGACCCTTCTTCTGACTTTTTTAACTGCACAATCAACTGAGTGATCTTAGATTTCAGCTGATCAACATATTTATAGAGTAGCTTAGTGACAGATTTAGAGTTTAGTATGAAGTTGTAGGATTCTTTGAGCTGTTCCATACAACTCTTGCAGATGATGTTACTGGCAAGGTCTTCTGGTTTCTGAAAAAAACAATAGAATAAGTTAAGGTATAACTGGCTAGGCCAATGGGCCTACTTTGACTGCTGAGGTAGCCTCTGCAGCTAAAAGTTGGTATGATTTTTGAAGAACAATGATAAATCGTTTCATACTAAAAATTAGACCAGTAAAAGCGCTTACTAAGCAACATAGTTTTAGTAAGGTACGTTTCGGTTATTAGCTTAGTAGGTAGGTACTATGTATAGAATAAGTAATTTATGAAACCAAATAATATCCCATTTGGATAAATTGTAACTTTTAACCAATGAAGTACCTAGTGAATGTGAAGTATCGGAGGCTACGCGGTAGCCCTGCCAAATCGAGTAAAAGGTTGCCACCGCGAAACTTTCTCGAAGCATTACGATACTTATTCTTGCTTTTAGACCTACCTCACGGAAAACTATTGTATACATTTCTCCTAGGCTTATACAAGACCGGTAGCCATCACTGGCAGCTTCCACCTCGTGTTCAATACTGTTTTCACCGCCGTTTTCGAAGCAAAGTCCACAGAAATTAGCAGAAGAAATTAAATTGTGTAGCTTTCTGGATATGGTGGCATTATCCATAATCTTTGATTCTATCCCCATTTCCTTCATAGCTGAGCATCTGCCAATGTGCAACTTTGATAGAATCACGAAGAAAAGATAAAAAATATATAAATTGAGGTAAATCTAGTAAAAACAAACAAAAAATCAAAATTCTCAACTCAACTTGCAAACAAATCTCCAAAACAGTGTGTGTTGCCACTAAGAGAGTGGAGAGTTAATTATAAAATTCTGAGGGCCGATCCCGGCGGCGCGCAATGCCGGGCCGACCCGTGACGGGAGTGGAGCGAGCCCCGAACATCCTGTCGCTTGACAAAAATCAGTTTAATATACTGGTCCCTCAGTGAGGGAACTTTCTCAGAGGAACTTTCAGATATTAAGCTGAAAAGAACAGATACTACACTTTGATCTTAGCCAAGAGGCCGAGAACTGTTGCCAGATGGAACAGTGTTGCCGTTCAACTAAATTAAAAGTCCCTAGCCAGTATTAGAAATTCCTCTAGATATGGAAAAAATCGTTCCATAAAAATCCGCTAGAAGTCGCTAACCTACCTCATCTATTGTGACCTCAGTAACGCTCAAACCGAAATGCTCTAGGTAGTGTAGTTGTGGTTCTATTCCTCCGTAGTTGTTTGTTCTATTCCTACTCTTTGACGACCTCTGTGGCGCAGCGGGCGAAGGTCCGCATGCGACGAAGGATGGGTAAGTACTTGATAACGATATCCTTAAAAGGGACATTATACTACCTACATAGATAAACATCTATGTTTTTTCTAAGGGTTTTCTATATGTATTTTTATTACACATAGATAACACACGGAACAAATATCTTCAGATCGTACAAACATTTGTCCCAAGGAATTCGATATGTGTAATAAATAAAACGTCAAGTGCGAGTCGGACTCGCGCACTAAGGGTTCCGTTTAATTGTAAGACCTTGTTTCTTGCCAAATTTTATGATTCTACGTCAACGGGAAGTTTTTTGTCCAATTTATTCACTAAAAAATTACTTTTAATGCTCGAAAGTAATTTTTTTAGTGAATAAATTACAAATGTATATTTTTCAGATTTTTCCCTTTACTTGTGCTATAAGACTTTGCTGCTCACCAAATTTCATGATTCTAGGTCTACGGGAAGTACCCTATAGGTTATGTGCATGTGATTCCCTTGGAAATTTCAAAATATCCGGACTTAAACGGCTGTAACTTTTGAGTGCGTTGACTTAGAAGTTTAATTTATATCGCGGCTTCAAGAGGTTACGGACTTGAGTATTTGACGTTAATTTTAACTCGATACGTCCACGCGTTTCTGAGGAAAGAGGGTTGACAGACGGACAGACAGACAGACAGACGGACAACAAAGTGATCCAATAAGGGTTCCTGTTTTCGTTTTGAGGTACGGAACCCTAAAAATATAATTATCTATGTAGTATAATGTACCTATTAAGTATATCAGTCATCTAGTACCCATAACACAAGCTCTGCTTAGCTTCGGGCTAGATGATGCTGTGATCCATGTGTGATGGATGTCCAACCTTATTTATTGCTAGATGGTGATGTACCCCAATCTACTTTTTCTATGAATAGAATATACGTCTAGAAATTGTAAAAAAACGTTATTGACCTTTCTATTTCGTAAATAGGGAGCCACACCGACCAAATGCAAGACAATTATTCACACATTTTTGTTGTAATCAACAATTGGGTCATCAGCAGCTGGTGATCAGATCCCGATTGAACTAAAAAAGCGCCCGCTCGTCACTCTCAGTTTCTGTTCGTACCTAATGAAAAAGGCAAAATTAAAAAGGAAATACAGGGTGCCAATATAAACTACCGACGATAAACTTTGTTCTACCTAAAAAAAATTTAATTTCGAATAGAAACTGACGATAAAATGAATGAACTCCTTCGAAACTGTCCAATACACGACAAACTGACAAATACGTACGTAATTATCGGTTTCACTCATTCTTGATACCAGTGAGCGAGATAAACAGAACAAACCTTACGCAGAATGCTCATAATTTGGGAAATCCCGAGTGCCCTGCTTCTTTAAATTTATAATATTAATATAATTAATTCGATTCATTATGTTTATCAATTCAGTATCTTTAGTTTTGAAATAAAGACGGTTGCCCTTCTAGCGTCATATTGACCCGCCTAAAAGTCGTTAGAAGTCGCCAAAAACTTTTTTCTCGCTAAATTTAGAATTTTGCCCGCTAAACACCCACAAAATCCCCTAGTTCTAGCGACAAAGTCGCTAGAACGGCAACACTGAGATGGAATTTGACCAAATCAGTAGAAAATTAAGTAAAAAATCAGTAGCTTGAAGAAAAAATCAGTAGATTTGAAAAAATACAAATTTCTAGCTTCCAACACGAAAAACGCGTGGAAGATATCAATCTGTACGTTTTGTTGTATCTACTATTACTATATCCCCATTGAATGAACCGATTTTGATTAAATTTGTTTATGTGTTTATACAGCGTGTGTGTTTCACTTTTCAATGATGGCATTCATCAAAATTACCCAAGTTGCAAAGTAAAATATTCATGACTTTCGAAATTTCCAAAACTAGGTGGTTTAAGTAGTTTTTAAGAAACTTCTTGCAATGATATGAAAACATTGATCAAAGCAACTCATCAGCTTGGACTTCCTCAAGATTTGTTCATTATCATGGGCACTGATCAGGTTTTTTGAGGTACCTAGGTAGTGTACCTACGACGATGTTCCGTTATTCCTATCTACAAAAAAAAAACTAGGTATGTCCACCAGGGAAGAAGGGGTGGAAATTTAGAAAAAATAGACACGAATTTGACTCGAAAATCGAATCAGGTGAAATTGAATTTTTAATTTGTTTTACAAGGCCTTATGGGTCTCTCTGAGGGAAGGAAAACTGGTAGATTTCTCGAATTTTACAAAATTATACAGCAGACTGTTCAAAAATTAAGTAGATCTACTCGTAGAAAGTATAATAATCCATCTATGAGATCTGAGATACTGCTAATTCAATAGATCTAGCAATACTTTTGCCGCAAAAGTTTATCGAAAGAACGAGCGGACCGACCAATCAATCGTAACCGATAGGGACAAAGATGTTTACAGAAGTGGAAGGAACGAAAGAACAAAACAAACACTTCAATTTTATTCATCATTGCCAGTAATTGTGACGAATCGTTGGTAACCATTGGCTTGAGAAGTGACACTGACAAGTGACAGGACAAAATCAGGTAGATTTCACGAAATTTAAAAAATTTTTTTTTTACTGGCACGTCCATAGTAGGTAAATGTGAAATAACTAAGAAATACTTCACAAATCTTACGCGAATGAGTTTACCAAGAAAGAACTGCCTAGCAACAGTACAGTAGCAAGCACCTTACTAAATACATACTCAAATAAACCAGTTTAGAAGGTACGTGATAGGTTCTCATCAGTAGTCGGGGATTCCTCAAGGTAGGTTTGCATAACCAAACAAAAACGTTTAATTTAATTCATGAACCTATAAAGTTTCGGCTGTCTAAGAAAAGGATTGTGCTATTTTCACATAAATTGAGGAATTCGTTGCGAATAAGTATGTATTTTCAAAAATTTTCGAGATTCGATAATAATCACTAAAAATCATCAGATATTTTTTTAGTGATTTTTTCTTCAGAATATCACTAACGTACTCCAAAAAATCACTAAATCTAGTGATAAAATCACCAAGGTGGCAACGCTGCTAGTTATACATTTATTTTATTTGTCAATCCAGCAATTTTTGGCTGTGATAACGATCACTATCATTATAAAAAAAGCTGCTAATTTTCGTTGCTGTCTCCGTTTGAAACGGTGAATTAGCCGTTAAAAGAAAGATATACCTAGTAGTCAGACAGACAAAAGAAAACAAAATAAACTAACTCAGCACATCACATAAAATCTAAGTCATATAATGAATAAACTTTATAGAAATGGATATTCTAAAATATGTTATAGCATGATTTTTTTATTCTTTCTTAATGAACCCGGTGACTGTTGTGATAAAGTTATTCACGATGTAGAGGTTAACAGTGATAAGATCAACAGACTCCTTATAAACTTAGATATCACAAAAGGGGCTGGAAGTGATAACATTCCACCAATATTTTATGCCAAATGCGCAGATACTTTGTGTGTTCCCATTTCTTTAATATTTAACCGTTGTTAATTGTTTAAGGGATGGCTACTTCCCAAACATCTGGCAGCAAGCCTATATACAAGTCCCTATCCACAAAAAAGGTTCTAACGCAGTAATTGAAAATTGTCGCCCCATTTCCATCCTCAACGTTATTAGTAAACTTTTCGAAAAGGTTGTTCACAATCGCTTTTACCCCGTTTTGTCCAATGCAATCCCAGAAGAACAACATGGGTTCATGAAGGGACGGTCGACAAGCACAAACTTAGGCGTCTTCATTGACTACATTGCTAATAATATGGACGGAGGTTCTCAAGTCGATGTGATCTACACAGATTTCGAAAAGGCGTTTGATCCTGTTGACCACATCATACTCCTCCATAAGCTTTATGAAATCAGCATTCGTGGCAACCTCTTGCGGTGGATGGAGTCCTATCTACGCAACCGATCTCAAGCGGTGGTTGTTGGTGGCTTCTGCTCCGACTCTGTCTTCATCCCTTCTTTCTAGGACCCCTTCTATATGCCTCGTACTTATATGATATTAGCTCATGTTTGAAACATGCACGGTATCTTATGTACGCGGACGACACCAAGATCTTTATGAAAATACAAAATCACTCTGATTGCTCGCACCTACAATCTGATCTTGATAGGTTGGCCATAATTATATTAGACTAGGAATCGACTCGATATTAATGTTTGTAAATGTTCTTTTGTATCGTTCACAAGGAAAAAGCTGCCGTCACAATATGAATATCAAATAAATGGTATCAAAATAGATAAATCCGATTCCGTAAGAGATCTTGGGGTGGTAATGGATGCAAAACTTACGTTCTCAAATCATGTGGACTCTATAGTTGGTAGAGCTTACAAAAGTCTGGGCTTTATATTAAGAACCAGTCGACCTTTCTCAGACATTGGTTGCCTGAAAATACTATATTACTCGTACGTGCGCAGTATTCTGGAGTATTGTAGTTCAATATGGAACCCACAGCACCTGATATACGTACGAAGCATAGAAGGTATACAAAACAAATTTATAAAACACCTCAACTATCGATGTTACCTATCGTGGTTATGGGCGTAGCGTTGATTATCAGGAATCGTGTCAATATCATAACATAACATTATTAGTCTTGAAAATCGACGTAAATTAGCGGACATGTCCCTCCTCCACAGCTTAAGCAATGGCTACATAGATTGTACAGAGCTACTCTTAAAAATTTTGTGTTTTAACGTACCCAGTAAACGTACTAGGCAAGGCACACAAAAAGTAAACTTTTTGCCGTGTCCAAGACAGCCTTTAACTATGCGCAACATTCAATTGTTAAGCGCCTACAGACAAGCTATAATAAAATATTTAACGACATAGACATCTTTAATACAAGCAAATCAAGGTTTAAACGTAAAGTTCTTCAAATTTTAATTGAAATGGATCAGGGTAAATATGGGCAAAAAGATGGAGTGGTGTTTATTTCACTCGTGTGAGTGAGTTATAAGTTTGTAGTTAATTCATCAAGGTGGATTAGCAGTTAGATTCAATATGGTTTTTGTATGCCATACTAGTATCCATAGTTATTTATTAGATTATGTTAATAATTTGTTGTCTATGTGTTATATTATTGTATATGTTTAAAGGATATGTAAATGTATATAATAATTATCATGTCACATAGGTTAAGAAACTAATAATAATAATAAAAATAATAATAATAAAAATGTTTATTTTCTCTCACAAAGGTATCTTATCTATATCAAGCTTACATATATCTATAATTCAGGCCTATATTAGGTAGTGTTCAAACTATTGGAGAGTAGATACATGAGTACTAAGTGTGCATAACCACCTGTGTTGTGAGAGACTGGTGCCTGTTAAAGGTTTATGAAAAACCTGTAGCACAGGTCACCAGTGTACTCATTCCGTGGGAGGTAAACATAAGAAAATTACTCAGAGTATGTAAAGTAGCAGGGTGAGTTACAGAGTAGGCTTAACATAGAAGTAATTTAATAAGAATACAAGATAGATCTTTAGAATAAAAAATAAAGGTAAAAAAAAATAAAGGTAAGCCTATAATAACTTAATACGAAAGGGATCTGATAGCGTCCAGCATTGGAGCTGCTCTCCCGAGGCACCAGTCTCATGAGAGTCTGGGCAACGGGAGAACAGTGTGTGAGTGCGTGTGTGTGTACGTGTGCGTGGGTGGGTGCGTGCTTGTTCTCCCGAGCCACCAGTCTCATGAGAGTCTGGGCAACGGGAGAACAGTGTGTGAGTGCGTGTGTGTGTACGTGTGCGTGGGTGGGTGCGTGCTTGTTCTCCCGAGGCACCAGTCTCATGAGAGTCTGGGCAACGGGAGAACAGTGTGTGAGTGCGTGTGTGTGTACGTGTGCGTGGGTGGGTGCGTGCTTGTTCTCCCGAGGCACCAGTCTCATGAGAGTCTGGGCAACGGGAGAACAGTGTGTGAGTGCGTGTGTGTGTACGTGTGCGTGGGTGGTTGCGTGCTTGTTCTCCCGAGGCACCAGTCTCATGAGAGTCTGGGCAACGGGAGAACAGTGTGTGAGTGCGTGTGTGAGGGTGTGTGTGCGCGTGTTAATAATATTAATGTAATCTTATATAAGTTGGAGTGTAATCGATGAACATGAGCTAAGCGGGGGGGGTTAATAACTGTTCAGTTTTATCATATGAGAGGGTCTTGAGCCACTCTGAGACTACCTTCTTGCATTTATATCTGGGCAGTGTGTAGATTGATAGCTAGATTCACAAGGTTATAGATGTAAGGGCCGAGAAAAGTGAAGAAGTTACTCGAGCGTTTAGTTCTGAAGGATTGGGTGCGACAGACCTTTCCCTTTCTTCTCTTGCCACTCGTGGTATTTGGGTTGAAGGTCAGTTGGGAGTGTTGGAGTAAAATAGTTTCCTGTTACATTAGTTGCCTAACGGTTAGGACTCCCCAAGTGCTATAGAGATCTGTCGTTGAGAATCGGAACGGCAAACCTGCGCTTACCTTCAAGATGGCTCTTTGAGCTCTTTCTAGTTCTAGTAGGTATGTCTTTGCTGCACCACCCCAAGTTGTAATGCAGTAGCTAATGACGGATTGCGCAAGTGCTTTGTAGACCTAGAAATAATTAGTATAAATAAGTTGTAAAAATTAGCAAACTTGTTGTTTTCTTAATGCACTG
This sequence comes from Eupithecia subfuscata, assembly GCA_963564075.1. NCBI lineage: Eukaryota > Metazoa > Arthropoda > Insecta > Lepidoptera > Geometridae > Eupithecia > Eupithecia subfuscata. The sequence continues at coordinate 929,725 of OY751123.1, forward strand.
AGTTAGAACACTGCATGTGAACGTTTAAGTTAAGTATTTTGTAATTAAAACAAAAATGTCATTTTAGAAAATTTATTTACGTCAAAGACTTATGTATATTTAGTTTAACTTTGCTTTGAAGCTATATTTTAGATTTAGTGACTGGTGACAAACTAATAAAATGTAAATCCTTTATTGGCTGTAGGTTAGTTATTATAAGTTTCATTCAGTTTTTGTCTAAGAGCTGTGGATTTTGTTATTGAATAAATAAATAAATAAATGATGAGAAATGTCTAATTTTTTGTTTCGGGTGGACGAGAAATTTATTCACTTCAACGATCTAATGGAAATCTTCTCTATAATATAAAAATGAATCGCAAAATGTGTTGGTAAGCGCATAACTTAACAACGCCTGGACCGATTTCGCTAATTCTTTCTTTGTTGTGTTTGTTATTTTCAGGAGAAGGTTCTTATGAAAGAAAAAATTAAGAAAGTTGGAAACATAAATTTCCACGGGGGCGAAGCCGCGGGGCGCAGCTAGTTGTTGATAAATATTCTAACAAGTCCACGATTTCTCTGAGAAACCTTTTCGAAACTCTTTATTTCCGTTTAAGGTTAGCACCTACCTACCTTACCTACCTGTTACATTAGAGTTTTAGTCGTTCACGGTGACGCATTTGCTTGCCCTAGGGTGACCAGATAGGGGCGGCCAATCATGACAAAAAATTCGCTGATGACATCAAAAAATAACAAAAAACGTAATAAAACCACAAAATTATCGGGGCTCTCTCAATGTTTAGCCAGCGAGTGAAAAGAGAGGGGGAGATAAGGAGATGTCACGGGTGGTACACCCTAGGTACCAAGCACCAGGGGGTAACAACTACTACTTACTCACACAGTCAGAGAATACTTACAGAAGAATCACTCCAAAAAACCACTATGCCAGGCATTTAGTATAATTATTTTGTTGGCTCCATGTGAAACCCTAGAGTAGAGCGTGTGGATCGATCACTTGTGTGTGAGTGAGTGCCAGGTAGCTAAATAAAGTTAAGCGTCCGATTCTTGAAAAATAGAATAGGTAGGTAGACGTAATGATCAACAACTTCGATTACATCATTCCCAACATAGACTAGTAAGGGCCTTAGACAATGCGACGTGGGCATTAGACATGATATTCGTCTAACCCATGTTTTAGACCCACCTGTCGGGAAACGGTGTTGAGGTCTCTGAGCATCTTGCTAGGTCTTCCAACGATTCTGCCATAATGACTTTATATATCGTCGGCAAACCGAAGGTGAGTGATGTTATTCGCCGTTGATATTGATGACATATCCATTATAATCCAAGAGCATATACAGGGTGGAATTTTGTAATGCCACCTGGAGGGAAAGTACTCTTAATACTGTAGATAGAAAATTTTACTCAAAGAAAACATTCCTTTAATTTTGAAAAGAAAGAAAACTGCATTCAAAGATTTTCGAAAATTCGCTTGCCACACCCGGGAATCGAACCGACCAAAATCTGTAAAAATTACACCCTGTATTTTTATTGCATAGATCGGTCGGGTCAATTATAAGTATGAAATCTCTCTTACAAACTTAATAAATTAAATGAAAGGAAAACCATGAAATCTTAAACTATTTTAATTATTTACAATAAAAGTCAACTAACTAATTAGTTTCTCAAAATGGGCTCCATTTTCTTGGATACACAAATTTATTCTTCTTATGTATTCATTTCTAGTAACTTTTAATAACGTGTTGTGGTGAATATTATAAATCGTATTCTGAACTTCAACTCTCAACTCGTTTACATTCGCATAAGATTTCATGTAAATTAGATTTTTTACAAATCCCCACAAAAAAAATCTAGGGGTGAGATCTGGTGATCTCGCAGGCCATCTGATTGTGCCGTTGGTACCAATCCAGGTATTTAAATGGTTATTAATGTAGGCAGTAGGGATGAGACGTATTTACGCGACCAGGTTTCTATACCAAGTATTTGCTTGCAAGTACGGAAACCAGGTACGAGTCGAAATACTTTGAAGGTATTGCAAGTATTGACGCACCGCGCGTTATAAGTACATACTTGAAAGTATTCGAGTATTTTTCGTTGACACTATTTTGTTCCTTATAACAAAGAGAACGCGGATCAATTTTCTATGAAAGTATTTTTCGCCGATACCTGTGCTTGAAGTATTTCTTTCTTCTGAACACTCAATTACGAATCTTATTCTCATGATCATTCGGATCAATTTCCTATGCAAGTATTTTACTTTCAAGGTGCGTGACGCAAATTGGCAGACTATGACTGACTTCTGACAGTGACAGTGACACAAAGTTCAAATACGTACCTCTCGGTATTCGGGGCGTATACTGCGGCAGGCAGACTCTATGACTGACTTCTGACAGTGACAGTAACACTAACACAAAGTTCAAATACGTACCTAGTACCTTTCTACTGGGCTATTCAGACTCTCCGCTACTGAGACATCGACTCGGAATCTGATACACATTCGCGCGAAATTCAAATATTTTAGCGGTTTTTAATATTTTCTGCGTTCTGCAAGGAATTAAACTACCAGCAAAGTAGTTTTCCACAAATTGTAGACCATTTTCTATGAACCGGGACAGGAAACATTCTTACCGAAAGGAGAAACCGACTTGGTAGTCGCAAGGTACAACAATTATTGTTTCTAAATCAAAACAAACAATAATTGTTGTTCTTTGCGTTGCGATGTAAGTAAGTACCTAGGTACATACATATTTAGTTACGTACCTACCTATCCTGTATTTTTTGTAAATACCTACATAATGTAAAAATACCATCTTAGATACTTAGTCCATTGTAAATACCTACGTAAAAAGAAAAAAATGAGAAATAGACAAAAAAAAGTGTAAATAAGTACCTACCTATTGTGAATATGATCTTACAACTTGTGTACATTTAAAATGAATTGAAACTACGATCATTTGAAATCTTTTATTTACTTACCTACGCCATTTTATACACAACAAAGCTGTTCTAAAGTAAAAGCTATGTAGGTACCTATGTAGGTCCCTGTCTGTAGGTCAAAACCAGGTAAAAGTTCTTAAGTAGGTAGGTACCTACCTAACCAGTTTGCACATTAATCCCTCATACCTAATCATAAGTAGGTAAGTACTATTATTACCATAGATAGATGAAAGAAACTCATTACCTACCTACTTTAGCTACTCATTTTTTTTATTTCTTTTGACAGTCCTACCTATGTATGCCTGTTTTTGAATTAAGAAGAAAATGTTTCAATTTAATTATGTAGGTACCTACTTAGTTAGGTAGATATTCATAAATTGTGCATAATACCTAAGGGATACCTAGGTAGGTATAGGCACCTCATTTAGGTATAGGTAGGTATATTATGTACATCAACCTGAAATTAGATTAGTGGGCACAGATCTCATTTTATAATTATATAAATAGGTACGTCATACCTACCTAGAGTGAAAAGTGAGTCTCCGCCCGTACTATTAAAAAATAAAATACGGCCCGTCCCTGGCTATTAATTTTATGTAGGCGCTAGGATTCGTCTTACTTAACTAGGTAAAACATAGGACATTTACCAGTACCTAGTACCTACCTACCTTATCAAATTCGAATCCTAACGCCTACTTAAAATTAAGAGCAGACGTCCCACTGTTATTCTGTCTAATGGTTACTTAGAAACTTTAATAAAAAGATTTAATATGAGAAGGTACCTAGATGGTGTTATTTTGTTAGTTGTAGGTATACCTACCTATTTAAGTAAGTAAATACATAATTAAAATTAAAGATTATCTGACAAAAGAAATTAGACCGAAGCTACGATCAAAGAGTATTTATATACCCTGGGGAGCGATTTCTTCCGTCCAAGGTACCAAGACCGAACCTGCGACACCTGTGTGTGATACGTGATTGACGTGTGACACCAACACCACATAGATTTGTTCTAAAACTGACATTGACAGAATTGTGTCAAACTATGACGCAGAGCCAAAAATAAAAGAAGAAGACATGTTTACTTTGCAACGTCGTTACAATTTTAGCAATTTATTCATTTTCATAATGAAACTACTCGATAATCCGAATTTTCCGCCTATAAGTTGTCGACTCGGATCGACTAATTTTTTACGCTCTTCAATTTGATGTGCATTTCGTTCGAGTCTACCGTAGACCGGTCCGAAATTACTAATAAATATTCAAAAGGTAATTTGGTACAAGTATTTCTTCGTTCACACTATTTTGTTCTTTATAATAAACGAGGCGCGGATCAATTTTCTATGAAAGTATTTTCGTCGTTCTTGCAAGTATTTCTTTCTGAAACTCAATTATGAACATTATTCTCATGCAAGCTCGGATCAATTTCCTATGCAAGTATTTCACTTTCAAGGTGCGAGACCCGTCACGAGCCGCGCCCGCCCGCCAGCGATACCCGTACGTAATACTACAAGGTATCGAAATACTTGAAAGTATTTGAACCCTGGTTTTTGGCGCTGGTTTTTAAACTAGGAAGTACTTGGAAGCCCTGGTACTCGATTTTGCAAGTACGTCTCATCTCTAGTAGGCAGTAGTGATTCTGCTGTTATGGGCTGGAGCACCATCTTGCTGTAGAATTATTTGGTTTCGCTCCGCCTCGGGGAAACCATTTAACTCATTTCTTAAGAGATCCAGTATATTAAGATAGAAGAGTCTGCATTAGGTACAAACACGTGCAAATTTCAATCATCTTATCTAAATATCAATTCGTCATTTTAATGGATAAATGACGTAAATAATAATTATTATTTACTGACACAAGTAAAGAGATGGATCTTTAAGTTAAAGTGCTTAACTTGACCCATTCAATTTATAATTTAAGATTTCATGGTTTTCCTTTCATTTAATTTATTAAGTTTGTTAGAGAGATTTCATCCTTATTATTGACCCTAACGATCTATTCAATAAAAGTACAGGGTGTAATTTTTACAGATTTCAGTCGGTTCGATTCCCGGGTGTGGCAAGTGAATTTTCGAAAATCTTTGAATGCAGTTTTCTTTGTTTTCAAAAATAAAGGAATGTTTTCTTTTAGTATAATTTTCTATCTACAGTATTAAGAGTACTTTCCCTCCAGGTGGCATTACAAAATTCCACCCTGTATTATATCCTCCAAGGCTGAGGTGAACAGGTGAAATAACGTCTCCTTGTCTCACCCCCTTTTTCAGTGGGATGATTTGTACATTGGTCAAGGAGGCGGGTATCACAAATTAACGTCTGTGATTTCTTGATTGATTCAATAAATCACCGTGACCTGCTAATTATGTCGCAGCCCTATCTATCAATTTCGCGTCAAGAGTGTCAAATTGATAATCTGTCATCGGATGCCATTTTGTTGCGTTTTCTTTTCTTTGGGTCACTATAATGCACGACAATTTATTGTACGGCACTATAATGCACACCCCAATAATCCGTGTCAAAACGGTTTCAATTATCCGGGTGTACAATATCTCGACGTGCAATATCAGCCTGTGTAAGCTTATCACGTGTCGATAATGCACAACCATTAATGTACTGCCCGTAATTGTACACTCGTATAATCGAAAGCCCTGACACGGATTATCAAGGTGTACATTATTTGGCCGTGCAATATCGGTTTGCGCATTATTGACACGTGACGAGCTTCCAGAGCCAATTTTCGTAACGACCTTGCTTCCCATTGGCCGAGAATCTCTCTCCTCATTGGTCGATATGAAGGCAGTCATGCTTCTTTTGTACTGTTCCAGTTCAAACATTTTCATACAAAAGTTGCCATTAAAAATATATTTAATGAGTGAGACGTTTTCGTAGTGTCAAAAGTAAGTCCGACCAGACTGAAAAGATGGCGCTTTTAGTTTCAAAATATGTGGCAGAGACCTTACATAGGTTGACATGACACACTACCACAACCTTTCTTCTTCCTTAGATTACGAATTTGATGACGGCAGGCGTGTGTCGGATTGCGTGACCCCCGCGTGTCCCACCGGAACCCCCTCCCCCACCAAACAATCTGATATGGGTATCGTTTTCGACTAACAAGCGGGGGAGGATTCTTATTTGATGACGGGGGGCATGTGTCTGGTATAGGGGAACAGCACGGCGAGCGAAGCAAGCCGTGCTGTGACTCCCACGCCCACTATTAATCGAATGGAACTTCGTTCCATTCGTTCCATCCGGGTGTCCCTTGACACCTCTCAACTTTTTTTGCACACATGAGCAGTTCGGTCAAAAAAAATACGTGATTAATTATTTATTTATGTATAGTTTCTTTATATCGAGTTTCGAGTGAATTCAACTTAGGAATAATAATTTTGTATAGTAACTTTATCACCCTTTTCAATTCCCTCAGAGGTTAGAAAGGTTTGAAAATAAGCCTGAAAAAGAACCTTAACTAGCAACGTACCTAATTTCATCTAAATCGGTTAGTTTAGTGTATCGCATTCACTGCTCAGCCTCGGCGGTGCGACCCGCAGGGGCGCGCCGCCGCCGCCACACGAGTGTCGAGAGGCTTGTCTGCGTCGTGGGCCATGGACAGGTTAGTGTATCGCATTCACTGCCTAGCCTCGGCGGTGCGACCCGCAGGGGCATAACATAAAAGAAATGAAAAACGAGCCGAGTGAGAGGGCTTGAGAGTAGTAATTCAAGCCCTCTCACTCAGCTCGTTCTTTTACTGTGAGATGTCACAAGGAAAAATGAACCTTAAAAACATTATGTCACAGAGTACTTTTAAATGAATGAAATATGTTCGTGCACGATCCAGTTTACTGTAAAGATTCATGTTCCGTACTGACAGTTCGGTATATCGACCTATATTCGAATGGCATGACATGAGGTTTGTGCAGTCTAGTTTTCACGAGTTTACTTGCACGTGTGGCCACTGCACCGGCGCAGTATTTTTGCTCAGTCATCATAACATAAATCATAATCATAACTGCGCAAACTTGACTTCGCAAGTCAGAGCGTGTGGCCAGGCTATTAGTCGGTAGGTACCTATGTAGTACCTATGTACCATCCTTTGCAAAAAATTTGGCGTCTTCTAAAACCTTAAACCGACTTCAAATCCACTAAGTGGTGACATCTATAGGTAGTATAATTAAAAATTCGAGTTTAATTTAGTTACTTTATAAAGTACTAGAGTCTAGTAGCTAAGCTAGACGATCGCCTCGCGGTTTCACCCGCATATAGTTCCCGTTCCCGTGGGAATTTCGGGATAAAATATAGCCTATGTCACTCCCTGAAAATTAAGCTTCCTAAATGTTCCTAATGGTGAAATAATTTTTCAAATCGGTCCAGTAGTTTCGGAGCCTACCTATTCAATACAAACAAACAAACAATCAAATCTTTCAAATCTTCTTTACCTAGACACATTTTTGTAGGAAATTATCGCAGCCCAAGATCACAGCTGCGATGTACCTTATTATACCTACACCTAATAAAAAGTATTAAAAATTACTACAAATAGGTAGGTACCTACAAATTTATTTATTTTTAAAGTTCTCAGGTAGGACCTAGGTATAGTATGGTGGAAGTACCTAGGTGGGTACTCTTATTTCCGCATTTGAACTTATTGACACAATAGATAAATACCTACCTAGGTAGGTAAGGTACCTAGTATTATCTATTGTGTCGTTGATTGAACTCGAGTTGGTCCATTAAGCGTTCCGTTAGCTAGCATAACTACCTAGGTAGTCTAAATCCGTCCAGAAGCACAGAATCTTCCTGGGGTCTTCACAGGCTTCGCGGAGTGACCTCGGCAAGTTTAGGATTTATGTTCGTTGTGCTGTTACTCCCTAGTGTTCCAGGACTACCTAGTACCTACGTGGGCAGCTGATTCGTCGTTGCTGATGCGTGATAGGTACACCCTCTGCGGGAGAGGGCAGTCTGTCGCTCTGATGGTGAATAAGTGTTTTTTTCAGTGGGAGAGGTAGTGTCCTGTTATCCTACCAGGATACGCAGTAATGTAGAGTTATACCTCCTCGTAGGTAAAAAAGATAGGTAAGTACCTAATGTAGGTAGGTACCTAATTAGGTAGGTATAGGTCTCTTTTATTAGGTGTAGGTATAATAAGGTACCTAGGTACCTACCTAGAAAGCACCAAATAGGTATCAATCATCCATCAGACTTCGTGGTGCCAAGCTAAGACATTTATAGGCAGGCAGGTGGGTAGGATACAGTATAAAGTACTTACCTACCTATACCTACCTACTGTGATTTATCTAATTTTTTCGAAAGAAAGAAAAACATGGTGATACCTATTTTACTTTAGCTACCTACATACATAGGTCCTATGGAACTTTATTTATTTGCACCACTGAGTCACGGTAATATTATCCTAAAATAATATTACCGTGACTGAGTAGGTTATGTTATGATGAGATCACAAAGATATTATATAGGAGCCCGTTGTCAAAAAGAGATGAACATCCTGATCTCACTTAACATTAGCGGCCAGCGCGGGCTGACGGCCAATGACAGCCTAGCATAATCGGCTGACTGGATCGGCGAACTGGGGGAGAACGGGCAACGAAGCAGCACTAAGAAAATTAACAATAATTTTTTTAATAAAAATGTTTATTGACGAACTATAGTATTAAGTACTTAGTATAGGTATAAATTTTTGTAATCACATTAATAAAATAACAAAAAAATACTCTAACTTAACTTTATTGAGTAATTACTAATTATCATAATAATAATCTCGTTATCACGCTAATATTATAAATGCAAAAGTTTTGATGGATGGATGGATGTTTGTTTGTTACCTATCTCCTCACGCCAAAACCTATGAAAGGATCGGGTTGAAATGTTGCATAAGTACAGGTAATTTTAATCCTGGAATCAAACATAGGCTACTTTCTTTCTAGTAAATAGTTCCCATGGCATATAAATCAACTTTAAACGTTTCCATAGAAACAACGCGTGCGAAGCCATGAGAATAAAGTAGTTTATTATAAATGCGAAAGTTTGGATGGATAGTTGGATGTTTGTTACTTCTTCACGCCAAAATTACTGAACGGAATTGTTGAGTAAGTCGTTGGCATCCATTCATCGTCACATCTTTAGGTTCTCACGACTTGCTTGTACTTGCATTTCTTCATTTCTCTATGATTATTTCGTCATTATGAAATCTAAAACAAAATAGAAGTACCTAGTTGTTGAAAGTCAAATGTTAAAATCTGTATATTTACCTACTATGAAAAATATTGGATAGCAGTGGTAAAAAATAATATTGTAGGAAGGCCCCGATGCGATATTCGAGTAATAGATCAGCCTCATATTACCCCAACCTCCCCTAGCTTCGTTCAAACCGACAACACCGCACGCCATTATCTCGTTCTCTCTGTCACCCATGAACGCAACGCACTACGTCTTGTCTCGTTCGTGTAAGTGGCAAAGCGATAACACCGCGGCAGTGAAATTTGAGTGAAATAAAATAACCTAATGTTTTTCCATTTTAAATAGGTAGATTCACGTAGATTAGTATACAGTTCATATACCTACTTATCCACCTACCTACCTATTAACATCATTGATCCTATCTACATTTCATGCGCGAGATATGGCTGGCCCACTGCCATTTCAGCTTGTTAAACGAAACAAACAAGAACAAAATTTAAAAAACCCCTGCCTGACAGATTTTTATGAAACATGCTGTGGAAACATGGCTAAGAACACTTGGGATAAAATTATCTACCTAGGTCTACCTAGGCACCTATGACACAAAAAAAACTAAACGAAAATCGATTCATCCGTTTTTTTGGATCTATGATACCACATTATTTTAGTTTTAGGTTGTTGAGTCAAAACTAGCCGTCATACCTACGTCACAGATTTGGCAATAAACCTTGACTTCTAGGTATAAGATTTATTTTACTTTAGCAGCAGAACGTATCGGTCTTAATAAACAAAAAAATAAACCTTGTTGGGAGTTTACCTATTTATTTATCTGGTATACAAATAGCAGTAAGTAAGTAAATTTTAAACCATCAATAAATATTTTAAATGAAGTTGAGAGGACCTAATTGATGTCTATTTAGTGACTTGTAATGTAAATCACATTAATATTATAAATGCGCAAGTAAGGATGTTTAGATAAATAAATAAATGCCTTTATTCACAAAGAAAATTATACAAGTAAGTATTTGCAATTGAAACAGTTGCGCTACCAGCAGACTGTTGCAAACAGTCTACAGGTAGCTCAAGTGATCCATATCAATACCAGCCGGAAGCGTCCCCGTAATAAATAATATCGCTGGATAATTCACATAGGTACCATTATCTAGCCCTGAGCTAAGCAGAGCTTGTATTATGGGTAGGTTAGGTATAGGTACTAGATAACTGATAATAGGTACTTAATACAATACACTACATACCGACCTAGATACCTACATTTTTTTTTTATATAGAAAACATCCAGAACACCCTGAGCAAATATCTGCAGTTCGTACATACATTTTTCCGGAGGCGGGAATCGAACCCGCAACCTCCTGCGTCGCAGGCGGACCTTCGCCCGCTGCACCACAGATGTTGTCATGATGGATGGATGATACCTAGATGGATGTTCATAATCCCCTGCTAGATGCCAAAACCACTGAACGGATCGAGCTAAAATTTTGACTAGGTACAGCGGGTACAGCCACTTCTAATCCTGGAATCGAAGATACTTTTTATCTCATAAATCAGTTCCCATGGGATAGAAAATATTTTCACAGAAACAACGCGTGCCAAGCAGCGGGCAGAAACTAGAACTAAATAAATATTTTTAATTTCTTGTATCGATATCAATCGATAAAATCAACATCCGACTTGACTACATCACAAATTGAGTAGCGAAGAATAGGTAGAATCAATTCAAAATCAACTTTATCTCTATTGCATACCTGTGGTTGATTTTGACTAAGCGTTCTATTAAATAATTAATGAATTGAAATAAAATCAGACATATAATAAAAATGCGAAAGTTTGGATGGAATGGATGTATAGATGGATGGATGTTTGTTACGTCTTCACGCCAAAACTACTGAACAGATTGAGCTGAAATTTTGCACCGGTGTAGCTCTATGCCTGGAATCAAACATAGGCTAGACTTTTTATCCCATAAATCAGTTCCCATGGGATAGAAATTACCTTTGAACGTTTCCGTAGAAATAACGCGTGCGAAGCCGCGGGCAGAAGCTAGTACTTTACATTTTACTACAAAACACAACAAAAATCGGTAAGTACTTAGGTAGGTACTTATCGATGTATCTGTATATGTATCGGGTACGAAACACCTCCATTTTGAAGATTTTTCTCCTAGGTAGGTAACTACTATCATTCATTTTACATTCTAAAATTGAACAATACTAGGTACCTACGGCATAAGTTGTCGTGAGCGAGACTAGCTAGTAGGTACCTACTCCATCCACTCGATGTTTGAATTTGAACCCCTATGAAGATGTTTTCCCCTGTTCTTCCTTTTTTCGTGTGCAAGACAATGTCTTTATAAACCCATGCACACGGAAAGTAGGTACCTAGGTACCTAGTCTAGCGATAAATTTATTTTTCTGTAGTTATGCCGTAGGTAATATATAAACTTGGTCACACTATTGACCCCTACTGTACATGCCATTATTTTATTTCATTTTTATTAGGCTATCCTAGAGCGAATATGTAGGTAGTTAGTTAGGTAGGTACCACTAAAATTTACCTACGTAGTTACAACGCTTAGGTAGGTACGCTTACAAGGTACCTACGTAATTTATAAATAGATAGGTAGGTGGGTACCTAAGGAGTCGACGTACTGTACTATTTACCTATTTAGTGTGCCTACTGCCTAGGTGGAGTAGGTTGGTAAGAAAGTACCTAACATAGATTATAAAGTACCGTAAAATGGGGCGACTTTCAAAACATGGGGCGTCATTGATGATTACTGTAATTTTATCTATTTCTACTTATATTTCCCTAATTTCTGATCGCAACTTTATCAATTTTTTTGGTTGGCATTACTGATATTTCCGCCATCTTTTTCTAACGTAATTGACTATTTTGACGCTGCGGTTGAGCGATAAAAAATTTTTTTGTGGCCCTCTCGGAAATACTTAAAATAAGTGGCTGTGAAAACTTCAATGGTGCAAGAGTAAGTATGATTCTTTGAATGTTATAACATTGATAATGTTTTTGTTTGGTTTTCGATGATTAAACCAAAATGTTTATTATTCGTCTTATGGCATCAGTTTGTCTTCTAGATTGAGTTTTATTCGATGGGGCTACTTTGATCATTCAAACGAGGCGAGATTGATGATTATCAAAGTCACCCAATTGAAATGTCATTTTAAGTAACACAGAAAATGGATTTATTATCAAAGTGACCCCATTTTCTATATTTTGCAGGTAAAATGTGGTGCGTAAACATAAAAAAGTAGCGGTTAGCCGCTCGTATAAAAATTACACGGAAGAAACGCTGGAAGAGGCCCTGCAGAATGTAGTTGATGGAGCAATGAGCATTAATGCAGCGGCCCAGGCATACTTGATTTCCTTTGGTACTTTGTGCAATAAGATGTTTTTGCTATGACATTTTTTTTTTTTTTTGCGTGGAATTAAAGTTTAATTATTTAAAAATAAAAAATAAGTATGTAAAAATCAATAATTTCAATTAATTGGTCTGATTTCATTGTTTCTAGGTGTTAAAACACGAGTCATCAAACTCGCCCCTCTAATCAATCTCACCCCATTTGACTTTGAAATTATATATCTCAAGAATTAGTTAGTGAACAAAAAAAATTTTTACACTGTTGTACTCCTGTTTGGGGGTACTTTCAGAAACAGTTGAAATAACGGGGGCAATCAAACTGACCCCATTTGTTGTATAAAATTGATAAGTCACATTTAATTTTTTTTCCACAAAAGTAGAAGACCTAGATTTTTTTAAATTAAATTAAATGAATCCGCACCTTAAGTCGCCATCATGCTAATTTTTTTTTTTTTTTTTACTTCGAATATGAAGGAGTTACACGCGATTTAATTTAAAAATTAATCAATTTCGCCCCATTTTACGGTACCTGCCTAGCTTGAGCTGTGGCAAAAAGTGTCGCTCCAATTTTCGTTACAATTTTTTCCGTCTAGGTACCTAGCCCCCTTTCACAACGCGCGTTAGGGAACTACGTTCCAAAAATATATTTTTAAGTAGGTACCTACCTACCTAGATTAACTTTATTCTTTTACTTTCATAATGTTAAAAAATTATAGTTATCAATGCTCATAATTATGTCAAACTTTTTCATTTTACCTATCCCGAAATACCTACCTACCAACCTCACTATACCACCGAATTTCTAGTGTAGGTAGTTTCAATTCAAGTATGTATAGGTACATATAGGTAAATTAGTAATACCTAGTAGGTAAATAGATGGCATTTAATCATCTAAGTACCTACTTAACTAGCCAAACTTCAATGTGAAGAGAGCTTTTTTATGGGTAGGTACTTAGGTAGATCGTAGGTACAAATACTTTTCCTGAGGCGGGAATCGAACCCGCAACCTAAGAGTATATTATAAAAGTAAACGATTGTTTTGATGAACTTTATCTAGAATCTAGGTACCTAACCTACCTACATTAGTTTAGGTTAGTACCTGCCAAAATAATGCTAAATAAAATCAGTTTGGCTTTCTAGGTACCTAACCTACTTAGGTATTATAATTACTTAGGTACCATGCTAGGGATGCTAGGGATACCTATTACCGTGGCTAGGGCTAGGGTCTGTGGCTATAAAGATACTAACCTATTTGCCACAATGTACCTAGGTACCAACAGCAGTGAATAGGTCGGGTCGGTAAGATTATGTACCTTATCTAGGTAGGTACCTAATGTTAGTTCATTTCGTATTTCGTACTGATATTGTGTAGGTACATAACATACTTACCTGATAGGTACGATCAGCAAAAGATCCACCTAGAAACCACAAGGATGATTTTTCTACGAAGTGACCCGGTTGCCATCCCCGGCTTGTTGGATTTCTTTTATTTTTAAAGACCAATGGGAGCTTCGTATTTCGTGGGTTACCTGACCAGACCCACTTTTGCATGCTAATGTTAGTAGAAGTTATTTGAAACTAAAATATTATTAACATCTGTGTAAACTACACTATGTTCAAGCAAATAAATTATCTTTATCGACGATTCATTTTATAATGCGATGTGGGTAAAATACGAATTACTAATATGTACCTACTATAATACACTACTTTATAACTTTTTCATAACTTAGGATACCTATTTAGATATTAATTCAATTTCATTATTAATACATAATGAATTACCAAGAACTTGACTTTTTTGTATTGAGTGTGGACATGTGTTCTGTTGTTCTAAGATAATAATCCGAGATCTAAAGGTTACCGTTAAATTACCGTTAGCAACAATAAACCAACTACAAAACGTTATAGAACAATAGAAAAATAGACAAACAAAATAAGAAGGCGTGACGTGTTACCCAAAACCAACGCAAAGCAAAAGAGTTTCAAACTGGATAGGTAGATCTTTTGCTGATGGTACCTACCTTAATTATATTCAATTCATTGCTGATGAGCCATTGTTTAGATAAGTTTATGTTGATACATTATTATGTACCTACCTATAGGTACAAAATTGACAAACTATTCGATCGACGACATTCGCCCGATGCACCACGCATCGGCACAGCATCGGGCAAAGGTCCGCCTGCGACGTAGATGGTTTCGTTTTCGATTCCCGCCTCGGGACACGTTGTTTATTATTTTGTCCCGAGGTTGTTACAGATTAGGTACCTACCCTATATGCCTACATGTATCTAGGTAGATATATCGGGGATTAGTACCTAGGTAAAATGTGGTAAAAGGTTTTTAGTTTAAGTCTGTTGTACCTACGTTCGCCGATTTCTCTGCTGGTGCTTTCGCTATTGCATGCAGGCATTATCTTTAAGTCAGTACTAATATTATAACGAGGAAAGATTTGATTGTTTGCATTGAATAGGCTCCGAAACTACTGGACTGATTTGAAAAATTCTTTCACCGTTAGAAAGCTTACTTTTCAGGGAGTGAATTAGGCTATATATATATATATATATTATCCCGGAATTCCCATGGGAACGGGAACTATGCGGGTGAAACCGCGAGGCGATCGTCTAGTTAAAAATAATCCCGAGATGGTCCCATCAAAATATATTCCCGTAAGGGGTAGTATTTGTAATTTAACAACAACAGTGTAAAATTAAGGCGAATAGTAGGGGTGATAGTGGCGCCACTACATATTTAATTTAATCATTAAGTTATAAAGCGGAATTATCAAAAAATCGGACCGCTGGTAGACTATACCTATCACAAGCTTTTGTTTAATGTATCTGTAATAGTTTTGTTTTGTGTTATTCAATCAAAAACCTTGTTTGGAGAGCTTGGTGGCCACCAATAGGAACTAAACTCTTGAAACAAGTATCTGCCTAAATAATACAATACAAAACTATGCAAGATACATTTAAAAAAAGCTTATGATAGATATCGTCTACGCGCGGTCCGATTTTTTGATAATTCCTTTGTATAACGTAACTAGACGATCGCCTCGCGGTTTCACCCGCGTAGTTCCCGTTCCCGTGGGAATTCCGGGATAAAATATAGCCTATGTCACTCCCTGAAAAGTAAGCTTCCTAACGGTGAAAGAATTTTTCAAATCGGTCCAGTAGTTTCGGAGCCTATTCAATTCATACAAACAAACAAACAAACAAAAAATCAAACCTTTCCTCTTTATAATATTAGTATAGATTATAAAAATAAATGTAGTGGCGCCACTATCCACCCAACTATTCGCCGGAATTATTCGTAGTAGGTTTTAACCGACTCAAAAAAACAAGGATGTTCCATATCTCTGTTGCCCAGTATTCAGCTTGCCCCATCCAGCATCTGCCTGTGCTTCTTTTGCAGGTGTGTGAATTTATTGTCTCTGTGTCCGAAATCTATAAAATTAGGTAGGTATCTACTTTCAAAACTCCCGGTAAACATTCCAGGTAACCTCATATTTAGATCCTCATACATATTTACATATTTAGATGGACTGGACTATACCTACAGAAATACCTTCACACATTCAATAAGATAGTCCTGGAGACCTAAATGACCCAGACCTTACATCTTTTTTATTTATTTAATTTGGATTGCCATCAGCTTATCTAATCACAATAGAAATTAAAATAGATACAGAAAGCTAATAATAGGCACTCACTAATAGAGATACCTTATTATTATAAAAGCAAAAGTTTGATGTTTAGGTAATGACATCTCTTCATGAACTACTGAATTTATTCAGCTTAAATTATCCAAAGATGTAGTTCTATAATTAGATTGACATAAAAGCTACTTTTTATCCCCAATTATTGCATGCGAAGTCTAGGGTTGAATTAGTAGTAATAAAAATTAAAAGTAATAGTAATAAAATTAGATCCTTGATAAGTTGATGTCTTTATTAAAATATAAAATATGAATCGTAAACAAAACATCCACGCTTTTAAACCTTAATACTTATAATAATATAGTTCCCTTTTAAAATTCATGAGTTGTGTACCTATGTCTTCTGTTGATCTTATGACAAAGGCCGTTTCCATGTTTGTCCTGATAACCAGGCCCAGCCTGACTTTAAAGATGCAGAATAAACGTAGACCTTTTCTCTGTTTCTTGTATTGTTTGTCCCGCCCATCACCATCAATTGTTTTTGAGGATTGTGTAAACAATATCATTTGGTTCCGTTTGGGTCCAAATGACTGAGTGGATGATTTAATCTCATCTGCTTCTGCCCTGCCCTTATCACACTCTAGGTGGGGTTGGCATGACATTTTATTCGTTTCCATTTATTTTTGTCTGTTATAATTATTTGAAAAATAACATAATATTCCTCTTCATCAATCTTTGGCAGGGCTTTATGATGTGTGCCTTGGTAAGATTTCAATTAGCATAGAAAGCTTTAACAGCATTATGTTAGCAGTGGGAACATAATAATGTGTTGATAACAGTTTCCATTTTGTGTAGATGTATTATCCTGGTTTTTCATTACTTCTTTGAATTTCCACAGGAATTAACATGGTACTGCACTTTTTTCTACAATGACCCTGCTGAAACATGGAATAAAATATGAAAAAATAATAAGGTTTTAGTGTAGAGGATGTTCAGATAAGTTTTCTACTACTAACAACTAAATACTAAACTTTATGAGGATGAGATGACTATAACTATACTTTGACGACCTCTGTGGCGCAGCGGGCAAAGGTCCGCCTGCGACGCAGGAGGTTGTGGGTTCGATTCCTGCCTCGGGACAAATGTTTTTACGATCTGCCGATATTTGTTCAGAGGTTCTGGATGTTTTTCTATGTATAATAAAAAATATCTATCTATGTAGTGTATTGTATTATGTATATCAGTTAGTACCCATAACACAAGCTCTGCTTAGCTTGGGTCTAGATAATGCTGTGTGAATTGTCCAGCATTAATTATTTATTTATAAGTAATTAGGTATATTAAAAAAATTAACACTACATAAACCATCCTTCGTGGATGTAAAGGCCATTGATGATGATGAGGTATATTAGATATGGCTGATGAGGTTTCAAGGAATGGATCAGCATTTATTTATTGTATACTGCTTTAAGAAGATAATAAACAATGTCATCCCCATATTTTTACCTTCGTGGTATTGAACAATTCGATGAATCATTATACAAACTAGATACAAAATGATTACCCTTCCTTTTTAGATAAAAGATGACTGACTTCTTTCTTCATCTTTGGCAAAATGATTTTTTGTCGTTGGTTGGCAACATGTTTCTTGTTTGCCTCTGAAATAGAAGATGCGAAATTCGTTATTGAATTTTTTTAATATCAATAGCTTGAAGTTTACAAGAACACGCAATTTGTAGGCCCTATCCCAGAAAATAATAGGTTACTTTGAAACTGAAACTTTTCAAAGTATATTGTGTACATAATGATCAGGGGATTCTGATTTTTTTTTTTTTTTTAGTTCACAACAGTATTTATAGGTAACTTGAGTTTGGCCGGAGCCTCTATAAATAAACTTTCTTCAGAAAAGGTTATTCAAAGGCTGTGTGTAGGTACATTATTTTAATTATTAGTAGGAGGTCAGTACTTCAATTAGATAAATAATACTTTAAGAGAGAATAGGCTAGGTTAGGCACAACACTAGAAAACTAATTTAGATTATACTAGCCATTTATGATCGCATTTCCTGAAGACCAGTACCTATTGGCCTCCTATTTACTCTTTCACATTGTCATGACACTGCACAGCACACAATGCTGTAGGTACACATGTTTACCGGGGCGGAGCCCTGACGGTAACGATCGATGATAGAACCACTGACTTGACTTATTTTGCACTTTGCATTGCAGTGCCCCACCCGGGCTCATGACGTGTTGGTAGCTGTAATTTATTCAATTCATTATGATCTTTGTACAACATGAAAGCAAAGCAAAGCAATAAAACACTTGAAACTTGACTGCCAGTCAGTGTTGCCGGCAGTCAAAATGAAAAAGCTCCGATCCGAACGCCAGAATGGTCCGAAATATGACAAAAAGATTCGTTTTGAAAATTTTGTTTTGACTTTTGTTTTGATTACTTGTCGTAATGGGGATATTAAGTCTTCCATATGAATTGTACTTTATGTTGCTTCATCTTCATGAACTTCAGAAAACTTTGCTTATTGTTTACAAAGGTTGAAAGACTGAGATAAAATAAAACGTCAAGTGCGAGTCGGACTCGCACGCTAAGGGTTCCGTTTAATTGTAAGACCTTGTTTCTTGCAAAATATCATGATTCTAGGTCAACATGAAAAAGGTACCCTAATATACATATTTAGGTGGAGTCAAAAATTATTATTTTCTTATGAATAAATTACGAATTTACGGTTTTCAGATATTTCTCGTTATTTGTGCTATATAATCTTGCTTCTTACCAAATTTAATGATTCTAGGTCAATGGGAAGTGCCCTATAAGGTTTTGGTCTAAAGCAAGAAAATTTTTTACTGAGAAAAAACAACAAATTTACTGTTTTCGGATTTTTCCCTTTATTTGTGCTATAGGGCCTTGTTTCTTGCCAAATTTCATAATTACTACGGGAAGTACCCTGTAAGTTTTGGTCCATGGCGAGCATTAAAAGTATTTTTTTTTGTGAATAATTTACAAATTTATGGTTTTCGGATATTTCCCTTTACTTGTGCTATAAGCTTGCTGCTTACCAAGTTTCATGATTCTAGGTCTACGGGAAGTACCTAAGTAGAAGACTTAAAAGTTTTATTTATATGGTGGCTTCAAGAAGTTACGGCCTTGAGTAATTTGACGTTAATTTCAATTCGATATGTCCACGCGTTCCTAAGAAAAGAGGGTTGACAGACGGACAGACAGACAGACAGATAGACAGCAAAGTGATCCTATAAGGATTTTTTTTTCCTTTTGAGGTACGGAACCCTAAGAATGTTCAAAAAAGTCCCACACAACAAAATAAATTTATGTAGAGCAGACGACGCGCCCAACTCTGTCATCGCGCGAATGAAGGAAAACGTTCAACCCAGAAACTCAAGTCTGTTTACTTAAAAAACACTAGCTACCTTTCTATCAACCTACTTACCTACGTTTGATTCCCTACGTCACGCAATTACATTCAAGCCTCAGTGATTCAAGCTACGTCATCACTCATCAGTCAGTTCCTTGCTAATAAGTACTCGTTTAAATTCAAACTTCAAACATTCGAAAAGTGACTTTGCAAATACTCACTAAGTCCACCATTCCATTCACCGCGAAAGAAAAGTTAAAGATAATACACATGAGAGAAGTGAAGATGTAACCATAGACGTAGAACAATTTTCTACTCTAATGAATGTGTCCCACCACCACTGGACATGCCATTGCCTACTGAGCCATATTGCCTGGCCTTTTTCGTAAATACCAATTGATTTTCTTTCAAATGTTGAGGTTTGCTCTGCGATGTACCGAGGCTGTTTGGATTGTCGTTTTGGTCCGAAAAGATCAGCAAAGAGTCATGGTCCGCAAAAGATCCGCAGAGGCAGAAGAAAGTCCGAAACGGACCAAGAAGGTCCTTACCGGCAACACTGGCCAGTGCTGTGCTGCCACCTGGTGCACGATCTTCAATCGTAACAGCCATGGGTGCAGTGTTGCCAGATAAGAAAGCCAAAATTAGTGTAAGAGACATCACTGCGGTGTAAAGGCAGCATCGATTTGACAGCTACTCTCTTCTAGTGGCTTCGTTTTATTCGGTGTACAATACCAACACGTGCTGATAATGCATGTCCCGATATTGTACACCCAATAATCCGTGTCATGTCTTCGAATTATTGGTGTGTGCAATAAAAGTCGTACAAAATTGAGTTTGGAAGCTCGTCACGTGTCAATAAAGCACAGTCTGATATTGTACGTCATTATAATGTACACCAAGATAATCAGAAGCAATGTACACGAATTATTAGGCTGTACAAATTTGGTCACCAATTATTGTGCCGTACAATATTTGGTTGTACATTATTGTCTCCCTTTTCTTTCACTTTTGCAAAGCATTGCGCTGGCTGTTGCTCAAAATAAAATAACCCGAATAAAACCCCGGAACATTTTGTCATAGTGAAGTTAAAGCTACAAAACCAACGAAAGGTATGTTTCATAGTTTTAAGCATTTCTATGGTACCTACATTATCATACGTGCTCAAGATTCTGCGATTCTGGTTTCTATCCTTTTCATTGCAGATAAAAGAGATTTGTATCATGAAATGATGATGTTGATATTGAGCGGGAACGTAGAGCACTGGCGGCTTTTACACCAGCAGTCTTTGGGTTAATTTCACCCAGGCCTCTCTCAGTGCTCTACGCGTCCAATACAATAATATATTCAGAATGCTAATGGGAATGGGATTATGCACCTCGACACGGTAATATTATAGGATAATATTACCGTGACCTCGATATTGCAGTGCATCAGGAATTTTTGCGGATGCCAAAGCTGATGGATGACTTTCTCGCGTTATTCCGAAAACGCATTGTCTCTATATATATTGCACCGTGTAACACAGATTTAAGTACCGTGTAGGTATGAGAGATACCTAGTCAAAATAGCATTCTGAACTCAATAAGTTCAAAATTTGATTCCACCGCTGCCACAGATTAGGAATCTGTGTAGGTATACTGCCGTCTTATTTGGAAAGGGCGCAAATACCTACCCAGGTAGGTACCTACCTAATAGGTAAAGAATCGAGAAAAAAATATTTTAATAAATAAACAAATGCATGCTGTCTTTAAACTACAAACTATTCACATTTCTTAAAACTACAGGTACCTACCTACCTAGATGTTGAAATGTTGTAAGATCAGGTTGAATAATTTAGTTGATTTTAATTATTGCTATTTAAATAGGTAGGTAAGTACTTAGTTATTTCTAAATTTCCTTTTTTCTTAGTAAGTATAAAAAATTTCAGAAAAATACTAACCCTTGGTTAAAGAAACGCATACCTACCTATACACAAATATTTCTTTCCAACTATGTAATTAATTAATTATACTTAGGTACTAGGTATACAGGGTACCTACTATTTTTCTTCGTATTTAGTGAATTTTACTTCACACATCTTATAGAAAATAAAACGTCAAGTGCGAGTTGGACTCGCGCACTGAGAGGGTTCCGTATAATTATATATATAATCTTATGTCTTGCCAAATATCATGATTCTAGTCAACGGGAAGTAGTTATCCTAGGTATGTGTATTTCAATTTTTTTTTTAGAATTTATAAGCACCTGCGCTGTAGGTAATGTTAAAGTTTGTTATTATTTATTGTTCTCATTTTTTTTGTGTTCCTATTTTTATAGGTATGTCAATTGTTTGTGTTATGGACTTTGTTGTATTGCAAGTAAATATCGTTGCAGGTATATAAAAATAGGTAGGTACATTAGGTTTCCTGGCATATCTCTCTGGGCCAGGAATAAAATAAATTTTAGATATTAAATTCAACCCGCTATAGTTAATTTCATCTTGTACTTTACCGTTAGAGTGCTCAATGGCTAACTGCGGCCTTTCTGCGTATAGAGGGCATCTCTATCTACACTATGCAAACTGAACGAGACTTTAGACCTAGAAATATAGCAGACGCACTGTGTAAAACCACTAGGTACTTCTAACTTACCTATGTACCAGACAAGGTCGTTTCTTCGTACGTCCATGTCCAAGGTAAAGGTACCGTACGTAAGAACGTACCTACCTACCTTAACTGAAGTGGATACATAGCGGAGCGTCACAAAATTCTTGAGATTCTCTCCTGTGGTTTCAATCTTTAACTGTCCTGGGTACCTACGTAGGTACCTATTTTATCTAGTTAGTCCCACTCTACCTATCACCTATCAATAGCCAGGCCATGGTATAATTATATACTTTGGACCATGAGCCAGGCTAAAAATATCTAATCTTATTTATTATTTTATTTTGTTCCATACTAACATCTACAAAGGTACTTACCTACCTAAGTAATTATAAAAATGTGTCTCACATAAACACTATTTTATAGGTAGATAAGTAAGTACCAACTTATCTTTTCAGAACAAAAATGGAGGCACCAACTAAGAGAAGCCTTCAAGAGCAGACGAACAAAGAATGGCTAAAACAGCACTTGTGGACAATTTTTCACTCCCCTCAGTACTGTTCCCTATGCCTCAAAACCGATGGAGAGTTCTACTCACTTGACAAGATGTTTGCAGCCAATGAAGAGCTATCTACGAGCCCGCTGAGAGAAGTGGTCAACTATGTTTTCAATTTCGATGTGAGTAGATTACTAAGCTCTGCTACTCAGCTATCATTATGTCAGTTGCTATCTTATGTTTCTTATGTCTTCAGATCATATTATTTTACGATAGGGTGATATAACTTTGTCTGGCTTTTGTGGATTATGAGAAGGCCTTTGACTCTGTCGAAACTTTGGGTGTTCTGGAATCTTTACAGCGATGCCAAGTAGACTGTCGTCGTTATAACCAGGTGCTGAGAAGTCTCTACGAAGCCGCCACCGTGAGTGTCCAAGTACAGGACCAGCAGTCTAAACCCATCCAATTGCGCAGAGGAGTTAGACAGGGGGATGTCATATCCCCGAAACTGTTCAAAAGCGCGTTGGAAGAAATGTTTAAGACGCTGGAAAGGCAGGGGAATTAATATCAACGGCGATTACATCTCACGCCTGCGATTTGATGATGACATAGTTTTATAGGCGGAGTCGCTAGACGAACTGACCGAGATGATATTCAAATCACTTAACTTAACTAGGAAATAAAGTGATCACTTTCATATTTTGTCCACTTCAATCTTTTTAGGCAAAGTAAAGAAGCGAATAAGAAACCTTGTTAGGTTTTTAGTTTTCGAGTTGGAACAAAACTCGTCCCAATTTTTTTAATCACCTAATTGTAATCCATGTCCTCTAAATGACCTATCAACAGTTGGGGCTTAGGATTACTCTCTGTTCCATCAATCTAAATATTGTTTTAAATATACTCATCTACATTTCAGGTCGAGGAGTTCATGCCAAGTAATCATATCTGCGAGCAATGTACTGAGAAGACCATACAATCTTATATATTCACCTCAAACACCAAGAAATCATACCAAATACTTAGAAGCTGTTTAAACGATTTGGAATCCAAAGTCGACGACATAAGCTTCACATTAGATAATCAAAACAACTACGAAAACTCTAACATAATGATTGTAATCGAATATGATGATGAGACATGTAACCAATTGAAAGAACTGAATGCTGGGTGTAGCACTATTCTAACAGACAGACCTTTAATTAAAAATGAAAAAGTACCTGTCAAACCCATAAACAAAGAAGCTAAAGAAAATAATGGTCCGGTGATAATGCCTACACCAAGAGTGGAGAAATACCCTAGAACCAATATTGCAAAGAAAAATATTGCCATAGAAGAAAAGGTACCAACCCCAAATGTAACACTTAAAGGTGGCAAAATTGTCATAGAGCCTCTAGTCACTAATAAGATACCTGCATCGCCAAGGTTTAACACCTACTGCTGTGCATCCTGTGATGATATATTCACAACCTACCGATCTTTGAAAGAGCATGAAAAAGCTAAACATAACACAATTATTTTCAAATGCAGATTTTGTGATAAAATCTACAACACCCAACAGTATCTAGACTTTCATTATCGTTCGATGCATGATCGATCTAGATGCAGATTCTGTAAGAATCTATTCACAGCTGATAAACTAAATGAACACCTAAAAGAGATGCATGGTAATAACATTCATAGCTGTGGGCAATGCGAATTGGTTTACTATGTAAAAGAGCAACTAGACACACATTATAAAGCCACACACGGAAAATTAATAGATAAAAATAGCAAGGTTTGTGTCATGTGTTTGCAGAACATAACAGAATTGGAATTAAGCAGACACAAATGCAAGTTTTCCTGCCTAGAATGCTTAATGTCACCGTGCATCCATTATAACTATTTAATGTCATACCGAGAACAGATCCTGAATCATTCAGCGTTAATACAATGTCTGGATTGTGACTACACAACAAAAAGGAAGGAACACCTGATAACGCATGTCAACCGTGAACATTTGGATCACCACCCCTTCACTTGCGGTGACTGTGGAACACAATTCTACACTAAATTGTCCCTTAAAACTCACATAATGCAGTTCCATCAAGATCTGAAATGTCAGTACTGTGAGACCACTTTTAAGAACACAACACTCTTGCAAAGGCATCGTCCAGCTTGTAAGTTAATCAGTCGATTACATGAATGTCAAAAATGTGTAGCATCTTTTGACACAGTTCAAGAATTGGAGAGGCACACCAAATTGAGACATAGCGCAATTGTATTCCCATGCTTGCGATGCAATAAAGAATTCAACCTGAAATCTTCTTTAGAAGAGCATCATCTAAAGGTGCATACTAGAATACAAACAAAAAAGCGAAGGAAGATGATAGAATGTACTTTATGTGACATTACATTCAGAAACCTCAAGGAAATGATTGAGCACGAACAATCACATGAGCCAGGGGAAGTGTACCCCTGCAAAGTGTGCCCCAAATCTTACCAAAGCCTAAAAAAAGTATACATGCACAAGCAAAAGCATTACACCAATAAAATTCATTGTGCTGGCTGTAAAAAGTCAGTTATTAGCTCATATTACAACCAGCACAGGTTACGCTGCCCATTCTTAAAGGAAGAAACCGGCGTAAACGCTTGCGACATCTGCGGCAAGGTTTTCATAACACAAGTTAGTTTAAAAACGCACCAGCTTACCCATTCAAGCCCGATACCATGTATACATTGTGGGAGGCGGATCAAACCGGCATCCATGAAGCGTCACTTAGAAATATGGCACTCAAGTTACATTGGCTACGACGAGACGAAATCTAGACATCTATTACTTCACTGTGATGCCTGTAGCTACGTTACCCGAAAGAACAGTGACTATGAGAACCATGTGAACAAAGTCCACTTGCAGATCAAGCCATACAGCTGTGATCAATGTGGAAAACAGTTTTGTGGTAAATCAAGGCTCGCTGAACACATGAGAACTCATTCCACATCCCAAGTCTGCTTTTGCCCAACTTGTAATAAGAAATTTGCCAATAAAGCCTGTCTAAAAATGCATCTTAGACGTCACACGAATGAAAATCCTTATGAATGCAACATCTGCTCCGAAAGGTTCCGTTCTTCGAGTATAATGAAAACTCATAGATTGAAGAAACACCAGGATAAGACCATAGCCTGTCCATTGTGCGATGCAATGTACCATTTAGTAGCAGAAATGAGGTACCATGTTAAAAAAACTCATTGGAAGAGTCCTGAACCTTTTGATTATAAGAAAATCGTTCCGGAGGAGTGTTATCATTTGTTCCAAGATAGAAGGCTGCAGAAACTTGGTGATGAAAATGGGTTACAAACTGGGTATAGCCTACCTTCATAAATTGTAAAGCCTCGGCCAAACCTAAGCGTGAATGACGTGGTATGCGGAACGCGAAGCGGGAGCGTAAAAAACGCAAATCTTTTCCCTTAAAAAGTTCCCGAGTCTCGGTCTCGTAGGTGTGCAAGGCTCCATAGCAGCGTCGCCGCGCGACTGACGCTCCAGCTTCAAGTCCCGCGTCCCAGGTGTTTGACGCGCAAGTTTGGCCGAAGCTCTATTCTCTTGAAGGCTAACGATTTAATTAAATGGCCCTATCCAGGTCATAAAACAACGTAATTGAAAACATTAACTCAGCTATTGAAAATATTAACTTTGTCGTGAAACTTTCACTATCTAGGTATACTGTTATTAAAATTTTTTTGGTCTTGATTTGTTATTATAATGATTTTATCGTGTATGTATCGCGTACCTTTTGTTTTATTTCCCCTACGTTTCTACCGCGTTACAGCGATCGTGGTCACGGATAAATACCCGGTAAAATCATTAACGCTTAAAAAGTTTTATTGTTATGAGATTAAATCCTTAATTATTTACAGTAAGTGTATGTACCTAGTGTAAACAATGTAAATATGGTTCGTTTGATAAACTTATTAAAATTTATTTATTCAGATATGACTACCATTATTTAGTAGATAATTGATGTCATGTCAATTCCGATGTGGATAAAAGTAAACTAATCTGTAAGTAAACACTAAAAATATTGCCCACCTTTCATAACGATTGAAACAAAATAGATGGCATTATTTTAGCAGGGAAGATAAAAATAATCCGATTTAAATAGGATTTATGTTATTTAAATCTGATTTTTATAGATTTTTATGATAGGTAATTGCTTTGGTCTTAGTGTCTAGCCTTAGGGCCAGGTATTCCTGCAACAGTAGGTGTAAGGGAAAACGCGCGCCTGCCAAGCCGCCGCGCTCGTGTTTTTTGTAGTTATCTAAACATGGTGATTAAGAAAATCATTTTATGAAGTTAAAGTCTGCGAATTTGTTTAGAAATATTATGTATCTTTAGTTGAGTACAAAAAAACAGCAAAGAATCAGTAGTTCGCTAGTCATAATATTGAAAAAACTTTTGAAATAAGGGGGGGGGGGGGGAAATTTGGGAATTTTTTTCTATCAAGTGAAGTTCATTAGATCTCGTAACTGAATGCGATTTTGACTAGAAATAGGTATATATCTTTTTTTTTTTAGAATTTTAAACACAATTTTCTAAGATTCAGATGATTTTCAAAATCACAAAACTGCGGCCTCTGCTGGCTTACCAAGCCTTAAGTTTTTATAGGTAGTTTCAAAGGTTCACACGAAATATACTAGCAGAAAGAGAAGACAACAACAAGATCGAAACTTCGTCGTCTTACATGTTCTATTCATTTTTTTTTTATTTCGTTAACTATCATCTTATTAATTATAAATTTAAATTATAAAACAGCCGTGACTTGCCGCAACACATAGGTTAGTAAGCATCTTTTTTTTCGTCATCTTGCAGTATGGAATTAGTGTACCTACCTATGAAGGAAACTACGAAAATTCAGAAAAATATTAATTTCACAGGATTCCCTGCACCCTCAACCAGGGGAGCAGGTACATTGCGTGTTTGCACCGAAGTTTAATTTTGACTGCTTTCTGTTTTAATTGCAATGAATAAAAACAATTGAATTAGGTATATGACTGATTTAAATCAAGTGATTAAAATCATCACAACCCTGATTTTTAGTGCTGTCAAATTGGTTAAACTAAAGTTTTTGTGACATCTGAATGGTCTATATGTCTATAACCTAACTTTGGTTTGTTTATCTTTTTAAATTTAGAAATTAATTTAAACGCCTACCTACCAGGTATAGTTATACCAATTCAAAAATAAATAAGTAAGACATTTAAAAATTATGTAATTTTATTAGAAAAATAAGGTACAAAAGGACTTCAATTTCATTTAGATCTGTAAAATAATTTTACAATAAATATGTTGAACGGCAGTGTTTGAGTATTATTCGAAAAATTACTTAAAATTATGTAATATAATTATTAATTTGAAATCACATGAGTTTCTAGCATAATACAGTTTTACATCTAAACGCCTGCATGACATTACATTCACCTTTTGAAACTTGTAAGTATCTTAAAGTCATAATTATGTAAAAGTTGGTTCCTACTTTGACAAATAAAAAACAGTAGGTTAATATTGTTAAATAATAACTCAGCAATTTTGTACAAGGCGCTACGAGTGCGTTAAGGGTGACTTTCCCATAGGGAAGTCCCACAATAAAGGGAAGACCGTAAGGAGTGGCGCTAGTTTTTTTTACAATAAAATGTGTGTGTTTTGTTTAGTTCCATCGAATTCCGCGGAACTTCTTTCGAAGCCTACGAAATATTGAAACCATCTCCACATTTTTATTTACATTTTTACTTTATCTTCTAAATAACTTAACTAATGGTAACTTTAATTACACATAATGGTAACAAATACAAGGTCCACTTTCATTTAATTAGAACAAAAAATAATCTTTTTTTTCACATTTTTAAAACAGCGTTGGTAGTTGTCAACATCGATACTACAAAACTTGGTTAAATTCAAATTCTGTGGTAGCGTTCGAGACATAAAATTCAACCTCGAATCCTCAAAATAAACTAGTAACAAGTCAAGAAAAGTATTACGCGGCGCATAAAAAAATTAAAAGTTTGAAGGGTGGGTTTTTTGATGGATTACAGGAACAGAGGAATAAACATAATTGTAATGAAAACTATGCATTTACTGGATTCCTGTTATTATAGGATCATAAAATACGCATCGATTTGAAGAACTTAATTTTTTTCCTCCATTGTTCGTTGGTAAAAGCCCTACAATACCTGGCAAAATTTTGAAAAATAAAAAATACCGCGCAATCACTTCCACATTTGAAATAATACCGTTCCGTTATTCGCACCAAATTCGAAAGAGTTTCTATCACTTAGTACTGGTATCCACCTCCTTGGGTAGGGGGGAGGTATTCCTGGCCTCCTTGGTTGGCGGGGCCGCGACCGTATCCACCGGCTGGTGCGTCGGGGTATCTCGCTTCACCTTCGTAGGTGACCTGAAATAAAATAAAGACTAAAATAACACCATCATCATCAACTGATCCTGATAGACGTCTCATTTGAGCCGAAGAATAGAATTCCTCCATTTCCTGTATTTTTATTGCAAGACAAAAATATTACAAAGTTTGGTAAGTATTTATGCACCCGTCAGATAGGGTAATAGATCTAGTCTTAAAAAGGACTTATTTAACTCGTAGAGTACTATTGTTCTGTGTTCTAAATGTTCTGTGATGGAATATAATAAGTTTATGGCACGTTTATGGTATTTTTACAAATCTGCAGAGATGTGTGAAGGTGGCGCTAGTAGTGTCATTTGGTACCGTGTTTGGTACTACCTTTAAATCGCTTTTGTGAGAGTTATAAATAATCCACCAAGTTTTACGCTCATTATAGGACGACAGCCATTTAACAATAAGATAAAGTTGAGAAGAGAAAAGGAGACATAGCACATTGTTCTTGCATTTTGTGCATGTCGTATCTAGCCACGATGACAACGCTTAGTGAGAGTTGCTAAAAATATCCACCAGAGGGACGCTTACCTAATTTTGCGCCCGAAAGAGGGCAACACAGTAGCATTCGTGCCCACGAAATTCAAACCCTATCTAGAATTTAATATAGTCTATTTCCCTACCTCAGCATTGAAGCCATTCCTCCAATCAGCGGTGTACTTCACGATCTGCGTGCGTCCATCGGGCAGCGCTACGCGGTACTCGCCGCGTGTGACGTCACCGTCGGAGATGGCGTTGTGGCTGAAGTTGTTGTCGTCTTCGTTGACGGCGTAGGAGAAGTCGAAAGGCATGCCCGGCTCGTGGTGGTGGTGGTCCTCGTGATGCTCGTGGTGTTCGTGTTGCTGGAAAGTAAAGAACAAAATTAGGTAGAGTAGATTAATCCTGGAAGAGGTCGCTCATGCATAAGGGTGCTCTTTGTGGTTCGACTATTCTTAGCAAGTTTTTTTCTGTATTGTTTTCCGTTGTTGTGTGGCACAATAAAGTGTCATCCATCATCATTAAGTATACTTAGATTTTTTAAATTATTAAATGACTAGACGACCGCCTCGCGGTTTCACCCGCGTAGTTCCCGTTCCCGTGGGAATTCCGGGATAAAATATGGCCTATGTCACTCCCTGAAAAGTGAGCTTCCTAACTAACGGTGAAAGAATTTTTCAAATCGGTCCATTCGTTTCGGAGCCTATTCAATACAAACAAACAAACAAACAATCAAATCTTTCCTCCTTATATTAATAGTATTATAGATTATGTTACTTGAGCATCGATCAAGTATGCGGCCTCCCCCGTAGATACCTAGAACCTTACAAGAATGACACTCAAAAGTGTCCACGTTTTGTTTTGACGCAGACAGTTTGCGCAGAGCCTGTCAAGTTTTTTGCATGCGGAACAAGAGATTAGTGGAGTCGAATTTATTTTATTTTATTTTGTAAGTAGGTAGGAAGGTACCTAAAATAATTTATACGCTGTTTTTATTTTTATATGGATAAAAATTAAATACTAAGTTGATTAAATCTAATACTTTTGGTAGTCTTTCTTTTATTAGAGAGTCCACGCAAATAAAATCGAGGGAGGGTCAGCTAGTTATTTATAAACCTCAACCAGGTATTTTAAATTTCTTTTCATAAAAAAAAATTTATCATTTACAACTTACCACAAATAAATAAATAAAAAAATAGAAACAATAGCCGCTCCATTCATCAACTTAGAACAAAATAAATATTTTTACATAGGCAAACCCAACAACAATATTTATGCTGATTTCTCAAGTATTTATGGCTCAATTGGCTCATATCACAATACACAGGTAAAAATTACATTAAAACTTACTGAAATTAAGAAATTCCATCCTTTTTCTGTTGCATGGTCGGTAGATTATTGCATTTTTTATACGAGCACTTGACCATGCTTTCGGTCCGAGAGCTAAAATGACACTAGTTGAAAAGGTATCCCAAAATGCCAAATGGGATACCTTTTGATACTGACGTTTTCAGGGCGCGCATTGTGCATCTAAGGGGGGCCGGCCGGAAATTTTTGATCGATGTACTTGAGCTATCAAAAATTAAATGAACGCTTGGACAGACTATCCTATATCATTTTAGTAATCTACAACTAACGCCACCTAGTGGCGAGTAGTTGTAACTAGCGAAACAGATGATTCTATGTCGGAACAATAATTATTCCACGGCTTTCTATGTCCCTACCTAATTCCAAGTTACCTACTGGAAAACAACCTACCAATCAAAGTTTGTAGGTACCTGAGGGGTGAGTTTATTTAACGTTAATAACGAGACGTGATTGTGACGTCTCTTTGTAGTTAGGTGTCCTACAAACAGACAGATCCAATGGATATGTAGGAACTGTTAATAAAAGCGGATCCTAACCAATCCGCTAGATCCACTGAAACAAACTGAT
The DNA here is from genome assembly GCA_963564075.1 of Eupithecia subfuscata. Taxonomy (NCBI): domain Eukaryota; kingdom Metazoa; phylum Arthropoda; class Insecta; order Lepidoptera; family Geometridae; genus Eupithecia; species Eupithecia subfuscata. Next base: position 961,220 of record OY751123.1, read on the forward strand.
CTAATGGACATGTAGGAAGCGAAACTGCAGGCAGATCCAAACGGATCCACGGACACGACTCCTGGACACGTGTCCGGACCCAACTGGAATCGGACCAGATCCGGTCAAGTCGTGGACATGTTTAGCGCATGCCTAGCGTAGTCCCCTGCCGCACGATAAAGTATAAGCCCCGCAAGTTGATATTGCGATTGGCGGCCATCTTGGTGACGTAGTCGACGTCGCACCGTCAGTACCGTTCGTTCGCAAGGTCAGTCCGCGCTTACGTGCTTATTTTTGAGTTTTGTTGTTTAGTTTTATTACCTGTTACCCGTTAAAATGAGTAAGAAATTAATTAACAGTCGTGCTCGTAGAATGATAATTAAAGTGGACAATTATTTTTTAAAAGAGAAAGAAGACTAAGTTAGTTATTCAAAATATAAACTGTGCCTTAAAAAGTGCTTCGAACACTACTGAGGACATTTTAATGTCGAAGCAACTAGTAATAGACATTTTGAATATTTTGCAAAATTCTACCAAAGTCACGGAACGTGTGGCCTGGTTTAAATACAAATATCCCATAACCCTAGCTTATTTACTTTTTATTACATTTTTTTGCTATTTGTACTTTTTTTCGACGGATGACGTCACGCAGCTGTTATTGTGACAAGGTTTCATCGCAATATCAACTTGCGGGGCTTATACCAAATTGTATGGAAAAAGGACACGTCCCGATCACGTTTCGTTACTGTCTCGTTACAACGTCAAATAGACTCGCCCCTTTACTGTACAATTTTATCGTTCTACTGTAACAAAGTCGTAAACATTTTCTTCATTACCTACCTACCAAGGCACCGCTATTTTATAATACTTAAGTAACTCGTGAAAATGTTGAGACTGTTAAGAACATGAATATGTTGATATTGGTAGGTGCTGAAATATGTCTAAAATTGTTTTCTGTGATAAAAACTCGGGAAAATGTGTTTTTGGACCATTAGGGGTCAGTTTTAGTTTAAAGAATGTGCCGCTTGGTGGCGCCGTAGCCATCGAAATAACAATCACCGAGTGAGAATTGATAGGAAGTGTTGATCCGCGATACCTACTTGGACCAAAACGATTCAACAACGCTTTGGCTCACTGAACTGGCTTACTTTTCGAGACTATAGACCTCTTGGGTGTTTAAAGGCAACTTTGATTAACCCCCCATTTTTACCCCCATATATTCACCAAATTCATTTTTCTTTATTTATTCTATGTTAGTAGATAGTCTAAGTAATTTTGTATTGCCTATAAATATGTATGTATTAGGTATATAAGTTCTGTTATTTACTGTCTGTGCACTATCAACCCTTTTTTTCTTTTCTTATTACCTATCTTTTTCTCGATCCCAAGGTTAACTGAAAGAAATCGCGATAAAGCTGCCTTTTGTACTATGTTTATTTCTCATTTAGATATAAAGACTTTAATAATTTTAATTACTAGTATAATAAAGTGTTCTTTCATTCATTTATTCATTAATTCATCGGCCTTGTTCCATCTTTATAGACGATTTAGGTAATGCCTGTGGTTTCGTTTAATTTACTACTTTTCTTGGTGTGGCAGTGAAGCCCTATGCGCGAACTCACTGTTTACACGTTCCCTGTGCAGCCATGATTATGAAGTCGACCCCCTACACGTGCAAACGCACTTTTGATGGTGGGATACTGGCAACCCTAAATAAAAAGTCCTCCGGGTTTCTTGTTCATAAATTTTTTGGCTACACGTGTATGCCAAAGAAGAGGATAAGCTCACGCGTGTACATGTTTTCTGGCGTCTGAACTTGTTAGGGCTCGTGCCCCATATGTGGGACATGCACGTACGGTGAGAACCTCAAAATGCACCACCGGTGGGTCGTGCACAGGCAACGTATTAAGATAACAAGAATACAGAAATCGTTATTGTGAATTATTTTATTACATTGAAATAAAATTGTTATGGGAATATGATTTCAGCTCTTCGCAGGTCTACCTTGGATGAGCGAAATGGCCCACTTAGATCCAAATTCGACCAAAAGTTACGCAAGAAGTTTCATGCTGAACTACGATCATTATGGTACGCTTTAGTATTTAGTAAAAGCTTGTTTGGTTATTTGCCGTTTTTAATTATGATTTTCTTTTTATTTTAGCTGATAAACTGAAAATGATTGATTTGGGTAGGTTTGATAGCCACAAGAGTAAGTTTGTTTACGGTAAGTGACAGGTGTATTATATAAAAATAGTAAGTATATTAACTGTAAATTTTTCAAATTTGCGATTTCGTATTTACTGTGTGACCTATGTCTCTTTACTTCTTACATAAGATATAGTATTATAATATCTGTGCTTATGACAAGTCTTTTTCTTCATTTTCTGTATACAGGTTGGCTTTTTGAGATGGGAGTGTGAGAGGCCGAATCCAAAACCATGAGATTTAGAGAAAAGTCATGAAAGAAGTCATGACCTAGATTTACAAGAAAGCAACAACTGCATTTTAGTTTTATTTATCGTTTAATTTTACAATAAATCCAATTGATTAAAAAAGAAATTTCGTGCAATATTTTTGTACCAACAGATTCAGTTGCTGATAAGGATTAGGTAATCTTGGCAAAGAAATGCAGATTGAAAATGAAAGGAAATGGTTAAATTGTGTAATTTTTGTTGGATTAAGTATGCCCCTTACCAAGTTCACCATCAATGTGTTTTAAAATAATAATGTCGAGTAACTGGTGTGCTTACCGCTAGCCAGGATACTTAGCCAGTTTTAATTAATATTTGTATTTATTCATTCAGATATAATGTTCCTAATATGTCCATATAATACAATAAAGTAGTCACAAAATAATTATCTAAGTAAATCTACATGTTATAACTAAATACAAGTTTAGTGTCAATAAGCAAATAATTCAATGATTCCGTAATAGAGTTTATGCTCGATAAAATTTTGATTCCTAATGAATTTTGATAACTTTTATTTAAAAAAAAAGCGTCACAAAATGATATGCACTTTTGTTTTCTCTTAAATTGAGCCCATGGTTTCTTTCATGACTTTTCTCTACCTCTCATGGTTTTGGATTGGACCACCCGCTCCCATCTCAAATAGTCATCCTGTACATTTTATAAAATAAAGTGAATGTAAACTCTCTTCATAGGTCACAAACTCCACTACATTAAAAATAATTTTGTAGAATACGGTGAAAGATTATCAAGTAAGTATTGATTTAGTTTTTATTATTGTTTTGTTAACAATTATCACTGATATTTCTGATTAAAACTTTGAAAATTATTATTTTTAAGGTTTGGAAGATCGTAAGTGGTTTTTCATGTTCTTAGAATTCATTAAGTTCACACGTTTCCGTGATGGTAAATTCAGTCCGGACTTTCATTCGTAAAAAATATTTTCTATATCTTATAAAAAATATATATAACATGCGAAATGCGATACAGAATAAACTGGTCTTATGTAGAAGAGCTTTTGTAAGAACAAAAGCTCTTCCGAGAAAAAAGTAGTCGGCGTTATTGAAAATAAATAATGGAGAAATCGCTAAGAAAACGTGTAGCTACTTTTCTATTAACCTTGAAAACATGATTTTGATTTACTTAAGGGCATCATCGTCTGCATCAAAATATCAAAAAGCGAGCGACGACGATTAAAATAAGGTGCACAACTGAGAGGCCTCTTCCACCACGTAAGTTTACGTAGCTCAGTAAGGCTAGCGCCATATTGAATGCTTAAGCTGTCGTTAATCTTATGCGGCGAAACGCCATGCACCAGTACATTTTATTATACTAATTTCATCCCCACGAAACAGGCCTAGCCTAGTACGGCGATCATAGTTAACCATTAAATCCACCTAAACTAATCACCACACAAATCTAAAACCTATTTAACCAATTGTTAATATAATGTACCTATAAGGTGTTTTTATAAGCTTTTGGAAATAAACTTTTGGTATTTTGTTGTAAGTAGGTATCTAGTTTCGGGCACACTAAGCGGAATATCGGTTCGAATCAAAAATTGAAACTAGATTAAATGAAAATGTACCTACTGGCGTTCCGCTGCGTAGTATCCGCGACGGATAACCTGTTCAATGTCGCTAGCATAAATTAAGGATAAGTGTCTTTTCTAAAGAAGTTTACTTTAATAAATCAGGGGGGTGAGTCTAATTGACGTTTGTAACGAGACGTGATCGTGAGGAGTCACGATCCCGTCTCGTAACAGGAAACTACGTAAATCGCATACAAAACGCAGGTTTTGTATGCGATTTACGTAGTTTCCTGTTCGCTCGAGAGGCTGTACCAAATTGTCCGGAAAAAGGAATCGTCACGATCACGCCTCGTTACTAACGTCAAATGGACTCTCTTCAGTTTTCTTTTATATTTGCAGTTGATCCCAACTATGTACCATGTAAGTAAGGCTATGTTATTTAAAGATCAGAGGATATTTCCGCGCTGAGTACCTACAGTCCTATTTGCTTAAAATATTCTAGCAAGCAGTGGCGGTACGTTAAGATTACAATCTACTTACTCAGTTAATGACACAGGCTAACCCCTAAGTACCTACTCAAACGTAATTCAGATTTGAGCACGTCTTAAGTGCAATATAGGACAGATTTTTAGTAAAAACTATCAAAAAATCGGGACTTGAGACGTGTGACAGCGTTTGTTGCGTTTTAGTATTCGGGCGTAAGTTTAATTGCAAAACGCAAAACTCAAAGAAATTGTTAGTACGTTCTCTTATTTACTTACTATGTAGGTAAGTGCTACCTACTTATTACTTTATCTTTGCAGAGCCAGAAGAAGATTTTAGACCAGGGAAAATAATAAACACTGGTAAATTAAGTTTCACTTTGTTTTGACAAAATAGAATTCAATAATATAGGTAGCAATAAAAAAAAATTCGCCAGCTAGTGCATTTCTGGTATCGCAACGGTAGAATTTTGACAATTTATTTTATTTATGTTTCTTTTGAAAAATGTCAAAAGATTGCTGCCACTGAAAACAAAAAATACACTGGCAATTCATAAAATTTTAATAAACATTAATTGGAAACAAAATTCTGGACCAGAGGGGTGAGTTTATTTGTCGCAACAATAGGTACGTAATCGTAACACCTCCCTTTATGTATGGGATTTACGCAGTCCTCTGTCCGCACGATAGAGGCGCTGTATCAAATTTTATGCAAAAAGAAGACGTCACTAACGTCAAATAGATTCACCCCTCAGGATGTAGGTATGTAAGAAGGAATGGGAGGCCTTTGCTTTACCCTGCCGTGGGACATTCCAGGCTCACATTTATTTTTTATATACATTAGGTATTAGGTAATAGTACATTTTACACCAAGGCGAGAAAGTTATCAATTCCTACCGAGTGTGTCGTTTTGGCCTTAAAACACACGAGGTAGGAATCGCACTTTCTGCCGAGTGATAAATAGTGCTTTATACTACACCTTCGAGGAAAATAAAAAGCAGAATTAATTACTAATTGAAATCGCGCTCAATGATGTTGGTAAAACCTCATTGACCGCGCCAGCCTTTGGGTTCTTTTTTCAAAATATTGTTCGGAAATCGGAGGAGGCCTAATGGACTTGGAGTAAAAACTTTTTGTCGTTTGACCGAACGCAAATAACCATAGCTACCGGCCGATCTTTTAGGAAATTAAAAAAAAATAACACGTTAGAAATGGATTTCCATACACTTTTTCCTCCCGCTAAAACACGTGAGAAATGAAATTCCATAGAGTTTTTCCTCCCGGTTTCCTATAGGCCTGCAAAGACATACTTTCTATTCTTTAAATGGAAAAGGAAGAGGAAACTTTCCGAGCAGGTGTAGTATAAAAATTATTTTCATTTCTTAAAGCTGGGTTCATATCATACTGACCGGTGTTACGGGCATGTACCTAGTACCTAGGTACCATTTGCACCGAGCATGATAATATTACGCCGTTTAATAAAATCTGTCTCGTTGCTCGTTGCTAGGTCCTTCTTTCCCCGTACTGACTGCACGAACGCTCGCGCTACGCCGGCGTTACGGGGCGCATTGTAACACGTTACAATACGCTCCGCAACGCCGGTTAGTATCCGGATTTTTAATAATCATCTAACTTTTAGAGACTCCGTTATCTACACGACCACGCTACAACGGCCCTCCTGCACCACTGGATATGCTTTTCTATGTCGACGATTATTAGTGCCAGTAATCTTAGAAATACAATGATTGAGTTGGGTTTAAATGTTTACATAAAGTCAATTTCATCCAAGCTCCTATTTATCTTACCTACTACTAGTCGTAAATATACAATAAACAATTCCATAGCTTGATAAATATTTTATGTGTTTTACGATACAAATTTTATAACGTCGAAGTCGTAAAAATGTATACCAACTCTACATTTGGTAATTTATAACAAAAGTATGATTTTACTCGGAACTGAGCAGGATTTTCGACGTTCATGGATTTTGGTGAGTTGTCTTAAAGGGTAAATTTTTATAGCACATAGAAATTACATTAACAGATTAAAACAATATTTCAAATAGTACACTTATATCTTTTTCTTAAAATCTAAACCGTCGAACCGTTGTCTTATATAAATTTAAAACCATGTTTGATGATATTTTACGCCTAATTTGGCCTTATACAACGATCATATTGATTTAAGTATGTAACATTTGAATAAAATATTATTTGACTGCTAAGACTAAAAAAGAGAAGTTAGGTTAGGTAAAGTTGCGAAAACAATCCACTAGAGGTCAGTTTTGTTTCAACAAAGTTTCGTTTTTTTATGGAGCATCGGGGTCGTCAATAGTTTTGATTATGTTTTAATATAGGTAATAATTATTTTTAATTTATAAGGAATACTAAAATGAGCGGCCGTTTGGTGCCGGCTTAGAATTTGCACCACACCAACCCTTACCACGGGTGTCGTAAGAGGCGACTAAGGGATATCCACCGGGGCGGGCAGCAGCGCTCCCCGCAGAACGATTTTACCACCAAACTGCGATCCCCAACCCGAATACACAGCGTGGGGATTATGGGCACTATCCCTCATGTTACAAAGGCCAATAAGGCGTTTATCAGGGAAGGCCTGTGTCCAGCAATGGACCAATATAGGTTGTAGATGTGAGATGTACTAAAATGGGAATTGTAAGGAACTTACAGCTGTTGTAATAATTATTGGAAAGATAGCTTTCTGACTGTAATGTCACCAAGATGAGGTGGTATTTATTAATAAAATATGTGTTTTAGTTATTTACAATGATATTTTTATCTTGGATATCCTGTGGATTTGGTACAAGCGGATTACAACAAACGTATGGTAAGTGACTGAAGTACTTACCTAACATAAAATAAAACTTTCATCATCATCATTATCAGCCTATTATTAGTCCACTGCTGGACATAGGCCTCCCCTAATGAGCGCCATAGCGCCCTGTCTTCAGCTTGCCGCATCCAGAATCTGCCTGCAGTCTTTCGCAGATCATCATCCCACCTGGCCGGAGGGCGTCCTACACTACGTTTGCCGAGTCGTGGTCTCCACTCAAGAACACGTTTACTCCAGCGGTTGTCGGTTCTTCGCGAGATATGGCCGGCCCAATGCCACTTCAGCTTGCTAATTCTTTGTGCTATGTCGATAACTTTGGTTCTCTGTCGGATGTATTCGTTACGAATTCTATCCTTCAGAGAGACTCCGAGCATAGCTCTTTTCATAGCTCGCTGAGCGACTTTCAACTGGTGGACCAAATCACACCAACCAAAATAAAACATTGCTTTTGTGTAAATTTATAAAAATTTGCGTAATGTATCTTTATTACCTACTACGCGCATCAGTATTGCCATACAGCGTGGCAATGCAGCCAGCGTCTTGGGGACGCTTCCGACTGGTGTTGATATGGATCAGTTGAACTATATGTAGACTGTTAGCTCAATTGTAAATACTAGTATAATTTTCTTTGTGAAAGGCCACCCAAAATTTTTGTTTATTCTTTTGTAATTTTCTTTGTTAAAAAAAACTGTATTTCTATAAAGATAATAAGGTATTCTTATGAATTATTTTTGAACTTTTCAGCTGACAAACTCAAAGCTATAGATATGGGTAATTGATATAATAACTACTATTTAACGTTTAGTAGGTACCTAGATACATTTTTAGAAGCTGGCGCGATCTCCTTTTGTTTTTTGTAAATTTGGACAATATTATACGTGGACTATACGTTATACTTGGAGGCTTGAATTTGTGAGGTAGTCCGCGTGGAAAATTGTAAAATTGTATGAAAAAGAAAAAACAACGCGCCAGCCTTTAAAAATTTACCGTCTTTTACGGCTAGACTTAGACAATAAAGTACAATTAATTAATAATAAATTTTCATAGAATACGGTGAGAGGTTAACGAGTGAGTATAATTTTGATTATAATTCGCTTTAATAATTTACAATGACGTTGTGCGAGTGATTGTTGCCTTGGCAGTCAACAAATTCAAGTCAATTCAAGTCATTTATTCTACCGTAGGTACATAGTTATGATGTCTAATTTCTAAGAAATCAAATAATATCGCAAAAATTTAGAGCAACGCGACACCTCTCGTCAAACGGACTAAACGTAACTTAAGTCTTTGAACAGGATTGGATAAACTTCAATGTTTCCCCTGTAGGTGGAGCTAACGGCGCTTGAGTCCGTAGAAAGTCGCAAAGATTTTCGACTCCCACGTCACTTGACTTCGTGGTGTAGTTGGTTATCACATTCCCGTACTGAGGCGAGGACGCAGGTTCAAGTCCCGTCGAAGTTGAAAATTTTTGCAATATTATTTGATTTCTTAGAATTTAGAAATTATCCAGAGTGCGAGGCTTACGCACTAGGTATAATAACAAAAACGTTAGTTATGATGTCGTTGAAATTTAATTTACTATTATTGCTAATTAAACATAATATTCAAGTATGACACACAAGATTTTTGAGAGGGAATAAAGGGAAGGAAATGAATGAATGAACAATTATTGTACACAGGTCACATTATCTCTCACATCTTACATCAATGTATTTATTTATTTATTTTGTAAGTTCAGAAAAAGTTATCCTTAAACATTTATGGGGTGTTTGCAAATTAGTGCACAATACTAAAGGAGGTTATTCCTATTACCTACTACCATATTACTGTGACGTGTGTTTATGTATAATATTATCGGATAATTTATTCTCTTACTACTTATGTGTGAATGCTGCTTAGCTTAGCTCTTCTAATATTGTTTTTAATCTTCTAGATCTAAAGCTTTTTGTTTCCCAAAGATAAATAAATAAAATAAAATAAATAAATATTAATATTCAGTGAACAAATCTCGTTTGTGGCTTGGTTTGCTCACTGAATATTAAACTGTGGTAGCAGTTGACAACCTACTTAAATAGCCTTGAGCTATTTAAAATTTTCCACTGGTAGCATAAAATCATGGTTATTTTTCTCAGTAAAAATATGGTTGGGTTTGGTTAAAGATAAATTATTTATATTAATTACAACATTATTATGCGATAAATTCTGTTACTGTTATAGGTTTAGAAGACGGTGAGTGGTTCAATAAAAATAGATCAAAGCGTTAGTAGGTATAGTATACTTACTTTAAACGATAGGTAAAAAAAGTCCTTAAAGTTATAAAACAAAAAAAAAAATGATTTATATTTTTAAAAATATTTTAAAAATTTATAAATATTATGATTATCGTATTATTTATTAGTGATAATTTAATATTATATATATAATAGATAATTTAATTTATCACTGATAAATAATACGATAGTATAAAACCTTTTTTTATAAAAAAAAATCACTAACAACGCAGAGCGAACATAGCTGAGATAGCCTATTTTAATTCTTCAACACGAAATATCTTGTTTCGTTTCGGTCAATTATTGGTGTACTCTTAATACTGTAATATACCGAATTAGAGTAGGTGCCAATTTGCACAAGAAAAACGAAACAAAAGAATCGATTGCGTATTTGGATGATGATGATGAAAAGCAAAGAGTTACTTTCATAGTTAAACCCCTCTTTCATTACTTGTTGCTTACGTATAAATGATTTTTGGTATCCTCTGTACGGAAACGTCTTTGAATCGATTATTAGTTTTTCTTTTTTTTTCGAGGAGCTTCGCGACTCAGCCTGCATTCAAGAGTACGCGAAATGAGGTGTACCACAGAAAGACCGCTACCACCAGGTATGTAACCGTATACCATAGATATACACCCAGTTTACACCAAACTTTCTAGCTAAATAAATGTGTAAGCTACATCACATCGTCGCTCAACACAGGAGAGATTGAGGTCAAACGACAAATTCATGGCAAAAAAAATTGCATCATTTAGGCATATCGATGCATTAGTTAAGAAGGCACATTAAAACAAAAGGTTTGCTGATGCAAAAGAAAACTTCTATAAACTAGAACTAAACTTTTTTTACATCAGTAAAAAATTTATTTAGTTTTATTTGCTTTTGATATTCTCAGTTTGCTTTGTGACTATTTAACATTTGACAATTGCTTTTTATGTAGATCTACCCACTATTTTTCTCATTTAATAAATTACCAGACAAAAGTAATTATTAGATTTCTTAAAGTTGTATTTTGGTTTATGTAATTTAACAAAATAACCTGTGCTTTTTTCAGTGGACCCGTCATATGTGCCTAGTAAGTCTATTAAACCTGCTGCACGAGACTTTTTTAACTGATTTGGTAGAAGTATCCATTCTTTTTTTTATTGGCATATTTATAGTGTTATTTCATTCTTCTAGCCAGTGATGGTAAGTCGCTGTTATTTTATTAAATAATTTAATTTAGTTTTGAAAAAACTAAAAACGACAAAATGGTTCAAACTCGTCAAAAATACCTACACTGTTTTTAATTTTGAGGGACAAATGACTCCATAATCCCTCGGGAATAATGTTCATAAGATCATCTTGAGATCATTCTCTATGCAATAGCAAAAAAAATTATTGGTCTACAATTGACGGAAAAAAAAGCGATCACACAAAAAAACTTACATAGTGCAAGCGGAACTTAAAACTTCCTTCTTAAGAAGTCGATTAAGAATAAGTAGGTATGTATTGATTATGAATTGCACTTTTTATTGTCTTTTAAATATTATTTATGTTGACAGAGACTGAAGATGATCATAGAAATAAAAAAGCTCAACCGATGAAAATGCAGGGTAAGTATCTACCTATGTAGATTTTTGCCATAAATGCTGGACACACTATCATCTAGCCCAAAGCTAAGCAGAGCTTGTGTTATGGGTACGAAATGACTGTTATACTAAATAAATGAAATTATGTTTTATTATCCATAGAAAATAATCAATTGTTTATGTTGTAGATAATACCGTATCATCCCGACCCCCGTACAACGGACCGCCATATCCACTGGATATGCTTTTTTACGTTGATGATTACTAGTGACTGAAATGAATAAATCGAATTTAATTTACTCTACAGTGTTTCGTAGTCAACAAGATACCCTAATAATATTTATACGTTGGTACTGCAAGGAATTAAACTACCAGAAAAGTAGTTTTCCACAAATAGTAGACCATTTTCTATGAGCCTGTGTTACATTAAAGTATTCAAGTACTAAGTACTTAATTATGATTATAATGGAGCTGTAATATATAAATAGAAAACTTTATTCACAAAAAAAAATTACAATCAAATAATAAAAATAAATTAGAACTAGTATTTACATTTGAAACATCAACAATCTACAGGTAACTCAACTGATCCATATCAATACCAGTCGTCGCGTCCCCGCTACGCTGGCTGCATTGCCCCGCTGTATGGCAATGCTGATGCGCTGCGCCAGATACTCACCACTTGGGTATCGCATCGCTTAGATAATTTTTATATAATAAAACGTGGAATAATGTTAATTTTTAGTAATATATCTCGTATATTATTAATTGCTCCAAAAGTAGCACTAAATCGAAATTAGTTAAAACATGGGTTCGTAGAAAATGTTGTAGTATTGGAATACTACTTTTATGGTATGGAATACTACTTTTCCGCTATTTACATTCCTTGTTGAACGCAGAAAATAAAACCGCCAATATATTGGGATTTCGCGCAAACCTGTGTCAGATTCAGATTTGACACAGATTTGCGCGAAATTCCAATACTGATGTCGAAGACTCGGAAACAGAATTTCTGAATAACTCTGCTGAACAGAGGGGTGAGTCTATTTGACGTTAGTAAAGACGTGGTCATGACGTCTCCCTTTTCCATACAATTAGGTACAACGCCTCTATCGCGAGGAGAGGGAACTACGCAAATCCAACAACAAGACAAAATTAAATATTTAAAAAACCCGCCGACGTTTATTGGCTGAACAGATTTTCATGAAACATGGCTAAGAACGCTCGGGATAAAATTATCTATGACACAAAATAACTAAACGAAAATCGGTTCATCCCTTTGGGAGCTACGATACCACAGACAGATACACAGATACACAGACACGTTAAACTTATAACAATCTCCTCAACAGCCTGTGTTGGTCCACTGCTGGAACCAGGCCCCCCCCTGAGAAGCGCCTTACTGGCTTTTATCTCATGGGGGGTAATGCCCATTTTCCCCACGCGGGGCATGCGGGTTGGGGATCGCAGTTCGGTGGTAGAATTGTTCTGCAGAGGGCGCTGCTGCCCGCCCCCGGTGGATATCCCTTAGTCGCCTCTTACCGACACCCGCGGGGAAAGTTGGGGGACTTATAACACCCCTCTCTTTTTGCGTCGGGGGTTAAAAAAGGTGACGTCACGGTCTCGTCTCATTACTAATGTCAAACAGGTTCACCCCCAGGTGTTAGGCTGAGCGCAGACTTGAGTCACGACAGTTTTAAGACAGACTTTCCTCACATAGAAAGTCTGTCTTAAAACGGAAACAAAACTGTTTTGTCTTGCATCTTCATACATTTTGTAAAGCAATAGTCTGTCTTAAAACTGTCTTAAAACTGTCGTGACTCAAGTCTGCGCTCAGCCTTACAGAAGGTACTTACCTCAGGAGTGGGAGGTATGTAGGTGTTGGGTCTGGGAGCCGGCTGCGTGGGCCTGGGTGGTCTGTATGTGGGCTGGGTAGGTATCTGAAATATTAAAAATGAAAGTTACGATACTAATAATAACAAAGAAAGAGATTTCCAGATTTTGGCCCTAACATCGGTCACCATTTTGTTTTTGACGTGACAACGTCTTATAATTCGATAGAGCCGGCTGCACGCACTCCTACTTGAGTGAGCGATGCGTCTGCGTGGACAGCTGCTATACTATAGTACATTTACATGTTTTGATCGAGTATCAAATGCTACCATTCCATCAGTATTTTCTTAAGACGTTGTCACGTTCAACTATCGTCAGTAAACCGACTTTACAGACAACCATTTTTTTTTGTTTCAAAATCGCGGTGCACAATAAAATTTCGGTAGTATGTAGATAGAAGACACTAAAAGAAATTATAAAATTCTTATAAAATAATGTACCAAAGCGTTCGGTTTCTGTGATATTCACAGATGAAAATAATTATATTTTATCTTCGTAATGTGAATATCTCAGAAACCTAACGCTTTATGACATATGTTTTAAGTAAAACGTTTATTATTTGTGTTCGTGTCCTCTACACAAATTATATAACATTAATTGATTGCGGCGATATTGAAAATAAAAAAACAAATGTTAGGGCCACCCTCCACGAAAATCTTCAAACACCTTTAGTACTATCATTGGAGGAGTAGCGTTACTGTGGAGAAAAAACCTTTTCGACGCCATTGCAGTAATAAACTGTGCTAGCGCGCGCCTTGCAGCTGTGCGGTTCGAGATAAGGAATCGGTCGTTTGTGGTGTTCAGCGTATACATGCCTACACAGTGCGTCGATAATCTTACCGAGTTTGCGGAGTGTTTGGGCGAAATAAGTGCTATAATTGACAGTAGTGAAACTGAATCGGTGTACATCCTGGGTGATTTTAACGCGCATCCGTCAGAGTTATTTAGTAACGAATTAATTAGTTTTTGTGCGGAACAAACGTGGTGCTGCGCTGATATGTTGAAACTAGGTATGGACTCGAATGAATATACTTTTGTGAGTGACGCGCATGGCTGTCGACGGTGGCTTGACCACTGCGTTGTGACGCAGTCAGCCTGGGAAACCATTAAGGACATTAAGGTATGCTACGACATTATGTGGTCGGACCACTTGCCGGTGTTAGTTACCTGTGATTTGAATGTAGTTCGTAAGAAAATAAGTACAGTGAATAATAACAACTTATTAATAAATAAAATAATCTGGGGTGACCGAAATGGTTCTCAAATAAATATGTATTCAAAATTTTGTCATGATAATTTAAAATTAATTAATTTCCCAAATGAATTTGTATTGTGTGCCGATAATAATTGTTTTGACATATCACATAGATCCATAATTAATAATCTATATACTGACATTGTAAAAATTTTGACCAATGGAGCTATTTTGACATATAAATCTAGGAAAATTAGAAAAGGCAGGACTATAATTGGCTGGAATAAACATGTAAGTGCAGCGCACAGGGAGGCCAGGTTTAAATTTAAGGTTTGGTTTTTGTATGGAAAACCGAGTAATGGATTAATTTATGAAGATATGTGTAACAGCCGTAAATTATTTAAAGCTAAACTTAAATGGTGTCAAAGTAACCAAGAACAAATCAAAATGGATATTATTGCTAGTAATAAGAAGGATAAAAACTTCTCGAAGTTCTGGAAAAACATTAAAAAGTTAGACACAAAACCTGGTCTTCCTGCTAGTGTTGATGCGGTCTCTGACCCTAAACAGGTGGCAGACTTGTTCAGGGAACACTTTAGTGTAAGATCACCTGCAGGAAATGCAGGTGTTCACACGCAACGGACGCCTGGTGATGGGACCAGTCATTGTTCCGGTACTACCCTGACTCGAATTACAGCTAGTGAAGTGAGACAAGTCATCCAAACCATGAGCACGGGTAAGTCACCGGGACATGATGGTCTTGGCATCGAGCACCTGAGGCACGCTGGGGTTCACCTGCCCGGAGTGCTAGCTATGTTTTACTCACTGTGTATCAGTCACGCGTACTTGCCTCCAGAGTGTATGAAAACCATTGTTGTACCGATACTCAAAAACAGAACTGGAGATATATCAGATAAAAATAACTATAGGCCAATTTCGTTAGCGACCATCATAGCTAAAGTTTTGGACCGGCTTCTGGATAAACACCTGGACCAACACTTACAGCTCCACGATGGGCAGTTCGGGTTCAGGCCTGGACTGTCCACCGAGAGTGCAATACTCAGCCTCAAGCACACAGTTAGATACTATGTGGATAGACAGACGCCGGTCTACGCTTGCTTCCTCGATCTGTCAAAAGCGTTTGACACCGTATGCTATGACGCACTGTGGAAGAAGCTCCGTGACACGTCATTGCCGAGGGAGCTATGTTCTGTTTTTGAGTATTGGTACGGGCATCAAACCAACATTGTTAAATGGGCCGGGACCCACTCTGACGCCTACGGACTGGAGTGTGGTGTAAGGCAGGGGGGGGTAACTTCACCAAAGCTCTTTAATTTGTACGTTGACAACCTGATAGATGGCCTCAGTAGCATGCCAGTCGGATGCTCTATTGACGGAGTTAGTGTTAATAATCTCAGCTATGCTGATGACATGGTCCTCCTGGCGCCATCTGTCGGGGCTCTTAGAAGTCTCTTAGCATATTGTGAAGCTTATGCTGCAAGACATGGCTTGCAGTATAATGTAAAAAAAAGTGTATTCATGTTGTTCTGGCCAGGCGGCAAAAGCCCGAGTTATGTGCCTCCAATCATATTGAATGGAAATTCAATAGCCAGAGTAAACGAGTTCCGATACTTGGGACATTTAGTGCATGAAAATCTTAGAGATGAAGGAGATATAGAAAGGGAGCGAAGAGCGTTGACGGTGAGAGCTAATATGCTGATCCGCAGGTTTGCTCGTTGTTCAGAAGAGGTAAAAATAACTCTGTTCAAATCATTTTGTCAGACATTTTACACGAGCAGCCTGTGGTTCACATACACGCAGAAATCCGTCAATGCTATTCGCGTGCAATACAACAATGCATTCAGGATGTTGCTGGGGCTGCCGCGGTTCTGCAGCGCGTCTGGCATGTTCGCCGAGGCGCGCACAGATGGGTTCGCCGCCTGCATGAGGAAAAAAGCAGCCTCACTGCTGAGCAGAGTCCGTGGGAGCACCAACAACATCCTGCGAATGATAGCGGACAAGATGGATGGCCCGCTATACAGACACTGCATTGCTGTACTTACCAAATAATTAAGTACCTCTACCTACCATAAATTTAAGCTAACATAGACTTAAGACTTAGATATAGATTAACCCGAATATGGATCTTGTGTTGTCCGAAATAAACGATTATTATTATTATTATTATTATTATTGTTACTAAGACTAAGTCCCTAAATAATTAACTTGAGATACCCATGTAGACCCTGACTTTGTATAAAAATCCTTGCAAAAAAGGCAGCGTAGGTACCTATTATGCTCATCATAGCATAACCCAAATATTTTTAAAACAATAATTATTAAACGCATAGATAAATCACGTCAGAACAATTACTATCCTACGTTATTACAATGTTGGAGCGCCCACGCGACGCGAACAATGCACAACCTTGCCGTTACAACCTGTTGAAATGTCAAAAACGGTGGATGATCGTCAGATAAACATTTTTGGCCATGGTGTGTATAAGGTGCTATTGTTTTTGGATTTTTTGTGAGTCATACATAACATATTGCACTGTGTGAATTTTGGTGATGGGATCAATCGACGTTACGGGAATCGACGTAGGGGGAATCGACGTGCGAGGAACAATTCATTTACATCTATACCACCAAACTCGATGTAGAATGTTTGTAAACAAATTGCCCTTACTGAACCTAAAAGTCACTCTGTTGCCACTTCTTTTTTTAACGCGATTTGTATTGGGTCTCGATTTGAGATCCTTTCAAAAAAATATTGCTTAATAACTGAAACTCGACGCCAAGCAAATGAGTTTCAGTTTTTTGTGTCATGATTTGTTTACAAACATTCTACATCGAGTTTGGCTAGTGTACATCTAAGGTTTTTGTTATTATAGTGCGTAAGCCCTCACACTCTGGGTAATTTTCCCGTACTGAGGGAAGGATGCGGGTTCAAGTCCCGTCGAAGTCGAAAATTTTTGCGATATTATTTGATTTCTTAGTGTACATCTATCTACTTGCATCCTAATGTTAGTTCTTATGCTGGCAGTAATAGGCCTTCCTTGATAAGTGTCTTATGGCCTTAATGGCTCTTAGCCATGAAGGGCAATGCCATAATCCCCACGCTGGGCATGCGAGTTGGGTGGGGATCATTGTACCAAAGCACAAATCAGTTTTTTAATATTATTCAACAGAGAAAAAACAGCTTACGCCATCTAGTGTCGAGTAGCAATACTAATCAGAACTTAAAATCGAAAAACTCATTTTTTCGTTGATTTTCGTTCAGGGATGTGGTTTATATAAAGTGTAATCCATAAGTACACATTATCCCGCGACAGGAATGGATCTTTATACGGCTTTTATAAAATTTTCGTTGGTTTTCATTGTTACCAGAAAAATAATTAGAAAATAAGTATCTAACTGTCCTGAGAGTACAGGTTCTTGTATCTTAGTTAGTTCTAAATACCGTAAATTATGCATCACAATTTAAATTAAGTTTATTTTATCTTAAGTGATTTTTGCGGGCGATTTAAACTTTACTACTAACGCCATCTAGTTACACTCACCGTATTAGGGTTAACTTGAGGTGGGAAGGGAATCTTAGGAGGCTCGTAGTTGTATCCCTTGTTCGGCGGTAGGTACTCGTTGCCCTGCGCCGTTGCCATGGCAACCACGCATAACGCTACTGCACACGATACCCACATCTGAAAATAAATAAAAACAAAATTAATAATAAAATATTAATTAATAAATATTAATATTAATTAATATTATACAGGTCTCGACAGAGCCTACACATTTGCTCCCCTTGGAGTCTAGACCCTAGGTCCGTAGGGTACCGAAGTTCTTCGAGTTTTTAAAAAATTATCTGAGCGTCTGGTCGTAGCGACGCGTGACCCGAGACCTGGTGAGTATCTGGCGCAGCGCATCAGCATTGCCATACAGCGTGGCAATGCTGCCAGCGTAGCGGGGACGCGACGACTGGTATTGATATGGATCAGTTGAGCTACCTGTTGACTGTTTGCAACAGTCTGCAGTTAGCTCAATTGTTTCAATCGTAAATACTAGTATAATTTTCTTTGTGAATAAAGGCTACTAATGTCAGATACGATGAAAAACCCAACAATTCTTGAAAATAACGAGTCGCTTCGAATAATTCACGCGTTAGTCGCGAAACACAACATGTACAATGGGCCAATACTTGTATGCACAATTTGTAGAGTCTTTTGCGCTTCATGACGAAGCAAGAACGTGACCAAGATGCAAATTACGCAATTACTGTAAATACTTGTTCCAATTTATTTCTATTATTTGATTTGATTGTAATTTTATTTGTGAATTAATAACGTTGTTGAGCAAAAAGTTGAGTCCCTTTGCCTATAAACAAATAAATAAATAATGCTGGACAATTCACACAGCATTATCTAGCCCCAAGCTAAGCAGAGCTTGTGTTATGGGTACTAGATAACTGATAATACTTAATACGATGCACTGCATAGATATATATTTTTTATTATACATAGAAAACATCCAGAACGCCCTGGACAAATGTCTGCAGATCGTACAAACATTTGTCCCGAGGCGGGAATCGAACCCGCAACCTCCTGCGTCGCAGGCAGACCTTCGCCCGCTGCGCAACAGTGGTCGTCATCGATTAGTTTTTTAATTTTTGTGTTTAATTCTAGTTTAGGTTAAGTAATTTATAGGCAATAAAATGATTTATTATTATTATTATTAAAAATGGTCTCTTAGTCTAGTCTAGACTTAGATAGTAAGAGTCTACACTAAGGTCGGCAACACAGCCCGGCAGGTTGGAGCAAAGATCTAGACGGTTGTCTGGTAGAGATCGCTCATTAGCGATAAGACCGCCACTTGTCACTTAGTTTTTAAGCTGTTTTAAAGTATTGTTTCTATCTATAAGTGTGCAATAAAGAATTTTCTATCTATCTATCTAGTGCCTTTTCACATGTCCGGGTTGCCGGGTAGCTGGTGCCGAGTAGGTACCTACCACCCGACGGCGAAGTGTATGGGCATACGTTATCTTTCACTCGCACCGGCGTAATTTTCATACATTACGCCGTCGGTGTGAAAAGGCATTATTCAACTTTTTAAACTTTCGCGATTCGTTAACATAGTTAATGATTATATCGGGTATTTATCGCGTGCCTTTTGTTTTATTTCCCCTACGTTTCTACCGCGTTACAGCGATCGTGGTCACGGGGCGACTGAATGTACTCAGAGTTACAGCCGAGAATAGACGGCAGTATCCACGACTACCCTCAATTCGTCTTCAGAATCACGATCGCTGTAAGGGCGATTGTGCACTACAAGGAATTTTACTGTCCGAACATCCTATTTTTTTCGGTCCGAAGTGGCATGAAAAAAACGGATGATTGGCTTGTGCACTTGTCCGTCTTTACTCGGATGATACGCCTCAGTTTAGCTCCGTCTTTTCAGTCTCTTTTCAGTTCTCCGTCAGTTAACTACACGCCACGCACGCGAAATTACATTACGTTCCGGAATGGGGAAAAGTAAAATATCGGACGGTAAAATTATGTATAGTGCACAAACTAGTACTTATATTATACATTATGCCATATCGGACCGTAAAAAATCGGACTGCCGGACAGTAAAATTCCTTGTAGTGCACAATCGCCCTAACGCGGTAGAAACGAAGGCGAAATAATAACAAAAGGTACCTACCCGATAAAATCATAATTAGGCATTAGTTTAGTTCAACTTATTCGTGAGTACAAATTATTCTGTGTATCTAATACGTAACTACACCTTACCTAGACCTATATTTAGGAATGTGGGTCTTGATCTACACTACACACGACTTCTGTAAACGTGCACCTACATGGCGATATTATCGCATCACACTCTTCCTCAACCTCAACAGCCTGTAATGGTCCACTGCTAAACGCAGGACTCCCCCTGATAAGCGCCTTGTTGCCCTTCATCTCATGGGGTATTGCCCATAATCCCCACGTTGGGCATACGGGTTGGGGATCTCAGTTTGTTGGTAGAATTGGTGGATATCCCTTAGTCGCCTCTTACGGTTACGACACCCGCGGGAAGAGTTGGGGTGGTGTGTGGTAATTCTAAGCCAGCACCACACGGCCCATCAGCGATATCATTTCTTTTAAAGTAATTAATTATAGCTCAATTGTTTCAATTGTAAATACTTGTTCATATTTATTTATATTCTTTGATTGTTATTTTCTTTGTTAGAATTTATCAAATCACCTTTGACACTGTTATAGAAGGGCAGTTTTCTAAAGTTTTCTAAAGCTCTATGATTTTTACCATGCAAAAATTTATAGGTATTATATTTTGTGTTTTGAAGTTGTGTAGGCTTTTATTTTCTAAGATCTTTTTCGTTCAAGATCTTGTTGTGGGGAGGAATTCTCTGACTTTATATAAAACTGACATAATTTTCTGCGAAGTTTTCATTCAAAACTGACAAAATCCGGCCTCACTTTGCTATTATAGTTACCTATTCTGTGCTCTTGCCAATCCAAAATGCAGCCAAACCTCAACTGGCATGCGACGGTGCATATCCTATCATAAATTCAAGTTTAATCGAAGACAACTCGGCCAAACGTGAAAGGACTTACATTAATATATAATAAACTTAAGTTCATCGCTTTAGCTTCTACTAGCAGCCCGCCCCGGCTTCGCACAAGCTGTTTTATAAATCGTTATAAAAGTTTTCACCTAGGTATGTCTATTGGCATAGTCGACGCAAGCTCCCTTCTCTATTTGCGGATAAGTAAATCTTTATTCGCAAAGGAAATTACAATGAAATAAAAGAAAGAAATTGGAGCTAGTATTTACAATTGAAACAATAGAGCTAACTGCAGACTGTTGATAAGTAGATATTAAGTACTTAGAGAACTTAGAAAATTGTCAAACATTTTCATTTTGCAAACCCAGCAAGCGACGAATAGTGCGTGCGTGAATAATCTCTTCAATTTTTTGTTAATTTAGTTACTTCCTATTTACACTATTTTTGTTCATGTTGTTGTTAGGTAAATTGTTGTTTAATTGGGTATATAATTTCATGTTATCTTCATAGGGCGATGAGGTCGCTAAGCGACAAAGTCCCTTTATTTTGATATAAATAAAAAAAAAAACGGGCAAAAGAACACTATATCAGATTCATCCGACATCTTCAACAATCTTCGTCATATTTCAGATAGTTGACACAAAACCTTTATATTTTATACAACTACTTCCACAGGAAGCACTTCATCCATTGCTAAAATCGTATCAAAATCTGTTCGATAGTTTTTGAATTAATCGCGTTCAGACAGACAGACGCAGCGGGAAACTTTGTTTTATAAGCAGGTAGGTACCTAGTGATGATAAGTATAAGTTAAGTTCATCGCTTGAGTTTCTATCAGCGAGGCATTCCTCTCAAAAGGTGCGGTAACGCCAAGTATTGTGGGAAATGTACAGTTGTCGGTGAAAATTGGTGACCAGTGTTAATCTACCAAAAGTGAAGCTATTTAAAGCGGTTTGTGCCTAAACAAGTTGCTATCAGGTTTTACACTTCGTTATCGCGATTTTAAACTGGAAAGCTTGAAACTATATAGCATGAGTCAGTTGAAACTGAAAACACGAGAATATTCTCGTGATTTTGGCGGTTTTGGGAGGTCTTGGAAGCGGTGCGGTGCCGGCTTAGAGATTGCACCAACCTAACTCTTCCCGCAGGTGTCGTAAGATTTCCGACGGACGCGGGCAGCAGTGTCTCCCGTTGAACAATTCTACCACCAACTGCGATCCCCAACCCGCATGCCCAGCGTGGAGATTATGGGCACTACCCCACATGAGCTAAAAGCCAATAAGACGCTTGTCAGAGGGAGGCCTGCCTCCAGCAGTGGACTAATATAGGCTGTTGGGGTGGTGCAAGGCACCACACAGCTATTTATGTAGGCTCTGCGATTAATTCAAAAGATGTTCATAAAATTTAAATTGCCACTTCATAAGAAGCGCAGCCTAACTTTTTGAGTAAACTGTACCAACCTACACTTGCATAGTGCAAGGAGAATCGCAAAGTGCAAGGTCGAAGCACTGAAATACCTACTGATTGCATCTACTTATCTATGTTGCCAGCTGGTTACGCGCTTACACATTTAACTGCTGATAATCTCTGCTATTAAAATACCTATGCTCTAAGATCGTAAGGGTAACTTTAGTTTGATCGCGTGTAGAAGAGAAAAGTTACCTAGAATTTTTTGTATCAGTTATCAGTTTTTTTGGCGTAGTGTACAATTCGGGGTGGCTTTAACCACGACAATTTTGTTTTAGGTATTTAGGGTACATTGGACAATAAATTATAATCTACTAGCTGCGCCCCGCGGCTTCGCCCCCGTGGAAATTTATGTTTCCAACTTTCTTAATTTTTTCTTTCATAAGAACCTTCTCCTGACAATAACAAACACAACAAAGAAAGAATTAGCGAAATCGGTCCAGGCGTTGTTGAGTTATGCGCTTACCAACACATTTTGCGATTCATTTTTATATTATAGATTCTATTCATACCACTAATATTACTTGCAAGGACTAACTTTTATGAAGTTTTGAGATGTTAGGGCGAAGACAACGTGAAATTTACTGAACGAAGCGGTCTGAATTGTTGTAAAATGTATATTACTAGCCTTGGCCCGCGGCTTCGCACGCGTATTTTCGGTATAATAAGTAGCCTTTTATCTAAGTTATGCTATGTTCTAAACGTACGCCAAATTTTACCTTGATCTATTCAACAGTTTTGGAGATCTTAGGTAACATATTCAGATTTTACAAACTTTCGGCTTTTTAATATTAGTAGGATAAACAGGAAATAGTATTAATAGGATGTAACATAATTTTTTATTTGGTTAAATGCGTGCTAAGTCCGTGGCGGCAGTTAGTGTGACACCTACTTAATAGAACAGTTTAACTCTTAGTTATGTTTAACATCGGTTGAGAAATCAGCCCCTACATGATTGCAATAAGGAACCCATTTAGTTTTCATGAGTAGATAATAAGTTTCTTTAGTAATCACAACATAAAATAAGGTAAAATCGAACTTGCGACCTTCTTTAATAAATTAACCAGGCTTCTATTGCCTGAGGATGAATTTTATGAACTCAGTTGATTAACACCTGTAACATAAATTAAAGAGGTTAAATGGTTTGGAACCTCTTTGGAACGGAAATTGTCTGTGATTGAAATAGTGTTCCATTGAGAGGCAGAGATTGCATCTTTGATGTAATACTATTCTCAACTCAACTTGCGTATGAACCTTGTTCTAAATCTGGAAAAAGTTTGACGTCCATTCTAGATGATTTAAATATACCTACCTAGTTTTTCTGTAATTTTAATGTCTAACAAAGAAAATTCAAATTACAATAAAAATTCATTGAAACAAATTTGAACTAGTATTTACAATTGAAACAGTTGAGCATACTAAAGATGCTGAACTGTTGCAAACAATCTACAGTTAGCTCAACTGATCCAAAATAACACCAGTCGGAAGCGTCTCCAAGACGCTGGGACACCCAATGCTGATGCGCTGCGCCAGATACTCACCAGCTCTCGGGTCACGCGTCGCTTCGACCAGACGCTCAGATCATTTTTTTTAAATCGAGAGAATCTCGGTACCCCACTATAGGTAAATTAGACAAAAAGTAAATAAGTAGGTACTTAGAAATTACTTAGTGTTTAACTTTGTGCGTCTGCAGCTCAGTGAAAATTGGGGTGTAGTCTCAGCAGTCCGGTTACGTTAACGTGAACCGGACTACTGAGTCGCTCGATGGTATCAGTAGTACAATTAAGCAACCGGGCAACTGAAACCTTTTTTGCAACTGTTATTTCGGTGTTGATAATACATTGCTGGCTTGGCCACTGATAAGGAAAAATCCATTTATTTCGTTCATATCATTGGTAGAAGGAAGGCCGGTGCCGTGCCTCTGGCTATTCTCCGATGAGACTGGCTGCCGTGGTTGAAATTCGGCTAGGAGGACATTATTAAAGTAGGCCATATAGGGGTACTAAAGTGACAGAATGAAATAGTCTAGACTAGGGCAGAGCGTAATGCCAAATCTGTCGACACTGTGCGCCATAGGTCAAAATCGTGGACTATAACGAAACCTAACTAGGTATCTGAATTGGATTGCCTGGCTTCGTTAGTTTTGGAAGAATGCATTGTTAGACTTAGAGGAACTTGTTTGGATTCACTCGAAACAAAGGTAAAGCAACCTTTGTTTCGTTGTAGAGTTCCGAAGTTATAAGGTACAAACGGAACCATTATTTTTACATGCTATCCGTTGATCACTCACAGCCATTTATCGTGTATATTTTCCAGACTGCGTTACACATTTATTTTTTATTTTATTTTAGTTTATTTGGTACACAAAACATATGACAAGCAATAATAAAATAACACAAAAAAAATTATTAAATATGATCTGTCTTGAAACGTAAACTATGTGCACACAACAAATAATAGAATGTAGTAGTTAAACATAATAAATCTCTCATATAATCATAATAAATCTTATAATTTAATTCAGCTTTTGAAGAACTATGTTTGAGAAATAAATATAAAACATACGAAAATACATATTCAATATATAACAAAAAACTAAACAACAAATAGGTTGTTGTTTAATTCCTACTTAATTAATTAATGGTTACTATGGGCGCGATACCCATTTAAGAAAAAAAAACATCAAAAACTTAAAAAACTCATTAGATAGTATTATTTCTTCCGATTTTTATCGAATTTTGAACTTCACTTAAAAAAAAAATACCAGATAAATCTGTCCAAACTTTCTCAAGTGATGCGCTCACCAACGACTGTTAGATAGGTAGGTACGTAAAAAAAGTTGTTTGAGTCCTTTCCGGACCTATATACTATCTCAGTAAAAGGAAAGCCCCGCTTCTTTTACGATCATTTAGATGAATTCTATTTGATCGTAATATTTAAGGTGTGGATAGATGCATGAGCGATGATATTCAAAATAGCAATAGTACGTAACCTTTGAAAGTGAACCGTGAGACCATAGAGACCAGAGTAACGATGGTTTAATTATTATGGGCGGAGGAAACTAACATCTAATGGCCAACGTAACGGATCTCTTCGTAATTTTATGATGGACAACAGTGGCGTTATGAATATACTCACTTCTGTCCGTGGTTTTGGACGCGCTGTGTTCGGATAGCAAGAAAATTGATTTAATTTCATTCGCCAATTTCAGACGCCATCTTTTATTTTCACAATTTGTCACTAATTTTATTTTTATTTATTGAACTACTACAGAAATACCAATTACACTAGTCACATATTAATATGTTACAGTATAGTTAAATTCAACTAAGATACTAGAGATGGGCGTAGCAAACGCTTGACAAATATCGATAGGTTATTTAGATCATGGATTATGCAATGGATTAAATTGAGAAAAATAATTTTGAAAAAATTTATGCAATATTTTTCAAAGAAATAAGAACTTACTGTTTGATTTTATTTCATAGAAAAATAGGGTTTATTTAATATTATTCCCGAAATATTATCCACATCGGTAAAATTCAACAATGTAGATAATTCCATGTTTTAGCAATAACAAGTTATTGAAATAGAAGCAACTGACTTTACTGGTTGTTGCTCCAACCGCAATCATCCCGAGGTAAGTCCAGTGGCGCCAATATAACTGTGTATAAAACTTAAAACTACTATTAAGGTGTCCATTTAGATGTCAAAACTAAACTAATTTGACAGCAATTAGAATTAAATAAAATTCATTTATCTCAGATAGCTGTGACCTGGTTAGTAGCAGAAAGATCTCCTAAAGTAACGTGTCTTATAGTATCGTGAATCTGTTAGTAGCAGAAAGATCTCTTATATTAAATGTTAATAAAGATGTAGCAGTTATGAAAGGGTTCATAACGATTGAAATAATTTGAGTGTTTGAATAAACTAAAAACCGGCTTTCTCTGTCTCGAAGAAATAATTTTACACTCTTTTTAAGTTTTGTGGGACTAATACAATCTCTCGGGAATAAAATTTATGGGACACCTCGAGATCATTTTCTATACAACAGCGAGAGAATTTTCAAAATATTAATAATAAAATTTTTATTTATTTTCTTCACAATGGTGGTTGACAATTACAACAAAGGATAGATTAAGATTAGGGATTTTATCAGGTAAATATTGGCAAAACCTGTTTTGTGAAGACTGGTGCCTGGAGTAGGTTCAAAGAACCTGTGTTACAGGTCACCAGGTCTCTAAAATCGGTCCATAATTGACAGAAAAATCGCCCAGAATGCTGGCAGCATTACCACGTCGAATAGCAATGCTAATTTGTTGACGTTTTTCAACTATCTATCCATACTCAGTATTATCAATTCATACTAACATTGGCGTTAACTTAGATGTGGTTATAACTATACCAATTAGACAGGACTTTATTCACAAACAAAATTATACTAGTATTTACAATTGAAACAATTGAGCTAACCGCAGACTGCTGCAAACAGTCTACAGGACATTATGAGACAGGATTAAAAATATTTCCTTAACTTTAATAACGATCGAAGTAAATATAGTAGGATTGCATCTTTTTGAGTGCTCTAAAATTTGTTTAGTTTAGTTTTAGTGACATCTGAATGGACATCTTGTCTATTTAAACCTAATTTATTATTTAAGATCTTACTAACCAGAAAACATGTAATCTTTGACTAATAAACTTTTATCTATCTATTATATAAATGCGAATATCTCTTTATATCTGCTACCTACCTTTTAACAACTAAAACCGACCTAACATTTCTGAGTGAAATTTGGAATTTTTGTATTTTGGCAATGAATGTTCCTTTCATCAAGAAAAACCGCGTATACTATCTTATAAAACACTTAGTTATAGCACCAATGTGCTAAACAAATAAATTGGTTTCGGATGTAACATTAAAGGTTACCAGGCGACTTTTAACTCCACCGTGTAATTTTGTTGTCAAAACTTTAGTTATGGTTGGTACAGTCTGGTTAGTTCTAAAGTTGCGCGCGGCTTTACCATAAGAAAATTATTTTATTATATTTATTTATTTTATTCGCAAACAAGTACATTTGTGTCGGTATATCACTGACTGTACTCTGAAGAAGATATTATAACAATGCATTCCACTCTTTCGAATGAAAATTATGTGCATCTAATACATACAATAAATAGTGACAAGAAAATAGTGTGAAATTACTAATACATAAATAATTACACTAGCTGGTATTTACAATTGAAATAGTTGAGTTAACTGCGGAATGTTACAAGAAATCTAGAGGTAGTCTGATCCAAATCAAAACCTATGAGAAGCGTCCCCAAGACGCTGGCTGCATTGCCCTGCTGTATGGCAATGCTGATGCGCTGTGCCAGACACTTGCCAGCTCTCGAGTCACGCGCTTTTTTTGTCTAAGCGATGTGATTATAGTTTAAATGCCGTGTACAACTTTAGACTGAACGGCATAAACATAGGTAATTATAATAAATTGACTCGCTATAACTAAAATAGTTTTAGTTGTTATGTAATGTTTTGTGTAATCTGACCTATGTCATGCATGTGGTTTTTGTTAGATTACATTATTAGACGTGGTTAAACTAATTATTGTGCCATGGGTATAATTTTAATTCTCACACCTTTAGAACCGTTAACGTGTTAGATAATTTTCAAATGGTTTATCTGTTGTCTGGTAGAGATCGCTCATGAGCGATAAGGCAGCCAATTTTCACATTTTTGTAACTTTTTTATTTTGTTCGTTATTTGTTTCGATATGTGTGCAATAAAGAATTTTATATTTCTCAGTCTTAAAATCTTAAAACATTTTTTTTTTCAAAATTATTATCTATCTTATGGGCCAAAACTTTAATTCTCATATTTACTATAAAGTGTAATTTAAAATAAATATTAGAATGAAAAGCTTAAAACCGATGTTTTTCCAACTTCTAGTAGCAAAATAGTGCCCTGAAAGATTTTCCATCAATATTTCTGTGCTTTTGTATACTACATTTTGTTTGTTTTTTGATGTTTATAAAAATATATAGCATCCGTGACTAAAATAAATAAATAAATAATGCTGGACAATCCACACAACATCACCTAGCCCCAAGCTAAGCAGAGCTTGTGTTATGGGTACTAGATGACTGATATACATAATATAATACATTACATAGATAGATATTTTTTATTATACTAAAATAGTAACGAATTCCCGTACAGTGATTGTACCGTTTGTTTGACAGTGGAATGCTGGCTCTAATATTATAATTTACCTATACACAGAGGTATGTCATGTGTAAATACCTAGGTACGACCAGTATTACCTAAACTAAGTTATGCAACGGCATGCCCAGCGCAGTGAAAGACTAACTGACCGTCACCTTCATTATGATGTAGATTGGAATGGACATAGACTTCTATGACGTTTCTGAAGACTTATCTGTTATTAAAGCCAACAGAACTTTATTGAACCTTCTACAACTATTCATTTACTTTATATTTATATTTAGATGGGATGACGATCTGCGAAAGACTGCAGGCGGATGCTGGATGTGGGCGCTGAAGACAGGGCGCTATGCCGCTCATTAGGGGAGGCCTATGTCCAGCAGTGGACTAATATAGGCTGATGATGGTGATGAATATTTAGATAATGCTCTCTGAATTGTCCTACATTATTACGAGTATTATACACTCATCTATTCTCAAATCTCGCTATATAATACATTTTTTAGTATAGAAAATAAAATATTATAAAACTATTTTTCAGTAAAAGTATATCAAAACGGTGAATCACCGGCTGCGAAGCTAGGCTCAAGGACTAGGGCTGCAGAGAGAGGAACTTACTGACGATGCGCGCCGAATCCAGGAGTACCGCCTTTTGAATCTGGCCCTTGATCCAACTTCCTAGCGATGTTGATCAAGGCTCTTCGCTATTACGCCGATAACCGAAACGACTATCGGGAAGATAGTCGCTGAATCAACATCCCACATGCTGAAAACCTCGTTAGCCAACTCATTATTATTGGAACGAAGTTTCTTATCCCCTCAAGTGGCACGCCCCGCGCCCCGCTACCGCCGTTGTGTGGCAGGTACTTCCGCAAAAATCGCGGAAAATCCGCGGAAATGCATCACAATGCATTATTTCGCTGATTTCTTGATTATTATCTACTAACACCTCGTAACATCTATATATATTTGGATTCTCCATGAAATTTCCTACAAAACAGCGTGGAAACATTCTGATGTTGTATAACGTAATTTCCGGGTGTCCCTTGGCACCTCTCAAGTTTTTTATTATATTATAGTGTTACCAATTTATTTTATTGTAAATACTAGTTCTAATTTGTTTGTATTATTTGATTGTAATTTTCTTTGTTAGTAAATAATATATACTTAGGTACCCAACCTAGGTACATATGTAATTATCTAATTTTTTTCATAATTTTGACGTGACAACGTCTTATAAATTGGTTTGCCGGGTGACACTTCAAGAAACTGCGTTACGCGTTACGCTCCGCTCACGTTATGCGCTCACAAAGTCGTTGTCACGTAAAACTTTCGCCCGTGTACCGACTTTACAGGCAACCAATTTTTTTTTGATACGAAATTCTATTAAAATTACAGATAACGATAAGATTTTATAAAATCTAATAAATTAACAACACAAACTAAGTTTATACTTAGGTATGTATTATTTTAGAACATGAAATGGTCATCTTATTTCTTTTTAAATTAACTGTTTACTTTATGTAGCTCGTTCACAGAATAGAAATCCTGCAATGCTTTGATATCACAAAGTCTTAAATATTTTTTTCATAATAGTATATTATTAAATTGAACTGAACTGAACCATGTTTATGGATAACGGATCCATACTGAGCTACCAGTAGATTGCTTGAAACAGTCTGCAGTTAGCTCTATTGTTTCAATAAAATTGTAAATACTAGTTCTAATATATTTTTACCATTTGATTTTTATTTTCTTTGACCATGTAGGCCACGTGGTTTAAAATGTAAAACCTCTATTTTTTTTAGAATTTTTAAATAGAAACAGGCATAAACTCTATAATATTTTGTGGATTTTAAGGATATCATCTACATAATTATAAAATGCCCAAAAGGATACGATCTCTTCCCAACAGCCCAAAGCTCACACGTTATTCAACACACATAGCTTCCCAATGTAATAAATTAGCTTATCAAAAAATCTATCTAAATAAGTCATGTTTTGCAACAACAATACAATGCAATTTGGTCCGTAACAAATGGGCATAAGATTTATATTGACGATGTGCCGTTTGGTGGCTGGTTCACATAAAAACAATGGAAGTTGATAGATGTTCGCACGAAATTATTATGTGCATGCAACCTATTTTATAAAGTCCTTCGTGAGACAGAGTGCTGTGTAACCGGGGCTTTAGATAAAAGGTCAATAGAGTTCGCTAAAGGTTTATAAAATAAGGCGTTTTCCAAAAAAAGGAAAGACCCTATTTACCGTGGAACTTATGGTGCATGTATTACTCAAACTAGTGCCGTTGCCTTTTCTTTCATAAAATTACGTTTTTCAAAGGAATTTTTAAACTCCATTGTGCAGTTTATGATACCTATCATAAGCTTTATTTTAATCCTTCTGTAATAGTTTAGTTTTCAAGCGACGAAAAACGGAGGAGGTTCAAGTCGACGCGTACATAATATATATATATTTTTTATGTATACCACGCATAACTTTTTACAGAGTAGCCCGATTTCGATAATTCTTTTTTTATTGGAAAGCGTATAACCCGAAGGGGTTCTCATTTAAATTTGAAAAAAATATCCAACCCTATGGGTAGGAAAACAGGGGATGATTGATTGTTCACTCACTGTTTGTAATGTTTGACCACGCATAACTTTTACAGAGTAGTCCGATTTTGATAATTATTTTTTTATTGGATAGGGTAAGTATACCTTGAAATGTCATCAAACAAAATTAGACTCGAATTTTAACAAGATTGCCACTAGAAGAATTAGAAGTCGGTTTATCGTTTTTTAAAACACGCCAAATTATATATAATTTAGACAGAGAAGCGAAAACAGAGTTCGGTGGCCACCACGAGCAACTTTGCTATTCTGAATAAAGGAAATAAAAGTTAACTATTTTATGGGCATTTAAATTAAACTTATGATAGGTATCATAAACTGTACAATGGACTTACAAAAAATCCTTTAATTAACGTAGTTATAAGAAAGAATAGGCAGCGGCGCTAATTTGAGGCATGCATGCGCCTTAATAAAGATGGCAGGGATGTTTCGAGGAATATGTTTTTTTCAAAATAAAGCGCCATCTTTTCAGTATTTTTGAACTATTTTTTAACACTAAGAAAACGCATTATAGTTATAAAATCTAAATTCTGTATTCCACACATAGTACTTCATTCATACAGCAAAACTAGAAAATGAGAGCTTCATCCTTAAAGTCTGGAAGGTTTTATTTGATCATGGGCAAAAAATTTAGAAAGTTCCTTAGTATAAGTGATGAATAAAGTTTTTACAAACTGACAAATTACCTAAAGTAGAACCTACATTGTCAGCATTTGGGTTTTAGATACCCTACGTAAGGTTTTAACTGTCAGAACGAAATATTGAATGTGACATTTGAAAATCTTAAGGCGCTTTCGCGCTACGCTAACATGAGCGTCAGCACCATGTTTTTATTGTGACATCGTGAAAAGATTTGCATCTTTGCAACTAAGCACCTAAATATCACGATATTCGGTAGCTACCTAATTCGTTTCGTTTCTATGTATTTTCAAATAATTTGCTTCTATTTTAGTAGGTATCTAGGCCTCACTGAAAGGTAAGACTTAGGATTTTAAATTAATAAAATCAGAAAATAAAAAAATCAAGTAATGTCTTTATTATTCTATATATTTTTTAAGATGGACAATAGCCTTTATATACAAAGAAAATTATACTAAATATTGTATAAATTATATTATAAGTAGTATGTTAGTTATTTTGTAGGAACGAAACCTCTTTTGTTTTTGCGTAGTCGGGTAAACAGCTTAAAGTTTGTTGCACGTACTTATAATTAAACTCAAGGCATTGAATTAACAATAATCCCCGACAATTATCTTAGGCCACGACTAAACATCGCAAGCTTTACTAAATTAGAGGTTAGCACATCCCTAGTCACGAGTGACAGAAGTGTTGCAGCTGGTGTTGCCAGATCTGTTGCGTTTTTGCTAGATGTGGCCAGAATTAGAAACTATAAAATCCAAGAATTTTTTACAGCGACGTGTAAAGAAAACTCTTAACAGGAAACTAAATAATTGATTATGATACCATTGAGGTTATATGGCTAAACTACATTTGAGAATCGACTGAGCGTAAAAATAGAGTTTTAAATCTTGTGTGGATGCCTCGAATTTAATAAGCTAAATCTCGATTATATTCGACAATATTTCTAGGAAGAATTTATGTTTTGTAATAATAATTAACGCTAGCAGCTCTCTGCTCAATGCCAGGTATCAAAGGGAAATTATAACGGGATTATTTTCTATGCGTTTGTTGTTTTTTTTCTCGTTGGCTATAAGTATGTGTTCTGATAAAATTATCAGTAAGTCATGGCAGATCTTATCCATGTTAAAATAGTAAATAACTTAAGCGTAGCTGGCAACTCAGTCCAAAAGACAACCGCCGACATTATCCGTTTCCGAATGCAATCGCAAAAGGCGGGAGAAACCACGATCTACTTTCTAAATTTGAATGCACTTCTTGCATTGGTTGCGATTTAAATTGCCCAGGGTTTAGTTCTACCAACATATCTGTGAATTGAGCTTTAATCGCATAAGTCATAATAATACTTTGTTAATCTGTGAATGTGGCCATGACGGCAACCAATACTGCGAAACTACTATGTTTTTTATGAGGCTTCAAGTTGCAAATTTGGTAATTCTTACACATACCATGGCACTTCGAATGGGCATTTTGACGCCCATACGGCGTGATTCGAAATTCCATGATAGTCCGTGTAAAGCCCATGCTTTACGCGGTCTGAAAGCTTATTTTGCTGGATACTAATACAAACATACATACAATTAGTGACAACTTCTTGATAGAATTTTCACTCAAGGTGACGGTGGCGAAGTTTGAATTCATGAGTTCTATTAAATTTTATGCTAGCACGACGAAAATTCGTGGTATTTTTAACCCCCGACGCAAAAAGAGAGGGGTGTTATAAGTTTAACGTGTCTGTGGTATCGTAGCTCCCAAACGGATGAACCTATTTTCGTTTAGTTTTTTTGTGTCATAGATAATTTATCCCGAGTGTTCTCAGTCACGTTTCATGAAAATCTGTTCAGCCAGTAAACGTCGGCGGGTTTTTAAAATTTTTAATGTGGTCTTGTGTGTAATAATGACGTGATTTTTTACATGAAACCTCAAAATAAAGTTATGGTAGTTCCACAGTATGTCCACCCACAGCTACAGAGGACTAACAAATAGTTAATTATGGCAGGCGCATTTGACACAGATATTTTGGCAGAACTGTACTCTTAACTGAAAGTAAAACGTTTTCGATACAAAATTGTCATAGTTTCTATAGAACTTGAAACACGGATTGTTTTACCAACAAAACATATTATTGACATTCTCGAGTGTAACGCCGACGTTTGTGTCGTCGTACTATTGATACAAATTTAGATAAATAATGCTGCACGAGCTATGGGCCGAGGACTGGAACTGCACAACGCAGAGAAAAATGGCGACTTCTCCTATCGGAGGCGAAGATGCCCTCCGGTTTGCTTAGCCATGATGATAATGATGTCCTCCTAACCGAATTTCGACCACGGCGGCCAGTCTCATGAGAGACTAGCCAGACGCGCAGGACATAGTATAGTGCACAAGTGTGTGCGTACAGACCGACACGACCGGGGAGAGGTCATGCGCAGGACCAACGGCTTATCGTGCTTTCCGAGGCACGGGGGGGGGGGGGGTGTAACACTGCCAACTTCCTGACTCCGGGCTGCTACTGTGAATTTTTCTTGCTAGAAAAACCCCAATAACAACTATTGGCCCGACCCGGGATTTTGAACCCAGGAGCTCATAATCACATACCATGGCACTTCGAATGGGCATTTTGACGCCCATACGGCGTGATTCGAAATTCCATGATAGTCCGTGTAAAGCCCATGCTTTACGCGGTCTGAAAGCTTATTTTGCTGGATACTAATACAAACATACATACAATTAGTGACAACTTCTTGATAGAATTTTCACTCAAGGTGACGGTGGCGAAGTTTGAATTCATGAGTTCTATTAAATTTTATGCTAGCACGACGAAAATTCGTGGTATTTTTAACCCCCGACGCAAAAAGAGAGGGGTGTTATAAGTTTAACGTGTCTGTGGTATCGTAGCTCCCAAACGGATGAACCTATTTTCGTTTAGTTTTTTTGTGTCATAGATAATTTATCCCGAGTGTTCTCAGTCACGTTTCATGAAAATCTGTTCAGCCAGTAAACGTCGGCGGGTTTTTAAAATTTTTAATGTGGTCTTGTGTGTAATAATGACGTGATTTTTTACATGAAACCTCAAAATAAAGTTATGGTAGTTCCACAGTATGTCCACCCACAGCTACAGAGGACTAACAAATAGTTAATTATGGCAGGCGCATTTGACACAGATATTTTGGCAGAACTGTACTCTTAACTGAAAGTAAAACGTTTTCGATACAAAATTGTCATAGTTTCTATAGAACTTGAAACACGGATTGTTTTACCAACAAAACATATTATTGACATTCTCGAGTGTAACGCCGACGTTTGTGTCGTCGTACTATTGATACAAATTTAGATAAATAATGCTGCACGAGCTATGGGCCGAGGACTGGAACTGCACAACGCAGAGAAAAATGGCGACTTCTCCTATCGGAGGCGAAGATGCCCTCCGGTTTGCTTAGCCATGATGATAATGATGTCCTCCTAACCGAATTTCGACCACGGCGGCCAGTCTCATGAGAGACTAGCCAGACGCGCAGGACATAGTATAGTGCACAAGTGTGTGCGTACAGACCGACACGACCGGGGAGAGGTCATGCGCAGGACCAACGGCTTATCGTGCTTTCCGAGGCACGGGGGGGGGGGGGGTGTAACACTGCCAACTTCCTGACTCCGGGCTGCTACTGTGAATTTTTCTTGCTAGAAAAACCCCAATAACAACTATTGGCCCGACCCGGGATTTTGAACCCAGGAGCTCATAATCAGCGGTTGAACAAGCTGACCGCTAGACCAACGAGGCAGTTTGAGCCATCGGAGTAGTAGGAGTAATGCTGGACAATTCACACAGCATCATCTAGCCCCAATCTAAGCAGAGCTTGCGTTGTGGTTATACTTAATACAATACATTACGTAGATAATTTGCCTGAACACAGCGATATAATCGCTACGATATTTTCGCCCATAGAGGAAGACAACACAATAGAATAGACCAATTTCACTAAATCGAGCCCATTGGGCATGTTTCTTGACTGACATGAAGTTGTTAGTGAAGTGGTTCCGGTTTCTACAACTGTTTGTCTGTTCGTTTCTTGTTAGGGTCAGATACTCTATGAATAGTTTGGTTTTAATCTTATGTGTACTTATGGAGTAAAATGTTTGAATTGTCCAGTATTATTACCATTAAACACTTCATTTATTAATAATCTCGTTAAAAAATAGACTTTTTACTATAATACTATATAAATATAGATATAGAATACTATAGAAATAAATATATTATAAAACTATTCTACGGTAAAAAAAATACCAAAACATCCACCGTTTTGCTATTTTTCCACAGGCCGCGAAGCTAGACTCAAGTGGCCGATTATAGGGTTGCAGAGAGCTATTATTATCATTTTAATTTTATTTCTCACTAGACTTTGCTCATGGCTTCGCATGCGTTATTTCAGGAGTTATTTCCGGTTAAAAATGGTTAGGTGTATTTGTGAATCACTAAGTATCAAAAAAATCGACCTAACCTCATACATCCATAATAATATTTGGCCTCCGCCTGTTAAGCGCTTTATTGACTTTTATCTCATGGGGGCCAGTGCCCATAATCCCCACGCTGGGCATGCGGGTTAGGGATCGCAGTTCAGTGGTAGAATTGTTCTGCAGGTCGCGCTGCTGCGCGCCCCCCGGAGGATATCCCTTAGTGGCAACTAAGGGATATCCACCGGCACCCATCTTACGACACCCGCGGGAAGAATCGGGGGAATTTACACCAAAATTCGAAGCCGGCACCACACAGCTATCACACTTATATTATAAATGCGAAAGTTTGGATGGATGGATGGATGGATGTTTGTTACTTCTTCACGCCAAAACTACTGAATGGATCGGGCTGAAATTTTGCATACAGGTAATTCTAGGCCTGGAATAAAACATAGGCAGAAAATCTTATTTGTCACTCGTACAAGTAGGAACATCACATCACACTAATATTATAAATGCGAAAGTTTGGATGGATGGATGTATAGATGGATGGATGTTTGTTACGGCTTCACGCCAAAACTACTGAACAGATTGAGCTGAAATTTTGCACCGGTGTAGCTCTATGCCTGGAATCAAACATAAGTTACTTATCCCATAAATCAGTTCCCGTGGGATAGAAATCACCTTTAAACGTTTATAGAAACAACGCGTGCGAAGCCGCGGGCAGAAGCTAGTTAATTATATACCTTTATAATAAATAACTTAATAGCGCTGTCCGCGTCCTTTTTAATATTTTTTTAGTGTTGGTTTGAGTAATAAGTTTAAATAACCCTAAGCATCTTATACTCGTAATAACCATAAACATCTTTTCTAGATATTAAAGACATCAACGCGCTCGAGTTACTAAACCTAGCTTCCGACTGGTGTTGATATGGATCAGTTGAGCTACCTGTAGACTGTTTGCAACAGTCAGCAGTTAGCTCAATTGTTTCAATTGTAAATACTAGTATAATTTACTTCATTAGATTTTGACTATTTCGTTACAACAACGTTACATAAAGGGTGCATTGTGGATCCGAAACCGATATAAAAAACTTCTGTCAAATGCACATTCTAACCAAGTCAAAATGCCTGAAACGAATAAACTTGCAAATCATTTTCTTTTCATACTCGTAGTATCACAATAGGTTACTATTCGCTTGCAATACAATCTACAATGCATTATTAAGCTGTTACAAAATAAATAGACACTTCAAAATACACATCAAATAGATATTATTATCAAAGTTAGATTAGACAGCTGTATCGAATCGCATCAGCCATTTAGTGTCCGAATATTTTTAATGGTTGTGTAGGAAACACAGATTTTAGAATGCTTATACAAGTTATCATAAAATGGTTGTAAGATTTGAAAAGCTGGCGGAATTGTCTTTTGTTTTTATATAATTATCCACGCTGACGACTTCACAAATCCAGTATATCTATATTTAATGACGTTTACTTTTGTTTGTTTTACGCGCAGTGATTTAGTTACTGAAACCTTCTGTATGGCTAAATACTGTGATGGGATATGTCTACATAACTTTACCTATTCAAATACAAGAAAACAGAAGTTGATGCAACAAAAAGAAATACATTATCGAAGTAGACAAGCGAACAATAACGCTAAATATTGAATACCTATTTTTTAGTACACAACAAATAACAATAGGTACTCGTGAGAAAGGCGTCACGGCCTTAATTTGATAATGATTGTTTTCATTGAGTTTTGATGTACAGCTGAGTAGAGTTCCGTATATACAAGTAAGTTTACTAGCTGACCCGCCGCGATTTCATACGCGTCGACTTTAGTAGTAGGTAGGACTAATAATAAAAATAATAATACATTTATTTCAGACAACATTAGAACAAGTATAGATCTTATTAACTTATTCTACGGTCCATATGAATATATACCTTAAATCTAACATACATAAAAATAAAATTGCACACGTTCTAAATTTGCGGCGGCGACAGACGGATGACTAATGTCATCCGAGTAATTTAACCCGAGTACCACGCGGTTGAAGTCGTAGATAGAAGTTTAGGTAAGAACATAATAAGCCAAGAATGTGAATTAAAAAAAAAACTGTTCATAGAGGTACGTGCGTCCTGAACTTTCATGCAAAATTTCAGCCTCGTAGCTTTTTTAGATAAGTTTTTCTTGGTTTTCTGGATAGGTCAGTGAGTGGCCTAACTTTGACTCCAAACTATCCATTCTTTAGCGATGTGATATATTACGACGGAAGATCAGCGTTGGTTGTGGCGCGACTAACTTATGCTGAGACCATTTTCTGACTCAAGTAAATAGTTTATTTCTGTCTTTTTTATTAATCTAGCTTCTGCCCGCGGCTTCGCACGCGTTGTTTCTATGGAAACGTTTAAAGGTGATTTCTATCCCATGGGAACTGATTTATGGAATAAAAAGTAGCCTATGTTTGATTTCAGGATTAGAATTACCTCTATGCAAAATTTCAGCCCGATCCGTTTAGTAGTTTTGGCGTGAAGAGGTAACAAACATCAATCCGGCTTCGCACGCGTTATTTCTACGGAAACATTCAAAGGTAATTTCTATCCCATGGGAACTGATTTATGGGATGAGTAATCTATGTTTGATTCCAGGCATAGAGCTACACCGGTGAAAAATTTCAGCTCAATCTTTTCAGTAGTTTTGGCGTGAAGACGTAACATACATCCATCCATCCATCCAAACTTTCGCATTTATAATATTAGTGTGAAGTGTGATGTGATGTTCCTACTTGTACGAGTGACAAATAAGATTTTCTTTTTCTATTTCTGACAGCTTTAAAACTGAACCCAACAAACCATTGATATTATAAATCTACGCGGAACCCTGTTAAATAGCGCGTTCGGCACACTCTTCACAGTTTTATTTCGACGCGAATGAACTTCACGTTTACATAATTATAATTATACCTAATGTGAATATTAATTGATGTTTTAATGAGGGAGCATATGTTTTTAATGCATAATTATGGTGTAGCTAGAAGTTTCTTTTATATTGTTGGTTTATGTAATAAAGGTGTTAAGTACTTTTGACTGTCTGGTTGAGATTTGACGCCAGACTTAGGGTTCCTATATCATACCTATCATCATCATCAGCCTATGTTAGTCCACTGCTGGGCATAGCCTTCCCTAATGAGCACCATAGCACTCACTGCAGAGAGTGCAGAGATGCTGGATGCTTACCGCATCCAGCATCTCTGCAGTCTTTCGCAGGTCGTCATTCCAGTTAGCCGGAGGGCTTCCTACACTATGTTTGCCCAGTCACACCCAACGGGGTTAAAAAAATTAAATAGACTCACCGTTCTGACTGAAGCCACCATTTTTATTATGGACCTGTAAAAATATAAATAATTTGTTAGTTTACGGTTGAAATGATAATAGATGTCGTACTTACAAGTAAACTAATACATATACATTATTACAAAAAAGGTAAAAAAAAATAAAAAAAAACACTACTTTAATTACTTACACACAAAAATAAATTAATAATAACAAAGCAAACGGAGTAAATTCGGCGTTATTTATAATGCATCCAGAATAACAGAGGTATTACAGTAGGTACCTATTACAGTTTTAGAACGATTGGAGATAAATTATGGTGACTATTTTTGCCTGAAATATTTTTTGTATGTTGTCTTTTGTTATGTGTGTGTGGTATATTTTTAAGCATAATATATTAAAAGTATTTATTTAAATAACCTTCTTGAGCACACAGATCCCCTAGTAGGTACTATCTAACGATCATATCCATCAACGATTGTCTGGTAGAGATCGCTCTTAAGCGATAAGACCGCCACTTGTCACTTAGATTTTAAGTTGTTTTGTTTATTGATTTAAGTGTCCAATATATTATTTTCTACGTATCTTATATTTTCCTACTAGCCTAAACTATCCCATGCTTAACCTATTGATAACTAATTCTATCTATGTAGTGTATTGTATTAAGTATATAGGCGATAAGACCGCCACTTGTCACTTAGTTTTTAAGCTGTTTTGCTGTATTGTTTCTATCTATAAGTGTGCAATAAAGAATTTTCTATCTATCTATCTACATAATTATATCAGTTATCTAGTACCCATAATAGCACAAGCTCTGCTTAGCTTGGGCACAGATGAGATAACGTTACTTCTTGGGGCTAGATATTGCTGTGAATTGTCCAGTATTATTTATTATTATTTATTTATTAATTAAAAAATAAATAATTAATACTAATTATTGGTTACTAACCTATGCAGGGCAAAGGTCTATCTATATGGTTACAATTATTAAAACCGTGTATAATTGATAGATCACGAACCACGAACAGGAAGAAATACCTGTGTATAATTTTCACACGATAAAATGTATAAATGAAATTAATATTCATTAGAACTTTGTTTGTAAACAGTAATTATAATACTTGATCAATGAGTATTTTATTAGGTGCTTAAATATAAAAGCTTATTTCTCCACAATCATGTAGACTAATTGATGCTAAAAGGCTTGATAGCAAGAATCACAATAAACGTGAATTACGAGCTAGTTTAATTCCTGCTTCGTAACTTGGTGGTGAAACTTGCCTTCACCTCAAGAATACCTATCTATTACGGATGTAAGCGGGGTAACTACAAACCTTATTTGTGTTGGAAGAACACCAACGTTTCATCCCTTAATGAGGTTCGTAGTTAACCCGCTTACATCCGTAATGAATTCGTCAAACTACGATAGTTTTTATAGTAAAATATCTATCTATCTTAAGACTATCTTTATATGTATATATAATTCTTCTGTGAGTGTGTATGTCACTGAACTTCTCTCAAATGACTGGACCGATTTTCATGAAATTTTTGTGTGTGTTCAAGGGGATCTGGGAATGGTTTAGATTCACAATTTTGTCCAACGCGGGCGAAGCCGTGGGCAGAAGCTAGTATTTATCTAAGAATCTAAGAAAGCCTGCAAGCTAAAGCTAAATGTACTTACTTGAAAGCTAAAGCTAAATGTACTTACACAAGTACATAAACATTTTAGTAGAAATCTGAAAGGTAAATAAACTAATTTGCAAAGGTTATGTATCATAATTATCTGAAAAAAAAATTGGTTGTCTGTAAAGTCGGTTTACTGACGATAGTTGAACGTGACAACGTCTTAAGAAAATACTGATGGAATGGTAGCATTTGATACTCGATCAAAACATGTAAATGTACTATAGTATAGCAGCTGTCCACGCAGACGCATCGCTCACTCAAGTAGGAGAGAGACGGATGTAGAGCGCTCTCGCTTGCACTTCAAGCCTTACATGGAACGCCTCAGAGCGAGGTAACGCCTCAGAGAGAGGTAACGCCTCAGAGCAAGGTAACGCCTCAGAGTGAGGTAACGCCGCATGACGTCATGCTTTTTCGTGCGTGCAGCCGGCTCTATCGAATTATAAGACGTTGTCACGTCAAAAAAAAATATTTGATCTTAAAGGTAAAAAGCATGTGAATGTGGGAACGAAAACAGCATAAGGTCAAATAACATGAACAAAGCATGAATGAAATCGCTAATATCCTCAACCAGTTGGCAAAACGACCGCAGCAATCGTTTTGTTATGGTTTCGAACAATAAAAATGAACGCTTGTAGGTCACAGCGCAAGGATTTTTGTGAAAAGGTGCTGGAGAATCATCACTACAGCGTGGCTGTACCGGTTTTGTAAAATTATCATTAGATATCAGTAAGTAATTTTTTTTTAGATCGTGTGAGGTAGATACCTATTTTTTTGTTATTTACTTTAAATAAAGGATAAATTGGATAAATTCGGCTAATAATAATAATAATTTACTTTAAATTGTCATGACTCAATTGAAACCCTGTATATACAAATAAAGGGGTATTCTCAAAGAAAATTATACTAGTATTTACAATTGAAACAATTGAGCTAACTGCCGACTGATATACATACATAGTTCCATTTTATTTTGTCTTTATATTCCCATAATATAATATTTTCTACTATAGTGCGAAAGTAATTAAATCTGTCTGTTAATTCCTACTAATATTCTAAGCCGAAAGTTTGTGAAATCTGAATTTTTGTTACTTAGGATCTCCAGATCTACTGAACAACATGTCAAATTTCAAGATGAAATTTGGCGTACGTTTAGAGCAAAGCCTAACTTAGATAATAGGTTACTTATTGCACCAAAATACGCGTGCGAAGCCGAAGGCAGAAGCTAGTAACAAATAAACGACTGAACGGATCTTGATGAAATTTCATCCTGAGGAAGGATATATCTAAGTACATTGCATCCTTTCTCACATTTCAGATTTTAACAACTTTATTACTTAACTTACAAAATAAGCATTTGGACTAGTCAAATTATTATCGAATAAGAATTAACGTGTTAATTGAATAAAATAGCTTATATATCTGAGGAATATACCCTATTTTATTCCTATACTTTTAAGGATAAACGCACCCAAAGCCACGGACAGAA
This sequence comes from Eupithecia subfuscata, assembly GCA_963564075.1. Lineage (NCBI taxonomy): Eukaryota > Metazoa > Arthropoda > Insecta > Lepidoptera > Geometridae > Eupithecia > Eupithecia subfuscata. The sequence goes on from OY751123.1 coordinate 1,003,965, forward strand.
ACTAGTTCACATTCTCATGCATAATTCAGTTAACAAAGATTCCCACGGCATCCTACAATCTCCCGTCGATTTCATAACACATTATTAATGAGTGCCGGGCTGTCTGAGTGTCTGCCCTAATTCAGTTAGGTCATCCAATTAAATTGTATTCTATAATATTTTATAGATTCTCTAGAGCCGTGACATTTAGGTAGTATTTAGGATTCTTGGTGGTTTAGTACGAGCGAGTGGCCTGGCGTAGCGGATTGTGTTAGTGCTAGTTATCGTGGTAAACCGTTTTTGTTAACTTTGTATTATAAAGCTCGCAAGTGTACACTTCCGAGCTTTAAACTGGAATCGCTTTCATCGCGAGTTGATCAAAATAAGGGAAAACATAACTTAACTCATAGTTCACTGCAAAGAAATTGTAAAAATTAGTCTTGAACAACCCTTGAAGCGATTCCAGTTTAAAGCTCGCAAGTGTAGAAAAGTGTTATGTTATAATTGTCGTCGTTTCTATGTATATTAAAAAATATCTATCTATGTAATGTATTATATTATGTATAGCAGTCATCTAGTACCCATAACACAAGCTCTGCTTAGCTTGGGGCTAGATGATGCTGTGTGGATTGTCCAGCATTATTTGTGTTTTTATTTATTTATTACTAACTGAAACTTTTGAAACGATCATTGTTAAAGGGTTTTTCCACGAATCCCCTACGCAAAAGAATTATGGACTTTTGTAACAACAAGGAAGCAACATTGGTTAACGAAATCCATATAACTATATAGGATTCCTTCCTTCCGTGATCCTATATATTTTATATAGTATTCTAGTACCCATTATACAAGCTCTGCTTTACTTGGGGCTAGATGACGCTGTTTAAATTGTCCAGCATTTTTTTTATAAAATACTAGCTGCGCCCCACGGCTACGCCCGCGTGGAAATTTAAAATTATCACTTAGGGGTATGTAATGTGTTAAAATAGATGTTGGCCGATTCTTAGACCTACTCAATATGCTCACAAAATGTCAAGCCGTTTCGGAGGGTTACGGGAACGAATATTGTGACACGAGAATTTTATATTATAGGATATTACTAATCGCTACTGAATTACGAAGCAAACGTCCTGCTTTAAACATTTTCTATCAAGGACTAAAGCGGTTTATAGTTTTGCTTTTTAGTCAACCCATGCTCGCCCGACCTGTTAATTGCAAGCTGTCTGTCTCCGTATCACATTACAGATTGAATGGAGGAGGTTAGATGTGAATGAGTTATTGGTAGGTTAGGGACTAGATGATTGTCTTGCTTAGACCTAAGGTATTTCTAGACATCTAGGTAGTAATTACTAACATGGATTTATAGTGCGGGAGAATAATTTATTTGAAACTAGCGGCAAGCTATGGCGTTGCATACGAAAAATGGATGGGAAAACTAATTTTCTTTATTTTCTTTTCGTGATTTGTCCTTATTTTTAATAATTATATTATTATTTATGATATTCTCTGCTATTCGGGATGGAGATGAATCCAACATATCAAAGTTCTTTAAAAACGGTTCAGCCGTTTTCGAGTTGTAATGAATGATGATAATAATACGACTTCAACTTAGGTATGATATAATAAGGTAATGATTTCAAAATTACCTACTTACATATTTGAATAGGTATTATATTGCCTTCGCCTTATATAAAATTACTAAGTATATTACTAAAACTAGATTGATTTACGTAATTGGTTGTATTAGCCGTTTCAAAAACTAATACACACTTGCTTGGCGTTCAGTTTCAGATATAATTGTAAGCAATATTTGTTGAAGGATCTCAAATAGACAAGTAATATAAATTCCGTATAAAAGGACACGGCAACAGAGTGAATTTTAGCTTAAGTATGGGCTGTTTGTTTACAAACTTTCTACATCGAGTTTGGTTAGTGTATAAGTCGATTACTAGAAGCTAGTAATTTAGTATTACCTACATCTGATGTAATAACTAGGTATCAAGACATCTTAGGTAATGCAAATACCCGAACTTTGTAACCGCTTTTAAAAAGAATTAATCTCACCGGATGCTGTATATAGATAATGACCATAATCAGCAGAAATAAAAGGTCAAAATGATAACTATGTTTGCAATTTCCTACTTCAATCTAAATAATAGCATAGATGATATTAAATATTACATAATGTCATAAATAATTGAGTACTTTATGTTATGTGGTAATCTAATAAGTAATAACATGATTTTCTGTTATTTTGTTAAGTATCTGAAGAAGCCAGTTGTGACACGAGTGTAATGCAACCAGGGGCCCGATTCTACTAACCAATCGCTTTAATATGACAATGGTACCGTCTAAGAATCGTCACAAGAATCCTGACCGGCCCGGTTAGTACAACTCTTCTACGGTTTTCACCTGCAAATTCTGCCCGTATTTTTACAAGCTTTTATTTAACTATAGGGTTTTTAGCTAAAATATGGCTTTGCGGAAAATTCGACTAAGACAACTCGTCTAAAACAATTCGACTAAAACACAGTTCGAATAAAAACATTTCGACTAGTAACAATTCGACTAACGACTAAATCTATTCGTTTCAACAACAAAAAACAATTGTGGCTCTACTGCAATTATACATAATGAATATACACACCATTTCAGTCACTGAGTCGCCACGAACCCCCTCCCCCCCACCCCCTTGCTTTATTCGTATTCGTAATTGTTACTAGTCGAAATTATTTTAGTTGATTTGTTTTTTAGTCGAACTTTTTAAGTCGAATTGTATTAGACGAATTTTATTGTTTTACCTAGTAGAATTTTCCGTAGATGAAAATATGCCCTGTTAGTGTTTAGGTACGTTGTAGTAACGCACGTATTGTGGGACAAATCTTGCAACTGAATTTTAGACCAGCTATCCGCCAACGATTGACGACGACATCATAACTAGAATTCGATCATAAAAGTGTATGCAAAATTTCAACCTGATCCGTTCAGTAGTTTTGGCGTGAAGAGGTAACAAACATCCATCCATCCATCCATCCAAACTTTCGCATTTATAATATTAGTGTGACTAGTTTATGCAAGCGGCTTCGCACGCGTTATTTCTATAAACGTTTAAAGGTGATTTCTATCCCATGGTAACTAATTTATGGGATAAAAAGTAGCCTATGTTTTATTCCTGGCCTAGAATTATCTGTATGCAAAATTACAGCCCGATCCGTTTAGTACTTTTGGCGTGAAGAGGTAACAAACATCCATCCATCTATCCATCCAAACTTTCGCATTTATAATATTAGTGACAATGCAATGTCATGGCACAATCGAGCTGGTCTGACGATGGCTACAGAAGGTGGTCATAGGAACTCATAAAGGAAACGACGTAACCTCGTTAAGTTTGGGCTGTGGTTTGGGTTCGTTGGATTTGTCTTCCCAAGCACTTTGGTAAAAGCTTGATTATAAAAAGCTTTTTTTGATTATATATTTTTATCTGTTTATTCACGGATTCGGAATAGATAGGTATGGATCGGATAGCGTGCTTGAAGGCACTTAGTGATTATTAGCTTAACGTGCAGTCCCTAAATAGTTAGATTATCCTAAAACGTTCACTGAGGCCAGTTTTACCGAAAGTAGAAGTGGACGCGTTTGTCTTTAAACGCGATCAAAGTTTCTGAAACTCTTACCACGTTATTTTAATCCTATCCTTCTAAATAAATGTTCTTATGAAATAATTTATTACATAACAAATCTTACTAATATTATAAAGCCGAAGACAAGGTCAAAGCGACTAAATGGATCGGGCTGAAATTTTGACACAAAGATGCGGACCTGGAATAACTTATAGGTTATTTTAATTCCAAAAAACGCATGAGATGCCGCTGACAGCAGCTAGTTGAGTATACTCTTTTGTGACTCTATTAATAGTGGAGCAATTTGTCTATTTTTAAATTTTAAATTTGTAAACCTCGTCGAGTAAACATAAGCTATTATACAATTTGTCCTCAGAGGATAAAATTTTTACCTTAATGTACGCCAGCGCCATAAATAAAGATACTCGTAGATATATAGAAAGCACTTAAATATATCACACAAAGACAGGAAACAATACACACAGAATTTCTTAGAAAAGAGGATGTATAAAGGGCGGCCTTATCGCTGAGAGTGACGAAGAAGATGTAGGTACCTTAATTTTATTGCCATATAAACTTTATTAACCTTTACAATTTACAAAGAAAATTATAATCAAATAATTGAAACAAATCAGAAATACTACATATACAGTTTTTATAGTAAAATAACCTAAATGATGTAAAATATGTTTAATACAGTTTTTATAGTAAAATAACCACAGCCTGTTGCAATCCAACTATAGGTAGGTAGCTCAACTTGTAAAGTTTTTTAACGCATTCCCTGCCCAGCCTCGGCGGTGTGACCCGCAGGAGCGCCCCGCCACTGTAGCGCTGACCGACATGTGCGTCTTGGGCCATGCAGAGTTAAGCTAATCATGGTTTATGTTTGATGAAATCGGCTCTAAGTGCTTGTACGTCGACCTTACAAAGTGCAATTTAGGAAACACAGAAACACAGGCTTTGTGTCTGCCTTAGGCGAACTCATCGACTGCCATTAGGTAGGAGGTAAGTAGGTATTCGTAGTGCATTGTAACGTCGACTCTATGGTGTATTGTGTAGGTGCTATTATTGGGTGCGAAGCTAAGGTAGTTAGTTCGGAGTGATGAGGAGGTGGCTATAGCATGGATTTTGAACCTAGTAGTAATGTGGTAATTTTTCTAGAAGGCCATAATATGCCCATGGATGGGAGGATAGGAGGATTGGTGGATGCGAGGATGGGTGGATGGATGGATGGATGGAGGGATGGATGCCCTCCTAGCCGAATTTCAGCCTTAGCAGGCAGCGGCAGCGGCAGCGGCGGCCAGTCTCAACGAAGACTAGCTAGGTGCGCAGGACCTATTGTGGTGCACAAGTGTGTGCGCAAACACAGGTGCACTCTCTTTTCCCTCACTCTCATAATCCGATGGGACGGCAGACAGACACGACCGGGGAGAGGTTAGGTGTAGGACCAACAACTTATAGAAGAACAGCCGATAGTAGTATACAAGGAATTAAAAAAAAATGTTTATCGTAAAATGTTCTCCCTATATTAGTATAAATTATTACTTACCAAGCAAATAAGTTAAAGTTGAATTAATTGTTCATAGGTCTTTTATTGCTTAAGATAATCTAGTCCACCCTAAGATTGCATGGAAGAGATCACTCTCAGTGATAAAGGCGTCTTTTATATTTCCTCTATTCTAAGCATTTATGCTTGTATTATGGGCATCACCCCCCATGTGCTAGAAGATAATAAGGCGCTTATCAGGGGGAGGCCTGCGTCCAGCAGTGGACCAATACAGGCTGTTGAGAAGGAGGATGCTAGTGTTGTTTCCTGTCTTTGTTTGGTTTAATAAAGTGTTTTCTATCTATCTAGTAAAATCAAACAAAATCTTCGAAGCAACTTTGAATGAGTATGAACAATAAATTTTGCTTACGTGGGGTCACACTCTATCTTAATTTATTATTCTAGGGGGCAATTGAAAACAACAGCTTGGCTTGGAATGCCTAACGAAGCTACCCATTAATTTTCTATATAGGTACCTACCTAGTACTAAAACTACCTAGTAACTAAAACTTTGGTATTTATCAATTCTAAAAGGTTTACAAGGTGTCAGCAAATTTTTTAACCTTTGTCTGTAATCTAAACTAATCGAAAATAACGCATTGTTGAAATCAATTATTCTAAATCCGAAATAAGCACTCTAAAAATTTATTGAAATGAATTCAAATTAAATAAATAATGCTGGACAATTCACACAGCATTATCTAGCCCCAAGCTAAGCAGAGCTTGTGTTATGGGTACCAAATACTGACTGATATATTTTTTTAATTAGTTGTATCATGCAGGTTAATTTTAACGAATCTTATCGAGTACCCCTTGGTAGCTATTTAGTTTATTTGCGAGTAAATAACGTTGAAAAAAAAATTGTAAATATCCAAGAGCTCATTCACGACGACCTCTGTGGCGCAGCGGACGAAGGTCTGTCTGCGACGCACGAGGTTGCGGGTTCGATTTCCGCCTCGGGACAAATGTTTGTGCGATCTGCAGACATTTGTCCAGGGCGTTCTGGATGTTTTCTATGTATAATAAAAAATATCTATCTATATAGTGTATGTATTAAGTATATCATATCAGTTATCTAGTACCCATAACACAAGCTCTGCTGAGCTTGGGGCTAGATAATGCTGCGTGATTGTCCAGCATTATTTATTTATTTTATTCAAAAAATCAAAAATGGGGAGGATTTTTCACCCCGTACCCTGAAAACTCAACCTAAGTGAACCTAACATAAGCCAATCTAACTTGATTTGAACTTTACTGACAGCATCTAGTTAAATCTAAAAGTTAACTGCCGCTAACGTTAAGCTCAGTAGTTAAATTTTATAGTTAGTGTTGAAAGTCAGTGCCGATGATTGAAGCGGTACCCTTTTGACTTGGACGGTACCCTTTTGACTTAGAAGAGGAAAAGTTTTCCATACCTTGCGATGCTGTCATGAGATGATGAGACGGATATTGGCAAAATTGTGTCAAACCTGACGCAGAAGCCATCAAACAAGAAGTTGAAGTTGAAGTTGATGTAAATGCCACTTCAATGGTTATTGAGATGTTTAACTACTGTTAATGGTCTTTTCTCTGTGGTTTTGTCTAGTGCGGAAGCCGACGAAATTGTAACCTGGTTTCTTTATACCAACTCAATAAATATATGTTCATTTTTATTTTTCAACTAGTTGCATTCTTACTACCCGTTGTCCTATTACCCGTTTTCCCGTAGGAATGAAGCATTTTCCCGCGGTAAAAAGCCTATGTTCGTCAGGAATAATGTGGGCTTTTAATGGTAAAATAATTTTTCAAATCGGTCCAGTAGTTTCGGAGCCTATTCAATACAAACAAACAATAACATTTTTCCTATTTATAATATTATAATGTTATAGACAAATTCATATTTATTTATTCATAAAGATGTCAGGTACCTATAAATATCAGGTCTTATTGCTAAGTAGGTATTAGATTCACTGCATCTTACCCTAGGGGCGAATGAATATGTCTAGGTTTGATCGAAGTTCTACTAATTTAGCTAGGTATTAATTATCACAGAATTTAATGGTTTAGTACAGCAATAAAACTTTGAATTAGTTTTTGGTTAGGTCATTTAGTTAAAAGTTTGTTCCAAGATAACTCTTATTAGAGTTCAGCCTTTCCCAAGCTTTTACCATGCATGTTTTTTTTACAATTTAATTTATGAATTATTTATTTCTTGTTAATAGCATAAAATTCCATTAATAGCTAGATGATGCTGTGTGGCATTAATAGCTAGATTATCCAGAAATATTATATTATTAATATTTTTCAAAAAAAATGAGTGTTCCTAATTTCGAGATTCTCTTTTAAAAACATTGGCGATAACATCAGTAGACACAAACGTTTCATTCGTTTTCTTTTAAAATAATTAAATAAAAAAAATATTCTTTTTCACAAAGTTCTACGGTAGTTTATAGCGTTAGTGTAATTTTCAAAATAATGTGTTCATACCTTTTCTTTCACATAAAAAAAAAACATATAAAAACTTAAATTATTTCTCAAAAATCTTCTGTAAAACCTTTTGCTACAGACTCCAGTTAGCTCAATTGTTTCAATTGTAAATACTAGTTTTAATTTACTTCTATTGTTTGATTGTAATTTTATTTGTGAATAAAGTAACTTAATAATGTAAAAAAACCTTTAATTTACTTCCCGACTCTATATTTTCACTTCACCTAAAACTTACACCTTTCGTAACAATCCAACCAAGCACTGCAAAACCACCACCGTAATAATAAAATATTAACCTTGTTTCGTTCACTACACACACACCTAGCACTTTCAATGCGAATCGCAGACTGGCGGATGAACCGTACCTTCGCTTATATACATGCTCTTATTTCTTCGCCAAGGGTGAAGAGAAGGGATTTCCGGGTGTTCTTCTTCTTGATACAATTTGATGATGATAAAGGTTTTGATTTGTAATTTGTAAGATGAATTATCAATGCCAAAGAGACAGGTGAATTGGGGATTGCGTAGGTTGGTGTAACCTAATTTAGACGTTGTATTTTATTCTTCAGGTCAGGTCAGAATAGGTTATATTTAACTGACTTTGAAAAAAGGAGGTTCGTTGGGCTGTAGGTACCTATGTATGTTTTTTTTTACTTTATTTAGTACGTTCGTCGATTTCTCCTTGAATTATGGACAGATTTCGAAAATTCTTTCGCTTAAGTATACAAAATGATTTGGAAATGCTACCATAAAAATGTATTTCCGAGGGAATTGTGTATTTGTCCCGAAAAATTTTTGATTTTTTCGTTTCAAAACAATTAAATTTGAAGAAACAAAATAAATAGAACTTACATACCTAAATGGCTAATTCATTTAAGACGAGATATTACAGCACTGATTTTTTAATAATTATGAGTGACGTGGTTTAATAATAAACATAATCTAGGCGTTCCATTTATTTTCGATGAACAGTGATTAGCAAAAGTTTTTTTCAAGAACCATTCATTAGAAGGTAGGTTCTTAAAAAAAAACCTTTGAATGAAAGAATGTAAGAAAATAATCAAAAATCCTCGTGCGCTTCCGATGGCAAAATTTCTAAAATGAGAAATTTAAATGAAGTCAGTAGTCAAAATCTTTATATCTTTTTACAAAATAAGCACTTAGACAAGTTTAATTATCATAAATTATTAAAATTAAGTAGTAAGTATTGATTTTCTCTTCACTTCAATTTATAATATATCTTTGAGTGTGTCAAAATTTGCTTTATTTTGTTCAGGATCTACATTTCTATTGTTTCCAAGCTGCTGGTAGGTATGTAGTGTCGAATCTCTGACCTACTTCAAATTATAAAGATCACATCTCCTCGCTCGTTAATTAATAAAGCATCTAACTTAAATTAGCATAAATTCATAGTAGATTGTGTAAGTATACCTATATTATAAGTGGTCTAGTTAACATAATGTTCCGTTTAGTTTACAATGGGCACTTCCGTTTTATGAAAAAAACGGTAGCAGATAGGTACCTATTCATATTTTTCCTTTCTTAACTATTTTCGGATGTCAGTTAAGGCGGTACCCTACCTCGTTATTGTGTGAAGAGGATAGGCATAGGATTTCGCGTTCACAGGAGCGGGACAGAGCAAAGCGGCGTAAGCCCAAAAATCAAGTTTTTAGTAGTTATTTGCTCCCCACAAACATTAGAATAGTTAATTGAAAAATAGGCAACATATAAAATGTTCTTTATACTTAGCTCAATTACTATGCTTAATCTCAAGATCGTATCATCTGTATTTATTGAGAAATTAGGGTTTTAGTAAAAAATTAGAGGTAACTTTGCGATTTTTTTCTATCGAGAAAATTTTACGGAATCGTGTTTTCGAAACATATGATCGATAGAATAAGTCCTGAACTTTACCACATATAAATTTCAAAGTTAAATATTCAGTAGTTTGGAAGATATGGAGGTCCGACGGAATTGAAAATAAGCAATTTGAGGGTAGGTACCCCCTTAAGACAGGCCACTTTTTATTCCATTTTAATAACCAGATATGGAATAAGAAATAAAAAGTGTTTTATCTAAACTAGTTGTGAAAAATGGTTTTGAAAGTGGACTAAATGATTTCTTTATTTTTATATAGGTAGGTACATTTTCGATTACGACTTTGTGTATATGAATTTTACCCCCTAAAATAGTGAAGGAGTAAAACGCTCATAACCCTATTGAATGTATAATTTAACGGGCATTTATCATGTATAATATATTAAATTTAATTTGTATGATAAAAAATATCAATCTATGCAGTGTATTGTATTAAGTATATCACATCAGTTGTCTAGTAACCATAACACAAGCTCTGCTTAGCTTGGGACTAGATGATGTTGTATGAATTGTCGAGCATTAATTAATTTTATTATTGTTTTCTATTTTTCCCGACGTTTCAACAGGTTTACACACGGTGTGGGATATGTGATGACTGGAGTAAATTAAGTAAATTAACGCGATAAATACTCGTTAAATAATACTAATATTAATGTGTTCCGATCGCGTATGTTTGAAAATACCTATTGAATGTGTTATAAAAGAAAAATTCGCCATTTTCCAACATGGCAGACTGAATGTCACTTCACACCGGAACAAAACGGCGGGAAAAAGACACAGATGGTGTCGTACCGTTGCAAAACAACAGAGCAAAAAGTTATCTCTGTAATGGCGTTGCGTTCACAGCTAGGTATTCGAGGCTAGGTAAACTAGGGCGAAGAGACAATTTAGCACTGACTTTAGAAACATTTTGGCAACATCGACGCAAAAAAAATAGAGATTTATATAAATAGAAAATTAAATAAATAATCTAGATTTAAGGTAGGTAGGTAACTGCTTTGAAATGAAATATTAACCGTTGGATTCTATCTAGATCTTTTAAAGTTTCTATCATCTTAAATTGCAAAGAAAATTTTAGTTATCATTATTATTTTCTACATACACTGTTTTATTCTTATTTTTATATTTTAAATACAAATACAAAAGTCACTTATTTACATAAAAAACATAAATTACAGGTTACTTGTGGTCCCTGGATAGGTACAGAACCTGTATCCCGGGAGGCCGGTATACAATTGAGTTTAAATAACCAATTCATATTTTTCGAAATGGAGACATTAAGTTTCAGTGAAAAACGCCTTACACCGTTAAAACAAACAAATACAAACATTGTAATTTTCATATTTCTACGAAAAATTGTAGGGTAATCGTAAAAACGATGAAATAGTGTTGCCACATTGTGTCAGTAGAATTTTCAGAAATGTCACTGTTTACTGCCGTTTAATCGACAGATAATAAAAAGCCACTTTTGTTGACAAATTATTTGGAGTCTATACATGCATTGTGGCGGTGGTCATTGGACATTCTAATAAAAAAATGTCTCCACCATTATGTAATTTATGACATTTACTGAACGACTCCTCAGACAATTTTCACACCACACGTACGAGATTTAAAAAAAAATACCGTCCTTGTTTTCTCTGAGGCTTACAAGGCTAAATTCTAAATAGAAGAATAATATGTAATAGGTATTAGAGACAAATATATTTGTATTTATTACATCATTTTATAAAAGAAACAGTTACGAAGTCCAATGTCAGTTCAATATCAGGAATCTAATATTTATTTGCAGCAAACAAAGTTTAACTTATGTATACTAAAGTACGACATTTAAGTAAAAGAACGAAAGAAAATTAATCGAAAATACATTCAGTGAATACATTTTGAAATACATTTTGTAGTTTGCTTATTTAATTTCTTTCTTGCTTCCTCACTAGGCTGAGCCTGTATCGAAGAAGCCAAGCCAACTAATCATTAAAACGATATCTCTCCATATCTCACTCACGCTAAACCGGTCATTTTCTTGAAAAATTTTTATGAAGCATTTTAGAAATGGCCAACAGCATACCACCTGCCGTTGGCTGCTGGCGTTTCAACCCGAAGCGTGCTACTGACCATCATGGGCTATTATAAATCAGGCATGGTCGATAGTACGCCTATTGTCTATGCCGGTAGGTTTAGGGCTGAGCTTATCGATATATCGATACTTTGTACTTTGTAATCTTTAACAGAATTAGGTTTATTCTGAATTAAGGATGACAAGAAAGGTTTAGTTGTTGCTAATTTGAGGATCTTTATGGTCAAATCTTTAAGGTTTTGAAGAATAACAACTGGTGAGTTGTAATTCTTTAAAACCATTGTTATGCCTGATTTAGGTGAGGTGAGGTGAGGGGAGGTGAGGTGAGGGGAGGTGAGGTGAGGTGAGGGGAGGTGAGGTGAGGTGTCACCTCACCTCAACAGCTTAATATTGGTCCACTGCTGGACGCAAGCATCCCCCCGATAAGCACCTTATTGCCTTTTATTTCATGGGGGGATAATGCCCATAATCCCCACGCTGGGCATGCGGGTTGGAGATCGCAGTTCGGTGGTAGAATTGTTCTACAGCGGGCGCTCCTGCTCGCGCCCGGTGGATATCTCTTAGTTGCCTCTTACGACACCCGCGGGAAGAATTGAGGTGGTGTAAATTTTAAGCCGGCACCACGCATCAACATCACGTTATGAATTACAAATGACAGATACAAATATTACGTGTAGTATTTAAAATTGAAAAAGTTGAGCTATCTAAAACCAGAGTTGCAAACTCTGGTTTGCAACCATCTAGAGGTCATCATCAATATGTCACTAAAAATGTATATAATGCCTTTTTAGTTTGTGTGATGATGATGAAAGATAACCAAACTTTCTGCAAATATCAAAACTAATATTCTTGTTATTTTAACGCCCCTATGATTTTTTACGATTTTTTTTATTGACAGCGATAAACGTAATCGATGTAATCATATTGTTTTACTAACATCACTAGTGTATTTAAAGAAAATTCGACAAGTTTATTATGTCTTGAAATAAAAGATGTAATAGTTTACCTATTTGCACATTTTAAACCTTTATATCATTGTGTGTTTACGAATTTACGGACTTACGTTTTAAGCGTGAATCTCCAGGTTAAAAATAAATTCGGTCACAACAGAGCGGCTTATTTTGATATTATGTTAATAACTTTGGTTCTCTGTCGGATGTATTCGTTACGAATCCTATCCTTCAGAGAAACTCCGAGCATAGCTCTTTTCAAGTTCGCTGAGCGACTTTGAACTAGTGGACCAGCCCTACCGTGAGTGTCCACGTCTCAGCTCCGTAGGTCATGACGGGTAGGACGCACTGATTGAAAACTTTCGTTTTCAAGCATTGCGGTATGGATGACGAGAAGACTCGGTCGTAGTTTCCCAAACGCTCGCAACCTAGCTGGATCCTCCTCTTGGCCTTAAATCAAACCAAGAATGCTGGTCTTTCTACGCAGTATCATCTAGCTCGAAAGTAAGCAGAGACTGTAATATGTGTTGCATAAAATTTCAATTTCCTTCAACATTCATGCTATAATGTAACGATATAAAACATTATAGGCACAATAACGAACATAAACTGACTGCAAAACACTAACACAATTGATTATAGATATGTGTTAAAAAATTTTACTTCCTATAAAAGTTAGGTAAAGACTTGATTGCGTTTTTGGTGGTTGCTAGATGGTCGATTCTGATGTATTCGTGAATATCACTCATATTATTTTCGCCATTCATGGGCTCTATTTTGATAACGAATTAAAAACAAAAGTACTCTGATAAACCAATAGCGCAAAATAGTAGTGATACACTTGTAGTTAATAATTAAATAGGCAATTGATAATAATTTATTTTATTATTTAGTTTTACTTGTCTATGGCCTTATTTTGTAAGCATAAAGAAATAAATTATTAATTCCTTTATTATAATCCTATCCCAATATTATTTCCTATGTGATCCTTATCACGTATAATCTCGTCTTCTCGTAGTAGGGTTTTATTCAGGTTATAGTGTAATCCCAAATTTTTTATGAAAAAAATAGGTAACAAAAAAACGAAATATGGCTAATGCTAAAACTATCGAGCCCAAAAAAAAGAAATAAACGTTATTGAGTTCTGTCTCATCTGAATGGAACAGCTGAGCAGACTTTGATAGTTTTGAAAAAAAATATTGGGCACGTTATGACAATTAAAATAGTTCTTACATAAATATAGAATGTAACGACATCAAGTGTAACATCAAGTGTACCTACGATGGAAATAAATAAATACAAATACAAATTAAACTTTTCACAGGATGGAACGAAGCATTGAAGTAATGAGATAATAGAAACAAATCAGAACTAATATTTACAATTTTATTGAAACAGCTAACTGCAGACTGTCACTTCCAACTGATTGTCACAAATAGAAAATGTAAAAAAATGGCATCCAGACGCAATTTCTTTCCAACTGTGTTCTTTTAACTCAAACTAGGTTCGAAGTTAATCTGCTTACATAGGAATGTAAGCGGGTTAATTTACATTCATATGTAAGGGTTTTGTTAGCGTTTAATTATAATAAACACCGTCGTAGTTTAACGAATTCAATAGGAATTGAATTCGTCAAATTACGACAGTTTTTATAGTAAATGGCGTCCATAGTGCAATGATTAAAAAGGCCCAAGTTCACAGCTACCGCACTTTTCCACTTGAAGTTATTGTTGAGAACAAAGAGTGTAACAATACTGTCGTCTGGTACACGACACAATGTCAGGTTAACTACACGTGGTACTTAGAGCTACTCTATTCATTATGACTAAGTAAGACTTAGTTTAAATATTCAAAGTAATTAAATAAAAATTAATAACTCGTACACTCAGAATAGGTCAAATTATAAAATTAAAAACGGACACGGACAAAGTGATATTTTTGATTTCAGTCACTTCGGTATGTAGGTAGATTAAGTAAAGAGGCGACGAAGAAAGCCTGTTAGTTGTTATTTTTAGAGTTCGAATTAATTCTTAGACTTACCTGTTATTATAAACATTTTACACTCTGTCGTGGTCACGAAATGACTGGAGCACTGGAACTACGGCCCCTGCGAAGCGGGGGCGGCATTTTTTGCAACTACCTTCACTTGTTCTTCAAAAAAGGTAGTAGAAAAATTGCTACCCCCGCTTCAAAAGGCGGTATAACTCCAGAACTCCAGTCGTTCATCCCGTGACCACGACATTGTGTACACCTGATAAAACGTCGGGAAAGATAGGTGAATAAACGTGATAAACACCCGTGAATATTTACAATAATTGTTTCTTTTCGTGTAGTAAGTTTGAAGAACTTTATTCTTAGACTTAATGTAGTGCCGGCTTAAAATTTGCACCGGCCCAACTCTTCCCGCGGATGTCGTAAGAGGCGACTAAGGGATATCCACCGGGGACGGGCAGCAGCGCCTCCTGTAGAACGAATCTACCACCGAACTGCTATCCTCAACCCCTATGTCCAGCATGGGGATTATTGGCATTGGCCACAAATGATAATGTAAATGCTAATAAGCGCAGCTGTCTAAGTTTTCCACTTGAAGTTATTGTTGTGAACAAAGAATGCAACAATGCGTTCGTCTGGTACACAACACAATATTATAAATATTAAAGGCTATTTATTGCGTTTATCTACCTGTTGAAAAGTCGGTAAAATAAACGCTATAAATACCCGTGAACATAATAATGTTTTCATTATGAATGTAAGCGGGTTAACTACGAACCTATTTTGTGTTGGAAGAACACCAACGTTTCCACCAGAACACCAGCGAACCGCACTCACCCTGATGAAGTCCCTCGTTAAGGGATGAAACGTTGGTGTTCTTCCAACACAAAACAGGTTCGTAGTTAACCCGCTTACATTCATGATGAATTCGTCAAACTACGAAAGTTTTTATAGTAAAATAATAATGTTTTCCGATCGTCTATGTTTCCAAAACATAACACAATGTCGTTAACACAATTTCGTCAGATTAACTACAACTACTCTACATACAGCTACTCTGTTCATTATGAGTGAGACTTATGCCAAGCTTATGCTGTCGAGAAATTGCTGCTTGGTAACTCAGGGGCGATTAATGAAAGAAGTGGACGGACGAACGTCATGGTTGAAACCATTCTTCGAATATCTTCACTTCAAAGTAGTCTCTTTCATCTAAGGCAGAGTTCCCAACCGGTGGTTACCAGTGGTTTGGTCTCTGGAAGCATCTGAAGTGGGCGTCATCCTTAATTAACCCCCCCCCCCCCCTTACAAAAAGTTAGGTATTTAAATTCTTTAAAATTTCAAAAAGTAATAACTAAGTAAGAATACTTATAAACGAACACGAATATTAAGAAAAAGTCTCATATTTTTAAAAAATATTATATAAACAACTTTGTTGTTAAACAAAAAGTTGATCCACTGGGGGTTCAGAATCACCCTCTTTCGGCTTAGTACACATGTTTTGTTGCACCCTGTATATTATAAAAATAAAAATAAATAAATAAAATTCGTTTATTTCAGGCAAAAAACCCATATCACATAAGAAAAAAGAAAAATCACACAGTTTAAAAATATACACGAATAAAATTACAATTAAATTAAATTAAACAAAAATTTATATAACACGGCGCTACAGCTACCGCACGTCACTTTCTGTTTCCCTCCATATGAAGGGAAATCCAATGTATAAATACAGGATTCTTATAAACCTGGTCCGAGACAGCCTTCAAAACGCTATTTTTGGAACGGACCAACCTACCCCAGAACGACGCGACGCGCGAACGGACTATGGCGAAGAAGTCGGGCACTCCCGCTTCGGAGAACATGCTCGACGCACTGCAGCATCTCGGTAACCTCATAAGTGCCCGGTACGCGTTATTGTATTGGACTCTTATCGTGTTTATGGCCTTCCTGGTGAAATTCGACCATAGTTGGCATGTGTACATGCCCAAACAATACGCACGGAACAACGTGTTCTTGACGTCCGCGCTGCAGTTCGTGAAGCGGCGTGCGAGCATGTTACTCCTCACCGCGAGCGCCCTTCGTTCCCGCTCAATGTCGTCGTCGTCCCTCAGCGTCTCCGTCAGCAGGTGACCTAGGTATTTGAACCGCTCCACCACCTTAATGGTAGAGCCGTTCAAGCGAACCTCTGGCACCCTATCCGGACCTCGACCTGACCTAAATACCATCATTTCGGTTTTCGTTACATTGTATTTTAACCCGTGACCAATAGCATATTGCTCACAGGTTAACAACAGCTTCCTTAACCCCTTAACTGAGGGGCTGAGGAGCACCATGTCGTCAGCATAACTCAGGTTATTTACGCAGACGTTGCCTAAATAACAGCCGGTTCCGGAACTCCTCAGCTCCTCGATCAAGCTATTGACGTAGAGGTTAAAAAGGTCAGGCGAGGTCAATCCACCTTGGCGAACACCGCATTCTAGCATGTACTCACTAGAAGTCGCGTCACCCCATCTGACACAGTTTGTTTGGTTTCCGTACCAGTATTTCAGCAGATTGACTACGTGAACAGGCACATTAGCAGATGTTAATTTGGCCCAAAGGATGTCGTAGTTCACGAGGTCAAAAGCACGGCTAAGATCTAGGAAGCACGCGTAGACGGAGGTGTTCCGTGAGGTGTAGTAGTTCACCGTGCTTTTAAGGCTCATTATGGCCAAATCCGTCGAAAGACCTGGACGGAAACCAAACTGTCCATCTTCTATGCTCAAGTTCTCCTGCAGCCTAGGGTAGATTAGTCGCTCCAACACCTTCCCGATAATAGTTCCTAACGATATAGGGCGATAGTTATTTGACGAGCTAAGATCGCCCGTTTTATTTTTCACCACGGGAACTACAGTAGTTTTCATCAAGCCAGGTGGAAGGTAACTATATCTTAGACACATGTTGTAAAAATAGCATAGCTGTTCAATAAGCTTATCGCTACCGTAAAGAATGTGCTCGATGCTGAGACCGTCGTGGCCAGGTGACTTGCCACGTTTCATATTTTTTATGGCCTTCCTCACGTCTTCTTGTGAAAACACGCAAGGGTTATCACACAGTACAGTCTCAGCAGCGGGCACACTCTCCACTGGTTGCGGGCTTATTTTAAACTTTTTTGCGAAGACTTCAGCTATTAGCTTTGGTTCCTGCAGGCCGTCAATAGAAACCGGTAGATTCTGCTTATAATTTAATTTTTTGGTCGCATTCCAGAACTTACCAAAATTTTTGTCCTTTCGATGAGTAGCTAAAATATTCATTTTTATCTTGTCCTCATTTTTTTGGCACCATTTTAATTTATTCTTAAATTCAGATCGGGATTTACACATTTTGCTAAATAAATCACCTTCCGGCGGCCTGCCAGCCAGTACCCAGCAGTTAAAATGTAACCTTGCGTTTTGGTGGCTGTCCCTGACATGGTAATTCCATCCTATGACTTTTTGCCTATTTTTACGACTACTTAAAACACGCTTATTCCTAATAGAGGCGGTTTGTAAAACATTCACAATACAATCATAATATTCATCTAATAATTTAAAATAGTCTTTAAAATGTAAACATACTAAAATTGTATCACAGTCACAAATAGAGTTAAAATTATCACTAAAATCAAAGTTAAGATTCTCATAACAGTATTTACTAAAACCTTTCTTTTGCGCGTCATCTCTATCCCCCCATCTAATATTTGTCAATGCGTCACAGCCGCCGAAGGTGGCTGAACCTACTGCTACGCCTGCTATGTCGCACACAATACGCAATGGGTAATGGTCCGACCAAGTAACGTCATAGATGACACTCACCGATACAATAGTATCCAATGCAGCTTTAGTGGCCAGACAGTGGTCCAACCATCTTCGGCAACCGTGCGCTTCACTTTGAAAGGTATATGTGTCCGAAGAACTTCCAAGGATATTAATATCAGCACATTCCCACAGAAGATCGCTACAAAAACGTTCAAGTTCCACACCAAAGCTAGCAGAAGGATGGGCGTTAAAATCGCCAAGTACATAGGCCACTTGCACTTCACTTTCCTCTACGATCGCACTAACTAGGGCTAAACATTCCGTAAATTCTGCCAAGTTATCCGATTTATCTACTGGCATATATACATTTACCACCAACATATAGCCCGACCCTACAGAGATTTTTACAGCCATTATTCGGTCACTTATACATTCCACTTGAGATACGTGCGGGAACCTCGCTTTATTATAGGTGGTAGGTAGGGTATATTTTTCATTCACATATATTTGTCAGCGGAAGTTATGTACATAGGTTGCATAAAAATTTAATTACACATTGACACATAAGACAAAGTATTTTATGGCATGTTACAAGTAACCCATACTGCTTAGTAATATAATAACGGATGACATAATAATAACTAGAGGTAATATGATAGATTGATATTTAATTTTGTATTATCTCACTTTTGTGGACGGTTTCATGCGATATGTGGCGATGCGCTTGAAATTTAGTCGTCCCATAACGCTGATGGTTATTTGGACAACGAATAATCGTGTGATATATAAAAAACATTTTTTTTTTATTCAGCCTATTTCGTCCCACTGCTGGGCAAAAGCCTCCCCCGCACCCTTCCAAACAAAAAACACTAAGTGTTATTAAATTAATTGAAATCTAAATACAATACAATACAAAAATGCTTTATACCATAATAATAACATTACAACAGGAGACATTACACGAGACAAGTACAATGGGCGGCCTTATCGCTTAGAAGCATAAATATAGACCAATGCTCCTATAAACTTGATGAGTTTTCTGTGATACACATTTCGTATAATAGAAAACATACCTGGCCCGTTTTCTTTAAATTTTATGTTTTTTTTTATGTAATTTGGTAATGAAAAAGCTGGAACTGTTCCACCGAAATCCTGGGTGTTTCCTATATTCCTAAATCAATATTCATATTTAGGTTTTTTTTATTTTTGCTTGAGGCTAGATGATGCTGTGTGAATTGTTCAGCATTATTTATTTATTTGTCTTGGATGACCGAGATTACCTAACATAAGTTTATTTTTATTAAAAGTGACGCTTTCGACTGGTTTTGCTATGAATTAGTTGTGCTATCTGTAGATTGTTTCCAACAGTCTGCAGTTAGCTCAATTGTTTCAATTGTAAATACTTGTTCTAATTTGTTTCTATTATTTTATTGTAATTTTCTTTGTTAATAAAGATTTTCACAGTAAAAGGGAATCTCAAACACTGTTATATATTAATGTGGATTCAGATAAAGATATAAATGTATTTGTATTTTGTATTATATTATAAATCATATTTATAAAATGATTCTTGCCTCAGCCTTGCACAACACCATCCTGTACCACATGCGCAATGACCGTGTGTCTCTAACCTGCCGCAAAAACAACATCATTCAAGACCGAGCCATTCAGGGTACACTCATCTACACAACTGTTATGTAAATGTAAATGTTGTTCCATTTTACTTCAGAGAAAATTATCATCGCAACCCGCTTTTACCCACTCAAAATCAAAATCACAAACTCTTTATTTTCATAAATACAATAAATGTACACTTAGAAAAGGTCAAAATATAAAACTAAACACTGACACGGAAATAAAGTGATATTTTTTTATTTCTGTCGCTTCGGTATGTAGACTAAAGTAAAGAAGCGACGAAGAAACCTTTAGCCTGTTAGTTGTTATTTTTCGAGTTGGAGCAAAACCCGCCCCAAGCTTTTTTATCCTCTAGATAATCTTATATTTTATAGTAAGCCTTTTTGCACAGCAAGGTTTTAAGACCACTGCTGGGTATAGGCAAACTCTTTCGAGAAATTTCTCTTTCTGAAACTCTTATGCCACTCCACACGGCCCAGTGCTAATCTCGTCCAGGTTTCCCGACGTTAGTGAACACGTCCGCAAATCTCACCCCTGGATAACTGACGTTTCTGTACCCATTTCTTCGACTCTATTCAGTCTTATATAGTCTGGTCGAAGCGACGAGTGACCCGAGCTGGTGAGTATCTGGCGCAGCGCATCAGCATTGCCATACAGCGGGGCAATGCAGCCAGTAAATACTAGTGTAAAGTGTAAATACTAGTATAATTTTCTTTGTGAATAAAGGTTAATGTCTTATTCGATCTTAATTATGGTGTAAAATTTGACTTAGGCTCCATTTTAGTTTCGTGATGCGATAAATTCAGAGGAAATAATTAGAAACATATTATTAGTACTTTAGTGCGTTTAGTTTTATCATTTTCAACTGTTGACAGAGGACCAAACTCGTACCTAAATTAATTGATTAATTTTTCATTAATTCATAGAATAAAATATGTTATAACTTGTGAGCCTGACAGTACCGCTCAGACACGTTAATGTCCTACGTCTGTCGTTCTATAGGTTTTTTTTTGCGATGATACCTTGGCTCTAAAGCCATTCTTCTGTAGTTTGTCTTGTATGCACTTTACTAGGAGAAGAACACTATTCCCACATTTAAAGTACTTTGCTAATTTTGTTAGCATCCTAGTTACCTCATCAATATATTGTATATGTTTGTAGAGTCTGCATATATTTGCTTCGGGTGTTCTGGGTAAATGTATCTACATAATTATATTTTAAAATATCCTTCTATTTAATGGGTTGTATGCTTTAAACTAGCGCCACCGCCTTTTATGACATTAAATAGGAATTTTTAAGTTTAGTTCTTTGTACAGTTTATGATACCTATCATAAACTATTTTTAATATAAATGGATATATAATGGATATGTAGTTTTCTTATGTTTCCTTTATGCTGAATAGCGAAGTTGCTCTGGGTGGCCATCGAGCTCTCTAAATTGTACAAAACTAAACTATTTTAGAGGGACTAAAAAAAAGCTTAGGATATAGGGGATGTATTCCCGTTGTCCCCATTGACGCTGTCCCCATTATGGGGACAACGGGAAGTCATAAAAATTCCTTCCCGTTGTCCCCATAGACCCTTTTTGCTATGGGGACAACGGGAAGTCATAAAATGTTCTTCCCGTTGTCCCCATTGACCCTTTTCGCTATGGGGACAACAGGAAAGGGTGATATAGGGATACCTATATTTCCTATATTTTTATATCATATCATTATATATCATTATCCATTGTACAGTTAGTTATCACTAACTGTACAATGGATAATTTGTTTAGCTTAATTAGCGTATATAAAAATTCTTGTGTTTAGCGAAATTATAAGTAAAAGTAGGTGGCGGCGCTTGTGTGCGGCATACAACCGCCTTATGTATATCAGTCATCTAGTACACATATCACAAGCTCAAGCTTAGCTTGGGGCTAGATGATGCTGTGTGGATTGTCAAGCATTATTTAATATCATTTATTTATTTATATGACCGAAATAAGAATGGTCACCAAAGTAGCAGATGTAACAACCAAAATACGCCGGCTGAAATGGAGATGGACCGGCCATACCATGAGATCCACGAGAAGGAGATGGTCCTATGAGACAACAGTCTGGTACCCACGCGAAGGGAAACGCAGCAGAGGCAGACCTACTAAGCGTTGGGAAGATGATCTGCCTGAGGGATGGCGTAGGGCATGCCTGAACCGCTTGCAATGGCACACAATGGAGGAGGCCTATGTCAAAGGACAACCTGACTTACCAAGAACCGGTGTCAATAATTAGTAAATAGATAACTAGATAAAACTATAAGATAAATACATATTAGAAAAATTGTAAAAGTCAGAGATTAAAGGCCTTTTTTATTTTTATTTATTTATTTAATTTATTTATTTATATTGTAGTGCCCTAATCGGGTCCATGTTTGGAAGTGTTTTCTATTATAGGACCAACAAATAGGTATGGTAGCTATAAAAAAAACTGTTATAGTTTGAAAACATTCAGGACATTGATGACTTCCTCGACGATTTTCAGCCAAGGCGGTGGCGGTCAGTCTAGCCATGGGCGTAGCACAAATTAGAGTGCACAAGTGTGTGCGTAAACACTGCTGCACTCTCTATTCATCACTCTCATAATCCAATGAGACGGCAGACGGTCAGCCAACTTTTTAAAACTAAGTACTTTCTTAAATATTGTGACGTGATTTCTCAGCCTACATATCACATTCGTCGGTAATTTTCTTTCTTCTTCTTTTTATAGGTCAGTTGAGCTACCTGTAGATTGTTTAAAACAGTCTGCAGTTAGCTCAATTGTAAATACAAATTCATATTTATTTCGAATATTTGATTGTAACTTTATTTACTTGCTCTGCCTCTGCAAGTGACTTTTTAAAATTGCCAAGTTCAATTCAAGTGTTAACTTCTCACACTTAGCTACCTTCATAGAATTCCGTACCAAATACAGGGTGACTTTTTGAGATGGGAGTGGATTGCTAAATACGAGAGAAAAGTCGTGAAAGCCCATGGCCTTTCACGACTTTTCTCTAATCACTTTTTAGAAAATAAAAAGTACTTTAAACATATTTTTTTTTATTGAATACTTAATTATAGTTTACAAAATTTATCACGAATAGATGTTTTATCGAGGATACCATTAAAACTCAGGCTAGGAATCCTTCTTAGGAGCAAGAACACCAGTGGCTCGAAAAGATTATTTAAAATTTTCATAATGATGCTTAAGTAGGTGGAGTTTACAACCTAAAATTGTTTATTAAAAAATAGCCATTCCTTACATTTTTTATAATGCATTTCTTTGCAAAGACTGATCCTTATCACCTTATCAGCAACCGAATCCGTTAGTTCAAAAAAACAAAGCTCCGTATATTTTTAAAAATCCATCGGTTCGATTGCAAAGGGAAAATATTAAAAAAATCTAATAAGCAGTATTTGTTTTCTCTTTAATCGAAGTCATGACTCCTTTGACGACTCTCCTCTAACTCTCACGGTCTCAGATTTGGCCATTCACTCCCATTTCAACAAGGCAGCCTGTATAGTTACCACGCCTTAAGGGGGTATAGTACCTCAAATTGCTTATTTTCAACTCCGTCGGACCTCCATATCTTCCAAACTACTGAATATTTAACTTTGAAATTTATATATGGTAAAGTTCAGGACTTATTCTATCGATCATATGTTTCGAAAACACGATGCCATAAAATTTTCTCGATAGAAAAAAATCGCAAAGTTACCTCTAATTTTTTACTAAAACCCTCATTTCTCAATAAATACAGATGATACGATCTTGAGATTAAGCATAGTAATTGAACTAACATTTTATATGTTGCCTTTTTTTCAATTAACTATTCTAATGTTTGTGGGGAGCAAATAACTACTAAAAACTTGATTTTTGGGCTTACGCCGCTTTGCTCTGTCCCGCTCCTGTGAACGCGAAATCCTATGCCTATCCTCTTCACACAATAACGAGGTAGGGTACCCCCTTAACCTTTACACCTCCGTTAGACACGCAGAAGACATGCTTCTGTCAGAATCGTGATATACAAAGATGAGGTAGGTGCAGGTTTGAATCGCGACCTTGCTCAAAGAATTTCAACTATGCAGCTCGATACAAAAGACCTCCCATCACCATTTTTAAACAAGTTGCAATTTTCACCGTGGTGTATCTAGAATTCTTGAGTGGAGACCGCGACTCAGCAGACGTAGTACGAATTGAGGTCAGTAATTTTTGAATAAAACTAACATTATTCAGAGAACTAAGAAGGATTTCTACAAAAGGACATCATTTTGATAAGTAGTTACCTACCTATTAGGGCGAGGCGTCTGTATTGTGCCACTTAACTATAATTTTTTGGTTGGACTTCTTTTTTTCAGTAACCAATTTCAGTCGCTGGGAATCCAACCTGCTACCCATTGAACTGTCTACTTAATGGTTGCAAGACTGCGCATACCGAATACCTTATTCATTTCTTGCCACCTTGTTAAACTATAGTTTATCACACTCACACCACTACCGTGAGAACTCTTTTTAACAGTATTTACATCAATACTAAATGATTTATAGCATCTGTAACCCAGGACGATGTCCACCATAGCACAGCTGAGATAGATAGATAGATAGAAAACACTTTATTATACCACACAAATACAGGAAACAATACAGAGAAAAGCTTAGAAAAAAGGAAGTATAAAGGGCGGCCTTATCGCTGAAAGCGATCACCTTGGGATGGACTGGAAATTAAAGAATAAAAAAAGACGGTGGCACTGAATAAATATATAGATACCTATTTAAAGAAAACGAAACAAATACTTACACTACATAGCTACAAAGATTAATAATAAACTTACATAAACATAAAATAAGGTTGTCTAACTCTTTACAAGGATATATAATGCTGATGAAGCAGTTTTTTGAAGATAGGAAGTGATTTTGCACGTCTGATGTCCAGAGGGAGATCATTCCATAGACGGGTAGCTTGTACAGTGAAAGATTTAAAATCATTAAAGTGAGATAATAGATCTAAAATCTACCAATAGAATCCCGAATACGAGGGTGTCCCATAATGGAGATACGCCAAGCCGTGTGGTGCCGCTTAGAATTTGCACCACCCCAACTCTTCCCGCGGGTGTCGTAAGAGGCGAGTAAAATCAAAATCAAAAACTCTTTATTTTCATAAATACAATAAATGTACACTTAGAAAAGGTCAAATTATAAAACTAAGCACTGACACGGAAATAAAGTGATATTTTTTGATTTCTGTCGCTTCGGTATGTAGACTAAAGTAAAGAAGCGACGAAGAAACCGTAAGGGGTATCCACCGGGGGCGGGCAGCAGCGCCCCCTACAGAACATCTCTACCGCTGAACTGCGATCTCCAACCGGCATGACCAGCGTAGGGATTCTGGGCATTAGGGTAAGGAAGGGTATTGCCGGTCACTTAAGCAAAATGAAACACAAATTACAAAAAAATCTAGTTTTTATTTAAAAACTATATGGAAAACTTAAATTTAACTATTATTCTATCATACTTATGAACTATGACTTCAGTTTTCTCAAAACACATGCCACATTAGACTTTTTTTTAAAAATATAGCTTTGACCGGTATTGCCCGACATGGCGGGCAATGCCGGTCAGCAGGTTGACAATACCGGTCAGTTATTTTAAAGCCATAAATCACAAATATAATCTTCGGGTGACTCGTATCCTGAGCATTCGGCGTGAGCCCAATGCCCACACAAAACGCAAAAAATATACATAAGTACAATTACAGGCCAGTAACTGTACCTATATAAAAAACTAATATAAAACGAATCATCGATAATATAAAACGAAAATCGGTGACCGTAAAAAAAAACACAAACAGTCAAACATAGAACCTCCTCCTTTTTAAAAAAGTAGGTTAAGTATAATTATGTATAAAAACAAACTCTACGATCATAGAAAATAATGATTTTTTATACGTCGCAAAATATCATCTGCTTGTATTTGTGACTTGCGGCTAATGCCGGTCACGGTGACCGGCATTACCCGCCTGCGCACTTTTGAAGTTAATAATAATTTAAAAAAAAACGCGTAGCTAATTGCTTCAAATGTACAATCTAATGCATAGTTAGATAACTGACACACAAAAAATATTATAAACAATAAATTATATATGAAAATTACGATACTCACCTCTTATTTTCTGCGACCAGAAAGTTATAACAAAGTGGCGCAAAACACACACGCGTCTTGGACGCAATGGCAAGTGGCCGGAACTAAGCGGGGGTCGGTGCATCGGGGCAGGGAACGATCACGCCACCCTCTTTGCATGGGTGTATGCGCATAAACGCAGTATTTTGTTAGAAAGTGAGGTGACCGGTATTGCCAACTGACCGGTATTACCCGACATTACCCTACTCCTCATCAGATGAAAGCCAATACGGCACTTATCAGGGGGAGGCCTGCTTCCAGGAGTGGAACAATGTACGCTGTCGAGGTGATGTGGTGAGGAGGTGAGGTAGAAACCCCGAAGCGCTTGGATTTAGATCAGAGATCGGATTAGCTTGTTAGCAATATCCAAATTCGGTCCATGTCCTGCTTTTTAGTTTCGACTCTTTATTCGTATTTTCGGGAATTCGAGTCGAATGCGAAACCGAACTAACTCTATTTTCACTAATTTCTAAGAAATCAAATAATATCGCAAAAATTTTCGGCTTCGACGGGACTTGAACCAGCGTCCTCCCCTAGTCCCCAAGTCCCGTCGAAGCCGAAAATTTTTGCGATATTAGTGTTGATTCTGTTGTTATAGAATTAGATAAAATTAGCTAAAATTAGGATTTAGGAATGTCAAATAGACGAAAGCTATTCTATGTTTCAAAATTTAGACTGTCAGGTTTAAAATTAGGTTGACAGATCTAAAACAACTCAACTTATTTAAAATAGTTAAAATCCTATTCTTTGCATTACATTTTAGCTATGATTAGAAACGTCTAATTTTAGCAGGCATCTAATTTGGTCGTGATTAAAATTTATAAATAAAAATATTAAATATTAATATAAAATATTAAATATTAAATAAATAATAGTTTTAAGAAATTAAAAAACACGCTTTTTATAGAAAACCGAACTAAAAAATAGAAAATAAATTTTAATGAATTTAAATTAAGAAAATAGTGTTAAAAATTTCAATGAATATAAGTTAATAATAGTGTGAATAAAAAAATATATTTTATTTTAAAAAAAGCGTGGGGTGCTTTTTAAAATATTATCGAAATGATAATCACTCTACTCATATCTGTCAATAAAATATTTATAACTATTGACACCATGCACCCCACGCTTTTTTTAAAATAAAATATTTTTTTTTATTCACACTATTATTAACTTATATTCATTGAAATTTTTAACACTATTTTCTTAATTTAAATTCATTAAAATTTATTTTCTATTTTTTAGTTCGGTTTTCTATAAAAAGCGTGTTTTTTAGTTTTTTAAAACTATTATTTATTTTCTACTTTTTAGTTTGGATTATTTATAATAGCTTGTTTTTTTGAATAATTTTATCAAATTAGTGTATTGTCATCGGTCGAGCAAGCGAATAAAAACGGGCAAATTCTTTTGAAAAGAGTGAAATATGGATTTTTAGGATGTGTACAGAGAATACCATAATTTTAAGTAAACCTAACTAAGAAAATTTAAAAATCGTAAAATTTAAATTAGGAATCCTAAAACAACAGAATCGACATCATTATTTGATTTCTTAGAAATTAGAAATTATCCAGAGTGCGAGGCTTACGCACTATAATAACAAAAACCTTCTATTTTCACTGTTTATATGCTTAAATGAATTTGGCCTTTTTCCTTTCCTTTTAAAAAAAGGGTCCTTTTATAGAAAGAAAATAGAAATAGTATATTATTATTAAGGATAAATGTAAAAGTCTTTATTAACAAAGAAAATTATACTAGTATTTACAATTGAAACAATTGAGCTAACTGCTGACTGTTGCATATAGTCTACAGGTAGCTCAACTGATCCATATCAATACCAGTCGTCGCGTCCCCGCTACGCTGGCTGCATTGCCACGCTGTATGGCAATGCTGATGCGCTGTGCCAGATACTCACCATCTCTCGGGTCACGCATAGCTTCGACCAGACGCTCAAATATTTTTTTAAAAATCCGAAGAGTCTCGGTACCCCATGGACCTAGGGTCTCGACTCGAAGGAGAGCAAATGTGTAGGCTCTGTCGAGACCTGCATATTTGCGCCTCTTGAGATCCTCGGCCAAATCTGCCGCCGCACCCGCCCTCACGGACGTCCTCTGATAGGAAGGCTCAAGTTTGTCGATGCATGTAGCGTCCCACACAATGGGCCTCCCCAACTCCCATGGGACTAAGGTGGTGCATAGAACATGATTAGATAGTGAAGGTTGAACCCGAGTAAAGCCCGGATGGTTAGCTAGTAAAGGTATAATTTAGGTAAGCACCATTAGGTTGAAGATTAAGTGAACGGCCTAAGTATGGCAGATTTGATCCTGTTGTGAGCATAGACTTAAAAATAAAAAAAATAAAGAATCGTTTATTTCAGACCCGTTGTGAGAGTTAATACACACAGATCTACACTCGAACAGTAGCTCAATTTTTTGATCGCCACACTACGATCACTTTATTGAAATATCAGAAATTATTTTTGAATCGCTTGACGGCAGAAAATGCTTTAAAGTCGGTGAAATATCGAGCGTGGTTGGCAAACATTCCATTGAAAACTTACAAAAAATCTGCTGCCAATCTTGTATTAGCTTCTTATATGGATAAAAACAAGAGTGTAGTAAATTATGGACAAAGGACGTTTGCGATGGTTGGCTACCATTTTGAAGGACTATAAGTGGGTTTTTCCAGTTTTCCCCCTTGACAAATCCCCCTTAAGGGTGAAAACTGGAATGAATTTTCTGAAGTTTAGTTTTCCCCCTTATGGAGGATTTCAGGGGGAAAACTGGAATAATCCCCATAAGTACCTAAGGATTATTTTTTCTTTACTTGCATACCCCCTTTGGTTAAGACAGCTAACTTTTTCTTTTAATTGCTATACCCCCTTTGCTTAACACAAAGGAAAATATCCTATTTGGATTGTTAAGTCCAAGCTCCCGCTGAAGATATTAACGTAAATCAGATTCACCAAAACACCATATCGGTAACTGGAGGACTTAACCTTCTACGGCGTTTTAGCAATAACCATCGCAGACGGAGACCCTTCATGCCTGGACACACAATAACTTTATTTATTTATTTAGGGGAAAACCGAAGGCTTAAATATTAACAGAATTACAAATTAATAAGTACCAGAAAGCTTAATGAAGGTTTTCACGGATAGTGGTGGAATAGTACAATGAAAAAGACTATGAACATGATGTAGTCTACATGCATCATCTTTATAAACATAGTTAGATTATGATCTACATATTTACAAAAATTTTTGAATTCATATTTATCATCATCATTGGCACCACCATTTATTAAACTACTAGACGATCGCCTCGCGGTTTCACCCGAGTAGTTCCCGTTCCCGTGGGAATTCCGGGATAAAATATAGCCTATGTCACTCCCTGAAAAGTAAGCTTCCTAACGATGAAAGAATTTTTCAAATCGGTTCAGTAGTTTCGGAGCCTATTCAATACAAACAATCAATCAAATCTTTCCTCTTTATAATATTAGTATAGATATAGTTCACTATCATGGCCCTAGCAATGAATGAATGAATGAACACTTTATTGTATAAAATAAATAAAATAACTCATATCTACATAAAATAAAAACATACAATAGACGGCCTTATTTGACGACCTCTGTGGCGCAGCGGGCGAAGGTCCGCCTGTGACGCAGGAGGTTGCGGAATCGATTCCCGCCTCGGGACAAATGTTTGTACGATCTGCAGATATTTGTTCAGGGGTTCTGGATGTTTTTCTATTTATAATAAAAAATATCTATATAAATGTAGTGTATTGTATTATGTATATCAGTTATCTAGTACCCATAACACAAGCTCTGCTTAGCTTGGGGCTAGATAATGCTGTGTGAATTGTCCAGCACTATTTATTTATTATTTATTTATCAGGCAACCTTATTACTACCAAAAGTTATAAGTCAACAACACTTGGTAGTGCACGTAATAAACATAATACTTAAAGGAATATTTTTAATACATAGGTGACATGCAAAGATACAATACTAAAACAAACATTATACAGATATACATACATAATTGGTATACCAAGTAACTAAGCTACATTATCATCAAAAGTGTCAGGCTACGGCGAATCAGGAAGAAAGAAAGCACAGTTTAACTAGGGCACACCATCTGCAGCGCCTCTTGCGGCAGCGTCGGCGAACCTGGGCAGTAAATGCGTTAACCGCGATTGCTGAAAAATTTGACTGTCCTATAATGTACAAGTTGGTCCAAAGGACAAAATCAATCATTAATTTTAAGTACTAATCCCTAGTTATAAGCTTACTAACAAAATGGATTTAAATTATCTGAATAAATAAATAAATTATTATTATAATTATGTTAACACAGAGACGATGTGGTCAACGAATTCACTCTTAAATTAGCCAGAGTGCGAGGCTTACGCACTATAATAACAAAAACCTTAGATTTAGAGCAACGCGACACCTCTCGTCAAACGAACTAAACGTAACTTTAGTCTTTGAACAGGATTGGATAAACTTCAATGTTTCCCCTGTAGGTGGAGCTAACGGCGCTTGAGTCCGTAGAAAGTCGCAAAGATTTTCGACTCCTACGTCAGTCGACCTCGTGGTGTAGTTGGTTAGCACATTCCCGTACTGAGGGAAGGATGCGGGTTCAAGTCCCGTCGACGTCGAAAATTTTTGCGATATTATTTGATTTCTTAGAAATTAGAATTCACTCGTCACCGGACAGCAGACGCAGACCGGGTTTGCCGAGTGCCACGTGTAGAGCACCGAGTTGAAGCTTTGAGCTCGCACACCGCGAAGCTTGGCATTGCCTGCACTGACCCTTGGCCTGGCGATTGAGTGCAGAAGCTGGTATCTTGAACCGATTGCACTCGCCGCAACAGCTGGTCTGAAAAGACAGTGGAATATTCAATAACTTTGATGAAAGAAACTTCCGACGGAGGGCAGCGCGTCCAATGTGGCAAGGTCGAAACTAGGGATGTCGGAAATGAAAAAAAATATCGAGATATCGATACTTATATCGATTTTTATTAAAATATCAAAATCGATATTTTTATTAAAAAATTTCGATATATCGATATATCGGTATGATTTCACAGAGAATATTGGCGCTCTAAAAATTATTATAATTTTTTCACAGACATTTACAGAAATAGGCCATAAATGACATTTCACCTCAACGTCATATATTGGTCCACTGCGGGACGCAGGCCTCCCCCTAATAAGCGTCTTACTAACTTTTATCTCATGGGGGGTAATGCCCATAATCGCCACGCTGGGCATGCGGGTTGGGGATCGCAGTTCGGTGGTAGAATTGTTCTACAGGTTGCGCTGCTGCCCGCTCCCGGTGGATATCCCTTAGTCGCCTCTTACGACACCCGCGGGAAGAGTTGGGGTGGTGTAAATTCTAGCTCGCAGCACACAAATGACATTTGATAATCTCCAATCCAGAGATAAAACCTCCGTGATAAAATCCACTATAGCTCTAAGGTATTTTCACACGTGTTAGTACAATAGTTATTGTTGCCCAATCTCAATACCCAGGTATAGATTTACTACTGAAAGAAGTACAGGATCTTGGCATTTATTGTAATAAGCGATGGGTTTGTTTGGCAACTTGCAAGCTATGTTTTGTTGGTGCTTTTCTTCAAGTGACGGAGTACCGTCCACGCATTTATTTTCTTTGAAAGAATCAAATACCTATGCAATGTCTCATAAACACGTAGATTACGTATCAGGTCGAGAAATATCGAAGCTCTCGTTATAGGACGCCGCGAAAATATCAAGAGATTATTTTCCCGGATAGATTTGCATCACTATTTTTAAAAAGAAACAGAGTCTATGAAATATAGCTTTCTTTGATTCAGTCAAAGAAAATAAATGCGTGGATGGAGCACAGGTGGCAGTGTGGTGCCAGCTTGGAATTTGCACCACCCAACTCTTCCTGCGGGTGACGTAAGAGGCGCCTATGAAATATACACTGGGGGGGAGGGCAGCAGCATGGTAGCAGCGTTTTCTGTAGAACTATTATTTTTAACTATCTCTAATTCAATTAAATCAGCACGTAATACACAGATGATCCAATCGCCAAAAACTAAGAACAGGAGCTTTCGAGACGAAGATTTCTATGGAGGACTTAATCGATTATTAAAAGCTGGCGCGCTGCATTTTATTAACTTTTCTGCCGGATTTGAAATGGCGGCCCAAACGAAGTCCTGAATTAGGGGTATGATGAAGTCCACGCTTATGTGACCCTGGTTTGCAAGACACGTGGTAACAGTTTGTAAAAACGAATAATAATGTACAACTACTGCAAGACTCTTATTTGTTTTTCGAATTGACTACGGTCCAGTTTCACCATTGCAATTGAACGTTATAGAAGATAAACTCAGTTTAGCACTTAAAACGAGTTCCTATAACCGCATTCGCTGCCCAGCCTCAGCGGTGCGACCCGCAGGAGCGTGCCGCCGCGACAAGTTTTTTTTTATTTATTTAAAATTATATTATGCTCATTTTACCGACTTAGAATGATTAGAATGATCTGATCCGGTTCAAACACTAGACCGAGTTCAAGATCTGTCATGTCACATAATACATAGGTGTTACAAATTTGAAATCGATCAAGCTGAACTTAGTTTTGTTGATGTTCGTTTTGGCAGCAAACGGTGAAATTGGACTTGAGTATGGCAATTCGCGGAAATTCTGTAAGAACTGCAAGAGCTAAACATGTTCATTATTTATTTAAATCCCATTGTGTTCGCGGCACGAAGTGATAATTTAATTTAGCAATTTTCAATAAACACTAGGTAAAGGTCCCTATTTTTTATAGTCCCAACAACAATCATAAAAATTACATAACAATTGTAAAAATGGCGGAAATGTACAATTTTTGCGAAACCAACGAAAATGCAAATTACGAACGCATACAAAACAAGTTTTAAAATAATAAAACACATAACCACTCGTAAAAATTAACACAGAATCAAAATTACTTTACAGCTATTATAAAAACTGACTAGTGAAAGTCCCATCAAAATGGGATCAGCATTATTTACGCACGATAAATTTGCAAATGCATTAATTTGGGATTAAGTAATCATTGCGAGTGGGAACTCTGTTAATGAGATAAATGCTTAATAAGTAGGTATTATACCTACTTACCAACCTACATGATAATTTAAAATTTAACAAAATTAGCGATTACTTTTTTAACCTTTTTAGCTGGGTTGTTAAAGCCTCTCCACACTCGCGCGCGAACCCTTTGTCGCGGTACAAAAACCGATAAACTACGGGAACGAGACGCGAACGTGACGCTCTGTGGAATTACGCAAAAACCACCCATCCTTTATTGACATTTAAAAGTCTTTTGAATGGCCTTGAAAGCCATTTCATTGGCCTTCGCCATACAATTGTAAATTACGAAGGCCATTCAAAGGGCTTTCAAATGTCAATATAGGATGGATGGTTTTCGCGTCATCCACAACCGAAGCCGCGACGAATAATATGCGAATGGGATCCTATGTGGTTCGCGGGTGAATTGCGGCAGTGTGGAGAGACGTTTAAAAATGTCTGCTTCAAAAATTTCAACTCATATTATTTTGTGGTCCAAGTGCTTTCTCAAATGGTTGTGTGCTTGCTTTGTAACTGATGAGATCAGTAGGTTTACTCATTTTAAAATATCAGTTATCTTATCTAGTACCTACCCATAACACAAGCTCTGCTTAACTTGGGGGTCGATGATGCTGTGTGGATTGTCCAGCATTATTTACTTTTGCTACTCATTCGTTCGTTTATTTTATTTTTACTCGCACAAATATGTCTGAATCTTACTGCTATAGATAGCTTGTCTTTTGTTTTTTCAAACTATTTCTGCGGTCCGTTGATATACAAAATCGATTTGAGTGCTCACAATAGCGGTCCGTATTTCCGATATCGCGTCTACTGTTTTCAACGAAACGTCATAGATGACGTCATAACCGGCGCCATCTTTGCACTCACAACGCTCACGCTACGAACGATCTGTCAAATTGTCATATGATTATACAAATTGGCTTAGGAAACTTTCAAAATCACCATAAACTTGAGGTTATGTTTACGTGAGCGATGTGAGCGCGTCTATAGCCGTTCCGATATCTGGCGTTATCATGCTCAAAGAAATCGGAACGACTTTGAGCGCTGTTAGCGCTGAAAACGCAGCATATTATGCACGCTGACGTCACGACTCCTGAGCTCCTGGCTCCAGTATGCGAAAAACAAGAGGGTATCGCGCCAGCTTTTAAAAATGTCCTATACGAAGCTAGTGTAAATACATTTGGACTTACTAAAGTGCAAAATACTAATTACCGACTAAAATCTAGGTAAATCAATTGAACTTGACCTTTCGTGACCTTTTTAAAATCAATTTAAGTAGCAAAGAGGTTATCAAATAGTTAGTAACAAATTACTTCTTGAAATCATCGTGCGTTAATAGAGCAAAAAAAAACTGTACTACACTTATTCGTGATTTCGTGTAGGTACTTATTCTGACATAGGTAATTTTGGTTTGATTTTAGGTAATTATGATTTCGTTTATCATCTACAGCATAATTATGCTAGTCCACGGCTGGACTGGTCCCTGATAAGCGTCCTAATGGCTCGTTATTTGGGCCATAATCCCCACACTGGGCATGAGGGTTGGGGATCGCAGTTCGAAGGTGGATCGTATGGGCCAATTTGGTGGTTAATTTCGTATGGCCCATTTTGGCTACTCAATCGCTTTACTATGACAATAGTATCATTTCATAATCGTCACGTAGAACCCTGAGAATAAAAGAAACTATGGTTTTAACATTCACACTTACAAAACGCTAGTGTTATATGTACCTAAGCAAAATTTATATTATTTTTAAACTACACAAATCACACTATCACACTAATATTATATATGCGAAAGTTTGGATGGATGGATGTTTGCTACTTCACGCCAAAACTACTGAACGGATCGGGAAATTTGGCATACAGGTAAGTCTAACCCTGGAATCAAACATAGGCGACTTTTTATCCCATAAATCAGTTCCCATGGGATAGAAATAACCTCAAAACGTTTCCATAGAAACAACGCGTGCGAAGCCGCGGGCAGAAGCTAGTACTTAATAAACCTAAAAGATCTCTGTAATCCTACTAATATTATAAAGCCGAAAGTTTGTGAAATCTGAATTATTGTTACCTAGGATCTCCAAAACTACTGAACAAATCAAGATGAAATTTGGCGTTCGTTAGGTCAAAGCCTAACTTAGATACTAGGCTACTTATTATACCGAAAATACGCGTGCGAAGCCGCGGGCAGAAGCTAGTTTTGTATAAAATACAAAATATTTAATTTAGTCCTTATTTTAAGTCCTAGAATAAGATAAATATTGCCATACCCTATCTGACACCCTGTCAGATAGGGTACCCTATCTACCCTATCTGACACCCTGTCAGATAGGGTACTCTATCTACCCTATCTGACACCCTGTCAGATAGGGTACCCTATCTACCCTATCTGACACCCTGTCAGATAGGGTACCCTATCTACCCTATCTGACACCCTGTCAGATAGGGTAGGGTAGCTTACATGAATACATACTTACAAAACTTTATAATACTTTTGTTTTGCAATAAACATACTGAATACTGAACACTTTTGACGCGCGTCACCTATAGTTTCTTTCAGCTAAGGTAGAATGCTAAAGCTCTGCGCTCATTAATCCAATACCGCTACCACACGGCACAAAAACATGCATTCAAAAATCGGCTTAAACTCGTTATCTTTAGATCCATTTTACAGTGACAAAATTGCTCCCTAGCTTCAAACGAGTAGCCGCTACCTGTCGATCATCAGAAACACAGAAATACAATTTATTGGTAAAATCAATTTACATTTACTGGTGTTGATATGGATCAGTTGAGCTATCTGTAGACTGTTTGCTACAGTCGGCAGTTAGCTCAATTGTTTCAATTGTAAATATTACTATAATTTTCTTTGTGAATAAATTTGTTTTAATTGTAAAAAAAAAAAATTACTTATCATATTTCTTAAAACTAGTTGACATACACATTGTAAGTACCTTGATAATGTTCAAAATTACTTTGTATACTTACACAAATTAAATAAGGTTAAATAAATGAAAAGTTTGTGTGTGAAAATTATGTAAAGTTAAAAATCATAAATGTAACAACAATCAATTATGAATTTACTGGTCATTTCTAGTTATTAATAACCGCGTCACACAAGCATGATACGTATTATAATTTGCATAAGAAACACTTTTGTTATAATATATTTTTTATTTTATTTCTTAGAATCGGGGGCGTCACCCACAGGTGCGTCGACCACTGGGGGCTAAGCCACGAACCCTCATCTGATGCCATCAATTTATAATTATTATATAAATGCACATTTTGCAGTGCTGCCGCGGGGTGCCACGGGTTTCCAGGATGGTGACAAGTCTTCAATGTGCCATTCTGTGAGGAAACCATTGTCATAGTAGAGCGATTATTTTAGCAGAAAGAAAGAACCGGCTGCCTACCTCCCAGTGGATATCCGGTAGTTGCCTTTTAGACACTGATGCTTTTGATTGCGTTGACTTAGAAGTTTTATTTATATCGAGACTCCAAGAGGTCTTGAGAATTTTATGTTAATTTCAACTTGATACGTCCACGCGTTCCGGAGAACAGAGGGTTGACAGACAGACTGACGGAAAACAAAGTGGTTCTATAAGAGTTCCTTTTTTCCTTTTGAGGTACGGAACCCTAAAAACGACCTTAAAAATGTAGATTTTAGATATTAAGTTGTCTATAAGTTACCATCATACCAGCTCTGCTTTGTTTAGGGGTAGATGATGTTCTGTGAAACGTGCAGAATTTTTAATTTATTTTATACTACGTCAATAGAACCGCTGCTGGCAAAAGCAAGTCGTGCCTAAAGATGTAGATAGGTACAACTTTGTTTCTCTCTCCCAATAATGTTTTCTGGAAGAGAACTCCTTTTAGGATTAAGCTGGCTTTTGCCTTTATTTTTCCTGAAAATGTTTTATTTGTAAGTATATTGTGCAATAAAGAATTACGAATACCTCAAAGGCCAAAGTGACTGTAAAGACATTTGCAAAAGTCCATCAGACATTCCAAGAGTCCATTAGAATCCATAACTTTCCACAGCGCAACTGATAGTGATCTAATTACAACCCGCTGCGTGAATCGTGCATTACTACAGATGAAGATGTTCTGGATTTCATCATTCTGACTTTGTAGATCTATCCAATCAGGAAAGTTCTATTTGAATAACACTAGTGTCGTCTACACACCAACGTCGGCCGCCAACATGTAGACAAAACACTGTTGGCTGCCTACAATATTTATAGACCTTAGTGAAATGTCGAGCATCAACCCCAAATGTTAGCAATAACATAAAGATGAATATGAAACCGCCGCGCCGCCGCCGGACTGTAGTCCACACTAAGCAAAACTTTAGATACAACCTCAATCTCAACCTAAACAGCATATTAAATAAATAAAATAAATAAATAATGCTGGACAATTCAGACAGCATTATCTAGCCCCAAGGTAAGCAGAGCTTGTGTTATGGGTACTAGATAACTGATATACTTAATACAATACACTACATAGATATTGGTGCACTACTGGACGCAGGCCTCGGCCTTGGCATGCGGGTTGAGGATCACAGTTCGGTGGCAGAATTGTTCTGCAGGAGG
The DNA here is from genome assembly GCA_963564075.1 of Eupithecia subfuscata. Taxonomy (NCBI): domain Eukaryota; kingdom Metazoa; phylum Arthropoda; class Insecta; order Lepidoptera; family Geometridae; genus Eupithecia; species Eupithecia subfuscata. The sequence goes on from OY751123.1 coordinate 1,041,804, forward strand.
CGCTGCTGCCCGCCCCCGGTGGATATCCCTTAGTCGCCTCTTACGACACCCGCGGGAAGAGTTGGTGTAGTCGTAATTCTAAGCCGGCACACGGTGATACAATTTTTCAATTTAGATACAAAATGACTCTTTACACGAGAAGTGTCATGGCAGTGTGCGCCAGTTTTAAAAGTAAATTGCGGGCCAGGTTTTTAACTTTCCTATTTTCTAAATGAACACTTTGAAGACTGATGCGTTCATCAGTCTTCAAAGTGTTGCATTTTTAATCGACTTCGAAAGAAGGAGGAATCGATTTCTTCGTCAATTGTGTACCGATTTTGTTGAATATTTTGGTTTCGTATAGATAATCTCGGGGTAATTTATGTTTTGCTGAGGGATTTTCCCGTAAAACTTGAAACAGTATTATGAGCTCGCAGTCAGTTTTTTTAAAAGCAAGCACTTGTGTAGTACATTCAAATTACCTGGACGCTGAAGATTGGGGGTATAATTTCTAGGATTAGCTTTCTTGTGCTCTCTTTCTCTTACAAACAAATTGACAATCGATAGTTCAAAAGATTTAGATATAATCATCATTCTGCGCAACTCGTGCGCAAGCATTTCGGTACAAATGAAGATGATCTAGATTTCATCATTCTGATCTAATGTAACTTAATGTAGATCTAGTATCTCGTACGGTTCTATCTGTATGGACCATCATCATCATCCCTATATTCTGGGCCACATCTTAACTTAAGGGGGCGTAAATGCGCGCCATTTTGTGCAAAGGATAGGCATAGGATTTCACGTTTATAGGAGCGAGACAGAGCATACGTTAGTTAATGATTATATCAGGTATTTATCACGTACCTTTTGTTTTATTTCCCCTACGTTTCTACCGCGTTACAGCGATCGTGGTCACGGGGCGACTGGATGTACTCGGAGTTACCGCCGAGAATTGACGGCAGTATCCACGACTACCCTCAATTCGTCTTCAGAATCAGGATATGTTTTGAAACGGTGGCGCGCCGTAGCGTAAGCGCAAAAATCAAGTTACCTATTGTTTATTTACAAGAAAACTACGCAACTTATGAAGAAATTGGTTCAAGGAACCATTTAATTAGTAATTAATATTCATTGCTTACGAATCAAAACAAAAGTCATTTGAATAGACCGCAGCGTTCCAGAGATCTCGACCAAATTATGTGCGAAACTTTCTTCACTTTCATGACTTTTTTATCGCAATTTTATTTCTCAATCGTGTTTTCACAAATCAAAGCCAATCAAAAAATCTTTATTTCCATTAATACAATAAATGTATACTTAGAAAAGGTCAAATTATAAAATTATACACCGACTCGGAAAAAAAGTATTTTTAATTTCTGTCGCTTCGATAAGTAGACTAAAGTAAAGAAACATTCAAGCAACCACAGAAAAAATATTGAATGTTATGTGATTCGAGTTTTTACCACAGGCATCCCGTGATTTTGGTTCTTATATCTAGGCCTAGTTTGACAACCAAACCCGCTAGGTTCGCCCCCTAAGAAAGTAAAGATGCAGCCTAAGATGGAGCACGCTTTCCCAGAAGGAACTTATTTACAGGAATTGAAGTCTTCGAGATTGACTCTACCGGTAAAATGAACGAAATTCACAGGACTTCCCATTTATAGTATTTAGTTAATGTTATGGAGAATAACTGAGTACCGTAATCTACCTGTTACACCCTTAGGTTCAAAATTTATGTACCTACATTTGCAACCTGCCTTTGCAACATGGGGGTAGTGCCCATAATCCCCACCCTGGGCATGCGGGTTGGGGATCGCAGTTCGGTGGTAGAATTGTTCTCCAGGAGGCGCTGCTGCCCGCCCCGGTGGATATCCCTTAGTCGCCTCTTACGACACCCGCGGGAAGAGTTGGGGTGGTGCAAATTCTAAGCAGACTGACTGACCTATCTAAGTAAGTTCCTACCTACTAAGTATAGTGTTTTTATGATGCGCAAGAGTTGCATCGTGAGAATTTTTTCCGCTTCAATTTAAAACTAATAAGACTATTAATTATATTATATTGACAAGGCATGGTCGCAGGCCTCCCTGCCTGTCAAATTGGGAGGCTTAGGTATACGCAAAATTTCAAGTGTAGCCCTACCAGCGTTCTTGTCTTCTGTCTACAGCACTAGTTCTTTAGTTGAAAAAATTTTAAATCCTTCTCTTTTGGTCCCACCTGGAATGTCATTGAAAATTTCATTTTTAGACGAAGCTCGAACGGCTTGGCATAGTGCTTGCCCCGATGCTGCTCCCCCAAAATCACTTTTGTCCCAACGGCAATGGGACGGGCCTCTGTGTGAGTTGACACGGAACTGTTTGTTACAAACGTGCTCCAGCTCTGCAGATCGTGCCCGCCTCCTGGCCGTTTCTAAATGGGAGTCAGGACATTGGTTGCAAGCATTTCCTTCATATAACACTGGTACTTTATTGGATCCCGTAACTTTCCGTATCGCAACATGTCTCCGGTTGGGTGCAAGGTGTTGCGCGCCTCATCAATGCCAGTGCGGTACTGCTGTCGAACAGCTTGGTCATCACGGATTATCGTGCACTAGGGCCGCTGGTCGGATATCTCGCCACGCTAGCCTTAACGACATCATCCGGCGGGCCTTTGTCACCGTTAACGTACCAGCTATTCTCGAACCGAATGGTCTGTTGCGTGACGATGGTAAGAGGCCCGACGGTATGACACTAGTCCCATGGGAGTTGGGGAGGCCCATTGTGTGGGACGCTACATGCGTCGACACACTTGCGCCTTCCCATCTTCCGAGGACATCCGTGAGGGCGGGTGCGGCGGCAGATTTGGCCGAAGATCTCAAGAGGCGCAAATATGCAGGTCTCGACAGAGCCTACACATTTGCTCCCCTTGGAGTCGAGACCCTAGGTCCGTGGGGTACCGAGGCTCTTCGGGTTTTCAAAAAACTATCTGAGCGACTGGTCGAAGCGACGCGTGACCCGAGAGCTGGTGAATATCTGGCACAGCGTATCAGCATTGCCATACAGCGTGGCAATGCAGCCAGCGTCTTGGGGACGCTTCCGACTGGTGTTGATATGGATCAGTTGAGCTATCTGTAGACTGTTTGCAACAGTCGGCAGTTAGCTCAATTGTTTCAATTGTAAATACTAGTATAATTTTCTTTGTGAATAAATGTCTGTCTATTATCTAAAAAATTAATTATATTATTTTAACTCAAGGGCGATAATAATTTCGATGAGCTTTGAAACTCTTCATTACCACCTTAGATTTAAATATAAAAACATCTCTATTGCCAGAACTAAAGGGATCGATATTGAAGAATCGAATGGTTTAAAAAAGATGGCAACACTACGAAATAAATTGATGCGTCCATTGAAGCTAATTACTATTATTTTTGGTCGTAATAACTAATAATTTACTTGTTATTTTGTGTTACATTGTGATGGTGTTAAATTGAGTTCTATTGCGATATCGTTTTGTGCAGAGTATCTAAGGTCATCCATCAGTTATTCTAAGGCTGTACCTAAGCACATCTATGGAAGCTTATAAGTTTGTGAAATACTCAAAGAAAACTACAACTAGGTATAAAATAGAAAGAAATCACAGTTAAAGGCTGTCTCAATAAGAGTGCATTAATAAATTAGACGCTATTTTTTTTCTTTGCAGGTTGGAGCTCTGAAATTTGACAGCTGGAATTAACGATTGTTTCGATTATCGATCTGCAGATATTTTTTTCTGGGTCTGGGGGTTTAGTATTTCAGACATCTGATATGTAAATTCATAATCATCATCATTTTAGCACATATAATTATGTCTTAGCCCATACAATATGTCTACTGCTGGAACATAGACCTTTGCTGTATGGTGTCGGCTTAGAATTTGCACCACCCCAACTCTTCCCGCGGGTGTCGTAAGAGGCGACTAAGGGATATCCACCAGAGGCGGGCAGCAGCGCCTCCTGGAGAACAATTCTACCACGGATTTTGCGATCCCCAACCCGCATGCCCAGCGCGTGGGGATTATGGGCATTACCAACCATGAGATTAAAGCCAATAAGGAGCTTATCATGGAGAAGCCTACATCCAGCAGTGGTCCAATATAGGCTGTTAAGGTGAGGTGAACATAGACCAGACGATTGGCACGAATAGTTGCCATCATAGGGGAATTGATTTCTGCTACCAAGTGAGCGAAGTCGCGAGCTAAAGCTAGCACCTCAATATTATAGACGTGAATAGAAATTTTGAGCTTAAAGCTACCAAGACAAACAGAGATGATTCAATTACCCACTAATCCCACGAGTGGGCAGGTGTGGGATGGCTATGCGTCCTTCAATCAAGAGCAGCGCGGGATTCGAACCCACACTCGACTAATGAGAAGGCGGTATGATTCATAATGATGGCATTGCAGTCAATGATTTTAGCTAGATGATAACGTCAGTGACCCAAATTCTAATATGTAAGTAGAACTTTTTTTTTTATAAAAGAGCTGGTAAGTATCTGGCGCAGCGCTTCAGCATTGCCATCATCATCATCATCATCATCAGCCTATATTAGTCCACTGCTGGACATAGGCCTCCCCTAATGAGCGCCATAGCGCTCTGTCTTCAGCTTGCCGCATCCAGCACCTGCCTGCAGTCTTTCGCAGATCGTCATCCCACCTGGCCGGAGGGCGTCCTACACTACGTTTGCCGAGTCGTGGTCTCCACTCAAGAACTCGTTTACCCCAGCGGTTGTCGGTTATTCGCGAGGTATGGCCGGCCCACTGCCACTTCAGGTTGCTAATTCTTTGAGCTATGTCGATAACTTTGGTTCTCTGTCGGATGTATTCGTTACGAATTCTATCCTTCAAAGAGACTCCGAGCATAGCTCTTTCCATGCCATTTCCAGCATTGCCATACAGCGTGGCAATGCAGCCAGCGTAGCGACGACGCGACGACTGGTATTGATATGGATCAGTTGAGATAACTGCAAACAACGCGTCGCTTCGACCAGACGCTCAGATAATTTTTTAAAATACCCGAAGAGCCTCGGTACCCGGCCTAGGGTCTCGACTCCAAGGGGAGCAAATGTGTGGGCTCTGTCGAGACCTGCATATTTGCGCCTCTTGAGGTCCTCGGCCAAATCTGCCGCGGCACCCGCCCTCACGGATGACCTCGGAAGATGGTAAGGCGCAAGTGTGTCGTAAGTTAGTTAAATAACCCAAATATTGAAAGAAAATCCAAGGCTGGTGGTCAGGGCTCTGATTCCACTAAATTCATCGCTTCACCATGACAATGGTACCGTCTCAGAATGAAACATATCACCATTTTACCTTCGATGAAAGAAAATAAAGATGGACGGACGCGTGTCAAAAGTGTCAGTGTTGTACATCCATAGACATTTACATGAATGAAACACAAAAGTACAATGGGCGGCCTTATCGCTTATAGTTTATATCTCATACCCCATAAATTTCCTACCAAACTTAAAGGGTTAAGTTTAATTAAGTTAGGTATGTATTTAGGTATAAATTTAATTTTTTTAGTTTTATAAGTTTAGTTTTATACGGTTATGGAATATTTAATAGACAAGAATATTTTGACATAACTATTCGAATAATATTTAATTTTGACTTTTCTTATTTTCTATGCATGTGAATGTGGATGAGATGTGGCTTAATTTTATTTCTTAATTGAAGATTGTTTGTGTATAAATCAAATTATTTTAATTACATTGACATTCGTATGCTATAAAAAACAGAATACCTATGATAACACATTGTATCTTACGACCAACTGTATATTTATTTAGGTACGGGTAGTTTGTTCTAAGCGAATAAACGATTTGATTTTGAGTTCGAGCTTGAGTTCATTGTTCGCATGTAATTATAATTAATTAGTGTAATTGGTGTTTTCGCCGTTCTAATCAATAATTAAATTAATGACTAAATGACTTTAACCGGGCACTGACCAGTGTTACACGGTGTAACGTACCATTCGCAGCGAGCATAATACGTTACACCGTGTGCTACAATCCGTCTCGTAGCTCGTTGCTCGCCTTCTTTCCCCGTACTGACTGCACGAACGCTCGCTGTGTAACACGTTACAATACACCCTGTAACACCGGTCAGTATCCACCTTTAATAATAATAATAATACATTTATTTCAGACAACATTACAACAAGTATAGATCTTATTAACTTATTCTACAGTCCATATGAATATATACCTTAAATCTCACATACATAAAAATATAAAAACTTATCTATACTAATATTATAAAGAGGAAAGGTTTGATTTTTTGTTTGTTTGTTTGTTTGTATGAATTGAATAGGCTCCGAAACTACTGGACCGATTTGAAAAATTCTTTCACCGTTAGGAAGCTTACTTTTCAGGGAGTGACATAGGCTATATTTTATCCCGGAATTCCCACGGGAACGGGAACTACGCGGGTGAAACCGCGAGGCGATCGTCTAGTTTTAAATAAAATTGCACACGTTCTAAATTTGCGGCGGCGACGTGTATGACGCAATCAGGGTGTCAGCTGACGACGGTGCACGGCGGTGTCCCCTTGCAGGCTTGCAGGCTGCGGTGCTGGCAGTTGCTTGCCTTTATGATTGATTACTCGTTTATTATTCAATCTATATTTTCAAACCTTCCCCCTGACACACCTCGGACACTCGCCGGCACATCATGCGCTGCGCAACTGTGTTGCGTACACATGCGTCTGTGTGTGACGTCTAGGTCATTTCATGAATATATTGTGTGAGTGAAACAGTTGCAAAAAACTTAAAAAAAATATTTTTTCATTTTTATTTTTTATTTTCCTCTCACTAAAGGTGAAATTAAACCTCAAAACAAAAGAAATTTCGTATGCCCATGATCAAACAAACAAAACATGAAACACCACAAATAAATCTGAAATAAATCACCATCGGTGTCGTCTGTCAAAATCATTAGCCATGCCTGCGATTGAATAGCTTTTTATTTTTTAATTTAGTAATTTATGTTTGCTTTTGTAAATAATATCTAAACTTGATTGAGATAGATACCTAGATAGAAAATTGTTTAATGCACACTTATCGATAGAAACAATACAACAAAACAGCTAAAATCTAAGTGACAAGTGGCGGCCTTATCGCTCAAGAGCGATCTCTACCAGACGAGATTAACTTATCCTCTTTTTGTTTTAAGATTAAAACAAAAAGAGCATCTTTCATAACTTTTAATCTTATTCGTTCAGAAAACTGACATTGGCAGAATAGTGTCAAACCATGATGCAGAGCCAAAGATAAAAGAAGAAGAAGAAGATGGTTTGTGAGCGTGCCGTACACCCCGTGCATTGGAACGCAAACCAAACTCGACTAGGTAGGATCCGGCGGGGTGAGGAAACCCGTTCTGGTGGAGGGCGAGGAGTGTCCATTCTACATTTATACGTTAGTATTAATTATTTTCTGCTACTGACGTGCGAAAGACATCAACGTCTCAGATAAATAAAATCCCAGCACTGCAATAAACAAATTGCAGCTGTGGTCTACAAATGAGAAATAAATGAGGTAACCAATTACTGCCTTGATGAATGTTGCCTCAAACAGTCATGACCTGCTATTTACTTTGTTTGTACATTTCTACTGGGTAGTAACAGTTTACCAGGCCTATTGCTAGACTCTAGAATTTCTATCTATTTACTATTCAAAATTCGTAGTTTGATGACCGGTGCGATTACGCTAAAACCTCCCATTCCCATTGAATGGGCCATCCGGGGAGACTGAGCATAAAAGACCAACATGGTAGGTACTAAAAATACTTAGGTAAGTACAATTTTCTGGTGGGACGAAGCCGATCGACGATAGAAATTTAACCTTATAGTCAAGATTTGTATTGTTACTTAAATATACTTTTAATTTTAATTAGTTATTGTAAGTGGTATATGACCGGCTCTTCGAGTTTAAAAAAAAATATCTGAGCGTCTGGTCGAAGCGACGCGTGACCCGAGAGCTGGTGAGTATCTGGCGCAGCGCATCAGCATTGCCATACAGCGGGGCAATGCAGCCAGCTTCTTGGGGACGCTTCCAACTGGTATTGATATGGTTCAGTTGAGCTACCTGTAGATTGTTTGCGACAGTCTGCAGTTTTTCAATTCTAAAATAGGTACTAGTTCTAATTTATTTCTAATGTTTTCTTTTTAAATAAATAAATAGAAATTAAAAGATATTACCCGTCAAGTCAAAGTTAATTGTTTTATTACTCACACTTGACCTTTTTTTACTCGATTACAGTATAATTCTGATTCAAATTTACAAAATAATAATATATACATTGTAATAATGAAACGCCGAGCCAAACAAGGTCTAGTGTGAGTAACATGAATTTAAACGTTAAGTAACATACGTATTGACAAATCAACAAAAATAAATTAATAATTAAAATTGAGTTTGACATTTGTGATATTTTGACATTGACAGCTTCGTCGTCGGTCGGTTTCATCCAGCCAGAAAATGTATTTGTTTTTGCACCATTTGATGAAAACCGAAATCGATCTTTATTTAAATTTTGTTGATTCCATGTGATTTGTTTTATTAATTTGTGACTTCGATACATTGTGTATTCCCTACAAAAATTCGGCATGTAAATTGGTTTTATCAATAAATTGTATTTCTGTATTTCTATTTCTGATGCCCAGTATGGAATAAGAATCCATTGAATGGGAGCTGTTACCGTAATCGCACAGCCGCAGAGACGCGTAGGTACTCACCCTGATGAAGTGAAATGTTGGTGTTCTTCCAACACAACTAGGTTCGTAGTTAACCCACTTACATTCTTCATGAATATCTACTTATCTACCTTTCCCTAGAAATAGCGATATAATTATGTAAATAATGTAAATACTAGAAAAAAACTCGTTGTGCCCACAACTAGGCTATACAAAATTAATGTATCTTTGAAAGGGCAATGTATACGCTTCTACAACAAAACTCCTAGTGAGTTGCAAAAATTAACAGTAATTCAAACAAATTGTCCAAATCAAAACCTTTCTGTGCAAGATGGCCTACTACAACATATCAGATTATCTAGAATTCTAGACGATAAAATAGCTAGGGACGGTTTTTGCTCCAACTCTACAACTAACTCTGTAACTAACCGTGTGGTGCCCGCCTAGAATTTGCACCACCCCAACTCTTCCCGCGGGTGTCGTAAGAGGCGACTAAGGGATATTCACCAGGGGCGGGCAGCAGCGCCCTCTGCAGAACAATTCTACCACCGAACTGCGATCCCCAACCCGCATGCCCAGCGTGGGGATTATGGGCAGTACCCCCATGAGATAAAAGCCAACAAGGCGCTTATCAGGGGGAGGCCTGCGTCCAGCAGTGGACCAATACAGGCTGTTGAGCTTGAGCTACAACTAACGACCTAACAAGGTAAAAGTTTCATGCTCTTTTTCGTGACGTTTCGACCGCGTTACAGTGTCTAGAGCTGACTCAACCGAGTATCAATATCCACTTCACACCTGCCAAAGGTCGAATTATTACCTCGATGTGATTCAGTACATTTTTCAAGCAAATCATCGTAATGATCTGTGATTAATGAGTAAGGAACCCTAATGCATATATGGATTTAAGGCTTGGTTTACACGAGGAGAGTCGATTAGATTAGGTAACAGACGCTTTTTCGTATGCTGACCATCTCTATAATTAAGGCGAATAGTAGGGTGGATAGTGGCGCCACTACATATTTAATTTTATAATTACGTTATACAAAGGAATTATCAAGAAATCGAACCGCGCGTAGACGATATCTATCATAAGCTTTTTTAAATGTATCTGTAATAGTTTTGTTTTGTGTTATTTAATCAAAAACCTTGTTTGGAGAACTTGGTGGCCACCAATAAGAACTAAACTCTTGAAACAAGTATCTGCCAAAATGATACAGTACAAAACTATTAAAGATACATTTAAAAAAAGCTTATGATAGATATCGTCTACGCGCGGTCCGATTTTTTGATAATTTCTTTGTATAACGTTATAATAAAATTAAATATGTAGTGGTGCCACTATCCGCCCTACTATTCGCCTTAACTTATCAATAATCAGATCTCTTGTCAAAGTTAACTTGCCTGTCGTAATACCTATTGTGTGACATGCCAGTTCTTGAACTCGGTTTAGCGCTTAAACCGGATAAATTTTACGTTGATGAAATACGCTAAATTCGTGTAGAGCTAAACTGAGTTTATTACGGTGAAATTGGACCTTAGTCACCTGTAAACCGACTCTAAGCGGGCTAGGCCTGACTAGATTTTAAACAAACAATTTTATTACTTTATTTTATTATACGCATTAGAGGAGAACTTACAGCTATGTTTTTACAATAAGGTCTTTGCTTATTATAACATGCATGATATGCTACTGAGGGCTAATTACAAGCTACCACGTATATTCACAAAAAATGCGAAATATGTTCAAATGTTAATTTTAGCTTACTTATTTAAGTATTTTACTATGGTTAATTCATAGTAGTTACGAGACCTTATAAAGTCCAGTGTATTTAATCAAGTGTGAGTGACTCGTGGTTCGACTTATCTTGACTGATAGAAAACTTAATAGATCAAGTCGTTGCTCACGTCACGATGTTAGTAACAAACAACTTTATTGCCACCAAAAATAAAAAATTGTACCTGTATGCAGGGTGAGCTACTTGCCTCGTGTAAAAACACCTGACAAGTTGATAATCTGCTAAAAGTACAATGCGAGTATCTTTGTACAATCATCATTCTCATTATTATTATGTTGGCTCTAGGATACTGAATGAATGGGACGACGGTATGCAATGCCGAGGCATTTTAGGTCGAGGAATTTAATGATTTCCTAGACTTGTTTGATTAAATGTGAATTGAGAAATTCTTATATGTGTATCGGTAACACTTTTTAATTCGATATTTAATATTGATTAAACTTTGTCGCTGTAGTGACGCTGAGCTGTGTGGTGCCGGCTTAGAATTTGTATCACCACAACTCTTCCCGCGGGTGTCGTAAGAGGCGACTAAGGGATATCCACCTGGGGCAGACAGCAGCGCCCCCTCCAGAACAATTCTACCACCGAACTGCGATCTCCAACCCGCATGCCCAGCGGGGGGATTACGGGCATTACCCCCATGAGATAAAATCCAACAAGGCGCTTATCGGGGGGAGGCCTGCGTCCAGCAGTGGACCAATACAGGCTGTTGAAGTTGAGGTTGAGGAAAATTTGTCGCGCACCTGAAACCACAGCACAAAAATGTACATTCAAGACATTTAAATGTAATGAAATGTAATTTTGCTGTAAAATGTATCTAAAGTTAACGAGTTAAAGCCCATATTTTAGTGCATGTTTTTGTGCTGTGTCGTAGCGGTATTGGATTAATAAGTGCAGATCATAATCGATGAAATTATTTTTGCGAATTCGATTTATTTTTTGTTGTAGGTATCGAATTGACCTGTGCCAAATCATTACTTAGTTAGGTACCTATTGAGTTTCTTTTTTTTCTGATTATTATTTAGCTGATGATTGAATAATCAAGCACTTTAATTTAAATCCCAGCATTATATGTGAATAAAATAAAATAGGCCAGCGTGGACAAGTCTTTTGATATGTGGAAGAAAGAACAAAGTTAGAAAATTCAACAAGAACTTTGAACATTTCATTTTTAATGTATTACACCCCCGGTACCTCTAAAATGATAATATCGACGCTGTTATTGGAAAACAAAATAACTGACACAATTTGCGAAATCAATTTTATTCAATTTTCATAAAGTCTAATTCAAGCTGCATCTTTATGTGTTACTAAAGTTTCGATATCATCATTTATCAAAAAGTTATACTTTAATTAATCCTGCAAGTCGCCAAATATAGAAAAATAATCATACATGAATTATTATTAAGTTAACAGTAGCAATTACTCAGCTAACTGGGCTATAAATAATAGTATAACATTCCAGCGGTATCGCAGGGGTCTCATATTGTGGAAGTGGACCTGCGTGAATTTCAAGAGGAGGACTGGGGAGAAACTGCACAGGACAAAACAAAATGGCGACTTCTCTTATCGGAGGCCAAGACACACTTCGGATCGCTGAGCCATAGGTGTAATTAAGTTAGTAATTTAATGGCTTCATATCGCATTAACTCATCCCACAGCTACACAAAAGCGCCATATTTGGTACAAATTAACAACCAATTGTATATGCAGCCGCCAATTCATCACAAACATGCATGCATCATTCACAATACAATACAAATAACAAATGATTTTTATGAAACAAATTGGTTAGGTGTTACTTCCTAGTCTTCCGACTTTATGCATTATAAGTTTTATACAGAGTGTTTCAATTTATAGCAGAATTTTTAAAAATAGAAGTGTATTTTTGACAGCTTTATAAAGTAGTATTTTTAAACGCAAATAAAAAATTACTGACAAAATACAGAACTTAAATCGGGCATCGGGCTTTGGATGTAATTATACATCTTTCAGTCACAGAGCCGCTACGAAGCCCCCCCCTCCCCCTACGCGAGACGCCTCCAGGTCGGTAAGCTCTGGTTAATTTTTTGTGCAAAAATTGATAGGTGATTATTTAATTTGATTTGTAATTAGTAATATTCCCTTTTTAAAGAATATTTTTATTTTTTACAATAGGCCAGAACTAGCTAGCAATTATATAATGTAAGATTATGTAGTCTTTTACAGTAAAACGCTTAAAATAAATTATGACCTGTATGTTAACCAAAGTATATCAATAAATAAACCATGAACATTAGAAAAACGGAAGGACTCCTCTGCTCTTTTTCCCTTTTTAAATTGTTTTTTGCTCTGTAATGGGACTTTACAGGCTCATTAACATTTATCAAGATAATATTTATATCGTCCTAAAGTTTCAAATATTTACCGTAAACACTTTATTAAGTACTTTATTTCAAAATGAGTGCGAAAGTGGTTTTACTTTTTTATCTGCGATAACTCATTTGCTTGATTGCGAACATATTTTATCATCTAAAAATAGGAAGTTTTACAAAAATAATAATGGAAGGTACCTATTATTATAATACCTTCATTATGGAGCCATTCGGAAGTGTTAGGAAAAACCAATTCAGCGTTTTAATAAGAATAATAACCATAATTGCATAGTGGTAAGGTCGCAATTTGTTGTGACTAGCGCGCGTTTGCAACTTCACTCGGATTGATCTATACATTAGCCAAGCTAAAGCCAAAATATTACAAGTGTTACACTCACTATTGAATTTTTTTCTTTAGTTACATTTTGTAAATCTGGTCCATTTTACAAAAACAGAATATTACTAAAATGTTAGCGGCTGCTAAATCTTGGTTTTTTTTTTCATTTTTAACTGACTTCAAAAAAAGAAGGAGGTTCTCAATTCGTATTAAGTAAGTTTTTCAAATAGTTAAATGATAATTTTAATTTATTTTTAATAGATTTTGCAATATTTACGAGGTTTCAACTCGTCTCGCTTATGCTTTTCAGGTTTTGTACACGCTGTCAAATCTGTCATCCATCACAAAAGTATTTTTTGATGATACGGCTTTTACAGACATTCAAACAATTAGGTAGTTTCTTCATATATATAATAAATAACAATAATAGATACAATTGCATTGTATATTTTGATAATTGAGAATATCCGAGAAGCTACTGGTTTTGATAAGTTCAAGGATTTGTGATTTATTAATTTTTAAATTGAAGCGAGATATGTACTCACTTATTCAAATATTAATTCTTGCCATTAAAAAAACGTAAACAAATATTGTATGGGCTTAAATAACCAGAAACAAAATTTTATTTAGGTATGCTGGTACATACACTCATTTGTCTTACAGGAAGAATCGAACCCACACCGACCTTTGCCCAAGTCGAATATTTGATTGCTGATATATACTCAACGAAAAAGTTCTTCTGTCATTATTTCGTTACTAGACGATCGCCTCGCGGTTTCACCCGTGTTGTTCCCGTTCCCGTTGGAATTCCGGGATAAAATATAGCCTATGTCACTCCCTGTAAAGTAAGCTTCCTAACGGTGAAAGAATTTTTCAAATCGGTCCATTAGTTTTGGAGCCTATTCAATACAAACAAACAATCAAATTTTTCCTCTTTATTGTTTATAGTTTATTTGCCACGATTTTCAAAAACCAATTACACTAGTTACATAGGGTGAAAAAGCATCATTTATCTAGTCTAAATTAAAATTATTATAAAAATTGTAAAACATTTAAAAAAATAAATCCATATTGAATAATAAACATTCAAAATTATATAGTATTCGAACAATGAGGCAAATAAATAAATTAATTGAAATAATAAATAACATGCTCATAATGTTAACATGATTATTACAAATTTAAAAAATAATTTCAAAAACAAACAGGCATCCTTTCAGTCTTTCTTCAGTCATTTATAATATTAGTACATAAATCAAATCAAATCAAAAACTCTTTATTTCCATAAATACAATAAATGTACACTTAGAAAAGGTCAAAATATAAAACTAAACACTGACACGGAAATAAAGTGATATTTTTTTTATTTCTGTCGCTTCGGTATTCGGTAAAGTAAAGAAGCGACGAAGAAACCTTTATTCTTTTAGCCTGTTAGTTGTTATTTTTCGAGTTGGAGCAAAACCCGTCCCAAGCTTTTTTATCCTCTAGATAATCTGATATTTTATAGTATACCTTTTTGCACAGCAAGGTTTTAACAATTTGTTTGAATTTATTTACTGATAATTTTTGCAACTCACTAGGAGTTTTGTTGTAGAAGCGTATACATTGCCCTCTAAATGATGTGTAGCCTAGTTGTGGGCACAGTGAGCTTATGTTTGTTTCTGGTATTCCAATTATGTTTATCGCTATTTTTAGGGAATATACAAGCAGTACCTACATTGAAAAATATTAAAAAAAACTCATTCCCCGCTATCTCATTTCTTTTTAGCAAAATCAGGGGGTAACGGCCTAAAAAATGTGATAAAGAACACTCCCGGAATTCAGACGAGTGTTTTCATACCTCATTCAACAAAATCGCTTCAGCCGTTTTGTTGTTTTGAGACAATAATGTATCCCTGCCAACTACATCCCTACATACCAAACTCGAACAGAATCTATGTGCAGTGGCTGTTTAAATGTAATAGTTTGTTTGTAAACATGTAATATAAAAACTGTTGGTCTTTAAATAAATAAATAAAAATAAATTTATTCGGAAGTATTATAAGCACCTATTTAACGGGTATTAATCACGTTAATTTACCTATTTTTCCCGACGTTTCAACAGGTTTACACAATATCGTGGTCACGGTATGAGTACTGGGTCTGGACTGGTAAAAAAACGCAGTTAAATAGCACTAATAATATGTATTTTTTTAATCCGGGTCTATATTTTATTATTTCTATTTAATCTATGTCTCTAATTTTAATCGTCATAAAGCTAATAATAATTAGTTCAGATCGTGTAGGTTTAAGAATATTGATTGATCCAGAAGATTTGAACCACACCCATCGCAGTTAAATATTTGCCCGCTGCGTCATAGGACGTCATAGGCTTAAATTAAATTAGATAAATTATGTAGATTATAATGACATTATCACAGTCTATATTATTACAAACTTGTGCATTCCTAGCGCAGCATCCGTGATCTCATCACTCTGAGAGGAATGTACAGGCAGCGACATTTGGTATATCACACTTTACACTATACCTCATCATCATCATCAGCCTATAAACATTAAAAGATGGGCTTGGTAGGCCAGCACAGGTCGCACTTTTGTGATTTTTAAAATCACCTGAGACTTAGAAAATAGGGTTTAAAATTCTGAAAAAATTATACTAATAAGGATCTAATCTGGTCAAAGTCACATTCAGTTACAAGATCTAATGAACTTCACTCGATAGGAAAAAATCCCAAAGTTCCCTTTTTCTAATGTTTTTTCAATATTATGACTAGCGAACTACAGATATGTTACTTTTTTATACTTAACTAAAGACACTTAGTATTTCTAAACAAATTCGCAGATTTTGACTTGATAAAATGATTTTCTTAATCACCATGTTTAAATAACTACAAAAAACACGAGCGCGGCGGCTTGGCAGGCGCGCGTTTTCCCATACGCCTCCCAAAACAGGAATATTTGGCCTTAAGCATTAAACCGTTGTTGAATCTTCAAGAGATGAAAAAAGTGCACTGTTGCTGCTGCTACCATCCAATTCGCGATCACGGTATGGTAAGGCACATCATTACGGCTCAAACATTAGCAGTTGAAACGATAGGGTGCACGTTCACAGGCCGGCATCGGACAATCCGCTGACAAGTGCCTCCACGGATCGGCAATCCGAATGACATAATTCGCATTAATCCTCTACCTCCCTGAACACTAGCGTCGCCACATATTTTATCTTATTATTACGTCGAAGAGAGGAAATTCCAAAAATTACGTTGGGCAATTTGTGATACCTATTATAAGCATTTTTTTAACGCCTCTATAATAGTTTTATTTTGTATACCCCTATACCACCAACCCCTATTTTTAATAGCCATTTTAGTAATTTAATCATTTTTCATATTAATATAGAAAATGAATACCTATTCACGCGTGAACGGCTGGATCGATTTTGCTAATTATTTTTTTGTTGTGTTTGTTATAGTCAGGAGAAGGTTCTTATGAAAGAAAAAATTGGGAAAGTTGGAAACATAAATTTTCACGCGGGCGAAACCGCGGAGCGCAGCTAGTATTTGTATAATATGTGATTGTATTCTGTTTTGTGTGCGAAAAAAAAAATATTAATAAGCTAAGCGAGACTTTAGACCTCAGAGCATTTAGAAATGCTCTAAGCTTTAGACAGATAGATTACACTGCAAGTGTAAAACAGAATAAGTTTTCGCTTGACGTCATATTATTGCATTAGAGTTTTCTATCATCTCCGTAGGTGTTTATCTATCTGGGCTCGTTTTCACATAAATTCCGTATTTAATTGTGTCGCCGCCATATCCGGACGTCATAAAGAGAAACATCGTTAAATACCTATAATATTGAGTAATAGGAAAATGGGTATAAAATACTTATCATGTTATTATTTTACTATTAACATCCTTATTGTATTTTGTAATTCAAATAGGCATCAATCAATATGACAGCCTCGTTGGTTACACGGTCAGTTTCTTCAACTGCGATACTGAGGTCCTGGGTTCAAGTCCCGGGTCAGCCCAATATTTGTTTTTGGGGTTTTTATAAAAAAAAACACAGTAGCAACCCGGACGGTAAACACCGTGCCTCGGAAAGCACGTTAAGCCGTTGGTCGTGCGCCTGACCTCGCCTCGGTTGTGACGGTCTACCGTCCCATCGAATTATGAGAGTGAGGGAATAGAGAGTGCACCTATTTTTGCGCACACACTTGTGCACTGAATATGATTGTAAATTTTGTATTTTATTCAGAAAAACCCCGATGCTGCTCCCCCAAAATCACTTTTGTCCCAACGGCAATGGGACGGGCCTCTGTGTGAGTTGACACGGAACTGTTTGTTACAAACGTGCTCCAGCTCTGCAGATCGTGCCCGCCTCCTGGCCGTTTCTAAATGGGAGTCAGGACATTGGTTGCAAGCATTTCCTTCATATAACACTGGTACTTTATTGGATCCCGTAACTTTCCGTATCGCAACATGTCTCCGGTTGGGTGCAAGGTGTTGCGCGCCTCATCAATGCCAGTGCGGTACTGCTGTCGAACAGCTTGGTCATCACGGATTATCGTGCACTAGGGCCGCTGGTCGGATATCTCGCCACGCTAGCCTTAACGACATCATCCGGCGGGCCTTTGTCACCGTTAACGTACCAGCTATTCTCGAACCGAATGGTCTGTTGCGTGACGATGGTAAGAGGCCCGACGGTATGACACTAGTCCCATGGGAGTTGGGGAGGCCCATTGTGTGGGACGCTACATGCGTCGACACACTTGCGCCTTCCCATCTTCCGAGGACATCCGTGAGGGCGGGTGCGGCGGCAGATTTGGCCGAAGATCTCAAGAGGCGCAAATATGCAGGTCTCGACAGAGCCTACACATTTGCTCCCCTTGGAGTCGAGACCCTAGGTCCGTGGGGTACCGAGGCTCTTCGGGTTTTCAAAAAACTATCTGAGCGTCTGGTCGAAGCGACGCGTGACCCGAGAGCTGGTGAGTATCTGGCACAGCGTATCAGCATTGCCATACAGCGTGGCAATGCAGCCAGCGTCTTGGGGACGCTTCCGACTGGTGTTGATATGGATCAGTTGAGCTATCTGTAGACTGTTTGCAACAGTCGGCAGTTAGCTCAATTGTTTCAATTGTAAATACTAGTATAATTTTCTTTGTGAATAAACTTGGAAGTTCAGAAAAATATTTTTTGGTTCTCGCTATTTAACAGATTTTATATTGATTCTAACTGCGCCCCGCGGCCTCGCACAGTAGCCTATGTTTTATTCCAGGCCTAGAATTATCTGTATGCAAAATTTCAGCCCGATCCATTCAGCAGTTTTGGCGTGAAGAAGTAACAAACATACATCCATCTATCCATCTATCCAAACTTTCGCATTTATTGTATTAGTGTGATTCATTACCATTATTGGTTGACCAATAATTATAATTATTGGTCAACCAATAAATATTTAATCAAATAATAAAACATTTTATTGATCGTACTGCATAAGTCTGTACGAAGTAGGGTTAACAGAATACCAATAACTTTTTCTTTACATTATTGCAACTTTAATAAGAAAATCCGTAATAAAATAAGCATCGATGTCTTTTTTGTTTTCTTAACTCTCACGGTTTTGATTAGCACATCCACCCACATCCATCTTAAAAACCATTATGATATACCATTATATTTTGACGACCTCTGTGGCGCAGCGGGCGAAGGTCTGCCTGCGACGCAGGAGGTTGCGGGTTCGATTCCCGCCTCGGGACAAATGTTTGTACGATCTGCAGACATTTGTCCAGGGCGTTCTGGATGTTTTCTATGTATAATAAAAAATATCTATCTATGTAGTGTATTGTATTATGTATATCAGTTATCTAGTACCCATAACACAAGCTCTGCTTACCTTGGGGCTAGATAATGCTGTGTGAATTGTTCAGCATTATTTATTTATATCAAATTAAAACCCTCTGTCCTATAAGTTTACCACTATTAGAACAAAGAGTGAAGCCGTGGCGACTATAGGCGCTCTATAGTACTCTTGTCAAAATAACGTTAGCGTCATTGTAGAGTAATCATCGGAAAAACTATTAGATTATAACTAGTGTAGGTACTTAGAAGTGACATCTATATATATCTATATATTATCTATATATATAAAAGAGAAGAGAAAACTGAGTCATCAAGAGATCTCTGAAACTACAAGAGCTACGAAGCTGAAATTTTGAGGTTCCTTTCAGGACCAACGTCCTAAGCACCCGCTAAGAACGGATTTTTGGAAATTCGTATTCTAAGGGGGTCAAAGGTCATTTTTAATAGATAGGTACGTGTTTCAGTGTGTTTTGAAATACTGACCCTAAAGGTCAATGGTGTGGAGTCAAGGCGACTCACTGATTATCACGAAATCTCAGGAACTAGAAGAGCTACGAGGCTGAAATTTTGAATGCAGGTTTCATTTAAGACGTAAGCACACGCTAAGAACGGATTTTGGAAATTTGTTTTGTAAGGGGGTCAAAGGTCATTTTTATAATTCATTCAGAACCGTAACTGTTGGCCCGTCACAATTTGTAACGTAGGATGATGTCTCAATATAAATAGACACGTATTTCAGGTTTTTTTTTAGATTCGCGCTCTAATGGTTAATGGTGTGGAGTCATAGTTAGGTCACTCACTGACTTATCAAGAAAATCTTAAAAAGACATCTAGAAAAGCTACGAGGCTGAAATTTTGCATGAAAATTTAGTTTAGGACGTAAGCACCTGCTAAGAACAGTTTTTTGACGTGACAACGTCTTATAATTCGATAGAGCCGGCTGCACGCACGAAAATAACGTCATGCGGCGTTACCTCGCTCTGAGGCGTTCCATGTAAGGCTTGAAGTGCAAGCGAGAGCGCTCGACATCCGTCTCTCTCCTACTTGAGTGAGCGATGCGTCTGCGTGGACAGATGCTATACTATAGTACATTTACATGTTTTGATCGAGTATCAAATGCTACCATTCCATCAGTATTTTCTTAAGACGTTGTCACGTTCAACTATCGTCAGTCAACCGACTTTACAGACAACCAATTTTTTTTAGAAATTCACATTCTTGCGTTATATTAAGTTCCTACCTCAACTTCTATCTGCGGCTTCAACCGCGTGGTAGTCGGGTTATATTACTCGGATGTACATTAGTACTACTACAAAAGTCCACGCGAATGAAATCGCGGCGGGTCAGCTAGTGTATATAAATAACGGTTCAAATATACAACATAATTTTTGTAAACGACTCGATATTTTTAGCAGTTCAACTAACAGATTATAATATCAATAAAGTAGTGTGTCAGTCTGTCTCGCGACCTCGGGAGCAGAGCTTGCTTTAAGTAGGGATAGCAAAATAATTGGCAATTCCTTTCATACTAATAATCAAAAAATCAAAAAACCTTTCCTCCAATTCCTACAATATTGTTACTCTAGACTCTGCCCTTTGTACGCATTTTTTGTATTTAAAATTGGCCTATATGTTATTCCAGGACCATCTCTTTATGTGTGCAAAGTTTCAGCGCGATCCATTCAGTAGTTCTGACGTTGTATTCGGCCAAACATTTTCACAACGCCAACGGCACAAACTATAGCCTTTATAATTTTAGTACATCGATCAAGTATGCGGCCTTGCGGCCTCCCCCGTAGATACCTAGAACCTTACAAGAATGACACTCAAAAGTGTCCACGTTTTGTTTTGACGCAGACAGTTTGCGCAGAGCCTGTCAAGTTTTTTGCATGCGGAACAAGAGATTAGTGGAGTCGAATTTATTTTATTTTATTTTGTAAGTAGGTAGGAAGGTACCTAAAAATAATTTATACACTGTTTATTTTTATAAGGAATAAAAAATCAACAGAATTCAGGTAAAGATAACGAATCATTTATTGATACAACTATAAATTAACGACGCGAAATGAAATTGAGGGCGGGTCAGCTAGTTATTTTATAAACCTCAACCAGTTATTTTAAATGTCTTTTCATGAAAAAAAAAAATCACTTACAACTTACCACAAATAAATACAAAAAAAAATTAGAAACAATAGCCGCTCCATTCATCAACTTAGAACAAAATAAATATTTTACATAGGCAAACCCAACAACTATATTTAATGCTGATTTCTCAAATATATAAGGCTCAATTGGCCCATATCACAATATGCAGGTAAAAATTACATTTGAACTTACTGAAAATAAGAAATTCCATCCTTTTTCTGTTGCTTGTTCGGTCGATTATTGCATTTTTTATACGAGCACTTGACCATGCTTTCGGTCCGAGAGCTAAAATGACACTAGTTGAAAAGGTATCCCAAAATGCCAAATGGGATACCTTTTGATACTGACGTTTTCAGGGCGCGCATTGTGCATCTAAGGGGGGCCGGCCGGAAATTTTTGATCGATGTTTTAGTAGGATAATTAACCTGAATCTGAACACGAATGAACGTTACCATTTCCCGCTTAGCGGCTAAACGAATCTTAGGGAAATTTAACAAGCATAGTAGTAGATGATATTCTGGAAAAGACTATTTTTTATCCCAACAAACGCGAAAGTAATGTCTTCGAATAGATCCGAAACTTTTTGCATCAAAAAATAACTTTGATTACAAAAAAAATTACAATCAATTAATAGAAATAAATTAGAACAAGTCTTTACAATTGAAACTAATCAATACCAGTCGGAAGCGTCCCCAAGACGCTGGCTGCATTGCCCCGCCGCGCTTAAAAACTCGAAGAGCCTCGGTACCCCACGGACCTAGGGTCTCCACTCGAAGGGGAGCAAATGTGTAGGCTCTGTCGAGACCTGCATATTTGCGCCTCTTGAGATCCTCGGCCAAATCTGACGCCGCACCCGCCCTCACGGATGTCCTCGGAAGATAGTAAGGCGCAACTGTAAGATAACTGATTTCTCCGATATCCTCGAATAAGGTTGACTCGAGTCCGTGGGACATTTTGGGAACCTGTATTAGAACATCATCAACCACTTGAGTCACCACTGTAGGTAATCTTGAATTGAATTGGACATCAAAATTTAACTGCGGCTGATCGCAATGTAGCGTGACCCGAGAGCTGGTGAGTATCTGGCGGAGCGCATCAGCATTGCCCAGCGGGGCAATGCAGTCAGCGTAGCGGGGACGCGACGACTGGTATTGATATGGATCAGATGAGCTACCTGTAGATTACTTGCAACAGTCTTCAGTTAGCTCAATTGTAAATACTAGTTCCAATTTGTTTCTATTATTTCATTGTAATTTTCTTTGTTCATAAAGGCATATGTTTCTACTAAAATTACAATCATTATATTTTCTATACAAAAGACTTTAACGCGCTCTTCGGGTTGATCTGTTCCGTAGTTTCCGAGATCCTAGGTATCATAAATTCAGATTTCACAAACTTTCGGCTTTATAATATTAGTAGGAATGTTTTCAAATTGTCCGGCTGCCGAGGCGCGCAAGAATCGACTGCTCCAACTCATCAAGTGGATGTCTAGAGAACTGACTCAAAGAACCTACCACAGGAAGTGCAGCAGCCTCCACAGGTGTATTCTTCAACACCTGGAGGTGCACCTGTGATCACCAATCTGTCTGTCTAGCGTGGTGATCATAGCAAAACCCTCACTTATTTGGGGAAGGCATGACCAACTGTGGATGTATGTACCCAACTTCATAACTAATTACTAATTAAACTTTTTAAACTTTCGCGATTTGTTAACATAGTTAACGATCGCTGTAACGCGGTAGAAACGTAGGGGAAATAAAACAAAAGGTACGCGATAAATACCCGATAAAATTATTAACTATAATTACTAATTAATACTTCATAACTAATTAATACTTCATAACTAATTATTGATTAATGCCTCGTTGGCCAAGCGGTCATCTTAATCAACCGCAGATTATGAGGTCCCGGTTTGAAATCCCGGGTCGGGAAAAAAGTTTGTTACTTATTGGGATTTTTCGAACAAGAAAAATTCACAGTAGCACTTGTGTTTGCGCACACACTCGTGCACTATAAAATGTCCTGCGCATCTGGCTAGTCTCCTTTGAGCCTGGCCGCCGTGGTCGAAATTCGGCTAGGAAGACATCACTAATTAATAAATAAATAAATATAAATAAATAAATAATGCTGGACAATTCACACAGCATTATCTAGCCCCAAGGTAAGCAGAGCTTGTGTTATGGGTACTAGATAACTGATATACTTAATACAATACACTAAATTGATAGATATTTTTTATTATAATACATAGAAAACATCCAGAACGCCCTGGACAAATATCTACAGATCGTACAAACATTTGTCCCGAGGCGGGAATCGAACCCGCAACCTTCTGCGTCGCAGGCAGACCTTCGCCCGCTGCGCCACAGAGGTCGTCAATACTACTACTAATAGCTTTTTACTTATAGCTAGAACCTTTGTGAGAGACAAATAAACGTTTTTATTTATTTATGTGTGATTATGTGTGTTTTTGTTTTGCCATCGGTACGCACGATGCGTTCCCGATGACTGCAATATAATGCGTTCGCTTACAAATGTCATAAAACATTGAAGACAGAGGTCTGGGTGCCACAGAATTGATAGGATAGAAGGGCCAGTCAGTACTTTATTTACTTATATTTCACGTTTACGTTTTACTTTTATTACTGTGTCATTGAAATGCTGTGTCTCTAGAAGTCGAGACTCAAACCATATAATATTTATTCACAGTCATCTATCTTCTAGATTCGATTCCCGCTTTGGGACAAATGTTTGTAGGACCTGCAAATATTTTTTCCGGGTGTTCTGAGTATTTTATGTACAGTAAAAATATATATCTGTGTAGTGTATCGTTTTAAGTAAGTACATCAGTCATCTAGTACCCCTCTCAACCGTACCCTCTCTACATCGTACCGCTCTGCTTGGCTTGGGGCTAGATGATGCTGTGTGGATTGTGCAGGATTATTTATTATTATCATTTAATGTATTTTAAAACTAAAAGAAAATTATGTCAGTATTTACAATTGAAACAATTGAGCTAACTGCTGACTGTTGCAAACAGTCTACAGATAGCTCAACTGATCCATATCAACACCAGTCGGAAGCGTCCCCAAGACGCATTGCCACGCTGTATGGCAATGCTGATGCGCTGCGCCAGATACTCACCAGCTCTCGGGTCACGCGTCGCTTCGACCAGACGCTCAGATAATTTTATGAAAACCCGAAGAGCCTCGGCACCCCACGGACCTAGGGCACGGTAATATTATCCAACAGTATTTGGACTCGGCCGTATCTTTGAAATAAATGCCTACAGCCGCGCGGTAGGTAAACATGCGATAGGGCTGCCCGCCTCCACCATTTTAATTACATTTGCCTACTTTGTGTTTCCATTTAGTTTTGTGATTGTAAATATAGGAAGGTACTTTTTTTATATAAACAAATAAAATACTTTGTGAATTGAATGGGAAGTGTTCAATAAAAATGCGTGTTGTTTTTTGATTGGTAGATTTAATTAAAAAACCTGTTTATGTTTGAATAACAAATCGGTCTTATAAATTTGCGACCGAAAAATATTTGCGCCTCGACTGAGACGTACCTACAAAATGCTTTATTATTAAATTTTAGGAGATTTTTTTGGAGAAAAAGGAATATCTTTTACTTGGTTATAGATACCTGCAGCTACTTTATAAAATATGTACCTGAACTTATTTTTAGAGAAAAAATCGCGCGGTTATTGTTTAAAAAACATCACACCATCCGTTCGTCACTGCGGCACAGCCGCGACTGTCTGCATGCTGAGCGCATGCCGAGATCGAGGCGCGTAGGTATAGCTCGCGTTTCGCCCGTTTGTATGAAGTCGGATTACTTATAGGATAATATTACCTTGCCTAGGGTCTCGACTCCAAGGGGAGCAAATGTGTAGGCTCTGTCGAGAACTGCATATTTGCGCCTCTTGAGATCTTCGGCCAAATCAGCCGTCGTACCCGTTTATTATTATTATTTATTATCTAGTAGGTACCTACCCAATTACATTGAGATAAAAAAAATACTGTGTCTTTAGAAGTCTAGACTCTTCCCATTTAATTTTTATTCACCGTTATCTAGTAGGTACTCGTAACAGAAGCTCTGCTTTGCTTCTGGGCTAGATGATCCGGCGTGTTTGGTCCAGCATTTTGTTTATTATTTATTTTTCTTGCCACCTTAAACTAGCTAAGTAAACAATAATATTTAAACCATCGCGATAGCATTAGGGCGGTTGTACGTTGTACCTTTTATTAAATTATATAATTAATGTGGTTATATATTTTATCAATTAAAGCTTAGAACACTATAAATATCGTGAATACGATGATTTTTACGGGGTTTTCAATAGAAAACGTTCCATTCCAAAATCCAGGCAGATATTCTTCGAAAACTATTAAAAATCGCCCCCCACTCCAGCAAATCAATTTAGATGTATCGTATCGAGAGCGTATCACTAGTACTTTTTTTAATTAGTAAAAAGATTTTAATTTCCATTATCACTCATTCTACACTTTTATTTTATTCGTTACCAAAATGGGTACCCGTAGACTGTTTGGAACAGTCTGCAGCTAGCTCAATTGTTTCAATTGTAAAATACTAGTATAATTTTCGTTGTGAATAAAGGCATTTATTTTAAAATGGGTAACGAATAAAAAATTTACCAACGAGTGGCGAAAATAGTGTTAGTGATACATTCACTAATAGATCTTAATCGATCAGCAGCTCTCGTCAGAGCAGCAGAAATACAGCAAGACGCACCTTTAGACATTCGCCTGCAATAATAATAATTATGCTGGACAATCCACATAGCATCATCTAGCCCCAATAGATAGTTATATCGCACTAGACGATCGCCTCGCGGTTTCACCCGCGTAGTTCCCGTTCCCGTGGGAATTCCGGGATAAAATATAGCCTATGTCACTCCCTGAAAAGTAAGCTCCCTAACTGTGAAAGAATTTTTGAAATCGGTCCAGTAGTTTCGGAGCCTATTCAATACAAACAAACAAACAAACCTTTCCTCTTTATAATATTAGTTTAAATAAAAATGCCTACAGCCCTATCTGTACACTGGCCTTCTCTACACAGATACCCTACATAGATTCGCAGTGAATCTCCGCGGTTGATTTGTGCGTGAGACTGTTTGGTTAGATTGACTTGCACTAGCGCTGTCCCGCGATCTCAGTCGTGGTAGCACCTACATTGGCCCAGGAGAACGATTGGATCGGATCTTTTTGAACTACTAGCCACGGCTTTGGTTAGAAAATTTCAAAATTGTTAATATATATAAATTAATTAATTAGTTAGGCCATTTATTATCATTGAATAAATTATAGCTAGATACATTTCAAAATTAAATATAAATTATTAAACATTATTATAAATTAGATATTGAGCATTATTAGATTTAGATATTTTCATTATTCGATGATCTCTGTCCGAGTAAAGGCCTCCTCCAGACTGTGCCATTTTTTTCTGTCCGTCGCTAAAGTTTGCAACTCTTTTCCAGCTATTTCTAAAATTTCGTCCACCCTATTTCGAGAGGTCGTCCTCTTTTTCTTTTACCGGATGGTCCTTGCCAATTTATATTGTGGTGGCAAAATAAATTATAAGTCTGTGTCTAAAATATATATGCTTTTTAGGGGTTTTAGTGGGTATTACGTCCTTCTCAGGATGTCGAGTCCCATATAATTCTAGTCCCCACTAGACCAGTTAGTCGTAAACGAATTTCCTCGCCGAATTAAAAAAAGTTAAGAAAGAAAGAAAGAAAATTAATTTATTAGTTCACTAGAAAGCTTGCAACTATTACAATACTTAAACTTACTTATGAATATTACAATAACAATAATAAAATAATAGTACCTAACAGTAGCAAGCAATGCAGCGAACCAAAAGGTCCTATCCACAGAAATCTGAATAACAAGGCACTAGAAATCGTAAGCGCGCGTGACCTTGTCGCCGCTCAGGTGACTCTCACGCCACCAGTGCGTTCGTTGCTGTTCAGTTGCTCTCGAAACGTGCGTGTGTAAAAATGGTGTGTTGCAGCATTTCCCATTGCGGAAATTCTTCCACAAGTTGTAATTATATTAATAAAGGAATAACTTTTCATCGGTAAGTATTGTTTTTTCTAAATAATGCCGTTTTTCCTTAAAATTATAGAATCTTTAAAAGTAATACGAACGTCACAGTCGACCGTTCTTATTATCACGTTTAACTATACATTGCCTCTTATTTTTGTCAACATCGGGCAGGTACCTCATTACAAAAAGCAATGTACTGCACAGTGAACGATAACGTTGCGCGCTCGATTTCCTATCGTGGTACGGCCGCAGAACTCGGTCGCGAGCTAGTGTTGTGACACGGTTATATTACCTTGGTTGTGATTTGTAAAACAACTTTGCATAATTTAACATAGTATTTTAGGAATACGATACCTACGCTACCGGATGCCTTACATTGCAAACGCTGGCTGAACCCTACGAGATAGATCAGAATAATGTACTACAGTATTTTACAACTTAAAAAGGTCTACAAAAAAAGTCTACGATAGTATATGTCTATCTCTTAGGGATAACCCACAATAACCATTTTTTATCCTTTACTTTTTACGAGAAATAATGGCTTATTTACGAGGCGATTTTAAGCAGTACAGCATTAATCCTTATCCAATTAAGTAACTTAGATACATTGTGCATTTAATATAGATTAATATTGCCCTTTACAGCATGTAATTTGAATGAATATTTTCGAAGATATTACAGATTTAAAATGACAGGGACATAGCGATTGCGGTATCGGCCGGAGTACCAATTCTGCAGTAGGTATATTTAGTATAAGCATTGCACCCGTGCGAAGCCGGGGCGGGTCGCTAGTTAATAATAAATGAATATTGAAGTACAAACTATATTTTTATTTTATTAGTACAATGTCCTAGTCATAGAATAACAGTACGATAGGTACGTGACCTGATATTTCGTGCCCAGCACTAGGGTAGATTACATTAAAATGACGTCATAACGACAACAAATGCAAACTTGTCACTAATGTGTGAGTAAGCGAACGTATGCAACTACGCATAAGGCTTAATTTGGTTTGCACTGCATTTTTGGATGGGCGTAGCCGTAATTCCGTAGTTATTGTCTGTGTATGTAGTGGTAAGGTAGTAGAGGGGGCGAGCCGGCGACACGCATTCCCGATAGATCGGATGGTACTCAGCATTTCTAGTGCCTTGTTATTCAGATTTCTGTGGTCCTATCCAAGTTACAGTGTCAGTAAATTACTAATAAGTAACCCTGTATAGATTTTATTTCTGGATCTGGTTTAAATATAAAGTAGCCCGTTAATTGAGTTAGATGTTGTTTTACAGGTAGGTACGCGAATTGCATCTTGATCTGTTCAGTAGTTTTGGAGGTCACAGGTAACCAATAAAATATTCAAATTATTGCAATAGAAAAGAATGGAATAGAATAGAAAAGCATTTATTTTTCGACACATAATATAAAACATACAAAAACCAAACAAAGAATAAGGAGCTAAATTAAAAACAAATTTTTGACCGTCAAATCCAGCTATGACCCTGTGCCGAAATAGGCTTTGGCTCAGCATGTGCTGAGCGATCGCCGCTCAGCGCTGTTTTTCAGCCAAAAACCTTTGTGTTGGCGTTACGGACTAGTCGCGGTGACAAGCTTTTAAAACAAACAAAAACAATATTAAATAGTATGTAAAACATAGGTAAATAAAAGAGGTAAACACCCCGCTGTGGGTAGATAGGTCTCAGATAATAATGGTATAAATAATTATATGGGTAAATAGTAATAAATATAATAAAAGGACGAAAAATAGGTGTGGTTATACATTATTTTACGTAAATGGCGTAATTTGATAAAGGTACCAGGCAGACACAGATAACGCACCTTAAACTTTTTTTAAAAAGTAAGTATTAAAATGTGCATGTTTGAATATGTACCTGCAACATGTTCGTAATAAAAATATTAAGTTTCAGTATTTATACTTACTCAATGTAAGTATAAATACTGAAATGCACTTTTGAAGCCCAGAGAAGGTTTATTTTATATAAGTTAGTTAGATAATCGAGCTATTTATATTTACGTTGCCAAAAGTAATATTAGTAGGACCTCAGCTGTGTTGTACCGGCTGGTTGTGTGGTGCCGGCTTAGAAGTTGCACCACCCCAACTCTTCCCGCGGGTGTCGTAAAAGGCGACTAAGGGATATCCACCGGGGGCGGGCAGCAGCGCCCCCTGCAGAACAATTCCACCACCGAACTGCGATCCCCGACCCGCATGTCTAGCGTGGGGATTATGGGCATTACCCCCATGAGATATAAGTCATTAAGGCACGGAGAGGTCTGTGTCCGCAGTGGACTAATACAGGCTGTTGAGGTGAGGTCCTGAAAAGGAGTACCTAAAGAACGATGGCAGATGGTTTTAACCCTTAAATGATTTTTATGACAGTACCAGAATATCCCTTAAGGATTGCGCCCCTTCCAAGGTCACGCGCGCTTTTTTTCTGTCGGTCTTTTAGACCATGGACAAGTATTTTAGATTACATTCTAGTTCTCTCAGATCCAAGTAAAATACCAAAGTTATTGAGAAATGAGTCTCATTTTCTTCTAATACGATTCAAATTCGCCCTTTGTCCGCGGACCAATTGGTCTACTTGAAGCTTGAAGGCAGGAAGAACATGGAGGACCAATGAAACCTCTTGATACTCTTAAGTTTAAAGCCACAAAATACAAACATAATGTAATCAAATGGAACAAATAGGTACACAGTGCGTAAGCTAATTAAAGACATAATAAACAGCAAGGACTTAATGAAATTCCGTACTTTAGTATGCCAATACCAGATGAGGCATTATCATTAAGTCTTCCAAGTAGATTGACAGATCTAGGTCCATCTTGTAAATCTTGCAGCTACCTAGCTAACCTAGGTAATTTAAGATGAACTCATGAACAGGATGCTGTGGACTGGCTTTTGTGCGTGGCTTTGCTTGGGTAGTGAATAATGATGGATTCACTGCCTCGTTGGTCTAGCGGTCAGCTTGTGCAACCGCTGATAGTGTGGTCCTGAGTTCAAATCCCGGGTCGGGACATTAGTTGTTATTGCGGTTTATTTAGACCAAGAAAAATTCACAGTAGCAGCCCGGAGTCAGGAAGTTGGTGGTGTTACACCCCCGTGCCTCGGAAAGCATGTCAAGTCGTTGGTCCTGCGCTTGACCTCTACCCAGTCGTGTCGGTCTGCCGTCCCATCGGATTATGAGAGTGAGGGAATAGAGAGTGCACCTGTGATTGCGCGCACACTTGTGCATTATAATATGTATTGCGCATCTGGCTAGCCTCCGATGAGACTGGCTGCCGTGGAATTCGGTTAGGAGGACATTATTATTATTATTGGTTGCGGGTTCGATTCCCGCCTCGGGATAAATGTTTGTGCGATCTGCAAACATTTGTCCAGGGCGTTCTGGATGTTTTCTATGTATAATAAAAAATATCTATCTATGTGGTGTACTGTATTAAGTATATCAGTTATCTAGTACCAGTAACACAAGCTCTGCTTAGCTTGAGGCTAGATAATGCTGTGTGAATTGTTCAGCATTAATTAATTATTTATTTATTTATTTATTTATTAAAGCTGGAAACATCTTTAAACAGCACCATCTAGTCCCAAAGTAAAACAGTGTGTTCACCGGATCGATATCGGAGGGTTTTTTTTTTAAGCCCGAAGAGCCTCGGTACCCCACGGACCTAGGGTCTCGACTCCAAGGGGAGCAAATGTGCAGGCTCTGTCGAGACCTGCATATTTGCGCCTCTTGAGATCCTCGGCCAATCTGCCGCGGCACCCGCCCTCACGGATGTCCTCGGAAGATGGGAAGGCGCTTAGGTATATTGTATTGTATAATGACCTACTTACACAGTCATCTCATATAAAACTATCTCTACTTACTCAGGGGCTGTATGTATATGAAATGACCATTCAATTTATTTATACATCGATAAAGCAAACCAAGCACTACATGACATATCTCAGGCTGCGTTTTGGTTAACAGCAAAAGCGTGAGCTGAAGCGGGTTAAGACAGATTTCAATCAAACGTTTCCTGTCTTCGAAAATTCCTGAAAATCTGGAACTAAAGGACAAAGAACATGTAAGCACGCACGCCTCTGCCTCACATTGTCTTGACCGCGCGATGTTCGAGGCAAGAAATAAACAAAGGACTAGGTTCCGGCAAGTTCGCTTACCGTGTGCTGTCTGCTATTTTATGCTATCACTGTAAAATTTTAAAGATAAAGAGTTTAGGCCCATAGTTAAAAGCGCGGCCCATGTATGCTACCATAAATAGCTGGCATTATATGTTGAAAACTGACAAAAATACGCCCCCGCCCGCCCTCGCTCCGCTCCCCACTATAAACACAGCCTGATTTAATTTGAATTTAAATCGGTATACTTATTGAGTAGGAGCATCATGTTTTACGAGTCTTTAGCAATTTAATAGGTTCAGGCAATTAATGTGTGCCCTTTTCGTGTCCTATTTGTGCCTTACTTGAAGTTTCGTTGGCGTTTAGTGCGATGATGTTGGGAGTGAAGTTGATTGGCGCTCACCTTCAAGGTTTTTATTGGCGAAGATTTTATGACCATTCCTTTCCTTTCCTTTCTTTTGATTCCTCGTTTACCTACACTTTGCTGTGGTTCCCGACTTAGGATTTGCACCAGCCCAACTCTTCCCGCGGGTGTCGTAAGAGGCGACTAAGGAATATCCACTGAGGGCGGGCAGCAGCACCCCCTGCAGAAGAATTCTACCACCGAACTGCGATCCCCAACCCGGAGTGGAGATTATGCGCATTACCCCCATGAGATTAAAGCCAATAAGGCGCTTATCAGGGGGAGGCCTGCGTCCAGCAGTGGACCAATACAGACTGTTGAGGTTGAGGTTAGCTACACTAACGCGAATAGGGAGGCGATAACTAAGGAGTACTTAGTTCACAATGCGAAAAAAATTGTGAAAACAATCATAATCTCATGTTTTTTCGTGAACGTAGTTTGACATTTTTTGTGACCAAGTGGTCAGGCGGTCACGCCGACGGCCATAATTGCCAGCTAAGAAGGCTGCGGATTAAAATTATAAATCAATAAATAATGCTGGACAATTCACACAGCATTATCTAGCCCCAAGCTAAGCAGAGCTTGTGTTATGGCTACTGGATACCTGATAGACAGAATACATAGATAGATATTTTTTATTATACATAGAAAACATCCAGAACACCCTGAACAAATATTTGCAGAACGTACACACATTTGTCCTGAGGCGGGAATCGAACCCGCAACCTCCTGCGTCGCAGGCGCACCATCGCCCGCTGCGCCACATAGGTCGACCTGGACAGTTACATTTTGGCAAAGATTAATTTTTTAAATTATCCCTTAAGTTGTGCGTCCACCGTATTGGAATCGTAGCGTACGCAGCGTGGGTATTTACAAATGCCTGGCATCGGTATGGGCAGCAATCCAGGGCACGCTGAACCATAGAAATCAAATCTAAGCAACAGCGGTAAATCCTTCCGCTGCGTAAGCTCCGATTCCGATCCCGTTGATGCACAGCTATAGTGTGTGTTAACAAAATAATTAAACTATGAGATAGCAATTTATTTTTACACAGTGTTTTTAATATTTACTTTTGTGTAATTTTTGTGCGATTTCCAACCAATCATTTAGGAAGATGACGATCTGCGAAAGACTGCAGGCAGATTCTGGATGCGCAAGCTGAAGACAGGGCGCTATGGTGCTCATTAAGGGAGGCCTATGTCCAGCAGTGGACTAATATAGTTTGATGATGATGATGATGATTTAGGAAGGCGTTGAGGTTGTCTTGCCAACACTTTCGTGGCTGACTTCGCATTAAGTGGAAAGATTTGGTCCAGCCGTGGGACGAAATAGCCTAAGGAAAAAATTTTTTTTTTTAGTAATTGCTCCTCACCTTCGTGGAATCCTTCCTCCTCCCCGGGCGATGTAAGCATTCCTGGTTTTTCTCCTCCTTTCTTCCCTGGAGGTCATTGACTGCTGACAAATGCTGGATACAGCAAACTGAAGACTCGCTCATGAGCTATGGCCTCCCGCTTTAGAATACCTATCACAGCGATGACTCCCTTTAAGGTACTTATGACCTCTAAATACTGCTTTTCCGTTCCGTTATTCTGACCCTTTGTTTTAGTAGAGGGGTGAGGTATTTGACGTTAGTTACAAGACGTGATCGTTTCGTCTCCTTTTAGAATGGGATTTGTCTACACTTGCGAGCTTTAAAATGGAATCGCATCATCGCGAGTTGATCAAAACAATTTTTTTACAATTTATGTACAATGAACTATAGATTGTGGTACATCATTTGAAAGGTAATTTTGTTACCTTTTAAGTGATATCAAGAAGATTTAAAATTAATTAAATTGGCTACCTAAATTTCGGGAATTATTGCAATAGGTCGAAGTTGCATCTATCGGCTTCTATCGGCGCCGGAGCTGGATGAGCTGGATATCTCCCTCGTATCCGCTGTTTTAGCTCGTCCCACATATGCCAGATTGGGTTCAAGTCAGGAATAAGGGCTGGCCAGTCTAGTGTGGGAATGCCGACATGGAAGACGTCTGTCGGTACTGTCTAGTCACTGCTGCGGTGTGGCAGCGGACATTATCGTGCATTAAATCAAAATTTATCGTCGCCAATAAATCCTGCGTAAGGGAAAACATAACTTAACTCATAATTCACTGCAAAGAAATTGTAAAAATTAGTTTTGAGCAACCCTTGAAGCGATTCCAGTTTAAAGCTCGCAAGTGTAGATCCCTGTCATGATACAGCTGCTGTGCCAAATTGTATGGAAAATGGAGACCCCTCAGATCATTACAGAATGCTTGTACATTGATGTACGCCGCGGATAGGAATGTGATGCACGTATACAATGGGATGCTTTGTCTGCTATCTCGACTGACTGAAGGGAAATTTCGTAACAAGTGGACGAATTACGTGTAGAAATAGCAATTGCCATTGGTGAAAGGAACCATTTATTTTGCCGCTACGCAGCTACGGTTTAGTGGGAAAAACTTCGAAGAGTTAAGTAAAATTTATTGCATTAAGTACATGTAAATAAGGTGCATTTTATTGCATCAAATATATGTAAATAAGGTAGATATATGTACCTACCTTATCTACCTTAACTTTTATTCGGGCAGTTAAAAACATGAAACTGTATTGATATTCCAAAATAATATACTTCTATAATATCTTGTTTCTTCTGCCCTTTCTTCTAAGGTAAATCATTATTACCCTAATATATTGTATAAGTATAGATTTTAATTTTAAGTTAAATTGAGTTAGATATATGTAGACTTAAGTGGTTTGTCCTGTAAAGTTGTTTGAATAAATAAATTGAAATTGAAATATATTTGGTAGATAGGTGGTGGATGTTTAAGACACAATGTATTTCTACTGTTGCGGCGTGCAAAATCAGGGTACCTACAGTATCATTTAATTATATGTATAGTTAATAAATCAAATTGAAAACGAAGAGTTGATATGAAAAATCATTACAATATAATCGAATATTTAAAAGAAAATCAAGAGACGTTTACTTATATCTAAAAACATGTTTTTTCGTCATGAAATCGTTTAATGTTCCTTTTTTAACTTTTCCGCAACAGAAATATCATCGTGTTGAAATATCTTAATTCATTTTCGTACCTATTTCGTTCTGCGGTTTTGTGTTCTTTCGAGATACCGTTCTCCGGTATTTCGACTTCCGGTATACCGTAGTACAGTCATGCTAGCATGGAAGAAATATAGAAATTTTATTTTAATCATGCATGCTAACTTGTGGAAACATCGCAAGCGATTTTCTGGGAAAATAAATACCTTGTCTTTAATCATAAGTGCCTAATGTAGACCTAGCATACTGAAATAAACGTCTTTATTCAACCCGATTTGTTCAGTAGTTTAGAAGTCGTTCGTTGGTAACACACAAATTCGCTAAGGTAGTTTGCCGAAAGAGGCGAACCGAATTCCAAAGCTCAAAATTTGTTAAATATTTGAGTCGTCTAAGTGGTCCAAAATAGATCGACTAGTCTAAAAAGGAGGCGTTACGACTTTAGTTCCGTCAAATTAAAATGACGTTAGTAGTGACGACTCCTTTTTCCATTCTTTTTGTATGGGACTTGCGTAATACCCTGTCCACACGTAGAGGCGCTCGTAATTGAGGGCCATCTGACAAAGGCTGGATACAGCAAGCTAAGGACTCGCTAATGAGCTGGCCTCCCGCTTTAGAAGACCTATCAACAACGATGACTCCCTTTTTGGTACCTATGACCTCTAAATACTCCTTTTCCGTTCCGTTATTCTTACCCTATGTATGACGGGTGAGTCTAATTGACTATAGTAACGAGATTCACAATCTTTAATGTGCATAGTTGGAACGTGACCATATTCTTACGCAATATGCGCGGGGTTTTATCTTTTTTGGAAAACACCCCATTAGAGGTGAGTCCTCAGCACGTGTGCTAACACAATTGTATCTGCACACTTGAACAAATGAGGCTCTCGCACGATTTTGAAAATCGTGCTGCAACGATTGAGGCGAGGAGCGAGGGCCTCGCGAGGTGAAACGTCATCGTGCTATCTGCGTCCCGCTCAATCGCGCAGCGCGTCACTGGAGTGAGCGGGATACAAATGGCACAATGCATTGTGCTGTTTGCCGAGAACAGCACAGTGTGCCAAAGGCGTCTCGCTCACTCGCGTCGCTCTCCGCGCGTGCGAGCAGGACACAGGTAGCACAGTCAAGTGTGTTCCCAACGGTGGCGGCGACGACGGCAGCCGCACAACATAATGTGCTAGCACAGTGTTCCGACTCTTTGAGCGAATGAGCGCCTCGCACAATCCTCGCCAGGAATTCGTGTGCAGTGCAACCGTACACCTCATTACGAGTTTGTATATTTTCCGATCTCTGCTTACACTCTGCCGGATTTCCATTTTCCAGTAGTAATAACAATAGAAGTCACTTGCCATCACTACACGTAACAAAACCGCACCCAATTTGAATATGCCATTAAACGAAATGGAGTCAAGGTCGTAAAAAGGAGTACCATTGTATTAGCTCACTTCACCAGACAATAGCAAGAAGACATCTGTAAATGTTAACATTGGGAAATTCTGCTAATTGCTTTGGGAGTTTCCGATGTTGTGATCATCATCATCAACCTATATTAGTCCATTGCTGGACATAGGCCTCCCCTCACAGAAATATTCTAGACTAGCTTCTGCCCTCGGCTTCGCACGCGTTGTTTCTATGGAAACGTTTTGAAGTTATTTATATCCCATAGGAACTAATTTAGAGGATAAAAAGCCTATATTTGATTCCAGGGTTAGACTTATCTGTATGCAAATTTTCAGCCTGATCCGTTTAGTAGTTTCGACGTGAAGAGGTAACAAACATCCATCCATCCAAACTTTCGCATCACACTAGTATTATAAATGCGAAATTTTGCAGACAGGTAATTCTAACCCTGGAATCAAACATAGGCTATTTTTTATACCATAAATCAGTTCCCACGGGATAGAAATAACCCCCAAACATCTCCATAGAAACAACGCGTGCGAAGCCGCGGGCAGATGCTAGTTTATAATATTAGTGTGATGTATTTCTGTGCCTTCCTGAGTACCATAGCGATGTGTCTTTAGCCTGCCATATCCAGCCCCTGCATGCAGTCTTTCGCAGGTCGAACCTACTTACGTTTACCGAGCCATGGTCTCCACTCGCTTGAGGAGCTGAACCAGATTTTTTTTTAATAATTTTAATCTATCACTTCACTAATGGCTACATGTTTCAAGCGTGCATACGTTGTACTTAGGATCCAAGTGCACAAATCTACGCGCAAGAGCTAGTTAGTCAATAATAGTGCATGCGATCATCGCTCCTTGAACCAGCTAACTCATGCTTACCACCAATAATTACTGATTACATGTTCTGAGGAAAGGTTACTCGAATTATAGTTTAGAGCTTAAGTTCATGGTAGTGCTTGCCTAGTACCTTAACAGTAGTTCAAAAGATGTTTATCAAGCGAGTTATAGAAAATTGTCTTAAACTAAGTCATTTTCCATTGCACACATATTTTTTCGAATTTTATTATAGCATTCATACAATCAGATCTTGGTGATTAGGTAAGTTTAAGTTGTGATCACAGTTGTACCAATTTAGGGTGTTGCAATGGAAGACTGGCAGATGGTTATAACAAGAATAAAAAAATAATCTCGTTTTGTAGTGCGATCCTCCGCCATGGAGGATGGAACATCAAACGTGGCTGAGCCAGCGCAGCATAAATGATTTTTCATCACATCTAAGTATACGAAAAGAGGCCAAGGGTTCCTCGATAAGTGCGAACAAAATATGACCCATTTTGTTCGCACTTATCGAGGAACCTGCGCACTTAATAACAGTGATTACTTTTGAATTTGTAACGCTATAGTTTAAGTAAAAAGTTTGAACGCAATTGGCTTCAAAAAAGCCCTGGCCGGTAAGTACTATAAAAAACGCGCCTGCTGCGTTTAAAAAACCCGAGAACTTCTTATTCGTTTCTTAATTCCCTTTTATTTTTATGAGAATATTTCAGACAATTTTAATTTGTGTTACACAAATTGAATAAAAACGACTTCTTGTCTTGCAGTATAAGTGAAATTTTAGCACCAGAATATAGGTAGGTAAATATTCGTCAGTACCAAAAGCATCTCTTATTTATTTTCTCATAGAGGAGGATGAAAGCAGAGTGTGCCATACAGTACCAAAATTATTTAACCTCGAGCGACGTACTTTGAATCCCTCGCTACGCTTAGTATTCGACTCTAGAATCCCTCGCCTCGCTCTGGATTCTAAAAATCGCTCTCGACCTAAGTACATTATTTTGATCCCTTGTGACACAATCTACTATTGTTTTACCAATGATGTTGGGCTCGGCCACATCGATCTTTCGGTTTTCTTCACCCTCGAGGATCCGTCTTCGCGCTGGACTGGACCTAGAATCTTCCTTAGCACCTTACTCTCCGCCACCAAAGCTAGTGTTCTTCTTTCTTCTGAGTGGTCCTCCTATCGAAATCGCTACGGATGCTTCAGTTTAATAGAGATTAACAGATAACCACGATGAAAAACTTACCTAATATATGTACCTCACCGGGTGGTCACAAAAGAACTATCTCGATTCTTACCTTTCAAACATGATCTTCATATTTCTTGTTATTGTTACAATCAAACTCAGCCAGGTAGTTATCGGGTGATCTGCTGGCGTCAATCAAACCGTGCGTGGGCGCATGGAGATTTGCTCTTGAACTTACACCGAATTCTTAACCTTATTGTAGCATCATACCTAACGCTGTACGGTGGGTAAAGGTGCGATTAGTCGAAAATTTAAGGCTTGGTATTCCAGTAGAGGCCGTGATATTGTGATTTTTAAAATAATCTGAGAAATAGTGATTAAAATTCTCAAAAAAAGATTTATCTATAGTCAAATTCGCATTCAGTTACAAGATCTACTGAACTCGATAGACAAAATCACAAAGTTTCACCCTTTTTGTAATGTTTTTTCAATATTATGACTCAACCACTGATATTTCACACTTTTGTGTACCTATCTAAAGACATTATTATATTTCTAAACAACCGTTCATGCCACCAGAAACAGAGTCTAAACGAGTTCAAAACGTTTTGTCTTAGATCTGTTTGGACTTTGAACAGACAAAATGATTTGTTTGTTTTGAAAAAACTAAATAGGTACCGATTTTCCCGCGGGACTAATACGAATTCCCCGGGAATGGGACCATTTCGGGATCATTAACAACTTACAATACAATAGCGGAAATGATTTTCAAAATCCCTCCTTAATTGACTACTAAATGGATCGAGCTGAAATTTAGTTCGGCTCTAGAATAACACACCTGGCTACCTTTTATTTAAAAAAAAAACGCGTGCGAAGCTTTTCCTTTATAGTATTTGATACTGTCTTAACCGTTCAAACCGAGTCTCAGACCTTACTCCTCAGACCAGTTTCAGTAGCTTTAAACCTAGATAGAGAACTAGGTCAAAAGTCTGCTAAAGGAAAGACCCTGAAAAACGCGATAAGCTGTGATAAGCTTGTAAAGCATTGTAGACATTGCTGATAGACCAAAGAGGCGCGCTTGCACAGTTCTCACGCGTATGAGTCTAAAGGACGATCCAAATTTGACACAAAGTGAGGTCTCACCTATCACGACTACTTGGCAACTTCACAAAAAGCACTCGGGAATTAGATGTAATAATAAATGTAAGTAAAATAAATGTAGCAAATGATTTAGGTGTTCTGAAGGTTTTCGTAGGTGTATAGTCAAGCGGACTTTTTCTATTAGGTATCACTTTTTTTAATTTCGGACATACAGAGCCATAAATATTTTAAAACTTACGCAATCTAAACACATTACTACTAGTATTATTTAACGGGTATTTCTTTATTAGATATTTATATATATCTATTTATAGCATATACCCGTATATGCTATAAATACCCGTTAAATAATACTCAAAATAATAACAGAGAAATGCCCTATATTTAGCCTAAGTCATCTGTATTTCTATTGTGTCTTCGTCTGACACCAGGCGTCTTTTTGTCTTTTTTGTAACCGAAATGAGTCATATTTTTCGCAGATTATGTTTTACCATGGTTTCTCTAGATTTTATGACCACGTCATAAAAAATGGAACGGAACCCATTAAAATGTAAAGAGTTCATCACTTCTGAATTTCCTCGCAACTCAATCTCATTAGGAATGTGATTTCTGATGCCCTGGATCCATTATTAAAGGCATAGGTTCCTCATGAAAATAAATTCAGACCAATGTCATAATAAAACTTTTAAATCCATTATGGTCATTAACACTAAAGTCATTTACAACGGGATATTTACCATGATTTGAATTTTGAGCTTTCCAATATTTCGGCACAGTTTCATGCGCCAAACTGTGCCGAGATATTGGAAAGCTCAAAATTCCAATCATGGTAAATCCCATTGTAAATGACTCCAATGTAACACGCAAAAATCACACCATATGAACTCTAGCAAGAAATTA
Source organism: Eupithecia subfuscata (assembly GCA_963564075.1). NCBI lineage: Eukaryota > Metazoa > Arthropoda > Insecta > Lepidoptera > Geometridae > Eupithecia > Eupithecia subfuscata. The sequence continues at coordinate 1,082,119 of OY751123.1, forward strand.
GATCTGCATGGTTGCCTCGGAAGGGAATCGAACTCATAATCAAGACGCGCGCACAAATATCTATTACATCAGTAAATATATTTATATTATAGTTAAAGTTACTACTTTAGATTGAACTTATTACTTCTAAGATAATTTACATTGTTCAAAATTTCTGACTTACCTTGCTGTTCCATTTGTATAATTAATATCGGCGTACTTAATTCTTTTTGGCCTTAGTGTTATATTTTAAGTATTTTTATGGAAATTGTAACGCTGTGGTTTACCTTAGTAAATATAATAATAATAATAATCTTCCCTATCCAATTAGTCAGTACGCCACGCAAACACGTAAGTACAGACACCATCAATATTTGAAGCCGAGGGTCCCTTCACAAGCCTTCGCTCGTGGTCTGTGGTCAGTGGTCGTCTCATGACCTTTTGGTGGAATGCAGCCTAGTTAGTGTAATCTATGTTAAGTCGAAGACGGTTTGCAGATTACTGGCCGATAATATTAATTAATAGCTTCAGCTTACCGTTTTATTGGATAATTAGTCTAGATGATATTCCAGGTTTAGAATTTAATTATCTATCAAATCGGCCCCTGGATTAAACGGTTACTAGCTTACTGGTTTCTGCCAGTGACTTCGCACCCGTTTTTTCGATGGGAACGTCTAATAGAAGATTATGCACCGAGGGCATAAATATTACGTCATGTACGGTTTGCGTGGTGTAGTGACTTATTGGATTCGATTTTCTTTCGGGGCAACCATATAGACTAAGATCATAATTCATAATTAACCCCGTTAAATAGGAAAAAAACAATTATTTCAAGAAATGTTTGCCTGCGAAATAAAAGGATAAATTGTCAGTAACTTAAATGTTTTTATGGCTAATATTACTAATATTTACTTTTCGATACTGTTAGATAATAATTTAATTTGTATACTTCTTATGAAGTTTAAGCTTTCGTTTTGTTTTTAGATTTGTTAATTAAACGACTGAGTTTTTATTGTGTTTAATTTTTCCCTCAACATTTTTGTGCACGTGTGTTCATATTTTTCAAAAAATACGATACATTTTATCTTTTTCTTGATGCCGGATCGGTTGACTAAACAAAAATAATAGAATTAATGACAACTCATCCCAGTGGGATAAGTTGGAGCGGCCTCAGTTTACTAAAGAGCCATAGATTTGACTTATTCCTTGCTAGAGTTCACAAGGTGTGATTTTTGTTTATTTGTGACATTTATATTTATTAACAAATATTTATGAAGCAATGTCTTACGTTTCGGGCGTCAATGAATCCCGACTGCAGCTCAGGATTATAGAATAACTCACGAGGGAAGCGAGGGAGTTACTACGACTACGATACGCGAGGGATTTAATCACGCCCAAGACGAAGACAGTTTCTCACCTTCTGAACAGAGGATCTCCATGGATTTTTTTTAGTCATTCGAATTCGAATTCGCGCCGAATCTTGTTAAAACCCACGTAGAAAAAACCCACATCGTTTCGCCTTAACCATCCATGATTGAACTTATTACATCTAGCAGTAATTAAATCCTCATCATACGTATTACATAACGATACAAGAAAGCTACCGATGACAGACAGACATGATGTTATTATTTAGAAATTATCGTGAGCACATATCTTGAATAATGTAGATACTGTAGATTGATATGTTATGCGTTGGGTATACGCCATCATAGCTTGTTGTTGTAAACGCCAAACAAACTTTAATGAAACCCTGAAGTTATTGGGGAGAATTGACCTTTCTAACGGTAAACGTGTTCTTGAGTCGAGACCGCGACTCGGCAAACGTACGACGCTGTCCGGCCAGGTGGGATGACGACCTGTGAAATACTGCAGGGAGATGCTAAGCAGCCAGCTGAAGACAGGGCGCTATGGCACTCATTTGGGGATGCCTATGTCCAGCAGTGGACTAATATGGGCTGATTATGAAGAATAGACCTCTCTGTCACTCAACCGTAACTGAGAAAAACTTTCAATAGTAGTACCGATTCATGTCTCCATCCTGAATGATTGAGAAATGAAAACACCCATTATAGAAAATTATCGAGAGCGGGACGGATCATTGAAAGAAAATTATATTTCGTTCTCGTTGTGCAAAACGTGCCACTGGCCAAAATCCCAGTGTTCTCCATTGGGGGATATCTTGGTCGTGGTCAACGGGAATAATCCTTGCCAAAGGTTTCTTTTATCCTGTCGAAATGTAATTCTAGAGCTTTCGAAGTAATTAGTGTACATATCAAACTTCACATCACACTAATATTATAAATGCGAAAGTTTGGATGGATGGATAGATGGATGGATGGATGTTTGTTGCCTCTTCACGCTAAAATTACTGAACGGATCGGGCTCAAATTTTGCATACAGGTAATTCTAATCCTGGAATCAAACATAGGATACATTTTATCCCATAAATCAGTTCCCATGGGATAAAAATCACCTTTAAACGTTTATAGAAACAACGCGTGCGAAACCGCGGGCATAAACTAGTGAATTATAAAAGTCTCACAGTTTTGTTTCTACGAGTAGCACAAACCTAACGGCTGCACAGAGTTTCTCACACAAGACAGTTCAAGTTAGTTGTTAAGTTATACGCTGGTTAAACTTAACCTTTCGAAATGTTAGCCGGTCGCGCGCCGCGTGCTTTCGGAACAAGAGTGCTGTGGAGACTCTATTTGATTCTTAAACCGTGTGATTTACATGAATTTTACTATTCTAGATGAAATATCATTGGTGAAAAAAAATTACACCCTGCATCACGCCGGCACTGTGTGTGTAGTTTGGTTTGTGTGTTGTGTAACGTCAATTAATAATTTTATTCTTCTGTTTCTTTTGTGTCGAAAGCAAAGATCCATTTCGGGGTTGATGCGCCGGGATACTCCCTTTTATGAATGTGTTGTGTAGAAAAACATTTCAAAAATGATTTAAGAAACCTCTAATGACCTATATACCTAACAACACCCACAAGATGGGATGCAAAGCATTTGACGTCAGCCAAAATGCGAGGGAAAACCATAGAAAAAGTAAAAAAAGACGGCAATGACCACCTCACAACTGGAAACAAAGAAAGATCACCCTCTAATGACCGCCATCAGCTTGACCCAAAATCAATAGTTACTCTGTGCCAAGACATAACATTAATTTTGTACCCAACGTAGTAACGCTCGTGTAACAATACTCGTTTTACAATCAACAACAGCGTCTCCATATATTCCTTTGTTCTCTATCCGTAGCGTTCTTAATGTGAGGGTTAGGGCTTGCCTTCCTTCCTTCCTACATTCTCATCTGTGTGATACTCTGGTCTCGGTTTTACTAGGTATGTAATGTATTGTATAAAGTATACAGTACTAGACATAGAAATCTAAATACCAGGTATTTAGATTTCTATGGTACTAGATGACACAAGCTCTGCTTAGCTTGAGGATGGTGCTGTGTGGATTATCGAGCATTATTCTAAGCATGGTATACCTACCTACTGTACCTATACTGTTATTATAAGATAGGATATAAGTTAACACTTCCATGGCCCAAGACGCAGATGTCCTACTGCAGCTCAGTGGAGCGGAGGCTGGGCAGTGAATGCGTTTAAAAAAGAGCTTTCTATCCGGAAATAGATCATTGAGTTTTATAATCTGTAAAGAGAAATACCGGTAGGCGTCTGATTTATGACAGTAGGAAATAATTATTATCTAGAATTTCTTACATCCCTTCTCATCTTCAACCTCAACGACCGTATTGGTCCACTGTTGGACGCAGGCCTCCCCCTGATAAGCGCCTTATTGGCTTTTATCTCATGGGACCCCCCGTGCCCATAATCCCCACGCTGGGCATGCGGGTTGGGGATCGCAGTTCGGTGGTAGAATGGTTCTGCAGCGGGCGCTGCTTCACGCCCCCGGTGGATATCCCTTAGTCGCCTCTTACAACACCCGCGGGAAGAGTTGGGGTGGTTCAAATTCTAAGCCGGCACCACACGGCGACCTACCTACCTTATTAGACCCCTTAGCTCGATATGTATATTTTTTTCTTATTTCGGCCGCATAGGGAATCAAAAACCATTTATGCCTATAAATAATTTGTGATCTCCAGTAAATAAAGTCGGTACCTATACTGTAGCTACTTACACTAATAGACGACGTCTGTGGCGCAGCGGGCGAAGATCTGCCTGCGACGCAGGAGGTTGCGGGTTCGATTCCCGCCTCGGGACAAATGTTTGTACGATCTGCAGACATTTGTTCAGGGCGTTCTGGATGTTTTCTATGTATAATAAAAAATATATCTATCTATGTAGTGTATTGTATTAAGTATATCAATTATCTTGTACCCATAACACAAGCTCTGCTTAGCTTGGGGCTAGATAATGCTGTGTGAATTGTCCAGCATTATTTATTTATTTATTTATATTAGGTATTAATTTTAACAGAAAACGGATTGATGGTTGTATGAACACCTATGATAATGGTATCGTCGCAGAATCGTCAGTAGAAGAAAATATAAACTCTACATAGTGTGTGCGGTGCTATCTGCACGGATAGATTGATATATTGGTTTCAATTTCTTTTGACACTTTTGACACGCGTTCCTCCATCTGCACTTTCTTTTATCAAAGGTAAAATGTGTCATACTAAAACGATACCATTCATAAGGTGACGTAAGTTAATTTAGTTGAATTTAGCCCCTGACCGTTTTTAACGAGCAAGCGTCAATGTTAACAATGATTGCTAGTCAGGGGTTTAAGACTCGTAAGTGATTAGGAAAATAGCAGAAGCTTTTGTTTAATAAAACATTTATTTTAAATCACAGAGATCGTATTTATAAGTTTTTAAACATTATAATAATATAAATAGTACGTAAATTTAAAAGTTGTTAACTTAAAACATTATGATTATTTCGTCCAATAAGTTAAGTTACTAAAACAACGATTAAGTACTTAAACTAATAAATGCAACTGACTAGTATGCAAATTGTAAAGCACTTACACATATTTTAAGTTTAAAACGCTTAAATAATTTAGTTTTACTAATTTTCGTAGGAACATTTTTCGGCGGGTCTCATTTTCATTTTAAATTCAATCTGAAAAAGACATGAAAATATTATTATTTGTATGAGAAAACCATACATACCAAGTACCTCAGAGTACCTAGTATGAATTGGCTTGGTTTCCATAGGAAGAAAGTGTGTCGCGGTCAGAAACTATTTAGTATGTAACTACTAGGTAACTATAAAGAAGTACAATGTGAAATGTTTGTCAAAAAAACTCAATAAAAAAATCGGCGTTTAGCGTTGAGTTTCAGAGTTAAATTGTTGACAATATTTACTGTAACAAAGATAATTGAGATCTACTAGCAATGTCAATAGTGTTCAAAAATAAGTTTTGATATTTTTTAAAAACCTTTTTTAAAAAAAGCTTCTAATACATTGTCATCCAAACTAAACGTGTATTTTGTATTTCAGCTCAATCGAAAATTGAGTTGCAACTGTTGCAAGATTCCACCTGAACAAACATAGTTACATACATTGCAAGATAAATAAAAGCTTGCAATATACAGCGGTAAAGTGAATTTCAGGTTAAGTGTGAGCGGTTTGTTTACAAACATTTCACATCTAATTTACCTGAAGTATAGGTTTGTTGTGCATATTTGAGTTAGAGTGAAAAAAAACTTCATATACATGTTCGTTTAACTCACCGATTCAAGCTTTAACAGGGTACACGAAGGTGGCAGCCTCTGCCCTCCCGAAGACGTTTTCAGCGACGCAGGTGAAGTTGCCCATGTCTTCCGCCCAGCGCAGGCTGCTGATCAGGAGATCGCCCGAGGGGAGAACCTGAAAAAATAAGTGGACCTTGAAGAAAATGAAATGAAATGTTTTTATTTGGTATAGTTGTTCTATCTCACGAAGTCCGCTAACCTCACTACGAACAACTTTGCGCTTAGTTGTCATGCTGACGGTACTCGCTACCAAAATCTGACGTGAATACAATGAGCACTAGTGACCCGGACCGCGTCTCGGGCGAGACTGATTGCTTTTGAGCTTACGCACACTAAAACAATGTATATGTCGTGGCCATATCCTAGAACTGATCACTTCATGATGTGACCGACCATTTCATGAAATGGTAGAATTTCATGAAATGGAAAATACGCGCTGGCCATATCATGATGCAGTCAGGCCAGATCAATGAATAATCAGCGTTTAACGATATGAAAAGCTAAACGCACGGCTACTTCATGATAAGGTTAAACAATATCATAAAATAGTTACATTATCCACCGTTAGAGGAGCTGATATTGTTTTGGTTTGTTTTTGACATCTGTGATTTTTGAGTGTTTGTTTGTTTCTGTTCTGTGATGCATCATGTCGGCGGACAATTATTTAGTTAAAAAAGCTAATTATAATGCGCAAATAGAAGACAAAAATTAAGTAAAGAGCTGTTACGATAACTATGACATACATAGCCCAACGGACTTCGTGAGATAGAACAACTATACCTTACGAACTCCTACACAAGGGACTAAGTACCTACTAGTTAATGCAACGTTACTACGTGATTTCAATTTTCTGCGTAGCAGCGGGCAGGGCAACCATGGCTTCCGCTCAGCATTGTGCTGGATACACAGAGATGTGCACCCAGCGGTGGTTTTCAGCGAAGACCTGAAGAATCGTGTCACGTCACGATAAAGGTAATTTCTATATCATGGGAACTGCTTTATCGGGTAAAAAGTAGCCGATTCCAGGTCTATAATTTCCTGTATGCAATTTCAGCCCGGTCCGTTCAGTAGTTTTGGCGTGAAGAGGTAATAAACATCCATATATCCAAACTTTCGCATTTATAATATTGTAGTGTGACTGTAATTTGGGACTAAAATAACCAGCCTTAGGCTATTAAGCCTCCACCTACCTTTATCTTAGAGTTCCCGGAGATCGTCTGCTGGATACGTAATCTGCTTCCACGTACATACCTTCATTCTAGACAGTCCTTAGCTGGCCTCTGGTTCCAGTTGTGGGTTGGGGAAATGGTACTAAATAAATTATGGCACGGCTTTGAGCCTTCACATACCCTCATCCATGAGATCCATTAGGTTCTGATGAGTCTCAGGCTCTCCGGTTCCTCTCCTGTCTCTTCCTCTGCTCTGCGGCATCTCTAATGGCCGTTGGCAATATTCGATCTTACCTTCTGTCTTCTTAAGTTTGCTCTCAACTATTGGAGGTTTTTCGTTAGTTCAACTTAAATTTTCCGCAATCCTATGCTAAGCAATGAAAGTCTGCGAGGCTGGCGAGATTCGTCCATTCTCTGAATTTTTGCAACAAGCAATCTCACTGTAAATCTCCGAAACGATGGATATGAGAAAGGGACTGGGAATGGTCTATGTAGTCCGATTAAGGAATCATTCGAAGGCCCATACTTTAAGTGTCCACCTACCTTCATCCTAGAGTTTCCGTAGATCGGCTGCTGGTTCCTGTCCTGCCAGACCACCTCTGTAGTCGCCTGGCTCTGCGCGCGGCACGGGAGCAGAGCCGCGCTACCTTCCTCCGAGAACAAGCTGTTGTAGTGGTACGTGATGACTGGCTTCGAGGGAAGGAACATGTTTTCCAGGGTTAGGAGCTCTTCTTCTTCTACTGGTGCTGGAAAGAAGAGTATAAGGAGAGATTTAGAATTTGGGTGTACTTAATATTTTTGGAGGAATGTTCGTGTGTGTTTGTCACGAGAAAACGTAAAAACAACGGAACGGATGGGGCTAAAATAAGATAAGTTTTGAACTTTAAACAACTTTTTTTATCCCGGAAAAACGCGTGGGAAGCCGTGGACAGAAGCTAGTATTTTATAGCGGCGCGTCTACTTAGGTCAAGGTACTGCACCCGCTTTGGACATACAAAATCGTTGAGTATTTTTAATAACTAACTTGGGAATCACAAAACAGCGAAACTTACGTGTTAAGGGACATATTTTATTTTAATCTATTTGATTTTATTATATTTTATCTAATTCTTGTAGATTGATTATGATTATTTTAGGGCATATCCATAGACGAGGTCCTAGATCTTTGGTTTAATACGATTTCGATTATAGTTTTCGAATAGTCTTGAGATAATATAACAGAGGCTATTCCCACAGAATACACATAATTTAGTGTCATTCGTTTTTGTACGTGTAAGCGAGATAGAAATTATAGTCTATCGAGCTCTCAAAAACCTTTTTCATATTTGTATTTTGCTCATAATAGAAACTTACTCGGTATAGTGTAAACGATAGTGGAGGCCACGTCTCTCTTGGTCCCCGCTTCGGCGACACAGGTGTATTCGTCTTCTCCTGGAGTGGTGCTGGTGATGATGAGGCGGGTGGTCAGTTCTGCGACACCGGAGAATGGTAGGAGCTCGTTTACTTCTTCTGAAGGCTGGGGAAAGAGGAAAGAAAATGTTTTTGATGGTCAAAATGCACAGTGCCGTGTAGAATGCGCTATAACAATTGGTATTTTATTTTGCCATTGCGTAGCATTATCCTTCTAATTTGTTAGTTGTTTTAAGTACTTTTTATGGTGTAGATTAACTTTAGTAAGTTACCTACATTATGTTTAGGCTATGAATAAAGATTTCTTTCATTCAATCTCTTTCTGGAGAACTGAGTATGTGCACGAATTTAACTTAGAGTTTTATATCACGACGACCTCTGTGGCGCAGCGGGCGAAGGTCTGCCTGCGACGCAGGAGGTAGCGGGTTCGATTCCCGCCTCGGGACAGATGTTTGTACGATCTGCAGACATTTGTCCAGGGCGTTCTGGATGTTTTCTATGTATAGTAAGAAATATCTATCTATGTAGTGTATTGTATTAAGTATATCAATTATCTAGTATATTTTATGCCTATCTAGTATATTTTATTTACCTACACTATATTTTATCGGTGTGTACAGATATTAGTTACATAAGTTTAGTTCAGCGTCTCTTCCGGAGTTCATGTAATGTGTGTAATTTTTAAGAAATTATATACGGCAACACATATGTATCTCGTGTTTGTCAACCGTTGCCGTAGATTGTGTTTTTTAAATTGTTATATTTTTGATTGTTTTGTGTTATCTTCCGTGACGTCACCAAACGGCTCTGTCGGAAGACCAGCGTTGGTTGTTACGTGGTAACAACCAGCTTATGCTGAGACAGAGACCGTTTTGTGACTTAATTCGACAGAAGCTGTATCTTTTATATTACCTTTAAATTGTGTTTGTTTTTGTTGATTAAGTTACAAATAAAATATTCTATTCTATTCTATTCTAGTACCCATAACACAAGCTCTGCTTAGCTTGGGGCTAGATAATGCTGTGTGAATTGTCCAGCATAATTATTTATTATTTATTTATTTATATATTTTTACTATCTTTATGCACTCGAGTTTATTTTAGCATCATTTGGAATCTGCCTCTTTTAGCACAAAAGAAGCCTTTCGCTAGACCTTAGCAATAACAAGAATCCAACAGCAAGTTAACCGTCCAAGAGTCTTAAAAGGTGAAAAGGAAATAATGATAATAACTTTTAATTTTTGAATGATATCGGTACTTACATTCTGTAGAACCTCTCTGTTCCCTAAAATCATTTACAACAGGATATTTACCATGATTTGAGTTTTGATCATGGCGCATGAAACTGTGCCGAAATATAGGAAAGCTCAAAACTCAAATCATGGTAAATATCTCGTTGTAAATGACTTTTTACTGTTATTTAACCACGATGGATTTAAAAACTCTTTGTTCCCATCCAGAGTTGTAACTTTTGGGACTAGAAGGGATATCTTTGCACCATGCTCACGGAACCTTCCATTCATAGGTAAGTAAAAAGGATGTTTCACGGTTTACAACAACATTCAACATTACAACATTTTAGGATTCAACATGCTGCAAACTCAACATAGGTATAGGGCATAGGTATACTCTCAGCTTTTTCAACAGTTTAGGATTCAACATGCTGCATATTCAACTTTTTGCAAATTCAACAAATATGAGAATTCAGCATTCTTTTCCTAAAGGCAAGCTTTATAAGCTATTGATGTCTAGACGTTCAAGTGGCTGTACCTAGATGTCGCCACGGGTACATAATAATCAACCTGCAAATGTCTGTCTATGGTGAAACTCTTACGTCTTGCAGGACCTCTCCGTTCCTCATCCAGTACGCCACAGGTGCGGGGTTGCCCATGATCACGCACTCTAGGACTCCCCGCTCCCCCGCCGCCCGCCGCACCTCATCTCCCGGAGAGCTGCGTATGAGCACGAATTTGCGGAACTGGCGGGATTGTTTTGCTGGTGTTACTACTGGAAGATATTTACAAAAGAACACATTAAACTTTGAGGCAAGTAGATAACGGCGAGGGTACTCTTTTGAGCGCGCAGTGAGCTTGTAATGGGGGATTAATTTGTTAACCTAAGCCTTGGATGCATTCCGAATTACGCTAAAATCGATATTAGCGCGCTCACAAGCGTTCCAAATTAGTGTGAGCGCGACAACGATGTCCCGTGTGACGTCATAGATGACGTCATTACATGCGCTATTTTGCGATATCACCGACCATCCTTCAAACTGAAATCACTGTGAGCGCTCTGTCAAAACTGTAAATTAGCATTCGAATTAATGATGGCACTCAACTGTCAATATCGTGATATCTAATTTAGAACGCAAAGTATCGTTGTGATCGCTGTCAGCGCTATAACCGAATTACGGAATGCACCCCTTGTCTACCGGCGGAGATGGCGTCAATTCATGTGGTGGTCTAAACTTAACATTTGACTACTAATTTTACACTAAAAACGTAAAATTAGTAAATTAAAGTAAATTTATTCATCACAAATACAGCACAATACGACAATCACATTAACCTAAAATTATTCTTATTTTTGCTAAATCGACAGATATACATCATCACCCCAACTCTTCCCCCGGGTGTTTTAAGAGGCGACTAAGGGATATCCAGTGTCGCTTAATACAGAGGCGACTAAGGGATATCCACCGGGGGCGGGCAGCAGCGCCCCCTGCAGAACAATTCTACCATCGAACTGGGATCCCAACCCGCATGCCCAGCGTGGGGATTATAGGCACTACCCCCCATGAGATAGAAGCCAATAAGGCACTTATCAGGGGGAGGCCTGCGTCCAGCAGTGGACCAATACAGGCTGTTGAGGTTGAGCAGGTCGGGGATACAGATCTACCCTCATCTTTTACAGAATACTAATAGCTAGAGCTTAGGTCCGATTTCATCAAACTCGTGACATTAGCACGCTACTTATTTCGGTTTAAAATCCAGGTAAAGTCTTAAGATTGAAATGAACCCTGTTACAAACTTATGCAATGACCTCGTATCAATAAGACATCAAGAATAATTGATTTGACTTTGTAATGGCCGAGCCAGACACTTTGCAAGTCAATGCACATCTGTGTAACTTCTTTAGGTATGAATGTGTAAATCTTTTGTGTAAAAGCTTTTTTGTGTAAATAATACAAAACTACATGGATAAAACTAAATAGTTACCTAGATATGTGGGCCACGAATGCTGATTCAGAGACTTGATTCTATTTAGAGTTCGTCCATTAATCACGTGATGTTTTTTTAGAACTTTTAACCCCCCAACCCCTGATGATACGTGGTGATGTTTTAGACTAACCTAACTCCCCCTCGAAACCAAAATCACGTGTATTTCTTGTAGGTAGAAATTATCATAAAAATTTTAGAGGACCGTCTTTAAAAAGGTAACATCACTATTTAATTAATTCTGGAATATTAATGAACCGTGATAACAATTAATGACTGCCCGGTTAAGAAATCACGGCAAAACGTGCCTCCCTAAGCATGGGAGCTTTTACCATGATCACCACGCTTGGCAGGGGGACTGCTGATCACAGATCCCGCTTCCATCAGTGTATTTTAGACACCGGGGGTGTCTAAAACCTACCAGTTCCCTCAGTCGGCACGACATTCAAAGGCTAAGTTGGAGGTGTCGATTCTTACGCCGCAACACAGCTTGATATTATTTTTTTCTAGGATTTAACTCACCATTAGGTTTTAGGCTGTTGTCCAAATGTTTATGATGGTTTACTTGCGCGTTCGCTTCCAATCCACACTGGAGCGACACTAGCGCCGCGGTGACGAGTAATGACACTATGCTAATCATTCTGCTACTCGTTGATAGATGGCGGTAGTAGACGAAAAATCCTGGAAATTATAAGTTTTGTGGTGAATGTAAAGCAACAAGTTGAATGAATTCTTACGCGAAATGTGCTTTTACAATGTAATCGGACCAAAGATTGTAGCAGCCAACGTTCCTAGAATCGGCGTTTACAATTGATTTCACGCTTTTGTCAAGTATAACTCTGCGAATTTGTTTAGAAATATTGAGTGTCTTTATTTAAGTAAAAAAAAGAAGTAAAATTATCAGTAGTTCAGTCATAATATTGAAAAATCATTACAAAAACGGGTAACTTTGGGATTTTTTTTTTGTATCGTGTGAAGTTCATTAGATCTTTGTAACCGAATGCGAGTTTGACTAGACTAGATCCTTAAATAATATACATATCTATTTATGTATATCTTTTTTCAGATTTTAAACACCATTTTCTACGTCTTGGGTGATTTTAAAAATCATAAAAGCGTGGCTCTGATGAAATACCCAGCCTTAATAAGTATTACGTCGAAGATGACAAAGCTGTTGATCGTCCTACCATCTTTCAAAGAACATCCCTTGTAAATGAACTGGTATTGCGCAAGCGCAACAGCACATAATCATCATCATCATCAGCCTATATTAGTCCACTGCTGGACATAGGCCTCTCCTAATGAGCGCCATAGCGCCCTGTCTTCAACTTCACAGCACAACAACAGCACATAATAATTATTAAATAGCACCTAGGTACTATCTACGCAACAAGTAGTCTATTGACGTGAAATTTATAATAAGTATTTAATTATTATTATATAGCCTAAAGCCTTACATAGTGCGTTTTTAAAAGTGCAAGAAGTGCCAAGAAATATAGTTTTTATAAAAATAAATAAGTAATAAAGAGTATCTTTGTTTATTTTCGCTTTTCCCTAAAGCATCGGCTTGTTCTACATTTTAATAGGTTATTTTGAAAAATACTCTATTTCCCTGAAAACATGTTGGTAACCCTAGCTATAGGGTCCCACTGCAGGGCAAAGGACTTCTTTTCCTCCTTCCAATTTTCTCGATTATAAACCAGACTTGAGCACTTATTTTCGTGAGATGAAATAATTATTCAATAATGGCTACCAGTTGGCGCAATTTTTCAGTGAATTTTGTTCCTGACCGACTGAACCAGTTTTGTAAGTTTGGTGAACGTTTGAAAAAAAAAAACTCCAGCTCCGTCACATTTTTACCCGACTTACAACAGTAGAGGGTTATTGCAAAAAAAATACAAATAAACTGGGAAAAATACAAATTTCCTGTTTTAAAATCGGTTAGTAGTTAAATTTGGTTAGTATCTACTAAATTTCGATTCTATCTTTATGGATTAACTAAATATGTACTTATAAGGAGAAGAGACTCTTATTTTGGTACCTAGGTACATAATGGTAACTGAAGTCCTTATCATAACTGAGGAGCAGAGGAACAAAGAGGAATAAATCCAGTTTCACAAAAAATTTCACAAAAAAACTCTGTGGTTCTGTAGAGTCGGTCTTTGAGTGAAAAGAAATTATTTTTTAAGCATTAATAAACAGCACGTTTAAACTCTATAATTTAGATCAAAATCACATAAAATAATTTTATGGAATTTTTCTGGAATATCCCAGGCTCTATGAATTCAATTATTGAATTCATAGAGCCTGGGATATTCCAGTTAGTGTTTTGAAGATATCCCTTTTTAACCCCCGACGCAAAAAGAGGGGTGTTATAAATAAGTTTGACGTGTCTGTCTGTGTATCTGTGTATCTGTCTGTGGTATCGTAGCTCCCAAACGGATGAACCGATTTTCGTTTAGTTTTTTTTTGTGTCATAGATAATTTTATCCCGAGTGTTCTTAGCCATGTTTCATGAAAAAATCTGTTCAGCCAATAAACGTGGGCGGGTTTTTTAAAATTTTAATTTTGTCTTGTAAATCAATACTTCTAGGATTTGTCCCATTCTGCAAAAGACAGAGTTGAATATATCCTATCTGCTCATCACTACTTCGATGCGACCCTTTTGTCATGCTGTCTGAGTGAGATTTAGTAACTAAATCTCACCCAAACAGCATTGGACTGGAGTTTACGAGAACCGTACATACCTACCTACTTCTGACAATTTATCAAATGGCTACGAGTAGGTACACTCAGCTGCAAGGAGATGTATCTACATACATATACATTTCGGAATGGCGTGATGTTCTGTTTTTTTTTATTAGTAGCTTACCATTTTTTTTTAATTTGTTTATTCAATACAATTATGGTCATTTTATATTCATGGTGGTTCGGCATAATTTTACTGATTTTATAAGCCGGAGAAGACACTGGCTCCTGAAACACAGTTTTGAACTACAGCCTATGTACTTGTCAAATAGTCCTTTTCTGTTAGCCTAAAGAAAAAAAAATGATGTCTGATTATGGACTCATTACAGTGTGTAAAATATGTCAATAAAAACAATATTTACTTTACTAAAATCACTTAGAAACAACTGTATAATTGTACTGCCGTTTGCTTTGGGGGTAGATAATGAAATGTAAATTTAGGGTACAGTATCATTTATACAAGGCAAAGCTGTTTTTAAGTTTATTTTTAGATAAAGCTTCTAATGAACCTACTAACATCATTTCCATTCTACCAATTTTAAGAACGAAGACTAAGTCTTTACAAACGTGTTCGTGATGATGGACAGAACCTGCAATTCACACAATGTCAGTGAATAACCAATCACCCTGTTTATTGTATTATACATTATTTATTCAACCATAGTTTTTCACTAAAACTGTCTTAGTCCACAGTTTACCCATGTCAAGTGTTAATTTAATAACCTAAAGGTGAAGACAGCTTGCAAAATGTTAGATAATAAAGTATTCAAGCCAATAATATTATCAAGAGAAAATAGAGAAATGCCTATGTCCAACGGTGGACTAGCATAGGATGTGGATGTAGGTGGAAGAATAATTGAGTCCCAACGAACCCTGTTTTAGCATATACAAACTTTCTGTCTGTCTGTCCCTCCGTCACAGGTCTCTTATCTTAATATTTTTGCTACCGTATTATGCGTCCAACTTTTCACATAATACCTACCTGTACTAATGGCCACCACCATAGAAATCTAATTAACAGTGCCTTGTTATTTAGATTTCTATGGCCACCACGAACAGAATTTGACTTGTCTATAAGCTTATTTTGTACCTAAGCATTACGAAATAAAAGTTATATGTTTAGATTTTAACGATAATTAAAAAATAATGTGCATAATTTGATACGGAACCCTTAGTTCACAAGTCACACACACCCTCGATTTATTTTGAAATATTTATCTATGTAGTACAATGTATTAAGTATATCAGTTATCTAATACCCATAACACAAGCTATGCTTAGCTTGGGGCTAGATGACGCTGTGTGGATTGTCCAGCATTTTTTTTTTAAACATAGAAACTTTCAAATCTACCTTATTTTCAGGTATCTACCAAAATATCCTTTCACTTCCACTTTCTTTCGACAACTTTTCTCACGTATATTTCTTTTTCTCTATTAACACGTAAAAAAAATGTACGTAAATAATTACGTAGTTCCCGGCTTGACTCAACGAACTTTAGTCTATGCTGTCGGACTGGGAATAGATGAGTGGAAGGAAAACCCGCCCTTTTATAGGCAGCTTTCCTGGAGGGTTGGTTATACGGCTTGTGGCTAGGGGAGTGCTTTTTGGGCAGCTTTTTTTGAGATTAATTAGGTATCTATTTGGTAAAGGTTTATTACATGGTGAAGTACGTTTCCAACATTACAGATTAATAATTTAGGAGTTACGAGTAAGTACTACTGGTATCTGAGTACCTATAGTATTAAATTATTATAGTAACCAATTTATTTAAATTTTGTCCCATTGATAGGCAAAAACCTCTTATCATTTATTTATTAATTCATACAAATATTCACATGTATAGTTTGGAACGTGTTAGTTTCGCGCTTTGTTTGTTGTTTATTTATTACTTTACATTTTATCTGGATGAAAAGTAGTCTATGTGGATGAAAATTTGACCTCTTATGTGTATAGTTTACGAAAATAAAGAATTTTTGATTGATTGATTGCTACATGATGCTGTGTGAATTGTCCAGCAATTTATTAATTTAATTAACTAAAACACTTTTCTAACTACGATAAGATGATTTTTGTAGACAATACCCGAATGGGACCATGTAGGGATTGTAGAGTTGCTTTTTTGACATAATAATGTTTCTCTTTGCTACAGCATTTGAATACAAGATTGGCCGTTGACCTAGATATTAGCCGTTTGGATCCTTGTTGTTTCCAGTTTCAATTGGGTTTCAATCTATGATATTTATTGTTTTATTTCTGTTTATTTCATGTTACAGTCCCTGTCAAATAGGTAGTCAGCCACTTCCCTTCTAAGGGTTGATTTAGCTACGAGTAGATGGTCTATCTTGAAGGTTTACTATACTACATAGAAAAATCTTGAATACAAAAAAATACAAGTTCGTTTATTTGCACAATAACACAGTTGTAATAAATACTATAGGTAACATGTTAAAGGAAGAGACCACGAAAGTTAAAAACTGCGACGTACTCTCTTGCTCGCCTCCTGACACGACAATATTAAAGATGTATAATACAATGTGTCCGGTCACCGGTGTCGGAGACTTTGGGGGGGGGGGGGGGTGATTGATTTGTCGATAAAATTTACCGTATTTCACCCCCCCCCCCCCCCCCCCAAAGTCTCCGACACCGGTGACCGGACACATTGTATAATGAGTTTCATTCATCACTGTGTTAAATCCATTCGATGCAGTTTGGTAGGGTCACACATCGTTTGATCCTGCGAGAATAAAACACCCTGTATAAACAGGATTGTAAGTTAGTTTTTATTTTATAATATCTCGTACTACTGATTACATTATCCCTATCTACATCATCCCTGAGTGATTTATGCTATGTTATTGGCTAGTCTCTGTTGAGACTGCCCGCCATGGTCGAGTTTCGACTAGGACATGCTATGTTATCCTGGTATCTGAAAAGCGAAGTCGCGAGCAAACGCGAGTTTCATCATCACCATCATCGTAGCCGGTGGACTTCCACTGCTGGACACATACCTCCCCTAAACGTGTCCAGTCCACCTATAAAAAGGGGATCACCCTACCTCATGTTATTTAGATTCAAGGTACCCATGTAGCCTGTGTTACTGTTGTTGGTACATTACAATAAATAAAGATTGTCACAATGACCAGTCTTGCACTACCAGCGGTTTCCCGCAACCTTCACCAGGTCATCGGTCATCGGTTCACCGCGTGGAGGTCAGCCTAGGTTGCGCCTTTGGGCCTTATGGCACCAACGACCAACATCGGTGTTGCGAGCTATGTTAAGACGGTTACTAACCGGTGTTACATGGTGTAATATACCGTGTTACACAGCGAGCGCTCGTGCAGTCAGTACGGGGAAAGAAGGCAGGAGAAACGAGCTACGAGACGGATTTTTGACGTTTCATCTCACCTTACCTCACCTCAACATCCTACCTCTTTATTGGTCCACTGCTGCACGCAGGCCTCCCCCTGATAAGCACCTGATTGGCTTTTATCTCATAGGGGATAATGCCCATAATCCCCACGGGTTATGGATCGCAGTACAGTGGTAGAATTGTTCTGCAGAGGCGCTGCTGCCCGCCCCCGGTGGATATCCCTTAGTCGCCTCTTACGACAGGAAGAGTCGGGGTGGTGCAAATTCTAAGCCGGCACCACACAGCAGTTATCATTATGTTATCGTGACGTTTCGTGCTACCTGCGAATGGTGTACATTACGTCCCATAATGCTGGTCAGTATCCAGCTTCTGGTTTTGTTTTTGCTGGACAATCCACACAGCGTCATCTAGCCCTAAGCTAAGCAAGAACTCGTTTGACGACCTCTGTGACGCAGGCGTGGGTTTCATGGGATCAGCATTTGTTTCAGAAGTTCTGTGTGTTTTCTATGAGTAATTAAAAATATCTAAGTATGTATTGTTTTATGTTTATCAGTTATCTAGTACCCATAACACAAGCTCTGCTTACCTTGGAGATAGATAGTGCTGTGTGGATTCTTGGGCGTAGGTACATATTTATTTAAATAGGTACACGTTGAGATATAATTTTATTGTTTACTAACGGAAACGTTTTTGGGTTTTACCATAGACCTTATCGGTTATACCATGTGAAACTTTATCCTTTAAAGAAGAATATGTGTCGACAATTTTTTTTTCCTTTACGGTAATATTACTTCCGATTGCATCATAAATAAATCAATCATGAATCAGAAAAAAGGAATTTATATTCAGCCAAAAGTCGTAATCGTAACACTAAAATTCAAAGAAAAATTTACAGCTGCATGTCTACTTCACAAGGTATATAACATTTTAAAATTCTGGCCTTTGTCCTGTTGTTATAAGGTTGGTTTTGAGCTAGACATTTATTCTTCTTATCTATTAAAAATCTGATGAATCAACTGAGCGTGGAATTCGTTTGACAGTAGTATTTCTGAGTATCGTAGTAGGTATGACGTCGGTACTCAAGATTATAATTACCTACCTACTCCTTTTGATAGTGTAGGTATGAGTAGGTATCATTAGTATCAATAGCTTGAAGGCATCATTCAATAAAATCGTGGGATTTCCTTAGTAAGCCCGTTGAATTGTAGTAAGTACTGTAATAAAAAACAGAAGTGAAAAGAAGATTTTTATTCAGCGACAGCACCTTTTAAAATCTTATACGGTACGCTGCGACCTAATGAAAGATGAAACTTATTAGACCTGTATTAAGCAGATAAATCAGCTAGTTTTATAGGTAAGTACGTTTATATTACGTTATAGACCGATTATCTAAAGTGCTGATATCATTCCTTCATAATGCTGTCTATTTATCAGTTGAATAAATATGCTTATGTAATCAAAACGGAATTATTTGGCCTTATAATGATAACGGTGATAATGAAAATCATGATTATGTCACGCCTATAAAAACCACCTACCTATCTTTAACCTTTGACAAGATTTAATACACCTACATACCTTTAAATTAAACAGAGGGTGAGAGAATTTGACGCTAGTGACAAGACGTGGCCATGACGTCTCCCGTTTCCGTACAATTTGGTACAGCAGCGCCTCTATCGTGCGGAATCGAACTACGCAAACCTCATACAAAAAGGAGATGTCTCGATCACATTTATTTATTTACTCAAACTTGACTTACAGAATACATTCCAAAACGTCAAACATTATAATAAAATCTAGAGTAGGTAGGTACTTAAAATTATATAAAAAAATACACAATGGAAATGTCACAATTTAAAAAACAAAAAATATAGTATCTAATAGTCAAAATAATAGCAATGTCAAAATAATAACAATAGTCAAAATAATAGTCAAAGAGTAGAACTGAAAAATGATAGCGTCAAATAGTGATATTTGGCGATGCTGTCAAAGAAAACATCGGCGTCAGTTGAGGAGATGAACTCGTTTAGGAGGGTAAGTGCTCGTAACTAACGTCCAGTAGACTCATACCTCAGGTAACAGAGGCAGAGACCACGACAACCAGATCGGGGAAGACGACCAAAACGATGGGTTGACGACATCCGACAACCAGGCCACCATTGGATGTCGAGGTCTCAAGACCGTCTGAGTAGAGGCATTTGGAGCAAGCCTGCATCCAGAAATGGATTCATGACAGGTCGCGATGTTGATGATGATAACAGCGGCATAAGAATCGACCCCTC
This sequence comes from Eupithecia subfuscata, assembly GCA_963564075.1. Lineage (NCBI taxonomy): Eukaryota > Metazoa > Arthropoda > Insecta > Lepidoptera > Geometridae > Eupithecia > Eupithecia subfuscata. Next base: position 1,102,036 of record OY751123.1, read on the forward strand.
TGTTTCGGAACTAGATGATGGTGTGTGAAAATCGTCAAATATAGTTGAGAAAAAAATAGTTCTAATTTGACTCTAAGGAGTTTGAAAATCTTTGTATGGAGGGTGGGCATCTGCCACCAATTTGTTTTTTTTTTAATCTTGGCACACAATGTACGTTATATGTAATTAAAGTACCTACATAAATTTATTTGGTTATTCCAGTTTTCCCCCTTAAGGGGGTACCTACCCTCAAATTGCTTATTTTCAACTCCGTCGGACCTCCATATCTTCCAAACTACTGAATATTTAACTTTGAAATTTATATATGGTAAAGTTCAGGACTTATTCTATTGATCATATGTTTCAAAAACACGATTCCATAAAATTTTCTCGATAGAAAAAAATCGCAAAGTTACCTCTAATTTTTTACTAAAACCCTAATTTCTCAATAAACACAAATGATACGATCTTGAGATTAAGCAAAGTAATTGAACTAGGTATAAAGAACATTTTATATGTTGCCTTTTTTTCAATTAACTATTCTAATGTTTGTGGGGAGCAAATAACTACTAAAAACTTGATTTTTGGGCTTACGCCGCTTTGCTCTGTCCCGCTCCTGTGAACGCGAAATCCTATGCCTATCCTCTTCACACAATAATGAGGTACCGCCTTAAGGCTAATCTTCAAGGGGGAAAACTGGAATTATTTTTTTTACTTCCAGTTTTCCCCCTCAAGGGAATCCCCATTGAGGGGGAAAACTGGAATAACCCAATGATAGTACCAAAATCTTCAAACCGCCTTTCTTTGATAATACAAAAGTGTAACAATAACACTTTATTCAAAATATTTTGAAAGTTCCTTCACACATTACAATTCTATTACTTACATTACGACATTTTCTTACGTATTAATATTATCTCCTTTCATCATACTGAAAGTATGACTTCTTTACGTCGTCACGTAGACTGCATTTACAAAGCTAAATGCAGTCTACGTGACCAAAGTCACATGGCATCGCCTAGTAACTTGTACAAAGAATGTTCTTGCTACTACGATAGACGCAGTAGCTAAGGGGTCACCTTAGCTACGGCGTCTATGGTCCTCGGGTGTATTGCTGGCGATGGTGACATCGCTTCGTTAAGGCGAATAGTAGGGGTGATAGTGGCGCCACTACATATTTAATTTAATCATTAAGTTATACGAAGGAATTATTAAAAAATCGGACCGCTGGTAGACGATACCTATCACAAGCTTTTATTTAATGTATCTGTAATAGTTTTGTTTTGTGTTATTCAATCAAAAACCTTGTTTGGAGAGCTTGGTGGCCACCAATAGGAACTAAACTCTTGAAACAAGTATCTGCCTAAATAATACAGTACAAAACTATTAAACATACATTAAAAAAAAAAGCGATAGATATCGTCTACGCGCGGTCCGATTTTTTGATAATTCCTTTGTATAACGTAATTATAAAATTAAATATGTAGTGGCGCCACTATCCACCCTACTATTCGCCTTAAGGAAGGAGGGGGCGAAATGTAACCATTCGCAGCGAGCATGATACGTTACACGTTACACCGTGTGCTACAATCCGTCTCGTTGCTCGTTGCTCTCGCCTTCTTTCCCCGTACTGACTGCACGAACGCTCGCCGTGTAACACGGTACATTACGCCCTGTTACGGCGGCGGTCAGTTCAGTGCCCATTTAAAGTCCTTTAAGGACATTAAGGCTTTGTTATTTTAATTTTTGCTATTTTAACTTGTAGGTTATTAACCAGAACTCGGTATAAAGCGTTCGGAATCTCCTTATTAGAACTACATAACTTAAATAGGTTTTAAAATATAGTCTATATTTCATCCCGATCCGTTCAGTAGTTTTGGCATGAAGAGGTAACAAACATCCATCCAAACATCCAAATTATGATTGATTTGATATCAATTATGTTATTCCGATAAAGATGAAAGTTTGGGTGTTTGTTTTTCCTTTACGCTAAAGTAAGCAAAGTTTAACCCCAAATCGTTCAGTCGAAATAGTTCGGAATGAAACTTAGCATACAACCTGAAACAACATTTTATTCCCAGAAAATAACCAAAGTCGCGGGCAGAAAGTAGTCGTACTCTTACTTTGAATGCGAAAGTTTGGATGGGGGTTTGGATATAATTATAAGATCGTTGAATTATATTTTTTTAATATCTTCATTCACAAAGAAAATTACAATCAACTAATAGAAACAAGTACAAGTAGTGTAGGACGCCCTCCGGCCAGGTGGGACGACATCTGCGAAAGACTGCAGGCAGATGCTGGATGCGGCAAGCTGAAGACAGGACGCTATGGCGCTCATAAGGGAAGGCCTATGTCCAGCAGTGGACTAATATAGGCTGATGATGATGATGATGAATAGAAACAAATTACAACTAGTGTTTACACTTGAAACAATTGAGCTAACTGCAGACTGTTGCAAATAATCTACAGGTAGCTCAACGGATCCATATCAAACCAGTCGTCGTCGCGTCCCCGCTACGCTGGCTGCATTGCCACGCTGTATGGCAATGCTGATGCGCTGCGCCAGATACTCACCAGCTCTCGGGTCACGCGTCGCTTCGACCCATCCTTCGACCAGACGCTCAGATGTTTAAAAAAGAACCGAATAGCCTTGGTACCCCTCGGACCTAGGGTTATTTAGGCATCCATCGGTTGACTTGGAATAACGTATCTTTTCTACTTTAAAACGTATGCAAAGGCGCGGGAATTAGTTAGTGATTCATAATTCTACTAAAACATAGATCAATACAATTATTTTATGACTGAATGGAATTTTCTTCCGGTAAAATTCCGTTAAAAAAACTTCCGACTATTATAGCTCTCACATTCTTGACTAAACGGTTGAATACATGATTCATACCTACCTTGAGAACTCAGTTAATTCATTGTTAGTAAATGGAAGGAATTAAGTAAAGATGTGTTTACGGTGGGCAGTGTGAGCGAAAGCGTATTCGAAATAAAATTTTCAATTAAATTTATGCTTGTGTGACCAACCAGGGCCCAATCCCACGAAATAAATCGCTCCACCATAATAGAATCGTCCAACATTTTGGCATTTTACTTTTGAGGAAAGAAACTACAGATGGAAGGACACGTGTCAAAGTGTCTAGGTTGAAACCATTCTATCAACCTTTCACACCGTCGATTTGTCTCCGTCATAATATATGGACCGATTTGAATGATTCTTTTACAGTTGTAAGAAAATGATCCCGAGTCCCATAAAAAATTTATTCCCGAGGGACTAGTCTCGAAAAACTAAAAAAAACTGCTTAAAACTACGGGATTTGAAGTTGGACTATCAAATTATTATAGCAAACGCGTAGCAAAATTCGTAGCTTTTGATATAGCAACGTAGCACCCTTGCAAAGCGTATTTTAAACTCATTAAAATTGAACACCCTCTCCGCTCAACGCTCAGTTTACAACCAGCAGTGACTTTACCATCAAAACCAATACCGGACAAATTAGAAACCGGTAATTTCCGAAAATGTCGACCCAATACGGATCCTTCCAAGATATCCGGCCAGTTTGAAGTACATAAGAAACTTTGAATTAACTGGAATTCGGAACTGAAGATTACCAGTTGTTATTACTGTGATATAATAGTATACTTACTTATCTTGAGCAAGTTCTGCAGTTAGGTAAAAATAATTTTGAGAAGGAAATAATTTTGGAAATAATCTTGGAAATAATTCCAAGAGGAGGATCCAGCTAGGCTGGGCAGCGTTTGGAAAACTACGTCGAGTCTTCTCGTCATCCATACCGCCATGCTTGAAAACGAAAGTTTTCAATCAGTGCGTCCTACCCGTCATGACCTACGGAGCTGAGACGTGGACACTCACGGTAGGGCTGGTCCACCAGTTCAACGTCGCTCAGCGAGCTATGGAAGGAGTTATGCTTGGAGTCTCTCTGAAGAATAGGATTCGTAACGAATACATCCGACAGAGAACCAAAGTTATCAAAGCTCTAAGAATAAGCAAGCTGAAGTGGCAGTGGGCCGGCCATATCTCGTGAAGAACCGATAACCGCTGGGGAAACGTGTTCTTGAGTGGAGACCACGACTCGGCAAACGTAGTGTAGGACGACCTCCGGCCAGGTGGGACGACGATCTGCGAAAGACTGCAGGCAGATGCTGGATGCGGCAAGCTGAAGACAGGGCGCTATGGCGCTCATTAGGGGAGGCCTATGTCCAGCAGTGGACTAATATAGGCTGATGATGATGATGATGATGATAGAATACAATAAATGATTGAGTATTGAGCATTGAACCTTTACTTGCCCAACGGTTAACGGTTCTGTGAGCTTTAAGGCATCCCCATCGCCACTTTAGCCTGCTAACTCTGAGAGCTCGCAGGTAAGGTAGATTACGCCCTGTAACGCTGGTCAGTAGACAGCCTAATATTTTCCACCCAACGGTTCCTTTAGGTACAAGATATTTTCCTTTCTCTAGAAAAATACCCACGTCACAAATAACTGAATGATTGTTTGTATGATTGGCGCTATTAGCTCCTAATTGTTATATTTTATCTCATCATTGGATATTAGATCACGCTGAGAGACTCATTGAGAGAGTCAATATCAATAATTATTAATTGAGCTAATACGGACCGAATTAATCATAGGTATCTAGTTTGTGCACGTAACTTCGCACGCGTTTTTTCGGGATATGTAGCTGAAATCGTTCCCGGGGAAAACATCTTCTTGCCACGTACTTTGATTTACAGTGAATTTTTCTGTCCTTTGTGCGTGATACTTGTGGAAATAAGAGGTCTAGTCTAATACAGTTATTTGGATAGGGAAGGGTTCCATTGCTCAAGCTCAACTGAGTTGCGCAATTGAGTTGCACAAAAGGGAATTCTCGATTGTTTCTTACCTACTATGGCTACCTATCATGTGACGTTCGTTGTTCCATTTACGTCAAACACGGATATCTAAATACCTACGTTTTTTATTTTAGCAGGTGTAAATTTTCAGCCAGTTAGGAAGTTATATAAGATGGTTATGAGCCGAGCACTTGGCAACTTTACAGTCCCGGCGTTAACTGACATCATCATCATCAACAGCCTTTACCAATCCACTGCTGGACGTAGGCCTCCACTGATAAGCACCTTATTCGCTCCTGTCGTTATGGGGGGTAATATCATAATCTCACGCTGGGTATGCGGGTTGGGAATCACAGTTCGGTGATGGATCTGTTCTGCAGGAGGAGCAGCTGGGCAGCTGCGTGGATTTCTGCTGCCGGTTGATTACCCTGGATCGCCATACGACACCCACGGGAAGAGTTAGGGTGGTACAAATTCTAAGCCGGCACCACAGGGCCATAGCAGTAACTGGCATACCTTCGAGGAAATAAGTTCATCTCATTGTTAATGAACGGTATAGTTTGTTTGAGAAATAAAGTTCTTTATAACTAAATGAGCCTAAAGGTTCCGAAGCAAATGGTGCCTCCAGGATCCACTAAGGCTTCATAAACGCCCCGCCGCCGTCTATTTGTCAAGCCATCATAGGAAACGTAAAGACTTTTCAAATTAGTTACTCATCAAAACTGGTTGAGGAATCAACCCTTCCAACGCTATCCGTGGTTGTTGCTGTCTTACCTAAGAGCCGACTAAGGAATCAGAGGAAAGCCAACAGCTTTCTTCTATGTGTGTGCTGCTGTGCCCCACTGTGATCACTAATCCACCTGTCAAGTGTGGTGATTCTGACAAAACCAGGTACGTAGGTACGTGCCTACACGAAATAAGGGAGTTTGGGGAGGTAGGTACTTTCAGCATGTCGTGTGTGGTTGATGTGTGCTGAGGGGGTGGGTACTAAAACGAGGCATTGCCCTCTCTGATTGAAGGTAACAGTTGACTTCGTACAGACGTATCTTACATAATGTCGGTAGGTACGCCATAGCGCCCTCTATTGAGTTTTATGTTACTTACCTACCAAAATAAGGGTTTTTTTACCCGAAACTGTGCAAGGAGGGAAAATCCTTTATATTTGCGACATTTATAAAAGAACTAGCGACCCGCCCCGGCTTCGCACGGGTGCATTCTCAATCAAAGAGCAAAGAGTTTTCATTCAAAGAAATTAGACCGAACCACAGATCACTATATATGTACTTACAGTACTTACCAAGCTACGATCAAGGAGTATTTATATACCCTGGGGAGCGATTTCTTTCGTCCACGGTACCAAGACCGAACCATAGACATGTTTATACTTAATTGACATGTTTACTTTGCAACGCCGTTACAATTTTTTTAGCAATTTATTCATTTTCATATTGAAACTACATATTGAACTTTTTTACGCTCTTCAATTTGATGTGCATTTCATTCGAGTCTATCGTAGACCGGTCCGAAATTATTAATGTAGATACTTGTCACGGCCTAGACAAAATCGATTACATTTTCGCAAAATGGATCAAGAAACGCGCGTCTGACTCGCTCTTGGCCCGTGTACAAACAAACTTCAAAATTTTTCTATTTACTTGATATTTTGGCCGACGACCATGAGCTGTCAAACTTTGACAGGTTGTTCAATTCTGTCATTCAAGCCCTGACGCAGACGAGTGGTTTCAGTAAAAAAACTCCGCAATTCTTGATTTCGGAGTCCGAAAAAAATGTGGAAGGTTATTGAAATATTTTTTGTTGCTTTTTGCATTTTTTGTGTGTAGTACCTATAGGTACTTACTAACTTAGTGATTCATTAGGAAAATAAGGACGCGATTTTTAGTTGCGACATTTTGTCGCACTAAACGCTGTAACTGAATAAAATGCTCATTCTTGTGTGGAACCTCTATGAAAGTTATATCAATGCTATTTTTTCTGGTCAGAATGCTACAAAATAAATTATTTAAAAGTACTTTGAGGATCTGAAAGAATTTGCATATCCTTGTGGGAAGAATAACGTTTAAGGCATGCGATTTTTTTATAAAATGGTTTTTCTCTGATGACGAATCCTACATTTTTGAGGGTTTTCTCATCATCATCATAGTGCGACAAACTTTTCGAACATGTCGTCAAAAAAAAAAACACAGACTCTTTATTTCCTTAAATACAGTAAATGTACACTTAGAGAGGTGGTCGTGCCCTAGAGGAAACAAGTAAGTATGTAGCTTTAGTATTTTTTGTTTCGTCTTAGTTTTTATGTAAGTTTTTAGGATGGGTCCTAAAAAGATACTCATTTGATTTCAATGGATGATAATTCAGAGTAACTGAATGTGCTTAGATAATATGATAATGATTTACCTAAATTAAAATATGATTAATAGGTACAGTAAGTAGATAGTAACATCGTTTATGTAATAAGCGTCTTAGTGGCTTTTATCATTGTATGTTGGTCTGCTGCTGGCCACAAGCCTCACCCTGATAACCGCCTTATTGGTTTTTATCTCATGGTGGTAATTCCCATAATCCCCATGCTGGGCATGCGGGTTGGAGATCGCAGTTCGGGGGCAGATTGTTCTGCAGGAGGCGCTTCTGCCCGCCCCCGGTGGTAATAATCTCTTATTCGCATCTTACGACACCCGCGGGAAGAGATTGGGTGATGTGAATTCTAAGCCGGCACCACACAGCTGCAGGTACTTAGATGACCTTGGATCAAAGTGAAAGAATTCTGTTTTGCTAGGAAGATGCGATATAGGTACCTAGGTATTTCTTCAGTAGGTAGGTAGGTGCTTATCGAACAGAACCAGTAATTTTTTAAATATACTTATTATTTTTTTGCTAACATGTACATGTTTACAGCTTAGGTTTAAATGTTAGCTTAGGTCAATAGTAAACGCACTCTGTAGGGCACTGCAAAAGAATTTATATAAAATGTCAAATCATTATCATCATCAGCCTATGTTAGTCCACTGCTGGACATAGGCCTTTCCTAATGAGCGCAACCCTGTTTTCAGCTTGCCGCATCCAGCATCTGCCTGCAGTCTTTTGCAGGTTGTCATCCCACCTTGCCCGGAGGGCATCCTGCACTACGTTTTCCGAGTCGTGGTCTCCACTAAAGAACACGTTTACCCCAGCGGCTATCGGTTAAAATGTCAAAATTGAGTTTAAACTAGAATAATTTATAGGTTTGAAATAGTTATTTCAAGGTCAGGTAAATCATGCATGTCAATCTTATTTCAAATTAAATAATCCTGGTTATGATTTAGACAGAATGTCAAAAGTAAAGATTTAATTTTTCATGGCGTCTAGGCTAAGCAAAATGGCAATGGTAATTGATCTATATCTATAGACTGTGACTTTTGAAAACTTTAATTTTGCATTATTGTATATTATTGATTTTGACTAGTTCTAAGTAAAGCAAAATAACCCAATAAACCTAAGTATCATAATAATAACCATGGTGTTTTATTTTTGTTTATTTTATTTTTCAGATGTGTTCAAAACGTACTCAAGAGAGTACGTTTTGTACACATCTGTAAACGGGTTTGAAATTAGACAATAGATTGTTTGTTCAAATTAGTAATGGGCCCTAATTTTCTTTAGTCAGAAAAGTAATAAATTAAATGCATTAGATCAACTGGCCCCGTAGGGATAGTTTTTACCGGGGCCAGTCGACTAAAGACCCATCATTCGCCCCTAGGGTATGTAAGATGCAGTGAAACTAATACTTACCTACTAGCGATAAGACCTGGCATTGTTTAACTGACATCTTTATGAATAAAGCAGTCAGGTGAATTGTTTCAATTGTAAATACTAGTATAATTTTCTTTGTGAGTAAAGGCTATAGTTATGAATAAATTAATTAGAACTAGATTGAATCTAAAATGTCATGCAGTAATTTATCGGATAGGAATTCGTCTACTGAGTAATAGCATTTTACTGCAAGCAGGTTTTCAAGGTTGTTGAAGAAAGATTAGTAATTTTTTTTCGTCTTTGATTATGGTGGGGCTTTTACTGTCTGAGCACAAAATGGGTTTTATTAAGTATTATAAAGTAGATCTTTGTTCCGTCTGTTAATTTTTACCTGTGTTCGTGTTTGGAAATCCGGTTTATTGAATGTTTATCAGTAACAATACCGAAAATTAGATCAATCGTAACAATAATATTAGTATAGATATCTACAGAGCTGTTTGTAAAATAATAACAAACTTATCATTTAATAGTTTGAATGAATCTGTCTGTTTATTAACTTAGAATATACATGTTCGAAGATAGATATACACTGAAACTTCATTCTGCAGCCCGTTTAAATATTTTTGAAGTCATCCTTCTTTCTCATTTGTGAAGTTTGGTGAATTTTGCTACCATTAAATATGTACTAGGTAGTTTAAAAGTTCTATGTATACTGTACAACAAACCCTTATATAGATTAAATCCATTAGAAGTCCTACTAGGTATGAACAAGTATAATATAATCACACATATGAAAGTGTGTTTTTGAGGCAGTTTATTTTATTAAAAACCGGCATTATAATTCTTTTCAAGTTTTCTTTTTGAGATAACAAAAGTAAAACACAACGGCCGTAGCTAATCATCATGTAAATAAACCCGTTGTCTAGTTCACGTTTCAATGCAAACTAAGGTAAATAAATGCATGGTAAATGGTACTACAGCAGAACTGATGCAAGACAAGGTGAATGACCTCAATAACAAACAGTAGTGTCAAATGGAAACCCACTTCCCATCACGCTGTTTCCCAAAATGCAAAGCAGCACAATTGCAACCTTATTTTATTACGTTATACTTTTGCATTTCTGTCATTTGATAATCCATTTGTCGGAGTTGCGCCTTCGACGAAACACGTGTCCGAAATTTAATCATCGATTTTTTTATCGTGTGCGTTCCATCCCTATTGGAAACGTTCGGGAATATTCGCGGAAGTTCGGGAATATTCGGGGAAGTTCGGATCGATTCGTGATTCGATTCATGTTTTAGGCGCGCTCAGTTGGAATGATGTTAATTGTTTTTTACAGAATACAATATTTTTTATATTTCGCTATAAAATAACATTTGTAGAAACAGTGAGTGTCGCGTGGCAGATTTCTTGGTAAGTCCACTTGAATTTTATATTACCTAAGTACCTATCTACCTCAACTTTTACTCACATCTGTTTTTTTTCACCTATAGGTAGGTATCTCGAATACATGGCGTGATAATTTTGACGCTCATTATGACACAATTCTATAGGTTATACCTACCTATTTACATTTCACATTTCCATGCTACTGATGCTATGCTTTAGTAGAAACTGGACCATATACAACATGCGCCTGCGCTTTGCAGATCGATTCTATTCGAGAGTGTATAACTCATATTTTCGTCGGACATAGGTTATTTTTTTATTTGTTATTCTATTATAAATAATATAGCATCCATAGGGCGGCGAAAATAGTAGGTACCTATCCATACTTCTATAAGTACCTAAGTACTAAATTATAGTTTTCGAAAGTAACTCTTCTGTGTTAAGTAGGTAGTCTGTCTGTCTGTTACCATTGCACGCCTTAACCGCAGGTAGCAGCTAGTACACTCAAATACCCTGGAATTGCCCTGGTGGGACTATGGATCTCGGTTAAATTTGTGGGACGCTTAAATTTACTAATAATTGGTATTTTAATCTCAAACTCTTGAGCAAGACTAATTGTGTAATAAGTAGGTAGGTACGTAGGTATGCTTACTACTGAGCAGTTTATATTTTATTTTTATTGTGATTATATTCGAGACAATATGGAGAAACGGATAGAAATGTTATTATTATAATAATGACGTTTCCGGTTGTTGCTAGGTCACCTCACTTCCGAAGTGAATGGATGTTCTTGGCTAATAACGGGTAGAACTGAAATTCAACTGTGCATAGATGGCCAAATGTGGGCTGTTTCTGGACACCTATTTTACAAGTTTTTTTTTATGAAAAATAGACCTTCGTTTGTCCGCAATCATTCCTGATGGAAAGCGAGTTCAAAGATATGAAGGTCAATTCATTTTCTAGTTGTTGATAGGTAATTCAGTTTATTTGTCAATGTATTCAATAGATAGGTAATAAGTTTTGTTTGGTGTTTTCGATTAAAGTTAAAATTTACTATAATATTCTACATTAATCTATAGTCCTTGTAGGGCGGAATTTGAACCCACATCTTCGTATTTCTTAACGTCATTTGAAGTGTATTACGCCGTGTCAAAAATTGAAATATGGGAATTCCGTTAGGCATTATCTTATCTTACTTAAGGCGAGTAGATCCGTGGAAATAAACTCCAGAATAGTTAATTGCGCCGTTTAGCAATTTAAAAAAACTTAAGATTAAAACGTTTGCTCGTATATTGCTGAAAAATATACGTACTTACACGTAAGTCCTCATTAATTATTCGAATTAGAAAGGCATGGTGCCTAAACCGATTAAATCTAAGTTTTTTTTATTTCCTTCATGACTTTATCTTAACACTAATAAGGAACGTGTAGTTTGATAACTCTTATCCAACAACGCATAGAGATAAGCGATAAGAAGTACTGGTAGTGTTCTATTGAGTTTGACTGATAAAAAATATGTGCTATTAAAAGGAATTTCTATTTAAAATATCTAATAGCAGGTGTAGCATCTAAAACTATTGATAACCATCGTCAAGTATTCAACCTTCTAGTTTCAGTTCTACATGCTTTTATTTATCTCTGCCTTATGTCTGTATATTTTACTTTTCTGACTCTAATATCAAAATAAAAACGTCGAAGGAAATGGAAGAACTACTGAGACGAAAATTTCTTATTACCTAGTTCATTCATGAGAACTAATTACATGAATAAAGAAGGGACAGGTTAAGTCAATTTCAAAAGTCAATTTCAAAAGTCAATTTGAAATTGATTTCAAACTTAACCGGGGGTTACCCCAGTTAAGTTTGAAGTCAATTTCTATTGAAACTAAAATAATTTAAAACTAGTATCTTTCGGTAAAATGAAAATAGAAAGTTGTTCTTTATCATCATCATCAGCCACTGGACATAGGCCTCCCCTAATAAGCGCTATAGCGCCCTATCTTCAGCTTGCCGCATCCAGCATTTGCCTGCAGTCTTTCGCATGTCGCCATCCCTTTGGCAGGAAGGCGTACTACACTATGTTTGCCGAGTCGCGGTCTCCACTGAAGAACACGTTTACCCCAACGGTTGTCGGTTCTTCGCGAGATATGGCCGGCCCGCTGCCACTTCAGCTTGCTAATTCTTTGAGCTATGTCGATAACTTTGGTTCTCTATCGGATGTACTTATTCGTTACGAATCCTATCCTTCAGAGAGACTCCGTGCATTGCTCTTTCCATAGCTCGAGGTGGACGCATAATTCTATGAAATTGTATTGCACACTGACTCATTGGCCCGGCCCGACACCGACATGCCTGCGCTGGCGAAGACATGTCGTCGCAGAGCTTCAGAGAGCTGAAGGATAGGATTCGTAACGAATAAATCTGACAGAGAACCAAAATTATCGACATAGCTCAAAGAATTAGCAAGCTAAAGTGGCAGCGGGCCGGTCATATTTCGCGAAGAACCGACAACCGCTGGGGTAAACAGGTTCTTGAGTGGAGACTGCGACTAGGCAAAAGTAGTGTAGGACGCCCTCCGGCCAGGTGGGATGACGATCTGCGAAAGACTGCAGGCAGATGCTGGATGCGCCAAGCTGAAGACAGGGCGCTGGAACTTCTGCGGATCTTCATTCAATCTTGCAGAGATATTCCGACCCTCTCTATTACTCTCTGTATGACCTTGAGCCTTATTCTGGTACATACAAAAATAATTATGAAGTTTTTGTTTCTAATAAATCAATCCCATGACCACTCTCACGACTTTTTTCTAACTCACGTCGTTTCGGATTTGGCCACCCCACGCTCAAAAATCCACCCTGTATGACATCCATAATTAATATGTCTGAGCTATAATGTCATCCATCAATTGTCAAATCTACGATATGTAAGAGTTGAAAATACACCGTGCAGGTTCCCAAGTAACCCACATATTTTCTTGTTTTTTAGTCTAACGATTTCTTTACTCCTGGATATTAGTTTACTGTCTAAAAACTCGTTAAAAACCGCTGACAACAGCTAGTATTCAATAGCAATGTCACGCCGAGCCCTGTAGAAGGTAGAAGGGCCGACAAGGTCAGGAACGCCGGTCACTGACCACGTAACCAGCTCAAGGTGACGAGTTACACTTCTATAAGCAATCTTTATTACTTTATCGTTATACGCCTATTCAACTTACGTTTTATCATGGTAAAATAATACAGGGTATGCTACTCCGAGATCTTCCCAAGTCTACGTCACTGTCCACTAGCCACAAAAATGGGAGGTTACGTTCATTTGCCGGTGACTATCAAACTTTTATTGACGCCGGTGAATCACTCGCGTTATTGATCGGATAAATCTTAAAAATAAAATGTGCGGTTACTCTATCCGTAATTGTAAGTGTGAAGGGCGGTAAAATTAGGTTCTTTAAATTCGCGAAAAGAGAATCTGTGGCTGAAAAATGTTCCTGCTATTAGATAAATCTCATTTCAAGGGAATCATTGATATATCCATGTGCAGCGCCTTAATATAGAGACCTTAGATAGGTCTCTTATATTGAGCACCAAACTCGAATTATGAATTTATTTTTATTTTAAGCGTACAAACAAGGTAAAACGGACAATGAACAAAATCAGCTATGCATGTTGCAGTTTCAGAACTCAAGTTCTTTTACTCACAACTACAAGGTTACACTCACAGTAAATGAAATAGGTACAATCAAATGAATACAATTTGTTCTACACAGTGCCAAGCCAATATTTAACAAATTAGGTAAATCCAACAGTTATGTTCACCTGACTGAGCTGAACTGAACGCTAATGAGCATGTGCTCATTAGCGTTGCTCAAAATAAGGATACTAAGTTTGAAGAATTTCATGGAAAACCTAAAACCTAGATCTAGATCTCGAATCTCCCAAAACTAAAAAGCTTGAGAACCACCGTAGCGGATATGACGTAGCCTTGGGAAAACCCAACGTGACCGTTGTTTATCGGAGTACCGTACCTTGTATTATTATAAGCTTCAATAAGTAGGTAAGTACAATTCCTATCGCTAATTTGAATTTATTGGACTCGTTTTAATTAAGTAGGTATACTTAAACACGTTGTTTCTATGGAAATGTTTAAAGGTGATTTCGTCCCCGAATGTTTAAAGGTGATTTCATCCCCGAAGGAACTGATTTATCGGATAAAAAGTAGCCTATGTTTAATTCCAGGATTAGACTTACCTGTATGCAAAATTTTAGCCCGATCCGTTCAGTAGTTTTTTCGTGAAGAGGTAACAAACATCCTTCCATCCATCCATCTATCCATCGAAACTTTCGCATTTATAATATTAGTGTGATGTGATGTGATTATTAGCATTAACCATTACAACCTTTTTCCCTTTATCTCCTAATAATATTCACAGAAAACGAACTCATTGAAAAACAAAGCACAATCGTTAGTATAAACTCTTTCTACAATGTTGCAAATGATCATCGCATTCGAAGCATCCGGCGACCACAATGGACCCCAATGAGACTACTAGTTCGTGGGAACCGCATCGAAAATGGCTCAGGAATTTAAGATGCTATTGTTGTGTTAAACTTTATAACGGCAGCGAACGCATTAAATGAGAATCCGTTCTAATTACGTACTAGCTGTTTGTCTGCGACTTCGTTCGCGTGGAGTGGATTTATAGGTAGTCTACGATATATTATTACGCAAAATATAAAACGGCTGAATAAATCTTTTTGAAAATTACCAGGGTAGGATATCTTACTACACGCATTTCGCACGCGTATTTTCGATATAGTTAGTATCCTATTATCTAAGTTATGCTATGTTCTAAATGTACACCAAATTTCATCATGATCTGTTCAGTAGTTTTGGAAATTGTATTTTCGATATAATAAGTAGCCTATTATCTAAGTTGGGCTTTGCTCTAAACGTACGCCAAATTTCATCTTGATTTGTTCATTAGTTGTGGAGATCCTAGGTAACAAAAATTCAGATTTCACAAATTTTCGGCTAATAATAGTAGGATTACATAGATAAGTGAAGTGAGTACCCAGAACAGATATCTGCAGATCGTACAAACATTTGAAAGATGAAGTCTGAAAGGCACCACGATCGCCCGAACGAAATGAACGTGGTAGGAAACCAACTTCCTAGCACGTGGTCTGTCCAACTCTCGAGAGGTCATCACGGGTTCTTTTTTTAGAAGACACGTTTAAGGTCATCCATGATGGTCTGAAGATCCACGTGTACCAATTTGTTATTAGTAGCTCTGGCTTCTCTTACCTGGCCCTGCAAACCTATTCTAATTCAATCGGAATCGGGTTTCCAAGTGGTAGACCTCGAATCTTACAAAAATTCGCACGATATTTCAATATTTTTGGGTTGTTTAATATTTTCTTATTTTGTTCAACAAGTGGGCACACTGATTTTTTGTTGTACGTGCCGATATTAAATCCTGAGCTAGCGAAGCAGTCTAGAATAGAGTCACGAGCGTAGCGAGTGGCACAAAAGTAGACTGCTGAGCTAGCGAGGGAAGAAAAGGCACGTTCAGCAACAAATCGTTTAGCCCACTTGTTGAACAAATAACTATTAACCACATGTGAGCAAAACCCGATTTTAATCAGTGTTTTTGTACAGCAAAGTAACCGTTTTCAAGCGAGAGTGGTGATAAGAAAATTACTAGGTAAAATAAAGAAGCGAACAAGAAACCTTTACCTTGTTATTGCGTTAGTTTTCGAGTTGGAGCAAAACTCGTCCCAAGCTTTTTTATCCTCTAGATAATCTGATATTTTGTAGTAAGCCTTTATACAAAGGATATGTTTGACAATGTGTTTGAATTTACGTATTTATAATTTTTGCAACTCACTTGAAGTTTTCTTGTAGAAGCGTATACATTGCCCTTTAATCTTGTGTAGCCTATGCCATAATCACCACCTTAGGTTGGGGCTACAGACTGTTGCAAACAATCTACAGGTAGCTCAACTGATCCATATCAATACATATTTATTTGTTAATATCTAACAAAGCTGTTTACTATGAACCAACCGGAAGTAAAATGTAGAGCACAGTCATAGATAACAAATTGATTTATCAATTGACACACCCATCTTGGAATTTGCGCCGAAATTTGGGCAATTTGCGCGTCAGAGCGCACGATTTGCGCAACGCGAGGCTGTGAATCATGCGCACGTGGTTTGGACCGGGTTCTCAAGGCCAACAGATAATGCTGGACAATTCACAGCATCATCCAGCCCCAAGCTAAGTAGAGCTTGATAAGTCTTTATTCACAATGAAAATTATACTAGTACTTACAATTGAAACAATTGAGCTAACTGCTTACTGTTGCAAACAGTCTACAGGTAGCTCAACTGATCCATATCAACACCAGTAGAAAGCGTCCCCAAGACGCTGGCTGCATTGCCACGCTGTATGGCAATATAGCAGCAGAGCTTGTGTTATGGGTACTAGATACCTGATATACTTAATACAATACATTACATAGACATAGTAAACACCCAGAACCCGAAACAGCGATAAAATCCAACCTTAATTATCTGCAGATCGTCCAAACATTATTTTAATTAGTTCCGAGACGGGATTCGAACCCGCAACCTCCTACGTCGCAGGCGGGCCTTTGCCCGGCGCGTCACAGAGGTCGGTCGATCAGGGATTCTCAAACTTATTGCCGCGGGTTATAAGTATCAGTTTGAGAAGCCCTGTTAAAGTTTCCAAAGGACTGCAAACCTCTAACCAGACGGGTTAGTCCACTTGAGGTTAGTAATGTAGACCATTTATTTGTACTTAAGAACTCTAACTTAGAATGTTGCAACGCCCATACCGGTCATTGTGAGAAGTAGATATTACGTTAGTAAGACTTACTGCGATATAGGTTAGAAGAGAGAAAGGTCAATAGATCTATAGACATACTGAATTATACGATAGAGGTGCTGTACCAAATTGTATGGAATTGTATGGAAAAAGGAGACGTCACGGTCACGTCTCCTTACTAACGTCAAGTAGACTCACCCCTCAGATGGGGCTCTCTCTTAAACCCCTTAATATTATTTTTGCAGCTCATATTCAAACCAATAATCGAACTAAAGGAGAGCGAAGCGAGCATACTTCTTTTTTTTATTTGCCGAATTGACGTTGAATTGACCAAGCTTAAACGTCAGTTCGGCAAATGAAAAAAAAAGAAAAAGTGTTTGTCGGGACGTTGTTTAGTCGTGTTGTTTTAGTTTTTTACTAAGTATTTTTGGCACTAAAAATTCACGTTTGACGTTTGGTCGACGTCGATGTGGTAAATGAAAACAAAAATTATTTGTCCAGATGTCATTTCAGCATTGCTAAGTTAATTTATGATGCCTATTATAAACCTATTAGGTAGTTACGTATATTGTATTATCTTATTGTATTGACAATACCTAGTAGGTACCTTTACTTGCACACATACCTTGTAACCGGAAGTCAAGTGACACTATTTATTTTATTACTGACACTTCCTTCTAGGTCACGAGGTAGGTATAGGTATCAAGGCGGAAAAATACCTAATAATCATCACCGAGTTAATATTACTTTTGTACGAGCGCTTTGAGTTATCTTATGTTCGTTAAAATTATTATTATTATTATTATTTATTTATTAAAAATACTTACACTATTTTTACAGGGGCCCCTAATGCAATAGTGCAATACAATAAAATTAAAATAAAAAAATTAAAATTACATGAACTAAAAACTAAAATTACACAATAATATATAAAATTCGTCAATATACAATGTCAAATTATTTTACATCAATATAATAATAATTCACTTAATAAATTCAAATCTAAGTATCACAAGCTTGGAGTCGTGACAAAGATATTATTTTTGACGTGACAACGTCTTATAAATTGGTTTGCCGGGTGACACTTCAAGAAACTGCGTTACGCTCACGTTATGCGCTCACAATGAAGTCGTTGTCACGTAAAACTTTCGCCCGTATACCGACTTTACAGGCAACCAATTTTTTTAAAATTATGAGCACTTTTATATGAATGAAAGGATCTCAAACCGACAAGTTCTTTAAATTATGTTTTAAAATCAACAAGAAAGTTAATTTTGTTTAGAGTACCGATCGAACCAAACGAAACCAAACATACTGACAGGATACGAAAAACCTAAGACAATCGCGCCTGCTTTTTGTAATTCGCCTACACATGTTTTGAAAGCGAAAGACAAAACGAAATTATACCTGCTTCGTGTAAACCGAAATTAGTTTAATTAGTATCTTATCTTTAGTATCGAAAAAAATCCAGTTTTAGTGATATTTTTGGACTCCGAAGTTTCACATCGTAAAAAGTAACGGTTTTGCGAATAAAACGAACAATTTGCAATTAAATTAAATGAATAAAATTAAATGGCTGCCGCGGATTATAGTTTTGGGAAATGATATCAAGTTTTATTCGCTTTTATTGCTTTTCACTTTAAAGTAAGCTTAATACTAGGAAGTTTATTTACCAGTAAAAAGAGCTCTCTGTGAAAGGCATTTTCGTTCTTCCGGTTTGGTTCCTACAGCTCGCTCCGGAATAGATAGATAGACTTTTACTTGGTTCAACCAAACAAAAAAAATATAAAATAAACTGCCTCGTTCTAACGGTCAGCTTTTTCAACCGCTGATTATGAGGTCGTGGGTTTGAATCCCGGGTCGAGCACAAGTCGTTATTGGGGTTTTTCTAGCACGAAATTCACAATAGCAGCCCGGAGTCAGGAAGTTGGCCGTATTACACCCCCGTGCCTCGGAAAGCACGTTAAGCCGTTGGTCCTGCGCCTGACCTCTCCCCGGTCGTGAGGGAATAGAAGTACACCTGTGTTTGTGCACACTTGTGCACTATAATATATCCTGGTCGAAATTCGGCAAGGAGGACATTTTTTTTGAAGTTTGATGTCAACAAATAAATATTTTAACGCATTCGCTGCCCAGTCTGCATCTTGTGACCTATTAATAAACGTCACTCTACCTATATCTACAAGTAACTCTTTTCATAGTAGTATCTCCGTATAGACATGGACCTATTATATGTACATATAGTACTTAGTAGGTCCATGTATATCCTTGAAGGAGCGCATGTCTAACGTCACCTGATGCAATCAGAGTTAGTCGCTGGTCATACGGTCAGTTAGGCCATCCTCTAGTGATGTCTCCTACAGCCAGTCTTGAATAACTTCAAGACTGGCTTACCATTACAACAAACTAAAAGTGTTGTAAAAGAACTTTGCACGGGTTAAAAATTGTAAGATTCACGTGTTACATTTTTAACACGAGCGAAGTTCTTTTAGTGTGAGGGTAGAAGCAGGGTGCCACGAACCATATGGGCTTTGCCATTTCCAAACAAAGCAGTTACGGAGCGTTGAAGATAACCATCCCGTTAGCAACAAACTGTTGGTAGTTAGTTTATACTACGTATAATCAAGAAACGGTTTACACTTGCGCCTGGTCAAAAAAATCAAAATCAAAAGCTCTTTATTTCCATAAATACAATAAATGTATACTTAGAAAAGGTTAAATTAAGAAACTAAACACTGACATGGAAATAAAGTGATATTTTTTATTTCTGTCGCTTCGATAGGTAGACTAAAGTAAAGAAGTGACGAAGAAACTTTTAGCCTGTTATTTGTTATTTTTCGAGTTGGAGCAAAACCCGTCCCAAGCTTTTTTATCCTCTAGATAATCTGATATTTTATAGTAAGCCCTTTGAATTTATTACTGATATTTTTTGCAGCTCACTAGGAGTTTTGTTGTAGAAGCGTATACATTGCCCTTTAAAAGATACATATCGATTGAAAGAAAAAGTTTATGAAAGGCATACCTACCCACCTACAAACAAGACCAAGTCCACTCCTGTCTTAGTTGCCAGTAGCACATCACTAGTTCTTTCACTGGCCGGATGCGCATCCAGAGAGCGTTGGATACATCCCACCGTTTGCCACCCGCAGAAACCAGAACTTTGCAGTTTGCTGTCAAAGAGTGGTAACACGAGGCAATATATCTGTGTGGATTGTCCAGCATCATTTATTAATAAGTCTTTAAGTTCGTAAAAGTAAATAATTCTACGCTATTCAAAACTACGTCTAATCAATGCACTATTTCGTGAGAGGCACTTATACAAGACCAAGTCCAGCGTTGCCCACATTACAACTACCTACCACATCGCTAATCCTTTCAGTGGCCGGATGCGCATCCAGAGAGCGTTGTATACAACTTACCGTCGTCCGCCACTCACCGAAACCAGAACTTTGCAGTTTTGTATACTAATAAGACCAAGTCCACTCGTGTCTTATTTCCAGTAGCACATCACTAGTTCTTTCACTGGCCGGGTGCGCATCCAGAGAGCGTTGGATACACATCTTATCGTCCGCCACTCACCGAAACCAGAACTTTGCAGTTTTGTATACTAATAAGACCAAGTCCACTCGTGTCTTATTTCCAGTAGCACATCACTAGTTCTTTCACTGGCCGGGTGCGCATCCAGAGAGCGTTGGATACACATCTTATCGTCCGCCACTCACCGAAACCAGAACTTTGCAGTTTTGTATACTAATAAGACCAAGTCCACTCGTGTCTTATTTCCAGTAGCACATCACTAGTTCTTTCACTGGCCGGGTGCGCATCCAGAGAGCGTTGGATACACATCTTATCGTCCGCCACTCACCGAAACCAGAACTTTGCAGTTTTGTATACTAATAAGACCAAGTCCACTCGTGTCTTATTTCCAGTAGCACATCACTAGTTCTTTCACTGGCCGGATGTGCATCCAGAGAGCGTTGGATACATCTTATCGTTCGCCACTCAACGAAACCAGAACTTTGCAGTTTTGTATACTAATAAGACCAAGTCCACTCGTGTCTTATTTCCAGTAGCACATCACTAGTTCTTTCACTGGCTGGATGCGCATCCAGAGAGCGTTGGATACATCTTATCGTTCGCCACTCAACGAAACCAGAACTTTGCAGTTTTGTATACTAATAAGACCAAGTCCACTCGTGTCTTATTTCCAGTAGCACATCACTAGTTCTTTCACTGGCCGGATGCGCATCCAGAGAGCGTTGGATACATCCCACCGTTTGCCACCCGCAGAAACCAGAACTTTGCAGTTTGCTGTCAAAGAGTGGTAACACGAGGCAATATATCTGTGTGGATTGTCCAGCATCATTTATTAATAAGTCTTTAAGTTCGTAAAAGTAAATAATTCTACGCTATTCAAAACTACGTCTAATCAATGCACTATTTCGTGAGAGGCACTTATACAAGACCAAGTCCAGCGTTGCCCACATTACAACTACCTACCACATCGCTAATCCTTTCAGTGGCCGGATGCGCATCCAGAGAGCGTTGTATACAACTTACCGTCGTCCGCCACTCACCGAAACCAGAACTTTGCAGTTTTGTATACTAATAAGACCAAGTCCACTCGTGTCTTATTTCCAGTAGCACATCACTAGTTCTTTCACTGGCCGGGTGCGCATCCAGAGAGCGTTGGATACACATCTTATCGTCCGCCACTCACCGAAACCAGAACTTTGCAGTTTTGTATACTAATAAGACCAAGTCCACTCGTGTCTTATTTCCAGTAGCACATCACTAGTTCTTTCACTGGCTGGATGCGCATCCAGAGAGCGTTGGATACATCTTATCGTTCGCCACTCAACGAAACCAGAACTTTGCAGTTTTGTATACTAATAAGACCAAGTCCACTCGTGTCTTATTTCCAGTAGCACATCACTAGTTCTTTCACTGGCCGGGTGCGCATCCAGAGAGCGTTGGATACACATCTTATCGTCCGCCACTCACCGAAACCAGAACTTTGCAGTTTTGTATACTAATAAGACCAAGTCCACTCGTGTCTTATTTCCAGTAGCACATCACTAGTTCTTTCACTGGCCGGATGTGCATCCAGAGAGCGTTGGATACATCTTATCGTTCGCCACTCAACGAAACCAGAACTTTGCAGTTTTGTATACTAATAAGACCAAGTCCACTCGTGTCTTATTTCCAGTAGCACATCACTAGTTCTTTCACTGGCTGGATGCGCATCCAGAGAGCGTTGGATACATCTTATCGTTCGCCACTCAACGAAACCAGAACTTTGCAGTTTTGTATACTAATAAGACCAAGTCCACTCGTGTCTTATTTCCAGTAGCACATCACTAGTTCTTTCACTGGCCGGATGCGCATCCAGAGAGCGTTGGATACGTCCCACCGTCCGCAACTCGCCGGAACCAGAATCAAGCAGATTGTTGTCAAGGAGTGGTAACAAGGCAACAATGTCTGCTACAAAGCAGACCTAGGGATTCTAATAAATGCCTGAGTATCTGGGGCAGCGTATCAGCAATTCAGCATTGCCATACAGCGGGACAATGCAGTCAGCGTAGCGGGGACGCGACGACTGGTATTGATATGGATCAGTTGAGAAACCTGTAGATTGTTTGAAACAGCCTGCAGTTAGCTCAATTTAAAAAGTTGCAAAAATATTTCACGTGACGACCCCTTATCTACCGTTAGACATAAAACATGAACTGAATTTCTAACTAAAATTCTTTACATATTTGTAGAAAATTTCATAATAACCGTGTTAAATCAAATTTGCGTTTAACATTACCTACATGCATTATTAAGTTAATTCGATCTGCATTTTTCGAATTTTTATAGGTACTTACGTAAGTAAACACCGTTCTAAAATCCAAGATTTTATATTTAAAAAGGCAAATGAACGAAAACTTCACAAAAACTTACAAAAATAACTGAAAACACCAAGGTTACCATTAAAAACAAGAATAATAACTTAATCAAGGCATACTTACTATTATTTCGACTATTAGATACTATATTTTTGTTTTTTA
The DNA here is from genome assembly GCA_963564075.1 of Eupithecia subfuscata. Lineage (NCBI taxonomy): Eukaryota > Metazoa > Arthropoda > Insecta > Lepidoptera > Geometridae > Eupithecia > Eupithecia subfuscata. The sequence continues at coordinate 1,124,914 of OY751123.1, forward strand.
AATTGTGACATTTCCATTATGTATTATTTTATATAATTTTACGTACCTACCAACTCTAGATTTTATTATAATGTTTGACGTTTTGGAATGTATTCTGTAAGTCAAGTTTGAGTAAATAAATAAATAAATAAATTATGGCTTTTAGAAAATTACAATTGAATTACAGTTAATAAATAATGTAATACAATTAGTATTTAGAATTGAAACAATTGAGCCAACTGCAGACTGTTGCAAACAATCTATAGGTAGCTCAACTGATCCATATCAATACCAGTCGGAAGCGTCCCCAAGACGCTGGCTGCATTGCCACGCTGTATGGCAATGCTGATGCACTGTGACAGATACACACCAGCTCTCGGGTCACGCGTTACTTCGACCAGACGCTCAGAGAATTTTTTAACAACCCGAAGAGCCTCGGTACCTCACGGACCTAGGTCTCGACTCCAAGGGGAGCAAATTTGTAGGCTCTGTCGAGACCTGCATATAATGCGCCTCTTGAGATCTTCGGCCAAATCTGCCACCGCACCCGCCCTCACGGATGGCCTCGGAAGATGGGAAGGCGCAAGTGTGTCGACGGCGTCGATACATTGTGTGGGACGCTACTTGCGTCGAGTCGACGCAAGTAGCGTCCCACACAATGGGGGAGGCTCATGGGGCCCAACTCCCATGGGACTAGTGTCATACCGTCGGGCCTCTTACCATCGTCACGCAACAGACCATTCGGTTCGAGAATAGCTGGTACGTTAGCGGTGATAAAGACCCACCGGATGATGTTGTTAAGGCTAGCATGGCGAGATATCCGACCTGCGGCCCTAGTACACGATAATCCGTGATGACCAAGCAGTTCGATAGCAGTACCGCACTGACACTGATGAGGCGCGCAACACCTTGCACCCAACCGAAGACATGTTGCGATACTGAAAGTTACGGGATCCAATATAGTACCAGTGTTATATGATGGAAATACTCGCAACTAATGTTCTGACTCCCATTCAGAAACGGCCAGGAGGCGGGCACGAACTGCAGAGCTGGAGCACGTTTGTAACAAACAATTCCGTGTCAACTCACACAGAGGCCCGTCCCATTGCCGTTGGGAAAAAAGTGATTTTGGGGGAGCAGCATCGGGGCAAGCACTATGCTAAGCCGTTCGACCTTCGTCTAAAAATTAAGTTTTCAATGACATTCCAGGTGGGACCAAACGAGATGGCTTTAAAAGTTTATCAACTAAAGAACTAGTGCTGTAGACAGAAGACAAGAACGCTGGTAGGGCTACACTTGAAATTTTACGTATACCTAAGCCTCCCCATTTGAGAGGCATAATTACACACGCGCCACTAAAATGGTTGAAATACAAGTTCGAAAACGAACGACAATCGTACAGAATAATTAATTAAAGTTTTCAAAATCAAAAATTATTTGAGAGGTCAGAAGTTCAAACAATTTTTGATACTTACTAGAAAACAAATGGCACTAGTAACTATCATCCTTTGATGATACTGAATAGTGCCATAAAATATTTACAATCAATATTTTCTTTGATTTTGTAATCCCTTTGTTTACAAAAAATATTTTGGATTCTTGAACTGGGGTACCTATTCTTTTATTTCCTATTGCATGACGGAAATGGCATACATTATTGTACTTTCTGAAGTTATATCGCGTATACGTTTTCTAGTAAGTATCTTATGAAAAGAGTGACTAAAATAACAGCACTGTATATAACGCTACAATACAAAAAAAATATCCGCGTCGTCTTGAGAACCTCCTCCGTTTTTCGCCGGATAAAAATACAAAATCATTACTAATTAATTAAATTATACAAAAAAATAGCAAGTGATACTGAGACTGAAATACAGAGAACCGGTCTTCCTTCCTTCACATGTGAGTAAAATTTTAGCATACTTATCCACGCTTGTACAAGAATTTTAAAAGTCTAATCAAATCTTTTGAGCTACCTCTAGATGGTTTGCAGAAGTCTGCAGTTAGCTGACGACGGATGTGGCGCGGCGGGCGAAGTTCCGCCTGCGACGCAGGAGGATGCGGGTTCGATTCCCGCCTTGGGTTGGGTGGGACAGATATTTATGCTATCTGCTCCGGTTTGTTCCGGTTGGTTTGCTGCGATTTGTTCCGGTTGTTCTGGATATTGTTTATCTATATATATAAAAATGAAACCCGTTTTCCTTGGTCACGGCATCACGCGTGAACGGCTGGACCGATTTCGCTAATTCTTTCTTTGTTGTGTTTGTTATTGTCAGGAGAAGGTTCTTATGAAAGAAAAAATTAAGAAAGTTGGAAACATAAATTTCCACGGGGACGAAGCCGCGGGGCGCAGCTAGTGTATTATAAAAAATATCCATCTAGTAGTGTATTGTATTTGTGTGTGTGTGTGTGTAAACACATCTATGTATATAGTGTATTAAGTATGTCTGCTCTTATTAGCTTAGGCGTAGACGTGGCTGCGTGGATTATCCACAATTTTTTTAGCAACTCTTTGGTCCTATTAACTTAACAAACAAGTCAGTGTCCATTGATTTATACTTAGTTTGATAAAAGAATCCATTAAAGGTGCGGAAGTAGTCGTTTTCTTTTACGATGGCGCCAGAAAATGGCCGCCCGTTGGGAGTCCATCATCATGAATATCAACGACGATCTAGGTACCTAGATTAACTATTCACAAGGACATGTACGTACATTGCTGCTGGTCGATTCAGGCCTTAGGCCCGGACCCCACCGAAGCGGAGATGTGCGGAGATTAAATCTTACGCTTACATCCGTAATTAATTTGTCAAACTACGATAGTTTTTTATAATAAAATTGCGAGGCGCAGTTCATATCTCCGCTTTATAACGCTGCCCAGCTCAATCTACAAAATAAGACTACTGCCGAATATGGCGGTTCAGAGAAAGTTAGAAACTATTTTTCAAATAAATATTTATCATGCCATAAATGAATTTTTAACTGATAAAGATTTTTCTGCTTCATGACATTCGTTTTTTTAATTAGTTTCTAGTTAAGTTTTAATTTATTTTAAGTATTATAAGTTGTTATTGTTTGGACACAGACATTTCACACCGTAAAACCGGTATTTCATGCAATAAAAGATACTTTACTTTACTTTAATCTCGGCGAGGCACAGCTCACATCTCCGCTTCGATCGCGTCATACAAATGTGATACATCTCATTAAGTATATCAGTTATCTAGTACCCATAACACAAGCTCTGCTTAGCTTGAGGCTAGATAATGTTGTGTGAATTGTCCTGCATTATTAATTTATTTATTTTATTTATTATCTCCGCTCGGTGGTATCCACTGAAGCTGAGCAGATTCGAGATGTATAACAAATGAATTTCTATTGGTTGTTTAAAACACATCTCCTCTTTTCTCGTCTCATCCCGCTTTGATTGAGTCCGGCCCTTAGACGTTCTATTCTTCAGGTGTATACGTTAGTGCAGAATTAATAGTACTTATAAAAAAGTAATAAATAACTATTGCACCAAATATAGACAATTTTACGCACCGAAACGTGTTGAATGTTGTATTGAAAAAAATGGTGGTCATTTCGAAAACCAATGCCTTTTATTCATTTTAGACATCATGTTTTAACATTTACTGCTTAAGACTTAATCGATATCTAAATATAAATAGTGTTAGTTTTATTTTTCTAAACTTCCGGGTTCGATTCCCGAGCAGAGTACACGTTATTTCTTAATGTATGAATGCAGTTTTTCTTTTTACTAAAATCAATGACATGGTTCCTAAGAAGAGATCTTCGTATGTCTTATAGTTTCAGATATTCCCATACTGACCTATCTAAATGGGCCAGGATAAATTTATACAGGATAAATATACTATACTAGACGATCGCCTCGCGGTTTCACCCCGTGTAGTTCCCGTTCCCGTGGGAATTCCGGGATAAAATATACCTAGCCTACGTCACTCCCTGAAAAGTAAGCTTCCTAACGGTGAAAGAATTTTTCAAATCAGTCCAGTAGTTTCGGAGCCTATTCAATACAAACAAACAATCAAATCTTTCCTCTTTCTACTAATATTATTATTAGTAAAATAAAATACGCTTAAATTGATGATCGCAGTGAAAGTGTCAAATAATACGATAAGAGTCCCTAAGTCGTCTATTTCGGCATCGACTGAGTTGAAGTCGTTGAAGGCGACGATTCTTATGCCACGACCGCTATGACCAATTACCTACCTACCGCGGTCTCCAAGAACACGTTTACTCCAGCGGTTGTCGGTTCTTCGCGAGTTATGACCGACCCACTGCCACTTCAGCTTGCTAATTCATTGAACTATGTCGATAACTTTGGTTCTCTGTCGGATATATTCGTTACGAATCCTATCCTTCAGAGAGACTCCGAGCATAGCTCTTTCCATAGCTCGCTGAGCGACTTTGAACTGGTGGACCAGCCCTACCGTGAGTGTCCACGTCTCAGCTCCGTAGGTCATGACGGGTAGGACGCACTGATTTATGTTATTTACTCTCATCTATATGGACAAATACTTATTCTGACGAACGTCATCCTGACGTAAATGATAACCTCGACACAATTTAGAGAAATCATTGAACTTTTTTGTGAGTGAAATGAACAATACAATACAAATACATTTTATTGCACACCAAGAAAATACAAAAATAAAAATACAGGAAAAGAGAGATACAGAGTTGTACAATGGGCGGCCTTATCGCTAAGAGCGATCTCTTCCAGACAACCTTGGGATGGACACGAAGCAGTTGTGCTTGTAAAGACGGAAATGAAACATAATGTAAAAGTAGGTAAATATAGTTCGTAACATCCTAATCTATACTAATATTATAAAGAGGGTAAACGAGTTCTTGAGAGACCACGATTCGGCAAACGTAGTGTAGGACGCCCTCCGGCCAGGTGGGATGACGATCTGCGAAAGACTGCAGGCTGATGCTGGATGCGGCAAGCTGAAGACAGGGCGCTATGGCGCTCATTAGGGGAGGCCTATGTCCAGCAGTGGACTAATATAGGCTGATGATGATGATGATGATTATAAAGAGGAAATATTTGATTGTTTGTTTAGAATAGGCTCCGAAACTACTGGACCGATTAGAAAAATTCTTTGACCATTAGAAGCCCACATTATTCCTGATAAACATAGGGTTACTTTTTACCTCGGGAAAATTCTTTATTCCTGCAGGAAAACGGGTAATAGGACAACGGGTAGTAAGAATGCAAATAGTAAAATATTATAGAGGGGAAATGTCTACTGTGCTAGGTGCAACATGAAATTTCCGACACAATGTAAATTGTTTAAGAAAATAATAGATAGATAGATAATACTTTATTGTACCACATAAACAATACAGAAATAAATGCTAGGAGTAGACGAAGTGCAAAGGCGGCCTTACGTGTTATTAATTAAGTTTCTTATATTTTATGTATGTTAGTTTTAAGGTATATATTACTATGGACCGTAGAATAAGTTAAATAAGTTCTATAACTTTTCTATAGTCTGAAATAAATGAATTATTATTATTATTATCGCTATGAGCGTAAGGCCGCTTCCAGGCAACCTTGGGATGGACTGGACATGTAAGAACAAAATAGACGGTGGCACTCGAAAAAAAAGATCACAATACTTAGACTAAGTACATACTATAATACCTACATATAACCTACAAACAATATAACATACTTACATTATCATAAAAACAAAGTGTCCAACTTTGCGAGGATAAATAATGCTGATGAAGCAGGTTTTTAAAGATAAGGAGTGATTTGGCACGTCTGATGTCCAAATTGAAATGAAATTAAACATAAATAAAATAAAGACTGAGATTATGTAGGTTTAAGTATTGCAAAAGATTGGAAATAGCGTGTCTATGTATGTATATAAATATGTACGATCAGTTCAGTAGTTTTGGCGTGAATTGGTAACAAACATCCTTCCATCTATACATCCATCCAAACTTTCGCATTTATAATATTAGTGTGATGTGATGTGATAAACTATAAAGTGAATTATGAATCACGTATTTTTGATTTTTCAGAACTACCCGTACGGGATGTGCAATAATTTTCTGAAATTTGTATGATTTCCACGCAGGCGAGCTCCGGGGCGCAGCTAGACTGTATAATAAATCCTTACTGTATCAAGTACAAGTCTATTTTCATCTAAAACTGTGTAGGTGGTACCGAGAACGCGAAGTAATAGGTTCGATTCCCCTAGGCACGAGGCAAGTTACTTTGTTAGCTCTGTTGCTAGCGAGGATGCGCAAGCGGGCGATATTTATCGCTTGTTACGTAAACAGTTGCGTTAATCTGGACATTTATTAGATAATTATAAATGATTCAGGCGTTACTTTGCGGAGATCTATTGCATAATGTTAGGATAAAATAATATTTATTATTTATCCACTCTTCGGGTTTTCAAAAAACTATCTGAGCGTCTGGTCGAAGCGACGCGTGACCCGAGAGCTGGTGAATATCTGGCACAGCGTATCAGCATTGCCATACAGCGTGGCAATGCAGCCAGCGTCTTGGGGACGCTTCCGACTGGTGTTGATATGGATCAGTTGAGCTATCTGTAGACTGTTTGCAACAGTCGGCAGTTAGCTCAATTGTTTCAATTGTAAATACTAGTATAATTTTCTTTGTGAATAAATGTATTAAATTAATCCACGCTAATCATTATAATGTCTAGGGTACAAACCCATTAAAAGTAAGGTACAATCTAAGGGATAAATAAAGGTAGACTGTCAATGAACATGTTGGAACTCCAGTAGAAACATATTTAACAGTTTAAGCACGTGTCGTGGGTAGTCGTAAATAATGTTGCTGACTTTAAAAATAAATAAATAAATAATTTATCCAAAAAGTTCTTAAGACAAAATGCTTAACATAACAATAATAATAACTTAAATCGTATAGATTACGTGTGCCTGAACTAGGTAAAACCTGTATCTCAGGCAAAATTGATTACAACGAATACGTACGTACGTTTTTACGTAACTGGTTACAAATCAGTTAGTTACCAAAGTGGCTGAAGGGTAAATAATCACATAAATAAGGTCAAACAAAGCGACAGTGCAGATTTTTAAATTATTTAAGCTAATTACGCTAAATCAGGCTACATTTTAAGGGTACCTATAATCCGAGTAAATACGGATGCTAAGAAACATAAACCTTCTAGCATTAAAGAAATACCTCGGTATGTTTACTGTATCGGCACTTTTAGTCGCCTCCATAGTCTATCGAGTATAAGTACCTATTTACTGCGATTGTTTTTGCCGGACAGTTAGCAGAACCTGTAATGTGTATAAGTTTCATTATGTTTTTGTCTAAGAGCTGTGGATTTTGTTATTGAATAAATAAATAAATAATAGAACCCAAAAATGAAGTTTCGAGCAAATTCAGACCCGTTGTTGGGAAGGCCTTTTCTAATTGTGTCACTTGTGTAACTATTTGTAATTTTTCTTCCTTAAATTAATTTTAGTGTTTATACTAACGATTTTTTAACTTATAGCTTTTTTTATTGATGCTCAATGCATCAGACGAGCAACTTTTATCCTGCACAACTAAAGTAGGTAGGTTCATACAGGCATGCAGGCAGTTAAACTGAAAGACGTCATTTGATTTAATTGGAATCGTTTAGTTCATGCAAGTCATACAAATGATTCGCGTGACTCACCATGATTGGAAATGATCGTCAATCAGCTGTTACCAAGCAGTGTCAATGCAAACGGGCGACTTTCGAATTTCATAAAAAGTAAGTTATTTTTTTACCATCAAAACTTTCGTAGTTTGTCGAATTAATTATGAATGTAAGCGGGTTAGCAACGAACCTAGTTTGTGTTGGAATTCTTCCTTAATGTCCATAATGAGTTAGGAATTTATTTAAGAAATCATGTCAGGACAGGACACAATATTACCTGATTTTTGTTATCATCTTACAAATTTTAAATTCAGAAATGAATTCTAGATTTCAGCTTTTTTAATTTGATGAAGTCAACAAGTAATTCATAAGCTTATGTTGTTCATTCAATGTTAAGCAATTTTTGCATTTTGGCTAGTAAATACATTTTCCAAACTCTCCAAACACCACGTTCACAGAAAACTCATTCACATTATTTTGCAACGGGAAAGGGAAGTTTACAGCTAAAAGGATTATGCAGATGTCGGTCCGTCCGTTATTAGATTGCCTCGCACTCATGGGATTTGAACTTAATGAATTGGAAATGAATAAACTTAGCTTGGTTTAGCATGGTTGGTGCTTTCTGCAAACCAGCTGATATATTTTTTTGTAATTATAGAAACTACTTATTGCCAGTAGGATAAATTAGGGATACTGACGAGTAATGATTTGAAAAAACTTAAATTACGAAAACTATTTGAAATCAGTTCATTTCCTTGATAAAAAGTATATTTCAAGGTATTCCAAGTACCAACCAGTTTAACGTGATTATGTTGGTCGAAGAGGCGGAAAATGTTAATTCTTTCAAAATCGAGCCCTAGGTTTATTATATCATTTTCCCACAAAATCCTCATTGACAAAGAAAATTACTATCAAATAATATATATAAATTAGAACTAGTATTGAAACAACTGAGCTAACTGTAAACTGTTGCAAACAGCTCTAAAATATTCCGTTAAAGTTTTTACATTAGTTTAGGTAGTTGCCTTCAGACCACAGTAAAATGTCGCCTGTTTGCGCGCCCCTAGCAACAACCTCCACCCGTCGTCGCCATGCAGTCTGCGTCAATTGACATCTGACTTTGACAAATCAACCGAGTGCACTGTGAGGTCCGACATATTACTTCCAATGAATGCATACCGATTTTTAAATGAATAATGATACAATAGTTGCTTGTATCGCTTTGTTCTTCGCTTTCGATGATTTAAATAAACAAATAAATATAAAGACATAAAGGGCCTTTATTCACAAAGAAAATTACAATCAAATAATAGAAATAAATTTGAACTAGTATTTATAATTGAACCAATTGAGCTAACTAAAATAAATTATGATAAAGTCGTAAATGACGGGATATTTACCATGATTTGAGTTTTGAGCTCTCCAATATTTCGGCAGAGTTTCATGCGCCATGATCACGAAATAACTGAAATCTGTTGTTAATGACTTTAGTGTTAATAGCCACGATGGACTTAAAAGTTAAAATAAATGGTGCTGGACGAATGACACGCGTCATCTAGCCCCAAGCTAAGCAGAGCTTGTGTTATGGGTGCTAGATTACTTATATACTTAATACCTCAACCTCACCTCAACAGCCTAAATTGGTCCACTGCTGGACGCAGCCCTCCCCTTCATAAGCGCCTTATTGACTTTTATCTCATGGGCGTAGTCCCCATTATCCCCACGCTGGGCATGTGGGTTGGGATTCGCAGTTTGATGGTAGAATTGGCAGGGGGCGCTGCAGCTCACCCCCAGTGGATATCCCTTAGTCGCCTCTTACGACACCTGCGGAAAGAGTTGGGGTGGTGCAAATTCGAACGGCATTAGAGTCCGTAGGAAGTCGCAGAGATTTTCGACTCCTGCGTCCCTTGACCTCGTGGTGTAGTTGGTTGACACTTAGCATATTCCCGTACTGAGGGATGGATGGGGGTTCAAGTCCTGTCGATCATAAATTTTTGGGATATAATTTGATTTTTAGAAGAGTGCTTTTGTATCTTTACTAAGACCAATGGTATCGTTGCAGAACCGGCCATAGGTGAAATAAACTCTAGAGAGCGCGTGCGGTGATTTTGCACAGACATATTATAATGGTTTCAACCGACACGGCCACAGAGGACGCCAGACGGGAAACGGCATTGAAGACTCTCATAGAGGCATAAAGCCCGTCCACGTCTAGAGAAAAGCTGAAACGTAGCTGTCAATCGCCAAAAGTCTTGCTCCGGGGACTCATTCAAGGAGCTGAGCTGGTTAGGTTAGGTTAGCAGGGGGACAATGCGAGATGTCAGTGCAGATCCCAGTTCCCCCTGCAGTTCTCTGGGGTGTCTCATTGACGAAGAATCAGCTGCCCACGTAGTCCTGGAATGCGAGGGAGTAACAGCGCAACGACACGAAATGCTCGACCACCTGAGGTCACTCCGCGAAGCCTGTGAAGATCCCAGGAAGATTTTGCGCTTCTGGACGGAGTGATGCTGGTTACACTAGCAAAACAAAACACGCACAATGGTCCAAACTGAGTTCAAGTGCGGACAATAGAGTACACACAACATAACCATAAACATAACCCAGTTCCCCCCGTTCAGAATTAGAGAATGGTTTCAACCTTGACACTTACCTATGAGACGACAACTCCATCTGGAGTTTCTTTCTCCAAAGGTAAAATGACAAAATGTATCATTCTAAGTACCTATCCACTGAGAATCATACCGGGGGATACCGTTATTATGTTCTGGTGAAGTGATTAATTCATTAAGACCCTGGTCAGATGATATTAAGGGAATACCTACTTTTCCGTTCATGCCTTTTCCACTAGGGTTTTCCTGTATAAGATAAGTAACAGGAATCTTAGAAGGATAATTCCTGTTCCTTGTATTGATAAGATCTTGAAATATCTTCATTCATGCCACAATCAGATTTTCCAATTGTCGTTTACCCACTGAATCATTGGTTTTCCTGAAACATGCGGGATAATAATAGCGTTTTACGATGAGAATTAGCGACAAAAAGTAACTAAGTAAGTAGGTATACCTAATACTTTATTAAACAAAAGTATATACATTTTTTAAAAGATGGAAATCGAGATGCATGATAGAGCGTCAGGCAAGTTTGGAATTAAACATATTCTATTTTACCTCAAATAATTTTCCATTGAGACAACTAGTTACCAAGCAGTTGTGTAGATGGAAATAAAATTCCGCTCATGTAACTGGTTGTCCCTGCGGAAAATATCTTCCACGTAGACAACCAGTTGTCAAGTTTGGTTGTCAGGGCGGAACAAACCGGTTGGAGTGGAGTTTACGGGACGCAGTCAATTACAAGGCGAAAAAGACGAAAATTTTATGCATAATTAACATATATTTTTTGTTACGGTATCGTAAAGGGGGTGACTTAAGGGGCAACTTTTGATCAGGTCACTGACCCCAAAGTTCAATGACCTCCGCGCTAGAGGTCAAAATGTGTCGTTCAATTACAAGGCGAAAAAGACTTAGAAAATTTTCGACAATAATAATGGAGTCCTCGTTTTAACTTGTTCCTACTTGAGTTAACCCGACATGTAGGCGTCCCACCCCCGCGAAGTGTGGGGGGGGGGGGGGGTCCCTCAACATTAACTTACTCCTAACGAAGCCCGCCCAACCCCCGCCAAGCGGGGGGGGGGCGGGTTCGTGGCGACTCTGTGACTGAAAGGGTGTGTATATGTATAACTGCACCCAGAGTCATAACGTTAACACCATATCAAAGGTCATTGACCTTGGCCTCAAAACTCAATAATATATCTTTCGGTCATCGACCCTAGCAAAAACCAACGTTATACTAAAAAAGTGACCTAGAGGTCACTGACCTCAAGATCACTGACCTCAAGCTCAAGGTCACTGACCGCAAAGTTCATGACCTCAAGGTCAAAGGTCAATGACCTCAAAAAAAAATCCTGCGTCCCGTAAACTCCACAGCGACCCAATTTTCAGTGCATTTTAATAAAATATTTAAAAACCATATTTTTTTGCTAGAGGCGGTCAGGAGTTATCTGAGGTGATAAATTGGAGAAATAAGAAGCTCCTCCTCATTGACGTGGCCATTTGTCAACAGATTCACTTCGAATTTTCGATCATCAACCCGAGGCGAAATCAAAATAGCGTTTTATAGATCCGTTGGAATCGAATTCGAATCCGACGTTTTCAATTCAGAAACAAATCGAATGAATTACAAGACAAAATTAAAATTTTTAAAAACACCCCGACGTTTATTGGCTAAACAGATTTTCATGAAACATGGCTAAGAACACTCGGGATAAAATTATCTATGACACAAAAAAAAACTAAACGAAAATCGGTTTATCCGTTTGGGAGCTACGATATCACAGACAGATACACCGATACACAGACAGACACGTCAAACTTATAACACCCCTCTCTTTTTGCGTCGGGGGCTAAAAATACCTCTGCAGTTCAGTTCAGTTACTTATTTATTTATAAGAAAATTTTCTTACATGTCAAAAGAACTTAGCTAGGTACAAAATAATATAAAAACTAAGTACTAATAATTATTCTTGGTAATCTTACCAAAAATTTAAGAAAAAGACCGTACGTCGTGTAAATCTTCTATAATATAAAAATGAATCGCAAAATGTGTTGGTAAGCGCATAACTCAACAACGCCTGGACCGATTTCGCTAATTCTTTCTTTGTTGTGTTTGTTATTGTCAGGAGAAGGTTTTTATGAAAGAAAAAATTAAGAAAGTTGGAAACATAAATTTCCACGGGGGCGAAGCCGCGGGGCGCAGCTAGTGTATAATAAATTTGTAACACTATATTTGTGTAACTTAGGTATAACTCTATTGTAATACGTACCTACTACTGTTATAAATGTGATAATTATATGGCACACTAATATTACCTTAATTATAAGTATTTCTCTGTAAGTGAATTGTAATTCTTTTGAGAAATAAATATCTTCAACCGTAAAAATCCCTCCTCCATACGTCCAGCAGTGATCGTTTATGGGCTGATTTTGATAATGATGATCTTTGGCTTGCGTTTTGCTCTGTCTTCTTAACAACATTAAAGACCGTAACCGTAAAGTGCAAGTAAACTCTTCAACCACGCGACTCGAGAAAACGCGATGCGCATCTTATTATGTAATTTTCTATGACCGGAATCAACATGATAAACATTCGACGACGAGATAGAATGCGCGTAGGGGATCGGGTTTTAAGGTTACACAGACAGTTCTTGCAATTAATTTAAAATGATATAGACTAAAACTTTTGTGAATAACTGAACTTATTGATTTACCGCATCTGCACATGTAATGTACGTCCACTGTTGAACTTGCCAGGGGCCAAACAAGCTGTGTGGTGCCGGCTTAGAATTAGCACCACCCCAACTCTTCCCGCGGGTGTCGTAAGAGGCGACTAAGGGATATCCACCGGGGGCGGGCAGCAGCGCCCCCTGCAGAACTATTCTACCACCTAACTGCGATGCCTAACTCGCATTCCCAGCGTGGAGATTATAAGCATTACCCCCCATGGGATAAAAGCCAATAAGGCGCTTATCAGGGGGAGGCTTGCGTCCAGCAGTGGACCAATACAGGCTGTTGAGGATGAGGAGGATGAGGAAACAAGGGGGTATCCCATAATCACTTCATCTATACTAATACACTCGAGAGCAATGAATCCGGGTCACTCAAAAAACTCGTAAATTGGAGTATTGAAGATTGGTCGAAAGTTATGTTCTCCGACGAATCAAAATTTATGCTCTACAAGCACGATGGAAGACACAGAGTGTATAGAAGACCAGGGGAAAGATTCAAGCAAGCATGCATCGAAGAAAAAGTAGCCTACGGTGGTGGGTCTGTACTTGTGTGGGCCGGAATTTCCTCTGAAAGTCGCACAGAGCTGGTGATCATAGAAAACGGCTCTTTAACTAGCGTAAGATATGTGGAAGAAATCCTCAACGAACACGTTGGTCCATTTATGGTCAATTTGGGTGAGGATGCTATATTTATGCATGACAATGCCCGACCTCATACAGGTAGGATTGTGAATGACTACCTTCAAGAGATGAACATTACTTGTATGGAGTGGCCAGCGCGCAGCCCGGATATCAACCCGATCGAGCATGCTTGGGACGAGCTAGGGAGATGCGTAAAACAACGAAACCCTCCCCCAATCACGCTTCCTGAGCTCAAAATTGCTCTCACAGAGGAATGGGAGAATATTGCCCAAAATCGTATAAGGAACTTGGTGTACAGCATGCCAAACCGCGTAAACGCAGTAATGGATGCACGAGGAGGTAATACGAAGTATTGAAATTCAAGAAAATCGTCATAAAGTTCAAAAATTTCATGTTTCCTATTTTTGTTTTAAGGAGAGATCAGCAGTTTTTTTTCTTTATGTAATTTTGTGTAAATAAAATGTATGGTGACTCATATTTTTTTAACTTTCATTTAAGGAGTATTAAATTGTCTATTAAATACAATTCATTGCATTAACCTAGCATTCTTACTTTCCGAGATTTTTTGGATTCTTTGAGTGACCCGGATTCATTGCTCTCGAGTGTATTATAAAGAGGAAAGATTTGATTGTTTCTTTGTTTGTTTGTTTGTATTGAATAGGCTCCGAAACTACTGGACCGAATTAAAAAATTCTTTCACCGTTAGGAAGCTTACTTTTCAGGGAGTGACATAGGCTATATTTTATCCTGGAATTCCCACCGGAACGGAAACTACGCGGGTGAAACCGCGAGGCGATCGTCTAGTTTCTAATAATAAGTGGGTGGGTTCTTTATTAGCGAAGAAAACTAAAAGAATAGAAAAAAAATTGAACTAGCATTTACAATTGAAACAGTTGAGCTAAGAGGGAACAATCTACAGGTAGCTCAACTGATCCATATCAATACCAGTCGTCGCGTCCCCGCTACGCTGGCTGCATTGCCCCGCTGTATGGCAATGCTGATGCGCTGCGCCAGATACTCACCAGCTCTCGGGCCTCCACTGATGATGATGATGTCCATTCCATGCTAGACACAGAGGCAGCACTAATTGTCTTGGGAATCTGCCTCGTGACGTACAGTCATTCACTACATTGGTAATTAATAATTACACACGTGTTTCAATTAAGAAGAGCACGATGGACTTTGACTGGAGTCTTTGTCTTTGAGACAACGATCAAAGGAACTTTTTGGTTTGCCTCTATAGATTTTTTTACGAATTTACACTTTCGCGTGAGGATAGTAACTAAAATAATAGTAATAAGCCTTTTATTTCCAAATAATGCAAAACATTTGTGAAATCAATTAAAATTATAAATAAATTAGTACCAAACCAATATTACATTGAATTTGTTAATGTTCAAATAAATAGAATTACTAATAAATTAATCAAGTCTTTAGTTCATGCATAGTTTGTTATTTAGGTGAGTAGATAATTGTTTCTTTAAAAAAAAATACAATCAACTTATATAAATAAATTACAACTCACACAGTTATTATTCACGAAGAAAATTATACTAGTATTGTAGTAATTGAAACATGTAGACAGTTTGCAATAGTCTGCAGTTAGCTCAACTGATCCATATCAATACCAGTCGGAAGCGTCCCCAAGACGCTTACTGCATTGCCACGTTGTATGGCAATGCTGATGCGCTTAATTACAACTAGTATTTACAAATGAAACAATTGAGTTAATTGTTTATATTGTTTCTTAAAAATAAACACTTTCACTTATTATCATGCTTTGTCTTTGTCTCCTGATTCGGGCACCCATCTTCGGGTGAAGGCCTCCTCCATCCATTTCCACAGAGTCCTGTCAGACAGGGCTCTATGGCCAGGTACTATACCAATTATTAAATCACAAGCTACTGCCATGGGCTTCGTACGCGTTTTTCCGGGGTAAAAATATGACCAGAGGCTCTACTCAGAAAAGGAAAATCGAAGTTTCATTTTCGTAGTCGAGCAAAACCAACTACTAAGTCGCTTGCATAAGATTAGCGTTTGCAAGAAAACGAACCAGAAACTTCGATTTCGAGTACGGTCACATATCTAGAACTAGCACCTATGCAAAATTACAGCTCTATTCGTTCAGTAGTTTTAGCGTCAAGAGTTATACAAAACATCCAAACATCTAAAGATCCAAACTAAAGTGATTATAAAAGCCGATTCGTTTTGGCAAGGGCCTTAAAGTATTTTACTATAAAAACTTCCGTAGTTTGACGGATTCATTATGAATGTAAGCGGGTTAACTACGAACCTATTTTGTGTTGGAAGAACACCAACGTTAAAGTAGCTGAAGCGGGGTACATAAAATCCAAAACATAAAAAAAATCAATGTTGTTTTTATTTGTGCAAGTTGCTTATGCGCTAGCTTAGCGATGAATTCTTTTTAAGATATCTATAACCTCATTTAATTTCACTTTATGTTGTATATTTCCTTTTATTTTTCATGAAACATGGCTTGGGATAAAATTATCGATGACACAAAAAAAAAACGAAAATCGGTTAATACGCTTAGGAGCTACGATACCACAGACAGATACACAGATACACAGACAGACACGTTAAACTTATAACACCCCTCTTTTCTTGCGTCGGGGGTTAAAAATAAAAGGTAAAACTTTCCAGATTTATTCATTCTCTTTCTGCCAAACAAAGTTGCTGGCAGGACCTAGTAACCTATTTAAGCACATTTATGAAGATTTCAGCAAATGTAGGCGCGTTTTAGATTCAAATTCAAAATGGCATCATTACAATAAGGCCCGTTAGGTTAGGTTTACAGTTACGATGTTAAGTAGGTACTTTGTAGTAATGTGTAGGCAAACATTAAGGCGAATAGTAGAGTGGATAGTGGCGCCACTACATATTTAATTTAATCATTAAGTTATACAAAGGAATTATCAAAAAATTGGACCGCCTGGTAGACGATACCTAACACAAGCTTTTATTTAATGTATCTGTAATAGTTTTGTTTTGTGTTATTCAATCAAAAACCTTGTTTGGAGAGCTTGGTGGCCACCAATAGGAACTAAACTCTTGAAACAAGTATCTGCCTAAATAATACAGTACAAAACTATTGAAGAAACATTTAAAAAAAGCTTATGATAGATATCGTCTACGCGCGGTCCGATTTTTTGATAATTCCTTTGTATAACGTAATTATAAAATTAAATATGTAGCAGCGCCACTATTCACCCTACTATTCGCCTTAAGGTGGGTGGTACTGACGGGGCTGTTACGGGGCGTACCTAATGTACCGTGTTAAGGCTTGGCCAAACCAACGCGTTCAATTCGCGTCCGCGGTGGCGTGCGCGGTGGCGATACTGCGCGTGCAAAAGTTGTATACACCGTCGCGTTTGTTCTTGCGTTCACCAGGCTGGAGTCAAGTCATTTCTTCCGTTTCCACCATACTTAAAACTAAACAAAGTTCTTCTCAACAAATAAATAGCTGCGTGCAGCGTCCTAACGTAACAAGCCTGATCTGATCGCCACCGCCGCGTGCAGACGCTGCACCGGACGCCGCGACCAATCAGAGGACGCATCGATGTGAACACGTCGGTACAATTACACAACAACTGACCGCCACCGCGCTGAACGCGTTGGTTTGGCCAAGCCTTTACACAGCGAGCGTTCGTGTAGTCAGTACGAGGTTTTTTTTTACCAAATTCAAACATATCGAATGAGACAGAATGAAATATCAACATTAAGAGGTTAAAAATTATCCAGAGTGCGAGGTTTACGCACTATAATAACAAAAAACGTTAGATTAAGAGGTTAGCTCGAATTTCGAAGAAGATTTCATTGTAACTACGATTTCCTTAGCAATTTTTTTTCCACATAGTTTTGATGTTCCAAATTCAAACTCATTACTCCCATGGGAATAGTGAAAATTACCTTCTCCCTAATAATGAGATTGCATTTGGAACATCAAAATTATGTGTAATAGTACATTATGGTACTAGTGTGTAACATTGGTGATTATGATTACCGCCGAGGCGCCATTGAGACCCGAGCCGTAGGCGAGGGTCTTATGAGAGCCGAGGACGGTAATCATCAATACACACGTGTATCATACGACGTTTTTCAACACACTTGTGAATAAAATAACAAAAAAAACTCATTTTATTTAGTAGATAAAAAATAATCAGTTTTCCTGTGCACGCGCATTGCGATGGCCGCAGACTAAAGGGATGAGGTTTTTTTTTTATTTTCCGTGCATAGGGTTATACGCCTATTCTGCCACGTAGGTACAAAATGGGGAATTTAAAGTTTTCTTTATTACAGAGAAAACAAAAGTTATATTTGAGTGAAAGTTTTATTTATTAAACACGTACGAGTTAAAATTATCTATTTAAATAAGAAGTTGCTTGAAATGAGCAAGCAATAGGAACATTAATTTATTTTTTCTATTGAACACCATCTTTTTTTGAATAAAAACTTTTTAAGAACAAAGCACTCAACCAATAAATTTTTAAAAAAATCTCTAATTCACTAGTGAGTAATAGCAATGAAAAAGTCACAGTTTGATTATGGGTGTCATTCTGTGCCTAATTGCGGTGACCATAGAGCCACTTTATGAGCAAGTGTGTTGAAAAAAAAATTGCCAAGGAGATCGGTAGGTACAATGAGATCTTCTTCGAAATTCGAACTAACCTTTGTTCAAAAGGCGGAATAAAAAATGAATGACGCGAAACGCGTACCTACTTAACCAAACGTTTACTATTTACAGCGCTGGCTAGGCCTCCTACGGGAGCTTAGCCAGCATTATGCTGAGTTAGGGCCTTTTTATAGCAACTTTATGTACCTGTACCCCATAAGTGTGTTTTTTTTGTACTTACCTACTGTTGTTATAAATAAATGTCTTTTCTTTCTTTCTTTCTTTCTTACTCGCTGAAAGTGTGAAAAGTAGAGTATGCTCCTAGTACACAAAGCTGTTTTCGTCTTCGGCGTGATTAAATCCCTCTCGCACTCAGCATTTTGGTAACTCCCTCTCTTCGCTCGTGAGTTATTCTAGATTCAATGTCGCCCGTTACGTACCTAAGACACTGCTTTAAGCCGGTTTTATGCTCGGTGCTACTATTTTCAAGCATGGAGTGTCAAAAGATACTTCGAGCTTTATCTATCACACAGGCTATTTGCGAGCGATTTCAAAGCAAGGCGAGTGCGCAGCGAGCACGCCGCGATTAAGAATTGCAGCTCGCTGCGCACTCGCCTTGAAATCGCTCGCAAATCGCCAGTGTGGTAGGGATCCAAGTATCTTTTGACACTCCATGCTTGAAATAGTAGTTTATGCACCGAGCACAAGCTGTATGGCTTAGAATTTGCACCACCCCAACGCTTGCCGCGGGTGTCGTAAGAGGTGACTAAGGGATATCCACCAAGGGCAGGCAGCAGCGCCCCTGCAGAACAATTCTACCACCGAACTGCGATCCCCAACCCGCATGCACAGCGTGGGGATTATGGGGATTACCCCCATGAGATAAAATAGACGTCGACATTGACATAGACATACCATTTATTTGCACCCCACACACACATTTACATAATACATTCAAAATAAAATATTTAGTCTTACATTAAACTAATAAGAACACAAGTACAGTAGGTATATCTAACAAACGATGTTAACAATTTGTAGGAATAAGTAGGTAGGTAACTAATGTATGCTGCAGTAGCAAATGGGCCTAGGCTCAGCATAATGCCAACTGTTGTGAACAGAAGGCGCTGGTATTCTGCCCAAAAGCCAACAAGGCGCTTATCAGGAGGAGGTCTGCGTCCAGCAGTGGACCAATACAGGCTGTTGAGGTTGAGGCTGAGGCACCGAGCGCAGCGAGCTACGATTCCTAATCGCAGCTCGCTATGCAGTCGTCTTGAAATCGCTCGCAAATCGCCAGTGTAATAAGGCACTTATATAAAAAAACTTATAAAGAAAGAAAGAAAGAAAATAATTTTATTTTTAACTTCAATCACAAGAGTTTTTAAGTACTATTTACAGACTAAGTAAGACTAAAAACCTTAAAATGATGTGATATTATATACCTATCAAGAGGTCGGTAATTGATTCAAAGTTACACGTGATACCTCTGACGTAAATGCAAAGCCCTTATACGCTGGCCTAGATACCTACGTCAGCACTTGCGATTTATGGGAATAATATTATGAATAATATACATTTGTAACAAGTCAGTTTCAAGAAAGTGTTGCTTTGGAAACTTAGGGTTAACGACGGAAAAAAATCGGGTTTTTGCTATTTTCTAGGTTCTACAAGTAGGTAGTTTAGATAGCAGATAAGAAGTTTTACGAATATTGTAAGACATCACACTAATATTATAAATGCGAAAGTTTGGATGGATGGATGGATGGACGTTTGTTACCTCTTCACGCCAAAACTACTGAACGGATCATACTGAAATTTTGCATACAGGTAAGTCTAACCCTGGAATCAAACATAGGCGAGTTTTTATCCCATAAATCAGTTCCCATGGGATAGAAATAACCTCAAAACGTATCCATAGAAACATGCGTGCGAAGCCGCGGGCAGAAGCTAGTTTGCTATAAATCTTTGCTAAAA
The DNA here is from genome assembly GCA_963564075.1 of Eupithecia subfuscata. NCBI lineage: Eukaryota > Metazoa > Arthropoda > Insecta > Lepidoptera > Geometridae > Eupithecia > Eupithecia subfuscata. The sequence continues at coordinate 1,145,144 of OY751123.1, forward strand.
GAAACTTCTAACCAATTATAGTTTGGAAGACTATGGATATAATGTCGATTTTAGTAAAAAATACTAAGTACTTCATTATTAAAAGTACATGTGTCCGTTTGTTTGATACTTTTTCACGGCTTAACCGCTATAAGGAACCAACTGAAAGCCAAAAATATAGGAAGATGCAAAGCCACGAGAAAAAGCTAGTATAAATAAATAAATATTGCTGGACAGCAATATTTATTTATTTATTGGACAGCATTATCTAGCCTCAAGCTAAGCAGAGCTTGTGTTATGGGGAGGTAGGTACTAGATAACTGATTATACTCGTATCTAATAATACTATACAGGTTCTGCCCATCGTCGACAACTCGTTGGTATACCCCAGACCTACACATATACTTACACCAGGTCTTAATTCTTAAAATTGGTGGAGAAGAAATAATATTAGCATGGTAAAATAATACGAGGTATGCTACTCCGAGATCTTCCCAAGCTTACGTCACTGTCCACTTGCCACAAAAATGGGAGGTTACGTTCATTTGCCGGTGACTATCAAACTTTTATTGACGCCGGTGAATCACTCGCGTTATTGATCGGATAAATCTTTAAAATAAAATGGGCGGTTACTCTATCCGTAACTGTAAGTGTGAAAGGCGGTAAAATAAGGTTCTTTATATTCCCGAAAAGAGAATCGATGTTATGAAATGTTCCTGCTATTAGATAAATTTAGAAAAATTGATTTATTTATGTGCAGACCTCATTAGCGTTGCTAAAATTATGGAAACTAAGTTTCAAGAATTTAATGGAAAACCTAAAACCTAGATTTAGATCTCGAATCTCCCAAAACTAAAAAGTTTGAGAACCACCGTAGCGGATATGACGTAGCTTGGGAAAACCTACGTGACCGTTGTTTCTCGGAGTAGCATACCTTGTATTATTGACGACCTCAGTGGCGCAGCGGGCGAAGATCCGCCTGCGACGCAGGAGGTTGCGGGTTCGATTCCCGCCTCGGGACAAATGTTTGTACGATCTGCAGACATTTGTTCAGGGGTTCTGGATGTTTTTCCATGTATAATAAAAAATATCTATCTATGTAGTGTATTGTATTAAGTATATCAGTTATCTAGTACCCATAACACAAGCTCTGCTTAGCTTGGGGCTAGTTAATGCTGTGTGATTGTCCAGCATTATTTATTTATTTATTATTATTATACCATGAATATAAGTACGTAATCCCCTTCCAAATTATAATCGTTTATTAGAGGAGCTTTATTTGTAACTAAACTTAAAAACTCTGTCTTCAAATATCAGTGGGTGTGTGTCTGTCTGCTTGGCTGACTACGCCACAGAGGTCATCTTTTATCTCAACCTCAACCTCAACAGCCTGTGTTGGTCCACTGCTGGACGCAGGCCTCCCCCTGATAAACGCCTTATTGGCTTTTATCTCATGGGGGGTAATGCCCATAATCCACACGCTGGGCATGCGGGTTGGGGATCGCAGTTCGGTGTTAGAATGTTCTGCAGGGGGCGCTGCTGCCCGCCCCCGGTGAATATCCCTTAGTCGCCTCTTACGACACCCACGGGAAGAGTTGGGATGGTGCAAATTCTAAGCCGGCACCACACAGCTTTTATCTGTACGATACCTATTACTAAATAAAATATCATAAAAAATCTACTCAGTTTAGGCCCATTCTGTGTGAATTTAACTCATTATTTTTTTTCCTACTTAATTTAATGTTGGTAAATTACAAGAGACATTTTACTCCGAGGGCGTTGAACACACAAGTGCCTATAAAACCATCTAACAAGTCTTTTTATCCTCAATCAGAGCCTATAAAAACCAAAATCTGTTATTATATTGTCATTATAAAAAACAAAACAAAATAAAATGTAATGTAAACATAATAATCAACGGATGACATCATGGTTTCATGGTCAAAGAAAATAAATAAAAAATGGCGGATGGTTTTTTGCAGTTTTTTCTTGTTAAGTGAGTGTTGAATTACCAGGCCAAGATCAAGGTGATGGTTAGTGACTGCCGGTGGGTTAGCTTGTCTTTCGTTGAAGATGACAGAGAAAAACAAGACGATGATACCGCTGTGTTTGTGTGCTTAACTTCCTACCATTGTCTTAAGCGTTTTTACAAATTATTAAGACAGTGTGGGACCATTCAGGATATACCTAAAACATAGTTTTTATTCTTACTTCATTTAATTTTTGAAAATTACAAGAGACATTTTATTCCGAGGACGTTGAACACACAAGTGCCTATAAAACCATCTAACAAGTATTTTTATCCCCAATTAGAGCCTATAAAACCCAAAATGTGTTATTATATTGTTATTTGCAGCGTAAACATAATAATCAACGGATGACATCATGGTTTCATGGTCAAAGAAAATAAATAAAAAATGGCGGATGGGTTTCTGCTTTTTTTATTAAGTGAGTGTTGAATTACGAGGCCAAGATCAAGGTGATAGGTAGTGGTTGCCGGTGGAATTGCTCGTCCTGCACCTTCGTCGACGACGACAAACGAATACAAGACGGTGACACTACTGTGTTTGTGCCATTGCCTCAAATGTATTTAAAAATTATCTTCATTACTATTTACCCTAATGTCTAACGTTAATGTTTATGTAAGCCATATCACAACCAACGAGTTCTTAGTATGAGTTGTGCATTAGTTTAAAATGACGAAAAAAAATTTCGTTTCCTTCCATATCTTTGGCACCTTGGATAGAGAGGAAATACTTTTTACAGTTTGACAGCGAATGATTCGTTTCATACGATCTCGTAGTTTTCGAATGGTTTTGAGAGATTTGACCGAGACAATTATTATTGAATATATTTTTGTCTCATTCTTTTTTGTACGTGTAAACAAGATAGAAGTATAACGAGGGCATGAATTTTTTTTTTCGTATTCTTGCATACAGAATACATGTAATCTTTTTGTCAATAAATAATATCCATCTGTCTAACGGCTTCGATTGTCATTTATGGCAGTTATTCCGGTTTTCACCGTTGCTAAACAAGTTTTATTGAGAACGTCAAATTGTTACATCGTCACGATATCGTTACGTCGTTATTCTATTCTAAGTCTACTTGAATTAGATAAGATAGATTTAGGAAAATCTACTTATATTATATTTATAAGGTAAAAAGTTTAAGAAGATGTTTAACTGAATACAACTTCAAAACTATTCTGAACGGATCTAGCTGAAATTTTACGATTTTTAAATGGAAGGGGATCTGAATGATAGAATTCGTAACGAATACATCCGACAGAGAACCAAAGTTATCGACATAGCACAAAGAATAAGCAAGCTGAAGTGGCAGTGGGCCGGCCATATCTCGCGAAGAACCGACAACCGCTGGGGTAAACGTGTTTTTGAGTGGAGACCACGACTCGGCAAACGTAGTGTAGGACGCCCTCCGGCCAGGTGGGATGACGATCTGCGAAAGACTGCAGGCAGATGCTGGATGCGGCAAGCTGAAGACAGGGCGCTATGGCTCTCATTAGGGGAGGCCTATGTCCAGCAGTGGACTAATATAGGCTGATGATGATGATGATAATGATGATGAAATGGAAGGGGTACCTACTATCAACACTACGTTTAAGAATTGTGACGTGGCGTCTTCACCAACGTGTATGTGATGATGGGCAGTACCTGCAGTTCACGTAGTGTCAGTGAATTACTAATATTTATTTATTTATTTATTTATTGAGGAATAACTAACGACTACATTAAACTTATTACACATTTGTGTTAGTACTTTACTAGTAAAGATGAGTGTTATTATCAATGTAGCCCACAGGGCTATCCACATATGCGTTACATACATAGAGAAATAAAAAACACTGTATACCTTGTTTAGGTCGGGATTAACGAATAGGCGATACTTTTACCCTGGTAAAGCGCGGGCAAAGCTACGGATAGAAGCCAGTAACATAACAAACATAATCATCTTACTTGCGCAGTCGGATTAAAAATAACGGTTTAGAGATATCATCGAGCACATACCATAGCGCATGTGCTCGATGATAGATACTAAAGTAAGACCGATGAAAATAAGATAAATGAAGTTTTAAATGTATCTCAAGCGTCTTCTTTCGAAAGAAGAAAGGAAAAAAACCACGTAAGTACCCAAAGTTCCCAAAGGACGGGTACTTACGTGATTTTAGTGCCAAAATGCAGTTGACCCGCTCGCTACGGAGCGTAAGGATTTGTTGCTTTGTATTGAATGTATGTAGTCAGTCAGTGTAGTGATCCAGTGAATAGGTCTCTGGCATCAGTATCGGTTGACATGTCTGCTGATACTGAAGCCAGAGACCGGTTTCTCTGCCGATGACGTCATCTACAAACTCAAGGGCTTAGAAAATACCTATATTGCCTCTCCAAAAGCGTAGACGCACGCTATTGGTATATTGTAAACTAATTTATGGGATAACAAGTAGCCTATGTTTGATTTCAGGATTAGATTTACCTGTATACAAATTTTCAGCGGGACCCGTTCAGTAGTTTTGGCGTGAACTGATAACAAACATCCATCCATCCATCCAACTTTCGCAAGTCGAATTAGTGTGAAACTGTGATATTGATGCGCGTACGCTGCGCTCGCTCCGATCTGGGGAACGTAGAGCTTGAATTCTAAGAGTTCTAAGTCTGTTTCTAATATAATTTCAATTTCAATGAATAGACAAACCAAACCTCTAACATTCGATATAGTAAGGCCACTGCCAGTTCCCTTAACAAAGCTTACGTCACAAATTACGTCCTGTAGATTTTTTACGTTTCTTTTTACGCGTCGGTGAGAGCCGAGAAATTCTGACGATGTCTATTTTTTGTTGAGATAATATGTTATAAATAGTTGTAGCTTTGGTTAGAAGGTTCCGTATAAGGTAAGGCTTTGGATATTAATTTCTTTGAAAAGATTTAGTTTTTACCTAGAAAATAGACATTTTGACAGGCTATAAGATTACCTATTGCGAGGCCTATGGTAGAGTCACAATTTTTTTGTGACTCTCCTCGCTGGGCAAACAGAAAAATATAACATTGTTTTTCAACGTTCTGTTGTTATTTTTATATATCTCATTAATTGTTATTTTTAGTTATTTCAAGCTATGTGGTGCCGGTTTAGAAATTGCACCACCCCAACTCTTCCCGCGGGTGTCGTAAGAGGCGACTGCAGAACAATCTTCCCGCGGGTGTCGTAAGAGGCGACTGCAGAACAATTCTACCACCGAACTGCGATCCCCAACCCGCATGCCCAGCGTGGGGAATATGGGCATACCGCACGGGGATGCCAAGGCCAGATCGCTTGCCTTGGCATCCCCACATTCCCGGCCTTGGCAGCTAACTCATTTGGCGACGGTTTGGCAACGTCGTCTGCCATACAATAGTTAGAAATTTTGAATACGTTAACAGCGACGACGTCCCCGTGGCGTCCGATGATATCTCACCTGGACACCACGGGGACGTCGCTGGCACCGGTGGGGCCCACTGGTCGACCCCTACACTCCAGGTCTAAGTTGAGATTACTAATCTAGCCGAAGAGATTCAAAACCCATTCTTTCAGTTACCCTACCTCCGCAACCTATTTTTAGTAAGGTCAACCGGGGCAAATGCGTCATATTTCTCGATCACTTCAAGTTATCGCCTCATTGTGATCAAATGTATGGCATTATCCACTTTTTGAAACTGTAGTCCAATATTATGGCTATTTCTGCACAAAGTTCAAGCAGCGATATCTTCGCCGGAGCTTTACAGATGTTTCAAATTGGCTATTTATTTTAAATTGGAATTTTAGATGCATTTGCCCCGCTTGGGGTAAATGCGTCTTTATTGAATAAAAACTTAATTGGTAAGCTTTTCGTGATAATAACTGGGTATTACTTTTTGGTTCAAATTTCTTTGCATTAGTATGATAGTTAAACTAGTCAAAAAGAATAATTGACACATTTAGAGACAATTTAGTAAAAATGGGGCAAATGCGCCTATATTTTGATAGACGCATTAGCCCCTTATCAAATGCAGATGCTGTCAACATTTTACTTGGGTGGCTCGCGCTTACTACCTATACGAACAAACTAACAAAACTCAACAAAAGTCTAACAAGAACAAATGTAAGTGATAGGATGGGACGATAGTAGACAAATTTCTACGCGTGAGATTTTGATAGAACCGTAGAACAATACAGATTATAATAAAACACTAATTTGAAGGCTATACCGCATTTTTTTAAATTTAAGTTTAAGTATATTCAGACTTTTGTATATTTTCAAATAATAATTTAACAAAATGGATATAAAACACCTCCATGGGGCCAAAAGTTTTTTGAGGGGGTTCAGAAGATATCAACGCCATTATATTTTATCAAACAATGCACCAATCACCCTGTATTATATTACATATAACCTGTATATATCTATCTATATAATGAATTGTATCAAGTATATTAGTCTAGATGACTGACCCATAACACAAGCTCTACTTAGATTAGGGCTAGATGATGCGTTGTGTATTGTCCAGCATTATTAAATTAAATTACGGATTTATCTGATACATTGATATGAGCATTTGATTTTCGTATTAAAATGTGCCGACATAAAAAGGTTGATGATATATGTTTTGGGGGCAAATGCGTCCCATAGTCGCAATTGCCCCATAACAGCAGACGCATTTACCCCAAGAAATTAATCCCAACCTTATAAATGGAGACATTATTATTTCTTTAAATAAAGCTATTTCACTAAAAATAACTGTCTGTGTAGGTAGCCCATAAGCTATTCCTTACAATTATTATTGAATAAAATCAGTTAATTGAAGAAAACGAATGATTAACATGGATTTAGTAACTCACCTCCCGCAGTCACAAGTTGTTCAGAAACGTGCAATTATAAAAATGGCCAAATACTCGAATATGTGAACTGCAACGCCATCCGCACGAACTACATGTTCAGTATTTAGTTCAAACAAATGTAACTAGATGGCCGAAGTCAACGTATGTTGAACAGTTTTCGAATAAATTCAAAAAGACGCATTTTCCCCATAGACGCATTTAGACTGGTTGACCTTAAGTTTAACTACTAGTTTTAATGAACTTCACCAAAGTACCTACGCGATTTGTATAAGAACCTTCGTATTATTTTTCAATATGAGTACCGAGGCTCTCCGGGTTTTTAAAAAATTATCTGATCGTCTAGTCGAAGCGACGCGTGACCCGAGAGCTGGTGAGTATCGGCACAGCGCATCAGCATTGCCATACAGCGTGGCAATGCAGCCAGCGTAGCGGGGACGCGACGACTGGTATTGATGTGGATCAGTTGAGCTACCTGTAGACTGTTTGCAACAGTCTGCAGTTAGCTCAATTGTTTCAATTGTAAATACTAGTATAATTTCTTTGTGAATAAAGGCTATTGCCCTAAATAAAATAAAAAGTTATTTATTGAATTAAAACCTTTTCCGGTTTTACAACACAAACCGACCCCTCACAACTTTCGTCTCTGTCCTTCGAACACCAGCTGCTTTGGCGCTCTTTTTGCGGACGCCATTTTTTTTTTCTTTTTTCCCGGGACTGTCAATGAGTCATTCTTACTCGTACATTCCGCCTTTCTGCGTGAGGTTGCGTAATTCGAATTATGAATTATGTGCTTAAAGTTGACTAGTGTTGTGGGTGTCGCTATCGATATTTTGACAAGACTAATTTTTAATCCAAAGGACATTTTCGATTGAGTATTTTTATTATGTTCACAGTGTCCATTGGGTATAGTTTTTGGATGTGAGTACATTATTATTTGCAGGAGTAGACTAGTTCCATAAATCTTTTAGGAAAAATAATACAATTGTTTTTATAAAATATGATAGTTTACGTTACGCGATGCACGCCATCAAAGCTCGCAGGCAGCATGATTTTTTTCCGACATTTTCAATAGTTCAACCAATTTACACAAAACCTTAATAAATTATAGGATCGGTAGTTTTTAAGTTTATCTCGTTAGGATAGCAGACTCGGCCGTAGTACTTTGTTTTATAATCTCTACTTATTGATTATTAAAACAAGCCTACGAACGTCTTTGTAGGTACCTTTTTAATTTTAAATCCTATAAAAAACAGTCTCTTAACTCTTCACTCTCCAAATACGTATTTATTCACTGAATTCGCATATATTTCGGTATCAGAAGTAGTTTTTACAAGTACCTACCGATATTGGTAGTAAGGTACTTACGTTATATTTTGGGTACTTAAGTATATTATGGGTAAATTTTACAACGACGAAAAGCAAGCCAATCTCTTGTGTATAAACCACCCAACTAACATTTAGGTGATAAGAATAGGCGTTAAATAAGCTACTTAAGAGAAAATTTAAAACCTATGGTTCTATGAAAGGGCTAGCAAATTGCGATATATAGCGTTATAACTGTCTTATAATTCTGATTTGGGCCCATGATTTTATAGCTATAAGTGATTAATTAGTTGTAAAGAAGTGATAAATGACTGGTAATAAAGAGTTACATTAGTGCTATTGAAGTAATGTTTACCACTTTATGTGTAATAATAAGCCATACACAGGTTACAACTGCAACTTAAAGTAATAAATTGGTAATAATATCCACTTTAGTAACTTGTTTAGCAATAGATGAGTGCTCCCACAATACTATTTATACCTTGAAGATATATTGCAAGTATTAATTAGTAATATACATCGCCCAAACTCTGATTATTTAATTTTTTATCGTACTTTGCGTTTATGATAGACTGTCAAAAGCGTTAAAATGTTAAGCAGTGCGCCTATTCATATCTGACAGTGAAGTTTGAAAGTGAAAAGGTAAGTCAATTACAATTTAGGATAACGGTGTTATAAATTATAAATTCTCGTTGCGGTGGTAAGTTTACTGTGATAATATATACTAGTTTTCATCTCAATTTTGAAGCGCCTCTTAAATAAGCTACATCTGATATTATTAAGTAAGAGGAATTACTGCCACGGCTATTTTTTTGTTTCAGTTATGGTTGTAAATATCAATTCTTGATACGTCTATGTGTACTTTAATTGCAAATAGTCAATAATGTAAATAATAAGTTGTTAAATTATGTTTAGAACTATTAATATATTTTCAAAATTTTAAAGGTTATGTTTATGTAATGGCGTTAAATTTTGAATCACCTAAAGTGCCCAATAACTCTGTTATTCGTAACGTAGTGTTAAAAAAACGAGAGCTAGCTCTTCTATGCTACTTGCAGTAGTACAATGTGGTAGTAAAAGTATCAAGATAACAAATTTATAAGTTCAGGTTGCTAAGGTCTTATCTGGGAACTCTAACCCGAATATCTTTAGGGTTCTGTTGTTGTTCGCGTAAAACCATTATGTGAGTCCATCCATATTACGTGCGGCTGAACGATTTCACAAGCAGTAGAAGCCTCAGTGGTCGCCAGCACTACAAGTGGTTCTAAATACCTACGTTAATCTTATGTATTTCCACCTTGTTATTATATATTTTTTATTTCAGTAACTTTTCCCAAGACTTGCCGATACGAGTATCAAACTGCCTACCTTCTCGTATTGGACAACGCACTCAGTTTCAACACGTTACTCGCGGCGCCCCCCGCGCCCCTCCGTCGTCTATGCGTTTGCTCGCATTGAAAATTATCTATAAATATTTTCTAATTATTTTATTTCAATAAAGCTAATACCTACCAAAAGATGATTCGAATAAAACGATTTTTTTAAGGAAGTGAGTTTTATTTTCACACTGTATGTATAAGAGGAAAAAAGAACATAAATCCGTTATAACTATAATACAATAAGATTATATCTTTCGCCGATAAAACACTAGTTTCACTAGCTTTATAAATATTAAAAAATGACGACCTGATTGGCCTGTCAAATACGATGTCAGATCTGATCTGTCAGATACGTTGTCAGAACTACTGAGAGGAAACAAAAAATTATATTCGCCGTCGTTGACATCAGTTATTTGTTGTACGGAACCCCTTTGTAAGTTTGTACACAAATATTCCTAAAAACTTCTGTATTACCTAGGGTTAGCTGGGTAATCCTGTTATATAACCTGCAATGATTTAAAGGTGGTTCCTGATGCTTGCAGCGCCTAGCTCTATAAGACTTATAGTTAACACTTCTAAGACTCTAATAGCTTTCCTGTTAGCTCTCAGGGCTCCATTAAACTCGTTAGGCATTGCAAGGTATATAACTAACTCTATTTAAGAACTTCAGCCGTTTGTAAGTCTCAGCAGACTCCCTATAATTGCTTTTAGTGTTTTACGTTTCCTAAAGATTTAAGAGTTAGTTATACAATAGTTTTGACTAACTCCAAGCTAGCTCCTAAAGTTATATATTTTTTCTTTATTTCTATTATGCCTCTTGAAACTTTAATTATTTATTTTTAACGCCGCAGTAGAGTCTAAAGCTATTGTCGGAACTCTTATATGTCGTTTATAATACTGTCAGTGCCAAAAAAAGGTGCCCCTTAGCGCCAAAATGTTTGTTGGGCATAGTTTTGCACACACACGCATTTATATGCTAAAGTATTATCACACTAATGTTATACTTAAATGCAAAAGTTTGGATCGAGCTGAAATTTTGCATACAGGTTTTAGGCCTGGAATAAAACAAAGGCTACTTTTTATCCCATAAATCAGTTCCCATGGGATAGAAATAACCTTTTAACGTTTCCATAGAAAACAACGCGTGCGAAGCCGCGGGCAGAAACTAGTATAAAATAAGTGTAAGTATAGTAAATTAGTACCTAACTTTCGTGTTTCTATAAGTACTGTGTATAATGTCTACGTGAACAAAGTGAGGCTCTCACTTCCTCTAAAAACTTTCTTAAACCTCGCATAGCAACAAGAGATACCTACCCATAATTACAAACGAACATAGATTTACGAGCAGAGATTATTCGGGTAATTGCTAGGCAACAGCGGTTATTTAGTATAGGGAGGGGACATGTCGATTGTTTTGACTAAGTTTTATCGATTTCTTCTAACCTGATTGTATCGATATTTTATTCAGTAACACGTATAATTTTTTTACTTTATGAACATCCATATTTTATAACCATTTTGTAGCTGTCAAAGCGGGTGTTTTACTTAGAAGTTCATTTCTTTCTGTTAGTTCTAGTGCAAAGTATTGGACAAGCATAATATAATTCTTGGTCAATTTATGCCAAAGCAATTTATCCTCACCTAATTTCGATTTCTTTGAGTTTTTTGCAATGTGTAGGTAATCATCCAAACTTTTCCTCCAATTAATATGGTAAGAATTAATTAATGCGGCAGATTTGACCGAAGATCTCAAGAGGCGCAAATATGCAGGTCTCGACAGAGCCTACACATTTGCTCTCCTTGGAGTCTAGACCCTAGGTCCGTGGGGTACCGACCGAGGCTCTTCGGGTTTTCAAAAAACTATCTGAGCGTCTGGTCGAAGCGACGCGTGACCCGAGAGCTGGTGAATATCTGGCATAGCGCATCAGCATTGCCATACAGCGTGGCAATGCAGCCAGCGACTGGTGTTGATATGGATCAGTTGAGCTACCCGTAGACTGTTTGCAACAGTCAGCAGTTTTAAATACTAGTATAATTTTCTTTGCGAATAAAGATGTTATTTCCTTGTTAAAAAAAGAATTAATTGAAATATATAAAAAAATAATGAAATATTCATAACTATTTGAATAAAATAATATTGTGCCAAGTCCACCAAGCGTGGGATAAAAACCAAAAGATGTTAAGTTTGATTATTTACAATTTCAAACACCCAATTACCCAAACAAATTTATTACATCCCTAGAACAAAAATTTTAAATTGATTCTACCACTAAATTACTGCAAGACCGCTAAATCTGCTTACTAATACTAAAATTAAGTCATAAATAATCATAGCGAACGAGACCTTGTACAAAATACAACTCTATAACAAACACACAAGGCACAAGTTACATTGTCAGGAAACACTCGTAAATAACATTGATATGGGCATAACAGATTTTTATTATTTTAATGACAGGCTTTACATTTACAGTGATTTATACAACGTCCACTGACACGGTTCTGGTTACGCATACTTGCTCTAATTCACGGCAACGTGAAAAAAGACATCATAGCCACAGGTTTTTTTTAATAAAAAAATAATCTGATCAAAAGCAGCACTTAATTTCCTAGTATTTTTAGATAAATAAATAAATAATAATGCTGGACAATTCACACAGCATTATCTAGCCCCAAGCTAAGCAGAGGTTTTGTTATGTATAATTGTATAATTTGATTGTCTGAAAGAACAAAACACCGACTTTATAATATATACTCAGTTTTTTAGGTTTTTCGGGACATATACTATAATATAATCACGCAATTGACGCAGGAGGTTGCGGGTTCGATTCCCGCCTCGGGACAAATATTTGTACGATCTGCAGATATTTGTTCAGGGTGTTCTGGTCGTTTTCTATATATAATAAAAAATATCTATCTATGTACTCGTATATTATTATGTATATCAGTTATCTAGTACCCATAACACAAGCTCTGCTTACCTTGGGGCTAGATAATGCTGTGTGAATTGTCCTACATTAAAAAAATAATAATAATAATAATAATACTAACTAATAATCCCCGGGGATACAATTTTCATGGGGCAATCTCGGGGTCATTATTAGCTATTGCATAGAAATAGAATATAAGTATATAAAATCATCGAAATCGTTCCATAATGCAGTAAAATATTTAACATTTTTCAGACGCAGTAAAATATTTAATTAAATTCAAATTCATTTATTAATTCAGACACAATCCATAGATTAGAGTAGTAGTAAATGTCACACAGTTCATCAAACAATAATACAGTCATTATTAACAGAATTAATTTATATAATAAATTTGTTTAGCGCAGGGGTTGATCAGGATTGACATCCAGTGCCTTTGCAGTTTGCTGCAATGTCTATTAGCCAGAACCCCTATCAGACTGTTGGTTCCGCCCAGTATCCTGTGTTTTATAGATGTTATTTAAAAATCATTCATACAGCAAAAAAAAACCGTCTCCTTTTAATGAAGTCGGATAAAAATATTTAACGTTATATATTATTTTGATTTGTATAAGACTGAGTGTGTTTGTTTCGATTTCTGTTAGATTCTGCTTATTAATCGATGGCCTATCGGCAGCCTTTAATAAACGGTACTTAGGTACTATATTTCACGTAGAATAGTAACGTGCTGCTGCTATTCACTTTAAAATACAATGTACTTAAATGTAATAAATGGTAAATATTGTGTACTCAGCTTTAAGTTCCTTATTCTTGGTTCGGTTGATGGACGTCAACGATTAAGTTGTCAGTTTTTGCAAAAAGTTTGTATGTGATTTGAGTACTTGTCTTTAATTTGGATTTTGGGTATGAGATTCTCAATCTTTTTCAATTATTATGTTATTGTGACGTTAAAATATTTTTTTCGCATATTTTATACTATAATTTGCGTCGTTACGTAATCCAATGATTTCTAATATTTTGCTTTTGTTAAAATCCTGTACCCAGAAACTGTGTCCAAATCTCTTACTAACTATAATTATTGCCTTCTGAAAAAAATTTTGACGATGCGACATTATGTGAAAAAATATTAGCTTCTAACTAATTATTTTATTAGTTCTATACGTATATGGTGGACAGGTATGAGCGGGAACGGATTATCAATCGTGACGTAGAAGGAAAGGGAAGGGACGCTACATTGTACTAATGTCCAAATCCAAATGCTGATCTCAATGGGAGCAAAATGTCAGCTTCCGATGGCGTAAGGCCCCAGATACCCTTTGTAATAGACGATAAATAAATCGTACCAGAGTCGATCACGATTGTTAATAATTGTTTCTGAATCAATTATAATGTTTAAATCTTTGAAGTACTAAATATATACTGGTCTGCCGCGAAGTTCTTTATATTCGAAATAATAATGTTGGAATATTCACACAGCATCATCTAGGCCCAAGTTAAGTAGAGCTTGTGTTATGGGTACTAGATAACTGATATACTTAATACATTACCGTACAATTAGAGATATATCTATACTAATATTATAAAGAGGAAAGGTTTGATTTTTTGTTTGTTTGTTTGTTTGTATGAATTGAATAGGCTCCGAAACTACTGGACCGATTTGAAAAATTCTTTCACCGTTAGGAAGCTTACTTTTCAGGGAGTGACATAGGCTATATTTTATCCCGGAATTCCCACGGGAACGGGAACTACGCGGGTGGAACCGCGAGGCGATCGTCTAGTTTTTAATATGTATACACTCAGAACACCCTGAAAAAATATCTGCAGATCGTATATACATTTCTCCCGAAGCAGGAATCTAACCCGCAACCTCCTGCGTCGTTTCGACCTTCGTCCGCTGCGCCACAGCGCACGTCAATAAATAAATGACGTTTTTCTAAACTTTATGCGATTTATATTACTAACATTCCTTACACTTTTGGCACCTGAAACGCTTCTTTTACTTAAATTACAAATAACTTTTCATGCACTGTTTTGATACGTAACTGATAGATTTTGATTGCATTGGAGTATACTCGGTCATATTATGTCTGGTTTATAATCAACAAATCTAATTTAATATAAGTGAGCAGGGCCTAGACACCTAGGCCCTGCTCACTTAAACGTCAAGTCATTAGCGACTCTTACATTTTACATGTTCTACAAATTAATATCGCGTTAAAACCATTTAAATCCAACGATTTTTTAAGCCCTGCCGTATCGTATAGTGTGAGCCCTGTAGCGAGTGAGCGGGACCTTGGCAGTGAACTTCAAGGGTTCATCATGAACAGGACAATTGTCATTAGCCAGCGAAATTGCAAATTGCTGGTGACATCTCATAATGTCTTACCTCCTGAAGATGCAAATGTCTTTATACTAATTTTATACCTACCTGTTAACTCTATTGTTCATAATTTTTCTTACTATGAACGAACTTAGGTACCTGAATTACCCTTATTTAGCAACCATGAAAGTTCAGAGTTATGCTGATAAGCGTTTTCTTAATGCTTCTAGTATATTTTGTTCTGGTAGTTAATTTGGTAAATTATTTTTATCAATGTAGCGTAGATTACTACAATTATTACTGAATGATTGAGTTCAAAAGGGGGGGAAAACGGAACCCTTATAGGATCAGTTTGGTGTCCGTCCGTCTGTCTGTCTGTCTGTCCGTCAACCCCCTTTTCTCAGGAACACGTGGAGGTATTGAGTTGACATTAACATAGAATACTCAAGTCCGTAACCTCATGGAGTCGTGATATAAATCAAACTTCTAAGTCAACGCAAAAAAGTTACAGCCGTTTATGTCCGAATATTTTGAAACTTTCAAGGGACACAAACATGCACACAAAACCTATAGGGTACTTTCCGTAGACCTAGAATCATGAAATTTGACAAAAAGAAAGACCTTATAGCACAAGTGAAGGGAAAAATCCGAAAATCGTAAGTTTGTAGTATATTCACAAAAAAAATCGTATTGATTCTCGCCATGGACCAAAATCTATAGAAGTGCCTACTTTTCGTTAACCTAGAATGATGATATTTGGCAAGAAACAAGGTCTTTCAAGTCATTAAAACATTATCTAAGGTGCATCTAAATGGCAATTTGCACTATATTGCAGCTTAAAATAAGAAAAATACTACATACCATAGAGTAAAAACGCGCTGCTTCTTCTTCTAAGCTACATACACAAAGCATCCCAATAGACAAAGCTGAAAAAATAACAATAAAAAATTACAACTGTCAAAAAAACTTTGACAGTCTCTGCCCCACCATGACTCACAAGCAATTGTGTTGTGGCCGTATAAAAGAAATGTTACCCTAATACATGCAGCAGTAGTTGAATTACTAGAGTAATGTAAGTACACCTGTCGCGCTAGTCACCCACTTGCCTTTGAAAATCGAAGGTTATCGTGAAGTGTCAAATTTGACATTTGTATTTTTTTCGATCGTGAACTGTTTACACGCAAAATCAAAAGACTGGTGTGGTTGTATAAACGCCTATAAACTTTTAGTGTTAAATAAAAACTTTATCGAATTTAAAAAACTAATTTTAAGTTTTTAATAATTTAAAAAGTGAATGAACAATATTCTTGACATAAATAGTGTTGACTGAGCGGAACTTTTTGGTGATTTTTATCGATAAAACGTTTGGAGAGTTTGACGTTTTTTTTGAACTGAATGAGTGAGCTTTCAAACGATTCGAAATATCTACCGATATTGGACGTCAGTTTGAAAGGCATGCGACAACAGCTGAAAATATATTCAGTTGAAAAAGGTGAGTTTTTAAGCATTATTTTAAGGGAAATAAATAAATAAGGGCATGTCAACCAATTATGGCGCTAACCCGACCCAAATCAGCGCCATCACCTATTTTATCTTATCATTATGTTAAACGAAGGAATTTTCAAAAATTGATATTGCCGTTTGTTATCCCTATCATTAGCTTATTTTTAATGCCTCTGTAAAATTTATATTTTGCATAGTAAAGGCAGAGTTGCTCTTTTTGGCCACGATGCACGATGGAGAGCAAAAAGAGTAAGTAAAATAAAACACTAAAATTAATCCCGTCCTGTCAAAATGTTAAATACCTTTTATTCTAGTTTTGGTTTTATCTGAATAAACACAGTCAGTTTTACATATATTTTATTATATATTATATTTGATATCCTTAACTTATTTTGCAGCTTTACGCCGCGTTGGCAATTCTTAAGTAAGCTTGTCTTTATATTGTTCAGGTTTATCAAGTTTGGTTTGGTTCTATAGTTTTATTTATCCAATAAGTACATACTCATGTCTTTACAATGGCTTTAATAAAACCAGATCCGAGCGGAACTCTCTGGGTGATTCTTCGAAGAGCCATTTTTAGGATACCACGTGTCGATTTACTACGTCATGTTTGGGATAACACGGGTAGAAAATAAAATGTTCTTTAATGGTGCTTTCATTGGATTAGTGGTAGATTTTTATTTTTGGAGATAATCCTACTTTTGATTTGAATGAGTTCATCCCATATAATTGAATTATGTAGGAACCTATTCTATGGGATTTATTTCTCCATTTTAACAATGTGAGAAATAAATCCTAATTAAAAAATAAAATTTAGTTGCGAAGAAGGCAGAGTCAACATACAAAGCCGCTCGAAAAACGAGCTAAATAAAGTATCAAAACTATTTACGCGACTTAAATAAACTAAAACATTTTAAGATAACTCCTGCTTTGTAAAAACGAACTGAAATCAATAAATAAAGTGTTTTTATTTATTTACTAAATAGTCTGTTAACTTAAAACAGTTGCTAAGCAATCTTTTTTTCCACTCTTACTTACGTAAAATAACGGAGTCAAAGTGAGATATAATTAATACGAATAAGGGGGTAAAATCTACGGATTCTTAACCTTAAAAACCGAGGTTTTTTTCTAATAACTTTGTGTTCGAACACGCAAAGTTATTTGACGCTAACTAAATTTCCTACGCAGAAAAAGTCACGTCCACTATCATAGATAATGTATGCTCCAAATACTTACGACGACATACGACATATCCCCTTTAATTGCGTCAGCTAGACAGAGACAGGAGTATGACCTTACACTGGATAGAAAGAGAGGGAAGAGTCCTTCGTCACGTGATTTACCTTCGACCACACCACCTTTTCTAGCCAATGGGAGAGCTGCATGATGTAAGTGCATAGAATTGTTACCTGATAGATGAGGCATGCGCTGTCAAGGAAATAATTGGACACATGTAGCACGTGAAAAACTATTGAGTAGTATAGTAACGAATTTTATTAAAATGTATAGAATATTAGCGAGTCATTTAAATGAAATAAAACTTATGTAAAACTCGAAGTATACAAAGAAAAATCACTACTTACCAGATTATGAGAGTTTCTACGTTGAAGTCTAATAAAATAAATTGAGCGAAACATTATTAAAACCCTTTGATAATATAAATCCGAATAGTAGGTTTCCAATAGATTGTTGGCAACAGTCTGCAGTTAGCTCAATTGTTTCTACAATTAAAACAATAGTACCTAGTACTAGTTCTAATTTGTTTCCTTTATTTGATTGTAATTTTCTTTGTTAGTAAAGTTTCTAATTAATTCGCAGATTTTTGGAGTTGTCTGATAACAAGTAGATTTTTATATGCTATGGATTTGCTACACCACCATTTTAGCTCGATACAACACGATAGATATAACACACAAATCGATATTAAAAGCAGAATGAAAATCTCATTCTGCTTTTGATATCGATTTGTGTGTTTACGTTGAGAGTATGAAAGAGGTAATTCGAACAGGACAAGATAGGTACCTATGAGTAAATTCTTGATATTTTTCTCTTAGATTTGGGTAAAAATTACGTTTATTTAACCAACGTCACGACGAAATAAAAATCTTCTCAGTCCCCACAGCTCATCTTCATCGTTGACCGGAAGTGCGTGTTGACGTAACAATCGCTGTGGGTTCGACGTCCGGCCCTGTACCACATCACGTTCGATGACGTCACTGCCGTCCACTGGCATTCCGAAGAAATTCTCCTTCTGTTTTTTTATGTACTCTAAAGTCTCTTTATAAAATTCAGTGAAGGTAAGCTCATAGCGTTTTCACTAATCGCTGGTGACATTCTGAATACTTGCAGAAAAATAATAATGAAAAATCTAAAAACTGATTTCGAATCCAAAAAGTCCGAAATTCTACACTGTTTTACAAATTCGAAATTTTTAATTTTTTTTGGGTCGACCTCGGGATAATTTTCCATACAGTAGCGAAATAATTTTTTAAAATGGGTCTATAATATTTTGAGGAGTTTACGAATATATATGTACATAAATAAACATACATACAACCAACATAAACCCTCCTCCTATTTTCGAAGTCGATTAAAAATTAATAAAAAAGCGAGAAGAAACGAGTTTTTCACACGACATCATCAAGCAGATTTTGTCTCGAATGTTAATTCTTTTACAACTCTATGAGCGTGTCTCTGCATGGCTTTAACATTGTATCTGTCTGCGAGACACACGCCTGTAGAGATGGATCTTCTTCTATTTTCCTATAATAGTCCGAAGTTTTATTTTGATTTCCACGAAAGAGGGAATCCTTCAGTGAAAAGTCAAGTTCTTTTATATTCGCTTGTGCTCGGGTTCCTGAGCGGCTTTGAGAGGTCGTTCTGGATAGTTTAGGTTTCGTTTTTACGAAATCTATTTTTATTTCTATTCCCGCCTCGGTAGAAACAAAAATGTGCAGATCGTACAGACAAATGTCTGTACGATCTATGATCTTTGTCAAAGAAATTTAAAATTACACAAATAGAAATGACGAAATTTAAATAAATATTAGTTCAGACGGAGGCCGTTACTAATTCGAATGCATCGAATGCATTTCGCGATGGTAATGTAACGCTATTTTGACACCTATACATATGAAAAAACACATATACCTACTAAATATTATACACATAGATTTTTTAACTACATTTCTATATGTCTAGAGCTATTATGGCTTTTTCTATCTCTACAATCTTTACTGCTGTATTTTAGAATGTTCATAGTTTGATGTTTTCTTTCGACCTGGTTGGTGCACTTGGCATCAATATTCAAGTTTATTTTTTAAAGTAGTACCTTGTAAGTTTTTAGTGTAGCTACTCGCGCCATAAAAAATATATCTTTTTACACATCTGACATCTCCAACGTTAAAAATCCCAAAGTCATCCACAAATTCCCCCAAAGCAAGTAGCAATCTTGTAGGTAAGCCCGCTCTACCATAAAATTGGCCTATTTCCTACCAAATTCCTTTCCACAAAAAACCACACACTTTTTGTCTATGGCCTATGAGTATTATGGCCCATTTATGTCCATTCTTGGCCCCAAGTTACTTACCCTTTAAAGTGCCGACAATAGATTAGGGTGTTTAAGGCTACGAGGAAAAAGCATGGCCTTGTAAATTAACTTGGAGTCTGTTTCCACTCGCCCTTAGCAACAAGGTAATGTTTTTTACAACGGGATATTTACCATGATTTGAGTTTTGTGCCCTAAGATCAGTAATTCAGTATGTCTGCCGTTGAAAACTCACTCGCAGTGCCTTTAGTTTTTCCGTGATCATGGTGCATGAAAATGTGCTGAAATATTGAAATGCTTAAAACTCATGGTATATATCCCGTTGTACATGACTTTAGTCAAGTGTTTGGCCACCAAATCACTTGTAAATGAAAATGTGGCCTAAGATGAAGCATGCTTTCCCAGAAGGAACTTGTTTACCCTGGATTTGAAGACTTCAAGATTTTGCTCTAACGGGAAAACAGACGCAGGAAGCTCATTCCACTCTTTGGCCGTACATTTTATGAAAGTAGAGTAGATTTTTTTGTGTAGTAGGTATCGTATTGATTTGATACAACACTTGTGTTCATAAAATCCGCAGGTCATTATTATTGACAATTGATTGACCGAGATATGCTCAATGCAATTTCATCGCGCGATAACAAATTAATTTCTGTGTTCCCATTATTTTTGTTGAAGTTGGAATATTTTTATTTTATTTACATACAGGTGTTTTTGTATTTTATTTAATTTTGTTTGATTTTAACGGAGTTCTTTCAGGAACTATGTACATTCACTGATAAATTGATTATAATTTTTGAAACTATTAAGTATGCTTAAAAACGATAAAATCAATTCAAATATCTACCACAAATCAAGTCTATTATAACTATTATAAGTAACATTATCCGTGATCATGATAAGTGCTTTCAAAAGTTTGAAAGATGTTGTAACATAAAAAATAAACAACATAATATAGTAACAATTCAACGAAATGCAATTTGCATACACCGCCCACAAATTGGCATGCCATGCAATCAGAGAAGGTAAAATAGACTGGCGCAATATTAAATTAATGAATCTATTAATTATTTATGTAGTAACATACTTACCTACATAGGCCACAAATAACGCGACCAAAATCGTGACGTCTCAAATAAATAGTGGACGTACGTCAAAATCTCGTCATACAATGGATACTTTTAGCTACGTGACGACCCGCACAGACACCCAGTCGTCGAAGCAATTAACGCTTTCACACTCTCTATCACAACCGCATAAGGTTCACTTTGCACCAACATCTGAGGCAATTAACAAGTACCTAGCTTTAGGTCGATTATTTAAAGCTGGTGCAATCAATTTTTATTTTTTTTGTAGAAGTGACAACGATGACGTCATTAATTTGTCGCCACAGTACACGAACAATATAATGCTACGTAATAAAATTAAAACCACGACCAAAATATGGTCAGTGTCACTCAAGATGATATAAGTAGGGACTTTAAATCGCATTCAAAGCATTTAAAAGTTATGGTGAAATAAAGAACCTCACGCGCATACAAGAACCCTATAGACTTAGCACGGGAATTGTTGTCTAGGGTATACTACAAAAAAATTAATCGCATCCTGCATTGCGTAAATAATTATTGAAGTTGTAAACATGAGTTTCAAATATCTTACGCATTCGATGACGTTGGGCTTGTGACGTAATTCTCCAATAGAGAATTATTCTATCCTATACAAATCAAATCAAAAACTTTTTATTTCCACTAAAACAATAAATGTACTTACACTTTGGAAAGTTCAAATTGATGGCCTCGGTAATAAAGTGTTTTTTTTTTTATTTCTGTCGCTTCGGTATGTAGACTAAAGTAAAGAAGCGACGAGGAAACCTTTAGCCTGATAGTTGTTATTTTTCGAGTTGGAACAAAACCCGTCCCAAGCTTTTTTATTCTTTAGATAATCTGATATTGACTGCCCGAAACAGGATGTTTTCTGAAAAGAAAACATACAAGAGAAAATCGCGCCGACTCTGTCTGCGCTACCTACAGACACTTCTCACGAAGGCTCTAAAACATTGCAATAAGGTTTACTTTCAGTGCAATAGTTAATTACAGAGGAAAACCCTCGCCTTGAATTGACAGTTTGACATTTTGAAGTCGCCTAGCGAATTGTAGTACCCAGACGCAGAGCCATTAACCAAGAATTGAATTGAATTATACTACGGTCACGTAGGCCTTCCACCACGGAACCTGTACTCTTTACGTACACATTACTATATATTAAATAATGCTGGACAATCCACGACTCGGCAAACGTAGTGTAGGACGCCCTCCGGCCAGGTGGGATGATGACCTGCGAAAGACTGCAGGCAGATGCTGGATGCGGCAAGCTGAAGACAGGGCGCTAGCACTCATTAGGGGAGGCCTAGGCCTCCCCTAATGAGCGCTAGCGCCCTGTCAGTTTGTTGCTGGACATAGCTATGTCCAGCAGTGGACTAATGTAAACTGATGATGATGATGATGAATTCACACAGCATTATCTATCCCAAAGCCACAATAATGTACGTACAGAATGGCAATTTTTCGCCTAAATTTGGTGATTTAAATAAGTCTCACAATCTACGGATTTCTGTATTCCGTATTATATTTCCTTTTTAATTAACACGATTATTAAAACCAATTACATTTATTACGAGAAAATTAAATAACATCATAAGTTACATATTCATTCAAAGGATTAGAACGTTAGCAAAATTAAAGAACACAAAAAAATTAAATAATTTAATAAAAGAAAATAGTCAAATAATAGAAACAAACTAGAACTATTACTGCAGACCGTCGCAAACAATCTACAGGTAGCTCAACTGATCCTTATCAATACCACTCGTCGCGTCCCCGCTACGCTGGCTGCATTGCCCGGCTGTATAGCAATGCTGATGCGCTGCGCCAGATACTCACCAGCTCTCGGATCACGCGTCGCTGTATTGTATTTTGTCTTTTTGTGGTACATTAAAGAGTTATCTATCTATGTATCCACACAGCACACTATAAGCTACAATGTTTCATATTAAAAGTCCAGATTGTTCCGACGCCGGCCATGTTTAATGCATGTCAGAATAAACGCAAAGGTCAGACGATGGTTTTCTTTTTGCTTATTTTCCTGTTGGCGATTTTTCTTGATAAATAATGTGAGATTGTAACCTTGCTCCCACTGTTTCAAAGGTTTCTAAAGGTACCTAAAAGTAATAAAAAAAATAAGGGACAATCCACAAAGCATCATCTAGCCCTAAGCTAAGCAGAGCTTGTAATATGGGTAGGTAGGTACTAGATAACATGTATTTCTGATTGGCAGGTAGAAAATGCCTCGGCATTAAGCCCACTGTTTGTACGTTAGTGCAATAAAGATTTAAATGAAATAACTGATATACAGTACATGGATCAGTTGAGCTACCTGTAGATTGTCTGCAACAGTCTGCAGTTAGCTCGATTGTTTCAATTGTAAATACTAGTTCTAATTTGTTTGTATTATTTTATTGTAATTTTCTTTGATAATAAATATTTATAAGTATAAAAAAACATGATAGATATTTTATTATGCAAAACTCACAGAACACCCGGAACAAATTACAGATCATACAAAAAAAAATTGGTTGTCTGTAAAGTCGGTTTACTGACGATAGTCGAACGTGACAACGTCTTAAGAAAATACTGATGGAATGGTAGCATTTGATACTCGATCAAAACATGTAGGTAAATGTACTATAGTATAGCAGCTGTCCACGCAGACGCATCGCTCACTCAAGTAGGAGAGAGACGGATGTCGAGCGCTCTCGCTTGCACTTCAAGCCTTACATGGAACGCCTCAGAGCGAGGTAACGCCGCATGACGTCATGTTTTTTCGTGCGTGCAGCCGGCTCTATCGAATTATAAGACGTTGTCACGTCAAAAACATGATAGATATTTTATTATGCAAAACTCACAGAACACCCGGAACAAATTACAGATCATACAAAAATATGTCCCAAGGCGGGAATCAAACCACGTCTCAGGCTGACATTTGCCGTACCCCGTCGTCGGTCGTCATAAGTCAAAAATAGTCGGTCCGCCTGAATGAAACCCGTGCAGGTACCTACCTACTACAAGTAGTACGCAAAACATTAGTCATAGAGTAATGACTGGTGGGGAATGCAAACAATTCCAAATTACTAATGGTTGTAAGGGCTATCAACAATAGGTAAATTGTTAGAGGTATTTTATCTACTTATATTAATAATTTCGGACCGGTCTACGGTAGACTCGAACGAAATGCACATCAAATTGAAGAGCGTAAAAAATTAGTCGATCCGAGTCGACATCTTATAGGCGGGAAATTCGGATTATCGAGTAGTTTCAATATGAAAATGAATAAATTGCTAAAAAATTGTAACGGCGTTGCGAAGTAAACATGTCAATTAAGTATAAACATGTCTATGGTTCGGTCTTGGTACCGTGGACGGAAGAAATCGCTCCCCAGGGTATATA
Organism: Eupithecia subfuscata; assembly: GCA_963564075.1. Lineage (NCBI taxonomy): Eukaryota > Metazoa > Arthropoda > Insecta > Lepidoptera > Geometridae > Eupithecia > Eupithecia subfuscata. Next base: position 1,169,494 of record OY751123.1, read on the forward strand.
AATACTCCTTGATCGTAGCTTGGTACATATATAGTGATCTGTGGTTCGGTCTCATTTCTTTGAATGAAAACTCTTTGCTCTTTGATTGAGAAATCATAATATGTATAATAATAGTAATACATAGTAGTATTTTATTGCACCCGTGCGAAGCCGGGCGGGTCGCTAGTTTTATGATAATTTGTAGTAATCTGTGAGATTTCGCGCTAATCACACTTCTTATAAACATCCATCAATCACCAAGAAGGCGCTATCATATCCGATTTAAAAATTTTTTTTTGTTGATTGAACACCAAAAAGTCAAGTCTTTATATAAGAGGAAGAATGTCTTGCATTGGCTGATGATTTTAGGCAAAAATTAAAAAAATATATAATATATATATCAGCCTTAGCCTTAACTCGAATTTTAGTCCCGCTACGCTATAATAACACACATTTTGAGCAAGAAAAGGGAAAAAAGTGTTTGCAAAACGAACAATACAAAATATACGTGATGCACGCGCGCCGTGGCGGTCTCGTAAGAATCGAACGCTCCCTGTGGATGTTGTAAGAGTAGACCTCCACCCCACCTCAAGAGCCTGTATTGGTCTACTGCTGGACGCAGGCCTCCTCCTACCACTTGTACGACCTGTAACTATGTTGCCAATCAAGAATCTGAATCTAAAAAGCACGTGTGAAGCCTCGGGCAGCAGCTACTCGTCCATAACTGAAAGAAACTCTGGACAGTGCGTTCAAATATCAGTGCAAATATCAATTTGCACGGTTAGAATGATCTCAACCTTGACACTTTTGACAAGCGTCTCTCCATCTGTAGTTTCTTTCATTAAAGGTAAAATTTGTTATGGCGAAGCGGTTAATTTAGGGGAATTAGGGCCCGGGACACACGCGCGTTGCGAATCCTATAAGAAGTTGATAGATTTTTATATTGTATTACTTTTTTTACAAGTTAAAAGTTATGTTAACTTTATTCACAAAGAAAATTACAATCAAATAATATAAATGCAGCCAGCGCGTCTTGGGGACGCTTCCGACTGGTATTGATATGGATCAGTTGAGCGACCTGTAGATTGTTTGCAACAGTCTGCAGTTAGTCTAATTGTTTCAATTGTGAGTACTAGTATAATTTTCTTTGTTAATAAAGGCTATTGCCATTTTATTAACCCTTAAAATAGCTTGCGAGTCAAAAAGACGTAAATGCATAAGTATCCATTTTTCAATGGTATAGTTTTATGGTATATAACGCTATTTTTTAAATCGGATTAAATTATTAGTTCTTTGGTTCCGAAGATTTGCCCTTTAGTTTCAACTTATTAATATTTTTATTTATAAGTTAAATAATTAAATCTTTATTCATAAAGAAAATTACAACTAACCAACTTAGGTTATATAGATAAATAACAACTAGTACTTACAATTGAAACAATTGAGCTAGCTGCAGACTGTTGCAAACAATCCACAGCTAGCTTAGCTCAAATTGATACAATACCAGTCGTCGCGTCCCCGCTACGCTGGCTGCATTCAGTTCAGTTCAGTTATTTATTTATAAGAAAATTTTCTTACATTACCCCGCTGTATGGCATGGCAATGCTGATGCGCTGTGCCAGATACTCACCAGCTCTCGGGTCACGCGTCGCTTCGACCAGACGCTCAGATAATTATTCTAATTTCTAAGTTACTTTGAATGGAAGTTACTTGGCATGGAAGTTATTTAGCATGGTAGTTACTTAGCATAGAAGTTTCCATTTTATTTACAACCACCCCTGAACGTAGCTATCATGTGTCGACTTCAGTTTTACACTAGAATTTCATGTTTGGTCGAACTGAAATAGCCAATCGGCTGTTTTGAAAATACTAAGCTTTCTATTAACGATCGTGACTCGCGAATAACACATTCCAGAGCTGAAATCTTCATCAGAAATGATTCAGTGGTCAAAAATAAATATATGTACCTATACTGCTGGATATTCCACACTGCAACGTCTAGCCCCAAACTAAGCAGAACTTGTGTTTATGGGTACTAGATAAAGGATAAACTAATTATACACCCAGCCCCGAAACAAATACCTATAGAACACACTTACATTTGACTTGCAACGGGAATCAAATCCGCGACTTTTGCTTTGCAGGCGGACCCTTTACACGGGAAAGAACGTCTTCGGAAGAACCAAAAATAAAATAATCGAGAGTAATGTTCATAACTAAACAAATGTTTAATTAATTTGTAACCTAATATTATGTTGTAATATCACACTAATCACACTAATATTATAAATGCGAAAGTTTGGATGGATGGATGGATGGATGGATGTTTGTTACCTCTTCACGCCAAAACTATTGAACGGATCGGGATGAAATTTTGCACACAAGTAATTCTAATCCTGGAACCAAACATAGGTATACTTTTTTTCCCATAAATCAGTTCCCATGGGATAGAAATCACCTTTAAACGTGTCCATAGAAACAACGCGTGCGAAGCCGCGGGCATAAACTAGTATTTTATAAATGCGATGGTTTGGATGGATGGATGAATGGATGGATGGATGTTTGTTACCTCTTCATGCCAAAACTACTGAACGGATCGGGCTGAAATTTTGCATACCTACAGGTAAATCTAATCCTGGAATCAAACATAGGCTACTTTTTATCCCATGAACCGGTTCCCATGGGATAGAAATCACCTTATAGAAATAACTCTAAACTAGTATGTACCCTAATAAATATTGTGTGGATTGTCCAGCATTACTTATTCATTATTTATCATTATTATTTATAATTGTAACCTAATATTTCCGCACATTTGCTGCATTTGATAACAAATAAAAAACCGAAGAATGAACCCTCTGAGCAGCGAAAATAGTATGATTGATGACACTGACGAATACATGTGGAACCAGGATCCAGGATGACCTGCTGATCTCATAAGATCCATCATCATCATCAGCCCTTATCCGTCCACTGCTGGACATAGGCCTCCTTCAAACGACGACGCCACGAATAGCGGTCTTGTGCCGCCTCTATCCATCGACTTCTTGCGACCGCTACAAAAATTTCTCACAACATAAAAAACAAAATCATCCTTAAAAAATCAAATAAGTTAACAGAGTTAAGGTCAAAAATAAGTTAGCACATTTCCGTACTGAGGGAAGGATGCGGGTTCAAGTCCCGTCGTAGTTGAAAATTATTGGGATATTATTTTATTTCTTAGAAATTACTCAGAGTGTGAGGACTTACGCACTATATTAACTAAAACCTTAAAATCCATCAATGTTAGTAAAATTACACTACGTTTGCCGAGTCGTGGTCTCCACTCAAGAACACGTTTACCCTAGCGGTTGTCGGTTCTTCTCGAGATTTATGGCCGGCCCACTGCCACTTCAGCTTGCTAATTCTTTGAGCTATGTCGATAACTTTGGTTCTCTGTCGGATGTATTCGTTACGAATTCTATCCTTCAAAGAGACTCCGAGCATAGCTCTTTCCATAGCTCGCTGAGCGACTTTGAACTGGTGGACCAGCCCTACCGTGAGTGTCCACGTCTCAGGGGCCCTATTACAATTCTCCGCAACCGACACTGTCGATGCCGATGACATGCGGCCGACGCACGCAAGCGATAGCTATTCTGTTTCTCTGTCGGGTGGGCATTTTTCATTCGGGCGAGATCCGGGCACACCCAACTACCTTCGTGAACGATCATGTGAATGAAACCACCAGAGAGCATAGAAACCTTGGACAGATTAAATAAAAACAAGTCAAGTACGAGTAGGACTTGTGCGAGGGTTCCGAACAAACTTATATTTACCCTAATGAGGACTTCATTATACCTTGTTAAGGGATGAAGCGTTGGTGTTCTTCCAACACAAACTAGGTTCAAAGTTAACCCGCTTACATTTATACTGGAAATATATATTTGTGAGCCGAATAATTTACACAGACACACTGCGTTTTTTTTGGTGATTTTGCTAAAATGAACGGTTTTCGGTTATTTCTCTTTACTTAAAGATAAAAATACATTTCCTTGTGCTGTAAGACCTTGCTTCTTGCCAAATTTCGTGATTCTAGATCAACGGGAAGTACTTTAAAGGCTTACGTATAGGTTTTATTGCGAACATCAAAAAATAATTTTTGTAATTACCTATGTAACTTTAAATAATTTATGGTTTTCGGATATTCCTCTTTATTTGCGCTAGCTCTTTGCTAAGTTTAAACGTAAAAGGCTGTCACGAGTGATTCTATAATCTATAATATCCCGTGTAGACTCTTTCAATGCCATCCAAAGAAAGAGAATTGCGTCATTAACATGTGTAAAAATGACACTATTGTAAGCCCATCTGACCGTCTGATGTTATCGGACCCTTACATACAGACGGAGGGTGAATATTGTCACCTGACATACTAAGTACTCAACCTAGTACCTTGAATTTTATATATAATATATTATGATTTTTATTTAACTTTCCTTTTTTATCACCTCAAAAATGGATCTTGTGTCTGAAATTAAGATTTCATATTATAGGCGTTCCTTTTTCCATTCGAGGTGCGGAACCCTCAAAAGAGCGGTTTTAGCGCCAAGTTTTGGTAAAATTAAGAACTTCGTCGTCAGCTGGGGGAAGTTGTTAGTTGTAGGCTTTGCTAAGAGATGGCGGTAGAGCCGCTTTTCTGAAAATTATGAAACGGAGAGTGATCTTCAAATAGAATGAGTAAATTTCAATAATTTAGGACGCTACGTGTATAAAATATTTTAACAATCATAAATCTACTGAAATTTTAGTGATAAATGGACTAAATATGGTGAAAAAACACCTTACGAAAATGAAAAGGTAGCTTTGTAGCTACCGTGCAAATTGACAGTGGTTCTTGAAAAAATGCTGTCAAATTTAATGTTTCGTTCGTACATTTTGCCCATTAGAATAGAGGTGGCCGCCGCAAAAGCCGCCATTTCAAGCTTCGTGCCGTAGCTTCGAGTTTTGATGAATTAGAATAGCAATTTGACAAAACGCAGCACGCAACTGTCGATTTCGTCGAAAGCGAATAGACCCCCAGCTCCGTAGGTCATGACGGGTAGGACGCACTGATTGAAAACTTGAGAACTTGGGTTGATTGAACGCTGGGGTAAACGTGTTCTTGAGTGGAGACCGCGACTCGGCAAACGTAATGTAGGACGCCCTCCGGCCAGGTGGGATGACGATCTACGAAAGACTGCAGGCAGATGCTGGATGCGGCAAGCTGAAGACAGGGCGATATGGCGCTCATAAGTAGAGGCCTATGTCCAGCGACTGCGACCAGTGGACTAAAATACGCTGATGATGAGGATGAAGTAAAATTTTGTTAAAACCATCCTTGCGCGGTCAGTAAAAAAATTAAAAAGAGATTTGTAAAGACTTTCTTACAAATCTATTGTGGGTCATTCCGTGAATTTTAGAATTTAGATCGTATGTTAGTGGTTATGTCTTTGGTTGGGTCACGCCGAGAAACTCAAATCAGAATACACGTGTTCGAACACGAGAGCTAGCACGTGAGGAACTAACTGATGATTCGCAAACTCTGAAATAGGTTAGGAAGTCTTACAATTCAATTATATTTTTAATGAAAATTATCTACCTAATTGAAAGCCATATATGAAGTAGGAACCTAGCTAAAGTGAATATTGGTACCTACATTACTTACAATTGATTTGTTTATGTATCTGAGAAGTATTCTTTTGTACGTTTGTACGTTATTTCATTAGGAAATAAAACAGCAAACATAAATAACATAATTTATTTCAACACCATTATAAATTATAAATAAATTTCTTCTTAAATCTCTTTCATAGTAGGTATTCTATAATATGTATTTCGCTTACGCGTACCGTGTAGTACACTTATAATTTTGGGCCGAAATATAGAATTAGATGAAATTTACTATGTTAAATCGTAGTAACCTTCAAGCGAGTACGATCTTTAAGGTATATCTCCAATTATGACCGCAACTGTACCAACTTACTTAACTGGATATAAACTACAAACCTAATTGGATAGAATAAACAAATTCTTAAATCCCACCCACTTTCTCATTAATTTGTTCACGCTTTCAGCCAATATAGTAGCTACTCTGTCTGTTTAGAATGGAGTTTAGATAAGTACCAAAATAAAGTTAGCTTCCACGTGTCTTCGCGCTACCTAATTGTTAAAAGTCGCCACACACAGAAGCCGGAGGCGGAGCGGAGGCGGACGGTAGCCGAGCCTGGCGTGGCGTTCGCGGTGCGGATGTCTTCACATTGCAGGCGTGCGAAAGCCGCGGTGTCGCGGAGGTGTTTTGGAAAATTTATCCCATAGTATTTCCTATTTCAAAGCATTTTTATAAACAAGGATATGGTTGGACCAGCACTATCAATTTTTCGGTATATTCCATTTTATTTAGCGCCATATTCGGGTAAAAATTTTGTAAATAAACACTCGTAACTTCGCTATTAGCACGCCTCCGCACCGCGTCCGCGCTGTGTTAAGTCACTCCTTATACTAGCTGATATACAACGCTCACACGCCACGTCTCCGCCTCGCCACCGCGCCGCCGCCGCCACGGCTCCGCCACAGTAATGTATGTATTGTGGCTCCGCTCTGCGTCGCGCACGCCGACTGTTTGTGTCGCTGAGCCGGCCCGCCACAGCCGGCCGTGCACCGCTTCGCCACCGCTTGCGGTGTGTGTGTAGTCTTTCATATAAGTTCACGCATTACAACCCGGACGCCTTCGCCTCCGGCCCGGCCACGGTTTCTGCGTGTGGCGGCTTTAAAACATAGACTTATGTAAAAAGTTAGAAGTATAACCATACCACTCCAACTCAGCCTGTCGATGTGGTGATCGCAGTGCCGTTTAGTTTGTGCACCATCGCGACGCCGCAGTGTTGCCGGCAGTCAAGATGAAAAAGCTCCGCACCGATCGCAAATATTTTTCTATTGATTAGCATTGTTAAAAATACAGAAGGAAACTGCTACCCTTTTTTGGGTTGGTTCCCTTGGTCGGCTATTACGACTTCCACGGGCTGAGTTGGAGGGGTCGATTCTTACGCTGCCACTGCCACTGACCAAGGCCTGAGTAGTATCGTTGTTGAATACGCCATAAATAACACTTTTCGTTTGAGTCAGAGTCGGGATTTGAACCCATGTCCTTGAGATCAACTAGAACACGAGTAAATTCGCATGTCAGAGCTCCCAAAAGGTAATTCCGCATCGTTACACCCATCTTTCAACGGCGGTCTCGTATTTTCTCCCGACCAGTCTAAACAAAGTGAAATATAACAAACTTTGAACAAAAAAGTGAAAGTTTATTTTTTTTAATGTACCATCTGCTTTTTCTATGGTTAGTAATTCCTCTTCCATGTTTATTGACATGTCTATTCAATTCTAAAGCTGTTTTTTGAACTGATTGACGTGTTCGAATTTAGGTGAAACTAGCTTCTACCAGTGACTTCGCTTGCAAATTCCCATAAGAAAAAAGAGCGGCCAAAGCTTACAAAAAGCTACCATAATAAGCCCTAACTTACCGGGGTCGATTCTGACAGCCACGGTCATCGCGTGGCGCTCGCGGAACGTAAGAATCATTTCGCATCTTACCAGATAACTTACAAATTTACGATGCCTTACTTAGGTACCTAGGTATAAGGCATTCTTCATAAAGTCGTTGGTCCTAAGCCTGAACTCTCCCCGGTCGTGTCGGTCTGCCGTCCCAGTAGTGAGGAAATAGAGAGTGCACTTGTGCACTTTGATATTTTCTGACTATTTTCCGTTGAACCTGGCCACCGTGGCCAAAATTCGGCTAGAATATTTAGGAAATTAATTTAATTTTTATACCGACCTACCTTCAAATTATTATTTTTGTACCATGAAAGTTTTTGTTGAAATTCAAGTATTTGTCTGTTAAATTAAGAAGAGGTTCTGGTTTTGTTATGCACAGTAATTTTTTTTATCTGTCTAACCCAAATGAAGCTGAATCAGCTTTAACATTATTCAAAGTTAAATTCAAATGAATTTCGTCGAAATCTTACAAAATATGAGGAAAATGAGTAGTCTTGATAAATGTGGTGTAATTCATCGTAACCATGAGATAATTATATGGTTCAACGTCGACGGCTGATATAATACTAGGAAACTTCAAGGATTTGTTTTAAAACTACTAATAATATTATAAACGACTAATAATATTATCTGGCGAATAACTGACAACCGCTGGGGTAACGTGGACGTCCTCCGGTCAGATGGGATGACGACCTGCGATGCGAGAGAGAAGACTTGCGAAAGAATAGAAGAGTTCTTGAGTGGAGACCACGACTCGGCAAACGTAGTGTAGGACGCCCTCCGGCCAGGTGGGATGACGATCTGCGAAAGACTGCAGGCAGATGCTGGATGCGGCAAGCTGAAGACAGGGCGCTACGGCGCTCATTAGGGGAAGCCTAAGATCAGCCGTGGACTATTAAAGTTTGACGATGATGATGAATATTATAAAGGCGATAGTTTTTGCCGTTGTATTTGGGCTAAGATACCGCCAAAACCACTGAACGGATCGAGCTGAAATTTTGCAGGGATGTTGTATCAGATCTGGAATAATATATTGACTACTTTTTTCTTAGATAAATTAGTGCAAATGAGGGCAGGAGCAAGTACAATATAATATTTTGAAAGTTCAAAGAATACCATAGCATAAATAAGGCATAGACATACAAACGGGATCATCTATCCTACTTATAATTAGAAATCCAAAATTTTATGAAATATGAACTGTGTTTGCCATAAGACAACGCCGGAACTACTGTACCAGTTTTGATGTCTCGTCACTAAATATTTTAATATTCAATGTGCACAATCCACTCCGCATCATCTCGTTAAATGATGCGGAATGGATTGTCAGTAGGTACTGGGCTAGAGTACCTAGATGCTAGCCCATCGTCTAAATTCTAAGTGGATAGGTATTATAATGTTATGTTGAATAGTGATAGATAAATGACTATGAATTTTTCTTCCTCTGTTGCCTAAGTTTTCGGTGTTTACCCATCAGTTTTCGTTTAAAAAATCCTGAAAATCCCGGTCACACATTTTTTGCTTTATGTAACTTGCAATACTAAATAATTTATGAGTTGGTTACCAATCTGTTTTACAAGACATATTTTTCAAGACCTTGAATTTCAAATTCTGATGTTGGTTCAAGGTCTCAAAACAGGCGTGAAGCTTAAATAAATTGTTTATTTTTTTCATTGACAATACAAAATTACCGGACTTGTTTTAATATATGTCAAATAATAAAGTTAAAAGATGTTTTATTGCGAAACCTGCTGCACAAAGGTCTAAAAATAATTTAATGGTATCACGCATGCACCCTGTTCTGCTAGGACACTGCGGCTTTATGGTAGGTGGTAATTGAAATCTAAAATCTGGTACTGAGTACCCAGTATTTGCCAGGCCATCATGATTGATCCCCAAACTTAATCCGCTACTAAGGGATCCTCGTCAACTAATTTATTTGAGAATCCACTGAGACAAAAATTGCGGTACACTTCTCAGAACTCTCTTTCAATATTCAGAAATTTAGAGTCAGAATTCGACTGTACATTTCTAAATGTATTTAGTCTAAGCTGAATCATATTTCCTTTAAATAAAAGCATCATAAAAGCTCTGATCCAGTCCAAAAACATTCCTTTCCTAAAAAAAAAACAATTGAATAAAATGATCAACGAAATCTTTGTAAGGAATAGTCTAAACTAAAAACTGTTATTTCACAACCATGGCGCCACATTCCAAAGGCCACAAGAAAAAACGTCCCTTTCAAGAAATCGAACCACCCTTTTGAAAAGATGACGTAATTATCGCTCACCCTTACCTCAGTGGCTACCGCATCCTAACACCGCATCGAACAAAACCTTTTTTTTTAAACCTTTTTTGTTATCCCTCATTTACCTGTATAGGTTCATTGACACCTAGAATGTAGGCAAAATTAAGTTACTTGTAACTCGTGTCTTTTTTATATTTTTTAATTTGATGACAGAGACGTTTAAAAAAAAGAACTAACCTATTTATCTCAGAAATCAATAAACGGCGCGTATGTTTCGTGGTAATGATCTCATTCAAATTCAGATTAATTTAATTTTAAATGAACATAAAAAAACAGATTTTTTTAGTCGTTGTCTAAATATATAGATATCTAATACCTATGCACTCTCTACATCGATATAATATCATATGCTTTTATTCTCTTGACGCTCTACGCAGCTTCTATTCATTTTCATTTGATATATTTATTAAACTCCACGTCAATATGCCCTATTTTGAGTCTGGTCGAACCATTTTGAAAGGAACTGCATTTTTTTTCAATCGCATCATTTCCTTGTCAGAATCTATGCACTGTTTCGGCCAAGATAATCGAATGATTGTAAGTACGTTTATGGCCTAAAAAGAAAATACTACATACTTACATTTTAAAACAATATATCTTTGATATTTTTATTTAAAATATTTTTGATACTTAGTTACAAAAATTTGAAAATACATTATAATCTTTAATAGAAACTTAAAATACTGACAGCTAACTAATACCTACAAATAAAATCGAAAACCGAATAAAACTATTTCAAAATTTATGAATCTGCCAATTTATTCGACAGCTCGTCTACCTACATCTCAAAGGAATCATCGATCTAAATAAGCTGCATCTTTCGCTTTGCAATTCAATCAAGTACTCCGTTCTCTTCAATATCTTCGTTTTAAAATTTACGTATCTTAAGCAGCCATCATGTACTCATGCGTAAAACCATACAACAAATAATAGATATTTAGTTTATTTGGTAAAGCTCAATCGATAATATTGATTACTTCCTGCCAAAGATAGCGGGAATTAATATTTCCTCTACTAATTCTACTAACCTACATAATTAATGAATACCTTTTTCTTACTTCCAAATATGGGCCAAAGGATCACAATGATATTATAATTTAATTGTTGCAAAAAAACTGAAAAACAAAACAAACTTCAAATTTCTCAATATTTCCACTGTTTTTTAAGTTTTGTAGGACAAACCCTAATGCCTCTGGAATAATTTTTTTACGGACCACCTCAAGATTATTTTTTTTTAGATATAGAATAGAAGAATTTAAAGTATTTTCGAAGAGATCGACGACCATACATAAAAAACACACGAACCTCCTTAGAATGAAGTCTGTTAAAAAGAAAAGAAAAATTGATGTAGTGGCGCTCATCAATTTTTGCGCGGAGTAAGAACCGACGCCTCCAACCTAGTTCGAGGCTATCCCAAGAGGTGGCTAATCCCTTAGGCGGCTTCCCCTGCCCTTCCTCTGAAAGGTTCCCACCTACCAGAGGAAAAGCACCACACCAGGTTCCTTCAGCGTATAGGACTTAAACCTCCACTGCGATCACCAAAACCCCCTTGTTTTGATTGGCATGGTCAGCAGAGAACGTATGTGTGTGGGACGATTTATTAATCGTATTTTTTTTATTCTTATATTTTTTCTAGCTCTACCTACTAAATTGTAGTTCCCACGTTTAGCAGGTAGAGCATTATGTACGCCTATGTACAACTTTTGTGCAATATAGTATATTCTATCTATCTATGTGTGCAGACGATGTAGAAATTTTTTAGGAATAAAGGATTTTTTAACAATAATAATGTCTTTTTCCACAGCTTAACTAATTATTTATCAATTAAAATTATTGTCGTCACAATCGTCACATCATACTAATCAGGGAAAAACCTATGCGAGATTAATTACAAAAGATACCTATAAAGCTAACGTATGTATCTAGTAACTAGTTCTGACGATGACGAAGTATGTTATCTTCTTACGTATGCCTTAAAAATTAGGTCTGAAAAAAACATGTAACAAGTATGTAGGATGGATAAGGTATATTAAAAAAAACTAAAATGGGTTTGGGTGTATGAGACAGTATTTTGTTTATCTGTCATGTGGTACCCATAACACAAGCTCTGCTAACTAATATAAATAAATAATGCTAGACAATTCACACAGCATTATCTAGCCCCAAACTAAGCCGAGCTTGTGTTATGGGTACTAGATAACTGATATACTTAATACGGTTTGTTCCGCGCAGACAACCAAAGTTGACAACTGGTTGTCCACGTGGAAGAAATTTTCCGCGGGGACAACCAGTTACCTACTTTGGGTACATTTTATTTATTTATTTCAGCTTCTAATTATCTACCTCATGCATGACATAGGATCAACATTAGCCTATATAAGTCCACTGCTAAACATAGGCCTTCCCGAGCGATATTGGTATAACACTAAAATTTACGACTAAGGCGGGAGTTGAATCTGCAACCATTAGGTATTGCTTACGTAGTAATCACGCTTATATTATAAATGCGAAAGTTTGGATGGATGGATGGATGTATGTTCACGCCAAAAACATTGAACAGATTGGGCTGAAATTTGCTTCGGTGTAGCTCTAAATCTAGAATCAAACATAAGCGTGCGAAGTGTCAGAAGTATGAAGTAATAATTTTAACTAAAAATCTACTCAAAAACTCCCTTACATTATAGTTATTGCACGCTTACTACCTCGTATTCGTATAGCGTACCTACGCCTTAAATAATGATTAAAAAAACATAAGTTCCAATTAAAAAGCTGCTAAGCGACAAAAAGTCTTGCGTATGTTATTGTAATAATGAAAACTGGCATTCAAGTGTGCCTTTTGCTCCTACTGCGAATAAATAAGTATGTCTTGCTTATTGAAACTAAAAAACATAACTAAAAGATCGCTTAAAAGATATGTTCTGGAATAATCTCCCTATTTAAAACAGCGCGCTCCCTACGCTCTCTCATTTCATCCTGCCTGGGAACACAAGCAACATCTTGTGAGGATCGGTTCCGTTTTTAAGTTTCGAATTTTATTTTTGTTGTGTTTTGTTTTTTTTCTTAGTTGTGTTTATTGGTGTTACACGGATTTCGAAGGGGGTTATTTTGAAAAGGTATTTTGGTTTTTGATTTTATTTTTTAGAGGATATTATTTTATCTCCGATTTTTTAATTTTTAGCAATGAGCAAAAATTATCGTAATGTGTTTTATGTATTTTATTTAAAGAATTGTTGATTTTACTGGAGTGAAAAATTATAGTCGATAAAAGCATCGACTAGATTTCGATTCCTAAAAATTTTCAGCAATAAATTTGGTCACTATAAAACTTTTACAACAACTATGAATCTGAAAATAATCCGTTATAAATAAATCAAATACTTTGGCTGTTTCGATATTTGATACGATTTGATACCTTCAGGCGTTTTAGTTATTTAAAGGTTTTAATTAAACCAGTAGCTTTGAGCAGAGTAAATAAGTTTCAAACTTTTCTAATTTAGTACACAAGCCACATTGGGGCTAGACGATGCGGTGTGGATTGTCCAAAATTCTTCTATCACTTTTATTATCAAATATTTATTAGCAAAAATAGTAAAAACACTTTATTTCTTATTTGATAATAATTTTGTTCAAATTTGAATAGTCATTTCTATTTTGTAAGCCTAAAGAAATAAACGTTACTAATTTCTGATTTCTTCAATAGGATGAAAAAAGTTACGTCGACTGTAGGAAAAGTGATTCTTAAATCACTAACATCTTTTGAAATATTTAAATTTATAGACATGTTAAAAGAGCTTTTTCAAGCCTAGATTAAACTATATCAATTCCGATTCTCACCTACATAAATAAATTATGTAGGTATATTATAATATATGATGTCTGGAGAGAGTGGGGGGAGGCCTTTGCCCAGCAGTGGGATAAATTTGGCTAATAATAATAATAATAAATTATAATATAACTAAAACTTTTAAGTTACTTCGACGCTGATTAATAGAATAGCAATTTTTTTATTATCACTTAAACATTACATCACTTAAATTACATAACGTTAAAAGAATTTCCATTGATAAAACAGAAAACATTCAGCACGTATGTATTTACAGAATCGTGTTAATTCGTGTTTATTTAAATTCATGTGTCATTTTATATTGAGTGAGAGATTATAGAGTGCACCTGTGTTTGCGCAAACACTTGTGCATACAATATGTCCTGCGCATCTGGCTAGTCTACGATGAAACTGGCCACCGTGGTCGAAATTCGGCTAGGAATCATCATTAATTGTGAGAATTTTAAGGGTTTTATCTAATCATTTAGATACTTATTATTTTGTTTCATACAAACTATTTATTCACAAAGAAAATTACAATCAAATAATAGAAATAAATTAGAACTAGTAGGTACCTATTTACAAATTGAAACATTTGAGCTAACTGCAGACTATTGCAAACAATCTACAGGTAGCTCAACTGATCCATATCAATTATTATATACCTACTTATTATATACATATTGTCTGACATTATTACGATATTAATATCTGGGAAGATTTATATTATTCAAAAATATATATTACTGGTTTATTCCCGCGGCCTCGCACGCTTTATTTCTATGGAAACGTTTAAATGTGATTTTTATCTTATGGGAACTGATTTATGGGATAAAAAGTACTATGTTTGATAAGAATTAAGTACCTGTATGAAAAATTTCAGCCCGATTCGTTCAGTAGTTTTGGCGTGAAGAGGTAAGAAACATCCATCCATACATCCAAACTTTCGCATTTATAATATTAGTGTGATTGAAACGTTACATACATTTTGTATGAAGCAGTTTATATTAAACCGTGCATGATCCGAGTCCCGTCCGGGCGCGTCTACTAACGCTCTCTTCGGTTCCGCTCCGGCCCGGACACGGACCGGTCTAATATAAATCTTCCCTCAATAAATGGGCAATAAATCACATCACACTAATATCATACATGCGAAAGTTTGGATGGATGGATGGATGGATGTTTGTTACCTCTTCACGCCAAAACTACTGAACGGATCGGGCTGAAATTTTGCGTACAGGTAATTCTAATCCTGGAATCAAACATAGGCTACTTTTTATCCCATAAATCAGTTCCCATGGGATAGAAATAACCTCAAAACGTTTCCATAGAAACAATGCGTGCGAAGCCGCGGGCAGAAGCTAGTCCTCAATAAATCGACTCTTTCGGCTCAGCCCCTTGATGTCGTGAGAGGAACCTACAAGAGCATGCAGCAACCTTCTTCTGTGTAATTTCTATGTACCTACCCATGCGACTGCACAACCTGATTATGGCAAAAAACCTCTTATTTGGAGTTCATGTCCACTTGTGGACGTATTTGTGCCGACGAGGAATTCTTAAATGAATAGCTTCTGCCCGCGACTTCGCACGCGTTGTTTCTATGGAAACGTTCAAAGGTAATTTATATCCCATGGGAACTGATTTATGGGATAAAAAGTAGCCTATGTTTGATTCCAGGCTTAGAGCTACACCGATGCAAAATTTCGACTCAATCTTATTTATTTTTAAATTATTTATTTATTTATTCATTCTTAAGATTAATAAAAAAAAATAGTTTTACTTACGTCTTTTTGACTCGGAAGCTATTTTGAGGGTTAGCTATTTTGAAGCTATCTGAGCATCTGGTCGAAGCGACGACGCGTGACCCGAAAGCTGGTGAGTATCTGGCACAGCGCCGCCTATGTTTGATTCCAGGGTTAGACTTACCTGTATGCAAAATTTCAGCCTGATCCGTTCAGTAGTTTTGGCGTGAAGAGGTAACAAACATTCATCCATCCATCTATACATCCAAACTTTCGCATTTATAATATTAGTGTGATGATTGTAACGTATCTTTATAAAATAGGTAACAAAGTAAAATACAATGAAAGAATAAAAACAAATTAGAACTAGTATTTACAATTGAAACAGTTGAACTTACTGGAGACGTCTCAAACAATCTACAGGTAGCTCAACTGATCCACATCAATACCAGTCGATGCGTCCCCAAGACGCTGGCTGCATTGCCCCGCTTTTAGTTTTTTAATACATAAATTGTTTATTTTTATATATTATTATACACTTCATTTAATTAAAATCTCGTTAAAAAAATTCTATAGAAAATGCAATAAAACATTATAATTTTTTTATTTTTTATTTAATTCGGATTGTCATCAGCTTAGCTAATTGTAATTACAATAGAATTTAAAATAGACACAGAAAGTTATTAATAGGCATTCATTAATAGAATTATTATAAACTACTACATACGTGTAAACACTAAAAATTTTGCGTACTGACGCAATAAAATTCTACTAAGTAATTAAAATTAAGAAAAAAAATTAAGTGTAACACTGCATCATGAGCAAAAGACGTTAAGAAAATATTCTATACTAAGAAATATATCAAAACAGTGGATTAAGGCAACGAAGCTAGGCTCAAGCGGTCGGTGACTAGGGCTGCAGAGAGAGGAACTTCCCGATCATACGCGCCGAGTCCATTATTATTATTATTAAACTAACATATTTCTCCCTTGTTCCAGATAACCGTTGAATCTCAGTATTATTGCCATAATGTATTTAGTTCTGCTCATCGCCGCGGCGTTCTTAGGCGACTGCCGCTCTGCCAACGTCAACAAGCACATGAAACACTTGGAAGTCGATAACCGGATAGAGCATAATGGTGAGAATTTTAAAAATAACCGCCGTAATCAAAGCCCGGCAGTGGCATTGGCAGCGTAAGTATCAACTAATGCAACTCAGGCAAATATCCCTTAGTCGCCTCTTCCGACACCCGCGGGTAGAGTTGGGTGGTGTAAGTTCTAAGCCCACACAGCAAATAAATCTTCAGTTAGGTACCTAAAAATAGGGAGGTAAGAATCTAATTAATCTGTTTCCAATTTGTATGCATCGCCTGAAATTTTCTGGTGCGGAAAATTGAATGCCACATGTGTGACAAACTCGCCCAACCTTGTGCAAACAACATTTTCACCTAATATAGATAAAACACTCAAAAATGGTCACAGAAATCCAGAAACATTCCAAGTAACAATGACAGATCAAAGATTATATGCAAATATTCATTCAAACAAAGATAAAGATAAGATTTCAGATAAAGATAAAATCCAAGATGAAGATTACAGTTCGCTGAACCAGTTGAACCGAACCTTACAAGGTTGACAATAAGGGTGAAAGGTGAAGTTAAACTGATGGTCTACAACTTTATCTTTGAGTCAGGATCAGTCCCTTTATGTACAGACTAACCAATGTCGCGGCTTGGCACGCGTTATTCCCGGATTAAAAGAAGTCTGTACGCTAAATTCTTACCTAGGTAAATTTAAGTAGGGAACAAACATGATTTAACATCTTAAAAAACATTCGCCTTTATATCTAGACTAGAATTGGACGGACATCAAATTGCAATACAGTACCTACTAGGAAATAAAGTCAAAATAAATATAAAATAGTTTAATTGTAAAGTTCATTCAGTGGAGTTGATCGGGTTGAAAAGTTTTAGTGGTTGCTTATTACTAAGTTGGCCAATCAAAAGTCTGCTCAGTTTGGGATTATGTTATTAGTAC
This sequence comes from Eupithecia subfuscata, assembly GCA_963564075.1. Taxonomy (NCBI): domain Eukaryota; kingdom Metazoa; phylum Arthropoda; class Insecta; order Lepidoptera; family Geometridae; genus Eupithecia; species Eupithecia subfuscata. The sequence continues at coordinate 1,186,948 of OY751123.1, forward strand.
CGAGGCACAAGAAGGTACCTACTATGAGGGTGCGTACCGGAAAGATTCTTTTTATAAAGCAACTCTAATATTCGTGGGCAACAATGGCTACCAAACCGTTATCAAAATAATGTTTATTCCTTTTTGTCATCTACCAAACTATTATGTAGATTTAATACTCAACCACCTACCATACGCCTTAGACTTGAAATGACTATCGTTTGTGAAATCTAAGGCGAAAAAGATTGTTTGTGAAAATCTATTATATAAAATAAGTCGGGTTTTCCTTCCTGACGCTATAACTCCAGAACGCACGAACCGAATTCCGGGGTTTTGCATTCGTTGGAAAGGTCTCGGGCTCCGTGAGGTTTATAGCAAAGAAAAAATTAAGAAAGTGGGAAACATAAATTTCCACGCGAGCGAAGCCGCGGGGCGCAGCTAGTCAAGTATAAAGACATATTAAAGTATTTGTGAAAGCAAACAAGGCACATAAAAACAAGCAGTTCTTTCTTAATATCTCAATTTGTTTAAAACAACAGCTCTTAAATCTAGCTTAAATCCTATCTTTTAATTTTCAGGTTCACCTGCAAAACCAACAATGATCCGACGTCTCTTCACTATAATGCAGAAACCAAAGGAGTCGTACGCGCATGTTCCTGGCACCACTTTATCACTGACGTGCGAAGTTTTAGGAGCACCAGCGCCATCTATACACTGGTTCAAGAACGATGCGCCGGTTTATGAGGTTAGTTACGAAGGATGATAAGAAGGGCAGTCTATGGATTTTTTTAAAGATTTTATTATGCTTCTTGGTGTTTTTGGGATGTAGAGAGGAATAGAGTCCTACCGCACATATTGTATCTATGCTACATAACATAAGTGTGCCTGTCTTTCACAATGGAGAATTATAATTATTATGGTCATTAGTCTTCCATAAATGAATTTGACGAATAATATAATATAATATTATATATACAATATATATATACAAGTATTTAATTGCAATAAAGTTGATTGGAACGATGTCAAAAAGTGAAATGTAAAAACAGTAGAGAAAAGCAACTTTTATTTAAAATCTCGATTGAGTACCGGCCGGTTGGGCTTGGCCAACTAGATGGCGCTAGTAAAAGGTGTTTCTTTCTAACGTTTCTAAATTTCTGATCACGTAGGTTACTAAATATGTTTCTATTGCTTCCAGTACGACATGGAGTCAAATGAGCTGATAGACGTAAATCCGACGTCAATCGCCCGAGTGTCGTCAACGTTACTCGTCACGAAGACTTCGGATGAAGATGTGTACAGCTGCCTTATGACTGCTGGTACGAAAACTGCAAGGGCGACGACTGTGGTTTACAGTTATAGTGAAGGTAATAGTTTTTCTGTACAACTAGAAAGTCCAGTTACTCGTACCTATACAGTAAAAAATCCTGGATAATTTACATAGCATCTATCCCCAGCTCTAGTTATATGTACATTTAGATGACTACTCTGTTGTATTAGGTCTGACCTGTAATAATAGAAGTAATGTTTTAAATAAATAAATAAAAATAAAATAAAAATAAATCAGTTCATAAATACATTGCTCTTAGCGACTCGCCTAATCTCTTTTAGTCGTTTAACTGATATAAATGCGTGAGAGCAAACCTTTATAAGCGGTACTACAAAAAAGTTAGACATCTGTTGAGCGCGTGTATAACAAAAGCGTTACCACAAAACTGCGTTTTACGACGGTATACAGTTAGACACGGCTTAAACAGAGTTTCAACGAGAGTTAAACTTTAGTTAAACCCATGTATAACTGTTTAGACACTGCTTAGTAAAACGCTTGTTGGACCAGAGTTTACGTTGGTTTTTGTAGTAGGTACCGCTGTAAAAGTCGTTTTCTTCTCTAAATATATACTTACTAGTTTTTGCCCGCTGCTTCGTACGCATTTTTTCTATGGTAGGTAACGTTAAATATTTTTTTTTTTGTAACCCATGATTTATGGAATAAAAAGTAGTCTATGTTTTATTCCAAGTAACATCTTTGTAAAATTTCAGCCCGAGTTCTGGTGAAAATATATTGCCGACATAGATCTATTATGCTTCATTGTAGGTATTACTTGGTGATAAGTAAAACGCTTTGTAGTATATAAATAAAATTCAAAATCAAAATTCCCCCAAGAGATGGCACCACTAACCATTTACCTCCCCAACAGATGGCAGCACGGAACTAACCGACCGCTATAAGCTCTACCCGCTAGCTCCTCGCATAGTGGTCTCCTACAAGATGTATCTCGACGAGATCGGCAGTAACATAGTGTTGCCATGTCGGGCGAAGGGGCATCCCCGACCAAGGGTGTCCTGGTTCAATCATAAAAATGTCACTGTGACGCATGATCCTAGGATGAAGGTATGTTATTTTATTATGTAGTAGCTGCATTCTTACTACCCGTTGTCCTATTATCCGTTTTTCCGTAGGAATTAAGCATTTTCCCGCGGTAAAAAGTAGATTATGGTCATCAGGAATAATGTGGGCTTCTATTAGTAAAATAATTTTAAAATCGGTATCGAGATTAGGTATCGGTATCGTAGATTTGATTGTTTGTTTGTTTGTATTGCACAAACAAACAAACAATCAAATCTTTCCTCTTTATAATATTAAGTGTAGACTAGCTTTTGCCCGCGGATTCGTACGCTTGTTTTCGGTATAATAATTATGTAGCCTATTGTTTAAGTTAGGCTACGTTCTAAGTGCATGCGAAATTTCATCTTGATCTGTTTAGTAGTTTTGGAGATCCTAGGTAACAAAAATTTCACATTTCACAAACTTTCTCATTTATAATTATAATATTAGTAGGAGATCCCAGATCCAGATCTATAAGTGTGAAAAATTTCAGCCCGATCCGTTCTGTAGTTCTGGCCTTTGGCCGAAAATGTAACGGCGGCTTTTGTAAATAAATTAGTACCTGATAAAATAAATTAGTAGATAGGCTGTATGGTGCCGGCTTAGAATTTGCACCACCCCAAATCTTCTCGCGGGTGTCGTAAGAGGCGAATATGGGATATCCACCGGGGGTGTGTATAAATGTAAAGTAAAGTAAAGTAAAAATCTTTTATTGGCATAGAAACAAGGGAACAGAAATAGTTTTGAGAAACGATGTCATCTGCAGAAGTGTAACACTGTGTCGCAGAATGACAACGCCCCCCTCACAAACCAGTACTATTTTCTAGAGTTTAAAGTACCAGAAACGAAGACTTACAAAGAAGAATACTATTTATTTAAAATCTATTTAAAATCTAATCTTAGCATAAACTAATTAATCTAGAGCCAGTGTAATTATTTATTTATTTATTCTAGGTGCTCCGCTCGGGCGAGCTGGTGATATCCTCTCTCCGCTGGACGGACATGGGAGACTTCACCTGCCACGCGACTAATGCTTTCGGGACGCAAACCGCTAAAACCTTCGTCTATCCGGCTAAAGTAAGTAACGCCATCTATATCTGACTTATAATAAAAAATACTAAAAAGTTGGTTTATTCAGACGTTGTCCATAAATTAAGGAAATTAATGGAAAAGGCTGATGATGATGAAGTGCTTTTATTATGCATAAATAGGTTTGGATTAGTACCTAACGCGTTGTAAACTACTGAAAATATGCGGAGATATAAGAATACAATAATGCTTGGTCAGAGAAACCTCGTAGCGCCATCTGTTATTGAGTAGCAGAACTACAGTCAAATTTGTTTGACACGATGATTGATGCCTTTGAAACTAAATTGTGGGATTTATTTTATGTTTCACATCATTATTTAATATCTAATTTTTCTTATTTTTTTCTTTTTCAGGCTGGATAAGACAAGCGGACATACAATCAAGTGTGGAGTATACTTAACTATGGATGTTCCTAAAATAAGCTTCTAAGGGCTTTACACACTTAGGTATCGTTTATTTGGTAACTTTTTAAAGATTAACAGTGGATTATACACACATGTCCCGTTTTCAGGACTTATGTGACCAGATTGATTTGTGAAAATTACGGTTTCAAAAAACATTCAATGAAAGTATCGATATAGGTTTGGCAAAATGGTTGAAGTACCATAAAAACACATTTGCAAAAATTCGATTTTTGCCTATCGTGCCTCTAAAATACCAGGTCCTAGATAATATCAAAACACCTAGGACGTCTAACCTAGGATACCAAGGATACCTAGGACACCTAGACCTACTCACTAGTACTTAGTTATTTCGACAGCTAAAATATAATTATTCGAATTTGCTAAATTGTTACCAAAGCTCAAAATGATTAGAGCGGCTGGACCGTTTTTCATGGAATTCGTTCGCTGTAGTGTGTAACACCTTTACCAGAATAGTCTGCCTATTTTTTGTTAACCTTAATTACAAAAAAACACTATTTTGTGTTTTATAAGCCGAATAGATATCGTATTATTAAATAAGTATTTAAATACTTAAGTGATGAATTTTAATAAATACTTATTATTATTTTGTAGACTGTGATTCAATAAGATAGATGAAATATTAAAGAAATGGAAATAGAATCGTTCTTTTTATTATGCCCATAACATAAAAAAAAGAAATACTGCAGCAAATAAACAAATAAGAACAGATAGACTTAATCTAAAACACGCGTCGAGATACCTATGGGTAATTTTGTACATAATTTGCTGAGCGGATTTCAACAGAGATTTTCGATTTCTTCACTAGGGTGGGCCTGTATAGAGACACATATATAAGCTGTACACTCCACGGTAAAGTAGGTATGGTATAGAGCTCTAAAGGCAACCTAACGAGGTTTGCCTAACCAAAGGGGGTCGTCACCCCTCGAGTTGAAGCTGAGGTAAAGAGGCCAAGCCTCGAGGCCCCACTCCGTGTCCCCGACAAGGGCCGCCGGAAAGAAATGTAGTGTAACGGGTTTGGTTGTCAAACTAGGCCTTGATCTCGGGTACTCACGGGATCCCCTGGTAAAAAACTTGAATTACTTATGGAAGTGTGACATTTGCCCTTGAATAAATTACGAAGCTTACATGATATTTTATTTAACTTTTGAGACAACGTTACATCGTGTCCCTCATACCTTATACCTTCAAACATTATAATAAACTAGTTTATGCCCGCGGCTTCGCACGCGTTGTTTCTATAGAAACGTTTAAAGGTGAGTTCTATCTCATGGGAACCTATTTATGGGATAAAAGGTAGCTTATGTTTGATTCCAGGATTAGAATTACCTGTGTGCTAAATTTCAGCCTGATCCGTTCAGTAGTTTTGGCGTGAAGAGGTAACAAGCATCCATCCGTCTATCTATTTATCCATCCATCCAAACTTTCGCATTTATAATATTAGTGTGATTTTACATAAACATATAATAGGGTTGTCTAACTTTTTACAACGATAAATAATGCTGATGAAGCAGTTTTTTGAAGATAGGGATTGATTTTGCACGTCTGATATCCAGAGGGAGAGCGTACCCTAAATCCATCCATACAAACTTTCGTATTAATAATATTATTGTGATGTGATGCGAAAGATTGGTTGATTAAGTATCTGGTGCTAACTTGGGTGTTTGGATGTTTGTAACCTCTTCACCTAAAAAACTATGGATCGAGCTGAAATTGCGTAATTGAATGTAAAATTGAAAACTTGGAATTATACCTAGATATATTTTCGCAGACTACCTATACAAGAAGATAATCATATTATAAACTAGCTTATAAATTTCTAAACCTGGTAAAAACATGACTATGAGTCATGTTTTCGCCTGCAGATTCGCACGGGAAAACGCGTGCGAATCTGCAGGCAAAATCTAGTTTATAATAAGCATGACTCTCTTCTTGTATAGTCTGCGAAAATATGTATAGGCTTAGAAGAAGAAGACTTAGAATGATAGTTGACACAAACGAGGTAAGTCTAAAAAATTACGACGGACCGTCGCAATCTTCGTTTTGAGCCGTTAGTACAATACTTCAAATGAGACGGAAAGCAGCTCTCACATAAAAATATAAAAATGATGTGTTGTGCGGTGCAAGGATGTTTAAACACCAGTAACCGGAAAAATAATACCGCAAATATCTCATTCCACCGGAAAGTACTAATATTCCGTTTGTAATTTTGCCTAAAACAGTCATCAAAACTCATAAACAAATTTAAAAATTTCGTCCACCATTTTGGTGAAAATGTTGCTATGCACTGGGAAAAAAATACCCAGGTTTTGTTACTTAGTACTTAGGTATATAAAAATAGTAGAGGAGAGGGTGGAATTCCCTCAAGTTAGGACTTAGGAATCAAACTACGCGGAATATCACAGTTTTAGAATTTTCAGTCACTCGACGATATTCTGTCTGAGTAGATTCAAGATGTAAACTCAAATTACTAATTTACAAATAAAATTACAATCAATGAATGGAAACAATTTGAACTAGTATTTACAATTGAAACAATTGAGCTAACTGCAGCCTATAGCAAACAATCTAAAGGCAGCTCAATTTATCGATATCAATACCAGTCGTCGCGTCCCCGTTACGCTGGTTGCATTGCCCCGCTGTATGGCAATGCTGGTGCGCTGCGCCAAATACTCACCAGCTCTCGGGTCCCGCGCCGCCAAAAACAAGACGTTGGAAATGGATTTTCATAGATTTTTTTTAGATTTTTTCTATTTCACAATAAACTATTGACACTTTCAGTAAATTGAAATAATGTAATATCAAAAATAAAAAGGTACCTTGGTGATAAAAACAATGAAGTATTTTCTTAATGGGAACTTTGCTTCAGTTACCCAATTTTTTAGGGAAAATGCTATTCACTTGCAACATTCAATCATACGAATGTGTGAGTGAGGGCGCTGTATTTACGAGCTGTCAAAACACACATTGATCGGTTTTTGGTTACACAAATTGTCAAATTGTTGAATGACACTATCCCTCTGCTGAGACAGCAGCGAGTTTTTACTCTATGTGTATAGGTATAATTCCAAGTTTTCAATTTTACTAAATAGTAAATGTGTAATAATTGTGATAGTTACATAATGGGTACCGCATTTTGAGAAGTACGAAGAATAATTTAGCGAAAAATGTTGGCTTGAACTTTTCTTCGAAAAGTTCCGAGTAAATATAATGCGATAATGCTGGACAATCCACACAGCATCATCTCAACATCAAAAGGACTCGTCCCACTGAGCTGGAGCTGACTGTTCTTGAAGATTTTTACCTAATTTTCACATAACGAATCTAGATCAGTAATGCGGATAATCTTTTAGCACGTTATTTAACCGACATTGACCTATTTGGTGATTCAGTGCATAAGTACTATTAAAAACAAACTTTAAACATTTTTCTGGTATATTCCATGCCCCTCAGTTTATTGAGGGTCTCTCATGTACAACGTAGCTACAACGTGTACATAGTTTAGTTTAGCTTGGCTTATTGTAACTGTATTTTAAGTGTAACTATTTTACTCTGTTATTTTCTATTTTTTCTGCGTTCCACTTCCTGTTTTCTTTTAGCTGTTGTTTGTGCACCCTTTTGTAAATTCCTAGGTCCTTCTTTACAAAGAAAATTACAATCAAATAATAGAAATAAATAACAACTAGTATCGTATTGTATTATAAATGTTGTGCAAGCCTGTAATTAGCACACATTTTATACAAAAATTTTCATTGTGCTTTTTTTAAAAATGTCTTATTATGTGTTATGTTGGCATTGCCTTAAATAAATAAATAAATAGATCGGAGTTGGCAACCTGTACCTAATCCTAGACTTACATGCCTTTCACATTATATTCTGCAATCAACTGCAGATCGTGCATAGCTAAGATTTAAGTTCACGATGTGGATATGCGACAAATGTCTACATCGGAACAAATATTATATAGACTGAGATTAAAGATCTGCGCACATAAATCCAACACCGCTATTGGACAGCACAAAAATGTGCATTCAAATAATGGGCTTACTCGTTCTCTTTGGTATATAGTTTATTTAATTTATTTCTTTATCTATTTTTAAAATACTGTCTGTTTTCTGAATAAAATAAATTAAATGTTACGTTTCATCAGTGATATTGATACATTATTATCCCATCACTAGACCCTACATCGCTGTGTGGTCCCGGCTTAGAATTTGCACCACCCCAACTCTTCCCGCGGGTGTCGTAAGAGGCGACTAAGGGATGTCCACCGGGGGCGGGCAGCAGCGCCTCCTGCAGAACAATTCTACCACAGAACTGCGATTATGGGCATTACCCCCCATGTGATAAAAGCCAATAAGGCGCTTATCAGGGGGAGGCCTGCGTCCAACAGTAGACCAATAGAGGCTGTTGAGGTTGAGGTGAGGTTGAGGTATTCGACTATTAACTGTCAAACTTTTGAGAGTTTACACATCAATAAGTGTGGTCGAAGCCGAACCTAGACATCGAAGGTCCATAGAAAGGATGCACCTTGCTCCAGATCGAGATGCGATCGAGCCGCGATTACCGAGTGATTGTGCGAGATCGTCATGATTGTGGCAGCTCGTGCCCACACGCATGTCGCTATGTACAGATATTCAATTTCACGAAGTCTGTTGGGCTGTGTATGTCATAGAGAATGCATGTACACATTGTTTTAGTGTGCGTAAGCTCAGAAGCAATCAGTCTCGCCCGAGACGCGGTCCGGGTCACTAGTGCTCGTTGTATTCACGTCAGGTTTTGGTAGCGAGTACCGTCAGCATGACAACTAAGCGCAAAGTCACTACGACAACCAGGGCTAAACGGACTTCGTGAGATAGAACAAGTATTCTACTGTTATTTTAGAGGCGATATTAGTTTAAGGGATTTTCTAGCAAGGGAAATTACAGTAGCAGCCCGGAGTCAGGAAGTTGGCGCTGTTACACCCCCGTGCCTCGAAAAGCACGATAAGCCTTTGGTACTGCGCCTGACCTCTCCCCGGTCGTGTCGGTCCGTCGTCTTATCGGATTATGAGAGTGAGGGAATAGAGAGTACCCCACTGACATATCCCCACTAGCACTAGTACTATAGTAGTTAGTAGTCAAATACAACAAGGCTGTATACTATAAAAAGAGAAAATACTTTTTCTATTTGTATTTCTGTATTTCTTACTAGTTTCCTCTCGCGGCTTCGCACGCGTTGTTTCAATGAAAATGTTTTAAGGTTATCTATATCTCATGGGAACTGATTTACCAACGTGTACCTAATCTCAGCAAATTGAATTTCCGCAATCGTGACATGGGTTTTGCAAATTAAAATGCAATGAATGTTGCGATTTCAGCACTAGTAGTTATTTACGTAGGTTTAGAGCACAATCATTACTATGAAGAGTCGATAGCACATTCGTGAGCTAGAAGATTACAAGACAAACTGATTTCGGCTGGCTCAAGATAAATATTAATAATAATAATAATAACCATTCACACAATGAGCTCACCTTTAAAACTAGAATAGTTAGTATAACTATAAAGCTAAAATATTACTTATAAACGATTTTTTGCGGATTACTGTGCCCTGCAGCCAGTTGAATTTTGACGCGTGTTTTTAGGTAACTAGATATTTCTATATTAAATTTCATAAAATAGAGGTTGTTCGTTTTGAGTTGTCGCCAGCATCAATTTTTTCGTGGTATTTCATTATTTTTTCTTACTACAATGAATACCTCCTACACCAAACAGAAAAATAATTTGCCGCAAATCGTAAACCATTTCCTACGAACCCATAATAATAATCAACTTCGATTCAATTGTATTTTGGGAGCATTTGGGAATATGTTGCCCCAACTCTTCCCGCGGGTGTCTTATGAGACGTCTAGGGATATCCACCGGTTGCGGGCAGCGCTCCCTGCAGAACAATTCTACCACCGAACTGCGATCCCCAAACCGCATGCCCAGCGTGGAGATTATGGGCATTATTACCCCCATGAGATAAAAGCCAGTAAAGCGCTGATCTGGTGGAGGCATGCGTCCAGCAGTGGACCAATCAATATAGGCTGTTGAGAGTGAGGCTATGTGTTATATCAGGTCTAGACCTACATCTAAGCAAATTTCAGGCAGATCCGTTTATAGTTTTGGGGTGGAGAAGTAACAAACATCCATCCATTCATACATACAACTTTCGCATTTATATTACGTAATATTTGTGTGATTTACAAGGAAAACTAGAGGAAAAGTAATTTGCCGCAAATCGTCAACTATTTTTTATTAACTTATAAAAAAACTAACTTCGCTTCACTGGTATTTTTGAGCATTTTGAGAAAATAAGTGATTTTGGGCAATAAATCAACATTATTCCCAAATGCTCCCAAAATACATTAATGGAAAGTTGAATTGAATCGAAGTTGTTTTCATCATGGGTTCATTACGGAATCAGATTTTTTTACGATTTGCGAAAAATTACTTTACCTTATTTTATTCCTCGTAGAATTTTTTTATCTCGCGCCAACATGAAACGGTCGACCTTAAGGTCCTTAAAGATTCTGATTTCAACTTTATAGAAGAATACCTGGTTTTGTTGCGTTAGGGTCTGTTTCACAATGTCCTGATAAAGTATTGATTAACTATCTAACACATAAATTATTTGGAGGATAAAAGTGAATGGACGACTTTATACGACAGTTAGCGCTATTCGGTAGACGTGAAACCTAACAATGATGTTCATCCAACGGATAAGTCACAAATACTTAGCTTATTTGGAACTTATAAAGAACTTATCCGGACATTGTGAAACAGACCCTTAGTCCTTCTACCGAACAGAACGCCAGAGTTTTTTGCATATAATCCGCTACATTCTGTACCTTGTTCCATGGACTGGCATAACTAATCGATGGATCAGTCGACCGTCGCGGGCGCACGAAATTGCGCAAGAGATGTGGGGAAATGGGATGATGAAGGATTACCTACTTACTCCTGTGGCTCGGCGAACTAATAGTGGATCCTGGCCTCCGGCATAAGGCTTCTCCAGGCATCTAAAATAAATAAATAAATAAAATCTAGGCGCCAATAGCTGGCGAGAGACAGCTCATTCTGAGCTGTCTCTCGCATCATTTTTTTATTAAATAGAGTCATTAGTGAGTAATAAAAATTTTAATCTATACTATTATAATATTATAAAGAGGAAAGGTTTGATTTTTTGTTTGTTTGTTTGTTTGTATGAATTGAATAGGCTCCGAAACTACTGGACCGATTTGAAAAATTCTTTCACCGTTAGGAAGCTTACTTTTCAGGGAGTGACATAGGCTATATTTTATCCCGGAATTCCCACGGGAACGGGAACTACGCGGGTGAAACCGCGAGGCGATCGTCTAGTTCATCAATAAAGTACCTATATACGAAATTTTTTTAATTTTTTTTTTCTACTTTTTTGTCGGTAATTTTTGATCTAGTTTCACCCCCTTTCGGGGTTGCACTTTATCCAGGGACACTGTATACCTAAAATCTATACAATAATATTATAAAGAGGAAAGATTTGATTGTTTATTTGTATTGAATAGGCTCCGAAACTACTGGACCGATTTGAAAAATTCTTTCACCGTTAGGAAGCTTACTTTTCAGGGAGTGACATAGGCTATATTTTATCCCGGAATTCCCACGGGAACGGGAACTACGCGGGTGAAACCGCGAGGCGATCGTCTAGTATTTTATATTCGTGAGTTACTCACTCTATGCATTTTCGCCGCTAATTGGTTCATTTTCTTTTGTTTTTAATTCGTAATCAAATTGCAGCAATGATCGACGAAAATAAGATTCATACCATTAACTTCGGAAATAGACCTTTTGACCACAATCTCACCGGTGACTGAGGATGTAGCCATCTATTGCTTATCTTATCACGAACATCGATATATTGTAAGTGATCACGAAGGTTTAGAAAACACCTTCTGAATCGACCAGCTGCTGTCTTCCGAAAATACAGCCTACAGCATCTGTGTATTATAGTTAAGCAATCGAATGCTCTGCAATTAAGAACGATAAACATAAAAGGAATTTTCCGCCTACTCTACCAGGATGAGTTGTTGATATGGCACATCTTTCGAGTCGGGTTGGCGGGTTTGGTGTGTAGGTACTGTATTAAACAACCTCATACTGAAGTATGAGGGGTTGTTAAATACGCACTGACACTTGAAGGCATTACAAGCAAAGGCATTACTTTTTTCTATCTATATATTTTTAAATTTTTTTTTTTTTTTTTGGTAGGAATTATGTGTTATCTCATGACGACTCCTTTGTATTGTGCCGCGCACTAGGTTTTATATGGATAATTTTGTTGTTGCCCTATACATTGGACAATAAATTATATTCTATTATATTCATGAACATTTATGTTTTACGAAAGGATGGTTTGAAGTTTCAATCATTTATGGCGTAGATAGATGATGTTATATAGATCTTACAGATTGTTTGACGTACCTTCGTGTGTCGAAAGATATTATTTTTAAGCTACAAAAACGATGTATGAGAGCCATGTTTAAATAAAAATAACCGATAGTTGTAGACCACTATTCTTAAAGCACAAAATTCTGGCACTTCCGTCCCTCTACATAATAGAAGTCGCTCTTTTTGTAAAAAGTAATCCCCATCTGTTTCCCCGGCTATCTGACGCTGTCAGTCGAAACAGGCGGGATAATACTAGGTTGCAATCACATCCTGTTAAAACAGCATTAATGCAGAAAAGTATTGTTATTATTGCTCCTAAAATATATAACAAATTACCTAAACTGTACAGAAACCTAAATGACCAAACTTTTAAACAGAAAATTAAAATTTAATTAATCTCAAAATGTTACTATAGCCTAGACGAATTTTTTAATGATAAATTGTAGATAGATTTTAATGTTGCATGTCATCTCTCTAATTATTTTTGCATACCGTTAACGGTCAAGCATATTGTTTCTCTATTAATATATGTTACCTTTTTGTACGCATGCTTTTGCAAATAAATATCTTTATCTTATCTTTATCGAGGATTTGGTTTCTCTGATAATGTTCGGCTCGATAGATCTTCTGTGGAAAAAGGAGAGGTCTCAATCACGTCTCGTCAACAACGTCAAATAGACTCGCCCCTCTGGTGTCGGAGGTCAAGATCAACTTTGGGTGCGCCACGCCGCGAGCCGCCGCGCCGCCAGTAAGTGTATCCTGCAGAATGATGCCATACTAAAAACCTAGCACTGTAAGAGCCTCCATACAGTATTTCGTGGTAAATAAATGTACGCTGCAACATCAAAGTCATGTCACAGCGATTAGGAAACTATAGATTACGTGTTACGGGCAAAGTTGGAACTTGTTTTGATTCTCTTAACAAATTTACACATTTATTTTATTTAATCCTGTAGGTATAGTACATTTATAATGCGCTTAGAATAGTCAAATAACAATAATAAACACTGACATTTGTATAAGCACCTATAAGTTTGTTCCAAGCTTTTATTTAACTTGCGCTGTGGGACAAATCTTGCTACTTAATTTTAGACCAGTTATAGTGACCGGCATGAGTCGTGAGCACAAACTGACACCTGCGCAGTAGTTAATTTTTGAAGCCATGTGACCGGCATGAGTCGTCAGCACAAACTGACACCTGCGCAGTAGTTAATTTTTGAAGCCATGTGACCGGCATGAGTCGTCAGCACAAACTGACACCTGCGCAGTAGTAAATTTTTGAAGCCATGTGACCGGCATGAGTCGTGAGCACAAACTGACACCTGCGCAGTAGTTAATTTTTGAAGCCATGGGGGCGGGGCGGGGTGCCGAATTGCACGCGATTGATTCCTCAGTCAATGCACATCGTCTATTGGAGGCTCGCGTGTCATTCGGCTACATTCATGTCATTCGTACATTGTATGCGCGAGCTTACCCCCACTACTGCCCATCTGTGCTCACGACTCATGCCGCTTATTATAACCTCAACCGATCGAGCTAAAATTTGACGTAGGTACATTTGTAAGTTCAGTGGCAATTCAATGTCATGGTACTATCGAGCTGGTCTGATGATGGAGACAGAAGGTGGCCATAGGAACTCCTAAACGAAACGACTTAATTCCGTCGAGTTTGGATTCGTTAGATTTGTCTTCCCAAGGACTTTGATGCTAGTTGATACAAAACCTGGTTTTTAAAAGTTTTTAAAAGTTTAATATTTATTTTCAACAACAGTTAATACTACACCTAATTTCTTTTTCACCGTGTAAAATTTAAGCCTTTATTCGAAAGAAAATTATACTAGTATTCACAATTGAAACAACTGAGCCAACTTCAGACTATATCAATCACACTAATACATATTATAAATGCGAAAGTTTGGATGGATAGATGGATGGATGTTTGTTACCTCTTCACGCCCAAACTACTGAACGGATCGGGCTGAAATTTTGCATATAGGTAATTCTAATTCTGGAATCAAACATACTTTTTATCCCATAAGTCAGTTCCCATGGGATAGAAATTACCTTTGAACGTTTCCATATTTCTATGGAAACGTCTTCGCACGCGTTGTTTCCAACGCGTGCGAAGCCGCGGGCATAAACCAGTATCATATAAACTTAGTTTGGTTTGGTTAGAACTTAGAACGGATAGTTTCTGGAACTACCGGATCCATTTTAAATTGTTTTTTTACTATAAGAAAGCTATATTACCTTTCTAAGATGTTATTATCGTAGTATTGGATTGTGGAATATCGAGTGTCTGTCTTTTGTCTCGAAGTTATCCAAATGTATTGTACTAAGTATTTAATAATTATGTAAGTGTTATCATTTATGTATCAAGACGAGAACACAAACCTACTGTGGTGCAACATTGTTAAACACATGTATACTTTCTAAATAAATATTATTTTCTAATATTCTATTCCTAAGTCGTAGTACTAATATTCTAGTGTCCTAGGTTATGATTTTTACTGCTGCGTTAGCGAAATAGCGGCCAGGAACTGATTCTATAAAATCTCTCATCTCATCTACACATCGATGTGACTTGCTCCCGTAATCTCAATTGGCTAGATGCTGGCGATCTTTTAATGAGCTTTTTCATGTATAATGTTCTACTTATGTGACGCAAGTATCTAATAAAGCTCACAACTTTTGTATTTCCAATAACTTTATCATTAAACTGGGTTTATGGGGAAAGGAAAACCCATAGAAATCTAAATAGTGCCTTGTTATTTAGATTTCTATGGGAAAACCCAAGAAAAGATATGACATGAGTAAGAAGTGCAGGAAACTAAAGTTTTCAATCAGTGCCTACCCGTCATGACCTACGGAGCTGAGACGTGGACACTCACGGTAGGGCTGATCCACCAGTTCAAAGTCGCTCAGCGAGCTATGGAAAGAGCAATGCTCGGAGTCTCTCTGAATGATAGGATTCGTAACGAATACATCCGACAGAGAACCAAAGTTATCGACATAGTTCAATGAATTAGCAAGCTGAAGTGGCAGTGGGCCAACCATATCTCGCTAATAACCGACAACCACTGGGGTGAACGAGATGAGCGCCATATCGCCCTGTCTTCAGCTTGCCGCACCCAGCATCTGACTGCAGTCTTTTGCAGGTCGTCATCCCACCTGGCCAAGGGCGTCTTACACTACGTTTGCCGAACGTTGTCCTGAATGAAAAATGTCTTAATTCTCAAAGTGACTGCAGCACAGTTTGTTTTGTCGTTAATTGAATCGAGGAATCTAAGTTCTATTCGTGACATCGATATAAATCATAGCCATTACCATCAAGGTGATATCTTAGTATGAAAGCGTCTTAGGTCCTCTCGCCTCATAAATGTACCTACCTATACTAGGTTCTAGAATCCAAGATATTTTTTGTATAATATGACTGAAATACACATGAAAAAAACACCGACAGACTGTAAATATCTATGATATCTGCTATCTATCCTCTCCTACTAATATTATGAAGTCGAAAGTTTGTGAAATCTGAATTTTTGTTACCTAGGATTTCCAAAACTACTGAACCAGATGAAGATGAAATTTGAATGAAATTTGGCGTACGCTTAGAGCAAAGCCTAACTTAGATATTAGGCTACTCATTATTCCGAAAATACGCGTGTGAAGCCACGGGCAGAAGCTAGTCTGCCATAAATTGGCCGGTATTTTCCACCGATGAACCGAGATTGCCATGTCCTGAAGTGGTGACCGTGGCTCGGCAAACGTAGTGTACGAAGCCTTGTGGCTAGGTGGAATGACGATCTGCGAAATATTGCTGGCAGATGGATGCTGGATGCGACTGAAGTTGGCGCTATGGTGCTCTGTATGGCCTATGTCCAGCGGTGGACCAACATAGGCTAAAGTAAATTACCAATACCAGAATACTTAAAAAATCGTGACTCATATCAATTTCATAATAGCCTAGATTTAATTGCAAATTAGTACACTTGTTTAAGTAACCAGCTTGCGAAATAATCATCTGGATCATGTATCGATAAAAAATCAATAACAAAATCAATAGCATTGATTTTGTATCGACTCGGTAGTAAGTCACGATTTCTTTCATAGAGTAGGTAATGATGAAGTAACTATGAAGTATAAAAACCTACTAGCTTCTACCCGCGGCTTCGCACACGTATTTTCGGTATAATAAGTAGCCTATTGTTTAAGTTAGGCTACCTTTCAACTTGATCTGTTTAGTAGTTTTGGAGATCCTAGGTAACAAAAATTTCACATTTCACAAATTTTCGCATACCTATTAAGGGCCCATACTACCTCGTTATTGTGTGAAGAGGATAGGCATAGGATTTCGCGTTCACAGGAGCGGGACAGAGCAAAGCGGAGTAAGCCCAAAAATCAAGTTTTTAGTAGTTATTTGCTCCCCACAAACATTAGAATAGTTAATTGAAAAAAAGGCAACATATAAAATCTTCATTATACTTAGTTCAATTACCATGCTTAATCTCAAGATCGTATCATCTGTGTTTATTGAGAAATTAGGGTTTTAGTAAAAAATTAGAGGTAACTTTGCGATTTTTTTCTATCGAGAAAATTTTGTGGAATCGTGTTTTCGAAACATATGATAGATCCTGAAGTCCTGAACTTCACCATATATAAATTTCAAAGTTAAATATTCAGTAGCTTGGAAGATATGGAGGTCCGACGGAGTTGAAAATAAGCAATTTGAGGTTGTATACGCCCTTAATAGGATAAGTTTTTTGAACCAGACAAAAATCTTTATAAATCATAGTTTATGCTCGCAACTACGCACGCGTTTTTCCGGCTGTATTGCCATGCAATGGCTATATATACTTACCTAAACTCGGTGTTTTAATTATTTGCAAAAAGACTTACCATGCCTCAGTACTTCACTACATAGTATAAAACAAAGTCGCTTTCTCTGTCCCTATTTATGCATAAATCTTTAAAATTACGCAACGGATTTTGATGCGGCTTTTTTTAATAGATAGAGTGATTGAAGAGGAAGGTTTATATGTTTAATAATAGTAATAGTAGTATTTTATTGCACCCGAGCGAAGCCGGGGCGGGTCGCTAGTAACCTAATATAACTTTCTTGTTGTTGAAATGACACAATTGAAAGTAGGTACTTGTCGATTTGAGGTACGATAAACGTTGTCTAGATTACGAATTTCAGTTTTTTTTTGGAATGTTTGACATAATTGGCAGATAATTTAAAATTCAACCATAATTATTGTCACCTTGATTCGTTACAGCAATGACGTTTACACACCTGAGCACATAGGTACGTCCAACGCCGTTATCACACAAAATTAAACATTCAAATTTACCCGATGACTTTAGATACATTTTACAAAGATAAAATGGCTTCCTACAAGCATCAAACGGCAAAGAGCTGTCTGTTATCTGAAACCATCAATATAAAAAGCATCTTAATTTTATGAGTTAAAGCCCATATATGAATGCACTTGTGTTCTGTGCGGAAGGTCCTAATCTACGACAACCATTAAGTATAGTTTTTTTTATATACTTATCTATATTTATTTTTATTGAACTTTTTTTTACTTATTAAATAGGTAATAGTTACAAGCTTACAAGTCATACATAATACTAAAATAAGCTCAAAGTCAAAACTATTTGTCCTCAAGACATAACACCCACATAAAGTTCATACTCAGTTAATTGGTCTGGTTAGTTTGAAACATAATTAACTTGGAAGTCATACAATCTAGTTACGGCGAAGGTTACATGGTCAGTAGCTACCTACTAGAATGAAATGGAGATCTTACAAGTTTTTATTACATATGCACAAAGACAATAGGTAGGTATAGCTTACTATAAAATATCAGATTATCTAGAGGACAAAAATGCTTAGGACGGGTTTTGCTCCAACTCGAAAAATAACAACTAACAGGCTAAAGGTTTCTTCGTCGCTTCTTTACTTTAGTCTACATACCGAAGTGACAGAAATAAAAAAATATCACTTTATTTCCGTGTCAGTGTTTAGTTTTATATTTTGACCTTTTCTAAGTGTACATTTATTGTATTTATGGAAATAAAGAGTTTTTGATTTTGATTTTTTGATTTTGAGTATCGGGCCGTGTGGTGCCGGCTTAGAGTTTGCACCACCCCAACTCTTCCCGCGGGTGTCGTCGTAAGAGGCGACTAAGGGATATCCACCGGGGGCGGGCAGCAGCGCCCTCTGCAGAACAATTTTATCTCCGGATTGCGATCCCCAACCCGCATGCCCAGCGAGGGGAATTAGCTAGTATATATTATAGGCTGAAGATAGACAGCCAGATAGTTTTTTTATTTAGTAAAATAATGTTTACAAGTATATTAAATAAAATTGAGGTGCATGTGCATACTAACAAATTGAATACAGTTATAAATACTAAAATTATTATAAATTATATGTACCCTGTAGATGTAGGTATACTACAGGGTGAATTTTCTTTCGACGGGGCTGTATGCGGAGGTATCTTACCTTAAAAAGTTTTCCAAGAATGTTATCTTAGAGGTACCTTGGAAAACTTTCCACAGAGACTTTTTAGATAAATTTTCCACGGCATTCAGATTTTCAAAAATGTACAATCTAAATGGTACACATAACGGGTATCCTTTGGTGTACAATATGCTACAGCCGAAGATGATATCCGCGAGGTGTAGAGAATATTGTAACGGAAAATTAAAGGAATGAAAAACAGGTTATTGTGATGGGTGGATCGAATGGGTATGTCCCCCATTGCAAACGCCTGCCATACACATAGTCCCAAAACTGTTAAAAGCCGCAGACGTTGGCTTGCCGAATGCTGGATGGGTTCCTCAAAATGCCGACGTAAATGCCAGAAAGGAACCGCCTAGGGGAACGACTGAGGGGTGTCGAGACGTGGGCCTGATTTCAGCGTTCATTTCCTTGTGATTGCGCCATTAGACACTTCCACCGCCAAGTCAGTAAAAGCTGCAGAAGGTGGCTTGCCGAATGCTGGATGGGTTCCTCAAAATGCAGACGTAAATGCCAGAAAGGAACAACATCGGAGCAAACGACTGAGCGGTGTCGAGAGGCGGCCCCGGTCTCACCATCACGAACGGCTGCCCGTGAGCTCCCCGTTATTAGGTACGCCATTAGACACTTCCACCGCCAAGTCAGTATAAGCTGCAGAAGGTGGCTTGCCGAATGCTGGATGGGTTCCTCAAAATGCAGGCGTAAATGCCAGAAAGGAACAACATCGGAGCAAGCGACTGAGCGGTGTCGAGAGGCGGCCCCGGTCTCACCATCACGAACGGCTGCCCGTGAGCTCCCCGTTATTAGGTACGCCATTAGACACTTCCACCGCCAAGCCAGTAAAAGCTGCAGAAGGTGGCTTCCGAATGCTTGATGGGTTCCTTGGGCAGGCGTAAATGCCAGAAAGGAACAACATCGGAGCAAACGACTGAGCGGTGTCGAGAGGCGGCCCCGGTCTCACCATCACGACGACCTCCGTGGCGCAGCGGGCGAAGGTCTGCCTGCGACGCAGGAGGTTGCGGGTTCGATTCCCGCCTCGGGAAAAATGTTTGTACGATCTACAGACATTTGTCCAGGGCGTTCTGGATGTTTTCGATATATAATAAAATATATCTATCTATGTAGTGTATTGTATTAAGTATATCAGTTATCTAGTACCCATAACACAAGCTCTGCTTACTTTGGGGCTAGATAATGCTGTGTGTGAATTGTCCAGCATTATTTATTTATTTTATTTATTATCACGAACGGCTGCCCGTGAGCTCACGGGCAGAATGATGACAGGCAGATGTCGGGCACGGGCAGATGTAGACTCGGTGTTGGAAGTGTCTAATGGCTTAGACACTTCCAACACCGAGTCTACATACCTACGTTCTAAGATAGGTACATACATACATCTCTCGCGACTTCAACAAGAACGGCCAATGAAGGCAAACAAGAGGTGGAGATGCGGTCTTTGGGATGCCGCTCAGCAAGGAGAACCAAAAATTTTCCGGGAGCATACGGCACGCGTGGTGTCGTTTCTCACCAACAGCTCGTCACAATCTGCCCTGCGAGTTTGTTATTATTTTGATTAATAGGTATTCTCCGGAAGGTGCTTGTCCGATTTTGAACATTCTTATTTTCTTTTACATCTCTTATTTGATATCTCTGAGTTCTAAATGCAAAGTTTGGTCCAGGTACCTACTGTTGGGGACCCTGAGGGCCCCGATCCCGCAGGGACCCGGGTCCCTGCGGGACCAGGGCCCTCAGGGACTAAAAAAGAAAGACCGGTGACCGGTCTTTAGAGACCAATTTCGATCAATTTTATGAGACGTTCTTTTGTGTAAGTATATTTTTAATATTGAGAAAGTAAAAAAAGCATTTCATGTACTTGTGTACCTACCATTTTAACTTCTGTATTTTATATTCTTACTAGCTGCGCCCCGCGGCTTCGCCCGCATGGAAATTTATGTTTCCAACTTTCTAAATTTTTTCTTTCATAAGAACCTTCTCCTGACAATAACAAACACAACAAAGAAAGAATTAGCGAAATCGGTGCAGCCGTTCACGCGTGATGCCGTGAACAAGGAAAACGGGTTTCATTTTGATATAATAATTAAGACTAGCTGACCTGGCGAACTTCGTCCCGCTCTCGACTTTTAAACCTTCCCTGAACTTACACAAACCTTTGAAGACCAAAATTAGCGAAATCGGTCCAGCCGTTCTCGAGTTTTAGCGAGACTAACGAACAGCAATTGATTTTTATATATAAGAAAGAAGAAGAAGATTTATAAATGTATACCTATAGATAATAATGCTGATGATGACCACCATCTTGTATAAATCATGACATTACCTTTTACTTGAATTTGTCAGTGTATTCGGAACTTGACGAATGGGTAGCTTTATAGCACGAGCCTTATTGGGTGAATTTACACTAGGATAGTGCATGTCGTGATGGAAGAATGGGGTCGGCGAGTGTGTGGATCGGTGGGCTCGCCGGCCATGTATAGGAGGAAGAGGGGACGCCAGTCGGGCCGCGGAGGTCTTAAATGTTCCCGTGGCTCGTCGAAATTGGGAAAGAGGGACACCGGAGAGGTTTTTAGTGGGTATTACGTCCTTCACAGGGCCTCGAGTTCCACATAATTCTAGTTCCGCCAGACCAGTTTATTCGTAAACGAATTTCCTTGCCGAATAAAAAAAAAATATAGTGTATGAATGTGCCAGTTGACTTGCGTGCGAGTAACATAATGGCCTGGTGACATTAGTCTTTCTGGCCTATCTCTTTCTTGGCTGGGAAAAAATACATATTAGATTCTAGCTTCAACGCAAGAAAGTTTATTTCAACTTAATCTCTCTATCAGAGCGCAAAATGGCTAATAGCTATCATTCTGCGTCGAAGGAGATCTCTTTTTACACAATGCAAAGCGAGGCTTAAGAAAGCCCAGTTAGTGAGCTATGCGTGTTGAACAACTATTACTTGGCTGTAACCAAAAAGACAATGACTAAAAAACTCCGAAACATAAGCACCTAATGATTGACCCATTCACTGTCGTCAAAGCCTCCTGCCTGACGCACTTTTCCATGTTCCAGCTAGTAGCTGGAACATGGAAAAGTGCGTCAGGCAATGAAAGTGTTTGCTTTTTAGCGACTTCGAGTGCGGCTGTCAAATCAGATAAGGGTTATAATTCGATGGTGGCTAGGTGGCCATCAGACGCTGTTTTAGTGCATTGCTGACCAATAGAAAAAAACGTAAAAATAAATGGGACATATTTTAGTCTCTGATAGTTTTTCTGTGTTACCAATTTCGAGATAGCGCTAGTTTCTCATCGTAGGACTCATTTAGGTAATTTAATTATGATCTTTTGCTAGCAAAAAGATTTCTCACGTGTTTTGGCTCGCCCAATATCCACTAGATTCGTGTAAACACTGCATTAGTAGAGCATACCTTGCGTTCCGGTGATTGCACGGTACGGACGGCATGTTGCTTTACAAAGGAGCTTTTGAGAGCTTTTTGGAAAATTCTTTGAATGAGACATTTGGTAAGTATAGCATTGTTATGTCAGGAAAAGCATACTGTTCACTTTACATATTACATTTACCTTAAGCTAAGCTAAATTCTTGATAGAATGACTTAAAAAGCATGATGATTAATTCGTAAATCTTTTTTCTTCCTCCGTTAATCTCTACTGTCAATATTCTACTCTTGCAGATCGATTCAGATTTATTCGTGAGTTTACCACTTTTGATTTTTATTTAAATGTGTAAAAGTAATCAAAATGCAACCAGAGTGAAAATAGGTTTTAGTACCTCCTCAACCTCAACCTCAACAGCCTGTGTTGGTCCACTGCTGGACGCAGGCCCCCCCCCCCTGCTAAGCGCCTTATTGGCTTTTATCTCATGGGGGGTAGTGCCCATAATCACCACGCTGGGCATGCGGGTTGGGAATCGCAATTCGTTGGTAGAATTATTCTGCAGGGAGCGCTGCTGCCCGCCCCCGGTAGATATCCCTTAGTCGCCTCTTACGACACCCGCGGGAAGAGTTGGGGTGGTGCAAATTCTAAGCCGGCACCACACAGCTTGTTTAAGTAATGCGTCACTAACTTACACCTTTCATTTCGGATCTCTTAGAAATAAATGTCAAAATCATTTTCATGGTAGAGTCATCCGAAAAACGTATCGGTCGTCCGCCGTCGTGTACAAATCGTCATCCGTCAACTTTTAAATTCGTTTTTCAATGTAGAGTCACAATACATATTATCTACTGTGGTAGAGTAGACCGACTTTTAGAGAATTTACAAAAAGTAAAGTAAATCTTGTATTGACCGTATATTTACCTAGTAAATAAGTTAGTCAATTTTAGAAATAAATTAGAACTATTTACAATTGATTCAATTGAGCTAACTGCTAACTGTTGCAAACAATCTACAGGTAGCTCAAATGATCCATATCAATACCAGTCGTCGCGTCCCCGCTACGCTGGCTGCATTGCCCCGGTGTATGGCAATGCTGATGCGCTGCGCCAGATACTCACCAGCTCTCGGGTCACGCGTCGCTTCGACCAGACAGTCAGATATTTTTTTTTAAACCCAAAAAGCCTCGGTACCCCGCGGACCTAGGGTAGTTATACAGTACTTAAATATTTGAACGTCAACAGTTTTGATCAGGGTGCTCATATCAACGTCGGTATAGAAAAATGAGCAAATCGCGAAGAAACTTTTAGAAGCAATTATTTGTACCTACCCATAAGTTTTAATTCTATTTTTTTTTTATATATACCTTCCTACATGTCTATGTCTATGTTTGATTGGATTTTGTGCTGTCCATTTATGAACCAGATAAACTATCTATCTATTTATCTATCTATAAGTAAGTAGAGCACCTACTCTACTCTACTCTAACTTAACCAAAGTGTGTAAATAGATAGATATATAAGTAGTTACATAAGATGTAGGAAATAAAGGCTAATTTTATTTTATTTATTTATTTTATTTAAGTAGAGCACCGAACCAAACGTCCCAAACCCAATGTATAGCCTTGTATACAAATCTATGTATGAAGATGCACCATACATACTATGTCCCACTCTGTGATACAAGTACCAAATCACTTATTGCTATATAAGCTGCTGAGATGAGATGTACCATCACTCTGTTAGAGAACCTCCTTCGTGTATCAAATAATTGTGTGAATTGTTTAGATTTAAGTGCAGTGTTTGTTTTGGATTGTTGGCGGAGCCCCACCTATTAGTTATACAGAAAACCCAGTAAAATGAAGGTATCTAAACCTGCAAAGTAGTTAGTAAAATCATCATCAGCCTTTGTTAGTCCACCGCTGGACATAGACCTCCCCTAATGAGCGCCGTAACCCTGTCTTCAGCTTGCCGCATCCACCATCTGCCTGCAGTCTTTCGCAGATCGTTATCCCACTTGGCCGGAGGGCGTCTTACACTACGTTTGCCTTTGTCTCTATGTCCATGCTCAAATAAATAAATCAAAGCAACAAAGCTAGATAATAATTCAAATATTGAACCCGTTGAATCGCGTCAGAGTTGCTCGGCCCACATATGTACGTTATATTTCACGGGTAAACATTGAAAATAATAATAAAAGAATAGAAACATACCTATTAGAACTAGTATTTACCTACGATTGAAATGACTGTTGCAAACAATCTAGCTCTAGCTCAATTGATGCGTATAGAGATACCTGCGTACCTACCAATCGTAAACGTCCCCAAGGTTGATTACCTAATTTGATTTTTAATTTAGGTAGGTAGGTATTCGTTTGTTTTTGATTATGAATTCCTAATAAAATATAGGGCTCTTTAGTAAACTGAGGCCGCTCGGACTCATCCCAACGGGATCATTCGACCTAAGCATATTTTGAATTGGTAAACTGATCCCACTAATAGATTTTATGATTTGTATAGACACACGCAAAAGTCTTTGAAATTAATTTGAAATTAGATTAACGAAAACAACAACGCAACCCCTAACTCACAATTGCATTGCGAGTAAAGTAAAGTTGAAGGTCACCTTGCCGGATTCTGCAAATACCTGCATTCAGCCAATCACAGACTAAAATCTTATCTATCGAAATAGGAAGGGTTGAGTGCATCTTTCTGTTCGATTCCCATTTAATCGTGTATTGCCCTTTGCGTTAAATTTGCGTTGTAAGTGAACAGTTCCGTAGGTGAAATGTGATGAGATGGTGTTGGTGAACAGTTCCGTAGGTGAGTAAACATATTTACTAAATACTATTTCTATATGTAAATGAAGCCTTTTATCTCTTCATTTAATATTGTCTATGGTGGCAGCACTTTGTTTGCACCTCAAAATAAGTATGCATTTGATTCTTCCTCCGAGGTTTGCGCTATGTTATCTCTAGAAATTTATTCATAAAGAAATTATCTCTGACTTTGTACAATGAAACGTCAACGTGGTAAAGGAGATAATTTTCATTCAAATTATAAATAATATTTGAAGCAATAGCTTTTAATGTTGTTTCTCTTTACAGGTTAGTAATAAATCATATTATCACTCAATTATGTATACAAGTGATTTGTATTTGTAAAAAACTGTTTCTTAAAAATAAATTTATCTTTACAGTGCAACAACATCTAAAGAACTTATAACATATATAGATATATACTTTTCAATGTTTATTATACAACTAGTAGCTTGCTTTGGTTTTCCCTGTATACATCCTGCTCACAGAATCGCAAACATTCCGACATTATTCAAATCAAAAGTAGGTATTTAATGGACTAAAAATATAACTTTACAGGTTTACTTAGACCTACTTGGTATTTTTTGTAAATTAAAGTATTTTTCAACAAATGTTTTAATTTTTTGAGTACCTAAACACATTTTAATGCATAATCTTTATTTCCCTTAGAAACATCAAAATGTATGAAGATAGTCCTTCTACTTCACGCGGCAATCCATCTATGTATATAAGTACTACACAAAGAGGTTCCAAAAAGATAATAAGGCATGGCTATGAATACGTTATTAAAAGAACAAATATTGATGGAGCAATCTTGTGGAGGTGCGCAAAAATGAAATCATGTTTTGCAACGATAAAAACCAACAGGGATTTTAATGTAATAAAACACGAAACAACTCATTCTCATGAACCTATGGACACAGCAGAAGTTGAGATAAAAATACAAATGGATAAGTGCGGGAAGACTGTGCAGGAGAATTTATCTGACCCAATCTCTAAAATATTTGAGGAAAATATGGCTCCCCTTGAAGATCGTGGTATAAACATAATAAAGAAGTTGCCGGCTTTAAAAAATGTACAGAAAACACTCTATAAGAAAAGAAATAAATCTATAGGAGCAAGCAAAGTAACTTTTAAAAAAGCGAAAGATGTTGAAGTGCCTCAAAAATTTCAAAAAATACTATTTGCTGACTACGCACATAAAAACCGTATATTGATATTTGCTGACGATGAACTAAAAGAATACATGGGAAAATGTAAACATTTTTATATGGATGGTACATTCAAAACTTGCCCAAAGCCATTCTACCAACTGTACACGATTCATGCGGAGCTAGAAAGCAATGAAGAATACCAAAATATCATTCCAGTTTTATATGCCCTGCTACCTGACAAAAAATTGACCACATACAAGCTGTTATTTCAACTAATAAGAAGTCAAATACCCCAGTGGAATCCAAGTGACATAACAGTTGATTTTGAAGTTGCATTGCAGCTATACAAGCAATCCGAAGCCATTTCCCAAATGTGAAAATAACAGGCTGCTACTTCCACTTCAGGCGCTGTCTCTGGCGTAAAGCTAAGACACTAGGTGTATGCAAAACACAGCTTGGCAAAGATCATGTCAAACTTTGTGCGGCCTTATCTCACCTTCCACCAGAGTTAATTGATGACGGATGGCTCTATATCATGGAAGAAGCTCCCGAAAGCAAATGTGTCACGCAATTCAATGACTACTTCGTCAAAACTTGGCTGGAAAATTCACCACTCGTAAACACTTGGTGTACATACCAACAAATGCAAAAAACTAATAATGTCGTGGAATCGTGGAACGGGCACATACAAAAATATATAAAAAATAGACCAAATATTGCTCAACTTTTAGTGGGCTTAAGTAAAGACATTAATCTCTTTTCTTCCTTGTTGAAAAAACCCACCGACCTTAGAATTTCAAAAAGATTACCTCAAACTATCGAAAAAAAGAAAAAAATTGACATTTCAATAAATAAAACGCTCAACGGCCAAATCACGGTAGGGCATTGCCTAGAAAAACTTAGATTTTAAATTATTTTTAAGTGTGTACCTCAAAAACAGATTTTTCCATGAGGAAAAAATGTTAAATTAAACTAGTTTCATTTATCTAAATTGTTAATGACTGTAATTTTAATTTTAGCTTTTACGGAGCCTAATTTACCTATATCGATGTTTAATCAAACGCCTGTGATTTCGACTAGTCCTAAGCAAATATTCATGAAAAGACTGATTTGTAGCTTTTTAAGTTTTACTTATTGATATTTTACTTACTAACGCAACAAATATTACAATGAAAAGGTAATTAGAAAATTAGTCGTACTTCCTCTTAATGTTTACCTTTAAATTGTCAGTAACTTAAATGTTTATATGGCTATTAACTAATATTTACTTTTCGATACTGTTAGAATAATAATTTAATTTGAATACTTCTTATGAAGTGCTTTTGTTTAGTTTTTAGATTCAGTAATTAAACGACTGAGTTTTTTTTAATATATCTGTTTAACCAAACCATTGTGTTTAATTTTTCCCTCAACATTTTTGTGCACGTGTGTTCATATTTTTCAAAAAATACGAAATATTCTATCTTTTTCTTGATGCGGGATGCGGATGCGGACTAAACAAAAATAATAAAATTAATGATTTAGTCAACTCATCCCAGTGGGATAAGTTGGAGCGGCCTCAGTTTACTAAGGAGCCAAATATGGCTCTTTAGTAAACTGAGGCCGCTCAGGTAGGTAATTTATTATTAATTTTTTATATTGTGGGCCAGATCAAACTTATATTTTCATTATGGCCCGGCGGGCTAGAACTAGAATCACTAAAATAATTCAATTCAGTTTTTTTAGGATATTTCTTTTACAAGCTAATAAAACACCCATATCATTAAAACTTCTCTGTTTGTGTGGGGAGTTAAATAGGTGACCTAATTTTTTTTTTCTTATTTCAGTTGTTCATAGCCTGTTTACTACTTGTGGTGACAACTTTAGCGGAACCCCCTGTAGATAGCCAGTAAGTGTTGGTTTATTATGAAGAGTTTTAGTTTGTCTTACAGATATGAAAAGACTTACTTAATAGTTTTATTTCAGAAGCCACAATATGTATATTGTTAAATGTTTGTACAAATAAAGTTTCCACAGTTTGTTCAACTGAGAAAATGTGTGAAGGAAACGTGTGTTGTATGTCCGTACCACACGCGTTTCACAAGTGTACATTATGTATTGTATTTATTAAAATAAATATTTGTAACTTATATTTCTTTTAAAAACAGCAAAATATATGAATAAAATTAATATTTTAAGAAATCATCAATTAATTTAAAATAAATATATTAAACTATTATTAATTTTACTTACCTTTCAGATACCTACCTCCCTCTCAAAGGAATGGAGCACCATCAGACTCTTACGGAGTGCCCGGGCTGAGTTCCGGGACAAATGGAAGGACGGACGCAATCTTCGGGTAAGAATAAAACAATACCTATTACCGCTTGAGGAGGCGTAGGCCTCCTGGTTGGGTATAGGCTTAGTATGAGTAGGTATGCCTAACTATGGGTAACATTCCTGACGAATTCATCGCACTTATTTATCCGACAGGGACCTACAGGGACACAAATATAAGTTTATAAACTCTGTCCTTGATTATCCTCGGGATTTCTGCCTGTGATGTCATTTAGTTTGTCAAGTAGGTAGGTATATACTTACAATAATCACACAATTTTTAGGTATCTAGGTAATGTGTCGTCTCTCAATCCACATTATAAAATTCTCAGAAAGTAGGTATCTCAACAAAACAAAGCTTTAGGCATGTACGGTGCAGCGCAACCGTGCATTTAGGTATAAGCTAAATTATTATTGTAAAATCATCGATATTCTTAAGGTCAATTGTTACAAGTGCCTTCCACTTACTTTATTGTGTCAGCTGGGGTAATTTAATTCATTCGATTCGTTTCCGAATCGTAAACATATGATCAGTATTCGATTCCGACGGATCTATAAAACGCTATTTTGATTTCGCCTCGCGTTGATAAGCAAAGCAAATCGGTTGACTAATTGCCATGACAATGACGGGGAGCTCCTTATTTGGATCCTCAACCAGAGGCGAAATCAAAATAGCGTTTTAAAGGTCCGTCGGAATCGAATTCGAATCCGACGTATTCGATTCGGAAACGAATACAATGAATTAAAATACCCCTGCAGTTCACGTTTTCACCCCATTATGGTAGGCGCGTGCATATCAATCAATTAATTATATCAGTATCAATAAAAGAGTTTTTATCACATACTCTTCTCACAATTTCTATCATTATAAACGTGTCCCAGACAATGTATCCGTGAGTTTTATATTTAAAATTATTTTTTCTAGAAGCAGACAATCCTCTCCCCGCCGCCCTTCCAGCCAATACGGAGCCCCCTCCAGAAATACAGCCCCTTCAAGCCAATATGGTGCCCCATCCAACCAATATAGTGCTCCATCCAACCAATATAGTGCCCCATCCAACCAATATAGTGCCCCCTCCAACCAATACATCCCACCTTCGTCACAGTACAATGCCCCTAGTCAAGCTAGAACTCCTTCAAGTCAGTATGGTGCCCCTTCTGCACGATTTAGGGCACCGTCAAGCCAGTATGGTGCCCCTTCGGCCCAATCTAGAACGCCTTCCAGCCAATATGGTGCCCCAGGGCAAGCTAGGTCTCCTTCATCTCAATATGGTGCCCCTTCTACCCAGACTAGGGCTCCATCGAGCCAATATGGCGCCCCTTCTGCCCAATCAAGAACGCCTTCCAGCCAATATGGCGCCCCTTCTGCCCAATCGAGAACGCCTTCCAGCCAATATGGTGCCCCTTCTGCCCAATCAAGGTCGCCCTCGAGTCAATACGGTGCCCCTTCTTCCCAATCTAGGGTACCCTCAGGCCAGTATGGTGCTCCTTCAAGCGAATATGGTGCCCCTGGTCTAGATAGAAGTTCTTCAAGTCCTTCTGCGGAGTACGGCGTTCCAGATTTTGGTGGTGATGGTACGTTTTTATTTTTTTTACTTAGATATAATGAATAAGGCCACGTATGGGCCACGTAATGGTAATTTTTGGAAACTTTATGTGGGTAAGTATTTACAGTAAAAGTGAAAATAATTAAAACAAATCTATTTTCTTGGTAAACATCGCTTCTCACAAAGCATCACCTCGTGCTGCGGCAGTGTATCAATTGCCCGTTATGCTTGCTTGATTTTAATTCCGGGCTAGAACGAGATGGTGATGATGTGATGATTATTTTCCAGAAGGCTACCCGTCCCAGGGTCCAGAACAGAACAGACAGTACCTGCCTCCTGGCTCCGGTCGTGATGGCAACGGATATGATGATGGCAACAATGTAAGTAGAAAAGACAGAGCGTTCTTTTTGATTAAGATAAAAGAAAATAGATCACTTTGACTTTGAATACTGCCTCCTCTTACAAATACACAACTGGTTCCTATAACCAATATAGTGCAACCTATAACCAATATGGTGCCTCTTCCGACCGATCCACTATACTTATTGGTTGGAAGGGGCACATGTATATATTCCCCCTTGTACGAAAGTATGAAATAAATTCTGTTTTTATTGATTTATAGACCATATAAAAAAGTCCCCCTTCTTTATGGATTGTTTCATGTACCTAAAGGAACCAGCCAGCTACAGTTTCGAGTACTCAGTGAAGGACGAACCCTCTGGCAACGACTTTGGACACCGCGAATCCAGGGAAGGAGACCGGGCTGAGGGACTGTACTATGTGCTGCTACCTGATGGAAGGAAACAGGTCAGTTATATTACTTCTACTGTATTCTTCAACATTATTCGACTCGCTTCGCTCGACAAAACGAGTAAGCAATTGACGCAATTTCTGTAAAACCCTACGGAACGTAGCCTACTATGACTTTTGCTGTATCAATTAATTTCATGAGCTTCGCTGGTATGCTTTTAATTTTATTAAAATTTACCGTACATAATGGAGTCAATTAAATTACGACCATTGGTCACCTTTATTGGGCACTAAAAAAATAACTTTATTTCACGCAGAATTTTTCATACATAGTTGTTTCTTTTTCACTTCTACCACCAAAAGAAAATAAATTAACAATATATTTCTTATATGATTAATTTATAGTTTAAAATTTGAGTTATCTATGAGCTTATTTTGTACGCCGAGAGAAATAAACGTTATTAGGTAATTTCTGATTTCATAAAAAATCTTAGACGATGGACATCTAAATACCTCCTTTTTCTTCGCAGACGGTAGAATACGAGGCGGATCAAGACGGTTACAAGCCAAGAATATCGTACGAAGACGTCGGTTCAGCTGGAGGATACGACAACAACGCGCAAGGGTACGATGGCCAAAGCGGGCCTTATTAGGAACATCCAATAAGTACTAGGTTATGGGCCGTCGACGCTAGCATTTGTGCACATATTCGAAGGCCTAGCTGAAGGATACAATGGCCAGAGTGGGCCTTACACAGTATCCGAAAAATAGAAAAACTTTATGGGTCGTCTACAGTTACAGTAATGTTGGTACCTACACATTATCAAACGCGAAACCACATGTAAACGACTTTTCGTTATAGGCCGTTTCGTTAAGATGTCTTTACATCTTGCCGTCTTTTTTGGTATAAAAATATCATATCTTGACAACGTAATTTAATTGTGAATGTCCATTCCCATTATGTGCACAAATTATTCGTGTTAACAGAGCCCACAAAAGTTTAAAACAGATAAAGTGCGAAAAGGTTCTTAACAGTATCAAGGCCCACGACGCACTTAGCTAGCGGAACACGTCCAAGATATGGGCAGTGAATGTGTTAACCAAGTAGCTACGTAGATACAATTTTGTAGATAACATTATTATGTATAGGACAACGACAACGTATGCTGTGCAAAGGATTTCGAGACATATTTAAATGTTTATAAAGTACAAAACGCTTAGTAGAATTTAGATCCTTCTTTTCTTTATAATATTGCTTATTTCATATCTTAAATTATTTTGTTATTTTTGATTTACATACCTACCTACCTCCTACATGAATGAGGCCAGTATTTCATTGTTTTTTTCTGTTTATTTCACTATATATTTATTATGTATACCTACATATTAATTATTACTTCCTCAACCTCAACAGCCTGTATTGCACTCCGGAACCGTGGTCCCACTGCGATGTCCCACTGGTGGAACAAAACTTTTTCGTGGTCCCACCACACACATGCACGACCACGGTTCCGTCACTCTGTATTGGTCTACTGCTGGACGCAGGCTTCCCCTGATAAGCGCCTTATTGGCCTATATCTCATGGGGGGTAATGCCCATAATTCCCACGCTGGGCATGCGGGTTGGAGATCGCAGTTCGGTGGTAGAATTGTTCTGCATGGGGCGCTGCTGCCCGCCCCCGGTGGATATCCCTTAGTCGCCTCTTACGACACCCGCGGGAAGAGTTGGGGTGGTGCAAATTCTAAACCGGCACCACAGCACAGCAGCCATTATTACTTAATTATTGTATATTACCTACTTATTTAATAAGGCAACTATGATACTCATGTACCTAAATAAAATAAATGGATTACATTATCAGGATTTATTTTTATTTATTCGTTTAATCTAAGTTTCAGAAGAAAGGTATACGTAAACAAAAGTAGTAGGTAGGTACTTATTAGTTACCTACTTAAAAATCTATTTTGAGCCAACCCTGGAATTTAAAAAAACTCAATTTTAAATAATGGCTCAGCAATGTTTTTTCTCGTTCTAACTAAAGCCGCTGCGCCACCGCTGCGCACGGAGAGGCTACGCACAGTACGCACGTGTGTCTAGCTTCGCTTTGCAAGAAAATGTAAGTAATAACGTCCACTGCAACCCACAAACACGCTACGCAAGAATAAGAGATTAATGACATCATTGCTACACGCGTGGCTTGCTCGAATATGGCATCTACACAGCTCAACGCTGTCCACGCTACGCACGCGTTACACGCGTGCGACACTGCGGGAGGTAGGACGTCCAAACTGTGCTGCGCTACAATTGTACAAAGTCGTAGGTTAATTTATATGTGTAGTGTTTGCTGCAGTGGAAACGTAGAGCCACGTTGTCAAACAAATGAACCCACACGGAGCTAAAATGCGCCTCGTGGCGGTGCACAGCGTGCGCCTCGATGGGGGAGCGGCTTTATGTCAACAGAAGAAAATAAACAACTTTTAACCAAAAATTTAAATCGTTTGATAGTCCCTTTCCGTAGCGAGACTGCGCCGTGTTGTTGCCAAGCGAAATGAGATAGCTCGCTCATTTGGAATCAGTGTATTGTGTGTTTTGTGGTGTGTTTTTCCACTACGTTCGTGCAATATGATTAAATAAATGAATAAATGCACGTTATTTGTACATTAAGGTAATAATAACAGGTTTATTGGCAAAAAAAATATTTTTAACTAATCATAGACATCCAAGACATTTAAAGACAATGCCACAGTTTTTGATGTCAGGCAGGACGTATCTAACGACTTAAATTTTTTAGCTATTACTTAAACTAGAGGGTAAAAAGTAAGAGAAAATTTACAAAAAACTTCTCAGAATATATTTACAAAAATAACAAGCAATTACTTAGATCTCAAACTATTTGGTAACTTTTCGCGACTTCGAGACCAAATTATTTATTTCTGCCTGTACGAGCGAATGTTTCAAACCACTTATTGAGGTCTAAGGTTTTTGTTGTTATAGTGCGTAAGCCTCGCACTCTGGCTAATTTCTAAGAAATCAAATAATATCGCAAAAATTTTCGACTTCGACGGGACTTGAACCCACATCCTTACCTCAGTACGGGAATGTGCTAACCAACTAGTTAAGTTACCATAACTTTAGTCTTTGAACAGGATTGAATAAACTTCAATGTTTCCCTGTAGGTGGAGCTAACGGCGCTTGAGTCCGTAGAAACTTGCATCGACTCCTACGTCACTTGACCTCGTGGTGTAGTTGGTTAGCACATTCCCGTACTGAGGGAAGGATGCGGGTTCAAGTCCCGTCGAAGTCGAAATTTTCTTGCGATATTATTAGATTTCTTAGATATTACACTCATTGAGGTGTTTACTTTAAACGTAAGGTGGAATGGAACGTTACATGAGCAGAGGAAAAGACCAAAACTCTGTTTTTTTATGTATTTATTGGGTTTTACACAAGACGCGCTTCAAAATCGCGGCTGTGTGGTGGAAGCTTTAAATTACTTCAGTGTTAATAACCACGATGCATTTAAAAGAACAATAAACCAGTTTTTTTTTAGTTCGCGCTATTTACCTACGTTCCACCTTAATCTTAATTCAACTCTATGAGCGTGTCACCTTAGGGCCAAACATTCGCCCATGGAGGTTGAAAATAATAATTTATGAGAACTAAAACTATGTACAGAATTAATTATATTTACCAGCGCGTCTTGGGGACGCTTTCGATTGGTATGTGAATCAGTTGAGCTACCTTTACATTGTTTGCAACAGTCTACAGTTAGCTCAACTGTTTCAATTGTAAATACTAGTTATTATTTGTTTCGATTATTTAATTTTAATTTTATATTTTGACAAGACAAATTGTGCGTTAAGTACAATCGTAAAATCAAATACTTCAAGAATTATGAAATTAATATCATACCTAGCTAAAACTAGTGAAGAGATTACTTTATTTCCTAGTTATACTAACCTAATTGAAAAATTCTGACTTGTATAAGAATCCTGTAAGGTCTAAAGGAAATAAAGCACTTTCAATTTTGAGTTAAGTAAAATAAAAGCAAAGAAACATTAATTAATTTGATTGTTTTGAAAAAGCTAAAATCGGACTTAGAATACCTTAGTTTTAAACGGTTTTTAGGTTTTGCGGGATACTAATCCCTCGGGAACCAAATTTTTATGGGATAACCTCGGGATTATCATTTATACAATAACAATTAAAAACATCCAAATCCGTCCATAAAGGACGGAAAAATCGACGAACATATTCGTCGATTTCTCCGTCATGTAGATAGCTACATAAAAAACATACATACCGCTGAACATAGAATCCTCCTCCTTTTTAAAAGTCGGTTAGCAAATTTATTTTATTGATTTATTAATGGAATCCCAACAGAAATACACATAACAAGCAGAATAACAAAATAAAGCGGTCTTAAGACTAGTGTTTTACTAAGAAGAAAAAATACGCTACTATACAAGAAAAATTAATGTGGAGGAATTCAAAAAACATAATACGTATCTATCTACAGAAGATAAAGGTTTTTAAAACCTATTTTATTAGACATGGCCACTTCAGATAACTTAACAAATTAATAAAAACAGTGCGTCTGGTCGAAGCGAGACCCGAGAGCTGGTGAGTATCTGGCGCACGCAGCGCATCAGCATTGCCATACAGCGGGGCAATGCAGCCAGCGTAGCGGGGACGCGACGACTGGTATCGATATGGATCAGTTGAGCTAACTGTAGATTCTTTGCAACAGTCTGCAGTTAGCTCAATTGTTTCTAATTGTAAAGACTAGTTCTAATCTATTTCTATTAATTGATTGTAATTTCCTTTATAAAAAATAATTAAAGTTAAGGTGTAAAAACATATGCAAATTGCAGTTCGAAAACGCCGAGAGACTAATGAAATGAAGAATGAAAGCTGTCGAAAGAATAATTTGTTTCAACTTCTGAGATTTGCTCCAATGACGTAAAATACTTTCCACCAATATTTCTTTGGTTTTGTAAACCTATGTTGTTTACAAAAATTATCTAGGATTCTAGAAGATTTAAACTTTAGTTAAGTCATCTTTTAATATAATTATTATTACATTGATGCAACTTGAGACTGGGTGGACTATTCCTCTACCTATCTTTCTTGAGATTTTTAAACTTGCCAACATAACTTTTGTTGTTAGTAAAATAATTTATCGATAATAAAAAAAATAATATCAAAGAGATTTTCATAATACTTTTTTTCCGAGATTTCTTAGTAAAAATACTTTTCCGAGAATGTAGTGGGATAAGTTTTTTTTAAAGAGATTTCAATAATACTTTTTTTCCGAGATTTCTTAATAAAAATACTTTTCCGAGAATGTAGTGAGATGAGATTTTTTTTATGAGTAAAATCTTTTAAAAATAGGATTATTTTTCCTTTAATAAGACCCGATTTGACCACACAAAAAACAATGTTTACTTAAACGAAATGTTTCTCACAAAAATTTAATTGAAGTGATCAAATTAAATGTGTTTGGTAAAACGGGCCCTGTAGGAAAACTACCTGACATATCCATGAGTTTGATACGTCTTAATAATAGTACATTGTACGTAAATCTATGCGAGAAAGTGCCTTTCTTCCAATTTCTATCGAGTGTGTCATTTGAGTCTTAAAACACACGAGGTAGGAATCGCACTTTCTCCCGAGTGATACATAGTGCTTTATGTTACACCTTCGCGGTAAATCATCGTTTTAGAATCTTCAAAATCACGAGTAAATTCAAATTGTAAACTCAAATGTAGCAATAAATACGCGCATGTGTTATTTTCACATGGTTCTTTTTTGAATCTTTATTCCGCATACGGAAGAGGCCGATATCATATGGCGAATTCGAAGTAAAAACTTTTAGTCGTTTGACTTTTATGAAAATAACTATAAATAAATTCATAATTATAGGTATGTTTATGGAACTACTACCTACCGAAAAGAAAAATATAATATATTTTACATATTATGTTATGAGATTTTTAAGGGACACCCACTCCGAAACAGCATTCTTTTCATCTCAATCTACAGAAACCAGACCACTTTTGTGGGAATGAAGCCCCTGATCTTCAAAATACTGACTTTACTGACCATTTTTCAAAAGAACTGACTTTTACTGACCTTAGCCAAAATAACTGACTTTAATGACCATTTTCCACCCCTGCAATTAGGTACAGCGCCTCTATCGTGCGGCCCTGTCCGCACTACACTACACAAATTCCATACTAAAAGGAGACGCTACGATCAGTCCTGTTAATCTTCAAATATAACTCATATCGCGTAAGTATAAAAACTTTTGTTGGTTTGTCCGTTCATCCACTCGATGGGCCGACGACTTTGTCGCGGTCACAGAGTCAATGGATGGGGGCGGCTCACACGACACGGAATCTGACACAAATTCTCGCGAAATATTAATATTTTTAGCGGTATTTAATACTTTCTAAAAAGGCTTGGGTCGGGTTTTGCTCCAACTCGAAAAATAACAAATAACAGGCTAAAGGTTTCTTCGTCGCTTCTTTACTTTAGTCTACATATCGAAGCGACAGAAATCAAAGATCACTTTATTTCCGTGTCAGTGTTTCGTTTTATAATTTGACCTTTTCGAAGTGTACATTTATTGTATTTATGGAAATAAAGAGTTCTTGATTTTTCTGTGTACTACGAGAAAAGCGTCGCAGAGAGACTTATGAAACGATAATGCGACGACATTGACAAGGTAACCGGCAAGCGCTGGTCAAGAACCGCACGAGACAGACAGACAGACGATGGGCTCGTTTAGTCCTAGGTTTTGACCGCCCTGGGCGGTCTTTAAACTTTTAAAAGTTAGTTAGTTTTGAGTACCTACTTATTAAACATATTATAATAACTAGAATCTTTAAACAAAAATGTTAATTAGGTAATTAGTAAATAAAGCTTTTTTATTTTATTTATACTACGAGAAAAGTAGTTTTCCAAATAAAATCATTTTTCTTGTCGCTTCTATGTATAATAAAAAATGTCTATCTATCTAATGTATTATATTATGTATATCAGTCATCTAGTACCCATAACACAAGCTCTGCTTACCTTGGGGCTAGATGTTTCTGTGTGGATTGTCCAACATTATTTATTATTTATTTATTTTCTATGAACCCTTGTTTTAACAAGTTTCGATTTAGTGCTACTTCTGAAGCATTTAGTAATTTATGAGCTTTATTACTAAAAATCAACATTTTATCAAAAGCTACAATAAATCACACTTGATTGTAATATAGGTTCATAGAAAACGGTCTACAATTTCTGGAAAACTACTTTTCTGGTAGTTTAGTTCCTGCAAAGTAAACCCGTAGGTTGGGCTTCTTTAGAGAACTCGGGATAATCTCTGAGAAAGTTGTGTTAACAGCATGTGGCAAGACTAACATTATCTACGTTCTCTGGACTTAGATTAATCGTACGATAGTATAATCGAAGTTTTTGAGTTAGAATACCGCTAAAATTTGCGTATCGTTTCATAGGTGGTTTATATTTTGTTTTAATGTATATATGTTTTATAAGTTAATATAATTGATTAGCATTCCATATATGTGAAGGTACTGTAATGATATTTTTTTAGTAGACACCTACTTACTTATTATGATGCATGACAACTGATGTCAGGCTCCCACGACATGTGTTTGAAAAACACTACACAGTGGAACTTCCTTCCAGAGAAGACTGGCTTAACAGCGAGCCACTCTGCAAGGACGGGTGCCTAATCTGGCACACGGATGGTTCCAAAATGGGACTGGATGTAGGCTGTGGAGTGTATGGAGAGCGACCCAGGTTTGGCAAAAGCATTAACCTGGGTAACCACGCCTCCATCTTCCAAGCAGAGGTATTCGCCATTCTAGAATGTGCCGATATAAATCTGGGAAAGCGCTACACCAATCAAACTATCTACATCAACTCTGACAGCCAGGCGGCCCTCCTAGCACTGGATTCGAAGGTTATCACGTCCAGGCTAGTCGAGGACTGTCTGTCACGCCTAAACGCGCTGGGCTCGAACAACAGAGTCGTCCTAAGATGGGTACCGGGGCACGCGGGAGTCAACGGCAACGAGTGTGCCGACGAACTCGCGCGTTCCGGGGCCAAGGGGACTCAGCTGGGCCCCGAGCCGTTCTGTGGCATACCGAAAAGCCTGGCTCTCAGAACTCTCTTGGATTCCTGCTACGAGGAATCTTCCAAGCTCTGGAGGATTTCCTCGGGTATGAGCCACTCAAAGTCATTGATAAAAGCCTTCGATAAGCGGTGCACCAACCGAATCCTAGCGCTAAGCAGAAGCAACCTTCGCATCATGACAAGAGCCCTAACTGGACACTGTCGCCTCAACAAGCACATGTTCAAATTAGGGCTAAGCGACACACAATCCTGCAGGTTCTGTGAGGAGGTGGAGGAAACGCCTCTACATCTTCTAGGAGAGTGCGGAGCACTGATGCAAAAACGTAGCATCCATCTGGGCAAGCACCTGCTTAGTCCAGACGAGCTAAAAGACTCCACCCCGAAGAAAATCCTACAGTTCCTAGCAGCTGCAAGGGTTAGCGGCGAACTGTGAACGCCGCTGCTTCGAGGTTGAACACACAAAGTGGCGATCACAATAGGCCTATCATGGCCGCAGTGATACGAAAGCCACCAAAAGCAAATAAAAAAAAAAAAATAATAATAATACTTACTTATTATGGACTTAGTTTAATAGTTAGTGGTTTGTTTTGTGTAATCTTTGTTTTTAGTTAATGTCATATTAAAAGTTTTGGTGACTGTCGTCTTAAGTTTTTAAAATTTTATAAAATTTAAATCCTGTTATTGGCTGTAAGTGATATTCTTAAGTTAAGCTACTTTTATTTAGGAGAGCTGTGGATTTTGTGTAAACAATAATATAAAATAAAATCTGTGTCAAATTCCGTGCCGATGACTCGGTAGCGGGGTCTGAATAGCCCCGCAGGACCGCCATTCGTGGGGACCGTTATGGGGGAAGCTTATGTCCAGCAGTGGACGATGATTAGGCTTGACTATAATTTTTGCAATAGCAGTACATGTTGAGATGCGGGTGTGTTGCGCTGATGCAAGCGGGCTGGTCGTCGTAACTGAAATAAAAAAAAAATTGGTTGTCTGTAAAGTCGGTTTACTGACGATAGTTGAACGTGACAACTCAGAGCGAGGTAACGCCGCATGACGAGGTAACGCCGCATGACGAGGTAACGCCGCATGACGTCATGTTTTTTCGTGCGTGCAGCCGGCTCTATCGAATTATAAGACGTTGTCACGTCAAAAGTTATTTGTCGGTTGGAATAAACTGGGTAAACAAAGCGATGATGACCTCTGTAGCGCGGGTGGAGGTCCGCCTGCGACGCATGATGATGCGGGTTCGATTTCCGCCTCGGGACAAATATTTGTACGATCTGCAGATTTTGTTCCAGATCTTCTGGGTGTTTTCTATGTAATAAAAAATATCTATCTATGTTGTGTATTCTATTAAGTATATCAGTCATCTAGTACCCATAACACAAGCTCTGCTTAGCTTGGGGCTAGATAATGCTGTGTGGATAATCCAGTATTAAAAAAAAGCACAAGACAGAAAGGCGTGGTGTAAAATTAGGGCCGTCAATCGTTAGGGTTCCTTAGTTTTAGCAGCAAACGGTATAATTGGACCTAAATAATAGGCTAGTGTCCTTAAAAATCCAATTAGTCTGTCAGTTAGATTATCAGAAGATATTAGACACGTACTTTTTCTTTTGTCGATTAAACAAAAAATTATGAATATTTATAGCCAGTTAAAGTTCCGCGTGACGTCACACCTTGCGACACTGTGTAGCAAGATATGTCGTCACTAGCCCCCACTCCCAAACTTTGACGCGCTTTATTTTTGTCACTTTTTGTTTTATTGACAAAAGAAAGATATGTGTCCAATATCTTCTGATAATCTAACTGACGGACTAAGTAAATATAATACTATTGGAACTAAGTTCCTTATCGCGCGTTGTGAAAGGGGGCTAGACGGAAAAAATTGTAACGAAAATTGGAACGACACATTTTGCCACAGAACAAATATATCCTAACATTCAGTTAACCACAGATGCAATAAAATCGAAACTAATCGATATGGAAGTTGCCAGATTTATCGACTCCGATTCCAGTGGCGCTGCATTCGCTGCGAAGAAAGTGCAAAATTTCCGAACGAATTCGAGTACCAAAGATGGTGGAACAAAAAAAAGTGAAAAGAAAATACAATGCTACATATGCAAAATGAGTGGTCATTTCAGAAATAAATGTCCATTAATGAAGAAAAAGGAAACAA
Organism: Eupithecia subfuscata; assembly: GCA_963564075.1. NCBI lineage: Eukaryota > Metazoa > Arthropoda > Insecta > Lepidoptera > Geometridae > Eupithecia > Eupithecia subfuscata. Next base: position 1,228,108 of record OY751123.1, read on the forward strand.
ATGCCTTTAGTGTGGTTTTTTTTTACCCAGGACACTACGCTATTGAATTAACAAAAAAATTGGTTGTCTGTAAAGTCGGTTTACTGACGATAGTTGAACGTGACAACGTCTTAAGAAAATACTGATGGAATGGTAGCATTTGATACTCGATCAAAACATGTAAATGTACTATAGTATAGCAGCTGTCCACGCAGACGCATCGCTCACTCAAGTAGGAGAGAGACGGATGTCGAGCGCTCTCGCTTGCACTTCAAGCCTTACATGGAACGCCTCAGAGCGAGGTAACGCCTCAGAGCGAGGTAACGCCCAATGACGTCATGTTTTTTCGTGCGTGCAGCCGGCTCTATCGAATTATAAGACGTTGTCAAGTCAAAATCTTGCATACTTACGCATTTATTCTGGATATGTCCCTCGAGTCGAAGATAAATTTGTCGTCTCTCTTCAAATACGTAGCGGATGCCTCGTACACACCATGGCCAGGGCCAACCGCGACCTGAAACATTAATATAAATATAAATAGGCACACTGTTTTTATAATTTTACTAGCTGACTCGGCGAACTTCGTACCGCTCTCACCTTTTAAGGCGAATAGTAGGGTCAATAGTGGCGCCACTACATATTTAATTTTTTAATTACGTTATACAAAAGAATTATCAAAAAATCGGACCGCGCGTAGACGATATCTATCATAAGCTTTTTTAAATGTATCTGTAATAGTTTTGTACTGTATTATTTAGGCAGATACTTGTTTCAAGAGTTTAGTTCCTATTGGTGGCCACCAAGATCTCCAAACAAGGTTTTTCATTGAATAACACAAAACAAAACTATTACAGATACATTTAAAAAAGCTTATGATAGATATCGTCTACGCGCGGTCCGAATTCTTCATAATTCCTTTGTATAACGTAATTATAAAATTAAATATGTAGTGGCGCCACTATCCACCCTACTTAAGTTACTCGCCTTAAGGCCTCCCTGAATAAGCTATCCTATCTCTCAAGTTGGATCAAACTGCACACGGTGTGCAAATTAAATTTAAAATCGGTTAAGTAGTTTAGGAGTCCATCGCGGACAAACAACGTGACACGTGATTTATATATATTAAGATTAATTGTATTTATTTGATGTAGGTCTACATATGTATTGAATATACAACATAAAAATGAGTCATTAAATAACCCGCCCCTGACCATTTCTGGTGCAAAGGTGACCATAATGCTTGCAGCATTACCTCGCTGAATAGCGAAGGCAATCCTTTGCACCAAGAACGGCCCGAAGCAGGACTCTCCTGACACTTAAAATAAATCAAATAAATAAATAATGCTGGACATCCACACAACATCACTTTGTTGATTGTATTGTAATTTTTTTTATTGTTGTGATTTGAAAATTAGTTTAGGTTATTTTTAAAGACTGAGTGGAAACTGTCGTTAGCTTCATTTGCTCTTTTTTGTGAAATTACTGCTACCTAAGTAATTATAAGCTTTTGTTTCCCAAATAAATAAAATTAAAATTATATCAGCATTTCCTTCTGTGTTGTATTTTATGTTTATGTGGTACAATAAAGAGTTATCTCTCTATCTATTTTACCATTAAATAAAAAAAAAAAAAATATCTCACACACTGATCCGTCAAGTGTGAGGGTGACTCGCGCGCCGAGGGTTCCGAACTTTAAACTTAACTAACCAAATTATCGTAGTTGGACGAATTAATGAGGATCCGTAACGTTTTTAGAATGCAGATTTATAGAGCAAAGAAATCCATAACAAACAGTGCAAAAATTTTTCGACGACAAAAATAGACGAAGTTATGACTAAATTACAGCGAAGCGAAGCTCCCTGAGTGACCGCCGCGGGTGCGTGTGACGTCACTGGCTCGGGCGCCACCCGTTAACCGTAGGCAGATATCAGTTTTTAGTGATTTACTCCGAAACTATAAGTTTAGGAAAAAATAATTATATGATTTTTTTTTCAATTTTTCATTCGATGCGTCTCTCAAAACGGAGTCTATTTGGTTCAGTATTTTTTTTGGATAATTTAAAAAGATATAATATCATTCTAATGTCATAAATACGATGGAATAAATAAATACAAAATACAATACAAAATAAAGAATAACGTGGATACTCAATTTTCAATTTCAAAAATTCTTTTTTAAAATCTTAATTAACATTAGTCGGGTACAATTACTAGTGTAAATTTAATCCTAGAAAGCACAATCATACACAAATAAAAAACGTTTTACAAGCTAGAGCGGGCACTTATCAAAACTTATTTTTAAACTTCGCGTTACAAGACATAATTACTTAGTCATAAGTAGATGTAGTTTAAAATGAATAAATAAGGATGTAGAAATATTCCTACAAACTATGCAAGCTTTAGATGAGCTTATGCATTTAATAACATAACCATTTTTGGTGTAAAATTGCATTGTTTAGCCAAAATATTGGATTACAAATTGAAATAGAGGGTATTTGTGTTACAATTCGTCAGTTAAATAACACAATTAGCAGTCGAAAGGTAGAACAATAGCGGCCAGCTGATAACAAAAGAATGCTAGTTAGTCGCTACGTGGATACTAGTTCTATTGAAATCGCAATAACATTACGGATCCTCATTACGGATGTAACATTGGTGTTCTTCCAACACAAACAAGGTTCATAATTAAATAAATAAATAATAAATAATGCTGGACAATTCACACAGCATTATCTAGCCCCAAGCTAATCAGAGCTTGTGTTATGGCTACTAGATAACTGTTATACATAATAATATACGAGTACAACACCCTGAACAAATATCTGCAGATCGTACAAATATTTGTCCTGAGGCGGGAATCGAACCCGCAACCTCCTGCGTCGCAGGCGGACCTTCGCCCACCGCGCCACAGAGGTCGTCGGCCGGTAATTAATTTAATTAATCCGTTTACATCTGTAACGAATAACGAACCTTGATCTGATAGTACTCCTTATCATGTTTGAAGCTATCCGTGAAGGTCCCCACATATCCATCTTCATCTCTGTTCCCGTGGAACTGCAGCATGCGACTGTTGGCGCGGCGGCGCGTTACCCACGACGTGCTGGTGAGGGTACGGATGCTGCAGTGTGATCTGGAATACACAGAAATGTGAATACTTAAGGCATAAAGAATAAAAGAAGTAACTCAAGATGGCAGGGCACGCGTGAAAACAAACGGGTATTTATTATTACCTTAAGGTATTTTTTGTATATTTTGCTTTTTTGTATTTGTTTATTTAATTACTTGTAATTATTACTTTGTGTACTTATGTAAAATGGATCTCGTGTCTGAAATAAAGATTTATTATCATTACTATTTTCTAGGTTCTACAAGTAATTTAGATAGGAGATAAGATGTTTTGTGCATATTGTGAGCCATTTGCTATGAATCTTTGCTAAAACAAACTTTGAATCAATTGTAATTTTGAAGTCTATGACATATGTCAATAATATCAAAACTTCTTATTTGCATCTAAATTACTTTTAGAACTTAGAAAATAGTCCAATTATTTAATTTATTTTTCAAGCGTGACCAACAACCTTAAATCAGAGTTGTATTCGAGTAGGGCAGAAAAAATATTCGGACATAAACGGCTGTAACTTTTGAGTGCGTAGACTTAGAAGTTTTATTTATATCGCGGCTTCAAGAGGTTACGGACTTGAGTATTTGACGTAAATTTCAACTCGATACGTCCACGCGTTCCTGAGAAAAGAGGGTTGACAGACGGACGGACAGACAGACGGACAACAAAGTAATTTATCATTTTGAGGTACGGAACCCTAAAAACTAGAAGAAAGGAATTCATAACATAATAGGTTTTAGCCTTGTTGAGACCCAGTTAAAATTGGCGGTTTTGTCACAAGTTTTGCGACAGAAATCTAACTTTTATTTCTTTAGGTATACAAAATAAGCTCATAGAGAAGTTAAATTTTACACTCAAATATTATTAAAATAGAAAATAAGGTGTTAATAAATTATTTTCAAGTATTAACACTTTGACTGCCACTGACGCACACGGTAAAGTACGACCTAGCACAGTGACGCGTTCCTCCTCCGGTCACATCGCTGAAGCTTGGCAGTGAACGCGTTAATAAAATACTTTAATTACAAAGAAAAGTACAATCAAATAATAGAAATAAATTAGGATTAGTATTTACAATTGAAACAATTGAGCTAACTGCAGACTGTTGCAAGCAATCTACAGGTAGCTCAACTGATCCATATCAATACCAGTCGTCGCTTCCCCAAGACGCTGGCTGCATTGCCTCGCTGCATAGCAATGCTGATGCGCTCCGCTAGAATTAATTGGTTTTCTTCACTTGATTTTTTTTGTCACAGTATTACGACAAGCACACATATAGTCATTTACACACAGATCAACATACATAGGTGACGCTGTGAATTGTCCACCATTATATATTAATTATTTAACTGGTTCCACCCCATCCTCTTACCTAACAGACTGCGTCAACTGGTTGATATACCCCACGAAGGCCACCGCTACTTTATTAGCGACGGGGTCGGCGGGGTCCACTCGGTCCCAGGCCACGCAGGCGCACCAGTGGGGCTCCACGCCGGCTTCGCTGCACGATCTGTTGCGAGGGATCTAGGGACAAATGTAGATTATGCACCGAGGGCATCAGGGATGTTCGCAGACGCGCACGTGGATGGGTTCCACGCAATCATGCGCATGCGAGTCGCATCCCTGGTAGGCCGAATGCGCCGCAGCTCCAACAGCCTGCTGGCCGCCGTGGCGCAGGACCTCCGCTCCAGTATCATGGGCCACTGGATGATGATACTGAAACCGGTGTCATCGCTGGTGGCTCAATGATCTGCCACAGTGACAGGCTTCATTTAATTTAATTTATTTGATTGTGTATTATTATTATGATTATTATATTTTAAATTTGTGTAATCGTGTATTTAAATGTGTTTTAATGTGTCTATGGATTTTGTAAGTCTGAAATAAATTATATTTATTATTTATTTATTATAAAGCAGTTTCTTACGTCACGGGCGTCATCCAATCCAGAGCGCAACTTAGGATTCTAGAATAACACTCGAGCGAAGCGAGGGATTTGGGCCGTGCCGGGCGAGGGAGTTTGGCTGTATGAAATTTGCACCACCCCAACTCTTCCCGCGAAGTCGTAAAGCGACTAAGGGATATCCATCGGGCGGCGGGCAGCAGCACCCCCTGCAGAACCATTCTACCACCAGACTGCAATCCCCAACCCGCATGCCCAGTGTGGGGATTATGGATATCACCCCCCATGAGATAAAAGCCTATTAGGCGCTTCTCAGGGGGAAACAGTGGACCATCATAGGCTGTTGAGGTTGAGGAAGCGAGGGAGTTATTAGAATTTGGACACCTAAAGGGATGGAGTCACGCCCAAGATAAACACAGCTTTATGCACGAGGAGAATACTCTACTTTCACACTTTCTGCGAGTAAATAGTAAATATTTGGTTACGTGTTTCGGGGCATTAGTTTTTTATTCCGCCTTCTGAACAGAGGTTAGTTCGATTTTCGAAGAAGATCTCGTTCTGTGCTGATGCATTTTGTATTGACGAAATTAGACAACAGAAAGCTCTCGCTCACTAGCTTAATCCATGCAGTAAGCCATTTTTTCACAGTGAAATGTATCTAAATATTACGCGCTTAAGCCAATATTCAAATACTTATTTTTGAGCTGTGCTTGTAGCGGTGCTGGACGTACTGCTCTATCCTTAAGTCGCTCTAGGTTATAAACTAATGTGTGCATCTTACCGGCTCAAAAAGAGTCATTCCCCGAGTCAAATCAGCTCCTTTTATCTTATAATTATTCCAATGTTTCTGCATGCCCATAGCGTCTAGAATAGTCGCGTATATATCGTGAGGTGTGGTTAGGAGTTCAGAGTTGTTTTTCAAGATGGCGGCTATTTCCGGTCGCTTATTCTTCAGCACTTCCGGCAGGCGGATCGCCATTAGTGGCATACGTTCTTCGAATTTGCCTTGAAGTGTTCTTCTAACGTTTGCGTATCTGTAATGGTAAGTAAATAAATAAATAAATAATCTGTAATGGTAAATAAATAAATAAGATTAGTAAGTCCTCATCTTGATAAATAGGCGAAATTTTGTGAAATTGTGTCTCTATTACCAAAGATTAAAATAACACAGAATAGATCAAGTATAAATTTGGCAAATATGCAAGAAGATATTTCCGCTAAGATAAAACACAAGAATCAAGAAAAATGTGCATACAATAATACAGGTTTACTTGTTTGAGTCGACCGAGATCCTTATGGAAGGTTTTAGTTACCATCATTAGTGACTGATTTGACTATGAAACACCATACCCCAAAGTAATAAATATATTTGACTTTAAAGAAAAAAAATGCCAATTTTATTGTCTTATTTATTTATTTTTTTGTGCATCTAGTTTTTTTTCTTTACTGTTTTTGTGAAGTAGATAACATTGACAGGATAGTCAAGCTGATTTCATGTTAATAATTAAATGTCAAAGTCAAAGTGTCAAAAATATCCCGATATATATTTTTTACAAAAATAAGTAACTCCTCCCATAATTAGGTCCTATAGTTTAAAAAATGGTGGTCACACTGATTTTTGTCGAAAATGAGAATTAACCCTATATAAAGTTTCTGTCCAATCCAAAAGATTGTATGAATGTATGGAAGTTTGTTCCTTTCTTCTTAACGCCATAAAACTATAAAATCTACCAACCTAGGTCCATGGTCCCCCATAACAATAAGCAATGTCCGCTCCAGCTTCCCAGATTCCTTGAGGGCCTTCAGGAAGTCTCTCGTGTCGGCGTCAGCTATGGCGATCATGTTGAAATCGTCGTGCGTTATGTCTGCTATGAATGTGAATGCAAAGTGTTTGCCGTCTAGCTCTAGGAACTGAAACAAAGCAATCAATTAGGTATGTTTAATCAATGTATACTTAAGTAACGTTTAGATAAAGAAGATTGAAAATGTCATGCTGTCTCGCTTAGATCATATTTGACTTTAGTAAATGTTGTGCATGCCTCATAGAAGCACACATTCTATACTAAGAAACTTAATGTGTATTGTTGACATTGCCTTATAAATAAATAAATATTTGTCAAATATTTTATTGTAAAGGTACGAACATACATAGTTTGTGTTAGAAGCACACCAACGTGTCGTATTTGTTCTTCCAACACAAACTAGGTTCGTAGTTAACCCGCTTACACTCACAATGAATTTGTCACATATGTTCTAAACGGGATAGCATGACATTTTTAATCACAATCTTTCTCTACACGACTTAATCACATCTTGCTTTCAAAGTCAATTAACAGACAGCCACTTTGCCGACATCAACCGTTAATTAAAATAACTATTGAGATACTCAATATATTTATTGTTTTCATCACATTGGTAGGTAGGAAATTATCTATAAGTATCACAATGTGATGATGTGATACCCGGTTAGGCATAACAACAAGTGGAAGGCAGACCGAGGTTCTTTTTGGTAAACATATGTAGGTACTACGGTGAGTAAATACCTACTTCAATTCAATTTAATTCTTGGTTAATGGCTCTGCGTCTGGTTGACACATTTGAAATACCTACTTGTTCAGTCTAAATAAATAAAATTTATAAAATCGGTAAATAAAAACTCGGTCTGGTCTGGCGAAGAGTGTCCATTCTATACGTTAGTATTATTATTAAGTACTATTCTCTGGCGCTAGGCACCAATGCGGGGTCAGCTTTAGATTTATGGTGACGATGGTGTGGCAATGTTCACCTGCTCAGTAATATTCATCATCAGCTTATACTGCAATGTATCACCAATGCAGTACTTCTGAGATTTGGACTGCCATTTCTTTCCTCTATTATGCTCCTCTAGATAGAAAGCCCTTAGATAATGGTCTGCTGGTTGTCGTTTGAACCCTTTGAATCGGTACTGGAAGGTTCCTATCCAGGGCATGTCTTCGAAGTACGCTGTCCGGTAGCTGGAATTTTACATTATTTATTTAATATCAATTATTTTAAAAATACCAGACTTGATGTTCACTTTTAGTCATAAGACCTATGAGAGAGACAATTAAATGCTGTATAAACCGACTCCGAATAAAAGGGGAGATACGTAATACTTTATTGTACCACACAAAGACAGATAACAATACAGAACAAAATGCTTAGAGTAGATGCTTAGAGTAGACGAAGTACAAAGGCGGCCCTATCGCTATGAGCGATCTCTTCCAGGCAAGCCTTGGCATGGTAGTTTTTACCATGCCAAGCTTGCCTGGAAGAGACAAGAAATAGACGGTGGCACTCGAAAAAAAGAAAACAATACTTACACTATCACACTAATATTATAAATGCGAAAGTTTGGATGGATAGATGGATGGATGTTTGTTACTTCTTCACGCCAAAACTACTGAACGGATCGGGCTGTAATTTTGCATACAGATAATTCTAGGCCTGGAATAAAACATAGGCTACTTTTTATCCTATAAATTAGTTCCCATGGGATAGAAATCACCTTTAAACGTTTATAGAAACAACGCGTGCGAAGCCGCGGGCATAAACTAGTATATAATAATACCAACATACGACCTACAGGAGATTCAAAGTTCAGCTGTATGGACCGATTTTGATGGTTTCTTTCACTAATGTTATGTGTACTCGTATGTTATGGGATGATGCTACAATGGTACCAAAAAAAATATTTCCGAGGGATTCGTTTTTGTGCCCCAAAACTTAAAAAAACAGTGTAAAATTAAGGAATTCGAAGTCAGTTTTAGTTTGTTCAAAACATCTGCATTATTTATTAATTTAATTTATCTGCTGCATATCATAGCTTGCCAGGAAGGACTATCAATAAAATTTTAAATACAACTCATAATGGGCTTTGCCAGTCCATCACGACATGTAAAACCAAGGTTTAATTCAAATTAAGGTATCTTATCTGTAACGTAACTTAGCTGCTGTCCTATTTCTTGATCGTACAATGGCATTTGATACTATCGCCCCGTCCTGTTATAGAATATTCTGAGCCTTGATTAGCTAGTGAAACGCGGAGGCAGAGTTACTCAGGGCAGTTTCATGGGTCCAATGTTATTCCTTAATTACATGAATGGCCTCTACAGTATAGAAACACTTACCCATCAGCTTTCAGCTTGTAAAATATAAAAGGCATGTCATCTAGGCTGCCTTTATGAGTTGATTTCTTCCTGACATCTGGTAGCTCGAGCTCAGTCTTCCCGGTCAGGATCGGGAATAGTGTAGCTGGTGTTCCGTCGCCTACTATGTTCATTCTGGGGAATTTAAATGTTATAATCATTATTATTAGCATTATTGTTTGCAACAGTCGGCAGTTAGCTCAATTGTTTCAATTGTAAATACTAGTATAATTTTCTTTGTGAATAAATGCCTTGTTAAAAAAAAAAAAAAAAAATTATTAGCTTTGAAACTATCGTGGTTTTATTAAAGTTTTTATTATATTATCTATATATATATAATATATTTTATTATATTATCTCTAGCTTTGAAACACTTAAGAAGGCTACGAACCTCTCCCAAATCTCAGCGGCCGGCCCATGCCGATTTGTTGTTGTTTCATGTCAAATGAAATGGGGCGCGTTATGAGTGAGAAAGCGCGTCTAACCATTAAAAGCAAAGCTATGGCTGTGTGTGTAGGGAGTGAAGCGTGTGCGTGTGCTCGGTGTCGCCACAGATTAGGAACTAATTAGTACGTAGTCGGTCGATGCAATAATTTACAATAGGTAGGTAATACAGAATAGGTAAGTATGCCTGTAGGCCTGTAGGCCTAGCACGGGGATTGTTGTCTAGGGTAGAAAGAATCACACTTCACACTAATATTATAAATGCGAAAGTTTGGATGGATGTATAGATGGATGGATGTTTGTTACCTCTTCACGCCAAAACTACTGAACGGATCGGGCTGAAATTTTGCATACAGATAATTCTAGGCCTGGAATAAAACGTAGGCTACTTTTTATCCCATAAATCAGTTTCCGTGGGATAGAAATCACCTTTGAACGTTTCCATAGAAACAACGCGTGCGAAGCCGCGGGCAGAAGCTAGTAGACAATAATGACATCGCATCGTCATACATTGCGTAAATTATTGAAGTTGAAGGAATGAATTTCAAACAATTTACCTAGGTACGCATTCGATGACAAAGTGAAATGTATACTGTGAAGTGACGTAAACTCTAATTCAGAAACTTAGATATTTTATGAAAACAATGGTGATACCATATCAAAAAAAATGTTTCGAAATAGAAGTTCATAGAAGATTACTCATTTTTTCTAAATAGGTACTTATGTTAAATTACGTAGGGTTTATTTTCTAATCCATGTCCATAGAATAGAAAATAACAATGGTTTTGTGCTACATATTATATTTTATTTCATTTGTTTAACAAAGTTATAAAATGATGAAGAAATATTAGTAGAAAATATTTTATGACACTGGTATTATCGGAGTAAAATGGGCGTAAATCACAGAAGTTCGAAACAATTTTCGTATTTTGACATTAGACTCCATTTTACCTATTTCGTGTTGACAGACGGCAAAGTGTAGCACAAGTAAACAACCAACAGAGAATAGCCGACGACGCCCGACCGACTACGTACGAGTACGACACGGCTCGTCGCATCGTCGTCGTGTCGGCCATTTGGCGGCGTTCGCCCTAATTCGGAATTTCATCCCCCCTGCGTCTCATCGCCCCCCGCGTGTGAGCAAGCGGTTGCAGAAATTAGAAGGAATTTCACCATTTTTAATATTTTTTCGTACTTTCCGATTCATTTTGAATAAACGACTGATTTCAGAAATATTTTTGATTCCTTCTAATGTTGAATATATTTAGGATGTTTGCAGCGCGACAGATTTTCGAATAAAGGTGTCTATCATGCATAAAAAATAACTTGAAAATGCCTCGATTTGTTGCTCAAAATATGTCAAATTAGTTTCGCTCTCATTTAAAGATTATAATGTTTTTTGAAAGACTAAAACGGTACAAACATAGCTATTTCTTATCAGGTTATGCATACAAAATTTCATTTAAGCCGGGCATGTAGTTTCCAAATGAATCGAAAAGTACGTTTGTATGGGGGCTAAGGTATCCGCACCGTTCTTAAGTCATTATTGATAAAAAAAATTATAATGTGTGTTGTTTTCAATTTCCCTATATTTCGGAATCGTGCCGTTATTAATGATTGTAATACAGTCATAAATAAAGTCACGTATAACTTTTGAGACTAGAACTTTTGAGTTGTCTGTTTTTCTATTTTCCATATTTTTAAGTGCTCATTGTATTATTAAGAGATTAAATAAGTTTTAAGGTTTCTTTAGATGGTATCGGTATACTCCGGAACTCCTAGTCCGCTTTAAAAAAAACAGTGGCTGAGTGGCTGGTAGTTGGAAGGTAGCTACATGCGATGTGACATAATTACGTTTATCTAGATACCACGAGAAAAAGCCGTGGGCAGATACTAATAGGAAATAAAGTAGATACTATTGAATTATCCTCACATCAATATTTTAAAACTACAATAATAGTTATTTGTTCAACGAGTGGGTAAAAATATTTTTTGTTAAACGTGCCAATATTAAATACCGAGCTAGGGAAGTAGGTAGTCTAATATTATTTATTATACATGTCATAGAAAATACCCAGAGCACCTAGAACAAATATTTGCACATCGTACAAACATTTGTGCAAAGGCTTATGTACGTTATACATACATTCTAACAGGGCAAGTTAAATAAAAGCTAGGAACATACCCATTCAACACAGTAGCCTCCAGTACATTATTTAGGTATTCCCAACTCTTCGGCATGCGCCGTATAAAGCCGTTCCTAGCAGTGGAGTCGAAGCCGAATATCAGAACATCTATGGAATCTTCCCTTCCAGGCGGCGGTTTCACTCTCTCTACTTCTTTCCGGAACCCTGTTGCGTAACCCATCCATTTCTTCGGTAGTAATCTGGAAATAGTGCAAAAAGTCAGGGCTGTTTGGATTCGAACTCGTGGCATATGATCATGGTTTTTCATACTTTAATATCAAACCAAATTAACATAATTATGATCATGATCATAATTCCGAAATTCGGCTTCCGAAATTCGGTATTTCATACTAAGCCGAATTTCGGCCACGGCGCTGGCGGCTGCGGACATGTATAGTGCTAAGTTTGCGCAAACACAGGCGGCTGTCCCAAACCAAAACCTAGTATAAGCCTATTTTTCACAATGGCTCTTACTAGGCTTTGGTTTGGGACAGCCACAGGGGCACTCTCCGTTCCCTCACTCTCATAATGGGACGGCATACGGACACGACTGGAGAGGTCAGGCGCAGGACCAACGGCCTCAGAAAGCACGTTAACACTTTCACGGCCCACGACGCACTTGCCCACCTTCAGCTCCGTGTAGCCCAAGGCGCGCTGGACAGTGGATACGACAGTTTCACAGTCCACAGCCCATATATGGGCTGCAGGCTGATAGCGTCATGAGGCCACAGCCCGGATATGGGTTGTTTGTCTACCGAGTTTTAACGAGTCGTATCTATGTTATAGGACTCAGAGGGATGTCTTAAATTAAACGTGGACTTGGTAGAATAGATTCTAAGCTAAAAAAATATATTTTTTAATATTTTTATATTTGTTATAATCATCATCATCATCATCAGCCTATATTAGTCCACTGCTGGACATAGGCCATCCCCTAATGATACCTTTTGTTATAATACTCTATTATAATGGATCAATATCTACCGGACTTGGGAGGAACTTTATACTCTCGATGCTGGACTGTGAACCTGTTAAGAGTAATACAGGGTGCCACGAAACATGTGTACTAAGCCGAAAGGGTTGATTCTGGACCCTGAGGGGATCCACTTGTGTTCTACGATTTTTTGAATTAAATTTTTTTTATTACTTTCAGGAAAAATATTAGCCCTTTTTCTATACTAATATTATAAAGAGGAAAGGTTTGATTTTTTGTTTGTTTGTTTGTTTGTATGAATTGAATAGGCTCCGAAACTACTGGACCGATTTGAAAAATTCTTTCACCGTTAGGAAGCTTACTTTTCAGGGAGTGACATAGGCTATATTTTATCCCGGAATTCCCACGGGAACGGGAACTACGCGGGTGAAACCGCGAGGCGATCGTCTAGTAATATTATAAAGAGGAAAGATTTGTTGTTTGTATTGAACAGCCTGCGAAACTACTTTACCGATTTGACAAATTCTTTCACCGTTAGGAAGCTTACTTTTCAGGGAGTGACATAGGCTATATTTTATCCCGGATTCCCACGGGAACGGGAACTACGCGGGTGAAACCGCGAGGCGATCGTCTAGTTCTTCATATTCGTGTTCTTTTACGTGTATTCTTACATTATTATTATTGTTTCGAAATTTCAAAGGAATAGTGTTAATCCTTTTCTTGGAAAAATTTCATGAGAAAACACTGATTTTGCTAAAACAACAAGCATAAAACATTAGTGAAATATTTCATAATCTATATATATAAAAATGAAACCCGTTTTCCGTTGTCACGGCATCACGCGTGAACGGCTGGACCGATTTCGCTAATTCTTTCTTTGTTGTGTTTGTTATTGTCAGGAGAAGGTTCTTATGAAAGAAAAAATTAAGAAAGTTGGAAACATAAATTTCCACGGGGGCGAAGCCGCGGGGCGCAGCTAGTGATAAATAAATCAAGAGTGCGTTCAAAATAACACGGATAGAAAGATATGTATATATTTTATAAATTATAAAAAATATTCGAAATTTAAAAAATCGTTATTCATAAGGTGGTTCAGAATCACCTCATTCCGGTTTAGTACAAGTACTAAACATGTAAGTTTACATATTACGTGGTATTGAAATTGATGATGGTAATTTATCTCGGGATATAGAGTGCAAGCCGCGGGCTGTAGCTGTTTTTAATACTTTAATACCACGCTCTTGTTTGGGATAACTACCAATTCTTGTTTTAATAAAATCGATTCATGTTTCATCTCATATAGATATTTGTAAATTTTGTATATTATCATCTGCAATGGAATGTTGTAAGCAATAAATCAAAATCAGAATAAATAAATATGGATGGATCTCGTTAGATCGATTGACTAGATCCATGATGGATCTATTGAGATTTGTAATTCTCATAGATCCAGTTTTGATGATGTGGATCTATCGATAACTTAACGTTATGTTAGAAATGACAGCAAGTGTCAAAAATGACAGCCTAATGAAAATAACAGAATACGTTAAAAATGATAAAATATAACATAATAATGATTCGACGACCTCTCCGGGATGTTGCGGGTTCGATTCTCGCCTCGGGAAGTTGGTACGATCTGTAGATCTCTGTTCCGAGAGGAACGTTCAGCAGAATACGCTAATGAGTTATATGACCATCAAATTTGATATTTTCTTTATGACGCTATTTGAAACCAAAATAATTTCTTTTATTTAAGGCGCTACCCCGGCCCAAATCAGCGCCGCCACCTATTTTATCTTATTATTCTGATTTTTGAAAATTCCTTCGTTGAACAGAATAATAAGATAAAATAGGCGGTAGCGCTGATTTGAGTCGGGGTAGCGCTTTAATGTAATTTTACCGCATTGCCTGCCTTTAGGGAAAATTCACACGTACCACCATCGCAGCGACAAAAAGTGGTTAAGCCAAGGCGCTACCCCGACCCAAATCAGCGCCACCGCCTATTTTACCTTAGTATTCCGTTAAACGAAGGAAATTCAAAAAACCGATTGGCCAGTTTGTGCTTCCTATCATAAGCTTTTTTTTAATGCCTCTATAAATGTTTTTGTTTGTATAGTGTAGGAAGAGATGCGAAGTTGCTCATTTTTCCCACCATGGTGGCCAAAAAGAGCAACTTCGCATCTCTGCATAAAGTATACAAAGTCAAACTTTTACAGGGGCATTAAAAAAAAGCTTATGATAGGAAGCACAAACTGGCCAATCGATTTTCTAAAATTCCTTCGTTTAACAGAATAATAAGGTAAAATAGGTGGTGGCGCTGATTTGAGTCGGGGTAGCGCCTTAATCTAAATAGTTATATACTCACTCGCCATAAAACAGCCCAACGCATCTAACCTTCACATGGTCGCTCTTCATCAAAGTGTAAACACCGTCACCTTTGACCGTAGTCGCCGGACCGATTGTGTACTTATTATCACTTGCGTATAGAATATCCCTGTAGGTACAATCTATGAATTTAAACTCTCTTAGTATTGTTTTATTGACTCTGCACTCGGATAGCTGTAAAATAAAGAAAGAAAGAAAGAAGAAAGAAAATTAATTTATTAGTTCACTAGAAAGCTTGCAACTATTACAATACTTAAACTTACATAAGAATATTACAATAACAATAATAAAATAATAGTACATATGAGGCATTCCGCGTAGCGCACCCAGATGAATCGCACCCAGCTGAACCGCACCTAAGTACTTCCACATAGCGCACCCGTTTTGGTGCGATTCATTCAGTAGGTATAAATGTTAAGTTTTTATTCCTCGTAGCGCACCCATGACAATGTAGGGTCTAGTGATGGGGTTGTTTTAATTAGTAACCTATAGGTGGAAATTTATAGTTAATCAATCACTGATGAAACGTAATCCAGTAACATTTTGAGTAATGTGAATATTTTATTTATTAATTTTATGTTATTTGTAAAAGAGACAGTACTTATTTTAAAACTAAATAAAGAAATAATTGTAAATATGTTAAGACTAAATTACAAGAAAAACAGAAATATAATAACAGCACCTACTTGTATATAAAAAAGAGAACAATCAAATACGATTAAGTTTATACTACTACTATGTACCTAACCACTTGACTTGTAAAACTATATTTTTACCAATAAATGAACCATTGAACCATATATTTTGGGAGAGTAATCGAATTGCTGAGGCACCGATTCAAACCAACGAAAGTGTAAGTAGGTACTACCTATATACATTTTAATGCATACCTAACTACCTAATTCAGCGTTATCGACTAGCTAAGTTTATAAAGGATTAATGTGGGAAGCGCTGGCTCATGCATGGCGACTACAGCGCACACCGGCTTAGTGCAGATTTGAGTGCATTTTACGAGTCCATCCGAGTACAGCCGAATTCACGCGACCCTTGTTTACGTCGCACGGCACTCGTAGTTTGTTTAGTTTAAGTTTTTTAAACTGACCACCGGTCGTTACGTGATGGTCTCTAATGTCTTGTCTAAATTGTCTTCGTGTTTGTCAATGTGAAATATTATTCAGTTGTGCTTTGCGTGTGGTTTAATTACATGTGTTTTGTGACTAATTAGATATGGAACCGACGTCGACGACATCAACTGTACCTGCCAAAAAATCTTTGAACTATATTACAAGCAGGAAAGGAAAGCAAAATATAGTTTTTGATAATAGACAATATAGAAAATCTAAACAATATAAAGGAGGAGGCACATTATGGCGGTGCTCTGACAAAACTTGTCACGGATGCTTAACTCTGAACAGCCGTGAAGAAGTGATTAAAGTCACAGAACATAGCTGTCCTTTAGACAGTTCTCAGTTACAACTAAAGCAAGTTATGGATGACCTCAACATAAAAGTTATAACTTCAAATGAGCCAATACCTACCTTATATAAGTCAAAGGTGGATGAAGTCCTTGACAAGGGACTTGATATGGTAGTTAACTTACCAAATTTTAATGAAATAAAAACGGGCCTCTACAACAGAAGAAACAGATCTCACGGAGTAGAGCGTCTATTCCCAAAAACTCCGAAGGATGTCCAAGTAAGTTTCTTTAATTACTCGTACTCGTTGGTTGCATACTAATACAATAATACATCGCACACATTCCCAGCTAGTTGTTATTTTCACACAGGATAGTAGTTATTAGCTTCAGTTTGATCATATTCTAACTGTCCACACCACAAGGTTTAATAACATAATTGAAGGTTAGGTTTAATAACATAATTGAAATCGGGGAATGTCTGAAAATTGAGTTACCAATTAGGTACTTATTTTTAAACCCGACCACTTTAATGTGTCTTTGAATCTAAAATATAATTTTCCAGATCCCTAAGAAATTTCAAGATTTCCTGCTAGCCGATTTGAATGACGGCAAAAGTAGAATACTTCTGTTCGCTACAAAAAAAAGTAGAGGAGAACTTGGTAGGACCAGACATTTGTACTGCGACGGAACATTCAAGTGCGCACCAAAGCCTTTCCGTCAAATCTACAGCATACACGGGGAAATTGATGGTATTGTTAAGCCGCTAGCTTATGCTTTGCTTGTTGATAAGAAAAAGTCAACGTATAAGAAATTATTTAAATTACTCAAAACCACAATACCTGACCTCCACGTAGATATATTTACAAGCGATTTTGAAGAAGCCGCGGTCCGAGGGATAATGTCTGTTTTTCCCGATGTAACAGTAAAAGGTTGTTATTTTCATTATAGGCAGGCACTTAAAAGAAAATCAAAAGCATTGGAACTTAATAAAAACAGTGTTTTTAGAAAACATGTAGCACTGTGCGCCGTGCTGCCTCATCTGCCAGTAGAAGACTTGGAAGATGCATGGCTTTACATTATGGGTGAATGTCCACAAGACGATATCGTAACGAAGTTTAACGATTATATGGTTAACCAGTGGATCAATCACGAGCTATGGTCAGATAAATTTTCTACCTATGGCGAAATCCATAAGACGAATAATCATGTGGAATCTCACTACTCAGAACTGGGCAAATTGATATACAAGAATAAACTGATAAATTTAGTCAAGCTTTTGGGATATTTTGAAAAGAACTGCAACAACTTTTCTGCTATTCGCATAAAAATGCCAACATCTCAAAACCAAAAAAAAAGCTAAAACGAGGAATGAATTAATAAATGCAATATTACAAGAATACAAAAATGGCCAAATATCTCTAGGGCATTGCCTAGAGAAACTTCGATTTTAATAAGACCGGAAGTATAAATGTTACTATGTACAACATTATCTAGTTTTCATTAAAAAAACGTCGTGTTTTTTATACTAGTATAAAAAACACGACGTTTTTTTAATGAAAACTACTTTTTATAGTACCTACCTACCTACCTTACCTACCTCGAGTACTTAGGTACTCGAGGTAGGTACTATAAAAAGTAAATTATCATTAACAATGGAACTGATGTGATTATCTAAATTTAAGTACAACTAGACTAAGGGATATTATATTATAAGCAACGTGAGACTTCTGAATTTTTGTATCTTCCATTGAACGATATTTACAGGTCGTTTCAAAAGTAATGTTTGTTTTTTTACAGGTATCTACATAATTTTATTACTATAAGCACCTGAAGAAAAACAAACAATACTGTTAAATTGTATAATTTGATGATTATTTTCATTTGATTACTAATTTTAAAATCATGTCAGGCTTAGATTAGGATAATATACTTGTAAGACTGATTGTTAAAAACTAAATAAAAATATTTATTGTAATTTTATATTTATTGTAAGGATTAAAAACCCAAACTAAACAAAGTTAAATAAAAGTGAATAGTAAAACAAGAACTCAAAATGAAACATTTGTGATTTTAGATATATAAGTAGGAGTAAGTAGATATAAATATTATATTATATAAGTCATATAAATATTTAAACATGATAAATCTGATTGTGAAATCATAAATCTAATACCTACTATATTTAAGTGTTAAGTGTGTTCTAGTTTTCTGTAAGACTGATTTCCTAAATATGTAATCAACGTTTCGTAAGTATCTGATGATATCAGATACCTACTCGTATTGTATTTTATGTGCATCCAATCATTCAAACAAAAATAAACATTTTAAATTATTATTATATTACTTTTAATTACCTAAATCCTAATTTTATTTATTTACATACTGGGTAAATTTAAGTTGAAAGCCAACTATAAATTTCCACCTATAGGTTACTAATTAGATGAAAACAACCCCATCACTAGACCTTACATTGTCATTGGTGCACAACGAGGAATAAAAACTTAACATGTTACTGAATTACGTTTCAGTTTCATCGGTGATTGATTAACTATAAATTTCCACCTATAGGTTACTAATTAGATGAAAACAACCCCATCACTAGACCCTACATTGTCATGGGTGCGCTACGAGGAATAAAAACTGAACATTTATACCTACTGAATGAATCGCACCAAAACGGGTGCGCTATGTGGAAGTACTTAGGTGCGGTTCAGCTGGGTGCGATTCATCTGGGTGCGCTACGAGGAATGCCTCGTACATATCAGTAGCAAGCAATGCAGCGAACCAAAAGGTCCTATCTCAGCATAATGTTGCTCCACAAGAAGTAGAGTAACGCTGGTTTTCTGACAGGACCTTTGGCTCGTGTCAACACGGGTGGCAGACCACAGACAAAAAATAACACTACACTACTAAAAATACAAAAAAGTTACTTGTCTAACAATGATATGAAATGTATGAATAAACTATTTGCCTGTTCAACACGGGACCCCCATCTCAACACAGAACTATTAAACAAGTCCACACATACAGACTGTGATTTCTTTCGTCCAGATAATAAGAGTAACATTATTTGTAAAATATTAAGCCGGTTGTTATGAGCCGTAATGTAACCATTCGCAGCGAGCATGATACGTTACTTCGTGTGCTAAATTTCGTCCCGTTGCTCGTTGCTCGCGCCTTCTTTCCCCGTACTGACTGCACGAACACTCGCTGTGTAACACGGTACATTACCCCGTAACACCCGTCCGTACCGGGGTTTAGACTTAAGGGGCGAACCTAGCGGGTTAGGTTGTCAAACTAGGCCTATCTCGGTACTCACGGGATCCCCGTAGTAAAAAATAGAATTACATAAAATTCAACATTTTTTCTTCGGTTCCTTAGTTGGAAAACAAGTTTGCGAAAAAAATTACGATAGAAAAATCATGAAACTGCATTGTTTTGCACCTAATTTGGTCGAGCTCTCAGGAACGCTGCGGTCTATAGAAAAGATTTTTGTTCTGATTCGTAAGTTATTACTAACTAGCTTCTGCCCGTGGCTTCGCACGCGTTGTTTCTATGGAAACGTTCAAAGGTAGTTTCTATGACTGATAAAAATGGTAACTGATTTTATTCCAGGCCTAAAATTACCTGTATGCAATATTTCAGCCCGATCTGTTCAGCAGTTTTGGCGTGAAGAGGCAACAAACATCCATCCACCCATCCAAACTTTAACATTTATAATAATAGCTTCTGCCCGCGGCTTCGCTCGCGTTATTTCTACGGAAACGTTCAAAGGTAATTTCTATCCCATGGGAACTGATTTATGGGATAAAAAGTAGTCTATGTTTGATTCCAGGCATAGACCTACACCGGTGCAAAATTTCAGCTCAATCTGTTCAGTAGTTTTAGCGTGAAGACGTAACAAACATCCATCCATCTATACATCCATCCAAACTTTAGCATTTATAATATTAGAGTGATGTGATTAGTGTGATTAACTTACATAGCATTTCACCCAGTCCTCCCCACTACACTGTATAGAAGGCACTGGTTTGTCAAACTGTGTAACTTCTTTACTAAATGGGTCCAATTGCGGAAATTCACATCCTGTTCCTTTGTCCTCCTTTAGAGCTTCTTCTAGTTTCGTTTCTATGTACCTGTCATCATTGATTTAAAGTTTAGTAATTTGTGTTTTTTATTTTGTGGCCGATCTGCTGAATTCGTTAATTCCCCTTTTACTTATTATAATTCTTAATGTGGTACCTAGGTAGGTCACGCGTGAAAAAAAATCTGCATTTTACAAATTTCTAGGTTCTACAAGTAATTTAGATAGCAGATGAGAAACTTTTCTATTTTATTTAAATTCGTGTGTGTGTAATATGGATTATTTAATTATCTGAAATAAATGAAATACAATACAATTTTCGTACATTGTAAGCCATTTTCTATGAATCTTTGGAACTCAAGATATCGTCTAAATCAGCGGAGCTGCCAGCTTGACGTCAAGAAAGCAGCCACAGTGAAAGACCTAAATATCTCCTAAAGTAATAGGGCACTATTTATTTTACTTAGGGCATCGGGAGGCATTTCATGCACATTTATTGGCATAGTCGAAACCACCAAATTCCATGGCGGGGCTGCTAACTTGACGGACATTGTTGATTTTAGTAATACTTAAATATCTTAATATCAATAGACTCCAAAACGAAAATTGATTCAGAGTTTGTTTTAGCGAATGACTAACAATGTGCGCAAAAAGTATTTTAGGTAAGGTACCCAAAATATACAGGGTGTTTGGTGGAACGATGTATGGATTGAAGGAACTGACCAAGGGTATGATACCCATGTGATCATTTTAAACCAGATATGCTATTATGAAAAGTGGTATGGTTTTCAAGTTAGTATCAAAAGTTGTTTTTTTTTTAGTACGAGATTTTAAAAAAAGGCTTACTATAAAATATCAGATTATCTAGAGGATAAAAAAGCTTGGGACGGGTTTTGCTCCAACTCGAAAAATAACAAATAACAGGCTAAAGGTTTCTTCGTCGCTTCTTTACTTTAGTCTACATATCGAAGCGACAGAAATAAAAATATCACTTTATTTCCGTGTCAGTGTTTACTTTTATATTTTGACCTTCTCTAAGTGTATAATTGTTGTATTTATGGAAATAAAGAGTTTTTGATTTTTGATTTTATTTAAAAATAGACTGAAGAATGTACGCTGCGTACATTTATTGTTTGATTTTATCTGTGTGACATTTACTACTCTAATCTATGGATCTTTGTGTGCCTGAATTAATTTGAATTTGCGAACATTGGGAGTAATTTGTTAGGATACAAGATAGAACAGTCGTAAAACTACAAAACTGCAAGTTTACTTGTAGAACGCAGAAATTACTAAAAAACTGGATTTCGCGCCGCTAGCATCACATTCCACCTTAAGGCACGTTTCCATTATGTCGTAACGATAATTTATCGTTGGACGACTATCGTCTCTAGCTGTTACTTACCAAATTACCTTGACAATCTGTGACCATGAGAAAAAAAGTATCAGACTCATACTCATTTTAATTAGTTTTTAATTAAACTTAAATTTAATTAGAGTTAAGGTATTTATGAGCTATGATTGTAAGATTGGTGTGGCGAGTAGCACTGCACTTATCACCCGGCACCGCTGAAAACCAGCGCTGCTATGGCCCTTATGCCATAGCAGCACTAAGCTGAGCTGGTGACCATTTTGTGTTGAATTAAGTTAAATTTATAATATTTAAATTAATTTAATTTATAATAATTTCATTAGCTATAAGTAATTTCATTATGTCACAAATAAATCTTCTATTCTATTCATTTATTCGCCGTAGAAGCACAAGGCACACTTGGAAATGTCAGTTTAAATATACATGGGTTACAATATGTGGCATAATTTATAATTCAAGGCCATAAAACAGACAAGACAGAAAATAACTAAGGAATATCGTCACGACGAAAAAAGTGTCGTGGCGACAGTTTATCGTGTCGTCCTATACGTCCGACATAATGGGAACGCGCCCTTATTTGACAGATTTATTTATGTAACGGATTTATGATCATGACTAATTCAGAATAATTTTATAATAGAAGCCACTTACTCCGAATCGGTTGGTTACGCAGATCCGACACACAGGTATGATTTATTTATACATAATTATTACAATGATATATTAGGATAAAACAATATTTAGTTACAATTCCGCGCAAAACCCTGATCAAATAAAATAAAAAATAATGCTGGACAATTCACACAGCATCATCTAGCCCCAAGCTAAGCAGAGCTTGTGTTATGGGTACTAGATAACTGATATATTTATTGCTTTACGACTGATATATTTTTTATTATTTTATAGAAAATACCCAGAACACCCGGAACAAATATTTGCAGATCATACAAACATTTGTCCTAAGGCGGGAATCGAACTCGCAACCTCCTACGTCGCAGACGTCTACTGTTACTTAATATTGTTTTATCCTAATATTATGCAATGGATTTCCGCAAAGTAACGCCTGAATCTATTATTGATCATTAATAACATAAACACTAGCCAAACTCGATGTAAAATGTTTGTAAACAAAAACCGGCACAAAAACTAAAACTCACTTGCTTGACGTCGAGTTTCAGATATAATTGTAAATAAATAAATAATGCTGGACAATTCACACAGCATTATCTAGCCCCAAGGTAAGCAGAGCTTGTGTTATGGGTACTAGATAACTCTGATAAGTATACATAATAATATACGAGTACATAGATAGATACTTTTTTATTATACATAGAAAACGACCAGAACACCCTGAACAAATATCTGCAGATCGTACAAATATTTGTCCCGAGGCGGGAATCGAACCCGCAACCTCCTGCGTCGCAGGCGGACCTTCGCCCACCGCGCCACAGAGGTCGTCACTCACGTAAGCAATCAATACGTAAGCAATATTTATTGTAGCAAGAACCACAAATCGACAAGTAATGTAAATTCCATATGAAAAGACGCGACAACAGAGTGAATTTTAGGTTAAATATGGCGGTTTGTTTACAAACATTCTACATAGAGTTTGGCACACGAGCCCTCGATATGTAGTTATGGAAATGATTATTTACCCCATTACTTTTTATGTTAATGATAATGACAATGGTACAATCTTGTACTATATGACTCACGAAATAATTTATTTCTCAGAAAATGTGACCAACTGTGACAAAGGGTGGTCAAACAATGATAAAATGGACCACCCCTTATGTATTCTGGCAAAAAGATGATTGACTGATCGGTTAGTGATGGCAATTCTATTTTATTTTGAATTTGTATGGTGCCTATTATGTAGATAGGGTAAAGTAGGGATCGACGCCTAGACACATACAATTTAGTACTACAGTATAGTACTATAGTACTAGACACATACAGTACAGTAGTGCACTAGTGATACAAAATGATGGGCTAACTATTCATCTTAAAGTGGTTGCGCGTGACAAAGATACGGGTTTTTATGATTTTTATTTGAGATAAAATGTATTTTAAAGAATTAAACAATTTTTGACAATTCGCACAGCATTATCTAGCACCAAATTAACTGATATAGGTACTATACTTAATGCAATACACTACATAGAATTTTTTTTTTATTATACATAGAAAAAATCCAGAGTACCCGAAACATATATCTGCAGATTGTAAAAACATTTGTCCCGAGGCGTGAATGTCACGCATGTAAGTCATTTGCTAGAACACCCAAACCACAAATAACTAAATAATAATGAGCCATTTCTTTTTTTCACGCGTGACACCTTATTTTTCATGCCAAATAATATTTAGCCTATCAAAACTTGATAGCGATTTTCAGAAGTTATGTTTTTTGGCAGTGGGTATCTCTCCTGGGGCGTCTATCCGGACTTTACCCTAATTTGATAGTTTATATTATTAAAATAGGTATGTACTGTTAGTTTTAATATATTTTGATTATTCAATTCCAGTTTCAATAAGTGTAACTAGGTTCTTAAGTAAAATAGACTATAGTTGCCATTATTAATAGTTAGGTGCAAATGTCAAGCAAACAAAAACATGCAAATAATTCTACAAACCAAACAACTTACTGAATTATATTGTCTCTGAAATAACAAACAACATTAATAATATTCATATAAATAATCATTCAACATGCCAAAGCATAAAATAATACATTATCTATATTCCTACTAATATTACAAAGCCGAAAGTTTGTGAAATGTGAAATTTTTGTTACCTAGGATCTCCAAATCTACTGAACAGATCAAGATGAAATTCGGCATACATTTAGAACGTAGCCTAACTTACAATAGGCTACTTATTATACCGAAAATACACGTTCGAAGCCGCGGGCAGAAGCTAGTAATATTATAAAAGCAAAAGTAATTCTGTCTGTTATCTTTTCACGTCTAAATGGCTGAACGAATCTAAATGAAATTTTGCAGGGAAGTAGACGGTATGCCGGGGAGTAACATAGGCTACTTGACAAACGCGTGCGAAGCCGCGGGCAGAAGCTAGTGGTAATATATTTAAGAAATAATAAGAGCGACGATACGGGCTAAATAAAATGATACAATAAATAATTAATAATTATTTATTCACACAAGTACAGTGGCGGTCAGAAGTGGTGACCTAGATTCTTGCAGCCATTCGTGGCGCTTACGACCTTTTTCAAAATTATTATTATTTGGGTTGGGTGGTTCAAACTTCAAACCCAAAGTACCACTTTCCTACACACTCGTAATTACCATAATTTTGAGGCTTATTTTATTATTTATTTCATTAGGAAATAAAACAGCAAAAATAAATAACAATTTTTTTTTACACTATTATGAATTATGTATTAAAACAATTTGTCATAAGTATTCTATAATATTTCGCTTATGCATACCGTGTAGAATACAGTTATAATGTTGGGCTGAAATTTGGACTAAGATGAAATTTACTATTTTAAATCGTAGTAACCTTCAAGCGATTATGATCTTTAAGGTCTCCAATTATGACCGCTACTGTACGTGTACTTTCAGCTTTGTACTTTATAATTACTTAAGTTCCCCTAATCATTGATAGTAAATAAATAAGATTTAATACTTCCATATTTAAAAAGTCAGGTTTAGTTAAATTAAGTCAAATGGGGTGAAAATTCCTCGAGTCAATGGGGTGGATGGGATGTTTTTCCCAACCACCCCATTAATGGGGAAGTCAATGGTGTGGTTGGGAATATATCTTGTATTTAAGTGTTTTTTGCATAAACTCAAGCCCGATAAAATAATATACTTGCCAGGTATGGCATTCCGAGACACATCAGCCGCAGGGGTGACACAAGCCTACGTCATCGACGCCATTGACGAATGACAAGACTTATCAGTTTTTTGGTGTTACCAGTTGCGTAAAATCGTAACTCACCGAGCTCCTTATTACACACATCACATATCACATTTGTACAGCAAATGTGATGTGATGCAACTATGGTTTTGTATTAGGGCGTACACCCGACCCAAATCAGCGATCAATATTATTATAATACCTATCATATTAAGCTTATTTTAATGCCTCTGCGAATGTTTTATTTTGTATAGTATAGACAGAGATGCGAAGTTGCTCTTTTTGGCCATGATGGTGAGCGAAAAGAGTAACTTCGCATCTCTGAGGCATTAAAAATAAGCTTATGATAGGTATCACAAACTGGGATTTCGAATTTTGAAATTCCTTCGTTTAACATAATAATAAGTTAATTTGATAGTCAATGATTTATCAAATTATGTCGTGTTTTGACTGTTCTTACAAAAAAAACGAACGATGGTATTTTTTTGCAATTTGTTTCCCAATGTTCTGTTGCAATTTGTGGCAGTTGCCACTTTGGGACAATGACGTAAGCAAGTGTCACTCCTGGATTGCCGGACCTGGTTTTTTTTGATCATGGTCAAGCCATTTCTTACCTGGATTTAATATCCGGTGTCTCATCCTCCCTGTCTATGGTTAGGTTAGTGTAAACGTCTACTGAAGCAAGCGTGGTCAAACTAAAATCCAATACCAAAGCGCTTATGGATCACATCTACGAGCGAGTATTTTTAGGATAGGGAAAAGAGCTGTCCCGTTCGTCCCACTGGTATAGGTAAATTTTTAAAGCTAGCGCGATTGTCTTTTGATTGTCATACAATTAACCACACAGACATCACAATTCTTTCGATACTGGAGGCCTTCTCTAGTCCATTAAACTGTAGCTCTAGTAAACGCTCTAGTAAACTCTCGTTTACTTACGAAAAGGCCGTTTTTGGACGAATTTTATGACTCTCTTTTTAATACATTTTTACATATTGTAAGAACCAAAATTTCAGTGTCAAGTAGGATGGAAAATATAATAACATCATTGCAAAGAGAAAAAGCAGCTCAATCTCGTACGCTAAATTCCCGTTTTCGTTCGATTGGAGTACAGACATAACAAAACAAAATTTCGTCATGAAAATAGGCCTCCAGTATAAGAAAAACAATAGATGATCGCGCAAGGTTTCAGTCATTTACCTATGGTGGGACGAACCACGAATGGTATTTGAAAAGAAATCCGTCCGTTGTTTTGTTGGACAAAAGAGACAGTTTTAGGCCCGGATTCCACCAAAGCGAAGACAAGACAAGAGGAGAAGAGATATCTTTTAAACCACCAATAGAACGTCCCAAACAATTCAGTGGATACCATCGTGCGGATATGTATCATATTTGTATGGCGCGATCAAAGCGGA
Organism: Eupithecia subfuscata; assembly: GCA_963564075.1. NCBI lineage: Eukaryota > Metazoa > Arthropoda > Insecta > Lepidoptera > Geometridae > Eupithecia > Eupithecia subfuscata. The sequence goes on from OY751123.1 coordinate 1,255,392, forward strand.
GATGTGAGCTGTAACTCGCCGAGATTGAGCTGGGCGGCGGCGGTACGGAGCGGAGATGTGAAGTGTGCCTCGCAAGCTGGCGACGGCACGCAGCGGAGACGAGAAGAGATGTGAGCGGTGTGAATTCATCTCAACAAACATCCGCACGCAGCTCATTTCCGCTCTAGCCAGCACACATCTCCACTCCAGTCTAGCCAGGAGGGCGACCACAATGTGGTAAGGCACGGCATTACGGCTCAAACGTTAGCAGTTGAAACGTTCACAGGCCGGCATCGGACAATCCGCTCTGGCCCCATCAAATGGCTTGACATAAAAGTTCCGTACCGCACGGAGCGGACTGTCGGCAATGCCGGCGAGGATTCTTGAAGGCAACTTTTCTATTTAATGCGAATGACGTCATTCGGATTGCCGATCAGTAGACGCAATTGTCAGCGGATAGTCCGATGCCGGGCTGAGAACGCGCACCCTAGGTTTAGGTTTAGGTGGAAGTACTCTTATTTCCAAATTTACACTCGTGTTTGGTCCATTATGCGTCTCATTTGCTAGCATAGCCAGCCTAACTCCGTCCAGAAGCGCAGAATCTTCCTGAGATCTTCACAAGCTTCGCGAAGTGACCTCGGCAAGTTGAGGATTTCTGTTCGTTGTGTTGTTACCCCCTCGCATACCAGGACTACGTGGGCAGCTGACTCGTCGTCGCTGAGGCATCCTCTGCAAAGAGGGCTATCCGCCGCTCCGATGGTAAATAGGTGTTTGTTTAGTGGGCAGTGTCCTGTTAGTGTTCCTACCAGGATACGCAGGTACATTCTGTTTAGGTTTAGAGGCGTTTTGTCAGCCTCGGTGATGTTGATGGAAGCGCCGCTCTGGCTTGTCTGCATTCTAGAAGAAAGCGTGTCCATCGTTCGTTATGCATCTCTCTAGTTCTGAGCCTTATCCATGTCTGGACGCGCACCCTAACGTTTCAACTGCTAACGTTTCAGCCGTAATGCCGTGCCTTACCACACCGTAATCGCCCTCCAGTACACACCTCCGCACAGCTTCGGTGGATACACCCTAACTAAACAACGTTTCTTATCGTCTCCGCTTCGGATATCTCCGCACATTTCCGCTATGGTGGAGTCCGGGCCTTAAAGGAGGCTTTACCAGCACATCCGTTACAGAAATGGCGCAAGATTATCGCGCGTAGAGATGGTCCTTTAGAGTCATAACATAACAGACGACTTTTTGCGGCGATGTGCGCATAAGAACGTATAAGAAATCATACAAAAATATTAAGAATTATAACTGAGTTCAAAAATGAAGGTTCACCAAACTGTTTTTACGCGCATTTTCATCACCGCAATAAATCATTCTTTAAAAGGGCTAATAACTTGTTATTAATAATGAAACTACAAATTATTCTAAATTTATAAAACAAAGAAGCAAACACAAAGAATTAAGGAGGAAGGACCGAAAAAAATAAGCTAATTAATTGGTATTAATTAGCTTCTTTTTTTCAGAATAACTACCAATATAGAACTACGTGTAAAACAGCTATGTATAGTCCCAGAAGTATATCTGTGAAACGGCAAGAATGAGACGTTTTCTTGAAGATGGAATAAGGTTATTTAAAAGAAAGTAAATTTTATCATCTTGTCATAGATTAGCTTATAATTTAGGGCAAATTACTATTCCGCTGTTTGTATTCAATGTAGAATGCAGAATAAATGAAAAACAGCAAAGAAAAAGCAACGTTAAAAAACCTTGTGCGTGAGCAATGCTCTTTAATTCACAGATATCTTATTGCAACTATAAATACAAGAAGAAAGATAAGATTAGCACAACAAACTGAGTAGCAGTTTAAATGTTTGTTTAGTTTATTAGTTATAGCGTAGGTTATAGCAGTAATAGTTTATTTGGCTTAAATAGCAAAAGTAGATAGAAAAGTTTGAGACAAAAACACAAAAATCTGTGTAGCAGTTTTAATTTTAATTTTGTTTTAGTTTTTTTGGCCATTATCATTATTACAAACTGATTTTATTGTCTACACAAATGATTTTATTGTCTAATAAAATCATTTACAAAAGCGATAAAAATCATTCAGGTTAAAATAACCCAGCATTATCTAAAATTCATAATCAAGTTGGCACTTGCCAACTTGATTTCATTATAGTAAAAAGTAATTATTTTGTAACACTCCATATCAATGATTAAATCTTGCACAAGCTGTGATTTTTTTAATTTTCATAACAGAAGAAATTCAAAACAATAAAAGAAAACTATTAAAAGGTGCACTTACTAGAACTGAGTACCCATAACTATTTTAAAGCCACTTTAGAAATATTTATAAGATAAATTATAAGCAAATAAAAATATTTATATACTGCTACAACAAACATTTTTGTTTCATAACTACGCTATGGCACTCTTTTAGTATGTTTACAAAGGCAAAATGTTTTGTGTTATAAATAAAATCATCATTTTGACTCATTTTCTAGACAAGAAACATCTAAATTCAAGTGCACACTTGAACACACATCACACACATCAAAAATCGCCTTAACCCACAGAATCATATTTTTATATTTTTTTAATGACACAAATGTACTTACAGAAGAAGCAATGCCTAGATCTGTCATTATGCGATTCTACGGGTTAACCAACATGAAGCTGAATAAATTAATATGTAAAAACTAACTTACCTCCTCGTAATATCCAAATTTTCCTCTCTGGACAAGCTATTAGGCAGAGTTGCAAAGTATATCAGGCAGAGTAATATAAGTATTATTATAAGTAGGATTCTCCTTGAGCGATACCATCTTATCAACATGGCTGCCATCTGAAAAAAACAACTTTAAAAAATCTACCTTATTAGCACAAATAGGTAGGTCCACAGTTGAACTTGCCTCCCGCATCCTCGAGGGATCATATTGACTTGGATGGCATCAGGTTACCATGTAAAAGTATTCACAGACAGAAGCTAGTTGAATTAAAGGTCACTCATCATATTTTTGGATGTTTTTTTGTTTTTTAATAATATGTCTTTTATTGGGACAGTTTGCGATATGCAATTTAAATCGTTTGCCTCGACTTTCGTCTGCGTGCCTCTTTGTGTCTGTCATTTACTCTACCTGGTCCAGACTGAAAACCAGCGCTCTTTCACAAATTATCTACCGCTACTACTACGCGCTCATCGGCTTGCTGAGTGGGCTACTTGTACCAACCCAATGCTTAGGTACTTGTGTAGTATACATATTGTATTAATGTTCACCTGTATTTTTGTCTAATGTCAATATCCTGTTATCTAGTAAGTACTACGTTGTCTTTTATTTTGTTTGTGTGTAGTGTTTAACAAATAATTGTCTTTCTTTCTTCTGGACAAGGGCCTCCTCCAACATTGACTATTTACCTCTGTAACTGACTAATCGAGACCAGGTGCTACCTGCCATATATTTAATACTAGCTTCTGCCCGCGGCTTTGCATGCGTTGTTTCTATGGAAATGTTAGGTTATTTCTATCCCATGGGAACTGATTTATGGGATAAAAAGTCGCCTATGACTGATTCCAGGGTTAGACTTACCTGTATGCAAAATTTCAGCCTGATCCGTTCAGTAGTTTTGGCGTGAAGAGGTAACAAACATCCATCCATCCATACATCTATCCATCCAAACTTTCGCATTTATAATATTAGTGTGATGGAAAGTATTCTAATGTGTGTATTTTTAACACCCCCACTGATCACCAATCTGCCTGCCAAGCATGGTGATATTAAACCTTTCTTTGAGGGAGTGTTCAGCAGTAGACATATTTAAAATAAAAGATAATTAAGAAAGGACCTTTTTTACCCTGAATGGGTTCAACAACATTTATTTCAATTGTATAGATTATGGTTACTTCCTCTCAATGCACTTGACTTATCTTTTATGTTTTTAAAGTTGTAGCGCTAGGTAGTTCAGTTAACAAGCTGTAAAAATGCCAAAACACAACAAATATGAAACTTCCCTTATTTCCTGAAATGTTTAATTGATGCAAGTACCATTAAATTATTCTCAAATAGCTCAACGCAAATTATATGACATAAAAACACCTATAAAAACCTATTGTTCATAAAATAGCTTAAGATAAGCCTTTAATGTAGGTACTATATGTCCAAGCAACCACCGAATAGGCATAAAATTCCTATTCTACATACCTATTTATCTGTTTTTTTCAGAAGTCTGTCCCATTACTGAATTCTTTACTTATTAAAGATAGTGAAACAAGGTTAACCTAATTATTTCCAGTTTAGTTTTCAACGACTTACCTATTGATCACTTTTCTTAGACAGTAAATATTTAATTTATCGCAAGTTTATCACACATAACGCCCACAATTTTTAATTATGATGAAAATAACACAGGCGATCGTACTTTTCATTTCACATTCACAATAATTTGAACACAATCTATTTGATTTGTTATTCTTTCTTTCGCTTAGAGCGCTATTTAAACACCAACTCAAACGGCATAATGTCGTCCGTCAGTGCTTATTTGACAATCAGTAACTAGCATTGTCTATTTGTCAATCTGCCAAGCGGAAAAACTTTGACAGTTGGCGTTGGACTGTGTGACAGTGAGCTGGCAGCCCCACGGAAATAGAACTTTAATTCCGTGGGCAGCCCTTCTGAGGGGCCCCGAGGGCCTACTCTGGTATAAAATCGAACTTTCTGGTTCGTTTTCGCGCAAATCCTATTTTTATCTAATAAGCACCTAATAAGCCAGCACTTGCATTATAGCGAATCAGAAATTCCATTTTCATTTTTACGAGTGTGGTCCCTGGAATCGCGGAGTAGTTTGTTCGCACGAATCTATTTTTTCAGTAGATAGGTATCTTACCCAGTGGTGTATTTACTCTAGGGCTACGTGGGCTTTGGCCCAGGCTGCGAGGCACGCAAGCCGCCCCTCGCTGCCTGCCGCCTTGCTAGCTCTCCTTGCCATCAAAATTTTGCCTGCCTCTGGTCGGCTCATCCCTCGTTTATTCATGATGCAAAATACTGTAAACAAATTAAAATTAAACATATTTTCGTGGTTCGCTCCGCTCGCCGGTAATAAATAAAAAAATAAAATAAAAAGTTTATTCGAGTCAGACATATTTTGTCCATAAGGCACAGTAGGTACACACAAAACATTACAAAAAATCAAATAAAGATACAAAATACAATTAATTACAAAATACAATTAGAGTTGCGCAGCCGTTCAACAGAATCCCAACTTAAGAAGTCTAAAGAGTTAGGATTCTGTTGAAAGACTGCATGATGGGCGAAGCAAACTTACTGCCTACAATCTTCAGGATGGTGTTGGTACTGCTCCACGTTCTACGCAACAATAAGGCGGTTTTTTGCGGATGATGGCGTGAAAGCCATCAACCTGGGCCTCAGCAAACATGAGGGATGCGCTGCAGAAGCGAGGCAGCCCCAACAACATCCTCAAGGCATTGTTGTACTGTACTCGCAGAGCGCTGAGCGATCTTTTAGTAAAGCTAGCCCAAAGGCAGCCCGTATAGAATGATTGGCAGTACCTAGGCTTTGAACAGCGTAATTTTCACTTGCCTACTGCAACGAGCAAACCTTCGCGCCAGCATATTACTTCGGACCGCCAACGCTCTACGTTCTCGTTCTATATCTACCTGATCGTCAAGGTCGTCGGTAAGGAAATGTCCCAGATACTTGAAGCTGACTCTGTTTAGCTCAAGACCGTTGAGTCTCAAGCATGGGACTGACGCTGGAACCTTACCTGCCGCCTTGAATATCAGGTATACACTTTTCTTGCAGTTGTACACAAGTCCATGCTTACTGGCATACTCTTCGCAGATGGACAGCAGCGTTCGGAGAGCTCTGATCGTTGGACACAGCAGCGCCATGTCGTCTGCATAGCTGATATTGTTCATACACACATTATTAACTGAGCAGCCGACACGCGCATTGCTGAGTCTCACGATCAGGCTCGTTTACGTACAGGTTGCAGAGCTTGGGTGAGCTCAACCCACCTTGTCTCACGCCGCACTCCAACCTGTAGGTCTCCGAAAACACGCCCGCCCATTTAACATTGTTTGTCTGATTAGCGTACCAGTAATGGAAAAGACGCTGCACCTGTGTGTGCACGCCTGTGCCTGCCAGCTTTCTCCACAACACATCGTAGGACACCAGGTCAAAAGCCTTCGAGAGGTCGAGGAAGCATGCATACACAATATCTTGCCGTTCTGGTTCTGTGTATTGCTCCCGTGCTCAGTGGTGGCGTAAGGGGACGCAGGGAGCGGTCCGCCCTAGGTACCCAGCCCCAGGGGGTGACAACGGCTACTCACACAGCCTCTACAAAAACATGCCTACCACTATACCAGAAATTTAGTACTCATGTGCCACTCATGTGTGTGAGTGCCAGGTGGCAAGGGGCGCTAAATAAAGTTTAACGTCCGACTCTTTGAGATAGCTTGCTATCCCCGCCGCACCAATCTCGAGCATAAATAACAGCGGCTCTCTTCAATCGCAGTTGATGTGGCGCGGCGGGTGAAGGTCCGCCTGCGACGCCGGAGATTGCGAGTTCGGTTCCCGATTTCTTTAGTAGTCGTTGGTAGTCTTCACCGCTCCGCCTTCCGTCCGCCACCGCTGTATGTGTGTGCGGCGTGACACTGGAATTCACTGGATAGATTTGTCTTGCGAAGATTGGTTAGTGGAATTCGGATTCGGAATACGGATTCGGGCGCTCTAGTATGGAGTCTGAGTACTGTACTATTTATCTATTGTGGCGACAGATACAAAGAAAAATATGGAACAAACATTAAAAATTATTTAGATAATTGTTTGTTGTGTAATAGGTAGGTACAGGTAGTAGTAGGAATGAATAATGAACCGTGCAAGTGCAACTACGATACCCTACATTGCGCGTGCCTGACTGACACGCCGCCGGTTTTTTTCTGTTCATTTATGTTATGTTATGTTATGTATGAGGCAGCAAACCTTATGGGCCCAGGGCGCACAGTCTTAAATTACGCTACTGTACTTTCACCTACTAATTATAATAAACTACCACAATACCGACTGAAACAAACACGCTCTAATAAACCATTTACAAAATAATGTACACAATCAACAGATATTATAAAAAAATATAGATGAACTGATTTGCCGCACTTATTAAAGCCATATTGGCAAACTTGAATTGGCACAGTAACAAAACTTGTCGAGATGTGGATGTGTTGCACTTATACAGGCTGGCTCGTTGCTGTAACTGAAACGAAAACAAGAAAATTAGACATTTTCCAAAAAGAAATAAAAGAGAGCGTTTATAAAATAATCATCAATAGATGGTGGGGGTTTTTCGGAGAGGAGAGAATGTAATATTTCTCGACCTCTATGGCGCAACGGATGAAGGGACCCTCGTCCGCACAGACAGGTAGGCAAAATGTTGCGGGTTCGATTCACGCCTCGGAAGTCTCGGGACAACTGTTTGTACGTTTTACACACATTTATACTGGGTGTTTTCTATGTATTTAATTTATAATATCAATTCTTTATTGCACAAAATTGGTACAAGTAGGTATAACATTTTCCAGGAAAAATAATGGCAAAGGCGAGCTTAACCCCATAAAGATTTCTCTTCCAGCAAACCTTATTGGTTATAATATTACTTATTAACCTTATTATCAACAGGTATTTCAGTTATCGAGTAACTTATCCGTCGATAACAAACACAAGCTCTGCTAGACTATAGATTTTATTACTACCTACTTAGATTAGGTTACTGCTACTACTAGACCCACTTTTAGGTTTTACTAAGTTATGTCAACCACTTTGCAGTGCCAGATCTATGATTTTCCCGAGGAGCAGAAACATGAAATGGGGCCCCATTTCATGTTTCTGCTCCTCGGCAAAATCATCTCTCACCCGCAAATCGTCTCTGAAATGTGCAGATCACTCTCGCTAACCTTTTTTCCCGATGCTATAAATACGCAGACGTTTTTTATAGCGATGAGCGGAGCGAGCCGCGAAAATTTTGAGATTTTTTGTGCGGCGACCAAATCGCTCTCATTTTTTAAACTTTGCGGGAAAGAAAATGCAGGGAAAGCTTCTAAGTAGCTTTTAAGAGGAATTTAAAAAATCCAGATACCTAATCAGAAGGATAAGTAGGAAGTACCACCTATCGAAATAACCCCTTGTGTATATTGCAGCTGCAGGGCAGTACCAGAATACTTACGCGCTTGTTCTGGATATGTCCCTCGTGTCAAAGATAAACCTATCTTCGTGTTTCAAATATGTAGTGGACGCCTCATACACTCCGTAACCAGGATTGACTTCCACCTAAAAATCAAGCATACGTGGCCACTCAATAATATTGGCAAAGATTCAAATATAATAAAGGGTCCGCCTAATAACTTTTTTTTTAAATGCTATAAAAAAACTACTGAATATTTTCTCAAATTTCTTTTTCTATTTGAAAGTACAATCCTTCCGGTTAATAATGGAAAATAATTTCATTCAAATGGCTGCCTCGGCTGGCCATGCAGTATCCTACACGATCGGTCCAATTTTTAAGCACATTATCGATTGTGTGCAGCTGTATTTCACCAATGGCTTCACGAATATTGTCCTTTAAATCGTCAATTGTCTCTGGCTTGTCGGCGTAACACTTATCTTTGACGGCACCCCACAAAATATAATAATTGTCCAACGGTGTCAAATCGCAGCTCCGAGGTGGCCAAACGACATCAGCTCTGCGGCTGATAATGCGATCTTCAAAAACAGGGCGCAAAACATCGAGTGTAGCTTCGGCTGTGTGGCACGTAGCGCCGTCTTGTTGAAACCAAATGTTGCCAATATCGTCCTCTTCAATTTTTGTGAACGAAAATTCATTCAACATGGCCCGATAACGATCGCCATTGACTGTAACGATCGTGTAGGCTACTGCATGGCCAGCCGAGGTAGCCATTTGAATGAAATTATTTACCATTATTAACCGGAAGGATTGTAATTTCAAATAAAAAAATTGCGAATATATTCAGTAGTTTTTTTATAGCATTTTCAAAAAAAAAAGTTATTTGGCGGACCCGTTATTTATTTTCCCGGCGGACACACGTTACCTACTATACATAATCCCGTCTTTTTACCTCATCAACACGCCTGCAGGAGATGGCGTGCTGCCATCTCCTGCAGGTCTTTTCAGACTCTCCGCTACCGATTCAACGACACGGAATCTGACACAGTTTCGCGCGAAATTGAAATATTTTAGTGGTTTTTAACATTTTCTGCATTCTGCAAGGAACTAAACTACCAGAAAAGTAGTTTTCCACAAATCATATACCATTTTACATGAATCCATGCATGTTACAATAAAGTGATATGAATATGATGTAGCTTTTGGTAATATGTCGATTTGTAATAATAAAGCTCTTACAATATTAATTGCTCCAAAAGTAGCACTAAATCGAAATTTGATTTTCATTAGGAAAATGGCGGCGTTATACAAAATATACGAAGGTAAGCTTGACACAGAATGAAGTTGCTACCCGTTCTCTGGTAGGTCCCACCCACAGAAATCTGAATAACATTAAGATTTCTGTGGTCCCACCCTTAGTCAACTCGTACGACATCCAAGGCCATTCATACGCCGCAACCACCACGGTCTCGGTAGGTACACTTTCTTTCTTACTACAAAATTACAAGCTAGGTAACAAGGGTCTATCAATTTGTACATTGGTGTACAAACCCTGTTACGTTCTTGGTGAATATTTTGACCACTGCATAAAAACTGTCCCAACTTGTGAACCTGCTGGGAAGTGAGATGTGGTAATTAACCTGTATAATATTGACAATTGTCTAGCTCGTTTTTCTTTTTAATGTATGTATACTTACTTGTGTTTAGTAAAATTTTACATGACAACTTTATAATGGTAGAACATAATGGACACTATTTAAATTAAGATCTTAGTATTTTGTTTGCACCTATGTTGCTGGCAAATAAATATATGACTATGACTACGGTTTAGTGGTAAAATTGACGACCACGCGCCCTATAAAATGCTGCGACAGGGTAATTTAGTAATTTGAATTTTATAACAATTTAATAGTTTATTGCACAATATTGTTGCCTTCTTTTCAATAAAATCAAAACAGAAATATTGCTATCGTCGCCTGGCATAATCTGATCGTTTGGTCGTTAAAACCACCTCAAATGACGAAGGTTCTCTCTTTGATAACGTCGCAATCGCGCTGGCAGCGCTGGCGCCTGAATTGGGTATTTTGACGCCCCTTGGCATCTGGCGTCTGGTGCGGCCCGCGCCACCCGCACTACCCTAGGGCCGGCACTGTACCCACTCCTGTCAAAGTTCTCACCTTTATTTGATAGTATTCCTTATCAATCTTCATATTAGAGGTGAACTTCCCTTGGTATCCGTCAACGTCCTTGTTACCGCTGAACTGCAGCAGCCAGCGGTTATGTCGCCGTTGCGTCACCCACACCACGGAGCTCAGAACTCGCGGCACGCAGAGACTTCTGCAAATCGGGAATTTTTGACGTGACAACGTCTTATAATTCGATAGAGCCGGCTGCACGCACGAAAAAACATGACGTCATGCGGCGTTACCTCGCTATGACGTCATGCGGCGTTACCTCGCTCTGAGGCGTTCCATGTAAGGCTTGAAGTGCAAGCGAGAGCGCTCGACATCCGTCTCTCTCCTACTTGAGTGAGCGATGCGTCTGCGTGGACAGCTGCTGTACTATAGTACATTTACATGTTTTGAGCGAGTATCAAATGCTACCATTCCATCAGTATTTTCTTAAGACGTTGTCACGTCCAACTATCGTCAGTAAACCGACTTTACAGAAAACAATTTTTTTTTTATTTTGTTTATAGGTCTTTGCTTACCCACACATGGAAACTTGTAAAGTGTGACGGGGCGTACCAACGTAATGTAAGTACCATTCGCAGCGAACATGATACGTAACGCCACCCGTGTACTAAAATCCGTCTCGTTGCTCGTTTCTCCTGCCTTCTTTCCCCGTACTGACTGCACGAATGTTCGCCGTATGACACGTCATAACGCCGCTGGTCTGTATCTACCTACTACCCAACTTATGAAATTAAATAATATCCCAAATACCTACCTAAAGGTTTGTGGTCTGGTGGTGGTTAGGTAAGTTTTGTTGATTTCACACCACACCTGAGTTCTACTTGTGGAATGACGAGTATTTTCAAATACTCGTGGAACAAAACCTTGACTTGTGTAGAACCATCAGTATTCCCGCTCTAGGTATGTAAAGATATCTACCTACAGGCCATACGTAGGTAGGTAAGTATATATATTTAGAAAGAAACTAGCAAAGGTAGGTACTATAAAATTGATAGCAGCCTATAAACTTGTCCACAGCTGGACATAGGCCACCCCATAACGAGCGCCATACCCGGTAGAGAAGGCCGAAAAAATAGTATCACAACTACCTGACTGGCTCAGTCAACTGGTTGATGAACTCCACGAAGGCAGCGGCTATTTTACCGGCGACGGTGTTTGTGGGGGACACTCGGTCCCAGGCCACGCAGGCGCACCAGTGGGCCTCCACGCCCGCTTCGCTGCATGATCTGTTCGAGGGGACCTAAGAGAAAAATATGCACTTTATACAGCGTGTAACAATAACAACACAACACGTTGTTGGTTGGTGGAAAACATTTCTTTGGTTTTGTAACGCTTTTGTTTACGAAAAATAACTAGGATTCTAGGACCAAGTAAATAGGATTGCTAAAATATCTCCATAATTGATAGTGTAGGTAGACAGTGCCATCTTTTGGGCCCCCAAAAGGCCGACAACCGAGCGACTTTCTTTAAACCCTGAGCAATGACAATCCAATGCACACAAGCTACACACACACAAGCTCTGAAAAAATTAATATCTGCAGACCATGCAAACATTTGTCCTGCTGTGGGAATCGAACACGGAACAGTCTGCAGCACTGGCGCACCCGTTGCGTTATTCAGAGAATAAGGTCCGTTTTATGAAAGCTCAGTAATCGATCTATTCTTGACTCACCTCACACTTTTCTATCGCTTAAGAGTTACTCAAGATCTAGAGATCGATAATGGATATGCTTTCATAATACGGGAGTTAGACATTCGTGAGAGTTGAACCAGAGAGTGATTCGTGAAATCAATCTTACCGGTTCAAAGAGAGTCAGTCCCCGAGTCAAATCAGCTCCTTTTATTTTATAATCATTCCAATATTTCTTTAAGTCTATCGCATCTAAAATCGTCGCGTAAATATCGTGAGGCGTAGTTAGAACATGCGAGTTGTTTTTCAAAATGTCGGCCACTTCTGGGCGGTTTTCCTTCAGAACTTCCGGGAGGCGGATCGCCATTAACGGCATTCGTTCCTCGTATTTGCCTTGAAGTGTGTTGCGTAAAGGATGGAATCTGAAATATTTACGATTTTATAAATTTAAAAAAAAAATAGACAGGTAGGTACGGCCCGCGGCTTCGCAAGCATTATTTACCGGGATAAAAAGAAGCCCATAAACACTTACGTTTTTCCAAAGATTTGATAATTATTGTTTTATGGAAACGTTTAACGGTTATTCTATCCCTCTACTGATCGGTACTGATTAATGGAATAAAAAAAATAGCTGATGTGTTATTCCAGATCAAGACCTACGTCTATGCAATATTTCAGCCCGATCCATTCAGTAGTTTTGGGGTGCCATCCATCTAAGATTTCGCATGTACAGTATAATATTACCAATATGTGTATGATTGTGTGATTGATTACTTTATTGTATTACTAAACTGTACTGTGTCAACTGTATACCAACCTGGGTCCATGGTCCCCCATAACAATAAGCAATGTCCGCTCCAGCTTCCCAGATTCCTCGAGAGCCTTCAGGAAATCTCTAGTGTCAGCGTCAGCTATTGCAATCAAATTGTGATCATCGTGCGATATGTCAACTATAAAAGTGAATGCGAAATGTTTGCCTTCTAGCTCGAGAAACTGAAATAAATATTCACATAAAAATGATAACAAATAATGATGGACAATATTTTTGTCCAACTCTCTGTTTTATCCTTACTTACTCATACCCCTATATTTTGATAGGCTTTGTTACGTTTTATCTGTCGACGTGGACTGTTAGTCGTGACGCGACGTCACCCAATTTAGGTCCAGACTGCAAACCAGCGTAGTTATCGACCTCGGTGGATAACAACAAGCTAGAGTTGGAACTGATTAGCACATAGATAGGGAAAAACCAATAACTTTTACCTTTGGGACTCTACTACACGCTGCTGCTCACAATATGTTTTTAAACATAAATCCAAAGGTTAAGGTTTTTCATTAAAACGTATATTTTTGTATTTCCCTTTTTTTGTTAATGTTGTGTGTGGCTATGAATAAATCACACTAATCACTAATATTATAAATGCGAAAGTTTGGATGGATGGATATTTGTTACCTCTTCACGCCAAAACTACTGAACGGATCGGGCTGAAAATTTGCATACAGGTAATTCTAATCCTGGAATCAAACAGGCTTTTTATCCCATAAATCAGTTCCCATGGAATAGATATCAATAGAAACAACGCGTGGGAAGCCGCGGGCATAAACTAGTTATTGTTATATTCTGATTAATGAATTGAATTGTTATATTCTGATTCTGAAAATCTAAGTGAAGAGAATCAATTTACACTTTATTTCTTATTTGATAATAATCTAGTTTAAAATTTGACTTGTTGCGCTTATTTTGAAAGCCTAAAGAAATAAACGTTATCAATTTCTTGATTTCTGACACAAATTTAATGAACGATGATGGTATGAAACATTTGCTGACGATGGTGTTCGTTTTCCATCAGCATTCCGTTCAACTGTGCTTTTACCTACCCTCAACTATTATTATTAATTATTTTTTAAATTTTCTGTATTGACCTAAATGTTTTAATATAAAAACATTCTGTTAAATTATGGCGAATGTAACTTAGGAAAAGCGGAACCTCCTAGTACAAGTATTTATACTTAAAAGGAGGTTTCAAAATAATGTATAAGATTAATGTAGGTACTTTGTATTTGTATTTGGTGTGTAGAGGCTCACCTGCTGAGTAAGATTCATCATGAGCTTATACGACATTGTATCTCCAACGCAGTACCTCTTTGAGTTACAGTTATCCTCCTCTAGATACAAAGACCTTAGATAATGGTCAGTTGGTTGTCGTTGAAACCCTTTGAATCGGTACTGGAAGGTTCCTATCCAGGGCATGTCTTCGAAGTATGCAGTGCGGTATCTGAAATTTTAACTTTCAATTATTACCATCTTAATAAATCCGTTATTCAATTTTTTGGTTCGGTCAAGGCGTTTGTTACGTATTCGCTCTGCAGCTGCAGCTGTCTGCTGTTGCTGATAGATTGATCAGGAACTATAGGGTTCTTGTGGTGTTACAAACAAAGCTATTTACAACACCAGTGTTGTTCAGTTAAAATCGGCCCAAGTGCGAGCCTCAATGACCCGAAGGTGTGATCCGGTGTTGCTCAGGGAAGGGTACTAGGCCAAAGTTATTCCTTCTTTAATTGAACGGTATCTCAGCTATTAAACCACTCACCCATCGTCACTCAGCTTGTAGAATAAGAAGGGCATGTCGTCCAGGCTGCCCGTATCCTTCGATGCCTTCCTGACATCTGGAAGCTCAAGCTCAGTCTTCCCTGTCAGTATTGGGAACAGAGCTGCTGGTGTCCCGTCCCCTACTGTGTTGTATCTAAATAAATATTAATAAAATAAAAGGGTGTAATGGTTCTTAAACATATCATCATCATCATCATCATCAGCCTATATTAGTCCACTGCTGGACATAGGCCTCCCCTAATGAGCGCCATAGCGCCCTGTCTTCAGCTTGCCGCATCCAGCATCTGCCTGCAGTCTTTCGCAGATCGTCATCCCACCTGGCCGGAGGGCGTCCTACACTACGTTTGCCGAGTCGTGGTCTCCACTCAAGAACTCGTTTACCCCAGCGGTTGTCGGTTCTTCGCGAGATATGGCCGGCCCACTGCCACTTCAGCTTGCTAATTCTTTGAGCTATGTCGATAACTTTGGTTCTCTGTCGGATGTATTCGTTACGAATTCTATCCTTCAGAGAGACTCCGAGCATAGCTCTTTCCATAGCTCGCTGAGCGACTTTGAACTGGTGGACCAGCCCTACCGTGAGTGTTAAACATATAGGTACTCTTATTTGTCCTATATTTGCAACTATGAACAAAGGCAGATTAATTGTCAAAAAATCGCGACTTGAGACGTGCTCCAACGTAAGTTGCGTTTGGGTATTCGGGGCCCGAATTTCGCGCGTTAGTGGATTGATGATTGATCACATTGTAGCAGGACTAAAGCTACGAACACACTACACACTGACCTAACTGGCTTGCTTCGTGCCTGGAGCGAACATTTTAGTATAACGAACGGTCTAAATATTCGCAAATGTTCTAGGCGATAAGCAAGCAGCCTGTTATTTTAGGAAAACCAACGTTCTAAAAAGTTTGCAAAAGCTCTGGATGTAGCCTAAACGTTATCTTTCTCTGATGGCTGTCAATTTTTATTGACGATTAGAATATGAAGGTGGTTAGTGTCTTTCTAATAATCACTGGCTGATATTAAACATACCCATTTAACACAGTAACGTCCAGCTCCTTATTAAGGTACTCCCAACTCTTCGGCATTATTCGTACAAAGGTATTTTTAGCGACGGAATCAAAGCCAAATATAAGAACATCTATGGAATCCTCCCTGCCAGGTAGGGGTTCTTTTGTTTTAACATTTTTGCGGAACCCTGTTGCGTGACCAGTCCAATTTTTTGGAGTTACGCTGAAAACAAACAAAAAAATGAATGCAGCATGAGAGTATTTTTATTGAAGGTTCTTATCCAACTCTTTATGATCACGAATTTTACCATAGTTTTGCTATACCATGATGATCTGACTATATGTTAGGCAACCTATCTAGTTCCTATAAGTTTTGTCAGTTAAGTAAATTTTACCCATTTTCTGTATAAAAGAGATTTTACTAACAAAAAAAATCCAAACAAATTACAACTAGTATTTACAAATATAGCTAACTGCAAACAATCTAATGGTAGCTCAACTAATCCATATCAACTAGAGGTGTGTAGATCCGGAGTCAAACGGCTCCTGGAGTCGTGTCCGCTCCTGGAGCCATATGGTTCCGCTCCGGATTAGCGTTCGTGGCGTGTCCGCGGAGACGTTGGACGCGTCGGTCTTGGTCCATTAAGTCGAATGAATGTAACAGAACTGTGTGGATCTGGGCTTCGATTCGGGTTCGGACGTGTTCGATCGACAGATCCGGGTCCATTTACCGTTTACGAGTAACTACTACAGTCAAATTATACCTACTATATTATAATTTGTTAAACAAATCGAAATATACCCACTTATTTGTACTTTTGTACCAAAAAATAAGTAATTAGGTATACTTATACCTGCCTTAAAAAACTTAGGCTAGTATTTGTCAAAGATTAGATCCAACTAACGAACATGTCATCCCATAAGGAAAAGCATTGCTATGTTTTTATAAGTCATTGATTCATTAGATCCACCGAAACAAACGTGTCCTACAAACAGACAGATCCAATGAACATGTAGGAACTGTTAATAAAAGCGGATCCTACCCGATCCACTGGATCCACTGATCTAATGGACATGTAGGAAGCGAAACTGCACGCGGATCTAAACAGATCCACGGACACGACTCCTGGACACGTGTCCGGACCCAACTGGAATCGGACCAGATCCGCTCCAGTCGTGGACACGTTTAGCGCATGCCTAATATCAACCAGTCGGAAGCGTCTCCAAGACGCTGGCTGAATTGCCTTGTCCATTTTCTTAAATACCGACGGTATTAAATTGACCTTGGTACACTCACTGGCCAACAAATAATCCGACACATTTAACTTTCACATGGTCACTCTTCCTCAGCGTATAGACGTCACCACCATGCACCACAGTCTGTGGTCCAATGGAATATTCACCATCATTCTCGTAAAGTATATCCCTGTAGGTACAAACTATGTTTTCGAAGATAGGTAACATTGATTGGAGGACTCTGCAGTCAGACAACTGAAAAAACGATTATTCTTTAAATTTATTGGAAAATCAGCTTAAGCACACAATAACAACAGAGAGCCAATTAAAGATTTTCACGTATAGTAACAATATAACTAGCAACATGACTCATTTTGTTAGTTATATTGCTATGATAATTATGTTCACATTGTAAATATAAGTAAACGAGAACTCAAACGTTGAGTAAAAAAGATTAGCAATAGGTAAACTATGCACGTGTTGTTGGAAAGTTAGCTTGTTTTAGAGCGACATCTAGTCACGAAATACGTATACAATTCAATTCAATATGTTTATTTTCGTTTATGTTTTTTTGTATTAAATTGTCCAATTTTTTTGTGCTGCCAGGTGGGATGAGGGGTTCCGAAAGACTGAAAACCAAATTGCTTACAATGTAGCAGATCTGTGCCATTGAAATGCCTAAGCAATTTATATACTTAAAATGAGTTTTTCAAAAACTTTTCTGAATGTAGGCAGTACTGACTGATATTGGTCTAAAGTTAGTGCGGTCAGACCTACTACCCGATTTAAACAGTGGGACTATTAACAATGAATAATTACTTATACCCAGCGTGTGTGTCAACAAGCTGATGATGATGAAGGACTACAACGCCATCTAACAGCCTCCCAGAAAGATGGGTAAATACTCACATAGCATCTGACCCAGTTTTGCCCCGCACACACGATTGGAGTCGGTGGTACAACAAACTGTTTCATCTCTTCACTAAAGGGATCCAATTTAGGAAATTCACATCCTGTTCCTTTGTCCTCCTTCAGGGCTTCTTCTAGTTTCGTTTCTATGTACCTAGGTAAAGACAGATTAAGGTGAGTTTTTCTACTATCATCATCGCCATCTGGACATAGGCCTCCCTTAATGTTCGCCGCATGTCTTGCTTCAGGCATCTACCATCTACCAGCAGTCTTTGGCAGTACGTTATCCGACCTGGCCACAAGGTGTTCTACACTACGTTCGATGGGAAGATAACATACCTAACAGAGTCATGGTAAAATAATACAATACAAGGTGGCACTCCGAGAAACAACGGTCACGTGGGTTTTCCCAAGCCTACGTCATAATGCGATAAGGTGGTTCTCAAACTTTGAAGTTTGGGGAAATTCGAGATCTAGATCTAGGTTTTAGGTTTTCCATGAAATTCTTCAAACTTAGTTTCCATAATTTGAGCAACGCTAATGAGCTCTGCACATAGATAGATAAATTTTTCCCTTGAAATGAAATTTATCCAATCGCAGGAACATTCTTTAGCCACATATTCTTTTTTCGGGAATGAAAAGAACCTTATTTTATCGCCTTTCACACTTACAGTTACGGATTAAGTTCCCGCCCATTTTATTTTAAAGATTTACAACGCAAGTGACGCACCGGCGCGGCGGCGGCGGCGTCAATAAAAGTTTGATAGTCACCGGCAAATGAACGTAACCCCCCATTTTTTGTGGCAACTGGACAGTGACGTAGTCTTGGGAAGATCTCGGAATGTCAGACCTTGTTTTCTTAGATCATAAACACAGAGTGCCGTATTTTTATCGCTGTAGGTACTGTAAGTATTAAGAACCAACTAAAAGAACCTAGGTACCACAGGAGAGGCAGTAGTTCTTTCTGTGTATTTTAACGCCTCCACTGCGATCCGCCTGCCAAGGTTTGGGGAGGCATGTTCAGAAGATTGTGTTATTAGTAAATGAGAAAGTGTGTAGTATTGTGAAAATTATTAGAATAGGAAGGTATGGGTTGAACTTACCTCCATGTTATATCCAAGTCTAGTCTTAAAGGCGAGTTATCTGTTAACAGCACACATGCATAGGCCAGTAAATTTATTATTACTAGTATTATTGTACGTTTATTTCGGCATGAGCAGCGCCGGAACCAATTTCTCACCATCACTGTTAAACTTTCAATATCATATAGGTGCCAAGCAAAAAAATACGGAACGTAGTACTTAAACTGTGCAAAAAACAAAGAATAACAAAAAAATCTCGGTATAAAATTGTGTAAGCCCTAAAGTCCAGCTTAGCTTAAAGTCGGGATAGAGATTATATTGATAAAAATCTTTTGTAAAGAAAGAATCTGAAATCTACAAGTATTGTATAAAATACTTTAGATTGCATTTAGATTGTGTATAAAAAAAATCAACAACAAGAAAGTCGATTTTAGGTTAGTGCAGGATTGTTTTCAAAAAATCTGTTTGAAAATAAGTTTCGAGCTGAAAGGTTACAACTGAGGAGCCAAAGGAGATTCTCTATCTTGTTGGCCTCAGTGTTGCAAGAACCCTTTTGACCATGGACCGAAAATCTTTAGACCCCTTTCTAGATGCCATTGACGATAGCAGATAAAAAGAAAATAAAGCTCTAGTCGAGAACAGAGGAAAAAATCACTACGTTCCAGTCGAACCAAGAAAAATAATCACTTGCAGTCCATCTCCGTTATGGGAACATCTCGGAAATATGTCGTATGGTATAGGTTGCCGTCAAACATCTTGTCCGGTGACACGCATCGAGAATAGGAAGTTTTCGCATAACTCATTTAATTATACGAGTAATTCATATACCTCCGACAACACAGCAGGCGAAAGAGATAGCTACTGTTTCATATAGTTCTGTCTGTTTTATTGTTTGAAACAAAAACTCGCATTATATAAAATCAACGCGACGACTGTCCAGAAAGTAACCGCCCAACATTCTGACATACGAATTGCATTCTGCGCATCTTTGT
The DNA here is from genome assembly GCA_963564075.1 of Eupithecia subfuscata. NCBI lineage: Eukaryota > Metazoa > Arthropoda > Insecta > Lepidoptera > Geometridae > Eupithecia > Eupithecia subfuscata. Next base: position 1,275,217 of record OY751123.1, read on the forward strand.
CCCGTGTTTCGTCAGAGGACAAGAAGTATGACGATTATTATACCTAGGTACCCAGTTATGAAATGTAAAAATATAAAAGCAACACGATAATAGATCGAACGAGGGCCAGGCGTTTTCAATCGCCCGCCGCGCGTGACTAACAATACAATATTATTTTAGAAATAAAACTTTTTATTGATATCGATAAAGTTGTTACAATAAATACCTAACTTAAGTAATTTAGTTGGGTAACTTGGTGTTTTCTAAACAAGTTAATCTAGACTGTCCATCTATACTCCATACTAATATATTAAATACATATAGGTACTACAGACTACTACCACAGAAATCTAAATAGTTATTTAGATTTCTGTGGTACCTACCAATATAATTATGTATAAGTAATCGTCATGTGGCTTAGAATTTGCACCACCCCAACTCTTCCCGCGGGTGTCGTAAGAGGCGACTAAGGGATATCCACCAGGGGCGGGCAGCAGCGCCCCCTGCAGAACAATTCTACCACCGAACTGCGATCCCCAACCCGCATGCCCAGCTTGGGGATTATGGGCATTACCCCATGAGATAAAAGCCAACAAGGGGCTTATCAGGGGGACGTCCAGCAGTGGACCAATATAGGCTGTTGAGGTTGAGGTTTTATATTATGTAAGTAACTAGACGATCGCCTCGCGGTTTCACCCGCGTAGTTCCCGTTCCCGTGGGAATTCCGGGATAAAATATAGCCTATGTCACTATATTACGTATACTTATATCATAAAGAGGAAAGATTTGTTTGTTTGTTTGTTTGTATTGAATAGGCTCCGAAACTACTGGACCGATTTGAAAACTTCTGTCACCGTTAGGAAGCTTACTTTTCAGGGAGTGACAATAGCTGTCTGTCTGTCTGTGTATCTGTTACCTTTTCACGCCTATAGGTATACTATATTCGGCTGAACGAATCTCAATGAAATTTGGCATGGAGGTAAATGATATTCCGGGGAAGGACATAAGGGTTCTTAAAAAGCGCTTGCGAAGCCGCGTGCAATAGCTAGCCAAAGATCGGTTAGTCTATGGATACACCCTACGGCTTTACTATAAATGGTACACCGTAAACAGGTTTGCTAGACAGCATGGCGGGTGATGGCGGCGTTACTTGAACAAAACAGCATAAAACCATAGAGCTGACCACAAAACATGGCCAGACAGATCATGAATTATGAAGTTTTCTCACTAACTCTAGGATAGCTCTAGGCTCTTCAATGTAAATTTTAAAGTGCTCGTTTGCTTAATTAAACCTACCTATTATTGTACTTGTGTTTAAATTGTAAATTATCTTTGTTAATTGTATGTGTGTCTGACGTGTCTGTAGTACCAAATAAATTTTTGACGTGACAACGTCTTATAATTCGATAGAGCCGGCTGCACGCACGAAAAAACATGACGTCATGCGGCGTTACCTTATCATGCGGCGTTACCTCGTTCTGAGGCGTTCCATGTAAGGCTTGAAGTGCAAGCGAGAGCGCTTGACATCCGTCTCTCTCCTACTTGAGTGAGCGATGCGTCTGCGTTGTCACGTTCAACGTTGTGCCAAAAGGTTTTCTTTTTTTATTAATAAATACGAAAAGAAATTCGAAAATATTAGGGTGTAGCCTCAGTAGTCCGGTTACAATTAAGTGGACCGTAGTATTGTATTATCTTTGGTCGACCGGACGGAACTGATTCGCTCGACGACTCAGTAGTTCGGTTGCTTAGTTGAACCCACAAAGTACCTATCACAGGAAAATTTACGGACTTTTGAGCCTTTTTTGCTACTGTAAATGTCGGTGTTGATGATACTTTGTCAGCTTATTATACTCAGCGAATTATTTTCTTTTGATCAAGTAACGGCAGATGCTGGATGCGGCAAGCTGAAGACAAGGCTATGGTGCTCGTTAGGGGAGGCCTGTGTTCAGCAGTGGAGTACCTAATACATATAGGCTAGTGAGCGTCTTCGATTCTTGCTTAATGGCTCTGCTATAGGCTAGTGATGATGATGAAGTAACAAGATAATGTCAAATGTGACAGCAACTGTCAAATATGACAAAATGTGTCCAAAGTGATTACAAAATATATAGAAATTTCGTTTTGTGTTCATTCTGTTACCCATGGTATAATAAATAATATACTGTTACCTACATACATCGATGATATACGTAAATACGCCCTTCAAGCGACGGTGTACCATTCGATTAGTATAAGGTACACACAGTTCACAGCGAGATGGTAAATAGATGGTACAGGCGACGGCGACCTCCTGTGCAATGCCTACGTATTGTCTGTTTGCTGGTGCTTCTACATTTGGTGGTCTATACAGTAGCATTTCTGCTTCTGAGCCTCAGGCCTGTAAGACTAGATTTGGCTAAAACTTGGATGTAAGTAAACCATCTATTACTTACTCGCTTCTGTTCGCAGCTTCGCAAGAGTTTTTTTTTTTCAAAAACAGCCATTAAGCAGCCTATAATTCTAGGTCAAGATCTTTATACTTAAGTGCAATATTTCAGCCCAATGCATTCAGTAGTTTTAACTTCATATCCCGGAAAAGCGCGTGCAGAGCCACGGCATGGCAGTAGGGAATTAATTAAGAAGTTGATTCGAGGCACTATAATATCGCCAACTTCATGACTGAACATTTCAAACCTACCGCGGCCCGACTGGCGTCCCCTCTTCCTCCTATACATGGCCGGCGAGCCCACCGATCCACACACTCGCCGACCCCATTCTTCCATCACGTTTCCTTCCCTGCCAAACATTAGGTTCACGATAATACGCAATCCTACTAATTTTAAAAAGCCGAAAGTTTGTGAAATCTGAATTTTTGTTACCTAGGATCTCCAAAACTACTGAATAGATCAAGATGTACTAGATGTAGTAAGATAAGTTAGATAATAGGCTACTTGTTATAACGAAATTACGCGTGCCGCGGCAGAAGCTAGTCAACAATAAACAAACAAAATTCTGTGCGGGTTGAAGTCTTTTGTAATGATACGCGCCGCCGCCGCGCCGCGCCGGTCCGTCGTAGCATCGTAGAGCGTGCTACGTAGATCTATGTTAAAATATGTATATCGTTCTGGGGAAGGAAGGGGGTAGGCTGCGGCTGACTACCGGTCGTCAACGTTGCCACGGTAATATTATCCTATACAGTATTCCGACTTCATACAAACGGACGAAACGCGAGCTATACCTACGCGCCTCGATCTCGGCATGCGCTCAGCATGCAGACAGTCGCGACTGTGCCGGAGTGACGAATGGACGGTGTGTTGTTTTGTTAACAATAACCGCGCGATTTATTCTCTAAAAGTAAGTTCAAGTACATGTTTAATATGACGAGTAGGATATATTGTGCTGTTTTGGTTGCATGAATTTTAATTAAGCTTTATATTAGAATGCGGATTTTCTATACCTTAAAATTAATTAATAAAGCATTTCGTACGTCTCAGTCGAGGCGCAAATATTTTTCGGTCGCAAATTTATAAGACCGATTTGTTATTCAATCTATAATTAAATCTACCAATCAAAAAACAACACACATTTTTATTGAATTCAATTCACAGAGTAAGTACTTTATTTGTTTATATTAAAAAAGTATATTTACAATCACAAAATTAAATGAAAACATAAAATAGGCAAATGTACCTAATTCAAATGCTGGAGGCGGGCATGGTTACCTACCGCGCGGCTGTAGGCATTTATTTCAAAGATACGACCGAGTTAAAATACTGTATAGGATAATATTACCGTGGCGTTGATGTGTTGCTCTCGTACCCAGACAATGCTTACTCTGGGTACGAGAGCCCTAAGGGCTCGCAATTCCCGTTAAAAGTCGCCCGAGCTTAAGGGACTTCGTTCCCCAAAACCTACCTACATACTACCAGAGTATTATGCTATCTAGGTACACGGAAGCAAAACTGGAAGAAGCCTTAAAGATAGACAAAGGCGCAGGATGCGAATTTCCTAACTTCGAACCGTTTAGTGAAGAAATGAAGAAGTTTGAGAAACCACCGCCCTCAATCGTGTGTCCCGGACAAGACTGGGTCAAATGCTATGTGAGTTGAGTACCTTACCTATACGCTAGCAAAACTCGACGTGGAATAATATGTTTGTTAACAAACTGCCTATACTTAACCTCAAATTCTTTCTGTTGCCGCGTTTTTTATACGCAACTCACACTACTTTGTCCTTTGATCCTTCCTTCGAAAAATATTACTTACTATGTTTGTAGTATGATACGCATGATGATGAAAGTTGACGCCAAGCAAGTAAGTCAATAGCTTTTGCTTTAGTGTTGTGGTTTGTTTCCAACCATGGAGTGAACCTTTTAAATGGCATTATATTGTAGTTTTAGAAAATTCCAACGCATCACTTTGTTTTACTACTAAAGTAAAACAAAGTCATCATCATCATCATCATCAGCCTATATTAGTCCACTGCTGGACATAGGCCTCCCCTAATGAACGCCATAACGCCCTGTCTTCAGCTTACCGCATCCAGCATCTGCCTGCAGTCTTTCGCAGATCGTCATCCCACCTGGCCGGAGGGCGTCCTACACTACGTTTGCCGAGTCGTGGTCTCCACTCAAGAACACGTTTACCCCAGCGGTTGTCGGTTCTTCGCGAGATATGGCCGGCCCACTGCCACTTCAGCTTGCTAATTCTTTGTGCTATGACGATAACTTTGGTTCTCTGTCGGATGTATTCGTGTATTCGTAAAACAAAGTGATGCGTTGGAATTGGCTACTAAATATATCCCTGCTTATCTTTAACCTATTCCATATCCCTTTCGATTCGTAGTTTGTTTTAGCGTAATTTCATAGCAAAATGGCTTACAATGTACGCTAATCTTCATATCTGCTATCTAAATTATACTTTTAGAACCTATAAAATATATACTAAATATTTTCTAGGTACTGGAATATAGTTTAAACCGATTTTTTTCACGCGTGACCAACCTTAAGCGTTGTCTTCTTGATCATAACGCAGTACGCTGCAATATGCGGCGACGGACACATAATCGTATGAAAAACATTTAGAGGTGTCTTTTCCGTCAAAATCTGCGTCAGATGTGAAGGGAAAACGCGGTGAAGAGGGTACAACGCACAGCGCGGCGTATCATTGTGTGCGTCACGGCGTCGACAATAGATTTGATTGTACCTACCGCATACCGCTGCGGCAAAATCAAATCAAATAATTTATTCGCAGGAATGTAGGTACAAAAGCTCATAATAACTCATTTATTGGTAATACAAAATTACATGTCACAAAAAATAATAAAAACTTAACTACAATGTATAACAGCATAGTCTTTAGTTCATTGTAATATTAAAATAATATCATGATCATGGGTAATTCTCACGGGGCTCAAAAATACGTGTCCGGCTCGAAAAAACATACTAAAAGTATCCCTAGCCCTTTGATTTTTTTTTGTATAGTAGATTAGACGAAAATAATAGGGGAGGCCTATTTTTGTTTTTTAATTTTCTTATTCTTAATATGTAAATATAAATAAAAACCTTGGAAATATTGACTTTCGTGGTGCGTCCGGACCTCATGTTCCACTGTTAAAACATTTTTAAATTTTTTCCTATGAATAATAGCACTATTTCACACAGGTTCACAAATAACCAGATAGTTACTAGCTTAACTGACACTATTACTACACAAAAATAAGCTTTAGTTGAAAAGTTAAAACTAGATAACTTCGCGTCCGACGTTTGGCGTTGATACCCCTGGCACGCACTCATTCATTCATATATACTGTACTTTAGTAACTACGTGAATAGTTGTTAAACCGAGACAAACTATCAGTTGCGCTTCATCAGTGGTGTGGACAACACTTCTCTATCTCTCCGCGTCGCTCTGTTATTAAGGTAAGTAATCACTTTCCGTGGCTTGGTATACCGCAATTGTTGATTACCATGTAAACTATAAATTCGTTTATACTAATCCTATTGTTTCAATGATTGTAATAATAGATGCCTTTTGGGTTCCTAATTTCGACTGCAGACGCCAACGTAATGTATACCAGCAATTTAGGAAATTATTTAGGATTTTGTACTCTTTTTTGATTATCGTGGTATTGATTTTCGTGTTTTCCGTGGGCAAAAAGTACACAATGTCAATATAAACCATAAAAATTAAATTTGCATGTTGGTTAACATTCTTATATGGTTAATTTTTATGTTGGTTTTTCACTGCTACTCACTGGGAATATGGTCTACTCACGAGAAAATCGCTTAGTTGCAAAAAGATTGGCTGAAAGACGGAGGAGAGCCCTAAATAGAAATACAAATACAGAAATACAACTTATTCATAAAGCCAATTTACATATCAATAACTTTTGTACCTATATATACACAGCGTATACAAGTTTTTAAATAATTCAAAGTACACATAAATACAATACAAAACATCTGTAATTAAATAATCAAGAATAAGTTATTAAAAAGTCACAAACCACATAAAAATATTAGAATTAATTAACATTAGTCTCCGTTTTCTCGAGTAATTCTGCTACAGAATAAAAATTTTGCTCGACAAGATAACGTTTCAGACGAAACTTGAAGCTACATAGTTAGACTGCTAGCAGCTGTGACAGCTTCTGACAGTTTGTTGTATACTGCCGGACCCATAACGTAAGTTAACTTTGAGGACTTCGTGAGGGAGCGGGCGATAGTCGAGAGCTTTCCTGCGTTCCGCGTCCCGTACGAGTGGGTGTCGCCGTTCTTCATGTGTTTATCTAGGTTCAGACATATACACCGCCACTGGCATTATCACAATGCTGGGCAGTGCCCAGTCGGCAGCGCACCCCCATAGCTCAGCACCATACTGTAGCACCGAGTGAACAGTTGCGAAATAACAGCTTCGTGCCACCTCCGCCGGAACCACACGAGCCAGCCGTCGGAGCGCATAACATGCGCTACGTATCTTTTCGCATATTTTGTCTATGTGGCTCTCCCAGGGCTCCTAAGGGCTCTGTCCATTTCAAAACCAAGAAATATCGTGGCTTCGGATTGGCTAATGGCCGTTCCGTTCACATAGACTACAAGCCGTTCCGTCACTGCCAGATAGGCAGACATGAAGGTAGTGGGTCTTCCTTAGTTTCAGAGCCAAACCGTTCATCCTGAACCATCCAGACAGTAGGACGGCCGTCTCGTTGAGCATAGTCCGTAGACGCTCTGGAGGAGACCAGAGCGTCTACGGACTATGCGATGACGATCGCGGCCACATCATCTGCGTTTATGAGGGTCTTCGCGGAGGTCACCGCTCCGGGCAGATCGTTCAAGAGGAACGAGAACATTATGTTGGAGACAGATGACCCCTGTGCTATCCTCATGGTGGGGGAGAGGGGCTCTGATCGCTCAGTACCACCGACAACAATTTGTCCGACCGACTCATTTTGGCAGCAAGTACGGCGTGGCTGGCCACGTCGAAGGCTTTAGATAGGTCGCAGCACAACACGGCCATCTGCAACTTCTGCTTACACGCTGCCAGCACCCGCCGCATCACCTCGCGCGTCAGTGACGTCGTGGAGTAGCCGGCGCGGTACGCATACTGCCGGCGTCCGTCGCCAGCAAGTACTCCACCAGCCGATTGCTCAGCCCGTTCTCGAGAACTTTCGCAATAGCTGGTATGATCGATACAGGCCTGTAGCTATCCATGTTGTTTGGGGGACCTTTGCTCACTTCCGCCCGAATCAAGCAAAATACAGAGAAATACTCCGTTCAGAAAGAAAAAGATAGGCAACGGTATTTTCGAAAGAAGAAAGAAGGGAAGATAAAATCAGTTAGTGAATTAGATCCTTGTCAGCAATGAATTGCTAGAGAGAAAAGCAGATTCTCCACTAATAAACAAAATAAAACTCAAAAACTGATTAAGAAGTAAATATAGTAGTGATTTAAGAGTGTTTCTTTGATGTTAAATTTTGTTGGTTATACTTTTTTAGAAGATAACTACAATTATAAAATGATTGAACCTTAATTTTAAGAAACTCTCAATCTACTTTCTACTGAAAACACATTATTTTATTTATAAACCATCCCAAAATTCCATCTTACAATGATTATGATATGCTAGTCCACACAAAATGTATGTATTAAAATATAAATGTCGAATATTTTTATATATTTGATTTCGGTGATATGAATGCTGATTTCCGTGGACACCATATTTTTAAAATTGAATAACTTCGTAACCATTGAGCCAATTAAGTGCCCTCTGCTACCAATAAATTTTAAATTAAATCTTTAATCAGAATATTTCATCATTATGTGTAATTTCAACAAAAAAAAATGGGACACGAAAGTCAACCAAAAAATGAGTTTCCGAAGAATGACCCTCATACAATTGTACTAATTGATTCGATTAATAATGGTTACTCCAATACATTCTGCCTTGTTGAGGTGTGCAAAATTAAAATTTTAGGCTTTATTGAACTAATATATTGTCTAAGATTACTACTATTCAACACACAGACAGTTTACGTTGCGTCGCGACGCACAGCGTAGCGTCGTTAGGACGACGCTACGCTGTGCCACATCCGGAGCGTTGTGCGTGGATCAAGAGATAAATAAATAATAAATAATGCTGGACAATTCACACAGCATTATCTAGCCCCAAGCTAAGCAGAGCTTGTGTTATGGATACTAGATAACTGATATACTTAATACAATACACATAGATAGATATTTTTTATTGGGACGAAGTTCCTTATCGCGCGTTGAGAAAGGGGGCTAGACGGAAAAAATTAAGACCAAAAGTTGTAACGACACTTTTTGCTTTCGTCACTTTTTGCTATAGTTATAAGCCGTGCGGCGTGCGCGCGTTTCTCTGTCTGTCTGTCTCTCTCTCTTATAGAAAGTAAGCCAGTTATTTTCGTTTCGTCTTTCTACTTCGCATTGAACAGTGTGGTGTCGCGACGATTATTTTTGTTGAGTGTATACAGGTTTTATGTACATAATAAATAATTAATCGAAAGGAACTTCGTTCCATCCGGGTGTCCCTTGACACCTCTCAAGTTTTTTATACATAGAAAACATCCAGAACGCCCTGGACAAATGTCTGCAGATCGTACAAACATATGTCCCGAGGCGGGAATCGAACCCGCAACCTCCGGCGTCGCAGGCAGACCTTCGCCCGCTGCGCCACAGAGGTCGTCATGATCTGGCTTTAACATCAAATCATTCTTTCAGCTGTCAGAATGCAGAGTCCAACAGTCAATATTAAAAACATTTTTATACGTAGATTGTAACTATAAAGATATTCTCTATAAGAATGATTATGAATATGCCATTGGACCACGGACGGCTGTCTACGCAGATGATGTCTACACGCTAAAGAAAAGTGACCATGTGAAAATTGAATGTGTCGGTTTGGGCAAGTGAGTGTGTGTACCAAAAGCATTTAGATCTTTACATAGGCTATCTATGTTTAAGACTAGCGGCCCGTCCCGGCTTCGCACGGGTGGACATTTATTTTTTAAACGTATAAATGAAATCACAGAAATCTTAATAACAAGGCACATTTCTGTGAAATGAAATACACTTTCATCACCGTCACCGTTACTCAGGGATTATGTAGCATTTGAATGGTGAAAGAATTTTAGAAATCAGACCAGTAGTTTTTGAGTTTATTCGTTACAGATATACAGAAATACAAATCTTTCCTCTTTATAATATTACTAGTTTATGCCCGCGGCTTCGCACGCATTTTTTCTATTATTGGCTTTTATCTCATGGGTGGTAATACCTATAATCCCCACACTGGCCATGGGGATTGGGGATCGCAGGGAGCACTGCTGCCCGCCCCCGATGGATCCCTTAGTCGCCTCTTACGACACCCGCGGGAAGAGTAGGGGTGCTGCAAATTCTAAGCCAAAAATTTCACAAAAGTGTAACATTTATTTTATTTTAGAATTATTCCACAAATATGGAGAGGTCACGCCACAGGCTTTCGAAAGGAAGTAGAAATAGTTGAACCCTCGCCTGGCAGAGAGAGCTCCATAGATGTTCTGATATTCGCCTTCGATTCCGCCTCTAGGAACGGCTTTATACGACGCATGCCGAAGAGTTGGGAGTATTTAAACAAGGAGCTTGAGGCTACTGTGCTAAATGGGTAGGTGTGCTTAGTACCCGCTGTCAAGTTGTAGGTTGTAATTATTTTTTGTCTGTGGTCTGCCACCCGTGTTGACACGCGCCAAAGGTCCTGTCAGAAGCGTCACTCTACTTTTTGTGGAAAATCAAAATCAAATCAAAATCAAAAACTCTTTATTTCCATAAATACAATAAATGTACCTACACTTAGAAAAGGTCAAATTATAAAACTAAGCACTGACACGGAAATAAAGTGATATTTTTTGATTTCTGTCGCTTCGGTATGTAGACTAAAGTAAAGAAGCGACGAAGAAACCTTTAGCCTGTTAGTTGTTATTTTTCGAGTTGGAGCAAAACCCGTCCCAAGCTTTTTTATCCTCTAGATAATCTGATATTTTTTGGAGCAACATTATGCTGAGATGGGACCTTTTGGTTCGCTGCGTTACTTGCTGCTATTATTATTATTATTAACTAGGTAGAGACTTTATGCTACGGCCACATTACAAGGTGAAGATTTGTCTTCGCGTTGCCGTGATAAAAATTTCGTGCTCGATCTACAGAAGTGTATGGCCACTTTGGAATAAAACTTCGCTACGTCGCGATCATCAAGAATGTCGCGATAATTATTTAGGATTCCACAAAACAGGCTCAGCTTCGAAAATAACTTAGGACTAGAAGGATAACAAAGAGTTTCATCTTAAATTGTGTTAATGGTACCTGTGCCTGAACTAGGTAAAAACCTGTTTTTCAGGCAAAAACAGTGCTAGCTACAAAATTAAATTAAGTAATCAAATAGGTGTCGGTAAATGACAAGAATATTGACAAATAACTAAATTTATTTATAATTTCTATTGATTAGCCTACTCTAATTCTTTAATTTGACTATATCTACCTTATTCGACTTATACTTTAGACGACCTCTGTGGCGCAGAGGGCGAAGGTCCGCCTGCGACGCAGGAGGTTGCGGGTTCGATTCCCGCCTCGGGACAAATGTTTGTACGATCTGCAGATATTTGTTCAGGGGTTCTGGGTGTTTTTCTATGTATAATAAAAATATCTATCTATGTAGTGTATTGTATTATGTATATCAGTTATCTAGTACCCATAACACAAGCTCTGCTTAGCTTGGGGCTAGATAATGCTGTGTGAATTGTCCAGCATTATTTATTTATTTATCTATTTATTCATTCTTTTTCTGTTATTTTAAAGATTTTATTTATAGTTGGTAAAATGCATGTAATCCTAATAATATTATAAAGCCGAAAGTTTGTGAAATCTGAATTTTGGTTACCTAGGATCTCCAAAACTACTGGACAGATCAAGATGAAATTAGGCGTACGTTTAGAACAAAGCCTAACTTAGATATTAGGCTACTTATTATACCGAAAATACGCGTGCGAAGCCGCGGGCAGAAGCTAGTAGACCAAAAATTGCACGCCCATATAGGGAAAATTACATTGCTACACAATTATTTTACTAGTACTAGTACAAGTCAATAGACGTTAGTCTTGTAAATTTGCAATAAATATACTTTTCTTAAACATGCGCGGATTTATTGTCATTACTTTTGAATAAAGAACACGCGAAGTATCATATTTACGTAGACTGAAAAACCAAAATCACTTCCCGGCGCGTTCTTTGAATTTGGAACGAAGAGCGCGCCGCCAATGTTGTATGAAACGGTGTGCTGTTTGAATTTAGAACTCTCATCTTAAAAAAAAATTGGCGTAAAGCGGAGTTCGTTGTTATTTTGTTATTAAAATAATTAAAATGAGTTCCGAAGATTCTTATAGTGAAAATGAAATGAAAATTGACTGCACTCCACCGGATTTAAGATCGGAAGCTAAATTAGCGATGGAAAACCTGCTTCCAGCAAAATCAAAAGAAAAATATATGAAAATTTATTATGTAAAGGCCCTTTTTTATTTCCTTGCATTTTTTTAAGAAAAGCACTATAATTATATGCCTCGGCCGAAATGGCAATTGCCTGTCTCGTATCATTGAAGTCCTCGCCTGCGGCTCGGCCTTCAAACTCATACTCGACCTGCAATTGCCTATTTCGCTGCCTTTGCAATAATGTACTATTTACTTCACTTTACAGATACAACATACTAGGAGATGGGACGCCGGCAACCCTGTTCCCAATCCTGACAGGGAAGACTGAGCTCGAGCTACCAGATGTCAGGAAGAGGTCAAGGAGTCACCAAAGTCTGGATGACATGCCGTTCTTATTCTACAAGCTGAGAGAGGATGGGTGAGTGTTTGAATACAGCAGAGGTGGTTCATGTAACAAATGAATAACATTGGACCCAGTACGCTGCCCTGAACAATACCGCATAGATACGGTATTATTCAGGTTGGTGCCCGGACCATCAAAACTCACTTTGGGACTGATCATAACTGTTTGACCGTAGTTTTGTAAATAGCTGGTTGTGGACCCTATACATAAGTATTCCAGCAAAAACATTTTCTCAAGTAGTAGGAATTGATCTATCAATGGTTTTGATAAAGGCGCCTTATTCAAAGCTTTTGAAAGATCGAAATATTGTTTTTATAAGCAAACACGAACACAAGAACACAATAAAAAATTTAAACCGATGTTCTTCAAACGGCTGAACAGATTTTTATGAAACATGGCTAAGAACACTCGGGATAAAATGATCTATGACACAAAAAAAAACTAAACAAAAATCGGTTCATCCGTTTGTGTAGCTCACAAACGGATGAACCGACACAAAAGAGGGGTGTTACAGCTTAACACCCCTCTTTTGTGTCGGGGGTTAAAAAACTTTCTGGCGGAATCGTTTGCGACAGTGAATAGCTATCAGAAACTCTCCTATTATGGATCCGAATTCGAAATGAAAAACAATGCTTCAATTTTAGCCCGAAAATCGTCTGACAAATTTGACTATAGTCAGCCATGCATTTTAAGGAATTTAAATATACCTAATATTCTAGCTACCGTACAGCGTATTTTGAGGACATGCCCTGGATAGGAACCTTCCAGTACCGATTCAAAGGATTTAAAAGACAACCAGCGGATCATTACCTAAGGGCTTTCTATCTAGAAGATCACAAATATAATAAGCAGAAGTACTGCATCGGAGACACATTGCAGTATAAGTTGATGATGAATATCACTGAGCAGGTGAGCTTTGACAAGTCATCCAGCACACATAAATTTTATGCGGATAGTTTAAAATTATCCTACCTAATTAGAAACCACAGTTTCTGCGAGGGTTCCCAGGTGTTTTAAAGGTACGCCAGGCCTAGAACTGCCGCCGGTATGCAAAAAGAAAGGGGATTCCTATATTTTTTTGCTTACCTTCCGCCAACATAGGTAAATTAAATGGTTAAGGCGACTTTTAGATTTTTTTTCTAATAATCCCCTTCCGCAGCTTAATCCGATTGTAAGGGGATTTTCGGACAAAAAGTCTAAAAATCCCCTTCGCAGGGGATTTTTAGACCAAGCCAAAACTTCAGCCCGATCCTATATGTTTTTAAATTATTTGAAGTCGATTTTTAGTTTTTCAAACGAATCACATTATACTTACATTTATTTCAGTTTCTCGAGTTAGAAGGCAAACACTTTGCATTCACATTCATAGCCGACATAACGCACGACGATTTCAATAATATTGCCATAGCTGATGCAGACACGAGAGACTTTCTGAAGGCCCTCAAGGAATCTGGGAAGCTGGAGCGGACTTTGCTCATCGTTATGGGGGACCATGGGTGCAGGTTGGTATAGAAGCCGCTAAACAACTTGTCTGGTGAGGGGCAGAGAGAGTGGGAAGTTTGCGCCGGTACACTCAGGCATATAATCCATTTGCCACAAACAACGCACAGGCGAAAGAGATAGGAACAGCTTCGTAGCTTTTAAACTTTCGCGATTTGTTAACATAGTTAATGACTTCGTGTCGCAATCGATGTCGTAATGTGAACTTGGACATTCCTGATTCTGAAGACGAATTGAGGGTAGTCGTGGATACTGCTGTCTATTCTCGGCGGTAACTCCGAGTAGGTACATCCAGTCGCCCCGTGACCACGATCGCTGTAACGTGTTAGAAACGTAGGGGAAATAATAACAAAAGGTACGCGATAAATACCCGATATAATCATTAACTAAGCTTCGTAGCTGTCAAAATCAAAAACTCTTTATTTCCATAAATACAATAAATGTACACTTAGAAAAGGTCAAAAACTAACAGTGAATAAATAGCGAACCATCTTGGTTCACCAGGGGACAAAAAGTTGGACGATTATTATACACAGTCAGAGGATTGAGTTTAGCTGACCATTTTTACTTAATACCTAGGCTGAGAAACTCAAGCGGGGTAAATGTGCATATCTCGACAAAGCCTTTTGCTCCCCATGGATTTGAGACCCTAGGTCCGTGGGATACCGAGGCTCTCCGAGTCTTCAAAAATTGATCAGAGTCTGCTCGAAACCACGCGTAACCCGAGAGCGGTAAGTATCTGGCGCAGCGCATCAGCATTGCCATACAGCAGGGCAATGCTGCCAGCCAGCGTCTTGGATACGCTTCCGATTGGTATTAATATAGATCAGTTGAACTACCCCTATATTTTTTGCAACAGTCTGTAGTTTGCTCAACTGTTTCAATTGTAAATATTTTTCTTAGTTGTTTCTATTATGTATAGGAATTCATAACTAAATTAATTGGTGGGAAGAAGTCTACTTCTTAGAGACCAGAGTCCACCAGGTCCAGGTCCACCAGGTCTAGAGACCAGACGCTGGTTTTTCACGAAAATTGGGGTATAGTAATTGTTTTTTACAAATTTCGTGGGTTTCTGCGTCTTCTTTACACAGGGCCTTACTTTATTATAAATTTTTATAATAACCTTAATTTTAAAATTCAGATTTGGCCCCGTTCGCAACACACTTCAAGGCAAATACGAGGAACGTATGCCGTTAATGGCGATCCGCCTACCGGAAGTGCTGAAGGAGAACCGTCCGGAAGTGGCCGACATTTTGAAAAACAACTCGGAAGTCCTAACCACGCCTCACGATATTCACGCTACTATTCTAGATGCGATAGACATGACGAAATATTGGAATGCCTATAAGATAAAAGGAGCTGATTTGACTCGGGGATTATCTCTTTTTGAGCCGGTAAGATTGATCTCAGGAACCAAATTCAATTCAATTCAATGCGTTTATTTCAGCTTAATAAAGTACAAAGATACATTATAATAATAATAATAATAATAATAATAATAATAATAAAATCATTTATTTCAGGTCATAAAAAAGGAACCCATAGGTTATTTCTAAATAAATTAAAGTACAATTAAAATAAAATTAAAATTAAAATACAATTAAAATACATACCTACCTACTTACGGTTCCCGGTCTGGTGCACAGAGAGCCAGAACCTGTACATAGGGCTACAGATGTTGTTAGCCATAAACCTGAGGATGCTATTGTTAGACTATTATTCATGCTATTATTCAGCCTTAAAGAGTTAGTTTGGTCATTACTTCAATGGTCGGACCATCGAAGTCTTGAACCATAATATTATGTAGGTAATGCCCAATCGAAGTGTAGTTTGATGTCACGTGCTTTAAATTTTTACAGACATCATACAACTTAATTTTTCAAAATTAAGTTTTATACCTGTATTTCGATTGTTTGATACTATGTTGCATCTCCAAAAAAACACGTGATTTAGGGTATGGTAGTCTGAAACCAGCATTTCCGGCTTGCTGAAACAGCGTCGGTTACGTTGGCTTGGGCACGTGTACCGTATGTCACCATCTCGTTTGCCCCATCAAACTCTACTGGGGGTGGTAGCTGACGCCAAAAGACCCGTCGGTAGACCGAGACTACGCTATAAGGATTCTGCTAAGCGTGATATGCTAGCTTTTAAAATAGACCTGTTAAATTGGGAAGAGGAATCGGAAGACCGTGATCGGTGGCGCACAACATTAGCGGAAGGAGGAGCTCATGACGTGGCATGGTTCCGAAAGCTAAATGAAAAGCTAGCACTGAGGCACCAACGGGTTGCGGCAGCTGTCGCAGACCCACCACTATCCACCGGGGTTCACGGATGCCAATACTGCGGTCACATCTGCCATTCCCGTATAGGCCTTACAAGTCATCTACGTAAGTGCCGAAAAACGAACACTACATAAACCATCCTTCGTGGATGTAAAGGCCATTGATGATGATGATGATGAGTCTGAAACCTCATCACGTTTGTTCTGTCCTAGGCAGTTCCGGGATCCGGACTATGGCGCGAAATGTTACACTCAATTCAATTCAATTCTTGGTTAATGGCTCTGCGTACTGTAAAACTCAAACTAGAAGTATAAAGTATAACTGAACTCAAATTATGTTTTTTCAGATCCCCTCGAACAGATCGTGCAGCGAAGCTGGCGTGGAGGCCCACTGGTGTTCGTGCGTGGCGTGGGATCAAGTGCCCCCTACCGACCCTGTCGCCGCTAGAGTAGCGGTAGCTTTCGTGGAGTACATCAACCAGTTGACCAAGCCAGTCAGGTAGTCCTCAGACAGGTAGTCTGCCTCTAAGGCCCGTGTTATGAATCCTTGCTCAGCTATTGATCTATGTCTTTCTTATGGCATAAACGTAACTCATCCCAACTCTTCCCGCGGGTGTCGTAAGAGGTGACTACGGGATATCCACCGGGGGCGGGCAGCAGCGCCCCCTGCAGAACAATTCTACCACCAAACTGCGATCCCCAGCCAACGCGCCCAACGCGAGGGGATTGTGCTTTACCCCTAAACCCAATAAGGCGCTTATCAGGGGGAAGTCTGCGACCAGCTGTGGGCCAATATAGACTGTTGAGGTTGAGGAACCTTTACATAACCACATATTTATATTTTTATAACGGAGCAAGCTTTCATAATACAGAAGTCTTCTCGCTTATCTTACATAGTTATCATTCGGTAACCGTTTTGTTCCCAATAACCGCACCACTTACCCACCTCCACTTCAACTTACCCACCCTCTTTACCAAAACTCATCATAAACTATCTCAGAGAGACTTCCATTGCTGGATTTTCCCAGACCTATCCATCTGGGAGCCCGCTCGGAAAAGAAAATCGAAGTTTCTGGTTCGTTTTCGTGCAAAACCAACTCTTACGTCGCTTGCATAAGATTAGCGATTGCATAAAAACTAATCAGAAAGTTCGATTTCGTTATTTGTTTATTAAAATACTTACACCATTTTACAGGGGCCCCTAATTCAATAGTGTAAAAAAGTCCACAAAAAACAATCATACCATTATAAATATTTGTCAGACCAATATAAATACACACATATGAACTACAAATCATGACATTTATTCACAAAGAAAATTATACTAGTATTTACGATTGAAATAATTGAGCTAACTGCCGACTGTTGCAAACAGTCTACAGATACTACAAATTAAAATTACTATAAAAATAAAAATATTAAAATTACATGAACTAAAAATTTAAATTACACCAATAATATATAAAATGCGTATACAATGTCAAATTATTTCACAACAACATATAATAATTCTTCACTTAATAAATTCAAATTACATAATTATTATGACTACGGGCACAGATCCTCGTTACACCTTGCGTGGCCGACCGGCCGTTGGTTCCGAGATCTATCCCTATTACCTCTAACGAGCTATGTCGATTACCTCGGTTGTTTGGCGGATCTCCTAATTCCTGATTCGATCTCGAGAGAGATTCCAAGCATAGTCCATTGCACCCACAATTCACCATCATCATAATTATCAGCCCATGAACGTCAACTTGTCGAAATAAAGGCCTCCGAGGGGGTAGGCCTTTGTTTTAAAGAGATACGCCGATCTAAGGCGAAAAGGAATGTTGGGATACCAGATCATCGATCATAGAGTCATAGAAGCGTCTTATGGAGATACGACAAAGTCACAAATATTTATTTATTCCATCGTAGGTACACTTGTGTTACACTTGATGTCGTTACATTCTATATTTATGTACTATTTTAATAATTACATCTATAGGTTTTTCGTTATAGGAAACACCATAAGGTAGGTACAAAGGTAAAAAAGAAAAAACAGACAGACATGTACAAATAGCAGATCGATGGGTCTCCCAACACTCGTTTTCGCATTCGATCGATGTTGCCATACCATCCGCACCTACAATCAAAGTATCTACACTAATAACTCCTTTTCCCGATGGTCAGAAATCTCTGCGTGCCACGA
Source organism: Eupithecia subfuscata (assembly GCA_963564075.1). NCBI lineage: Eukaryota > Metazoa > Arthropoda > Insecta > Lepidoptera > Geometridae > Eupithecia > Eupithecia subfuscata. The sequence continues at coordinate 1,293,530 of OY751123.1, forward strand.
GTTCTGAGCTCCGTGGTGTGGGTGACTCAGCGGCGACACAATCGCTGGCTGTTGCGCTTCAGCGGTAATAAAGACGTCGACGGATACCAAGGAAAATTCAACTCTAACATGAAGATTGATAAGGAATATTATCAAATAAAGGTGAGAAACTTCGATCGACGATCGCAATTCAATTCGAACGATCGCACGCGAAGCCGCGGTGCCGCGAATAGGGTTGCCAGATGGTATCCAAAAGGAGGACATGTCCTCCTTTTCCATATTTTGTCCTCCCTTACCTACTCTAAGTCCTCCTTTTTACAAAGTACCTACGTTTTTAATGCTCGCTTTAAATGAAAATTTGGTGACCTGATTTCCTTTCTTAAATCGAAATCCGATGGTGATCCTGATGAAGTATATTTTGATTTTAAGTTGCACGAGCAGTGAACAATCTATTTCAAAAGTGTTAAATACATTGAATGTTTCTCGGAACTGCTCAAGATCTGCGAGTTTTATTTTTGTGTAAAGCGAATATGAAAATAATTTTCTCACCGATTAATACTCAGTGGAGCAAAGAGAGGAACAGATTAAGTCTGCGTTAAATCGTTGATTATTAGGTACTCAATACAAATTCAAAGACATGTCATGCGAAGACTTTTATGATTATTTGTTGAAAAACCACAATCTTCTTGCAAATATTGGCAGCTCAGACAAGTATGATTAAATTATAATAAAGTAAGTTATATTGTCTACACTCGTTTTATTGTCAGTTTAAAAGTTTGTGACTTGTGCGTTTTTTATGGGCCACAACACAACGGGTCTGACATAAATGATTTTAATTTGATTTATAAATTGTAAATGTCCTCCATTTTTACAGAAAATCCTCCTTTTTAGACCCATTTGCCCTCCTTTATCAAATTTACCCTAGCCGGGAACCGCCCGCGAACCATGAGTGTGAATCTCGTTCGCATATTTGTCGCGGCGTCGTCGTCGCGTCGCGTTCGCGCCTCGTTCCCGTTATTGTCGGTTTTTTGATCCCGCGACAAAAGGTTAGCGGGACGCAAACACGACAAGGCTCCTCTTTCGCGGGCGGTTCAGTTACTTTTTAGCAAGTTACGCGGATGGTTGTGTTTTATTCCAGATTTTACGCGCTTACTCAATTATTTTTTTATGATTTTGTATTTTTGTATTTTTTATATAGACGCCTATATAAAATGGTAAATTGCAAGAGCTCTAAGAAGCCCCCGCAGTAGTAGTTTCGACGTCCATACTTGTCCAATGCCCGAGCTTTACCGCGGACTTTGCTAGTGTGGAACAGTGGCAGTTTTGCCGTGGTTCATGCCACGGTCCACTCACTAGTGTGGAAAGGATTTTACGCCCGCATCATAAAAGCTTACTCAGTCATCGAATTATGCTGAGCGACGCATAAGCCATAGAAAAGCATTATAAGCATAGATCGATAACTGAGTAAGCTTTTATAATGCGGGCCTAAGAATCTTTACAGCTATGCTATGAGGAGTAAAGGAGCGAGCTATGGATAGCTCTCTCCATAGCTCGCTCTTTTACTCCTTCTTGGAGTTTCTGTAAGTGATAGAATCCGGAATACGGAAATCCGTAGGAGAATCAAAGTCACCGACAGCTCTTAGAAATAGTAAGCCGAAGTGGCAGTGGGTAGGTCATATAGCTCGCAGAACTGATAACCGGTGGGGAGTAGAGGTTCTGGAGTGACGACCGCGATGCAACGCGTTTCGGAGAGTTAGAAAACCATCCTCTAACACAAGGGAGCCGATGGATAGAGGAATCTATTTGTGGCATCCTGTGGGGGAAGCGTGACCCGTGTGGTGCCGGCCATACAATTTGCACCACCCCAACACTTCCCGCGGGTGTCGGAAGAGGCGACTAAGTGATATCCACCGGGGGCGGGCAGCAGCGCCTCCTGCAGAACAATTCTACCACCGAACTGTGATCCCCAACCCGCATGCCTAGCGTGGGAATTACGGACATTACCCCCCATGAGATAAAAGCCAATAAGGCGCTTATCAGGGGGAGGCCTGCGTCCAGCGCTGGACCAATACAGGCTGTTGAGGTGAGGTGAGGATGGGGTAGTCCTATGGCCGTGGGTTGATGATGGTAATTTATAAATGCAGGTGGAGGTCAGTCCTGGGTCCGGTATGTTTGAAGCGTCCACTACATATTTGAAAGATGAAGATAAGTTTGTCTTCGACTCTACGGACATATCCAGGACAAACGCGTTAGTGTTTATTGCTTTTGACGACATCAGTGCGGTAGAGTAAGGTCCGCCTGGACGCCTGCAGGCTGCGGGTTCGATTCCCGCCTCGGGACAAATGTTTGAACGCTCTGCAGATATTTGTTTCGGGTGTTCTAAATAGTTTTAGGGTTCTGTGCCTCAAAAGGAATAAAAAGGAACCCATCAAGGATCACTTTCTTGTCCGTGTCTTTCTGTCAACTTCAACCCCCCTTTTCTTAGGAACGTGTGGTATCGAGTTGAAATTAACATCAAATACTCAATCCGTAACTTCTTTGAGCCGTAATATAAATCAAACTTTTAAGACAAAGCAATCATAAGATAACTGACATTTATGCCCGCATATTTTGAAATTTTCAAGGGAATCACAATGCACACATAACCTATGACTAAGACCTTTATGATAGTTCCGGCTAAACTAGAATCATGATATTTGGAAAGAAACAAGGTCTTGTACGTACGGAACCCTCGGACCGCGAGTCTGATTCGCAGTTAACGTTTTATTTTTCTATGTATAATTAAAATTTATATCTATCTAATGTAGTATGTACCGTTTCGAGCTGTGTGGTGCCGCTGGCCCTGACCCCAACTCTTCCCGCGGGTGCCGTAAGAGGCGACTAAGGGATATCCACTGGGGCGGGCAGCAGCGCCTCCTGCAGAACAATTCTACCACCGAACTGCGATCCCAACCCGCATGCCCAGCGTGAGGATTATGGGAGAGATAAAAGCCATGAGATAAAAGCCAATAAGGAACTTATAAGGGGGAGGCCTGCGTTCAGTAGTGGACCAATACTTGAGGTTGAGGTACCGTTTAAGTACATCAGTTGTCTCGCTTGGTTGGCAGATTGGTGAGCACAGTGAAGGTGTTAAATAATACTTACTCAGAACGAATAGAGTAGAATAGAATATACTTTATTGCACAAAAGTTGTACATAAGCGAGCTTAATACTAGATAGCATTCTCTACCTGCTAACCTTTGGGTAGTGTGAACAACAATTTAGTAGGTAGTGCTAGAAAATAGAACAAAGAAAAATATAATTAATAAATCGTAACAATAACAGAAATGAATACACGCATAAATATAATAAAATATACTACTCAAATAAGAAACACCTTTAACCTTCAAACACATTTATGTGTACCGAATTATTCCTGGGAAAAAAAGTGATTAAAGACTAGATCTGAAGACATTTACTAAGGATACCTCGCGACATTCCATTGGAAGACTGTTCCATAAACGAGTGGCCTGAACAAAGGTTTTATGGTAGCCCACGAAGCTGATGTCCTTCCTCTAGGTTCCCTTAACAGGCTATAAGACATCCTCGGGCTGAGTTGTAGGGGTTAATTCTTACGCAGCAGCCGCCACAGCGGCATGGTACAGTATCTTGACACCGTGCTATTAATTTATCGGAAATATCTAAGCGTCCAGCGCAGACAAAAATTGAGAATATCCAAAATTTCAATGGTATATCGCCATAGAATGAAAAAATATTGAGATTAAAAATGCTTACATTTTATTTGGGAGTCATTTAAACTCCCAGCCGAGCAGACGCCGCACTGATCGTCTTCTGTAGATGCAAAAAAGCCAATGATGATGATGATGAAGTATATAAGAAAGAAAGAAAATCAATTTATTGGCTCACAAAATAGAGAAACCTTAGAAATGAAAAAATATTGAGATCAAAAATGCTTACATTTTATTTGGGAGTCATATAAACTCCCAGCCGAGCAGACGCCGCACTGATCGTCTTCTGTAGATGCAAAAAAGCCAATGATGATGATGATGAAGTATATAAGAAAGAAAGAAAATCAATTTATTGGCTCACAAAATAGAGAAACCTTAGAAATGAAAAAATATTGAGATCAAAAATGCTTACATTTTATTTGGGAGTCATTTAAACTCCCAGCCGAGCAGACGCCGCACTGATCGTCTTCTGTAGATGCAAAAATGCCATGATGATGATGAAGTATATAAGAAAGAAAGAAAATCAATTTATTGGCTCACAAAATAGAAACCTTAAACAATAATGCAAAAACCTTAAATATATAAATATCAGTCATATACTCGTAGTACCCATAACACAAGCTCTGCTTAGCTTGGGGCTATGCTGTGTGGTTGTCACGCATTATTAATTTAATTTATTTTGTTTTCAGATACAACAACGAGCCAGCCTGTATTAGAGCTACACACCCACATCTCAACAATTTTTGTTACTGTACTGTATAAATAAGCAAACGCCCGTCGCGATACATATGCTTTATATTAACACATTAACTGCCCAGCCACTGCGGTTCGACCCGAAGAGGCGAGCCGCCTCGACGCCGCCGCGCCGCGCCGCCCCGCCCCGGTGCAGCAAGCAAGCAAGGGAAGTCCTCATGGGCAAGGAAAGTGTTCTGGCAAAACAGACGAGCGCTTGTTAGAAGAGGCAGGAAACTGATGAATGATGATAATAATAATTTACATTTGATGATGACTATAAGAGCTTTATTACACTGGCTATTTGCGAGCGAGTTCAAAGCGAGGCGACTGCGCAGCGAGGACGCCGCGACGACGCCGCGGGCACGCAGCTCGCCGCGATTAGCCGTCGATGCCAGTGTTCATAACACGGATCGCACCATAGATATAAGTAAAATTCGCTAGATATGTTACGTTCTCCCAGCAGTATAGTATTATAATATCTGTGTCCCAGCGATAACGGAACAAATGTGTTGTGTTGTGTTACATACAATTAAACGCAAAGACTCGCTATTTCCAATATTTTACAATATACCCACCTTATGAACAACAAAGATGGAAAGACGTAACTAGACCAAAGTGCAACCGAGACAACAATACGCACGCGAAATATGTCACTCGTCTCGCTGTTACTCGTCTCGCTTTGAAATCCTCGCGGTGAGCTCGCTGTCACTCGTCTCGCTTTGAAATCCTCGCGGCGAGCTCGCTGTCACTCGTCTCGCTTTGAAATCCTTGCGGTGAGCTCGCTGTCACTCGTCTCGCTTTGAAATCCTCGCGGCGAGCTCGCTGTCACTCGTCTCGCTTTGAAATCCTTGCGGTGAGCTCGCTGTCACTCGTCTCGCTTTGAAATCCTCGCGGCGAGCTCGCTGTCACTCGTCTCGCTTTGAAATCCTCGCGGCGAGCTCGCTGTCACTCGTCTCGCTTTGAAATCTTCGCGGCGAGCTCGCTGTCACTCGTCTCGCTTTAAAATCCTCGCGGCGAGCTCGCTGTCACTCGTCTCGCTTTGAAATCCTCGCGGCGAGCTCGCTGTCACTCGTCTCGCTTTGAAATCTTCGCGGCGAGCTCGCTGTCACTCGTCTCGCTTTAAAATCCTCGCGGCGAGCTCGCTGTCACTCGTCTCGCTTTGAAATCCTCGCGGCGAGCTCGCTGTCACTCGTCTCGCTTTGAATTCCTCGTGGCGAGCTCGCTGTCACTCGTCTCGCTTTGAAATCCTCGCGGCGAGCTCGCTGTCACTCGTCTCGCTTTGAAATCCTCGCGGCGAGCTCGCTGTCACTCGTCTCGCTTTGAAATCCTTGCGGCGAGCTCGCTGTCACTCGTCTCGCTTTGAAATCCTCGCGGCGAGCTCGCTGTCACTCGTCTCGCTTTGAAATCCTCGCGGCGAGCTCGCTGTCACTCGTCTCGCTTTGAAATCCTCGCGGCGAGCTCGCTGTCACTCGTCTCACTTTGAAATCCTCGCGGCGAGCTCGCTGTCACTCGTCTCGCTTTGAAATCGCTCGAAAATCGCCAGTGTGATACTGATATGATAAGGCTAAAGTTCTTTGTTTTGTTTTGTGACGGTGGATTTGATAAGACGTAATAAATATAGTTTTTCAATCAACGTCTAGTTATTTTAATAACCAATTGGATTTTTGACCAATCCCGATGGGACTTGAACTCATGGGCAAAATAAAAATATATTACCTAAGCTCCACAGAAATATTATCTTATTTCTGTGTGAAGCTCCATGAAAAAAAAAATTGGTTGCCTGGAAAGTCGGTATACGGGCGAAAGTTTTACGTGACAACGACTTTGAGTTCCTTTCACTTTTTATGTCTGCATAACGTGAGCGGAGCGTAACGCAGTTTCTTGAAGTGTCACCCGGCAAACCAATTTATAAGACGTTGTCACGTCAATAAATGTTTCTCGGATCTTCAAACAAAGTAAAGGAGGTTCGGTTTGGACATTTTTCAGATTTTTTTAATGACCATAAAATAGTTTTCTTTTATTTCCTATAAGCAGAATAACAAAGATCCTCGTGGTGGCCACCTAACTCCGTTTTCGCTTTTCTGTCTAAATTATACGAAAGTAAACTATTTCAAAGGGATTAAAAAAGCTTAGAATAGGTATCACAGTCTGTACATTGAATATTTGAAAATTCTTGTGTAGTTATAAGTAAATATATAGGTATTATGCAATAGGTGGCGGTGCTAGTGTGCGACATACAACCATCATAATAAGGTAACCCTTACGGACTGATCTGGTTTAGATATCTGCCGCCTTAGCTTCTTGAGATTCAATGGCAATGAATGATGCACTTGTTCTCTGTGTGTAGGTACCTACCTCAGAACAGGGAAATAATTTTTTATTGAATATCAATTATTTCAGTAGGTAAGTATAATATTGAAACCGTAGGGTCCTAAACTAGGCGATTCGTTGTCACTAGTACCATCACAGTACCATTAACAGTTCCACGATGGAACCACGGATGTTTTTTTAAATCACTAGTTCCATTTTAAAAGATTCTGAAAATAATGGAACTAATATTGAATTTTGTTATCACTAGTTCCATTAAGGGTGTAAAAATACTAAAGGTAAGAACACATAGCTGGGTTGGATTCCAGGATTCAAGGGTTATCCTTTTAAAGTTATAAACATGTGCCTTGAAGCCTTGAAGTAAAAAAGTTTAACTGTACGTACCTTTCTTGTACCTACCTCGATAGTCAATGCCACGTAGATCAAGTTCCGCGTAAATAGTTAGGTACAATAGGTACCTATCTCCAGAGTTCATAAGTTCATACGCACCGCTTTGAATCTTTTGATAACGTTCCGTTCCGCCCTATTGCCCTTGTTACTGTTTGTTACATTACACATTCACAACCCGTCAGTATACATACGACTTGCGTGTGAGTGAACGTGTTACCATGATTGACCGAGGTAAGTTCGAATAGCGGTTTTACACGGGGGCCCGAATTCTGCTCAATTGCTTTAATATGGCAATGGTATAGTCGCAGAATCGTATAAATAGTGCGTGCCGTGCTATATTTGATACTAGCTGCATTCTTACTACCCGTTGTCCTATTACCCGTTTTCCCGTAGGAATGAAGCATTTTCCCGCGGTAAAAACTAGCCTATGTTCATCAGGAATAATGTGGGCTTCTAATGGTAAAAGAATTTTTCAAATCGGTCGAGTGGTTTCGGAGCCTATTCAAAACAAACAAACAAGCAATAAAATCTTTCCTCTTTATAATATTAGTATAGATTCAACTTCAACTTCTTTTATATGGCTCTGCGTCTGATTTGAGAATTCTGCCAATTTGATATTTGCACGGAGAGATCGATATTAGTTTCAACTGGATGGGATCTCTTTTTTCATTGGTTCCAGCTAACTGGGTTTTAGCACGGTAATATTGGATAATATTACCGTGGTTTTAGTCTCGCCCAATTTGCATAGTGTAGAAAGTGATGCCATCTACCATTTTGTCTCGATTCAGGAAGACACCTGTTGGCCTGTTAGCTATCTGGCGGAGATATACTCGTACAAGCTGAAATGAACGATTTTTGCGTAGCATTTAGAATATAGTATCTAGTATATTTAGCAATTAGTGAATAGAGGACGGATTTAAGGCGAGGGCCATAGATGAATCACGAGCAAGTGAAGGATTCTAACAACTGAATAACGACCATAGGGTCACTCTCACTCTCTAATGTCGTGATTCATGATGATTTAATCACGAGCGTAGCGAGTGACAAGTGTTAGATTAGAATCCTGAGCGACGCGAGTCATTCATGGCCCTCGATAGCCTAGGCCTAGATCCGTTTCATTCAAGAGTTGCATAGTATACTCTATAATGACTACGAGAAAAAATCCAATCAAATCTCGAGGAGTTAAATGCACAAGGAGTTAGTATGTCGAGTGTTCCTTGCAAAAGGAGTTTGTATAGCATTGAGATGGAGGTCGATATATTGGTGTGTATGTCGTGATTCATGATGATTTAATCACGAGCGTAGCGAGTGACAAGTGTTAGATTAGAATCCTGAGCGACGCGAGTCATTCATGGCCCTCGATAGCCTAGGCCTAGATCCGTTTCATTCAAGAGTTGCATAGTATACTCTATAATGACTACGAGAAAAAATCCAATCAAATCTCGAGGAGTTAAATGCACAAGGAGTTAGTATGTCGAGTATTCCTTGCAAAAGGAGTTTGTATAGCATTGAGATGGAGGTCGATATATTGGTGTGTTCAAATTAATTAAAACACCAAAATAGAGATTTTTTGGAGGGGGAATGATATAAAAATGTATATTTTCGTGGCCAAGAATGATAAATGAATATATGTAGACAGGCCATTCGTTTTGCGAAAGATGATTATTTTATGAAGATTGAAATTATCTTATATCTTTATCTTATACTCGAATAATTATAGAGATTGATAGATTTTTGTAATGTACATAGGTATGATACTTACCTACTACATTAGGTACGAACCCCTCAACTCAACTCAGCTCGTGGATGTCTAGAGAGCCGACATATGGAACCTGCCAGACGAAAGGCAGAAGCTTCCTTCTCTGTATTTTAAGCCAGTTGAGTTTTTGAAGTAGATAGTTATTTTACTATAAAAAAATAAATAATAAAATAAAATAAAAATAAATAATAAAATAAAATAAATAATAGATGCTCAAATAAGTTGATCATCTATTTGATACTAGCTTCTGCCTTTCACACGCGTATTATCGGTATATTAAGTAGCCTATTATCTAAGTCAGGCTTTGTTCTAAGCGTACGCTAAATTTCATATTGATCTATTCAGTAGTTTTGGAGATCCTAGGTAACAAAAATTCAGATTTCACAAACTTTCGTCTTTATATATAACTAGACGATCGCCTCGCGGTTTCACCCGCGTAGTTCCCGTTCCCGTGGGAATTCCGGGATAAAATATAGCCTATGTCACTCCCTGAAAAGTAAGCTTCCTAACGGTGAAAGAATTTTTCAAATCGGTCCAGTAGTTTCGGAGCCTATTCAATTCATACAAACAAACAAACAAACAAAAAATCAAACCTTTCCTCTTTATAATATTAGTATAGATATTAGTAGGATTAAGTATAGATAATTTTGATGATTCAACGGCACGACAATGATGCACAAACTTTCTATTAAGTGAAAACTCAGGCAAACTTTCTACTGGTAGTAAATGCGAGTCATTTTAAGTAAGTCTCTACCGAGCTTATATTAATAATAATTCCAACCTTATAAATAATTCAACCTAATAAATAAATAATAACAAATAAATAATGCTAGACAATTCACACAGCGTTATCTAGCCCCAAGCTAAGCAGAGCTTGTGTTACGGGTACTAGATAACTGTTAACATAATACAATAGACTACATAGATAGATATTTTTTATTATACATAGAAAAACATCCAGAACACCCTGAACAAATATCTGCAGATCGTAAAAACATTTGTCCCGAGGCATAAAGTAACCTAATAACTCAATAATCAACACAAATCAACTCAGATAAATTAACCAACCAATAATTCAAACCTAAACCTAGCAATACCTAATAATTCCAACCTACAGTCGACCCCTATCTTGCTCACGCTGTGGCACCTTTTATTTAGAAAAACACTAGACTTAAGACCACTTTATTTTTGTTATTCTGTTTGTGATGTGATTTTTCTATTGGGAGTCCATAAATAAATCTTTGTGAATAGTATTTTTGTTTTAACGACATAGAAAATACCCAGGGCACAGATATTATACTACTAAACTTGTACCCAGGGGACCTATTTGAATTCTCCAAATACGCAATTACGTGTTTCGTTCGGGGCAATTGGGTACTCTACTCGTCTCGTTTTTTTGCGTACTTACCAATTTGCAGAAAAAAACGAAAGGAAACACGCAATTGCGTATTATGCGGAATTAAAATAGGCCTCCAAACCCGGTAGAAATTTCTGCAGATCGAACTATTTGTCTCGCGGCTGGAACCGAACCCGCAACCTCTGCGTCGCACTGTACACTGTACCACGTCGTGTGACACAGGTCACATAGGTCACACTTAGTTTTAAATTTGGCTTCGTATGAACGGAACGCCAGAAAACGAAAAAGGCCCATGTTTCATGAACAACATTGTGGCAAATCTCTTGTCTTCTAAAATTTTGTTTCCATGTCCTTAGATATCAGTATTTTGTTTGTTCCGTTGAACCTGCAACCTAGATAGATGGATAGATACCTACTTTACTGCAAGAAAGTTGTACATGGGCGAGCATACAGCTAGATAGCATTTTCTACCTGCTAACCTTTGGGTGGTGTGGACAACAATTTAGTGGGTAGTGAAAGATTACAAAATTTACAGAAAAACAATTAACAATTCGTCTTAGCCATAAAAATAAATAAACACACATACAAACATAATAAAACAGAAGTACTACTCACATTAATATTTACATAGTAGATACGTAGCTGTGTGGTGCCGGCTTAGAATCTGCACCACCCCAAATCGTATCGTAAGAGGCGACTAAGGAATATCCACCGGGGGCGGGCAGCAACGCCCCCTGCAGAATTATTCTACCACAGAAGTGCGATCGGTAACCCGCATGCCCAGCGTGGGGATTATTGACATTACCCCCATGTTATAAAAGCCAATAAGGCGCTTAACAAGGGGAGGCCTGCGTCCTTTAGTGGACCAATACAGGCTGTTGAGGTTGAGATATACGTACACAATAATAGATATATATTTTACGTACCTACCGAATTATTGTTACGTCACCTTCGGGTGTCTCGATCTCGACCGAACCTTCGCTCGCCAATAATCGTATTTTTCTTTTCAGATCCTATTATGAAGATCCTCCTACTAGCCCTCTTCATATCTTCAACATCAGCTCAATGCACTGGCGTCTTCATCGAACAGAAATACTTCAACGTTAACGTGCTCAAAGAAGGCGTCAGCCAGATCCACGAAATTGTCTTCAATCGTAATGACAATACAGCCTACTTTACCTTTGATCAGATCGCTAAAGTACCAACCAGAGTGCTCGGGTATCTAAAACTAGATGGTTTAGAAGCTGGTGTTATTGACGGAGTAAGGAACGCTACAGGTTTAGCTATGGATCAGGGCCTAAATAGATTATATGTTGGTGGCTCAGATGGTCTATTCATGTACAACCTTAATAAGAACAAGGTCCCAGAACAACTGCCTGTCCAAGATGACATAAGGAGTTTATTTCTTAAGAACAATGGTGTATTCTTTGTCAATAGAAGGAGAGAAGCGTTCAAATTCGAGTTTGGTTACACCAATCCCTTCTTTGAGCTACAAGGCGTGGCTGTTGATAAATTGGTTCTGGATGATGATAATAACATAATGTTTATACAGGATAAGAAGCTTTTTAGAGTAAAAATGGGGACCAGAATTGTAAATTCCCATGAAAAGTATGTTGTGAATGATTTAACTGTTGATCTTAACTTTAAGCCATACGTTACTACTAAAGACGGGGTGTATGTTTATAATAAGTATAAGTATGTTTTGGACAAAGTAGCAGAATTAAAGGATATTAGGAAATTGACATTTGTTACGAAAGATGAACCAATTTATGTAGTTGTGGATAACATTGTAAGGCTTATTAATAATCCAGTACCGTGCTTTGGTGATTAGTGACCTTGAAATTGCGCAAATACTACAATGTGACTTGATTTACTTTGGGGCGAAAATATCCTAAACTGATTTGTTTTTAGTATAGGTACCTACTTACCTATCTATAAAATCTCAAATACTAGCAAAGGCTCTAAAAGAGCCTTAAAGAAGTTAGTTTTATCACGGGTAAAATGCTCTACAATTTGCGGCAAACTATTTTCCGCCTGTTTTATTCCTTTTATAAAACACATATGTTCCTACTTATACAAAACACAATAAAAAAAAACTCGCGCCAAAGTATCAAGCCCACATCACATCTTTCAGCCCTAGCCGCCTTAAATACAGGAACTTCTGTTTTTTTTTATTTTTATACTCTTAGTGTTACTATCTAAATTATAAATGAATAAAACTAATAAAAATATGAATCTCGTATCAGTTGAAGTCTTAAAGCTGGGTGAAACAATTTAGTAAAACAAGAAAGTTAAGCTTGAAACGTATATTTTCGTAAAAACATGTAAAAAACTTATCCTAAAGTAGATTTATCTATTCATCTAGTTTTAATACTGCTCCTTTTTACTTTAACCACCATTATATAATGTTATATTTGACCCCACAATAGATACCCTTATAACATACGGGCTCTAGGAAGAACAAAACGTGTGGTGTAGGAAACATTTTGTTCCGAGTGCCTCTATCGTACGTAAAATGAACTACAAAAAGTTCACACTTATGTCACTTTTATCCGGGTACGTGATAGCCCCAAAGTGATAAAGAAACATCGGAATTCGCCGATTGGTGCCAAGGTGGCAAGGTTAGATTTGGATGTTTATTGTAAACAATTAAATTATCATTAACATCATGGCCTTTCACTAGATTAATTCTAATTGCCAACTCGCCAGTTATCAATCTAAATTGGGCCCCTGTACGCCGTCTATCGAGTCATTTGGAACTATTTAGGTATAAAGTCTTTCATGCCACTTTATCTTTTCAAAATCTGACTCAGAAAGTGTCTTAAAAACAATAGAAAAAATAGTGCACGGATTTTTCGAATTTGTTTGTTCAATCCAAACGGCATGCTTAAATTTTTCATTCGAGTATGATCAATAGATGGCGCTATTTTGTTTCTAAATTACAAATACCCTCATTTGGTAAAACAAAAGTACCTAGGGGGTATTTGTGGGGTCTTTTCTAATCTTAACAATGAGGTCTTTGTTGTTGGATCCCTAAGGGTTATCAGTGATGATAGCCAGGGGGTCCGTAAGCGTTGGAAGGTCGTTGGCCTTGGAAACCAGTCAGAGAACCGCTGTAGTTTGGGGATGCGTAGTTGTAGCCACCTGGAAAATAAATTCAATAGGTATTTTGGCCTTCCGAAGCTTGCAATCATTTTAGATCAATTTTCTTTAATAATAATAATAATAAAAGCGTTTATTTTTCTCTCACAATAGGTGCTTATATAACTAAATAGGAAAACTAAAGTACCTATTACCTTATGACCTGTTTTGTGAGGGCACTGGTGCCTGTGATAGGTTTTAGAAAAACCTGTGGTACAGGTCACCAGGCCTTTAGCAGGTAGGTAGTTACTTCGAGTAGGTATTAGTAGGTATTATAAGCCCAAAGGGGTGAGTCTATTTGACGTTAGGATTAGGAACAAGACTTGATCGCATCTATGTAAGTAAATAGCTTTTCGAAAGTGGATCGCACAAATTGAGTCCAATTGTGTCCACCCACCTCAGTCACAGTCGGACCGGCGGCGGGCGCGGCCGGCGTACGTGTTTCGCGTGTATTGTTGTCTCGATCGCACTTCGGTCTAGGTACGTCTTTCCATCTTTGTCGTTCATTAGGTAGGTATATTGCAAAAGATTGGAAGTAGGAAGTGTCTTTGCGTTTAGTTGTAATTGTAACACAACACACACAGGCCATTTGTTGAGTTAGCGCTGGGTGACGTGACGTACGATATCTGACGATATTTGACGACCTCTGTGGCGCAGCGGGCGAAGATCCGCCTGCGACGCAGGAGGTTGCGGGTTCGATTCCCGCCTCGGGACAAATGTTTGTACGATCTGCAGACATTTGTCAAGGGCGTTCTGGATGTTTTCTATGTATAATAAAACATATCTATCTATGTAGTGTATTGTATTAAGTATAACAGTTATCTAGTACCCATAACACAAGCTCTGCTTAGCTTGGGGCTAGATAATGCTGTGTGAATTGTCCAGCATTATTTATTTATATCTACTGAATTTTACTTATATCTATGCTTGATCGTGATGCCTCCTTTTTGTATGGGATTTGCGTAGTTCTCTCGCCGCACGATAGAGGCACTGTAAGTAGGGTTGCCACCTTTTTTTTGAGCAAATAGAGTACATTTACCTTGCAAGGGGTAAAAAAAAAAGGACAGCATGTAAATATATAGTACTTTTTTTTTATAAACATATTTTTTATTGCTTTTTGCAATATTTAGCAAAAATGTATCAGTGCTGAATACTTTCAAAGCATCTGAGCAGTCTATGTCCAGATTAAGGTATATCTTAAGTTCGTTTTTAATTAAATTTAGTGAAGCTTTGTTTCTTTCGTCCCGCCACTTAGCATTCATCAGAGAAAAAACTCGCTCTGTAAATGCTGAAGTGTAAGGAACGAAAAGTAGAAATAAGACAATTTTATACACATTGGTAAACTCATTAGTACTAAGTATTTTTTGCCATTTCTGTGACGTTGACAATATAGAAAATTCGTTACAGTTTCTGAAATGTGCAAGTATCTCATTTACAGAATTTATTATATAGGTCATTCATGTTTACATTTAGTTTCTGCAGTTTTAAATTTTCAACTATATGTGTATTCTTATGTTTATTGAAGTGAACATTGAAATAAAAAGTTGAAAGCCAAATATAGTATTTTTGCGTACTTTATTGTGCTCATAAAGTATATAGTACGTTAGCCCGAAATATAGTACAATACTATATTATATAGTACGGGTGGCAACCCTAACTGTAAGTACCAAATTGTATGGAAGAGGGAGAGGTCACGGTCACGTTTCGTTCGTAACATCAAATAGACTCACCCATCTGCTCAAGTACGGATCTATTCGATAGAATTTGGAAAACGTGAAGACCCTCATCGACTACCTACGATGCCTTTTCGAGATCTAAGAAGATATCCTCTCGAATCTAATAAGCATCCATCATCGATCGGTTAGGAAGTAGGTACCTACCTTCAGGCCGGTACCTTCTACTGACACCTCAACCTCAACCTCAACAGCCTGTATTGGTCCACTGCTGGACGCAAGCCTCCCCCTGATAAGCACCTTGTTGGCTTTTATGACATGGGGGATAATGCCCTTCATATCTACTGCCATGTAGTGCAATATTTCTGATCATCTTATAGCTTTCAGAAGGTGTAGGGGAATCGAACCCGCAACCTGTGCAGTGCGTGCGTCTAGTACTTCACCCACTATGCCACAGAAGTCGTGAATCATCATTACCTTGGTGATTAAAGCTTTCAGAAGGTATAGGGGAATCGAACCCGCAAATTCCTGTGTAGTAGTCTCTAGCACTTCACCCACTGCGCCACAGAGGTCGTCAATTATTACCTTGGTGCTGATTCCTGCTGGGTTCAGGATATCTGGCTTCTCCCTCGTACTTGACGTCAGCGTGGAAACCGGTCTTCCAATCAGCGTGGTAGGTCACTGAAAGAACAGTCATTAGCATCACTTAGCCGTGGACAAATAAAGTTTGGCATTGTCAGCAGAAACACACAATAATGCTAGCAAAGGAAAGCGCCATCTATCGCACGTAACGCACAATACAGACAGAGTATCGGCAGAGATCTAGCCAAATAAACTAAATCTTTCCCGACCGAGGCTATTTTACCCAAGAACTCAGCCAAATCTACTTAACAGAGCCTAACAGAGGAGTCTATTTGACGTAAGTAGCGAGACGTGACGTCCACTTTTCCTCAGAAACTTTTTCCAAACAATTTGGTACAGCGCCTCTATCGTGCGGACAGAGAACTGCGCAAATCACATCGGTACTAAAATAATTAAATAATGCTGGACAACACCTCCTGTGTCGCAGGCGGACCTTCGCCCGCTGCACCAAAGAGGTCGTCAAAAGGAAACTACGACGTCACAATCACGTTATAATAATAACGTCAAATATCTCATAGATTGGAACTATAATCTTAAGGAACTACGTGACATCTTCTGTTGAATAGCTGAACTAAATTTCTACAATTTTCCTACGTCGGAACCATAGAAATCTAAATAACAATATTTAGATTTCTATGGTCGGAACTATCTCGTGTGTGGTAGTCTTTTCTGGATCAAAATTGTTTAATTTGTCGTTGCGTAATAATGCAGCGAAATCTACTTAAGGAAATTTTGTTGAATCGTAGACAGCGCCATCTTCCGTTGAATAGCTTAAATCTTACCAACTTGCGTTCTGTTCGGGTCGGTTCTCTCTGCGAACCACGTCCCCGCCGGAAGTTTCTCGTCTGTTGTAATCGTTGGCGAAACAAAATTGATTAAATAGTCGTTGCGTCTTTCAATTTCAATTTGAATTAGCGCAGCGAAATCTACCGCTACATTACAAACTACATCCGCACAGCGACATCTTCCGTTGAATAGATTAAGGCTCGTCCTCCCCGGACACTAGCGCCGCCACATATTTTATCTTATTATTACGTTGAAGAAAGGAAATTCCAAAAATTACGTTGGGCAATTTGTGAATCCTATCATAAACTTTTTTAAATGCATCTGTAATTTTTTTATTTTGTATAATTTAAGCAGAGTTGCGAAGTTGCTGTTTTTGGCCACCATGGTGGCAAAAAAGAGCAACTTCGCATCTCAGCCTACACTATACAAACTAAAAAATTTATAGAGGCATTAAAAAAATGCTTATGATAGGTATTACAAATTGCCAACGTAATTTTTGGAATTTCCTTTCTTCGACGTAATAATAAGATAAAATATGTGGCGGCACTAGCGCCGCCACATATTTTATCGGGGAGGTAGAGCCTTAACTAAATCTCACCGATTTGCGTTCTGCCGTCAGGTAGTGCCACTCGATATTCCCCACGGACCACGTTCCCGTCGGAACTCTCTCGCCTGTGGTAGTCGTTTCCAGATTGCGCATCTTTCACTGAGTAGCCGAACTCGTATGACTTTGGCTGGAAATAAAATAGAAAACAACAATTTTAAAGACTGTACACAGTGGGCGTTGGACCAAAGTATTAGGCCAACGTGTAGAGATCTACTTGGCGTATGGTAGTTGGTACTTGGTAGTTGGGGAGCAACACTGGCCGGCCTAGTGTCAATTTTCCGAGGACACATGAAAGGATCTCAGGGGTGGAAAGTGATTTCATGGCCAAAAATACAGATTTTACTGACAATATCCCTTTAAAATACTGACCATTTACTGACCAAATCTCTAGAATACTGACGCCCGGTCGGTCGCCAATTTCCACACCTGTACAGTTAGTTAGGTACCATGTTAATAACAATTTATGATGTGTGCTTTTGTTAAGTGATAGTGTCCAAAAAAAAGAAGGATTTAGAGAAAAAATTCTGGATCTACTACCTACCAAAAAGAAAAATATATTATGTTATGAGATTTTAAGAGACACCCACTCCAAAACAGCATTCTTTTCATCTCAATCTACAGAAACCAGACCACTTTTGTGGGAATGTAGCCCTTGATCCTCAAAATACTGACTTTACTGACCATTTTTCAAAAAATCTGACTTTTACTGACCATTTTCCACCCCTGGGATCTGGGATCTTGGTGCGCTCCGCAAACAGTGTTCATGACAACGTATCTGGATACGTTGGCGCGGGACGGGCCGCTGCGCTAGTCGTATCGTAGGTAAAAAAACCAATGAGTGTCAAAAATGTTATTTTGCTATGATGAGCACTCACGAATAGGTCTACATCTATTTCGACCTGCATTGCTACTGGACTTTGCGCCATAGGTAATTCCACCTTTCACAAAATTGACTAATCAAATCATTCACATGGAAATCTCCCAGCCATAAGTAGGTACCTACCTCTTTTTCGGTACCTAAGTATACCTACTTAGGTACCGAAAAAGAGGTTCATAGGTTTCCTATGATATTCTAGGCACACAACTTCAGCAGTAAGTACAAAATTTCAGCCCAATATTCAGTAGTTTTGGCCTTGTCTTCGCACAAACATTCAATAGCGGCAGAAACTTTCGCCTTCATAATAATTTAGTACTTGGGAGGATTTATTGTTTTGTTTAATTTAGCGCCGATAACATTAATATCGGGTGGATTTGACCTGCAGAGCCAAAACATCGGGAATGCCCATTCTGAGGTCCATTTTATCCATGTTGCCCAAATGTTACCTAAATTGTTTAGCGCGTGCGACGCATATAAAAGTAGGTACCTCAGTACGAGGTGCCACAGAAAGATTGGGTAGGCCAAAAGGGGATGATTTCGAATCCTGTGGGGGCAGACTTTTGATACGATTTTTTTTCTTCATTTAGAATCTAGATAAGATGATAAACTACTAACCGAGTTTGTGTTGGAAGAACACCAACATTTCATCCCATAACGAGGGAATGAATTCGTCAAACCGTCAAACTACGAAGGTGTTTGTAATTCGCAAAAAAGGTTTTAATTTTTTATTAATGTGTCTAATTTTGTAGTTATTATTGCGGGTTCACTTGGTTTGGTTGGTACTTCACGGAACTAAAATATAGCAAAGATAAGAAATTATTTAAATAAAATTATTGTTCTTGACCTTAGATACTAGACACAGTTTTATCACATACGGGTATTAATGAGTGATCATCACCAATAAGATGAATGTTTTCATTTAGTTATCAAGTGACCACGGCGCGACGAGGTAGGTAATGTTTTAGTGTTTTTATGATTATATTTAAGTGACATTACTGTTTGATTCGCGTTATTTGATGAAAGTCTACATGCGATGCGTAGGACATATTATAGTGCATAAGTGTGTGCAAACACAGGTGCACTCTCTACTCCCTCACTCATAATCCGATGGGACGACAGATCGACACGACCGAGGAGAGGTCAGACGCTGGACCAACGGCTTAACGTGTATTTGATGTAGAATATCAAAAGGTGATCAACATTCTGGGCAACACAGCTAAGATGATCGTCCAACAAGGTGATTTAATTTTATCTTAATTTATTCCTGTTTGTTTCAGGACTACAATGCAAGCAATTATCATCCTCTCCAGTATTCTGGCCGTGTACGCAGGCGTTATCAAAGAAGACTGTGACGGCGTTAAAATAAACAACATCTACCATGACTTAGAGATCTTGCACAAAGACCTTGACAGGCCATATCTCCTCACAGTTGACCACAGCACCAATATCCTTTACTTTAGCTACACAATCACAGAAAACGAGGGCGAAGAATTCAAGACAGCAAGAATAAACCTCAACACCAAGGAGTTTAAGGCCATAACTGGTGTCAACAATGGCTTCGCTCAGACAGTCAATCAGAATACCCACGAAATCTACATTGGAGGAAGCGATGGCATCTACACATACGATTATGGAACTGACAAAGCTGAATTGTTCGGTCTCAAAGACACAAACATCTGGAATATTTATTTTAGAGACGTGCTCTACTATATTGTCTACCCATCGCAGTTTTTGTACACATTTGAAGATGGTCAGTCACTGAGATTTAAGGATTTGGAAGATACGAAAGTAGACAACTTTGTTATCGACCAAAATAATACTATATTCTTTACAAATGCTACAGGATTGTACAGCCAATGGAAAGGTACGAAAAATGCAACTTTCTATGAAATTTCACCGAATATCGGAGTAAGAGGTATGGCTGTTGATGTCACTGGCAAAGTTCATGTTTGTCTTAAAGATGGGATATATGCAGTGAATAAAAAAAAGGTAGCTTTAGAAAAGGTGATAGAGGTTGACGATGCTTTTGGTTTGACGTTTGATAATGATAATCATTTGATCTACTCGGATGCTAATAGTTTGGTTCGACTTAAGCCGAATCGGAGTAAAAGCTGTTGAGTTTTCTAGTCAGTTTTAATAAAATTTATATACATTCACGGTATTTTTTTTTTTTCATAATTCATAATTCTTTATTGCACAAAATTGGTACAAGTAAAACATTTTACAGGAAAAATCATGGCAAAGGCGAGCTTAACCCTATAAAGAGTTCTCTTCCAGCAAACCTTATTGGGAGAGAGAGACAAATTTGTAAAAGTGGGTACATGTGCTTAACCAAAGGATACAAGATTTAATTTTTAACCTACTTATTAAATAGACTACTACATAATATAATACAATACATAAAACACTATAACTTAACAAATACTATAGTTATATACATAAATAAATTAAATAAATACATAAAATACAACAGAATCATAAAGATAGCTCTTTGACTTTACGCTTGAAAATGAAGAGAGAGGGGCTAGCACGAATTTTTTATTTTAATTCTACTTTGAAAAAAATTAACCTACATCGGATGGATGATTAGCAAAATACCTAATAACGTAGTCTCAATTAGACCATAGAGTGGCCTTTAAATTAGTTTTCAAAGCCCTATTCGGAGAGTATTTTTCTGAAATTATAAAAAAACCTGTAAGAGAACGACAAAAAATATGTATAACTAATTACGCACAATAAACCTAAATGTTAAAGACCCGCCCGAGTACCTGTAATTATTCAAGAAAGTTATATAATATGCCATTAGATTTTACAATGAGAAGGTTGGTATCTGTTTCATGAATTTTATAACTGCCGAAGTAGGTTTGTTTTATAATGACGTAACGTGAATGTAGTAAGTAAACAACCCCAACGACCTTGCTTTGTATCAACATCAATTCACTCATTTAAACCGCTAATTGTCCGTAACAAGCACAATTAAAGCCACTAATCTCTATCACACAGAAAATAAGAATCATAATCGACTGACAGCGTTCAAATAAAACTGTGAAACATGAGATTCCAACAGTTTAAAATGTGACACCGAAGAAGATACGCGTAAAAATGCAAGTGACATTGACGATATTATTATTCGCGACCGCGATCGAAATACAAGCGAAAACGAAGATATTCATAACGGATACGCCGGTTCAGCGAATAGGACCAAGACTATACAAGAAGGTTTTACTAACAGAAGATTTCTTCAGCCCGAAAGAGCTATCATACGACTCATCAAGCAGAAACCTTTTTTTCATGTACATGGACGATGAACTACAAAACTCCGGTCGAGCTTTCATCAATACAATTACTAAACAAGCAAGAAGAATTAAAAACATAGCAAGAAACAAAGCTATAGCAATAGACTCTGAAACAAGCGAGGTTTACTTCGGATCAGATGACGGTTTGTACAAATACGATCCTCTGACAAACGAAGCAAGGAATATAGGACTCTACAACATGAACATAATGAAGCTAGTGGTCAGAAACAATGAAATGTTTCTACTAGATGCAAACAATCACATGATATACAAAGTTATGGAGGAAGGAAGAATAGCAGTAAAGGCTGGGAATCTAAAAACAGTGATGCAGTTCGAAGTAGACAATAATAGAAATATTCATGCTGTGACTATGTGTGGTGTGTATTGTGCTGTAAAAGGACATGAGCTGGTCAAGAACAGTGATCTATCAGTAGTGTACCATTTTATCGTTGATGGTCCAGACACGTTTGGTGTAAATGATGAAGGGATATTCCATATTAAATGTGAAAATGGCACGGCTAGAAAATTAACAGAACTAGACTTCTATCCAAATAGTATAACGTTTGGCGATTACGGTGATATATTTTACTCTGTTGAGAATAGTATTTTTAAATTGACCCCCATTAAATCTTTCACTATTTATAATTTTCATGTAAGAAAACCAAATGAAGTTACCGTGTGAAATATAAATTTTGAGATTGTGCAAGTCGAATTGCTCTCAAACCTTGTTAAATCTGAACACCGGGAAACGGATTTTAATGTTGACTATTGACTACAGATTTTCTTTCGAAAGGTTTTTTGTTTCATAATTGGTATTACCAATTCAAGACATAATTATGTAAATAAAGTTATTAAATGCAAGCAAAGCCGTAGCGATATCGCTATGTTAAACTATAAATAACCTGACACAAACGTTACGGTTCGCTGCGTAAGTTACGGCTTACGTTACGTGAACGTCACGACAATACTGATAGGTATAGTATACCTAGGCTGTATCTTAATTAGATACTTCCCGTACTCACTTCATTGTATCTGATTTCTGTTCGAGTAAAATGACTGTGTCGGTCTGTATATTTGACAGGAGGTGGAGATTCTGTTTCGTACCTACTATCTAATAAATAAGTTAAAATTAGTTTTTCTTTATTTGAGTCAAACAGAATATATTAAGGAAATTTTAAAACTCCGGATGATTTTACTTTGAAAAATTATAGAAACTACTGCACTAATTGTCAAGCTTAGCTAAAACAGTATTGGTAAGTCTAGGCGACTTCTTCAAACAAACAAAAAACGTATGAATCAAAATCATCCGTTTGAGAACTTCAATGCCACAGATAGTTCCATAATCATGTTACACACACCCTCACTTTCTACCAGAGGAGCTAAAAATGGTTTAAACTGACGAAACTTACCACTTCATTGTCATGACCGTGTCCGTGGCCATGGTCATGACCCTGGTTTCCCTGGTAGTCATGTCCTGAAGATGCAGGCTGGTAGCTGCTCTGAGTGTTGTACCCTGAAACATTTTAGGACTGTAAGTACTCATCTGAAGTATATTAGCTACTCTGTAAATGTGTTACCAACCTAATTTATTTTTATGATTTTAGATTTTAGACATGTGAAGTGTTGCACAGTTATGTTTGTGAAACATAATTATGATTAGAACTTTAGAAGCATATATTTTTGCACTTTTTACACGACAGAAAAATTACAAATATACATTATGCAAAATTACTCAAAACAAAAAGTTGAAAAAGTCTAAAATTGCAATAATAGGTAAGTATTTTTATTTTGTGTTTCTAATACTTAAGTACGTAGGCATGGTACCAAAATTATAGATCAAAATCCAAGGGTCTCAGACTCAGAGCACCCATTTTATAATAATGCTGGACAATTTCTAATAATTATTACCTATTTCATGGCACCTTGTATTCCTCACATCACCTCACCTCAACAGCCTGTATTGGTCCACTGCTGGACGCAGGCCTCCCCCTGATAAGCGCCTTGTTGACTTTTATCTCATGGGGGTAATACCCATGATCCCCACGCTGGGCATGCGGGTTGGGGATCGCAGTTCGGTGGTAGAATGGTTCTGCAGGGGGCGCTGCTGCCCGCCCCCGATGGATATCCCTTAGTCGCCTCTTACGACACCCGCGGGAAGAGTTGGGGTGGTGCAAATTCTAAGCCGGCACCACACAGCTACACCTTGTATTATTATGTCTTACACTAGACAGCTTGTAATTATTATGGCACAATACCCTCGTTTGGAGGAAGCATGTTCAGCTGTGGATGTATGTGTGCTGATGAAGAAGACCCCTACTGACTAACCTGTAGGCGGTATGTAGCTGTTACCAGGTGGGTTGTACTGAGCCGGTGCGTTGTAGTTGTACCCTGACACCGGGGGCTCGCAGTGGACCAGGGTGGAGATAACGGTGATGATTAGCACCTGGAAAAAGAAATGTTTTATGTTACATCCAGAGACTCAAGCAGAACCCTGAGGGCGCCTCCCTGAATCTTACTCCTAAACCAGAATATGGATTATAATTACTTAGTATTAGGTACAGTCTCGTTCATTTTTTGTATGTATGTAAGTAGGTACTATCTTTCGCTAGGATTGCTATCTTCATTTTAGCGAAAGATTCTACTTTTAAAATAGTTTAACAATGAACGCCACTGTCCATCGAGAAGAGGTATGGGAGCTGGCATGGCAAAAAAATCTTTATTTTGCGGCCATCTGTAAAATGTGTCAATCGACAGAGTAACCTTATTTCAAACAAAAAATATTCGTTGACAAAATGTCGTAAGGACACCCTTTCCGTGGCACCCTGTATTAATAGAAATTGGTAGGTATTTGAGGACGAAATTGTAAAAAATATTAAAACATACATTTGTCTTTACTTTATCCCTTTTATTAAGGCGCTACCCCGACCCAAATCAGCACCACCACCTATTTTATTTAATAATTCTGTTATACGAAGGAATTTTAAAAAATCGATTGGCCAGTTTGTGCTTCCTTTTAATAGGCTTTTTTTTAATGTCCCTGTAAAAGTTTTATTGTTTAACAGAATAATTAAATAAAATAGGTGGTGGCGCTGATTTGGGTCGGAGTAGCGCCTTAAGTCAGTCTGAGCATCTGGTTAACGGTTTGCAATGCGAGCGGCAGGAAACGAGGAGCAAGGAATTAATATACTGGCAGCTTTTGCAGCTACTTACAAAGATTAATCTTTGTCTTCTTACCGAACACGAGTGCAATGTTTTCAAGAGTGCCAAAGACGATGATGATGTGACAAGTTAGGTACTTACTGATTTTAGGCATCGTCTGTCACAGACCTCGCCCTTTTATAAACTCGGCAGAAATCTACCGCACCACCGAAACGAAAACATTCTCTTTCCGTGGTCCGGCATGCTCTTGCCGGTTTGTCCATCAAAGTACCTTTTTATGAAATCAATTAACATCCCTAAAATTTTCGACTTCGACGGGACTTGAACTAATATTATGATTTTATTTGATTTCTTAAAATTATTAATTATTAATTTACCCTAGTGTGAGGGCTTTCGCACTATAATTACAAAAACCTTGTGAATGGACAAAATCTACCTAAGTACATAATATGTTATGTACCTTACCTACCCACACAAAATTACTTCCATCAAACCATCTCAAACAAAATAACAAAGTCCAGCCAAACTTACATGCATAATTAGTCCAATCTTAATAATCCTTTTTGGTCATAATCTCAGATTAAAACCTTTTTGGATGGACCACAAAATCTCATCATACCATTTACGTAGATGCCCATGTATCTTATCTACCCATATTATGTAGGAAGGTTGTGAAATCTAGACTGAGTGACCGGCAGGGCTCAGTAGGTACTTCTGTATTGTATTATTGTGTGGGAAACATACGTACCTAGTAGGTTGTATTGTATGTTAGGTAGGTTGGTACTTAGTTATTATGTAAGTGAAGTCCCGTGTGAGATAATAGTCGCTAGAAATTTAAAAAATATCCCAAAAATTTCAATTACTTTGAGTATGAGGGCTTACGTATAAATAAATAAATAATGCTGGACACTTCACACAACATTATCTAGCCTCAAGTTAAGCAGAGCTTGTGTTATTTATGGGTATCTGTAAGTTTTTTTAATTTGTTCCATTGCATTGGTTGAAGCATAGTTAATGATTATATCGGGTATTTATCGCGTACCTTTTGTTTTATTTCCCCTGCGTTTCTACCGCGTTACAGCGATCGTGGTCACGGGGCGACGCACGTTGAAGCATTTTTTTTCCTTACCCCAACGTTGATACCCTAAATCTCTAAAATAAGATTCTCGCATATCAAACCAGTAGACAGAAAATTTGAAGTGAAGAGAAAATCAATAGTACCTTATATTTATTGTTATTTTCATTGTTAATAAAGGTTTATGAAATATTTTACCTATTGAGCTCATTTGATTCGAGCTCATTTACTGATTGATTGATGTAATTAGAACGGGTTTAGGCCAATTATTGGATATTTTTATCAAGACATCCCTAATTTATTACAAATATCGATTACGTTTCTTTTGACTGATATAGGTCGACATTTGTTTGAATTTGTATGTCCTCCTTCCTACCTTCTGGTCTTAAGAAGGCTACGAACCTCTCCCAAATCTCAGCGGCCGGCCCATCCTTATTTGTTGTTGTTTCATGTCGAATTAAATGGGGTGCGTTATGAGTGAGAAAGCGCGTCTAAACATCAAATGCCCCTCTCATCGTCTCATCGCCCCCCGCGTGTGAGCAAGCGGTTGCAGAAATTAGAAGGAATTTCACCATTTTTGATATTTTTTCGTACTTTCCGATTCATTTTGAATGAACGACTGATTTCAGAAATATTTTTGATTACTTCTAATGTTGAATATATTTAGGATGTTTGCAGCGCGACAGATTTTCGAATAAAGGTGTCTATCATGCATAAAAAATAGCTTGAAAATGCCTCGATTTGTTGCTCAAAATATGGCAAATTAGTTTCCCTCTCATTTAAAGATTATAATGTTTTTTGAAAAACTAAAACGCTACAAACATAGCTATTTCTTATCCAGTTATGTATACAAAATTTCATTTAAGCCGGGCATGTAGTTTCCAAATGAATCGAAAAGTACGTTTGTATGGGGGCTAAGGTATCCGCACCGTTCTTAAGAATTTCATACAGTCTGTTGCATTCGCTTTTTCAAGGTAGATAGGTTATAAATTTAAATAAAATCCCGAAAATTTTCGACTTCGGCGGGACTTGAACCCGCATCTTTCCCTCAGTACGGGAATGTGCTAACCAACTACACCACGAGGTCAAGTGACGTAGAAGTCGAAAATCTCTGGGACTTCCTACGGACTCTAGCACCGTTAAGAGCCATTCTACGCGCTATTATAACAAAAACAATACAATACAATACAATATATTTATTAATAACACCAAGTTATAAGTCGAGTAGGTACTAAAAGTACAATAGTATAGTCATTATTACCTAAACCTTACTTATCTTATCATCATAGAGGCAAAAAAATATAGGTTGTATAATTTTGATATTGGGTTTGAATTGTTATACATTCCAGAATGACTTAATTTCCCCGCCACGCAATAGTTGCAAAGTGACCGTGTCGTCACCTCATCACCATGTAATAGCTAACTGCAAGTGTTAATCTTCATCTTCAGTATTTAGAACACTAGATGTTCTCATGATCTGTAGATCTCAATTACATGACCATTGAATATGCATGAGTGAAGTGGCTTATTTATGTGTGATTCGAAGGATATAGGTTCGAATCACAGCTGCTTTGACGACCTATGTCGGTGGTATTTGTGCTTACTTTTAAGTTTCCATCGATGTTCATAACTGTACTTTTATTAAATCTTTATTCACAAAGAAAATTAGGCACAATCAAATAATAGAAATTAATTACAATTAAGGAGTCGAAGTGAACATTTAACTATGTACAACTGTAAAAGTGGGTCTACGCTAGACGAACCGAGCACGAGCGGAGCACGAGCCGAACACAATTCGTATAGTGTGGACCGACCTACAAGCCTCGAACGAGCGCGCTGCGAACATTTCGTTCGTGCTCGGCTGCGTTCCTCCTGTTGTCGGTTTTTTGACGAACACAAAGGGTTTTGCTTCGCGCTCGCAGTGCGCTCACACTGCGGAAAACTGCGTTCGAGGACAGTGATCGTTGTAGGTTCGTTGTACGTCCACACTTGACACCGTGAACGACGAAACCTGAATGGCTCCGCTCGTGCTCGGTTTGTCTAGCGTAGACCCACCTTTATGAAACCTATTTGTCGAAATTTGTCTGTGTTGATTTTTAGTCATCAAAAACTGTGTTCACCTCTCCATATAAAGTTCCACCATCCAAATACCAAACATTGAGCTTGGATTGGAGACGTTGAACTTATAATTGATGTTTATTTTTTATTGTTGGTGAAATGTAGGCACCTACCTATCTACCTAAAAATTAGTCACTGCATTCTTACCGATACATAGACATACCTACTTTATTCTCCATTTTTGATTTTCTTTCGTGCTTGTGAACAAAATAAATCTTTTTTATTATTTTTTGGTGACTGATATTAAGATTATGTATGACATTTGGAAGCTTTGAATGTAATTATTTGTTATTATTTAATGGGTTTTTATCGTTGACATTTGTATGTAACTAATTTTCTTATTAGACTTATTAGTTAGGTATTTTATTTGTTGCTCTATGACATTTGTATTTCTATCCTTTTACTTAAATAATTATTTGTGATGTAATGACCACTGTATTGCATTAGGTTTAACCTGTAATGTAATTAATGATAGATGTAATGTTTTGAATAAATACAAACACAAAAAAATCTATCTATGTATGTATGTTGCTCAAACTATAGCTTAATTAAGGAATTTCGTTTGCCGAAATTCGTTTACTGGTTCGATTACAGAGATTAGCCATAAGCCATAGGGATGCTCAGGACGACGGGACATAATTCCAGTGCACTAGTGTGTGCGCAAACACAGGTGAACTTCGATGGATTGGCTTATAAAAGAAAGTATTTGTAGTATAAAGCAACCCAAGCTGCACTGCCGAGTATTTAGACTGTGGTAATAGGTACTTTATGTCTATAACGATGGACCTATCAAATATTTCGCAATTTTGCTCTCAATTCTCGTAATTTCGAATCCGACACACTACAATTATTTATGTATCAATTCATAACCATAGATATTACTGTGTTTGGGACATGGATGGCTTGTGCGTGCGTTTTAATAGTTTTGGTCAATGCCATTTTGAGACTTTTTGGTTTTCCCTAGATTAACTATTTGATTAACTAATTAGTTCTTTACTATTTTGTTATTTTATTTCCAGTCCATCCCATGGCTGCCTGGAAGAGATCGCTCTCAGCGATATCGCTGCCCCTGATACTTCCTTTTTTCTAAGCATTTTGTCTGTGTTTTCTTCTGTGTTTGTGTGGTAATTTCTTTATGTTCTTTTCTATCTATCTATTGAGAAAATTATCAAACATTAATTATTATAATTATTACATGCTATGCCACAAATACTCATACATTTGTTTTTAATAGATGGTTTTATATTAGATTTTATTGAATTGATCATTAGAAAAAACTACGTTTAATATTTTTCTTATTTCACGGTTAGGTAGGTACCTGTATTATATATTATATTATAATGATTATTGCTGCGATTGCTAATAACTAAGGAATACCTACTAAGGTACGTATGAAACTATGCTCAGTCATCGATCTATACTTGAGTAACGCTTCTGCCATAAAAAATCGTTACTCAAGCATAGATAGATGACTGAGCAAGCTTTTATAATACGGGCCCAAGACCCTGGGACTTTGCTCGTAAAGAGTTTCTGATTAATCGTCGTAACTAATTAACGAAGTTTCTGATTAATTTTCATGAAAATAAAATCTAATATAGTTGACATAAGAGTAAATAAACATAAATAAAATGTCAAGAGCGAGTTTGACTCGCGCACCGAGGGTTCCGTCCGTATAATTATAAGACCTTGCTTCTTGCCAAATTTTCTGACTCTAGCTAGGCTAGGTCTACGTATATTTACTTACCCTTTAGGTTTTAGTCTAAGGCGACAAATTTATTTTGTGATTTTTCCCTTTACTTGTGCTACCTATATATTAAGCTTGCTTCTTGCCAAATTTTATGATTCTAGGTCAACGGGAAGTACCCTATAGGTTTTGTGTGCATGTGATTCCCTTGGAAGTCTGTCGGAGTGGGAGGGTCCCGTGTTGAACAGTACCTACCTAGATAGTCTTATAGAATAAGAATAAGAATAAAGAATAAAGTCGTTTATTGGCAAAGATGATATACCTACTTTACAATAACAACAATTGTGAGAAATATAACACTCTTTGACTTGTCAAATTATACATGATATGTGTGCTGTAAAGGGGCACTATGTTACTCATAAGTACTAGAATAGACTTAATAGAATTTACTTAGGTTTATCTTCTTTATTGAATGATGATTATTATGATTATTATTATTTATTATTATTTTAAGTTGTTTCGTTTTGTTTCTTTTATACTTTTTAATATAAATTGTAACATTTCTTTTTTGTGAACTGTATTTGTCTTTATCTTTCAGTCGTTAAGACACGCACGCACCAAGGGTCCTGCCAGAAAACCAGCGTTGCTCTACATTCTGTAGGACCTTTTAGTTCTCACGGTGGACAAAGTGTTTTATATTTAAGTTTTTTGTTTTATTGTTTATGGTACTTTGTGAATCAATTAATTTATTTTCTTTCTTTCTTGGAAATTTAAAAATATTTAGACAAACAGCTGTAACTTTTGACTGCGACTTAGTAGTTTTATTTATATCGAGGCGCCAGTAGGACGGAAGAGTTGAGTATTTAATGTTAATTTCTGCTCGATACCTCCTCAGAGGACTTAGATCCACTTGAGACGTAGAAAACTACGAGTTAGATTCCCACCACATGTTTTGTTTTATTTATATAAACACGTTATTACTATAAATTAACAAAAAAATTGGTTGTCTGTAAAGTCGGTTTACTGACGATAGTTGAACGTGACAACGTCTTAAGAAAATACTGATGGAATGGTAGCATTTGATACTCGATCAAAACATGTAAATGTACTATAGTATAGCAGCTGTCCACGCAGACGCATCGCTCACTCAAGTAGGAGAGAGACGGATTTCGAGCGCTCTCGCTTGCACTTCAAGCCTTACATGGAACGCCTCAGAGCGAGGTTACGCCGCATGACGTCATGTTTTTCGTGCGTGCAGCCGGCTCTATCGAATTATAAGACGTTGTCACGTCAATAATAAGATTGCAAGCATCTCTGAGAGGTGCGTAAATTAAATAATTTACAAGAAAAATTGAAAAATATTAGCAAAGTTTCATACGTCTTAGTGTTTCTTAGTCTTTAACGATCTCAGCAATAAACATTATAACCACCATAATAAGAATAAGATAATAAGAAGGATTCATGCAATCTGCATGCATTACTTACTAACTTACATACATCGCAGTAATAGGCTACGGTCTACTGCATCCTATTTTATGGAAGTAAGCGACATGATAGATGACCCAGAAGATTATGTTATCTGACGCAAGATGTTAGTTTCCCGTACCTATCTATTTTAAAAGACTTCGAAAAGACATAGAACCTCCGCCGGTTTTATGTTCTGCTGTATGTATGTTTTTTTTTTTTTCATGTATGTTCGTCAATTTCTCCGTCAATTATGGATTTTAGACGATTTTAAAATGGTTTTTGTTACTGTATAGTGAATGTTCCCGAGATAGTCCCATAAAAAATGTATTTCTGGGGGATTAGGTAGTATTTGACCCTCGAAACATGAAAATAGTGTAAAATTAAGGGACTCGAGGTCTGTTTTTAGTTTTTCTAAAACAAAAAAATTAATAAAATGCATTTCCTATTCCACGATGTTGATGAATATGTATTGGATTTTCCTAATGAATTAAACTGGCAAAAGGGGACAGAGGTCATCTTTCAGGATTACTTTGCCTAAAGACCTATCATGAAATATGTAAACATTATTGCCATTTTGCTTAACGACGTTTTCACATTAAAATTCCTGAACACTTTCATGATAATTCACGTACCTTGAAATACACCATCTTGAATTGTTGGTATTCGGTATCTGAAAAATAAAATTACAGTTAATAAATAATGCAAGGATACTTTTTAAAATTTAAATAATCGAAGATGGCGGCTGGTCCTGGACTTTTTCGCATCAGTAATATCTAGTCACACACAGTCTAATTGTAAACAGAGCGTGTGCTATGGATGACACAGAGTGAATTTTTACCTAATTGCTTAATTTACACGGTAAAATCTAATTCACTGTCACTTTTACAAAAACTTTCTTCTAAATTATAGGTATGCATTATCAACAAAGACATTGCATTTATTCGGTGAATATAAGTAACAGCTTTTTCCCATCGTTGGAAAGTGAAGATGGTATCAAACTCAACGTAAAGTTGTTAGATGCAATTAAAATAATTACGCAAAAGTTCAGCCACGGGCTTTCGGAACAATGCTTGTTTAACACTTTTATTGCTACAGATTTGTAACACGCATACGTAAGTAGTTTTTTAGAATAAACTCTGATGTTTTTGCACAAACTCTGTGTTTAAAATGTTATTCCATTTAGATCACTGTATGATTTATTCTATTTATAGCAAAATAAAATTTTAAAAAGCTCTATAATTTTATTTTTCTAAAAGGTATGAAAGATCCGAAAAATGATGTTGGATTATTAAAAAAAATTTGGTTTTGTATTTCCTTGGCTCGATAGGTTACGTTTATTTAAGAGTCAAGTATTAGATAAGAAAGATATATAAATAAAATTAAAGTTCAAAAAACTAAATCTTCTTGTAACACTCACTATAATAAAATAAGACGAATGAAAAAAAACAGCACTGTCACTTTTTCTAATTCACTTTATGCACGAAAACTTTTAGCGCGCAAATACACAACGCACGATCTAGTTCCCACAACGCACTGCTAAATAATTCAGAGCAATTTTACTTTTTATACACCAAAGAGGGGCGGCCAGGCAATGCATCCTCTTTGCTACCAAAGAGATTCCACTTTTGAAATTTTATAGCATCACGGGTCAATAATTATTTATCTTAGTCTTTAATTCATATTCATGCGATATTATTTGTTTCTTTTATTAGTTTTCGTCACGTTTTATTATTGGTTGCACGATTGCATTGTTTGTTATAATTGGGTGCTTTTTAATGGTAAGATTAATGAGGCTTGCGTTCATTTGTCTAAGTTAGTTTAAGACATTTTGGAGGATAAGTTTAAAGCACTTTTGAATTAAGATCGATTGTAAAGGATATATTATCTACTGACGTCAGGTTGGAAAGGATGTTCCTTGATTCTTGATGAGGTTGACAAATCGAATGCGGTCTTCCTATCTATTTAAATTTAATAATCTACCTTCGTTTCAATTGTAAATACTAGTTTCTAATTTATTTCTATTATTTGATTGTAATTTTATTTGTTTATAATAAATAATCTACCAAAATTGTATGATAATCAATATTGACTTTCAAAAGTCAAAAGTTCCTGATCACTAACAATTTTTATTTAAAACCCTAACGAAGCAAAGAAAAAAATACCTAATTTTTTTATTCATGGAAAGTAGCTTGGGGAAAGAAAACCCTGTTAGTAAGATATGGATACAGTGACAAAACTCCTAGTGAGTTGCAAAAATTATCAGTAAATAAATTCAAACAAATTGTCAAAACCTTGCTGTGCAAAAAGGCTTACTATAAAATATCAGATTATCTAGAGGATAAAAAAGCTTGGGACGGGTTTTGCTCCAACTCGAAAAATAACAACTAACAGGCTAAAGGTTTCTTCGTCGCTTCTTTACTTTAGTCTACATACCGAAGCGACAGAAATCAAAAAATATCACTTTATTTCCGTGTCAGTGCTTAGTTTTATGATTTGACCTTTTCTAAGTGTACATTTATTGTATTTATGGAAATAAAGAGTTTTTGATTTTGATTTTTGAGTGAACGATAAAGTTAACAATTTTTATCGTTCACTGTATACATATCTTACTACTTTTATTTGCCTCATGAAACTCGTTACTTGTTCATTTTGGTTTTACGTTCCTACCTGACTGACCTTGAAGAGACTTCAACTCCGGGAAATTTTATCAAAATCTGTAAAGCCGTTTCTAGGGCAACGCCTCTACTCAGAACTAAGTTATATCAAGTACGTGACGGTGTTAATAACTTCTTCAGATTTTATCTTGTACCTATACAGGGTATGTCAAGACTACTACCGAAAAATGGGGGGGAAATTTATTTGTCAACAACTACACACGATGACAAAATAAAAACTAGTTATAAAAAAATACCCAAAAAAATTTATAGATTGATTAAAAAAGAAAATTACAATCAAATAATAGAAACAAACTAGAACTAGTATTTACAATTGAAACAATTGAGCTAACTGCAGACTGTTGGAAACAATCTACAGGCAGCTCAACTGATGCATAACAAACAATACCAGTCGGAAGCGTCCCCATCAATAATAAAAGGTTCACCAACAAAATTAAATTAGGTTCTGTCCATTTTTTTAAGATTGCTAATTTAATATAATTTAATCCCACTATTCCCACTGCTGGGCAATGAACTCCTTTCTTGCATTCTATACATTACTGCCCAGGGATGAAATGTTGCCTGTGTCTGTGTCAAATTTAATATCCTCGAATTATTTATTGGATATCAGAAGTGATCAAAAATTTGTTATTCCAACGTAACAGAACACTGGTCAGGAGAATTCCTATTCAAGAACTAAGGAAATAGGTAGTGAATAATAATAAAATCGGCCGCAAACGGAGGGTTTCTACCATCGAACAAAACTATTTAGCAACAGGATACGTAAAAAGTTTTTTTTGACGAAAAAAAGCAAAAAGCTAACATGACGCGGTCACCCATCCAAGTACTGACTGCGCCCAACGTTGCTTAACTTCGGTGATCGGTACTCAGCGTAGTAGCATGGACGCAGCCTGTTATTTATTAAATTTATTTATTTTTATTATTGTTGTTAGGGCAGCAATAATAATACACATCCTGTCAACATTTCTACTACAACTTCAAAAGATACCTAGCCTTGACAAAAGTAGAGCAAAAACAGCCAAAAAATTACGATTTTGTATGGGAGCCTCCTTTTACTTATAATGTTTTTATTTTTGTTGTTAAAGCGGCAATAGAAATACACACTGTGAAAATTCCCACTGTCTACCTCTGACGGTTCTTGACATACAGATAGCCCTCTGACGGACGGACAAACAGCAATGCTTAGTAATGAGGTCCCGTTTTCACCCTTTGCGTACGGAGCCCTAAAAACTAACTAGACCACAGAAATGTATTCATACTCATATATTTACGCGCCGTAGGATCACAAGGCACAGTTGGATAAGTCAATACATTTTTACATTTTTAGAGATAACTAATATAATAAGACAAAATAAATAATTATAGTAACACAAAACAAAGAAATTAATACACTGACTGTACACTGACTGAACTGACAATACAGACAGACAGTGATTCCTATCTAAACACATAGTTATAAAATAACTACTTTCTGCCCGCGGCTTCGCACGCGTTGTTTCTATGGAAACTTTTAAAGGTGATTTGATTTATATCCCATGGGAACTGATTTATGGGGTAAAAAGTAATAAATGTTTGATTCCAGGATTAGAATTATCTGAATGCAAAATTTCAGCCCGATCCGTTCAGTAGTTTTGGCGTGAAGAGCTAACAAACATCCATCCATCCATCTATCCATCCATCCATCCAAACTTTCGCATTTATAATAATAGTGTGACAAGTGGTTGGCTGTAAAAGGGCCTGCAATTAATTATGATGTCAGAAATAACATTAAGTATAAAATTAAGATACAATATGTCAACAAATGTAAATAAAAACAAGATCCTAGTAACTTATCCAAGTAACTTGCGTTGCGCACCGAGGGTTTCGAACGTTTGTCAACTATACAAATATGTATTAAAAGTACCGGTAAGAAAGTTTTCTTTTAGTGAATAATTCATGTCGGGGCGGCAGAATCTGATAAATTTTTGGAAGATAGTGATTATATAACAGATATCGCTCTATAATGAATACCTAAAAATAGTAGGTACCAAACAACATTTTAGATAGATCTCTCTGCATAGGTACTTCGGAGATTAGGATTTTTTTTTACTTCTTTCAAAATGTATGACACCTAGGAAAATTACAATAACTGTTTTGAAATGTACAAACTGATACCTTTCATTTGATACCCCACTCAATGAGGTAGCCCCCCCCCCCCCCCCCTTTTGAATTTTTTTTCCCCCGTTTTGAAAATTTTTCAAAAAGTGTTCGTTTTATAAACTTCTCTATATTTTTCCTGTAAAATATAGATTCAAATCCACAAACGCTAGATACATTTTGTATGGATTGCTCTGCAATCTTTGGAGATAAGGGATAAGAGGAATGGGTATTTTTTCGTCTTTTTTCTAAATATTTCAAAAAGTATGAAACCTACAGAAATTCGAAAAACTGTTTTGAAATGTACAAACCGATACCATTCATTTGATACCCCACATGACCCTGTAGGCATCTTTTAAAATTTCGACATCACAATTTGAATGGAAAATGTTTATATTCATTTTTCATCTTTTTTTTTCAAAAAATCTGTACAGGCACACGAAATGTATTATTATTTTAAATTTTAAGTTGATAACTGCGGTAGTTGCTGAGTTATTAACTTATTATGGAGGGAATAAAGAACAGACAAAGCGAGACCATAAGGGCTTCGAAACCGATGTTCGAAACCCTAAAAGGCAGCTGTATAGGGCTTTGTCAAAAGAAACAAAAATAATGAAGGTACGTCAACAAGTAGGTGCATAAATACCTACCTACATAACGTCAGGGTTATAAATTATATTATAATTGTAAATTAAATGTCAATTTAGATTGATTAAATAAACAATAATAATTGAGAAGGAATATAATATAAGGGACAGTATTAAAGACCATTTACACATAATTCATCCTTTCACGTCTCTTATTCAAGAACAGGTATCTTGCAATTTTCCACGCATGATTCCATAACAGATAAAAACTATAACAATACCTTATTATTTACATTTCGCTTGTTAATGGTGATAGTAACAATAGTACACAGAATACAGTGATTATCCTGGCCTTGGACCAGTAAGAAGATCACGGCTCAGGGAGGCGAAACATTTTATATCGATTTGCATTTTATTAATTTAAAGACAAAAGTTAAAGTTCTTGCTGCTAGAAATTCCTGTCCAAAAAATCATTATTAGTTATATTTTATAGAATAGAATAGCATTTATTTCGACACACACATACAAAAAATACAAAACAATGAGGTCTATGCTAAATTAAACAAATGTTGGGCGGCAATCTAGTTTTGCCCCCGTGACTCTGTGCCGAATAATATTTTACTGACTACTGCTGCAATCTTGTGAAGATCTTTCTTGCTGGTGCTTTAGATCTGTCGATTCCTCCATCAGCTCGAGTCCCTGACCTCGCTACGAGTATGTACTGACATGTTGTGGGCAAAGCAAGTTGCACTCCAACACAAAGCGTGGTAAGGTGGTCTAGAATGTAGACCATCCTTACCTCACCACTTATGGCTTGAATGCAAGCATTTTTCGTTTATCTCAAAGTTTTCGGGGCAAATAATGCAGTTTTGCTTTCTTTAAAACCTTATTAACGAATCCTTTAAGAAATACCTAGGCATACTAAGTCTAAGCCACTCAGTTGATGAACAGCAAATTATTTTATAAGATGAATAATATTTGGGTAATGTAAAAAGCAGAAACCTCAGAATTATCAAATTTTTCGGGAATAGCTACCGTAGCTATCGACGAAGTTTTGACCTAGGAACAAATTACTAACCATACGGATTTCTGTATAAAAAGCAAGTGCCTCACTTTACATCAGTATACGTAAGCCATAGAATGTTGCGCACCTCTGCCTTTCCACCATTAATCAAGTTCGGCAGTACTCTACCGATCCGGATCGCGCAATCGGACGTAAACCACGGTACCCTAATCTCCTAATCTGTAGTTTTGTAATTATTAACAACGACGTATTATAATGATCGATGGTTTAAAACAATGGTGGATTGTGAGGTTTTTAAAGAATAGTTTGATTGTTTTGAAAAAATTAAAAAAATATTTTGAAACACTTCGTTTTAAACTATTCTGGGCATTCTGTAATCGATATCTGGGAAAGATATGATGTATTTAGATATTTAATTTAATATTATTTAATATTGCTTACAATTACTGAAACTCGACGCCAAGCAAGTGAGTTTAAGTTATTTGTTTTGTGGTTTGTTTACAAACATTTTACATTGAGTTTGCCTAACCTAATGTACATTATTATACCTAGGTACCTACTCAACAGTCGCTGTAGCCCGTAGATGTCTCAATGCTTGCTTCTCTTTCGGTACAAAAACCAACCTATTAATTAGGTATCTAGCAAGTACCAACAATTTGAACAATAAACGTAATTGTAATGATGCGTTATTATCTCTCTCATCGCGATTCATGTTGAAATCTTGATCCAAATCGCGCATTTTCGACTTTCGAGTTTCGAGCTTCATTCGTGCTTTACCCGTCCTTGGCGAATCCACACCAATATTGAGCTTTGGCTTTTTATCATCATCATCATCAGTCTATATTAGTCCACTGTTGGACATAGGCCTCCCCTAATGTGCGCCATAGAGCGCCCTGTCTTCAGCTTGCCGCATCCAGCATCTGCCTGCAGTCTTTCGCAGATTGTCATCCCACCTGGCTGGTTTTTTATACAAATGACTAAATGTTATGAATTGAAATTGGTTTATTTATATATAGAATACTAGCTTCTGCCCGCGGCTTCGCACGCGTTGTTTCTATAGAAAAGTTAAAAGTTGATTTCTATCCCATGGGAACTGGTTTATGGGATAAAAAGTAGCCTATGTTTGATTCCAGGATTAAAATTACTTGTATATGAAATTTCAGCCCGATCCGTTCAGTAGCTTTGGCGTGAAGAGGTAACAACTATCCATCCATCCATCCATCCAAACTTTCGCATTTATAATATTAGTGTGATGTGATGTTACTCAGGTTACTCTGCATGCTAAACTTTTAGAGGTACTTAGTTAAGAGTTGTATGGGCATTTTTTTATGTAAATTAAATATTATTTTGCCTTGTGATGTCCTGCTCTTCCATACAAATACATGGATTTAACAAATAAACTTAATTAATACAATAAATTTATT
The DNA here is from genome assembly GCA_963564075.1 of Eupithecia subfuscata. NCBI lineage: Eukaryota > Metazoa > Arthropoda > Insecta > Lepidoptera > Geometridae > Eupithecia > Eupithecia subfuscata. Next base: position 1,332,177 of record OY751123.1, read on the forward strand.
CACAAAGAAAATTATACTAGTATTTACAATTGAAACAATTGAGCTAACTGCCGACTGTTGCAAACAGTCTACAGATAGCTCAACTGATCCATATCAACACCAGTCGGGAGCGTCCCCAAGACGCTGGCTGCATTGCCACGCTGTATGACAATGCTGGCTGATGCGCTGCGCCAGATATTCACCAGCTCTCGGGTCACGCGTCGCTTCGACCAGACGCTCAGATAACTTAATTAATGAATTATGATTATTAAAATGCAAATACAAAATGAATGTAAGCAGGTGGGGCGGTGGGCCGGCTATATCTTACGAAGAACGGACAACCGATAATGGGGTAAACGTGTTCTTGAGTGGAGACCGCGACTAGGCAAACGTAGTATAGGCCCTCCAGCCAGGTGGGATGACGACCTGCGAAAGATTGCAGGCAGATGCTAGATGCGGCAAGCTGAAGACAGGGCGCTATGGCGCTCATTAGGGGAGGCCTATGTCCAGCAGTGGATTTAATACACAGACACACACACACAGATCCCCTAGTACTATCCAATGATCCTATCCATCCATGGTTGTCTGGTAGAGATCGCTCTTGAGCAATAAGACCGACATTTTTTGTTGTATTGTTTCCATCTATAAGAGTGCAATAAAGAATTTTCTATCTATCTATATCTAATATAGGTTAATGATGATGATGATGAAAAGTTAATCCCTTCGGACCAGGGTCCCGAAGCCGAAAGGGGCTGACCCTTTCGGCTTAGTACACTACACAATGTTACGTGGCACCCTGTACAGAATCCAAGATAGTATTTGTCAAGAAATTCATTTAAGAATGAAAACTACACACAAACTCGGACCAAAACCCAAAACTAAGAGATAACATAACAGCAATTAAATAATTAAAAACAAGAGCAAAATCTTCAAGCCCGAGCGCAGTTATAAAGGTGCAAATTCGAGTTAAAATCGCACTGAATTCATGAAAGCTGTCTAACCAAAAACAGTTTCGATTCGAGCCTCTGTGATTTGCTCCGATGCGTAGGTATCGTATAAAATTTTTCATGACCATTTCATTAGTATTTTCTCTTCTTTGTTCACAAAAAGTACAAAGGTAAGTATCTAGGATTGTATAATATGATTGTTTTAAAAAAAATTATAAACCTACTTTAAATCAGTAGTAAGTACATATATTAGGTAGGTATACAAGGTGGAATTTTGTAATGCCACCTGGAGGGAAAGTACTCTTAATACTGTAGATAGAAAATTGTACTATAAGAAAACATTCCTTTATTTTTGAAAAGAAAGAAAACTGCATTCAAAGATTTTCGAAAATTCGCTTGCCACACCCGGGAATCGAACCGACTAAAATCTGTAAAAATTACACCCTGTACTTTTATTGCATTGATCGTTAGGGTCAATATTAAGGATGAAATCTCTTAAGAGATCCAGTATTCTAAGATACAAGAGTCTGCATTAGGTACAAACACGTGCAAATTTCAACTGTCTTATCAAAATATTAATTCGTCATTTTAATGGATAAATGACGTCAATGATAATTATTAATTACTGACACAAGTAAACAGATGGATCTTTCAGTTAAAGTGCTTAACTTGACCGATTCAATTTAAAATTTAAGATTTCATGGTTTTCCTTTCATTTATTTTATTAAGTTTTTTAGAGAGATTTCATCCTTATAATTGACCCTAACGATCTATGCAATAAAAATACAGGGTGTAATTTTTACAGATTTTAGTCGGTTCGATTCCCGGGTGTGGCAAGCGAGTTTTCGAAAATCTTTGAATGCAGTTTTCTTTCTTTTCAAAATTAAAGGAATGTTTTCTTTGAGCACAATTTTTTATCTACAGTATTAATAGTACATTCCCTCCAGGTGGCATTACAAAATTCCACCCTGTATAATAAATAAACAAAGAGGGCAATGCAGCCAGCGTCTTGGGGACGCTTCCGACTGGTATTGATATGGATCAGTTGAGCTACCTGTAACCTGTACATTATTTGCAACAGTCTGCAGTTAGCTCAATTGTTGCAATTGTAAATACTAGTTCTAATTTATTTATATTAATTGATTGTAAATTTTTTTTGTGAATAAAATCCTTCGGTAATAATTTTTTTATGGAATTATTCAAAATGTTACTAATCGGTATACAATTGACGTTATTGACATAATACCTACCGCCGAACATAGAACCACCTCCTTTTTTTCAAGTCGGCTAAAAACAGAGTTTCGGTGCTTACTTACCACAGGTTACGGTAAATTTCTATATTTTTTGTTGCTTAAGTACCTACATACATAATCACTCGATAAATTAACCAAACCAGTCAGACAGAATTAACAGAACTTTTCGAGGGAAGATCTCAAGCATCTCTTATTCCCACGAGCTAGATCTCTATCCCAACACTATCCATTTAGGGTACCGTAGTTTGTGCTCATCATCATCAACCTATGTTGGTCCACTGCTGGACAATGGCCTCCCCACATGAGCACTATACCACCCTGTCTTCAGCTTGCCGCTTCCAGCATCTCCCTGCAGTCTTTCGCAGGCCGTTATCCCACCTAGCCGGAGGGCGTCCACACCTGTATCTGCTCTATGGTCCACACTACGTTCGCCGAGTCACGTTAGAGAACACGTTTACCCCAGCGGTTGTCGGTTTTTCGCCAGATATGGCCGGCCCAATGCCACTTCAGCTGGCTAATTCTTTGTAAAATTTAGTTTTTGCTAAGCAGGCAACATTAGATCCGGATTAGCACACATAGGTCCATCCCAAACAAGGGGACTTTGACATATCACCACACCACAAGTGAATTGTTTGTTGATCGCAGTTAAGGTGTCGAAGCGACGACGCGAGACCCGAGAGCTGGTGAGTATCTGGCGCAGCGCATCAGCATTGCCATACAGCGGGGCAATGCAGCCAGCGTAGCGGGGACGCGACAACTGGTATTGATATGGATCAGTTGAGCTTCCTGTAGATTGTTTGCAACAGTCTGCAGTTAGCCCAATTGTTTCAATTGTAAATAGGTACTAGTTTAATTTTCTTTGTGAATAAAGGCTTCTGCCCACATTTTGAAAAATAAAAAAAGCTGTTAAAAGTAGACAGAAGCTGCATTTTCTCCTCTACTCCTGTTTTAATAATAAATAAATAAATAATGCTGGACAATCCACACAGCATCATCTAGCCCCAAGCTAAGCAGAGCTTGTGTTATGTATGGGTACTAACTAGATGACTGATAGATTCATGATATAAAACATTACATAGATAGATATTTTTTATTATACATAGAAACGACCAGAACACCTAGAACAAATATTTGTAGATCGTACAAACATTTGTCCCAAGGCGGGAATCGAACCCGCAACCTTCTGCGCCGCAGCCGGACCTTCGCCCACCGCGCCACATCGGTCGTCTTTAGGTTCCCAGTATGTGGCCAAACACTTGGTCATATGTTTTATCACGACAACGCGAAGACGAATCTTCGCCTTATAATGTGGCCGTAGCATCATTACATTTCATACATTAGGTACTGTTTTGGCAGCAGCACATTTAGCGTACGGAACACTTAAATAAAACCGTGTCAAACTCACACTTGGTCAAGTAAACATAAAAGCAAGAGCACAGATTAAAGATTAGGGTTCTTTATGGTTCAATTAAACCTTACGAATCTTCTTTCCGTTGATTTTGCAACTCGACAATTGTTCATTCGTCGGTAGGTAGGTAGGTATCTAGAGCAATATTTGATTTCCATGGTCCACGTAAGATGAAGGTTACAATGTCAGTTATTTATTATGTAATTGTCTTTTTAGGAATAAATTAAACGGATGTACCTAGGTAGGTAGCACAAGCAAGATTCACGTCATCAAGTCAAGATTTCTTTAACATCATTTCTTTTATCATCGAGGGGTCAACGTTTTTTTCTACGATTTTTTTATTTGGCAAATTTTTACTTACCTCTTTTGAAAAATCTCCTAGACTAGACGTTTTTTCTTTATGTTCCTTTAGGTGTATTCCTACATTATTATTATTGTTTTAAAAATTCAAAAGATTTATACTTTCAGTTGAACTACCTGTAGATTGTTTGCAACAGTCTGCAGTTAGCTCAGTTATTTCAAATGTAAATACTAGTGTAATTTTCTTTGTGAATAAAGGCTGTTGAAAAAATTGGTTGTCTGTAAAGTCGGTTTACTGACGATAGTTGAACGTGACAACGTCTCAGAGCGAGGTAACGCCGCATGAGGTAACGCCGCATGACGTCATGTTTTTTCGTGCGTGCAGCCGGCTCTATCGAATTAATATAAGACGTTGTCACGTCAAAAAGTAGGTAAGTACCTACGTAAGTACCTACTTAGGTAGGTACTTTTTTTTTCGAAAGGACTAAAATGCTGTTGACCGCAGAAGGCCATGACAGCGTTACCGGACTTTTGGGTAAGTACTTAGGTAGGTAATACATAATTTTTTCTAATTATTTCACGGCAAAACACTGTTTTTTCTGAAAAAAACCAGCAAAAAAACATTACTTAGTGAAATATTTTGTAATATTATACTAAGTTTTTTGTATACTTGCCTAGAAAAACCTAAACTTTATTTTTTGCAAAAAAAAACGAAATTCAATTACCTAATCGCTTTTCAAGTTGATCCCATCGGGGTTCCAGAATTTCCTTTCGGTAAGTATAACAATGTTTTAGGTAGGTGGGGTACCTACCTAACCTACTAAGGTGGGTAGGTAAGTAAAGTACCTACTACCTAAGTAAGTAGGTACTTAGATAGGTAACAAATTCGCAACCTTGCTTTCTTCAAACATCAAGTCTCATCACATCAGGCATAAAAACAATAAACAAACGGTGATTGTAGGTAGATAGGTACCTAGATGTGGATGAATCGTGATGGTCTGAGTTACAAGCGGGGGAGGTTATACTTACCTTCCTACTGGTAGGTAAGTATAACAATCATTATAAATAGGTACGTCCTTAGTTAGGATAACTCTTAATAAATAACAGAAATTACAATCAAATAATTAGAAACGAATTAATACAAGAAGGCATAGATATCTATGTAAGTAGGTACTTGAAAAGAAAAAAACAGATTCGGACGTAATGTCCTCTTCACTTTTGGTTGAGGGTACCTAGGTTCAACTGATCCGAATCTAAAACCAAGAGATTTTAGATTCGGACGAGATGTACCCCTACTCAAAAGTGAAGTGGACATCTCGTCCGTGGATCAGTTTGAGATTCGGACCAGATGTAGGTACCCTAACCCCTTACGAAGATAGGTATAGACTTTGCCTACTTAGACCGTACGTACACTTACGTACCACAGATTTACGTACCTTAGGTAGGTACTGAAGGTCAACCAACATTGACATATAATGTTAGAACCACAGAATTAGAATTAGGATTTAATTTCTAATTCCGTGGTTAGATAGAACCACAACAATATCTAGGAAGCTAGGTAGGTACCTAACCTATAATGAAAATGATACAATACCTAGGTACCTACCTACACCGATGACCGCGATGACATCCGCGATGACATCACCGATCGTAGGTATAAAACCTCCTCTGTTTTTTTTTTTTTTTATTCAGCCTATTCCGTCCCACTGCTGGGCAAAGGCCTCCCCCAAATGTTTCCACTCCGTGCGATCTTGCGCGATTCCCCCTCTGTTTTTAAGTCGTTTAAATACCTAGGTAACCAAAGTATCTCGGTAGGTACCTACCTATCCAGCCAGAGTAACTATGCAATCCAATACTCAAAACTGCAAGACCACAGACGTTGTGTGACATCACCACTCTTTCGCACGGGGCTGGGGGCGCGAAGCCGGGGTGGGTCGCTAGTTGGTAAATATCACTTTTCTATTTGATTGTACTTGCGCAGTTTTGCTTCCGTGCCTATGTTCACAGAGCTCATTAAATTTTGCGATCCCTCTACCTATCTTATCTACCCCATTTTACTTAAGGTTAGGTCGCCTAAGATCGGACGCATTTGCCGAAAATTGTAGACGTACTGCATTTTTAATTTTTTTCTCATGATGCAATGCAATGTCGTTTTTCGGTTGCGGTCTACTGTAAATTGAAGACAATGAAATATTGGTTAACCCCTAATTTTTTGGTTTGCTTCTAAGCTATTTATCTAAGCAAATTAAGAGCTTAAATAACAGACTTTTTTCAACTTATAGTGAAGAAAATAACATTTCGACCGAAGATCGGACTATGTAGTATCTTCACTTCTATTCGTTTAATAATAAAGTACACATTAGGAAAACATCCGGACTTCGTCCATGTATTAAATATCAATGATCCGGTCAGGAAATTCCTCAAAAGATTAGACAGATACGATTTTTCTTTATTTTTGCGTTTTCATAGTCCGGTCTTCCCTCCTAATCCTAAATAAGTTTCACAAACTTTTATCCTTCGTGTCCTAGGACTTAATAATGAAAAGGTACCTAAGTTCTGATAGTCATAGCGTCGTCTAAGCGCCATCATAGCGTCGTTAGTGGGCATGAACACTTGAAAACCACTGATAATTTTTTGACATCCATGAACGGACACCGCTATATCCGATCTTCGGCATTGGGAGGGAAGACCGGATCTTGGGTTGTAAACGTCCTAGGTGTAATCAATGTATACAGATCGAAAGATTATTCGCTAATTCTGCCCCAAAATAATTAATTACATTAATTCAATGAAAGTATTCACCACAATGAGTCATCAAAGTTTTGTAGGTAAAATCGGATCGACGATTTTTCCCACAAAATACACCTTTTCTGTCGAATCACCTGTGTGCACGTCCCGTCTGGTCGCTGGCCGGCCGCAGTGTGAGGAGAAGGGCAGAATAAAATGGCGGATCTAGTAGTGTCACCAGCAGTGGAAAATATTGCCCAGTTTGCGAGTTATTCCATGCATCCGATCTTATGTCACATCCGATCTTAGGCGACCCAATGATATAGCTGTGGTAGGTGTGGATTACTATACTAGGTGCTTCAAAGTTTTTATAATGGTCATCGATATAGGCTACCTATATCGAGGACCACTATGAAAACTTTGAACCACCTAGTTCAGGTCAATGGTAACTATCCGATGATATTTTCCGCTGCATCTCATAAATTAGAGACCCCATAACATCGGACAATCGGCTAAATAATTGAGGACCTTGATCTACATTGCCATCTGATACTTATTTACATAGTACCAATACCCACCAAGTAGGTAGGTAGGTACCACCCACCGCAGAATATAGGATAATATTACCGTGGCAGAATTTAACTTAGATCTTGGCGTGTACATTTAACATATGAGGGGTGTAGTATCAAAAACCACTATAATAACTTTCTCAAAATTTTCACAGATTAGAAATAACTGTTAAATCTTGACCAATGAATCGTAATTCATAGTTTTTGATGCCGATTAGTCCTGGGCATGGCGCCACTAATCTTAGCTTTACCAACAGAAATCATAGAGAAAATACTGAATTATAAGCAAATTAAAATTCGTTTCAGAGGATTTTGAAACTAATCTTGCTTAATGGCGGGTTTTGAAAATGAACAGTCATATTTTGGCGGGTTTTGCAACCAACCAAAACCAACAATAAGATGGTGGATGGATGGCGTTATACGACATAATTTTTAAAATAGTAGTCGGAGGTAGGATTATATTTTATTACTAGGTGTATTGTATTTGATTACTATGTTTTCTCATCTATGTTTTTGGATCTGATTTTTGCACAAACTGGGCTAATTCTTCCACGTTTTTGCATTAAATTTATTAAAAATCCGAACACTTGTTGTACACAGAAAGTCACAGCCGCCATACTATTTTCTCGATGAGGCGACGATTTCTCTGTGTTTTAGTGGGTTTTGATAGAAAAGCAGCCAACCATTTCAAAACAAATTTTTAAGAACTTTTGATTAATGGTACTAAACTAACACGATATTGGTCAAAAACACAGAAATCTGAATAACAGTGCCTTGTTATTAAGATTTCTGTGGTCAAAAAGCATTATAGCGGGTTATGATACTACACCCCTCATATACCTATGTAGTTCAAGGTACCTAACAAAATAGTTGCTGTAATGCTGATCAAAATTTCGAATTTAACCTATTATTGATGCTGTAATCTGTAATGTTTTGTTTGTACCTAGTGTGTAGTAGGTAGGTACATTACTTATGTAGGTGTAGTTTAATTTCTAATACCGTGGTAGGAACCTAGGTAGGTGGACCTCAATCAGTATCGCACTGCGTAATGTAAGGTAGAATCACGGAATTAGAAATTTTCTAATTCTGTGGGTAGAATAGAGTTATAAATTACTCAATAAAAGACTGCAGGCAGATGCTGATGCGGCAAGTTGAAGACAGGGCGCTATGGCGCACATCGCTGTGCCCACAACTAGGCTACCTACACAAAATTAAAATATCTTTTAAAGGGCAATGTATACGCTTCTACAACAAAACTCCTAGTGAGTTGCAAAAATTATTAGTAAATAAATTCAAACAAATTGTCAAAACCTTGCTGTGCAAAAAGGCTTAAGTAGGTACTATAAAATATCAGATTATCTAGGGATAAAAAAGCTTGGGACGGGTTTTGCTCCAACTCGGAAAATAACAACTAACAGGCTAAAGGTTTCTTCGTCGCTTCTTTACTTTAGTCTACATACCGAAGCGACAGAAAATATCACTTTATTTCTGTGTCAGTATTTAGTTTTATAGGTATTTTGACCTTTTCTAAGTGTACATTTATTGTATTTATGGAAATAAAGAATTTTTGATTTTGAATTTGATTTTGTGGCATTAGGGGAGGCCTAATAAAAGCTGATGATGGTGATTATGGTGTCAGATTCTCAGTATCTAGGTATTCGACTTGGAAATTCTTCTTCTTCGGTTCCGAAACTTTCAATCGGAGCTTCTTTCCGTTCCGATGTCCATTATTTACACACAGATTTTTTTTTGTTTAGCACGGGCGGTGTTTTAGATTTGATAGCTTTGCAAGATCTCCCTCATTTCATTTGCAAGATTTCGTTGAAGGTATTGGATTTCGGCGACATAAACAGCTAATTGTGTCGAATTATCGGGGGGAAGACAGTTTTTTATCGAACAGGTATATTTGTGGTGATTTATAATGCAATAGGTACCTATAAGCAAATAGGTAAGGTAGGTACCAAAATGATCTACTGAAACAATTTGAGAAAATCCTGCAAATCTGAAAATCCCGCGCCTACTGCTGCAGCTGCTGCAGGAATCTATCTACCACCACCTTCGACTCCGTCTCCGCTTCCGACTCCGGTTCCGGTTCCGATTCCGACAAACCAAATTTTAAAACTCCAACTCCGGTTCCGTTAAACCACCTCCGTAACATCCCTGATCTATAGCACCACTCTAGTAAGTAGATTTTAGATTTCATCATGGTACAAAATAAACATTTCATATTCTTAATCTTATCATAGCGCCATCTATTATCGAGTAGCGAAACCTCCTCGCACGTGCCGCGGCATCCTTTGACCTCTTTGTAGAAAGCCGCAAGGATCGGTGTGTCTTTGACGCGGGCTCTTGGGTCGCGGACGGGGCAGCGGCGGCGGCGCGTGGCGGTGTCCTTTGAATAAGTGCCGAAAGGACAAGAAAACAAATTTTCTTTTTCATTCGTCGCATGAATTTTGTGGAGTGAGGACGTCTTTTCGGTGTGTGAATAAATAATTTCGTTTCGTAATTAGTGCAGGGTTTTTCAGCAACGTCTGTAAATAAATCTGAATTACCTACAGTGATAGATTTGTGGCTTAGATAGAACTATTATTGGTAAGCTGTTTTTTTTTCTGGGGTTTCAGAGATTTTGCTTGTAATAGTTTTGACCACGAAATTAGGAATTAAACAATTTAATTCCTAATACAATTAGGAATTAATAATTTTTGACTTTAATCTATAAATGTCTACATTTTGAATTTCCCGCTCGTGCTCTTGTTGGATCGGAAGTCCTGTTTAGAACTAGTTTACAGCTTCTTTCAATTGTAAAGACTAGTTTTAATTTATTTATATTATTTGATAGTAATTTTCTTTGTGAAGATGGTACATATTCAGCATTTAGCAGATAAAAATCACTTCTAAGACCGTTTGTTTACACGGAAGTTTCATAGTACAATTTCCACTTGCCAAGACCTTCGCAAAATGCCGTCACTTCCGCCAAACTTTTTCTAAAAAGTTTTGGATTGCGAAAAAATGTGTAAATATTAATTAAACCATTGAAAATGTGTATGAAATAGGTGTTTTCTTGGTATTTCAGGCTTAAAAATGTATCATATGAAGAGTAAGGACGATTACATCAACCGGTATCAAAGATCCGGCGAAAGAGGTAAGTCGGGTTTTGATTTTCACGAATTTCTGTTTTAGAAGTTACTCCAAAGTAGGTACTGTAGTTGCTTGGTTTTACATATAATTTTTATTTATTCACGTCAGTCATTAGCTAGATTTTGTGTTCGTAAACTACGAATTTACATAGAAAAATAGCCGCTGCTCGTTGGCTGCTCTACTCAGGTTTTCAGCACGGAAAATGAGCCATTTTTACTGGTAAATAAAGCTTAGTACCTACCTAATTTCTTTTCCGAAGTTTTAAATAAGTACATTGCGCTAAATAACCTGACAATTATATTCAATTAAGTAGTATTATTTAAATGGTAGGTAAAGGTAGGTAACTCAGCCTTCATGAATACTATAAATATTCACCTGATTTTCACCCATAATATTATTTCCAGGCTTGTTCCAAACACCATACAGCCATACCAGCATGGCCCAATCCTCCAGCTCACCAGAAACATCACCAGATTCCTTCCCAGATCTGACTCTACATCAGTTCTTACCAGAATTTCGTCGCGAGGAAACCAGGCCAGAGTTATGCAAAAGAAATTACAACAGAGACTATAAAACCCAACATCGGTACGGTTTTACTGAAACATGGCAAGATAATCCTTACACAACTCAATTACGAGCGGAACAGCCCTATGAACCCCACTTCGCACCATTTGATCAGGAAATGCTTTCTGGAAACCACCCTCTGATACCCAGCAACTTTGTCCTTGCTGAGCATATTTGTGAGACACCACGGATCTCCAGACAACGACCAATCATGGGCCGGAACGTCATGGCATCTGAACCACTCAAGCCTTTAAACGAGTTCTCAATGTGGCAGCCCAATATGGCACAAACTCCGCCAAAATCTGTTGAGCAGAAATACACACAGAACTACGAGCTATTCCCATCTGAGAACAGAGGCTTCGAGCTCCCATCTCCTGTCAAAACCTCCTCGTACACATCATCACATCTTGGAACTCCACCCCGATATCCAATGACCCCGAGAACATCTACCCCAGTCACCTCACCAACACGATCACCATTCTCCCTCCGAATGACAACACCTTTCAAAGAACCTCTGATTGGCCCGAACACATCATTCAAAATGGACTCGTCAAAAATGTGTATGTTTTGCAAAAAGAATGGAGAAACTCCGAATGTGTACATGACTCATGCGGTGAAGGAAAGGGTTGGGAATAAGAATGTGGTGACCTGTCCTATCCTGAGGTCTCATGTCTGCTCTACTTGTGGAGCTTCCGGTGATACTGCTCATACCATGTAAGTATTTTGTGTATATTTTATCTTGCTGAAGTGGCAGTGAGCCGGCCATATCTCGCGAAGAACTGACAACCACTGGGGTAAACATATTCTTGGGTGGAGACCACGCACAACTACAGACTGCAGGCAGATGCTGGATGCGGCAAGCTGAAGACAGGGTACTATGGCTGTCCATAAGGGACTAATATAGGTTGATATTGATTATTATAATCTTGCATTTCAGCATTTTGTCGTAGAAGACAACCTCAGTGCCAAATAGAGATGTTTAGAAGGACAGAAGGGAGGCCTTTGATCAGCAGTGGGAAAGTAAGGTTAATAAAAAAGTGTTTTGATTTTGTATCCGATTTTTATATGTAGGTATTTATTTTAACGGAACTATAAAAGTTTCAAAAAATCTTTCTTCATCTAACATCATCATCAGCCTATTCTGTTTCAATGCTGAACACAGGCCTCCTATAATGAGCCACATAGCATCCTGCCTTCAGCTTGCTGCATCCAGCATCGAGGTACCTGCAGTCTTTTACAGGTCACACAGACATTATCATTTCAACCTCCTCTATAAAGGCCTCTTCTTTAATATGCCATAGATATAATCAAATGAGCATTCACTCGATAGATCCATCATGGATCTATACTCTGGCCAAACTGAACATACAATGTTTGTAAACATTGCCCCCATTATCCGAAACATGACTTTGTTGTTAATGTTACTTGCAAATGACAATAATGACAATAATTTTCAAACACCACTTCAAAAAGAGAATTTTCGATTTTAGTGTTGAGAGTTGCTTACAAACATTGTATATTTAGAATGGTTGGAGTATAGTCAATGGATATACCGAGAATCATTTAAAATTGTTAAATTCTGGTTAACATAAACAAATGAAAATCTTTACTAATATTATTAATTTAAAAGGTACTCTGTCTGTCTGCCTGTCTGTCTGTCATTCACCTTTCACGCCTTAACGGCTGAACAGATCCTAATGAAATTTGGCATAGAGATAGATGGTATCCTGAGGACAGACATAGGCTACTTTCTATCTCAGAAAAGAGCGTGCGAAGCCGCGGGCTGCAACTAGTACATAAATAATAATAAATAATGCTGGAAATCCATAAAGCATCATCTAGCCCCAAGCTAAGCAGAGCTTGTGTTATGGGTACTAGATGACTGATATACATAATGTAATACACTACATAGATAGATATTTTTTTATCATACATAGAAACGACCAGAACACCCAGGTGTTCTGGGACAAATGTTTGGCGGGAATCGAACCCGCAACCTCCTGCGTCACAGGCGAACCTTCGCCCGCCGCGCCACATCGGTCGTCACATATATCTGTACTGTTCTTGTAAAGCTAAATAAATGTATCTCTATTCCAGAACCTACTGTCCAGTGCTGCGTAGCGGCAACCACGGGCAGCCTCTGCAATCGACAACCATCACTCTGAAGAATACTCGAATCAAAAGCAATGGTAGGCGTAGATACTAAAATACATACAGTTAAGGTGTTACCCCAACTCACACTTACGTGCCACCTATTTTATCTTATTCTAAAATTAACAAAGAATTTTTTTAAATCCATTGGCCAGTTTGAGGTATTCATCATAAGCTTTTTTTAATCCCTCTGTAATAGTTATACACTAATGTGCCACCTATTTTATCTTATTCTAAAATAAAACAAAGGAATTTTAAAAATCCATTGGCCAGTTTGAATTTGAAATATTTATCATAAGCTTTTTTTGATCCCTCTGTAATAGTTATATTTTTATAGTTGGCAGAGATGTGTAATTGCTCTTGGTGTCCACCTAACGTTTTCGCATCACTGCCTAAACTATACAAAATAAAACAGAGGCATTAAAAAGTCAATGATAAATATTACAAACAGTATTTTCGAAAAATTCTATTGTTTAAGGCGCTACCCCGACCCAAATCAGCGCCACCACCTATTTTACCTTATTATTCCGCTACACGAAGGAAATTCAAAAAACCGATTGGCCAGTTTGTGCTTCCTATCATAAGCTTTTTTTTAATGCATCTATAAATGTTATTGTTTCTATAGTGTAGGAAGAGATGCGAAGTTGCTCATTTTTCCCACCATGGTGGGCAAAAAGAGCAACTTCGCATCTCTGCATAAAGTATACAAAATAAAACATTTACAGGGGCATTAAAAAAAAGCTTATGATAGGAAGCACAAACTGGCCAATCGATTTTTTAAATTTCTTCTTTTAACAGAATAATAAGGTAAAATAGGTGGTGGCGCTGATTTGGCTCGGGGTACCGCCTTAACGTAATAATAAGATAACATAGGTGGCGCTGGTGGCTTCGCTAGTGAGAGTCGGGGCAGTGCCTTAAAGTGTAAGCAGGTGTTTAATTTGATGGCTAATGGCTTTAATTCTGATGTGGCCAAAACTGAACTTATGTGTTGATTGAAATAGGAAGAATGGTATAGTTTTATTTTTTGTGTAGTTTTGGTGATATCTGAATTGACGTCAATGTATTTGCACAGTCAATGAAAAAAATTGCTGAAATTGATTATTTGTGTAAAGACCACAGGCAGAGGTATATATTTAAGAAAATACATTGTGTATTTTAGGCTAATATATTTTTGTATTCTTAGGTTAGGCAGTATTTGTACAGTGAACAACGAAAATTGCTCACAAAACTTCTTACATGGACACCTCTACCGTACCGTGAACGGTGAAATAGGGCGTTATGTACCTCACCTCAACAGCCTGTAGTGGTCCACTGCGGGACGCAGGCCTCCCCCTGATAAGCGCCTTTTTATCCCATGGGAGGTAGTGCCCATAATACGTTACGCCGTGTGCTAAAATCCGTCTCATTGCTCGTTGCTCTCGCCTTCTTTCCCCGTACTGACTCTACGAACGCTCGCTGTGTAACACTGTACATAACGCCCTGTAACGCTGGTCTGTACCCACCTTTAAGGGGGCACGCAACAACTGTGTACAGAAATTTAATTGTCGCAATTGTATAAATACTGTAGAGGTTTGTGAACAATTTTTTATCATCTCGATACGTCTAAGGATTGATTTCTCACTTGTTCATCAGTTTTATCATAAACGCCCATTCAGAACCACAAGGAATTCGCTACCCAGAGCGGAGTCAGCGAAAACTTTCGCAACACCGCGCGTCACGCGGGATTTATTTATTGACCGAATAAGACACTGGTTTCGCTACAGCTATGGGTAACGAATCGCGTAGGTCTGAACAGAACAGGTCTTAAAACTGATGCACATTTATTTAAAGATGTGCGTCCACTGTATCGGGATTAAGAAAAGCGTACGCGGCGTCTGTATTTACAATATGCCGATATGGCGCACCCTTGAGTGCATCCACTGCTTTCGGATTTTGAATCGACAATGTATTATCAAAGCACTCGAGTTTGCCGACGACGGATTGCGGATGACGTCATCGGCAGACATACCGGTCTCTCTCATCAATAACGACAGATATGCCAATCCAGTGGATGCTCTACCATAGAAATCAACACAAAGTAACAAATATTTACGCTACGTACGCTCCGATTCCGATCCGGTAGATCCACAGGTTGTCTCCTTTACATCTAACGAGATTATTGTTAAATGGCCTTCTAAGGCCCACAACGACTGCCTGCAACACAGTTGCCAAAGCATTTTTAAGTAACGGGTTTTTAAATAATGTTCATTTTACTAGTTTTAAATGCAGTCCTAATATTTATAGGTTTAACTAGTTAAGATAACGGTACCTGCATGCATTAACATGCTTTAAGAGCTAAAAAGATGCATACTATAATGATCTCCACTTAAAGTGCCTTAACTTAACATTGCTCAACAATGTTTATTTTACTAGTTTTAAATGCAGTCCTAATAGTTAGGCTTAACTGGTTAAGATAACAGTGCTACATGCATTAACATGCTTTAAGAGCTAAAAAGATGCATACTATAATGATCTCCACTTAAAGTGCCTTAACTTAACATTTGCTCAACAGAGATAGATTTAAGAAATAGTTAAGTAGTATGCCTACCTATACTCCAGCCAAATTCATTGTGAATTTTTTGTAAACAAACCACCGAAAAAAATAACCTGCTTGGCATTGAGTAACAGATATAATCGTTAGCATTAATGAAAAAAAGATCTTAAATCAGCAGGGAATGTAAGTTGCGTATAAAAAAAAATACACGGTAACAAAGTGAATTTTAGAATTTTTATTTTGAGTTAAGTAAGAATTTGGCTGGAGTAAAATGTATGGGTGTGGGTTGTATGTACAAAATATTAACAAAATAGGTTCTGAATTTATATTTATGTATGATTTTACCTGTGTATCATTAGTGGGATACTTTTGAAATGTTGATTGACTGCAACTGCCATAATAATTTTATAATTCTGAACGTGTTGTAATATTGTTGATATAATTTGTATTGTGTATTTTATTATTTGACATTGCCATTGCTGTTTAAATTTTTGACTTATTAATATTAATCAGAGTTTGACCATTTTTACCTACTAGTAAATCATGCTTTTGACCATAGGTACTGCTTTACTGTAATTTCTGACAATGAGGCATTGATAATGGTGTCTACTCTTATATTATTAATTTGTAGCTATTGTGTATTATCTTGACATTGTTTATTTTGGACATAATGACAATTTTTACTTTTAATCATACCTATTTTAGACTACTTTTGAACAAATTTCTGACAAACAAAGATAAATCAAGGAGTGATGGTTTTACCATTTTAGATAATTTTGACCAATTAATAATTTAAGTTGTAAATCGTGCTCATCTTTGACAAATTTGTTTGAACTTTAATCTTTGACAAACAAGATCAATCAATGCATGATAGTTTTACCATTTTAGATAATGTTTGACCAATCAATAATATTTACTTGCAAATCATGCTCATCTTTGACAAATTTGCCTTTTGAACTTTTGATATTTGACAAACATAGATCTATCAATGCATGATAGTTTGACCATTTTAGATAATGTTTGACCAATTAATTATTTTCCTTGTAAATAAATCATGCTCATCTTTGACTGATCTTTTGAACTTTTGACGATTGTTTTAAACTCTTAAAATAATGTTAGTTTGGACCATGCATGATAAATTTAAGATTTAATTTTTATGACCGTAATTTTCTTATAAATCATGCTTGTGTTTTTAACAAAAAACTTATCAAACTCACGAACTGTTTATTTCTGACCAACATAGATCATGCCTCAAAGATTTTTAAACGTTTGACCATTATGTAACCAATGTAAATCATGCCTATCATTGAAATTTTATCTCTTGAGATAGATGACATTTTTTTATAAGTACATACTTTTATTTATGACCAATTAGCATCAGTTTTGCTACCATTTTAAAAATGACCAATGACTAATCAATGTAAATCATTCTTCCTTCAAAATTTTATGTTTTGAGCTTCCTGACTGTTCATAAAGGTACTTTTATTTCAACCAACAGGGATCATGCATGGTAGTTTTGCTACCATTTTTAAAATGTTTGACCAATGGACTTGTAAATCATGCCTCATCTTTGACTATAATTTGTCTTTTGCTACTATTGTCAATTTTTACATTTTCTTTTGATAAACCTATATCATACTTTATAGTTTTACAATATTGTTTTTTACCATACTTTACTTGTAAGTCGTGTTAGTCATTGACAATTTCACTTTTAAACTTTTATTTCTGCCAAAATTTGTCAGAAATTTAAAGTTAAATTATTATCATGCTTGCAAACTTCGAAGATTTAATGTTTGATGTTAGCAAGCAAAATAATATACATTGTAAACAATTTTGACCAACAATTCATTTTAGTTTTAAATCATGCTTATGTTAGTCGATTTTACTTCTGAACTTTTCACTTCTGACAAACATAATAACATTTTAATTTAATTTTTTTAAACTTGAAATTTTTTTAAATATATTGTTTGACCTAAAAATTATTCCCCGTATAAAAAGTAAAAGTATTTGTTCTGTGTCACAAAAATTACATGTAAAGTTGGTACAAATAACTAAAAGTTATAACAGTGACATCAAAAAAGGTCGTCGCTCAGCATGATGCACAGTAACGATGGCGCTGCTGTGCGCTGGTTTTATGCGACACCTAGAGGGCGCAGCAGTATCAGCAGCTGTGACACGCGCGTAAAACAATAAACAAGGACAAAAAAGGTATACAAAAATTTAAATATTAACGAGATGAAAAGAAATA
This sequence comes from Eupithecia subfuscata, assembly GCA_963564075.1. Taxonomy (NCBI): domain Eukaryota; kingdom Metazoa; phylum Arthropoda; class Insecta; order Lepidoptera; family Geometridae; genus Eupithecia; species Eupithecia subfuscata. Next base: position 1,349,994 of record OY751123.1, read on the forward strand.
TATAAACTATAAACTTAATCATTAAAAATTTGATGTAAAGTGTGGGTGCAACCTAGATCACAGCTTTCATAATGTAATTAATTCTTAAGTACCTACTATTTTTGTTGAGTAACATTCACAAAAAAATATAAAGTATTATGTTTAAATAATAATTTGGAAAAGGAAAAGAAAGTCATGCACTAGATAATTTTCAGATAGTTTTCGCTGTATACTTACAATTTTATTTGTACTACCTTTGTTAGCTACTTCAACGTAGTAATTGTAGTTTTTATCAATTCTTTGGAAAGTTATAAAAAACAGATTGGTAGACTTATGAACTATAGAGAAAAGTGATTGTCAATAATGATGAATTAATTAATGTTCCGAAAATATGTACATACAATGTGTATGACACTTATTTAATTGCAGAGTTACCAAAAGTGTATGAATAAAAAATTTAAACATAAAATAAGGTTGATTTGACTGTATTTTAATTATGTTATTTTATAATAGTTTTAAATTTCTGAATTTTGAATAACGTTTATACGTTCTCATAATATGAGAACTAGATTATTCTTTGTAACTGTAGGTAGGTACCAAACAAAAATTTTAATGTTCTGAAAATACCCACCTACCTACTATTTGTATGAGACATATTTAGTTGTGAATTTTCAGTTACCTTAAGTGTATGAATGCATGAGATTTAAATGTATTAGAGTGTTAAGGTTGATTTGTCTGAATTTTATTAATTATAAATAGTTTTTTCGTTTCATGTTTTTAACAATTTTGATACCTAGATAATTCTAGTGTTTGTGTACTTTGAGTACCAGTTGTTTAGATTTTATGGCACAATTTTTAATATATAGATTTTTAACTACACCTGCTTTTAATTTACCATCACCAGCCTTTGTCGGTTTGTAGCAAATATGGTACCTACAAATTTTTTTTAAATTTCTTTCCTTCAAAGAAATTTACAATCAAATAGGGAATAAAAATAAATTAGAACTAGTATTTACAATTGAGCTAACTAACTGCAGACTGTTGCAAACAATCTACAAGCTCAACTGATCCTTAGCAATACCAGTCTAAAACAATCGCAGAAAATAGGTATATAAACTCGATAGACTATGGAGGCGCCTAAAAGTGCCGATACAGTAAACATAATAGGTATTTCTTTATACAAGATTCCTGTTTTTTAGCATCTGTATTTACTCGTATTAAAGGTATCTCTAATATGTAGCCTAGTTTGGTGTTATTAGCATAAGTTATTTTGGAAATCTAAACTGACGCTTTGTTTTACTTTATCTATGAAATTATTTATAGGTACCTATGTATTCATTGTAAGCTATTTTGCCTGAGATACAGGCACATACAGGTTTTACCTAGTTCAGGCACACGTAATCTATAGAATTTAAGTTATTATTATTCTTATGTTAAGCAGTCTTGAGAAATTTTGAATAAATTATTTTATTTTATTTTTATTAGTCTGAAGTAGGTACCTACAAGGTACCTACAATTTTCTGATTTATAAGTAGGAGAATGATTTAAGTATATTTCTCTCTAAATTTTGATTAAGTCGACCGGTTCTTGGCCATTTCCTCTGACAGGTTCCTTACTTCTCTCTCTACGACCTAGGTAGGTACTTTATTACGTGCAAATCATTAAGCGCGCTCCACATTCTCGTTGAGATTCTCGTCGAGATTCATAACTTCCATAAGCGAGAATCTCGCGTACCTACCTACTTTAGCAAATAAGCGTGGATCCACATTCTCGCGAGAAGGCGAGAACAACACGAGAAACGTGAGTGTGGAACCGATTCACATGTTCTCGCGTTCACATGCTGTTTGTCTCGCGTCAAAAAACGGACAATAAGCGGCGGAGAACTAGGCGAGAACTTGCGAAGAACATGTGAATCGGTTCCACACTCACGTTTCTCGTGTTGTTCTCGCCTTCTCGCGAGAATGTGGAGCGCACATTTTATGATTTCTCGAAAGTACCTACGCGCTTTTAAGGGGTTAGATTACATTACAGTACAGGGACGCAGAAAGTGCGGGAAGAGTAGCGCCCACACGCCCCGCGCCGCCCCGCCGCGCCGCGCCGTACACCAATGTGTGTGCTCTGCAAACGCCGTACAGCGGCTTTCAGACTACGCTATACTATTGTGCTATATAGTTCAGCAAAGAAGGACCGATACTAGGACAGGATACTATATGTATAGCATGGCGTTCACATTACCCGATATTATCGCAAGCATTTTTATTAGGTATATGGCAAGCTCAGTTGACCGCGATCTTTGAAGAGTGTGTGGGACGGCCGGGGGTGGCGGCGGGGCGGGGCGGCTCAATACAATACTTGAAATTTATAAAACCAGGACTACAAATGAAACCCCGCCCGGACACTCCCCGGAGTCCCCGGACGCCCTCTAAACTAGGACAAGTCCGGGGAAAACCGGACGGATGGCAACCCAACTCTTCGGCAAACGCAAGGGCGTTTCCTCGTGGCCAAACTAGATTGCTGATACTGGTTTGGCCACGAGGAAAAAAGTAGGTAGGTACCCAGGGTAGGTAGATAGATAGCCAAAAGGCCTTATTCATTGCTTGCACTAACGAAAATAAAAAAATTCTGTCTGTCTGAGCGCTGATATTCAGGCCAACTATTTTTAGTTTCTTTCATGGCCAAACGTTGCGCGTGTAATCTTAGATAGACGTTAGCCTAGGTCTACCCAGTCCGTTTCCTACTTCCTACCTAGGTAGGTACGTGTGTAGAAAGTTGTAGGTAATATTCTGTAGAGAAGTGATAATAGGTTGGATCTTTAAAAATGTCGGCCTATGACTGGTACGTGGACACGGAAAATCTTCCAGTGATGAAGATAGTGACTCCTCGAAATGTTATAATGGAAGGAACCTTTGGCATGTAAGTAAATACCAATGTGACAAAACCGAAATCATAAGGTCATTCCAGTTCCTTCGTACCCGTCGTTCAGCCCTGTAGTAAGTTTGATAAACTTATCGGAAGCCTAGGGCCTCATCTCATAGGTTCAGCAGCATCATTCATTAAGTACCGTACCCACTTTATACCTACCTTTTGTACTTAACTTAATTTTGTGTCCAGTTTTTTAAAAAATAAATAAAATAAAAAATATTTTTTTTTCATGGGGTGACTTAATCGTCCCCCTTTTCTCTCCAACTTGCCACTCGATCTTTTGCTCGATAATAAATACTGATACAAAAACGTCAATGTCAAAAGTCGAACCGAAATGTCAGGGAGAACAGCTGATCGTCAATCTGTCAGTCAAGTCAAAATTCTCACCAAAACAGGGAGGGAGGGTTTTTTGAGAACAACAAAAAAAATGCAAAAACGAATTCGATGATTCGTAACTAACTCCAAATTACAGTGTAAATAGTAAAATAAAAACGACAAAATGGGGGATCAAGAGGAGATCGATGAATCCTGTACACCAGATTTTATTTACGGTGGTCCGTTCATAAAACAGATAAAAATTGAGCCATTCTTGACCACGGCCACGCCGATTAACATCCCGCTCCAGGGGACTTTCAAAAAGTAAGTACCTAGACACATTTGATAGTGCATCGCAAATCACTGAAATGGTGCAGCGGTGTTTCGCGCCACAGGTTCTCACCACAAATTCATTTTCGGCGTTTAAATCACACACCTAACGTAGGTAGGTAAGTAATTATTTTTATAACTAGCTGACCTGGCGAACTTCGTCCCGCTCTCGACTTTTAAACCTTCCCTGAACTTACACAAACATTTCAAGACCAAAATTAGCGAAACCTTCCCTGAACTTACACAAACATTTCAAGACCAAAATTAGCGAAATCGGTCCAGCCGTTCTCGAGTTTTAGCGAGACTAACGAACAGCAATTGATTTTTATATATAAGAAGATTAATTTATTTATATGGCAATACCAACAATACAATAATAACACGTTCTATTAGAACAATTAAAAAGTTTCTTAGTTTAAAATGTGTGCTTCTAATGGGCATGCACAACATTTAATAAAGGTGCATAAACAACAGCTAAAATAATACCCTGAAGGGGTCACTAAGTAGAATTAAAGGTACTAGGTAATAATTAATATACACTGATTAAGTGATTAGGTATCTCCGGTATGTAACTGGAAATTGTAGTACAAGTTGTATGCAAAATTTCAGCCCGATCTGTTTGGTAGTTTTGGTGTGAAGAGGCAATAAACATCCATCCATCCAAACTTTCGCATCTATACTAATATTATAAAGAGGAAAGATTTGATTGTTTGGACCGATTTGAAAAATTCTTTCACCGTTAGAAAGCTTACTTTTCAGGGAGTGACATAGGCTATATTTTATCCCGAAATTCCCACCGGAACGGGAAATACGCGGGTGAAACCGCGAGGCGATCGTCTAGTTTATGATATAAGTGTAATATAATCAACACCCTGGACTGGTCCACTACTGGACGCATGCCTCTCCCTGATAAGCGCCTTATTGGCTCTTATGACATGGGGGTAATGCCCATAATCCCCACGCTGAACATGCCGGTTGGGGATCGATAATATAGTGAAATAGTGTAATTAGTATATTATATTATATCCTAGTTTTACATATTATGTAATTAGAATTTTCTGATGTCTCTAAGGATTTTGTAAGATCTTAAGGCGCTACCCCGAGTTGCAATTAATTTTATTGATGTCAAACCAGCTTGATGTACACAGTCTTATTTTAATTATTTGTAATATTGTTTGCATAAATAGGTACATACCTCGATTTAGAATTGATTTGTGAACAAACTGTCAAAAAGGCAACCTGAAAATCCTACATCCTACTATCCTTCTAATATTATAAAGCCGAAGTTTGTGAAATCTGAATATTTGTTACTTCTCCAAAACTGCTGAACAGATCAAGATGAAATTCGACGTACGTTTTGATCAAAGCATAACTTAGATAATAGGCTACTTATTTTATTATACCAAAAATTTGCGTGCGAAGCCGCGAGCAGAAGCTAGTGATAAAATAAAGTAACATACAGTATGTGAAAATTACAGTACTTTTCGCAAGAGGTAGGTTAGTTACTAATCAATGTACATAATGGTGTAGTATTCAGCTACATTTTTTTTCTATAACATCTACCTGAGTCCGCTCAGTCTCAAGCCGTATCTTAGCCACCACGCAGTACGCAGTCAATTGCGTAGTGATCAATACACCGAGGCTTAAAGTTACGTGTGGTAAGGTAGATTTATGAAACAAAAAGTGGTTCTGGGTTCCTTTTTTCCTTTTGAGGTACGGAACCCTAATAACGACGTAAATATGTACGCACAAACAAGCAAGCCATTGACATTGATGATATTTAAAGGTTATAATAACTGAATTATGTATTAAGATTCTGTTCAGAAAATTAAATTCTATTACACAGCTACAATACAATAATTTCGAACGAAGTGTCACAGCCCGGATAGCTCAGTCGGTAGAGCATTGGACTTTTAATCCAAGGGTCCAGGGTTCAAGTCCCTGTTCGGGCGGCTTCTTTTTGCACTATTTTCAAATACATTTTGGTTGCAGAATTGCGAAATCTAAAAAATATGCGTTTTATGCTAGTTTTTATGAGCATTATTGTATTTTTTGTTTTTCTTTTTTTTTCAGGAGTTTTGCCTACTACTCGCTCAAAGAACGACTACCTATCATCATTACCAAAGTAATAGATTCTGCTTCAAAAAAGGTAATAAATAAAACAAAAAATACAAATAACATTTCAGCGTCAAACACATGCAGCAATAATTAATTATTTAAATCGTACTTACTATAATTTTGCAAACCTTATTAGGTAGATTGTAATTAAACATATTTAAAAACTCTTGTGCATACATTCTGGCAAATAAATTAAGATTTAAAAGGATCACCAATAATTCCGTGGGTTCACGCCTATAGATTTAAACACAATTATTTCACCGACGATAGTTTTTTTTTGCCACAGAAAATAGAACAGCTCTATTACGCGTGAGAAAAATACAGAGTCTTACTATTTTCTCGCACTAAATACTTTATTGACAAAGAAAATTACAATCAAATATCACATCACATCACACTAATATTATAAATGCGAAAGTTTGGATGGATGGATGTTTGTTACCTCTTCACGCCAAAACTACTGAACGGATCAGGCTGAAATTTTGCATACAGGTAAGTCTAACCCTGGAATCAGTCATAGGCGACTTTTTATCCCATAAATCAGTTCCGTGGGATAGAAATAACCTCAAAACGTTTCCATAGAAACAACGCGTGCGAAGCCGCGGGCAGAAGCTAGTTAGAAATAAATTAGAACTAGTATTTACTTTTATTTTTTATTACAATTGAAACAATTCAGCTAACTCCAGACTGTTGATTATCAGTCGGAACCGTCCTCTAGACGCTAGCTGCATTGCCCCGCTGCAATGCTGATGCGTTTTACCAGTACCAGCTCTCGGGTCATGCGTCGCTTCGACCAGACGCTTAGATAATTTTTTTAAAACTATTTTCTACAAGTAATTTATATAGCAGATACGTTTTGCGCAACTTTGAACCAAATTAATTATTAGTATTCGAGTAAATTCTATCGACATAATGTTGGTATAAGTAATAAACCTCTTTATGTCAATAAAACTGCTTTGTGGTGCCTTAGAATTTGCACCACCCCAACTCTCCCCGCGGGTGTCGTAAAGGGATATCCATCGGGGGCGGGCAGCAGCGCCCCCTGCAGAACAATTCTACCACCTAACTGCGATCCCCGACCCGCATGCCCAGCGTGGGGACTATAGGCATTACCCCTATGAGATAACTAAGCCAATAAGGGATCAGGGAGGCCAGCGTCCAGCAGTGGACCAATATAGGCTGTTGATTGAGGAGGTGAGGTGAGGATGTCAATCGACTCCAAAATGACAATTGATTCGTAGTTCGTTTTCTCGTAGAACCTAGAAAATAGTAAAAACCGTATATTTTACGCGCGACGACCTTAATTCAATTTTTTTTCAAATTCAAATTCTTTATTTCAGATTACATAGATCCATAGTTTGTTAGAAGCAGCAATAACTCTTAATATTTAATGTTAGTATTCCTTAACCTACAACAATAAAATAAAATAAATCATCAAAATTAAATTCAAACAATAACATAAAATCAATTAAATCAAATCAGTTACATAAAGGAAAATCAACAATAGAATTAAAGCAATTAAATCTAAAACGAAAAAAGTAAATTGGCTAAAATAAATCAATTAAATTACTTTTCGCACAAAGTGCTGCCATATCGGCGAGGCCGTCCTGCCGGCTACAGTTTGTAGGATGCTGTTGGGGCTATCCCGCACTCTGCACATCAGGGATGCCGTCTTTTTCCGGAGGATGGCCGCAAACCCATCCGTCTCATACTCGGCAAACATCCCTGATGCACTGCAGAAACGAGGCAGTCCCAACATCATCCTAAAGACGTTATTATATCTCCAGCTGTCGTTTGGTGTACTTTACCCATAGGTTCCCGGTGTAGAAGCTTAGGCAGTACGCTTTAAACAGCCTTAAGCGACCTTTATTTTCTTGTTTTACTCATGTATTTTGAAATTTCTGATGTATCTGAAGGAAATAAATCTCTTTGACTTTTGACTTGCTACATAAGTCAATAAGTCTGCAGTTAGCTCAATTGTTTCGATTGTATACTAATAGTAAGTTCTAGTTTGTTTCTATTATTTGATTGTAGTTTTCTTTGTTAGGGCGCTAACTCGACCCAAATCAGCGCCACCACCTATTTTATCTTATTATTATGTTAAACGAAAGAATTTACTCACCACTCTGCTCACTGAGCAAAAAGAGCAACTTCGCGTCTCTGCCTACACTAAGTATACAAAACAATTTTTTTACAGATGCATTAAAAATAGGTACCCAAGCTCATGATAGGTATCACAAATTGCAAAATCGATTTTTGAAAATTCCTTCGTTTAACGAAATAATAAGATAAAATAAGTGGTTGCGCTGATTTGTGTCGGGTTAGCGCCTTATTAAAGTTATCCTTAATGATTATTTACAGGGCGACCAAGCGTACGTCCAATTCCTCGCGAAACTCAAAAGCGACCTAGTCACAAACAAGGAATATGACAAGTTTACGGTCGACACAGATGAAGCTAAACTTTGGAACAAATGGATTGACAACTGCGATAACAAAAAATATTTTAACAATACCTGGGTTTTTACAGAGTGCTATGTCTATAGGAAGATCAGGGAAGGGTGTGAATTAAGGTAACTACCTAAATACTACCAAGCTTGATGTAGAATGTTTGTAAACAAACCCACACCAACACAAAAACTTAAACTCACTTGCTTGGCGTCGAGTTTCATAATATGAAACTCGAAAATAACTCGAACTCGCCAATAAATATTGCTCACAATTATATATTTTTCAACACACTTGCTCATAAAGTGGCTCTATGGTCACCGCAATTAGGCACAGAATGACACCCATAATCAAACTGTGACTTTTTCATTGAAAATAAATCTATAACTCACTATTGACACACAGGGACCAATGTTTGTACGATCTGCAGATATTTGTTCAGGGGTTCTGGATGTTTTTCTATGTATAATAAAAAATATCTATCTATGTAGTGTATTGTATTATGTATATCAGTTATCTAGTACCCATAACACAAGCTCTGCTTAGCTTGGGGCTAGATAATGCTGTGTGAATTGTCCAGCATTATTTATTTTATTTTTATTTATTATATATTTCAGCACATCTCTGCAGGATTGGGATCCTTTCGAAGATCAGAAGAACGCGTCATTTACCAGCAGTCTAGAACCGATGTGCGTTGCTGCTGAGAAGGTGACAGGAAAATAACACAAATAAGTAGAGTCTGTGCAAAAAGAGAACCGTCGAGGCGATACGGCGAACTAACATTGACATTTTCTAATTCTAACCCGACGGCCACATTACAAGGCGAATATTCGTCTTCGCGTTGTCGCGAGAAAACTTCGTGTTCGTTTTAGGGCGAAGTGTTTGTCCACATTGGAAGAAAACTTCGCAACGTCGCGATAATTAATTTTACGGTAAAGATGGATGCGGCGGTTGCGCTCATGGCGTCATAATTCATGTTTTTTTTGTGATTAGGTTATTTAGGATTCCACAAAACAGGCTCATCTTCGTAATTTTTGATAAATTACAAAATTCGATCATTTCTTCATTCCATAGGACACTCCGTAGGTTAATAATAATAACACAAATCAGCCGCGATACGTGGAAACCGCTCGGCGTCTCGCTGTCATCAAAGCGCGCGCGAAGTGTAGCCATAAGCACGAACTTTTGTCGCGACAAAACCCTTTGATGTCCGGCAGTTTACCGATAGCGTCGCGAAGGGCATTTGTTGTCGCGATGATGCTTCGCGACAGGACGAACTTCTTGGCCAGACTTGTCGCGACAGCGCAAATCTTCGCGTTATCGCGATAGTGTGGCCGTAACATAACAGTTGTGTTGTTGTTCTTACAGTGTGAAAGAAAGATAAACACTACACTACTAATAAAATAAAATAAAAAGACTACTTAGTAACACGTACAAAAAACACAAGTGAACAGTAATACTAACACAATACGTATATAAACACAAGTCTATTGTTTCCACTGCTCTTACTCGTACATGGATAAGGCTGCAAACCAGAGTAACGCACACTGAACGATGGACACACCTACAAGAATGCCGCCAGGCAAAAGAAGCGCTCCCGGCTGCATTACCAAGGTTAACCAAGCGCCTACTGAACCTGGACAGAAAAGACCTACGCGTCCTAGTGGGGACACTCACAGGACACTGCCCACTGAATAAACATCTCTTCACCATCGGAGCAACGGACAGCCCACTCTGCAGAGGGTGTCTCAGTAACGAAGAATCAGCTGCCCACGTAGTCCTGGAATGCGAGGGAGTAACAGCGCAACGACACGAAATCCTCGACCACCCGAGGTCACTCCGCGAAGCCTGTGAAGATCCCAGGAAGATTCTGCGCTTCTGGACGGAGTTAGGCTGGTTATACTAGCTAAACAATACACGCACAAGGGACCAATCCGAGTCTAAGTGCGGATACAAGAGTACACACACAACAACAACAACAACAACATCATCCACTGCTCTTGTATGACGTAGCCTCTTTACAGCTGAATATTTCATCAATTTTGCTCGTACTTTTTTGTGTAATTTAATTTTAATTGAATACTATTTAGACACTAGACGATCGCCTCGCGGTTTCACCCGCGTAGTTCCCGTTCCCGTGGGAATTTCGGGATAAAATATAGGTTATGTCACTCGCTGAAAAGTAAGCTTCCTAACGGTGAAAGAATTTTTCAAATCGGTCCAGTAGTTTCGGAGCCTATTCAATACAAACAATCAAATCTTTCCTCTTTATAATATTGGTATAGATGAGGCACTCTTGTAATTTTTTGACTTAACTAAGTGCTCCTTTGCGTTCCTATACCTAGTTGAAAAAAAAATTAAATTAAAAGTACCTAAGCATTGGGTACCAAGTAGCGCACTCAGCAAGCCGACCAGTGTGTGTGCAGGTCTAACAAGTCCTGACTCAGCTTGTTGCTCTAACACAAAAACCTAGGGTTTTAACACAAAAACCTAAGGTGTTTGTGGTGTCGTGTCTACCAAGTATCAAACACTTTTAGTTGTACCGGCGGCGGCGGCGGCATGGCAACGGCAGAGCAGTGTTGTCAACGAAACAAAAGAAGTACATTGGTACACGCGCGACCTCTATTCCTAAGACGCTTCTCTTTTTGCAAGACTCTAGACAATAAAACACTATCACACTAATAAAGCGATAAGGCCGCCCATTGTACTTGTCTTATGTAATGTCTCCTTGTAATGTTATTTTTATGGTGTACAATAAAGCATTTTGTATTGTATTGTATTGTAATATAAATGTGAAAATTTGGATGGACGGATGTTTGTAGGTTTAAAGAACTTTATTTCTTACTAGCTTCTGCCCGCGGCTTCGCACGCGTTGTTTCTATGGAAACGTTTGAGGGTATTTCTATCCCATGGAAACTAATTTATGGGATAAAAAGTCGCCTATGTCCCTGGAAGGGTTAGACTTACCTGTACGCAAAATTTCAGCCTGATCCGTTTAGTAGTTTTGGCGTGAAGAGGTAACAAACATCCATCCATCCATCCATCCAAACTTTCGCATTTATACACACATTCTCGGGAGAATCTCGCGAGAAGGCGAGAACAACACGAGAAACGTGAGTGTGGAACCGATTCACATGTTCTTCGCACGTTCTCGCCTAGTTCTCCGCTTATTGTCGGTTTTTTGACGCGAGACAAAGAGCGAAGATGAAATTTTGAATATAGTTAATACTAATCCTGGAGTTAAACATACGCTACTTTTTATCCCATAAATCCGTTCCCATGGGATCGAAATCACTTTTAAACGTTTCCATAGAAAAAACGCGTGCCAAACTGCGGGCATTAACTAGTTATTTATAATTTTTAATATCATACATAACCTGTATTATTACATTTATTAAGTACCTACCTACCTCATAGTTTCTGCCCGAGGCTTCGCCAGCGTTGTTTCTAAGAAAACGTGGATTGGTTATTTCTACCCCATGGGAACTGTTTTGTGGTATGATTCCAGGCTTAGCTATACTACATCTATGCAAAATTTCAGCTCGATCGGTTCAGTCGTTATGGCGAGAAGATCAAACATCCATCCAAACATCCATACTTGCGCATTTATATATTAGATCATAAAAGATATTAGTGTGATTAGGGAGATACTTATAATTTTTTAATGATTGAAAAATATTTTTTCAGATTGTGACCATGATGACTCATAGTTTTTTAATGATTGAAAAATATTTTTTCAGATTGTGACCATGATGACTCACAGTGAAAAGGACAAAAGAAAACAAGACTTCATAGCTTTATTGAAGGTGAAGTTGGCACGTAACTAACTAGCGAATGGTTTTAATGCAACCCGCAACACATTTAACAACAAAAAAGTTAGACAAACGCGTTACCACAAAACTGCGTTTTACGACGGTTCACAGTTAGACACGGCTTAGACATAGTTTAAGCGAGAGTTAAACTGTTGTTAAATCCATGGACACTGTAGATAAAGTGAAACGCTGTGTTTACGTTTTTTTTTGTAATACCGCTGGCTGACAATGTTTTGTACGAGCTACAATGAAAAAGGAAAAAAATGAAAAATATGTTTATTACTACTTAAACAGAATTAGGATTCCAGAATTATAACGAATTATACAAATCATTTCTGTGTAAGTAGAGATAATTTACTAGCTACACTGATTTAATGATAATAGGTTTGTGTCCACTAAGTATAAATCGGATGGATTAGAGTTTCTTACCAATAATTAAGATTCGTAGTCAGACAAAAACAAAACAATAGATAAAAAAAAATAAAGGTTGTTATTATTTTTAGAACATTAATTAGAAAAAATAGGCGTTAAGTCACGTGACCGTGAAAATTAATCAGAAAGAGTGACGTCACTTCTTCCAAAACATTGTTGCGGTGGACCAAGAGAGGAGAGAGATAAGATCGACAGCGGCGAAGACGACGATGACGTCGGGATCTTTTTGCTCCACCAAAAAGGTCCGCACGCTGGTTTAATCTCCAACTATACAAACAGTGATGTTTCGAGAGAAGTGACGTAATTCAAGACGCCATGACAGTCTTGAGCGTTTTTTAATGAGGTTGAAATTGTTTTTATTTTAAAAAATAACTATTACCATTATTTATTTTAATCATTTACCAAATTTCCTTAAAATCCATTCAGCCGTTTCGGTGTGAAAAAATATCAAACAAACAGACTTTTGAATTTATAATAATAAGTGCATTATAAACAAAAAAAAAATATATTTTTATTAATTTTGTAGGACTAGTCTTTTATATTTTTATCTGTTTTCAGATCTGCTTATGGGCCAACAAATGCGACCTATCTCTGTCTCTCGGCGAAGACGTGACGATAGCCGGCGCGGCGGGCGGCGCGACGGGCGGCGCGACGGCCGTCCCAGCGCTCATAGACCCCTTCCAGATGATTATAGATTCTAAGGATAAGGTAAACAAGAATCATCATCATCATCAGCCTATGTTAGTCCACTGCTGGACATAGGCCTGCTCCTAATGAACGCCATAGGGCCCTGTCTTCAGTTTGCCGCATCCAGCATCATCCCTCTTGGACAATCTATATTATTATTTTATAGAGGAAATATTTGATTGTTTGTTTGTTTTATTGAATAGGCTCCGAAAGTACTGGACCGATTTGAAAAATTCTTTCACAGTTAGGAAGCTTACTTTTCAGGGAGTGACATAGGCTATATTTTATCCCGGAATTCCCACGGGAACGGGAACTACGCGGGTGATACCGCGAGGCGATTGTCTAGTAATTAATAATAAAAGGCCTACCTTAAAAATAATCAACTAGCTTATTATGTATTTCAGGTAATAACCGACGAATCCGGGAAGGCGGCTGATGGGATTTGCAATAAAGCGGAGGCCATGAGAAATAAAATTAAAAATGTAAGTAAAAACTCTGTTTTTTAAATTAAATAATACATTATGATATTTATAAACAATGCTGGACAATCCACACAGCATCATCTAGCCCCAAGCTAAGCAGAGCTTGTCTTATGGGTACTAGATAACTGTTATACCCCATGTACCCCATCTTACCCCATGTAAATTTCCGACGATCCATACCAGGTTGTCTGGCAGAGATCGCTCTTGAGCGATAAGACCGCCAATTGTCACTTAGATTATATTTCATTTTAAATTGTTTCTTAGTTTTAAGTGTATTTTCTATCTTCTGTCTATCGCTACTTAATACAATACACAACATAGATAGAGATTTTTTTATAATGAATTCCCGAAACTATGTAAGTTTTTATAGTAAGATATAAATATTTAAAATGTAAGTATGCTCTAGTTTTCTAAATGCTGAAGTTTTTTTTCAGACTACGAATCTAAAGGTCCAATGCAGTTGCCATAGACTGGCCAAAATCTTTGGTGCGCCGATATTGAAACGAGAGGTTAAATATAATTTAAATAATAAAATACAAATAAATATAAGGTGTCAGTCATTTTAGTACGCCATACACGAAAGGGGACGTTCTGCTAGTGCCACAGAATAATGTAAAACAGGTCAAACAGGTCCTAGGTCAATATTATACCTACCCAAAAGACACAAAGAAAGCAATTAATAAATGACCTAGTTAATGATTATATCGGGTATTTATCGCGTACCTTTTGTTTTATTTCCACTACTACAAAAGGATGGTTCGAGAGGCGATTGAGATCAAGAAACACCCGAATTTTAATCGTGAAGATGGTTTTCGTCTCTCTTCCTCGTGGAATCCTGTGATTAATATGTGTGTGCGTCGTGATTCGACTGTACTGCAATCGGACATGGTCAGTGTCGTGTGTCGTAATGTGAACTTGGACATTCCTGATTCTGAAGACGAATTGAGGGTAGTCGTGGATACTGCCGTCAATTCTCGACTGTAACTCCGAGTGCATCCAGTCGCCCCGTGACCACGATCGCTGTAACGCGGTAGAAACGTAGGGGAAATAAAACAAAAGGCACGCGATAAATACCCGATATAATCATTAACTATGTTAACAAATCGCGAAAGTTTAAAAAGTTTTAATAAATGACCGCGTAGGAATTAGCGGTGCGCGCTCGTTCGTCGTCAATGTCGTGATATTTTGATGGCTTAGTACAGTAATAGAATATTATTTGTAATTAAATTAAATATTCTGCAAATAAAACGTTTGCGGCTTGTTTCGTTCACTGAATATTAATCTGTGGTTGCAGGTGAATGACCTCCTTCAGTACCGTGCACTGATTTGACTAACACCATGTATTTTAATATAGGTGTTCTTCAAAGGTGTATAACCTCCTTTAGTATTGTGCACTGATTTTAATAACACCCTGTAGAATTGAAGGTACTACAAGTAATGGGAATTCATATTGTTACTGTGTTGTAGTGTTTCCGTTATTTAAATAACATTTTAGAATGGATCATTTTATTTAGTTTAGTTTACTTTTTGTATTATTATAGTGCGTAAGCCCTCAGGGTAATTTATTAAAATTTGAAATTTTTTGGTATATTATTTGATTTCTTAGTTTACTTATAATTGTTGAACTGTTCTTTGATCATGCTGTGTACACATATTTAGGGATACAGTCTAGTTCTTATTAGTGTGTTCTTCTATTTTTATTATACGATTTTATTCTGTTTTGTGTGCCAAAAATTATTGATTTAGGTCCGCGTGCTTATGGACATTTTAAGTGGCTAAAATGTTATTAGCGAGTTATTATGAGTACCTAAGTACTATTTATCGGTTATTACTTTTTTGTACTAGTTAATAAAATGTTCAGATCGTGTAGATTTAAAATGAGTTGTCAAATAATACAACAATAAATAAATAATGCTGGACAATCCCCACAGCATCATTTAAACAATGTAAATCAAATTTAAATATGATTAGCAATCTTTAGCAATTTAAAAATCCTGGGCAATGTAGGTTTATATGATTTAGAATATTGTATTTAGATTGGTACCTAATTCATTGATTTAGGATATTGTATTTAGTTTATTGATTTTATTTATTATTTAGAATATTGATTGGTACCTAACTCATTGATTTAGAATATTGTATATAGATAGGTACGTAACTCATTGATTTAGAATATTGTATTTAGATTGGTACTACTATTTCATTGATTTAGAATATTGTATTTAGATAGGTACCTAACTCATTGATTTGGAATATTGTATTTAGATAGGTACGTAACTCATTGATTTAGAATATTGTATTTAGATTGGTACTACTATTTCATTGATTTAGAATATTGTATTTAGATAAGTACCTAACTCATTGATTTAGAATATTGTATATAGATAGGTACGTAAGTCATTGATTTAGAATATTGTATTTAGATTGGTACTACTATTTCATTGATTTAGAATATTGTATTTAGATAGGTACCTAACTCATTGATTTGGAATATTGTATTTAGATAGGTACCTACATAACTCATTGATTTGGAATATTGTATTTAGATTGGCACCTAACTCATTGATTTAGAATATTATATTTAGATAGGTACATAACTCATTAATTTAGAATATTATATTTAGATTGGCACCTAACTCATTGATTAAGAATATTGTATTTAGATAGGTACCTAACTCATTGATTTAGAATATTGTATTTAGATAAGTAACTAGCTAATATTAGGTAGTGTCACAGTCAAGCCGTGAAATATAATTACATTAATTACTCACTAGATTCTGTCCGCGGCTTCGCTCGTGTTTTTTAAAATAAAAAGTAGCGCATATGTTATTCCAGGTTCAGATCTTTTTGTGAGCAAAATTTCAGCCCGTTCCGTTCAGTAGTTTTGGAACCAAGATGTAAATAGCATCTACCAACACATCCAATGTTTCGCGTTTTATAATAATAGCGTGCTTACCATTTTCTCTGAGAATGGTGTGCTTTTTGTGAATATCCAAAATGTAATATTATGAATGTTGCAGGGTGATGAGGACCCTGCCCCCGCCGCCCCCGCTGCTGGCGCTGCCCCCGCCACCCCTGCGGAGGAGCCCCCTAAACCCCCCCCTTGCCCTGCCAAGATGGTGATACCCCAATGTGTGCTCTTCGGTAAGTCAACATAACATTAGTGTCTGGGATGGCGAAAATATTCAGACGGCCATTTTTTTTTCAACGCTGGATAATCCACACAGTTTCATCTAACCCCAAAGTCAGAAAATTACAATCAAATAATAGAAACAAATTAGATACTAGTATTTGCAATTGAAACAATTGAGCCAACTGCCAGACTGTTTCAAACAATGTTCAGGTAGTTCAACTGATCCATATCAATACCAGTCGTTGCGTCCCCGCTACGCTGGCTGCATTGCCACGCTGTATGGCAATGCTGATGCGCTGTGCCAGATACTCACCAGCTCTCGGATCACGCGTCGCTTCGACCAGACGCTCAGATAATTTATTAAAACGAGTTTTTTTTTAGCAGAGCTTGTGTTATACACCTGTAGATTATGTACTTACATACATTGTATTTTATTATACATAAAAAACGCCCAGAAAACCTGGAACAAATATCTGCAGGTCAAAGAAATTGGGAAAAGCTACTGATCCTCATTCAAAGAACATGACCCTGTGATTTGTCTATAGATCTATACGTACACTAGCCAAACTGGATGTAGAATTCTAAGGTTCTTGTTGTTAAAGCCCTCACACTCAGGGTAATTTCTAAAAACTAAATAAAAATAAAAATAATAATGCCGGACAATTCACACAGCATTATCTAGCCCCAAGCTAAGCAGAGCTTGTGTTATGGGTACAAGATAACCGATATACATAATACAATACACTACATAGATAGATATTTTTTATTACACGTAGAAAACGACCAGAACACCTGAACAGATATCTGCAGATCGATCCCGAGGCAGGAATCGAACCCGCACCGCAACCTCCTGCGTCGCAGGCGGATCGTCGTCACCCACCACGCCAGGGAGGTCGTCAAATGAAACTCAGTTCTTAAACAGGATTGGATAAACTTCAATGTTTCCCCTGTAGGTGGAGCTAACGGCGCTAGAGACCGTAGGAAGTCCTAAAAATTTTCGACTCCTCCGTCACTTGACCTCGTGGTGTAGTTGGTTAGCACATTCCCGTACTGAGGGAAGGAGCGGGTTCTAGTCCCGTCGAAGTCGGATTTTTTTGGAATCATTTGATTTCGATGTACAATGTTTTTAAACAAACCGCCCATACCTAAAATTCACTCTGTATTTTATACGGAATTTACATTACTTGTCTATTTGAGATCCTTCCTGCAATAAATATTGCTTAGGTACAATTATATGTGAAACTCGACGCCCAGCAAGTGAGTTTTAGTTCTTTGACGACCTCTGTGGCGCAGCGGGCGAAGGTCTGCCTGCAACGCAGGAGGTTGCGGGTTCGATTCCCGCCTCGGGACAAATGTTTGTACGATCTGCAGACATTTGTTCAGGGCGTTCTGGATGTTTTTTTATGTATATAATAAAAAAATATCTAACTATGTAGTGTATTGTATTAAGTATATCAGTTATCTAGTACCCATAACACAAGCTCTGCTTAGCTTGGGGCTAGATAATGCTGTGTGAATGGTCCAGCATTATTTATTTATTTGTGTCGTGGTTTGTTTACATACATTCTTCATCGACTTTGGCTGGTGTATACGTGGAAAGATTTAAGGAGTCGTTTGCCCAGCAAGGGGACGATACAGGCGATGTTTTCTTTGACAGCATCGCCAAATTAGACTATTTGACGCTATCATTTTTCAGTTCTACTCTTTGACCTTGTTATTAGTACTATTATTTTGACTATTGTTATTATTTTGACATTGCCATTATTTTGACTATT
Organism: Eupithecia subfuscata; assembly: GCA_963564075.1. Taxonomy (NCBI): domain Eukaryota; kingdom Metazoa; phylum Arthropoda; class Insecta; order Lepidoptera; family Geometridae; genus Eupithecia; species Eupithecia subfuscata. The sequence continues at coordinate 1,368,424 of OY751123.1, forward strand.
AGATACATATTTTTTGTTTTTTAAATTGTGACATTTCCATTATGTATTATTTTATATAATTTTAAGTACCTACCTACTCTAGATTTTATTATAATGTTTGACGTTTTGGAATGTATTCTGTAAGTCAAGTTTGAGTAATTAAATAAATATATAAATAAATAATGAAAAAAAAAGCCATTCCATCGAGTTTGGCTGGTGTGTATGTGGAAAGATTTAAGAAGTCGTTTGCCCAGCAGGGGGACGATACAGGCTAATGAAAAAAAAAGCCATTCTCCTATTCATGTTTTCATGTTTATTCCTTTCAGATATCGTGTGCGACAACGCAGGCTACGAACTGTTTGCTGACTTGTGCTTCGCCAATTTTCTGATTGCACAGAAAATTGTTGACAAAGTAAGTTTTTTGTGTGCTTAACACTTTTAGTGTCCGTGCTGCATATGTCTATTATCACATCGATTATAGCATCTCGCTGCTGGCTGAGAAGCGAATATTTGACAAAAATATTTTCGATATTATTAATAAACGGGCCAAGTGCGAGTCGCCTCGCACGCGAAGGGTTCCGTTCCATACTTGATATTACTTCCGCAAGAGAAACAACCTTGAAAACAGATTTAAAAAAAAATCGAAAGCGTAAAATTTCGACTATTTTCAAAATATTTCAAAAAGTATGAAACCCACAGAAGTTCTCATTATATACCTACCTACAAACAGGAATACAAAAAACATGGTACCTACCTACCTAAATATCCCGTTTTAAATCACTTTAGTAATAAGTAAAGTAATTGTTGAAAAAAGTTAGTGTTCGCGAGGTCTACTGTTCGTAGAACTACTAGTGTAAGGACTTTATTCACAAAGAAAATTATACTAGTATAAGGTGATAAGCAAGATTGTTTTTAGGGTTCCGTACCTCAAAAGGAAAAAAGGAACCCTTTTTTTGTTGTCCGTCTGTGAACCCCCTTTTCTCAGAAACGCGTGGAGATATCGAGTTGCAATTAACATCAAATACTCAAATCCGTAACCCCTTGGAGTCGTGATATAAATAAAACTTCTGAGTCAACGCACTCAAAAGTAACAGCCGTTTATGTCCGAATATTTTCAAATTTCCAAGGGAATCACACCTACTACTAAAACCTATAACTTCTCGTAGGCCTAGAATGGCAAAATTGGCAAGAAGTCTCACAATTATGTATACGGAACTCTTGGTGCGCGAGTCCTACTCGCACTTGACGTTTTATATTGTTTTAGGTAAGATTTCACGTGAAAAATATACCATGGTTCATATCCGACGTAACACCAAAGGATTTCAGGTGAGTTGATTGTTATAGCACATGCCCAGCGTGGGGATTATGGGCATTACCCCCATGAGATACAAGCCAATAAGGCGCTTATCAGGGGGAGGCCTGCGTCCAGCAGTGGACTAATATAGGGGGGGGGGGTTAATTTACAATACAATACAAAATACTTTATTGTACACTATAAAAATAACATTACAAGGAGACATTACATAAGACAAGTACAATGGGCGGCCTTATCACTTAGAAGCGATCTCTTCCAGGCAACCTTTGGATGAAAAGAATTATTTGAATTTTATAAAGGCAGGGGGTGTACCAAAGACTGTAAAATAGATATAATACATACCATTTTGAATACAAAATAGCAACAAATAATAAAATAATAATAATTTATATGCATTATTTAATTAGATAATAGTGAAAAACCACAAAATAGAAAAACAGCGCCATCGATTCGTGTAGCAAACAAGGAGAACCAAACCACTTTAATATTTTTGTGTCTCTTTATCACTATAGATATTTTTGTTTTTCACAGTTACGTGATAAGCTCATGCATGAAGGCAAGTTTCTCCAAAACAATAGAAGCAGAAGTCAAACCAGGTCAGTCAACATTAGATGCCTAGACACTAGCCACACTCGATGCAGAATGTTTGTTAACAAACAGCCCATACTTAACAGAAAATTCTATTAGTATTATAGTTTCTAGCTGCTAGTTTTCCTAAAATCACACTAATCAAACTAATATTATAAATGCGAAAGTTTGGATGGATGGATGGATGTTTGTTACCTCTTCTAGCCAAAGCCAAAACTACAGAACGGATCGGGCTGAAATTTTGCATACAGGTAATTCTAAGCCTGGAATCAAACACAGGCTACTTTTTATCCCATAAATCAGTTCCCATGGGATAGAATAGCTTCCCATAGATACAACGCGTGTGAAGTTGCGGGCAGAAACAAGTTGTAAAATAAAATAACGCAATTTACATTACTTCGTCGATTTCAGGTCCTTCCTTCGATAAACATTGCTTACAATTTTTTATTTGAAAGTCAAGTGCAAGCGAATTTTAGTATGTCTTGTTTTTTTTACAAACATTCTACATCGAGTTTGGCTAGTGTATAGCTACGGCCAGTGGCTTTACTCATTGTGGTAGCTTTATTACATCACATCACACTCGTATAAAAAAGCGAAAGTTTAGATGTTGAAAGTGTGTGTTTGTATGGATGTTTGTTACCTCATAACGACTGAACCGATCGAGCTGAAATTTTGTATAAAAGTAACTCTAAGCCTGGAATACAAGAACATAGATAAAACATAGATTCGTTCCGTTCAGTAGTTTTTGCGTGAAGAGGTAACAAACATCCATCTATCCCATGGGAACTGATTTATGGGATAAAAAGTCGCCTATGTTTGATTCCAGGGTTAGACTTACCTGTATGCAAAATTTCAGCCCGATCCGTTCAGTAGTTTTTGCGTGAAGAGGTAACAAACATCCATCCATCTATACATCCATCCAAACTTTCGCATTTATAATATTAGTGTGATATAATCATGACGACCGTGCCGTGACCGTATACATGTGAAAAAGGGCTTAGTGTGGGCACAAGGACTATAAAAACGAAAAACCCTTACCTTATGTTTGTGTATTTCAGTGAAAGAAGGGGAGGAGCCGCCCCCCCCGGAGCCCCCTCGCATCGTGACCTCGGACGCACTGAAACAGCTCGGGGAGGCGTGGAATGGATTCGTCAATGACGGGACCTTTGTGCTTTGTGTATGTATCCTCGTCATATCAACGTCCACTGCTGGACATAGGCCTCTACTATACTCAAAATCAAAATATCTTTATTTCCATAAATACAATAAATGTACACTTAGGTCAAATTATAAAACTTAACACTGACACGGAAACAAAGTGATATTTTTGATTTCTTGAAGAAACCTTTAGCCTGTTAGTTGTTATTAGTATTAATAAATTACCTACTACAAATTTGCGGTTTCCGGATTTTTTCCTTTACTTGTGCTATAAGATCTTGCTTCTTGGAAAATTTCATGATTCTAGGTCTACGGGATGCATGTGATTCCCTTGAAAATTTCGAAATATTCGCACAAACGGCTGTAACTTTTGATTGCGTTGACTTAGAAGTTTTATTTATATCACGACTCCAAGAGGTTACAGACTTGAGTATTTGATGTTAATTTCAACTACCTAACCTACACGCGTTCCTGAGAAAAGTAAAAGTAAAGTAAAGTAAAAAATATTTATTGCAACAAATAATACCAATCAGAACCGATGGACTTAATCTAAAACACATGATACATTTTATGGGTAAATAATGTACATAATTTGCTGAGCGACTTTCAGCAGTGATTTTCGTCGACTTCTTCACTAGGCTGAGCCTGTATCGAGGAAGCCAGAAAGTGGCTCGACAGACAGACAGACGGACAACAAAGTGATCCTATAAGTGTCTTTTTTTTGAGATCGGAACTATAGATAGTTACAGATAGTTTTCCAGAGTTTTTCGATATTTTTTTTATTATGTTACCAATATATTTATTAATCTAAAAAAGTGTGGAACAAAAAAGACATTTATTCACAAAGAAAATTATACTAGTATTTACAATTGAAACAATTGAGCTAACTGCCGACTGTTGCAAACAGTCTACAGATAGCTCAACTGATCCATATCAACACCAGTCGGAAGCGTCCCCAAGACGCTGGCTGCATTGCCACGCTGTATGGCAATGCTGATACGCTGTGCCAGATATTCACCAGCTCTCGGGTCACGCGTCGCTTCGACCAGACGCTCAGATAGTTTTTTGAAAACCCGGAGAGCCTCGGTACCCCACGGACCTAGGGTCTCGACTCCAAGGGGAGCAAATGTGTAGGCTCTGTCGAGACCTGCATATTTGCGCCTCTATCTAAAAAATCTAAAAAATACATTTAAATTTAATCGCCATAAAGTTCTACATTGTGTATAAAATACACAACTTAAAAAATGAGTAATTAAATAACCCGCCCCTGACCATTCCTGGTGCAAAGGTGCCCATAATGCTTGCAGCATTACCTCGCTGAATAGCGATGGCAATGCTTTGTACCAAAAACGACCTGGAGTCTCCTGTCACTTCGCTAATTTTACGACCTAATTCTCCCACTAAACACTTCGCATCCACACTCCAACTGCCCAAGGTCTACACTGCTACAGGTGCAAAATAATAATAATAATACTGGACAATCCACACAGCATCATCTAGCCCCAAGCTAAGCAGAGCTCGTGTTATGGGTACTGGATGACTGATATACAATACATAAAATATAATATAGATAGATATTTTTTATTATACATAGAAACGACCAGAACACCCGGAACCAATATTTGTAGATCGTACAAACATTTGTCCCAAGGCGGGAATCGAACCCGCAACCTCCCGCGCCGCAGGCGGACCTTCGCCCACCGCGCCACCGAGGTCGTCAATCAAATGGATATTAATAGTACATTATGGTACTAGTGTGTAACATTGGTGATTACCGCCGAGGCGCCATTGAGGACGGTAATCATCAATACACACGTGTATCATACGACGTTTTTCGACACACTTGTGAATAACAATAAATAAAAAATAAATAAATAATGCTGGACAATCCACACAGCATTATCTAGCCGCAAGCTAAGCAGAGCTTGTGTTATGGGTACTAGATAACTGATATACTTAATACAATACACTACATAGATAGATATTTTTTATTATACATAGAAAACATCCAGAATGCCCTGGAGAAATGTCTGCAGATCGTACAAACATTTGTCCCGAGGCGGGAATCGAACCCGCAACCTCCTGCGCCGCAGCCGGACCTTCGCCCGCTGCGCCACTGAGGTCGTCAAGCTTAGCATCTACACACAATAAAAACTCATTTTACTTAGTAGATAAAAATTAATCAGTTTTCCTATGCGCGCGCATTGCGATCGGCCGCAGACTAAAGGGATGAGGTTTTTTTATATTTTCCGTGCATAGGGTTACGCCTATTCTGCCACGTAGGTACAAAATGGGGAATTTAAAGTTTTCTTTTATTACAGAGAAAACAAAAGTTATATATGAGTGAAAGTTTTATTTATTAAACACGTACGAGTTAAAATTATCTATTTAAATAAGAAGTTGCATGAAATGAGCAAGCAATGGAAACATTAATTTATTTGTTCTATTGAACACGATCTTTTTTTTGAATAAAAACTTTTTTAAGAACAAAGTAGCTCAACCAATAAAATTTAAAACAAAATACTATAACTCACTAGTGAGTTATAGCAATGAAAAAGTCACAGTTTGATTATGGGTGTCATTATGTGCCTAATTGCGGTGACCATAGAGCCTTTTTATGAGCAAGTGTGTTGAAAATGATGACAGAGAACCAAAGTTATCGACATAGCACAAAGAATTAGCAAGCTGAAGTGGCAGTGGGCCGGCCATATCTCGCGAAGAACCGACAACCGCTGGGGTAAACGTGTTCTTGAGTGGAGACCACGACTCGGCAAACGTAGCGTAGGACGCCCTCCGGCCAGGTGGGATGACGATCTGCGAAAGACTGCAGGCAGATGCTGGATGCGGCAAGCTGAAGACAGGGCGCTATGGCGCTCATTAGGGGAGGCCTATGTCCAGTAGTGGACTAATATAGGCTGATGATGATGATGATGATGTGTTGAAAATTAAATAACATAATTTTCCAACAGCAAGAGCCCTACTGGACCTACCCGCATTGTTACAAAGACATGAAGAAGTACGACTACAACTTGTACCGGAAACTGCAGTACGCCTCCGGGATCCTATTCAAAGGAGACCTCAACTATCGCAAACTGCTGGGAGAGAGGAATGTTAATCCCACAATTGGGCTAGAACCTGCTATGCAAGGTAACAATCTCAATGATATACCTACTAATGAAAAAAGTTTTAAAAAAGGTTGTCTGTAAAGTCGGTTTACTGACGATAGTTGAACGTGACAACGTCTTAAGAAAATACTGATGGAATGGTAGCATTTGATACTCGATCAAAACATGTAAATGTACTATAGTATAGCAGCTGTCCACGCAGACGCATCGCTCACTCAAGTAGGAGAGAGACGGATGTCGAGCGCTCTCGCTTGCACTTCAAGCCTTACATAGAACGCCTCAGAGCGAGGTAACGCCTCAGAGCGAGGTAACGCCTCAGAGCGAGGTAACGCCTGACGCATGACGTCATGTTTTTTCGTGCGTGCAGCCGGCTCTATCGAATTATAAGACGTTGTCACGTCAATAGAATAGAATATACTTTATTGCACAAAAGTTGTACATAAGCGAGCATAATGCTAGATAGCATTCTCTACCTGCTAACCTTTGGGTAGTGCGGACAACAATCTAGTAGGTAGTGCTTGATTAAAAATATTACAGAACTAGACGATCGCCTCGCGGTTTCACCCGCGTAGTTCCCGTTCCCGTGGGAATTCCGGGATAAAATATAGCCTATGTCACTCCCTGAAAAGTAAGCTTCCTAACGGTGAAAGAATTTTTCAAATCGGTCCAGTAGTTTCGGAGCCTATTCAATTCATACAAACAAACAAACAAACAAAAAATCAAACCTTTCCTCTTTATAATATTAGTATAGATTATTAGTATAGAAAACAAGAAAATAATCATCATCATCATCATATCAGCCCTTGTCAACCCACTGCTGGGCATAGGCCTCTATGTTTATGCCATTCACCTCGAAGGCGTCCACCGGCGCGATGGGTCGATGACATACGCAAAACCGTAGGCTACACCTAGCCCAGATTAGCACAAGATCGAGGTGAATGGCATAATCATAGAGAGGCCTATGCCCAAGAAAATAATAATATGTACAATTAATAATTCGTGTCTTTACCATTGAAAATGGTAATGGTAAATGAAAATGATTTTATTGACACTTAATCTGATAGACAAAAACATCATCTAGTACCCATAACACAAGCTCTGCTCAGCTTGGGGCTAGATGATGCTGTGTGGATTGTCCAGCATTATTTATTTATCCATATTAAAATTATAAATTTCAAAGTAACTCTGTATATCTGTTACCTTTCTGTTAGCTTGTGTTATGGGTACTAGATAACTGATATACTTAATAATGTCCTCCGAGCCGAAATTCGACCACGGCGGCCAGTCTCATCGGAGACAGATAAATAGATAGATAATAATTTTATTCATCACCTTAAGAAAAACAAATTTTACTTAGAAACATTATAGAGAACAGCAATGGAAGTGGCGGCCTTATCGCTTAAAGCGATTATTTCCAGGCTACCAAAACGATGGGAGAAAAATAAAGGATGGTGGTACCTCTTAACGTAAATCTAAACTATTAATACTAATACACATAATACCAACTAAACTAATACACTAATAAATACAACAGAATAATTATACTTAGTATCTATAATAGACATGCTGAATAATCTAGTGTGACGTGACGTTTAAAAAGTAATTAAAGACTTTCCTTTTAAAAGCGTGATGTGATGTGGACTTTTTAATATCCATTGGCAAATCGTTCCAAAGTCTGACAGGTTGGAGACTAGCCAGATGCGCAGCACATATTATAGTGCACAAGTGTACGCCAAACACAGGCACACTCTCTATTCCCTCACTCTCATAATCCGATGGGACGACAGATCGATACGATCGGGTAAAGGTCAGGCGCAGGACCAACAGCTTAACGTGCTTTCCGACTCTGGGCTACTACTGTAAATGTTCCATGCTAGAAAAACCCCAAGAACAACTATAGGCGCGACCCGGAATTCAAACTCAGGACCTCATAATCAGCGGTTGAACAAGTTGACCACTAAACCAACGAGGCACACGGCCATAATTAATACATTACATTTTTACTATACATATTTGATTGTAATTTTCTTTCTGATAGACTTTCTGATGATATAATAATAAATAAATAATAAATAATGCTGGACAATTCACACAGCATTATCTAGCCCCAAGCTAAGCAGAGCTTGTGTTATGGGTACTAGATAACTGATATACATAATACAATACACTACATAGATAGATATTTTTTATTATACATAGAAAAACATCCAGAACCCCTGAACCAATATCTGCAGATCGTACAAACATTTGTCCTGAGGCAAGAATCGAACCCGCAACCTCCTGCGTCGCAGGCGGACCTTCGCCCGCTGCGCCACAGAGGTCGTCGAATATAGAGAATTTCATCAATATTTGATTTATTGCAGGATTTATCCCAGCTCCCATAATAGCGGTCCGCACTGTCAAGGCGGATCTCATCTGCGGCATGCCGAAGGGCAAGTGGGAGGCGATGAACAAGATCGACCCGAAGTGGATGGAGAAGGGGGACTACGGGTAATTCATTGATACAGTCTATCTATATACTATCTCACGAAGTCCGTGTAGCCCTGGTTGTAGGAGTGACTTTGCGCTTAGTTGTCATGCTGACGGTACTCGCTACCAAAATCTGACGTGAACACAACGAGCACTAGTGACCCGGACCGCGTCTCGGGCGAGACTGATTGCTTCTGAGCTTACGCACACTAAACAATGTGTACATGCATTCACTTTACATACATAGCCCAACGGACTTCGTGAGATAGAACAACTATACTTGTACTAGCTGTGTGGTGCCTTAGAATTTACACCACCTCAACTCTTCCCGCGGGTGTCGTAAGAGGCGACTAAGGGATATCCACCGGGGGCGGACAGCAGCGCCTCCTGTAAAACATTTCTACCACCGAACTGCGATCCCCAACCCGCATGCCCAGCGTGGGGATTATGGGCATTACCCCCCCATGAGATAACAGCTAATGAGCGCTTATCAGGGGGAGGCCTGCGTTCAACAGTGGATCAATATATGCTGTTGAGGTGAGGAGGAGTGTTTACAATTGAAACAATTGAGCTAACTGCAGACTGTTGCAAATAATCTATAAGTAGCTCAACTGATCAATACCAGTCGTCGCGTCCCCGCTACGCTGGCTGCATTGCCCCGCTGTATGGCAATGCTGATGCGCTGCGCCAGATACTCACCAGCTCTCGGGTCTCGCGTCGCTTCGACCAGACGCTCAGATAACTTTTTATAAAGAGATCCCATGACCTACTTTTGTTCTGCACTAAAAATGTTGGGGACCCAGGGAGTCTACGTTTGATCAACCTCCCCCCGAAAAGCGCCTTATTGACTTTTATCTCATGGGGGTAATGCCCATAGTCCCCACGCTGAGCATGCGGGTTGGGGATCGCAGTTCGGTGGTAGAATTGTTCTGCAAGGGGCGCTGCTGCCCGCCCCCGGTGGATATCCCTTAGTCGCCTCTTACGACACCCGCGGGAAGAGTTGGAGTGGTGTGAATTCTAAGCCGGCACCACACAGCTGTAAACTTGTAAACACTAGTTCTAATTTATTTCTATTATTTTATTGTAATTTTCTTTTTGTTGTTCTCCAGTTTAATCCAGTACTGTGCGAAGGCAGAAGCCCTGAAGGTGTCAGACCGGCCGTGTCTGGACTACGGGGAGGAATGCTTTGGCCCACCCTGTCCTGTACATACGGATATGTAGTGAAAACATAGGTAAATAATGAATAAATCATTTATTTTATCAGACAAAGGTTCATGCGATATACCGACGATTTGACGACCTCTGTGGCGCAGCGGGCGAAGGTCCGCCTGCGACGCAGGAGGTTGCGGGTTCGATTCCCGCCTCGGGACAAATGATTGTACGAACTGCAGATATTTGTTCAGGGTGTTCTGGATGTTTTTTATGTATAATGAAAAATATCAATCTACGTAGTGTATTGTATTAAGTACATCAGTTATCTAGTACCCATAACACAAGCTCTGCTTAGCTTGGGGCTAGATGATGCTGTGTGGATTGTCCAGCATTACCTGTTTTATTAAAAATTAAATGAAAATTATTTATTTCTCTTAAATCACACCAAACAACCAAACAAACATAATTAATGATTTTATCGGATATTTATCGCGTACATTTTGTTGGGGAAAAGTAACAAAAGGTGAGCGATAAATACCCGATAAAATCATTAGGTAATTATGTTAAGAAATCGCGAAAGTTAAAGTTAATAAAAATATTAATTTAAATGTTTTGACCATATTACTTGATTGATTCTATATTGTTAACATACCTACTTTGGGACAAATCAAAAATATCCCAAAAGTTTTCGATTTCGACGGGACTTTGTTAGCCCAGAAGTTGGACATTCCCGTACTGAAGGAAGAATGCGGGTTCAAGTCCCGTCAAAGTCGAAAATTTTTGCGATATTATTTGATTTCTTAGAAATTACCCTGAGTGTGGGGTTACGCACTATAATAACAAAAAACATATAATAAAATGCCTCCAGAAATACAAAATTAAACCAGTATAAATAAATTTAAGTCTGTCTTGAAAAAAATCATAATTAAACGTAGTTTTTATTCATTAAAAGAATTTTAAGATTTCTAGTCGGTTCTTGTATAGTTAAGTTACAGTATGTATTTAATATACCTACCGACTTTTTATTAGATCTAGTTAGGCTAGTACTAGATGTTTATTCCTTAAGTTTTTATTATTTTTGTTTTAATCTGTAATATTATCTAATTACATAACATGCACATTTAAGTGTATTAGCCACCTAGCAAAATAATTGCAGTACCCTAGCTATGCACCCTGCATGTTTGAAATCTATTATTTATATGACACAACATGTTTACAATAAAAAATTGAGTATTAGATATTACCTACCTTATAGCCAATGTTACTAAATTATTTGTTTTTTGTTTCAGGTTCGAATGGAGTTCGAATGGAGTTAGTCACGTTTTCTCGTTTTTAAGAACTCATTTTGTCGTTTTTATGAAACCAATTATTCTATTTCTTGCTTTTTAGCACTCAAGTACAATTTTTGCAATCACTTTTTACAATGGTTACCAAAGAAATATATTTTTAAAGTTACCTTAGTGTTTTTAACTGCCCACGCCCCGGCTACTCCTAGTTCCACAATCTGTACAACCCTGTTGTACCACCAGTTGAACATATACCTAGGATAACTTTTCTCCCATTTTTGGCGCTACCCCGACCCAAATCAGCGCCACCACCTATTTTACCTTATTATTCTGTTAAACGAAGGAATTTTAAAAAATCGATTGGCTAGTTACTTTATGCAGAGATGCGAAGTTGCTCTTTTTGCCCACCATGGTGGGAAAAATTAGCAACTTCGCATCTCTTCCTACACTATACAAACAAAAACATTTATAGAGGCATTAAAAAAAGCTTATGATAGGAAGCACAAACTAGCCAACCGGTTTTTTTAATTTCCTTCGTTTAACTGAATAATAAGGTAAAATAGGTGGTGGCGCTGATTTGGGTCGGGGTAGCGCCTTAAGAAACAGTTGAATTACTTGGACTGAAATTTACATAATGTTCAATCACAATATAAAACAATATTACACTAATACATACATTTAAATAAAACAGGGTTAAATATAAAACTTCCTTTACATTGCATTACATTTATAGAAATCTCTTGGAAAACTTCTGTTATATTTTGTAGACAATTTTAGTACTATACCTTTAAATCTGTGGTAGACAATTGTCAATAATTGACAATTGTCTATTTTAGTTAAATTATAGTTTAGTTTTGTGTGGATCTTGAATTATTCAAGATCCACACAAAACTAAACTATAATTTTACCATTTTAGTTTCGAATTTGTTGTTATTAGGTACATTTGAAGTGTTTATAACAAAAGCCTTTATTCACAAAGAAAATTATACTAGTATTTACAATTGAAACAATTGAGCTAACTGCAGACTGTGCAAACAGTCGCTCAGGTAGCTCAACTGATCCATATCAATACCAGTCGGAAGCGTCCCCAAGACGCTGGCTGCATTGCCAAAAGTGTTTATTGTTTATGTTATTCCATAGTTCATCATATCTAAAAGTTAAAAGTGTTAAAAAAAGTTATAGTGTTTATTTATAGAAAGTTTCATGTATCTATATCTACATCTACCTAGGTAGGTAGGTACCTATTGTGGTTCAGAGCCTTGACAAACGAAAAGTAAAAATGACTAAAAAATCACGATTTTTGTATGGAAGCCCCCTTCAATATACATTTTTACTGATTTTATTATTTGCCCATAAAGCTGCAAAAGAAATACACATTCTCTGAAAGTTTCAACTGTCTACCTCTTTCGGTTCCTTCATGAGAAAGACCCCTCTGACAGACGGATGGACAGCGGAGGCTTAGTAAGAGGTACTAGGTATATTATTTATAAGTTTATGTAATTATATTTATTATTGTTATTTATATGTAGGCAGCGTTTTACTTTTAGGTACTGTGTTCTAAACTAAACTGTTTATAGTTTTTTTTTAATCATTTATTTAGGGTTTGTTCAATTATTTGAACATGCCACCCTTGAAAAGTACACAGATTCTAATAATACAAAAGACACCAGAAAAAACAGTTAGAGAAACAAATTAAACTACGAGTAAGTACCTAAGGTACAAAAGGGAAAAATGGCACAAAACCTTAATCGTGTGTTTTAATTGCCAGCTGATACAGCTTGCACAGTTTCCCAGCTTCCTCCGATAGAGGATTAGCTAAGAAGCTGTTACAGCCTCCTGCCTGCCAAAAACAAGGATCATTTTTAAATAACTGCTTGCGTAGACCTTCATTCCGGACACATTCCATGAGAATGTGGTACACATCCTCAACTCTATTACACAACTCACAATTAGGAGTAGGAGATTTTTTCATTAAATACGCAAATTTCTACGCAAGGTTCTTCAGGTTTCTTAAAAATTATCTGAGCGTCGAGTCGAAGCGAACGTGACCCGAGAGCTGGTGAGTATCTGGCGCAGCGCATCAACATAGGCATACAGCGGGGCAATGCAGCCAGCCTCTTGGGGACGCTGCCGACTGGTTGATATGGATCATTTGAGCTACCTCTAGGCCAAGCACGGACATTATTATCTAGGGTAGAATAAACATTATCGACATCGCATCGTCATACATTGCGTACATTATAGAAGTAAAAGGATTGACTTTCAAACAATTTACGCATTCGTTGACGAAGTGACGTAATTTTTCTCTATTCTACCCTAGACAACAATCCCCGTGCCCTGCTGTAGATTGTTTGCAACAGTCTGTAGTTAGCTCATTAGTTTCAATTGTGGAGGCGAGTGAAACCACTGAAATCTATATGATGACTAACTTTTATTAAGATAAGTTGTTACTCTCATGTAAGAATACATAGGTTGGTACATAGTTACTACAGTAATTATCATGATTTGTGATAATTACAACTACGTAAAATTATAGAAGTAGGTTAACCAGTTCTCTGCTAGGCTTCAGCGATACGACTCGGACGGGTGCTCGTCTCGTCGATTAGGTAAATGACTTTTCCGATTCTAACTCCATGTGTAAAGGACAGGAGAGTAAAAGTTACATTTTCTGTCTTAACTTCGAACTTTCGAAATTGAGCTTCCGAATTTAGAAAGCCAGTTTCGAAATTGAAAAATATTTAAAACTCTGACGTTTCGTAACCCTTACAGTGTTTGTGCCTTTGTGGAAACTTCGTAAGGTTTTGAAAATAATTAAATGCAATTTATGCAATATAAATTTGGTCTGAATCTTTCTAGTGGAATTGTCTTGATATTTGATAAAGTTTATTTTCCTACGGTGTTTCCTCCAAGTCTATATCGGCACCTGTATCTGTCTGAATCAGCGGCGACTTTTGATACCGTTCGGTTCGCGGTGCTCTTTGCCATCGCGGCACCCTTTGACATCATGGCGCGGCGCGGTTTCTTCTTTGACTACAACTTGGTTGTAGCACAATAGATTTATCTACTGTGGTTGTAGGTAGCAGGTGTCGGACAATGTAATAATTAATAAAATAAGGGAGTTTTCAAAGCGTCTAGAAGAATACGTTCCACGCCGATTTCACGCCGATTGGCCGATCGGCGGCGCCGGCGTGGAAAATTTGCCGGCGGAGGCGGCGGGTCGGCGCGGCGCACACGTCTAACGCCAACTGGTGAGCAAAGAAACGATAGTCAGCCCCCCCCCCCCCCCCCCCATTGACACCAATGTCATGTCATTACTTAATTAACATGTCATAGAAAATCCATCCAACCCCAACGAATCGAACGGGGCGCTAATTGAAATACAAAAATATGTAGCGTAGGTACTTAGAACCAGGCGCGGTCCCAGGGAGGGGGGGGGGGGGGGGTCACGGGGGTCGTGACCCTGCCCCTGGTCATGGGCTCATCTATCGTTTGAGGTCAGTTTGCAAAGTACTCCAAAAATCAAACAAATTTTCGCGGCATGCTATGTTCGCCGACTGATGATAACGTTCTGCTGTTTCATAAAGCTCCTGGCTTGCTCTAGTTCAGGACTCAACCTCCGTTTCAGGTGAGTTTGTAACTGCAAACTGCTAAATCTAATGCCAAACAACTCACACGCATAGCCAGATTATAAAAATGTTCAAGGCTCGTTTTGCTCGCCGTTGATTCTATAGGTTGTAGTCTGTTGTCCTCTTATATTGTTGATATTCACCAAACTCATAAATTTTTCATTAAGGACGTAAGCGAACTACAAACCTTATTAGTGTTGGAAAAACAGCATCGTTTCATCCCTTAACGAGAGACGTAATGAATTCGTCAAACTACGATAGTTTCTTTTATAAATGGTTCTAAGCTCAATATTTAGCTTCTTTGTCTTGCTACGCATGCCTCACCAATTTTAAAAAAGGCACCCTTTTTTTGAGGCATTCCATTTGCTGATATAATATTTCGAAGCATCGCAAAATTTCCGAAATTTATGTTATTTATTTTCTCATACTCTTCTGGACCAGTTTGTGACCACTCGAAAAAAGTAAAAAAAAATCGGCGGCTCGCTCCGCTCGCCGTTACATATTTTAATGTTCCTTAATATTTAAGTCTCGCAAATTTTTCGCAGCTCGCTCCGCTCGCCGTTATATCTTTTTCCGTTATATCTTTTTCCGCAGGTTATATCTTTTTCCGCAGTCTTGCTTACTTTTCCCCAAACATCAGAAAAATCTCAAAAAATATCGAGGCTCGCTTCGCTCGCCATTACTTACACTTACTAAGATAAGATAAGATAAGATAAGATAAACTTTATTTGTAGCTGTAAAATATAACATACTAATATAACATAATACTAGATTGGGGCTCGCTCCGTTCACCACGTATTTTGTCTTCTTCTGTATTTTTGATCGCGCCCCTGCGGGTCATACCGCCGAGGCCGGGCAGTGGATGCGTTAATATGAATTCCGAAAAATTTATAAAAACCCTAATTTTTCGCACGGGTCTGCACACATCCCGAACTAAGATTTGGATAATTTAAAAAGATATAAGATTAAAAAGATATAAGTACTTACCTAACATTCTAATGTCATAATATAGAATAACGTGGATACTAGTTCTATTGAAATTGATATAACGTTACGGAACCTCATTAACACGGAACAGTTTGTACCCGAAGTAGGTAACAATCCTACGAAGTATCAATAAATCTAGTATGAAACAGCTGTAATATTCAGTGTTCTAATCACTACCTACATAGTTTAAAACAAAGTCGCTGCTTTCTCTGTCCCTATATCCCTATGTAGGTATACATCTTTAAAACTACGCAACGGATAGATAGAGTGATTCAAGAGGAAGGTTTATGAGCCATTTTCAAAAAATATGTACATTTCGTGAAAATTGTTGTCCGACATATTAAATATTAAATTGAAAAAAAAGTAATGTTGCTTTTTTAATTTTATCAAGTTTTTTTACAAATTTGAACTTTTCTCTTATGTTCCCACTAAAAATATATGGATCTGTTAAATCGATTGTATATTAAAAACTCTTTTTAATTATCTCCACCCTCCATGGCCCATACAAAAATAAATGTCCTTTTTGCACCTTAGAAGCTTCAAATCATATTATTGGCTCCAACATGTTCTTTAACAAACCTAATCTATTTATATAATGTTAATAAATATATTTCCTGTTGTTTATTGAGAACCAATAATAATTTAGACAATATTTCTAAGATAAAAAAATACTTTAATGTTTGTCTCAGGTTTTAAACATGTGAGTCACTCAGAGGATGTCACGGAGGATTTCCATAGTTTTCGTTGTAATTCTGCCACTTAAAGTTATTTTTTCATTACTGGCAACACTATGCGGCCTACTAGTTCTCAACAATAACTCGGCCATTTGGTTTTAGTTCCATTTTTTGTGTTGACAAAAAAGACCGGCCAAAATTCCCAAAAAAAATCATGTGAATCACGGTGGATTTACAAACGAAGTAAGGTGTGTATTATTTTCAATTATTTATAAAGCATAGACCTAACAAATGCTAGTTAGATTGTGTGTTCCATTCATCTGTATTGCTAATTATTTTTATAGAATATTTTTGGAGGTTAGGTTTTGCACAGAATGTTTACCAACATGTTAGTCACATTTCGTGAATTTTCGTGACTCATATGACGTGACTCACATCAACTTGCAAAGTAAAGGTTTGCTTACACTAGCAAAAAAAATTATACAAAATGTAATATGTAACTTTTCTGAACGGATTTTCTGTAAAGCCAGATGCTTTTGTTTTATTAAATGAAACAGATTCAATTTACTTCTAAAATTATATTGTAACCTTGCATCTTACTAAACGTATTTCTGTTAAAACATGTCATGTTAGTTAATTTTTGATTGCAATAATAGTAAGTAATAATAGTAGTAAAAGTCAAATAAAACATTTTATTTTAACCCCAAACTAATTTGTAGTTTTGATTAAAAAACTTTATGTGCACACGCCCTTACAAAAAATGTGACTCACATTTACTATAAAAGTACAGGTATATCACGAAACAGTTTAGTCACAATTTCAATCATGTTAGTCACAATGTACATATTTTTTGATAATGACCCTTATATGTATAATACATGCATAATATAGTAGAGAAACTAAGTTTTCGAGGTTTATAATGTGATGTCGTAAATAAACTCATTTCTTTGCGCTTACATTGATATTTGTAATTTTCTTCGTCAAGTTTAGCTAATAATAGTATGTCGAGAATGTCGGCAAGATAGTTGCAACATTTAAAACTTCTGTCAACGTCATCATAAGAAAAAACAAAATGTCACTCAGTGTTTTTTGACAGTCATCCTTCGTTCGTTTTTATTTGTCATTGTTCTGTCAATCTACTGTGCAGTGCAGCTGCGAATCTGCAATTTTCGTTTTTCACATTCACAACAAAAAGTAGGATTTTTGTAGAATAAAAATTGACCATTGGTCATTTTGCATACATACATATGGAAATTTAATCTTTACGTAGGTATCAACGGATGAAGCTTTGACAGAGTTTCCTTACGGAGAAATACGCAGTAAGTTATCGTACAAGAATCCTGTATCGTTTTGAAAATTTACTCTTTTTGCTACGATTTTTCCTAATGATTTCCTACTTTCTATCGTCCTAACTCGCATTTACCACCAAGACGTGATGCAAAGTACAATAACTGACATCCAAACAAACAAATCAATCATCAACATTATTTTGCAGGTTAGAAAATACGAAAGACTCCCAGAAATAATTCTCTAGTATGGCTAACATAGCTGTGAAACGCATCAAGAGAGAGTTCAAAGAGGTCATCAAAAGCGAGGAGGTCGCAGGAGGCGCCATAAAACTAGAGCTCGTGAATGAAAGCTGGACTGAATTGAAAGGAGAGATAGTTGGCCCAAGTGACACTCCCTACGATGGCGGTCGATTCATCCTAGAGATCAAAGTCCCAGATACTTATCCATTCAACCCCCCAAAGATTCGTTTTGTGACTAAAATCTGGCACCCAAATGTTTCATCGGTGACTGGAGCCATATGCCTCGATATACTGAAAGATCAGTGGGCCGCTGCCCTAACGCTCCGTACAGTCTTACTATCCATCCAAGCTCTCCTGTCAGCCGGGGAGCCTGATGATCCTCAAGATGCAGTGGTAGCCAAACAATACAAAGAAAACTACCAGCTCTTCCAGATGACAGCGCGACACTGGACTAATGTATACGCTGGAGGCCCTAACATTATCACAGAGTTCAACAATAAAGTACAACGCATCGCAGACATGGGTGTTGACGACCACAGGGCTCGCGTAGCTCTGTCTACCTTCGACTGGCACATTGAGAGAGCCACGGAAAACCTTTTCAGCTAGTGTTAGTTAGTTATGGACTTTAGACTAAACCTTTATCTTTAGGCTGAGACTGCAATTTCAGCCTGTTTTAAATTTATATTATTTTTCCGGTTACATATCATGCAAGCAAGCCAAGATTCTATTTAATTGCTTGTATGCAAGCATATACCATGTAAATTGAAAGGGTTTCAGATGTGAAATGTAGATAGTTGATCAAATATACACCCTGCCTTTGCATAACTTCTTGAAAGCAAAAGGTATTAGTAATCAATAATATAACTTTAAAACTTCTTACTGGCTATCTATTTGGCTCAGAGAACTTTAAATTATGTTTTTACAATAGTCATTTGTAGTTCTTGTAAATTAATATTTCTTGCAACTCGACAGATTTTTGATAAGTATGCATTGGTGTAGTCAAGTTGTTGGTAGATTGGTGCCCCAATGGACCATTATGATTATAATTGTTTACACTTCTCTTATAACAAGTTTTAGCGGAACTCATTTTAAATAACTTGTCAATCCTTAATGCTCAGATTATTTTGAAAGTGGAAACTCTTCACACCCGAATTCAATTAGTGTTTTTGGGGAATAGATTTGACAGTAAAATTTTTGGGCATATAGTTAGAAAAAAATGCTCAATGTCGAGGCTTAACTTTTTGGGAAAGCACATTACAGATCTTCCCCCATTGAGTTTCATCGGTTGTTTTATAATATGAGAGTCAAAAATGGCCCATGGGGTTTATTTAAGTTTTTACCTATTATCTGTATAAATAAAGTAATTTGGAGTAAAATGCTTAATTTATTTCATGGAAAGCAGCTTTTTTCCATGAATCATCAAGTATAGACAATAATAACAGCTACTCAAGTTTTTACAAATTATTTAATTTTACAATTACTTGGTTTACATAACAAAGTTTAGTTTTTATTTTCTATAAACATTCAATCTTACTATGATATACAATACAAAGATTAAATATTAGTAAATTCTTAATATAGGAAAGTAAATAAATAACAAAAAAGTTCAAGAGTGTGGTACCTAACTATAATTACAACTAGTATTTTACAATTGAAACAGTTTAGCAACGTTATGAAACTGCATAACAAGTGTAATATTTGTGAATAAATGCTTCTGTAAAACAATGTTGATGTCAAGTTATTTTTAACTGAATTCCAAAAAAATGCATGTTTTTTCCGTCATTTATGGAGCGATTTGGATGATTCTTTTGCAGTTGTCTATAGGATGATCCCCAGGCGGCCCCATAATTTTTTATCACTTAGAACAGCTTAAAACTAAGGGATTCCAATCGAATAATAATTTGATAGTTTTGTTAAAATTAAAAACAGACCAGTCTGTTTTTAAAACAATCAAATCATTCTAATAAATGCAAGTCATTTACTGTACAAAGGAATTATATTGTCTAAACGGGCAATGACGCCGCCTCAGGTCAAGACACGCTGGCGAGACGATTTGGGACCTGGCCAACGAACGCTATTCCTGAAAGAGTTTGGGTGAGTTTCCTTTGCCCAGCATTGTGACAACATATGCTTGATAAAAAAAAACCTAGATAGGGTAGGTATACCATCAGCCATTTCTAGTCCACAGCTGGACATAGGTAAAATGGTGACAATCCTTTTTAAATATCTACCTAACTAGGTAGGGTATACCTGAATGCGAAAACCACAAGGGAACGGAGGCCTGGTTAAGGCTACGGACACGAAGTCAGCGGGCGCGGGGCGGCGGCGCACAGTGGATCGAACGTACCAATATGGAGACAGAAATAGTGTTTTTCGTCCTTTTTCGACATAACGAAAAAAGACGAAAAACGCCCACTGTTTCTGTTCCCATAGGTACAATTAAATAAGTTAAGTTAATAAATAAGTGCTATTTACTACTGAACTAGGTATATCTCTAGGCCTAAAGTGCAATAGAACATTTATTGCTTAGATTTAAAAAGCTATCGAATGGCATATTCAAATTTATAAAATAACGACTTGGAAAATATAAATTCCTTTGTCCGGCCTGCTCCATACCTTCCTCTGTGCGGCGGTGGCGCGGGGAGCAGCGCGGTAACGTAGACCCACGCCGCTACCTTCTAGGCCAGTTTCATAAAAATCTATGTAGGGGAGACCGGGGCCGTATAGCTAAGGATTTAGGTCTGTAGAACGGTCATTTTTAAACAAAAATGTATCAAATCAACATTGTTAATTAGTATATCTAACTAGGTACACAATTACGTACACATTATTACTTATACGAAGACATTAAAAAAAAACAGATAAATAGCAAACTTCTACTATTTACGGTTTTGCCCCAACACCTGGGTAAAACCGTATACTATAAAAGATATAGCACCCAAAAATATCTTTCAGCAATATATTATCTTCTGCATATAAAATCATCCAGCTCCTCTGAATTGGAGCATGTACAGTCTTCAGGAACCCAGCCCTTGCAACCCATACATTGCACCCAACCAAAGCAAACAAAATGAAACGAAATTAAAGTTTCATCCACTCGGGTCAAAATCGTATAACCGGATTTACCCCATACGGTTTTGACCCACGGCTATGTTTGTCAACGCTTCGTACATATTATTACACATACAATGTAAATTTACCGGCGCAAATATTATAAATTACGTGTAAATTCACAACCTTTAATATACTTTATGAGCCTTACTTGCACTTCACGTAAACTTTACAACAATTGCTTGAATATTAATAAAAATTACATCAGGACCACCAAAAAATAATAAAATCCAATATTTAAGTAACGCCCCTGTCGCGATCAGTGTTTGTTGACAGAACGCTCTGTTTAGTCGACATCAGTGAGCGGCTTTGGCGCGGGAAATTTTAATGATTGACGATAATAGACCTACTGTACGATTTTACCCCGGTATACGGTTTTGTACGGGTCTCCCCTATTGAAAGGCGTCGCTAACCACGCCGCCACCGAACGAAGAAGCAGAAACACCGGCAGTGTGATTGATGACGTCACAGAAACATCGCGCCATTATGGCAGCGTTTTTATCACCCGAAAATTATTGTAGTTTTGATTTGTATTTTTTACCTTTTGATTGCCAAATTTAGTGAGTGTCTTATCATTTTTCGGTTAAATAATGACCTAAAAAGCGACAAAACATAAAAAAAACTATGCATATACCCTATCGCTTTAACCCCTGACACCTGAGCAATAAATACTATTTATTAAATAGGCGAACCTCCTCCCACTGCAGGCGCATGCGCGGAAAATTGCCTGTACGGCAAGCACGGGGATTGTTGCTTATGGTAGAATATTTCTTTTATTTAAATAAATAATGCTGGACTATCCACACAGCATCATCCAGCCCTAAGCTAAGCAGAGCTTGTGTTATGGGTACTACACTTGCGAGCTTTTAAATGGAATCGCTTCATCGCGAGTTGATCAAAACTATTTTTTTTACAATTTACCTATATACAATGAATTAATATTGTGGTAAGTACCTATATCATTTGAACGGTAATTTTGTTACCTTTCAAGTGATATCAAGAATATTTAAAATTAATTAAATTGGCTACCTAAATTTTGGGAATTATTGCAATAGGTCGAAGTTGTGGGCGTCTAAATGAATAGGCAGTAATATGAAAAAAATAAAATTTTCTCCCTTGTATCCGCTGTTTTAGCTCGTCCCACATAGGTATGCCAGATTGGGTTCAAGTCAGGAATAAGGGCTGGCCAGTCTAGTGTGGGAATGCCGACATGGAAGACGTCTGTCGGTACTGTCTAGTCACTGCTGCGGTGTGGCAGCGGACATTATCGTGCATTAAATCAAAATTTATCGTCGCCAATAAATCCGGCGTAAGGGAGAACATAACTTAACTCATAGTTCACTGCAAAGAATTTGTAAAAATTAGTCTTGAACAACCCGCCATGAAGCGATTCCAGTTTAAAGCTCGCAAGTGTAGATGACTGATATACTGCAACTATAATCCAACTTAGGAGGGTACACAAAATATTGAACGGCTGGGATAGTTTAAACTGTTTAAATTTTTAATTTTTTTAACACCTGGGCTTTTAAAGACCCCACGCGACTGACCGAGGGTTAATATAATACATTACATAGATAGATATTTTTTATTATACATAGAAACGACCAGAACACCCGGAACAAATATTTATAGATCGTACAAAATGTTTGTACGATCTACAAATATTTGTTCCGGATAATTGTCCTAAGGCGAACCCGCAACTTCCCACGCCGCAGGCGGACCTTCACCCGCCGTGCCACCGAGGTCGTCATAGAATAGAGAAAAATGACATCACTTTCTCGTCGAATGCGTGAATTATTTGAAATTCATTTCTTCAACTTCAATAATGTACGCAATGTATGACGATGCGATGTCATTGTCGATTCTACCATAAAGAACAACGTGCTTGGCCTACTGATCAGGTCTTATAAGAGTAGAGAGTTGACTTCGAAACCGAGGCCTGAGGCGAACCAGGTTTGCTAGTCAAACTAGGCCCTGATCTCTGTACTCACGGGATCCCCGGGGTGAAAAACTTGCATAAATTCAACATTATTTCTTTGGTTCCTCTAGTATAAAAAAAAACATGATAAATATAAGAATTATGAAATAATAAATAAATTATAAGTGCGCTGTGTCGCACGTAATTTGGTCGAGATCTCAGGAACACTGCGGTCTATTGAAATGACTTATGTTTTAATTAGTTATTATTAATTATTTGGTTACTCTATTTTCTTAATTCATTGTGTAGCTTTCTTGTAAAAAACAATACTTAATTCGTTTTTTTTTTGCGAATACGCCTTCCAAAAAGAATTACATAAAATACAAAATATTAACTTTGGTTCGTAGAATGTGAAAACAAGACACGAGAAAAAAATTACGATGAAAAAAATCATGAAAGTGCTCTGTCCCGCTTCTATGAACGCGAAATTCCATTCCTATTCCATGCACAAATGGCTGTAAAGTGCCCTCTTAAGTGTAGAAAGTTCTTCAAGTCTTCAGTCTTCAGTCATTGAGTGCCACCCACCCATCTTTCCCATCGGGCATCTTCACTTGTATGAACTGTAATATGCTGCCATTTTCGTTTGTCATCTGTAATGTAACAGATTACTATTAGAAATAAGTTTTCGCGTGTTTTTCTAAAATGAAAGTACCTAATACTGTATTCGATAGTTTCTAAACAATCTTTAGAAACGTTTACATTTAAAAATAAAACGTCAAGTCGATTCGGACTCGCGCACTAAGGGTTCCGTGTAATTGCCTTGTTTCTTACCAAATTTTATGATTGTAGGTCTACGGGAAGTACCCTATAGGTTTTGTGTGCATGTGGAAATATCGAAATAATCGGACATAAACGGATGTAACTTTTGAGTGCGTTGACTAAGTTTTATATAGATCGAGGCTCTTAGAGGTCACGGACTTGAGTATTTGATGTTAATTTCAACTTGATACCTCCATGCGTTCCATACAAAACAGGGTTGATATACGGATAGACAGACAGACAAACGGACAACAATGTGATCCTTTAAGGGTGCCTTTTTTCCTTTTGAGGTACGAAACCCTAAAAATGAATTAAAAATATCACAAAAAAAACTCTATTTTATTTTCATTGTCTAGTAATTACACCTTTTAAATTAATGTTAAATACACTAGACTTTAAGAGTATATCTAATTGATATTTGATTGCACTGCTGGACATAGGACACCCAATTATCAATTTATCAAGATAAGAGCCTTATTGGCTTTTAAATTATCGGGGCCCATAATCCCCGCGCTGCGCATGCGGGTTGGGGATCGCAGTTCGGTGGTAGAATAGTTCTGCAGGGGCGCTGCTGCCCGCCCCCGATGGATATCCCTTAGTCGCCTCTTACGACACCCGCGGGAAGAGTTGGGGTGGTGCAAATTCTAAGCTGGCACCACACGACATGTTATAATATTAGTCTGACAATAATAGATTACCTGAACATGCGGCTCAATGCTGTCCGTAGAGACCGTAATCATAGAATTCTCTGGGGGGTCTGTGATCACGTTATCTGTAATACATTCAAATATATTAATACTAGTTTCTGCCTCCGGCTTCGCACGCGTTGGATTTTCTATGGAAACGTTAAAAGGTTATTTCTATCCCATGAGAACCGATTTATGGGATAAGAAATAGCCCCAAAATTTCAGCCCGATCCGTTCAGTAGTTTTGGCGTGAAGAGGTAACAAACAGCCATCCATCCATCCATCTAAACATCCAAACTTTCGCATTTATAATATTAGTGTGATTATTCAAATAATATATACAATGTGTCTGGTCACTGGTGTCGGACACTTTGGGGGGGTGAAATACGGTAAATTTTATTGACACGTCACTATCCCTATTTTTTTTTTCTCTCCTTGATAAAATGGCAGCCATTTTGTTTTCTTTTGCCTCGAACTTTGAATGATTAAGCTATAGCTACCCATGTAGAGGTCCTAGGAAGACGATAGAGGACTCATTTGATAGCCAATAATGTAGACAATAGAGCAATGATAACATTGTTGCAATTTCTTTTTATAATAGAGGAAAAGTGAATTTTTAAAACACATTTTTTTTTATATTATTAGCATTTTCATAAAATTTAAACTGTCAAGCTACAAGTTTTATTGTTTCTGAACGATAGTAAGGAATGTGTGCTTCAAAATAAATCTTGCATCTTAGCCTTAAGTAAGATAGTTTAGAGTAGAGAGTGCACCACGCGCACACTTGTGTGCACTATATGTCCTGTGCACTATATGTCCTGAGCACTATATGTCCTGTGCACTATATGTCCTGAGCACTATATGTCCTGAGCACTATATGTCCTGTGCACTATATGTCCTGTGCACTATATGTCCTGTGCACTATATGTCCTGAGCACTATATGTCCTGAGCACTATATGTCCTGAGCACTATATGTCCTGAGCACTATATGTCCTGAGCACTATATGTCCTGAGCACTATATGTCCTGTGCACTATATGTCCTGTGCACTATATGTCCTGTGCACCTGGCTAGCTAGGCTAGGCTTCGTGAGACTGGCCGCCGTGGCCGAAAATCGGCTATGAGGGCAGATACAGAAGGATTGCCGTACTTGGCTTTCGCTACCAAGAAAGGTACCAAAGGAGCATCCTGTAGCTGAACTCAGGCGCATTAGAGTTCGCTGCTCGTGCGTGATTGGTCGATCGCCTGTGTGCGGCCCGAGCCATGCAGCGGACAGCGAGGTCAATGTGCTTGTCTGCGTGGCTGCCTACCGCATTAATTTCCGATGCTAGCTTATAAAAATTATAATTAAGTATTACGTAGAGAACTCTAGTGTCTAGATAAACCTATGTTAGGATTTAAGACGCTATTAACAAATTGTAACAACCTTGAAACAATAAATAAATATCTATCTATCTATCTACCGTTGGGTAGCAAATAACGCGCATTTAGAGCGGTATTCATATTTACCTTCCGCTAGTGCGAACACATTTGCTGATTTCGAAACTTCTTCCTCGTGATTATCTGAAACAATATGGAAATTAAGGTTTTTTTTTTGTCTGGTCGAAGCGACGCGTGACCCGAGAGCTGGTGAGTATCTGGCGCAGCGCATCAGCATTGCCATACAGCGGGGCAATGCAGCCAGTGTAGCGGGGACGCGACGACTGATATTGATATGGATCAGTTGAGCAGTACATTGTTTGCAACAGTCTA
The DNA here is from genome assembly GCA_963564075.1 of Eupithecia subfuscata. NCBI lineage: Eukaryota > Metazoa > Arthropoda > Insecta > Lepidoptera > Geometridae > Eupithecia > Eupithecia subfuscata. Next base: position 1,394,598 of record OY751123.1, read on the forward strand.
CAGTTAGCTCAATTGTTTGAATTGTTAATACTAGTTCTAATTTTTTTTCATTATTTGATTGTAATTTTCTTTGATAATACAGAATTGAATATTTTTAGACTGGATTGTACAAACAATAATGCTGTAGGTAATTACTTATAATATATATGTATATATATTAAATAGAAAGCTTACCCACAACTAGGCTACACAAAATAAATGTATCTTTTAAAGGGCAATGTATACGCTTCTACAACAAAACTCCTAGGGGGGCGTCCATAAATTACGTGAGATGTTTAAGGGGGGGAGGGGTCGAGTCCAATCTCATCTAATCTTGCGTTGGAGAGAGAGGGGGTCTCGGCAAATATCACGCAATTTTTTTGAAACAAAAAATAATTGTACTATTTTGGTCCATTTAATCCAGATTGTACATGCTTAAGATTTAATCTCAAGCGTAATCGTAATACGATTAAGATCATTCACTAATTCGTTCGAAAGAAAATAATTTCATTCATACTTCGACGTTAGAAACTCACATATCTCACGACATCTCACCAGGGGGGGGGGGGGGGGGACAGAAAACTTAAAAAAAACACCTCACGTAATTTATGGACGCCCCCTAGTGAGTTGCAAAAATTATCAGTAAATAAATTCAAACAAATTGTCAAAACCTTGCTGTGCAAAAAGGCTTACTATAAAATATCAGATTATATAGAGGATAAAAAAGCTTGGGACGGGTTTTGCTCCAACTCGAAAAATAACAAATAACAGGCTAAAGGTTTCTTCGTCGCTTCTTTACTTTAGTCTACATATCGAAGCGACAGAAATAAAAAAATATCACTTTATTTCCGTGTCAGTGTTTAGTTTTATATTTTGACCTTTTCTAAGTGTACATTTATTGTATTTATGGAAATAAAGAGTTTTTGATTTTGATTACCTTCCTCTTCACTGTCTTCATTTTCAGCTTTATTTGGTCCCTGTACCTGAAAGAATAAGAATATTGGTTACTAGCTGCCGCCCGCGGCTTCGCACGCGTTATTTCTATGGAAACGCTTATAGGTGATTTCTATCCCATGGGAACTGATTTAAGGGGTAAAAAGTAGCCTATGTTTTATTCCAGGGTTAGACTTACCTGTATGCAAAATTTCAGCCTGATCCGTTCAGTAGTTTTGGCGTGAAGAGGTAACAAACATCCATCCATCCATCCAAACTTTCGCATTTAGGTATAATATTAGTGTGATTTTGGTATTACTTAGTTTGGGGCTGGTTAAGGGGCGGGACCTAGCGGGTTTGCTTGTCAAACCAGGCCTAGATCTCAGTACTTACGGGATGCCCGTGGTAAAAAACTAGAATTACATAACATTTTCCATAATTTCTTTGGTTCCTCTAATGTGAAAACATGATTGAGAAAAAAACAATCATGAAAGTGCATTATTTCGCACATAATTTGATCGAGATCTCAGGAACTCTGCGGTCTATTGAAATGACTTACATTTTGATTCGTAGGTTTTACAAATTATTTGGTTTCTCTAAGCCTGTATCTTAATTACTTGCGTAGTTGTCTTGTAAATCACACTAATATTATAAATGTGAAAGTTTGGATGGAAAGATGGATGGATGTTTGTTACCTCTTCACGCCAAAACTACTGAACGAATCATGCTGAAATTTTGCATACAGGTAAGTCTAACCCTGGAATCAAACATAGGCGACTTTTTATCCCATAAATCAGTTCCCACGGGATAGAAATAACCTCAAAACGTTTCCATAGAAACAACGCGTGCGAAGCCGCGGGCAGAAGCTAGTTAGTAATAACTTAATTTTTGTGCTTACGACATTCCTAAAACCTATGCTCTGTCCCGCTCGATCGCTCGGAACGCGAAATCCAATGCCTATCTTTTTCACAAATTGGCGCGCAATGTGCCCTCTTAAGTAAATTTTTGGGCCTTCTATTTTGTATGTGTGTAAAGGAAACCAATGAAGTATTACAGATACTAGTGGAAACTGCAAAGCTTCATTTGTCAATTGTGTGGTGTCTAACTTATCTTTCTTTTTACTAGCTGCTGCCCGCGGGATAAAGCTGTGTGTGTTATTTGTTTAGGATTTAACCTAAATACATCTATCCCTTTCTTGGGTCGTTCTCTAACACTGCCTTGCAACGATACGTTTAAGGCGAATAGTAGGGTGGATAGTGGCGCCACTACATATTTAATTTTATAATTACGTTATGCAAAGGAATTATCAAGAAATCGGACCGCGCGTAGACGATATCTATCATAAGCTTTTTTTAAATGTATCTGTAATAGTTTTGTTTTGTGTTATTCAATCGAAAACCTTGTCTACGCGCGGTCCGATTTTTTGATACTTTCTTTGTATAACGTAATTATAAAATTAAATATGTAGTGGCGCCACTATCCACTCTACTATTCGCCTTAAGCTCTCAGTAATCGCCTCGGGGCAAATGTTTGTACGATCTGCAGACATTTGTCCAGGGCGTTCTGGATGTTTTTTATGTATAATAAAAATATCTATCTATGTAGTGTATTGTATTATGTATATCAGTTATCTAACCCATAACACAAGCTCTGCTTAGCTTGGGACCAGATGATGCTGTGTGAATTGTCCAGCATTATTATTATAATTTATTTAATAACTAATCAATTTAGTGTGTATCTGGTCCTAAATAGTGTTTAAATGACCTGCTGTCTACAACCGACTACCGGAGCATGTTATCACTGCGTCCAGCTTGTATTCATTCAAAAACAGACTGAAGGTATGGCTCATCGAGAAGGCGTACTATAAAGTCGAGGACTTCCTTGAAAAAAAAATTATGTGGCATTAAATTTCTATTTAATTTGTTCGTAATTATTTTACTTATTGTATTATTATTATTTTACTCTGTAATGAACTTAATTTATTTTTATATTAGGTACACTGACAATTAATCATTATTTTAGGATGTAATTTTTTTATTTAATTTGTTAGTAAGTACCAATTTTAATTATATTTGACTTGTAAATGTTTTTACCAATAAATTGACTATCTGACTATCTAAACTAAAGTGAAACAGTGTGTGACTCAATACAAGTGAAATCCCACACCAAACGTCTTTTAATCATCCACAAATTCCATACAACATAATTTCAGGTACTTACGCCTTCATTGACTCTCGTAACTCGAGGTTGGTTAACCACAATTGATTCTGCTAGATGACCCTGAAAAAAAAAACAATGATATACTTAAAGTAAAACTAAAAGACAAAATTAAAATTAAAAAAAACCCGCCGACGCGACGTTTATTGGCTTAACAGATTTAAATGAAACATGGATAAGAACACTCGGGATAAAATTGTCTATGACACAAAAAAAATAAACGAAAATCGGTTCATCCGTTCGGGAGCTCCGATACCACAGACAGATACACAGATACACAGACAGACACGTCAAACTTATAACACCCCTCTTTTTGCGTCGGGGGTTAAAAAGATAGACCGATATGAATATTGATTTAAAAATTATATCAGTGGTAGCTACGCAGAATCGGCCATTGTTATAATCTTTGGGGAGTCCTAGTCCAGTTGTGGACGTCTTTGGGCTTTAAATTATGAGTAGGTGAAAGTCGCTACCAATCTTCAAAACCATGGTAAAAGAGCACTATTTGTCCTGTTGTAGTTTAGACGACCTCGGTGGCGCGGCGGGCGTAGATCCGCCTGCGACGCAGGAGGCTGCGGGTTCGATTCCCGCCCTGGGACAAATACTTGTACGATCTGCAGATATTTGTTCCGTTAAAATTGGTGGAAAGGGAATGATATGAATATGTCCCCTCTCCATTCAAAACCCGTTAATGACAGGGGTTTTCTTTGAAACGAAACCTAAAAACGGCTCTGTCCTGAATTGGAGAGGCGCCGCACGCGAGACACTAATACGGTTTAGTATAGATACGTACATTAGCGTTCATATGTGCGACGAGCATCCGTTTCCGCATATAAGAGGCGCCGCACGCGAGACACTCGTACGGTTTAGTATAGATACGTACAGTCGGCTGCAAAAATATGTATACACTCCCAAGTTTTCAATTTAACTAAATAGTAAGTGTATAGTAATTGTAATAATTTATGTACCGTATTCTGACGAAGTACGATGACCACTTTGTACGAAAAACGTTTGCATGTCCTTTTATTTGAAAAGTTCCGAGTAAAACAAAAGTTAAACTTTGGAAGTGTATACATGTCTGTGCAGCTGACTGTACATTAGCGTTCATATGTGCGACGAGCATCCGGTTCCGCATATAAGAGGCGCCGCACGCGAGACACTAGTACGGTTTAGTATAGATACGTACATTAGCGTTCATATGTGCGACGAGCATCCGTTTCCGCATATAAGAGGCGCCGCACGCGAGACACTAGTACGGTTTAGTATAGATACGTACATTAGCGTTCATATGTGCGACGAGCATCCGTTTCCGCATATAAGAGGCGCCGCACGCGAGACACTAGTACGGTTTAGTATAGATACGTACATTAGCGTTCATATGTGCGACGAGCATCCGTTTCCGCATATAAGAGGCGCCGCACGCGAGACACTAGTACGGTTTAGTATAGATACGTACATTAGCGTTCATATGCGCGACGAGCATCCGTTTCCGCATATAAGAGGCGCCGCACGCGAGACACTCGTACGGTTTCTTGTCGCTGTGGACGAAGCGGTGCGTGTTTCGGTTGTCGCGGGAGTTGAAGGCTTTGCCGCAAATCTGAAACAGAACATGGATTATATTTAACAATAGAGAATATATAGAAAAATAGATACATAACAATGGAGGACCATTTGCTCGATAAAGAAAATTACAAAGTAGAATTAGCATTTACAATTGAAACAAATGAAAATTACAATCACATAATTGAAATATATCAGAAAAAGTATTTACAATTGAAACAAATGAGCTATCTGCAGAGTATGTTATAATGTTAATGTTAGAGATAAGATTGAGAGAAAATTTGTACTCATGAAGTCCTCCTACTCGACGACCTCTGTGGCGCAGCGGGCGAAGGTCTGCCTGCTACGCAGGAGGTTGCGGGTTCGATTCCCGCCTCGGGACAAATGTTTGTACGATCTGCAGACATTTGTCCAGGGCGTTCTGGATGTTTTCTATGTATAATAAAAAATATCTATCTATTTAGTGTATTGTATTAAGTATATCCGTTATCTAGTACCCATAACACAAGCTTGGGGCTGGATAATGCTGTGTGAATTGTCCAGCATTTTTTTTTATCCTAGCCGAATTTCGACCACGGCGGCCAGTCTCATTGGACTAGCCAGATGCGCAGGACATATTATAATCCGCAAACACAGGTGCACTATGAAGGTGTGAAAGGAGCAGTAGGAAGTGTCGGTCGTCTTGTCGTACTGTAAGACGTCCTTCAGCCAGGTAAGACGAAGATCTGCTCGAGAGTGCTGGCAGATGTTGTACGCTGAAGACAGGACGCTATGGCGCTCATTAACGACTGACACGCCATTTGTGCGTTCTCGGAAATATGCGACCCACGAGCACGTGCCAAGGCCATTCGCTGCCGATGCCAGATGTTTCGCCCGTTGTAAAAAATCCTCTCAAGTGCTTTGTTTATAAGTTAGAGAGACGAAATTTATGTCAAGGCTAGTTGAATAACAAAGGAATGTGTTACGTAAACAATTTCGACGAGTGTAGTACTAAAATAATAAGTAATGAAAGGCCAAACTTGACCTAAGCGAAAAATGAGATGTTGTTTTGGAAAAAAGGTTTTATTTTGAAAATAGAAGTGAAAACATGAGGGAGGTCCAGGTCCAGCAGCAGTATCCAGTAGCTGTGTGGTGCCGGCTTAGAATTTGCACCACTCCAACTCTTCCCGCGGGTGTCGTAAGAGGCGACTAAGGGATATCCACCGGGGGCGGGCAGCAGCGCCCCCTGCAGTACATGCTACCACCGAACTGCGATCCCTAGCCCGCATGCCCAGCGTGGGGATTATACGCATTACCCCCCATGAGATAAAAGCCAATAAGGCGCTTATCAGGAGGAGGCCTGCGTCCAGCAGTGGACCAACACAGGCTGTTGAGGTTGAGGCTCCTGGAGTCCACAGCTGGACCTCAGTCCAGCAGTGGACTCCAGGAGCAGCATAGGCTGTTGGACTCACCTCACAGTAGTAAGGCCGTTCCCCGCTATGTATCCGCATATGCTTCTTGTAATGCTCGGGGTACACGAAGGTCGTGTGACAGACCTCGCAGAGTAGGGGCCTCTCGCCCGTGTGCGCGGCCTTTATGTGGTATTGGAGTAGTCTGGAAGAAATAGTGAGATAATTGTAAGTTTTTTATGAGAATACTAGTTTATGCCCGCGGCTCCGCACGCGTTGTTTCTATAGAAACTTTCAAAGGTGATTTCTATCCCATGGGAACTGATTATTTATGGGATAAAAAGTAGTCTATGTTTTATTCAGCCTGATCCGTTCAGTAGTGTTAGCGTGAAGAGGTAACAAACATCCATCCATCCATCTATCAATTCATTCAAACTTTCGCATTTATAATATTAGTGTGATGCGAATAAATAATGATCATATATGAGATGAGACAGAGTGCCCAGAATGCTGGCGTTCTGGAAACTCTGCCTGCTGGAAATGTAATTGTAAATATAGTTGTACTTTGCAATTTTATCTATATAAATAATTATAATATGAGAAATAAACGATTCTTACGACGCGACCGCTAAGGCCGAGTTTTACACACCTGCGTCGTTTGAACCGCTTGGGACGTCGCATATACACACCTGCGTCGTTTGAACCGCTTGGGACGTCGCATATACACACCTGCGTCGTTTGAACCGCTTGGGACGTCGCATATACACACCTGCGTCGTTTGAACCGCTCGGGACGTCGCATATACACACCTGCGTCGTTTGAACCGCTTGGGACGTCGCATATACACACCTGCGTCGTTTGAACCGCTTGGGACGTCGCATATACACACCTGCGTCGTTTGAACCGCTTGGGACGTCGCATATACACACCTGCGTCGTTTGAACCGCTTGGGACGTCGCATATACACACCTGCGTCGTTTGAACCGCTTGGGACGTCGCATATACACACCTGCGTCGTTTGAACCGCTTGGGACGTCGCATATACACACCTACGTCGTTTGAACCGCTTGGGACGTCGCATATACACACCTACGTCGTTTGAACCGCTTGGGACGTCGCATATACACACCTACGTCGTTTGAACCGCTTGGGACGTCGCATATACACACCTGCGTCGTTTGAACCGCTTGGGACAGTCGGGGCAGGCGTGTCGCTTGTCGTTGAGGTGCGTGGCTCGCTTGTGCGAGTGCAGGTTCGAACGCTGCGAGAAACGGGCGTCGCATACGTTGCAGGCGAATGGACGCTCGCCTGGAAGACATAGAATATTTTATTTAATTCAAATTCATTTATTTCAGATTACTATGATCCATAATTTGTTAGTAACAGAAATAAAGATCTCTTATATTAAATGTTCGTATTCTTAGCCTACCTAGTACATTTAATTAAATTTAAATTAAATAAAACAAATTAAATAAAAAGAGATTAAAATAAAATTACACAGAAATTAATTAAATTGAGTCAGACCAATAAATTAGAAATTACAAATTAAATTAAATTATAAATTAAATCAATTTAATACACAAGACTATATTACTCTTTGAACAAAATGCTGCCATGTCGGCGAAGAAATTCTGCCAGCTATAGTTTGTAGGATGCTGTTGGGGCTATCCCGCAGTCTGCGCATCAGGGATGACGTCGTGTTCCGGATTTAAGTATGCTTTATAGATATTTTCAATAGTTTGCTCTACACTTAACGAACTATACCTGTGTGTATTCTAACGTGGTCCTTGAGCTCGGCGCGCCTCGCGAACCCCTTGTCACACACGTCACACACGTGGTCCTTAGTCCCGCTGTGCACCACATAGTGGCTTTCTAGGCTGTGCTGCGTGGCGAAGGCTTTATCTGCGGAATGGACCAATTCATTAATAGTGGTATAAATGTCACCGCCGGGACGTAGAATCAGCACGTTTGTAAAATGGCTAGGCGGATTACAAAACGACTCATTTCAGATGACCTATGCTATGCCGATGTTGTTACTCAATTTTTTCCAATAAATAAATGACCAGTCCCGCCGGTACCAAACTAGATACATAGATGGATGTTTGTTACCTCTTCACGCCAAAACTACTGAACGGATCGGGCTGAAATTTTGCATACAGGTAATTCTAATCCAAAATCAGACATACTTTTTATCCCATAAATCAGTTCCCATGGGATATAAATCACCTTTACAAAAAACGTTTATAGAAAACAACGCGTGCGAAGCCGGGGGCATAAACTAGTACAACATAACACGACAACGACGACCTCTGTGGCGCAGCGGGCGAAGGTCTGCCTGCGACGCAGGAGGTTGCGGATTCGATTTCCGCCTCGGGACAATTGTTTGTACGATCTGCAGACATTTGTTCAGGGCGTTCTGGGTGTTTTCTATGTATAATAAAAAAATATCTATCTATGTAGTGTATTGTATTAAGTATATCAGTTATCTAGTACCCATAACACAAGCTCTGCTTAGCTTGGGGCTAGATAATGCTGTGTGAATTGTCCAGCATTATTTATTATTTATAGGTAACAAACAAAACTAATCTAAAACGGGGTTTGCCCACGTTACAGAAAGAGTACTTACCACAAGTCCCGCAGACAAAGCTCTTGATCCCTAGATGAGTTTTCTCATGCTGGTTCAGATTCTGCTGCGACAGGAATGACTTGAGGCACGTGGCGCATTTGAAGGGGCGCGGTCGAGCCTGGAAATACAATATTATTATGACAATATTATCACACTAATCGCATCACATCACACTAATATTATAAACTAGCTTCTGCCCGCGGCTTCGCACGCGTTGTTTCTATGGAAACGTTTTGAGGTTATTTCTATCTGATGGGAACTGATTTATGGGATAAAAAGTAGCCACAGATTCTCTTTTCGGGAATTTAAAGAATCTTATTTTTCCGCCCTTCACACTTACAGTTACGGATAGAGTAACCGGCCATTTTATTTTAAAGATTCATCCGATCAAAAACGCGATGATTCACCGGCGTCAATAAAAGTTTGATAGTCACCGGCGAATGAACGTAACCTCCCATTTTTGTGTCAATTGGACAGTGACGTAGGCTTGGGAAGATCTCGGAGTAGCAAACCTCGTTTAGTTGTACCATGTCATCTACGTAGTTGGGGGAAGTGGGTTCTGGTTAGCACAACCCGGTCACATTATCTCGAGACCTCGCTGGAATGCGAACCTCCCGCCCCGTTCTCCTTTCACCTCCCCGCGCTCGCCACGGCGCGTCAGTACGGTTAGCACTTTCGTCGATACGCGTCGACTTGTTTTCGTGGTATATTTTGTTACGTTTGGACTTTTATTGTTATTTTGTTATTGCTGTTACGTTAAAATATTATTTTTGTTGCAACGTAGGAAATTTTTGTTAAGTTTGTACATTTTAGTTTAGTTTGGACATTTTTGTTACTATTTCGTTGCTTTAAAGTTGGACAGTGAAAGTTTTTTCAAATATGGGAAAACCTATTAAAAACCTATTTTTCATCATTTTAATCGTATCATTATAATAATATTACCTACATTAAATTAATTAACACAGTATTTTTTTGTTGGCAATCTTATTGTTTATAATAATATCCTACTAGAGGATGCTTGTTTTGCGCACCATATCAGAGCGCCGACGCGACGTGACGTCACCTCGGCCAGGTCTCGAGATAGTGTGACCGGTACACTATCTCGAGACTAGACTACTACTACTAGCACTGACCTGATGCGTCTTCAAATGCGCCGTCATAGTGTACTTGGAGGTAAACGTCTTGTCGCACACTTGGCAGCGGTACGGCCGGTTGCCGGTGTGTATGTTCATGTCCTCCTGCAGTAGTGTACGCGAGTCTCTACTTAGTTGGGGGTAGTGGTTAGTAACTAGCACTGACCTGATGCGTCTTCAAATGCGCCGTCATAGTGTACTTGGAGGTAAACGTCTTGTCGCACACTTGGCAGCGGTACGGCCGGTTGCCGGTGTGTATGTTCATGTCCTCCTGCAGTAGTGTACGCGAGTCTCTACTTAGTTGGGGGTAGTGGTTAGTAACTAGCACTGACCTGATGCGTCTTCAAATGCGCCGTCATAGTGTACTTGGAGGTAAACGTCTTGTCGCACACTTGGCAGCGGTACGGCCGGTTGCCGGTGTGTATGTTCATGTCCTCCTGCAGTAGTGTACGCGAGTCTCTACTTAGTTGGGGGTAGTGGTTAGTAACTAGCACTGACCTGATGCGTCTTCAAATGCGCCGTCATAGTGTACTTGGAGGTAAACGTCTTGTCGCACACTTGGCAGCGGTACGGCCGGTTGCCGGTGTGTATGTTCATGTCCTCCTGCAGTAGTGTACGCGAGTCTCTACTTAGTTGGGGGTAGTGGTTAGTAACTAGCACTGACCTGATGCGTCTTCAAATGCGCCGTCATAGTGTACTTGGAGGTAAACGTCTTGTCGCACACTTGGCAGCGGTACGGCCGGTTGCCGGTGTGTATGTTCATGTCCTCCTGCAGTAGTGTACGCGAGTCTCTACTTAGTTGGGGGTAGTGGTTAGTAACTAGCACTGACCTGATGCGTCTTCAAATGCGCCGTCATAGTGTACTTGGAGGTAAACGTCTTGTCGCACACTTGGCAGCGGTACGGCCGGTTGCCGGTGTGTATGTTCATGTCCTCCTGCAGTAGTGTACGCGAGTCTCTACTTAGTTGGGGGTAGTGGTTAGTAACTAGCACTGACCTGATGCGTCTTCAAATGCGCCGTCATAGTGTACTTGGAGGTAAACGTCTTGTCGCACACTTGGCAGCGGTACGGCCGGTTGCCGGTGTGTATGTTCATATGTTCTTGCAGAAGTGTACGCGAGTTGTAGCTCTTACTGCACAGATCGCAGTCGTAGGAGCGGGGTTTGGTGGCGGCGGCGCCGTGGCGGGCTGGAACAATAAATAAATAAAATAAATAAATAATGCTGGATATTCACACATCATTATCTAACCCCAAGCTAAGCAGAGCTTGTGTTATGGGTACTAGATAACTGATATACTTAATACATTACACTACATAGATAGATGTTTTTTTTATTGTAACATACATGGAAAACATCCAGAACGCCCTGGACAAATGTCTGCAGATTATACAAACATTTGTCCCGAGGCGGGAATCGAACCTGTAACCTCCTGCGTCGCAGGCAGACCTTCGGCGCCAAAGAGGTCGTCAATGCGATTTACTTTAGTCACTATTCTTTCATCATCATCAGCCTATATTAGTCCACTGCTGGACTTAGGCCTCCCTAATGAGCGCCATAGCGCCCTGTCTTCAGCTTGCCGCATCCAGCATCTGCCTGCAGTCTTTCGCAGATCGTCATCCCACCTGGCCGGAGGGCGTCCTACACTACGTTTGCCGAGTCGTGGTCTCCACTCAAGAACACGTTGACCCCAGCGGTTGTCGGTTCTTCGCGAGATATGGCCGGCCCACTGCCACTTCAGCTTGCTAATTCTTTGTGCTATTCTTTATTTCGAAAGAAAATGAGTATTAAGGAATAGAAAAAAAATAGAACTATTATTTACAACTAATGTGTAATTTTCAATTTGAGTATAGATAGATAGATAGAAGATGGAAAATTCTTTATTGCACACTTATAGATCGAAACAATACAGCAAAACAGCTTAAAAACTAAGTGACAAGTGGCGGTCTTATCGCTCAAGAGCGATCTCTACCAGACAACCGTGGATGGATAGGATCATTGGATAGTATTAGGGGAGGGGGGTAGAGTATGTGTATTAACTAACTATAATATTAATTTTGGATAACTATTTACGGCTAAATATTTACTGTAGATAATAATAGCTTACTATAGCAAAAAGTGTCGTTACAACTTTTCGTATGAATTTTTTCCGTCTAGCCCCCTTTCACAACGCGCGATAAGAAACTTCGTTCCCAATATAGTGTGATAGTGTGTTTGAAATAGTGCTAACTGCAGATTCAGATGGGTTACAACGCGTAAACGTTGTTGGAAGTAAAAACTCACCCAAATGCGATGCATATTCTGACCGATTCCTCATAATAACGCCGCACTTAGTACAGATGTAAATTTTCGCGGAGTGAGCGAATTTCATGTGTTGCACCATCTCTTGTGCCTTCGCAGTGAAGTTTCCTATCTCTCGCGACTTAGAAGTTGGACCTGCGGATAAAATAAAATAAATAAATAAATAAATAAATAATGCTGGACAATCCACACAGCATCGTCTAGCCCCAAGTTAATAATGCTGGATTATATCCAGCATTTCTAATTTCTAAGAAATCGACATAATATCGCAAAAATTTTTCGACTTCGACGGGACTTGGACCCGCGTCCGCCCCTAATTGGATTTCTTAGAAATTAGAAATTATCCAGAGTGCGAGGCTTACGCACTATAATAACAAAACCTTATATCCAGCATTATTAACTTGGGGCGATTTATTTTTGTACTATCTGCGCCCCGCGGCATCCCCACGAGGAAATTTCAGAAATTTACTGCACACACTTACTAGGGGTGGTTTTGGAAAATAAAAAATACGTGATCATTATTTATGATATAGTTTATTTATACCGAGTTTTGAGTAAATCGAACCAAGGAATAATAATTTTTCATAGATACTTTACCACCCTTTTTAACAACATCAATTAATTTTATTAAATTAGATTAGCCTATAGATGTGTTATTCTAGAACTAAAACTATCTATCTGACTATCACACCTTTCATCTAAATCGGTTTAGTAATATGGAGATACGTGGTAACAAACATTCACACAAACTTTCGCATTTATAATATTAGCAGGAAGTAGGATTTATTCCAACGCTAGTTTCTGCCCGCGGCTTCGCACGCGTTGTTTCTATGGACACGTTTAAAGGTTATTTTTATCCTATAGGAACTGATTTATGGGATAAAACGTAGATTCCAGGCCTAGAATTATCTGTATGCAAAATTTCAGCTCGATCCGTTCAGTATTTTTGACATGAAGAGGTAACAAACATTCATCTATCCATCCAGTAAATTAATATTAGTAATAAAGTCATTAACAACGGGATATTTACCATGATTTGAGTTTTGAGCTTTCCTGATCATGATCAGTTATTCCGTGATCATGGCGCATGTAACTGTGCCGAAATATCGGAAAGCTCAAAACTCAAATCATGGTAAATATCCCGTTGTTAATGACTTTAGTGTTAATAACCATGATGGATTTAAAAGTTTTAATATTAGTAAGTACCTGAGGCATGCGGACAAACAAGGCAGGTGTATGTAGCGCTGTCGCCTTCTCTTCTGACGAGCTCCGAGGCGGGGTTGGTTTGTCTGTCTGTCTGTGGCACGCTGTCTGAAGGATGGCTCTGCACTGATTTCACTCGGTACATTTCACCGCTTTCTACTTTTATGAAGGCGCCACCTGGTAATAATAAAAATAGGTATTTTAATACTGTTCATTTTAATTATAATACTTACCAATTTTGTTTATGGGTTATGCAAAGGGTTTACTACACCATATGACGCAGTTACTAGTACAACATTAGGTGTTACTCATTTAAAATTAAATAACTCGCTTTTAATCTATAATATAAAAATGAATCGCAAAATGTGTTGGTAAGCGCATAACTCAACAACGCCTGGACCGATTTCGCTAATTCTTTCTTTGTTGTGTTTGTTATTGTCAGGAGAAGGTTCTTATGAAAGAAAAAATTAAGAAAGTTGGAAACATAAATTCCCACGGGGGCGAAGCCGCGGGGCGCAGCTAGTACGGAATAAAATCGTGTTTTGTAACTCTCGACTAAAGTTAGGAATCAAACTGTCATAGGAAAAAAACCGGTCGTGTTCGTTTTAAAACTGAGTGTTGCCAGTAACTATACATAATAAGCTATTATTTTCTCGTTTAATCGTCCCGAATACCAACATTTTATTTTGAGTTTGCCATGTCGCATTTCACTGGAAACACCCAGAAGGATATTCTTTGAATCTTTTCTATACCATAAATGATTTACTATTATTATTATTATTATTAATACCATTGAAATTCATGCACTACAGTATTCAACCTTTAAATTACTTTTTTCATAATATTCTTTATTCCACATGTAAAAAATCTATTTCGCTCACTGTTTTTGAGTAGAAAAGTCACGGTTTTCGAGCGAGAGTGGTAAAAAGATTATTAAATTACCTTGTTCCTGAGCAGCCGCTATGATGGCATTCGCAGTTTCCTCATCACCAGAAACTTGGAGCTCTATCTGAGACTCTTCATCGTTCGAATCTGAAAATGAACGAACAATTAATCTATACTAATATTATAAAGAGGAAAGATTTGATTGTTTGTTTGTATTGAATAGGCTCCGAAACTACTGGACCGATTTGAAAAATTCTTTCACCGTTAGGAAGCTTACTTTTCAGGGAGTGACATAGGCTATATTTTATCCCGGAATTCCCACGGGAACGGGAACTACGCGGGTGAAACCGCGAGGCGATCGTCTAGTAAATAATATAAATAATACTGTGTAATAAAATCGACAATCTTTTTGTCCTCTGGCAAACCACGTGTTCATCAATTCTTAGGCGGTTTACACACTGCCACGCACCACGCTTCATCTTGCGGGTTTTTTTAAATTTTAATTTTGTCTTGATAAAGATTTATTTTGTATTAATTACTACTTTGAAAAAATCAACTACACCGAATTGCCTACTCTGCAATTCTATTGACGATGTTTACCACATTTTGATAGATTGTGTTCGCAACGAATCGTTACATCCAAACAATTCGTATCTAAAAACCAACGGGTTTGGACTACCAACGTAGTGCTAGTGGTAGTGCCTGCGGCTTTGCACGCGTTTTGGAATAACAAGAACAAAATTTAAAAATTTAAAAACCCTACGACCGATTTTTATGAAATATGGCTAAGAACACTCGGGATAAAATTAATAATAAAATAAATAAATAATGCTGGACAATTCACACAGCATTATCTATGACACAAAAAAATCTAAACGAAATCGGTTAATCCGTTTAGGAGCTACGATACCACAGACAGATACACAGATACACAGACAGACACGTTAAACTTATAACACCCCTCTTTTGCGTCGAGGGTTAAAAAGTAATCCTATATGTTACTCCAGGTCCAGCGAGAGATTTCTTTTATTATTGACGTGACAACGTCTTATAATTCGATAGAGCCGGCTGCACGCACGAAAAAACATGACTCATTCGGCGTTACCTCGCTCTGAGGCGTTACCTCGCTCTGAGGCGTTCCATGTAAGGCTTGAAGTGCAAGCGAGAGCGCTCGACATCCGTCTCTCTCCTACTTGAGTGAGCGATGCGTCTGCGTTGTCACGTTCAACTATCGTCAGTAAACCGACTTTACAGACAACCAATTTTTTTTCTGAGAAATTTCAGCCCGATCCATTCGGTGTTTTGGCGTTGTCTTCGTCCAAAAATCTTCACAACGGCACTAACTTGCGCCTTTACAATACTAGTAGGATTTCTTTTGATTTCTCTGTACCTTAACATAAATCGGTTACCAACAGCATATATGCCTAAGTGAATGCTATTAGTTGGTAACCTTTACTAAACTACGAACTAACCTTTACAACGGCTGGACCAACTCTTTTTTAACCGACTTGGAAAACAGGAGGTTTTATATTTATTTATTTATCTTTGGGAAACAAAAAGCTTTAGATCTTGAAGATTAAACATATAATATTAGAAGAATTAAACTAAGCAGCTTCCATACATAGTAAGAGAATAAATTATCCGATAATCTATATTAATAATTTCGGACCGGTCTACGGTAGACTCGAACGAAATGCACATCAAATTGAAGAGCGTAAAAAATTAGTCGATCCGAGTCGACAACTTATAGGCGGAAAATTCGGATTATCGAGTAGTTTCAATATGAAAATGAATAAATTGCTAAAAAAATTGTAACGGCGTTGCAAAGTAAACATGTCAATTAAGTATAAACATGTCAATGGTTCGGTCTTGGTACCGTGGACGGAAGAAATCGCTCCCCAGGGTATATAAATACTCCTTGATCGTAGCTTGGTACATATATAGTGATCTGTGGTTCGGTCTAATTTCTTTGAATGAAAACTCTTTGCTCTTTGATTGAGAAATCATAATATGTATAATAATAGTAATAGTAGTATTTTATTGCACCCGTGTGAAGCCGGGGCGGGTCGCTAGTATTATACATAAACACTGCATAATCAGGCCCTAACCAGCCCAGCTCTTTAAAATATCGGAGCAGGACTTTTGGTGATTTACAGCTTCGTTTCAGCTTTTCTGTAGGCGTGGACTCAAAGTTACAGAAAAGATTATGCAGTTTAAAGAGCCATATCAACCGTTCAAAAGGGAAAGGTACAGCTTTGTACATTCGCGTTGTACCATATTCGGCTGTATGTATTTTCTTTATGTACATTCGTGGACTTCTTTATCGTTTATGGACCGATTTGGTTGATTATTTTGTAGTTGTTTTCAAAATCAAAAACTCTTTATTTCCATAAATACAATAAATGTACACTTGGAAAAGGTTTAATGAATGATTCCGAGGTGATCCCATAAAAATGGATAAGTATTTATCCCGCGAAACTTAAAAACACTTAAAAACTAAGGGGTTTGAAGTCAGTTTTCAGTTTTTTTTTTCCTAACAATCAAATTACTTAATTACCTTGTCCCTCATCGTTCGCTTCATCACCATGATCATCATCCATAACGAGTGAGATCTCTCCGTTCTCGTAAACCAACTTCTGTCCAGCCGACATCATTTGTAGAAACGAACTGTTGCTGTCCAGGACAATTGTATCTGTAAATAAATAAATATTGTTAAAATAAATAATTGTTGTCACTTTTAAATGTTCACTAGAATTATAATAGAACTAGCTTCTGCCCGCGGCTTCGCACGCGTTGTTTCTATGGAAACGTTTTACGGTTATTTCTATCCCATGGGAACTGATTTATGGGATACAAAGTCACCTATGTTTGATACCAGGGTCAGACTTATCTGTATGTAAATTCAGCCTGATCCGTTCAGTAGTTTTGGCGTGAAGAAGTAACAAACATCCATCCATCTATCCATCCTAACTTTCGCATTTATAATATTAGTGTGATGGGTAATTTTTCGACTTTTTTACAAAAAGTATGAAACCAACAGAAATTTCAATATCTTTTTTGAACTAGCTTCTGCCCGCGGCTTCGCACGCGTATTTTCGGTATAATGAGTAGCCTACTATCTAAGTTAGGCTTTGCTCTAAACGCACGCCAAGTTTCATCTTGATCTGTTCAGTACTGATGAGATTTGGCTCAACAGTAAGTCTAATAACCATGATGGTTTAAACACTTTATTATTTTGTTCTGTATTTTGAGGTCAGTTTCACTTGGAAGGTTAGAGTTACGTTGAGTTTTAAAAATAATCTATAGGTATCAGAAGACAAAAAAAAAAATACAAGCCTTTTTGTTTTGTAGAATGTTTATTTCAAGTTTCATTGCACTTTTCGAGTTTTGCATATCTTCGACGCATCAACTGCACATCTTTCTTTTCAAGCGTATATTTTAAATGCATATATTTGTTTATTATACAATGCCATTTTCCATACATTCATGGGGGTGAAATTATTTACAATCAGGGTAAACTAGGGGTTTACCCTGACTACAATCAGGTACTGTAAATTACTTAGAGCAACCGAGTTACCACTGGATTTTAATTTAGGTTTAGAGTTTTTTTTTTGTAATGATTTTTAGAGTCTTGATCGACTCCACTTATACTTATATACATAAATAAATAAGTATAAGTACAACTAGATTAATTTTAATCTAAAAATCACTCTTTGTCGTAAGTTCTCCGGGATCATCTGAAAGCAAACAAGATGATATTAGAATAAAACTAATACAAATTTATCGGATTCTATTCCAAATCTCATGCCCAGCGTGGGAATTATAAATAAATAAATAATAAATAATGCTGGACAATTCACAAAGCATTATCCAGCCCCCAAGCTAAGCAGAGCTTGTGTTATGGGTACTAGATAACTGATATAAGTACTTAATATAATACACTACATAGATAGATATTGATGTCGATTCTGTTGTTTTAGGATTCCTAACTTAAATTTTACGATTACTAAATTTTATAAGTAAGGTGACCTAAAGTTATGGAATTCTCCATACAAACCCTAAAAATACCACAAAATACATATTTCACTATTTTCAAAAGAATCTGCCCGTTTTTCTGCGTGCAAAAATTAGGTGGACGTTTATAATCGTAGCTAAAATGCAATGCAAAGAATAGGATTTTAGTTAAGTTGAGTTGTTTTAGATCTGTCAACCTAATTTTAAACCTGGCAGTCTAATTTTTGAAACATTGACATTCCTAAATCCTAATTTAAGCTAATTTTAGCAAGTTCTAAAATCACAGAATCGACACTATTGTTTATTAAACATAGAAAACATCCAGAACGCCCTGGACAAATGTCTGCAGATCGTACAAACATTTGTCGGGGAGGCGGGAATCGAACCCGCAACCTCCTGCGTCGCAGGCAGACCTTCGCCCGCTGCGCCACAGAGGTCGTCAATTATGACACCACTTAACACTTTCATGGCCCAAGACGCAGATGATCTTTCCCAGCCCCGTGAAGCGGCGGCGCGCATGCCTGCGATTTCGCACGCGTAGTTTCTATGGAAACGTTTAAAGGTGATTTCTATCCCATGGGAACTGATTTATTTATAAAAAGCACAAACAGAGTACAGTTGTTCTATCTCACGAAGTCCGTTGGGCTATGTACTTATGTCATAGTGAATGCATGTACACATTGTTTTAGTGTGCGTAAGCTCGGAAGCAATCAGTCTCGCCCGAGACGCGGTCCGGGTCACTAGTGCTCATTGTATTCACGTCAGATTTTGGTAGCGAGTACCGTCAGCGTGACAACTAAGCGCAAATACACTACTACAACCAGGGCTACACGGACTTCGTGAGATAGAACAACTGTAGTTACAAACCTAGGCTCTTTTTATCTATACTTAATATTATAAAGACGAAAGATTTGATTGTTTGTTTGTATTGAATAGGATCCGAAACTACTGGACCGATTTGAAAAATTCTTTCACCGTTAGGAAGCTTACTTTTCAGGGAGTGACATAGGCTATATTTTATCCCGGAATTCCCACGGGAACGGGAACTACGCGGGTAAAACTGCGAGGCGATCGTTAGTAGATTTATACAAAGTACTACGCGGGTGAAACTGCGAGGCCATCGTTATTAGATTTATACAAAGTAGCCTATGTTTGATTCCAGGATTAGAATTACCTGTATGCAAAATTTCAGCCCGTTTCTTTCAGTAGTTTTGGCGTGAAGAGGTAACAAACATCCATCCATCCAAACTTTCGCATTTATAATATTTATCATCATTGAAATAGAATTCACTCTTAACATCTACGAAAGATGATGTAGTGGCATCAGCTTGGTTAAGAAGATTATTGATATACTAGCCTCTGCCCGCGGCTTCGCACGCGTTGTTTCTATGGAAACGTTTAAAGGTCATTTCTATCCCACGAGAACTGATTTATGGAATAAAAAGTAGCCTATGTTTTATTCCAGGCCTAGAATTATCTGTATGCAAAATTTCAGCCCGATCCGTTCAGTAGTTTTGGCTTGAAGAGGTAACAAACATCCATCCAAACTTTCGCATTTATAAAATTAGTGTGATTATATTAGATTTGATTTATAATATTAGTGTGATAAATTCTGACAAATTGTATGTACCTTAATATGATGCATTAAATAAATAAATCATGTTGCATCTCCGCTTCCAGTGAATTCTTTATTTTTAAATTTATTTTTGATTTCCTCATTGCGTAATCTCAACAAAATCTCTTCTGTTCCAATAGGTATTGCGAAGTTATTCAATCTAGTTTTAGCGCTATTCGTATAAGCCGTATCGTCAAAATGCTCGCTGCATAGTAGCTTATGACTTCGAGATAGCTGTTCTAGGCTTTTCATGTTGGACCAGTTGCCTTCTGGATAGCAATACTCTGCCCACACGCGAGCTCTGAAATCATTGAATAAGGAATAAAATATATTTAAGAAACCAAAAATTCGTTCTAATCACACTAATATTATAAATGCGAAAGTTTGGATGGATATTTGTTACCTCTTCACGCCAAAACTACTAAAATCAAAAATCAAAATCAAAAACTCTTTATTTCCATAAATACAATAAATGTACACTTAGAAAAGGTCAAATTATAAAACTAAACACTGACACGGAAATAAGGTGATATTTTTTTATTTCTGTCGCTTCGGTATGTAGACTAAAGTAAAGAAGCGACGAAGAAACCTTTAGCCTGTTAGTTGTTATTTTTCGAGTTGGAGCAAAACCCGTCTCAAGCTTTTTTATCCTCTACAGATCGGGCTGAAATTTTGCATGCAGGTAATTCTAGGCCTGGAATAAAACATATGCTACTTTTTTACTAGCAGGCGAAGGTCCGCCTGCGACGCAGGAGGTTGCGGGTTCAATTCCGGCCTCGGGAATGTTTGTACGATCTGCAGATATTTGCTACGGGTGTTCTGAGTGATTTCTATGTAAAATTTAAAATATCTAAGTGATATATTGTATTAAGTATATCAGTTATCTAGTACCCATAACACAAGCTCTGCTTAGCTTGGGGCTAGATGATGATGTGTGAATTGTCCAGCGTTATTTATTAATTAGTTATTGTATTGTAAAATACACTCACCTCGCAGGCCCATATTTCCCAGGCAAGGGAAATCTATGGAATCGCATGCCCTTCCCTTCGACTGCACTACGGTGACATTTCGCACAAGTTCGTGTCACAACCGCTGTCACGGGCACGGTTTTGCCTATAATATTAAGATAGAAAAGATTGTTCATTATCAACTGGTGCCCAGTAAACGGAAAAAACATGGAGGCCTTCCTTCAAGGAAAATACGTTACTTGATACAAAATTGCAAACAAACTTACATGTCAAATATCCTTCGCTGATTAGCCGACAATTTGTTAACACTCGGGAGTCGTGACGCTCAGTTCAAAGTCGACTTTATTCCCTCGAAATTTGAGATTAAATTGTCGTTTAACTTGAAAGTCGCTTACGTCATTTTCTACAACGCCCTCCAGTTGCTACCGGCTTGCGAATAAAATTAAACTCTAAGGTTTTTGTTATTATAGTGCGTAAGCCTCGCACTCTGGCTAATTTTCTTATTTCTAAGAAATCAAATATGATCGAAAAATATGATCTCGGGTTCAAGGCCCGTCGAAGTCGAAATTTTTTATCGTATTTGATTTCTTAGAAATAAGAAAATTAAACTCGTTTGCCGCCTACCATAGCATACTTTGCTTTTGGGTCATTTTCTAAAGCAAGGAATGCTTCTGTTTTTTCCGTTCACTGGGTGCACAGAAATATATCGCGATATATTTACATGGGGTGTCCCAAAATTTACTGTGCGAACGCAAGTGACGGGAGGGGCGCGGGAGTTTTACCGATCACTAGGCGCGTCCAAGGGAAATCAGTCGCTATAGAGCGTTTCACAAGAGAAAATTGGCAATAACGACAAAATAGCCGTTATTAGAGTCCAAATAATTAAAGACAGTTGCTGTTGTTGTGGTACCGGCTTAGAATTAGCACCACCCCAACTCTTCCCACGAGTGTCGTCAGAGGCGACTAAGGGATATTCACCGGGAGCGGGCACCAGCGCCTCCTGCAGAACAATCCTACCACCGAACTGCGATCCCCAACCCGCATGCCCAGCGTGGACGCCCCACGCTGGGCATTACCCCCTCATGAGATAAAAGCCAATCAGGCGAGGCTTGCGTCCAGCCAATATAGGCTGAGATTGAAGGGGGGGTAAAAATTGCTAAAACCCTGTTATTTAATAGACGAATCTATACTAATATTGTAAAGAGGAAAGATTTGGTTGTTTGTTTCTTTGTTTGTATTGAATAGGCTCCGAAACTACAGCACCGATTTAAAAAAAAATTCACCGTTAGGAAGCTACTTTTCAGGGAGTGACATAGGCTATATTTTATCCCGGAATTCCCACGGGAACGGGAACTACGCGGGTGAAACCGCGAGGCGATCGTCTAGTACCTAAATAATAGAATACTTACGTGGTTCTCCGTCCTCCTGCCCTTCATATAACAGTTCAAAGTTCTCTGCGTTTATGTACTGAGGATTTTCAGAGTTTTCATTCTGTAATATGAACAATACTTCATTTGAACAAGGTTTACCAATGTCATGATAAGTGACGAAATTGTTTGATAAATCAATCTGAAATCTGGTGTTCTCTAAAATCTGAAATCGGGTGTCCTCTAAAAGCTGAAATCTGGTATTCTCTAAAATCTGGTATTCTCTAAAATCTGAAATCTGGTGTTCTCTAAAAGACGGTGTCGCTCTAAAGGACGGGTGTCGCGTGTGGACTGTTCCATTCAGAACAAATGGATTAAAATATTACATATTTGGATCTACCTCTACTGTCCATTTATTTAGCACATAGTAAATTAGAATATAACAATTAAGACTAGTATTTACTTATATCTATTTAATTTTTTGACGACCTCTGTGGCGCAGCGGGCGAAGGTCCGCCTGCGACGCAGGAGGTTGTGGGTTCGATTCCCGCCTCGGGACAAATGTTTGTACCTGCAAGTATCTGTTCCGGGTGTTCGAGGTATTTTCTATGTAAGTATAATAAAAATACCTGATTAAGTATTACTTAATACAATACATTACAGATGGATATTTTTTAAGTTTAACGGTCATCTAGTACCCATAACACAAGCTCTGCTTAGCTCGTGTGCTTATGTTGCTTAGGCCTTTGTCCACGTCCAGCAGTGGACTACTATGGGCTAATATCGAAGATGGTTAATTTTTTTACCTTTATATTGTTTGCATCTATCATAACGGGATCATTTTCGGAAACCGGCACCGCCACGTTGCATTCTGGAATCACAAAATATAATGTTTTAAACGCGGAAGTTTGGATGGATATTTGTTACTTCACCACCAAAGATACAATTAAGCGGCGGCCTAACGGGTTTGGTTCTCAAACTAGATCTCAGTATACTCACGGGATCCCCGTAGTAAAAAACTCGAATAACATAAAACTCTAAATTTTTTTTGTGGTTCCTTGAATATGAAAACACGATTGAGAAAAGAAAAACAATAACAAAATCAAGTGCACTGTTTCGCACACAATTTGATCGAGATCTCAACAGTCAAATAGTGTCAAACAAGATGCAGAAGCCATCACACAAGAAGTTGAAGTTAAATATTCTGGTTATAAGCCCCGCAAGTTGATATTGCGATGGAACCTTGTCACAATAACAGCTGCGTGACGTCATCCGTCGCAAAAAAGTACAGACACAGTAGATAAATATACAGTAGAATGACTCAGCCGTCTCTTTGAACTTAATACCTACAGTTGAGCGAGAAAGCGAAGGCAAATTTAGGTCTTTTATAATTAATGTAGAATACATTTAGACCACAAAATAAGTTGGTAGGAAAAAATAAGGGAATTTCAGGCGGTCTAGTATGGAGTCGGATTACTGTATATTTATCTATTGTGCTGACGGTACAACGTCGACTACGTCACCAAGATGGCCGCCAATCGCAATATCAACTTGCGGGGCTTATACTCAGCTCCGTAGATCATTAACGTCCGTAGATGATAACATACCTTCATCAATTTCCATATCTTCATTATTATCATTACTCGAAAAGATCTCGCTCGGCAGACTGTCATTCCAATCGGCGATGACGTTTATGTTTTTCGAGTTTGACAGCTCGGTAGGTTTCATCATCTTGACGGTAGATGTCGTTAGGCACTGTGTAAGAACTGAATTGCCGATGGTTACTTTTAGGTTGAGCAGGGGTTTTTGATTCTGTAACAGAATTTTATAATTAGTGTCTCATCAGATATCAAATCAATATCTCTTTATTTCCATAAATACATTAAATGTACACAGGTCAATATGCAGGTCTCGACAGAGCCTACACATTTGCTCCTCTTGGAGTCGAGACCCTAGGTCCGTGGGGTACCGAGGCTCTTCGGGTTTTTAAGAAATTATCTGAGCGTCTGGTCGAAGCGACGCGTGACCCGAGAGCTGGTGAGTATCTGGCGCAGCGCATCAGCATTGCCATACAGCGGGGCAATGCAGCAGCGTAGCGACGACGCGACGACTGGTATTGATATGGATCAGATGAGCTACCTGTAGATTGATTGCAACAGTGCGCAATTACCTCAATTGTTTCAATTACAAATACTAGTTCTAATTTTTTTTCTATTATTTGTTTGTGAATAAAGATCTATATTATAAATGTACACTTAGAAAAGGTCAAATTATAAAATTAAACACTGACACGGAAATAAAGTGATATTTTTGATTTCTGTCGCTTCGGTATGTAGACTAAAGTAACGAAGCGACGAAAGAAGAATGGGACAGAAATAACCTCAAAACGTGTTCATAGAAACAACGCGTGCGAAGCCGCGGGTAGAAACTAGTTAATAATAAAATTAGCATTATCTCTGAATTATTTTATTTCTGAATAATTATTATCACCTTAGCTTGTGTACTAGAAGCAAGCGCCGCTATTTTTCCCAAATTGAGTTGGTAATCCGCCGGCAAAGGCTGCAGCTTCGACGCTGGTACCACAAACTTTCCTGGAAAGACAAACACATAAATAATTGGATTGTGTTTTAAAATTCCTTATTTTACTTAAACTTACACACAAACTTACCTAATATTCTGATATATTCTAAGAACTTACTTACTTTTAAAGTGCTCGTTTGATTAATTAAACCTGTTGTACTTGTGTTTAAATAGTAAATTATCTTTGTTAATTGTACGTACGTGTGTCTGTAGTACCAAATAACTTTTTTATCTATCTACTTAAACTGTTTTTAAGTCTTGCGGGATAAATACTAATGGGAATATTTTTTATGAGACCATCTCGGGATAATCATTTATACAATACAAAAGAATTTCGAAAATCGGTGCATAATTGACCGAGGAATTTACGAACATCACACTGATATTATAAATGCGAAAGCTTGGATGTTTAAGGTTTTGTTATTATAGTGCGTAATCCTCGCACTCTGGATAATTTCTAATTTCTAAGAAATCGAATTATATCGCAAAACTTTTCGACTTCGACATGACTTGGATGTTTAGATGTATGGATGGATGTATGGATGTTAATTACCTCTTCACGCCAAAACTACTGAACGGATCAGGCTGAAATTTTGCATGCAGTTAATTCTAACCCTGGAATCAAACATAGGCTACTTTTTATCCCATAGATAAGTTCCCAAGGGATAGAAATCACCTTAAAACGTTTCCATAGAAACAACGCGCGTGAAGCCGCGGGCAGAATGTAGCCTATGTTTGATTTCAGGATTAGAATTACCTGTATGCAAAATTTCAGCCCGATCCGTTTGGTAGTTTTGGCGTGAAGAGGTAACAAACAAACATCCATCCATCCATACATCTAAACATCCAAACTTTCACATTTATAATATTAGTGTGATTAGTTAAATTACCTTTGATTTCCTTTTTAGGTGTGACGACAGGAGCGATGGCTATGGTAAGCTTTTCTAAAGTTTCATAGAACTGCTTTGAAATTGTTGTCTTAATTACTGCCATGCTGAAAAAAAGCAGAAAATTAAAACAGATAACTTAAGGACTCCAGTGTTTCTTAACGAAAGATGTCCAATGCTGGGAATAGATCTCCCCCAAAGATAGCCAAAATTAATTAACTTTAAGCATGAAACAATCCCATGGGTTGTAAGTTTGTAACTTACCTTAGAATGTTCTCATAGAAACAACGCGTGCGAAGGCAGTGGCAGAAACGATATAGTAAGATATAATCCATGCTAATATTATAAACAAGTTTCTGCTCGACTTCGCTCGCGTTGACTCTATGGAAGCATATAAAGGTGATTTTTATCGAAAGGAAACTGATTTATAGGATGAAAAATAAGCCTATGTTTGATTCCAGGCTTAGAATTTCATGTATGCAAAATTTCAGCCCGATCCGTTTAGTAGTTTTAGCGTGAAGAGGTAACAAACATCCATCCATCCAAACGTTCATCATCATCATCAGCCTATGTTAATCCACTGCTGGACATAGACCTCCCCTAATGAGCGCCATAGCGCCCTGTCTTCAGCTTCCATCCAGCATCTGCCTGCAGTTTTTCGCAGGTCGTCATCCCACCTTGCCGGAGGGCGTCCTACACTACGTTTGCCGAGTCGCGGTCTCCACTCAAGAACACGTTTACCCCATCGGTTGTCTTGAACCGACAACCGATGGGGTAAACGTGTACTGCCACTTCAGTTTACTAATTCTTTGGGCTATGTCGATAACTTTGTTTTTCTGTCGGATGTATTCGTTACGAATCCTATCCTTCAGAGAAACTCCGAGCATAGCTCGCTGAGCGACTTTGAACTGGGGGACCAATCCAAACGTTTGCATTTCTAATATTAGTGTGATTCAAAAGTAACTCTTGTCTGTCTGTTAAATTTTCACACCTAAACGACTGAACAGATCTCAATGAAATTTGGCAAAGAGTTAGATGATATCCCAGGATTGACATAGACTACTTTTTATCCTGCAAAAGCGCGTGCGAAGCCGCGGGCAGAAGGTTGTGAAAATAAAACAGTGAATATTATTTCTATCTCTTTTCTGTATAAGTTCTTTTTTTTTCTCCTCATCTATCAGTTCTTGTCTTGTGTGTAGGTATTATTTATTGTTATTAATTTTATAAGTTTTGTTAGTTACTTTTAGTTTACTTTGTTGTACCTAGTTGTAAATAGGACAGAACTGTTTTTCCATTCCTCCTACGCAAGAAAGCAGTCTTTTAGCTTCGAGATACATAAATGGTTTTGAGTTATTTTAATATGTAAACTAGCGACCCGCCCCGGCTTCGCACGGGTGCAATAAAATACTACTATTACTATTATTACACATATTATGATTTTCAATCAAAGAGCAAAGAGTTTTCATTCAAAGAAATTAGACCGAACCACAGATCACTATATATGTACCAAGCTACGATACGATCAAGGAGTATTTATATACCCTGGGGAGCGATTTCTTCCGTCCACGGTACCAAGACCGAACCATAGACATGTTTATACTTAATTGACATGTTTACTTTGCAACGCCGTTACAATTTTTTTAGCAATTTATTCATTTTCATATTGAAACTACTCGATAATCCCAATTTTCCGCCTATAAGTTGACGACTCGGATCGACTAATTTTTTACGCTCTTCAATTTGATGTGCATTTCGTTCGAGTCTACCGTAGACCGGTCCGAAATTATTAATATAGATGTAGGGTCTGGATGATGATGACCTTACATGAGAGATGATGTTGTAGATAGGTAATCCAAGTTGTATGGCACCGCACTGTGTATCTATCACTGAGTTCACTGATAGGGTTATAAGTAGTTAGTTATGCCAGTTCAAATGAGATGGACCACAAGATTCACGGTTAAAGTTAGTTAATTACGAAGTTACGTAATACAACTTCCCCCAAAATCACTTTTGTCCCAACGGAAATGGGACGGGCCTCTGTGTGAGTTGACACGGAACTGTTTGTTACAAGCGTGCTCCAGCTCTGCAGATCGTGCCCGCCTCCTGGCCGTTTCTAAATGGGAGTCAGGACATTGGTTGCAAGCATTTCCTTCATATAACACTGGTACTTTTTTGGATCCCGTAACTTTTCGTATCGCAACATGTCTCCGGTTAGGTGCAAGGTGTTGCGCGCCTCATCAATGCCAGTGCGGTACTGCTGTCGAATAGCTTGGTCATCAAGGATTATCGTGCACTAGGGCCGCCAGTCGGATATCTCGCCACGCTAGCCTTAACGACATCATCCGGCGGGCCTTTGTCACCGCTAACGTACCAGCTATTCTCGAACCGAATGGTCTGTTGCGTGACGATGGTAAGAGGCCCGACGGTATGACACTAGTCCCATGGGAGTTGGGGAGGCCCATTGTGTGGGACGCTACATGCGTCGACACACTTGCGCCTTCCCTCCCATCTTCCGAGGACATCCGTGAGGGCGGGTGCGGCGGCAGATTTGGCCGAAGATCTCAAGAGGCGAAAATATGCAGGTCTCGACAGAGCCTACACATTTGCTCCCCTTGGAGTCGAGACCCTAGGTCCGTGGGGTACCGAGGCTCTTCGGGTTTTCAAAAAACTATCTGAGCGTCTGGTCGAAGCGACGCGTGACCCAAGAGCTGGTGAATATCTGGCACAGCGTATCAGCATTGCCATACAGCGTGGCAATGCAGCCAGCGTCTTGGGGACGCTTCCGACTGGTGTTGATATGGATCAGTTGAGCTATCTGTAGACTGTTTGCAACAGTCGGCAGTTAGCTCAATTGTTTCAATTGTTAATACTAGTATAATTTTTTTTGTGAATAAATTTTGATTATTACTTTAAGGTGGCAAATCTTCCCTTGATAGGTGTTTCTTGCGTAATAGTAGGTCGCGTACTGAAGAAGGTATGTATTTAAAATTATAACAATCAAAGTAAAATGCAGCGCGTGCCAAATGACGAGTGCGCGATTTTGTTTATGTATGGTGAAACCATACAGTAAATTTATTTAAAGTGTGTAAAACTGTTAGTTCTCCGAATACAACAAAATAAAATAAAATAAATAAAACATACTTAGCCCTGTACATGTCATAGTTGATGCACAAGTCAAGGCACTCCTTGCAAAGTATCGTGGTGTGTACACTATCTTCTTTCAACTCCTTGTCAATCATGTCACTTAATGCTTCTGTTAATTTTCTTTCACATGTTGTGTTCTGAAATAAAATAATAAGTAACATCAAGTATACTAACCAGTCTATGGGCGTTTTTCCATTAGCCAGCCCGGCACCGGTATGGCCGTGCATCGGCACCGGCGCCGGGGTTTCGTTTTTCCACTGCGCCGGTGTCGATGCCGGTTTACTACGGTCCTCCTACCCGTCCCGCGCACTCACACACGCACACGGCTACAATTCATATACAATACACATGCAATTTTGCCGGGCCGGCACGTCGGCACCGGTGTCGGGGCGGATAATGGAAAAACGCCCATTTTCATACATTTTTGCTTCCCCGTCACCGGCACGGCGTCGGCGCCGGTGCCGGGCCGGCTAATGGAAAAACGCCCTATGAGTCAGATAAAGCCGAGACATTATGCCTAAAGTTAAAATTATAATAATGTCCTCCTAGCCGAATTTTAACCACGGCGGCTAGTCTCATCGGAGACTAGCCAGATGCGCAGGACAAATTATAGTGCACAAGTGTGTGCGCAAACACAGGTGCACTTTCTATTCCCTCACGTTCATAATCCGATGGGACGGTAGACCGACACGACCGGGGAGAGGTCCAGCGCAGGACCAACGGCTTAACGAGCTTTCCGAGGCATGGGGGTGTAACACTGCCAACTTCAGGCAGAACTAAAATTATAGGGCAACCTTGATACTTTTACTTAGACGACACCTGTGGCGCGGTGGGCGAAGGTCCTCATGCGACGGAGGTGGTTGCGGGTTCGATTCCCCTTTCAGGACAAATCTATGTAGTTTTGTACTGTATATCAGTTATCTAGTACCTCTGCTTAGCTTGGGGCTAGATAATGCTGTATAAATTGTCCAGAATTATTTAAAACTAAAACTTTAAAGTAAACCAGCATAATAATAAGTAAGCAGCACGTTCACTGCTGAACCCGTCTCGGCCAAACAAGGGGGGTTGTGCCATGAGTACACTTGGCAGGCGGATTGGAAGCTTCTGCTCTTCCTCTGCCAGGTTCTCTTAGGCTGTTTATTATGAACATATTCTATCATCACCATTTTTCTTATTTTATTGTCTTTGTTTTTTTATGCAGTTCTTTTGTTATGCATCTAATAAAATTTACCTATACCTACTGCTTGTATTTGTGTCTATGTATGCAAAATTTAAATGCATAGATTTATTAGATAGATTATTGGCCTTGTCAAACCTGTATGTACTAGGGACCTGTTTTTGGCCAAATAAATGTATCTTTATCTTTATCATGGGTATTCCCTGGAAGTACTGGTCCTAATTTGAAAATACTACTTTCACTAGCAGAAGGTACATTATCGCTAAGACTTATGCTATGTTTTAACCATATACTATGTAAGCAAAGCCACAGGCAGACACTAGTCCCACAATTATACACACTTTTAATATAAGTCCGAAAGTTTGGATTGATGCTTGTTACTTCATCATGCCAAAACTACTGAACGGCTAATATAAATTTACTATTTTTAGTACTTACCTACTTAATTTATATACCTATTATTTTTGTAAGTGATTTTAATTACCATGTTAATTAAATAAAGAAAAATTAAAATAAACAGTTGTAAAGTGTAGCTTACATTTTCATCAAATACATTCAGGACATAGTCTCTCCCGAACGGTCCTGGAGACCCGCACACAAGGCAGCTTTTCATCCTGAAATATAGGAAGATTGAAACCTGGCACTGGTCTGATGACTCATATTATGGCATTGAGCTAATTTATAGAAATAATAGGAACGGTAGTGTAGAGAGTTTCATCATCAACATCATCATCAGCCTATATTAGTCCACAGCTGGACATAGGTCTCCCCTAATGAGCGCCATAGCGCCCTGTCTTCAGCTTGCCGCATCCAACATCTGCCTGCAGTCTTTCGCAGATCGTCATCCCAGAGAGAGTTTACACCTACTCTACTGAAATACATAGAGGCTGTCAAGCACCTGTATGGCATGATTCTACAAACTTCTTCAGTGATAATTTTGGGGACTCGTAATATAAATAAATCTCGTAATATAATAATAAATAAATAAAAATGTAAATTAAATATGTGTAGTGTAGTTATTAATAATAAGTACCTACGTTCATTTTATGTTAGGCTTAATACGTGGCCAGTCTTTCATTGCAACACCCTAAATGGGTACATACAGTGACCTTAATTTAAACTCACATAATTTACGAAAGTGCTTAGACATTATTACAAATATTCAAGACGACATGCCAAATTATGTAAGTTTTACAGGCATTTATTTTTGACAAGGCAAGTGTTTTGTAAACTTTTCTTATCAACATTGTTTACGTTCTTATCAATTTCCTTCATTTATTCAAATATGCTACCACCTTAGAAAATCAAACAAAACTTTTTAGCCACTGAATTAACAATAGCACAGATCAATGCCGCCATTTTCCAGATAGGGCTAAAATTACAATTTCATTATCATCCTAATAAAAAAAACATACTTACGTGATCTTTTTCCTGAAAATATCTCAATTTCCAAATTTTCACACTTGGTTTTATCAAGTTTTCTAATTTCCAATGACAAAAATTATGTTGTCGGCAGTGAGCACAAGAGCAGCCACCATTTCGATTTCAACTTGTCATGTCATAATAAAATACCTGTCAAATTGATTGATTGAATGAATGAGTGAATGAACAAGATTTTATTCTACAGATCACAGACTATACTGCTGGTTTAGTGTTGTGCTAAAGTGCTAAAGCCATTTCGGATGGAACATTTACCGGTTTTCGTTTTTTTGGTGGAAAAATCAAATTTCCGTTTCCAATGACCTTGAACTTGGCAGTGATTTTGAATTCGGAGGGAATCGGAGGCGGGAATTACATTTGTGTAAAAAAAAAACTCCGTTATGATTGGCTTGAATTGGAATTTCGAATAAATTGGGTTAGCAGGCAGTAAAATAGGCTTCAGCATTTTGTTTGGGATCTTAAATAAAATATTAATCTAGCCTCTAGCTTATGGCGAGCTGTAGGTGAGTAGCGACGCCATGCGTGCAGTATGCTCCCTGGAATATAGGTACCTACCTGGTTCTCGTTTCATTGCGGAGTGGCATCCCAAGAGAACCGCATCTCCACCTCTTGTTTGCTTTCATTGGCCAGTCTGAGTGGAGTCGCAAGAGATGCATCTGATGTAGGTATGTAGACTCGGCGGTGGAAGTGTCAAATAGCGTACCTAATCACTAGCTCAGAGACAGTTCGAGGCCGCCTCTCGACACCCATCAGTCGTTTGCTCCGATGTTGTTCCTTTCCGGCAATTACGCTGGCGGCATTTTGAGAAACCGATCCAGCAGGCCGTGTGGTGCTGGCTTAGAATTTGCACCACCCTTACTTTTCCCGAGGGTGTCGTTAGAGACGACCAAGGGATATCCATTATATCGGGGGGCAGGCAGCAGCGCCTCCTGGATAATTGGGCTATGGGGGAGAATGCGGACGCACGGTCATACACACGGTCTTAAAACTGATAAAAACGGCAGACGGTGCCTTCATCATCATCATCATCATCAGCCTACATTAGTCCACTGCTGGACATAGGCCTCCCCTAATGACGGTGCCTTGCCGATTGCTAAATCATTTTCAGCGTACTTGCCTGTCTACTGCTGGCCCGTAGTATAGTATACTCTTTGGCTGGCCCCAGTAACGCACACTGGTACAAAGGCCAATAAGGTGTGTATCAGGGGCAGTCATCAGGTTTCATTCCTTTCATTTTCCTTTTCAATAGTCTCTACACCTAGCATAAATCATCTTCGGGTGATCATATTGTGCACCCGAGGATAATACCCGGTATGTGTAACCCTCGCCTTTAGATTAACTCTTATAAAGGGCTTCTGGGCTGTTGGCTTCACCCCACGCATGCCTCCCAAACAACGCAAAGGACTGGGTCGCTTTAGGGCCCGAAATCATGAAAATGTTCACACTCTATGCTCATAAAACGCACTTTATACATTTAGGTATACGTACCTCAACAGCCTGTATTGGTTCACTACTGGACGCAGGCCTCCCCCTGTTAAATAAGCGCCTATGCCCTATACGTACCTACTTAACCATAACTGAAAGCAAGTGATTATAGCCATGTTAGCTGAAAAAGGTGAAGTGGTGAAGGTTTTGTCCAAATTCAAACAAATCGAATGAGATCTCCTAATGAATCTCCTTGGTCTACATTTCCATAGATAGGTACATATTTTGAGGTTCCAAATTCAAAACTCCTAACTCCCAAGGGAATAATGAGATTAAATTTGGATTATAGTTCGACCGAAACCGCTATACCGCTCCCTAAGAAAGTGCGGCGAAGTGGGGGCCGAGGAAAAAAGAGCAAGAATACACATGAGATCGATATTGTCGGATATATCTTACGATATCGTACCAATATAAACAATATTTTTGTTTTATATATTATATCGATATGTTTATATTTTTTTATAACTAAATTATCTACAGATATTCTGACAGAGCTTCTGCTTCAACTTCATCTTCCGTTTCGCCATCGGAATTTGAATCAGAGTCGTTCTGCAAATTTATATTTATTGGATCGATATTAATATCAAATCTACTATCGCGATCCCAGTAATTGTTTTCATTTTTTTGGACATGATCATCACATTTCTGCCATTTTTCCGCCGTGAACTCTGAAAACAATGTATTCAATAAGTTTATCTTTTCATCTAGAGAAGAGTTAATATGGTTATGGGCTATATTGTTTTTAATATCAGCCCAGACTAACTCTATGGGATTCAAATCCGGATGGTACGGCGGTAATCGTAGAACAGTATGTCCATTGGCTTTCAGGAGTTCATCAATTCTGTACACGGGCTCTTTTTGTGTATTATCGATAAGAAGTTGCAGTTGAGATTTTGTCATAGCTTCCGAAAATTCAACATTGTGGCGCCGTAACCAGTTCTGCATTTCAGTTTTGAGGCTTGCTATGGTTGGCTTCTTGTCAACCTGAACGCTGTGGTAAGACGCGTTGTCCAAGACAACTACAGAATTCGGAAGCAATTTATCTTTTAACTTTTCATCTACCCACTTATAAAAAGTAGGCCCGTTCATGTCTCCATGATAGTCGCCGGTCTTAGCATCTGATTTGAATATCGTCAATGCACCATCAACCAAGCCATTTCGACATCCAGCGTGAAGAATTACCAAACGCCGTCCTTTTCCAATATCAGCATGAATTCCAGGTTCGGACGATGATTGCCAACTTTTGCTTACATATGGTGACTGGCGTTAATATATGTTTCATCAAGGAAATATATGTTGCGGTTTTGCGTTCTGTAATTTCTGATTTGTGTTAAGTATTTTTTGCGCCACACTACAATATTAGGCTGCTCTATAAGGAGATGTCTCTTCGATTTGTATTTTTTGAAACAGTAACCTATTGTGTGTAAGAGGCTCCTTAGAAATTCTCGTCCACAATTTAATATGCCATCTTGTTTCAAACTTGAAAGTAACTTTCAGACACTTGGCACTCTTTTTTCAAATTCATAAAACTGATGAATTTTTCTTCTGATAACTCCTAAATCAAAATCATCAACAACATGTTTTTTCTTTATAGTTTTTGATTGTTTTGGCGAATTAAATTTCAATCGGCCCAAATTTTCAGTTGATGAATTGCCCTCTTTTATCACATTTCTTGCGGTTTTTTCGCAGTACCCCGTAGCGTCTGACACGATTTTGGCAATATTTGCATCACTTTTATATTCAAAGCTCTCTCTGTCTGCTTTTCTTTTCTTAAAATATTTACCACTGCTTGCATGGCCACTTTAAAAATTATGGCCTTGACATCACGAGATAGCGCTCGACCCATCTTTGGATATTTATCTCATGTGTATCTGACATAGACCGTCCGGTACAAAGGCGACCTACTGCCGTGAGCGTTGACGGCAGACCGATGGATCGGAGCGGCCGATACTTCCCCCCCGTCTCGCCGCGCGCATACCTCAGGAGCGGTACAGCGGTTTCGGTCGAACTATATCAAAATATGCGAGTGAATTTTTTTTACCAAGGAGATCGGTACAATGAGATCTTTGAAAATCAAACTAACCTCTTTAGAGTATTATAATATCTGTGCCTCTGTTCAGAAGGTGGAATTAAAAACTAACGCCGCGATCACGTTATTAGGGGGTTTGAAGATTTTTGTATGAAGGCCCATAGATTCTATGCACATAATATAACTTTTATAAGCTGACGACCTCCGTGGCGCAGCGGGCGAAGGTCCGCCTGCGACGCAGGAGGTTGCGGGTTCGATTCCCGCCTCGGGACAAATGTTTGTACGATCTGCAGATATTTGTTCAGGGTGTTCTGAAGGTTTTCTATGTTTAATAAAAATATCTATCTATGTAGTGTATTGTATTAAGTCTATCAGTTATCTACACTTGCGAGCTTTTAAATGGAATCGCTTCATCGTGAGTTGATCAAAACTATTTTTTTTACAATTTATATACAATGAACTTTATATTGTGGTAGGTATATCATTTGAAAGGTAATTTTGTTACCTTTCAAGTGATATCAAGAATATTTAAAATTAATTAAATTGGCTACCTAAATTTTGGGAATTATTGCAATAGGTCGAAGTTGTGGGCGTCTAAATGAATAGGCAGTAATATGAAAAAAATAAAATTTTCTTCCTCGTATCCGCAGTTTTAGCTCGTCCCACATAGGTATGCCAGATTGGGTTCAAGTCAGGAATAAGGGCTGGCCAGTCTAGTGTGGGAATGCCGACATGGAAGACGTCTGTCGGTACTGTCTAGTCACTGCAGCGGTGTGGCAGCGGACATTATCGTGCATTAAATCAAAATTTATCTTCGCCAA
The DNA here is from genome assembly GCA_963564075.1 of Eupithecia subfuscata. Taxonomy (NCBI): domain Eukaryota; kingdom Metazoa; phylum Arthropoda; class Insecta; order Lepidoptera; family Geometridae; genus Eupithecia; species Eupithecia subfuscata. The sequence continues at coordinate 1,430,348 of OY751123.1, forward strand.
TAAATCCGGCGTAGATAAGGGAAAACATAACTTAACTCATAGTTTACTGCAAAGAAATTGTAAAAATTAGTCTTGAACAACCCGCCATGAAGCGATTCCAGTTTAAAGCTCGCAAGTGTAGTAGGTACCCATAACACAAGCTCTGCTTAGCTTGGGACCAGATGATGTTGTGTGAATGGTCCAGCAATATTTATTTATATTTATTTATTTATTGTGATTTTTGCATGGAGGGTGGTCCTAACATCGGTCACCATATTAAACCTCTATTCCTCTATTAAAACATATAACTTTTATTGTGCGCGGCGATTTTGAAAATAAAACATAATGGTGACCGATGTTATGGCCAAAATCTGAAAACCCATTTTACTATGTACTCGCGGAAGGTCTGAAGAGTAGAGTAGGGATTCAACTCGTGTGTATGGATGCATGTCGACACTGCTTTACGCCCTCGGTGCATAAACTTCTATTAGAAATTAAGTTCTCAAATGAAAAACATAAATCCAAAAACTGTTATTTATTTCTATATGTAACATCATTTCGCGTCTCAAGTGCTATGTAAATAATTTATTTTTTCTAGGTACAATTTTTAAATTAAATAAAAAAAATGAAAATCCTACAAACGTAGATCCTATGTAGGTACTATATACATAATATTCTCTAAATAGGTAATGTTTAATTTGTGATTGTGGTGATTTTGTGATTGTGAATGAATTTGAGCAATTTAAATTTGATTATAATGATTTGTGCTTGGAAAATATGAGCTGTGAATTAGCACTGCAAGGCACCCAAATAGGTAATTTATTAATTTGACGATACTTGTATAATCAAGGTAGAGCTTTCTTATGGTAAGCTCGCTGGTAGAATGAATCTTAAAGTAATCAAGCGTGAAGGTTGTATATTAAGAATCGAACTTCGCTTCAGGTAAGCTCGCTATAAAATTACTAGGTAAGGTAAGGTATGACTAGGAAGCGTAACTAGCACTCATGTTTGAAAATCGACTTCGAAAACTTACGTAAATAGGTAGGCACTACACTTTGTCCAAAAACTGGAGAGGCGCAAAATAATCAACTTTAGAATACCCGTATTTGGAACGAAAGGCGTTTGAACAAAACGTTAAGGTTAAAAATACACCAGAACGAAGAATTGGACGAAACATTACATAGCCTGTGGTACAGTCTGGTACAAAAGTGCTTGGCAAACTTGATTTTTTCAACAATCCTGGTTACATAGCTGAAGTGTCGGGTGTGTAAATGAAAGAATATTGTTGTGTTTGACATGTATTTAATGTTCATCATGTAACTACAAGACTAATATCCAATGAAATAATTATAAACAAAAATATTTTATGTTACAATAGTCTTATTGTATATTGTAGTTAATGCCAGAGAGTGATGTTTCCTGTGTTTTATAAAGCATGGCATAGTGACTTTTGTATAATCTTGTGTAAATGTGAATTTGACAGTTTACAGTGTTGGAATTGACGTGTGCCACTCGGATTCTAGTTATTTGATAATACAAAATGAAACTTTTCTAAACATTTTAACATAAAAAACAAGCTATCACGACATCAAGGACCTAATACTAAACACTTATTTTTTTTCTTTTCGAAAATATTTCTAGAGAAAAAGATATGCATCTATTAACCTGATAACATTGATTTAAAGTGTTAAGTATTATTAATCAGCTATATCAATAACTATCTTGGCTACATCACTGCTTATTTAAAAAAAAAGGAAAAGGCGTTTTCGAGAAAACACTAAAATACAGACACTTTTTCTAAAAGTCTAAAAAGACTAAAGACAGAATTCAAAGAAGGATACATAAATATTATACAGCTTGTCCGATGTCTCTTAGCCACCACTGCTACACAATTTTTGAGAAGCGAAGAAATTTTCCGCAAGCAGCATAAAAAAGGCAGTTCTGACACATCGGACCAACTGTAGGTATCATAGACAAACTACACATAGACCACACCATACAAATATTTATCTTAAAGTAGAACAGAGTTCAGAGAAACAGCGAATCCTATACCATCCTCAATCTAATCCTTGTGCAGGCTTAAATTGAAGGTCGAATCGCTATTTATTTTTAATAAATATTATAGAAAATCCATACTGTCATATTTCCCACTAATCGAATATAATTGACATTGCAATGACACTTACTACTAGCCTAAAGTGCTAATCTTAATAATACACATAGATTTTTTTGGTTCTTAAAGATTTTATATGGTCAAAGGAATTCTGTCACTATTCATGCACAAACAAAAGAAACATGCACAGCACACTCTAAGCGTGGTCCTACGTAAAACAAAATGAAACTCAAATTTCTATCTTATACCACAGTTTCTTTATTTCTTGTACATTTTCACAACTGCCGTGTTTACAAAACAACCGAATGTTTTATGGGATAATCCATGCAAGACTAAGCGACCGCGCTTTTTGCCAAGCTTAGCAAGTACATAAAATGGTGCCTAACAAAATCTGTCTAATGCATTTTTCATAAAGATTGCATGGAATATCCAATTAATATTTTCAAAGTACTTACACATTACAAAAACAGGGAATAAGAAAAACTATGTTTTACTCACAAACTAAATACCATAAGTACTACAAATCAACGATACGGAAAAAATCAGTACCATTCTCAAATATCATGAATATATTAATTTTCACATAACTTCAGTTCATATTTTGAAAATGGCACCGTAAACGAAATTATTTTACTAATAAATTCTAACGTTACACAAATTAAATGGGAATCATTATCTTACCAATACCTAAGAGTCACAAGTATAAACAGAAAAAAATGCATAGAAGCATTCGAACGGAGAATATTTATTAATAATCCTCCACAGAAAACGAAAACATAAAAGAAAAATAAGGAAAGAAAATAATATGGAAATGTAATTTTTGTGTTAATAACAATGAAAACGCATGTTATGTGTCTAAATTAAATTAAATTTCTAGAGAAAACTATATGTTAATGTCTTTATAAGAGTGATCTAAATCACATTAAAAAGGAATTATAACAATGTTGCCATTTGTAAGAGAACAAAACATCTAGTTCCTAATTCAAAATATACAAAACGGGTCATCAAAAGTTTGAACAGTGCAGTGTTTTCATGTCTAATAAGTTAAGTTAATGTTTTTTTTTAAATGGCAACATATCCCTCCCCCCAAACGCACTCGTGTTGTTGTGCCTGTGTGTGTCTGTGTGTTGGCTTCCGTCTTGATATGTGTGTGTGTTTGTGCCCCTCCGGTTCGCCGTTAGCTAGAAGCAAATAGTTTATGTGAGTTTCTCAAGATATGTTATGGGGCTAAAGTAAGGATGGAAGGGACATTTTTGAATACCATTTTTTGTAAGAGGTAAGTTAAGTAATATTTTTTGCGCAATCTTCTAAGGAACGGTTTCTATACTTTCTTTTAAATATATTAATTGAAAAGGAAGGTATTCAAAAATAGCCAATTGGTAGTGAATATTGTTAAGTTAACGTTTTGTATAATGTAAGATGAATAATGAGTACAAAAAAAAAAGGAAATAAGAAACAAAATCAACATAAATTTGAGCAAAACAGGCCAATGAGTTTATATTAATATTACGTAAAACAAAAAAGACATGTTCTCGCTACGTTAATAATTTAGATAGTATTATTATTATTTGTCACTGTGATATGTAATTTCGAAGCATAATTTTATTCATAATTGATAAATATATCCACAGTACCTATGTACGCCAAGGCGTACACTAAATAAAACTATTTAAATTGACATTATTACATACGTTCGTCAATACAAGCGAGATGTACAGTCGCGCACGAATTAGTCTAAAACTATTATCTATTAAGTACAAATCTAGTTTCATTCAAGCTTAAAAAAGCACTGTTGCAATGATTTCACAAAAATATAACTTGACTTTTGGGCACGACTGTACATTGTTTTACAATTGTTGATCTAGATATAATTATATATTCATAAAATTTAAAATTGACAATGTACAATTTAGCATACATCAGAAGAGATATGTGATTCTTCTCCATCATTATTTTATCTAACTTTTATATTCATTCGATATTGTTTTCTTACAATGAACGTAATGTCATTTAATTAGGTACGATATTATTATTGAATATTACACTTCGATTGTACTTTTAAACAACTATTGGCGCGAAATAATGTTAATAACAGCACTTTACTAAATATGTACAATATTTTTTTAGTAAATATTTATTTCATTTTAATAGCTATCATACTTTTCATAAACTTTGGCTTACTTATTTGGCTTACATAAGGAACGGAAAGCCCACATTTTTTATTTTTGCTTTTTTAAGACAAATTATTTATTTAATATCAGATAATATTAAAAAGTGAAACATATGGGAAAAGTGTAGAAGATAGAAGAATAAATATATTTTTCGTCAAAATAATTAATATTATACAACTATGTAAAAGCAGAAATCTCTATAATTTTACTAGACTCAGTACAGAGGAGAAAGGTGTTTTTGTATATTTAAAAAGTCGATGTAAAGTCATAGAGATTATCACGTCAAAGTCTATGGTCCCTACAATTAAAAGGTTTAAATCTTTTAGAGAATATATTTAAAATTCTGCATAGAAAATTTAAAACGTTCAAGGAAAGAGGTTTCAGTCTAAAATCACCTTTAGATTACAATGCAATAGAATTATGCGTATAATTTTTGACTAGAAAAAAAGTCATTGCGCTTAAAAATCTTTGTTTTTCTACTTAGGAGACTAAATCAACAAAATTTAAACCTAGGTATTTATTATTATAAATTTAGGCCGCTACCAGAAAAATAACGAAATATTTCTATAAGGGCACCCAAACAATGCCAGACTTATGGGGAATGAAAGATAAAATTTCATAAGTACAAGTAGAACAACAGACAACTAAACTACATCTTTGTGGTAAAACGTAACTCTATAAAAACTTAATGGCAGGATTCAATAGTACACCGGAAAAATATCACTAATATTACAACATATATAATTTACACACTACATTTTGTGCACATATATTCAGCAATATACAATACAATTTACTACAATAATTAATTTATAGAGACAACTAAATTTTTCTAAATATTTTTTTATCTACATAAGTTAACAACGTAATATTTTTAGCTTGGTAACATTTTTATCTTTAGCTCACCTTAAAAGAAAAATGGGCGATATCATAACGATTGAATGTTTTTTATTTTACTAACAAATCGATGTTTATTTAACAATTACAAATAACCATGCCAAAAGGAAATAAATTTGAAAGCATAGATTCTGTATAACGTGTTAAATCTAGGTATCTAATAATTATGTTAATCATTATTATTTTTTATGAACTATTGGGTAAACAAACCCCAATTGCACCAGATTTCCAAAATCAAGGATTTTATAAACTTTGTATGACGTCCTATTAGTAAAATAAAAAGATTCACCATGGTTTTGCCAAATCGATTTAACATTGGTCCAACGTCCGTAATTTCCTATACAATTTACATGTCTTTTTTCAAACCACTTGTGTACACGATTGTACACATGCTTAAATACGTTACGGCCGTTCAAGTGAAACTACGCTTTAATAACTTTGCTTTAGGTTGCCAATTCTTGATTGATTTAGTTGAAATTGTTCACTCAATCTAAATCAAAAACAAGAATTTACAACCTTGGCATGGGACAAAGATAATTTGAGATTTTATTTGTAAAATGATACCTAATAAATAATTCATGTTTCATGTTCTTTTTTTTTGCTTTATTCAAACATTTTTATGTAGGTATGTATTAGTGAATTTATCTTCGATCAGAGACATTTCTATTTTGGAACTTCACCACAGATATAATTTGAAGATAGAATCATGCCTAGACTCTCAGTTCGAACTTCGAAGATGAACGAACACAGTCAAAATTGTCATTCGATCTTCTAAAATATCCAAACTCCAGAGAGCGTCATTTCATTACACCTTTATACTCCATTCAAACTGCTCAGTTCAAATACGGAACCTCCTTCCTTCATTTCAAGCGTTCCTCGTTGAACGAACCTGATTTGCGAATATAACCTCAAAAATACCCACGATTTCCAGTCGTACTATACAATTCTAATCTAAAGCCGTTATAAAGATATCTTACTAGTACTCATGTTCTATGCCGTTGTTTTGGCGTGGCTCCTTCGGCTGTTGGCCTTTCCCTTGGCCTATTTGTCGGGACGAGGAGAAGCAGAGTTTCATTACGAACGGGAACTTTGCACCTGGAAGCAATCAATGGGTTGAAATGGTCTGGTCGTTGAAAAAGGTCTGGTCGTAACAAAGGTCTGGTCTTTAAAAAAGTTTCAAAAAGTTTTGGGGGCTACAAAAGGACTTTGGACGGTTTTAGATATAGGTAACTGTTGACAAAGGCATTACTAAGTTCTGGTCTGGTTGTTTAGTTACGGTCGTTACTAAAACTCTGGTCGTTTCGATAGGTCTTTAATAAATGCCTAACAAAACATTTTACCTGTACCATATAGTTAGGGCTCTAGTTCTTACTTACAAAGGTCTGGTCCTAACAAGATTGGATTAAAGCCTGGTTGGTACCAAAAATCTGGTCGTTACACTTATCTGGTTATTACAAAGCTCTGGTCGTTACAACTGTCTGGTTACCTGGATGCTGTATGGTCGCGTGGTTGCACGCCATTATTGCCATAACCGACTGCGATATGTTCTGGAACTCCATTAGGCCGGACGATGATCTGTAGACAACACTGTACCATTATTATGTTATGAAAATAACTAAAATAAAGCTGGACAATTCACACCGCATCACCTAGTTCCAAGCTAACCCTTGTGTTATTGGTACTAGATAAAAAATATACAATACATAGATAGATACTTAATATTAGGATAAAAAAACTTTATAAAAGTATTTTTTTCTATAAATTTTTTTTGGAACGAAGTTCCTTATCGCACGTTGCGAAAGGAAAAAATTAAGACCAAAAAATGTAACGACACTTTTTGCTTTCGACACTTTTTGCTATAGTTGTAATCCGGGCGGCGTGCGCGTGTTTCTCTGTCTGTCTCTCTCTCTCTTATAGAAAGCAAGTCAGTTATGTTTCGTCTTTCTATTTCGCATTGAACAGTGTGGTGTCGCGACAGTTACAATTCCTTCACTAATTAATCGAAAGGAACTTCGTTCCATCCGGGTATCCCTTGACACCTCTTAAGTTTTTTTATTTATGTTCGTCGACTTCCCTTTCAATTGTGGAGCGATTTTAATTTAATTTTGCAATTGTATAGATAGAGAATAGACTCGTGATTTATAAATGTACTAGTGATTTCATTTTCACTTCACCGCCATATTGTTCTGGTTTTGTCTCACTTGGGAGAACCAGAACAACATGGCGCTCGCGAAAGTTCTCCGAAAAACTGCGGGTACGCATTAGAGATTATTTTCTGTTCTTCCATCATCAATGTTTCAGCCTATTCTCCAATCCGGGAAAATTAATAAAGCGAGTGGTTTCTAATAGGGTCTAACTTCTTATTTTGTAAGGCTAAAGAAATAAAGTTAAGTATTGCAATCAGAAATCTAAATGATCCCGAGTTACAATAAAATTTTATTCCAGAGGTACCTACGTGTCTTAGTACCTACGTGTCCCGAAAAAGTAAAAATTAGTGTAAATATTAAGGAATTCAAATTCCTTTTTCAGTTTTTTGGTACAAACATCAATTTTTTTTTTCTTCAAATTATTATAACCGTGTAATTAGAGCAACATTGGTAAAAGGTCTAAAACCTTACCGTTCACTCTTCAGCGGGAACTTCGAGATGGTATGAGGCGGCGTTACGTTGTAGTCTTTGAACACTTGCAGCAGCTGGTCGTCCGAAACGTCGGGGGGCGTATTGAAGAAATGCAGCACCTGGAAATAAATAAACAAATACTTAAATAAATGAAAATAATGGACTTACAAATTAAACAACATTATGTGTTATGCTAGTCTGGGTCGGGCCCCAAGGAACGTTGCGGCTTGATATTTTACTTTCGGCCGCTTGGTTTTGAAAACAAAATGACATGCGATATGTACCATAAGAAAGATCTGTAAGCATTCTAAAGACCTGGAAGAAATGAACTGTACCCTATCATAGATAGGTGTCTTAATAATGACCTGCACTGTATAAATAAACTTTACGGCTGTATACCTCAACATAGAAAGAAGATGTATCCTTAGAAAGTAATGACATGTACCATATAAATGAACTGTACCCTATGAGTAAATGAAATGTACCCTACCTTAGAAGGCGGCTGTATCCTGTTCTTGTGGATGGAAGCAGGCGTTAGAAAGCGGTTGTTCTTGTTCCCCACATAGTCCTTGAATGAAGGGCTCTTGTCTGGTAGAGGGTAGGGGTTCATCACTTCCGATAGGTACGCTTGTTTTGAGAAGCTGGAAAGAAAATATTATAATTGTTGGTTATTTTGTCTTTGTTTTTTAAAAGTTTGTTAGTCTTTTTTTTTAAACTACGATAAATAAAAATGCTGGACAATCCACACCTCATCCATCTAGCTGCAAGCAATTAGCTTGAGGCTAGATAGCTTGTCTTATGGGTATTATATGACTGAAAATACATTCCTTTTGTTTTTAAATTGAACATTAATCTAATTCCTAAGATTTATTTTACAATATCTCGAGGTTTGCAAATAGGAAGCAGGTAAGTTCTTTCTGAAACCATGCAATCCAATGAACTAATTTTGAGATTGCATCTACATAGATTATTTGCAACAATCTGCAACTAGCTCAATTGTTTCAATTACAAATACTAGTTCTAATTTGTTTTAATTATTTTATTATAATTGTTTTCTTTGAGAAAACATTTATTGACATTGTCATATCTCATACAATGTCGATTATTTTAAATACTTTCTAAGCATGAGTGTCTTCACTTTAACCAACTCTTCACTCTCTCTTCACTCGTCATGAGTAAACATCACAATCTGGTGGGTTATTCTTAAAAAAGTCGGAACAAGTCGTTAATATAAACAAAAAATAGAACTGCATCAAGCATCGATCCCTGTGGTACCCCCAATGTAACTACAGAAGAGACCCTGGACTCCTATAGTAACTACACTTGCGAGCTTTAAAATGGAATCGCTTTCATCGCGAGTTGATCAAAACAATTTTTTTACAACTTATGTATAATTAACTATAGATTGTGGTATATCATTTGAAAGGTAATTTTGTTACCTATCAAGTGATATCAAGAAGATTTAAAATTAATTAAATTGGCTACCTAAATTTTGGGAATTATTGCAATAGGTCGAAGTTGCATCTATCGGCTTCTATCGGCGCCGGAGCTGGATGAGCTGGATTTCTCCCTCGTATCCGCTGTTTTAACTCGTCCCACATATGCCAGATTGGGTTCAAGTCAGGAATAAGGGCTGGCCAGTATAGTGTGGGAATGCCCACATGGAAGACGTCTGTCGGTACTGTCTAGTCACTGCTGCGGTGTGGCAGCGGACATTATCGTGCATTAAATCAAAATTTATCGTCGTCAATAAATCCTGCGTAAGGGAAAACATAACATAACTCATAGTTCACTGCAAAGAAATTTTAAAAATTAGTCTTGAACAACCCTTGAAGCGATTCCAGTTTAAAGCTCGCAAGTGTACTTCATTGCTGTATTCATTTACTTAATACAGAGGCATACACTTTTTCATTTTTCCTTTCCCTTAGAGACCACAGCGATCAAAATAGAAGGAGTCTACTCACGCCAAAGTCAAGGTGTAGTCCCCGACAGTAACATTGTTCAAATTGGTGACGCATCGCTCCACAGACACTCCGTCACCCATCTGCACCATCGCAGTACCTTCTTTGGTCTTCAGGAACTTTATCTGGAACACGGAAATTATTCATCAGAAAAAGGAAAACATAGTAAAGCGCAAACTATCACGATTATTAACACTAAAATCATTAAGAAATCAAATAATATCGCAAAAATTCATAATAATAATAATATCAAAAATCCTTAGAATTAAGCTACGCGACACCTCTCGTCAAACGAACTAAATGTAACTTTAGTCTTTGAACAGGATTGGATAAACTTCAATGTTTCCCCTGTAGGTGGAGCTAACGGCGCTAGAGACCGTAGAAAGTCGCAGAGATTTTCGACTCCCACGTCATTTGACCTCGTGGTGTAGTTGGTTAGCACATTCCTGTACTGAAGGAAGGATGCGGGTTCAAGTCCCGTTGAAGTTTTGCAAATTTATTTGATTTCTTAGAAATTACCCTTAGTGTGGGGTTACGCACTATAATAACAAAAAACTAAAATCATTTTTAACGGGATATATAACATACTAGCTTCTGCCCGCGGCTTCGCACGCGTTGTTTCTATAGAAACGTTCTGAGGTTGTTTCTATCCCATGGGAACTGATTTTTGGGATAAAAAGTCGCCTATGCTTGATTCCAGGGTTAGACTTACCTGTATGCAAAATTTCAGCCTGATCCGTTTAGTACTTTTGGCGTGAAGAGGTAATAAACATCCATCCATCCATCCAACCATCCATCCAAACTTTCGCATTTATATGAGTGTGATGTGATGTGATTAGTGTGATTGGCACAGGACACATTATGTACAGTTGCAAACACCATGATCGAATTCAGTTATACCGTGATCAAGGCGCATGCCGAAATATTGGAAAACTCAAATAATCAGCACTTTCGTCAGGCTTGGTGCAGTGGTGGTGCTGAGTTGGAAGGCTCGATTCTTAAACCGCTACGTTCCTGCTGGGCTCTTCAAAACTCTTCATGTCATACTCTTCTTGGGTCTCATATTAACACTTACCTACTCTAACAAAATTTTCGTATAAGCAGCTGAGGTTGAACAACCGATCCGCGTTCACGGTCTAGCCTGTAGACCATCATCACAGCTCCACGTTGTGGCATCGCCATGGAACTGCTGGGTGCTTCCGAACTCTTGTATCACACTCCTCTCGAGTTCCATAGTCTCATATGAACACTTACTCTAACAACATTCCCATATAAGCAGCAGAGATTGAACAGCCGGTCTGCGTTCACGGTCTGAGGGTCCAGCCCGTAGACCATCATCACAGCTCCTTGTTGCGGCGGACCGCCCTGGAAGAAGGGAAGAGAGGCTATAGTAATAAGGTTGTATAAGACTTAGGGTTACGCTTGGTCAGTTACTAAATTTTGTGTTATATTTTGTTATATAGGGAAGTGGAGGTATATGTACAAATTTTGTGGGTTCAATAAAAAAATGCGACATAATGTTTAGTAGAGCCGTATCTCATTACCCAGTGAAATCGACCAGTTGCTTGCGAATGAAGGCACTACATGGTACTTTATACCACCACATGCGCCTAACTTTGGATGATTGCAATTATTTTGCTATTGCAAATCAAAGTCATTATATGCCTGTATAATAGCCATAAGAATTATGGAATGTAAGTTTTTATTTGTCTCTATTAGAATACAAAAAGCTACACTCCCTGATGCGTTAAGTTTACCAACATCGATAAATCATTATAGTGTGCGGCAGTCATCTGCAGGTCTACTTTGAAAAACGAATTACGAAGTTGACGGATCGCATAAAACGAAGGACGGCCGATCCGTTCTTTCGATGACCCTACTATGAAAATGCCTTAACATTTATTTCTTAGATATCCGAAACGAAAGATGTCAGTTAGTGCCGCGTCCAAAGCAACTTGGTGGTAGGGTTGTTCGTTTCGGTTATGGGTTCAATTTCAGCCCTTCTAAAACGTATTTCATTTTAACCTTTCCAATTCCGGTACTGCTGTACATAAGCCCCCACTGTTAAGCCCGGCGTTACGTAATGTACCGTGTTACACAGCAAGTTTTCGTGTTGTCAGTACGGGGAAAGAGCTCGCAACGAGCAAAGAGACGGATTTTAGCTCACGGTGTAACGTATCATGCTCGCTGCGAATGGTACACTATAGTAACACCGGCCAGTACCTTTAGGATCGAGTCATACTGACACATAATCGAAGCGTCAACTTCAAATGTACAAAGCATTTTGCATTTTTGCACATTTATCCAACGATTGATAGAAATATGTGCCAAACGCTGTGACCATTATCTGGTCAATATGCTATGTACATTTTAGATTGAAGTTTCGATGCGCTTTCTGTGTGCCTTAACCCTTTCTGACAGACAGTATATTCAAGTGGCCTCCTCGGAAAACGAAATATGAAGATTCTGATTAGTTTTCATGCAAAACCAACCTTAATATCGCCTGCATAGGATTGGCGTTTGCTTAAAAACGAATCAGAATCTTCGATTTTCGTTTTCCGAGTAGGGCCCCAAGCACCACGAAGGTAACAATAAAAAGCGTATAAACAAAAAAAGCTTAAAAATGAAACATCTACCCACATAGTCGTCAGTGAACCCTGAAATCACCTGGTTCTGGGGCATGGGGTGGTGCATGGGAGGGGGGGCGAAGCCCTCGCTCGCGTAGCCCTCGGGACCGTAGCCGCGCCCGTCACGCTGGGGATAAACAAACATGGCGGTCAACATGGGGATCTCCTTTTTATTTTTACAGTTTTGGGAAACTTACAGCTAAATATAATAAGTACTACGTACAGATTGAAATAGACTTGACATATCATTTATTTGCCACCACACACATCATCATATCATCCATCATCAGCCTATGTTAATCCACAGCTGAACGGATCAAACATAAAATGTAGAACCTGTCTTTAGGGAAATGTTGTCTGGGCTAGGTATACCTACGTAAACGAATTAGACGGACCGTACGTCATAGTGAGCGAATATTATTTAAATTTAGAATTATTTATTGAGCAACTAACACGATTTAAATTAACCAATTACATTACATTGGTAACTTAAGATTAATAATTATATAAATAAATTGAAAATTATTGAAGTATACGAAACCCTTAAGAGCTCACACCTTTTCTTTCTATCTATATAATAATAATAAATAATGCTGGACAATTCACACAGCATTATCTAGCCCCAAGCTAAGCAGAGCTTGTGTTATGGGTACTAAATAACTGATATACATAATCTATGACTATAATCTTCCTTCCTATGACAAATCTTTCACTGTACAAACTACCCATCTGTGGAATGCTCTCCCTCTGAACATCAGACGTGAAAAATCATTCCTTATCTACAAAAAGTGCTTCATCAGCATTATTTATCCTTGTAAAAAGTTAGACAACCTTATTTTAAGTTTAAGTATTTTAAAGTGTTTGTAGGTTATTTAGGTATTATAGTATGAAATGTAGTGTAAGTATTTGGTTTCTTTAAATATCCAAATAGTTTTATTCAGTGCCACCGTCTATTTTGTTCTTTTCATGTTCAATCCTCCCTAGGTTGCCTGAAAGAGATCGTTCTCATCGTTAAGGCCGCCCTTTATACTTTCTCTATTCTAAGCTTTTTCTCTAAATTGTTTCCTGTCTTCGTGTGGTATATTAAAGTGTTTTCTATCTATCTATCTGTTATTATAAGTCACAGAGCTGTGATGTTCTGTTATGTGTTGTTGTTGTTATGTGTTGTAGGTACTCATCATTAATACTTTGGTAGGTATTATGGCTGAATTAGGGCACGTTTATAACTTATGCCGTAGGTAGGTATTCGCTACCTAGAGTGATAGCGAAAACCGACTGGTTGAGCGGTGATGACAATAGTATATTGTCATCTATCTATCTATATCTATATATATAAAAATGAAACCCGTTTTCCTTGGTCACGGCATCACGCGTGAATGGCTGGACCGATTTCGCTAAATCTTTTTTTGTTGTGTTTGTTATTGTCAGGAGAAGGTTCTTATGAAAGAAAAAATTAATAAAGTTGGAAACATTAATTTCCACGGGGGCGAAGCCGCGGGGCGCAGCTAGTTGTCACTAAAATGCTCGGCGGGCCGCGCGAAACGAGCGAAATCCATGCGAAACATTTCGCTACCGCTCTGGGTAGCGAAACCCTTGTAGGTTTAAACACGCCAGTGTGGGGCATTAAATTATATTGACAAGCTAACTAAGTAGGTAGGTACAATACCTATCGATTTGTGCATGGTAATCATTTAATGGTTTGAAATAATCCGACTGAAATCCCTTAATTTTACACTGTTTTTAAGTTAGCGGCACGAAAAGTAATTCCTCGGGAATACAATTTTTATGGCACCAACTCGGGATCGGGATACAAGAGCGAATTAAAAGAGCGAATAATTTTTTTAAATCGGACATAATCGGACACAATTACATATATTATATGTAAATGATGACGGAGAAATCAACGGACATACATACATAAAAAAAACATACACACAACCGAACATAGAATCTCTTTTTTCGAAATCGGTTAAAAATAGTGCTGAATGATGTTCCAAAGTTACTCCGTCCAAAAAAATCAAAAATTAACAAACCAATTTCCACCGTTTAACTCCCGGAAAAATAACAGCGATAATCTATGAAACTAATTAACCCTACCGCGGCCGAGCCCAATCAAAAACACGCCATTTATATTCATTCATAACATGATCTCATTACTTAATGAAAAACTTTCACGGAGGTGAAAATATGACATTTTACGGTATGTGTTAAATTTACGAGGGCGAAATTGTTAGACTTGAAAGCTTCATCGTCATCATCAGCCTGGGATGACTCATTGCTAGGCTTCCCGAGCTCTGTGATTTTTGACGATGTCGTAAAATTATTTTACTAGTGGGTGAAGGATTTCTTTTATACCACCAAGGTGGCAAACAAGCATGCAGTATGCCTGATGGAAAGCGGTAAAAAAAAGGAAAGGATAAGAATCATCGCCAATGAAAGTGTTTACTTTTTGGTAACGTATTTTATTTTGTCACAAATTACTATTGGCGTTTTTAAATTTATTATTTACGGGGGTGAAATTGGGTTATTATTTGTTTCTAGCACCCACCCACTTCTATCGCTTTTCCTCTTTCCTATTAATAATTGGCTAAGAGATATCTTTTTAGGGTTAACCTTGTGTTTGTAATTTTTTCCTTCTTTGAAGTTTTTTTTTAAAGGAACTTAGGAAATATTTTGTGATCAAAAATTAAGTTTACCTAATAATAAACTAGCAGTTGAAAAAGGGCTTTGAAGATTTTTGTATGGAGGGCGGCCTAGCCTAACCTAGCATTATTTATTTTTTTCAAAATCGCCGTGCAGAATAAAAGTTATATATTTGGATCGAGGAAACAGAAGACAAATAAAAAATGTTCTCTCACATAATGTCCTAAAGCGTCAGGTTTGTGAGATACATCACATAATAATATAAAGAAAAAATATGGTTAATTTCATCTGAGTATGTCTCAGAAACCTGACGCTTTGGCTTTTATATTATTTGATATAAGATTTTTTGTGTCTTTTGTGTGTCTATTATTCAAATATTCAACTTCTATTGTGCGTAGTGATTTTGAAAACAAAATGGTGACCGATGTTATGGCCAAATCTTCAAACCACTATGGTGGTTGTACTTTTCCGGGCGAAAAAACACAGATCTCTCTTACCTATCCGTTCCGATAATACTGCGTATATTTTAACTCTTATTTGCACCTGTCGTTGCCTGTATAAACAGTCCAGAATTAACTCGGTAATTTGATTTCCTGCTAAAAGCACTATCAGATTTTATCAGGACACCACTGAATATCACTGCTTATTGAGGCACGACCTGAATATTCTATTACTGTTACAATTATCAGACAACCGATGTGGCGTTGCGTGCGAAGGTCCGCCTGCGACGCAGGTGGTTGCGGGTTCGATCCCGCCTTGGGACAAATAATAAATTAATAAATATTTTCTATGTATAATAAAAAATATCGATGTATTGTATTATATCAGTCATCTAGTACCCATAACACAAGCTCTACTTAGCTTGGGGTTAGATGATGCTGTGTGGATTGTCCAGCATTATTTATTTATTTAATATTCAAGACGCGATTTCTTTGACACACAACTTTTATTAACATGCATATGGTTGTAATTGGCCGGAAAAACAGAAAAAATTCTTGGCCAAATTTAATTAAATATTCCATATTATGTTCATTTATTAAAAAATGCAAAAATGCTAACGTTGTAAAATTGCAAATTCATTGCATTGATGCTAAATACCAACTCCAGGAGTTGATAACTCTGATTTAGTCACATCAATAATTATGTTTTCAATTCTTTCACTAAAAACAACAGGAACCCCGGCAACCCACGAACTGTCAAAGATGACTATTTGTTCTCCTATAGGTAAGTAACACTTGATGTCATTAAAGTTCTAGGTATATTATAATAATCACACACAAACTTTCCAAAAACAAAACAGCATAGGGGATTGCAAGGATGGTATTGCGCCGTGGGTCTGTTTGTCCCTAAAAAAAGATGATCACTTGGCTACGAAGGTGGAGAGAGCTTACCGGGTGATGCGGCGGCGGCGGCCCATGTCTGTCTTTCATCATGCCCGGTGGAGGCCCACCACTGCCAAAGTCCATATCTGGAACAGAAGAACATACACTTAGGACTATAAACATGCTATAAAGAGGCCTGATTCGGACGGATAGGTTAACGCTGTGACGTCGAATCGACTGACCCTACAGTATCAGACGCTCACAAAATCAGTGCTATATGTAAATTAATATAGCGGGTAAATTACAAACCTAGTTTACGTTGGAAGAACACCAAAGTCCATAACGAGGGAAGATCATCAGGAAGAGTGGACGCCGGGACGCGCATCTATAACCACGCTCATCCTGATGATGTCTGGTTAAAGGATCAAACGTGGGTGTTCTTCCAAAATAAACTAGGTTTGTAGTTTACCCGCTATATTCATTTACTTATAGCACTGGTCTTATTAAGTGTCTGATACGTCATAAGGTCAGTCCATTCAATATAAAGTTCCTAGTTAAATCGCCTACATTCATAATAAATTCCATAGTTTTAATAGTGCCAAGGTAGGCCAGAGGAGTGGTTCAGGTATCAAGAAGCCAAGTTTCTTACATGATATTCAAGTACCTACGGCGGCGGCAGATTTGGCCGAGGATCTCAAGAGGCGCAAATATGCAGGTCTCGACGGAGCCTACACATTTGCTCCCCTTGGAGTCGAGACCCCAGGTCCGTGGGGTACCGAGGCTCTTCGGGTTTTTTAAAAACTATCTTAGCGTCTGGTCGAAGCGACGTGTGACCCGAGAGCTAGTAAGTATCTGGCGCAGCGCTTCAGCATTGCCATACAGCGGGGCAAAGCAGCCAGCGTAGCGGGGACGCGACGACTGGTATTGATATGGATCAGTTGAGCTACCTGTAGTTTGTATTCAGTTACCTCAATTCTTTCAATTGTAAATACTAGTTCTAATTTATTTCCATTATTTGATTGTAATTTTCATTTCTTTGAGTTTAGTACCTACTACTTGGATTTCATGTAAGAAACTTGGCTTCTTGGCACCTGAAACTTTTGACGTGACGTCTTATAAATTGGTTTGCCGGGTGACACTTCAAGAAACTGCGTTACGCTCCGCTCACTTCAAGAAACTGCGTTACGGTCGTTGTCACGTAAAACTTTCGCCCGTATACCGACTTTATAGGCAACCAATTTTTTTCAGAACCTTTTCAAATTGAGACACGCGTTAGAGCGTCAGCCAAGTTCGGAACTAAACGGGCGACGCAATAGCAGTGTGTATCTTTACACGATGTTGTCGGAACGTATGAAAGAACTAAACTTTTTGGTTCCTCCAAAGTGCTCAATGTCGGACAGTGCAATGCTATATTGGCGTCACCTCTGTCGGACAAAGCAGCACAGCTGTATGATCTGGCTGAATGTTGCTTTAAATTAAGAAGTTAATTTTTGTTAATTTAGTTACTTCCTATTTACACTATTTTTGTTCATGTTGTTGTTAGGTAAATTGTTGTTTAATTAGGTATGTATATAATTTCATCATATATTATAGGTATGTTTATCTGCATAGGGCGATGTGGTCGCTAAGCGACAAAGTCCCTTTAAATTGATATAGATAAAAAAAATAAAAAAAATCTTTACACGAACCATTGAGCACGCTTTTGGTTCCTTCAGTATCTCACGACATATATATAATATTTAATTTACGACAAATTTCTCATACAATCCACGCTTTGCCTAAATGGGATGGTACCTTGCCCAAGTAAATGTAGGAACGCTTTTATTTCAGTTCGAAATGGTTTCATCAAATTTAAATGGTGCGCGGATCTCCTTCAAGATTTTGGGTGAAAACACGAGCCTGCCTGATTTTGAGTACTGTACGGCCACGTGAAGAAGCTAGTGTTAAGGCCAATAGTAGGGTGGATAGTGGCGCCACTACATATTTAATTTTATAATTACGTTATACAAAGGAATTATCAAAAAATCAAACCGCGCGTAGACGATATCTATCATAAGCTTTTTTTAAATGTATCTTTAATAGTTTTGTACTGTATTATTTAGGCAGATACTTGTTTCAAGAGTTTAGTTCCTATTGTTGGCCACCAAGCTCTCCAAACAAGGTTTTTGATTGAATAACACAAAACAAAACTATTACAGATACTTACATTAAATAAAAGCTTGTGATAGGTATAGTCTACCAGCGGTCCGATTTTTTGATAATTCATTTGTATAACTTAATGATGAAATTAAATATGTAGTGGCGCCACTATCCACCCTACTATTCGCCTTAAAAAAAATGGGAGTTATTGCGCGGATCTCCTTCAAGATTATTTTGGATGAAAACACGAGTCTTCTTGATTTTAAATACTGTAGTACGGCCATGTTAAGAAGCTAGTCTTAAAAGAACATGTGAGTTTGCAACAAACACATGGAATTTCGAATACTGCAGTATTTGTGAACTGTATCTTAGTAACTATAAAACATACAAGATACAATTTATTTTATTTAACTTAACAACAAACATCAAGGATAGCAACATGCATAGGATTAAATGAAAGTCTGTATTTGTGATAATATGTTTATTGTCATAATGTAAATAAATATTATGTTATAAATAAGTGAAACTAATGTACAATATAATTTTACATAATGTGTCATTATAGTAGATATTTGAATGTTGTTAACATAAAATGTGTATCGTCAACTATGTAGGTACTTTTATTTTATCAATAATGATATATGGGTATTCTATTTCATAATATTGTACATACCTAGTTACTTATTATTACTATTGTTATGTATGTACATATCTTACGTAGAGTTGGTACAGAAATAGTGTAGTTATACTTAAAATCAAATTTTAGTTCAGCAATTTGTAAAGGTTAGCGTCGAAAGGCCGGCATCAGAATTTTTGAGCGTAATGCTGGGAGAGAGAGAGAGAGAGAGAGAAAGAGAGAGAGAATTCATTTAACCCTAAGAACACTTCAACATATCAAATAGGTACATATTTTTAGGCAGATAAAATAACATTCAGTCTGACCCGAGCGGAGCGGATCAGTGGACGCACTTCTATGGCAAATTATACAAAGAATACTAAACTCAGTTTAATGCGGTCTCTGCGGAGCGGGCCTATCGACGCTTGCCTTTAAACGTTAATTAGTTAGAGGTTGGTGTTCCGTTGTTATGTACCAAATATGTAATTTGAAGGGATACAATACAAACATAGACTAAAACAGCTATACACCAAAATACAGGAATAATAAATGCATCAAAAATCCGTCATGCTCAATGTAACATAGTATTCTTTGTAGATTATAGACATAATATAGCAATGAACAAATAAAGACTTAATTCGGGCTTATGACATAATCATTTGAAACACATAGTGATAGGAAATAATCATTTGAAACACATAACGAATGTTCATAATCATTTGAAGTGATTGGAAATTTTAATATATCATGCGATCGGAAAACTTATTTAGAATACCAGTGATAGAAATAAAGCACTTAAAACATGTAGCAATTAGAGAAAAAATAAAAATTAAAAAAAAATTAAACTGAAAAAATCAAAAATTCATAAACTAACATTGATCTTTGAAGTCGGAGGATAAGACCAACTTCGTGGTTAATCCATCAAAATAGTAAGTGATTGAAACTATCATAATCACTTGAAACAATTCATTTGTAACACTTCGTATTGGTTGAAACAAATAATTTAAAACTTGTAGTGCTTGGAACTAATAATTTGAAATACGGAGATTTTCATAAAAATCTTTTGAAACAAGCCACAAGCCTTTATTTGTTACCAAGGTATTATATTAGTTGCACACATTGGGGTGTTCTACAAACCGTTTTGTGTTATTTCGCAAGTCGGATGAGCGGTTGTCTCTTCGGTGCTCCGTGGTGCTGGCTGGGCAGACGCATCTGTAGATTGTCAGCTTCATTATATCTTGTATCATTAATAAACACGTCTGGTCTCGTATCATTTATCTTCATTTACTACATAGTTGTACTGTGTTGTGTTAATTTGAATGTGTTTTGTTTAATGCTACTGATTCGTTTCAATAAAGTTATTTTATCACATTTCCTTATATCTTGTATCCTTACTGAATCGGTCTTGTCTCGTATCATTACTTAATCTTCACTTACTAAGCAGTTATATGGTGTTGTGTGAATTTGAATATTGTTTTGTTTAATGCCACTGATTCGCCGACATTTCATTATATCTTGTATCATTACTAAACTCGGCTTGTCTCGTATTTATACTATTAGTTATATTGTGTTGTGTTAATTTGAATATTGTTTTGTTTAATGTCACTGATTCGCCGACATTTCATTATATCTTGTATCATTACTAAACTCGGCTTGTCTCGTATTTATACTATTAGTTATCTTGTGTTGTGTCATTTTGAATATTGTTTTGTTTAATGTCACTGATTCGTTTTAATAAAGTTATTTTATTACATTTTTTATATCTTGTATCCTTACTGAATTGGTCTTGTCTTGTATGATTTTACCTTAATTTACGTCATAGTTATCTTGTGTAGTGTCATTTTTAATATTGTTTTGTTTTATCCCACTGATTTGTTTCGATTAAGTTATTTTATCTTGTGCCATTACTGACATTTTATTATATCTTGTATCATTAATTACTAAACCCGACTTTTCTCTTATCTTTACAAAACGTGTGTTGTGTCGGTTCATCCCTTAAGTTGTCCCTGAGTTGTGTTATTATTGACATTGTTTCTTGTCTTGTATTATTTCTAAGCATTTGTTCATGAATTACTCTTTAGTAATATTTTCAGCTCGTGTTGTGTCAATTAAAACTGTCTTTTCTCGTATCATTAAATAATAATAATAATAAATAATGCTGGACAATTCACACAGAATTATCTAGCCAGAAGCTAAGCAGAGCTTGTCTTATGTTATCATTACTTTACTACATTAGTTTCTAATAAGATATGATTACCTTAGTAATGTTATTTATTGTCATTCTGATATCAGTTTTATTATACACAGACACACAAAGTTAAATAATGAATTTTTTGTATTTTTTTTTGTTTTGTCTTACCTACATAAACTAGTCAGCAGTAGGTTTTGGATAGGAATTGGCACGAGACAACTACTTTCACGTGCCAATTCCTGCGAGTAGGTAAATTAGCATTTTCCTAAATAGTTGTCGTTTTTATTTTGAAGTAAATCGAATTCATTCAGTACTTCACACATCAGTTTTAAAACCATGCAGTTGTTGGAATATTTAAATACTAAAGTGCCTTTTATTGACTTCCATTATTATATTTCTGTACGATAATAAAGGATAATATTGTTACGGCATAAATGGACCAAACCACAATGTACTCTTAACTAAAAGCCTTTTTACGTTAAGTTTAATAATTGTTTCCATTTTGTACTTGTCCTCAAATAAAGTATTAGCTGTCCACCACGGAACTGCGATCCCCAACCCGCATTCCCATCAGCGTGGGGATAACGAGATTACCCACTAATGATACTCGTATGAGCTATAAGGTGCTTATCAGGGGAGAATTGTAGAACGTTGTATACCTACCTTTTCTTATACTATCTTATCTAGAAATAGAAATAGAAATAGAAACGTTTATTTGTAACTCAAACACAGACATACAATATAAAACAAAAGAACATAGACAATATGTTAGAGTTACAAAACGGTCCCTGTCTCAGCATGAGTTGGTTGTGTTTGCGTACAACCAACGCTGGTCTTCCGACAGAGCCGTTTCGTGACATCACGGAGTATAAACAAATGTACAAACAAGTTGAGAAAAAATACAATGACAATGAAAATATTATATAAACATGCAAAACAATAAAATA
Source organism: Eupithecia subfuscata (assembly GCA_963564075.1). Lineage (NCBI taxonomy): Eukaryota > Metazoa > Arthropoda > Insecta > Lepidoptera > Geometridae > Eupithecia > Eupithecia subfuscata. Next base: position 1,452,572 of record OY751123.1, read on the forward strand.
AAAAAAAGAAACTAAAAGAGTGGGTATTACTAGCTTGCACACACGTAAAGAAAACTGATAGGTACGAGTACCTATCACAACGACTATGCCAAATATTCGAATTTGTAATAATGAATAATAAAAAACTATATAATAAAAACTATAAAACTATGTAATAAAATCAACAAAATTACATTTAGGTGGATAAAAACAATAAAAAGAAAAAAAAATAAAAAAATAAAAATCTACATTCAAAATAATTCAATTTTATTAACAAAATGATAGCGACGCTTGTTATTATTATCTACTAAGTGAACGGACAAGTCAAGCAGTATGATGTTAAGAGACTTAAAAATGTCACCTATTTACAATATTACCACTATTATGAGTAATATAGAAAACTAGATTCTGCTCGCGACGTTGTTTCTGTGGAAACGTTTTCTATCCCATGGGAACTGATTTATAGGATAAAAAGTAGCCTGTGTTTGATTCTATAGTCGATAGAATTACCTGTACGCAAAATTTGAGCCCGATCCGTTCAGTCGTTTTAGCGTTAATAGGTAACAAACATCCATCCATTTATCTATCCATCCATCCATCCATCCCTCTGTCCATCTATCCATCCATCTATCCATCCATCTATCCATCCATCTATCCATCCATCTATCCATCCATCTATCCATCCATACATCTAAACATCCAAACTGTCGCATTGATAATATTAGTGTGATAAAAGAAAAACATTCACTTGTCACGTATTTACATCACATGCTGTGACTATTTATAAATCCACTCTCGGAATTACACAGCTGACAGAATTGTAAAGTTACCTGGACCACAACGTAGTGGCTTCTCCCCCTCCCCCCTCCTCCCTCCATTAGTGTTATTATTGATAAAGAATAGGAGTAACAGTTAATTGTTTAAAAGCATCCGGCGACCGTGGTAAATTGGCTGGAAACCATGACGGGAAAAATTAACGAGTAGAAGGTTTTCAGGGCGGGGTGGCACATCGCGATATTTGTCGCTAAAAGCTGAGAATCGTAGGATTTTTTGGGCGGTCGTTCATCTTTTTGTTGGTATGGAAGCACATCGCTTCTGCTGTCTTCAAGTCAGATTAGAAGAATTGGAAGAAACAATAAGATTTATAAAATGGGACGTTACTGGTATTTGCGAAGTGAGAAGATTCCTATTCTTCTCACGAGATACGAGAATATAACGGTTCATTTTTTACTTCTATGGTAAAAAACCAGGTAGGTATATATTAGAGGTGGGTCCTCAGCAAGTGTGCTGCCACAATTGTATCTACACACTTCCAGAAAAGAGGCCCATAGTTTTCCTAATCGTGCTGAACTGAAAGAGGGGGGAGGCCCGAGGGCACGCGAGGCTACTTGTCTGAGCTGCCTAGCGAGAATTGCGAGGCCTCGCGCCTCTTCGAGTGTGTCCTGCACGCGCATGCGCGCAAACGAGCGAGATAAACTCAGCATGATCATGTGGGTCTCGGTCAATCGTGTTAAGTGTGACCCACATACTGACTTGGCCATTTAGAGAGGATAGGAGAGGACCGTAACGTGTACAACGCCTCTCGGTTGCCCCGTCTGCCGATGACCTGTGGGACACGCGTGGTACCGCTGGAAAGATGTGGTGGAAGCGGAACAAGAGAGCTACAAGCGGAGGACTGGCTGGAAACTGCACAGGACGGGACAAAATGGCGACTTCTCTGGAGGCCAAGACACACTTTGGTCGCTCAGTGAGTAAATATGTCGCGATTCTGTTGGGTTTTACAGTGCGTCTGTATAGTTTTTTTTTTGATACAGACCCAATAAATTATGCAACTATCATCTATAATAATAATTTCGGAACGGTCTACGGTAGACTCGAACGAAATGCACATCAAATTGAAGAGCGTAAAAAATTAGTCGATCCGAGTCGACAACTTATAGGCGGAAAATTCGGATTATCGAGTAGTTTCAATATGAAAATGAATAAATTGCTAAAAAAATTGTAACGGCGTTGCAAAGTAAACAAGTCAATTAAGTATAAACATGTCTATGGTTCGGTCTTGGTACCGTGGACGGAAGAAATCGCTCCCCAGGGTATATAAATATTGATCGTAGCTTGGTACATATATAGTGATCTGTGGTTCGGTCTAATTTCTTTGAATGAAAACTCTTTGCTCTTTGATTGAGAAATCATAATATGTATAATAATAGTAACAGTAGTATTTTATTGCACCCGTGCGAAGCCGGGGCGGGTCGCTAGTGGTCATAAACACTGATATCGAAAAAAACTACGAAGGTTTTCTTAGTCGGCTCTTAGGACTTCCAAGGACTTAGTTGGCCATGATTTGTTTTGTTTGGAACAAAGATGCTTTCAAAAGTTTTAAACCAAGTGTTAATCTAAAATTCACAAAGCGCTCGATTTTCCCTTCATTCGTCCATTTTCCTCCAAAGACCACATCCCGTTCCTGAGCAAACCTATATTTCTCTAATATTTTCCGAAAATTTCGTGCTTTTCATGAAATATGTTCGATATCGAGTTTAATAGCCATTTTGTGTGGCCATAGCGGCCATTTTCGAGAGTTTTGGTGATAAAATTGAAAATGACTTTACTTTTCAATTAATAGCTTAGTGCTCTTCGGGGTATTGTGTTTTTGCTCGAGTTTTTAAATAATATTCAGCGGTGTGTAAAGATGTCAATATTCTACATGTTATAAAGGGGAAAGATCGTTAACTGTGTTTTTTAATGAGCGAACAACACCAATAAATACTATTGGACAACTGATTTTTTTTGCAGAGATTTACATTAAAATCACATTGGGGTACTTTTAATATCGCAAAAACGCATGCGAAACCGCGGGCAGAACTTAGTATTCAATATTTTATTCTTTTCATGCACTGTAAACATTTTTATAACATTTCTAGGGAACAAATGAACAATGAAAAACGTTGGCTAGAGCTTAGTTAAAATCCAATATTCTCCATGAAAAAGCTCTATTGCGTCTCTATTTAAATTCTCACAAAAGTAAACATAGAGGCGGAAAAAAAGAGCAGTTTATATACATTTTTTAAACGTTATATGTACACGGCAGGTGTCAGGGAGCGGGCCTTTTTATATTTTTCAATTTAGGCCCGAATGGGAAATATAAAAACGGAATAATGAAAAAAGGTGGGACGGCATTGCCATAGCTTGCATAAATATAGTTTGACCTGTTTTTTTAGAGCAAGAGAATTTTAAGTTAGCTCTAAATAACGTGTGTCGACTTGTGAGTAAACATCAGCAGCGTAGTAAGCGACGGTCTGCCTGCGACGCAAGATGTTGCGGGTTCGATTCCCGTTGCGACACAAATGTTTGTAGATATGATCTGTAGGCATTTGTTCTAGGTCCGAGTGTTTGTTTTAAGTATTATGTTGGTGTATCAGTCGTGTAGATAAAGATTGTGATTGAAAAATAGCTCCTATCACGCTGTCTTTCTGTGTGATTCCGTAAAAACCACCCATCAAAAAAATTACAAAGGTCACGAAATCCTTTCAAATGTCTATTATTAAAAACAACTAATGTGTCCCGATTTTGGCGAAATCGCACAGCCGCTTAGCAAAGCCCTTTGATCTAATATGATTTAAGCGGTAGGTACAGCATGAAAGAAGCGATCATTTTCGGCCCCAATCTTTATTTACGCGACTTATACCCACAACACAACACAAGCTCTGCATACATTAGGGTGGGGGAATGTATAGTGAGTAGGTTTAAGTTTTGTCTAGATTTGCAACTTATATTTTTTACACCTTAGAACTTGATAAAGGAACTTGATAGTAAAAGAATGGGAAAACACCCAATACACAGCATGATTCATAAAATCATAACTAAGGAAGTGAACGAATCTATCGAGACTTTTGTCTCAGTAGTTTCTTTACACTTCAAATTAAAGAAACAAGTGAAAATGTATACTGCAAACGTCCGCATCGTTAAAAAACATTGAAATAAGAGCTCTTTGTACAAAATCCGATGTTGCCAGCTAGAATTGAATCGCAAAAGTTTACTTTTTGTAACGTTTTTAAATTCAAAAAGCAGTTTTTGTTAGGTTAGTTAGGATTTTGCTTTCACCGGAAACTGAACTGAACAAATGTTTTGTACGTATTAAAGTTTTTGCTGGGTTTTTTAAATGAAAATGTATTTCGTTAAGATTTTTGTGTCGAATTGAGAATGTTAAGACGGGTACAGACCGGTGTTACGGGGTAATGTACCATGTTACACAGCGAACATTCGTGCAGTCAGTACGAGGAAAGAAGGCAGGCAACGAGCAACAAGACGGATTGTAGCACACGGTGTAACGTATCATGCTCGCTGCGAATGGTACGTTACGGCCTGTAACACCGTCCAGTGCCCGGCTTTAGATTTGTGATAAACTATTGCAATATAATACAACACTAAATAATATTATAAACGTGATGATTAATAAATAAATAATGATGGACAATTCACACAGCATTATCTAGTATATAAATATATTTGTTTGATACTATTCACTATATTATCTAACAAAAAAATAAATGTCGGGGATTTCATTTCATTTTTTTATGATCGAATCTGAACCACTCATAAAAGTTTGGTCCTCAATCTTGTTACAGTCTGTTTATGCGAAAGTCGCCTGCTGGTTTGTTGGTTATAATAAAAAAATAAAAATTATATCTGTAGATGTTTATTTAGAAGGAATAAAATATAGGTACATGCAATTAAAGTGATATTTTAGATTTTTGTCGCTTTTAATATTTTAAATTATTCGAGAATTTTTGTATTTAACGGATCTCAATGAGATTTGGTAAAGAGATAGAACAGATTTCGAGATTTGTCTCATAAAATAATAAGGAACCATGTGAGCAAATATGCGTGGAATGGCTTCTCTTAATGGAGGCCATGACACACTTTGGGTCCCAGAGCCATAGACAAGTAAAAAAGGGACCGTTCAAAACGTTAAAATGAATATTGAATTCGAACATTTTCCTGGAATTTTTTAACATACTCTTTGCGGGAAACTAACGTCGGTAACGAATGATTGAAGCAATTCCGAACAGAATGTTTCGTTTTAAAATTGCGGAATTTTATTCGTTGATTTTCCGTATTGCAACATGAAAATTTTATAGTTTTTTATATTTTTTAAACCTTGGTTCGTTTGAATGTTATGTTAACCTACAGCCAGGATTACTAGTTTTGGATCATGATGTTTTTTTACGTTTCAATCATTCATAACTTTTCCTTGCGTAAAACATGAGTTCATATGGTCAGAACTCTCCACATTATTGGCAGAGTCTTGACAAACGTCGTTTATTATGTTTTGTTTTTGACGTGACAACGTCTTATAATTCGATAGAGCCGGCTGCACGCACGAAAAAACATGACGTCATGCGGCGTTAACTCGTCATGTGGCGTTACCTCGCTCTGAGGCGTTCCATGTAAGGCTTGAAGTGCAAGCGAGAGCGCTCGACATTCGTCTCTCTTCTACTTGAGCGAGCGATGCGTCTGCGTTGTCACGTTCAACTATCGTCAGTAAACCGACTTTACAGACAACCAGTCAATTACAATCAATCAATCTTCGATTTACCACAATCACATCTGATGGAAAGCGACGATCACGAAGGTCTAGAAGACACTTATTCAGTCTTGTTTTGAGACAACACGACGATTCATGATGTCTCCCTCCACGCATTTATTTTCTTTTACTGAATATACGATTGTATTTCATAGACTGTTAAAAATAGTCATGAGAACCCGTCGACTAGAAAATATCGAGACTAACGAAAGCTGAGATGTAGTAACTATGTACTTAAGTAATCTTGTATTGAGTACCCAATCTGTGGTATGAGAGTAATAACGTATCCGATAATCAATATACACTTGCGAGCTTTAAAATGGAATCGCTTTCATCGCGAGTTGACCAAAACAATTTTTTTACAATTTATGTACAATGAACTATAGATTGTGGTTTATCATTTGAAAGGTAATTTTGTTACCTTTCAAGTGATATCAAGAAGATTTAAAATTAATTAAATTGGCTACCTAAATTTTGGGAATTATTGCAATAGGTCGAAGTTGCATCTATCGGCTTCTATCGGCGCCGGAGCTGGATGGGCTGGATTTCTCCCTCGTATCCGCTGTTTTAGCTCGTCCCACATATACCAGATTGGGTTCAAGTCAGGAATAAGGGCTGGCCAGTCTAGTGTGGGAATGCCGACATGGAAGACGTCTGTCGGTACTGTCTAGTCACTGCTGCGGTGTGGCAGCGTACATTATCGTGCATTAAATCAAAATTTATCGTCGCCAATAAATCCTGCGTAAGGGAAAACATAACTTAACTCATAGTTCACTGCAAAGAAATTGTAAAAATTAGTCTTAAACAACCCTTGAAGCGATTCCAGTTTAAAGCTCGCAAGTGTATATAAAAATCAATGCCACTTTTCGTTGTAATTTTATAACTCATGAACGGGCTCACTTATCCAAACCAACGGCTTTGTTCGGACTATTTAGTAGATGGTTTATGTGAAGTTTGCACAAAATCGGTCGAGCGGTTCTTCATTTATCACATTTTTTGTAACAAATGAATTCAATAAATGGCGGATCATTTTAGAGGAAAGGTTTAAAAGGTGAGAGCGGTACGAAGTTCGCTAGGTCAGCTAGTCTAATATAAAATAAAGTAAACGATAGTCATCCATCAACTAGATTTCAGTGGTTTCACTCGCCTACGATGTCAATCCTTGCGTGGCGACCGTGCCAGGATGCGACGTCAATCCTTACAAAGCTTCGATAGCTTGGAATTTGAATTTGATATTCATCGACATTTGAACTTGATATTCATCGATATTAGACAATTTGAATTTGATATTCATCGATATTAGACAATTTGAATTTGATATTCATCGACATTTGAACTTGATATTCATCGATATTCATCTAACAGATTCCGTATCCATAAAATATCGCATTCTTTCATTCAGCTATAGAAAATATATGCTTAGACAGAATATTGTAGACCAGCGTGAATATATGTTAAAATAAGTTTATTTAAGTTAAGCGCTATTTTATTTATCAGAAATATTCCCCAATGCTCTAGTTAGCTCCAGTCCCATTCACCTGCACTAAACAGGAAGTATTCACCTCCACAGTCGCTCTATTCACGGCGTTCACGTTGGCAACCCAGCGCCGGTGAATTTATGAATTATTTAAAACTAGCAACACTTACTTGCGAGAGCCGTTTCGCTGCAGGGATGTCGCGTCGTCACCCCTTTTGATAAATACTAGATTCTTCCCGCAACAAACGCATGTGACAAGTTTTCCGTGTGTTATATACACAGTTGGAGTAGGTAAAACTGTGATTCTTTATTTACTCGAAATATTCAAACGGATCAAGGATTTTTGATCTTATATATAAAAATCAATTGCTGTTCGTTTGTCTCGCTAAAACTCTAGAACGGCTGGACCGATTTCGCTTATTTTGGTCTTGAAATGTTTGTGTAAGTTCAGGGAAGGTTTAAAAGGTGAGAGCGGTACGAAGTTTGCCAGGTCAGCTAGTAAAGTATAAAAAACTGTACTGTGTTTAGACTTCTTATTGAGGGTTACGTTTATTCTAATTGCACAAACCAGCAAAAAGCTTTATAGTACGTAAACTCATATTATTTGGGCTACAGGCCCAGAATCAAACTGGAGATGAGTATTTCGAATTTCAATCATTCGACATACCATACCCAATACTCAATATATTTATTGTTGTCATCACATTGGTAGTTAAGTAACCAACAACAACTTTGTAATTTAAATCGGCATTTATAATTCACAAACGGCAACCCTACGCTTCAACCCCACTCCCTAGAGTCACAACTGCATATCAGTTCATTCCAGCGGCAGATTTCATAGCGCGCACACGTATCGTATTCAACATCACCAGTTTTTATTGCGCTTTCTAAATGACCTACTTCTTGTGCACTATGTTTTTATGGTGTAGCTATTTTGTTTTCGTTATTTCTCACTGTTTTGTATGGTTTTACAAATGCGTAATGCATATCAAGAGAGACTTTTTATATTTTTTTGTTAGATAACCTACAAAATTATTATATAGCCGAAAGTTTTTGAAAATTTAGTTACCGGATCCAAAACAAATTTACGAATGAACAGATCAAAATGAAAATTGGCGTAACATATTGAAAATAATTAGACTCGATTATTCGAGTTTAATTGTTTTCAATATTATGCCAATTTTAAGAGACTTAGTACATCTAAGGAAAAACGCGTGCAGAACCCCGGGCAGATACATAGCCCGTCGCGGAAATCGAAACTGCAACTCTTGCATCTCAGATGGACACTTCATTTGCTCATTGCCCCAGAGATCTGACGTACTAAACGAACGTCACAAAATGTGTACGCAGATTTAAAGCCTGATTCACACTTGACCAGGTTTTTATCACAGCCCGCAGGCAAAGCAGAGTTCTGCTACTTTTTCAAGTGGAAAAGTTCCGCTTAGAACGGTTCGGTGCGCTAGTTTCTAGGACATTGTTTAGGAATAACGTAATTCGAAAGAAGTTTTTAGATGTTGGCAACACAGCGTGTTGGCTGGAAACAAAAGTGCAAAAGTAAAAAGAACAGTAACTAAGAAAGAAGGTTATACTTCCTACTATAGAACTATTGTGGTTCCTACGGATAGTTTTCGGCACGAGTGATGTTTTATGTTATACGGTAGGTTATAGGTAGCGAATTTTTATACATGTATCAGTTATCTGGATGACAAATTCGGTACATGAAGATATTTTGGAAAATTCCTCTATGATGATGATGATGTCCTCCTAGTCAAATTTAACCGAGACAAGCCATGTGCGTAGGACAATAGGTAGTACACAAGTGTGTGCGCAAACACAGGTGCACTCTCTATTCCCTACCCCTCATAGTCCGATGGAACGGCAGACTTAAATATTAAGAACTAGTGGATGAATCTTCCAGAAGTTTGGTAGGTCAGCTGTTGATCGAATTGGCTACGAAATATCAAAGAAAAAAGCGTTCAGAGTCGCTAACAAACGCTATAAATTACCATACAAAACAGCAGAATAAACGTGAATCATAAAACCGAACCACAAAGAACGGGAAAATAATATAAAGTGCGAAAATTCGCATAAAAAAATTAATTTTTCACCGCTCGTATGGTTGATTTGTTCGAATTCAATTTACTTCAACGTATTCGGTTTTACCGCCACTTTTCTTGTTATTTTTTTTTTGACGGTTTGATTAGGTTGCGCAGGTAAATAAATAAACATCAAGCTAGTTTTTTTGTACAATGCGAGCGAAACAAAAGGCGGACCCAAGTTTAAGAGGTAAAATACTTAGAATAATACTTTTAACACAAGCTGATTTTTAACCTACTTACTCTTTATAATAATAGATAAGTTAATATTAAGATACCTACTTTATGTTAAGTTATGTTAAGTACATAAGGGAAGAAACTGTTCGCCTGTAACACAGCTACATTGTAGCTACCACAGGAGATAGTGCTGTAACTGAATTGTTACACACATTTCTAAAATAAACGTTTTTGTATTTTGTATTTGTATTTTGTATTTTCATCTAGAAAACGAAATCCATCAACTGCAAAAAACTTCATTATCCTATCCAAAATGGCGTCTTTTCCCGCCATTTCAATTTAAACAAATTTCAATTTTATTCAACAGTTTCGCTCTCATTTGACTCTACGTACGAGTTGAAACATCTTTTATGCATGAAATTTTTCACTTCACTCGAGCAATTGAGTCGTTTATTATTTGATCGTCAACGTTTCGGTGAATTAGCATGTCGTTACTTTGGCGGGAATTATATATTGGCGCGTGTGGATGGAGCTGAATGTTAAATACCCACACATAATATTTTCAATTCAAACGACTTTAAAGCTGTGCGTCCACCAGTTCAGAACCGGAGCGTACGCGGAATCGGTATTAACAATATGCCTGGCCTCGGTATCGGCAGATATGCCGATCCAGTGCACGCTGTAGGAACGATTGACAATCGTTACGCTGCGTATGAAATAAGAAAGAAAGAAAAAAAATCAATTTATTGGCTCACACATCAAATATACAATAATATATATTTTTTAAACCCTTAATATGACAATTCATAACAAAAAATAATAATACCCATTTAAAAAATAAGATAAATCTAGTGAATTTTCTAAGACTATCATTCAACACGGGTTGTCAGATCATTATCATTATTCTATTTGTTTGGGTAGCCTTCCTACTGACTACTTACATCTAACAACCAACCAAGTGCTGACCAACGTCCAACCAGACCAACAGCTGACAGTATGCTTCGATTCCGACGCACAGCTTAAGGTACCTCAATTCGGTTGTATTATTATTTTTGATGTGTAGTTACATGATTGATAACTTCACCAATAGATGTTGATGATTCCTACGCTGCTGTATCATGATGTGTGTTGATAGAGAATCTAGAAGTTGTCCCATAAAAGTTATGTAAAGTTCTGTAGTTTTTAAAATATATAATATTAGAATAAAAATATATTTAGCAACGATTCCGCGCAAAATTGTTTTGCGCGGAATTGTTACAAAATATTGTTTTATCCTAATATTATACAATGGATTTCCGCTAAGTAACGCCTGAATCTATTATTTATTTTAAAATATATGTTCAAAAATAAAGTCTTCTCTAGTTTGTCCAATGGGTAAGTATTTCTTGAAGTAAGATTATGACACTCGCGTCTTATGATAATTACAACTATTGTGGATCCGTCAAACCTATGTTCCTGCAGCAGTAGACGTATATGAGCTGATATGAGGATCTGTCCACTGGTGTAAATTTTGCGGTTTACCTATATACTCGTATATTTCTGTAACATGATGTGATGTTGTAAAATCCGATTGTGAGAGATGATGATGACTGTAGTATGTATGCATGAATGAATACAAATAATACAATACATATCATTTTTGTGTAAGTAGATTTACTTAGTGAAATGACAACAATTCCCACACTAGGCTGGGCCCATATCGTGGGGACCAATATGATTAACAGGTTAGGAGTAAAAGAGCCTTTGAAAATGAAATTGATTGTCAAACCTATGCTGAATGTATGTACTTACTGTATGGCTGTGGTCGTCCTCCAGTGTACTGTGGAGACTGTAGCAGGGGCGCACTTCTCTGCACTGGCTGGACGTCTTCTGACACTGTGGACAAAGTTTCCAGCATCTTATCTATCTTGATATATGTTATATTTTTTATGTTTTTTATCTTTGGTTTATTGCTTCTTGCTTTCAGTTTTTGTGTGTTAGGAAAAATCTCAGGGATTGGTTGAAAGTGGTGCTCTCAGAATAGAAAATATCTATGCTAGTGGGAATTCTGACGGGAGAAATTAGGAGTTGTTTATTTATAGAGTGCTTATCCACACTAAGGACCGTGTTATCAAAGCTTGCTTAGAGCTCGAGTAATGATTTCATATGGCGGATTACTCAAGCACAGATGGATGATTGAGCATAGTTTCATAATACGTGCCTTAGATTAAATGAAGAATTAAAATTTATATAAGATGAGGAGCGGTTAACAGGCGGCTGGTATGAGTGTGAGATGGCAGCTGATAGAGGAGAGAGTGAAAAAAAAATACTACCGACCCCATCTAGAATGAACTAACAGAGACTGGAATGAACGAAATTAGGTGAATACAACAGACACATAGAAGTGGACACTTACTTCCGGTGTGGCGGAGTGACCTGAAGTGAATATTTGCTACCAACACTAGATATCTTGTATAAGGGCAGTAAGAAAAGCTAACTAAATAACCTTACTACCTACGTTGAGTAATATACTGGATCTTTATTCATTCTAAATTTAATAATTCAAGAACAAGTATTCAAAACATTAATTCAAAACTCTCACATCCGTTTAGGGTCAGTGCGTCGGTGGCACTCAGTGTTAAAATATTTGCAGATTGTACAAATAACTGTCCCGCGGAGGAGATCGAACCCAAACATGATATGTTTAGAACAAATGACGAAGGTTATAGAAACGGGCGATAAATAAAGGTCATCAATGATAAAGTCAATAATAACGGGATATGTACCACGATTTGTGTTGTTTGAGTTTTCCAAGAACATAGCCCGTCCAAGAGTTTTTCGTAGAAAATATGACTTCAGTTATTTCGTGATCATGGTGCAAATCTGCCGAATATTGAAAAACTCAGAAAGATCATGGTATATATCTAGTTATTAATGACTATAGTATTCAAACTATCGTAGTTTTACGAATTCATGTCGGATGTAAGCGGGTTAGCTACGAACCCTATTTGTGTGTGTGTGTTTGTAACTATGTATGATCGTCGTAAAAGCTTTGTCGTCGATGATGATGATGAATGCTGATGTTATAAAAAAATAGCTAAGAGTATAGAAACAAGCGGTAAATAATTTAGTTTACAGTCCTAACCGTAGGTGGATCGATGTGATGCTGAAAAAATTATTAGTTACAAGGCAACGCGGCATCGAACAGTTAATCAGGTCACGGAACTGTTTGCTAAAGGTTTAAAAAAATACTTTCTTCTTCCCGCAATTTCGTCGCTTCTTTACTTTAGTCTACATACCGAAGCGACAGAAATCAATAATATCACTTATTTCCGTGTCAGTGTTTAATTATATAATTTGACCTTTTCTAAGTGTACATTTATTGTATTTATGGAAATGAGTTATAGATTTTGATTTTGCACGCGTATTTGTTTCTGTGTCTTGTTACGTACTCAGCCTCGATATAAGTATTATGAGAAGCCCAAGCCCTCCTACATAAACACCTACTAGCTTCTGCTCACGGTTTCGCTCACACTTTTCCAGGATAAAAAGCAGCTTAAGTACGTCCCCGGGATACCATGCCAAATTTCAAACAGATCATGTCTGTTGTAACAGACAGTTACTTTCGAATTTATAACGTTAGTGTGGATAACTCCGCAGGCCAACTCTACTGCCATACATGTCGTATTATATGCCAGGGTATTTAAGACAAGTTCTGTCTGGCGAGCCATTAACGCCTTCACTGCCCATGACAGTGTTAATATGGCTAATGGGCTTATGACAGAAATGACAACCATGATATCTAGGGCCGCCGTCATAGAAATCGATGAAGCCTTTACATTGTGATAGTGAAAGTTTAATGTCTAATCTAAACATATTATGTAGGTATACTTAATTCGAATTAACAGCAAATGCAGGCCGGTGTGAAATTAGTGACAGAAACAAGCTGTCTCTTATTAAGTTAATTGAGGACAGTACATTTTAGCTCTGTTTTGGCTAACTTCACACCGGCCTAGTTAAATTATTATTGTACAAATTATAACTAACTTACCAGTTTAAATACTGCCCCCTCCTCTACTGCCTCCGCTCAGTCACACCCTGCACACATAAAGACAAACACACTCTTTACTCTCTATATATCTCTTTAATATCTCATATATCTCTCCGCATAGCGTTATGTGCATGCCAATTCGATAGTTATATAAAAAAGCTACAAAAAATACGAAACAATCAAAATATTCTTTGTATACTTTTGTATGTTGACCAAGTGTCGTTGTGTTGCTTCTGTAGGCTGTTTGTCTAGTGATACATCTGTTTTTGTATCATTTTGTATAATATCATTCATCGATTTTATTATATATCTTTTTTAAGAGTGTGTTTGTCATTAGTTATGTGCATGGTTGGCTAATATTATAGAAGATACAATTATTATGGTTGTACAGTGAAGGAAATGCAAGACTGACCGATTATATTATATGTTATATTCAATTTGATATATGAACGGTCAATCTCAATTTTCTTGTGTACATCTGTATGTTAATAAGTTAAAATTGTGGATGCATCTATGTAAAGCTGACTAAGTATTTAAAATGTTACGCTGTAAATAATAAGTTTTGGTTCAAAATGTGACTGTTTAGTTATCTAGGCAAAGATAAAGTAATATTTACTTACGCACAAGTTGTTTTGCGTCAAGTCATCATCATCCATGCTGATAATAACTATAATTTTCATGCATATCATCAGATCGATAATTTAGATAAGTACCAACAGATCCAGATAATATAATTATATCCGATGGTTTATTCAATGGTAAATCTAGAATGTGACATTTTGAACCAAAAAGGTTGAGTATTAATGCAGTTTATATAAAGCCTGTTTTGTAAAAACTTCTTATGCTTCGACGACAAATATATATAATTTTACATAAGAGGTTCCAACAATACAGTGTAAAACAGTTAATGTAAGCAATACGTACCGGAGATGCCCAAGCAAACATGAATACCTGTTGGAAAGAGTGTGATGTTGTGTGTGGTGAAGATTGTGTCTCGGATATATTTCAGTACACTTTGATATAACTTTTTGTTAATATGAGGTATCTCACAGAGCTAAATATTGTTGCCCTTGTCGTTTCAACCTTTTAGAAAAAGACTATTTGTAAGCACCTAAATTCACATTGATCTTGGTCAATGTTCATTTAGGTAACATCATAATATCATATTGTAGTTGTTTGGCTCAGTGGAAGATTACACACAATTTCATATCCATTGTCATACAATAATTAATTTTTGTCCATTCACAAGATGGAAATCGTTTTTACACAAGGAAAGGTTAATTGTGTAAAAAGTTTTAACCCTGAAATAGAGGCAAAGCCATGACGTTAAAATATGTTTTTACCGTTGCATATTTAGAGCCTACTTGAAATTAAATTTATTGAAGAAATCCTCAGATATGAACCATTTTTTACGAAATAAGCATGCGACGCAGCGGGCGAAAGCTCGTATTAAAAACGAGCATACAATATTAAAGGGGCTTAGAGAAGCTACATCCTATTCCTACTTTATATTCAAGAAACTCTATAAATATTGTGATTTTCTTAAGTGAAACAATGGGTAGGTCGTAATTATTATTTATGTGTGTTTCCCGCTAGCAAAGACAAAATTCGACAAAGAATATGCATACAAATTGTACTGGGGTTTCTACTTAAGCCTGTCGTACTCAGGATTCCACAGTGTGTTCTAATTCTAAGGTTATTTCAGAGTAAGACAACTTCATATTCTTTAATCTTGGTTGAACAAAATTGAAACTCGATCTGTGTGAACGCTATAAGATTGGCGATAAAACTGTAAATCTGATTGTTTTATTTTTTTATGATAGGCGTCATCGAATACGTAAAATATTTGCAAATGATTCCTTCAATTACAATAATTTACGCAATGTATGATTAATAACAACAAATTTTTCACTACAAAATCAAAAAATCAAAATCAAAAACTCTTTATTTCCATAAATACAATAAATGTACACTTAGAAAAGGTCAAAATATAAAGCTAAACACTGACACGGAAATAAAGTGATATTTTTGATTTCTGTCGCTTCGGTATGTAGACTAAAGTAAAGAAGCGACGAAGAAACCTTTAGCCTGTTAGTTGTTATTTTTCGAGTTGGAGCAAAACCCGTCCCAAGCATTTTTGTCCTCTAGATAATCTGATATTTTATAGTAAGCCTTTTTGCACAGCAAGGTTTTAACAATTTGTTTGAATTTATTTATTGATAATTTTTGCAACTCACTAGGAGTTTTGTTGTAGAAGCGTATACATTGCCCTTTAAAAGATATTTTAATTTTGTGTAGCCTAGTTGTGGGCACAGCGAGCTTATGTTTGTTTCTGGTATTCAAATTATGTTTATCGCTATTTTTAGGGAACTGACTTATATTTTTATGTGTGTACAACAAGTTTTCATAAATATATTGACATGGTACTGTCATTATGTTTATTTCTTTGAATTTATCACGCAGGGATTCTCTGGGACCCATATTATAGATTGCACGAACAGCCCTCTTCTGCAGCACAAATACGGTGTTAATATCTGCAGCGTTCCCCCACAGCAGTATACCATAAGACATAATACTATGGAAGTAGCTGAAATAAACAAGTCTAGATGTATCCACGTCTGTAAGATGACGGATT
The DNA here is from genome assembly GCA_963564075.1 of Eupithecia subfuscata. Classification (NCBI taxonomy): domain Eukaryota; kingdom Metazoa; phylum Arthropoda; class Insecta; order Lepidoptera; family Geometridae; genus Eupithecia; species Eupithecia subfuscata. The sequence goes on from OY751123.1 coordinate 1,468,550, forward strand.
TTTTTGACTGCATATGCTGCAGAACTAAGTCTCTTCGATAGCTTATCTATGTGTGGGCCCCATTGAAGTTTATTATCTAAGGTGATTCCTAAGAATACGGTACTTTCTACTATTTCTAAAGTTTCTCCTTTAACGTTCACATCAGCCTTCACTTGTTTAACATTAGGTAGAATAAATCTAATACATTTTGTTTTGGTTTCGTTTAACAAAAGATTATTGACACTAAACCAATGAACTACTTTTGAGATTGCATTATTCACATCGTCGAAATTTGTGTTTTGTCGTTTCATTTTAAAAATTAATGAAGTATCATCAGCAAACAATACAATCTCGTGATTATTCTTGACAAGATGAGGCAGGTCGTTAATATAAACTAAGAATAGGAAAGGACCGAGGATAGAACCCTGTGGTACACCCATTGTAACTACAGACCCCGAAGACCGTTTCCCATTAATGTCAACTCTTTGTATCCTATCACTCAAATAAGATGTAAGAAGATCCAATAAAAAAAAATAAATACAATCAAACTTACTATATCCGTAGTCCATATACGTAGTCATATTTAGCCAGAAACGTCCTACTCCTGGGCAAATCATAAAACAATCTTAAACCAAAATGTTATTTTGTTTTAACCGTCTAATAAAAACAATTTTGTTCCATTCTGTAACTTGCTAAACGTCCCAGCTTCGAACAATGTTGTTCAACTTTATTTACTTGCACTGTGCCATCCAGTTTTTTTCATACGTTGTCGCGCGACGTGACCCATATATGGTTCGCATTGGAACGTGCGTAGGGGAATATAAAGAGTTTAATACAAGGAGACATTTTCGGGTTAAAATGTACATGTACAAAATAAAACCACGGAATACGTAAACTCGACGATGAACCAAAGTAATCGACATAGCTCTTAGTATTAGTAAGCTGAAGTGGCAGTGGGCAGGTCATATAGCTTGCAGAACTGATAACCGCTGGGGAGTAAAAGTTCTCGAGTGGTGACCGCGATGCAACGCGAAACAGAACGTTGAGAGACCATCCACTCGATGGACCTATGACAATTTAGCGATCACAGGGAGTCGATGGAGACGACGAATAGAGACGAATAGAGAGAATGCTCGAAACAAAACCGCTTATATAGAGTTTATACTCACAAATATATTTGATTCGACTAGCTGGAGCCTCTAACAAATCTCACCCATCAATACATCACGATACATCATATTGCTGTAACTCTTGAGTTACTATTATTGGATTATCGGATTTTATGTCACAAGTGCCAGTACTGTTACACGAGACGAGATCCAAGATTTATTGCCGGGTTTATTTGAAATCGAACCCTGTGATTTCACAGCGTATAACTCAAAATTGTAACACATTTTTTTTGGATTGGGTAACATTTTGAGTTATCTATCTAGTTACCCTGAGGATATCCGATAAAGTACGGTTCATATTGATAGTTCGGTTGACAGAGGAGAGGAGAGGAAATTGGAGAAACTAGAACATAGAACTAGGGGTGTTATAATTTAACGTGTCTGTCTGTGTATCTGTCTGTGGTATCGTAGCTCCCAAACGGATGAACCGATTTTCGTTTAGTTTTTTTTGTATCATAGTTAGTTTTATCCCGAGTGTTCTTAGCCATGTTTCATCACAATCTGTCAGGGGGTTTTTAAAATTTTTAATTTTGTTCTTGTTCGTAATCTATCTAAGTAGCACTGCAAATGGCCTGCCCATTTGCGGTGCTACTTAGATAGATTACGGATCGATCTCTTAAACGGTAAAATAATAAAGTGCAAAACGTTTCGCCTCGTATAATTCCTACTGTATTCGTTTACCAAACATCCAGTCGGTTGGTTTCAATTTGTATTCATCGAGCGATCTCTCGCCCGAGATTTGCTTATAGGGTCTGTTGTTTATATTGTAACCGTTTTAGTAAATTGACTGTATTTTTGGGTTTCGATACGCTAGCCTTTCGATATCGGATGTAAACAGACTTCCCAATCTACTAAACGAAACCGAGTTTGAGTTCGCGGGATTTCCAATGACGTCGGTCATTGGAAAGAGACAACGGTCCTGTTTTTTGTTTTTATATTTATTGGTTTTCTGAATCATCCATCATCCAGGACCTGACTTCACTCACTGATGAATATATAAGCCAACATTTTGCCACTTTACGGTCCTCGGTAAGTTTTATATTATTATAGACGCAATTTTTAATTTTTGAAACAGCTTTGAGCTGACCACCATTCACACATTAGAGTACCTAATGGTGGTACTTATGTTATTGTGGCTGTATAAATTAATAATTTGTAATGTTATTTATCACTGTTTTGTGACGTTTCGAGAAATTATTATTTTTATTAGAACTTCAACCTGTCTTCACCCACTGCTGGAAATAGGCCTTCACATTCTTGTGACCATCTTATGCTATTTGAAACGTATTTGTTTGGCCGACAATTTGGCATTTTATTTTTAATTTCCGTATTGTGACATAAATAAAGTATGTGAGAAGTGGTTTATTTTTTGGTACACATACAAATAATCAGTAATATAAGATTTAGGCGGATTGGAATCGTAGATTATTTCCTTTTGAATGGATGGCGTGGCGCGTTATGTACACACTGATTGATGGAGTTAAAAGTGGATACCATACCATTCATTCCCTCACAATTAGGTAAAGGTAGACCTCTACCAGTACAAAATTGAGAGGGAGCCACCTCTAATAATCAGTATATTGTTAACACAACCCGTCCAGTCAAGCGTAGCAGCCCGCAATACCATTGTGGTCGACTTGTAAACGCGTTCCGGCATTACTCCTTTTAAACATATCCATTCACGGAGGTGGGTGACGGTACATTGCACGTCACTGAGTGGGGTTATTTGTTAGGTTGAAGAGATGAGTTGGCAATTTGATTTTTTTGATGTAGGTACTCTGTAACGCGGCGTGCGAAGGTCCGTCTGCGACGCCGGAGATTGTTCGATTGTGTGGGTCCCGCCACCTGGACAAATGTTTGTACGATCTGCAGACATTGGTTTCAGGTGTTCTAGATGTTTTCTATGTATGATAAAACTATCTATCTACGTAGTGTATTGTACTATATCAGCTATCTTGTACCGATAGGTACTACATAACTGATATACTACAATATATATTTAGTTTACCATAAACAGAAAGAGTAAAAATGAATTATCTATGAGGCGCGGTCGCAACTCGTAGCCAAGGACTTAGTGGGGTTTTCACACTTAGTATATACACTGGCTATCGTTATAGCACTAATTCAAGGATGCTAATCACGAAAATGGCGTCATTTTCAAGATCCAATGTAGCCGATTATTTTCATTCTAATTATTACATTATGGGTATCGTTTACGACTACTTCGAGGGTGTAAAATACGAATATATTCTTATATGGCCGACATATTTTTGAAACAAAGTTCCTTATCGCGCATTGTGAAAGGGGGCTAGACGGAAAAAAATGTAATTAAATTTTGTTTTGTTTGAGTAGGTATATTACAGTACATTCTCTTTCGCCTTCCAGCATTGTAATCACAAGGATTTAATTCTACCTACATATTTATTCTGTAACTTGATCAACGTTATTTGACTTGACTTTGTTCTGTAACGAGGTGTTTACGAAAGCTTTGTCTTGTAATCATATAAAACACGTAATTCGAGTAATGTCTTTTCCGTTTATGAAAGCATCTTAATGTTCTCTTATGTTGTGGGTGTTTTCTATGTATAATAATTAATATCTATTTATGTAGTGTTTTACGTTCTGTACTGTAATAAGCAGAAGTTTATCTAGTATCCATAATACAAGCTCTGCTTAGCTGGTGCTGTGTAAATTGTCCAGCATTTACAATTTATTTTATTTATATTTTTATATTGCACTAATATTATAAATGCGAAAGTTTGGATGTCTAGATGTATGTATGGATGGATGTTTGTTCACGCTTCACGCGAAAACTACTCTACGGATCGGGCTGAAATTTTGTGTATCGGGGAAATAATAACAAAAGGTACGATAAATACCCGATAAATAATCACAAGCGATGATGATGATAATAGAGAATATTTCATCTGGCAAACGCAATGCCTCGGGCCAAAGTTAGTCGGCATAAAGAACTATGTCATTTATTCATAAAAGCGCGTGCGAACGGAAACAACTGTTACATGAAATATCCATAACGGAATATCCACGGCTTTACGTTTTATGCTAGGTAATTCGTTACTGTGTGATAAACAGGGTTATTGGTAATTCACTGACACTGCGAGAAATGCAGGTCCTGCCCATCATCACGAACATGGTCGTGGAGATGCCAGGTCTTAATTCTGATAAGTACTTGGTATTGGAAGTAGGTGCCCCCGTCCATTCAATCAAATACATAACTTAGTTAATGATTATATCGGGTATTTATCGCGTACCTTTTGTTTTATTTCCCCTACGTTTCTACCGCGTTACAGCGATCGTGGTCACGGGGCGACTGAAACTGAACTGAATAAAACAAAAGGTAAGCGATAAATACCCGATATAATCATTAACTATGTTAACAAATCGCGAAAGATTCAAAAATTAATATCTATCTATGTAATCTTAGGTTCTGGTACCTACTTACATGCATACCAAATAAATAATACTTAGTCGTAGACATAGAATAGGTAATTGTTTTATTTCTTGTTATTTTTTATTATTATTTCTAGTCTTCAAAACCTACCTATGTTTACCTAAATATTATGTATATTGTACCAACCTACTATAGCTATATTTTAAAGAATAAATAAATGTTTATGTTTTTATGTTTAGGTTTATGTAATATGTTGTATTAAGTATATCAGTCTGGTACCCATAACACAAGCTCTGCTTAGCTTGGGGCTAGATAATGCTGCGTGAATTGTCCAGCATTATTTATTATTTATTTATTACAGAATGCTTCCAAAACGTTTTGTCTAGGCAAGAATACCTTGCGAAAATGTCTGTGTTAATTGTTGCAAAAACAATTTTAGACTGATTATTCCCACTGAGATATAGGGGAGACTAGGTTTTTTTTATAAAAACGTACCATCCATCGTAATAAATATACGTACCCCCACCACCCATTGGTGGGGGTTGGCGATCACAGTTCGGAGGTGGGTTTGTTCTGCAGGGGGTGCTGCTGCCCTATGGACGGGCATCAGTGCCTTTACCACCTCTTACGATCTCACGCAATACTCTCTATGGCATACTTTTCTACATTGTCACGACAAAATCGTTATCTACGATGTAAATGCCAACCCCTAAATAAAATAATAAGTTAATAATGGTTATAAAATGACGTAGACTCTCCATTATACCTCCATTATTCTCTATCCATTATAAAAGTATGTAGGTAGGGGTTTCTTTAAAACAACTACCAGCGAACAAAACCCCATTCAATAAAAGAACCTTATCTATCAACATCACGTGGTTTGAAACGAGCCGAGGTAACGTTGAAAAAGCGTCGCCGTTTTACAATCGAATAGAATGAACGACATAACCTTACAATGGCGTACACTCGCGTCCTTTAGTAATTTCCGCTGTCGAGGCAGCGGCAATTTGAGGTTATTTATCGTGCGTACATATAGATTAGGGTGAAGTTTCGATTGAGGACTTTTCACTCAAAAAACTTTTATAAAATGTATAAAAATCTATACCATCTGGAACCTTTGATTATTTAATTTATTATTGGGAGGTGGTAATATAGCCCTGCAGGTATTTTTGCCCCTTTCAATATTTAATTATTGAAACAGCTCCATGTCTTAGACAGTAGCTGAAATGAAATGAAAGCAGGTGAATGCTACGTTGTTGCATCAGTGCTCCGCACTCTCCTAACAGGTGAAGAGGCGATTTCTGCTGACCTTCAGATCAACTGCTGGGAGAGACGCCTGGCTGTCAGACTTGATGTCAGCAGTTGGTGTAGCGCTTTTGCGTGAACCAGTTTAGGCGCCCGGCATTACAGAGTATCTCGCTGTTCAACCAGTCTTCTCTGGCAGACGGCAGTTCCACAAAGTAGCGTTTGAACCGATAACTTGGCTAACGTCATTTATACACTAAACCGCCGCAAAAGAGCCTTCCTTAATCCATAGTAAGTGTGAAATGTCTGTTAGAGGGGGTCATTAAGCCCTCCTCATATCCCAAATGCTCAAATGTGCATTTTTTCTAGATATGTGCGTCATGGGCAAAGAAAGTGTTAACACGTGCCCAGATACCATTCACCAGCACAGAGTAAACTTGGTCTGTTCGCTTCAGTTGTTCTGCGCTATCTAGACATAGAGAAAAAGCTGGTAATGTGCCCCCCACTTCGATTCGGCTTCAACAATTACCAGTTTATCCGTGCCTGAGTCTCTTTTTAATGATGTCCAATTATTTTATAATACATTATTCTCTTTTCAATGATAAACATAATGAAAAAAATAACAAAAAAATAATGAAAGGAGACTCAGGCACGAATAAACTGGTAATTGTTGAAGCCGAATCGAAATGGGGGGCCACATTACCAGCTGTCTAGATAGCGCAGAACAACTGAAGCAAACACCCCAAGTACTGTGTGCTGTGAGGGTGGTATCTAGGTACGTCTTAACACTTTCTTTGCCCTTCTGTAGGATGCACAGCAATCGTTTTCTAAGGTCAATTAGAAAAAAAATAACGTAGCATCATCGAATGCGTAAAATATTATTTGAAATTCATTTATTTAATTTGAATAATTTACGCATGTATCACTTGAATAATTTACACATGTATCACGTGTCATCAATCTCTCCGTGCAAATAGGTGCTATTTACACGGAGAGATGGCTTTTTGCACGTACTATCTAGTTTCTTTCATCTATGGACGATTCTAATGACGATACCACTGTCCTATGACAGTGGTACCGTCGCAGAATCGTCGGTAAAAGCGGTTGTTTAGCTGAATTCGGCCCCAGGTCATTTGAAGTGATATGGCCCTTTTCAAAAATGCCATGTCCTTTAATAGCCGAGTTTCTTCGCAACTCGTTATGTTTATTTTTTTAAATGTCATTGTTGAGTTTTGTGTGTTTGGGGTGTTTTTGTAAATTGTAGGGGTTATTAATTTGCTCTTCCGTTTGTTATACGAATAAACAACGCTTTTTTTTTACCAGAAATCCATCCATAAAATAATATCATAAATTTTAAAGCAATTCTGTCTCTCTGTCTGTTATCTTTTTACGACTAAACGACTTGAGCAGATCTTGATGAAATTCGGCAAGAAGATAGAGTGTGTACTGAGAAAGACAACGGATAGTTTTTCCGGGAAAAACGCGTGCGAAGACGCGGTCAAAAGCTAGTAACATAAACATAAGCTACTACCACCTCTACTATCTTTAGGGCAGAAGCAACTCGACAATAAGGACTCTACCTTTACAATCTACGAATCAATTGTCGTTTTGGCGACGATGGTGAGCAAAAAAAGCAACTTCGCATCTCTGCCTTACACTATACAATATAAAACTTTTACAGAGGCATTACAAAGCTTATGATAGGTATCAAACTGGCCAATGGATTTTTGAATATTCTATTGTTTAACGTAATAATAACATAACGTAGGTGGCGGCGGTAGTTGAGTCGGGGTAGCGCCATACGGTAAAAGATTTTACAATGTACTCGTATGTAAGATAGTAGTATGAATATAAGTTTAGTTAAAAGGGCGCATTTCGCGCCATTTTGTGAAAAGGATAGGCATAGAATTTCGCGTTCATAGGAGCGGGACAGAGCATACGGTTTTGGAACGGCGTAAGCGAAAAATGATGTTTTTGCTTATTTACAGGACTGCTAATACTTATATTATACTTATATTATTATGTGTACTACACAACATAAGAAAAAACTGATAGATAGATAGAATATACTTTATTGCACAAAAGTTGTACATAGGCGAACATAATGCTAGATAGCATTCTCTACCTGCTAACCTTTGGGTAGTGTGAACACCAATTTAGTAGGTAGTGCTAGATAATAGAATAAAGAAAAATACAATTAATAAATCGTAACATTAACATAAATAAATACACACATAATTATAGTAAAATATACTACTCAAATAAATACATAAGTGTATATACATAAATAATAAAATATATAGCGTACCGAATTATTAATGGGAAAGAAAGTAATTAAAGACTCTAGATCTAAAGACATTTACTGAGAAACTGTAATAAGGAACCAAAAAATTAGTAATAACCTACGAATAAAAACAAAAATCTTTCTATAGATAGACTGCAGGATTCCTCAGATCTCAACCAAATTAGACGCAAAACAGTGAACTTTCACGATTTTTTATATTTTTATTCGCAATCGTGTTTTCCAATTAAGTACCTAACCGAAGAAAAAATTTTGAATTTTATGTAATTCTAATTTTTTACCACGTGATCCCGTGAGTACTGAGTTCTAAGCCCAGTTTGACAACCAAACCCAGGTTTGCCCCGCATGGTTAGTACCGTGAACATAGAGGTTTATTATCGCGTAGGTTGAGTATCTTGCTCGGTTAACAGCAAGAATATAAATAGAGTTCGCACCAGGGGGTCGTTTAAGAGGTTATATGGATGGAGTAAGTTAATATTTAGGTTTAATATTAAAATAGCTTGTACTTTCTATCGCTTTGCTTGGTATCTACATAGATAAGTTCTGTTATAGGGTTTATTTTAAATTTGGTGAGATTGTAACAAAACAATGTGATAGTATAACAAAACAACACAATGCATAACAAAATAACACATGTGATAGTTTAAATAAAAAGATGTCACATTTTTTTATATTATTTCATTGTTTTTTTTTGTTTAGCGGTCAAATACAACTCCCTCGGGATGAAAGTTTACGGAACCATTTTGGAATCATTTTCTATACTATAGCAAGAGAATTATCCAAATCGGTCCACAATTGATAGAGTAATAAAAAAAAACATAAAAATAAAAAAGGAAAAAAAATATAGGTTTATACAGCCGAACATTTACCCGCCAATCTCCTGCTTTTTTTTTTTTATAGATCTTGTGCAGACACACAAAATTCTTATTTTTTATAATGTAAAATATTTGTAATAAAATAATCGTAAACTAACCTATTTGTAATTAACACAAAGCTCTGCTTAGCTTGGGGCTAGATGTTGCTGCCAGTATTATTTATATTTAATTTTTATTTTTCAGTAAATTGGTCATTTTCTAAAGTACAATATTTCTAATTTCTAAGAAATCGAATTATATCGCAAAAATTTTCGACTTCGACGGGACTTGAACCCGCGTCCTCCCCTCAGTACGGGAATGTGATACTGATAACCAACTACACCACGAAGTCAAGTGACGTGGTGGTCGAAAATTTTTGCGATTAATTCGATTTCTTAGAAATTAGAAATTATCCAGAGTGCGAGGCTTACGCACTAAAACCTTAGTACAATTATTTATTTGGGGCAAGACAGTACCATATGACACTTAAATGTCCAGAATCATTAATTTAATGATATAACCCATATATCGCCATTTTGTACCCATATGCCGCCATTTTGTATTCATAGCCTCCGCTATCCAGACTAGGAGACGACCCTACGATATCTTATTCAATTATATGTAAAAAAAACACCCCTTTTCTGCCGCCATTTGCACTTTCGACCTGTTTTATTTCTCTGTAGCTGACATTTATTGAGTCTGAGTTGAACTTGTACTTAAGTTTTATTGACTGTCATGAAGTTAAATTACTTTGAAAATACTTCTGCTTTCTATAATAAGACTGAACTGTGAAATAAGTATTTATTCAACTTGAGTTATATTTATAAAACCAATTACATAAAGCGAGGTTATTTACCATGATTTGTGTTGTTTTGAGTTTTCTATACAACTTACTTTCGCCAAAACTTTTTGCACGCGCCATGGCCCATGACGCCACGGGATAGCAAAATAATAATCAACAAATTTAATTGACTTTTGAAGTCGACTTCCGGAGAGGTCAAAAAGAATTCTTTATACTTCAAAAAGTTACAGCTTAACCTTTTTCATAGCATTCCATTCTATTTTAATTGTCTAAAATCCTTTCATATTAACGAAGCATTATTATTTCATAAAAAAACTTTTAATGAGGGCTCCTGCTCGTCGTGAAAATGTTTTAGGGTTCCTTTTGTAAGAATTAAAACGGTTTCATTGCTGTTACAATTTCAAAGCTTTTAAGATTCAATACAGCTTTTTTAAATTGAATTTTTTAGAGTAATTCCTCAAAACTCTGGCAACAATTATCTCGATAAATATGGCAAGTTCTGACAAAATATCAAGTGATTCCTTCGTAGCAGACAGGCGTAATCTCAAAATCTGCAATTCGATATTTATCGAGCGCTTTTCTTCGATAGTTTTTTGGTGGGACTCGATATAAAATTTATTGAAGGTTCGATATTTATCACATGATATTGTATCCAAAGTTATCGACATAGCTCAAAGAATTAGCAAGCTGAAGTGGCAGTGGGCCGGCCATATCTCGCGAAGAACCGACAACCGCGGGGTAAACGTGTTCTAGAGTGAAGACTACGACTCGGAAAACGTAGTGTAGGACGCCCTCCGGCCAGGTGGGATGACGATCTGCGAAAGACTGCAGGCAGATGATGGATGCGGCAAGCTGAAGACAGGGCGCTATGACGCTCATTAGGGGAGGCCTATGTCCAGCAGTGGACTAATATAGGCTGATAATGATGATGATTGTATCCCGTGGTACTGCGTATCACTTGATAACATATCGAGTGGTTGCCGAATTGGTCTGCAGATCGGATACCACGTCAAAACAAAAAAAAATGGTGATTTTGCGGGTATGGTAAGGTGGATAAGTAAATAAATAATGCTGGACAATTCACACTGCATCATCTACTCCCAAGCTAAGCAGAGCTAAGACATACATAATTATTTATTCATCACACAATTTTTTTTTTTAGTTTAACCGCAGAGCTTACTTCACTTATTTAGAGTGGTTAAATGTTATACAAAACAAGAAATACTTATTTATTAACCTTTTTTTATGAATGTAAGCAGAATGAAGAGATTTACAAAAACAAACCGAAGCAAATCTTCAAATTAGCTAACATCTTACAAAATATGAGTAAATAACGAGTAAATACATATTATACAGAACAGTTTTATCTAAACAACCGTCAAGTCTCTTCAAACTAAGGACACGGCCGCACTGTAAGCGGCTAGATTAGCTAGTCGCCTGGTGAAAAGGGATTATTTTATTAAAATACATAACTGCGCCCCGTGCCCGTCGCTTCACCCGCTTGGAAATTTCATAAATTTCTTGCAAACGCCCTAGGGGTTGTTTTGTAAAAATTAAAAATACGTGATTATTATTTACTTTAAGTATAATTTATTTATACCGAGTTTTGAGTGAAACGAACCAAGGAATAACAATTTTCATAGAAAGTTTACCACCCTTTATAACCCCCACAGACGTTAATTTTAGAAATTTAAATTAGCCTATGTGTTATTCTAGAACCTAAACTATCCACACCCCAAATTTCATCTAAATTGGTTAAGTAGTTAAGGAGATGCGCAGTAACAAAGTATTCTAAACGTCTCGCGAGATCGTGATTTACAATCTACATCACCTAAGTTTTAATTGTCTCTTTCAATTGCGACTGTTCTGAAATGATAAAATAAAAGATTATAATTTTCAATGACAGCTGTCAAAATGAGAGTTACTGTTTCACACATCTCTCACTCGTGGCGTGTCGCTACTAACCTGGCACTAAAATACCCGATATTCACGCTTGCAGTGCGGCACGGCCTTACTCAAAGGAAGCCAGAGTCGGTCTTCAACAAGGCTCGCTTTGATGCCTTTCTTTTTTGTTCGAGTTTGAGAGCTTTATGGAGTGCCATTGTTCATTAATTATAGTATGGACTGTTAATTATGCCCCTTTTGAGTACCTTCTAACGGAATCTTAGGTTAGAGTTCATGAAGAAATAAGTCTTCAAGAAATCTGTTGCTTAGGCCTTCTTTTATACCATAGCCGATATGTTTTTTTTGGGGATCTTCGTATGACCACTATCTGACCTGTTGGTAAAGGAACGTATACTACGTGACCCGTTCAGGGGGGAGAGGTCTTCAAAATACCACGCTTTGTCACAGGGAGGAAGAGGGGCTTAGGTTTTCGTCACGAAGTCAATATCCTCTAGGGAAATCTCGTGCTTTTCCGAGCTATATTCAATAATGGCGCGCAGCTTTTAGCGTTTTTAAAACTCACAGGTGGCAACACTTGTTTTTGTTAATAAAGTTAGTGTTACAATAATGTTTTTTTTAAGTTTTTCTCCTTGATAATATTTGTTCACTTGTGAAAAAAAATAAAAAAATGGGTCGTTGTTTGAATTGAATTTGAATTTACTCGAGTGACTTTGAAGATTCTAAAACGATGATTTTCCTCGAAGGTGTAGTTAGTTTATATAAGCACTATGTATCACTCGGGAGAAAGTGCGATTCCTACCTCGTATGTTTTAAGTCAAATGACAAACTCGATAGGAATTGGGCACTCTCTCGCCTAGATGTACAATATACTTTTCTATTTATCTCGCTAAGGTGAAGATGTGGATTAACCTAAGATGGAGCACTCTTTCCTACAAGGAACTTCTTCATTCAGGATTTGAAGACTCCGAGATTGTATTCTTCGGAGAAAACTGACGCAGGAAGATCAACCCCACTCTATGACGTAGTATCAGTACTTTTCCAAGTCTATTTCACTTGGAAAAGGAAATGTGTAAAAAGCCACTCACACTAATATTATAGACTAGCTTCTGGCCGCGGCTTCGCACGCGTTGTTTCTATAGAAACGTTTTGAGGTTATTTATATCGCATGGGAACTGATTTTTGGGATAAAAAGTCGCCTATGTTTCATTCCAGGGTTAGAATTACCTGTATGCAAAATTTCAGCCCGATCCGTTCAGTAGTTTTAGCGTGAAGAGGTAACAAACATCCATCCATCCATCCAAACTTTCGCATTTATAATATTAGTGTGATAGTGTGATGTAAAGTTTGGATGGATGAGTGTAAGTTTGTTACTTCTACACGACAAAACTACTGAACGGATCGGGCTGAAATTTTGCATAGATTTAGACCTAGACCTGGAATAAAACATAGGCTACTTTTTCTTCCATAAATAATAGAAAAAACGCGTGCGAAGCCGCGGTCAGAAACTAGTCAGTTAAATGACTCGTTCCCATGCCAGGCTAATTTGTAACCATAACAAATGTCCATAACTTAGATAATTAACTTGTCTGCACAGTGTGCCAAGAACGAGATAGGAGTTAAGAAAAATAGGCCTCGTAAATCTACGAGACTTTATCGTCTCCATCGAGCCTATGGAAAGATCTTTATAGTGTAGATTTTACACTCCTCACCACAACAGCCTCTATTGGTCCACTGCTGGACGCAGGCCGATAAGAGTTTTATTGGCTTTTATCTCATGGGGGGTAATGCCCATAATCCCCACACTTGGCATGTAGATTGGGGATCGCAGTTCGGTGGTAGAATTGTTCTGCAGGGGCGCTGCCCGCCCCCGGTGGATATCCCTTAGTCGCCTCTTACGACACCCGCGGGAAGAGTTAGGGTGGTGCAAATTCTAAGGTGGCACCACATAGCCAGATTCTACACTATGGTCTATGATGGAGGATATAGTCCTCAAGCCAAAAATCACTCATGCTCTCTTAAGACTTTTATGATACTAAACAGGAGCCAAACTTGATGTCGAATGTGTGAAAACAAACCACGACACAAATACCTAAATCTCACTTGCTTGGCGTTAAGTTCCAAATTTAATTATAAGACATTTATTGAAGGAAGAATCTTAAATCGACAAGTTACGTAAGACGCGGCAACAGAGTATAAATAAATAAATATATAAATAATGCTGGACAATTCACACAGCATCATCTATCCCCAAGCTAAGCAGAGCTTGTGTTATGGGTACTAGATAACTGATATATTAATATTATTAATACAATACAAAAAAAAATATCTATCTATGTAGTGTATTGTATTATGTATATCAGTTATCTAGTACCCAAAACACAAGCTCTGCTTAGCTTGGGGCTAGATAATGCTGTGTGAATTGTCCAGCATTATTTATTATTTATTTATTTATTAATACACTACATAGATATATATTTTTTATTATACCTAGAAAACATCCAGAACACTCTGAACAAATATCTGCAGATCTGACAAACATTTATCCCGAGGCGGGAATCAAACCCGCAACCTCTTGCGTCGCAGGCGGACCTTCGCCCGCTGCACCACAGAGGTCGTCAAGAGTGGAGGTTAATTATGGGCGGTTTGTTTACAAACATTTTATATGCAGTTTGGCTAGTGAATGTATACTAATATGAAGCACATTAAATTATGTCCTCCTAGTCGAATTTCAGTTATGGCGGCCAGTTTCAAGCAACACCTTATAAGTGCGTAGGATGTTAATAGTAGACATGTGTGTGCGCAAGCACAGTGCTCTCTATTCCCCCACTCTCATAATCCGATGGGGCGGCAGACCAACACGACCGGGGAGAGGTCAGGCGCAGGACCAACGGCTTACCGTGCTTTCCGAGGCACGGGGGTGTAACACCGCCATATTTTCCTTTTCCAACCATATACTCTTGTCTTATAATAATCATTAAATTTTAATTATCCATTTAGGATTACCATTTTCATAATTCTTGCTGTTATTTTAGTAGCAACACAAACCAACTGTATTTTAATTTATATTCTTACGGTGCCTTGAAATAACCAAGTTTTAATTGTAAGAAATTAATTTGTATTTAAATTAATATCTTATTAAAACCGCCTATTCAAACAATTTTCACTCAAACTGAAACTCCACATTAGGACGGCAAAATTCCGGAACACAGTAAAAACAAAAGAACAATTGCAGTAAAACAGTTCATTCGAAACTCTGCGCCATACAACATTGTATTAAAGAGATGACGTGCTTAACGACTTGAGACAATAAACTGGGGCCCTTATTCCTTACACGAAGCACTTCGCAAGTAACGCGGCTTGGTATGTTTTGCTCTGGCCATGACTTTACTCAGATCCCTGAGTTGGGTTTCTCGATAGAATCTATGGCTTATATGATGATGAGAGATCTTGATAACACATAGGTAATGATGATAAAATAAAAATAAACATAAAAAATAAAATAATGCTGGACAATTCACACACCATTATCTAGCCCCAAGCTAAGCAGAGCTTGTGTTATGGGTACTAGATAACTGATATACATAATACAATACTACATAGATAGATATTTTTTATAATACTTAGGAAAACATCCAGAACACCCTGAACCCTGAAAGTTCTAATAATCACACTAATAATATAAATGCGAAAGTTTGGATGGATGTTTGTTACGTCTTCACGCCAAAACTACTGAACAGATTGAGCTGAAATTTTGCACCGGTGTAGCTCTATGCCTGGAATCAAACATAGGCTACTTTTTATCCCATAAATTGGTTCCCATGGGATATAAATTACCTTTGAACGTTTCCGTAGAAATAACGCGTGCGGAGCCACGGGCAGGAGCTAGTAAAAAGATACATTTTAGCTTACGCGTTATCGGCAACGAATAGCGAATAAGAGACCTGAAGAACGAGCCAAGTTCTTCCACCCGTTTTGTCACAGAACGTAATTGACAAAAGTGCATCGAGTTCTCATGAAGTAGGAAGCTCAAGATGCTGAAGTTTGAGAATAAACATCTGAAATGGGTTTAAGCTTGTTGCGAGTTGATAAAAAGGAATAAACAGTTGAAAGTGTTCTTGTAGATTGTTGGCAATGGCGGCGATAGATGATTGATAAAGATTGCAAAGTAAGTAAAGTAAAGTATTATTTATTGCGTGAAATACATGTGTACAAAGGTGGTTTGGGTATAAGCATGATTCAATGTATTCCTACTGTTACGTGTGCAATGTCTGATTTACAATGTCATTTATGATGGATGATTAGAAGATAACGTTAGAATAAAATAATTATGGATGTAGATTAAATGATCATAAAACATTTTGTAAATAGGAGTGATAGGTACTTATTGAAGGATAAAATTGAACTTATATTAAAATTTATTACAAAACGAATGTCAAGCAAGCTTTCGTCATAATAACATTTGACTGTACCTAAGTATTCTTTTTATCTTTCTTTGGAGCTCCAAATTTGGCAATAGTCTTATGCACTGTGGTAGTTTATTATATAAATTGCTTGTAAGTATGTAATGTCCTCCTAGCCGAATTTCGACCACAGCGGCCAGTCTCATCGGAGACTAGTCAGATGCGCAGGACATATTATAGTGCACAAGTGCATGCGCAAACACAGGTGCACTCTCTATTCCCTCACTCATAATCCGATGGGACGGCAGACCGACACGACCGGGGTGAGGTCAAGCGCAGGACCAACGGTTTATCGTGCTTTCCGAGGCACGGGGGTGTAACACCGCCAACTTCCCGACTCCGGGCTGCTACTGTGAATGTTTCTTACTAGAAAAACCGCAATTGGCCCGACCCGGGATTTGAACCCAGGACCTCATAATCAGCGGTTGAACAAGCCGACCGCTAGACCAAGGAGGCAGTCAAGCATGTAAGATGTATCATTAATAGGCCAGGTGGTACCGGCTTAGAATTTGCACCGCTCCAACACTTCCCGCGGGTGTCTATTCTAGAAAGGCGACTAAAGGATGCCTACTACGGGCGGCGGGCAGCAGCGCTCTCGCCTCTGCAGAGGCTGTAGAATAGGATACTTCACTCATCAAATTTGGCGCAATAAATAAATATTTTCTGTAGTATTTGATTTGATAAACCAATATTTATAAATTTCTGATATTAAAAGTGTAAGACGACTAAGTACATATTTTCAATTAATTATTTTTATTTTTATTTTGAACTCTTCTAAGCAAATTTCATGTCGGATCTTATACAAGTGAAATTCGCTATGTAGTCTTGTCTATATTTTTGCAATAATGGACCTTTGCTAAATGTCATTTGTTTGTTTTCTAGACGCAGCTAGTATCATGTCTGTGGTTATAAACCCGTATGACGTCAGTTCCCGTTCTCGTGGGAATTCCGGGATAAAATATAGCCTATGTCAATCCCTGAAAAGTAAGCTTCCTAACGGTGAAAGAATTTTTCAAATCGGTCCAGTAGTTTCGGAGCCTACTCAATACAAACAAACAAACAATCAAATCTTTCCTCTTTATAATATTCGTCTATAAGAACTATTACGATGTAAAGTGTAAAGTCGAGTTTTATCAAACTTGCGAAACGGACAAATTCTCAAGATGCTAAATGATCTCAAGCAGAGAGGACTTAAGGTCGTGATTTACATGGCAAACAAGAATACATCAACATTATTTATTTCAGAACCAGCGCACTTTAAGCTTCTGTTTATTAATATACAAGCTAGCTTTTGCCCGTGGCGTCGCTTATTTTCATGTGTACCTAACCTGGATAAAACATAGTCTATAGGATTCACCGCAAACGCATAGGAGAAACGAAACAGGAACTTATGTAAGTACTAAGACTTGAGGAGTACACATTTTTCTGTGACAACCTGTACTTACCGCTCTTGTCGTCAGCTCATTGCAATTATTTAATACTAGCTGCAATCCGCTTAGGCCGCGTGGAAATCATACAATTTTCAGAAATTCACTGCACCCTATATGGGAAGTTTTGTAATTTTAAAAATACGTGATTTATTATTTAACGAGTTTATTTATACCAAGTATTGAGTGTATCGAACCGAAAAATAATTTTCCATACAGATTTTACAACTATTTTTAAACCCATCAGAGGCTATTTTTTTAAATTTACATTGGCTTAAGTGTTATTCTAAAACCAAAACTATCTACAAACCAAATTTCATCTAAATCGGTTAAGTAGTTACGGAGATTCTTTTATATTACCTTTTTTAAAGTTCCAAGTTCGTTTTCTCTCGGCGTGACGCTAATCTACGCGCTCACCGCTTGCAGTGCGGCCTCCCTCAGATTATAAGTTAAGACTAACTTGGAACTTGGCACACAATCTGGCAAAGCAATACTTGTTATCGAATATCTAGCTTAAGAAATTAATCCTCCGATCATAAATTGATCGTGAATTTTAAATGAAAGTACAGTGTGCCAAGAAATTTGTCGAGATTTATGTTTGTGTTAAGTAAACCAGAAATTTAGCTTTTGCGACAAACAGTCGGACAAAATGCTTTAAGCGTATGAGTGGGAGCCATATTTTCCAATTAGTTCTAATGGGACTGGTGGGAAAATAGAGGGTGGTTGAGTGGTAGAAATGGCAAAGTCTTGTGAACTTGAAAAGATTGAATTTCTTTTATTTGTGCTTTTTGAAGTGCAAAAAGGGCAACAAAAGTTGACCCTCGCTCGATCCGACTACCTATGCCAAGCAATAGAGACATAACTCTGAGGCACCTTGTATTATTTAAAGCACATTACTCTGCAACACCCTGTCCCAGTCACAAGGAGTGCAAATGGATGCAGATCACATCTCGGAGCACTTAGCGGGGATTTTACAAGCCCGTGGGTTTGCACGATCTTTTTCCGAATAAAAAAAATTGCCAATGTCCCAGATTTTTTTTTACCAAGTGGTTGAACCCCGCGAGATCAGTTCCTTTAGGCTTAGCCCACATATTCTATGTCCCCTTATATTATTTTATTCTGTGGTATCTTGTATTATGTAATTTAAATATCCGGAAATAAAGCACTTTAGTTTTTTTGAGTTTAATCCTGAGCCACCTGTTATTATACCGTACCACCTTGTACCTATTACTCCACCCATATGTGTCCCCTTGTCAAAGTGTGAAAATGCATGCAGATCACATCTCGGGGCACTTAGCTTGGATTTTTGCACTCGACGCCGACGGACTAAAATGCTTTAATGGATAGAGTTTCTTTTGTGAGTGGCTGTGACTGTTTCAGATACTTCTGTAGCGAAAGAAGCCTATATATCTACGTTCAGATACTTCTGTAGCGAAAGAAGCCTATATATACTTCAAGGAGCTGGGCTGGTTAGGGCCTGGTTAGGCAGGGGGACAATGCACAATACACTCCAAAGCGAGATGTCAGTGCAGATCCCAGTTCCCCCACTCAGAATTAGAATTAGAATTAGAAGCCTATATATCGTAGCAGTGATCCTATAATAAGTTTTAATATTTTAAGAAATATTTTAAAATAAACTTTTGTATCATTTAGGAACAAAGTGCTTGGAAAGACAAATCAACCGAACCCAAACTCGACGGGGCTACGTTGTTTAGTTTCGGAGTTCCTATGTCAATCGTCACCTTATGTCTCCAACATTGGACCAGCTCGATGCATTGTCACCGAATTGAAATTCTTTGTTGCACACTAAATCACTAAATCTATACTTCACACTAATATTATAAATGCGAAAGTTTGGATGGATGGATGGATGGATGATTATTACCTCTTCACACCAACACTACAGAACGGATCGGGCTGAAATTTTGCATGCAGGTAAGTCTAACCCTGGAATCAAACATAGGCGACTTTTTATTCCATAAATCAGTTCCCATGGGATAGAAATAACCTCAAAACGTTTCCATAGAAACAACGCGTGCGAAGCCGCGGGCATAAACTAGTATATCATAAAGAGGAAAGATTTGATTGTTTGTTTGTTTATATTGAATAGGCTTCGAAACTACTGGACCAATTTAAAAAATTCTTTCACCGTTAGGAAGCTTACTTTACAGGGAGTGAAATAGGCTACATTTTATCCCAGAATTCCCACGGGAACGGGAACTACGCGGGTGAAACCGCGAGGCGATCGCCAAGTCATACATAAAAGTTGACAAATACTGGACATGTACAAGGGCGAGCTAAACCCTAAAAGAGTTTTCTTATAATTAACCCATCTATTATGTTTCAGAAATGTTACTAGGATATTAGCATTGTAATAATAAAATACGTATAATAGTCAACTTTAAAGAGAGCTATTTTCCTAGATTTTTCATAAATAGCCTCCGCGTAAAATCACATGGCCCTATTGCAGGAATAACAAAGGAGTAAGAACAAGAACATAAAGAACTCTGCAGACAATTAAATTTTTTCCACATTTTCTTGAAGAGCGTTTCCATAATTCACTAGTAATTTTATGGCACGCTTGCAATTTGCGTGAACTGTTCCTACAGACTCATTTCCACCCACAAATCATCTTTTAATAACTCTATTGACACAGTTTTTAGGGATAGCTAGCACAATTCAGGATTTTGGTGACAAGAGAATTTAAATAGCTTGCGAAAGAAATCTGCAAGACAAACAATACTTCATTAAACTTCTACGTATTTCCTTGGCTTATGATTAGCTGCAGATTTATGAGCGCTGGTTTACCTACTTTGATTTCATTTTAATAAAGTGTACAGTTCTCAACGGCATTCATAAATAAATTAAAATTGTTTATTTACACGTATGTACACGCAAAACCCATAACACATAGAAAAGAAGTCCCAAAAAATCATTCAAACAAATAAAAACAAAGTTACAAAAATAATAAAATACACGCCGCTTGAAGCTGCCACTCGAATTTTCTGTTTCCTGTTTCAGCTGTTTGTTAGAAAATAGGATTTTCATATACCTAGTCAGAAGCAGCTCTCAGAATGCTATTTTTGGAGCGAACTAACCAACCCCAGAACGTCTGATTTAAAATCAATTATTTGTATAGTTAATGATTATATCGGGTATTTATCGCGTACCTTTTGTTTTTTGCGACTGAGCCAGTCGCCCCGTGACCACGATCGCTGTAACGCGGTAGAAACGTAGGGGAAATACAACAAAAGGTACGCGATAAATACCCGATATAATCATTAACTATGTTAACAAATCGCTAAAGTTTAAAAAGTTTCAATCATTTGTAGTTTCCCAGCTGTTCTCACAGCTCTTAAATTCAACCTGAATAGTAATGAACGCCTTGCAGGTTCCCGCTTCCTGAGCGGTAGATAGGAAATTGCAGATCTTGTGGCGATTCTAGAATACCTCTAAGGAGGTTCTGATCGCCTGGTACTTTCAGTTCCGTTTGAGTTACAAATTCAGGTACGATTTCATGATTATCAAACAAAATGAACTTTACTGGCCACTGTTATACATTTTCCTAAGATATTTTGTAAATAAATTATTTACAAAATTATTTTATTTTATTTATTTATTCATTTGGCTACAATGCTCTTGGTTATCAGAAAGAAATCAGATCAAGCGAATAAGGTCACTTATTTTAGAACGACGTTGAGAAAAGGAGGTTTCTTTATGTTTGGCAGTAGGAATATTTTTTTCTAATAGTATATGTTCGTCGATTTCTTCGTCATTATAAACCGATTTGGATGATTCTTTTGCAGTTGAATAGAGAATGATTTCGTGGTAGGTAGAGTATTTATCCCGAAAACTTAAAACAGTTTAAATATATAATAATATAATATAATAATATATAATAGGATTTGAAGTCAGATTTCAGTTTTCTCAAAACAATCAAATTATTTCATACAATAATTTGATAATCTCGCGTTTGGCTACATTTCGCCTGGTGGGAAGCAATGATATCGCCTATTCATTGCCCATTTACATATTACCAACCCTACTTAAAAATATTTTTAAAGTACACTACAATTCTTCATAACATTTTACCCTATATTTAAGAAGTTGAGAATTAATTGCACGATGAAATTACAAAATAAATATTTACAATTTCATATCAACCATCACTATTTGCTCACCAACTTTTTACTACAACACGTTTTCAGAGTGAAAAAGAGAAAAACAAAATGAAACGGTCACATTTTCTCATATTTGTCAAGCACCACAGCCACTGACGGCCACTCATAAAACACCCTGTATTTACACACAGAAATTCATATTAAACGTTTTTAAAAATATATCTGGCAGGACATTTTTTATTTGAGTTAAATTGTTTTTAACTTAGTTCGTTTAGGGTTCCGTATAGGAAGGCAGAATAGGTTTCAAGCTTGTCTGGCTGTCCGCGTTCGTCTGTTCATTATTACAAAAAAACCGTAAAAAAACAATTAAATATCAACACTCACGGTAAATTCCGACTTTTTCGCTAAATAAAAAGAGCCCGTAAAGTATCCACTAAATCGTAAACTTTTAAAAACCTTTTGTATTTCTTTTAAGATATGAACAAAAAGCGTTTTAGTATTCACTTAATTTACATATGAATCAGAAAGAATGGCCGCACTGAAGCTTTTTAAACTAAAGCCGAGTCTTTAAAACTATAAATGGCGAAAACTGGTGAAAACTTTTCATGATAAAATTAAATGATATATGCTTCGTTGTATGAATTTGTGGTTATTCCTCTAAAAGACAATACATCAGGCATAATGTAATATAGTAATAACTATGTAATACATTACATAATTATTACTATGTCTGATGTTTTAAGTTTCATCTCGAGTAGGTAGGTACACAAAATTCTAATTTCGACCAAGATTTTCTAATTTCGGCTATAAATATTATATTATACAGTAAATCCTTCCATTGTGTAACCAATAGTTTTTTTGTGTAATGTAATGTATATGGTGATAAAGTATAGGTAGATTTATAGTACTTTATAATTTATCAGAGTTTAATTTCATGCATCATAAAAACGGTCATGCTATTTAAAACTATGTACTTATATTATTTTCAGCCCAATATATAAAATTAATTTAGCAAAAACATGTCGACTTCTTCAAACTTTGATAAAACTTTGAAGAAATAACAGAATAATTTAATAATGTAGCTAAGTTTGTAAAAAAATATGGAAAAGTTTATATACCTAGGTACTCACATGTGTAGTCCCAACTGTCTTGATCATTTTTGAATACATTCAATCGTTCAGGCTGAAACAAAGAATGAAAATAAGTAAATTGGTTTACAGGTAAAATGTTTATTTTCGGCAATCTCCGGAACTTCGATTAATTTCTCCTCCTGAACTCCGGATCCAATTCGTTGAATTTCTTTAACAAGTACTATAACAAAGAAAATTACAATCAAAGAATATTATTATCATCATCATCATCATCATCATCAACCTATATTAGTCCACTGCTGGACATAGGCCTCCCCTAATGAGCGCCATAGCGCCCTGTCTTCAGTTTGCCGCATCCAGCATCTGCCTGCAGTCTTTAATATTATTATAAATTATTAAAAATATAAATAAATTAGAACTAGCCTGTTGCAAACAATCTACAGGTGGCTAAACTAATACATATCTATCAGTCGGAAGCGTCCCCAGCGTATGGCAATGCTGATGCGCTGCGCCAGATAATCACCAGCTCTCGGGTCACGCGTCGCTTCGCCAGACGCTCAGATAACTTTGTAATAACCCGGAGAGCCTCGATACCCCACGGATCTAGGGTCTAGTTACATTACCCTTAATGAGATATAATAAAAAGCTACGTTTCATCCAGGTACCACACGGGCAAAGTCGCTGGCAGAAGATAGTAAGAACGAAAACTTAACTTTTTCTAAATACCTACCTAATAACGTACTTAAATTTCTCTCCGTAACTTAGTTAAATTCGTGTAACCAACAAAATAAGCACCTAAGAGTACCTCTTATTGAACCAGGTGAGAACTCTGTGTCTAGTTAAACCTAACAATAGGCTTTAAAGCACTTCGAATCGAACCGAAATTTAATGTCGCTTTTAACTGAATAAGTACCTAATTCTATGTCGTTTTTTCGCTGAATAAATAATTTTAATTAATATTTAATGAAAAAAAAATTATTCGATGGGTCTCTCAAAACTGAGTCTATTTGGTTTTGTCATCTTTTTCCTAACTTATAGTTTCGGAGTAAATCACTAAAAACTGATATCTGCCTACGGTTAACGGGCGGCGACCGAGCGCGTGACGTCACACGCACCCGCGGTGGTCAATCAGTGAACTGCGCTAGTAATTTGGTCATAACTTCGTCAATTTTTGTCGTAGAACAAAAATTTTTGCACTGTGTGTTATGGATTTCCCAGCTCTATAAATCTGCATTCTCAACTAAAAACGTTACGGATCCTCATCACAACTAAGTATCTAAACATACTCGTAATAATCGTGTTCTGTGTATCGTGTGCCATAAACTGAGTAGAATCACGATCATGTTACTAGTGGCGCCACCTAGTTCCGTGCTGTTAACCTCACCGAGGCTGGTTTGGCACCCGCCCATCCGTGTGCAAACAAGCGAAAGGATTAGTGGGTTACCTACTGCATTGTTTTCAGGGGAAATCTGTTCTGGGTTACGGACGCAACTGTCTACAAGATATTTTGGCAAGCTGGATGTAAGGTGCACCATTGCATTCCAAAAGATTTGATATGACTTTGGGACAAATATATGTACGATCTGCAGATATTTGTTCAGGGTGTTCTGGTCGTTTTTTATGTATAATAAAAAATATCTATCTGTGTACTCGTATATTATTAAGTATATCAGTTATCTAGTACCCATAACACAAGCTCTGCTTACCTTGGGGCTAGATAATGTTGTGTGAATTGTCCAGTATTATTTATTTATTTATTTATGACTTTAATTACGAGCATTTTCATTTAAAAGTTGTGAATAATTATGAATTTCCAGCTCCAAAATCGAGTTAAACTTAGTCTAACTTAATAATCATTCACAAATTGGTCAACCATTTTACCATTCTGCAAATAATAATTCTACCTTCGTCGGTCGTTGTTGTCGCATTATTTGAATTTATTTATAAATGTTATTAACTTACTTGTGTTCAAATTGAAATGATAATAGGTCTCTGAGATCCAAAACTTCAACCATTGCTGTAACACCCTATACCACTTCGCGCTTCAATAATTTTAAATTTTCAAACAAATATCAAGATTCGCGGTTTTCCTGGGGCATAAACACTGTAGAGTAGCTACAACGTATTGCTGAAAGGTACCTAACCAAATAATTGGTCATGTTTAGAGTAGCCTACCAGTAGCGAGTAGAATTTAAAAGTTTTTTGGTAGGCATGGTATTTTAGATGTTTAGTTGTAATTTTCGGGTTCCGTACCTCAATAGGAAAAAAATAAGCTTTATAGGATCATTTTGCTGTCCGTCTCTACGTCTCTGTGTCTGTCCGTCTGTTAACCTCCTTATCTCAGAAACGCGTGGAGGTATCGAGTTGAAATTAACATCAAGTACTCAAGTCCGTAACCGCTTGGAGCCGTCATATAAATCTAACTTCTCAACGCAATCAAAAGTTACTGCCATCCATACACGCATATTTTGAAATTTCCAGGGGAATCACATGCACACAAACCTAGGGTAGGTACTTTGATTCGCACATGAGACCAAAACCTATAGGGTAGTTCCCGTTGACCTATAAGAATGAAAGGGCACAGCTAGTTTCGTATAAAATTAGCATAAGGGGCGAACCTAGCGGATTTGCTAGTCAAACTAGGCCTAGATCTCAGTACTCACGGGATCCCCGTGGTAAAAAACTAGAATTACATAAAGTTCCAAATTTTTGAATCCTGCGGTCTATGGAAAAGATTTTTGTTTTGTTTGAAATGTCGAACAATGCAAAAGTCCAGTCAAGAGACCTCTAACCATTCTCCATACAAAAACAACTGGTAACTAAACAGCGATTCCTTTCCGAGTGCGAGTAAATCCTTTCTAAAAGTGGTAACACATCACAAAGTGTGCGACAAAGCGACACACCAGCGCTAGACAAGTGAATTACGCACTCGAGTAGCACTCGCTCCAGTAGCACTAGCACAGTAGAACTGGCACTAGTGGCTCTATCGTTTTGAGCGAATGCTACGCCACTTTGTGAGATAGCTCTGCTATCCGGCGTCGCTTTAAGTGTGGTAATGGTTTTGTGACATGGAAAAAAGGGAACATAGTTCCGCGTAAACCCTTGGTCCTTGGGGCCCTGGGGCACACGCAATTTATAAAGATCTTACTAAACTTCTTATAGAGTCCACAGGTGATCGGAATGCTGGCATTTATTTCGGTCAACGAATTAGCATTGCCATTCAACGTGGCAATGCTGCTAGCATTCTGGGCACTCTGCTTCTGGTGACGGCTTAGATTTTTAAGAAATAGATATACTTACTTGTATATACTAGTTGTTATTGTTTTATTCTGTTATTGTAATGTTCTATGTGCTAAATAAATATATTGTTCCGCGTATGTGTAAGTCGTGCAGATAAGGATTATGATTGACAGTGTCATGATGCGTGATGATGATGTATTGATAAATATGTTCTATGTGCATGACATTTTCAATCTCAATATTTGTATACACGACTTATAGTGGATTAAATTGGGGATTAAATTGAACGCAGAACATCGTGTTATTTTTTACCTCTTATTTAATAAACGATCTCAACTTAAATCAGGGGTCTCCTCACATGACCACAACAGCCTATATTGGTCCACTGCTGGACGCAGGCGTCCACCTGATAAGTGCCTTATTGGCTTTTAACTAATGCGATCCAGGGTTGGGGATCGCAGTTTGGTGGTGGAATTGTTCTGCAGGGGGCGCTGCTGCCCGCCCCCGGTGGATATCACTTAGTCGCCTCTCACGACACCCGCGGGAAGAGTTGGTGCAAATTCTAAGCCGGTACCACAAAATCAGGGGTCTACTGCGGGTCTACTCGTAGGAACGAAAATCGAAGTCTCTGATAAGTTTTTGCGCAAACGCTCTATTATCTAGGTAACATAAGCGTAGGTTTTGCTAAAAAACTAATCAGAAAATTAAAAATTTTAATTTCCGAGTATGCCTGGATCGGATTGTGTTTTGTGTTGTTTTCTTAACTATGCCAACAGAAGCATTAGTATGTAAGTTTTCTGATTACATTGCTAGTATTAAGTAGCAGCATTAGTGTTGGGTAATTTATGAAACTAGCTAGTGGAATTTTTGGTAATAGCATTACCAAAAATTCCAAATAAAGATTTTCCTTTTCTTATTCTAGAAGAACATCGTCTCTTAGCAATTGCTTAACGTTGAGGGGCTTATAATTAAGGTTGAATTAAACTCTTGTACCTAATTGTAAGTAATTGCAAAAAAAATAAAAAAAAATAATTGAAACATATTAGAACCAGTATTTCTAATTGAAACAATTGAGCTAACTGCAGACTGATGCAAACAATCTACAGATAGCTCAACTGATCCATATCAATTCCAGTCGTCGCGTCCCCAAGACGGTTGCATTGCCCAGCTGTATGGCAATGGCAATGGCAATGCTGATGCGCTGCACCAGATACTCACTAGCTCTCGGGTCACGCGTTGATTCGACAATTAATTATATACTGTAAAATAAAATAATATTATTAATGTAATTTAATAACTTTTTTTTCATCATTATTATCAACCACCTTTCCACTTTGTTCATGTGTGTGTCGGGATAAAATAAATTTACGTCGTCAGTTGGTCTACTATTTCATCTGAAGCTAAGTTAATGTGTGTTAACCGTAGGCTACACCTGGCCCAGATTAGCACAAGATCGAGGTGAATGGCATAAACATAGAGAGGCCTATGCCCAGCAGTGGGTCGACAAGGGCTGATATGATGATGATGATGATGATGATAAGTTAATGTGACAAAAAAAACTCGAGCTCTAGAAGACACCTTTACACTCTGGGCTTGAAGAGTCTCAAGTTGTAACAGTTAATAAGTTTTTAAACGAATAATTATTGATTTCTCTACTTAAAAAACAGATCGACGTAATATTAACTTACGGTTAACTCTTCCATAAAGATTCTTAGACTAACACAGATATCTTCAAGACATCTTGATTCACTGAACCGTACAGCGCCCCCTGGCGGAAAATCACGCGCCGATGGCTTTCGTAACGACGTGGCCAATCGCAAGTCGGTTATAGATTTTTGTACACTGAACCATTTTTATTCTTCCTTCTATATCTGTATATATATTCTTGCTTTTCTATCTATGGGTTGGCTATATACTTGGAGGCCCGACGTTTCCAGTATAATAATACTTTTAAGATGCTGCTGAGACTCGCCCGTTGTTGTAACGAGATGTTTGCTCAATATCTAACTGAAGGTTTCCACGCCATCATTCGAAAGAAAACAGCATCTCTGATGAGCAGGAGGAATGCCAGTCACTACAGCATCCTAAAAACCGTGGCGGAGCATTGTTTATTGAAATCATTTAAATTTGTAACCTAATTTATCTAATCTTAAGTATTATTTTAATGACTGTGTAATTTTGTTTAATTTTGGGTATGTGTAATATGGATTACTAGCTTCGCACGCGTATTTTCAGTATAATAAGTAGCCTATTATCTAAGTGACGACCTCAGTGGCGCAGCGGGCGAAGGTCTGCCTGCGACGCAGGAGGTTGCGGGTTCGATTCCCGCCTCGGGACAAATGTTTGTACGATCTGCAGACATTTGTTCAGAGCGTTCTGGATGTTTTCTATGTATAATAAAAAATATATATCTATATAGTGTATTGTATTAAGTATATCAGTTATCTAGTACCCATAACACAAGCTCTGCTTAGCTTGGGGCTAGATAATGCTGTGTGAATTGTCCAGCATTACTTATTTATTTATTTATTTATCTAAGTTAGGCTTTGCTCTAAGCGTACGCAAAATTTCATCTAGATCTGTTCAGAAGTTTTGGAGATCCTAGGTAACAAAAATTCAGATTTCACAAACTTTCGGCTTTGTAACATGTTTTTTTTTTTCAGCCATTACTGTCCCACTGCTGGGCAAAAACATGTAACATTAGTAGGATTAATTTAATTATGAAAAAAATGAATACAATATCATGTTGTCTCATACCTCTACGTCATCAATATCATAACGAGCTCTTGCCCGTGGCTTTGGACGCATTTTTAGTTCCAGCTCTGTTAGATGATCTACTATATAAAAATAAGTCGGGTTTTCCTTCCTGACGCTATAACTCCAGAACGCACGAACCGAGTTCCACGGTTTTGCATTCGTTGGAAAGGTCTCGGGCTCCGTGAGGTTTATAGCAAAGAGAAAATTAAGAAAGTGGGAAACATACATTTCCACGCGAGCGAAGCCGCGGGGCGCAGCTAGTGCTGTATAAAAATGTCCAGCAAAAGACTTATCTTACGGTTCACGAGAATGAACAAATTCCAAAAACGCTACAATTTTATTCAGAACCCATTTTTAAGGAGCTAAAACCGTATTTTCCCTCTAAAAACCTTTATTTACACACATAAACACACATTTCGTATGCAAGGCCAGTTCAACGTTTGGGGTAAGTACTTTAAAATTAAATGCTACTTTTCGCTGCGGAATTATCCTTATATGTTGAGGGTTCCGCATATTTAGCTCGGAGTTTTATTATGGCGTCTTTTCCGCATAAGTTAATGAGTTGACGAGCATAAATTGTATTATGGTGGATATTCACACATATGTATACACTAATAAAACTTGATGTAGAATATTTGTCGACAAACCGTACTTAACCAAAATTTCACTCTGTTTCCGCGTCTTTTTAAAAGCAATTTACATTACTTGTCCATTTGAGATCCTTCCTTCAATAAATATTGCTTACAATTATAAACTGTTCTGGGTACTATCTATGTGAACAAAAAATATATATCTATGTAATATATTATATTATGTATATCAGTCATCTAGTACCCAAAACACAAGCTCTGCTTAGCTTGGGACCAGATGATGGTGTGGATTGTCCAGCATTATTTATATTATTACCTCTGAAACTCGATGCCAAGCAAGTGAGATTTAGTTATTTGTGTCTACATAGAATAGAACAGAACAGAACAGAATAGAATAGTCCAATCTAAGTTGTAAATTTATTGGGCTATTATTATATTCTTGTGTTTATATTATTACATTACTGATATACTACAAGTACATAAATACCGTATGTTATTGTTACTAATTTTTCCATAGATAACATTGGGATCCCGAACGAAATATTTGCGAAGCTCGCAAACATTTGTGCCTCGTCGTGAATCGAACTGATACGGCATCTCAGGCGGACCTGCTACCACCAGGTTAAATAATTAAATGTCCACAGCGGGACATAATCAAGCTGTGGACAAAGTAGGCTGATAATAATAATAGTGATGAACGATGCCTGAAAGAGATCGCTTCCAAGCGATAAGGCCGTCCAATGTACCTGCTTGTTTCTTAAATAGGTAATGTTGAGGTGTCTTTTTGTAATGTATGTTCGTTGGTATACAATAAAGTATTTTTTTTGTAATCCATACTAATATTATAAAGAGGAAAGATTTGATTGTTTGTTTGTTTTATTGAATAGGCTCCGAAACTACTGGACCGATTTGAAAAATTCTTTCACCGTTAGGAAGCTTACTTTTCAGGGACTGACATAGGCTATATTTTATCCCGGAATTCCCACGGGAACGGAAACTACGCGGGTGAAACCGCGAGGCGATCGTCTAGTGATGTGGTATAAGGCCATCCCTCATTAAAAACCTCATCTCGTCCGTTCCCCCACATTAATACGGAACCCGGCTCATCCTTAGCTCGTGTGCAGAATTGCAGACGAACATTTTTATTTCCGTTTCCGCCTAATCGGAAGTTAAGCGCTTGCTAATTTTCGGAGCGGCTTTTTGGCAGTGTTATTTTTTGAATTATTTTGTTATGGCGGATATGAATGTGTTGCCTTTATCTTGCCTCTAAGGTGACTGACGGGCGTGTAAAGCTTTGGTCTGGTGATCATGACGCACAACGCTGCGGTATGCGGTATGCGATGCGATACTCAATCATATGAAAACCGTCGAGAGTGTTCTCTTGTTCCGCCGCAGTATGCGTCAGCGGCGAGTAGCAAGCGCGGTGAAGTGGGGAGGTGTACTGCCGCACAGCGCGGCGTCATTCTCGTTTCAACGCTGTGGTGTGCGGGTGTGCGTTACGGGTTGACAATATGGATTGGTAGCTGCGGCAAAATCAACAGACCACCTCTCCGCAGGGACGGTAAATGCTGCGTCGTGACGCTGCGTTGGGGCGCGTACCGCAGCGTTGTGCGTCATGATCACCAGACCAAAGCTTTACACAGCGAGCGTTCGTGCAGTCAGTACGGGGAAAGAAGGCAGGCAACGAGCAACGAGACGGATTGTAGCACACGGTGTAACGTAGCATGCTCGCTGCGAATGGTACATTACAGTCTGTAACACCGGTCAGTAACTATAAATAAATAAAAAGAATGCTGGAAAATTCACACAGCATTATCTAGCCTCAAGCTAAGCAGTGCTTGTGTTATGGGTACTAGATAACTGATATAGATGTAAAGTAAAGTATTATTTATTGCGTGAAATACATGTGTACAAAGGTGGTTTAGGTATAAGCATGATTCAATGTATTCCTACTGTTACGTGTGCAATGTCTGATTTACAATGTCATTTATAATGGATGATTTAATTAAAGAAAGTAAAATAACATTAGAATAAAATAAATAAGGATGTAGATTAAATGATCATAAAACATTTTGTAAATAGGAGTGATAGGTACTTATTGAAGAATAAAATTGAACTTATATTAAAATTTATTACAAAACGAATGTCAAGCAAAATCTTTGTCATTGATGAATTCATTTATGTCATAATAACATTTGACTGTAAGTATTCTTTTTATCTTTCTTTGGAACTCCAAATTTGGCATGGTTAATACATTCTACATTTTACTATAAAAACTAATCGTAGTTTGACGAATTCATAACGGATGTAGGCAGGTTAAGTCTGAACCTCATTTCCTCATCCTTAACCTCCTTCCCAAACATTGGTGTTCTTCTGTCAAAAAAAAGGTTCGTAGTTAACCTGCTTACATCCCGTTATGAACATTCTAAGATGTTAATTTACTTCAGAGTACCTAAATCAAATCAAAAACTGTTTCCATAAATACAATAAATTTATAAAAGGTCAAAATAAAAAAATTAAACACTGGCACGGAGATGAAGAAATATTTTTGATTTCTGCCGCTTCGGTATTTAGACTATAGTAAAGAAGCGACGAAGAAACCTTTAGCCTGTTAGTTGTCATTTCTCGAGTTGGAGCAAAACCCGTCCCAAGCTATTTTATCCTCTACATAATCTGATATTTTATCGTAAGCCTTTTCGAACAGGAAGGTTGAATTTTAACAGTTTGTTTAAATTTTTTTACTGAGAATTTTTGCAACTCTTCAGGAACTTTGTTGTAAGCTCAGCTTACCATCTACAATCGGGACCCTAGCACTAAAACCGAATAAGTGTCGTAGCTCCAATACTGTCAAATGAAGGCCCACACACGTTGCCAATCTATTTCTGTCTACACCTGAGGCCGGGAATGCCGAGGCTGGTGTAGAATCGGGAATAGCCTGCAAGCCTGGGGCGAGATTCCGTTAGTAGAATAGAGATTGTAAAGCTTTTTGCGAGGGTTGCGAAAATACCTCCAATAGGGATTTAAAGCTTTTTCTCAAACACCGTCGACACTTGACATTTATTGTGCATTAAATATAAGCACCAGTAGTTAAGGCGCTAACCCGACTCAAATCAGCGCCACCACCTATTTTTAACCCCCGACGCAAAAAGAGAGGGGTGTTTTATCTGTCTGTGGTATCGTAGCTCCCAAACTGATGAACCAATTTTCGTTGAGTTTTTTTGTGTCATAGATAATATTATCCCGAGTGTTCTTAGCCTTAGCTTAGATTTAGACCTATCCTGGAATAAAACAAAGGCTACGTTTTCTTCCATAAGTCATAGAAAAGACGCGTGCGAAGCCGCGGGCAGAAACTAGTCCGTTAAATGACTCGTTCACATGCCAGGCCGATTTGTAACCATAACAAGGCGAGGCCTATGTCCAGCAGTGGACTAATATACGTTGATGATGATGATAATAGATCGGATAGGTAAGAAGGGATAGTACGGTTGATGCGACAAGACAGCTCCTAAGTGGTGGTAACACTACACCAGCAAACACGCACTGGGGCGGCGGCACTCTGCTGTAGGTCAGGTTACAAACAAACGGACAGATTTATATATTACCAATATTACCATCGATGTAAGTAAAATTCGGGAGATTGGCTGCTAGCTAGCTGTGTGGTGCCGGCTTGGAATTTCCATCACCCCCAACTCTTCCCGCGGGTGTCGTAAGAGGCGACTAAGGGATGTCCACCGGGGGCGGGCAGCAGCGCCCCCCTGCAGAACTTAATAATTCTACCACCGAACTGCGATCAACAACCCGCATGCCTAGCGTGGGGATTATGGGCATTACCCCCAAATGAGATAAAAGTCAACAAGGCGCTTATCAGGGGGAAGCCTGCGTCCAGCAGTGGACCATATAGGCTGTTGAGGTGAGATGAGGGCACTTGCTTCTCGAAAGTGGAACGCTCAAATTGTGTCCAATCAGGTCCACCCACCTCTGTCACAGGCGGACCGGCGCCACCGGCGTTCGTGTGCGAATTGTTGTCTCGGTCGTACTTCGGTCTAGGTACGTCTTTCCATCTTTGTTGTTCATTATGTAGGTATATTGCAAAAGATTGGAAATAGCGTGTCTTTGCGTTTAGTTGTAACACAACACAGGCCATTTGTTGACTTAGAGCTGGGAGAACGAACCATATCTACAGAATTTTATTTATCTATGTGTATAACGTATTATAAGTTGTTATCATAGAGATTTTACTGCCGCTCCGGGTAACGAATATCGCGGAGGTATCTCTTTTGAGAGCAATATTCATTATTCCCAATGGATTAATAAGTTTCAAATTTAGAACCTCAAACTACACTTGCGAGCTTTAAACTGGAATCGCTTCAAGGGTTGTTCAAGACTAATTTTTACAATTTCTTTGCAGTGAACTATGAGTTTTGTTATGTTTTCCCTTACGCAGGATTTATTGGCGACGATAAATTTTGATTTAATGCACGATAATGTCCGCTGCCACACCGCAGCAGTGACTAGACAGTACCGACAGACGTCTTCCATGTCGGCATTCCCACACTAGACTGGCCAGCCCTTATTCCTGACTTGAACCCAATCTGGCATATGTGGGACGAGCTAAAACAGCGGATACGAGGGAGAAATCCAGCTCATCCAGCTCCGGCGCCGATAGAAGCCGATAGATGCAACTTCGACCTATTGCAATAATTCCTAAAATTTAGGTAGCCAATTTAATTAATTTTAAATCTTCTTGATATCACTTGAAAGGTAACAAAATTACCTTTCAAATGATATACCACAATCTATAGTTCATTGTACATATATTGTAAAAAAATTGTTTTGATCAACTCGCGATGAAAGCGATTCCATTTTAAAGCTCGCAAGTGTGTATGTATATGGAAATGTTGCCGAAGGAGGTGAGACTTACCTCCTTCGAATAAATAAATAGGCGATTTTATTGTTGTTCTTACTGTTAAACAAAAATTCAGAGACTGGTTAAAGCGACGCGTGACCCGAGAGCTGGTGAGTATCTGGCGCAGCGCATCAGCATTGCCATACAGCGGGGCAATGCAGCCAGCGTAGCGGGGACGCGACGACTGGTATTGATATGGAGTTGAGCTGCCTCAAGATGGTTTGCAACAGTCTACAGCTAACTTTTTCCATTGTAAATACTTGTTCTTAGGACAATGGCCAGATTGGGACCACCCTCCAATAGCAATCAAATGTAGTCCCTCCAATAGCAATGTCGTTGGATAGGTCTATTCGACCGGAACAACTATTGCTATGACATCTTTGCTGTTACAACTGTCCGTTCATAGATATACGACTTGTAAGTTTTGATAAAATGTTAAAATAAATAAAATATTTTTAATATAATAATGATTTATTATTACAGTAACATTTAAAAAAACACTTAAACTGTACACTGTTCATTTTATTCTTTTTTTGAGGGTTGTCCCAGGCTCCATATATTTTTGACCATTGTCCTTTGTTTCTTTTCTTTAATTGGAATTTTAATAATAAAGATGATAATAGAAATTTTCTTATTCGAATAAAAATATTAAAATACAACATACCTTTGCAAATTCAATTTTGAGGGTACAGCATCCCGAGTAGATGTCGCAGCCGTGCAGTGCCTCTTTTGCTCTCGTCGCCGATTCCACACATTCGAACTTGTGACATTGGGTTAAGGTTTACAGTTGCTTGGCAGGGATTACACAGAAATACACAGTATATCTTTTATAACATTCACCCCTATTCTATAAAGTAAAATAAACAAAAATAGCCTTTATTCCCCAAGTTTAATTTTACAATAAGTTACTTAACTTAACTTTTAAACCAGTTTGTTTTTTATGATTAAATTGATTAATTTACTTACAAATAAATTATGTATGTATTTTACTAATTATGATATTATATAGGGGAGGCCTATGTATGACTAATATAGGCTGATGATGATGATGATGATGATGACATATTTTATTACTATTAATAAATTCTAAATATGTAATTTCATTCATTAAGTCATCCTCATTATACCCACCCCACCTCGATATAGAATGTTTCTAAACATCACGACACAAAAAGTCAAACTCACTTGCTTGGCGTCGAATTTCAGATGCAAATTGTAAGCAATATTTTATTGAAGGATCTCAAATCGACAAGTAATGTAAATTCCGTATTAAAAGACGCGGCAACACAATGCGATTTCACTTATCTTACTCAAAAAGTGTATCATAATAGTGTAGCTTAGCGGGCCTAAAACTCGAGTTTAATACTTAGGGCTGAAAAGTATTTCTAAGAAATCAAATAATATCGCAAAAATTTTCGACTTCGACGGGGAGGGAGGACGCGGGTTCAAGTCCCGTCGAAGTCGAAAATTTTTGCGATATTATTTGATTTCTTAGAAATTACCCTTAGTGTGGGGTTACGCACTATAATAACAAAAAACCTCTGAAAAGTATTTTTTCTTTTTAATTTTTGTCTAAAATCATCAGCCCGTACAAAGCATTCGTTCTCTTACATAAGAACTCGACTTCTTGGTGCTCCGTCAATCTTTTTTTTTTAAATAGAACCTTCTTGGTGATGTTTTATGAAGGTTGATTCTTCCCTTCACGGTATTCTACCGTAAGAAAGTCGCAAAGATTTTCGACTCCCACGTCACTTGACTTCGTGGTGTAGTTGGTTATCACATTCTCGTACTGAGGGAAGGACGCGGGTTCAAGTCCCGTCGAAGTCGAAAATTTTTGCGATATTATTTGATTTCTTAGAAATTAGAAATTATCCAGAGTGCGAGGCTTACGCACTATAATAACAAAAACGTTAAAACGTAAAAAGATCATAACTAGAAAACTACGAAAAATCGGGGAACATTCATGGGGTATTTTCCCTGGAAGTGAGGCATATTTTTTTTTATGACGTCAGTGTTTAGTCCATCCTGTAAAACTAAGAACTTGAATAGAATAAGGCAGATCTGAACACGTTATAATAATAACTTTTAGCTGAACAAGTTTACATGAAAGACAAACTGACTTTTAATAACCCGGGTAAAGGCGTGGTCTGAGTGCGCGCGGTGTTCTCACGAGCCAAACCCTTAAGATATATTTATTTACTTTATTGTGGAGTCGACACACCGAAGTCGGCAGGCTTCGATAAGTTGACAAAACACTGTCAGCTGCCTACAATATTCAAAGACTGATAAGTGGCACCAGCCCGCTGGGTTGTGTTGACAAAAATATTTCATTTCATTTATATTTGCTTGCATGTACATTGTACATTCATTCTGATCTAAGTGAATGGTTAGTTAAGTTGTCACTAGGTACATGCACCCTGGAAGGGCACTGCTAAACTGAAATCGATATTAAAGCATATGAAAAAATAAAAAACTATCCATATTTTTACACGCAATGGTTATTGTAGTAGTAGTGTTTTTTTTGATAGACCTTCTGATACGGAGCGGTGTGAAAGTCGTGTTTTACAATAGTCAACATTATTGAAATTTCGTTTAAAAAATTGGTTGCCTGTAAAGTCGGTATACGGGCGAAAGTTTTACGTGACAACGAACGTCTCTCTCGCTCTTAGGCGGGCTAACCATGCCCGAGTGGAAGGGACGCGTGCCTCTCACTCGCTCTCATTGTGAGCGCATAACGTGAGCGGAGCGTAACGCGTAACGCAGTTTCTTGAAGTGTCACCCGGCAAACCAATTTATAAGACGTTGTCACGTCAAAAATTTAACATAGAATCTATGAAATCTATCTTGTATCTTGTAGTCGTGTAAAATTAGGATTATATATTTGACAAATGTGATCTAAGCGTGACAACGTCTTTTTCTTTCCCAATCTTTCTCATATAGTCTAGTCTTTTAAATTCGTATAGGTACATAATATTTATAAGTCGTGATAGGTATTTTGTATCTAGGCGAAATTAATATTCTTATAAGCAGGTACCTTACCAAAATCTAAAACATTCTAGTTCTCTAACTAATTCCTAACAATAACTTTAGACCGTTTCAGAACATCGGCTTATCGTTCACATTTGAATTGGAGACGAGATACGGGTATTAGCGAAGTTGGGAACATTCCGATAGTAAAATCAAACTGTTATTACACGAGCGAGTTACGAAGACGTCGCGATTATTCAAATAGCAGAGTTTCTTTGCTTAATATCATGGATTTGGGGGGTGGTGTGACTGTTAGCGGGAATATTAAAACTAACATAGCAAAGGATTACGTTTCACTGGTAACAGCAAACTTGCTCCTAAGTGTCTTGATTTTCGAGGATAGTACTTTATATTCCGATTTTAACAGGCCTTGTATAGCTTTGCGTTTGTTTTTCAACCAGAAGGATAATGTAATTTTTTAGAATAAGAAAGAGCAGCATCATGGTCTTAAATAGTATTATGAGAAAACCTATTAAAACCAACAAAAACTTTTGTTCCGCTTTTTATTGCTGTTTGCGGGTTAACATTTCATAAGCTTTTCAAACCGCTACTCGCTGTCAATCCGACCAGCGACCACAAGCGTCGCTATCCCAGTTTCACAGCATAACTTTCAAGTAATTTGAATAAATCTGTTCCCCTCACAAAGGAACAAAAAATAACGAATAACTAATTACGAAAGTGTATTACTGAGAGAATTATTCTCCTCTCGATCTGCTTTGAGAAAGTATTAACAAGGTACTGGTTTAGTTTTTAAAATGACTTTAAAATGAGGTTCTCTTGTCGACTGTATTTTTTTATTTGTTTCCACTGATTTCCACAGAACGCTGTCATTATTATCCGATTTCAATACCGACTTCTTTTTATATGAATAAAAAGTGTCTGAATGTGATTCAGTATTTTTTAAAGTTTTGTTCAGTACCTAAAATTACTTTATTCACAAAGAAAATTACAATCAAACGGTAGAAATAAATAACAACTAGTATTTACAATTGAGCTACCTGCAGAATGTAACAAACAATCTACAGGTAGCTCAACTGATCCATATCAATACCAGTCGGAAGCACCCAAAGACGCTGGCTGCATTACCTCATTTAGTAGTCACTTTTGTTCAATAATAATTAGTTGATATTTGGTTTTTAATCATTTATATTGTTTTGTCTCATGTATCAAAATGTCACAGTGGCCTAAATATTAGTTAAATTATTATATAACTAATATTTTTATAGTTATATTAGAAATTGACAGTATTTACATGTTTAAAGAAAGTCTGAAAAAGTTTTTGATACATAAATCATATTATTCGGTTATGGAATATTTATTAGACAAGGATATTTTGACATAACTATTCAAATAACATTTAATTTTGACTTTTCTTATTTCCTATGCATGAGATATTAAATGTGGCTTAAATTTTATTTCTTAATTGAAGCTTGTTTGTGTATAAATCAAATTATTTTAATTCTATTGACATTCGTATGCTATAAAAAGCAGAATATGGTGACACATAACACATAGTAGGTAGTAAATAAAAATATACAGATGGTCGTAAGATACATCTTACGACCATCTGTATATTTATTTACTACCCATGTTCTAAGCGAATAAACGATTTGAGTTTGAGTTTATAATAATTGCGTAAGAATGAACGCTAACTAACAATTTGAAACTATGCGCCAAAATAATGTAAGACGAGTTCTACGCACGGGCCACCTTCATAAAATATTTAGGTGTTCCCAACAACCTGTTACACGTTTTACTATTCAATTTAATTTAATTCGAACTGTGCCGGAACTTTTTATTATTTCGTTCGTTAGTTATTCGTTTCAGGGCATTCGTTAACGTATGGGATATATTCTCGCATTCTGTTGTCGTTTTCTGGTATGCGGTTCAATTTGATGTACCTTTTGTTTGTTTTT
This sequence comes from Eupithecia subfuscata, assembly GCA_963564075.1. Classification (NCBI taxonomy): domain Eukaryota; kingdom Metazoa; phylum Arthropoda; class Insecta; order Lepidoptera; family Geometridae; genus Eupithecia; species Eupithecia subfuscata. Next base: position 1,507,753 of record OY751123.1, read on the forward strand.
GTGACGGATGAGATAGCGGTGTTTTACGTAGGAACAGTCATTTGCGAGGAAATTAGGAGTTGGAAAAAAAAATCTTGCGTACTTACAGAATGGGATTGGGAATGACATTATCTGTCATGCTGTCCCGCTCAGTTCAAATTTGATTCAAAGCTTTGGTCTGGCTTGGGTGGCTTTAGTAGACAAATATGTTTATATTCTGTAGATTGTTTGCAACAGTCTGCAGTTAGCTCAGTTGTGAACAAACAATAGACTACTTCTTATAGAATAAGAACATCTTTATTTGTAGCTAAGATACAGTATTTTATAGTAGATATGCATTTAGTTTGTTACAGTTAATGAAATAATATAATCTTTATTCACAAAGAAAATTGTACTAGTATTTACAATTGAAACAATTGAGCTAACTGCTGACTGTTGCAAACAGTCTACAGATAGCTCAACTGATCCATATCAGTTATTATATATATCATATATATCTATATCATACAGTTAATATGTTTCTATTATAATTTGATTGTGATTTTCTTTGTCTATAAAGGCCCTTTGTTCTTTAATATCAATTTATTTAATTCAGATAAAGTTTTGAATGGTTTTTCTCATCAAGAGTGAGTGTAAAAAAGTAAGTCAAAGTGATTTCCTTTAGACCTTACACATCTTGAACAAGTCAGATATTTCAAATTACTTGAGTGAAACTACGAAATAAGTGGTCACTGATATTTCGTTCACTACAATCTTGACTGAATAATAACTTTAAAATCGTTAACTGTGGTATTTCGACCTCATTGTGAAAGTTAGCAGGTTAACCTTGTTTGTATTGGAAGAACACCAACCGTGTGTGATCTCTTAGCCAAACAACATTGTTTCATTTGTATGGAAGAAAAACTCACAGGTTGGTTTAGATTACCCCATCCTCAATCTTACCTTGAAATCCTCTTTAATCAAAAATTCTGAAAGTTTCAAACTTTACGAGTCCTCCATTTAACGATACAGTCGTAAAATCTACGTCCATGCTTACGTAAACCGTAAAATTACGTAGTACGTGTCGTAAATCTACTATGAGAGTTTTATGGCGATTAACGTTTTGATGAAATGTGATGAATTTATTGTGTGGCTGAAAATTTATGATTTAAAATATAAATCTATTACAAAATAATTCATTATTTAGTATGAATATGACTTAAATACATTTCGTAAATTGCATGTAAATGATAAATAGAATAATGTTTACTAGATCTACAAAATGTTTCTCGTTACAAATTGCTACAATTTGTCTGTTATCTGAAGTAGTTTGGCAAGAAATTTATCGTAAGAAAAAATATTTAGACGTTTCGTTTAGAAATTGCCTATGAATCATTTCATTTATTTGAAACGTTCTCTGCGTTTTTCAACGGACTACAATTTAGCTCTTATTTCTTTGGAGCTAAGAACTAAATTTGGTTTTGTCTTCTTCTAAATTTGCTGAACTAAATACATCGTTTGTACGAAAATGCTTTAAAGAAAATAAATAAAGTAACGATCGAAATCAAGAAGTGATGAATGGTATTGCAAGAGGAATGAGTTACTTCAGAATCAGTAATTTATTGAACAAACTAAAATAAATTTATTTCAAAGTTCATTCAAGTGCAAATTTATGAATAAAATTTTATAGTAGATAAAAATTTGCGAGCTTTATGTGTAGACAGATTGACGTTTACACAGATATCATAACAACGCTTTATATATTGACTTATCACAAACAGAATATTGCTCTGTACATTTTTTATATGAATCTGCAGAATTCAAATAGAACTGGACCATTTAACTCATCATTATCTAGCCCCAACGTGAGCAGAGCTGCAATAACAACCGTAATGCAATCCTGCTAATTCAGATGTATTTTTGAGTTTATCGTATCAGTTATAATATTTTCGCGCATATTGAATTATTTTCTTTTGTTTTACATCTGTCATCAAAATGCAACCGACTGGCGGAATAAGTATGAGTGATACACTCACACGAGCGCTAAAAACTATTAATTTTACTTGCTAACCCTACTTTATGCAAAAATTATGTAAAATGAGAGTTTGGGACAAATTTATAATAACTACACATATTTTTAACGCATGTGACGAATTTACTTTCAATGTATGGAGAAAATAAAAATGACGAATTTACTTTGTGGCAAAAGTACAACAACCTATCATTGACCTGCTGAGATGACAGAAATACTCCTGACACAAAAAAAAAAAAAAAGAAATCCTGTGAATCGGAGATGACATTTAAGATTACGAAATTCAATACAATAAAATAAAACCTCGCACCTGTTGGCGTTCTCCGCGATACTTAACATTCGACTGTCTTTATTTATGAGTTCTTTTACGATTTCTGGAAGTAGGGTAACGCAGAGTGAGGTGGTATGGTTTTACTTAAAGCGTGTTTAAAAAAAGTACTTTAAATTTAGCAAAAAAAACTTACCTACTGTTTTGGACTCTACTGTGTAATAAACGGAGAAAGACAACACTAAAATAAAGCCAGTACCGACATAGATTCGTTATTCAAAATTGAAATAAATTTATTTTGAAAAGATACACTCCATAGTTTTTCTACATTTCAAACGTGGAAGGGTAACTACTACGCTGTTTGATGTTGACCATATAAAACTAAAGATTACATCAATTTATCTCGTCAATATCTATGTTTGTATGCACCCAAAACTGTAAAAAAAGTATATATATTTGAAAAATACAAGCTTCTAAACTATCGTATTTCAACACTGATTTTTGCCCAACTTTGGGTGAAGAAAGAAAACTCTAATCTTCTCAATTTTTCTATACTAACCCGCCCTTGTGATAAAAGTCTGTTCCCATTTTTTTACGCGGCCGTTTCACGAATAAATCATATTGCATTTCATTCTAGCGCGCGGCTATGTCAGGTGAGATAGTACTCATTTAGGCCACGCCCACTGACGACTTCACCCCGACGACTTGTGTAGCCTTAAGTACGCAAGTATTTTTTTATAAACTCCTAATTACCTCGCAAATGATTGTTCCTACGTAAAACACCGTTATCCCATTCTTCGTCAAAGCTATTTTACGTTTGGGTGTATTGAAATAACAACAACGATTGTCCAAGATAAACGAAAGCCGATATAAGATTAGGCACGTTGTTGTTGACGTAATTTATCATTTAAGCTTCTCCCCATAGGCGCGTTATCGGTCGATAATATCGCATGCGTTATTGCGATACCTCTTTTCAGTACATTTTGTATTAGGAAGCATACGATCTTACACACTGCTGCGATATTATCGACGCGATAAAAGTTGGACGCGTGCATTTCTGCGTCATGCGATATTCAGTATCAGTTTTTATTAATTCGCAAACACATACATTTGTCTCAGAATATTTACAAGTAAAAAATAACATGCGACAGTTGTTCTCGGAACACTTTGTATTAGGACGCATGCGACTTAGTACAGCTGCATTATGCGGTAATGCGACAATGCGTTAGTTAATAGGTACTTGTAGCCTTATTGGAGTTTTAAATACCACGCGATAAGAACGCAGCAAGGAATCGGAACGCATTATCGCAATAACGAATGCGATATTATCGACCGATAAAAACACGACGTTGGGGCATGGCTTTAATGTTCCCAGAGTCGGATCCTTGAGTTAAGAGTATTTAACGTTTGTGATCTTTTATTGTCAATAAAGATGAAACAGTTATGTTATTATTCATGGGCAGTTAATTTTTATTGTTTTTAAATAGTTTTATCGTATAATAATAGGTTTATGGCCAATTACTGTTTTATTATGCAAGTCAAAAGTATAATTGAATTTTACTATACATATACTATAAACTTCTTCGTACTACTATATTTTTAATTTTCCTGATAGGTGTTAAAACATTATAGGTTAACATAATAAACATTCCGGAACGTATATTTTTTGCTGGAATTGAGTATGTACTTCACTCTTTATTTTATTTTTTATGGTCTGACCTTCGTTAGACTGACCTAACTAAAAAAAACCCTGAGCATCCCGTTCACACTACAACCAACCCAGTCTCACGACTTTAAAAATGACACAATCCCGCTCCGCTCATAAAACCGCTAGCACTGAAACCACGCCCGGAACGAGGGAAAAATATACACCTCAATCTTTACGGCTATTTTCGAGTGGTTCCAAACATTACTCAAAGAAACTAAGTGTTGAATGCGAATTGATGTATCTATAGAGATAATATTTTTTATTTTTTATTAGTTTTGTACCGTAAAAACCGCTTTCTTAGATCAAGACCATTCAAAGTAATTTATCGACATAGGCCAAAGAATTAGCAAGCTGAAGTGGCAGTGGGCCGGCCATGTCTCGCGAAGAACCGACAACCGATGGGGTGAAACGTGTTCTTGAGCGGAGACCGCGACTAGGCAAACGTAGTATAGGACACCCTCCAGCCCACTTCAATCTTTTTAAGGTAAAGTAAAGTGTTGGAGTGGTTGATCCTTGTGTAACGACCACTACAGCTTTTTGTTCCTCATTAAGTATTGTAAAGGATATTCAACCATCGCTTGGACGCCATTCTTCTTAAAGACCACGATCCTCTGCACCTGCCCGTGGGGGTTGCTGATCGTGTGGATCACATCCTGCAACAAACAGACAGACAGATGTTAATTTCTATTGAAATATATATGTAAAACTTTTATTTTTGGCAATTGAAAGATAATCACATTAACAGAATAAAACAATTACAACTAGTAAAATACACTAATATCTAAAAAAAATTACAATTCAATTTTTTTTAATTTCTAAGAAATCACATAATCGCGCAAAAATTTTCCACTTCGACGGGCTTGAACCCGCGTCAATTTAGAAATTATCCAGAGTGCGAGTCTTACGCACTATAATAACAAAAACGTCAAATTTTTTTCTTCGGTTGCTTAAATGGAAAACACGATGGCGAAAAAAAATACGATAAAAAATCATGAAAGTGCATTGTTTTGCAGCTAATTTGGTCGAAATCTCGGAACCTTGCGGTCTATAGAAAAGATTTTTGTTTTGATTCGTAGGTTATTACTAATTCTTTGGCTCCTTAATACAGTTTCTTCATAAGTTGTGTAGTTTTCTTGTAAATGAGCAAAAACATCATTTTTGCGCTTACGCCGCCGTTCCAAAAACGTATGCTCTGTCCCGCTCCTATGAACGCGAAATCCTATGCCTATCCTATTCACAAAATGGCGTGCAATGCGCTCTCTTAATATCAAAATTCTAAATCTTCGTCCGACTTTGATCCTCTAAGTGAAAAGCAAATCACTCGAGCAGTACATGATAAGTGTATTTTTAATATCGCAAATCAAACAACTCAAACATACGAAATTGAGATTAACTTAAAAGCAAATATTCCATGTACACTGCTGGCCGTAATCACATGCTAATATATTTATGCGTTGCTCAAACGGCTTCAGAAATTCAAATGACATGCATTTACTAGAGGAGTGGGGGAAATTATTGAGTGTACAGCCGACAAGTTAATGGAACGAATGGGAAACTAGCGCGGTATTGATCGTGTTTCTATCGTGAATATTTTCTACGAGCTAGCGATTTTTCATGTGTTTTTCGGATGTTTTTTCGGACTCCAACTGGGCGCAGGCCGCGTGGGAGGCCTAGGCGTTGATGGAAGGACGAGCTGGACTCGTACCAAAAAGAGTGGCCAAATCTAGCTATTGATAGAAAAAAGTGGAAGGAGGAGAGGGAGGCCTTTGCCCTGCAGTCCAAGGCAAAGGCCTCCCTCTGCCCTGGACTGCAGGGCAAAGGCCTCCCTCTCAGGGCAGGGACCCTATAGGCTTATAAAGATAAAAATAATATTTTTTTCGGAATATCAAGGAATGCATTGAAAATTATAAAAGGTATCAAAACAAGCGCCTGAATTCTGTGAAAATGTTCTTAGTCTGCAGTATGTAGATCATAATAGATACATAGATATATCATCATTATCCTACTAATATTATAAAGTTCGGTGCCATTATATAAGAAGTTGAAGTTATTATAAAGTTGAAAGTTTGTAAAATCTGAATTTTTGTACCCTAAGATCTCTAAAACTACTGAACAGATCAAGATGAAATTTTGCGTAACTTAGATAATAGACTACTTATAATACTGAAAATAAGCGTGCGAAGCCGCGGGCAGAGGCTAGTACATCATATATCAAAGTATGTAGGCCTTTGAATCCTAATTTTGTAAAAATAATGCGGGTATCTAAATCAGAAAATCTCAAAATGCGGGTCCGAGTCGGGTTTTTATAATTTTATGAATTAGGTACTTGCTTAAGCCCGCGGCTTCGCACGCGTTCTTTCTATGGAAACGTTTAAGGGTTATTTCTATCCCATGGGAACTGATTTATGGGATACAAAGGAGCCTATGTTAGATTCCAGGATCATAATTACCTGTATGCAAAATTTCACCCCGATCCGTTCAGTAGTTTTGGCGTGAAGAGGTAACAAACATCCATCTATCTGAACTTTGGAAACTATAAGACGAATCTGAAAATCGATGTGTTGTTCGCCCATTGCTCGTAATTCTAAACAGTAAATTAACATCAAAAGTTAAAAATACCTAACCGAGTTTCGAGATTCGATTCTATTGGTTTCGGTTCAGTGTTCTACGTTATACAACACTCAGTAATTTTTTTATACATCCGGATTTTCAAATCCGGTCCAAATAATTTGAAATACAAACAATCTGAAAGAAGCTTAGCTAAGTGAAACAAGCCAGCTAAGCCCGTGCCCCGTAATTTGTCCCGCACTGTACGGCGCACATGCAATTTTGCGAGCCACTTGTTGGAATTGAAAACTCGATCCGCGCTCCTGAAGTGTACGAGACTACGCGTGTGCTAGGGTTGTCATAACATAAGCTCGTCTAGATCTATATAACCTGCGTACATAAAGATTGAGATTGAAAATGACGTCATCTTCGTTTCTGTCCTCGCTCAGATAGGATACGTCATGCATGAGATATGACGTCATTCTCAATTCCAATCTTGAAGCAAGCAGGTTATACTTATACTCATGACGAGGTAAAATTTGAGAGTTTTTTGGTGCTTAATAGTTATAACATTTGCACCAGAGCGTTGCAAAATATTGCTATTAACACTTTCAGTGCCCATGATGCAGATCCCGTTGATTAAGTGCTCGGTGCAGCGGCACTCCCCTGCGCTGGGATGCATAAAGACTCGATTTAGCTTTCAGAATTCTTTTTCGATTTTTCAGTAGGGAGGTAAGGTATACTATCTTTTTCTTTAAATGCACCACCGTTTAAAATGGGTAGCGGGATCGATACCTGTCACGCTTGATGGCAAAAAACTAGTTCGGGGGCGGCGTGCCCAGAAGTGAACGTTTCAAATTAGAAGCTACAATACAACGAATAATTAACATAGTGAAAAATATACATCTTATATATAAAAATGAAACCCGTTTCGCGTTGTCACGGCATCACGCGTGAACGGCTGGACCGATTTCGCTAATTCTTTCTTTGTTGTGTTTGTTATTGTCAGGAGAAGGTTCTTATGAAAGAAAAAATTAAGAAAGTTGGAAACATAAATTTCCACGGGGGCGAAGCCGCGGGGCGCAGCTAGTTTCAAATAAAAAGCAAGAATAAAATTCAGATTAAATAATACAATTAAAAAGGATAGAGACAGTAAACCTTTTTACCACAAACGACTTCAAAGCCGCAGTATGAAAATAAGCGTCAAAACAAACAAAATTAAAGCTAAAAAGCAGCTCTACCGCCTGAAACATTAAGTTCATATTGCTTCGATCTCATTCCCTTCATAATATCAGGGCTGTCACCTGCAGGCATTTCTAGCAGATACTAGTTTGAACTGGATATTACCGGTACGACCCGCAATTCAGATCATGTCCAAGTAACCAGGCAGGTTGCCTATTAGAAAACGTGATTTTAACTCGGGATTTTGGCCGTAAATGTGAATTCAAGTCGCGTTTGCCCAATTGCCCGTAGAATTGACTTCTTAAAAAGATTTTTAGGAAAAATAAAGAACGAGATTCTGCCAGCGAGATCGCTTTTTGGTATAAAACTAGCTTAACATATAAGTAAGTTCAGATCTAAGACTAAATTTACACGAAATTCCGACATGAACCGTTTTTGCGCAAAGGAAAAACCAACAAACTTTCACCATTAGTTAAGAAAATTACAATGAAATAGTAGAAAAAAATTAGAACTAGTATTTACAATTGAAACAGTTGAGCTAACTGCAGACTGTTGCAAACAATCTAGAGGTAGCTCCGAATACCAGTCGGAAGCGTCCCCTAGACGCTGGCTGCAATGCCCCGCTGTATGGCATTAGTTTGATACTGATAATTTTTTTATGTAACTTCATGGTGTGGATAAGCTCGAATGCCAAAACGGTTTTTATAAAACTTTACCTTATACCGGATTATAATTTTCTGAAACATACCTTTTTCTTCCCATCCCATCATAGTGCGCGGGTCTGACTCGCACTTGACGTTTTATCAATAATAAATAAATAAATAAATAATGCTGGACAAATCACACAGCCCCAAGGTAAGCAGAGCTTGTGTTATGGGTACTAAATAACTGATATACATAATAATATACGAGTACAAAGATAGATATTTTTTATTTTACATAGAAAACGACCAGAACACCCTGAACAAATACCTGCAGATCGTACAAATATTTGTCCCGAGGCGGGAATCGAACCCGCAACCTCCTGCGTCGCAGGCGGACCTTCGCCCACCGCGCCACAGAGGTCGTCAAAATCAATAATATTGGTAATGCATGTAACTTATAAACTGTTAATATTTCTGCTTTTAGCAGCAGTGTTGTCCTCTAATACAAACAAACTTTACTTAAAGGGGGACTCAAAACACTGCATATTCTATTTTTATAAGTTATCGAAATAAACATGATGACCTCAGTGGCGCAGCGGGCGAAGCTCCGCCTGTGACGCAGGAGGTTGGCTTCAATTCCCGCCTCAGGACAAATATTTGTACGATCTGCAGATATTTGTTCAGGGTGTTCTGGATGTTTTCTATGAATAATAAAAAAATATCCATCTATGTATGTAGTGTATTGTATTAAGTATATCAGTTATCTAGTACCGATAACACAAACTCTGCTTAGCTTTGGGCTAGATAATACTGTGTGAATTGTCAGGCATTTATTTATTTATTTTACATTTATTTCATGCCGTTGCAACCCTAACCATTGTCGTTCCTATAATAACATTTGCATGCTAGATAATAAAAGTTCCACTTTTTCCTCACGTCGATTGTACGCCGCGTTCGATTAAATTGCAATGCATTGTACGCTGTAATTTTATTTGCCAGTATTGCTTTTAACATGCAGAACACGATACGTGTAAGTAGGGTAGACCTGAGCCTCTACTTCAGGAGGTTATTGACATTTTGCGTGTGTAAATGCGAGACCCACACCGGTATAGTTGTTCTATCTCACGAAGTCCGTTGGGCTATGTATGTAATAGTGAATGCATGTACACATTGTTTTAGTGTGCGTCAGCTCAGAAGCAATCAGTCTCGCCCGAGACGCGGTCCGGGTCACTAGTGCTCATTGTATTCACGTCAGATTTTGGTAGCGAGTACCGTCAGCATGACAACTAAGCGCAAAGTCACTACTACAACCAGGGCTATACGGACTTCGTGAGATAGAACAACTGTAGTAGTATGGGGCGAGAATGCCCATCTGGGTACAGAGGTGGACATTCGCGGTTCTAACTGTGTCTGTCCTATCTGTGTCCTAGTCGGGGGGAGGAAAGGTGTGTGGATCGGTGGGCTCGCCGGCCATGTATAGGAGGAAGAGGGGACGCCAGTCGGGCCGCGGAGGTTTAAATGTTCCCGTGGTTCGGCGAAAATGGCGAGAGAGGACACCGGAGAGGTTTTAGTGGGTATTACGTCCTTCTCAGGGCGTCGAGTCCCACATAATTCTGGTCCCCTCCAGACCAGTTTATTCGTGAATGAATTTCCTTGGTGAATAATAACAAAAAAAGATTATTGACATTTCTTTGAACATAATGGAACCTATAAAAACTTTCGTAGTTTGACGAATTCATTATGAATGTAAGCGGGTTAACTACGAACCTATTTTGTGATGAAGTCCCTCGTTAAGGGATGAAACGTTGGTGTTCTTCCAACACAAAATAGGTTCGTGGTTAACCCGCTTACATTCATAATGAATAATTTAACCTAGTTTGTGTTGGAAGAACACCAACGTTTCATCCCTTAACGAGGGACTTCATCAGGGTGAGTGCGGTGCGCGTCGCGCCTGTACTGGGTGTGGGCACTACGGGCTAAAGCACGCAGTGCACGGGTCGTAGGCGCCGGGGGTGGTGGGGGGCGGCGGTATTTTTGTAAATTTTTTGGAACTCTGTCCACAATAATTTCGGAGAAGGGCGTGGTCATCTGCGCCACAGTTTTTTGACGTGAGTTGTCACGTCTTATAATTCGATAGAGCCGGCAGCACGCACGAAAAAACATGACTCATGCGGCGTTACCTCGTCATGCGGCGTTACCTCGTTCTGAGGCGTTCCATGAAAGGCTTGAAGTGCAAGCGAGAGCGCTCGACATCCGTCTCTCTCCTACTTGAGTGAGCGATGCGTCTGCGTTGTCACGTTCAACTATCGTCAGTAAACCGACTTTACAGACAACCAATTTTTTTTTTAATTTCTACAGATGACATCGTTTTCAATTTTATAACCATGTAACCATTGTTTTAGTTCCCTGTAAAACGATTCATTTATTTTTTATTTATTTATTTATGAAGGAAGGCCTCCTCCACCCTGTTCCACTCGTTCCTGTCCTGACCCAGTCGTGTCCAGGAGTGTGAATCATTCCTACACCAATTAAATATCTATTAAACTGCTCCGCTACCCGTGCGAAGCCGGGGCGGGATGCTAGTATAAAATAAACTTGAGCAAGTGAACTAAGTTACCAAACACAAAGCTAGCTTCCAAATCGACAAGTTTCCCGCCAAATTAAGCACAATGACGGCACATCCTTTGAGAGAGTTAGTTGTGCTTATAGTCGCTTCTAGAATCCAAGATATTTTTGTAAACAAAGACATAGTTTTGGAGGGAAATCTTTTACGGCCTTAGTATCATCAAAGCGAATCGTACAAGTTCGAATTAATTTTTCGGTTTGACAGCATCCATTGATCGTTTATCTCTCGTCCGTTCGAGCTCAAAATTCCACCTTTTAGACAGCGCGTGTACAGTTATACGTTGTTTTTTGTTGTTGATGTTTGTTGAAAAACGTAAAGTAAAAAATAAAGTAAAAGTAAAAGTCATTTATTTGCAAAAACGTTGAAGTTTTGGTTTTGTTTTATGGGGTAACCTTGGTTTTTTCGGTTAAGTACTAATATCAGTTTTTGTTGTTTTCACACATTGTCTTTGTTTACAAAATAAATCTTGGATTATAGCACCGGGTATAGTTCTGCTCAGTCGAGATGCAACTTAAATGGAACTTAATGGGAAATGGCATATTTGACTCGGCTAGCTGTGATCAGGATATAAACGGACGGTTGACAACAAACTGTTGGTTTACTTTATGGAAACTGACGTAATTGCAGTTCATTTGTGTTTGGAAACTTACTTAAGGCCGTATGCCGCACACTAGCGCCGCCATCTATTTTGAATTCATCATCAACAACCTTTATTAGTCCACAGCTGGACATAGGCCCTAATGAGCGCCATAGCGCCCTGTCTTCAGCTTGCCGCATCCAGCATCTGCCTGCAGTCTTTCGCAGATTGTCATCCCACCTGACTGGAGGGCGTCCTGCACTACGTTTGCCTAGTCGCGGTCTCCACTCAAAAACACGTTTACCCCAGCGTTTGTCGGTTCTTTACACTTCACATCACACTAATATTATAAATGCGAAAGTTTGGATGGATAGATGTATGGATGGATGTTTGTTACCTCTTCACGCCAAACTACTGAACGGATCAGACTGAAATTTGCACACAGGTAAGTCTAACCCTGGAATCAAACATAGGCGACTTTTTATCCCATAAATCAATTCCCATGGGATAGAAATAACCTCAAAACGTTTCCATAGAAACAACGCGTGCGAAGCCTGCCATTGTTGAACTTGCATCGCTTTAGTAAACAATAAACCAATCTACCCGCTTTTACACAACTATTGTTGTACCTACGCAAAGTGAATCTGGATTCCATATAAAGTTAGAATCTAAGTACTTATATTATTAGATATTGTTTTTTTCCGTGTAGCATAGATAAAAAAAGTAACAGTACCAATAAAACCATCACCTTAGTTACATCCTGTTAATTACATGAGTCCGCTCTGCATGTTTAATTATGATTACTGTATTTCTCTTTAAGTGAATATGTATATTCTTTTGAGAAATAAATGTCTAAAACCGTAAAACCGTATTTTATTTATAAACATATAATAAACTCACATGTTGCCAAGTGACGATGTGGCCGTGTGGTGACAATGTATCACGAAGAACGACTTTTGCCTCTACGCATGCTCTACGAAATACGTAGCAGTCGTAGACCCTCTACGACGACATAGCAGGCGTAGACGCTCTACGAAGAAGCAATCGTAGACCTTCTACGAAGTAGCATTCGTAGACCCTCTACGAAGCAGTATTCGTTTCGCGTCGCCGTCTACGAAGGAGCGATTTCTCGTAGAGCTCCAAAATTTTACCTTTACTCGTTGTCGTTGTATAAATAAATAAATAATGATATGAATGATAAGTATGATTATTACTATTCTACCATTCTATTGTAAATCAATAATCCGAATCCGAAAAATGTCGCAAAAACTAAACGTTTTATTTCCGTCTTTATGAAAGAGACGGCAATATTTTAAGTGCAGTGAAATAAGTTTAGTTTATGGTTTTTGTAATTATAGTGCATAAGCCCTCGAAGTCCCGTCAAAGTCTTTTTTAATATTATTTGTTTTTTAAGTTTTGTTTAGTTTTTATTACATCTGAAATAACCAATACTTCAATAACGAAATCTTATCTGATCGTGTCGACTTGCAAAGTTGAGAACCTTCTGTGTTGTGCGTGTCGGGTGAAAATAAACCCAACATCTAAAAACAGACAAAAACAAAAATAAAGCCGTGTACAGACCGTTTAATAATTCCTGGGAATTCCCAACGAGTCGAAAACGAGTCGAAATGGGATATTAATTATTACTCTCTTTGTTCGCTACGAATGGGAATGAGTTTTCCCCGAGATTCCGAAAGAAGTGGGAAAAATATTGTTAATGTTATAATATCTGATAATGTTAATGATAATGGATTCTGATAAGTATTTTTAACGGTTATGTTGTTTTAATATTACTTTATAAAAGTTGTTTTCGAAATTGAATGTAATTGTTGACTGTGATGATATTTCTTTCGATTGTGTAAATGTAAGAAACAATAAGAATGTAGCCGTTGATTTTAAAATAATTTAAACTTTAATGTGCAAATATTATATCCAAGTAATACTTACTGATATTGTGATTGTGAGAGTGAATGTATGTTTTGTTTATTAATATCTTTTTAACGATTAAGCAACTGAATGAATTTTAATGAAATTTGGCTAAGAGGTAGATTTTATTCTTGGGATGTCCCCATAAGCGTATTGGTGCCTCACGTCGAAATAAAATGTGGATGAATTAGTGTGTAACCAGTGAGTAGTTTAAGAAAAACGCCGCTCTAGTCCGAAGGAAGTCCGAACATTTTTCGACTCCTACGTCACTTGACCTCGTGGTGTTGGTTAGCACATTCCCGTACTGCGGGTCTGCGGGTTCAAGTCCCGTCGAAGTCGCAAAATTTCGGGGATATTATTTGATTTCTTAGTTTAACCCTTCCATCTTGGGACCAAAATATCAGAAATGAATGACAGGCCGTGCGCCTTAGACACAATGGCGTCGAAAATCTCAATTCGATTGCCAAAAAAAAATTAACGTCCACAGATAATAAAAAAAATTTCGTTCAGTATGTAGAAAACATATCAAAGAACCTAACTCATTAAACTTCTCTATAGGAAAGTAGCCTCTAAACATGTAAAATAATGTCCGTAATCAAATGCAGGAGAGCGGTAGCCGGCTACCGCTTGGGGTTTGAGTGAACGGTGCAGTGACGTAAGGCGCGGTGGCCGGCTACCGCTTGGGGCCTGAGGGGTTAAAAAAGTCCAGCACAACCAACGCAAAAACTCTTTTACAGGTTTTCTATGAATTGTTTTTTCATGTAATAGCGGATGATGATAATAATGTTGTAGACTTCACTAAGTGTTCCCGTAAACTTTTAAAAGCGTATAAATTGAGTTAACAAAGTTATCCCTAAAATAATAGGGTTCCGCGCACTTTTGTATTATTTTTATAGTTTTTACGGCGAAACTGTAGGGTGACCATCTTTAGTGTATATTTAAATGTTACATATTTTGTCGCATAATTTTTTTTCCAGCCATGCGACCCGAAGAGACGCGCTGCGCCACAGCCGCGGCTGGTTGAAGATGTCCATGTGCGTGGGCAATGACAGTGTTAATCCCTTGTTTTTCATAAAAAGTTTGTAAAATTTACATTACACTATAGCTACTTAATAGAAAAACAACGTAACTACACCTTAAATTTGGATCTAATTCTCGAAAGGTTGTAAAATTTGTTGGCCTTATGAGAAAACACTCCCTTATTCCTATTCCTTTGCTCGCTATTTCAATTTCCTCTTTCATTCATGTCTTTTATTCCTTCACAAATGCATTATTTTCCCCTTCCGTACCTTCCACAATACATGGACACCTCGTGTGTTTATGGGACTTATCGGATCTAACGGGATAATGCATTTGACAGCGGGATAATTCTCGGGAGGGGTCTAATGCCACCGGACTTTTGGATTACCTCCTCGCTAATGTAGAGAGGGCTTTATTTATTTTTAAGGGCGTTATGATATCTATTGTGAGTTGATTTTAATTTGACCTAAAGTTAAAAACAGCCTGTGTTAAAATCAAACTGAACACGGTTATTAGTAAAAAAAAAATCCTGATCAGTCAGCTCATACACATTGTGATTTTTAGTGATCTCACTGATGACCACTTTTTTTATTTCACACGGTGACTATGTCACTCCCGTTCACCAATTCTCACAACTACAATGCTTCGAATCATTACCTACCATTTAACTTTCCATAAAAATGTAAAAACATCAAGCCCATGAGACACGCTACTGTCACTCATTTGGGTAGGTGAAGCAAGCATCGCTAAAGGCACAGCTCAACTACCTTCGAAAATGAAATAAATAAATAAATAATGCTGGACAATCCACACAGCATCATCTAGCCCCAAGCTAAGCAGAGCTTGTGTTATGGGTACTAGATGACTGATATACATAATATAATACATAACATAAATAGATATTTTTTTATTATATATAGAAACGACCAGAACACCCGGAACAAATATCGTCAGGATGATCAGTTTTATGTCAAAATGGGCTAGCCTTTTTGCTTTTATCTGTAACCACAAAATAACTATACAATACCTGTTATATTTAACAATAGATACCTGACTAAAAACCCTGGAAAATAAAGTTTCCCAAATTCCTTGTCCATGAATCAGTGATTGACATAAAACCGACAGCGAGCTACGATCTCAAGTAGATATATAAGTTACGAGTCCACTAAATCGGTATCGGAGCGTAAGCAGCGTCGGTATTTACAATATGCCGATAGGGGGCGTCTACTGTTATCGGATTTTTCATCGGCATTATAGGTAAATTCAAAGCGCCGATGGCGTCATTTACACGGATATGGTCGGATGACGTCATCGACAGAAATACCGGTGTCTGACTTCGGTATCGGCAGATATAAACTTCAAATTTCAAATCATTTATTCGCTTAGAATATATGAGATAAATAAACATACAATGTGTCACCATATTCTGCTTTCGAGCATGCGAATGTTAATATAATTAAAATTAATAGCCATACAAATAGAAAAAAAAACTCATTTAAACAAAATATTAGAAAAATTACAAAAAGTAATAAATATATTCAACTACATAGTTATGTCAAAATATCTTTTTCCATTAAATATTCCATAACCGTATTATAAGATTTCCGAATCAACAACTTTTTTAGACTTTGCTTAAACTGTCAATATCTTATAGAGTCTTAGGTTATTTGAAAAATGGTGTTTTGTGTGAAGGTAACGTTAAGTTTTTGTGGTTGCGTATGCTCTGTATATGCTATCAATATCTTTTATAGTCTTAGGTTATTTGTAAAATGCTGTTTTGTGTGAAGGCCAGATCCAGTTGTTGATCCAGTGCAGGCTGTACCCTAGAAATCAAACACAAAGCAATAAATCCTTACGCTGCGAACGCTCCTATACCGATCCAGTGGACGCGTAACTTAAAGCTTCTCAGTTTGTCAAAGTAATAAGAGATGGTCATACGGTAAGGTCTAATTGGGTACCTTTTGAGGAAGGATTTCTCGGTGAAAAGGTAGAGAGGTATATACGAATGAAAGAATATTTACTAAGCCAGGAACTGACCGGTGTTACGGGCCGTAATGTACTGTTCGCAGCGAGCATGATACGTTACACCGTGTGCTACAATCCGTCTCGTTGCTACAATCCGTCTCGTTGCTCGTTGCTCACGCCTTCTTTCCCCGTACTGACAGCACGAACGCTCGCTGTGTAACACGTTACAATACACCCTGTAACACCGGTTAGTACCCGGGTTTAATGTGTAGAAATGGGGTAGGTATTAGTTGGCTGAACTATCTACCGAAAATATAAAACGTCTAGAAAATAGGGATCAAATCTACGCAAAGCATTTCAATAATGTGGTACCGTTCGCAAAAAAACAGTTAGGATTAAAATTCAAAGTGCATTTAGTAGACGAGATAAGTAGTTGATTTTTATTCCTAATGCTATTCCATCCTCTTTATTTCCATTTTCTTATTCAAAAGGTATTTTTGTGAAGGTTCCGCAAAGTAAATTAAACTTTTCTGTGGGTTCGGGTTGTTTTAAACATTTCGGTTTGTTAAATTTACTTAACATAATAAATTTTGGCCAAAATAA
This sequence comes from Eupithecia subfuscata, assembly GCA_963564075.1. Taxonomy (NCBI): domain Eukaryota; kingdom Metazoa; phylum Arthropoda; class Insecta; order Lepidoptera; family Geometridae; genus Eupithecia; species Eupithecia subfuscata. Next base: position 1,524,809 of record OY751123.1, read on the forward strand.
ATTAGTAGTGTACCTTATTCACCATTAATGGATAAGAATTATGTTTTAGCCTTTTAAAAAAGGTCGAGGTTGTTATTTTAATTGGGATCTCTTTTAGTGGTTGTCGACTACATCCAATATTGTTTATTAATATACTTACTATAATCGCTTTTAGATGCACAATTTCATTATTACTGTGATGACAAAAAAATTCATTAAATTTGAGTAACCCGTAAGCAAAAGCCGGTTGTAAACAGGTACAATATACAAAACAACACATTAATTTAGAATGCACCACGGCAGCCAAACTAGATGTTAATTTCAATTCGCACGTTGTTCTGCCAACGGTACCACTCTACAGGTTAGCGGTTGATGCCAAAATGTTTAACTTATTAAAATAATAACACACTGTTTTGTAAAATTTAAAACTATAAACGAAGCAGTTACCTTCGTTTATATTTAGCTGTTACAGAGGCGTTGATCGCATTAATTCATATTTTTAGACTAAAATTAGCCAATGTCCCGCCCCAAGACGAAATTTTAATTTTGATCCGATTAAGACGTGAACGGGTAATAAACATCAAGACAAATCGAATTATTTTTGTAACTTGTGGTCATAGTTGGAGACATACCTTAGACCATACTCGCTTGAAGGCTACTACGATTTAAAATAGTCAATATTTATTTATTTATTTATTTTTACAATTTTGGAGAAACTTACAGCTAGGTTTACAAATTTGAGATGAACATTATAGAACATGCCTGGATAGACCAGTGCATTTGAATTTCATCTAATTCCTAGTTTCAGCCCAACATTATTACTGTATGCTGCACGGTATGCTTATGACATTTTTTTTTAATATTTAAAATAATTAATAAATTGTTATTTATTTTTGCTGTTTTATTTCCTAACTAGCTGCATTCTTACTATCCGTTGTTCTATTACCCGTTTTCCCGTAGGAATGAAGCATTTTCCCGTGGTAAAAAGTAGCCTATGTTCATCAGGAATAATGTGGGCTTCTTATGGTAACAGAATTTTTCAACTCGATCCAGTAGTTTCGGAGCCTATTCAATACAAACAAACAAACAATCGAATCATTCCTCTTAATATTAGTATAGATATTATATTTCCTAACAGATAAGGGTAATTTCTAGGTTTAAATGACTTTGTGGATTTTAACCTTGGACCCAAATAATACCTAATAAATTTTAAAAAGTTCGTAAGCACGCATGGCTGCAAGAAAATGTCTTTAGGATCTAGGTCACCATTTCTGACCAAACTGTACCTACATAGAAAGTTCAACGAATTCTTACTTATTATTAAGCCCGTTCATATACATAGAAAAAATATTGTGTTCTGATCGCGTCAGTACGTAAAATAATATGAATACTTAATTTGGTTGTTATGAGAAAACCGATTTCGAATCCCTTAATTTTACAATGATGTCGATTCTGTTGTTTTAGGATTCCTAATTTAAATTTTACGATTTCTAAATTTTATAAGTAAGGTTACCTAAAGTTTCTAAATACAGACCCTCAAAATACCACCAAATACATATTTCACTTTTTCAAAAGAATCTGCCCGTTTTTCTGCCTGCTAAAATTAGGTGGACGTTTATAATCATAGCTAAAATGCAATGCAAAGAATAGGATTTTAGCTAAGTTGAGTTGTTTTAGATCTGTCAACCTAATTTTAAACCTGGCAGTCTAATTTTTGAAACATAGAATAGCTTTCGTCTATTTGACATTCCTAAATCCTAATTTAAGCAAGTTCTATAATTACAGAATCGACACTGTGTCTATGTATAGCATGCGAAATACTAATCCTATGTGAATATATATTTTTTATGCGACTACCTCGGGATCATTGTCGATAGTATAGTCGACCAAGAAATTGGTTTACCACTCTAAGGCTGAATATCATTTGCACGTACAAAACATCAAGGGCTATTTTCGCTTGACAGATTAATAACTGCTACGTCAGAATCTGTCATTCCTGTTTATTTAAACTCAGAACTGATGGCTTGCAATTTAACCTCCTGCGAATGGTCTCTTTCGTAAAATCGAATTCTTCTGCTAAATCGCTGGTAGAAGTGAAGCCGTGTCTCATTGTTTCTCTTTGCTCGCTGGACAGTGCAGGCGGCCGACCACTTCACCTATGATCTTGAAGATTACCTTCTTCCCCTTCACGTCTTACGTGTCGTATATCGCGATATGTTCAGTTCTCTAGAAATATTACTTATGTTGTATCCTAACCGATGTAATGATATAATTTCGGCTCTTTCCTGTAAGTTTAAATTACGCGACATTTTCTTGACAGTAAGTGACTCGAGTTGATCAATAACTGACACTTGACAGAACAACAAGACAGGTTGGTTTGTGTTTACATAAAATATTCTCTATTACGTTGACATCACAGTTCAAGTTGCATGCTCTTTTAACCATTGCTCTGTGATTGGCTCACAGTTAACCAATTACGTTAATGTAATACAGTAATCCTTAGCGAATAATTATGTTACTGGGAGATGTCATCAAAAGTGGTAAACCAATTTCTTGGTCGCCTATACAATAGCAAAAGAATATTCAAAATCGGTGCATAATTGACGGAAACAACGACATGCAGAATAACGCTATATAGCATCAAAGAGTTTTTAGAAAATGATTACAGCCAGTTTAATGTTAAATCTCCTAAATTACCTGACATTCTCGTTGAATCACCTAACTCAAAGTGATAGATTCACAAGACACTTAGCTCTAAAACTACATTCTTACTGATATGTTTTGCCGACGGTACCGCTCTACAGGTTAGCATAGATGCCAAATTGGTTCCGTACTGCAAACTAGGCTAGCGCTTGTTTTTTCGATGATCAAACACAAATAGTGCGAGAAAATGTCAACATGCTTTAAATTCAACATTTTTACTAAAATAAAAGAACTTATCAGGGGCATTGCAGGCATCAGGGGCATGGCAGGCTGCACCTGTAGGGGTATTGTGATTTGTCGGAAAGGCCGTCGGATTCGATATCGGAAGCTTTATACGAAGAAAAACGTTTCCGATATCAAATCCGACGGCTTTTCCGACGAATTTAAAAACCCCTGCTGAAGTCTGAAGATTTCATGAACAATCCAGGGTTAATTGTAACACATGCTATCGAAATGAGTAAAATTTTCCTAAACTAAGTATGAATTCCTAAACGACGTATGAATTTCTAAACTAAGTATGAATTCCTAAACCAATTATGAATTCCTAAACTAAGTAGGTATGCGTATTTGGAGCAACGCATCAGAATTGCCATACAGCAGCGGGGCAAGGCGTCTTGGGGAGGGTGACTTCTTTACCGATATTGATATGAATCAGTTGAGTTTGGTGTAGATTGTTTGGAACAGTCTGCAGGTAGCTGAATTCTTTCAAATGTAAATACTAGTTCTAATTAGATTTTGGTGAGTATCTGGAGTAGCGCATCAGCATTGCCATACAGCGGGGCAATGCAGCCAGCGTCTTGGGGACTTCCAACTGGTATTGATATGGATCAGTTGAGCTACCTGTAGATTGTTTGCAACAGTCTGCAGTTAGCTCAATGGTATTATTTGATTGTAATCTTCTTTTTTTGTTTCTAATATTGTAATTTTCTTAGTATAAATTTACTAACTAAAAGAGAATAAAAAAATTAAGTTGGTAATGGGTCCGAAAGTCCGAAGCCATGACTGGTTTGATTTATATTTCACTTCTATGAAGCTACATTATTCAAAGTGCTAATGATTTTATAGAGGTACCACGAGTGAAGGCGCCGACAGAAGTTAGTAAATTAAAAGGTAGAATGAGCGAAACACAATAAGTCTAAAAATATTTTTAGAGAAAACAAAAATCCGAATTCCATAATCGTTTTAATTTTCGAACATGGAACGGCGCTAATCCATGTAAACGTAATTGTGCAGATGGCGCCACCGTCACGCGCGACGAAATATTCGAAATCTGAATTGTTGTTCTGCGTAAATGGTTTACGTGGAATAAATTTAATAAGAGATTTTGATGAGATTTTTTGTTGTTGTTTTCTTATTAATGCAATCAAATTAATAAGGAAAAATTAAAACCGGCAATTATTAAATTAAAATCTTTGTTCTTTTGAGTCCTACTCGTTGACTCACTGGGAAATGGTTTCTCTGTTTTATCAGAAGAACATAGACCTCCCCAAACGACGCCACTAGTTGAATAAAGTTGAGAAGGAAATTCCCATATTCAATTACATTACATTCATGTATTCTAAGAAATCAAATAATATTGCAAAAATTTTTTCGACTACGACTTTCATGCATGGGTCTATAAATAGTATTCCCTAGATAATAAAGCGAGCTATGTTCTAGATAAAATACAGAAATGGTCGCCGAGGGAAAAGATTGTAAAATCACGACAATTTTCTACTGAATCCAGGCAAATACTTGGAAAAAACGCTTTTCTATCGGATGTACGAGACGGTTTCGCTTTTGAATTCGAGGTAAAGTTATTTTTGTTTACATTTCCGAGATTTTGAATCACGGTGTTATAGGAAAAGAAAAACTGAATAGAAAATATAGCTTTCAGTTTCTATGAAGATCGGAATTTCATCCTCATGATCATCATCAACCTATGATCCACTGCTGGACATAGGCCTCCCCTAATGAGCGCCATAGCGCCCTGTCTTCAGCTTGCCGCATCCAGCATCTGCCTGCAGTCTTTCGCAGGTCGTCATCCCACCTTGCCGGAAGGCATCCTACACTACGTTTGCCGAGTCGCAGTCTCCACTCAAGAACACGTTTACTGCGGTTGTCGGTTCTTCACGAGATATAGCCTGGGCTAAGAAAATAAAAAAGTTTGCAGTACAGGCACAATTGCAAACTCAAATCCACCAAGAGATCCCACGGTTAAAGATACAAAATTTTAATTCAATCCAGAATTTCCCCTCCAAAAATTCCCTTTCGCACCTGGCCAGGTAGGTGCGTCAAATATTCAGAAGGGCGCAATCGGGACGGGTCCGATGAATATTGTACGCGAGAATTGATCACTGTATTGTACGAGCGAGTTTTAGTTCGTTGTTTAAAAATGGAATACTACACGCGCTTTTGTTCTAGGTTGGTCTTTGAAACGTCAACGAGACAAACATGTCGGTGGATAAATAATTCTTTGAGAAGGGAAAACTCTATGGTATAATAAATTATAGAACCATAGATTTCAATAAATTCTATTTTGAAATGACTTCTTCAACGACGAATTATATTACTGTAGTTATACTCTGTAGATTTATTTTCTGAATTTGTTTAATTATAGCACGCTTTTTTGATTTGTTTGTCTATCATGTGTCGTTGGCAGGTAGATAATGCCATCGGCATTAAGCCCACTTTTTGTATACTTTTGATAAATGTGTGCAATAAAGGATTTAAATCAAATAAAATAAAAATAAACAACTTACTAATTTAAATAGATACTCCAACAATACCTACATTGCTAAACAATAATAATAAGTACTATATTTTATAAAAACGTACTGACTGCCCAATACCGGCTGTTGAGTTGAGTTTGTTTTTTTGATCTACGAACCACTAATTAATAGAACTAAGTAAAATTCTGTATATATGGTACGTTCGTGTGTTGATGAGGAAGCACTTAATGATTGGATAAGTAAAATAAGAAAGTAATGTCGATAAAAGCTTCATCAATCTTACATCCAATTTACCCCAATGACATGACATAATGTAAAACAAAACAAATGACAAAATAATCACACAACGAAATATCTACAGAACGAATTCCCAATTTAAAAACGGAACATCCACGGAATCAATTTTAAACCACCAATTACAAAACATTACCAGTCACGCTACAATCACTGTCAAACTGACAGCTGACACATGTACGCACCGCACGCCACAATATGTCATCCCTTACATAGATGGCGCTTTTACCAATCCAGTGAACACAGAGACTTTGAACCCTATTGACTTGGAATAAGGATTAGTGGCGATATGGTCTTTGGCAAATTTATCTTTGTTCACGTTTCGAGGAATCTAAACTGATTTATGCGGTGGTGACCTATGTTTTGACGTTTACAGAGCTAGATAAACGTCTCTGCTTGATTTATGGCATCGGAATCTTTAAACAAATCTCAACCTTAAAACTGAGAAGCTAAGAGCTGGAATACAGTGGTTGTTTGAAGGAGATAAGGCACAAAAATGGTATATTTTTGTAAGATTTTTCTGTGATTATTCAAATTGGTGTTTAGGGTTGTTCTGACAAGTGAAACATTAGGTGTTAATCGGAGTTTTCGTGTTCATGTTTGTTAAAGCTTTTAAGAAATTATCAGAATTATAAGCGAGTTAATCTGTCAATTTTGGGGAAACTACCAGAGGTAGGTAGGGCAGCATATTCATTCAAGCCAAGCGTGGTGATTAGGTATGGCTAACCCCCCCTTGTTTTGATGGGGGAGGCATATGACTAATGAAAATGTACTAATGAAAAATCTGACAATAAGGTTTTACTGATGTTTGTGTTGAAATAAGTATCCAATACAATGTTTATGGTGTAGAATAGATAATTGTTTATGGTAGAATGTGTGACAGATGACGTATAGGTCAGAATCCATGTAACTGCTGAATAAAGATGAACATCGAATAATACCTGGATGTTTTCTATGTTTAATAAAATATCTATCTATCTAGTGTATTGTATTAAGTATATCAGTTATCTAGTACCCATAACACAAGCTCTGCTTAGCTTGGGGCTAGATAATGCTGTGTGACTTGTCTAGCATTATTTATTTATTTATTATTTATTTTATAACTCTTTTTATATTAATTCCTCCATGCTGCGAAAACCTCAATAGTGTGTAAAGGTGTTCGCGGTTGTAAAATTTCTCTTGCGTTCTACAACACAAGTCATAAAACTAGTTAAAAAGTAGTTCGCGGCAAATCATTTATATTTTCTACGAACCCTTGATAAAACTAGAAAAATAAGGACAGAGCAAAATAGCATCCATAAAAGTATATCAACATAAAAGCCGCAGGTCAAATGCTACTCCTATAAAAAACGAGAATGATAAGATCTTTCGCTTTATCCCTCGACATATAAAACCTTAAAGTTTTATCTAAATCTGTCCTCAATTCCTGAACCACTTCTTGAAGAAAACGTACTATTTTGTCTTTTAAATAATAAATCGGATCTCAAAGGTAGATAGATAGTTTTTATATGAAAAATCGGCTTAACCCGGTCAAAAAAATCTTGAAGTAGATCTTACTAAAGCGGTACCAAAGAAATAATATAGATACGAGATCTGGGAGGTGAGTCTATTTGTCGAGACGTGATCGTAACGTTTTTATGGGAATACAAAAAGGAGGTCTGAGCTGTGCGGTGCCGGCTTAGAATTTGCACCTCTTACTCTTCTCGCGGGTGTCGTAAGAGGCGACTAAACGATATCCAAGGGGGGGCGGGCAGCAGCGCCCCCTGCAGAACTATTATTTTTACAATGACATAATTGATAAGACATTGAATATTGATATTGAATTGACATAATAATGAATTTTATCGATTGGTTTATTATTTTTATTGAAATGTATATGTAATTTAATCATTGAAATATTATAATTAATTAATTATTATTTTAAATGTTAATGGTGCCATTAAATAACGCATACTTTAGTATAGTATATTTTAAGGTGTACTATGTACCTAACCATTTGACGTGAAAAACCATTTTTTTTGACGTGACAACGTCTTATAATTCGATAGAGCCGGCTGCACGCACGAAAAAACATGACTCATGCGGCGTTACCTCGCTCTGAGGCGTTACCTCGCTCTGAGGAGTTCCATGTAAGGCTTGAAGTGCAAGCGAGAGCGCTCGACATCCGTCTCTCTCCTACTTGAGTGAGCGATGCGTCTGCGTGGACAGCTGCTATACTATAGTACATTTACATGTTTTGATCGAGTATCAAATGCTACCATTCCATCAGTATTTTCTTAAGACGTTGTCACGTTCAACTATCGTCAGTAAACCGACTTTACAGACAACCAATTTTTTTTTACCAATAAATGAACCATTGAACAATTCCACCGAACTGCGATCCCTAACCCGTATGCCCAGCGTAGGGATTATGGGCATTACCCCCATGAGATAAAAGTTAATAAGGCGCTTATCAGGCCTGCGTCCAGCAGTGGACCAACATAGGCTGTTGAGGTCTGTGAAAGGTGTCCAGTTAGTCGGGGGGTTGTTAGGGGGTGATTGGTGATCGGTTCCCTTAGACATCCACTGGCTGAGTTGTAGAGATCGATTCTTACGCGACCACCACAGGCAACTCACACAACTGTAAACGGGAGTTCTTGCACCATCGTTTCCTTAAGAAAAGCTTTTGTTATTTTCTAACCTCTTAATGTCGCCTTTGTACAATGCACCATTGCAAAGTTTAGAATAGCCACACATCCGGAAAGCCGGATCCGGTTCGGACGCGGCCGAGTATGAAATAATAACTATGTTGGTTCTTCGTGTTGGAAGTTAGGCTGTGTGAGTATTTTGCTCGAACTAGCTTCTGATCGCGGCTTTGCAAAATTATTTTCGGGAGAAAAAATAGTACGTCCTACCCCAGGATACAATCTACCTCCGTGCAAATTTTTACTAAGATCGGTTCAGTGGTTTAGCCGTAAAAAGGTAATAGATAGACAGAGGAGAATTCGGTGTAGCAAATCAATTTTCTTATTTATTAGACAAATTTATTTATGTACTTAGTGATTTCTTTTTCGCTTCTTCCGCTATTAGACAAAAAATATAAATGAAGAAAATCAATTCACACTTTATTGCTTGTATTTAGCATGGACAAATAAAATTTTATTAGTCAATAGTAATTTTTATAATTTGACATGTCTATGTGCCTACTTTAAAAGCCTAAATAAATAAACGTTATTCGGATTTTTTGTTAGCTAGTAATCTTAATTTAAATAAATCTACCAAAGTATCTCTCGTTGCGTTTTATTGTTAATCCCGTAGGTATTGCCATGTTCATATTTAGACATGCAGACAGACTGAGCTGAACTGTCTAGACGATCTATTTTTATCTGATCGATTCAATAGAGACAAAACTATTGCTTCGTGGATTAGTAATTGGCTAATGCATTGTGTGCTTTGATCAATTGTGAAAACAGATAATAGACTGGCAACTCTGAAATCATTCTTAATTCTATAATCCTACGTTAATATTATAGGCGACCTTAGTGGCGCAGCGCGCGAAGGTTCGTCTATGACGTAGGAGGTTGCGGGTTCGCTTCCCGCAAAAAATATTATCGGTAATATTTCGTTTAGATTTCATAACTAAATTCAAGGATATGAGATTTTTTACTTTTCAAATACTGTTCGAGCCCCTTTGAGAAATTAATTATATGGTTCATATATCTAGACTACAGGGTGCGTCAGTAACAGTGTATAAACTGTACAGATGTGCACAAAATGACTCATGAAGAGTCATGAGACAGGCAACAAATGTGCATATTTCAGTAACGATATAGTCTAAGAGATGGAGGACATTTCTGTTGTATTTATCAACAATAACAATAATTTATTTCGAATGTTACAAAAATAACATAAAGATCATTTAGGTAGTCATTTCATTATTTTGTTTCATATATTTATCGTCAAGTAATCAATGTAATTTATTATATTATATTAATTTTAGGCGAAAGTTTAGCAAGGTGAACGCTTTTATATTGAACGCTTTCATATTAATTAGAAATAAACAACTTTCAACTCTTCAAGTTGAATACAGATTCAGAACAAAATAGAAGTTTATTTCCACACTTACATATCTAAAATAATAGTAATCGAAATTCGACTTCATATTCAGCTAAAATCAAACTAAGCTGGAATTAAACAAGGTATATTTTCCCCCGTCACCTCCATTGCAATGTCGTTTTTGGCCGAGCACTCTGCGTGGTGACAGTCGCACAAATAAGCAAACAATTCTAATTTTGGATAGGGTGTGTCAGAATTACTCTTGAAAACAAAACGACGCGACGTTGAGTGGTCGATATAGGGTTAGTTTAGTTTTCAAGCCATTTTATACAAAATTAACATAATCTAATCCGAGGATCTTAAGAGGCGCAAATTTGCAGGTCTCGACAGAGCTTATACATTGGAAGTCGAGACCCTAGGTCCGTGGGGTACCGAGGCTCATCTGAGTGCAAATCGTACCGAGGTTCGACCTGACGCTCAGCATTTTTTTTAAAAACCCGTAGTTTTAGAAAATAAAATTCTAAGAGTCTGGTCGAAGCGACGCGTGACCCGAGAGCTGGTGAGTATCTGGCGCAGCGCATCAGCATTGCCATACAGCGTGGCAATGCAGCCAGCGTAGCGGGGACGCGACGACTGGTATTGATATGGATCAGTTGAGCTATCTGTAGATTGAAAGAAAGAAAGAAAATTAATTTAGATTGTATTTTAGATTGTTGAATTAGATCAATTGTTTCAATTGTAAATACTAGTTCTAATTTATTTATATTATTTGATTGTAATTTTGTTTGTGAATAAAGATGTTATTTAACATAATCTAAAACCAGGCGTAAATTCAATAAGAGTTTAAGCGGGTTAACTATGAACCTTGTTGGTGATGGAAGAACACCTAATGTAGTCGCAATCGGTCTGCGTCCCTGCGTGCACGCGTAGATTGATTGAGTATTGGTAACGACCAACAGTCGTCGTCGTAAGTTCCTACTATTACACTTTTGAAGTGAAATTTAAGGAGTACTTCTGTCTTTGACCAGAGAAAGAAAGCTGAATCAAAGAATAATACTCGACAACTTCACAAATAATAAATAAAATAAATATTTTTTAATGATTCTCGAATGAAAAGAGTCGATAATCGTAACAGTTTTTGTGATTGTCAATCAAAGTTTAATTTATTTTTTATTCAGTTAAATTATTAAGTGCACTAGTTCTGTTACACCTTCTACATTTCTAGGAATGAACACTAATAAATTTGTTAAGGTAGGCAGACGAAAAGTCGAAATTAGATCTAAACTTTTTTTCTTATTTACAGAAAGTTTAAGAAACTTTTTCCAAAGACGATGTCTTTGAAAACGTAATTATCCGAGTACTTGGGGTGTTTTGTAGATGAAGGAAAGTTACAAGTTAAAGTTTTTTTCTTAGACTCCCTTTCACCAATTCTATAAACGTGATCGAAACTTTTAAACTCAGTTAAGCATTGAACTGAGAGTATCTTACGTCAAATCTTATAGAATTTTCAAATTAAATGGTTTTGGTACCATTAAGCTATTATATTAATATTCATATGTAGTTTCTGTTTTTTTGTGAGATTTTGCGCTTATGTTATTCCAAGTCAAACTCACTATAATAATTTAAAAAAATCAACCTAATCCGTTCAGTACTAACAAACAAACATATTATATACATCTATCTATACTAATATTATAATGAGGAAAGATTTGATTGTTTGTTTGTTTGTATTGAATAGGCTCCAAAACTACTGGACCGATTTGAGAAACCGCCAGGCGATCGTCTAGTCCATTCATAAAAACTCGCTATTATAATATCGTGTGATTATCAGTCAATCCAAGAACGTCTCAAAATACGAGTTTTTGACAGATTTTCATGGAAAACTGTCAAAAAGTTTAAGTATTCGGGGGTAAGTTACTACTTTACATAAGTACATTTTAAGAAACAGAATCAGTAAAAACATATTTATACTAAATCTCCATCGTACAGAAGCCCTATCCAATTAGTCCACTAGGTATTTTTAAAAGCTAGACTTAACTCAGTTCAAAATCTCACCGCTTGATCTAGGTTTTACTGTTGGATTGTCTCTAATCCCTGTCCGGGAGACGTGGTGAAGTGTGAGTAATGCTGATTGGAAGGGTTCCGTATAAAACTAAAATGTTTAAATAGTAATTAATGATTTTATCGGGTATTTATCGTGTACTTTTCGTTATTTAGTTATATAGTTTATGTAGTTATATTTGGTTCGGATCGTTTTCTGTATTTTTTAAACAAAAAAAGTAAAAGCCTTGTACACCTTCTTTTGTCTTGGCAAATCTCCTAAAAGCGTTAAGCACTTTCATGTACCAAGAAGCAAATGGTTAATCTGCAGGTTCTTGATGCGGCAACGTGCCTCACCGGGTCTCACCACGACGAGGCGCCCCACCGAGTCTCACCACGCCGAGGCTGGGCAGTGAATTTGATATACTATTTAAATATATTATTCCAATTTATGCCCACGGCTTCGAACGCGTTGTTTCCATGGAAACGTTTATATTATTTCTATCAAATGGGAACTGATCTATGGGATAAAAAGTAGCCTTTATATAATTTATTTGAAGTTTTTCTTTTTGCGTGATTTATATTATTTACAAAGCAGATTTGTGAAGACAATTCCTACAAATGTCGTTTTTACCAGCTATGAACATGCGTCTCAGAACAGGACCTCATTTTAAGTTCGTTTTAAGTGATTTGTATTGGTGTTGTTAGTGAACCTTTTTAAATAAATAAATATAATGTAGGTATAGGAAGCGTTAACAACATCAAAAAAAATCTAAATTTTTAGCAGTTTTTGGCGTTTACCAACATCTGGTTTCCCTGCTTTTTCAAGAGCTAGATAATGCTATGAGGAATGTCCATGTCGAATTGGCCCCCCAGCTCAGAACCGAGATGAAACGGCTTTTTTTCCCCTATATGGTTAGTAAGCCACAGTAAGTAACTTAATTTTTGCTAAGTACTTATCTAAGATCACAAAAAACTTTCTTGACCTCGTTATAAATAGACTTTCCACCACGCTGTTGTCATCATTCAGAACTTCATACCAAAACCAAACTATCCCAACGCATTCTAACAACATTTAGAATAAGTAGATTATTTTGTGTTATTTTTTAATTTTTAATTTTCTTATTATTTGGTCTTATAGAAAACCTCTCTATGTTTACCTTAGTATTGTATTTTACCAACCTACTATAGTTAGGTATATTTAAGAGAATAAATAAATGTTTTTTATGTTATCTCCTCCTGCAATTTCAGTTACCGTTCCCACCTTCCCCCACGGAACCCTAACTGTAAGCCCTAAGCGGGTCACATCACGTGTGATTTATCCCCTCCACACGGAGGCTTACAGCATAAACAGGGCACAAGCCGTTTTGGACTTTTTATAGAGCTCACTTAGGATTAAAATGGCTTGACGTTATTGTAGGCGATGCAAGGCGTGTTAACTTTTAATCCATGGGTACACATTATAAATGCAAAGAGAGTTTTTTAAGTTAAAGTTAAACCAATCGTTGCAATTTCGCATCACTTGCATGACTAGAAGACATACAGACAGAAATACGTTTCTTGTCAAATAAAAGCAATCACTCAAGCATAGAGCAATTACTCAAGCATAGAGCAACTACTCAAGCTTAGCGCAATTACTCAAGCATAGAGCAATCACTCAAGCATAGAGCAGTTACTCAAGCATAGAGCAATCACTCAAGCATAGAGCAATCACTCAAGCAGAGAGCAATCACTCAAGCATAGAGCAGTTACTCAAGCATAGAGCAATTACCCAAGCATAGCGGAATTGCTTAAGCATAGAGCAGTTACTCAAGCATAGAGAAATTACTCAAGCATAGAGCAATTACTCAAGCATATATCGAGTTCATCCAAAGTTTGCATGGAAGAAATTGCTTTCAGCGATAAGGCCGATCATTGTGCAACGGTTTTCGTGTTTGTGTTTTTCATTTCTGTTTTTCTCTATCTTGGTGTGCGGTAAAGAGTATTTGTATTTTATTGAGTCATCAAATTCACCTTTCAAAATACGAGCCTATTATTTTCACTGAAAAAATCGAACGTACCCAGTTCCTTCATGTTTATGCTACCCTAGGTAGTTAAATCTTGTGGCGGAAAATGGTACTATTTTGGTGGTAGGGTTTCGTCCCGGCCTACTACCGGCTTGGTGATAGGGTGGCTCCGCAATGTGCAAAAAATATTTTGGTAAAGGTGGTAAAGGTGTGTCCTATTTGTCCCACCCAAAATACGACGTAACCCTGGACCTCTTTCTTTCACAGACAGAAAGAAAAAGAATAGGTAGAAGTCCAAATGTTTCAAAAACTACGGCATCTCTAGTTTCGGCAAAGACTGCGATGTTTTCTTCAGCACTGTGGACCTGCTAAATGAATCATTAAACATTCAGCCTCATCTTGGCTCAGTTATCCCGCTACATTCTTGAGGCGGGGTGCGAGTTAACGCTGGTGGACCGTAACACCATACCTTTAGGTAAAAAATAAATAAACCTGGAAGATCTATAGCATCATCTAGCCCCAAGTCAAGCAGAGCTTGAGTTATGGGTACTAGATAAACTGACATACTTTAAACATTTTACAAAGACAGATGTTTTATAGGTACTGGCATAGCAAACCCGGAAAAAAAATCTGCAGATAGTACAAACATTTGTCCCGAGACAGGAACCAAACCCGGAACCTACGGCGCTGCAGGCGGACTATCTAAAGAGAAATTTGATAACGACTCGTGAAGTAAAGCATAGTGGCATGGTACATCGAAGGGACATGAACAGACGGAAAAGTCGATCTAAAATCTAAATCAATTTAAATGCGGTCACTTAAATTAAGGCAACGCAGGAGGTCTTCTGGCGATTTTTAGGGGAAGCCTATGTCCAGCGTTGGACGTCTTTCAGCCGAGCTGATGATGCTGAACTCAAACGAAGTGGATTTTGTTGGTTCGTTTATTAATGTCGTGTTTAGGGTTCCGAAACTCAAAACAAAACTCAGGATCACTTCGTTGTCTGCCCATCTAGCGTCTGTCTGTCACACTCAATTTCTCAACGCGTAGGGAAAAGCACTAAGTTGAATTATATACGTATCAAATTTCGAAGTCTCATCAAGAATTGCCTCCTATAGATGCAATATATAATTTACATAGAATTAACTTACATTCAAAAAACTCAAAGACAATAAACAACTCAATCTCCAACCTACATAAATCACTAAATAATTCAATGGGCCGTGATCAACATTCCCACACAGACCCCAAACGACCCCCAGCTATTTACTTACCCCGCAATACCCCAAACTGTCAATCATTTGACCCCAAATACCCCAATCGTGACCACTATTATTTAAAACAGTCAAGTTGCGAACCATATAACTCATTCTACGGATTTGGGTGAGTAACTTTTGTTGTACACAATATAGTTATTAGGTTATCGATCTATTTATTTGAGCTGAGAGCATGGAAGGAG
Organism: Eupithecia subfuscata; assembly: GCA_963564075.1. Lineage (NCBI taxonomy): Eukaryota > Metazoa > Arthropoda > Insecta > Lepidoptera > Geometridae > Eupithecia > Eupithecia subfuscata. The sequence continues at coordinate 1,540,034 of OY751123.1, forward strand.
CTATGAGGCCAAAAGTCGTAAGCAAATAAAAAGTTGGTTTGGCCACCGCCACCGTGACCGTGACGTCGTCACCGCGAACGAAATTATTTCTTGTCGAGTTCAGGATAGACGTGTGCGCCGATGTTAAAATGATCGGCGGCGGGCGCCGGCCTGAAATCGGCGGCGGCGGCGTGATTTCGGCGTGAAATCGGCGCGTAGGTATAAGCAATAAATAAATAATGCTGGATAATTCACACAGCATTATCTAGCCCCAAGCTAAGCAGAGCTTGTGTTATGTTATGGGTACTATACTAGGTAACTGATATACCTACCTATGTACATTATAATATACGAGTACATTAGGAGGTGCATTTCTAAACTTCGAAGTTTCGTAAATTCGAAGTTCATAGCCTTTTTTGGCCATTTTTTAAGTTCGTATTTGGTGGCCACAAATTCGAACTTTCAAATTTTTTTGTTTCGATGATTTACCCACGCAAATACGGCACCTTACGCAGTCGCGGAACGCACGCGTGCTATAAAAGAGTGAAATGCGACCAGTGTTGAAGCTGAGAGAGCTTTCTCAGCGGCAAAACGCTGAATGGCCTCACTTTTTTAGGGGTTTATCATCAACTAACGTAAAATTTAATACATTTAATTAAGTAAATGGGAGTCAGAACATTGGTTGCAAGCATTTGATTCATATAACACTGGTACTTTATTGGATCCCGTAACTTTCCGTATCGCAACAAGTCTTCGGTTGGGTGCAAGATGTTGCGCGCCTCATCAATGCCAATGCCAGTGCGGTATTGCTGTCGAACAGCTTGATCATCACGGATTATCGTGTACTAAGGCCGCCGGTCGGATATCTCGCCATGCCAGCCGGCGACATCATCCGGCAAGTCTTTGTCATCGCTAACGTACCAGCTATTCTCAAACCGAATTGTCTGTTGCGTGACGATGGTAACAGGCCCGACGGTATGACACTAATCCCATGGGAGTTCGGGAGGCCCGGCGCAGGCGCTACATGCGTGGACACACTGGCGCCTTGCCATCTTCCGAGGACATCCGTGAGGGCAGGTGCGGGGGAAGATCTGGCCGAGGATCTCAAGAGGCGCAAACATGCAGGTCTCGACAGAGACACATTTGCTCTACTTGGAGTCGTGACTTCTGGTTCTTTGGGTTTCTTGAAAATTATCCGAGCGTTGAGCCGAAGCGAAACGTGACCCGAGAGCTGGTGAGTATCTGGGGCAGCGCATCAGCATAGGCATACAGCGGGGCAATGCAGCCAGCCTCTTGGGGACGCTTCCGACTGACATGGACCCTAGACAACAATCCCCGTGCCCTGCTGTAGATTGTTTGCAACAGTCTGTAGTTAGATCATTTGTTTCAATTGTAATTATCATGATCTGTGATAGTTACAACAACGTAAAATTATAGAAGTAGGTTAACCAGTTCTTTGCCAGGCTTCAGCGATACGACTCGGACGGGGCGCTCGTTGCATACGTGCAGTGCAAGCGCGTCGGTGACACTTAATGTAGTGCGTAATCAAAGTATTCTCGTATGTTTTGGATTAGGTAAATCACTTTTCTGATTCTAACTCTATGTGTAAAGGGACAGGAGAATAAAAGTTACATTTTCTGTCTTAACTTCGAACTTTCGAAATTGAGCTTCTGAATTTAGAAAGCCAGTTTCGAAATTGAAAAATATTTAAAACCCTGACGTTTCGTACCCCTTACAGTGTTTGTGCATTTGTGTTAACTTCGTAAGGTTTTGAAAATAATTAAATGCAATTTATGCAATGTTTTAGTCTGAATCTTTCTAGTGGAATTGTCTTGATATTTGATAAAGTTTATTTTCCTACGGTGTCCCCTCCAAGTCTATATCGGCACCTGTATCTATCTGAATCAGCGGCGACTTTTGATACAATTCGGTTCGCGGTACCCTTTGACATCGCGGCACCCTTTGACATCATGGCGCGGCGCGGTTTCTTCTTTGACTACAACTTGGTTGTAGGTAGCAGGTGTCGGACAGTGTAATAATCAATAAAATAAAGGAGTTTTCAAAGCGTCAAAAAGAATACGTTCCACGCCGATTTCACGCCGATTGGCCGATCGGCGGCGGCGGCGTGGAAAATTTGCCGGCGGCGGCGGCGGGTCGGCGCGGCGCACACGTCTAGTTCAGGATGGCGTAACGGCGGCGTAAACGTCACCGTAAAGAAATCATTCGACTTCCTCTTCTAAACAAAAAACCAGGCGAACGGCCGGCGCAGTGTGGCAGCAGTTTAAGGACAATTTCAAACGTTTTTGTTATTATAGTGCGTAAGCCTCGTACTCTGGATAATTTCTAATTTCTAAGAAATCAAATAATATCGCAAAAATTTTCGAATTCGACGGGACTTGAACCCGCGTCCTCCCCTCAGTACGGGAATGTGATAACCAACTACACCACGAAGTCAAGTAACGTGGGAGTCGAAAATCTTTGCGACTTTCTACGGACTCAAGCGCCGTTAGCTCCACCTACAGGGGAAACATTGAAGTTTATCCAAACACAACATTGAACAAACATTGAAGTTTCAAACGTGTTTTGAATTGACACATCGGTCCGTCACAATCTTGAGCAGACTTCTAGCGGTCGCGCCAAACTACTCATATCTTCAGGATGACGGGCGTGTAGGGTACAGGCGCAGGCATAGTAAATGACATTTACTATGCCTGCGCCTGTATCCTACATTTACTAAATGTATCGCTACTTAGATGCCGTCATCTCGTTCTCGGTGACGTCCGTCCCGGTGACGGCGGCGGTGGACAAATGGCCAAACGACACCACCCGCACACTGGATCAATGAAACTTAAGCTGATGAGAAGTTACGATGATAGAAGTAGTTCGCCTTCACATCTTGCAGGGACATCGGTAAGAGCCGGTTCAGCGACAGCTCAACCCTGCCGACGTCTGGTGACGGCTTAGATTTTTAAGAAATAGATATACGTGTATATACTAGTTGTTTTTGTTTTATTCTGTTAATGTAATTTTCTATGCTAAATAAATATTATGTCACTACTTAGATGATAGAATAAAAAATATCTTTCATCAGGTTTTAAAGAACAGCCCACTGGATTACAGAGGCCTTGCATTGCAGTAAATACTTCAAAAATGAATGCGGACTCTCGGAAAAAAATAATATCAGAATAATCAAGACGCAAAAACAAGAACCCTTTCCGTTGCGTGTCCCGACACGATTGCCGTTTCATTTTGATTTCGTACGATCGTAAAGGTTTTTGGTATAGTTTACAATATTTCAAAATCAAAAACTCTTTATTTCCATGAATACAATAAATGTACACTTAGAAAAGGCCAAATTATAAAATTAAACACTGACACGGAAATAAAGTAATATTTTTTGATTTCTGTCGCTTCGGTATGTAGACTAAAGTAAAGAAGCGACGAAGAAACCTTTAGCTTGTTAGTTGTTATTTTTCGAGTTGGAGCAAAACCCGTCCCAAGCTTTTTTATCCTCTAGATAATCTGATATTTTATGGTAAGCCTTTTTGCACAGCAAGGTTTTGACAGTTTGTTTGAATTTATTTACTAATAATATTTGCAACTCACTTGGAGTTTTGTTGTAAAAGCGTATACATTTAAAAGATACAGTAATTTTGTGTAGCCTAGTTGTGGGCAGAGCGAGCTTATGTTTGTTTCTGGTATTCAAATTATGTTTATTGCTATTTTTAGGGAACTGACTTATATTTCTATGAGTGTAAAACAAGTTTTTACAAATATAATAATGACATGGTACTGTCATTATGTTTATTTCTTTGAATTTTACAGCGAGCACTAACACTCCGCCCCGACTCCCCTCGGGATGCATAATGACCGCTCCACACTATGCGTTGCAACTCACACGCTTGCTTTTATGGTGATTACTTCGGAACTCCAGTTTATCTTGGGTATTCGTTTGAAGGAAGGATGCTGTGTTATTTCGTGATAGTTGTTGTAGAGATTATACAGTGTTAGTCAAACTAGTGTGCCATATTGAAGGGCATTCACCTGCTACCAAAGATTAAAATTCAGTGAACAAACCAAGCCGCAAACGATTTTTTTACTGACACCCACTATTATGTTTAACTAGCTGCGCCCCGCGGCTTCGCCCCCGTGGAAATTTATGTTTCCAACTTTCTTAATTTTTTCTTTCATAAGAACCTTCTCCTGACAATAACAAACACAACAAAGAAATAATTAGCGAATTCGGTCCAGCCGTTCACGCGTGATGCCGTGACCAAGGAAAACGGGTTTCATTTTTATATATATAGATTAGGCAATATATTATAATGACATCAAGTGTACTTGACGAACTCTGTGGCACAGCGGTCGAAGGTCTGCCTGCGATGCAGGAGGTTGCGGGTTCGATTACCGCCTCGGGACAAATGTTTGTACGATCTGCAGAATTTGTTCAGGGTGTTCTGGATGTTGTCTATGTATAATCAAAAAAATATCTATGTAGTGTATTGTATTATGCACTAGCTTCTGCCCGCGGCTTCACACGCGTATTTTCGGAGTAATAAGTAGCCTATTGTTTAAGTTAGGCTACTTTCTAAGTGTGTGCCAAATTTTATCTTGATCTGTTGAGTAGTTTTGGAGATGCTAGGTAACAAAAATTTCACATTTCACAAACTTTCGCATTTATAATATTAGTGAGAAGTAGGATATGTATTATCTAGTACACATTACACAAGCTCTGCTTAGCTTGGGGCTAGATATAGCTGTGTGAAGCATTATTTATTTATTTATTGTCCAGCATTATTTATTTATTACGCGACGCGTGACCCGAGAGCTGGTGAGTATCTGGCGCAGCGCATCAGCATTGCCATACAGCGGGGCAATGCAACCAGAGTAGCGGGGACGCGACGACTGGTATTGATATGGATCAGTTGAGCTACCTGTAGACTGTTTGCAACAGTCTGCAGTTAGCTCAATTGTTTTAATTGTAAATCCTAGTATAATTTTCTTGGCTTTAAAAAAGAAGATTATCATTATGTTAACCTAATTTTGTTTTAATTATTTATTAACTAAGGTGGAAAAAATAGATGAAAAAAAATTAAATGAAGATCGTTCAACCAAGTTGCCGACCAAGGGGTCGTCGCCTCCCCTCTCTCCTGCCATCGAGAGTTACTCCATAGGACAGTAACGGTTGACACTAGAGATCTCTCCGGGGGCATACGATACGACAGACGTGGCCGGCCTAATCCCACTTTAACCTGGAAGTCTTTTCGCAACAACGGCAATGCCTGTTAGGTAACCTATTTTGAGAAGACTCTCCAAAATCTCAGGCGATTTCGATTCGTGGAATCTCTACCTACCCGCAACCGGAAAAAAATCTTCAAAGGATTCAAAGAACACCGATTACCGAACTAAATAATGCAAAGATTAATCAAGCGCAGAAGGGCCAAGTGCTAAATAATGCCTACTGCTTGCTTCCTACAAATTACTTGTTAACAACAAACGGGCAGGAAGCGTGTTAAATAAATTACGAATGCCACAGCGTAGGTTTCGGAAGTTGTAATAGATTTCTGAATAATGCGCAAGTTTTGTTGGTAAATGGCTCAATTCGTTAAGGGGAACTATTTGTATTAACTGTAGTTTAATAAATAATAGAACATAAATAGAATTTGCACCACCCCAACTCTGTCGCGGATGTCGTAAGAGGCGACTAAGGGATATCCACCGAGGACGGGCAGCAGGGTCCCCTACAGAATAATTCTACCACCAAACTGCGATCTTCAAACCCGCATGCCCAGCGTGGGGATTATAGGCCATGTGAAGGCCAATAAGGCTCTTATCAGGGGGAGGGCCTGCGTACAGCAGTGGACCAATACAGGCTGCTGAGGTTGAGGTAGTAAATAATGTACCGTACTATAAAAATTATATTAAAAAGCTTGTTAGTTAGTTCATTCGGTGAAGGGCGTTAATGCTCGCGGCACAGTTGTATCTTTTGTGCGAATTATCGTTTTAACACAATTTCATGGAATTGTAGGTACTTTGTTCCTAGTACGAACTTTTTTTAATTCAAGTTTTGGCTAGGGCGAGGAAGGCTGAAAGGAAAAATATCTTTATTTTTTTTGCAGTAAGAAAACCTAACAATATTGTTAATCAAAGAGCAGTTAGCCTCGTCCAAATTAAATGCAACATAGGTAATTAAAGTACCCACTAATTAGTTCAAGATTTTTGTGAATTTCCGAGTATACTCTTCGAACTGATTTTTAATTCACTGATATTATAAAGCGAAACTTTGGTGAAATTTTGCATAGCTCTAAACCTGGAATCAAACATCCAGATACTTTTAATCCAATAAACCAGTTCCATTGGATAGAAATAACCTTTTAACGTTTCCAAAGAAACAAAGCGTGCGAAGCCGCGAGCAGAAACTAGTTTTAATATACATCATTGCCATATCTAACAATGGCCTAGACTTTCTCGTTTATGTGCTTTATCGTTTATACCCTTCGAAAAACCGGACTAGGGTACCGCGTGAATATTTAAACAAGGAAGAAGGCTACCGCGGTCTCGCATATTGAATATTCGAACCGTTTAGGACCATCGGTTAGTGAATATTTAAGGAATATTGCGTAGGTTCCCAATTTTTATAAAACCGGAAGAATTTTTAAGCTGTATGAAATTTGTAGCATTATTTATTTATTCGGTTCTACAAGATAGAAGAGGTCTAAAAATATTTACTAATACCTAACTAATACCTAACTCAGGTACAAAAAAATTATGAACAATAATAACTTGAGAGGTGTCAAGGGACACCCGGATGGAACGAAGTTCCTTTCGATTAATCTCGCGTCCTCGCGTCATCTTCAGTGAGGCCGCAGAGAACTGATATATCCCGCTCACTCCAATGACACGTTGCGCGAGCGAGCGGAACACACGATTGTTCGAATCGAAGCGCACCTCGGCTCAACTCGGCTGCGGTCGTCGCTTCGGTTCTCCTCGGTTCTCTTCGTCAAAATGTGTCGTTACAACTTTTCGTGACAATTTTTTCCGTCTAGCCCCCTTTCACAACGCGCGATAAGGAACTTCGTTCCAATTATTACTCAGTCATTCGTATTTATTTCACACGAATAATTAATATAAATGCGAAAGTTTGGATGGGTTGTAACTTCCTAACGACTCAATGGATTAGATTGAATTTCAATGATGTCGTTCTAGAGATGAAATTAAATGTTCATATAAATAATACTGGATAATCCAGACAGCATCATCTAGCCCCGAGCTAAGCAGTTAGACAGTTTACTTCATATCCCAGAAAAACCTGTGTAAATGTTCTGAAGTCAGAAACTTATAAAGTAATAAAAACTTATCGTTTTAACGTGTAAACAGCCGAATCAATCAGATTCTGAAAGGGTCTTTACCTGAAACAAACAGATAGACAAAATTATATAAAAAACAATTTTTTAAAGTAGATAACAGATAATACTTTAACTTAATATAAATCAAGAATCAAAAACTCTTTCATTACATTAATACAATAAATGAACACTTAGAAAAGGTCAAATTCTAATAATTAAAACAACAAATGTAACGAAGGTGTAATAATGAAAAAACAAAAAAATATCATAGACAAACTAAATTTATAAATCGTTTGATAGGAAAGACTTATTGGATCAAACAAATCGCTTTTATAAACTAAGTTTCGGTGATAACCTATCATAAACCAACTTCACCTCTATAATTTTTGTATTTGACTGCGTTTGACTTTCCAATGATACGTCATCAACTATAACGACAAAACTAGATAATTATTACAATCACACACTATCATCAACCATCATTTTCAACTATCAATCGAAGACAATGAGGCATTTACCGTCGTAAGGCCACAGTAAAGTGGTAAATTGGCAACCAGAAAGTAAGCTCACAACAAACGATCGAATCATATCTGGTATCCATAATACAAACTCTGCAGAGTTTACTTACTTTGGGGCTTGAAGATGCTGAGAATTGCCGAGTGTTATGTTTACAAAAAAAAACTTGTTATGTTATGTCTTCGTTTTGTACTTAAATATACTTTAAAAGTGGAGCTTCTTGTGAAAGGTCTTGGCCGAGGAAGTCAACCGCAATTTTTTATTCCTCCAACAAGCTGTTTTTGGTTTTGTTGTGTTTGTGTTTTATAAGCAGTGATCGGAATTAGGTGGGCTAAAATACCTAAAGTTCAAAGAACAGAGGCAAAAAAAAAATGGAGACTTCCTTACTACAATAATTTTATTGGACCCAATTGGGACGAAAATGGAACAATTGTCGCAGTTAGCATGTATATTTAATACTAGCGGCCCGACCCGGCTTCGCACGGGCGGACATTAATTTAAAAAAAAATTGGGATAAACGTAGGTTTCTAATATTTCTGTGGCAGGATATTTTATACTTTTATCCGACTGCCCCGTTGGTATAGCGGTCGCGTGTTCAACCGCTGATAATGTGGTCCCGGGTTCAAATCCCGGGTCGGCCCAAGATTTGTGTTATTGGGTATTTTCTAGCAAGAAATATTCACTGTAGCAGCCCGGAGTAAGGAAATTGGCGGTGTTAGATGGCTTAACGTGCTTTCCGAGGCACGGGGCGTGCCTCAGAAAGCACATTAAGTCGTTGGTCCTGCGTTTGACCTCTCCCCGGTCGTGCCCGCCCCCGGTGGATATCCCTTAGTCGCCTCTTACGACACCCGCGGGAAGATTTGGGGTTGTGGAAATTCTAAACCGGCACCACACACCAGCACACACACTTGTGCACTATAATATGTCCTGCGCATCTGGATAGTCTCCGATGAGATTGGCTGCCGGGGTTGAAAGTCGGCTAGGAGGACATTAATTATTAATATTTTTTTTACCTGCCTCCCTCGCTGCGTTGCCCGGGTGTGGCGTCATTTATTTTTCTAATAGTAAGTATTTTGTTTAGATTGACAGTTTTAAATTCGTAATATCTTTTGAATGGAATGTCCGGTTTGAATAATTCAAAAAGTAATCTACAGGTAATGAAACAGTCTTAATTATGAAATGATTTATTTGGATAAGGTATGGATAACATGGTCAGACGTTGGTCGGTATTTCTATCAACTTTTAAAAAGTAAAAATATAGTTATACTGACATAACTACAATAGTTGGACATATGGTATAGCTGAGTTTTTTGTAGATATTTATATAGTCTTTAATATTGTAAAACATTTTTTTGTTCTATCATCAATAGTTTCCGCAGCGCATGCGATGATAGACAATTTATGGCTAATTTTTTTACACCTTGGGTTACATTATTGAAGTTTAAGTAGTGATCCCTATTTTTTTCAAGAAATAAATATAGCCTATGTTACTCAGGAATAATGTAGCATTCTAATGGTGATAGAATTTTTGAAATCGGTCCAGTAGTTTTTGAGTTTATTCGTAACAAACATTCAAAAATACAAAAATATAAATCTTTCCTCTTTATTAGTATATTAGTATAGAGTATAGATTTATGTTTTAATAATATAACGAACTAATTAAAAATAATTTTTAACCATCCAACCCAATATTTTATAACTTCCATTTCTAATTGTTATTAGCTCAGGTAAAAAACTGATTCACCTCATTGTTTTCTTTTCCCAGAACAGCAGAAGCTTGTTGTCTATTTCTAGATTTTGCTATCTTTTGTTTGTCACTGGTTTGCAGTGTAAGTACCTATTCAATAAACAAGTTTGAATGGATGTTTGTTACTTCTGGGACGAAAAAATAAACGGACGAAAAATTGGGACGAAAAAATATTTAGTCCTAAGGCGTCTCCATTTGGTCTCTGTTATTTTTCGAACTTTAGGTATTTTAGCCCGCCTAATTCCGATCACTGTTTATAAGTTTTGCCTGAGATTTTTTTGATGGTTGTCTGTGAAATTAAAGTCACATAATATGCCTCTAATTTTTATTATTGACAATATCGTCTTGCCCCGAAGTAAGTAGCGCTTAAGTTACTAATCATGTGAGATGACTGAAATACTATTAAATACTTTATTAAAACACCAGCCACAGAACAAACATCTGCAGATCATACAAACATTTTCCCCGCGGACGCTATAGAACCTCCAACCTTATGGGTTCAGTTCAGTTCAGTTCAGTTCAGTTCATTTATTTATAATGGAATAATTACATTACAGGTCAAACAAAATATTAGCATAATTAATTAATAATTACACATCATCTTAAATTACATAAATAACAAATATATAAAGTAAAGATAATTGAACATACATTTGTAAGTACCTAGGTACCGCCTAAGTTTGTTACTCTCAGGCTTGTGAGCTCATTGAAGGTGTAGAATGTCTGCTCGACAAGCCAGCGCCTAAGTTTGGATTTGAACGTGTTGAGACTAGGAGCCTCCTTGATCATTTTAGGCAATCGGTTGTATACCGTTGGTCCCATGACATGTGTTACCTTCCCAGACTTTGCCATGGTGCGCGATACCGCGGCTAGTAGACCAGCGTGGCGCGTGTTGCCTCCGCGTTCATCTCCAAGGTTGCTGAAATCCTTCAGGTTTGTCCTCACATAGACGGCTACCTGAAAGATTACCAGGGATGGTAGTGTGAGTACGCCTAGTTCCTTGAAGAAAGGGCGGGCGGAGGTTTCACGTGGCACGCGCACCACCGCTCGAATGGCCCGCTTCTGTAAGCGGAAAGCTCGCTCCCACTCGGCGGCGCGGCCCCAGAGCTCTGCTCCGTACTGGAGCACAGATTGTACCGTCGCGAAATAGCAAGAGCGTACAACCTCCCTCGGTAGGAAACTAGATAGCCGCCACAGTGCAAAGCACGCTCCACCTAGTTTGCCACAGACGTTGTGAATATGACTTTCCCAGGTGAGCGCGCGGTCTATCTCGAAGCCTAGGAAAGTCGTACGCTCGACCTGCTCGATCTGCACTCCATCAGCCAGCACCACTAGTGGTCTCACGCGGCGGCCTGAAAGACGGAAGTGCATGAAGTGCGTCTTAGATAAATTCAGTGCTAGGCCGTTCGCGTAGAACCAGTTAGCGAGCTGGTCTGATGCTTCATTCAACCTTTCCTCGAGGCGGTCGACAGATGTTGCGGTTACCACCGCGGCGACATCATCAGCGTACATCATTATCTCGGCGGAGGTTACGGCACTCGGAAGGTCGTTAAGGAGTAGCGAGAACAGGATGTTCGAGACCGATGACCCCTGCGCGACACCCATAGTTGTGGTCAGGGGGTCGGATCTCTCGGTACCTCCCGCTCCCACCACTACCTGACGTCTGGCTCGCATCATACTTACCATGAGTGCGAGCGGCGCGTTCGCGATGCCGTAGTGGCGTAACTTCATCTCGAGTATGGTGTGGTCGGCCACGTCGAATGCTTTCGAGAGGTCACAGCATATGACGGCCACGTGGTGCTTGCTCTCGCGAGCGCACATCACGCGGCGGATGACCTCACGAGTGAGCGACGTGGTCGACCTGCCCTCGCAATATGCGAATTGGCGGTCCGACAGCGCCTGGGTGTCAGTCAGGTACTCCACGAGCCGAGAGCACAGCCCGTTCTCGAGTACTTTGGCCACCGCCGGGATGATCGATACTGGTCGGTATGAGTCTATGTCGCGCGGCTTACCTTTTCCCTTGTATAATGGTGAAACCTTACTAAGTTTAAATGGCTCCGGACACGTTCCTCGCCTGAGGCAAAGGTTGAATAAGTCCGCCAGTACAGGCGCCAGGGGGGCCGCCGCCACACGCATCCACTTCATGGAGATGCCGTATGCATCTTTCGACGGTTTGGGAGGTATCCGTGAGGTAATGATGGTGAACACCTCAAGGGGCGTGAAGGGGCGAAGTCTGATGGAACGGTCGGCGGGCGCGCGCGCCGCCTCCAGCGCGGCGAGCACGCTGGTAGGCTGCGCGGCGGGCGCGCCGCAGGCCACTGCAGCGTTCACGAACCGAGAGTTCATGGCGTTGACAGCGCATTTCTTGGTAGGGAACGGATGTCCATTGGCGTTTCTCACAACGTCTGTAAAGTCAGCAATAACAGATTTAGTTTTCCCTCGTTGCTGATTTACTATTCCCCACATCGTCTTCGATGTATTTTTACTATTATGCAGAATGTCAGAGAAGTACTTATTTCTAGCATTTTTAATCATCATGTCATACCTAATATTTAAGTCATTAATCAAATTAATTGTATTTTCATTAGGAGATGTCAATTTACATAAATCAATAATGTCAAATATCAGGATTCTAAAAGATTCAATTTCATTATTAATCCAGGATTGCAACTTATTATTTTTAATTATTTTCTTCAACGGAAAGCATATGTCAATTTTATTGGAAATTACATTAATTATTGATAACGCAAGTAAGTCTGTGGAGATAAAATGTTTATCATATGTAGCGGCCCAATCCACACTTATGATAGCATCCACAAAGTTAGCTCGGTTTCGTTGGGAGTAGTCTCTAGCTGGGTCTCAAGCTACCGTCGCGCAATGCGCTATAGAGGTCTTCAGTCGTACATAACTGTGCCTTCTGCATGACTTACCTTATAGCTAAGTGATTAGATGGACAGTCAATAGGAATGATATATGAACGAACGTCCCCTGGCGGGACAATGCGTGGTCAATCCCCATGTCATTTATCACGGCTTCTAACCAGCCATTGCTGGTTAGAAGCCGTGACCACCGGGGCCTGACTAGGAGTAGCCTGCCATTCAGTCAGAATCTAGACTAGTCAGCAAGCTAGAGTATCATCTGTCTTCGACAACATCTAATGCATGGGTGAAGATCCAAATGAGAAGGTTGTGGGCTGGATTCTTATCGCGGGAGAAATGTTTGAACTGCAAATATTTGTTTCCGTCTTGGGTGTTTTCTATGTGTGTATCACACTAATATTATAAATGCGAAAGTTTGGATTGATGGATGGATAGATGTTTGTTACCTCTTCACGCCCAATCTACTGAACGGATTAGGCTGAAATTTTGCATACAGGTAAGTCTAACCCTGGAATCAAGCATAGGTGACTTTTTATCCCATAAATCAGTTCCCATGGGATAGAAATAACCTCAAAACGTTTCCATAGAATCAACGCGTGCGAAGCCGCGGGCAGAAGCTAGTCTGATATGTATATTAAGTAGGTACTTGTGTACCATGTTTTCAATTGTTACTAGTGTATCATTTATCTGGTCTGGTACCAAAGCTTTGATTACTTTGAAGTGACTGTACCTACTGGGTGACTTAGTCAACATCTATTTAGTGGTCAGACCAGACAGTCAATAGGGATGATATATGAACGTCCCCTGGCAGGACAATGCGTGGTCAATCCTCATGTCATTTATCACGGCTTCTAATGAGCGGTGGTCTAGGGAGCCTGTCTTTCAGCCAGAATCTGGTCTAGGTAGAGTTTTAGCCTTTTCAACCTACATTCATCCCCTACTGGGTATCTATAGCTCTCTAGAAACGGTGTTCTTTCCAGTCCTGTGTTGAGTAGGTTATGTAAGTATATGATATAATGATAAGTAGGTACTATTGGCGAAGGAATATTAGCTAATCTTTGCTCTTAGGAATCTGCTGTATCGATTCTAACTAACTTCGTCTTTTGTATTGTATATTTTTTTTGGTTAGATATGACTTTTTATTTTTCTCGATTGTCGCCTTGGGACAAATGTTTGTACGATCCGCAAAATGTATTCAGGGTGTTCTGGGTATTTTCTAAAGCCTTTCATTGTCATCTTCCCATCTTGTCATAGGTCTACCTCTTGTTCTTTTGCCTGTGGCCCGTTTATTTTTTGGTCCATCTATGATCTGTTAGCCGCGCAACATGTCCTGCCCACTTCCATTTCAATTTTTGTGCGCAAGTCAGAGCGTTTGTTGCTTTAGTTATTTTTCTTATTTTGGTGTATCGTATTTTATCCAGCTTCCTTATCTTGTAGTGTATTGTATTAGGTATATCGGTCATCTAGTACCCATAACACAAGCTCTGCTTAGCTTAAGGCTACATGATGCTGAGTGGATTGTTCAGAGTTATATTTATTTATTTTAAGTGCCCACAGTTAAGTAGGTAATCTTTCATTCTTTCGTTTATTCACATGTGACTAAAGTAGATTGAATCAACACTCAGAAGTCCTGAAGGTAAATTCAAACCGCTAGGCCAACGAAGCTCTTAGGAAGTGCGAGTCGTATTAAGGTCGTAGAGAACAAGATTGATCGCGCATGTCGCTGGCGCTGCATTGTTTATGATGCGGTTTAAGTCATGGGAAGTTTGGCTTTTAAGATCTATAAAGCGTAGGTACTGACCGGTGTTACGGGGGATAATGAACTATTCGCAGCGAGAATTATACGTCTGGTGTTTTTAATCGACTTCGAAAAAGGAGAAGGTTCTATTTTTGACTGTATGTAAGTATGTTTGTTTGTATGTTCGCCGATTATTCGGTCATTTCTGGACCGATTTTATGTATTAACCACGTCTAAACTGACCATATTTTGACCGATTTTCATTGAAAACTGTCAAAAAATCACAACTTGAGACTACTCAAACGTATGTTGGTATTCGGGAGTAAAAGTCTCGTATCTAAATGAGAAATAAACATAGTACAAAAGGCGGCCTTATCGCTATCAGCGATTGTAAGATATTGTAAAGAGCATGATCCCAAAAAATCCCGAGGGCGTTTGTCCGGCAAAGTTCAAAAAAACAGGGTAATATTAAGGAAGTCTAAGTCTGTTTTATTTTTTTTACAAGCTTTTATTTAACTTGCAATGTATTAACTATGTTTGTACGGGTGCAAACATTTAGTTTGGATGACAATGCGTTTAAAGCATTAGGTAAATTCCATGGTCATGGCGCACGAAACTGTGCCGAAATTGGAAAGCTCAAAGTTCAAATCATGGTAAATATCCCGCTGAAAATGAGCATTAAAAGCTTGTAGTTGAAAAAGCTTTTTTAAAATATTAACTTATTTTTAAGCAATTCTTCACTAAATAAGTTCCTGTCTCGCACCACACATACCAACAGCCTGTTCAACGTCCCACAAAAATAGCCCACCTCTAATTGTAAACTCGAGACACTCGTACTATAGAATCGATTCGAAATCGATTAATTTATTCGGCCACTCTATTTCCGTGCGGAGCAACGAACCGAATGATTTGTTTGTTTCGATTAGTTCGGTAGTTAGTTTTTATGTGGAGGGCATCAGGATTTCGAAAGAGGTTTTAGTGTAATCTAAACTGGTGTACAACCGTCTCCCGTTCGATATCACTGACGCGGTATCCTTTAAGTTTAGACATAAGAAATGGTTGATAAAACAATGTTTTTATACGTTGGATGAATTCTTGGTACGTAAACGTGTGTGAAATTATATAATTTGACTAATTTCACTACCATATTCAATTATTTTCATTTGAAATATTTTAATTTTCAATCTTAAATTGTCAATATATTTTAAGGTTTTTTGTTAATAGTGCGTAACCCACACTCAGGGTAATTTCTAAGAAATCAAATAATATCGCAAGAATTTTCGACTTCGACGGGACTTGAACCCGCATCCTTCCTTCCTAAGGAAGGGTTCATCTGGGTTCTCCTAAGGACCATGCGGGTTCAAGTCCCGTCGAAGTCGAAAATTTTTGCGATATTATTTGATTTCTCATTAAGTGAATTTTATGTTGCATATTTTTCTCACATCTCCGATTCGATCGCGCCATACAAATATGATACAACACGTCCACTAAAGCTGCTCGAAGGGGAGATTAGTCAATAGCGACGTTCTATTGGCGTTAAAAACACCTCTCCTAGGTGCTTTGGACTATCCGCTATGTCAGAGTCCGGCCCTTAGGATTGTCTTGATGTAAATATTGTTTGAATGACAAAGGAGTTTTATCTTGACTCTGGCTGAGACGATTTCAGCTAGTGTACCACTATGACAGCGCAGTCTTGAGTGTTATACAGATTGCAAGCAGAGTCCTGGCTCCCCGTGCGTCTGTCTCGAAACACAATAACCGCGGAAGAGCCAGAGAGTGGTGCAAGTTACTATCTTTTGAGACGGTTATCACCGCGAGCGGGTCCCTTTTAACTTGCGCGAGGAAACTGCATACTTGTAATTTCCACCAACAAATAATCGAGGGGAAATGGCTGAGCGAGCAGAAAGATCGTCGCCGCGTCTAGGGGAAAGAAGCGAGCGAGCAAAAAGCGTTGCGCCCACTCATCTCTCATTTCCCGCTCATAACCTTTCACGGTATAGTTTTTAATAGATTTAGGTTTTCGATATAGTATTTTCTAACTATCTATGTATGTACATATATCATGTCGGCCTTTTTCTGATGTGCTCAATGAACTACACTCGACTCTAGAATCAAAGATATATTATAATATGTTAACAGAGATTCGTATGAATGAAAACCTTCGATCAGGTATTCCGCGGTCTCTCCATCGATGATTGAAACATAACAAAAAGTCAAAACCAAAACACAAACGACGACAACGCATAATAATTACACACGAACAGCGAAAATGGTTAAAATTCGAGTTTGAAAACGGAGGAGCGACGAACGATTATGGGGAATGAAAGCTTTCAAAACCAAAAATTGTTTCGAACTTCTGCGATTTACTCCAAAAGTATCAATATCCTAAAATATTTGTATTAGATAACTGATACTATACATAAAAAACATAAAGAACACCCGTAACAAACATCTGCAGTGAGAAGCCTCAAAACCTCAAACCTCAACAGCCTGTATTGGTCCACTACTGGACGCAGGCCTCAAGATAAGCGCCTTTATTGGCTTTTATCACATGGGGGGTAATGCCCATAATCCCCACGCTGAGCATGCGGGTTGGGGATCGCAGTTCGGTGGTAGAATTGTACTGCAGGGGGCGCTGCTGCCCGCCCCTGGTGGATATCCTTTAGTCGCCTTTTACGATACCCGCGGGAAGAATTGGGGTGGTGTAAATTCTAAGCCGGCACCACACAGTGAGAAGCAGACTAGAGTAAATTAAAAACGCCTAAATCTTTAAACTCACGTCGTAAATGCAAGCATCCCGGTATTGCAGTGTCGTCCTCCCGCGGGACTCGACGTGGGAAATATAACATTTTAGCTTTTAGTTCGTACAAAATGGTATATTTCTGTACGAAGTGGAGGGAATTGTAAAGACTTTAAATTGTATTTGTTGGACCACGTAGCTGGAAACAGATGGTCGATGTAACTAGCTAAAAAGTTCGTTTTCGGAATTTACTCTAGTTTAAAAATAATAAGGTCAATGGAATCAGAATTGCCATACAGCATAATGCAGCCAGCATCTTGGGGACGCTTTGGTGTTGGTATGGATCAGTTGAGCCAGTTCCATTTTGATCGCGGTTGGATTATATTAAATACATGATGGAAATGTTAGGGATACCGTGAATAATAAGTCCTCCAACAATTGATGATCGCAACTGAAGTTTATTAAGATTAAAGTTTACATGAAGGTTGAATACGGAAGATAAAAATCACGTATTAACAAACATCACGTTTTGCAAGTATACATTATAATGTAAGTTTTTAGGTGAACTAGCTTTGCGGCCTGACTTGACTCATTGTACTTTGTACATCCTGGCCACAAAAAGGGAAACAATGTTAAAGAGTTAGAAAGAATCGATATTACATAAGATTATATGAATTACTAACAATTAAAAACAATTATTTAAATCTATTCAAAGTTGTAAATATAAACGAATCATACGATGTAACTAACATTTATCGAGTAAATGTAGATAATCATTAATATAATGACAGTAAGAGCGAGTAAAGCTAGCAACACGAATTTAAGATTTAAATTTAGTATAAACTATCTTAATATCTGTATATCCTAATCTATTGTCTTAAAGTCTTTACATTCTAATCTGTTAGCACTCCACTGTCGAGATATTTAACTCATTCTTATATAACGTATCACTGTTCACTGTTGGGATATTTAACCCGCTTTTATATCGCTTATCACGCACTGAAATCACATATTGTTCATCACACGCTGCTGGTTGCTGCTGTGAGGCCTTGGGGCCTCTCACAAGGGCCGCCGAGCTGACTGGCGACGTTTTGTGAGGTACTGCTGCTGCTCGCCGCGCCTTCCTCCTCCGTCGTATGATGTAGTAGCACACACCAGCCAGTATTAGCATAGCAAGTATCGCGTACATCAGTGTGTACTGGTGAATGTCATGTACATTGAGAGATACGTTTGTTTGGGCCTTTATGTCTTCTATTTGAGTTTTCATGTTTGACCACTCTTCTTCGTGATTATCTGGTACAAATTGGGCTATTACGGAGGAGTTGACGATTTTGTTGAGAATGGAAAACTCCGGTACTGTTGGTAAATCTCCTTCCATTTGAACTTGACTTAGGTAGTTATTGTGACCGTAGATTGAAAAATCATTACTCTTCACTACGCAACCTTGACCTACGCTCAGTAATCCATTACCGGTCAATGTCTCCATCTGTATTTCGGTGTCAGCGCAAAAAATACGCAGTGAGCATTCGTTGCAACAAGAAAATAACCACCTATTATTGTTTTGTAATTTGACCCATCGTTCCTGACAGGTCAATGCCTCGGTATTACATAACTTCTCTTTGTTGTTAATGCTTGTATTGCAGATCGCCTTTGTAAGTGGTAGTTCGAAGATAGGTTTATCGTAAGGACATAGCATCCGATTAGTTGAAGTGTGCATACACGAATGAAGATCCTCAGTTGTCATTAGAATAAAAATATCTCTTTGCATATTGAAAGCTATGAATGGCGCGATAAATCTGACCACGTGGTTTCGATGGGGCAGACTTACTACGCTGTCTAGTTCTAACGCTTCCTTGCTTATAAGGGGAATCTTTATCTGTATGATTAGAAAATTTTCTCCAACTCTAGCGCTCGCCTTCATTTGTTTATAGAGCTCGTATAGACTCAGCTTGTCGACTGCTAGCGTAAGCTCTCCTCGTAGATGACTGGATATGATGTTGACTTGTTTTTCTAGCTGTTCTGGCGGTAGCAGGTTCATATCTAAATGACCGTGTGATATATCAGTTAATACGTCTATTAAACTATCTTGAATGCGCCTTAGGCTAGTTATGATAATATTAGCTGTCAAGGATAGTGATAATAAATTAAGCTCACTTGTCTGCTCCATTTGTACCTGACGCATTCTGTGACGCATACTTTCTATCTGTTGCGTTATGGACTTAAAATTACTATTCATGATGTCTTCATTCCTTTTCATAATATTATATTGAGCTTCTAAGACGCTAGTTTGGTTTTTCAGTAATAGGTTTAGATGACCTTCGTTCTGTGATATTTTCTCAATGTCCTTCTCGTATTGTTTCGCAAATGAGTCATCAAGGACACCGAATAACGCATTAGCCAAATAACCCACTCCATTTACCAATCCTCTCTTATGCCGTTTGCCGATTTGATTATTAGTTAAGATTGTATTATAATGCTCAATTTCTAATATTTCTTGTTGTAACTGGTCAACGATACCCTTGTATTGTGGCGGAAGCGGTGTCGATGACGAAGTTAAGTACTGATTTAAATGGGAAACATAATTATTAATATTGTTTAAACCAGTCCAGTATGACGACATATTAAAATAAACTACGAGCTTCCACTCGTCCCGAATAAGGTTCAAATTAGCTATTTTTTCAAAGTAAATATTTTGGTTTTGATCTAAATAAGTAATATTGTAGGAAGTGGAACCCTGTGCTGGAGATAGTACTGCCAAGAACAACATGAGTGTCAGTGTGATGAGATGGCACAACCCGGATCTCGTCGCACGTTTTGGTTTCAGTGGACTTTGTTTTTGCACATCATCATCATCACTTTCTTGGACAGCATCCTGATTTTCCTTTACAGGTAGGACTGAAAGTTTCAAGCAGGGTCTTCTAATAATTCCGTTTTTCGTTTTGACAGAGGCAACCCGGACACGTCTATACCTTCCAGGTTTATTTTTCTTTAAACGCTCAATCTCTTCCGAAAATTCAAAGCATTGCACTGTTTTGAAGATTAAATTATAGGAACGATTAATTTCGTTAATCGTTAGATAGCTTTGTTTATTTATTTGCTTATTGCGCAACCACGTTATGAAACGCAAGAGCCAGCCTACTTTTGTCGCCACGCGCTGTATTGACTCACACTTATTTAATAGTCTTAGAATTAAATTGTTTTTGGTATGATCTAAGGCAGTATTTACACTATGAGCTAATGCTGTATTTACACTATGAGCTAATTCTGTATTTACGGTTATCTTCTTCGCTTCAATGGAGGGAGATTGGTATGTCTCTGTACTAAGACCATTAGGGTCAAAGTTCTGAAGCCATTTAGGACATTCCCACCACAAGGAGTGATCCGCTAGCTGGGTAACACTCAGACCTCTTGTCGCACAGTCGGCGGCGTTCTCATCTGGGATGACTTTAAGGATGGACAGTACTCTGTTGGCCACGAATTGTTTCCATTTATTTACGCCACCGTGTATCCATCCCAGAACAATCATGGAATCGGTCCAGGCGAACATGTTGATGTCCTTTTCAGAGAATGTATTTAAGACCCTTTCCATGAGACGACACAAGAGTAGAGCCCCCAAAAGTTCCATTCTTGGTAAACTGAGCTTAGTTTTGACTGGTGCCAGCTTCGTCTTGGCGGCGATCAGTCTCGATGTGCACTCACCTTTATCATTCATTGTAACTATGTATATAACGCACGCGTAAGCTTTCTCTGACGCATCACAAAATCCGTGTATTTGAAAACCATTATTTTTATTTCCTAAGTGCCTAGGTATTTCTAATTGATGTAGGTTCTGGAAGTCTGTTTTCAATAGATGCCATTCTCTGGTAAGATCCTCGTTTAATGGTTCATCCCAAACATCTTTAGCTTCCAACCATGTTCTCTGGAATAAAAGTTTCGCCTTAATCGTGAGCGGGGAAATCCAACCTAGTGGATCAAATATCTTCGAAATATGAGATAATAACTGTCGTTTTGTTAACTTGTCATCATCATTTATGTCCTTAAACTTATCTTGATATGTAAAGGTGTCCGTGCTTGACCTCCAGCTGATTCCCAGAGTTTTCTGGGAGTCTCCGCTCTTAAAGTTGAGAGGAGAATCTATACTTTCTTCTGGTAAATCCTTGGTGAGCTCCGGTGTGTTACTTGACCACTTACGTATATTCATTCCGGCTTCGCTTAGGATAGAAATTATTTGCTGTTGTAAGTCTCGGGTTCCATTAATCGTTTCACCCCCTTCCAGTAAGTCATCCATATAGAACGACTCCTGCAGCGGCCTTATTGCTAAAGGATATTTATTGGTCTTACTATAGTCCATCGCGATTTGTTTAAGGGTCCTCATGGCGAGGTATGGTGCAGATTTTGTCCCATATGTAAGGGTTGTAAGGGAGTACACCCCTAACGGTTCCTTTGATGATGACCTCCAGACGATACTCTGCAATGATTGATCAGCCTCTCGTACGAAGATTGTTCTAAACATCTTTTCTATATCCGCTGTTATGACGTATTTATGATGACGCCAAGTCAGGATAAGAGTTTGTAGATCCTTTTGCAAATTAGGACCCCGTTCCATTAGGTCATTGAGGCTTTTTCCAGTAGATGTTTTGGATGATGCATTGAAAACAACACGTAGCTTAGTTGTCGTTGAGTCAGCTCTAAAAACGCCGTGATGCGGCAAATAGCACGAAATAATGTTCAGGCCTTGCGCTGGTTTCATGTGCCCTAGTTCCTCATAATCACGCATAAATTTTTTGTAACTCTCAGCGAATTCCTCGTTGTTTGCAAGTTTATTTTCTATGTTATGAAATTGCGCAATTGCCTTTCCCTTCGATGAGCCTAGGTCTCGCTCGAAATAAGGTTTCATGGGTATCGCTACCTCATAACTACCATTAGCTAAGCGTTTTGTTGTAGTTTGATAGAGGTCTTCACAATACTTATCTGATGCACTGAGGTCAGAATGAACATCGCTTATTTCTTCCATTTCCCAGTACTGAGAAAGGTCTGGCATATTATTTAAAACAACGTTACATTTGAAATTTTTCACACTACCTGATAGAACCCAACCTAGCCGTGTTTGTTGGGCTATGGGGCTTCCAGGTGGTCCCCTAATGAGTCCACCCATTAAAATTTCCGAATATACACTGGCGTCCAGCAGGAGATCGATTGGCTTTGATACGTTGTAGTCCGGGTCCCCTAGCTGGATATGTCCAAGATGTACCCATGTCTGTTTCGGGAACGACATATTAGGTAAATTATTAACTACTCGCGGAATTATTAGAGCCCGAGTGGTAAACTTATAATCACCATAAATCGACTCGGCGTCGATCGAAACAATCCCCCTGCTTTGCTTGGATCCCTCACCTATCCCACTGACGGAAGCGTTATAGCTTTTCCTAGGCAGTCCCAACAACTGAACTGCATTTTCAGATATCAGCGAAATCTGAGATCCTTGGTCTAGTAAAGCCCTTAATGTGACGTATGTCCCATCAACTGACCTTACCCTAAGAGATAATGTTGTGAGTAAGATTTCCTCGCTTTCGGTGGCCACGTGATTAGCCTTATGACCCGTATTTGTAGACGGTAAAAGCTTTGGAAAAGAGTTCGTCGAGGAGGGATTGGACTGGTTTAATGCTCTAAATGCGTCATGCAACATAGAATTATGTTTACCATTGCAAGCCCTGCATACGCGCTTCGAACGGCACTGACCTACTTCGTGCGGAAGTAGACAGTTTTGGCACATACCTAACTTCGTCACCGCACTAAGTTTATCTTCGGAACTCAATTTTTTAAAATCATCACATCGATAAATCATATGATTATTTTTGCAATATGGACAAATTAAAGTACAAGCAGCGGAACTGAATTCGCGCTCGCCTGACTTACCATAGTTAAAACGATAGTTTTTATGAAATGATTTGTTACCCTTTGAAAAGAATTTATCATTCGACTGAGAGGAATGGGATTTCGTGGGCGCTGGCAGCGTCGTTGTATCCTTCTCTTTTTTAGATAACGGTTCTAATGAAATAAACTTATTTTCTAGAAAATTCATAAGCTCTTGGAGCGTGGGTATCTCTCGCGGCGCTTTGCGAGTTTCCCTGAAATCTACCACTGTCTCGGGGTCGAGCTTTTTACAAATGAGATGGGCCAACATGGGCCCCCATGTCGTCGTGTCGATCCCGAGATTCTGTATGGCGTGAATATTCTCCATGGAGGTGTCGTAGATACGTTTTAAATCTTTGGACGATTGTTTGGCGGCGCTAGACTGGTTCAAAAATAATTCAATATGCTTTGTAAACAGAACTTGAGGGTTGTTGTACCTGTGGTTTAAGAGCTCCCACGCGGTCTCGTAATTCTCGGATGAAATGTGGAGATGCTGTACGAGCCGTTCTGGCTCCCCCTTTAGCTTACCCTTCAAATGCTGCATTTTCTGGCAGTTTGTCAACAGATGATTGTTATGGATGCTCTCGGAGAAAAGATCTAAAAATGCAGGCCATTGAGTGTAGCTACCCGAAAATATCGGCACTTCTAGCTTTGGAGTGGAATTATGAAGATGAGAAGTGGACGCTAACCTTTCGTTGAGGGCTTTCGATAGAGCTTCGAAGGATTCCTCATAGCAGAAAAATTCATCCTCGTATTCAACATCCGATCCTTGCAGGATAGTATCTATCTGAGTATGGTAGGATTCTATCTCGTCCCATTTCTTATGCATACGCTTCAACTTATCCTCAAGCTCCCACTTGACCTTAATCTCCTCTACCTTGAAGCTGTTTGTATAGCGACTAAATCCTTTAAAAAGTGTACGCTGCCTTCTCAATAACTCAGCAGCTTGTTCCGCTGGACTCGGCGAGGCTATTAATGGTATATTAATTGGCATACCTGAGGCTTTCTGTGGCTCGTGCGATGCGGTGGATGAACCTGGTGGATTATTCTCCGCTGCAAGACATGATGATATTGCTGTCCTAACAGTTTCGTAATAGCTCCTTGCTTTTCCAAATTGATTCTCAACAAAATATACATGGTCTGTTTGTCCACAACCTATCAGCTTTTCGTGATTTAACTTAAACTCTGCCCATAGTTGGTCTAACTTATCCAAACGTGTCTCAATGTACGATGGTGTCCTACGGCTATCTGAATCTTTACGGAAGTTCCTATCGATTTGCTGTATGGCTTCGAGGATTCCGCTTAGGGTATGCAGTAGGCTCTCCATGGTAGTTAAATAAATTGAAAGATCTTACTTGAGGTAGCAGGATACTTTCTGGTCCCAAATAGCACTGAATGGAACACTATATACTACGTGAGAACGCGACGTAGTATAACTTTAGGATAACGTTTTAGCAACGGACGTTATCACTTTGTCCTTCGATAGACAGTTTAATGAGCGCGACTTCGGATTTAGACTGTGAATCCGGCTCGAAGAATGTTAGGGATACCGTGAATAATAAGTCCTCCAACAATTGATGATCGCAACTGAAGTTTATTAAGATTAAAGTTTACATGAAGGTTGAATACGGAAGATAAAAATCACGTATTAACAAACATCACGTTTTGCAAGTATACATTATAATGTAAGTTTTTAGGTGAACTAGCTTTGCGGCCTGACTTGACTCATTGTACTTTGTACATCTATGTATTTGACTTTTCTGATTTGGTAACTTACTTCATAATCTTAGTGTCCTGTAAGGTCTAGGAAATATAGATTATTTTGATTCAAACCTCTAATAGAAAACTCTCTCTCGTTCATCTTTTTCCGGAATAGGTAAACAATACACTCTGTATTGCTTACCTACTCCGGAAAAATATGAATGAGATATCGATGTATCGCTTCAACAAAGAAACGTATTGACATTCAACGACAAAACCTATATAAACAGAGAAAAGTAAACCTTACGAAGGATGCAATAATGTTTGATTTTGATTTCTTGACAGCTTTGTCGTTTTCAGAATATATTTCGGTATCGCAAACAATTCTGTCTTTTTTGCTCGAAGTAACGCTTTGCCTCAAACAAGGCTGTTAACTTGTTGCCAGTTGCGTTGCGACGGTGTTGCACTTAGTATTATGATAACAACGACGCATTATTATTTACGGTGGTGTACTTCTTTAAGATAATCGGACGCTTCTTTACTTTAGTCTACATACCGAAGCGACAGAAATCAAAAATATCACTTTATTTCCGTGTCAGTGTTTAGCTTTATATTTTGACCTTTTCTAAGTGTACATTTATTGTATTTATGGAAATAAAGAGTTTTTGATTTTGATTGATTTTGATTTTGGTGACGTTATAATCGACGTTTTTGACAAAAAAAACAAACATTCAACGTCAAAGTTAATAGAAGCTGATGATCCTACGATGTTTTTCCGAGAACAGCAAGAACCCTTAGTACAAATTAAATGCTATCGAAATCAGAATTATCTTCATTCCAGAAATGAAGCCTAACCAAAATGTTAGATGTTAAAATAGGACGCAATCGCAAAAAACGCAATGAAATAATAGTACCTATACCTACTAGGTATCTTCTTTTACTGAAACATTAACCCGAAAATGCAATAATTAAACACATATTGTCTTTCATTGAAGTATTTGCGAAACTACCTAATAACTATTATAGTAAGGGCGCATAAAAACACGCGTAAAATTGTACAATAATGTGTAAGTATTTATTATGTCTGCCGCGTGCGGTGAATCACACCTGATGATAAAAAAAACAGGCGTAACTCAAATATTTTATTTTTCGAGTATATTTACGAAGCAAAGTATTTCAACCAATAGAGACTAATTGCAACTAGTATTTACACTTACATATAGAATAAGAATATAATAGAATAAGAATTTATTCATAGCCACACACAACTCATACTAAAAAAGGGGAAATACAAAAAAAATACGTGATAATAAAAAACATAAACCTTTGGATTTCAGTTTAAAACATATTGTAATCAGCGTGTATTACAGCCCCCCATATCCTTTTTCTAAAAATCTAAGACGTCACCGTATATTTCGAGTTATGCTTTTTTATTAAAAAAAAAACGACGCTCATCTTTATTTACAAAGTAAATTACGACCATGCCAGGAAACTGTTGAGTTATTTGTAGACTGTTGCAAACAATTCAAAGGTAGCTCAATAGATTATTACTGATTTGGTTGAGGTTATTTAATATGAGAAAGAAATATACAAATTTCTATTTTTAAATCGGTGAAGGAACGAACAAGTTGAATATTTAAAAAATTGTGTCAATTAGTAGAACTCTGCTTACTCCTTAAATTTTTAAAGAACGCAATTGCTATTTGCGTTTTGAACCAAAACAATTATTTTGTAAGTTGTACCGTTTCACTACAAGTGCTACGCGTAAAAAAATTGGCACAAGTCCGAAAACGTCACTGTTTGTAAAAACCGTAAAGAACGCCTCAATGGCAACAGTATGTTTTTATAGCATCTGTACAGTCATAACATAACTTTAGCCACTAATTATCTTTATTTTAGCTCAAGGTTTGCGGAAACTATTTTATAAATTTATACACGTGGCGAATTTGGCCTCAACATGCGGTCTGTCCTTATCAACATTCTATATTGTTCTTTTATGTCCAGTCCATCCCATACGATTCCTGGAAGAGGGGAGTTTGTACTTCTTCTACTCTTAGCATTTATTTCTGTTTTGTGTTCTGTCTTTGTGTGGTACAATAAAGTATTATCTATCTTTAACTATATCTAAGGTACTTTTGTTTAAAATAATCAACAGCGCTTTGTACTGTTAGGAGGTACTTAGTGTTTAAGCCCGGTTCCTTTAAACTTTAAACTACTATAATATCATGTGTAATGTGTCTATGTCGAAAACAGTTAGTTTTTTATTGTAAATAAAAGGAACCTAGCGGCGGCATTAGCACTGGTATAAGAGGTGCCTCTACTATCTGTTTTTTCTTTTAATTTTTATAATTATGGTATGTTTAAATTTTGTTAATTTGTAATAAGTAAACCAATTGTATGTGTGGATTTATGTGACAAATAAATAATTTACTTACTTAATGTAACCTACAGGGGAAACATTGAAGTTAGCCATAGTGCAAGGCTTACGCACTATAATAACTTAGATTTAGAGCAACGCGACAGCTCTCGTCAAACGAACTAAACGTAACTTTAGTCTTTGAACAGGATTGGATAAACTTCAATGTTTCCCCTGTAGGTGGAGCTATTGGCGCTAGAGTCCGTAGAAACTTGCAAAGATTTTCGACTCCTACGTCACTTGACCTCGTGGTGTACCTAATTGGTTAGCACATTCCCGTACTGAGGGAAGGATGTGGGTTCAAGTCCCGTCGAAATCGAATTTTGCGATATTATTTGATTTCTTAGAAATTTCTTCAGTGTATTTTCAACACCTTAACTGCAATCAGCATTCCGCCTACCAAGCGTGGGGATTAGTCCTAAACCCCTGTGTTTGGGGGAAGTTAATCATCAGTTAATCAACATCAAAGAGTTTCTGGAAAATGATTACAGCCAGT
Source organism: Eupithecia subfuscata (assembly GCA_963564075.1). Classification (NCBI taxonomy): domain Eukaryota; kingdom Metazoa; phylum Arthropoda; class Insecta; order Lepidoptera; family Geometridae; genus Eupithecia; species Eupithecia subfuscata. The sequence goes on from OY751123.1 coordinate 1,567,505, forward strand.
TTAAGGTCAAATCCCCTAAATTACCTGACATCTTCGTTGAATCACCTAACTCAAAGTGATAGATTCACAAGAAACTTAGTTTTAAGCATTATATAATACTTGTACCTTAACTATTGCCCCTCTACAGCTAAATTGTATTTAGTGTACTTTGGACGAGTCATAGTCATTTAATTTATGCAACAATAATTTGTAATTTTTTTTAATTGTTTGATGTATGACAATAAAGGTATCTGAATCTGTTATTAGCAATGAATTTTCACCAGCAACAGTATCTTTCGAGATTAGCAGTCAGGGAAACCATTGGACTCGCTCTTAACGTAACTCCAAGATCACGAAATATATCCAACAATTCTACAAGATTAACTGTCTGCCTAAACGAAAACGGCCACTTATTGATGATCTAAAACTATTTTACGCGAACCATCAATCACTGAGAGTGAGAGCTGATTATTCGGATCAACTTACAAGATCTCTTTTGTTTTTAAGTTTAAACCAACATTTAGGGAAAAAAAATCAGAATTTATACATCGCAAATCTTGGAAAAAGCAACACGACTCCTCACGTCAAAAGAACAAGAAACTTTAGTACCTATTGAACAGGACTGGATAACTTCATGTGTTTCATATGTTTTCCCTGAAGGCAGAACTAACTGCTTAAGAGCCGTAAAAAATCCCATGTGTTGACAACGCACACCTGTAGAGAATAGAAGGTTGCGGGTTCAAGTCTCGCCTGAGTCGTTTATTTTTGGGATATATAAATTCTTAAGAGCTTAAACGATTCTTCAGACATGAAACCATTATTGGATTCACCCCTAATTTGAATCGAAGGTCGATATTTTCTACTATTCTACAAGATTGATTAACTGTCTGCCTTGAAGAAAACTGCCACTTATTGATGATCTAAAACTATTTCCCGCGATCCATCCATCACTGAGGGCTGAGTGAGCGAGATCGGATCAACTTACAAGATTCTCTAGATAAGGTCATTAGTGGGTGGTAAATTAGAGAGCTAAGCGGACAACTCTTTATCGTGCAATAATGACACTTTAGAAATAGTAGCAGGATATAGTCATTTTGCAAGTAGGATAAGGTTTAGAAACGCTTTTTCATAGCCTTTTAATTCATCAAATGAAACCGGCACATGTTTGATTCGAGGCACGATTTTCTAAAAACTATAAATTTGCAGTTATTCCCTTCTCAAACTAAATCCAACTTTGGGACAGGTTCGCCGTGTTTACTAATACTTTATTAAAATCGATAATTTCGAAAATATTACGTCAAAAAAAAACATTAGGCTGCGTTTCTTCCATATATAGCTATCTACATAATTTTCAATCACCATACCTTGCGAAGGTCGATATTTACAAACAACTTCAAGTATAACCAACAAACTAACCGGGCTTTATCCACATGGGTGTAATTCACGTTTCTAACAGAACCTTGTCCAAGAACCAGGGAAATAGTATAGTCACCAGAGGCCAATCCATCCGTAACCTACCGGGATTTGAATTAACGTTGATTAATTTTGAAAAGTTTAACCATTAGTTAATATATTTTTTATGGTTTCCAACTCAAAATGTACTTACCGAGACCTGATACAGCGTGTGTCCGTCAGTCTGTTCCACAATCACAAGGCCTCTAAGTCTGTAACTGGGAAGTAATTAATGCCCATAACGCTGGGGCATGCGGGTTGGGGATTGCTTTTTAACAGGTCCATTAACCGTTATCCCTGAGTGCTATAATGAGCATTTTTTAACCCGTGGGCGAAGCCGCGGGCAAAGTTAACCATCGATAAGATTATCCAAATACAGACTCCCTATGCTCAATTCAAATACGTTCACAAAGAAGATTTCTTAATTTTAAACTGAGGGGAAATCCAATATCATTTGGAGAAGCAATTTCGGATTTCATTACCCTCCTATTGAACTAATTTATTCCAAATAATGGAATCGTTTGCCGTATGGATGCGATCTTTTATGAAATGCTTGAATACGCATGGTCAATTTTCTTTATCGATTAAATTGGTTAGAAGAAGATCCGTTTCAGAAACGTAAATTTTTTTTTTTACTAGCTTGCCTGACATAGTTATACTAATACACATTTGACGACGACGTCAGTGGCGCAGCGGGCGAAGGTCCGTCTGCGACGGCGGAGGTGGCGGGTCGATTTCCGCCTTGGGACAGATGTTGGTACGATCTGCAAATAGGTATTTGTTCCGGGTGTTCTGGGTATTTTCTATGTATAATTAAAAAAATCTATCTCTGTAATGTATTGTATTAAGTATATCAGTCCTCTGTACCTTCACATCAGTACCCATAACACAAGCTATGCTTTGCTTGGGGCTAGATGATGCTGTGTGGATTGACCAGCATTATTTATTTACCTCTATTTATGTCAAGAAGAAGCAACCGCAAGATGAAACGATTCCAACTGAAGGAAAATCTTGCGATGTTCATTCCAAAACCTTGTTAAAAGAACTCTCAAAATGAAAGAAATCGCAAGCTTTTCAGTCCACACGTGTAGCTCCGAAATCCAATCCGCCATCTTGAAAGGAAATGACGTAATCGACTCCATCTTGATTGATGGTCTGTCAACTTTGCCACTCGACAGGCCAATCGGATGGACTGCCCAAACAGAGATAGAAAAAAATGGTCACTGGTTTTGGGAGATGGGGTTTTTGTAAACGAAAGAAAAAAGAAAACAACGCAAAGTTGGCTTTAAATGGTAAAAGCGATGTCTAGCAGTTTTTTTGTTCTTAATAAGCAGTTATAGGAATAGGTAGGGCTTATTTACTTAAACTTCGAGGAACAGCGAAAATAATCGGAGACTTCCTTCCCACATTGTTTTTTTTTGCGGAACATCTGCCCCAAAATTCGATGTCTAGCAGTTTTTTTGTTCTTATTAAATAAGTTACGGACTTTGAGTCATTGCTATGACTATACCAGCAAATTGTAGGTATACTACTCAAAATTAAATTTAAAAGTAACCTAAATAACTTTACAACCACATCTTATTTCCATCGTTACATCTTATTTACAAACGCGAATCACACATTTTTCATCCTAGATACTTTTAATTAACTTTTTATATGTAGAAAGAAAGAAATAACCTTTTCACCACTCTCGCTGGAAAACTGTGACAAGACCCCCAAAAAAAAAACCGGTCGATCGTGGTTTTTTTACCCTCCGGTGGTTGTTGATAAAAATTACATTTGACCTCTTTTATAAATTACAAAATACCTTCTCGCTAGTCGTAGTGAAAAGTCGTATGTTTAACTCGAGAAAATATTTTTCGTTCCGTGCGTCTTAAATCCCTCGCTACCTCAGTCAGCAGTCTACTTTAGAGCCACTCGCTACGCACGTGACTCTATTCTAGACTGCTTCGCTAGCTCGGGATTTAATATTGGCGCGTTCAACAAAAATCGTTTTGCACACTTGTTCAAAAAATAACTATTGAACGTTTAAATAGAAATAATGTGTGCGAAGCATCGAGCAAAAGCTAGTAAATAAATAAATAGATCCCAGTAACAAACAATCATCTAAATCGAGCAGTACAATCGTCGACAGCGGAATCGCGCAATAAAACAATAGAAACGACGCGTGCGCAGTTACGGATGACATTTATGAATCGTCAGATTGCAGGAGTAAATAAACGTTTATAAATGTGCCTTTGTCTGATGCGCTTTGGTTTGGATTTAAATAGGAATAGGAGTTGCAGACGGGCTTGAAGTAACAATAGAGGTGATGTAGTTCACCTGAGCTGCACCGCTACCACACAATTCAACAATTATTTAGCATTCGGATAAATTTTATTTATTTAAATTAATTTAATTTAAATTTTTAGATGGATGGATGTTTGTTACTTCTTAACGCCAAAACTACTGAACGGATCGGGCTGTAATTTTGCGTACAGATATTCTAGGCTTGGAATAAAACATAGGCTACTTTTTATCCCATAAATTAGTTCCCATGGAATAGAAATCACATTTAAACGTTTATAGAAACAACGCGTGCGAAGCCGCGGGCGTAAACTAGTTTAAAATAAATAAACAATGCTGGACAATTCGCACAGAATTATCTAGCCCCAAGCTACGCAGAGCTTGTGTTATGGGTACTAGATAACTGATATACATAATACAATACGCTACTGTATAATAAAAAATATCGATCTATAGATATTTTTTATTATACATAGAAAAACATCTAGAACCTCTGAACAAATATCTGCAAATCGTACAAACATTTGTCCCCATTTATTAATGTGGATCCAACACTCTCCGTGTAACATGACATTCTTCCCACAGGTTTGGTGGCAAATTTTGCCAACTCTAATTAAAGAAGAAGAATTCTCAAATTTATGAAACTCCAGATAGTGTGTGCGGTGTGTGCTATTGAAATGGAATCGGAAGAATCGTCTGAAACTTGACCGTTTGCCAGTGTCCAGCAGTGGACCAGTCATAATCATCATCATCATCAGCCTATATTAGTCCACCGCTGGACATAGGCCTCCCCTAATGAGCGCCATAGCGCCCTGTCTTCAGCTTGCCGCATCCAGCATCTGCCTGCAGTCTTTCGCAAATCGTCATCCCACCTGGCCGGAGGGCGTCCTACACTACGTTTGTCGAGTCGTGGTCTCTACTCAAGAACTCGTTTACCCCAGCGGTTGTCGGTTCTTCGGGAGATATGGCCGTGTGAGTGGACCAGTAGAGAGATGTAAAGGCAGGATTCCACTAGAGCAGAGATGAGTATAAAATTGTTTGGTTAAAAATAACCGTCACGGTACATATTCGAGATCCTATATTTTGTGCTCATTTCCGCCTGGCTTAAACGTCCCTTATCCAACACTGATCCCAAACATTATGAGATCTAACCAAGGCCTCGAGTACCCCCAACAGGGTACAAATAGCCCACAAGAGGGGTCAAGCGATACATCTTCCGCGTGACTTGCAAGAGTTAACGTGATGCTTCGAGCGTGACGGTGCGATTTCGGGAGGTAAACATTAGACACTTCCCGGTTTTTAGGGAGAAATAATCACTTTATTGTAGTTTATGTTCAAACTAGCAAGAAACGGACAGACCGATTCTTTCTGTGTTCATCAAGCAGAGTTTGTAGTAAACGGGACAAATAAATAAATAAATAATGGTGGACAATTCACACAGCATTGGACAAAAATCTGCAGATCATACAAACATTTGTACGATCTGCGCAGATATTTGTTCAGGGGTTCTGGATGTTTTCTATGTATAATAAAAAATATCTATCTATGTAATGTATTGTTTTAAGTGTATCAGTTATATAGTAGGTACCCATAACACAAGCTCTGCTTAGCTAGATAATGCTGTGTGGATTGTCCAGCATTATTTATTTATTTATTTTACTATTAGCTTGTTAAATAAAGTTTGTTAGTAGAACCACTATACTCATTCCGCGCATTTATTACCTTCCTGTCGACTGATAACCAAATAGTCATGTCCTAATACTTTACCGATTCGATTTTTTATGACAATCGATTTCATTTATGCAGAAAGTGTAATCGATTTTATTTATACTCAACATTTTGTATTGTATTACAGACATACTCAAACGTCTAAAGACTTTATTTTTAGAATCCTGTACCTATTTATAGAAGTCCCGATATGTTCGAACCGAAAGGTTCGCATCTTTTTTGTTGTTGAAAAGTAACTGCCTATGAAATATATCATTTTCTCAGTCAGTATTCATTCACTCACCTGTCAGCAATAAGGGAACTTCATATACGTGCATGTGTCATAAAGGTAATGCGTGGAATGAGGGTATGCTACTCCGAGAAACAGCGGTCACGTGGGTTTTCCCAAGTGTACGTCATATCCGCTACGGTGGTTCTCAAACGTTTTAGTTTTGGGAGATTCGAGATCTAGATCTAGGTTTCAGGTTTTCCATGAAATTCTTAATAAAAGTTTCCATAATTTGAGCAACGCTAAAATAAGCTCTGCACATGGATAAATCAATTTGTCCCTTGAAATGAAATTTAACTACTTAATCACAGGAACATTTTTCAGCCACAGATTCTCTTTTCGGGAATTTAAAGAACCTTATTTTACCGCCCTTCACACTTACAGTTGCGGATAGAGTAACCGCCCATATTATTTTAAAGATTCATCCGATCAACAACGCGAGTGATTCGCCGGCGTCAATAAAAGTTTGATAGTCACCGGCAAATAAACGTAACCTCCCATTTTTGTGGCAAGTGGACAGTGACGTAGGCTTGGGAAGATCTCGGAGTAGCATACCTTGTTTATTTTTACCATGGAATGAGGTATAGGTCTAACACTTTCGCGCGCGCTGAATGCGTTAACAAATGTGTAATGTAACCAAACAGGTTGTAAACTAACATGAAAGTTCACATTGTAAACTTTCCTTCAAAATCTCCTTAGAGTAACATCTTACAACCGGTTGGTTGAATTAATTAAAATCCGGGCACAGGCCAGCGGGCGCCGGATTATGCGGATATGATGGATTACCGCATCAGATGGGTTTTAGGGTACCGCCGGCGGGGGTAGGAACGGGAATTTAGCGGCAGGAGTCAAACGTTTTTTTAATTTTGTCGGTTAAAAATGGTTAGAAGTGGAATGTAACACAAATAAGGTAGAGCAAGAGTTAACCCCTCAGGCCCCAAGCGGTAGCCGGCCACCGCGCCTTACGTCACTGCACCGTTCACTCAAACCCCAAGCGGTAGCCGGCTACCGCTCTCCTGCATTTGATTACGGACCTTATTTTACATGTTTAGAGGCTACTTTCCTATGAAGAAGTTTAATGAGTTAGGTTCTTTGATATATTTTCTACATACTGAACGAAAAATATTTTATTATCTGTGGACGTTAATTTTTTTTTTGGCCGTCGAATTGAGATTTTCGACGCCATTGTGTCTAAGGCGCACGGCCTGTCATTCATTTCTGACATTTTGGTCCCAAGATGGAAGGGTTAAGTCGGGGGTCGGGTGCGTGAATGGAGGCGGTCAGCACAGGACCGTGGTAGATGACACAAACTTTAGGAGTCTTATACCCAGCAGTGGGTAAAATCCGGCTGCGGATGATGATGAATGAATTAACACTTTATTGTACTAGTAATTAACATAAATAAAAGTCATATCTAAATGAGAAACAAACATAGTACAAAAGGCGGCCTTTCGCTGAGAGCGATTTCTCCCAGGCAACCTTGATGATGATGAAGAGTTAAGTCATTGCGAGGGCAAAGACAATAAGTAAGCACTAAGCAAAGCATGAGATACAAGACACTTCATAAAAATCTTAGTGTTCATTTATTGAATTTATGGATATAAAGAGTTTTCATTTTGAAAATACAATGGATTTTCGAGCATTTGACCATACAGCCACACTTCACACTAAAATTTTGTAAATGCGAAATCTTAGATATTGAAACTTGTAAATTATATAGTTCCAGACTTAGAATATAATTTTAAATAAATAAATAATGCTGGACAATTCACACAGCATTATCTAACCCAAGCTAAGCAGAGCTTGTGTTATGGGTACTAGATAACTGATATACTTAATACAATACACTAAATAGATAGATATATTTTATTATACATAGAAAACATCCAGAACGCCCTGGACAAATCGTCGCTAATCTGACTAAGTGACGTAACCAACATTTTGGCGTAACTGACTTTTTTATGTTGGTTTTTTCTACTTTTGAAGACGCACCGTTCTGTCTAATCGGCGTATCCGTATCTTCATCCTGGGTTCAGAAGTATGTGTGACGTATCTACAGTTCTTAAATATAATAATTATTCTAAACGTCGTAAGTACACTTACGACGTTTAGTATGATTTTCATCCATACAAGATTTTGTTCAAACAAGTCGTAAGTGCAGTTATTATAAAGAAAATGCATGATATTTTCATGAAGGACCCGGAGCATTCTTCTTTAACGTCTAGTTTATCTACGTACAGGAGAGTTTTCACTTCTAAAAAGTTATCTTTTCACCACCCTAAAAAGGATCAATGCAGCTTATGCATGATGTTTCGTGAAGGGAACGAAGAGGTCAAGGCTAAGCTTCAAGAAAAGTACGACAGACATCAAGAAGAAAAGAAACTGTTTCGGGCGAAAAGAGCTGAGTGTAAGCAGCAGTCAAAACAAGCTCCGCAAATTGCACAGTGTGCAACCTTCGATCTACAACAGGTAATAAACTTACCTATTTCCAACGAAAATGCGGTATTTTATAAGAGGCGTTTGTCTACTTATAACTTAACAATTTATGATATGACCACAAAAGATTGTTATTGTTTCACTTGGCATGAAGGCCAGAGCAAAAGAAGAGCATCAGAAGTGTCTACGGCACTACCTATTTTTCTTAAGAAAAGTGATGAAAACGGCTTAAAGTTCGTTTATTTGTTTGCGGATGGATGCAGTGGACAGAATCGTAATTCGATTGTAGCTTCAACTTTGATGTATGTCATCAACAACTGCAGAAGTATTGAAGAAATTACGCTACGGTTCTCTGTGCCAAACCACGGTCAAAGCGAAGGGGATTCAGCACACAGTGCAATCAGTTACGCCCTAAAGATAACTGGAGATGTTTTTGTGCCTGCGCAGCTTCTGCCAATATTTAAATTGGCTAGAAGAAGCAAACCATACCATGTCACCTTCCTAGAACACACAAAACCATACCATGTCACCGTCCTAGAACACACAGGTTTTCTCAATTTTAAAAAACCGTCAGCTGATTTACGCCTACTCTCAGTGCGAAAAGATGATGTTGGATCTCAGGTAAACTGGACCGAAATGACAGAATTTTCAGTACGTAAAACAGATCCCACCACTTTGTTCTTCAAAACAAGCCATAAAGAAGCCATGAAGAAGAGTTAGTTCTCTAAATGAGACGCAACCAAAAATCTCAAAAGAAAAGTATGGTCTCGCTAACCACTGGTGATACGCCGGTCATCAGATTGTCTGAGCACGTGAATTTTTATAAATCTCTTCCACATCTTGATTAAATTGATGATTTACAAAGCAATGTTCATTGATTGAATGAATAAAATGTTAATAATTCTTGCGTAGAAACACTAACGCAAAATACCCTATTTTTCGTTACTAGCTAATAAATAACAATGATCCAGTTGTTATTTATTCAATTTTAATTTAATTAAGTAAGACTGATTGCATTAACGAAACAATTAAACATACTCTTAGTCTAGGAACGTGTTACCTAATTATCATTATTATTTTTAAAAGCCTTTATTATCTTAGACATAACTGTTTTTATCGGTATTTTGTTGATAAGGATTTAATGTAAATATTCTATTCTTCCTACTATATAAAAATAGTAACTTTTTATTATTAAACTATTACTAAATTAAGTACCTGCTCAAAGATTATCTTCGATAGATCTCATTTCGATTTATAAGGAAAAAAATGTTCCTTTAGTAATAATTACTAAGTAAGTTATAACGTACCAAGTACGCCATCGTGATTTATTGTAACCCACCTTTAATTGTTTGATTAAACTGTAATTGATTTAAAATTAACGAATTTCATTTAAAACATACCCAGATCTATCTGAAATTTGAAGCCAAAAAAATTTAAACGAAGTTCTGACGAAGTGACGTATCTACGTTAAATTAATTTATTGAAGTAACCTATTATTAAAATAATAGCCAAAGCACGTTATCAGGAAGGCCTTATTTTGAAGTTTATTGGTGTGCATTTTCATATTAATCGATTCATACATATGCGTTTTACAATCACAATTGCATGCCACTCTCAACAGAAACGCTTATTCTGTAAGATGACCATAATGTCAGTTACGTCACTTAGTCAGATTAGCGACGAAATGTCTGCAGATCGTACAAACATTTGTCCCGAGGCGGGAATCGAACCCGCAACCTGCTGCGTCGCAGGCAGACCTTCGCCCGCTGCGCCACAGGGGTCGTCAAACTATGTTCTTTCTTGACAAAAATGTACAAACCGCTGGCAGAAACTGTACAAATTAATTTCTATAGAGGTATAAGAACGAAGAAAAGTAGTTCTTGAAAGGTACGGAACCATCCATCTTTCGCAAAGAAAATTAAATTCTTCGTAGAAAAATCACAAATTGAGTAGAGCTAATAAGACGAAGGGACAGAAGTAGCCATAAAACGTATTTCATCTCTGGAGCTGCCATGGTTAAATTAACGTAGATACGTATACGAGACGTGGATTCCAAGTATATGAATCGTAAAGAAAATTAAATTAATATCTTTTATTGTAGTTCTCAGAAATAAAACCTTTGTTGAACATGACATGACAATTTTAACCAAGCGTTCCAAGTGAACGGTATAAATAAATGAAAATATTGCATTTTAAAGAAAACTCTTTTGATTCGAGTTAAATAATGTTAATATGGTAATAAGTACTTACCTACTTTTTCAGATTTTAAATTTGGACAGCATCATTTACAGAGCAAGAAAGCTTGTCAGCAGAGCTTGCGAAACTTGAGCCAGATACCCAAAACTCTTTCAAACCGGGTACTGACCGGTGTCACGGGGCGTAATGTACCATTCGCAGCGAGCATGATACATTACGCCGCGCCGCGCCGTGTGCTATCCGTCTCGTTTCTTATTGCGAGCGCCTTCTTTCCCCGTACTGACGGCAAGAACGCTCGCTGTGCTCGGTGCTGACCGGATGTAAAGCCGGTCAGCACCCCCTTTAAAAAACATTTGTTTATAAACCAACTTTTTACGAATTGAAAATTTTAAACAAATACTAGCATAACTAACATTTTTTGTGTTTTATTATTACAGATAAGCCTTCGTTTGACCATAAGCTCACTATGTATGAATCTAGGCAAGTAAAATAACACAACCCTACCTATTATCGTCGGTACTGGCCAAAATAGCCTCGACCCGAACTGCAAAGACAGTTTAGAAGCATAACTTAGTGGAATTAAGTTGGAGTTAAGGAAACTTTGGGCCGAAATAACAGCGCGGCCACTGCAAGTTTAAACTGCAAGTGGCGTAAACTTCCCGCGGCTTTGTCTGTATTAATTGTTGAGACGAGTATCTAGTAATACTTTAAAATTATAAAATCAACGTTGTTAAAATTAACGTTGGTGTTCTTCCAACACAAACTAGGTTCGTAGTTAACCCGCATATATTCATAATGAATGGTAAAATCAGTTGTTAGGAAACAAAGTAAAGGTAAAGGCAAAGTATTAATTTTCCTGAAATTATGAATGTAAAATTTATGTTGTTTCTTTTATTTAAGACTAGCTTCTGCCTGCGGCTTCGCACGCGTTTCTATGGACACGTTTTACGGTTATTTCTTTCCCATGGGAACTGATTTATGGGATAAAAAGTAGCCTTTGTTTTATTCCAGGAGTAAAATTACCTGTATGCAAAATTTCAGCCCGATCCATTCAGTAGTTTTGGCGTGAAGAGGTAACAAACATCCATCCATCCATACATCCAAACTTTCACATTTATAATATTAGTGTGATGTGATGTGATGATGCTATAATCCCTACAGTTGAGCCATTTGATCGGTATCGTAAAATTACGGGTGTGCGTTCGATTCCCAGTTCAGACAGGCGATTATTCAAAAATCGTTTAATGCAGTTCAAATTGTTTTTAAAATCAAAAAAGTCTTCTTTCAGTAAACTTTTCAATCTACAATATTAAAGATACTTTCCTTCTATGTGGCATATCCGTAGCAAGACCTGTATATAACGCACTGCAAGTGTAAAACCACTATAAAATTATCGTTATATATCATCTAAATAGAATAATTGTAAACTAACTTTCCAACCCATATCCAAGTTCCGAACTAGTCCACACGTAAGGTATATCTTGGAACTCATTCAGAACTTTAATCATCAAGGCAAACTTTAACATACGCCATTGTCGATTTAACTAAAGTAGGTGGTAGTTACTCGTTGTTCAGTACTTTAACAGGTCGTCTACTTTATAAACAGTTAGGTAATGGCTTAAGAAATCTATTCTCAGAAAAAGGTAGACTTTGTGGTATAACTAATAGTTCTACGAAAAGTAGACCGCGCGAGCTTTTTTTCAACTGTTAATTGACAGTTATTTAAAACGGGATATTTGGGTAGGTAGGTACAGGTACCATGTTTTTGTTACGTACGTAAATTCATTGCTGTTCTTTTAAATATGTTTGATTATATACAATCTGTTTTGTAAGGTGATTAACAAAAGTATTATCTAGATATCTATCAGTAGTACCTACCGAGGTATTTTAAATTGATTTGTCCAAGTCCAACACCTTATAGATAGGTTCCTAGGTACCTTTAATAAGGAACCATTTTATTGCGCGTTCCCATTATGTCGTGACGACAGATACCTACCTAGTTGTGCAGTTTAATGAATCGGGACTTAAATGGAGGTGTTTACGGTGTTCACATAAAGAACGATACGATTAACTTTCGTCCCTGACCTCCACGACACTTTTTTGTCGTGACGATATTTGTTAGGGTAATGTCAACAGTGGGAAAATCTAGAGACGATAAATTACCGTGCGACATAATGAGAACTTGCCCTTAGTTCGTAACAGATGCCTTACTTGCTCGTTTTCACAAAACAACTTTGAGCCATACATGGGTAGAAATAATGTTCCTAACTCTCTGCTCGCTGTTAGCGAACGGCTCGCTCAAAGCCACTCGCCGCCGCCGCCGCGCCTACCTACCTCTGCTTGGTTAACTTTACAATCTCTCCTACCAAAAATCCTCATCAGATATTTACCAATTTTTTATGAACAATTTAAAATTAGTACTACCTTTTATTACTAAATATAATCATCGAAATCAGGTATCTTAAAGCGGAGATATTCTAAAGCGCCCCGTTAGCCTTTTTTTGGAGGAAGTACACCTTTAATCAAAAACCCCGACGACAAAAAAATCTATAAAATCGTAGAATCTGTACACCAAGTTTCGTCCACGTCGGTTGTAAAAACGACCTGTAGAGGAGTACGTACATACTGACAGAAACGCTAATTTTGCTAGACTTGGTGCAGAGACGCTTCGCTCACTTCGTTCGCTCGGTCAATATACATATATATATTCGCGGGTATAGTTATCACCCGTATTTACGCACCTTTATATATTTTATTTATACGCCTGTCTTTTCCGACGTTTCAACAGGTTTACACTCTGTCGTGGTCACAGTATGACTGGAGTACTGGAGCTACCGCCTCTGCGAAGCAGGACCAGCATTTTTTGTAACTACCTTCACTTGGTCTTCAGAACTAGAAATGTCCATCTGCATCTGTTTATTATAATGTGTTCTAATCGCGTAAGTTTCAAAAACTTTTAGAATTTGTATGTATGTACCTATTTATGAAGAAGACATCAATACAGGAAAGCATAATAACAAAGTCCACTCTATCACAACAGCATAAGGTCAGGATTGCGGTGTGGAGGCTCATGAAGATTAAATTAGAAACCTAAGTAAGATCAAGGTAATATTATCCTATAAGTAATCCGACTTCATACAAACGGGCGAAACGCGAGCTATACCTACGCGCCTCGATCTCGGCATGCGCTCAGCATGCAGACAGTCGCGGCTGTGCTGCAGTGACGAACGGATGGTGTGATGTTTTTTTAACAATAACCGCGCGATTTTTTTCTCTAAAAATAAGTTCAGGTACATATTTAATAAAGTAGCTGCAGGTATCTATAACCAAGTAAAAGATATTCCTTTTTCTCCAAAAAAATCTCCTAAAATTTAATAATAAAGCATTTTGTAGGTACGTCTCAGTCGAGGCGCAAATATTTTTCGGTCGCAAATTTATAAGACCGATTTGTTATTCAAACATAAACAGGTTTTTTAATTAAATCTACCAATCTAAAAACAACACGCATTTTTATTGAACACTTCCCATTCAATTCACAAAGTATTTTATTTGTTTATATAAAAAAAGTACCTTCCTATATTTACAATCACAAAACTAAATGGAAACACAAAGTAGGCAAATGTAATTAAAATGGTGGAGGCGGGCAGCCCTATCGCATGTTTACCTACCGCGCGGCTGTAGGCATTTATTTCAAAGATACGGCCGAGTTCAAATACTGTTGGATAATATTACCGTGGTAAGATATAGCTAGTGATGGGGGCAAGTTACAAAATTAGTTTGTGCATATTTTAAGGAAAATTGCATTAGATATTTACATTTTACTTTCGTTGTTTTGTATTTGTATTGTTGGCTTTAGGGTTTATTCATTTGTTTTCTGATCTTTGAGATAAAACGTCGTGATAATAGGTGCCGACGGCTATACCAATAAAATGGTTTTCTAGTACCTAATTAAATTTATTATTGGTGTAATTTTTGTAACAAAAGATCTGACATTGTAACAGTCAGGGCAAAAATGTATAGACCTTTTTAAATAATTTTATATAGCTGATCGATATTAATAGTTTTTTTAACTGACTTCTGAAAAAGGATGAAATGAAATGAAGAGTTGTATATAGGATGATCCCGAGTAAGTCCCAATGATTTTATTCCCGAGGGATTAGTATGTATCCCGCAAAAGTGGGAATAATATAAAACAGTCTGGAAGGAGGAGGTAGCCATCGGTTAGCAATAGGATAACCAGGACTGTCTTTGGTACTAAAATCCAAGATATTTTACTTCAACAATAACATTTATGGATGAAAACTTAATAATAACAGAAAGCAACTATTGACGGAACCCACACAATTTTGTGTCATGTCACCAACTCCAGCCAATTAGCCCCTATCTCCTCGGCATAATCTCACACACGATTGCTCAGGATATGAAAACTGTATGAGATAAGGGCGATCTCAAGCGCTCTCATATCAGAAGATAAATAATAAATTGTTTATTTTGTAAAAAATAATGGTACCAAATCTAATCATTTAAAATTCAGGGTAGTTAATACACGAAGCAATGAGATTTCGTTAGTTTGATAACTTGTGAGTCTGCGAACACGACAGACGGAGTTGTGGCAAGGATTCATTAAACAAATGGTGCTATTGTCTGAAAATGCCTCGCAATGGGAGGACAGCCAGTAATAAAATAATAATAAATTATACTGGACAATTCACACAACATCATCTAGTCCCAAGCTAAGCTGTGTGGTGCCGGCTTAGAATTTGCACCACCCGAACTCTTCCCGCGGGTGTCGTAAGAGGCGACTAAGGGATATTCACCGGGAGCGGGAAGCAGCGTCCCCTGCAGAACAATTCTACCACCGAACTGCGATCCCCAACCCGCATGCCCAGCGTGGGCATTACCCCCATGAGATAAAAGCCAACAAGCAGCTTATCAGGGGGAGGGCTGCGTCCAGCAGTGGACCAATACAGGCTGTTGAGGTTGAGGTTGAGGCACCGCGGCTTCGCCCGCGTGGACTTCACAATTTCATTGTTTTAATTATTTTTAAGGGGGAAAAACTTATTCTTTTTTTAGTAATACGAGTAGTAGTCAAACTCGCTATGACATCAGCTATATGCCAAGAAGCAAAATTGTTGAATTTCCTTCCAGATGACATTTCACCTAAAGGCCCATCATCAAAATACTTGCTGACCAATTTAGTTATTACAGCTGACCACTAGATGTAGCTCATTTGATTTAGTTTGCTGAAATGAATTTGTGTATGTGGGTTTCTAACAGGCAGGCACTCTGGCATTCCACACGGTCGGTAACCGAGTGGCTTCGGTCTCAGATATGGATGCGATGTGGTACTACAGAGCCTCGGGCATTGAGGTCAGCAGCTTGCGTGAATTAGAAGATGGTTATGGTAGAAATTCCAATTTACGAATAAGTCTGTCAGTTACGCTATCAGTCTGAATCGTAGATTGTTAATATTTAAAAGAACACAAAATTAAAATTTTAAAAAACCCGCCGACGTTTATTGGCTGAACAGATTTTCATGAAACATGGATCTCTGATACCTACCTTCATGAAACATGGATAAGAACACTCGGGATAAGATTATCTATGACTAAAAAAAAACTAAACGAAAATCGGTTCATCCGTTTGGGAACTACGATCCCACAGACAGACACGTCAAACTTATAACACCCCTCTTTTTGCGTCGGGGGTTAAAATAATATGTCTTGAATAGACTATGAAATCAAATAATATCCAAATAAATTACTTTAACGGGACTTGAACCCGCATCTTTACCTCAGTATGGGAATGCGCTAACCAATTACACCACGAGGTCAAGTGACCTAGGAGTCGAAAAACTTTGGGACTTCCATCACACTCTACCGCCCTGAATTAACCCGAGTGTGAGGGCTTACTACTTAGCTTGTCTTTCCCGAGGATACAATCTAACTCCATGCCAAAATAAATAAACTCAAGGCGTAAAAAGAAAGACAGACCTACGCATATTAAATTAGTATGGACAAAAAGTATGAACGCAATGTTACTTTCAAAAACGTAGCGATGTGATAGCCCGGCAAAAAAGGCGTAAATTTAACAATAAAGATATATATGAAAGAAATGTTTATTACATGTACATCACTATCTACAATAAATTACCGGAAGAATTAAAAGAACTAAATGGAAATATATTTAGGAATAAGTTAAGAGGATACCTACTTGAAAAATGTTTTTATACGGTGAACGAATATTTGGAAAATTGAATTGTAACTTACATGACTAAGATAATTATAATAATACGACTCGCATAATATTTGCACGCCTGCGTGCAGCCTGAATAAATAAATAAAATAAAAAAGCCTTTTATTTCTTCCAGAAATTGCTAGTTTACAAAGTTACAAATGAATATTGTTAGTATCAAATTTTTTTTTTTTTTACTTAATTGTTTATTATTTTTAGTTAGTAGTTACAGTTTTTCAAGATTTTTAGACATGTTAATATTATAGTGTAGTTATTCTGTAGGAACCCCTCTGCGGGTAAAGGCCTCCTCCAAGTTGAGCCAGTCTCTGGATTGTGCTGTTTGTACCTATCCAGTTTGGGCCCGCTGTTCGTTTCAATATGGCTACTCTTTCAGAAAGGCCGATGTAGCTTTCGATATTATTTTTAAGATGATATTTAACTATAAAACCTATGCCATGTCTTCCAGATGTGTGGCCTGTGTAGCAAAATGAAGTTTTCATGCTTCTTCGATTTTGTTTCCAATGCGTCTTGTTTCAGCTAATCCTAGTATTTAATTTTTAATTTCTTTGAGAGCTTCGTTTAGCTCTATCAAACGTTCATACGATGAAAGTGTTTTAACGTTGTATGTTAGAATGTACAGCCTGAATACAATGACTAAACTAGTTATAAGATCTGACATATTGTATAATTTTGTATTCTTGCAAATAAACAGAATATCTTTATTCACAAAGAAAATTATACTAGTATTTACAATTGAAACAATTGAGCTAACTGCTGACTGTTGCAAACAGTCTACAGATAGCTCAACTGTGCATATCAACACCAGTCGGAAGCGTTTCCAAGACGCTGGCTGCATTGCCACGCTGTATGGCAATGCTGATACGCTGTGCCAGATATTCACCAGCTCTCGGGTCACGCGTCGCTTCGACCAGACGCTCAGATAGTTTTTTGAAAACCCGAAGAGCCTCGGTACCCCACGGACTTAGGGTCTCGACTCCAAGGGGAGCAAATGTGTAGGCTCTGTCGAGACCTGCATATTTGCGCCTCTTGAGATCTTCGGCCAAATCTGCCGCCGCACCCGCCCTCACGGATGTCCTCGGAAGAAGGGAAGGCGCAAGTGTGTCGACGCATGTAGCGTCCCACACAATGGGCCCCCCCAACTCCCATGGGACTAGCAAATAAACTATTTGATTTGATATTGATATTCATCCTACCTACTTTTCATGTAAACCTATCCAGCCTATTTTAGTCTTGGTAAGATTTCACAGAAAATATAAAAATACCAACTTCAAAGAACTCTCTTATTCCTATTGTTACCTCACGACGAAACATTTGTACCCTTTGTCCAGCTCTACTTACCTGAAAGAGAGAAAAATAATATTAGACATCTTGAACAGTACGTAAAATTTTAAGTCTCAAGTAAGTCCGATCGTATTGTACGAGTACTCTCTAAGTTGGAAAGTCATAGATAAGGTTTCAGTAAGGCTGTTTTACAGACGATCTGATTTGTCATCCGACATGAAAGGGGCTTTACTGATTATTTATTTAGATGTGTTTATTTAGCAAGCAACACGATTTTAATAAACCAATTACATTGGTTACATAAGATTAAAAATAATAGAAAATAATATGAAAATTATTGTAACGCATAAATAAATCAAATAAATGAATCGAATTAATAAGGTAACACAATTTTAAATTAATATAAACAAAACAGGCATCCTTTTATGCATAACTTTCGCAAAACCTCATTTTCAATTATATCTACAAATCTCCTTGCTTGTGTTTGTCCTAATCATTAGCATGATTTAAGCGTTTGTCGAACAGGAGGAGATATAATGTATAGAAAAAAACGTTTTTTAAGTCATTCACCTAGACTTGAGTTGGAAGAGCAAGAGTGATTTATTGATAGCATTCAATTAATTAATTTGTTGCAGAATGCGATATCCTATCAGAATAGTCATTAAACTCATCAGTTTTTTTTTTCAATTATTTATGTTATATAAGTCTGCCGTTAGCTCAATTGTTTCGATTGTAAACATTAGTTGTAATTTATTTGTATTAGTTGATTGTAATTTTCTTTGTGAATAAAGATTATTTCTGTTACAGTGTAACTTATTTTATCTACAGCTAATATAAACCATAATTCGGTTTGTGCGTCAGCCTCAGCTAAGCTACGTGTAGATTGTTTCCAACAGTCTCCAGTTAGCTCAATTGTAAATACCAGTTCGAATTTGTTTCTATTGTTTGTTTGTGATTTTCTTTGTTAATAAAGATTTAAACTCGTCACATTTATCATTTGCACTGATTTCATTTTGGTATATATTATTGAAAACTTAGTAAAAAAATTGATTAAGTACATACAAAAAGTGTTTTAATTGATTTTGCGAGAACATCGAACAACAACTTATTTCGTGGATTTCATAAACAGGTCTGCTAAAAAGGCAAGATAAATCGGCTCGTCTGTACAAAACAAAGCTAAGGCTTCTACGTACAACGTAGCGTGTGAGACTAATCGGATTTAACGTCTAGAGCGTTGGAAGAAACAAACGGAGAAAGCGGACTTTAAGCTCACATTTGAATTTCAATCCTTGCTTCTGTAAATATTCGTGCCTGTAACCACTTCTAGATTACAGGCACAGGCTACTAATATGCATCCTTTCGCTTATTTTGACAATGCCCTTTTACAGCAGCTTTATTTACATGTAAATTTAATTTAAATTATTTTATTTTTGACATTGTTACCATTATTATTTTCTCAGTTTATTATCATTGTAATATCGTACATTATTTTTAGTATAGTTTGACAATGCCCTTATACAGCAGCATACTTTGATATACCCTTAATTAATTAATTTATTATTTATTTCATTTAATTTTCAGTCATGTCTGTCTGTTTTTTTACCTTTGTACCTTATGGTGTTTCCTATAACGAAATACCTATACATGTAATTATTCAAATAGTACATAAATATAGAATGTAACGACATAAAGTGTAACATCAAGTGTACCTACGATGGAATAAATACAAATACATACAGTCGTTCGACGAAGGCATTTTGACGTGGTTCTGACAGGGCAATCGCGCGGGGGGCAAGGGATGGGACGGGGGAGGGACGCTCCCGAGTTGCATACATCGCCGCCTTAGTAACTCGGGAGCGTCCTCGCCCCCCGACCCGTCTCTTGCCCCCCGAACGATTGCCCTGTCAAAACGCCATCGTCGAACGACTATATGCATAAAGGTAGGCTGTGATACAGGGTTCTGTAGTCTGTAATCTGCAGAGTGGGATAGGTACCTATATACTTGCATTGCATGCTTTGTTGGTTGTGGCTGCGTAACAATCGAGTCCTCTAAGCCAGCCTGCAGATCTGCAGGCAACTCGCAACAACGAGTCGACTGAGGTAACCAAGCAGAAAAATTGCACGTGTGGTGTCTTTGATAAACCCCGGGGAGGGGGAGGTTTGAACAAGGGGGGTTTTGCCATAATCACCACCATAGCAGGTGGATTGGTTATCTCTCACTCTGTATAGGTGTTAAAGAAAAAGCATGTTGACATTATCTAGCTAGTTAGTAGATAAACTAATTAATTAGTATAATATTCTTTTTTAAATTTAATTTAAAAGTATACCTATAATTTGAATCAATATTATTTATCTTCTCTTCACTTTAATTTAATTTAAAGTACCTACAAAACGTTATAATACAATGTATTGTAACGTTTTGTAGGTACTTTATACATTATGTGAACATTGTGTTAGTAAGTAAAACAAATGTGACGTGTTATTCTTGAAATGAACGAAATAAATGATTATTATTATTGATTAGAAATTCCCAGAAGTAATGCTGCCCTTCCTCTGGTAGGTTCCCTTACGTCATCCACTGGCTTAGAGGGGTCGATTCTTACGCCGTGACCGCCACGGGTCACCAGCAAAGGACTCAAATAATGATGACACCACGTGGATTTGAAGCCTTAAAGCTACAAGATTAAGGCAATCTAGATCGCAGAATCGAGTTCGAATTGAATTATAGAGTAGCACATGCCTTCTGTGATGCAGAGGCTGTGTTATGTAACAAAGATAGCTTTGTGCCTGTCTTCCACTGAGAAACAGAGCTCTGTTGAGAAATGAGAGGAAACAAGGATCACACTTATATTATAAATGCGAAAGTTTGGATGGATGGATGGATAGATGGATGGATGGATGTTTGTTAGCTCTTCACGCCAAAACTACTGAACGGATCGGGCTGAAAATTTGCATACAGGTAATTCTTATCCGGGAATCAAACATAGGCTACTTTTTGTCCCATAAATCTGTTCCCATGGGATAGTAATTACCTTTAAACGTTTCTATAGAAACAACGCGTGCGAAGCCGCGGGCATAAACTAGTTTAACATAAACAATAAAAAACTTCGCTTTTTCACTTTTTATCGCAAAATGAAAGCTTTCAAAATGTAACGAAGACTCCCGGAACTTCAACGAGTGTTTTCATGGCTCATTTACCAAAATCGGGTTTGTTGCTTTAAGTTAACAAGTTCTAGCCAACGACATACTTAATACGTGTGGATACGAGAGAGGTTTGGTCGTTGCAGTGGTTGGTCGCAGTGGAGGTGTTGAGTAATACACAGTTCCTTCTGTGGATTGTTCAACACCTAGTCCATCCAAAGGTTGCCTGGAAGAGATCGATCAGCGATAAAGCCGCCCTTTATACTTCCTTTTTTCTCAGCATTTTCTCTGTATTGTTTCCTATATTTGTGTGGTATAAAGTAAAGAAAAAACTGTTTTCTATCTATCTATCTAATACTCAATCTACATCAATATTAGAAAGAGGAAGATTTGTATGTTTGTAACGAATAAACTCAAAAACTACAGGACCGATTTCAATGATGTTTCAAAAATTCTTCCACCATTTGAATGCTACATTATTCCTGAGTAACATAGGCTAACCCGTGCGAAGCCGAAGTTACAGCAGTTTTGTAGATCGTAGGTAACAAAAATTTATATTTCACAAACTTTCGGTTTTATAATATCAGTAGGATACTAAATCAGTTCTCATGCGAAGCCGAAGTTACAGCAGTTTTGGAGATCCTAGGCAACAAAAATTTAGATTTCACAAACTTTCGGTTTTATAATATCAGTAGGATACTAAATCAGTTCTCATGCGAAGCCGAAGTTACAGCAGTTTTGGAGATCCTAGGCAACAAAAATTTAGATTTCACAAACTTTCGGTTTTATGATATCAGTAGGATACTAAATCAGTTCTCATGCGAAGCCGAAGTTACAGCAGTTTTGGAGATCCTAGGCAACAAAAATTTAGATTTCACAAACTTTCGGTTTTATGATATCAGTAGGATACTAAATCAGTTCTCATGCGAAGCCGAAGTTACAGCAGTTTTGGAGATCCTAGGGACAAAAATTTATATTTCACAAACTTTCGGTTTTATGATATCAGTAGGATACTAAATCAGTTATCATGGGAAAGAAATTAAATTTTTAACGTTTCCACAGAAAAAACGAATACGCCGCGGGCAGAAACTATCTATATCTATAATATAAAAATGAATCGCAAAATGTGTTGGTAAGCGCATAACTCAACAACGCCTGGACCGATTTCGCAAATTCTTTCTTTGTTGTGTTTGTTATTGTCAGGAGAAGGTTCTTATGAAAGAAAAAATTAAGAAAATTGGAAACATAAATTTCCACGGGGGCGAAGCCGCGGGGCGCAGCTAGTTTAATATTACAAACTCGAAAGTAACTCTGCCTGATCTGTGTGTAACCACCACTGCACTGTGATCACTCTATCGCGCTATTTAAGCTGTGCTTCCTTTCTTTCTGATTCGCCTTAACCTGTCACTTTTGATGTCAATGTAGCTTAGATTGGTATAATTATATTATGTATGTATAATGTTTGTATTTGTATTGTAAGTACCTATGTATATATTCCTGTATTATGTTTTTTTTTTTATGTGCACTACCAACAATTTATTTCTTATATATCTTCTGTTAGTAATAAAGTTGCCTTGAAGAAATTGCGTTAAGCAATATGACCGCCCATTGTACGTTTTTTATTTTATTTAAATATAAGTTATTTTATGTATTGTAAACAATAAAGTGTTCATTCATTCATCACTAATAGCCCTGCCAAGCTGCCGCCCTTCCTCTCGTAGACTATTTTCTAAAACTATTACCTACATTTTAAATATTATTCGTGTTGCGAGTCAAAAGCTCGCTTGCAGTGAAAAGCAAGCATAAACCTTCTGAGCCTGTAACGTATCTCAAGCCGCCTCTATGCATGCTCCTTTTGCATCTACGTTGTTACGTTGAAATAATGATGCAGAGTGCTTTTAGAATCTGCAGGATTAGAGCTATCAGAGGGAATTTGTTCGTTGCACTGCTTGTAAATAAATAACTGTCTCGAGTAAGGATTCGCTAAGGGTAACTGTATTCTTGAGTGGAGATCAGTAAACGTAGACTTCGATTTATGAGAAAAAAAACTGCATAGGTATACAAAGCAAATCATTTTTACTATCATTTAGCACATACAGCTGTGTGGTGTCGGCTTAGAATTTGCACCACCCCAACTCGTGTTGTAAGAGGCGACTAAGGGATATCCACCGGGGGCGGGCAGCAGCGCCTCCTGCAGAACAATTCTACCACCGAACTGCGATCCCCAACCTGCATGCCTAGCGTGGGGAGGGCATTACCCCCATGAGATAAAAGTCAACAAGGCGCTTATCAGGGGGAGGCCTGCGTCCAGCAGTGGACCAATACAGGCTGTTGAGGTTGAGGTAGCACATAGAAAATTACATTAACCGAATAAAACAATTACAACTAGTACATACTCGTACATTAAAATCTATTTCTTAAAAACCTAAGCCGTCACCGGAAGGCAGAGTGCCCAGAATGCTGGCAGCATCGCCATGTCGTATGGCAAGGAAATGCTAATTCGAATTAATTAATTAATTATTTTTTTTACTCATAATTTACATATAGATTTTTTGAACATGACATGTCTTTTTCTTGCACCGACAACGGATTCGAGCGGATAAAGCCATTTTTTAATTTTAGTTTGTTTAACTAACTAATATGCAATAAGCATCAATGTGAAATATTTATATATAATCTTTTCGAATAGGTAACTAGTGTGCTTACGATATGAGGAATACTTTCCTTGTATTTTAATTAGGGTTTATCCTATAAGGATCAGTTGAGCTACCTGTAGATTGCTGGCAGCAGTCTGCAGTTAGGTCAATTGTTTCAATTGTAAATACTAGTTCTATTATTTGATTGTTATTTTGTTTATCCTTGCCAAACATCTATTCGTGATGAAATTTTGCATAAAAAATCTTAATAAAATATTTAAAAATAAGTACCGATGCAGTTTTTTTTTGTCATAAATTGAACCCATGACCCCATTTCGCGACTTTTCTCTAACTCTCGTGGTTTCTGATTTGGCCATCCACTCCCATCTCAAAATGCCAGCCTGTATAATTAAAATCATCAGTATATAAATAACTGTACTATACATAATTTGCAATTTATAGTAGCTAGTCGCTTGCATTCACGCTATGTTCATAACATTCCTAGAAACCCGACCCACCCATTAGCTTTATGACAAACCGACGATTCCGAGCGCGTCAGATGCATGTGGCGACTGCTGTAAATTCCCCAGCATATCGTGTTGCCTTGCGCCTTTGTGGGAATCTAGGTATACTAT
This sequence comes from Eupithecia subfuscata, assembly GCA_963564075.1. Taxonomy (NCBI): domain Eukaryota; kingdom Metazoa; phylum Arthropoda; class Insecta; order Lepidoptera; family Geometridae; genus Eupithecia; species Eupithecia subfuscata. Next base: position 1,591,798 of record OY751123.1, read on the forward strand.
GTCATTGACCTTTTACCATAAGGTAGGTACTTAAGGTCAATGACATCTCGGAAAAAAAGGATAGATAGATAAGTAGAAAATACTTTATTATACTACACAAAGACAGGAAACAATACAGAGAAACAAAACTTAGAATACAGGAAGTATAAAGGGCGGCCTTAAGTACGACTTATAGGGTTTGATACTTGGTAGACACGTAGACACTAACTGCTTCAATCAGTGCTAGGGTCATCACCATCAGTAATCTTAATGTTAGTTCACCGTAACGCCACGACGCGGCGACGGTTTTCTTTTTGCACAGACTGTACTTTCGGAGATCCGTTCACGCCTAAACGGTTGAACGGAATTTAATGAAATTTGGCAGGAAGGTAGACGGTATCCCGGGGACGGACATGGGCTAATTTTATCCCGGTAAAGTGCTTGCGAAGCCGCGGGCAAAAGCTAGCATTGAATAATTAGTTTAGAGCTTAGATATTTTATTTTGGCAACTAGCTGCATTCTTACTACCCGTTGTCCTATTACCCGTTTTCCCGTGGTAAAAAGAAGCCTATGTTCATCAGGAATAATGTGTGCTTCTAATGGTAAAAGATCTTTCCCCTTTATAACATTATAGTATAGATAATTTGAAACTAACAAATGACCATTTGAACATTATAACACGTTGTCGGTCATACAATAACATACATAGCGAAACAATTCAAATTCATAACAGCGCGCTGGGCACCAATTATCAAATAACGTTAGGGTTGCCGAGCAATACAAGAATAACCTGACGTTTCTTAGTAAGTTACGATTTTAGTGCTAAGAATTTTTAAATCCTAAAAATATACTCCTCAGACGGGAATTGAACTCGCAACCTTTAACTCATTACGGAAAACCGTTGCCAACGTTCATGTAAAGCGTGTACGATTTTTTTTTCATTATGAACTAAATGTACTTATTGGCTATTCAGGACATGGTTTTTATTCCCTATTGCTTTTTAGATTTTTTCTCTATCACAGCGGAATTCAGGTTATATTTCCCATTTAGCCTGAATTTGCATAAATAATACCAGGCGTTACGTTGCGGAAAACAATTAAAAATTAATACATTGAAAAATATGCGCAATTCCTTCCGTAAAATGATTTTCTCAGTACATTTGCATTTTAATTATTTCCCAAAAATAAATAGACAAGATTTCTGACCGCACCGAAGACGCCCATAGTTATTGTTTTTTGAGGAAGCCTTTGTTTTTACCTATGACACAATTTATACTTATCCTTGACGAATTTCGAAAAATCCATCCAGCGTGTTAGTGAAAAGGTAACAAAAAGCAGATAGGCAATTAATTTCATCTTTATTATAGACCAGCTTCTGCTTCGGCTTCGCACGCGTTTTTGTAATAAAAAGAAGCCTATATTTTATTCCAGGTTCAGATATAGTGAGTGCAAATTTTAACCCGATCCATTCGATTGTTTTGTCGTTGTCTTCACAACGGCACGAGCTTTCGCCTTAATATTAGTAGTAACTGTAGGAAGTATGGATTTGATGGTAAGTGGCAACCCTACCAAGTCGTAGTGCAATAATGAAAAGTCAGTGGTAATATTATGAAAGGTAACATAGGAATTGCGCCTCAAACAATAGGTTTATACTGAATAGGTATTTAAAATTAATAGGTTTTTAAAGTGAATGGTTTGTTGTTATACCTTCGTGTTTTGAAGAAAACACTTTTGAAACTATCATGATTATTTAGACAGTCTACAGTTAGCTCAATATTTTCAATTGTAAATACTAATTCCACTTTCTTTCTGTTTTCAGATTGTAATTTTTTTGGGTAATAAAAACTTAATTGTTTAGACTAAAAGCAGGATATCTTACCAACCATGTTTTGTGGTGTTTTAAGATTTAAACTCGTTAAAAGTATTTTTATAATTTTGTCTGGAGATGTCTGCGTTGATAGGATATTATAGTATTAGAACATTTTAGTGAAAAAAACTTATTTTACTAACTGTTTAAATTACAATAATAAGACAAAATCAAAATTTTAAAAAACCTGCCGACTTTTATTGGCTTAACAGATTTTCATAAAACATAGCTAAGAACACTTGGAATAAAATTATCTATGACATAAAAAAACTAAACGAAAATCGGTTCATCCGTTTGGGAGCTAAGATACCACAGACAGATACACAGACTGACACGTCAAACTTATAACACCCCTCTTTTTGCGTCAGAGGTTAAAAACAGAATAATTGTCTAAAATTAAAGTATCTATTACGCCCTCTGTGGCCCAGAGGGTGAAGATTTTTACAGCGAAAGAACAGGTCAGTCAACAAGCTTCCATAGTGATCCATACAACACTGACGACTGTGCCTACACACGTCGAATCAACCGTAGATTTTTACGGCGGTGTGTGCAAAACCTTAATACCTTCCTAATACTAATTTTTTACTTCTCTGGCTAAAAAAGTGTATCATAATAGTGTAGCTTAGCGGGCCTAAAACTCGAGTTTAATAGCTAGGGCTGAAAAATATTTTTTCTTTATAATTTTTGTCTAAAATCATCAACCCGTACAAAGCATTCGTTCTCTTACATAAAAACTCGACTTCTTGGTGCTCCGTCAATCTTTTATTTTTGAAAATAGAACCTTCTTGGTGATGTTTTATGAAGGTTGATTTTTCCCTTCACGGTAGAATGCGAACTGTTTCGTTGTGGGTTAGAAAGAGATTTAAAAAACAGATGGTATTGGCGCTAAATCTCTAGAATTTTCTTCATTACAAATCACAAAATTGTTTTATTTTCTCGCAATCGAAGTGAAAAGTAGAGTGTTTTACTCGGGCCAAAACCTCGTCATCCTATCCTATATAACAACCTCTTATATAATGGCATGGTTTAGTCCCTTGTAAAACAATCTACTATTACATACATTCTTACCTTAGGTTTTTGTTATTTGAGTACGTAAGCCCTCACACTCAGGGTAATTTCTAATTATTTTAGGGATATTATTTGATTCTTACCTTAGTCCGGGCCTGTTAGTTTATAGATTCACTTGAAACTTAAATTAAATTGAATATTGTATTTGTTTACCTAGCCGGCGCACAACACGGGGCCACTTTTAGCTGTTAAAATTCACTTAAACTTCCTTAAGTTTCTCGACAGTTTTTATTGCTCTACTCCGAGTTTGAATACAGTTCCGAAGGTGCTTCAGGTGAATTTGATCCTTATTGTGATCCGATAGGATTTAATATTATAGGAGTTCTTTATAGTTGAAGTGTTTAAGGTTTTCAACGTCGCGGAGTCGTTATGAAGCTTTTAAAAAACTTTTAAATATCTTTGAAAAAATAGCGAAACTTAGGTATTTTCTTTAGTAAAACTTTAGGTCGCTTTTATTTTTTTCATAAAAGATAGAAGTACGTCAGTAAAGTTTTAATAGATATTTCCTATACTTAGTTAATTATGGCTCTTTATTAAGGCGGTACCCTACCTCGTTATTGTGTGAAGAGGATAGGCATAGGATTTCGCGTTCACAGGAGCGGGACAGAGCAAAGCGGCGTAAGCCCAAAAATCAAGTTTTTAGTAGTTATTTGCTCCCCACAAACATTAGAATAGTTAATTGAAAAAAAGGCAACATATAAAATGTTCTTTATACTTAGCTCAATTACTATTCTTAATCTCAAGATCGTATCATCTGTATTTATTGAGAAATTAGGGTTTTAGTAAAAAAATTAGAGGTAACTTTGCGATTTTTCTCTATCGAGAAAATTTTATGGAATCGTGTTTTCGAAACATATGATCGATAGAATAAGTCCTGAACTTTACCATATATAAATTTCAAAGTTAAATATTCAGTAGTTTGGAAGATATGGAGGTCCGACGGAGTTGAAAATAAGCAATTTGAGGGTAGGTACCCCCTTAATTAAATGTGTTAGTTTGACGGAACTTTTAAACTTCAAATCATCTCGGAACTTTTAAACTTCAAATATCACCATAGATATAAATCTATGGTTTTAATTCTTTGCCTAGCTACAACAGTTCAAGTAAAAAATATATATATTGCGATATTCTTTTAAAACTATAATTTTAAATCACTTTTTCACACTCTTTTGTTTCCATTCTTCATTTGCAAGTCGGTTGTTTTCATTTCCTCCGTTCAGATTTTACAATCATTTCCCGTTTTCACTGATTGCAATCAAGCGTGGAAAGTAATCCAATTCACGGTCTAAATTAAATCTCTCATACGAAATCTTTTGTTTGTAGGTGCGAGTATAACAAGCTTAAAAAAGTCGGTGTGATTTCATAAATATACTCCATTTTTATGGCTTCAACAGTCTAATTCAGGTACCTCGAAAAATATTAACAGTGTTTTTCATACCTTTTTATAACGCAAACAAAAAGATAATATGTTAAACTTTTGCGGTTTTACCCTTTTACTAATAAAACGTCAAGTGCGAGTTGGAATCGCGCACCGAGGGTTCCGTATAATTATAAGAACTTGCTACTTGCCAAATTATACGATTAAAGGTCAACGGGAAGTACCCTATAGGTTTTGTGTGCATATGATTCCCTTAGAAATTTCAAAATATTCGAGCATAAACGGCTGTAACTTTTGATTGCGTTGACAGACGGACAACAAACTGATCCTATAAAGGATCCTTTTTCCTTTTGAGGTATGGAACCCTAATGAAATGGTGTTACAGCATAGTATCGTTTTCAAAAGAATATAAAATATGTGAATCTTCTGCAGAAAATGCAACTTTATCATCGATAGAAAAGCTACCAGTTTTGACACGTATCTCATCCGCAATATTTCTCACAATTGAATTCTAAATTCCAGTAAATAAAGCTTATTTTTCATCGCTCGTGATAGCGGGATATTTATCAAAGTCGAACGTACCTGATAATTTACCACAGTGGCATTCAATTAATAAATTGACAACGCGGACAGAAACCGAACTAGCACGAGTGAGAAACGTTCGTTCAAATTGAAACTCGCGGTTTCCTTTCGACATTTTGACGGCATTTCGAGATGGAAATAAATAATAAATAAATAAATAATGCTGGACAATTCACACAGCATTATCTAGCCCCAAGGTAAGCAGAGCTTGTGTTATGGGTACTAGATAACTGATATACTTATTACAATACACTAAATAGATAGATATTTTTTATTATACATAGAAAACATCCAGAACGCCCTGGAAAAATGTCTGCAGATCGTACAAACATTTGTCCCGAGGCGGGAATCGAACCCGCAACCTCCTGCGTCGCAGGCAGACCTTCGCCCGCTGCGCCACAGGGGTCGTAAAACATTCATCAATAACATAATTTAGGTACATCTACCTTGTAATGAAGTCTGTCTATTGAAAAAGAAAGAAAGAAGAAAGAAAATTAATTTATTAGTTCACTAGAAAGCTTGCAACTATTACAATACTTAAACTTACATAAGAATATTACAATAACAATAATAAAATAATAGTACATATCAGTAGCAAGCAATGCAGCGAACCAAAAGGTCCTATCTCAGCATAATGTTGCTCCACAAGAAGTAGAGTAACGCTGGAAAACGCTATAAATGGAGACCAGCAGGGGTATTTTAATTCATTCGATTCGATTCTGACGGATTCGAATTCGATTCCGACGGATCTATAAAACGCTATTTTGATTTCGCCTCTGGTTCCTGTAGATACGTAGGGGGTAGATACGTAGGGAAAATAATAAAAAAGTATGCAATAAATAATCATTAATTATGTATATCATATGACTGCAATATACAGTGCACCACCCCAACTCTTATGTCTATGTAGTAGGACGCCACTGCGGGATATGCACCGGGGGGTAGGCAGCAGCACCCCCCCAGAAGAAATCCACCACCGAACTGCGATCCTCAACCCGCCCAATCATCAATGGTATTATCTCCAAATGATAATCGCTATCGGGGGTTCTCTATCAAGGTGGGATGACGACCTGTAAAAGACTGCAGGCAGATGCTGGATGCGGCAAGCTGAAGATAGGGCGCTATGGCGCTCATTAGGGGAGGCCTACATCCAGCAGTGGACTAATATAGGCAGTATGTAGATGTGGCTTGTGTTGTATGCAGCAACTATCTCTAGGTTTCCTGCTAGGCCTACCAGCCAGCGCAGCAGCCATCGAAGCGTGGCAGTGCACGCGATGCGTGGCGGCCGTGGCGGGTGACGTTTAATTACGGGAAGATGAATTGGCGCACAACACGGGGCGGGAAAAAGTAAGCGATGCTATTGTGTTTCGGGTTATTGCAGACGAGTGTGATAGCGTCTTGTTTTTAATTCAGAGCGTTATATTTTAAATGGCTTTGCCGGGGAGTATACTCTCCAGCAGAGCCACCTTGAAATCACAGTTATTTTAAGCCGAACCTTCTGCTACTAAACTAGAATTTCTACAATTAATTTTACATTATTATTTTCAGTTCCACTAAACTTACAATTTGAAGTGAAAAATTCATAATTTAATTTTTTCTATAGCAGCCGAAGTAGTCGTTAATTTTTACCGATACTGATGCTTAAATACTATACAGAACTTTTAGATATTTCATCAAAGAGAAAGAAACTTCAACACGTACCCGTATTATATTAAGTTTAACGTTTTCGTCACGTGTCCCGTGAGCCGAGCTGGAGACGTCAAGTCACGTATTTAACGGGATCAAAGGGTACGTGGATACGCTTTTAAAATCATTTCGTGGCTTATATCAACTCGAGCTCAAGCTCAACAGCCTGTATTGGTCCACTGCTGGACGCAGGCCTCCCTCTAATAAGCGCCTTGTTGGCTTTTATCTCATGGGGGTAATGCCCATAATCCCCACGCTGGGCATTCGGGTTGGGGATCGCAGTTTGGCGGGGAAATTGTTTTGCAGGAGGCGCTGCTGCCCGGCCCCAGTGGATATCGTTTAGTCGCGTCTTACGACACCCGCGTTGGGGTGGTGCAAATTCTAAGCCACACAGCACACAACCTTTATTTCTATTCATTCATGGTTGTCTGGTAGAGATAGCTGTTTAAAAGAATTGCTTTAGTCGAATTTTCTCCCTGAGTGCTATTGGCTATTTTATCCTAAAGCCATAATTATGAGCCAATTTGCGGGCAGAAGCTTCTACTCGTAATAATATAGTGACGTAACTCGGTGGCTCATAAGCTCATAAAGCTATAGTGTCGCATGTCAAAAGGGTATCCTAGCATTACGTTTGAACTGATTACAACGCATTTAGATATGACATTTCCGTCATTGCACGCGACGGATATTCTTTCAATACAGTACCACAACGATTGGGATATCTAGGCTAAATTCCTGCCTATTTCGCAGACTTTAACTTGTCTTTTCAACAGAATTTAACGTATCTACTTTGTCTATTTTGCTGGCAACAACTTAAACCAATTCAAATCACACTTGTCTCTTGCGCTCGCTAAAACGGCGACCAATTTCATTTCTGTCTCGTTCGCTCGGAACACCGTAGGCAAGCAACACTTCAAATAAGTACTTTACATTTTTATGTAAATTATGTGTTTACAAGTACTATATTGTACTTAAGCATTATTTAATACCATAGAATTTAAGATGAAACTCTTTTTGTTATCTTTCTAGTCCTAAGTTATTTTGAATAGATTATTTTATTTTATTTTTATTTTTTAAGACACAGGGCGATAAACCAGTCAAAAAACGAAAGGAATGTAAGAAAGGGAAGATAGCTTTGGTCCGACAATTGGAGAACATAAATCAAAATCTACTCACGGAGCCTCTCAGCCATGTCGCACTGTACAACTTTCCATTTCTATTTACAACCAAAGCCACAATAAACGATAGTGACATAATGGCATAATTCATTGAGAGATTACTGCGCCTTTGTGTCACTCTATACGTGACGCCGGGCATTAGTGTCGGTTTACAAATTAGATGAATAATACTCGACGTTCCACACATCATCATTAAAGTTCTAACTAAATTTCGACAGTGTTAAATAAAATAAATAAATCTTTTATTTAAATTATATCGAGAACTTCCTTTCTTTTTCTATAGAAGATCTTCAGAAAAGTTTTGTCTAAAAATTGTTCTGTAATGCCAAAATATATACGTCCACTCGTATAAGTATACATTTCAAGCTAAAGGCTACCAGGCTCTACCTTACTATCTAGTTAGTTTTCGTAAAGAGTAAAGTATCGAAAGTTCTAGTAAAGCTCAAACTCCCTCCATAAATCAAACCCATCTAAAACCCTCAAACTACGATTGGTCCGCACGATAATCCAATCGCACGTCCCTATTTGAATTTCCAACGTAGAACTGAATTTAAATCTGGAACGGATCGTGGACCATTGCAACGGATCGTGCCAGCTTAAGGTTTGTTTACACGGAGTTAGTAACTGGAACGTTCCAAGTTACTTTTTCAGGGCTTTGGCAAATCCGCTTGCTGCATTGTTTTATGCATACTGCGCGCTGCCTTTGAAGCTTTTAGTTTTGCAAAGATTTAACAGGACGGATCTTTTACAAATACAAATGCAAAAATACTTCGTGTTCCTACTGAATGTAAAAAGAAACTTATAGAAGACTGAAACTCTACTGCAGCTTTATAGCTCAAAAGTGATCTCAACAGGCCACTTTTAGATGGATGAAACCAGGTTCAGATCTTGTTAATACATTGAGTGCCTATAACTGACGCACAGGCTGACCTTCAAAAGCATGTAGATTAACATCACGTCGGGCATTTGCAGATCGCACATTTGAAGCTTGGCAGGGAACGTGTTAATCACTATAATAGTGCATCAGCAAAGTCGACACCGACGCACACGCTGGTTTTTGACCATACGCCCAGCCTATCTCGGGTCGCACTGCCAATGCTGGACAGTGATTGCGTTAATCACTATCACAGTGTATCCGCCCCCGTTAATCACTATGAGAGTGTATCTACCCGTACAGCTCTTACAACTCGATTCCGGCGGAACGCAGTTATCGCGTCAACATGTGTCGATGCAGAATGGAGCGAATATGCATTTATGAGAATTTGCATATTGCGTGATGTTGTGGAAAAATGCGCAAGTGAGCTAATGTGGGAATTTAATTTTGTTTGAAAAAACGATCGAATCAAAGATCTTGAATGAATTAATACTTTTGAAAACATCGCGGTTATTTACACATAACAACATCATGAAAATGAAGATAAATTGTTTTGAAAAAAGAGAAAACCATTTCATATTTTATATTTTCACTTTTTTAAGTTTTGAGGGACTAATCCCTCGTGAATAAAATTTGATCCGATTCCGAGATTATTCTCTATGCAAAAGCTAAACAACTATTAAAATCGCCTGGCGGCCTTATCGCTCAAAGCGATAAGGCCGCCCTTTGTACTACCTTAATTCTCATTTCCTTATGTATTGTATTGTATGTTTGTGTGGTACAATATAGAGTTATCTATCTAAAATCGGTCCACTATTTAAAAACTAGGAGACAAACGAGGTAATACCTTCAGTACTGTGGTAATACCTTCAATCAACTCTAAAAAGTCTGAAAATTTCTAAAAACTTTGTCCAACTCTAGAATCCAAAACTAAACAACAAAATTTGTTGTTTAGTTTTGGATTCTAGAGTTATTATTAATAAAACTAACAAAGCCGATTCAAAAAGATGTCAAATAAAAACTTCGACTTAGCTGCTTCAACAAGAAAATTCCAGTCCCATCAACTTGAAACTCAACTTAATGAACTTAAAAAGAGTGAGCTTGTAAATACGTTCGAAAGCTACAAAAAGAGATATCAGACGTTAACCGACTTAGAGCTACTTAGTAGCAGCTTACTTTTTGTGTGATGTGAGGGAGCTAATAGGAAAGTTTTTAATGCAATTCTGATGAGTGCTCATTAAGTCGTAGTTCTGATGAGTGCTCATTAAGTAATTGTCCTCTCTTGACCAGTGTTCCATAGGTACTCTGATGGATCTTATTTTGGTTATAATTTCAGTGATAATTTTTGTGATTTTGATTTTAATGATGATTTTGGTTTTAATTTTAGTACGCATTGATTTTAATTTTAATTTTGTAATTAATTTTTATTGTATTTAATTTAATTTTATTATGACTCGAATATGGACACTAACTTATTTTTGTCTGAAATAAACGAATTGAAATTGAATTGAATTAAAATTAATTTCTTTTTACCGCGCTACTGTGGACTCGCTATTGTGGATAGAAAGGTCGAAAGCAGAAAGTTTGACTTCAGAACTTTGCTTAGACTACTAAAACTACTGTTTTCTGGGTATTTTCTATGTTAGTAAAAGTATCTATCTATGTAATGTATTGTATTATGTACATGAGTCATCTAGTACCAGACAAGCTCTGCTTAGCTTGGGGCTAGATAATGCTGTCTGGATTGTCAAGTATTTAAAAAAGATGGCTCTGTCTGTAGCTGTGTGCTACCGGCTTAGAATTCGCACCACCCCAACTCTTCCCGCGGGTGTCGTAAGAGGCGACTAAGGGATATCCACCGGGGGCGGGCAGCAACGCCCCCTGCAGAACAATCCTACCACCGAACTGTGATCCCCAAACCCGCATGCCCAGCGTGAGGATTATGGGCATTACCCCCCATGAGATAAGGCACTTATCAGGGGGAGGCTTGCGTCCAGCAGTGGAACATTATAGGCTGGTGAGGTGAGATTTTATTCCGGGAAAAGGTTGGGCTACTTTCTATCCGCAAAAGGGCAAAGCCGAGGACAGAAGGCAGTTTCAAATAAATTAATCAACCATTGTTTACTTTACTTTGTGTAAAAGCGATAAATATCTGAGTTTTACAACAAACTTTCTCATTTCAGCGATCCTAACCGCAGTTTAAAGTTAATCGGATACCCTCGGTTAATCATACTCTTATCTTGACTTCCCTTTTAAAGGGTTTATGAAGTCAATTGAATTCCTTTTAATACTTTGTATAGAGTTTACGAGCATTTATGTAAGTAAAGGTAGATAGACGTTGGGAACGGTTTTACCTACTTTGTACAAAGACAGTGCATGTTTTCACTTTGTAGTTTCACTGAGATTAAATGTAGGTACTTACTGACACTTGACAGTTACACAGTCAACCAAGGACAGATGTTACTGTATATTGTAAACTAGCTTCTGCCCGCGGCTTCGCACGCGTTATTTCTACGGAAACGTTCAAAGGTAATTTCTATTCCATGGGAACTGATTTATGGGATTAAAAGTAGTCTATGTTTGATTCCAGGCATAGAGCTACACCGGTGCAAAATTTCAGCTCGATCTGTTCAGTAGTTTTGGCGTGAAGACGTAACAAACATCCATCCATCTATACATCCATCCAAACTTTCGCATTTATTATATTAGTGTGATATTCAACGTTGTAAAAAACTTATTTTTTCCCTTCTTAAAAATAAAAAATTATAAAAATAATATAACATCTATCTATGTAGTGTATTATATTATGTATATCAGTTATCTAGTACCCATAACACAAGCTCTGCTCAGCTTTGGGCTAGATAATGCTGTGTGAATTGTCCAGCATTATTTATTTATTAAGGCGCTAACCCGACCCAAATCAGCGCCAGAACCTATTTTATCTTATTATTTTGTTAAGCCCAGGTTTAGTTGCTCTTTTTGCTCACCATCGTGGCAAAAAAAGAGCATCTTCGCATCTCTGCCTACACTATACAAAATAAAACTTTTACAGAGGCATAAAAAATAAGCATGAGAAGTATCACAAACTGCAAAATTTATTTTTGAATATCCTTCGTTTAACATAATAATAAGGATAAACAGGTGGTGGCGCGCTGATTTGGGTCTGGTTAGCGCCTTAATAAATAAAAGTTAGTTCCTGACGTTTCACCCACGTTACAGCATTACACTCTTCGCATTCTCTCTCTCTTTCTCTCTCTTCATCAGTACACAAGCTGAACCTACCTCCCCCAAACAAGGGATGATTTTGCCACTATCCCCACGCTTGACAAGCGGATTGGTTACCGCAGTGAAGGTGTTGAAGAAAACACAGAAGGATACCCGCCCTTCCTATGGTAGATTCTCTTAGTCGGCAACGACAGGCTGAGATGGGGGATTCGATTCTAACGCCGCGGCCACAGCTTACAGCTACAGCTAGTTTAGAGAGCCTGTTCAATTATTTTAGTCTTTGACTGTCCTGGGCCGTACTCTTTGGTTACGTACTATTTGGTTAGATTAGGTTAATTATAATTTTCCTTTATTTTCTTTTCAAGTTGTGAAATTCTAATTTTTGTATACCTTCTTTGTCTTTGTTTATTGTTTTACGCGTGTGTCAGCTGCTGCCGCTGCGCCCTCTAGGTGTCGCATAAAACCAGCGCACAGTAGCGCCATCGTCATTGTGCATCATGCTGAGCGACGACCTTTTTTGATGTCACTGTTGTAACTTTTATTTATTTGTACCAACTTTACATGTAATTTTTGTGACACAGAATAAATACTTTTTACTTTACTTTACTCTTAAAAACGATGTCGAAGTTTCCGATTCATTTTCGTGCAAACGCTAATCTTGCAAGCGGACAAGAGTTGGTTTTGCACGACAAAGAAAACGTAACCTCCGATTTTCCTTTTGTGAGTACGCCCTGGCTTTAATTAACAACGTTTATTGTGAAAATCCCGAAACAAACCACCGTTCGCTCATGTAGGAACCAGATAGTTGCACCGTCCGCCAACAGGCAAACTATGCCAACCGCAGATTCGCCAAAACTCAGTCCGTTAGCAGCCTGCGTTGATGCATGTTACGGGTGATGTCTAGCTGTCGACATGAACCAGCATTTTAGCGCTGTTAATTAACAGACTTCAAAAATAAAACGTCAAGTGCGAGTCGGACTCGGTATTAATAAAAAACCTTGCTTCTTGCCAAATTTTATGGTTCTAGGTCAACAGGAAGTACCCTATATGTTTTGGTCCATGGCGAGAATCAAAAAATAATATTTTTGTGAATAAAGTACCCTATAGGTTTTGTGTGTGAGGGTGTGTGTGTGTGTGTGTGTGTGTGTGTGTGTGTGTTTGTGTGTGTGTGTGTGTGTGTGTCATTGTCCAGGAAATTTCAAAATATGGGTGCATAAACGGCTGTAACTTTGGATTGCTTTGAAGTTTTATTTATAACACGGCTAAAAGAGGTTACTACTACCAGAAACCAGTTACTGATAAATAAGAGTATCCTTATCGAAAATTAATAACTTTGACTGAACTAATGTGTAGGCACTGAGCTCCATTAAAAGTGTACTGGAGGGAACATTCTATACGCAATTACAGTTGTTTGTTGTTCAACCGTCGCTGGTGTAAAATTGTCGTTTGTTGAGGCGTACCAAAACAACATGAAAACGGAACTATTCACGCCGCTGACACAAACGCTCAGCGCCAAAATGGCAAAAATCAAATGACCTCGATCTGTCATCGATAACACAAACTTCAGCGTGCTGGTATAATAGAACTCAATGAGTGTAAGTTTTTTTTCCACAATCTTACGTACAACCAACACTATAATAAATATGGTCCACCCCCCCGGTCTGCTGCTAATCTCGGGATGTAATAAACAAAGGGACTGCGACACATTATTAGGATGTTACGCACAAGTGGGGGGAGAACTTTATGGTGGGGAGGCTTTGTATGGTATTATTCAAAGGATTATTCTCAGTGAACATTGCAGGAACTACATAGAATGGAAGCCTTTGACAATTTCAGCATGAGATGAACGACACACGTGGAAGGAGACGGAGGCTGATGCACTGCAGGGGGAGGACGGAGCTTAAAGAATAATTAATCACAAGTCATACCTAAGCTCAGGAATTGACATAATAGCGGAGCGAAAAATCGGAAAAAATGGCGGACAGATTCTCAATATTTCCAAATTTTAACTTGGGTACTTTCAAGATCTTGCGAAAGACTGCAGGCAGATGCTGGATGCGGTAAGCTGAAGACAGGGCGCTATGGCGCTCATTAGGGGAGGCCTATGTCCAGCAGTGGGCTAATATAGGCTGATGATGATGATGATGACTTTCAAGGCAAGAGCGAATAAGGTGAGGCAAGAGCGAATAAGATTACTTCCAGATTCTAAATATTTCTAATCAATAAATAGTCACTAATGACGACCTCTGTGGGCAGCGGGCGACGGTCCGCCTGCGACGCAGGAGGTTGCGGGTTCGATTCCCGCCTCGGGACAAATGTTTGTACGATCTGCAGACATTTGTCCAGGGCGTTCTGAATGTTTTCTATGTATAATAAAAATATCTATCTATGTAGTGTATTGTATTATGTATATCAGTTATCTAGTACCCATAACACAAGCTCTGCTTAGCTTGGGGCTAGATAATGCTGTGTGAATTGTCCAGGTTTATTAATATTATTTATTTATTTTTTTATTTACTTCCTAAAGCCGGATTTCCACCGCAATAGGGTAATGAGCGGGAAATGAGAGAGTGGTCGGAGTTTGTGTGAATGTTTGCTAATACATTTCTCCGTAACTACTTAACCGAGTTTGATAAAGTTCAGGTTCTAGAATAAGACATAGGCTTATCTAATTTTCGAATACTAACCTCTCAGGGGGTTTAGAAAGTATTGTAAAGTTTCTATGGAAAATTATAATTCCTTGGTATAAATAAACTAAACATAAAATAAAGCACGAAAAATGTTGCCGTCCTTTACATAATGATCGAAATAAAAAAGATCGCATCATTTTTAGTGCTATCACATTAAATTGACACCAATGAATAACGTATTTTTTATATTTACAAAACTACCCCAAGGGGCTGTGCAATAAATTTCTGAAATTTGTATGATTTCCATGCGGGCGATGCCGCGGGGCACAGCTACTGCTTGATAAATTAAGTTTTTTATGGTACGTAAACAACATTAAGCTTTCAGACCCTTTAGAAGAAAATTACGCTAACTATATGAGGGTGGAAGTATTAGAATTTATTATAATAATGTAGGTGCTTGTTTTCGCTGTTTAATAATGAGAAATTACTAACGTAATTTGTAAGAAAATTGCTTTTATCCTTAAAAACGTTAAAGTACTTTCCATACATAAAATTACACCTTCAAATCTCAATTTGGTACAAGATTCTAAGCACCACTTCAAAATCTCCTTTGTTTCGACACCCATAATTTTCCAAAATGGCGACTTTGCGCTATAACACTCAAAAACAACGTAACATAACATCAAGTTGAGCCATTTAACTTGGCCCTTCGCGTCAGCTGTGGATTAGTAAGAGTAAGTTAATTCGGAACATCTGTAGGGTGTACTCATAAGAAAACTTGGGTTTACGCGAACTGTACGAAGACAAGTAAGGTTAAAATTATGCGGTTAGAGAAACCAAAAAGTCCGATGGAAAATTGTAAAAGTTAAAGTCGGTAGTAAATGTATATGCCAGCAAAATTAACACACACAGACATTACCTAGAATATTAGATGTCATAGAAGACTTTTTAATGACAAAAGAAAAGCATAGGTAGATAGGGAGGTACTAGTCAATTTCCAATGCCTTCTTCAAAAATTTATTTATAACTGACGTCAGGCACGCTATAAACCACGATTCCCAAAAACATAATTAATAAACAACTACGAAAGAGAAAACTCAAAACTCAAATCATGGTATGTATCCCCGTTGGAAATGACTTTGAAACTACGAAAAAGGCCGTCAACAAAACCTCCCCTTAACGAATGAGTAAGCGTCCTCAACTCAACACAGCACTTAAGCTTAAAGTCCCACAATGTATAGTGCCTGAGTAGAGTTTAATTCGTTTAAACCGGTTCAGTTCCCGGTTAATTCCGGTTTCGGTGGAATTCGCCAAAGTACAGGTTACCGCACTCTGCCGACGGACGGCCGAAATGCAAGTTGGGGAAAGTTTGTGAATTGTGATACATGATTGGATTGTTTGGTCTTTGTTTGTATTAGGTTATGGGTGCTTTTCCACGAGAGATTATCTGTGTGCTAAGCGACGAAATATGTTAAACACAGTTAATAGGATAACAGGAAGACGATCGAGCCACGAACGTGGAGCGAGCACATTAGTGGGACTTGTCACTTTTTAGCGCTATACAGCTTCCGGTGGAAAAGACCCTTAGACTAATTTTTAGTATTAGCATAGATGACTTTCTTAGCGCAGTGGGGAATAGGTATATATTATACTATACTATTAGCTTCTGCCCGCGGCTTCGAACGCGTATTTTCGGTATAATAAGTAGCATAATATCTAAGTTAGGCTATGTTCTAAATGTATGCCAAATTTCATCTTGATCTGTTCAGTCGTTTTGGAGATCATAAGTAACCAAAATTCATACAACACCTCGGGATAATTTTCCATACGCGAAAGTTTTTTTAAAACCAGTCCATGATTGATAGAAAAATCGACGAACAAAAGTAAAACATATGTACATACAGCCGAACACAGAATAAACCCTATTTTAAAATCGGTTAAAAACCGGTATTCGGAGATGCAATTTCCAAACCCGCACGTACGTTGTTAGTTGCAATGATAGATGGCACTGCGGCTTGTAAGGCGTTTCTAATGGTTCTAGAATGGATGAGTTTATTCTCATTGGGTTTGAAGATAGGAAATAAAGGAAATCAAATGGTTCTCTTTTTGTGTTGAACGATGGGTTTTGGAATAAGTATAGGTAGCTAATTTGATGATGGTAGATAGATAGATAGAAAAGATAGAATTTTTTTTTTGCACACTTACAGATAGAAACAATACTACAAAACAGCTTAAAAACTAAGTGACAAGTGGCGGTCTTATCGCTTATTTGGTACTGAAATCATAAAGTATAAAGTCCTCACTTCAACTCACCAGCCTATATTGGTCCACTGCTGGACGCAGGCCTCCCCCTAATAAGCGCTTTATTGGCTTCATCTCATGGGGGTAATGCCCATAATCCCCACGCTGGCCATGCAAGTGATAAGTATAACTACTTAATGCTTATTAAATTAAATATAAGCACTGTGATGGTATATGTCTCGCATTAGGAATTATTATTTAAAAACTTATACGAGTTTTCAATTACCTTTGAAAGGATGGATCGAGAGGTAGGTATAGCTTACAAAACGAACGAAGTTGACAAGTTGCACCAAGTTGCTTCGGGCACGTCACCTTCCCGACGTTTATATCTTAGAGATCTGAAACGAAAGGTGTATCGTTTCGGCTCTCTAAGTAATAAATGATTTGAGAATTTGAGATATCGTTATTTTAATCACACGCGCCGTTCTCGCGCGGGATACCCCGAATTGCCTCCACAGATGTGCGAATTCATGCAAAAAGGACGCAACAAGCTAAAGGTAAGGTCATCGAAAGAACGGATCGGCCGCCCTTCGTTTTGTGCGATCGTCACCCGTCAACTTGTTCGTTTTTAGGGTTCCGTACCGCAAAAGGAAAAAAGGAACCCTGATAGGATCACTTTGTTGTCCGTCTGTCTGTCTGTCCGTCTATCAACCCTCTTTTCTCAGGAACGCGTGGACGTATCGAGTTGAAATAAGTCCGTAACCTCTCAAAGCCGTGATATAAATAAAATTTCAAAGTCGACGCACTCAAAAGTTACAGCCGTTTATGTCAGAATATTTTGAAATTTCCAAGGGAATCACATGACACAAAACCTATAGGGTACTTCCCGTAGACCAAGAATCATGAAATTTGGTGAACAGCAAGGTCTAATAACTCAAATAAAGGGAAAAATCCAAAAACCATAAACTTGTAATTTATTCACTAAAAATATTACTTTTAATGCTCGTCATGGACCAAAACCTATGGGTACTTCCCGTAGACCTAGGATTATAAAATTCCGCAAGAAGCAAGGCCTTATAGCCTCATTATATTAGACGAGTTTAATAACAATTATTCACAAGCCATGAATTCAATACGTTATCATTATTTCCCAAAAAAGTTAGCAAGTTAGTTAGCCGAGTTTTCTCGTGTCTGCGCACGTGAAAACTTCGCTAACAAACTTAGCAAAACCTTATAAAAGCGAAAGGGGTAGTACGGTACACGGTCCACCATTCACAGTAACTAACTAATCAAGCTCTATTGGAATCTATCGGAGAGTTCGGATTAAGTTAGGTTAAGTCTGGCAGCGCGTGCATCGGTCGACCACTGCCCGAAACTCTAACGGCGTGATTTAGAACTAAGTTTCAAGGATTTGGTAATGTGGAAGCGATTTTTAGGATCGCTACTACAGGCGACGATATCGCTGGTGGTAGTCTCGATGTGCCATTCGATTCTACGGCGATAATGACGTCAGCTATACCCACTCGTGGGACGAGGCGATAACACATATCTCACGAAGTACTGAGGTGGGGTAAATGTGTGCTTGAGTGGAGACCGCGACTCAGTAAACGTAGTGTAGGATGCCCTCCAGCCAGGTAGAAAGATGGCTGGCAGATACTCGATGCGGCAAACTGAAGACAGGGCGTTATGGCGCTCATTTATGGATGACTAGCTTCTGCCCGCGGCTTCGCGCGCGTTGTTTCCATGGAAACGTTCAAAGGTAATTTCTATCCCACGGGAATTGATTTTCGGGATAAAAAGTAGCCTATGTTTGATTCCAGGGTTAGAGCTACACCGATGCCAAATTTCAGCTCGATCTTCGTTCAGTAGTTTTGGCGTGAAGACGTAACAAAAATCCATCCATCTAAATAAATAAATAAATAAATAAATAATGCTGGACAATTCACACAGCATTATCTAGCCCCAAGCTAAGCAGAGCTTATGTTATGGGTACTAGATAACTGATACACATAATAATATACGAGAACATAGATAGATATTTTTTATTATACATAGAAAACGACCAGAACACCCTGAACAAATATCTGCAGATCGTACAAATATTTGTCCCGAGGCGGGAATCGAACCCGCAACCTCTTGCTTCGCAGGCGGACCTTCGCCCACCGCGCCACAGAGGTCGTCTATTGTACAACAATGATGGAAAGACGTATCTAGACCGAAGTGCGATCAAGACAACAATACACGCGAAACACATACGCCGGCAGCGGCAGTCCGACTGTGACTGAGGTGGGTGGACCTAATTGGACTCAATTTGAGCGTCCCACTTTCGAGAAGCCAGTGTCATATTATCTCCCTAATTTTACTCACATGCTTTAGTATTTCATACAGGTATAACCCGTGCAAAGTCGCGCGCAAAAGCTACTTTCAAGAAATAAACAAAGAACAATTTTGTAGATATTTCTCTCTTAATTAAATTACAAACGAATCTGATCAGATGCGAATAATAGGAGTTTACAAACTTTCCATCGGAAACCGTAAATTGCCAATTACTTTGATAACGAATCAAAGAAGAACCATTAATCACTGACCGCACCGTAGGAGCTCGCTCTTGTCTTCAAACAAGCGTCATTATCGGCGGGTATCGGTTCTTGATAACTAACTTTTCTTCGAAGTTGTAAGCAAGGAAAAAGTTTTTAATAAGAATAAATAGAATGATTTGTGCAAATACGTCTATTTATTTCTTTTTTTTTAGCATCTATTCGAAAAGAGGCGAAGGGTTCCTTGATCCGATAAAAATTGGTCATTCCTGCGCATATAATAACATTAATGAATTGACTTTTGAATTTGGAACACTACTTAAAAAAATTAACGCAATTCGCTTCAATAAAGTCCTGGCCGGTAATAAATAAAAAAACGCCGCTGCCGACGCGGCATTGGGTAACCGGATTAAAAAAAGAAATACGCGGGAACTTCTTATTGGTTCATTTATTACTTTTTATTAGAATACTAGTTGACCCGCCACGATTTCACTCGCGTTGAATTTAGTAGTAGGTAGTACTAATGTACATTCGAGTAATATAACCCGAGTACCACGTGTTTGAAGCCGCAGATAGAAGTTTAGGAAGGAACATAATATAACCCAAGACTGACATTTCTAAAAACTGTTCTTAGTAGGTGTTTATGTCCTATACTAAATTTTCATGCAAAATTTCAGCCTCGTAGCGTTTCTAGATAAGCCTTTTCTAGATTTTCTTGATATGTCAGTGAGTGGCCTAACTTTGACTCCACACCATTAACCATTAGGGTGCGAATTTCAAAAAAACCCTGAAATACGTGTCTATTTATAGTCATCTTCCTACACTACAAATTTTGACCGGCTAAAAGTTACGGTTCTGAACTTATTATAAAAAAACAATAGTTTAAAAAAAAAAGCGTGGGGTGCTTTTTAAAATATTATCGAAATGATATAATCACTCTACTCATATCTGTCAATAAAATATTTATAACTATTGACACCATGCACCTCACGCTTTTTTTAAAATAAAATATTTTTTTTTTATTCACACTATTATTAACTTATATTCATTGAAATTTTTAACACTATTTTCTTAATTTAAATTCATTAAAATTTATTTTCTATTTTTTAGTTCGGTTTTCTATAAAAAGCGTGTTTTTTAGTTTTTTTTAACTATTATTTATTTTCTACTTTTTAGTTTGGATTATTTATAATAGCTTGTTTTTTTGAATAATTTTATTAAATTAGTGTATTGTCATCGGTCCTCAATAAATCTACAAAGTTTGAACGAAATCTGGCCGTTTAAAGTGGGTCAAAATCGCGCCCAAAGAAGTCGGTTACAAACAAACATACAAACATACAGGTGAAGCTAATAAAAAGCGAATAATGACCTTTGACCACCTTAAAATACGAATTTCCAAAAATCCATTTTTAACGGCTGCCTCGTCTTGATAGAAACCTCCATGCAAAATTTCAGCTTCGTAGCTCTTCTAGTTTTTCTAGTTCCTGAGATTTTGTGATATGTCAGTGGGTCGCCTAATTTTGACTCCACACCATTGACCTTTAGTGTGAATTTCAAAAAACCCTGAAACAGGTGTCTATTTATTTTAAGTCATCTTCCTACGCTACAAATTTTGAAGGGCCAACAGTTACGGTTCTGAAGTTATTATAAAAATGACATTTAACCCCCTTAGAATACGAATTTCCAAAAATCCGTTCTTAGCGGGTGCCTACGTCTTGGAAGGAAACTCCATGCAAAATTTCAGCTTCATAGCTCTTGTAGTTTCAGAGATCTCTTGATGAGTCAGTTTTCTCTTCTCTTTTATATACATACATAAATTACAGACAATTTTAATTTGATTCACACAAACTGAATAAAAGACGAGTTCTTACAGTGAAATAGTAGCACCAGAATATAGGTAAATATTCGTCACTACTAAAAGCACGTATTTATTTTTCTCATAGAGGGCGATGAAAAATGAAAAGCCACACGGTACCACAATCGATGTAATCGAAACCTTAATTCTAACTTTTCTTTTTTAGCAATTCTTTGCTGCATTATTCTTATTCCCCCGTGGAAAAGCGTAATAAGAAAATACTTTATTTTTCGCTGTATTTATGAAGTGATTACAAAAACCTTAATATAAAGATCAGAAAGAAATAATTTATAATACCAAAGACAAAGCCTAAGGACTTTCACGAAATGCGGGGGTTTTCGATTATCCTTTCCTTAAAATACGAAAAAGGTCAAGCATACGGCGACCGGCTCCTAGGGGTTCCGTGGTGATTTAAAATGACGTAGGAAAGAAGTGGTTTCCTAAACTAAATCGAGAGGTTGTCTATTTTTTTAATCATTAAAATTGAGCACAACAAAGCCTAGCTTGTGCGCGCGTCTATGCGGGTACTTTGATAAAATGTAGCTTAAAGCACTCACGTATCATACATTTTTAAAAGCTATGTCGCGATTATCTTTCGTTTTTTCTTACAACTATCTACGCTGCTGACGTCATAAGTCCAGGTCTAAAGTATACGAAAAACAAAAGCGGATCGCGCAAGCAATAATTAAGATTTTTTTTAAAAACAAATATTAACTTATGTACGTTACATTTTACGGTATTATTTTTAAGGGAAGCTATCTTAGTGGATATTGATTGTTATATCGGACCAGAAGTTCTTTAAGAATTATCCGTCCTCTCGATTCATTTCTAGCCATAGACAAATATTTACCACCTACGTCAAAAACGTCTTAAATTCTACTTAGCTATATTATTTGCGGAACCCTAAAAGAAAAGCCGAGATGTCACCACGCGCCCGCCGTATCTTCCACTTATGTTTATTTACATGCCAATCTGGGCTTAGGGATGACGGTGCCGCTAAAATACGGCCGTTGCAATCAGCTATTTGTAAGCAAAATGCAAGAGGGTTATTTAAGGAAGTGTAGCTTAGTCTGTGTTGTATTGAGGAAATCAAGTATTTTGGTTTTAGGTTGATTTCGAATAAAGTTATTCGACAATCTTGATGCGGGCTGCAGAACTTGCAGACCGAAAATTAAGCTAACGAAGTTTTGGCTTAGCTTACATAGCTGATGCAGTTTTTCATACATGTGTGCAAACTAGTAGTACCTAGTAGTAAATAAAAACTATATGCTAGAATTGTAACTAATCAAAAAAACATTTTCTTTTTAATTCGTTTATTGGACAGTTAGATTAACAGAATTGTATTGCTTCTATTTTCAATGTCATGTTTCGCCTTTTTCCATAGCATGATATGTGTACAACTTTCAAACACTGTTGTATATTGTTATTCAATAAATGATTATGATTATGAACTGCAAACTAGGCAAACTAAGTTATGTGGTATGAAAAACTAAGTCAGCTATGTGAGCGATGCTAACCTAAGTTAGCTTAGCTTACGGTCAGCAACCCGAATGATTAATATAATTTGTTTCAATTACCTTCCTTCTTATGGATGTAAGTAATGTATTCCACGCTAAGGTACCAATTGAAAAAGCTCAAAAAGCTTCACTTACCTGTAACAAAACAAAATTATAATTAATTTCAAGTTCACACTTACAAAGTTATGAAAATCGGTTCATCCGTTTGGGAGCTTCGAGTTGTGTGTCCTACACAGACACTCATACAAAACGTGACAGGTTGAACATAATAAATAGGAAACCCCTCTCGCGTCGAGATTACAAAATAATAAATAAAGTTTATTTTAAATCGATTTCAAAATTTCAAACAAAAAATGCTTTATTTTTCCTTTAGACCCTACTTACTCTTGAATACTTCACATAATTCAAATTACATAACTAGTTTTACTAGGAAATCAAGATTAGAGTGAATCAAAAAATTAAAGTGAGCAACTTTGAATTTTTGGTTCATAATTATTTTGTATTTATTCAAAACATTACATCTATCATTACAGGTTAAACCTAATACAACAGAGTAGTCATTATATCACAGATAATTACTTTAGTAATCGATAGAAATACAAATGTCATAGAGCAACAAATTAAATCACACTAATATTATAAATGGGAAAGTTTGGATGGATAGATGGATGGATGTTTGTTACCTCTTCACGCCAAAACTACTGAACGGAACTGAAATTTTGCATAAAGGTAATTCTAATTCCGGAATCAAACATAGGCTACTTTTTATCCCATAAGTCAGTTCCCATGGGATAGAAATCACCTTTAAACGTTTCCGTAGAAACAACGCGTGCGAAGCCGCGGGCATAAACTAGTAACTAATAAGTCTAATAAGGTAAAGAAATAATTTATTTCTGTACATTGCATCCACTCGCAAAATGCCCCTTGTTCGACCACGGAACTACTGCAAGCGAGTACCAAAATGTGCAAGTACCATCGGAAGACCAGTATAAATGTGCAAGTACCATCGGAAGACCAGTATAAATTACCGTTCCGTGTCAGACTGCTGTCCGTCCGCAGAAGACGGGCGGACGTATAAATTAGCCACGTTTGCGCGCACGGTACGGTTAACGGGTACCGGTATACTTTAGATAGATACAGGTAGCCTAGATGTTGCGGCTATATCAAATAGAATGACATGGAACAGTTCAACTTTGCATTTTTGGGTTAAGTGGTTTGTTGTAAGTGGTTAAGTTAATGTATTTAACATTGTTTGGGTTAAGTTCGTTGTAAGAGTCAGAAGTATTGGGCAAACCACTTTTACGCAATGAAACGGGTTGGTAATTTGTTTTTTCCGGGTTCAGTGTTAGAAGATTCTGGCAGAGGAAGGTAGATACGCTGTAGTCTCAGTAGTCCGGTTTCAAAGTGGACCGGACTTCCGAGTCGCTAGACCACTCAGTAGTTCGTTTGCCTAATTGAAACGGACTTTTGAGACTTTTTTGCAACTGTAATGTCCGTGTTGATGATGCATTGCCGGCTTATTGTCCTTATCGAAATATTTTCTTTTGGTCAAACGACGGCAGATTTTCGAAATAAGAGAAAATTCACGACTCTTGAAACGCCTATCGCAGACACACACTCACACACACACAAACCCTGTTAGAACTATGTTCGGAAAACTTAAAAAATAAAAATACTAAGTTATGTATTTATATATAAGGGTATGTAGATCTTAACAACCCTTTGCACAAAGACTGATATAGGTACTTGGAGTGTCAATTTGCATTTGAACTGGATTTATCTAGTTGCGAAACTATAACATTAACGAAACCTTTAAATCCATCATGGTTAATAATTATAAAACATAAGCCATTAACAACGGGAAATTTACCATGATTTGAGTTTTGAGCTTGCCAATTCTCTGAGACAGTTTCATGCGCCGTGATCACGGAATAACTGAAGGCACTGCGAGTGAATTTTAATTGGCAGATATATCGATCTACCCTCATTTTTTATCTTTTGCTACGAACGTTACCACCACCGATATTCCGTGATCATGGCGCATGAAACTGTGCCGAAATATTGGAAAGCTCAAAACTCAAACCATGGTAAATAATAATAATAATAACTTTATTTTTTAGCAAAAAACAAGCGTGATCACAATATAGATAGATTCATAAATTACAATTAGAGACAGCTTGGTACTTGAGATTAGTTCTGTAGTATCTACACTAAGTCAGAGACTTGTGCTGTAGATACCACGTCCCTTCCAGGTAAGTTTCAGAACAATATTTCAGCCGTCACTATAAGTAAAGTAGACAGGCAAATTATGCTATATTATTGATATAGGTAATTGTTTACATTAAATTTAAATTATTATGCTAAAATTTTCTCAAATTACATTGGATAAGCTGATTTTGATATTAATTACATTAATGCTAACTTTATCACCATTTATATTTAAATATCCCGTCGTAAATGACTGTAGCATAATCATAACCTACAGATAGGTGAAGGTCCATTAGATCACTGATACCACAAAACACCTTTGTACTTACGTATACATCCATGAACATCCGACCAGTGCATTGATCATGAGCGTATCCGTAACACATACCACTAACTGCCTAAGGCGTGTTTACACCAAAACCGGTATATTCTGTTAAATGATATTGAAAACCATTACATTTATACCATAGCTACCTATAGATAACTACGATATAAATTACTGACTATTACTACTTTAACTATGGTATTTGTAAAAATAATATTAGCACACCAACCGCCTGTAAAAACATGTGTTATATTTTGGTCGGCAGGTAAAAAATGCCTCGGCATTAAGCCCACCTTTTGTATCTTAGTGCAATAAAGTTTTAAATCAACAAAAAAAATTTTTTTGGCATTTAAATAGGAATCACTCTCCGTCTGTTTTTTCTTCGCTTTTCTTCTGCGTACAATCTCTTATGGGGTTTCCTTCCCTTCTTGTGTGTTTTAAAAATAGTCATCATTGAATATTATGTTTAATTACGCAATAGTACTTAAATTAGATTTCAAGGACATCAAGTAAATATAAATATCTACCTACGCTACGGAGGAATAAATGAAATGGGCCATAGACTCGACTTGTAGTAGGTCGTGCACTTGTGTCTTCTGTATCTACGTCTATGATGTTGAGACGTTTATACCTCTTCACGCCAAAACTCCTGAACGAATTGGGCTAATTTTTTTGCATACATGTTGATCTAGACCTAGATTTACATAGAACCTACTTTTTATCCCGTAAATAAGCGGGAAAAATCTATTTCATACGAATATGTACTTTTATTTTCCAGTACAACAACAACCTGGAGGCAAGTGCTTTCTAGACACTCGCAACCCAAATTCGGGCAATTCGTCACGAAAACCGTAAGAATTTATCGATCTTGGTTTTGCGAATTTCGCTTTGATGATTTGGCAAGTTCTTCACTACAACGTTCAACGAATCAGGTAATTCCTTTTTTACGATTTAATCAGGAAACAATTTGGCTTCTATTTTCGGGTTTCCGAGAGCTGTAGCATTTCTATCTTTTATTTGTTTGTATTCGTGCAGTACAACTTGCAAGATGGCGCGTTTTTTCTCTTTCGAACGAGTTAGCCATTATCTTGAACCTATCAAAGATCATTATGTTTTACACTGACAACAACCCTTTTTCTTGCGCAGTCGGGTAAAAGGTGTTTCAAAAGGTTTTTAAATGTTTTTTTCGTGTTAAGCCTATGTTTCTAAATTCGGCATTTGGTTCGGAAAAGGACCGATTTTTAAAACGTATTTGATATCAGTTATCACGTATCCAGGGTGCATGTGGTTTCTTTTTATATTGTTATGTTGTTCTTTTTCTCGCATTGTATATTATTTGTTATTTTTCCAGGGTTAAGGGAGCTTGATCTGCTTCTCATTATGCTTGATCTGCATCTCTTTCATTATGTCGAATGCATTGGCCCTCTGTATTTTTCCTGCATGTATATTTACCTTTTTTTGCTGCCAAGCGGCAAACAAACTAATATTCTTAATTTTGTAAATAGTATGTAATTATGTAATGTTTGTAAATAGAATAAAGGCTTATATCAGTATTATATCAGTATTATTCTATATCATGTATTCATCACACTTCACACTATCACACTAATATTATAAATGCGAAAGTTTGGATGGATGGATGTTTGTTACGTCTTCACGCCAAAACTACTGAACAGATTAGGCTGAAATTTCACATCGGTGTAGCTCTAAGCCTGGAATCAAACACAGGCTACTTTTTATCCCATAAATCAGTTCCCATGGGATAGAAATTACCCTTGAACGTTTCCATAGAGACAACGCGTGCCAAGCCGCGGGCAGAAGCTAGTCCATAATAATATTATAAATTCGAAAGTAACTCTGTCTGTCTGTTACCTTTTCACGCCTAAGCTACTGAACGGATCATACTGAAAATTGTCAGGGAGGTAACTGGTATCCCGGGGACAAACATAGGCTACTAGAAAAGCGCATGCGAAGCCGCGGGCAGTCGCTAGCAACCTATAAAACGGGTTTATAAAATACCGGTACAGGTTACCGGCATTATCCAGCGTGACATAACCCTAATCAGCTTCCGCTCACCGCTGTCTAACTGGGGCTAAGATTTATGGACCGGGGAATGTGCAGCTCCATTATGTACAATTGTGTGACGTAATCAAAGCGGTGTTGGGGTGCGTTTAGGGTGGACAGCGGGAGCGAGAGCGGAAGATGATTTTAGACATTTGCCTTTGCAGGACCCATTTTACTCCTACCATTGCCTTTCGAATTCGTAACGAATACATCCGACAGAGAACCAAAGTTATCGACATAGCTCAAAGAATTAGCAAGCTGAAGTGGCAGTGGGCCGGCCATATCTCGCGAAGAACCGACAACCGCTGGGGTAAACGTGTTCTTGAGTGGAGACCGCGACTCGGCAAACATAGTGTAGGGTGCCCTCCGGCCAGGTGGGATGACGGTCCACGGAATACTGCAGGCAGATGCTGTATGCGGCAAGCTGAAGACAGGGCGCTCATTAGGGGAGGGCTATGTCCAGCAGTGGACTAATATAGGCTGATGATGATGATGATGATTGCCTTTGCCAGTTTAGATTTAAATACCTACCAATTATTAGTAAGTAGGTAAGTGCTATTACAATATTTATGACTTTTTAGTTGCCTGATTTAATTTTAAGAACAATTTACGTAACACTAACTAATATAATTTTAAATATATATTTAAAACATTTAATATCTACAACTGTACCCTACATTATGTTGAAGCAAATAAATTAATCTTTATTTTTATCTTTAAAGCGCTACTCCGACCCAAATTAGCGCCACCATCTTTATCTTATCATTACATATGTAAAACGACGGAATTTTCAAAAATCGATTGTCCAGTTTGTGAAACCTATCATAAGCTTTTTTTTAAAGCCTCTATAAATGTTTTAGTTTTTATTATACACTTGCGAGCTTTAAAATAGAATCGCTTCATCTCGAGTTGATCAAAACAATTTTTTTTACAATTTATGTACAATGAACTATAGATTGTGGTATATTATTTGAAAGGTAATTTTGTTACCTTTCAAGTGATATCAAGAAGATTTAAAATTAATTAAATTGGCTACCTAAATTTTGGGAATTATTGCAATAGGTCGAAGTTGCATCTATCGGCTTCTATCGGCGCCGGAGCTGATTTCTCCGGATTTCTCCCTCGTATCCGCTGTTTTAGCTCGTCCCACATATGCCAGATTGGGTTCAAGTCAGGAATAAGGGCTGGCCAGTCTGGTGTGGGAATGCCGACATGGAAGACGTCTGTCGGTACTGTCTAGTCACTGCTGCGGTGTGGCAGCGGACATTATCGTGCATTAACCCATTAATGGTCGCCGTACCAATTCGGGAACACCTAAATAATGTGGGTAGAAAAAAAAAGTGTTGACACCAGTTGAAATGTTATTGCAGTTTTGAGTACTTGGAAGTGCAAGGATTCAATAAACATTTAAACGATTTAGCTGTAATTAGTGGTTTTTTTATAATTTCTTGCTGAATTTTTATATCAAGAGACGTGTGGACGTATGTATCGGTTTCTAAATATTATAATAAGTAGGTAATTATAATCACCCTGATCACTTATGATATGTAAAATACAATAAATAATTGATGATTTGTGGCATATTTCAGTAACGTGCTATGATAAATTATGTTTCTGTGATGTATAAAACATTACTGTGCCAATTCGGGTACAGTGGCCACAAGTGTACTAAGTTTATCCGTTATTTTTTTCGAGTTTGAAAATGATTCATAGGCGTAGATTTAACGTTAGTAACAACTTTCAAGGCTTAGAAGAGGCTATAAATTCCATAGAAGAAGACAGTGGCGGTTGGGAGTACGACTTGGCCAAAATTCCTTCAGATTTCAGTGTTGTTACTGATGAAGAAGAAGGTTTCGAAGACAACGTTGCTCTATCTAACTTGCCAAATGATGTTCCCGGAAATATCGAGGTATTTGTCCGTGATGTTGGTTGTTTCTCGGAATCAGAAAAAAGCAGTGATGATGAGTCTCGAGCTGCCAAGAGAGTCTGAATCAGAACCAATGTACCTCAAACAGATGACGATCCGACTAGACCAAGTCCTTCTACATGAAATGCTCCAGTTTGGCGGAAGTACACCCAAAAATAACATGATTATGGCCATATCAAATGCTTGGCGATTGCACGTACAATCTAGAGAAGAAGCCATGGACCAACCGCTATTTCGACGAATCATAGCCAGACTAAATCTGAAGTCGCCCCAAATACACTTTGCTCGTCCTTCAACATCAAATATCGAGGGTTTGCAACTCGACGGCGCCCACCACGTACCTGAAAAGCTCCCGAAACGAATACGCTGTGGTATTTGCCGCCGCTGAATTTGCAAAATATGCAAGAAATCACTCTGCATAGAAAAGCCTTGTTTCGAAAATTATCACTCATAAGTGGCCACTGTGCCAATTTGGGCACACCCCTTCAAAATACTGAAAAACAAAAAAAACTGACTTTTTTCCTTTTCACACACTTTTTTGTAACCTGTATAATAAATAAATAAAAAAAGATTCTAATAAATTAATGTACTTTTCGTTTGACCATTAATGGGTTAAATCAAAATTTATCGTCGCCAATAAATCCTGCGTAAGGGAAAACTTAACTTAACTCATAGTTCACTGCAAAGAAATTGTAAAAATTAGTCTTGAACAACCCTTGAAGCGATTCCAGTTTAAAGCTCGCAAGTGTATATTCGATTCGTTTCCGAATCGAATCCGACGAATTCGAATTCGATTCCGACGGATCTATAAAACGGTATTTTTATTTCGCCTCGATGATGATCGAAAATCCGTGAATCTGTTGGCCATGTCAATGAGGAGGAGCTCCTTATTTCGATCATCAACCCGAGGCGAAATCAAAATACCGTTTTATAGATCCGTCGGAATCGAATTCGAATCCGTCGGATTCGATTCGGAAACTAATCGAATGAATTAAAAAATACCCCTGCTGTTCTTTAGATCTAATCGGAATCCGTGAAGTAGGTTGTTATTTATTTATTTATATTTTGTATCGTTTTAATTTTGTCCCTTATATACATTTTTAGTAATATTCAAGCGTTTCAAATCCTCAACAAAGTGCTTAAAGGTGATGGACAAATAATCTTAAGAGCCGAGATAAAAACGGACAGGCGACGATAAAAGTGTACCAACAAGATCCTCAAACACTTGTGTACGCGGCTGTCCTGTCACTGAAGAGGCTTTCAGCATTTTTGTGTTTAGTACAAAAATGGTACTTAGGTGTGTTTTAAGCCTGTGGTACAGATTCGCGAATTTAAACTTTACGACATTTACGACGAATTTAAACAAGACATAGTTAAAAATTTTAAAAACCCGCCGACGACGTTTATTGACTTAACAGATTTTCATGAAATATGGCTAAGAACACTCGGGATAACATTATCTATGATACAAAAAAAAACTGAATGAAAATCGGTTCATCCGTTT
Organism: Eupithecia subfuscata; assembly: GCA_963564075.1. NCBI lineage: Eukaryota > Metazoa > Arthropoda > Insecta > Lepidoptera > Geometridae > Eupithecia > Eupithecia subfuscata. Next base: position 1,622,442 of record OY751123.1, read on the forward strand.
GAGAGCTACGATACCACAGACAGATACACAGACAGACACGTTAAACTTATGACACCCCCCTCTCTTTTTGCGTCGGGGGTTACAAATAGACCAACAAGGTTCATATTGCATTCAAAATACAGATAACATGCTGATTAAAGGTTGTCACAGATCTGGACTGCACACCATAGTCGCACAGCACAAAAATGTGCATTAAAATGTGGGCTCTAACTTGTAACATTTAGATACATTTTTTATTGACGGGATCAGATAACAGACAGCTGGCGAACCGCTTGAAGCTTGCGGTAAGCCATTTTGTCACCGTAAAAGCTATTATAATTTTTTTATTTTATTGATAAAACAAAATCAACAGACAGCCCTTATGTCTGAACAGTTCTAACCTTAAGGCGGTACCCTACCTCGTTATTGTGTGAAGAGGATAGGCATAGGATTTCGCGTTCACAGGAGCGGGACAGAGCAAGGCGGCGCAAGCCCAAAAATCAAGTTTTTAGTAGTTATTTGCTCCCCACAAACATTAGAATAGTTAATTGAAAAAAAGGCAACATATAAAATGTTCTTTATACTTAGCTCAATTACTATGCTTAATCTCAAGATCGTATCATCTGTATTTATTGACTTTGCGATTTTTTTCTATCGAGAAAATTTTATGGAATCGTGTTTTCGAAACATATGATCGATAGAATAAGTCCTGAACTTTACCATATATAAATTTCAAAGTTAAATATTCAGTAGTTTGGAAGATATGGAGGTCCGACGGAGTTGAAAATAAGCAATTTGAGGGTAGGTACCCCCTTAATAATCTAACTTACGGCCAATAAGAGATTTACATTTTATACAAGAAACTTACAAAATGTCTAACAAACAAAAGCAAACAAACAAAATATTTAGAAATTATAAGAAAGGTACCTACAGTTTATTGGAAAAATGAGATAAAATTAAAATTAAATCTAAAGTTGACGAGTTAATTAGGTTAATATGGGTTATAGTTGATTTGCAGCCAGCGTCTTGGGGACGCTTCCGACTGGTGTTGATATGGATCAGTCGAGCTATCTGTAGACTGTTTGCAACAGTCAGCAATTAGCTCAATTGTTTCAATTGTAGATACTAGTATAATTTTCTTTGTGAATAAAGTTACTTTATGTTATATTTGAATTTGACATATCGAAGCGACAGAAATCAAAAATATCACTTTATTTCCGCGCCAATGTTTAGTTTTATAATTTGACCTTTTCGAAGTGTACATTTATTGTATTTATGGAAATAAAGAGTTTTTTATTTTGATTGACTATTAAAACTATTATAGTTTGACGAATTTGCGTTTACTACGAACCTTATTTGTGTTGGAAGAACACCAACGCGGTACGCGCGCGGTTCAAACCGCACTCACCCTGAAGAAGTCCCTCGTAAAGAGATGAAACGTTAGTGTTCTTCCAACACAAATAAGGTTCGTAGTTAACCCGCTTACATCCGTAAAGAATTCATTTTTGAATGTTTATTTTTATGTGTTGCGGTCCGGTGTTGGATATATGTCATCATCATCATTATCATCATTAACCTATATTAGTCCACTGCTGGACATAAGTCTCCCCTAATGAGCGCCATAGCGCCCTGTCTCCAGCTTGCCGCATCCAGCATCTGCCTATACTCCTACCTGTACTATGTCCTGCCTGTACTATATGCCTAGGATATATGTGCTATGTTACTAAACCATGCATGTAAGTTTATGTCATACAGTGAGTGAATACAATACAATTTTATAATCCGTCAAAACGAATCTAACTACCGAGACAAACCTCATAAGTATTATTTATCGGGTGTTTATCGCGTTTATTTACCTACTAGTTTATGTCCTCAGCTTCGTGTTATTTCTATAAACGTTTAAAGGCGATTTCTACCCCATCGGAACTGATTTATGGGATAAAAAGTAGCCATTGTTTGATTCCAGGATTAGAATTACCTGTATGTAAAATTTCAGCCCGATCCGTTCCGTAGTTTTGGCGTGAAGGGGTAACAAACATCCATCTATACATCCATCCAAACTTTCGCATTTATATATTAGTGTGATTTTTCCCGACGTTTCAACAGATTTACACAATGTCGTGGTCATGGGATGACTGGAGTACTGAAGCTACCTTCTCTGCGATGGGTGTCTGTTACCTCGTCACGCCAAAAAACGACAGAATTTTGTATATAGGTAGTTCTAGAAATCGAATAAACATGTAGGCTACATTTATCCCGCAAATCAGTTTCCATGGGATATAAAACAACCTTTCTACCTTCCTTGTGTCTATGGAAAAGTTAAGTTTCCATAAAAATAACGCGTGCGAAGTCACGGGCATAAACTAGTGTTAATATAGAAAAATCTAGGTCTGCTACGTAACTCGTTAGCTAAGTCTGGTTCCACAATTTATAGTTAGCAATAAAACTCAAGGCGGTTCATAAATCAAACTGGAAGCGTCACCAAAAATAGGCCAGCAATTATTTGCATTACAAAGAGCCATCCACCCCAATATTTGGTACAGTGGATTGTGGGGTATAGAAGCGAAACTCACAACTGAGAGCTATGTCGGTTACTTTGGTTCTTCTACGGATTTCCGTATTCCGGATTCTATCACGTATAGAAAGTCTGAGCATAGCTATTTGAGCTTAATATCTCGCTTTCAGTATTTTTTTATTGATTGAGTGAGCGAAACGTCTCTGCTTCAAGTCTGGCAAAATTTGCTTTCTTCTGTCACTTGAGTTGTTTCTTCTGTTCACAACGTTGTATGTAAAATGTAAATTGACGTAACCCAGTGCGCCATCAGCTCCAACATAGCCGTTGGAGCTGAAGGCATCAGCCGTCCATTGCTGGACTGTTATGGGCTGATGATGACATCAGCGGGATTTTTCATTCTCTCTTGTCCGTTATTATTTTGGTCAAGGTATTTCCAGCTGTTTCTCTCATGTCAGTGCTATTTTAATTGCTATACAGCAATGGTAAATAAACTTCATAATCAATTTGCAACCAGTATCGTCGTAAAATCGATTACTTTTTTACGATTACCTACTATAAAACTACCATGAAATTTATTCTTAGAAAGCGGTGGGTATAACAAACAATGATAAAGATTTAAAATATTATTTTTCCAGTAAAAAAATTCGTAGTTTTACGAATTCATTATGAATGTAAGCGGGTTAACTACGAACCTAGTTTGTGTTGGAAGAACACCAACGTTTCATCCCTTAACGAGGAACTTCATCAGAGTGAGTGCGGTTTGTGTGGCGCTCGTTCTACGTCCTTGCGCACACTGCAGTAACAATAACAACCAACTTCCAATACAAACTTGGTTCGTAGTTAACCAGCTTATATTTATAAATATATATGTAATTGTGGAAGAGAAGAAAGGACAATGGGCATTGCGGCCCATGAGCGGCCATCAATGAAACTAGTGTCATTTGAAAGGGGAGATCTTTGACAACAAATATTGTTCAAGGAGTACTATGAAATATCGTTTGGGAAAAAAAATATAGTTAAAATACTATTTTTTTTTTCATTATTATTTATGTATCCTAATATTCAATACTTTTTCTATTAGAGGTCTAAGAACCTTTGTTAAAATCGGTCTCGCCATGTTTCATGCGTCAACCAATCAGCGACGAGCGCCGCTCGCACTCGGCGACTCGGCGATTACCGTTATGCTCGAGCGCACAGCGCAGTCCATCGTTGACATTTGTTTCGTTGAGTACTGTGCGATTATTATTGTTTGACAATTTCTTTTGACTCTAGCTTGCATATCGGACTTGTTAATATCTATCTTGGTGACTTGTGCTCGTTTTTTTGGACTTTTTTTAAGCAGATTCCTATAACAATGGCAGATAATCGCCAAGTGTGTATTTTATGTAATCGATCCGTGATAAACAGAAGAAGATACGAAATAACCCGTGCTCGGTTTGAAGAACATCCCGCTGTAGGCCAATATAAGATATATTAGCTGAAGCTCTTACCTCTGAACATCAGGTAAGTACATCAACCACGGGGCGAGAACGGGATAGAAGTATCGGTATTTACGTATGAGTAAGCGAGATAATTAATACTGCTTAGGCAATCGAGTAAAATATTTTTCTTTATATTTCGCTTTGTTTGAACAGCGTTCAATGAAAATAACTAAGCGTTATAACTAATTGTAATACTCTCATTTTCAGATACAATACAATGGTCAGGAGTACATTTGTCGACCATGCTGGCAACGGGCAGAAAGAGCTGCGCAGCCAAGAGAAGACCGTCCACACGAATGTGTATTACATATTGAAGAATATTCAAGACTCCCTAATACAGCAACGCGTTGTATGTATGAAAACTGCAGACGAACGGATCTCCGAAGGATTCCGGATAACATTAAAGTGACATTCTTGATTCATTTTAATTTTTATATTCCAAATAGTGCAAGAGTTTGCGATCATCATTTGGTATCCAATGATTGGGATCAAATAATTGACAGCCCTAACTTGCTCCACGACTTCAATGCCACACATTTTGTGCATATCATGAGCCTCATGAAAATCGCGGTGCTTCGAGGATCTATACTAGATTTTGATAATATAGATGACATGGACCCAAATGAAGTATACATCCGATTAGGCGTTAGTCGAGACCAATTTATGAATATTTTGGAACAAACTCCTTCATTGTCGAACGTATCAACACGCCCGAAAACATCTTTGGCATGCTACTTAATGAAACTGCGAAGCGGTGAAGCAAATTAAAGGCTGGCGACGCTTTTTAATATGAGCCGTAGAACCCTAGAACGACATTTAACGTTCGCCAGAGACTCTCTTTTACTGGACTTCGTTCCCCGGCATCTTGGTTATGATCATCTCAATAGAATTGATGTAGCTAACCGAAACCTACAAGTTCCAAATGCAATTTTTGGAAATGCAAATGCCTTAAACAGAAAGGCAATTGTGATAGCAGACGCCACTTATATATATATACAAAAGTCCGCAAACTATTTATTCCAAAAGCGATCATATAGTCTACACAAATACACGAATTTGTTGAAACCGTTTTTAATAGTGTGCTGCGATGGCCACGTTTTAGATGCCTTTGGGCCATATTCAGCCATAGAATCAGATGCACAAATAATGAAAAATATGATTGACGACGAAGGAAATCCTTTCCATTGGTTTTTTGAACATGGAGATGAGTTCATCTTAGACCGTGGGTTTCGCGACGTAATCGACGACTTACATGCCTATGGTTATGAAGCTCACTTACCGAAAACAAAAAATCGAGACGAAGATCAATTGACGACAGAACAAGCGAATAAGTCTAGGTTGGTTACTATGTGCCGCTGGGTTGTTGAAGTTATAAATGGTTGGTTCAAACGCGATTTTAAACTATTCCGACAAGACTTTTTCAATCGTGCTTTGCGTCATATGATGACAGATTTTAGAATAGGTGCTGCATTATTGAATGCTTGCAGAGAACCATTGTCAGATAACGTTCACGCTGAAACATTTATAGAAGTTATAAACCAAAGAGTGAACCAACCAAATAACCTAGCAGAGTATGTCCTAGCCAACAACCTTAATCGTAGACGGGCTAGTTTCGATAGCATTACAGGAAACCAACCTAACATAAGTGATTTCCCTTTGCTGACTGAGGACGATTTAATCATTTTTGCACTTGGTACATACCAAGTGAAGCTAGCCCGCAGCTATTATGCGGAGCATGTGCGACAAGGTCTCTATAATATAGAAACGTATAGGGACCCCGATGTTACAGGCCTAGGCAGGTGCGGCATCACAGCAACAAATGTTTGGCTGCTAAGATGTCGAATACAATCTAGACATACTAGGTCAAAAATATATTATTCGTACATTATAGTAGACAGAGAGAAAAGCGGCAGAGAAGCCATAGAAAACTACTATTGCAGTTGTCTAAGCGGTAAGCGCACTCTTGGTTGCTGTGCCCACATTATGTGTGTAGTGTGGTATTTAGGGTGGGCGAGAAACCAAGAGGAAGATATCCGTTTACCAGCTCATTTTTTAAACGATATTATTGTAGACGACAATTGAATCCCATCATTTTCTTTTTTTAAAGGAATACTAGGATTATATACGAGCATTGTATATGTGTCTGTCAATAAATCGATGTATTTAATAACCAATTAACCTTTAGTTTTATTTAATCCATCATTATCTTATACTTAGACATGCATTACGTTTTATCATTTACGTACTTTCGGTTTAATTAATTCGATTTTTTTATATGATCAACGCTTTATAAATTTTTATCTAAACAAGTTGCCGAAATAATTTTTTGCAGTCTTAATATATACATAATTGTCGACTAAAAAATATATAGGACAGATGTGGCCGCCGATGGGACAAGCGCCATACATTTTTGCCCAATCTTATCGAAAAAAAAATGTGTACCTTTTATAGTCACACATTTATTTTGCTGGCTTGACATTTTAAATACGTCTATATTTTTGTCGGAAGAGTATACATTTATTCACAAAGAAAATTATACTAGTAATTACAATTGAAACAATTGAGCTAACTGCCGACTGTTGCAAACAGTCTACAGAGAGCTCAACTGATCCATATCAACACCAGTCGGAAGCGTCCCCAAGACGCTGGCTGCATTGCCACGCTTTTTGTCGGATAAAATAATATTAATTTAGAAAATTTAGGCTCCCGTCCCACAAAGGTAAAATTAACTCTTTTAGGATCACTTTCTTGTGCGTCTGTCTGTCAACCCCCTTTTCTCATCGTTGGGTGGAGGTATCTAGTTGTAATTAACATCAAATACTCAAATCCTTAACTTCTTGGAGCTGTTAAAAAAAATAAACTTCTAAGTCAACGCAATCAAATGATACAGCCGGTTTTGACTGCTTGTTTAGACACTCCTAAGGAAATCACATGTACACAAAACCTATAGGGATTTCATAAGATACTTCCAGTTGACCTAGAAAAACATGAAATTACATGAATTTGAAATCAAAAAGCAAGGTCTTACAGCAAAAGTAAAGGGAAAAATCCGAAAACTGTAAATTAGTAAAAAAAACATTTTTGTTCTCGCCAGGCATCAAAACCAATAGGGTACTCCCGTAGAATTTAGACCTAGAATCATGATATTTGACTCGAAGCAAAGTCTTATAAAGTAGATTCTATAACGGAACCCTCGGTGCCCGATTCTGACTCGCACCTGACTGATTAAATTTTTGAGAATAATCTTGTGTCAATTGTAATCCAAGTTTCGTTTCTATGCCCTAATATTAACTTTTGTTTTTCTGTACGTCCGTGACAAGGACACAAAACAAAGGAGAAGTGAAATTAAATATTGTAATGATTCTGTAAAGGTATTCTGAAAGGGAACGTAGTTTAGGAGCCCGTGGTGGTTAATTTACGTCAAGCTTTGCTTAATTTAGTGCTCGAAATGATGTGTAAAACTTCTAGGGTTCTGAATTTAGCTGACCGAAGCAACGGCTTTTGTGTTACTAAAACTGTTTCTGTGTTTTGTGTTACCCAACTAACACAAAAATAATATGTTACACTTTCACCAAGGTTTTCAATCGAGTGACTCTTTTACTTTTTTCTTAACAGACCTCATACAAAAATCACCTTAATCTTAAGAGGCATATGCAACATCAAGCTTCGCTTTTATATGAAGCCACGATAGAAATGTTCGGCCATGTAATGATCAAATTGGTTGATGAAACATATAAGGCGCTTATAAGGGGGAGGCCTGCGTCCAGCAGTGGACCAATATAGGCTGTTGGGGAGAGGTGGTTGATGAAAAAAATAATAATAAGCACAGCACGGTACTTCCTCGAAGAATGGCGTACATTTTCCCTGCGACGCAGGAGGTTGCGGGTTCGATTCCCGCCTCGGGACAAATGTTTGTACGATCTGCAGATATTTGTTCAGGGTGTTCTGGATGTTTTATATGTATAATAAAAAAATATCTATCTATGTAGTGTATTGCATTAAGTATATCAGTTATCTAGTACCCATAACACAAGCTCTGCTTAGCTTGGGGCTGGATAACGCTGTGTGAATTGTCCAGCATTATTTATTTTATTTATTTATTTTTGCAGCTAGCTCCCAGACTTAAATATTTTCATTACCCATTCATAACAATAATGAAAGTCGGAAGGATTGCATAAATTTTGATTAATTTTGGACGGACATTAAGTATTCTTTTTGTAATTATAGATTTCTCTTTTCGCTTCTCCCAAACTCTGTCCGTGATCCTCGCATCCAAAAGATAACAACAAAAACCGTTACGGTGGCTACTGCTTGATTAAACGTGTTTTAGAGTGGAGACCGCGTCTCGGCAAACATAGTGTAGGACGCCCTCCGGCCAGGTGGGATGAAAACCTGCGTAGACTGTGGGCAGAAGCTGGATGCGCCTAAAGACGTATGATGGTGGTCATTAGAGGAGGCCACCCACTGTCCAGCCGTGGACTAACAGAGCCTTATGACCGTCTTCAGGCGTTAAATGACAGGGTTCAATAGAATCACGCTTAAGTTGTTTGATCCATTTTTAACCGCGCGAGTAATTCTTGGATCTTTCTTTATCCAGCGGTTGCGGGTTCGATTCCCGCCTTGGGACAAATCTTTGTACGATCTGCAAATATTTGTTCCGGGTGCTCTGGGTATTCTCTATGCATAATGTAATACATTAATAAGATATTTATATCTTTTTGTTGTTGTAATGTATTATATTATGTATATTATACATAATATAATACATTAAAAAGATATTTTCATAACTGATATTATCAGTTATCTAGTACCCATAACACAAGCTCTGCTTAGTTTGGGGCTAGATAATGCTGTGTGAATTGTCCAGCATTATTTATTTATTACTAGCTTCTGCCCGCGGCTTCGCACGCGTTGTTTCTAAAAACGTTTCATGGTAATTTTTATCCCATGGGAACTGATTTATGGGATAAAAAGTATGCTATGTTTGATTACAGGATAAGAATTACCTGTATGCAAAATTTCAGCCCGATCCGTTCAGTAGTTTTGGCGTGAAGAGGTAACAAACATCCATCCATCCATCCATCCAAACTTTCGCATTTATAATATAAGTGTGATTTGTCTCACAGAATCGAACCCACAACTTTCTGCGTCTCCTTTGCTCACTGCGCCAAAGAGGTCGTAAAATTTCACGTCGTAAATTATCACGTCGTAAATACGTTGAAGTGCCACAAATACGACGAAACCTAGACGTACGTGACGACGGCTGACGGAGGCCGCTTCATCGGGAATTCCACGAGGCTCTTCAAATTAACAAGATGTCGTCGCAACGGCATTATGGAGTTACGGATGCTGACTGGGAAATTTGAAAAATATAACGGAAGGGATAAAAACTTGTGCATGTAGCTCTGGACCTAGAATCCATACTTATATTATAAAGTTATTCTGTCTGTAACCTTTGAAGTGCATTAGGTACAGTATACGGAATAGAATAAAATAGAAAATCATTTATTGCCTTAATTCAGAAAATACACAAAATAAAACTAGACTTATACAACTTAATTAAAACAAATAAACTAAGACAAAAGGAGTAAATTCAGCATTTTGCTGTAATGCATTAATATGGAAGCAGCGCTGTTTTTTAATTTACTCCTCTCGGATAGCTGGTCACCGAAAGGTGAAAGTGATAGCGGAGTCTTACGGAAGTAAAACTCCTTCGGAGCAGGTCTAAAACCATGGGTTTTAGTATTGCTGTTATTTTTATGGGAACTCTAGTTTATGCCTGCGGCTTCGCACGCGTTGATTCTATCGAAACGTTTAAAGGTAATTTATTCCCATGGGAACTGGTTTATGGGATTAAAAGTAGCCTATATTCCAGGATTAGTATTACCTGTATGCAGAATTTCAGCCTGATCCGTAGTTTTGGCGTGAAGAGGTAACAAATATCCATCCATCCAAACTTTCGCATTTATAATATTAGTGTGATTTCATTAACAGGATTTAGAAAATGGTTAATTATATCATATTTTTTTGTGATAACCGTACCAAAAATTCCAACGCATTTACAAAACCAAGTAACTACCTAAAACGAAGTTAAATTTAGCCAAAAATCCACTAAAGCCTATTTCCTTTTGACTTTCAGCCAAACCTAACACCCCCGTGCCCAAATGAAACTATAAATTCCGCTTGTGTCAGTATTATTCACAATACCCGATACAGATTGATTTATTGTAGCCCACAAGCACAGTAGAGGTAACCTAGCAGTGTATCAATTAGGCTACGGTTTGTTGAAGTCAAGATATTAAATACGTTTCTCCATATATTACTTGAAGAAAGAAGTTCCACTTTAAGGGCAGGTATTCCTGCAGCAGTAGACGTAAGTATCAGCGCGCGTATTTAATTTAATCATACTGATTATGAAAATCATTTTATCAAGTCAAACTCTGCGAATATGTTTAGAAATATTTAGTGTCTTTAGTTAAGTGCAAAAAAAATATAGTAATTTAGTCATCATATTGAAAAAATATTACAAAAAAGGGTAACTTTGGGATTTTTTTCCATCCAGTGAAGTTCTTCATCTTGTCATCTTGTCATCAACTGAATGTGACTTTGACTAGACTAGATCCTTAAGTAATATATATCCTTTTTCAGAATTTTAAATACTATTTTCTATATCTCAGATAATTTTAAAATGACAAAAGCGCGGCCTCTGTTGGCAGGTATTGCAATAAAAAATTGCCTTCAAACACACCATGACATAACACTAAAAAAGGTCAAGATAAAATACTACCTATGAAATAAAACGATTTTATGATTGAGTGAAAATGCCTGGCTTATTCATAGCCGAGTCAGAATAATATCATTTTTATGAGGCTTGTAAGAAATAATATTGATTAAGACCAATCACTTCTGCTAACCACACAATTCTGCTAACAGCCCTTGTTTGTGTTGGAAGTTGTCCACAGTTGCGATTCTGTTAATCTCTACTATGTCTCGCTGGCCATCGACGATAAACGGTTTGAAGATGACAATGTAGATTAATAGTATTTATGAAAGGTTTATAGGTGACCGTGTATTTTTATTGAATTCTCCCGAGGGTTTGAGAATACTCGTCCTTTGTGAAAGGTTTTTGTTGATTGAACTAATATGTACTTTGAAAATAACCTCTACTTTTAAATAATGCGGAGTTTTGAATAATATTTTGATGATTTTACAAAATAAAGAGAACAGGAATTAAATTCCTGAATATTAACACTGTTTTTTGAGTTTTGTGGAACAAATAGTTATTCATGGGGAATACAAATATTTTTTTATGGGACCTGCTTGGGTTTTTTTTCTTTACCAAACCGAAAGAACCAACATTTGGAAAAGATTTCGCATATAAAACATCCATTACGACTACTACAGCCGACATACGCACGAAAGTGTGTAAATCTGTTGAAATGTCTAGAAAAATAGGCAAAAAAACGCGATAGATACTTATTAGTTATTATAACTACAGCCGAATTAAAAACCTCTTCATTTTAAGTCGGATGAAAATATTACATATTTCGCCGGTCTTATTGCTTATTTGAATTAATTTCTTCCAGCGAAGAATAAAGGATGGAGGAAATGAGAGATGTAGGAAATTAAAAATCTAAGAAATTATATGACATAATTACTTAGTCGTGTTTTAAAAAACGATAAACCGACTTCAAATTCTTCTAGTGGCGAGATCTAGTTAAAATTCGAGTCTTATATAGTTTGAAGACACATCGAGGTATAACCCTATCCAAGAAAAAAAGAATTATCAAAATCGGGCTACTCTGTAAAAAGTTATGCGTGGCCATACATAAAAAAATATATACTCGTCGACTTGAGAACCTCCTTCGTTTTTCGAGGGTTGAAAAATATCAACCCACCAAAAATATTTTTACCGGGCTGTTATTAATAATTTTGAATGGTCATAAGAATACAATCTATGTGGATAAGCCATTAATGATGATGTTAGAGCAGCCTCTACCTGTTTAACACCTGTTTATCAGTGGCTCCCAAACTGTATTTTATTTCAATTTAAATACCTAGAGGTCTTGAGAGACACGAGCCTCTTTGTCAAAATAGAAATATACGCGAGTCTACAAAATATTTGATTAATAACCTAGGTTCTTCTACTACGTTTTCATATTAACCATTTAGTATATAAAACTATTATAATATACCATTGCTTATGACAGGGTTTTCTTAGCAGCGGAATATAAATGACAATGTATTTTTAAACTCAAAATTACAGCAAACGATTATTAAGAATCGTAGGGATGAAAAGAAACATAATGATTATCTTTAAAAAAAATGGAGGCCTTTACATAAACAAAACAAAACCCTGCAAAAACCTGTCCAATTAATCCACCATGAAAGGAAAACCATAACAGGAAAACCACACAAAATATTGACAAACGCTGAGCTAACCGGTTGCGCTCACGCAACTATTAGATAAACAATACACTGCCCACCTGACCAGTCGCACTTCAGACGTGGTCACTAACGGACGTGTCAACACCTTGACTCGAAAAGACAGTGAAATAATGTTTACGCGCGGATTTCAATGAAAAACAAATAAAGATTACAAAGACTCTTGAAAGATGCAATATTCAAATACAGTGGTTAAAAGTAAAGGTGAATGAACTGAAATTTAAACATTATTAAACATAATCTAAACATTATTCAACAGTGATGATTCCGGCTTGAACATAGCGGTGAATTGGATTGAATTAGCAGCGAAATAACATAAATTAGACTAATAACCAGTGGTTTCTACTGTTAGTTGCTGAACGAGTTTGAACTCTATCGCGGAATTATATTGTGGTTGAAAGACCTTGGGTCTCATGATTGCTTTATGGTGCAAAACTGAGCAACAGTTTTTGCGAGCGAATAAAACAGGGGAATGGGAAATGAAATCAGTAAAAAATATAGTCGAAAATTGTAGTTAGACCTAGATTGAGAAAATAACCAAGTAGACAGTTTGCATTGCGCAAACAATCATTCATAAGCAAATCAACCACTAGTAGGTAGACAGAGAAGAAAATTAAAATTATTTCTTAGATTGAGATAATGGATCTAACCGGTAAAGTAGCGGTCATCACGGGCGGAAGCTCTGGCATCGGGGCAGCGACCGCCAAACTCTTCGCCGCCCACGGAGCTAGCCTCGCCATCATCGGCAGACATGAAGCAAGATTACTAGCAGTTGGAGCAGCTTGCGAAGGAGCCAGAGGAAACAAACCACTACTGCTACAACTAGACTTGACTGTCGAAGGGAACTGCGAAGAAGCGATTCGCAAAACAGTACAGACATTCAACAAAATCGATATATTAGTCAACTGCGCTGGTAAAGCAGGAATGACATCGCTCTTTGACACTTCGGTGGAGGTATTCGATGAGATAGTTGCTTTGAATCTACGTGTGCCGTACAAGATGACGCAACTATGCGCTCCACTTTTGAAGATCACTAAAGGCAACGTTATAAATGTGTTCGGAGCACCTTTAAGACCTAGACCAGGGTTTCTGCCGTTCGCAATGTGTAGAGACGCTTTAGAACGGTTTACGAAATCTGGAGCAGTGGAACTTGCTGCGGAAGGGATAAGAATGAATGCTGTGAGACCGGGTATAACCCGAACGAACTTCCTAGCGAATCTGAATGTAGATGAAGATGTAATGGATCAAGCTTATGACAGACTAGCGAGTTTAGTGCCTAGCAACGTGGTGCTGGAACCGGAAGAGATTGCTAACACTATTCTGTTTGTTGTGTCGGACAAAGGCAAGAATATGGTTGCGTCGAACATTGTTGTTGATGGTGGAGCTTCATGTTACACTTAAAATATGTTTTTATCGTACATTGACCGTTGACCAAAATCGTACCAGATTGTAAATGACGATATGGCCGACGATGAATCGCGCACGATGTACTAGAAGACACCAATTCCAAAACCCAAACACAGCTCACACACCCCAACACCAAACTCTTGTCTTGAAGAGATCTAGGTTGAAGTTAGCCGGAAAAACGTAGAGTAAGATGAAGATTCATTGTTTGTGTTTTAAAAGCGATATTTTTATGGTTTTTTGAAATGTTTAATGAAGGAGAACTCCTGAATATAACGATAACACGTTGATCGAAGATATTTTTTGACAAACCTTTAGTAGTTTATGTACCAGAACCGAAAACTACAAAAAGTATTATATATGACTTAAACTCGAGACAAAACGAGAAGTTGAAACTAGAAATAAAACACACCGACAAAATTTGTGTTATTAATAGATTGTAAATCTTATGGATAAGTTCAAGGTTGTGAATCTCGCGATAATTATTTAAATAAATAATGTTTGAATTAACGTGGAATTTTATTCATATGACATAACGTTAACACCCAGATAGGGAATGTAGGTCATGTCAGGTAAATCAGATAAGGGGGGGGGGGGGGGGGGGGTGTTTCACTACTTTGCAGTTTTTCAACGAATATTTTAATGATGGTGTGTTTGACTCTTGTTTTTAACTCCACTTTAGTAAATTCTAAAGGACAGACAAACAAATAGGTAGGATTTCGAAACATGGTTTTCTATTTCATACATCTTTATTAATATTATCCATGAAATTATTTACTTATATTATCCATGGAACACATTAGAACTAGTATTGAAAATTCAGCTAACTGCAGGCTGTTGCAAACAATCTATATGTAGATCAAGTGATCCATATTATCCGTACTAACATTATAAAAGCGAAAGTAACGCCGTTTGTCCGTCTGTTCCCTCCTTTTCACGCCCAAATGGCTGAACGGATTTTAATGGAATTGGCAGGAAGGTAGACGGTATCCCAGGAACAGACATAGGTTACGTTTTATACAGGCAGAATAGCTAGTTCAATATGAGTTACTATAACATTATTTAAACAGTACTTATGAAATCAAATAATTAAATTACCCAGAGTGCGAATGCTGACGCACTATAACAACAAAAACCTTATACAGTACTTTTTGCTTAAAACAGAAACCTCATAATATCAAATGTGCCACTTTCAGAATATCTATGCACAATACGGGTAGGTAATTATTAGCTCAAGCGTCATTTATGACTTGAAGAATCAACAAAACCAAGATTTTTTACTAGGTTCCAACAGTTTAGTTTTCAGCAACTCAAGCATGACTTGTTATTTTTGTTACCATGACAATAAAACACGAAAGTAATCATGACTGTAAGTTCTACATCTTTGTAGGCACATATCCGTTTGCACGATCTGCAGACATTTGTCCAGGGCGTTCTGGATGTTTTCTATGTATAATAAAAAATATCTATCTATGTAGTGTATTCTAATAAGTATATCAGTTATCTAGTACCCATAACACAAGCTCTGCTTAGCTTGGGGCTAGATAATGCTGGATAATCCACACAGCATTATCTAGTCCCAAGCTAAGCAGAGCTGGTGTTATGGATACTAGAGAACTGATACTAAGTACAACACACTACACATACATATTTTTATTTTACATAGAAAACATCCAGAACACCCTGAACAAATATCTGCAGATCGTGCACACGTTTGTCCCGAGGGGGAACTTCGCCCGCCGCCGGACAGAGGTCGTCAAGAATTCAGAGACGGAAGCCACTGACCTTCATCTGGTAGGTTCCTTTAGTCGGCTCTTACAACGTCCAAGGGCTGAGCTGAAGGTGTCAATTTATAAACAACTAGCTGCATTCTTACGACGCGTTGTCTTATTACCCGTTTTCCCGTAGGAATGAAGCATTTTCCCGTCGTAAAAAGTAGCCTATGTTCATCAGGAATAATGTGGCCTTCTAATGGTAAAAGAATTTTTCAAATCGGTCCAGTAGTTTCGGAGCTTATTCAATACAAACAAACAATCAAATCTTTCCTCTTTATAATATTAGTATAGACGACCGCCACGCCCGTAACGACATATTATGCGACATATTGTATGTGACGACATACAATATGTCGCATAATATTACAATATTTCGTACAATATCGTCAATAATAGTAAATAACGACCGCTTTATCCTAGGGTAGGTATTTCAAAAATTATCAAAACGGAATGGGTATCATTATTTTATTAATTTTTATCGCGTAGCTATGTGGTGCCGGCTTAGAATTTGCAAAACTTCAAATCTTCCCGCGGGTGTCGTAAGAGGCGACTAAGGGATTTCCACCGGGGGCGGGCAGCAGCGCCCCCTGCAGAACAATTCTACCACCGAACTGCGATCCCCAACCCGCATGCCAAGCGTGGGGATTATGGGTATTACCCCCATGAGATAAAAGCAAATAAGGCGCTTATCAGGGGGAGGCCTGCGTCCAGCAGTGGACCAATACAGGTTGTTGAGGTTGAGGTATTGCGTACCTTGAGTTATTTAAATCGCGTTGCAGCGAACGTGGTCACGGGGCCACTTATAATGTTAACAAATCGCGAAATACAATGATATCTTGTAATTTGGTGTCTATTTTCGATAAAACTTAAATCCCTCATGGGTATTAGCACAAACGTATGGGAAATAAAACAAAAGGTACGCGATAAATACCCGATAAAATCATTAACTATGTTAAACAATCGCGAAAGTTTAACAAGTTTTAGCACAAAAGTCATTTACAACAGGATATTTACCATGATTTGAATTCTTTTAAACTGATAACTCAAATATATATTCGATATTTTATAACGTAACTGATATTATGATAAAACAATATTTAGTAACAATTCCGCGCAAAACCTTATCTGATTAGATCCTACAAAATGTAATTCGTGTGTATCGCCCGCCCTCCCACAAATTGATCCTACTTAAACTTAGAGAAGGTAATCAATAGACTTATGTAATATACCTCTAAAATTGCCTAATTAAATTTGCGCGAAATTGTTACTAAATATTGTTTTATCATAATATTATACAATGGATTTCCGCATAGTAACGCCTGAATCTATTATTTAACGTATCTGATTTAACCGGGCATTTTTCTGCTCTTCTGCAATAACTCTTTTGTTCATCACTTAATTAAAAGGAATAACTATTCTCTCAACTAATTGACCCGTATCAACTCACTTAGCATCAGTGCCCAGCCAAGCGCCCGCTACGCAACATAGGTCGTCAAACTAACGTGTCCCATTTCGAAAACATTTTCAAAACAACACAAGATAGGTAACCCATTCCCCAGAACGCGATACAATACACAAGTGTTGATGAAAAATGAGCGGCTATTGTTCGAAGTACGGGCTGGTGCGTTTTGATCCAAACATATTGCACGTTGTGCGAGAACACAGCTATTTTTACGAAATAAAATATTGAAACGGTGGATTTTTAAGCTTTTTTAGTGAACCTTTATGGAACATCTATTGGATTTTTTTAGTGATTGGTATAGTTAGGCTTGTTGGCATAATAAAATGAAATCATTTTAAAACACAATTATTTATTTTGTTTGTCGTGAATCCGTGATATTGAATAATTTGATTCAAGCCAAGCCTAACATTTGAAGGCATAAATTCACTCTTACACTAAGGAATACGTACAGTACTTTTACACGTCATCTCACCCTGGGCCGGATGTGACGGCCCAGGGTGAGATGACGATCCTTGGAGTCAAGCTCGTAGCTCGATGATTTGCATCAAGAATCTTGACGCCATGATGATGTGGGGAGTGGAAACATAAAAGTGAGGCATTTGTAAGTCAGAGCAATAAACCATGTTGCTCCGACCTTGTTATCTTGAAGATTGATCAACTAGGCAAAAATTATAGGTAAGTAAAAACCATACATGGTGTGATTAAGGAAGATGCATATCTAGCAGTGAGCGAATGCTCTGAAAAAAATATTAATATAAATATGTAGTATAACGCAACTTGGTAGCCATTAACGTAATAAAATACTGGCAATTTTGATATCATGTATATTCTTATCAGTCATGATAACGCTGGTAAACAATAATAATAATAGTGATAACATTGACTCCTCGAACAATCCTCGATCAGTGCAAGGCCTGCTAGGAACCAAGAAAGACGTGTGACATAAAAATTCGGACCTTATCAAATAAAAACAGATAATAAGTTCAGTGATTTAGTTTTTGTGTTGTAAAAATTGTAAACCGGAGACAATAAACTGTACTGCCAAGATTTTGTGGAAAGTAAGGCTTATTCAATAAATATACTAGTAATTGACTCAAAGACAATTGTGGAAACTTAATTACAGAAAATTAACGAAGAAAATTTATAGAGTAACTACAGGAAACAAACTGTTTATAGTACAGAATTCAGAGTGTTAGATAACAAGCTTATCGGCAAAACTGCAAATAAACGTTACATAAGAAACAATCACATAAAAAATCTAATCAAAACGTGTTTCCAAGCGAAATGGACATAGATAAAATTAACTTCACGGATAAAGTTGCGATAGTTACTGGAGCAAGTTCAGGAATCGGAGCAGCAGTGGCTAAAGCCTTAGCAGGATATGGAGCCAAACTGACCCTGGTCGGAAGAAATGAAACCAGGTTGTTGGAGACATCAGAAAAATGCGCGGAACACACAGCTCCGCTATGCCTCATCCTAGACCTTACAAAAGACAACAACTGCGAGAAAGTCATAGAAAGAACAGTAGAGACGCATGGACAAATAGACGTATTAATAAATTGTGCTGGAATCCTCAAAGTGTCATCGCTTTTAGACGACAATATGCAAGCATTCGACGAAGTAATGAACATAAACTTTCGCGTACCGTTCCTCCTGTCACAGCTAGCGTTACCGCACCTTATCAAGACGAAAGGAAACATAGTAAACATGGGTTCATCAATGGCTAAGAGACACAAACCAGGTCTAGTGCCATACATAGTGACGAAAACAGCGCTTTCATTGCTATCGAAGCATTCTGCGATGGAGTTACAGGAGCATGGTGTGCGAATCAACACCGTATGTCCAGGGACAACAAGAACGAACATATTTTCAAATTTAAAACTATCGGAGGAAGCACAAAAGCATTTGTTTGATACGTTGGAGTTTACGATGCCTCAGGGTAAGACGATAGGTCTACAGGAGATCGCGACGTTCGTATGTTTAGTGGCGAGCGAAGTGTTCCCCAATTTGAATGGTGCTGAACTACTGATTGATGGGGCGGCTAGTCTGACGTGACTTTGTTATGACGTCAAAAAAATATTATGTATGTGACGTAGAAATTAAAAAGTAAGGTGTGTAAATATGTTTGGTTGTTTGTTCTAAACTATTGATCGGATTGTATAAGTAACGAAAGTAGAGCTTTATTAACAAAGAAAATTATAATCAAATGATAGAAACAAATCAGAACTAGTATTTACAATTGAATTCGTAGAGATAAGTTAAGTATTTCAATTCGAATTTGGCTTGTTTGTAAATAATTTAAGATACGCGCTTACAATGTGTAAATATGATGAAATTAGATAAGGTAGAAAATAAAAATAATATAATAAAATAATGTTTGATGTTTCATGTTGATAAAATTTAGTAAAAATCTTGGTCTTTTTACTATATTTTTATTGGTACATATTTTTCACAACGTTACTTTGCAAATTGAGGTTATTTATAGATGACACACAATCTAAGTACCTTTGTAAATATACACTAACAAAAAGTTAAGTTAACTTAACTTAATTCAAATCAAAAATGAATTCGATTCATAAAACACACGTTTAACGTACAACCTTGACCTCGCTACCGGCCTCGCGTAGCTTAGTAATCAAAACATTGAATAACAAACTCTAAATCACAAGTTTAGAGTCCGAAATAAATTGCTAATAACTGCACAAGTAATGTATGTAGCTGAGTACATTTCGGTAATCTTTTATAGACAGATAATCGTAAACCTTTCAAACAACATCTCAACGCAACGTTAATACAAAGTTGTTACGTACATGTCTGAGTGCCTTGTAGACGTCTTTACAATGTTGAGTTTGGTTATTCTGATCATTTTCGACACTTGACGTATTTTATGCTTCTCAGATCAGATGTATATTTAGTATTATGTCACTTTAGAGTTGACTTACTAGACGATCGCGTTGAGATTGCCAATAATAAGTGCTCCTTAGTATGACAAGGTACTAAAGAGTTATTATGTACACAATCTCAGTGAAGGCGACTTAAATGAAGTGTGCAAATATCAATAAGCGGCGAGTATTTGAAATCACCGTCATAATGCAAAATTAATATTTATTTACAGTCTCAGGAAGCATTTGCGAAGTAAAGAGCTTCACTCCTACTAAAAGTATAACTTTTATACGCAAATAAAATATTTTCTATTTATATAAAAGGTAATAGACCCGATGAATACTAATTTTCGCTTACTCCTAGCGGTTTACTTTAATATGACAAATAATGGCAACTGAAAAATATATTTAAACCGATTTCTGTCCGCGGCTTCGCATTCGACCTCTGTGGCGCAGCGGGCGAAGGTCTGCCTGCGACGCAGGAGGTTGCGGGTTCGATTCCCGCCTCGGGACAAATGTTTGTACGATCTGCAGACATTTGTCCAGGGCGTTCTGGATGTTTTCTATGTATAATAAAAAATATCTATCTATGTAGTGTATTGTATTAATTATATCAGTTATCTAGTACCCATAACACAAGCTCTGCTTAGCTTGGGGCTAGATAAAGCTGTCTGAATTGTTCAGCATTATTTATTTATTTATTCGCGTTGTTTCGCAACCCGCAAGTTTTATGGTTATTTATATCCCATGGAAACTGATTTATGGGATAAAAAGTAGCGGATGTTTTATTCCAGGCCTAAAACTATACGTGCGCAACATTTCGGCCTGATCAAAAATCTTAGCGTGGCTAGTGATATGCTGAAAATTGGGGTGCAATTCTGCTGCTCTATTTAAGTAGACCTACGAAATTACTTTTAGATGCTAACACCCTGCGTGCTTATGACGCACAAAAAGACAAACTCACGGACAGTTACGAGTATAGATAAAGCCGAGGTAGAATTTTCTGCAGTCTCATGATACGTCTCATAATTTACAGTTCTTACTTTTGATTAATTACTTAAGACGTCGCCTGGTAGGTGATGATAACGAATTCCTTTTAGGGTTCTGCTGGAGATCAAGCAACGTGTTGTTTTTCTCAATATACATAAGTAAGAAATCACATAACATCGCAAAAATTTTCGACTTCGACGGGACTTGAACCCGCGTCCTCCCCTCAGTACGGGGATGTGATAACCAACTACACCACGAAGTCAAGTGACGTGGGAGTCGAAAATCTCTGCGACATCCTACGGTCTTATCGCGCCGTTAGCTCCACCTACAGGGGAAACATTGAAGTTTATCCAATCCTGTTCAAAGACTAAAGTTACATTTAGTTCGTTTGACGAGAGGTGTCGCGTAGCTTAATTCTAAGGTTTTTTGTTATTATAGTGCGTAACCCCACACTAAGGGTAATTTCTAAGAAATCAAATAACATCGCAAAAATTTTTTTTTTTTTTTTTTTTGACTTCGACGGGACTTGAACCCGCGTCCTCCCCTCAGTACGGGGATGTGATAACCAACTACACCACGAAGTCAAGTGACGTGGGAGTCGAAAATCTCTGCGACATCCTACGGTCTTATCGCGCCGTTAGCTCCACCTACAGGGGAAACATTGAAGTTTATCCAATCCTGTTCAAAGACTAAAGTTACATTTAGTTCGTTTGACGAGAGGTGTCGCGTAGCTTAATTCTAAGGTTTTTTGTTATTATAGTGCGTAACCCCACACTAAGGGTAATTTCTAAGAAATCAAATAACATCGCAAAAATTTTCGACTTCGACGGGACTTGAACCCGCGTCCTCCCCTCAGTACGGGGATGTGATAACCAACTACACCACGAAGTCAAGTGACGTGGGAGTCGAAAATCTCTGCGACATCCTACGGTCTTATCGCGCCGTTAGCTCCACCTACAGGGGAAACATTGAAGTTTATCCAATCCTGTTCAAAGACTAAAGTTACATTTAGTTCGTTTGACGAGAGGTGTCGCGTAGCTTAATTCTAAGGTTTTTTGTTATTATAGTGCGTAACCCCACACTAAGGGTAATTTCTAAGAAATCAAATAACATCGCAAAAATTTTCGACTTCGACGGGACTTGAACCCGCGTCCTCCCCTCAGTACGGGGATGTGATAACCAACTACACCACGAAGTCAAGTGACGTGGGAGTCGAAAATCTCTGCGACATCCTACGGTCTTATCGCGCCGTTAGCTCCACCTACAGGGGAAACATTGAAGTTTATCCAATCCTGTTCAAAGACTAAAGTTACATTTAGTTCGTTTGACGAGAGGTGTCGCGTAGCTTAATTCTAAGGTTTTTTGTTATTATAGTGCGTAACCCCACACTAAGGGTAATTTCTAAGAAATCAAATAACATCGCAAAAATTTTCGACTTCGACGGGACTTGAACCCGCGTCCTCCCCTCAGTACGGGGATGTGATAACCAACTACACCACGAAGTCAAGTGACGTGGGAGTCGAAAATCTCTGCGACATCCTACGGTCTTATCGCGCCGTTAGCTCCACCTACAGGGGAAACATTGAAGTTTATCCAATCCTGTTCAAAGACTAAAGTTACATTTAGTTCGTTTGACGAGAGGTGTCGCGTAGCTTAATTCTAAGGTTTTTTGTTATTATAGTGCGTAACCCCACACTAAGGGTAATTTCTAAGAAATCAAATAACATCGCAAAAATTTTCGACTTCGACGGGACTTGAACCCGCGTCCTCCCCTCAGTACGGGGATGTGATAACCAACTACACCACGAAGTCAAGTGACGTGGGAGTCGAAAATCTCTGCGACATCCTACGGTCTTATCGCGCCGTTAGCTCCACCTACAGGGGAAACATTGAAGTTTATCCAATCCTGTTCAAAGACTAAAGTTACATTTAGTTCGTTTGACGAGAGGTGTCGCGTAGCTTAATTCTAAGGTTTTTTGTTATTATAGTGCGTAACCCCACACTAAGGGTAATTTCTAAGAAATCAAATAACATCGCAAAAATTTTCGACTTCGACGGGACTTGAACCCGCGTCCTCCCCTCAGTACGGGGATGTGATAACCAACTACACCACGAAGTCAAGTGACGTGGGAGTCGAAAATCTCTGCGACATCCTACGGTCTTATCGCGCCGTTAGCTCCACCTACAGGGGAAACATTGAAGTTTATCCAATCCAAAAAAAAAAAAAAAAAAAATTTTTGCGATGTTATTTGATTTCTTAGAAATTACCCTTAGTGTGGGGTTACGCACTATAATAACAAAAAACCTTATACATAAGTAGTAAGGTGGCATTACGCCCACCATTTCTGTACTTTTTAAAATTGTGTGCAATAAAAAAGTATTTAAGTAAATAAATTAGGTAAAACCATCGCCTTATTAGGAGAGACCTAAAGGTGGGTACTGACCGGTGTTACAGAGCGTAATGTCAAAACCTTGCTGTGCAAAAAGGCTTACTATAAAATATCAGATTATCTAGAGGATAAAAAAGCTTGGGACGGGTTTTGCTCCAACTCGAAAAATAACAAATAACAGGCTGAAGGTTTCTTCGTCGTCGCTTCTTTACTTTAGTCTACATATCGAAGCGACAGAAATCAAAAATATCACTTTATTTCCGTGTCAGTGTTTACTTTTATATTTTGACCTTTTCTAAGTGTACATTTATTGTATTTATGGAAATAAAGAGTTTTTGATTTTGATTTTTGATTTAGAATGTACCGTGTTACACAGCGAGCGTTCGTGCAGTCAGTACGGGGAAAGAAGGCACTCGCAACGAGCAACGAGACGGATTGTAGCACACGGTGTAACGTAGCATGCTCGCTGCGAATGGCACGTTACGGCCCGTAACACCGGTCAGTACCCACATTAAGAGTACAAGGCCTCGAGAAAGGGCTCGATTGGAACTGTCCACTTGGCAGCTGAAATAAGCATGGTTACCTTGAACCTTGAGATTGTAGAGTTGACTCTAACTTGACCATTCGGTGCTATCAGACTTACCTGCAACAAAAAGATAAGAACATTAATGAATAATGTCACAGCTAAATATAAATTACGGTTTCGGCAAGCCAATGAAAATGGCACACGATAATTTAATACACAGCGACTTGCATTGAATAGAATAATATATTTATTTGTTACTAGCGGCCCGTCCCTGCTTCGCGCGGGTGGATATGTAATAAATATAGCTTAAGGTTTTTTGTTATTATAGTGCGTAACCCCACACTAATTTCACTCCCACTTTACTCTTTTTTTTTTACTCCCACGTCACTTGACCTCGTGGTGTAGTTGGTTAGCACATTCCTGTACTGAAGGAAGGATGCGGGTTCAAGTCCCGTCGAAGTCGAAAATTTTTGCGATATTATTTGATTTCTTAGATATTACCCTTAGTGTGGGGTTACGCACTATAATAACAAAAAACCTTAGAATTAAGCTACGCGACACCTCTCGTCAAACGAACTAAATGTAACTTTAGTCTTTGAACAGGATTGGATAAACTTCAATGTTTCCCCTGTAGGTGGAGCTAACGGCGCTAGAGACCGTAGGAAGTCACAGAGATTTTCGACTCCCACGTCACTTGACCTCGTGGTGTAGTTGGTTAGCATATTCCTGTACTGAAGGAAGGATGCGGGTTCAAGTCCCGTCGAAGTCGAAAATTTTTGCGATATTATTTGATTTCTTAGAAATATAGCTTATATGTTACTTAGGGACAGTCAGGGATAATGTAGCATTGTAACTGTAAAAGAAATTTTGAAATCGGTCCAGTAGTTTTTGAGTTTATTCTTTAGAAACATATAAAAATACAAATCTTTCCTCTTTATAATATTAGTGTAGACACAGATATTATAATACTAAACTGGTGTAGATAAGACTCACACAGAACTTAATAAACTTAAACTAAGTGGAAACAGATTAATATAATAATTTCATAAAAAACAAAGCGAAAATTTAGATGAGCATCATCATGACAAATTTTCCAATAAAGTTAGGTAATTTCAAAATCATATAGAATTAAATACCGACTACCATAGACCTATCTATTTATTTGGCTCACAAAAAAACTACTGAACAGATCGGGCTGAAATTGCACGCACCAAGATCTGGCTCTGGAACATCATATCGGAAAATTGCAAATAAAAACAGAAGGATAAGATTTTAACCGCTTGGTGCAATACATTGTAAATAATGTGTTTCCTACCTATGAAAAGGTGATAGAAACGGATCGAAATGTCAGAGGGGGTGATTAAACTCTGAAGCGATGATTGAAATGGCGCGGATCAACTTCAGTGCCAAATCAAATACGCTGGTATTCAGATTTATAAGAGTAACGCTAAACAATAGGGCACAGAAACGTGGTGCCCTACTATGAGGCTCATAGGAAGACAAGAAGTAACACAAACAAAGAAGGATATGCTCGAAATCTCTCCACGAGATCGAATCATTCATTCATTTGCTGTGTGGTCCTGGTTTAGAATTTGCACCATCCCAACTCTTCCCGCGGGTGTCGTAAGAGGCGACTAAGGGATATCCACCGGGGGCGGGCAGCAGCGCCCCCTGCAGAACAATTCTACCACCAAACTGCGATCCCCAACCCGCATGCTCCGCGTGGAGACTATGGGCATTACCCCCATGGAATTAAAGCCAATAAGGCGCTTATCAGGGGGAGGCATGCGTCCAGCAGTGGACCAATATATAGAGCGTTGAGGAGGTGATGTGATCGAATGAAATGAAGAGATCCGCAGAGAAGAAGAATCAATACAATAAAAAGCTCTTATTTAGAAAAATGATTACATTAATTTAGAAAAATGATTGTCGTTCGAATTGTCTGTATATTTTTCTATGCAACAAATAAATTTCATTTCTTACAATAACGTTACTCAAGTGTCAGATGGCAGTGGGCAGAGCGTCATATAGCACGCAGGACCGGTGGAAGTTGGATCCTCAAGGTGAAAAGCTTGGTACCGGAGTGGCGACCACGTTGAGTTTGTAATTATTTCCTGTCATCTCTTGTTGGTTGCTCTAAATAAATAGATAAACGTACAGCGCAACTTGTGCAGACCCCCCACAAATTGAACCGATCACCAACAGAAGGTCGCGAGAAACCGCTGGATGATAGGGCATCATAAATACCGACCTACTATGGGTTATCCAAAATATGTTCGCTTATATTTTGGGAAACTTATAGTAGTTCCAAGAGCAGTTCTGTATCTTGGTGGATATTACTCTTTATACCGCGGTATTTCGAAGCTGCCAATATCATTAAGTGGAGCGGAATGTACAGCAGTTAGCACCCTTTCATTTATTATTTTAATACATATCCGTATCTGTACGAGTGGTAAAACACACCTACTGGGTGCCGGTTACTCGGTTACAGTTTACAGCCCGAGGGGTGGGGAATTTTAGTATATATTTGTCTCTTAATTGGTCTAAACATAGTTCCGAAGGTAAACTTTCCGGTGTCGATTATTCCGTCCACAATCATTCATTGACTAAAAACATTTTCGATCACTACTTCTTTGGTTTCGTAACCCTTTGTTTACAAACAAATTTCTTGGATTCTAAAACTGAGTAAATACCAGTATAATTGCATTTTCACTAATACTTAAGGCAGAAATCAGTATCACATAAAAAGCCTCTTTTTGGCGCGAGCTAAATCTGTCTTGCGCGAGCCTCACCCATCAGGTGATCGTCACTTCCGATCAGGTGAGATTGCACAGCCTATTGACTATAAAAAACCTCAAGTATGTAACTATAATCATCATCATCATTAATGGCCTTTACATCAACGAAGGATGGTTTATGTAGTTTCCGTTTTTCGGCACTTACGTAGATGACTTGTAAGGCCTATACGGGACCGGCAGATGCGACCGCAGTATTGGCATCCGTGAACCCCGGTGGAGAGTGGTGGGTCTGCGACAGCCGCCGCAGCCCGTTGGTGCCTCAGTGCTCGCTTTTCATTTAGCTTTTGGAACCATGCTACGTCATGAGCAACTCCTTCCGCTAATGTTTTGCGCCACCGATCACGGTCTTCCGATTATAACTATAATACTTCATTGACAACTATATGTTATCCGGTCACTAGGTGGTCTGCCTCGAGGATGCCTAGCTACCACCAGGAACCAATCTTTGACCATCTTGGAACATCGGGCCCGAAACAATTTTGTACCCTCTACAAATATTTGTTTAGGAACTGGGTGTTTTCTATGCGCCCGCGACAGTACCTTCTTATAAGGGCTAGCGCTTACATACAACTGTTGCATTGCATCGACTAAACTGTTTCGTCGAGTTGTGTACTTTTCGTGATTTCTACTCAACTGAACAGTTTAGTTGATGGAAGTGCGTATACTATCGATTTTATATCTTCTCAAATCGACCAGTCTTTATTCAGCAACGCTCGAGTCAAGGTGTTTACAAACCATGTCAATTAACAACAAAGTTTTAGTTTGTGCTTTGCTTTATAGAAATTTTAAGAGAGATAAAAAAAGAAGATACAGTGTACAGATTGATGTCTGAGTACTCTTTAAGTAAAGCGCAGGCCTTTTTTCGACGCTATTATAGAACTCCTCCGTGTCGTCCGTAATAGTTCCCGCCATGGCAACAAGAGACGTGCCGCCGCTTCAAATGCTTATACGAGACTGGCAGTCGCGGTCAGTCGCGGATCGACTGTTTAGTCGATGGTCTGCGCACATCAATACAATGCAATACAAATTGAGCGCTTGATCGATAGTTGTCCAACTTTTAAATCAAAAGCAAATCGATAAAGCTTTTTGACTTTTTTGTCGAGCAACTATCGAGTTGACAGTATGTGCGCTTTAATATATTCTTTTAAACATATGATACACAACAAAATAGTTGTTCAACTAAAAGTTGTATGTAAGCGCTAGCCCTAACTTATCAATAAATTTTATTATTTAAGCGTTGCTATTCAAAACCAGTAATGCATCACGCCACAAACGAATCACCAGCTCGTAAAGATTGCACAAGCATTATAAATCTATCTGGTCTATTTTGAAGCGATAAATGTTGCCGTCTCGTCCCGACTTATGATTTGTCGTTAGCATTTATCATTGCTATCTATTGTTTCATTTTGGGAGATATGTGTTCGTTTAGTATGCGGACGATTAGTTTTATCAAAAGCAGCGTAGGTATATATTAAATTATATTGGGCTATAGCTCACACCGCTGCTAAATGTATTTCAATTTTGAATACGAAACTCTTACTGTTTGTGTAAGTTTACCAAAGTAAACCGCATATAGAAAATCAAATGTTGAATGGTCGTGTTTACTAATAAAATATAAATTAAGCCCCAGACTTATTTGACTGTTAAAATCCAATAGGAAAAATGAAAAACTCAAGACCACTAATGTTAAAGTAGCAAAGATAAAATCATTCAAGAGCGACATCTTCAAGTGTTGTATAATTTAATTTCCGGCACACGTCCGCGCGCCACGACGGCCGGCGAACGAGTGACACCGGCGCGGCGTCACTCGTTCGCCCGCCGGAAATTTCAACTTTCTGTACAACTACCCGCGTTTAAATCTTTATGAAACTGATATGAGATGGAACCGGATATTTCATGAGATATGGATTCAATTGACAATCAAGTGTATTTAATAAAAGCTAGATTGGTGGAAATCTAGCAGCCTTACCACGATCACAGCCTTAAGCTCTGCGTCCACTGGATCGGAATCGAAGCGTACGCACCCGTAGGATTTGTTGCCTTGTACTGATTTCTATGGTACAGCGCGCATTGTATCGGCATATCTGCCGATACCGATGCCAGGCATATTGTAAATACCGACGCTGCGTACACTCTGATTCCGATTCGGTGGACGCACAGCTTTAACAGCGATTATGTCTAGACTAGAATGAACAAAAAAGACGTCGAATTCGTAAAATATTGCAGACTCATTACATCTTTTTTTTTTAAATACTGAACAAACCTTAGTTTGACCGTAATCTAACCTTATGGTAATTTACGTGTTGTATTGTATGGCATTGTTGTCCAGGGCGTTTCTGCTTACCTGCCTGGCTGGTCGTCCTAAATGCCTTACGTTTAGTTAAGTTCTATGCATCAACATACATAGTTACCTGAACCATAAAATAATAGCATGAATATAAATGCAGAACATTACGTCATGAAGGTTTAAATCAGCTTGCAAACAACTCTCGAAGGGCTAATAAAGTGTACGGAGAGCGTGTGTTAAATAATTGTCAAATTAATCCTTATTTACAACTGGAATTTCAGAGATTTATTCGATGCGGTAGATTTCAAGTGGCAGGTTGTTTACACGATTAATTATGTTTTTTTTTAATTTTGAAATGCGTGCTGAAAAGTTGGATAGATATTAAAACTCCTAAAATGACTGAGTACCTATATGCTAGGAGTTCATTTTCAGTATTCCCATACTTACAGGGGAGGCCTATGTCTAGCAGTGGACTAATATGACGATTCCCATAAAGTAACATAAGCCATGATCATTGACTGAAGTCACTTGGGAGTAGGTTTCTTAAGCAGATTACCTCATTTCATTAAAAAAAAATTAATAACCAACATTAATTTTTATTATTTTGAACTAGTGTTTGCCCGCCGTTTGGTACGAGTTTTACCTGGGTTACGTAGACTAAAGGCCTTACAATAATTCTGTTTCTCTTCTTAACCCCCGGCGCAAAAAGAGAGGGGTGTTATAAGTTTAACGTGTCTGTCTGTCTATCTGTCTGTGGTATCGTAGCTCCCAACGGATGAACCGATTTTCGTTTAGTCTATACTAATATTATAAAGAGGAAAGATTTGATTGTTTATTTGTTTGTTTGTATTGAATAGGCTCCGAGACTACTGAACCGATTTGAAAAATTCTTTCATCGTTAGGAAGCTTACTTTTCAGGGAGTGACATAGGCTATATTTTATCCTGGAATTCCCACGGGAACGGGAACTACGCAGATGAAACCGCGAGGCAATCGTCTAGTCATAGATAATTTTATCCCGAGTGTTCTTAGCCATGTTTTTGAGTTTTCGATTAGGTCACGTACATACGTACCTAATCGGAAACTCTAGGGAAAGTAGTAGCCTGTAGGGAAAGTAGTAAGCAGTTGACGACCTCTGTGGCGCGGTGGGCGAAGGTCCACCTGCGACGCAGGAGGTTGCGGGTTCGATTCCCGCCTCGGGACAAATATTTGTATGATCTGCAGATATTTGTTCAGGGTGTTCTGGTCGTTTAATAAAAAAATTATCTATCATACTACATAATAATATACAATATAATAATATCTAGTACCCATAACACAAGCTTTGCTTACCTTGGGGCTAGATAATGCTGTGTCAATTTTCCAACATTATTTATTTATTTTATTTAGTTTACTACTTTTCCTTTCTATCTTTGTTTTAAAGTACCTACCTTCGTGTGTCTACATTCTCAATGCCCCATATCCCTCGATTCTCCCGGACAGTATTTCCCGTCAAAACCAGCGTAAACCGATCCGATCCGGCTATAACCGGATCAAACCGCCGCCGGTCACAATTAGCGCGTTCGGACGTCGATACTGTCTGTCCGTCTGTCACTTGTAAATGCATGTCTAGATCTCACGTCGCGTAGATCGAGTTACGTTTCGGTTCTGATTTGATGTGACCGAATAGAAAATGGAAGCTAATATCAAGCTGGCTAAAGAATCTAATCTTTTTTAAGTTTTAATGGACTGCCTCGTTGGTCAAGCGGTCAGCTTGTTCAACCGCTGATTATGAGGTCCTGGGTTCAAATTCCGGGTCGGGCAAATAGTTATTACTGGGGTTTTTCTAGCAAGAAAAATTCACAGTAGCAGCTCGGAGTCAGGAAGTTGGCGGTGTTACACCCCCGTGTCTCGGAAAGTACGTTAAGCCGTTGGTCCTGCGCTTGACCTCTCCTCGGTCGTGTCGGTCTGCGGTCAAAATTAGAAATTAGATCAGAAAAATAAGAACACAGCTAATTTACTTCATAACTGGTTTATGCGATAAATGATTTTCTATGGTTTTTTGTTACTATAGTGAAGGAAATTTCTAAAAATTCTACTCCCATGAGACTTATAATAATAATATATATTATGATGTCCTCCTAACCGAATTTTGACCACGACGGCCAGTCTCATCGGAGACTAGCCAGATGCGCAAGACATATTATAGTGCACAAGTGCATGCGCAAACACAGATGCACTCTCTATTCCCTCACTCTCATAATCCGATGGGACGGCAGACCGACACGACCGGGGAGAGTTCAAGCGCAATAAAACTATTGGTTACGTGGCTGGACTACATGATTTTTTAGGGTTCCGTTGAATCCGTCCGATTGAATAATGCGCCTCTCATCAACTCTAGATAAAAAGATGGTGAGAAGTCTGTACTTCGCCTCTGTCCATAGTCACTTGCAGTACGGAGTGGACCTTTGGGGCTGCGCTGCAGACTGGGAGCGCGCCTTCAGACTGCAAAAGAGGGCAGTACGTGCTGTTGTGCGAGTTTCCCAGAACACATCAGCTAGACCGTACTTCAAGTCCCTGGGTATAATGACTGTTCCTGCCCTTGTTATCTACCAGGCAGCGCTCTATGTCCAAAGCCACCTTGAAGATTACTCTAGATGCGGCGATGGACAGAGATACGACTTCAGGCACGCAAAGAGGCTGAGGACCATTGACCATAAGTTGGCGAAATCCAGAAAGCTGGTACACATGCTCGGCCCAAGTGTGTACAACCGACTGCCACACGAAATCACCAGCGCACCATCGATGCAATCTTATAAGCACAAGCTGAAAAATTGGCTTATTGACATGTGTTTTTATGATGTTAATGAATTAATGACAATGAAAATGAATTGATATTTTGACATTCTTATTTTATTATTATATTATACAATTGTATTGTTTAAAATGTATGATTATTATAATGATATTCCTATGTTATATTTAATCCAATTTTAATTTATACTGTTACTTTACTATAGTAATTTTAACTAGCTCTACTTACAAATTAAGTAAGTCTATGTACCACATGTACCACTTGTAAGACCTGTAACTATGTTGCCAATAAAGAATCTGAATCTGAATCTGAATCTGAATCTGAATAGCCTTCCCTGAAGACAATAAATTAAGTAATATTGGAAATTTAACCATAAAATTTATTAAATCGTAAAGAAGCCAAAAGATAACCTTCTCTAGTTTAATTTTTAGGGTTCCTTTTGGGTATCCAAATGATGATCCAGAATAAGAACGAAATTTTTAAATGCAGACTAAAAAAATGGCTCGTAGAGAAGACGTTTTATACCTACGACGAATTTTTAAATCATGATCAATTTGCTAGTTAATTTTTTTTTTTAAACTTTTTATCAATTTTATTATTATTTTATGTTAAAACGATTGTGACGTATAATTTGACAAATTATAAATAAAATGTTTATCTGTTATCTGTTAAGAAAAAAATTACGCGCGTATATATTAATATACGAGTTCACTGCCATCTAAGCTTCAGCGTGTCAGTTCCAAGGGCATCAACTGGCCGGGCAGCTGGCGGCGTGGCACCAACGCTCATCAAGAATAACGTATGTGTGTCACAGGCACTCCATGTGTTAAGTACCTTTAACTATTGTACAAGACATCTTATATAAAAGTGTCAACGAAAGGCTCTGTGCTAACCCAATATCGACGACCTCTGTGGCGCAGCGGGCGAAGGACCGTCT
The DNA here is from genome assembly GCA_963564075.1 of Eupithecia subfuscata. Lineage (NCBI taxonomy): Eukaryota > Metazoa > Arthropoda > Insecta > Lepidoptera > Geometridae > Eupithecia > Eupithecia subfuscata. The sequence continues at coordinate 1,655,106 of OY751123.1, forward strand.
GCGACGCAGGAGATTGCGGGTTCGATTCACACAACGGGACAAATGTTCAAATATCAGCAGATCGTACAAAAATTTGTTCAGGGTGTTCTGGATGTTTTCTATCTATACTAATATTATAAAGAGGAAAGATTTGATTGTTTGTTTGTATTGAATAGGCTCCGGACTACTGGACCGATTTGAAAAATTCTTTCACCGTTAGGAAGCTTACTTTGCAGGGAGTGACATAGGCATATTTTATCCCGGAATCCCCACGGGAACGGAAACTACGGGGGTGAAACCGCGAGGCGATCGTCTAGTGTATAATAAAAATATCTATCTATGTAGTGTATTGTATATCAAAGAAATCAAATAATATCGCAAAATTTTTTTTCGACTTCGACGGGACTTGAACCCGCGTCCTCCCCTCAGTACGGGGATGTGATAACCAACTACACCACGAAGTCAAGTGACGTGGGAGTCGAAAATCTCTGCGACTTCCTACGGTCTCTAGCGCCGTTAGCTCCACCTACAGGGGAAACATTGAAGTTTATCCAATCCTGTTCAAAGACTAAAGTTACATTTAGTTCGTTTGACGAGAGGTGTCGCGTAGCTTAATTCTAAGGTTTTTTGTTATGATAGTGCGTAACCCCACACTAAGGGTAATTTCTAAGAAATCAAATAATATCGCAAAAATTTTCGACTTCGACGGGACTTGACTTATTGTATATCAGTTATCTAGTACCCATAACTCAAGCTCTGCTTAGCTTGGGGATAGATAACGCTAACTGTGAATTGTCCAGCATTATTTATTTAGAGACAAATTATTACAGCAGCCCAACTCAACACAACATCCAGTAATAATGGTGACAATTCGGATGGTACAAAAACTAAACTTCTAAGATACTTTAAAATGTTGCCATTCTTTTTTTTAATATAACTCATAACGTGTCACATCACAGACAATTGCTGGCAATCTCTGTACCCGTAGTAAATAGCAAGTCCAATTTTCACTTACATATTAATCAAATATAAGGTACGGAACCCTTACTGCCGAGTTCGATTGGTACTGTTTAATGTTGACCACAGTAAACATCCCTTATTTCGTTTTCTGACTACCGTACCCTAAATTAGTTCACAAAACCACGATGACAAGTTCTGATAGAATTGACAGAAGCATTTATTAAACCCGCGAAATTAGAATTAAAATTCCCGTTAACAAGTAAATTATCTTCGAAGATAAAATGAAGATATCATTAAAGCGTTCCTAAGCGTTAATTGTAGCAATTACACAAGTTAACTCGAGTTTAACAAATTGGTGTAATTGAGCCCTGAAAGGTAATCTGGAGATGTTACGAGGTGTTTATTTTAAGAGTCCTGCGTCGTGTTTTTTAAAAATATTTTTAAATACAAAGTAGGTGCTAATATTTTCACATCAGCTCGTAAAAACTTCGTTAAAAGTAAAGAGTAAAATTGGTACTTTGTCCCAATTAAGAGTTAAATTTTTTAATTTTTTTTACTCGCATTTATCCTAATCCGTCCCAGTGCTGGGCAAAGGCTTCCCCCGCACCCTTCCAAACTTCTCGGTCTTCTGCAGACTCCCACCACGTGTTAAAAATATAAATAACTAGCTGCGCCCCGCGGCTTCGCACGCCTTGAATTTTCTTTGCTATAAACCTCACGGAGCCCGAGACCTTTCCAACGAATGCAAAACCGTGGAAATCGGTTCGTGCGTTCTGGAGTTATAGCGTCAGGAAGGAAAACCCGACTTATTTTTATATAGTAGATTTTATAGGGGATTCGATATGGGGCCCTATTCTGTTAAACTAATCGCTTGTCTATGACAATGGCACCTTACAACTACCGATGGAGGTTCGCACGTCAAAAATGTCAGATTTGAAACCATTCTATAAATCTCCCTGCAAATAGCGTCGCACGCAATATCTGCAGTTTCTTTTATCAAAGGACTAGCTGCCGCCCGCGGCTTCGCACGCGTTGTTTCTATGGAAACGTTACAGGTGATTTCTATCCCATGGGAACCGATTTATGGGATATAAAGTAGACTATGTTTTTTTCCAGGGTTAGACTTACCTGTCTGCTAAATTTCAGCCTGATCCGTTCCGTAGTTTTGGCGTGAAGAGGTAACAAACATCCATCCATCCATCCATCTATCCATCCATCCAAACTTTCGCATTTATAATATTAGTGTGATTATAAAAACATAATATTTGGAGAGTAGCCTTCTATGGATGTGAAGCATGGAGCATGACACAACGGGATAGAGAGAGGATTGAGGCGTTTGAAATGTGGTGCTCGAGGTGGGTGGAAAGGATTAGCTGGACGGAGAAGATTACTATTTCAACCTTTATCAAGAAAGCAAAGTTCTGACAGTCCGCCAAATATTTATCCAAACTCTTATAGTAATTCAACACCAAGTTCCATCGAATTCTAATAGATTAAATAAACGACGCTCAGATATTGTATATTCTACCCCAAACTGTAGAACTAAATTCATGCAAAATTTTTCCGTTTTCTTAGGTCCACTTATTTACAACAAACTAAATAAAAATCTTAACATATATAATCTATCAAAATATGTATGCAAAAGAACAGTCGACGGCTACCTCAAAACACTTAATTATGATAACACCGAAAACCTATTGATAACTCTTTCCTAATTAGAAATAGCCAAGTTTTATTTCGGGAAATTTTTAGGTTTCCATATTGTATAATTATACCTCCTCAAGAATATTTTATCGAAGAAGTACGTCCCTATTTCAAATTATGGTTATAGTATTTATCTAATCTAAACTAAACATAAAAATTAAACCACATCAAGTTTACATAAGTACCACATGTGACAGCATTACAGGGTTAACATACATACCCACATACACATACATTTGACTAACATGAACAGAAAGAAAAAAAAAAACAGATATTTCATAATCCATTACTCCCACCACTAACTAACTTAACGAGACATTTATGTTGATACAACATAGTATACTTGTTTGAGGTGCCCGATTTAGTATCACCTCCTGGTCTACAAGCATTCCTACACACAATGTCCCACGCACACAAGCGTAATACACTGACAACAGAGTAGTCACACACAATACAACCGTGTAAAGAAATCATTTAGCCGCTCAATGACTATCTCGCGGTACCTACCCGCAAATTCCAATTATCCGCCTGCTATGCGACAGACCGGGCGATGAAATGGATAGGCTATTTCTATGATATGATTGTAAACTTTAATTCTTATTTAAAATGATCCCATAGTGACAAACACTTTACCACAATTGTTTAATTAAGCCATCCCAATTTGATGTTATGACGATAGTTTTAAAATAGGATAGTTAATGCTAATAGATAAGATATCTTTTACATCATCACATTCATCACGATGCTAGTTTTAACGATAGATAGATAATAAATTAGATTAAATAACAATTTTATAAAAACATACCTACCCATTAAGGTAGGTAGGTACCTACGTGCATATTAATTCCTGAGTTATACCAGGATAGAGACCTTCCTTGCTCCTGTAAGCCTGTAAATCTGGAGTGTTTATTTATGATATGTAGCTACCCATGCAACCACTTACTTACTATTGAATTAATTTGCATGCACTCAAAACCATTAGGATAGATAAGGACTTACTTCTTATGTTATAATGTACTTTTCTTTAATATTAGGTAGTCTAGATCAATAAGTATGTATATATACATTTTTTTTATTTTTTAAGTTTCTATTTTGTTATTTTTATCTTTGTTTTATACGTATGTACCTAAATATTTGAGTCGCACTAGGCATGTTGTTAAGCTTACACTCACAGAAATCTTAATAACAAGGCACTAGAAATGCTGAGTACCATCCGATCTATCGGGAATGCGTGTCGCCGGCTCGCCCCCTCTACTACCTTACCACTACATACACAGACAATAACTACGGAATTACGGCTACGCCCATCCAAAAATGCAGTGCAAACCAAATTAAGCCTTATGCGTAGTTGCATACGTTCGCTTACTCACACATTAGTGACAAGTTTGCATTTGTTGTCGTTATGACGTCATTTTAATGTAATCTACCCTAGTGCTGGGCACGAAATATCAGGTCACGTACCTATCGTACTGTTATTCTATGACTAGGGCATTGTACTAATAAAATAAAAATATAGTTTGTACTTCAATATTCATTTATTATTAACTAGCGACCCGCCCCGGCTTCGCACGGGTGCAATGCTTATACTAAATATACCTACTGCAGAATTGGTACTCCGGCCGATACCGCAATCGCTATGTCCCTGTCATTTTAAATCTGTAATATCTTCGAAAATATTCATTCAAATTTCATGCTGTAAAGGGCAATATTAATCTATATTAAATGCACAATGTATCTTAGTTACTTAATTGGATAAGGATTAATGCTGTACTGCTTAAAATCGCCTCGTAAATAAGCCATTATTTCTCGTAAAAAGTAAAGGATAAAAAATGGTTATTGTGGGTTATCCCTAAGAGATAGACATATACTATCGTAGACTTTTTTTGTAGACCTTTTTAAGTTGTAAAATACTGTAGTACATTATTCTGATCTATCTCGTAGGGTTCAGCCAGCGTTTGCAATGTAAGGCATCCGGTAGCACTCTCAAAAAGGGGGGTCTTGGGAGGAACGGGGGGGTAAAATTTTTTTGGAATCGAAATCATATGACCCCCTCTATACAACCCCCTAAAAATTTTTCATCAGTGTGACTCTGCTTGGCGCCCCCCTGGGGGGCGGTGGTTCCGGGGGGCAAATCTCAAAAAGTCGGAATTTTTCCTAGGTCCCCCGGACACCCCTACATGATTCTGCAAAAAAAACATATCTCCCCCTCCACCATCAAGGAGAACAATTATGTCAGTCAGTCAGTCAGTGGTAATCGAGCTTTATAGATAGTTAGTTATTATGATAATAAATCATAAATAAACAATTTTAATATAACATCGTATTCCTAAAATACTATGTTAAATTATGCAAAGTTGTTTTACAAATCACAACCAAGGTAATATTAAGGATAATATTACCGTGTCACAACACTAGCTCGCGACCGAGTTCTGCGGCCGTACCACGATAGGAAATCGAGCGCGCAACGTTATCGTTCACTGTGCAGTACATTGCTTTTTGTAATGAGGTACCTGCCCGATGTTGACAAAAATAAGAGGCAATGTATAGTTAAACGTGATAATAAGAACGGTCGACTGTGACGTTCGTATTACTTTTAAAGATTCTATAATTTTAAGGAAAAACGGCATTATTTAGAAAAAACAATACTTACCGATGAAAAGTTATTCCTTTATTAATATAATTACAACTTGTGGAAGAATTTCCGCAATGGGAAATGCTGCAACACACCATTTTTACACACGCACGTTTCGAGAGCAACTGAACAGCAACGAACGCACTGGTGGCGTGAGAGTCACCTGAGCGGCGACAAGGTCACGCGCGCTTACGATTTCTAGTGCCTTGTTATTCAGATTTCTGTGCTTACACTACATAATGTCATGTCATAACGCCTACTATCAGGGGGAGAGCAAGACTTCCCGCCGTAACACAGTATTAACTAGTACGGAGGGAAGTCACTCGACCACGGGTATCAACACCTTGAGAAATCATATATAGATATGAAAACTTTCATAAGTTACCATTATTATTGTAACCCTTAAACAGTGCCATTTTGTTTGAAATAAACTTTTACTTTACTTTACTTTACTTTACTTTACTTTACTTTACTAATGAGGAGGTGGTGAAAAGAGTTGAGGAGGAAAGGTTTTTGATGAACACCATTCAAAGCAGAAGAGGGAGAATGATTGGACATCGTACGACATGACAGCTTCATAAGTAACATCATAGAAGGAAAAGTAGAAGGAAGACGAGGAAGGGGAAGACCAAGAATTAACTTTATGAGTCAGATCAAGGATAAGCTGTCATGTCGTATAAAAAACTAAAAAAGACCGCAATAAAATAATAATAAATAAATAAATAATGCTGGACAATTCACACAGCATTATCTAGCCCCAAGCTAAGCAGAGCTTGTGTTATGGGTACTAGATCACTGATGTACATAATACAATACACTACATAGATAGATATTTTTATTTTATTGGAAAGAGAATAGTGGAGGAAATTACATCATTGCACCAACAAGAGCTAGGCTAAGGTTTTTGTTATTATAGTGCGTAAGCCTCGCACTCTGGCTAATTTTTAATTTCTCTTTTGTTTTTTTTATAAGTTTCAAAATAAACTTATTTATTTATTCCCGTACTGAGGGAAGGATGCGGGTTTAAGTCCCGTCGTAGTCGAAATTTTTTGCGATATTATTTGATTTCTTAGAAATTAGAAGAGCTAGGCTATTTAATTTATAATAACCATTGTCATAGTGAAGCGATTGCTGAGCAAAAATAGGTTCCGTAGTGAGACAGAATAGGACCCTCGAAATATTAGAAAGGATTTTTCTTGTAACAGTTGACAATACATATATTTCTGATTCTGATTGTGATAAATCTGACGAAACATCCTTATCGAAGATATACAACATACTCATTACTTTAAACGATTTATTAGCCAAGTAAACTTAATACTAAAAGCAATATTACAAAATCTTATTAAATAAATTTACTAACCTGACTCAACAAAACTAACTCTGCGGTTGGTCTTCTGTCAGACCCTTACAGAGTTTCTGACAAACCACACACGAACAAACTTTCATCATTAAATCTTAACTTATTTATTTCACGGTGTATATATATAACCAGAGATTTAAATCCGGCCCTTCCGTAGTTGGACTGCGCCGTGTTGTTGCCAAATGAAATCAGATAGCTCGCTCATTTGCTATCAGTGTATTGTGTGTTTTGGAGTGTTTTTTCACAAAAGTTCATGCAATATAATTGCACAATAAATGGTCTTAATAACAGTTTGGTTTATTGACAAAAAACACAATTTTTAACTACTACTATGTAAAATAGGTTTTAAGGCATTACTAACCAACCTATGTAATGATTTTTTATGAATAAATGATAGTTTTATGATAGTGAAGCGATTGCTGAGCAGAAATAGGTTCCGTAGTGAGACAGAATAGGACCCTCGAAATATTAGAAAGGATTTTTCTTGTAACAGTTGACAATACATATATTTCTGATTCTGATTGTGATAAATCTGACGAAACATCCTTATCGAAGATATACAACATACTCATTACTTTAAACGATTTATTAGCCAAGTAAACTTAATACTAAAAGCAATATTACAAAATCTTATTAAATAAATTTACTAACCTGACTCAACAAAACTAACTCTGCGGTTGGTCTTCTGTCAGACCCTTACAGAGTTTCTGACAAACCACACACGAACAAACTTTCATCATTAAATCTTAACTTATTTATTTCACGGTGTATATATATAACCAGAGATTTAAATCCGGCCCTCACGTAGTTGGACTGCGCCGTGTTGTTGCCAAATGAAATCAGATAGCTCGCTCATTTGCTATCAGTGTATTGTGTGTTTTGGAGTGTTTTTTCACAAAAGTTCATGCAATATAATTGCACAATAAATGGTCTTAATAACAGTTTGGTTTATTGACAAAAAACACAATTTTTAACTACTACTATGTAAAATAGGTTTTAAGGCATTACTAACCAACCTATGTAATGATTTTTTATGAATAAATGATAATTCTATAAAAAAAACCAAATCGTGGGCGTGCATCGTCATTTTTTTATCACACACATTCAAAGACAATGCCACGCCTCTTGGTGCCAGTATCTAACGATTTAAATCTATGCATGTATCAATAACTTTTTCACTAACTCATCGTTAAGGTTACATAAAATCGTGGTCATATCACGTCGTCGAGTTTGACTAACACTTACAATCAATGCATAGCCTAATATCTCATCTACATACACAGGGGCCGAATTCCATTAAATTAGTCATCTAGAGTTTTTTTCAGCTATGGACGATTCTGCTACGATAGAATTGCCATAATAAATAGGGCCACAGAAAGGTCTACTTAAATAATTAATGATTTGACTTTGTTGTTATTTCCAAAGTGTACGTGAATACCCGATGAATAATAATTTCTATCCATTTCACTCCAGCTGATATTTTGACGTCATCTGAAATGGATGGAAATTGCACAAGACCGCAGGAAATGGCAAAGTATGAAGGAGGCCTAAGAAGAAAAAGAAGAAATAATCATTAATTACGTTAACAAATCGCGTAAGTAAAAAAATGCTAAACATGTAACATTTTCAGCGTAACACCTTTTTTATTCTTGTTTCTTCCTTTTTCTTGGTTACGATATCAATCAAATACACGAATCAGATACGACGAAAATCAGGGCACTAAAGGTGTTTAATTACTTAATAGGGTACCTACAAAACCCTAGGTCACTAGTGTCGTTAAACTCAAAAACACATATTACCACTGTCAATCGCCATCTCAGCACCATTTAGGCTGGGACAGACCCCGCTCGCAACAAAGACAATCATTTTAGCCACCTCCTTCGGCTCTATAATCTTAATGTTACAGTCAGCTGATATATCCTCATACGCGGACGAAATCTCCTCATCAGTCAACGCCAAGTTTGACAGAATATTCGTTCGCGTCAAGCCTGGATTGATGGAATTGACCCTTACACCGACAGAGGAGAGCTCAAACGCCGCCATCTGCGTGAACTTGATCAAGCCGCTCTTTGCAACTTTCAGTGGGAGAAATCCTTGTCGTGTTTTGTTCGACTGCGTCGATGCTAGGTTTATAACATTGCCTTTAGTCTTGACTAGATACGGCAGCGCTGCGTGCGTCATTTTAACCGGTACTCTGAGATTGATATCAAGCATTTCATCAAACGTGTCAATCGTCGTATCGAAGAGCGAGCCGAGCGAAAACTTTCCAGCGTTGTTTACTAAAACATCTATCTGTCCATATCGTTCGACAGTTGATTTGACGACTTGATTGCAAGCGTTTGGTTCCGTCAAGTCGAGCTTGATGCATAGAGGTTGGATGCCATTGGCTTGTTGGCATGTGTCTGCTGTTCTCTTCAGTCGTTCCTCGTTTCTTCCTATCAAAGTAAGACCGGCTCCGTATTTAGCGAAGAGCACAGCTGATGCAGCCCCGATTCCGGAGCTGGCTCCGGTCACGATGACAACTTTGTCTTTGAAATTGATCGCGTCCATTTGTACGGGGGAGCTAGCGAGCACTGAGTTATCGACACGATAATAGCTGATAATGGTTGTGTTGATAACGCGATGTGTCATAAGTTTATCAGGTGGTAACAAGTCTGTTTGCGCTTGTTAACGTGTTTTTCGTTTTATTGTAGTGGATTACTTACTTTACATAAACCTCAATATTTTTTTAAAGATGTAGGATCAGTTGAGCCACCTGTTGCCTCTGTTATTTATTGTTTAAAAAAGTTATATTCACCTTTATTTTAAGAAATACTGCATGCTTAATTACCCTTACAGAACCCCATGTCGAATCAAACGATTCGATTTGAGGTTGTCTGCTTGAAAAATCTTCTTAGCAATAAGACAGCAAAGATTCGGGAGATGAATTATCAATGAAAATTAGGTACCTACTACGAGTACTAGCCGTTAGTAGAACACGAAACAATGTCAGTTTATAACAGCAGATGTTTAAAAGCATTCGTACAGTCAACGATAGATGTGTCCTGTAATCCCATGCAACAAAAATATGCAATGGCAACTTTCCGGCCTTATAACAAATAATGCTTGATAATTGACGACGCCACATCCACAAGCTAAAGGTTGCTCAAAAGGCAATTAAGAGAAGGCTGGCAGGCATAACACGACATAGGCTCTCGGCCTACCTACTATGTTTAATCTTCTTCACCGTGTTCTTCAACAAAAAATTGGTTGTCTGTAAAGTCGGTTTACTGACGATAGTTGAACGTGACAACGCAGACGCATCGCTCACTCAAGTAGGAGAGAGACGGATGTCGAGCGCTCTCGCTTGCACTTCAAGCCTTACATGGAACGCCTCAGAGCGAGGTAACGCCGCATGCGAGGTAACGCCGCATGACGTCATGTTTTTTCGTGCGTGCAGCCGGCTCTATCGAATTATAAGACGTTGTCACGTCAAAAATGCTGAGTCGGACGCCATTTTGTAGCATATAAGTCATAACTTTACATTTAACAAAGTTTTATGGTATTTGTATACGTACTATAAGTAACTAGATTATGCTTATATTGTAATGCTACAAATAAAGATTTCTTATTCATTTAATCTTCGTTACTTAAGGTCGTGCCCGCTTTGAAAAGCCTTAGTTGAGGAGTTGACCAACTGCGTCCACGCCACCCTATCTTCGGCTTGTCTGAGAGCAGTGATCTCACTGAGAGTCCTGTAATCTCTTTCACAATGTCAGACTAACGCTTCTTGGCATTTTCCCATCCATTTTGGCCACATCAACTTCATTTTTACTTAGTATAAAGAGTCTAACAAAAATAAACTGAACAATCGACAAAATACTCAGGCTAGCCAGCAAAACCGTGCTTCCACCGCGATTGGAACGGACCCATTTTAACTCGTAACAGTAAATTGCACACTTGTATTTCCATCAACAAACCGATTTTCCGACGGGGGCGGGCAGCAGCGCCTCCCGCTGAACAATTATACCATCAAACTGCGATCCCCAACCCGCATGCCCAGCGTGGGTATTAGGGGCATTACCGCTTATCAGGGGGAGGCCTGCGTCCAGCAGTGAACCAATATAGGCTGTTGAGGTTGAGGTTGAGGAGCAGAAAGATAGTCGAGCGAAAGGAGTGAGCGAGCAGAAAGCGTTGAAATTAACTCCGCATACTCATCTCTCAATTCTTGCTCATTACTCTTTTGCGGTGAAAACCCAGCTTAAGGCGAAGAGTAGGGGCGATAGTGGCGCCACTACATATTTAATTTTATAATTACGTTATACAAAGGAATTATCAAAAAATCGGACCGCGCGTAGACGATGTCTATCATAAGCTTTTTTTAAATGTATCTTTAATAGTTTTGTACTGTATTATTTAGGCAGATACTTGTTTCAAGAGTTTAGTTCCTATTGGTGGCCACCAAGCTCTCCAAACAAGGTTTTTGATTGAATAACACAAAACAAAACTATTACAGATACATTAATTACGGTATCGTCTACCAGCCAGCGGTCCGATTTTTTGATAATTCCTTTGTATAACTCAATGATTAAATTAAATATGTAGTGGCACCACTATCGCCCCTACTCTTCGCCTTAAGCGTCGAGAAACATATTTCCCACGCTGACTGGACCGTACACTGCTGACACCGCCATTAGTACGATTGGCTCCATTGTTTGTGATGCAGCACACCGGCATTGTGTCGTTATTGGCGTAATTGGACGAGAATCAGCTGATTGTGAGTGGCCATCTTTGTACAGATTCATTGTGGTAACTGTTGAATCTTGTTAGACGAGAGTTGTTTTTATTTGTGAGAGCAAAGTGAGAGTGAAACTGTTGCGCTGAGGTTCAGAGTCCCTCAATCCCCATGGAATCCATTTTAGGGATATTTAATTACTAGCTGCCGCCCGCGGCTTCTCACGCGTTGTTTCTATGGAAACGTTAAAAGGTGATTTCTATCCCATGGGAACTGATTTATGGGATAAAAAGTAACCTATGTTTGATTCCAGGATTATAATTATCTGTATACAATATTTCAGCCCGATCCGTTCAGTAGTTTTGGCGTGAAGAGGTAACAAACATCCATCCATTCATCCATCCAAATTTTCGCATTTATAATATTTATTAGTGTGATTTGACGTGAATCAAACATTCTTTATTTATTTTTTTACGTTGTTTTAGATTTAAGTATTTGTATTTTTTTTATTTGTGGTGCTAGAAGTCGTATTCGTATAAAGATGAATGTGTGCTGACTGCTACCCAACCAAACCTTTTTTTATTGGGCTTTACTGTCCCACTGCTGGGTAAAGAAACTCCCTTTCAACCAAACTTACGTCATCTAAATACCAAATTGATCGTAGACATCAAAAGGCCTGATAATTAATAATCTGTGAAAAGTTTAATCACTTCTCTATATATCAATCAGAGATTGATAAAGAGAGGCCAGTGACGAATTATTGACCCCGTATGCTTCCCAAACACTATCGCGTTGCCACCCTCGAAACGGAAGAAATCCCCTAAAAATTACAACTCATGCCAGTACAAAAAAATGCTATTACAATCCACTATTCGTAAGAATCTCGCTCGAAGAACAATACGTCTTCTACAAACAAGGGTAGATATATAAGGGGTAGGTATGCAAATCACGACAAAAGCCCGCACGAGACACGAACAAGCGCCCCCGGAAGACAAATATTTTAAAAAGAAACAATATGTTTTTATTTATCACCCCGTCGTCACCTTGGTCACAGTGTGATCGTGTAGGTACAGTAGGACAACCGAACCGAGTTTGCCGGATCGTTTTTTCTTCTACTTCACGATTTTTTTTCTTGCTCAATATGTTATCATTTTATTGTGCTCATATATTCAATTATTATTTATTCTTGCCTTTTATAACTACCTACTACTTATTTTAAAAATGACATTCCTAAATTATCTAATTCCATAAATATCTAACAAGAGCAAACCCAAAATATTTGTAGCGCTCTGACAGGGTTTTTATGCATTGTGTACCCACTAACACTACCTACACTTAAGAACAATGCCTGTATGCATAAAATCACAATAAATGATTATAAATATGAATATTTTTGTGTGCCTACTTATTTGTAATTAATGATTTTGTCAGGTATTTATCGCGTACCTTTTGTTATTATTCCCCTACGTTGCGTCGCGTACAAAAGGTAAGCCAGATAAAATCATTAATTATGTTAACAAATGGCGAAAGTTTAAAAGTTTTACTTATTTCTTTTCTATTATTTTTAAATTTCTATGTATAATAAATAATAAATATCTATCTATGTAATGTATTATATTATGTATATCAGTTGTCTAGTACCCATAACACAAGCTCTGATCATGAGGCTAGATGATGCTGTGTGGATTGTCCAGTATTATTATTTATTTATTTTATTTTTATTTATTCGGTGCCCACTGAAAACCAACGCTGGTTAGATGCCCTAGTCTTCATCCTGCACAATGCTGAGTGGGGGCCATATTTGCCCTAAACTCTGCTGCATACATTGGATAAAGATGTACGTAGTATTAATTAGTAGGTGCCTAAGTCTTTGTATTGTGGAGTAGATATGAGATAAATGAAAATCTTTGATTAATTTTCTTTCTTTCCCCTTCATAATCTTGAAGCAGCCAAATCGCACCAGTTTCAGCTGGCTTATTTGTACAACCAGGAACCAGCGTTGGTTTTCAGACTGATCCATTTTAGGTAAGTAGAAAAAGACGAAATAACTTTTTTATGTTGTGTTTCATAGAAGCCTGTGTGATAAACGAACTGACTGCGTCAATTGCGAATAGGTCCCATCGGTGCTCTAAGGACACGGAACCTTAAAATTGTTGGGATTTTCAAGCCTTCAAATTGCCTTCTGTCTCCACTGTGTATCTCATTGAGTGAAGAACTCAAGTGGGTGCTATTTCACGTCTTATCTCACCCTCCCGGTTTTGTCGACCCTAAACGAGCTACGAGTGACAAGATATTCAATTTTCTACTTTCCGCGGAGTTATTTGGTAAATCATTTTTATATTTTCTTTAAATAATAATGCTTAGATGAAGACGATGGACTGTCCTTTCAGACAGCTGATCGTCTTCAGCTCAGTTTTGATTTTAACTATAGATTAATACAGGAGTCGAATTTCGCAAAGCTTTACCATGATAATGGTAGAGTCGCAGAATCGTCCATAGATGAAAGAAACTCTAGATATTGCGTGCGATAATATTTGCACGGAGAGATTGATAGAATAGTTTTGAAATTTGACACTTTTGACATGCGTATCCATCTGTAGTTTCTTTCACCAAAGGTAAAATACCAAAACGTGTCATTCATAGATGATACCATTGTTTTCGTGAAGTGATTAATTTATTGGATTAAGGGCCATGGATAAGGGAGGCTGGTAGTGGCGAAAGTCCTATATATACGCAGCAGTAAGTACCTACTCCCAGGCTGATATAAAAATGATATGATGATGGCATACTGTTTATCATTTTCTACCCTGTGACGCGACGTTTCCACGTTCTGTTTTACGATGAAACTTCTTGTCTTTTATGTGGATTACTGCAAAACTTTGCGTCGCTGTTAATAGATTTTTTTACGGTCCTTTCTCACTGAAGAAAATTATTTTCAGCGAGTAGGCCAATTTTTTTACTTAATAACTATAAAATTGTAGATGATAACGTTGACAGTATATACAAAATGATTGAACGACTTACTTCAGGTACTAGCTTTTTGTCGGGTCTTGGATAAAAATTTGCTAATTTGTTATTCCTGAGTTAAAAAGAGTTTGCAAAATTTCAACAAATTAAGTTGTAACGAGTATTTACCAAGAAGTTACATTTTTGTGTCCATGCCCGACGAAGTAGGTAATTAAAAAATGTACGCGATAAATACCCGATAATTTTACGTATCTTAACAAAATTCACAAAATTACATAGAAGACTTTATTCTAATAGACTTTATGCAATCGTAAAACCGATCCATCTTTACGAACTTTCATCTTGTTTCTAATTTGAAGTTCGATAATAGGCTTTAAGCCGTTCAAATTAAATAAATAAATTAAACCACTTACTTAGGAAAAATCCCTAAAGTACTACCACTAATAAACTTAAGCAGAATTAGGCAGCTGCTACACATAGGTGCCATTTGGGACCGCAGTATTATTTAGCAAGCTTATCAAACGGCACTAAATTAGTTTAAAAGTTAACTTATTAGGGTTGGACTTTATCTATACACCCGGTTTCATGCGAAAATAGCGCCGAATGATTATCTCAATGTTAAAGTCAGGTCGGTTTAGTTCAGGCAAAGAAGATAACATAGGTAGGTACTTATAGCATTTAAAAAAATCTAAACTCAAGTGCATGCTTTTTCTTTCAGACGAGACCTGAAGCGTCATAGACCTAAAAAACGTCAATGAGGCGTTTTCCAAAAAAGAAAAAACCTTAATTACCTAAGAACTCAATGGATGGCGGGGTTCTTTCGCAGAAGAATATACTTAATAATGTTTTATTCAGTAATATAGATATTATAAAGTTCTTACCAAACTTCTTATAGAGTCAACAGGTGATCGGAATGCTGGCTTGGACCACGAGCAATAACTATTTCTCGTGGTCCCATCAATGGGACAAAATAATGGGACCACGAGAAAACACCCTTTTATTTCGGTCAACTAATTAGCATTGCCATTCAACGTGGCAATGCTGCTAGCATTCTGGGCACTCTGCCTTCTGGTTGACGGCTTAGATTTATCAACGAGCATACGTTTTTGAAACGGTGTAAGCGCAAAAATGATGTTTTTGCTTATTTACAAGAAAACTACACAACTTATGTAGAAACTGTATTAAGGAACTACAGAATTATTAATAACCTACGAATCAAAACAAAAATTATTTCTATGGACCGCAGGGTTCCTGGGATCTCGACCAAATTAGATGCAAAACAGCGCACTTTCATGTTTTTTCTATAGGATTTTTTTTTTCGCAATCGTGTTTTCCAATTAAGGAACCGAAGAAAAAATGTTGAAGTTCATGTAATTCAAGTGTATTACCACGGGGATCCCGTGAGTACTGAAATCTAGGCCTTGTTTGACAACCAAACCTAGGCTAGGTTCGCCGCTGACCATATTATATTACGCCCGTAACGCCGGTCAGTACTCGCCTTTAAAGATACATTTTTGAAACAGGATTCCTCATCTAATGTACTCTACAAATCACGGTGACCGCTCGATTCAAGTACAGTCTGCAAAAACAAGTGGTTGCTACCAAACGAGCGGTACACTCGGCTCGATTGGATTCGGACAAATGGCGGTGGAAGGGCTGCGGCTATTTACTGTCGCGGGATTAGGGCCGGGGTGCAATGGGGGATGGAATTTTTAAAATTACATACATTAAATTACATTAAAAAAAAACCGCATCGCATGCCTGTGACACATTTTGTCTAAAACTATATACAGGGTGTCACGTAACATGTGTACGTAGCCGAAAGGGGGTGATTTTGGACCCCGAGGCGATTATTCTACTTTCCATTTCTTAGTTGGGCTACATACAGGCCACCATGTATATTTTAGCCACAAATACCTATTTAATAAGTCAAAAAATTATACCATTTTGATTATGGTAAGTCCAATTAATATAAAATCACAAGTGGATTGACGCTTGATTGACTAATATCTTTATTTCGCTAATTATGTCGTTGTAAAACGTTCTGTCCTAATAAAAAAAAGGTCTCATAAAACATTAAATTATTTACTGTAGATATAGGCTTACTTATCTATACTTATTGCTATTTTTAGAGAACCATAGTGTCTAAGTAAACCTCACTCAGGATTTAAGGCACTATCAACCAAAAAACATGTAATCTTCTTGACAATAAACGATATCTGTCCATCTAAAGCGGGCCAACTACGAACCTTATTTGTGTTCGAAGAACATTAAGGCGAATAGTAGGGTGGATAGTGGCGCCACTACATATTTAATTTTATAATTACGTTATACAAAGGAATTATCAAGAAATCGGACCGCGCGTAGACGATATCTATCATAAGCTTTTTTTAAATGTATCTGTAATAGTTTTGTTTTGTGTTATTCAATCAAAAACCTTGTTTGGAGAGCTTGGTGGCCACCAATAGGAACTAAACTCTTGAAACAAGTATCTGCCTAAATAATACAGTACAAAACTATTATAGATACATTTAAAAAAAGCTTATGATAGATATCGTCTACGCGCGGTCCGATTTTTTGATAATTCCTTTGTATAACGTAATTATAAAATTAAATATGTAGTGGCGCCACTATCCACCCTAATATTCGCCTTAAATTATGCTAAGTATACGAACCCCGAAGGCGGCATCTAGAATTTTACTTCAAAAAGCGGTAGGCGTCGCAATATACCTCAATCCTACATTTTCACATCATCACACTAATCACGCTAATATTATAAATGCGAAAGTTTGGATGGATGGATGGATGGATGTTTGTTACCTCTTCACGCCAGAACTACTGAACGGATCGGGTTGAAATTTTGCATACAGGTAATTCTAATCCTGAAATCAAACGAGCATAAACTAGTTTTAAATAGATATTTAGTCGATTTCCTTAAATATGCACCTATTGAACCCCATGCTTAATCCTATACCGGTTCAATACAAAACCAGTTGGAACCGGTTAATCTACGTGACGGGTGATTGGGATACACGTTTGCTTTACTTTTTTGCTGCTGACCCCAACGTTTAGTGGAAATGGACTCGATTAAGGACTTAGGGGTCGGTTTTTGAGAATCACCCTGTCATTTATTAAGCTTGGATGCGAATCGTTTAGGTGAAATTTTAGGGTGGATTGCGTTGTTCCGCTTTGGTTTTGTAAGTATCTTTCGAAACCTGGAGGTTTAGCAAGAAGACTACAGCGGTTTTTACTTTTGTGGGTTGTTGTTGAGTTGTTAATTTTTTTTACCGTGGAGAAATTTATTTACTTAATTCATTAAATATAAAATACCTACCTACCCTATCCTATACCAATAAATTACAGAATAAAATTTTCTTTTGATTATTGGGAAGTGGTTAGATAACACCACCATCACACTAATATTATAAATGCGAAAGTTTGGATGGATGGATGTTTATATGGATGGATGTTTGTTACGTCTTCACGCCTAAACTACCGACAAGATTGAGCTGAAATTTTGCACTGATGTAGGTCTATGCCTGGAATCAAACATACTTTTTATCTCATAAATCAGTTCCCATGGGATAGAAATTACCTTTGAACGTTTCCATAGAAACAACGCGTGCGAAGCCGCGGGCAGAAGCTAGTTTCACTATAAAACCTTAGAAAATCACATCACATCACACTTCATCACATCACACTAATATTATAAATGCGAAAGTTTGGATGGATGTATAGATGGATGGATGGATGGATGTTTGTTACCTCATCACGCCAAAACTACTGAACGGATTTCCTCAAACCTCAACGGCCTATATTGGTCCACTGCTGCACGCTGGCCTCCCCCAGATAGGTACCTTATTGGCTTTTATCTCACGGGGGGCAATGCCCATAATCCCCACGCTGGGCATGCGGTTTGGAGATCGCAGTTTGGTGGTGGAGTTGTTTTGCAGTAAATTTCTTTATTGGTTCACAAATATAAATTTTGATCATACATCCTGAAAGATATTTCAAGAGGAAGTAAGTTTATATCCATAGTGCTATAAGCTACGTTTACACAACCGCTGTTTCCGGTCCAAAATTGACCGAACCCCTTCAACCCCTATATCCCAGACAGTATACTTTACGGCATTTCAAGGGTGCTCGAAAGGGCCAGTTTTGAGGGATGTTTGGGGTTACATGTGGTTACAGTATCTCCAACCTTTCTGTTCAGGTAGGTCTATCACGTTTTTTTTTCATAGATGTGACATGTATCCGGAATAAATGAATTGAATTTTGAACTATGATCAAGGAATAAAAAATTATCTGAGTGTCTGGTTGAAGCGACGCGTGACCCGATAGCTGGTGCATCTGGTGCAGCGCATCAGCATTGCCAATTTGCCATACAGCGGGGCAATGCAGCCAGCGTAGCGGGGACGCGACAACTGGTATTGATATGGATCAGTTGGGCGACCTGTAGACAGTTTGCGACAGTCTGCAGTTTACTCAATTGTTTCATTTGTAAATACCAGTTTTAATTTGTTTCTATTATTTTTGTCATTTTCTTTGTAATTATAGGAATAAATCTATATATATAAAAGAAAGTCGTGTTAGTTACACTATTTATAACTCAAGAACGGCTTTACCGATATGGCTGAAAATTGGTGAGGAGGTAGCTTAGAGCCAGGAGACGGACATAGGATACTATTTATTCCGTTCGATAGCATTCAAGTGTGACTTGACATAACCTCAAAAATAGAATAGGATAGAAATAACCTCAAAACGTTTCCATAGACACAACGCGCGCAAAGCCGCGGGCAGAAGCTAGTATTAAATAAATAATGCTGGACAATTCACACAGCATCATCTAGCAAGCTAAGCAGAGCTTTGTGTAGTGAATACTAGATAACTGATATACATAATACATTAACCGCCGAATACTTGAACTCAACTCGGATTTAACCATAGAAATCTAAATAACAAGGCACATACGGCACGTGTCAGGTGACCAATTTTTGATAGATTTTAATAGCTGTCAAAAAATCTCGACTTGAGACGTGCTCAAACGAGTGTTCGGGCTACAACTACAGTTATCTACTGAAGCCACTTGTCACCACAAAATACGACAAGTGTCCAGTTTTAAGACCTTTCGTAAGTAGTTTCGTAACCTCATTTGTGTTTTTACTGATAATTTTTTGTTGTTATGTGTGTCAATTGTAAATTACCTATCTTTATAAACATAATGACTCATCACTTTATAACCCTTAATTGTAACTATATAGTATAAGTTTTCATATTAAGATTTAAATAGAGTTAGTAAGTTACTATGTACTTAGACAAGTCTGTAAAGTTAAGTTAATATGAATATAAAGCCCCGGACGGAAACTTGTGTGTAATAAACCCCACTGTTACTTTGGTCAATCTATGAAGGTTGAAGGACCAGGTGACGCGATGGTTTTGAATGCCAGTAAATAATACTGTATTTTGTTCTTTATTTTTGTGCGCTGTATTTTTTCTGACACAATATGGGCGTGACATGTCCCTATTAGGACATGAGTGATCGGTTGTCGATATATTTTTACTGGAGCTTTGAATAATCCAAATACGGTTGTTTTGGATTTTAAAACAATAGCAGACAATACGGGAAAATTTGGTGTAGGTATTTCGCACCACAGGTTCACCGCAAATTCATTTTTGCCGTTTCATACTAAAAAATATCAGCGTTTCGGACCACATCAACAAAGAAAAATTTGCATGTTTTCTGAGCAAAGAAATGATACGCAAACCAAAAGAAAATCTTACGTAGGTACGATTTCTCAAGCTTATTTCTATTCTCTTCTTATTTGGTTTATATCTATGCCATGAATGGACTTTCACTGAGCAGGAGAAACGCAGGTATGTAGTTTCTTGTAAGATGAGTTGACGACATCCTACCTAAGTAGCTATGATTCTAAGTAATTTGTAATTAAAATTTCAATTTTGTATCTCTTTAATATATTAACTTTAGAAGTTAGTTGGGGATCGCAGTACGGTGCGCTGCTGCCCGCATGCTCAGCGTGGGGATTATGGGCATTACCTCTTATGAGATAATAGCCAATAAGGCGCTTATCAGGCGGAAGCCTGCGTCCAGCAGTGGACAAATAAAGGCTGTTGAGGAGGACGAGGAGAAAAAGTTAGTTCAGCTTTTGTTTTACCTACTTACTACATCTGTCAACTAACTGATTATTTCTCTGTATTGTTCTTGTGACGCTAATAAATGTATCTTTATCTTAAAAATCCAGGACTATTTGGATGCGAGAAGCACAGTACATACAAGGCAGGCAGAAGCAAAAGGAGACAAAAAAAACTGGTTGTCTGTAAAGTCGGTTTACTGACGATAGTTGAACGTGACAACGCAGACGCATCGCTCACTCAAGTAGGAGAGAGACGGATGTCGAGCGCTCTCGCTTGCACTTCAAGCCTTACATGGAACGCCTCAGAGCGAGGTAACGCCGCATGACGTCATGTTGAGGTAACGCCGCATGACGTCATGTTTTTTCGTGCGTGCAGCCGGCTCTATCGAATTATAAGACGTTGTCACGTCAAAAAGGAAGAGGAAAAAAAGAATAGAATATCATAACCTAAGTATGTATGTACTCGTATAACAACAACACGGCCAGATTCGAATTTGCACAGATGCATAAGTACCTATTACATTAAACAGTAGTAAGAAAAATGTTAGCCTAAACATGTCTCCGATCTATATCGGGAGAAAAAAGGCAGTGTACGGACGTTTTGTACATTTGAAGTAATGCTAGTTAAGTTAATGAGTGCAAAGTCAAAATCACTGATCACCTTTCAAAAGTTTATTGAAGTAGTTACACGTAAAAAGAAAATCTCACATAGTACAAAGTAAACGTTCCTTCATAGTATAAAAACTTTCGTAGTTTGACGAATTCATTATGAATGTAAGCGGGTTAACTACGAACCTATTTTGTGTTGGAAGAACACCAACGTTTCATCCCAACACAAAATAGGTTCGTAGTTAACCCGCTTACATTCATAATGAAAGTTCCTTCATAGGTTTGAATCGCGTCGCGGTCAGTGTCGCACTGGTTATTACGGCCGTAAATATGCCGATTCAGTAATATTAGATACTTATGTTCCTAGTACAGTCGGCTGCAAAAATATGTATACACTCCCAAGTTTTCAATTTACTTTTGTTTACTAAATAGTAAGTGTCAATTTATGTACCGCATTCTGACGAAGTACGATGACTACTTTGTACGAAAAACGTGTGCATGACCTTTTATTTCAAAAGTTCCGAGTAAAATAAAAGTTTAACCCTGGAAGTGTATACATGTCTGTGCAGCTGACTTCGTACACAGAACAAAAAAAAAGCAAAAAGAGACATATATCCAGCATCAGGTCTTATCCGGGATGGTTAAGATTGATGATGATTTAGGAAAGTCCATGTTCAGATGCTGGAAGCGACAGGGCGCTAAAGCGCTCATTGTGTCTATGTCCAGAAGTGGACTCTACTTAAAGAATGACGATGGTGATGAAAGCTTTATGTAGATTAACAAATTAATTTCCAAAGTAGATAAACCAGTAAACTTAGTTAACCGTTTAACCCCCAGGTGATCCAACAAGATAACAATTTAAAAGCGGTTTAAAACGCTGCATTATTCTCAGTGTAATCTCGCCGCGGCACCGTCTACTTAAATTTTAAACAAGTGGGTTCCATTACGTAATACGTGGTAGAGAACTGAAACTAGTTCGAACTGATACAGGGTCTGCGAATGATCGGCATGGTTGGGGGACTTAGGGTGAGACATTTGTCTAGCTAGTGGGGTGACAGGTTGAGCATAACAACAAATCAGATGGTGCGCAAGCCCTCACTGAGGGTAATTTCTAAGATATTAAATATAATTGGTAGCGCATTTCAGAACATAGGTAAGGGGTTCAAGTCCCGTCGAAGTTGAAACATTTTTGGAATATTTATAATTTCTTAGAAATCAGATGGTCTAACGACAAACGCAAGATGATATCAATTAAAGAATCGAAAGCCCATCACGACTTTGAAGGTGATATCGCACGTTCCGTTAAGACTATTAGTATGTACGTTAGATTATATGTATACAGAACTACGGCGAAGACACAGAATAGTCGTAGTTGCGGCGTCCTAAAGGCAAGATCCTATAACAAAAAAATTACGCACCGTCACCATGTAGTGACTAAAAATTATTTATATTAATAGTGTTGCAATGTAATTTGCCCTTTGTGGGCGTGCAATTATCTGTCTATTACATGCATTGAGACAACTGAAACTAAAAAAAAAAAATTGGTTGCCTGTAAAGTCGGTATACGGGCGAAAGTTTTACGTGACAACGACTTTGAGTTCCTTTCACTTTTTATGTCTGACTCTCTCGCTCTTAGGCGGGCTAACCATGCCCGAGTGGAAGGGACGCGTGCCTCTCACTCGCTCTCATTGTGAGCGCATAACGTGAGCGGAGCGTAACGCAGTTTCTTGAAGTGTCACCCGGCAAACCAATTTATAAGACGTTGTCACGTCAAAAAAATAACAGAAAGAGAAATTAATAAGGTACATAGTGTCAATTTAAAGAAATAAGGTTAATAGTCAATAGAAAATAGAAATTAATTTGGTTATTTGTTAATATTTTTGTCATTTATAAAATCATTTATTGTATAGTAACATTTATCATATTAATATAGCTTTCTCTGAAACATCGTGGTAAGCAGTTCTCTTATCAGAAGCGAAATTTTGGTATAGACCGATGGTGCCATAGCAAAAAAACTTTTGCGCAAAACCTCTTTTCAAATCTCGTGACTTTCGCATCTATAACCTCATTACCTCCGCCACGGCACTTCATTTATCACCACCAAGTACCTCACTCTCGCAAACACACTTAGAGGCTTGAGATGTAATAATTTTTCATTCCACCCCTCAGGTGGATATGAAAATATTGCTACCCCCCCAAGGGGTTAATATCGCCGCGTCTCTGATGGGCTTAATGGAAACAAAGGGACATATTTGGTAACTTGTCGTAAAACTTGTCATAATAAAGAATGTTGTGATGGGAATGAAACATGTGAGACTGGGAAACGTGTTCAAATCTGTTGAAACCTTATTTCACCCAAAAAAATATATATTTTAAGAATTAATCTTTCGACGGTTTTTATGTGTGTACTTGCTGTAACCCGCGACTTCGTACGCGTTATGTACAAGCCTCTAGAACCAGTGGTTTTGGACTGTGCGTTGTCTGTCAGTGAGTCAGGTTCTGCTTTCTAATATACTAGCTGACCTGGCGAACTACGTACCGCTCTCGCCTTTTAAACCTTCCCTGAACTTACACAAACATTTCAACACCAAAACGGCTATAAATTAAGATGTAAGCTATCCTATCTTTCAAGTTGGATCAAACTGCACACGGTGTGCAAATTTAATTTAAATCGGTTAAGTAGTTTAGGAGTCCATCGCGGACAAACAACGTGACACGTGATTTATATACAGGGTGGAATTTTGTAATGCCACCTGGAGGGAAAGTACTCTTAATACTGTAGATAGAAAATTGTACTAAAAGAAAACATTCCTTTATTTTTGAAAAGAAAGAAAACTGCATTCAAAGATTTTCGATAATTCGCTTGCCACACCCGGGAATCGAACCGACTAAATTCTGTAAAAATTACACCCTGTACTTTTATTGCATAGATCGTTAGGGTCAATAATAAGGATGAAATCTCTCTTACAAACTTAATAAATTAAATGAAAGGAAAACCATGAAATCTTAAATTATAAATTGAATGGGTCAAGTTAAGCACTTTAACTTAAAGATCCATCTGTTTACTTGTGTCAGTAATTAATAATTATCATTGACGTCATTTATCCATTAAAATGACGAATTAATATGTAGATAAGACGATTGAATTTTTTTTTATTTAAAGTAGTTTATTTAGAAACGAATTACATGGTTGTATTAACTATTGGAATTCGATGATGCCCGCAGTAGTTTTAAAAAAAAATACCTACCTGGATTGGTACCAACGGCACAATCAGATGGCCTGCGAGATCACCAGATCTCACCCCTTTAGATTTTTTTTGTGGGGATATGTAAAAAATCTAATTTACATGAAATCTTATGCGAATGTAAACGATTTGAGAGTTGAAGTTCAGAATACGATTTATAATATTCACCACAACACGTTATTAAAAGTTACTAGAAATAAATTCGTTAGAAGAATAAATTTGTGTTTCCAAGAAAATGGAGCCCATTTTGAGCAACTAATTAGTTAGTTGACTTTTTATTGTAAATAATTAAAATAATTTAAGATTTCATGGTTTTCCTTTCATTTAATTTATTAAGTTTGTTAGAGAGATTTCATCCTTATAATTGACCCTAAAGATCTATGCAATAAAAATACAGGGTGTAATTTTTACAGATTTTAGTCGGTTCGATTCACGGGTGTGGCAAGCGAATTTTCGAAAATCTTTGAATGCAGTTTTCTTTCTTTTCAAAATTAAAGGAATGTTTCCTTTGAGTAAAATTTTCTATCTACAGTATTAAGAGTACTTTCCCTCAAGGTGGCATTACAAAATTCCACCCTGTATATTAAGACTAGCGGCCCGTCCCGGCTTCGCACGGGTGGACATAATTTTTTTCAAATATAAACATTGCCTATGTTACTCAGGGATAATGTGGCATTCTAATGGTGAAATAATTTTTGAAATCTAATATTAAAAACTTCAAATTAAAACCTGGTGTTGTGATAATATTCTGCACAGTTATTAAAACCTATTTTACAAGGGAAATTATACAGGCACCAATGAATCCATTATCTTTACTATTTTCTTTATCAAAGCCACTATAAAACAACCGCAAATAGCTTCAAACATACAAATAACAATTTACTATTAGATAATGAAATCGTAGGTTTCAATTACGGTGGAAAGGGAAATTTTTCCGCATCACGGATGATCATTCAAAAGGAAACCTTATTACCATCATCATAAACATTGTTATTTAATGCAAGTTGGTTAAGGGTTATTGCACACGTACGTTGCAAATTGCAATGTTTTTACGTTCTTTCGTGTGATAATATAGGCTTTCTTATATTATAGTAATATATTTTTTATCTTTGAAGTAATAGTCAATATTAAAAGGATAAATAATAGATGAAAATCATGATGCTCTAAATTTCGTTTGGGAATAACTGTTCTTATCGATTACGTACTATGTTGAGTACGTGTTGGGTAAAACCGACTGTGGATGATGATGGTGATCTATTTCTATGACGACCAGTCTAGAGATTACAGATTCCTCTTCCTAACATTTGCCCCTATATGTCTCGCAAGACCGAATTTAGTCTTGAAAACTAAAGGTGAGTCCTCAGCACGTGTGCTAACACAATTGTATCTGCACACTTGAACAAAAGAGGCTCTCGCACGATTTTGAAAATCGTGCTGCAACGATTGAGTCTCGCTCACTCGCGGCGCTCTCCGCGCGTGCGAGCAGGACACAGGTAGCACAGATAAGTGTGTTCCCAACGGTGGCGGCGACGGCGGCCACACAACACAATCGTGCTAGCACAGTGTGCCGACTCTTTGAGCGAATGAGCGCCTCGCACAATCCTCGCCAGGAATTCGTGTGCAACCCACCGCTATTGAAAACACGATGATACGACACGTATGACCTTACGGCAGTAGAGTTGGCCCGCGGAGTTTAGTATACGTACAATTATTTTAATGGTCAATATACGAATTATTAATTGTACTTATATATATATTTTTTTTAATGTAAATTTTGTAGTCTAGCATTTATACCTACTAAATTGTTGTCTACACTACCCAAAGGTTAGCAGGTAGAGACTGCTGTCTAGCATTATGCTCGCCCATGTACAACTTTTGTGCAATAAAGTATATCCTATCTATCTATAACTCCGCCGGCCAACTCTACTGCCGTACGATCATCAGCGTCGTATTATCATGAATACCTATAACGAGATCAAAGCCCTACGTCCTACACTACGTTTGCCGAGCCGTGGCCTCAACTCAAGAACACGTTATACCTAAATACTTTCATTTTAAATATTATCGTAAACGAGCACTAAATTCATTATAAAAAGACACTACTTATTTATGGTAAAACGAGAGTTTAGTAATTCACTAAAACTTCATTGAAAAGAAAAAAGAAATAAATATTGCCAAAACTATACTGAAGAAAGAAAGACACTGAAATTGTACCACCTAAAATCATTGCCGGCTTGAAAGAACGGAAACGCCTTATCTCAATAAACCTACGACAATATCGACCTCGTGTATAAAGGCCTTAAACCACTTGATTTATAGGTATCAACAGGTGATAGATAATTATAGATCTTATTGTGAACGTGATAAAGAGCGTTTTGGTTCACAGGGAACGAAATACTTGAGGAGTGTGTAGGGAAAGTTTTCGCGAAGTAGGAAAAACTGTTTGTTGTGTGGTCTATGTTATAAACTTATGAGAGCTATTGAAATGTTTTGTAGGTTAAAAATGAATGTGAATATAGTTTACCTCAACACCTCAACAGCCTGAATTGGTCCACTACTGGACACAGGCCTTCCCCTGCTAAGCGCCTTATTGGCTTTTATCACATGGGGGTAATGCCCATAATCCACACGCTGGGCATGCGGGTTGGGGATCGCAGTTCACTGGTAGAATTGTTCTGCAGGGGGCACTGCTGCCCGCTCCCGGTGGATATCCCTTAGTCGCCTCTTACGACACCCGCGGGAAGAGTTGGGGTGGTGCAAATTCTAAGCCGGCACACTGCGTTTTTCTAAGCGCGATTCTAGACACCGCGCGCTAAATGCGAAATCGCAACAGTGTGTAAGATCGTATGCGTCTTAGTACAAAAAGTACTGCAAACGAATATCTCGACAAATCGCGCGACACAAGACACACTTCAAAATCGCGGCTGTGGGGTGGAGGCTTTAAACCTTTTACTGGCACCTTTATAAATAATGCTGGACAATTCACACAGCATCATCTAGCCCCAAGCTTAGCAGAGCTTGTATTATGGATACTAGTTGACTGATATATTTAATTAAATACGTTACATAGATAGTAAACAAAACTAAACATAGAAAACAGCCAGAACACTCAGAATAAATATACCTGCAGACTGTTCACATATTTGTCCCGAGGCGGGAATCGAACCCGCAACATCCTGCGATGCAGGCGGTCCTTCGCCCGCTGCACCACTGAGGTCGTCCGATGACGAAGTTTTATAAATATTACAGAAAGAAGGAAATACTCTGAAAACTCTTATAAGATAGACCAAACACTCTTACCCAACGTTATCAGGTAAACGTGTGAATCAACTCTTTTTTTCCAACTCTATTACGTTACCCGACGCCGCATGCTATATGTTCATAACTCTATCTTTTATAACGTTGCCTAATTCTATAAAACATATTTATTGATGCCATGGGCGTAAAAACTTTGCAACTTTGCAGCGAGTCGTTTGGTTTAGAAGATTTTTTATACGGTGTATGTAAAGTATCAAAGACATACGGCGAACTATTTGCAAAAGTATCAAAAGCAAGTTTCGGAGTTTGACAGTCAAATAACAGTTGAAGGCAGTCGAAAACAGCTCATCGACGAAAAGTCAGTTAAGTAAAGATCAATTTCCACTAAAACGGACCGGAGCCGAAATAAAATCACACTAATATTATAAATGCGAAAATTTGGAGTCCTTCACGCCAAAACTACTGAACGAATCGGGCTGATATTTTGCACACATGTTATTCTAATCCTGGAATCGAACATTTGAACACTGTTTATCCCATAAATCAGTTCGAATGGGATTGTTGGAAACGTTTTAGAAAACGTTTCAATAGAAATCAATAACTTTTGCCCTGTTTATTGATGGTGTTCATAACATTTGTAGAATATCACTGAGAATAAGTATGTATTTAATTAGGATACGGATGTAATTGTTTGTTACCACGAATAAATAAAAACAAAACTGTTTCATGTGTTTTTTTGTACATTTTGTAATACTAACTCTAATTTGTTCCAATCAGTTTTATTTGTCAGTTAATACTTGTATTTGCCCAATAGTTGCAGTTTTGATCTTTTTATCAGCCCGATCTCCGTTTTGGTGGGAGCTGGGCCTAAAGTCCGTCGCTCGCAGTGGAAAACGGTCATTACAGTATCAAAATCAGATCAAATTTTCGCAAATTAGATTTGAACCCTAAAGTTTAGCCGGGCCGTTACACAGAATAAATGGAAACCGAAACGTAATTAACCTTATTTAATAATTTTAGGTCTGATTGTGTTTTGCTTCTGTACTTAGTAATCATTTTTAACCAACTTCGAAAAAAGGAGGACGTTCTGTGATCGGCTGTATGTATGTTTATTAAAATATGTATATCCGTAGTTTTCTCCGTCATTCATGAACCGTTTCCGATGATTCTTTTGCAGTTATATAAAATTATTATTCCCGAGGAATTAATATTTATCCCGCAAAACTTCAAGAACTGTTCAAAAGATTTGGGGGAGGCCTTTGCCCAGCAGTGGGACGTATCAGAATAGTTTAAAAAAAATAGAGTAACTATCTAACAGTATCTAAAACTAATACAAAAAATGCTACTACATCATAATTCATAAAGTATGCATGTAATCATAATTCATATAATATACATGTCGCCGTCCGATCGTAGAACCAACCCGTTCATAGAATGGCTAGGCGGATTACAAAACGGCACATTTCAGATAAGCCTACGCCGATTTGGTAACGATTAACGTTCAACAATATGGCTAAACGTCATTTAAAAAAATTATATAAACTTACTTAGGGTTTTCCAATAAATCAGCGTTCGTTTTGTAATCCGCCTAGTCATTTTACCAACAATTAAAAAAATTGGTTGTCTGTAAAGTCGGTTTACTGACGATAGTTGAACGTGACAACGCAGACGCATCGCTCACTCAAGTAGGAGAGAGACGGATGTCGAACGCTCTCGCTTGCACTTCAAGCCTTACATGGAACGCCTCAGAGCGAGGTAACGCCGCATGACGAGGTAACGCCGCATGACGAGGTAACGCCGCATGACGTCATGTTTTTTCGTGCGTGCAGCCGGCTCTATCGAATTATAAGACGTTGTCACGTCAAAAACTGGCAATTGGTATACAGTTACTCCGATATTAATTTTTGTGTGCATGCAGTGTACACAGAGTTTCTGTAGTGTACACTGCATTTAATCCGACGGCGGCACGCAAAAGCTAATAAAAACTATGGCTATTCCTTAATAAAGCCATAAACAAAAACAATTCAAAATGTAGCAGGCAATAAATCAATATTAGACATTTCATTAACGCCTAGTTGTATCTCCCCCGGGCAAGGAAGGGCGGGTAAAGTCGAATTCTGTACGTTTTCGTTATTTACGCTTTCGTTAGCAAGTTTTTTGCGTGGCTTGAATATGAAATAACTTGAAATAACTTGCTGATGTCAAAGTTTTTCAAGGCTTGAGAGGTTGTTGGCAAGTCTTATATTTTTACATAAATATGAATGTGTTAAAAATTAAAAGACTTAGGTAAGTACATAATGTTAACGAAACATTTGAATTTAACCAAATCAATTATCATTTCTATTATGTATGTTCTCTATTTGAAGCGACGAATAAGTTTATTAATAAATAATTTTTATTTGGAACTAATAATTCAAAAAAGAAACTAACACAATTGACACTACGTAAGCAGCTTTCTGTCAATTAATTATTTCGGTAATAAATAAATAATTCACTGATTAGTATTTTATTAAGGGCCGATTTCTCAATACTCAGTTAAGTCATCGAATAGATATCTAGCGTGTAAGATTATCCGTCTGTTTATCAGGCAAATAAATATTTAGGTAAATTAATTTTACACAGCATCAGCACCACATTTCAGACCATCATTAGGGAGTTGGATAATCCTTCTTTTTTCTTAATTCCGTACAATACAATACAAAAATGCTTTATTGTACACCATAAAAATAACATTACAAGAAGACATTACACGAGACAAGTACAATGGGCGGCCTTATGTCCATATGTCCGTCCTTCCGTATGTCCATACAAAACAAATAAACCCCAAAATCGAGACTTACACCTTCCCTCAATAAGTCTGATTGATACGTCGATCACGTAGGTAGGTAAATTAGCATCATCAGCAGTTTGACCTGAGTAGGTTACTCGTGCGACGACCGGGCGCTTGCTGAGGTCAGCGCATCAGCAGCTATCATTCAAACCGCACTCATTAACATCATATCCTCATTAATTACGTTATACAACATCAGAATGTTTCCATGCTGTTTTGAAGGAAATTTTATGGAGAATCCAAATATATATAGACGTTACGAGGTATTAGTAGATAATAATCAAGAAATCAGCGAAATAATGCATCACATCCCATTTCCGCGGATTTTCCGGTGGAGGTTCTGCCACACAACGGCGGTAGCGGGTCGCGGGGCGTGCCAATTGAGAGGTTATAGACGATTTAGGTAATGTCCGTGGTTTGGTTGGATTTACATTTTTTGTGTGGCTGTGAAGCCCGAAACTGATTTGTTTCTCTTGCTGATAAAAGAGGAAGACGGCATGCAAAAATCTCAGATCCAGCGTGCACCACTACGTACACCTGCACAATTTGCCATCGCTCGGTGCGTACGCGCATCGGGCTTCACAGCCACACAAAAATGTAACATCATATTAGTCGTAGTTATATACAATAAATAAATAAATAATGCTGGACAATCCACACAGCATTATCTAGCCCCAAGCTAAGCAGAGCTTGTGTTATGGGTACTAGATGACTGATATACATAATATAATACATTACATAGATAGATATTTTTTATTATACATAGAAGCGACCAGAACACCCGGAACAAATATTTGTAGATCGTACAAACATTTGTCCCAAGGCGGGAATCGAACCCGCAACCTTCTGCGTCGCAGGCGGACCTTCGCCCGCCGCGCCACATCGGTCGTCACAATACAGCTTTTGTACAATTTAGTTTAAGATAACAAACCAGCGACTTGGAAATTTCTTGATCATTTTTGTTTTCCTTTCTCAGTTTGAAAATGAAATGGTATATACTTTTGGGTGGTGTAATTTTTTTTCCAGTTGTGTCATTTTGCGAATGTTTCATTGTGCATATTGGTTATACGGATAGGTCATTTCGCGTATGCGTCGTTCCGAGCTTAGGTCCAAATGCTTATGTTTTAATATGCGAATTCGTCTTTAGCGAAGATTTTTTCCAATTATTGGTCATAATGCGTCAGAACCCTCTAAACTCGGCTTTGATAGCCGCATCCGATAAGAGCCAGCCGTGATTCCAACAAAATCTAGAAACAAAAAAAATTCTCCTCTCCGTCTGAGATAATGATTGGGGTATCATCCCCTTTGACGGCGGTAGATAGATTCTACCCGCTAACAAGATGAAAGATAAGTTATTAATAACTTTTACAAGCTTTTTACTTTCTGTAATTAGAGATCGGGGGATTAAGTTGATGATTGCTTACAGACTTCGTGTAGCTTCGATTATGGATTAATTTTACTTAAGTAAATTGCAACTAAACTAACTTAAAGAAAGTATCCTTATTAGCATACATACTTAAATCTACTGCTTAGCATGCCGAGCTAGGGCGATTTTTACCATACTCAACACAGGAGGATTGGTCATCGCAGTAGAGGTGTTAAAAATACAGACAAGGAACCTAGGTATTGCCTGCCACGTCCTATCGGGCCAAAATAAATCGGTTGTGGGAATTTATATGTCACCAAGTGTATGTCACCATGTGTGGGAGACGAAGTGTATGTCACCTTTGCAATGCTTTTACAATAGGAATAAGAAAACTACATTTAACAAATATTGTTTTAAATTTTATTGGGACTAATACATTCTAATACAAGATGGGCAGATGACATCTCTAACACCGCAGGGCGAACCTGGATAAGATTGGCGCAGGACCGTGTGGAGTGGCACAAAAGTTTGGAGACCTATACCCAGCAGTGGGTGTCGGGTTGCGGATGATGATGATGATGAATACATTCTATGCCACGTATCAAGCACTTTGCAATTTGTAACATTAAG
Organism: Eupithecia subfuscata; assembly: GCA_963564075.1. NCBI lineage: Eukaryota > Metazoa > Arthropoda > Insecta > Lepidoptera > Geometridae > Eupithecia > Eupithecia subfuscata. The sequence goes on from OY751123.1 coordinate 1,687,515, forward strand.
TTCAAGAAACACAAGGTTAATTTCTTAGTGTTAATAAAGTTCATTTCTCGAGAGCCAATAAAGTCGATTTCCGATGCTGTGCCGTTTTTAATTAAATCCTTTCCGAGTGATAGTTTGCACAGTGCGGACAAGTGGGGTCAGTTACAGTGTAGGCTTTAGTATGGCACATGGGGATATTCGTATTGTAGACCGCTTTTTTATGGAAGTTTTTTTTTAACTTTTGCGATTACCCCATCTTTGTTTTTTTTACTACCCTTAATATTCAAACGGAACTCAGATTATGCACGTCTCAAATGATTATGAATTTGTGACAGTTTTCACTTAAAATGTGTCAATTATTCGTCCCCGGATAGGTGGGAAAAGCGACAAAACTTACAGCCTGTACTTATACAGGCGTTACACAATGTTTTTTTTTTTATAATATTTCTACATCTTTTTGTCTAGAACAAAAAGTACGCGATAAGGATTTGAAAGGATTTCGCACACCAAGGAAACAATTTTAGTACTGTACAAATATAATAAATAGTAAATAGTGCTAGACAATCCACACAGCATCATCTAGCCCCAAGCTAAGCAGAGCTATATGCTATAAGCAGAGCATGTCCTTGATGTGCGTGCTTGCTTGCAGATATACGGGGGACGATAAATATATCGCGTTTCAAATGTGGCGCTACAGCTGTCGTAATACAAGTGTATGTCTGTGTGCGGCCTCACTTATCATTACAAAAGTATGTTTATTTGCATATTAACTTGTACAAAAATATGTTTATTTGTATAACAAAACAGCAGAGTACCTATAAAATACACTACAAAATAGCTTCCTCCCCAAAACATGCCACAACAATACCCCTTACAGTACACAATGAGGTCTCATTTCGACCCGGAAAGAAATAAAATAAACATGACCGGGACATGGTTAACGTCCTTCTGTGAGGGTTATTGGTCGCTTGCCGAAAGGACCGCTTTCTACAAATCACTGCTGCTTCAACATGAGTAGAAAGGGTAAGAGATTATACAGGGTATTCATTTATTTTTGTTTTTTAGGTACAGTTGTTCTATCTCACGAAGTCCGTTTAGCCCTGGTTGTAGTAGTGACTTTGCGCTTAGTTGTCATGCTGACGGTACTGGCTACCAAAATCTGACGTGAATACAATGAGCACTAGTGACCCGGACCGCGTCTCGGGCGAGACTGATTTCTTCTGAGCTTACGCACACTAAAACAATGTGTACATGCATTCACTATGACATACATAGCCCAACGGACTTCGTGAGATAGAACAACTATACTCGAAAAACATAACAAGCAATAATAATATAACACAAAAAATTCAAAGAGAATACGAACTGGCGACGATTAGACGTGTTAAGTAGACATTTCAACAAAATATGTAATTTGTGAAATAATAAGTTAACAACAGAAAATAAAGGCACAAACAAAATAAACCAAAACTTCAAAAAAAAAAACAATGCAAACTACTACTTACTACTTATTTAATTTTTTTTAAATGGCAGAATCTTTTAGTCACAAAGAAAATAACACTAGTATTTACAATTGAAACAACTGAGCCAACTGCATATTGTTGCAAACAATGTGACTGATTCATATCAATAAGTAATTAATTAGTTAATATAATTAATAGTTACAGTGAGTTGTTGCTCTTACGAGCATCAACGCCCCTGCGTTTAAAATGGAGGATGTCTAACATTTTTAACAAATAGTACCTATGCGTGCCAATAGTAAGGGGAGGTGGAAACAATGCAACAGCTTCGCGGAATTTTTAAACCAGAAAAGCCTCGCGGTTACTTTTAAGATTTTTTAAAACTTTTCGATCCTTTTTTTTTTACTTTATTTCCGTGTCAGTGTTTAATTTTACGATTTAACCTTTACTAAAGGTAAGTATATTTATTGTATTTATGGAAATAAAGAGTTTTTGATTTGATTTGAACTTTTTAACTCAACGTAACGTTTTTTTACGAAATGACAGTAGTGATTTCATGTTATGCTGCTTTTACCAAACGTAAATAAAAGAAATTATTATATTATATTATAAAAGAAATAAAAGAAAGAAGAAAGAAAGAAAATCCATTTATTCGGCCCAAACATACAACACACAAATATTAAAAAGGAATAAAAATTCCATAACGGGCCAAAAAGGTCCCTGTCTCAGCATTAATAAAAGTTTCCAATGAGCAAAAAGAAATTCAAGGAAACCTCATGGTAACTAACCTTCCGAAATACCAGTCTAAATTCACACTACATTTCAAATAAACGTCCGGTACCGTCAACAGCAGAAGCCTGCGCGTTCGTGCGTACTATTGAAGGCGAGGGCTTGCGTTTATCGCGCCGACTGTACTCCGAATGATGTGGGTCATCAAGCGAGCGTGAAATCATCCTATTGAAGCTACTATTAACAATTCTTTGTAGTCTATTTTGGTAGACGTTTTATGTTTTGTGTAGACTGTTTGCAACAGTCGGCAGTTAGCTCAATTGTTTCAATTGTAAATACTAGTATAATTTTCTTTGTGAATAAATTTCATTTTTATGATGATAAGAATAAAATACAAGACCAAATTAAAGATTTTAAAAACCCGCTGACGTTTATTGGCTGAACAGATATTCATGAAACATGGCTAAGAACACTCGGGATAAAATTTGCTATGACACAAAAAAAAAAACGAAAATCGGTTCATCCGTTTGGGAGCTACGATACCACAGACAGGTACACAGATACACAAACAGACACGTCAAACTTATAACACCCCTCTCTTTTTGCATCGGGGGTTAATAATAGTTGAAGTATTTGTTTATCACACTAAAATTATAATTGTCTGCCTCGTTGGTCTAGCGGTCAGCTTGTTCAACCGCTGATTATAAGGTCCTGGGTTCCAATCCCAGATCGGGCCAATAGATGTTACTGGGGTTTTTCTAGCAAGGAAAATTCACAGTAGCAGACCGGAGTCAGGAAGTTGGCGGTGTTACACCCCCGTGCTTCGGACAGCACGTTAAGCCGTTGGTCCTGCGCCTGACCTCTCTCCGGTCGTGTCGATCTATCGTCGCATAGATTATGGGAGTGAGGGAATAGAGAGTACACCTGTTTGCGCACACACTTGTGCACTATATGTCCTGCGCATCTGGCTAGTCTCCGATGAGACTGGCCGCCGTGGTCGAAATTCGGCTAGGAGGACATTATTATTATTTATAATAATAAATGCGAAAGTTTTGATCTATATCATCCAAACTTTCATATGTTACTGAACAAAACTACTGAACGGTTTGGTCTAAAATTTTACGTAGATGTAGATTATCCCGGAATAACGTGTACGAAGCTGCAGGCGGAAGCTAGTTATTATTATTTTTGGGCCGTTACCAACCTACTGTGTCCCACAGCTGGGCCTTTTCTCCTTCCACTCGCTATTTAACATAAAAAATAGTCCTATATAATTTTAAAATTATATTTCTGCATCTTTTTTAGCACCATAGTGAGCAGAGCTTTTCTTATAGGTACCAGATAACATTTGCAATGCTATTTTTTTTAATACAAAACACCCAGATTTGATCAATAAAATAAGAATCCCCATTATAAAAAATATTTGCAACTCAAACAAAAATTCTCTAGCAGCGAGTATCAAACCTGCGTCTCAGAAATCCAGCCACTGCACCAAAGAGGTCGTCTAACTTTCAAAGCTAACGGCTTTTTTTTATTGAGCTGACTGTACTCTGAATGGACCCGTAGCAAGCGACCGTGTAATCGTCCCATTGAAAATAGTATTATGTATTCTCTGTTATTGCTAGGTAGATGGGTTATTGTTAGTGGGTCGTGATCATATAATTTAGAGAATACAAAGATATAAACGTAGATACTTAGGCACGCGTTGTGAAACTACTAGTTTATGCCGGCGTCTTCGCTCGCGTTCTTCTATGGAAACGTTTAAAGGTGATTTGTCCATGGGAACTGATTTATGGGATAAAAAGTATATTATGTAACACGAAGGTCTAGAAGACATCAATTTACGCTTGAAGAGACCCAGGTGCTTTAGCTTGTTCGGTTTTCGGATATGAGGTAACACTAGACAAGCTTCCTACATTACCTGATGCGTAGATATTTTAACGATTAATTTAAAAATGTTTATAAATCAAAACATTTTTCAAAGACTAAGTTCACAATTTTTTTTTTAATCTCACCTACATAAAATTAGGATATTCACTAAAAACTGCGTATGTTATACGCAACAAAAGCTTGCGTCCATCAACTTGCGTCCGTCAACGTAAAAATAGAGCAAATAAAATTAATATCACATTCCCTTGCTCATCACTACACGCCGTGAAAAGTTAATAACGTAAAACGTTAATAACCGTAACGTTAATAAAACGTTAATGAATAGTCCACTAACACTAAAACTGACGCTTTACACCAACTCGGTCACTGACCTAATTGTGAACGGGAATGGGTATGGATAAGCTCTGTGACTTAGTGAGACGCTGGAGACGGAGGTGGGTTCGATTGTCACCAGACCAATGTTTGTGTGAATTGTCGATTTTTGTTCCGGATCTGGGTGTGTCCGTGTATTGAATGAACATCATCATCACCTGCATAATGTACTCCGAAACATGGTGGGTTTAGGCATCCTTCAATCTAAGCCACTTATAACCTTGGAATGATCGCATCCATCATTAAAAAATCCATCAGGTGATTGGGATGTATTTATTTTTTAGATTGGTAATCTGTATATAACAGCATAAGTTTGTTTCACGGCTGATAATGAGATCAAATGTTCAATGTTAAACCCAGGATTAGAAATCTTGGGTCGGGCCAAAGTTGTTATTGGAATTTTTCTTGCAAGAAAAATTCACAGTTACAGATCGGAGTCAGGACGTTGGCGGTGTTACACCGCCGTACCTCGGAAAGCACCTTCAGCCTTTGGTTCTGCGCCTGACCTCTCCCCGGTCGTGTTGGTCTGCCGTCCCGTCGGGTTATGAGAGTGAGGGAATAGAGTGTACACCTGTGTTTGCGCACACACTTGGGCACTGTTATAATATGTCCTGCGCCCATGGATAGTCTCTGTTGAGTGTGGCTGCTGTGGCCAATGATTCGGCTAGGAGAACATCATCATAACAGCACAGATTTTTTTAACAAAGTGAAATCGTTAAAATGACGATTTGTAAGAAAAGATAGATGAACCAAATAAAACAATTTGTGTTTTACAATAATACTTTAACAATTTATCACCATAAACAATTTAGTAGGCATCAAGTTCTATCGTTTTGTTGTTTTAGTCCTCAACCACCGGCCATCTTTGCCCATCCATTAAGAATTTTCGCAATTAGCAACGTAAACAATCGGATTAAAGCGCCCGGTCGGCCTACCTGACCCCGCGGCGTGATGAGGGGTTAAACGTAATCTATATGGTGTCACTCGTGTAATACTGTAGTCTAGTTTGTCTGTATAATTTGCTAGCTAACTGAACGCGGCACGATTTTCTGGCAATAAAAAAATAAGATAAGTCTTTATTACTGAACTTTACATACTAGTAATATACTACTAGTTGTATAAGTAATACAATCCTTAAATCAAATGTCACTTTATTGTCATTTTACTGTCATTTTATTGCTTTATTCTAGCTATAGGCATTCTCATATTTTTTTTTAATATCCCTTTGTAAATGACTTGTATGTTTAATCAAAATGACGAAAATCGTAAAAACATGAAAATTTTTGGTCGATTCCTGTTGAATTAATTCATTGGCTTTGCTGTAATCACAGATTCAAGTACAAATTATGTAATTTATTTATTTGACCTGAGGGGTCATCTTCGCTGGAATGACCCCTCTAGCAACTAGTTTTGAATCTTTGGTTTCCCCTTTTTTTAATTCCTACGTAATTGTACATATGCTTCCATAACATTTAAACGCACGCTTCCGATGCAAAAGATCGTATCTGCTTGCACGCGATCGTGCCTGCTCGTGTCAGTTACGTGCTTATGTTTGGTGGTCCATGGATTTTCAATGTTTTAAAGTTTTATAACTATATTGTGAACAAGTTTCTGCCCGTGGCTTTGCTTAACTGCATACAACGTAACCTTTCAGGGCAAAATTTCGAATATGAGGTCTTTAAAGAAAAATAATATATCTTTTCAATATGCATTGTGGTATTTATAATTTGTAAGTCTGTTAATTATAAGCCTCAGGTTTTTCATGCATCAAACTTTATATTTTTTTAAATAAGTAAATAACAATATAAACTTTCGCATTCACTGCCCCCTCCGGTGCACGGTAGATCCAATAGTTTTTTACAAAATCATCCATCAAATTAACTTTGAACTATCAGAACATTAAGAAAACTGCACTGATTTTCATGTAACAAAATAAATAAATAATGCTGGACAATTCACACAGCGTTATCTAGCCCCAAGCTAAGCACAGCTTGTGTTATGGGTACTAGAAACTGATATACATAATACAATAAACTACATAGATAGATATTTTTTATTTTACATAGAAAAACACCCAGAACACCCTGAACAAATATCTGCAGATCGTACAAACATTTGTACCGAGGCGGGAATCGAATCCGCAACCTCCTGCGTCGCAGGCGGACCTTCGCCCGCTGCGCCAAAGAGGTCGTCAAAACTGAAAACAGTCTCGATTAATTTTAAAGTTTTTTAAACTTCCACGATCAGAAAAAATATTATAAACTAGTTTCTGCTCCAGGCTTCGCACGGTATAATAAGTAGCCTATTATCTATGTTACGCTTTGCTCTAAGCGTACGCCAAATTTCATCTCGAGCAGTTCAGTACTTTTGGTGATCCTAGGTAACAAAAATTCAGATATCACAAACTTTCGGCTTTATAATATTCCTTAGTAGGATATTCGATTAAGTCTGACGAGATACCTTTAAAAAAAACAAAAACAATACTGAATCAAATTCTCCGTTAAAGCTAAACGCTTTATGATGCGAGGCTGCATAACACGTACTTTTATAACAAAAAGCAAAATGAGAGACTTTTTGTGTGGAGGGGTAAAAAAGTATTTTCTGGCAACACCTTTCAAAGCGGAATTCCGGAACACACGTAGCCATAGCTACGTATCATTTCCGTCCGTAACAAGGTGCCGGTTATGACGTCATTCCACGTTTCACGGATGTTACGCCAACGCATGCACTCGGAAACTCCTATTATAGAACTCACACGAGAGTTAGTCACCTCATATACGTAAAAGGTAGGTATGCAAACAGCAAGAGAGAGATGCGTAAAAAAATCGGTTGCGTAAGTATAAATTAGATATTTCCTATGTATATTAAAAAAACTATATTTAACGTTTTTGTTATTATAGTGCGTAAGCCTCGCACTCTGGATAATTTCTAATTTCTAAGAAATCAAATAATATCGCAAAAATTTTCGACTTCGACGGGACTTCTTGAACCCGCGTCCTCCCCTCAGTACTGGGATGTGATAACCAACTACACCACGAAGTCAAGTGACGTGGGAGTCGAAAATCTTTGCGACTTTCTACGGACTCAAGCGCCGTTAGCTCCACCTACAGGGGAAACATTGAAGTTTATCCAATCCTGTTCAAAGATTTGTTTTTGCGATATTATTTGATTTCTTAGAAATTAAGAACTATATTTGTAACGTATTAAAAAACAAAATAATGTATTTTTTGTGCCTTGCCATTAGGATAACAAACACATGCATGACTTAATGTTAATTATACCTACTTTGAATTTTGAAGTAAGTAAAGATGTGGCCTTAGGTGGAGGCCGCTTTTCCAAAAGGAACTTATTTACCCTGGATTTGAAGACTCCAAGGTTGTACTCTAGCGGGAAAACAGACGCAGGAAGTTCATTCCACTCTTTGGCTGTCCTTATTATAAACTAGCTTCTAACCGCGACTTTGCACGAGTATTTTCTGTATAATAAGTAGCCTAATGTTTAAGTTAGGCTACGTTCTAAGTGTATGTCAAATTTCATTGATCTGGTCAGTAGTTTTAGAGATCCAAGGTAACAAAAATTTCACATTTCACAAACTTTCGCATTTATAATATTGTAGGAAGTAGAGCAGAATTTTTTGGTTCGAAACAAACATGATTGATGTTTGTGTCGAACCAAAAAATTCTTATCTATCTATCCATCCATCCTCATATCTAAACATCAAAATTTTCGCATTTATAATATAAGTGTGTTGTTCGCTATAAGATATTGAACGTGATTAGCTCAAGCTCAACTGTATTGGTCCACTGCTGGACGCAGGCCTCCCCCTGATAAGCGCCTTGTTGGCTTTTATCTCATGGAGGTAATGCCCATAATCCCCACGCTGGGCTTACGGGTTGGGGATCGCAGTTCAGTGGTAGAATTGTTATGCAGGGGGCGCTGCTATCCGCCCCCGGTGGATATCCCTTAGTCGCCTCTTACGACACCCGCGGGAAGAGTTGGGGTGGTGCAAATTTTCAGCCGGTACCACACGGTTGAACGTGATTAATCACGTTCAATATGTAATAGCTGCTAATTGCAATAGTTGCAAACTCTAGATTGTCTGATTGCAACATGTCGCGACAACCGAACAGGCTTCCTGCAGTCTTAATCACCGCAGACGTAGTACAAATTAACAGTAATACAACTTTGTCTACCTTACCATCTCGAATAATACTAGTTTTATCTATTTATTTCATTAATTCAAATTCAAAATTTATTCACAACTAGTTTCTGCACGCGGCTTCGCACGCGTTGTTTCTATGAAAACGTTTAAAGGTAATTTATATCCCATAGGAACTGATTTATGGGATATAAAATAAGCCTATGTTTGATAGAACTCACCTTTAAACGATTCCATAGAAACAACGCGTGCGAAGCCGCGGGCAGAAGCAAGTATGTTTATATACACTTGATCTCGTTGAAATCTAATTTACTATCGCTTAATTAAACCTAATATTCAATTAGGCATATATTATACATAATTATGTATATCATTTAAATTCTGAATTTATTAGTTTTTAATTTGTTATTATTCTGCATTTAAATTATAACGTCCCATAGAGAACATTTATAAAAATATTCTATTTTGCTCTAAACAAAGTTACTTATTGTGTTTTTTATAAATTCCGGATTTAACCAGTAAGATGTACATTACCCTTCTTCTCGAAAATGTTCCTATACCGTAGTTTTCGAAGGTGAAAACTTACCTGCAAAGAAAAAAACATGTTGTTAAAAATTATAAGCCTTTGACATTATCTCTATAATTTTCTCGACCTAACAAAGCGAATTGTAAAAGAACTTGTCTTGTCTACGTGGGCTCCCCTATGTTTGGATAACGTAATGCCTTATGGCTTCACACAATCTTTATAATATTAGTAGGAATGTAAAAGAAAGAAAGAAAGAAAGAAAATATTTTTATTTACCTTAAAAACTACTATAAACAATTAACCTTAAGACTACCAAATAGTTACAAAAAGAAAAAGATTTGTTTTGTGCGTAGCAGCGTTAAAGGCAAATATGGCCCTTCACTCAGCGTAGTGCTGGATGCACACTGATGTGTCCACCCAGCGCTGATTTTCAGTGAAGGCCAGAGGGATTGTGTCACGTCACGATCGTCAGGTGAGTGTAGATATCATCAATTAAAACATTTCATTTAATTGTTATGAGTATACATGTATACTTGTGTAAATATATATTATGTATGCAAACTTATTTATTATACCTAAATATAAGAGTAAACAACTATTTCTTTTTTTAATAATATTGCAATACCTACTGTTAGTGTTTCTGTTGGCGGCGGGCGGGCGGCGGCGCGAAAATAAATGAAAAAATAATAAGAAATAATGTAGGAGTAAGATAGGATAGTAGAACAGGATGGTGTAGTTTTGTGAACAATAGAGGATTAAAATAAATATAAATAAAGAAATAACGCAGGACAATTAACACAGGGTCATCTAGTCCCAAGCTGAGAAGAGTTTGTGTTATGGGTACTAGATAATTGATAAACTTAATACATTATAAGGGTGCAGGGGAGGCCTTTGCCCAGCAGTGGGACGAAATAGGCTGAATAAAAAAAATACATTATAACTACATAGATAGATTTTTACTAAGTACTTAATTTTTTTTCCTAAACTTATAGTTTCGGAGTAAATCACTAAAAACTGATATCTGCCTACGGTTAACGGGCGGCGACCGAGCGAGTGACGTCACACGCACCCGCGGCGGTCACTCAGTGAACTTGAGTAATTTGGTCATAACTTCGTAAATTTTTTTTGTAGAACAAAAATTTTTACACTGTGTGTTATGGATTTCTAAGCTCTATAAATCTGCATTCTCTGTTAACTCAGCTGTTGTCTCAACTAAAAACGTTACGGATCCTCATTGTGATACTAGTGTTGAGTGTACTATGTATCAATTGCCCTGATGTAGTCGTTAATGAGACACGTGCGGAGGGAATTAGAAATGGGGTTGATCCACAGCATTAGGGTAATTAGTTATACAGCAATATTACCTCTGTCTAGTTTAAGATTTCTATATCAAGTTTCCACGGTGCGTCTCGTGGGACGTCCAACAGTACATACAAATACGATTAAAAGAAGAATAGGCTTGTTGTTATAGAGCTGTGTGCCGGCTTAGAATTTGCACCACCCAAACTCTTCCCGCGGGTGTCGCAAGAAGCGACTAAGGGATATCCACCGGGGGCGGGCAGCAGCGATCCCTGCAGAACAATTCTACCTCTGAACTGCGATCCCCAACCCGCATGCCTAGCGTGGGGATTATGGGCATTACCCTCCATGAGATAAAAGCCAATAAGGCGCTTATCAGGGGGAAGCCTGCGTCCAGCAGTGGACCAATACAGGCTGTTGAGGTTGAGGTATACTGCTTGCGCCCTCGCACTCAAGGTAATTTCAAAGAAATTAAATAATAAACAAGACCCGTCAAGTGCGAGTGTAACTCGCGCGCCGAGGGTTTCGAACGTTTGTGAACAAGTAGGTAGGTACCTATGTAGGTACTAAAGGTACCGGTTAGAAACTTCGAAATTAAATGAAGACCTAAAACTAGTAGGTACCAACCTACATTTCAGATGGATCTCTCTGCATGCTTCGGTGATAGGGTGTAGCGGTAAATTTTTCGACTTTTTTCGAAATATTTCGAAAAGTATTAAATCTACAGAAATTTCAAAACCTGTTTTGAAATGTACAAACTGATACCTTTCATATGATACCCCACTTAGTGGGGTATACCCCCCTTTTGAAAATTATCCCCCCCCCTTTTTGTAAATTTTTCAAAAAGTGTTCGTTTTACAGACTTCTCTATATTTTTCCTGTAAAATATAGATCTATATCTACAAACGCTTCATACATTTTGAATGGATCGCTCTGCAAACTTCGGAGATAGGGGGGGGGGAACGGGTAAAATTTCGACTTTTTTCAAAATATTTCAAAAAGTATGAAACGTACAAAAATTTTAATAACTGTTTTGAAATGTACAAACCGATACCTTTTATTTGATACCCCACTCAGTGGGGTAACCCCCCTTTTGGAAAAATATCCCCCCTCTTTTTGACCATTTTTAAAAAAGGGTTCATTTTACAGACTTCTCTATATTTTTCCTGTAAAATATAGATCTATATCTACAAACGCTCCATACATTTTGAATGAATCGCTTTGCAAACTTCGGAGATAGGGGGGGGGGAATGGGTATTTTTTCGACTATTTTCGAAATATTTCAAAAAGTATGAAACCTACAGAAATTTCAAAAACTGTTTTGAAATGTACAAACCGATACCTTTCATATGATACCCCACTCAGTGGGGTAGCTCCCCTTTTTGAAAATTATCCCCCCTCTTTTTGACCATTTTTCAAAAAGGGTTCATTTTCCAGACTTCTCTATATTTTTCCTGTAAAATATAGATCTATATCTACAAACGCTTCATACATTTTGAATGGATCGCTCTGCAAACTTTGGAGATAAGGGGGGGGGAGCGGGTAAAATTTTGACTTTTTTCAAAATATTTCAAAAAGTATGAAACCTACAGAAATTTTAAAAACTGTTTTGAAATGTACAAACCAATACCTTTCATATGATACCCCACTCAGTGGGGTAACCCCCCTTTTTGAAAATTATCCCCCCTCTTTTTGACCATTTTTCAAAAAGGGTTCATTTTACAGACTTCTCTATATTTTTCCTGTAAAATATAAATCTATATCTACAAACGCTCTATACATTTTGAATGAATCGCTCTGCAAACTTCGGAGATAAGGGGGGGGGAATGGGTATTTTTTCGACTATTTTCAAAATATTTCAAAAAGTATGAAACCTACAGAAATTTCAAAAACTATTTTGAAATGTACAAATTAATACCTTTCATTTGATACCCCACTTGACTCTGTAGGTCTCTTTTAAAATTTTGACATCTCAATTTGTATGGAAAATGTTCATTTTCATTTATCATTTTTTTTCATTTTTTTTTCTTAAAATCTGTACAGGCACACGAAATGTATTATTATTTTAAATTTCAAGTTGATAGCTGCTGTAGTTGCTGAGTTATTAAGGAGGGAAAAAAGGACAGACAAAGCGAGACCATAAGGGTTTCGAAACCGATCTTCGAAACCCTAAAAATCGACTTGGACGGGAATGTTTTAACGTAGAAAAAAATAAAACATCAAGTGACGTAGGATTCGAAAATATCTGAGACTTCCTTCGTACTCCAGCGCCGTAAGCTCCACATACAGGGGAACATTGAAGTTTATCCAATCCTGTTCGAAGACTAAATTACGTTTAGTTCGTTTGACCAGAGTCCTCAAGTAGTGTGCGAAGTCACGTCGCACACACTACTTGAGGACAAATAGTACCCTATTATTACCCGACTTCAAAAAAGGAGGAGGTTCTCAATTCGTCTGTTTATTTACACCAAGTTGGATTGTGTTCTACATGTACACCCAATTTCATCTTGAATTTCGCAGTAGTTTTGGAGATTTTTGAAAACAAACAAGTTCTCATCTTCACACATACATATCTCCAACTCTTTCTCCTTTATAATATTAGTAGGTTTCTTTGATAATGTATAAGAACGCATCAATCATCTTAAAAACGAGAAACTCGTTTATTTTCTTAAGCTACCTCACCTCAACAGCCTTTATTGCTCCACTGCTTGAGTTAGGCCTCCCCCTGATAAGCGTCTTATTGGCTTTTATCACATGAGGGGTAATGCCCATAACCCCCACGCTGGGCATGCGGGTTGGGGATCGCAGTTTGGTGGTAGAATTCTTCTGCAGGCGGCGCTGCTGCCCGACCCGGTGGATATCCCTAAGTCGCCTCTTACGACACCCGCGGGAAGATGTAGGGTGGTGCAAATTCTAAGCCGGCACCACACAGCTTCTAAGCCGGCACCACGCAGCTGGTGGTATCCTAGCAGGGCATTATATCATTTTTATTTAAGAATATAAAAAATGCGTTCACTTAGACTAAGTCCATAGCTAAATCAAAACTTATATTCGCATAAGCATTTAAAATTTGAATAAGGGCTGTCATAACACTAACAGGCTAAACTGAATTGACCACACTTGTAAAAAAACTTGGCAGAATCCCTGAAACCATGGTTTAACCAATTAACTCATAAATTCGTGGCGTGTACACAAAATTCGTTAAAACCGGACATGGCGGTGCCTCAAAGTTTAAACAACATTAAACATTCACAGAGATCTCATTATTAAAAGTGACACGGCCACCCGCGGGACTCGAACCTGTGTTTTATATGTATGTACTGTACAGTCAGCGGAGAATACATTATGAACTTCATCAAAACAAGAAAAATAAAATCAGGACTGAATGTACGTGACGTTCGTGGATAGATATACCTCCTAGTAAGTTTGAAGATAATTTCTACTGATAAATAAATATTTTAATACTAAGATCTTTCGATAACATAAAGATAGAGAGCAGTTCTATACATGAACACCAAATTTACTATTATATAACTAAAATTAATATAATAACGAGACTCGGAACCTGTGAGGGAGGGTACCGAACTAAGTATTTCATTGTACATATATTCAACAAGGCCAATATTTAATTTATACAAGCGTTGTAGCTTAATTCTCTCTTCTTCTTCTATTTTTTAAATGTCAATGTCCAGAAACTTTTCTCGTCTACTGTACTTACATTCACCTACATACATACATAAATAATATATCAGTTTGTATGACCGCACCTGTACCCGCCGCCGAGTTTTTGTTTATTTATTTTGGGTACAGAGCACTTTGAACAAAATTATGTTAAAATATGAACTAAATGCTCTTGCGAAAACGAACGAACGAACATAATATTAATATTAACTTAACAAGATACCAAATAAAATTAAGTAAGGACAGAATTAAAACCTGTTTTGAAGAGCGATGAAATATAAGTATTATCAACGTTGAGACTTTTAAAAAAATATTAAGCCGGAATATTAAACATTTAAGCAAATATTAAGACCCGTTACACCGGCCGTAGTGGCCGGTGTAACGGGGCGTAATAAGCATAGCATAGGAGCATAAAACGTCAAAAATTCCTCTGATTGCTCCTTCTGAGCGCCTTCTTTCCCCATACTGACTGCACGAACGCTAGTAATGTCGATTCTGTTGTTTTAGAATTAGCTAAACATAGGATTTAGGAATATCAAATAGACGAAATCTAATATATGTTTCAAAAATTAGACAGTCAGGTTTATAATTAGGTTGACAGATCTAAAACAACTCAACTTAGTTAAATAGTTAAAATCCTATTCTTTGCATTGCATTTTAGCTATGATTAGAAACGTCTACCTAATTTTAGCAGGCATCTAATTTGGTCTTGATTAAAATTTATTATAGTGAAAAACGGGCACATTCCTTTGAATAAATGTAATATGGATTTTGTGGTATTTTTAGGATACAGAGAATACCATAATTTTAGGTCAACCTTATAAGTATAATCCTATAACAACAGAATCGACATCAGTGTGACACGTTACATTGCGCCAAGGGCCTTTGGTAAGACACGTTTTTTCGCCGTACAAATCTACTTTTAATTCGCTATGTGTAGGCACGGTCGTCAGTGTTGGTTGGATCACTATGGAATCTTATTGACGCGCCGTGCATCACTCGGCGAATCTACCGTAGATTTTTCCGGCGAAAAGATCTGTGTTAAGAATCTTTCATAAAAACGTGTGTGTACAAGAGCCTTAACGCCGCCGGTTAGTACGGGGCTTTAAGGCTTTTTTTAGCTTTCGAAATAGAGAATCATCTATCATTCTATTTGAAAGAAAATAACATTCAAATTATGACAATAGATAAGAACTAGTATTTACAATTGAAACAATTGAGCTAACTGCAGCTCGTTACAAAAAATCTACAGGTAGCTCAACTGATCCATATCAATACCAGTCGTCGCGTCCCCAAGACGCTGGCTGCATTGCCCCGCTGTATGGCAATGCTGATGCGCTGCGCCAGATACTCACTAACTATTTGAATATTTTAGACAAGATTTCCGCAGATAATAATAATATGACAGTTCTTATAGAAAATCTGTCGATAACGCTAATGAGATTTAAGGAAGTCTCATGTCCCGAATAAGAAGTGATCAAATCTGATTTGCCTTTATGTATTCTAAGGTTAAGTACACCCTATCAATACAATACCTACTAGACTCGCAAAACCCCTATTATTTTGTTGACATTGTCCCGTACAATGACAAGCGATTACCTCTCGATTAGCATAATCGAGTTCTATGAATGGATTCGAGATATCATCTCGGCTAATCGTAATCGATTTACTTAATGGCCGTTTTGGGAATATTCATATTTTAGGTGTATTCTGCGTGTTCGCGTACATTTTGAATAGAATAATGGGCGTAATTAATTTAGGGACGGATTTATTGTATTCGATAGGAGGACGAACTGGACATCTGAGTATAATAAAAATTGGACTTGGAATAAACGAACAAACAAGACTAAATTAAAAATTTTAAAAACCTGCCGTCGTTTATTTGCTGAACAGATGTTCATGAAAATGGCCAAGAACACTCGGGATAAAATTATATATGACACAAAAAAAAAAAATCAACGAAAATCCGTTCATCCGTTTGGGAGCTACGATACCACCGACAGATACACAGATACACAGACAGACCCGTTAAACTTATAACACCCCTCTCTTTTTGCGTCGGGGGTTAAAAATAGAGAAGTAAGAGGCATAAGCCGTTTGGTTAACTAAATCTTCATATTTTTTGTTTACAAATTTTGCTTATTTTTGCCTGGTGAGCAGCGATGTGGCCTATAATTATAGGCACGCTTGCCTAGAAAAATGTTGATCGACTTTTCTCTTGAAAAAAGCCAAATTATGGGAATGATGATCCGTAAAGTTTTTAATTGAGAATGCAGATTTATAGAGCTAAGAAATCCATAACACACAGTGCAAAAATTTTTGTTCTACGACAAAAATGTACGAAGTAATGACCAAATTACTAGTGGAGTTCACCGAGTGACCGCCGCGGGTGCGTGTGACGTCGTCAGTTTCTAGTAATTTACTCTGAAACTATAACTTTAGGAAAAAAAATTACACAGCCAAATAGACTCAGTTTTGAGAGACCCGAATGAATTTTTTTTAATTCTATGATTTTTTTTTTTAATTCGATTGGTCTCTCAAAACTGAGTCTATTTGGTTCGGTAATTTTTTAAAAGCGAAGGTCTGTGGTCTGGGGACACCATTTGCTATCGATTGGACCCCCATGTGTGGAAAATAAATAAAAGGAACACAAAAAAACACGGACACCCTGTATAGCGTTTTAAATACAAACTATGGGTTATCTAGATATTAGAGTAACGCTGGTTTTGCTTTCATTATAAACATATCACTTGGACTACTACCTACCATATTATATTATGCAAGTGGTGTTTACCTATAAGCGGTTTGTGCACATATCAATAATTTATAGTTACATACTTATAATGTCCTTATTCTGTAACTCTGCTTTTTCTTGCAAGTTGGTATTTTTATAAGATTTATAGATGTAAGAACTGTGTACAGAACCATTGGTAAATTTAATAAAGAAAAAAAAAAACGTTTGACGCGCTTGCTTTTTCATTATTCCTATAAATAGGAGGAAATGCGTTTTCCTCACTACAGCACTTTTAGCTTCCATTCCCCACATATCATGGATCTCCAAACTTGTAAACTCAAGTACCAAGACGACAATCGCAAGTATCAAGACAACTTTTCAAGTACCAAAACCGCTGAGTTCAATCACGTACGCTTGTTCCAGAGTTCGGAGTTCAGTTATTAATTTCAAAGATTGCAGTCTTGTAAGTTGTAAGTTAAGTTGTAGGTGTAAGTTTGTAACTGACGTATGTGATACTAGATTAATTTTCCGCCGCCATGCCGAGAAATTACTATTTCGGTAGGTTTCACTGAACATAAGTTGGAGTATAAGTTCAATAATAGATGAGCGGGCTTCGTTATGCGCTCTGGTTAATTTGCTGTGCAGTCAGTATAATTTGCTGTGTGGGCATAAGGAAACTAAATAAAATAAGCAACACAACCATCAGAAATGTAACAAAAATAAATAATGTTACTTATACAATAAAGAAATTAAAATGGAGATGGACGGGACACACTCTACGCGGCTCGGATAAATGGAGCAAAATCATTATAAACTGGTATCCGAGAGATAAAAAGAGGAAACGCGGGAGACAATATAGAAAATGGGAGGATGAACTAAGAGAGACTGCAGGACAGACTTGGTCTAGAACTGCACGAGCAAGGGAGGAATGGAAGCAGTTGGAAGAGGCCTTTGCCAAAACCGGGCAAACAGATACGGGTGCCGATGTCTAAATTTAAGGTTACTGTAATTTTAGATTAAGTGTCCGAATAAAGGCTTTAATTTTATTATTGTTATTATCAGTATAATTTGCTGTGTACAAAATTATAGGTGACTAGTTTCACACGGGTTGTGTCTAAAAAGTATAAAGGTGATTTCTATCTCATGGGAACTGATAAAGCATATGTTTGATTCCAGGATTAGAATTACCTGTATGCAAAATTTCAGCCCGATCTGTTCAGTAGTTTTGACGTGAAGAGGTAACAAACATCCATCCATCCATCCATCTATACATCTATCCAAACTTTCGCATTTATAATACTCGTATTAGTGTGATGTGATAGTGTGATTATTTAATTTGAGATGCAATTAACAATATCCCATAATAAAATAACGAACAGTTGGATATAAATGGCTAACAACTGTCTTTCTGTATCAAAATGGGCATCTCTTTCTAAACTATGCAAACAGAGTGAGACTTTAGACCCAGTTAGTGCAAAAACACGCTAAAGGAGTAAAATCACTATTAATCAATACTATTCGTAGCACCTCTACGATATCGTAGCAACTTCTCGTAGCACTGCCTACGATTTGGTGATTTACGTAGCAGCGTAGAGCCTGCTACGATAACGTAGACCCTCTACGCAACTTATGAACTACGATTTGTTAAATCAAATGTGACGAGAAGTGATATGATGAATGTGGAGGGGAGAGGAAGACAAGAAATTATGGATTTAGTGTAAAAGATGACGTGGGTAAAACAGGTGTGAGTATGAGATGACTGTTAAATAAATAAATAAATGAAAATGTAAGATAACTAGAAATATGTAAAAAGAAATTTATAAAAACACACTAAGTAACATAATAAGTAACAAACACATAATAAGTAACATAATAAGTAACAACATAATAAGTAAAACACACTAAGTAACATAATAAGTAACATAATAATCAAATGCAGTCTTAATACCATTTTATCGGTAAGATTATTTTTATTTTTAATTCATTTTCTAATCGATTCAGCCAGTGAGGGTAGTTTGTATGTGTGTGTGTACGCCAGAATGCGTGTGTGTACGCCAGAATGCGTGTGTGTGCGCGCGCGCGCGTGTTTGACTTTATGTTTGTGTGGTTATGTGTGCGCGTCTGTGTATTGAAAAAAATAATTAGGACATATTTTTATAGTGGATAGAGGATAATGTTTGCCAAAATGCCGACCTAGAGCGGGACCTTAATCTTTTTAAATGTCAGTAATAACCCCAAGCCAAAGAAAAACAACTAAGAAATGGAAAATCTTCTTTAAGGTAGGTTAAAAATATTGAAGTGAACAGAAATACAAGCAGCACTTTATTTTCTTGTATTTCTTATCACGGATAAGAATTTCTTATTCATTCGTTTTAAATTTTAAGTATTTTTACTGTGATTTAAGCAGATCGCGTGCAATCGCTAGTTCATAATTAAACGTCGAGATAAGATATCGGTTGATTGTCTAAATTCAACGTTATTGTCTTGTTAACAAAGGACTTTGTTGTAAAATTTATTTGTTTTGTAAAGTGATAACGGAGGTTTTGTGCCGATATCTTAAAATAATCAGATTAAAGGGGTAGCTGCGAGAACTTGTTCAATTAAGGGCATGGGGTCAATGACAATGAGAAGTTACTTGTTGGAGAACAAATGATTTAATACAATTATATAATGATGATGATGTATCCCAACCGATTTCGGCTACGGTAACTGTGTTAAGTACTGGGCGAGCATTTTTAATATTAATATAGATAATTATATATAGAGCTTTAAGACCTAATAAAAAAATATGGAAATATCAGTGAGAAATAACATCTTCACTATTATTCCATCCTCGTCGTCAAATATTGCGAGGAATATCATAAATTAAACACGAACACATGAATTATAGGGGCATAGCTGGATTTGACGGTCAAAATTTGTTTTTTAATTTAGCTATTTATTATTTGTTTGGTTTTGTTTGATTTATATTATGTGTGTCGAAATAAATGCTTTTCTATTCTATTCTATTCTTTCTATAAATCTGAAATGGCAAACAATCAACTGAGATGGCAACTTACCCAACCTACCATTTTATGGTGCACATTCATTACAAATTTACATATTATGTAATGAATTTTCTATTACATAAATAAATCTAACCGATAACCGTTGGGGAGTAAAGGTTCTCGAGTGGCGACCGCGATGCAATGCGACACGGAGTGTGGGCAGACCTCCCACTCGATGGACCGACGACATGGTAGCGGTCGCAGGGAGTCGGTGGTGGAGGCGGCTCAAGACAGCTATTTGTGGAGTCGTTTGGGGGAGGCCTATGTCCAGCAGACTACTGCTGTGTATACGGTATACGGGGTGATGATGATGATGAAAATATACCTCGTCTTCCAGGTTATGTAGCAAACATTCTTAAACTTACGTGTTCTTTTGTTCATATTCATGCTTATTTTCGTTGTTCTGAAGTTAATTACTAAACCTTGAAGTTACAAAATACTTTCATAATAACACCGTAAGTAAGGCAAAACGATCTGTAATAACAAGCCCGAATTTCGGCAGTTTATAAAGTAAAAGAACCAAGAAAAAGAAAGTAAATACCCCAAAAATACATTTGTTACATATTCAACGACGCAACGCAAAATTCTTCTCTTCTCGACTCATTACCTAAAACCGGATCGCAATTTTTAAGATTCCCTTCCTTCCTTATGTTTTCTGTTAAGGTTGGACTGTATATAACAGCCTACCACGTATGTGTGGTCAAACGATTAAAGACGTTTTGTATTAAGTTTGTATTTGTCGTACAATTGGCGACCTGGAATGGTGTTCTCTGAAAGACAAGGGGGCGATCAGTAGCGTCTTTGACGCATAATGTAGGAGCGATTCTGTCAAAAACGCCAAATGAAAAGTGAACATACAACAACAGTGAACACATTAATCAGAGTGCACAAAAATGTGCACTCAAATATGGGCTTTAACTTGTTATCACTAGAAACATTTTAAAGTGCCAAAATGGCTTCAAACGTCTGTTATCTCATGCCGTCAATAGGAAATGCATCTAAATGTTTCAAGTTAAAGCTCATATTTGAATGCACATTTTTGTGCTGCGTGGTAGCTGAGCGCACGGGATTTTCTTATACACATCTTAAAAAAAAATACTACCCTTGGTGGCCTATTTTACGAGCGGAATATGTCCAAAAACATATAAAACTTACGCGATAGAACACATAGCAATATGGTAGGATTGGAACTCGCTGCTTGCTTCTGTTTTCCACGAGACCAGAGAATATGTGTCTTCTAGACCTTCGTGATACAACGTTGGCCACATCGTCACTTATCATCAGATCAGGTGACATTGACGACCGATGTGGCGCGGCGGGCAAAGATCCGCCTGCGGCGCAGGAGGTTGCGGGTTCGATTCCCGCCTTAGGACAAATGTTTGTACGATCTACAAATATTTGTTTCGGTGTTCTGATCGTTTCTATGTATAATAAAAAATATCTATGTAATGTATTATATTATGTATATCGCCATCTAGTACCCATAACACAAGCTCTGCTTAGCTTGGGGCTAGATGATGCTGTGTGGATTCTCCAGCATTATTTATTATTATTTATTGTAGTCAAACGAAGGTCAATTGACGATAAAAAAGAATTCTATATGCAACTTAACAAGCAATTGTCATGGGTGCAAAATGTCCTCGACCCATGTTAAGAAGGAAGCAGGACATTTTGCAGGACAATTGCGATTAATTGCATGGAAATTCGACCGTAATAAATAGAAGACCTTAACTCAGCAGTGGATGAAAACGGGCTAGGCAAACAAAATCATTTCGAACGAAATTTTTAAAAATAATATTACAGAACAAAGTTTTACGTAAAAGTGCTCTTGCGTGCTTTCAAATAGGGCCCATGCTAAACAGTCCCTTTCTTACGACTTCTTTTAGGGTTTCCTATTGTGGTCTGATGCTTGGCTCATGATAATGTCTGAAGCCGCGCCATATTTCTTTTTTAAAGGCAAATTAAGATTTTCATTAGCAGAATGATATCATCTATTGTGTAGATAACTGAGGGGACATTATTTCGAGCGAGTAACGTAATCTGAATATATTAAAGTAGTTTAGCTCGCGGCTCCACGTTGTTTCTATGGAAACGTTTAAAGGTTATTTTTAACCTAAGGGAACTTTTTTATGGGATAAAATGTAGCCTATATTTGATTCCAGGTTTATCAGGCTGATCTGTTCGTTATGGCTTGAAGAGGTAACAAATATAAATCCGTCCATTCATTCAAACATCTAAATTTTCGCAATTATAGCATTAGTGCGATTGTCGAGTTAACGAATGGTCAAGAACGAAACATTTTCAGAGTAGCTTTATTTAATAGAGACTACGCTTAAGATATTGGGAAATTCCATTGTGGTAATAACGGCGGACTCGCTTTTACCAAGTTTCAATCTCGTCTGGCCTCATTTTTACAGTATAGCAAAACAAGGTCCCAGACAAAATTACTATTCAATAATATTCGATTAACCTCCCTCTTGACCCGCCCGAGATGCAGAAGATGTTCCGATTCCCGCCACGGGAAAAAATTCAAATATTTGTTGCTGGTTTGGGTGTTCTAAGTAGTAAAGTCATTTAGTAAGACTTTCATCTTCAAATTTTTTTGGCGTTTCGCTTGAATCTAAAAAAACAAAAGTTTAAAAAAACTATATTTTTTACACAGCATCATCATCAACAGATCCTACTGTTGGGCAATGCTATTTGTGTTATACCCAGGTTATGGGTATAACACAAAATAGCAAGAAAAGTTTTTTTAATACCAGCATTTAAAAAAACTTGAACTTTTTAGATTCAATCAAAAAGCCAAAAAAACCTGACGATGAAAGTCTCAAGACATAAAAGTCAAACAAAAGCACAGAATATAGTACTACGTAGTAAAAGAGAGAATTCAACGACAAGAAACAAACAAAGTCACAAGGCCTCAAGCGTTTAATTCAGCATTTTCATGCAAAGCATATAACATGCATACAACTCATATAGTAGTCTAGTATAGTAGCCGTAGCCGGCGGGTGCGCTTTCTTGAAGCCTCCATCTACACTCGCCTCCTTTTGACTTGGCGGTAAACTGAGGGGCGGGGTGCGAGTTCTGGGTATAAGCGGAGCGGGAAGCGGGCTTATGAACCCTTCTTGTTAGGAAAATGCTTTTAATTTTATGCTTTTGTTACTTAATTTTCAATTTATGAATTGGTGCTGTTAGCCTTTAAACTTTGATCTGAATTCTCTTAACTCTTAAGCCGAAGAACACAGTTTTCAATAAGTAAAATATATCAAGTAGAGAGCGTAAGATTGTTCAACAATCGAACGATCGCCAATTCGACAACAATGATTGCTGTCAAACTAGGAAAAAGCCTGAACGCCCGAGATACCTCGAGCTATAGCGACAAAATCGTGAAATATTTCAAGAATTCAGTACGAGACTTAATGCGTCGACTAGACTGAAACAGCAAGGGACCGGGACAACTGTTGATCTTTGGTGTGGCTTCCATCTACTCCTGGCAGCTGTGCCCCACTAGTTAGTAAGTTACTTCACATGACACTTGTAATATTAAGTGGGGTCAATAATTATATTCTTTATTGTTCTTTCTCGCACTGGTACCCGCTAACACTCCAAACGCGCCCCTCGCAATGAAAAATCTACAGTCACGTGGCGTCGCTTTGATATCTCAGCCGCTTTGCGCGCACCGAGACGGCGTCTTTCATACACACAAACCTTTACGGATTTGTTACTTAGCTTTGAATAACTCTGGAGGGTAGGTCATCATCATCAGTCTATGTAAGTCCACAGCTGGTCGACTGAAGGCCTCCTTAACAAGCACCATAGGGCTCGTAATCAGCATCTGCCAGCAGTCTTTCGCAGAACGTCATCAAACTGCCCACAGGGTTACACGTTTACTGAATCGCGTCTCAACTCAAGAACACGTTAAGCCCCGTTGTTGATTCTTCGGGATAATAATAGCAGGTATATTTCCTTTATACCTGTACCTTTTATATCTCGATAATACAATTAATGATTATTTATCGGGTATTTATCGCGTACCTTTTGTTATTATCGCCAACACTCCAAACGCGCCTCTCGCCATGAAAAATCCACACTCGCGTGGCGTCGCTTTGATATCTCAGCCGCTTTGCGCGCACCGAGCCGGCGTCTTTCATACACACAAACCTTTACGGATTTGTTACTTAGCTTTGAATAACTCTTGACGGTACATAAAGCATATTTTAGGATTAAAGCTCTCATCGTCTATGCTATTCCACAGCTGGACAGCTGTCTCCCCAAATGACCGCCGTGGCGCTCCTTCATCCGCATCCGGTGTCTGCCTTTCTTCACATATCGTCTATTTCCGCCAGTTATTGGTACTTTTTCTGCTGCTGTAGAGGTGTTAACAACGCAGAAGCTACTTATCTTCCTCTGGTAGGTTCACTCAGCCGGCTTAAAAGCCGGACTGACTAGTAGACAAGTAATTTAGTGGTATCCTTCCTTTTCAATCTAATTTATATGAAATTTAACTTGAGTACAATAGATATGTATTGTTCATTATTAATGTAAGCGGGTTAACTACGAACCTATTTTGTGTGGGAAGAATACCTGATGAAGTCCCTCGTTAAGGGATGAAACGTTGGTGTTCTTCCAACACAAAATAGGTTCGTAGTTAACCCGCTTACATTCATAATGAATTCGTCAAACTACGGAAGAGTTTATAGTAAAAGATATGTATCGTGTTTGGTTAATTTATTTAATAATTCTTCTTTTTCGGGTGCCAAGGTGTCCGTGATCTAAATGCAGCCCTTAGCAGAATACCAGCGCTACAGCATGGCGACATGCTGTAGCATTAAGCTGAGCTATGGGCCATTTCTCTGCCACAATAATATGTTACTCACGCATGTATTTAAATTTAAGCAACTTATTGTAACTTCATATTTCACTCATAACCTCTTTGTATCATGCTATAGTGTTAAGTGGTTTTAATTTTCAATGGTTGGCTTTATTGTGGTTTAAGAGAAATAAATAAATTTCATTTCATTTTAGTTGGGGGATTCTTAAGTCGGGAACTGACCAGTGACGAAATAAACCGTTCGCAGCGAGCATGCTACGTTACACCGTGTGCTACAATCCGTCTCGTTGCTCGTCGTCTTCTTTCCCCGTACTGACTGCACGAACGCTCGCTGTGTAACACGTTACGACCCGTAAGGGCGATTGTGCACTACAAGGAATTTTACTGTCCAAACATCCTATTTTTTTCGGTCCGAAGTGGCATGAAAAAAACGGATGATTGGCTTGTGCACTTGTCCGTCTTTACTCGGATGATACGCCTCAGTTTAGCTCCGTCTTTTCAGTCTCTTTTCAGTTCTCCGTCAGTTAAACTACACGCCACGCACGCGAAATTACATTACGTTCCGGAATGGGTAAAAGTAAAATATCGGACGGTAAAATTGCGTATGGTGCACAAACTAGTATATACATTACTATATGGCGTGCCATATCGGACCGTAAAAAATCGAACTGCCGGACAGTAAAATTCCTTGTAGTGCACAATCGCCCTAACACCGGTCTGTACCCAGCTTTACGCGACCGCCACTGCACCTATATAAATAGTTTGACATTCAAAAGACCAGCATAGTCCAAACGAAATTTATAGTCTAAAGATCCATTTCCCATCCATAAATCCTTTAAAACAGCGCGTTATAAAACTGTAATTCAGGTCATCCATTAAAGACGGTTACGTTTCAGAATTTGAATTGGAAAATGGGGGGAAATTGCCGAGAGACGTGACTAAGGCGCGAATTGCGCTAAGGAGTATCTGTTTTGCGGCTCATTGGGTAAATGTCTTAGTTTAGTTTCAGTTCTATTGTTTTTTCGTTGATACTTTTTGGACCAGTGGAAAAAAAATTAAGTGAAGATGAAATCAATACCACCTTAATTCTTGTTTGATAGTAATTTATAGTAAAAAAAATGACTTAGAGCTTATTTTGTAAGCCTTAAGAAATAAAGTTATGGAAATCAGAAATCTGATACTTATAGAAGTAAATGTCTCTCGCTGAATATCATGGTTAGATCAGCTGATCGAATGATGTTTTACACAGCGTTTGCCGAGTCTCGGTCTCCACTCAGAATACGGTTGTCGGTTGTAGAGTATCTATTCGCTCGCCTTTGCCGTAGCCTCTATAGTTTTCAATTTTACATGTATTTATTTTATTAGTGCAACTAGACGATCGCCTCGCGGTTTCACCCGCGTAGTTCCCGTTCCCGTGGGAATTCCGGGATAAAATATAGCCTATGTCACTCCCTGAAAAGTAAACTTTCTAACGGTGAAAGAATTTTTCAAATCGGTCCACTAGTTTCGGAGCTTATTCAATACAAACAAACAAACAATCAAATCTTTCCTCTTTATAATATTAGTATAGATGAATAGAATAGAAGATCATTTATTGCCTTAACGCAGAAAATACACAACATAAAACTATACTTATACTACTTAATTAAAACTAATAGACTAAGGCAAAAGGACTAAATTCAGCATTTTGCTGTAATGCATTATCATCCATAGATAAAGAATTAAGAACTATTCGGAAAATATGGCCAGCACATTGTCATTTCAACTTATTTAATTATTTAGACCCATTTCTTTGAGCGTGTGATCTATGCGTCCTTCAACCTACACAAACCTTCTCGGAGTCGTTATGTTTCAGAATTCGAATTGGAAAATGGCGGGGAAATTGCCGTGAGACGTGACTATGGCGCGAATTGCGCTAAAGAGTATCTGTTTTGCGCCTCATTGGTTTAATGTCTTGGTTTCAGTTCTATAGTTTTTTTGTTGATACGGTACTTAACTTTAAAAAAATATTTTTTATGTTTTAATTTTTCATGTTGACGGAGAACCGTCTTTACAGCTACGACGTTTATGCCGTTCACTTAGCTCGCTGCCTCTTTTTACATAAATACTTATATAACCCACATCTCTATTTTTCAAAAAGTTATGCGTGGTCATACATAAAAAAAATATACACGTCGACTCCTCCGTTTTTTGTCGGCTAAAAAAATCAAGTAACAGTCAATAGGCAAAACAGGGTTGCTGTTTCGATCTAGACGAGACCTTCAATATTTATCAGTCTGTGGTGCATGTTGTCACAAATCTCAGAAAAAAAATAGAATGAAAAGAAATCCTATTATGGTACAAAACAATTCTATTAAATACTGTTTTTTTTACATAGACATAGAACAGACGAACGCCTTGTGGTTTAAGATTTTATTTTCATTTATATTTAATGAATGGTCGGTCGTTAATACATATGTATAATATCAGGCATGTAAAAAAAAACTTTAAAAACGGAACGATTTTATTTTCTACCTTACCGCTACCATACTTAAGTCGTTCAATTAAAAATTCCCTTGCTAAATCTACCCAAAGATTTACACAGAAAGCTTTGTTAGTCCGCACGGATCAAGAGGCGGGCTTATTAATATTAAAACAGAAAAAAAACTAAACAATTTTACTAAAAAGATTATTTAAACATTTTAAATCCACCTTTTCTTTACCTTTTCGCCGCTATCCCACTTGAGACATTCAGCTCCCTCTACCCAAATATTTGTTCTTAAAGGTCTGTTCACTCGCAATGATAATAGTGATTCCACCTTCCTCAACAGCCCACATTGGTCCACAGATGGACGCAGACCTCCTCCTGATAAGCGCCTTATTGACTTTTAAAGCATAGAATAGAATAGCATTTATTTCGACATACAAAACCAAACAAAGAATAAGGAGCTAAATTAAAAACAAATTTTGACCGTCAAATCAAGCTTTGCCCCCAAGACCCTGTGCCGAAATGGGCATTGGCTCAGCATGTGCTGAGCGATCGCCGCTCAGCGCTGTTTTTCACCTTCACCTTTGTGTTGGCGTTACGGACTAGTATGTTTATCTCATGGGGGTAATGCCCATAATCCCCACGCCTGGGCATGCGGGTTGGGGATCCCAGTTCGGTGGTAGAATTGTTCTGCAGGGGGCGCTGCTGCCCGCTCCTGGTATCGCTTAGTCGCCTTTTATGACACCCGTGGGAAGAATTGGGGTGGTGTAAATTCTAAGCCTGCACACAGCTTGCAAGGATTAATATTATTTAATTACTAATAAGTAAGACTATTATTATCACAGAGCACGACGCGGGCCTATTTATATAATAACGTCAAAAAAAAGATTTTTTCGTTTTAATTCCACCATTTCTTCAACTTTAGCCCACTTAAGTCGTACTGTCAGTCTAACTAAACTTTATATTTTATTAACCCCTCAGGCCCCAAGCGGTAGCCGGCCACCGCGCCTTACGTCACTGCACCGTACACTCAAACCACAAGCGGTAGCCGGCTACCGCTCTCCTGCATTTGATTACGGACCTTATATTACATGATTAGAGGCTACTTTCCTATTAAGAAGTTTAATGAGTTAGGTTCTTTGATATATTTTCTACATACTGAACGAAAAATATTTTATTATCAGTGGACGTTAATTTTTTTTTTGGCAGTCGAATTGAGATTTTCGACGCCATTGTGTCTAAGCGTGGCAATGCAGCCAGCGTCTTGGGGACGCTTCCGAATGGTGTTGATATGGATCAGTTGAGCTATCTGTAGACTGTTTGCAACAGTCAGCAGTTAGCTCAATTGTTTCAATTGTAAATACTAGTATAATTTTCTTTGTGAATAAAGTTATTTTGTCTAAGGCGCACGGCCTGTCATTCATTTCTGACATTTTGGTCCCAAGATGGAAGGGTTAATTTATATACATATAACCAAATAAATAAAATAATAATAATATTTATTAAATTCATTAAATTTATTATATTTACAATCTCTAACCAAATAAAGACATGTTCGGTCATATAAATAATATATCCTACTAATATTATAAAGCCAAAAGTTTGTGAAATGTGATTGTTTTGTTACCTGGGATCTTCAAAACTATTGAACAGATCAATAAGAAACTTAAAAATTGAATTACGTAAATTTAGAACAAAGCCTAACTTAGATAATAGGCTACTTATTATACTGAAAATACGCGTGCGAAGCCGCGGGTAGAAGCTAGTTCAAGATCACTTAAGATTAAAAAAGGAGTTACAAAAGAGTAAATATTATTTTTATATTGTACTTACTTGTTACTTGTTGGAAGATCTGGTAAATTTTCTATTTTATATTGTATCGGAAAATATTTTTACGCAAAACTAAGCAAGCTAAGATTCCTCGAAAAAAAAAACGTTTCTTTTCTTTTAAATTCCACCTTTCTTCACCTTTACCGTTTCCCACGTTAGTCATTCAGTTCCCTTGCTACTTCTACCCAAAAAGCGATAAAAACTGACCCCATTCGACCAGTATTATTTACACTGTGGCCCGGGTTAATAATTTAAAGCGTCACAGTATCAACAAGTATGTGCCGCACAGGTTGAACACAAAGTTTATTTAGTGGCTGAGTAGGTCAACTTTGTTGGTTTTTGAGAGGTTAAAACTAAAAGTAGCTTTTACAGTTATCGCGACACACTTTACATTACATTTAACTTATTCTACGAAAATTAAGCGTGATGCGAGTTTCGTTAAATTTTATGTCATAATAAGTCCTCTGCCTTCACTTCTTCCACTCTAAGTTTTCGAGTTTTTCCTCGATAAAATGCTACGTTTTATGAACATCAACTTTTTTATGCATGGTCCCCTCTATATATAAATAAGTAACTCGTTTATGTCATGAAAAATTTAATAATACGAAGTGTAGGACGCCCTCCGGCCATTTGACGACCTGCGAAAGACTGTAGGCAGCTGTTAGCGGCAACTCACGACAGTATGCTATGGTGCTCATTGGGGGAGGCCTATGTCCAATCATCATCATCAGCCTATATTAGTCCACAGCTGGACATCGGCCTCCCCTAATGAGCGCCATAGCGCCCTGTCTTCAGCTTATGTCCAATGTCTATGACTAATATAGGCTGAAAGTGATGATGAACATAAAAAATTAAAATAAGGTTCCCTCAAGTTATCACCGCACTCAGGTTATCTTCATTCAAAAACAAAATAAAGGTATGGCTTAACGAGACGGGGCCATAAGGTTAAGGATTTTCTCGACAAAAAAGTAT
The DNA here is from genome assembly GCA_963564075.1 of Eupithecia subfuscata. Taxonomy (NCBI): domain Eukaryota; kingdom Metazoa; phylum Arthropoda; class Insecta; order Lepidoptera; family Geometridae; genus Eupithecia; species Eupithecia subfuscata. The sequence goes on from OY751123.1 coordinate 1,717,491, forward strand.
TTAAGTTATTCATAATTTATTTATTCCTAATTATTTTGTACTGAATTAAATTTAAGGTTTATGTAAGGTACACATTGACAACTTATCTTTATTTTAGGATATAATTTTTTTATTTAATTTGTTTGTACCAACTTTACTTAGATAACCTCAACCTCAACAGCCTTTATTGGTCCACTGCTGGACGCAGGCGTCCCCTTGATAAGAGCCTTGTTGGCTTTTATCTCATGGGGGTAATATCCATAATCCCCACGCTGAGTATGCGGGTTGAGAACCGCAGTTCGGTTGTAGAATTGTTCTGCAGGAGGCGCTGCCTGCCCCCGGTGGATATCCCTTAGTCGCCTCTTACGACACCCTTGCTGGTACCGGCTTAGAATTTGCATCACCCCAACTCTACTTAGATAAATGACTTTTAAATATGATTTTACTCTTATCATTAAACTCTTATAATTTTTTATTTTTTCTTGTTTCTCATAATATTGTTTCAGAAACCTCTACATAATTTTAAAACACCCTCACCAGCAAATTTTTAAATAGACTTGGTTGTTAACCAGCCCCTTCCACGCTACCCTTAAGCTTTCTAACAGTTACTGTTGTCACAACAAAGTTAACCTTCTGCAACATAAACATATAAACTGTGCCAGAATTCCTTCTCCCATTTAATATATTACAGGAAATGTCCCCAGTCTACTTCCGTCTACAAAGCACCTCGGTACCGAAGTACCCAATACCGAAGTACCCACTGGCAGGTATTTAGTGAACCTTTTGTGAGCCGTCAGATTTATTCACATTCTTAGTTGCCTGATAAAACGGGAAAATGGCCCGTTTTGGCAACACTAATGTACTAAGGGTTGGAATTTGTATTCTGTTTTTTGTTTGAACGTTCTTTTACAAATGTTTTCGTCACGAAAATAAACACTGCTTACGCTGTTCTTCATTAACAAAAAAGGAAAAAAAATATTTCTATCTTCCTTATAAACTACTACATACAAGAACAAAATTTACATACCCCCTGACAGTTTTTCATGAGTCATGGCTAAGAACACTCGGGATAAAATTATCTATGACACAAAAATACTAAACGAAAATCGGTTCATCCATTTGGGAGCTATGATACCACAGACAGATACACAGATACACAGACATACACGTTAAACTTATAACACCCATCTCTTTTTGCGTCGGGGGTTAAAAAAGAATCCCCATACACGAAAGTATAGTATATACAATTTTGTTTATTTGATTTGACACCTTAAAACCTTACGAAACCCATAGACCAACAACTCGCACTTGTCTAGTTTTTTTGCTTTTTGCTATTATAAAAACTTGCAACCGCATTGAACAAAGCTTAAAGTATATATATTTTTAATTATAAAGAAAACTAATTAACAAAGTTCGGTTGTCTTGGTTTCTGCACCGGTTAACAAAGAAACTTGTAAGTTCTTTGTTGCTTACAAATTTATAAAGTATAAATCGTGATTGTTTTGTGTTAACTATTTTAATATTTATTTTCCAACCGAGTCTGTGGATTTCTCTCACCAAGGAGTGAGTTACAGCTACCTCTAGAGTAAAAAAGTAATCATATGATTGTTTTGAAAGACTAATGTAGACAAAGTGCGAGTCAACTAGCACACGGAAGGTTCCGTACCATACTTACTACAAAAGAAAGAAGAGAAACCCGCTAAATAGAATTTTTAATGGATCGCAAAAAGCAAAAAGCCAACGTGACGCGGTCGGTCTCCCATCCAAGTGTGATCGCGCCCAACGTTGCTTAACACTTTCATTGCCTACGACGCACAGTGACTGTGGCGAGCCTGCCACCCATTCGGGTCGCACCGCAGAGGCTGGGCAGTGAAAGCATTAGCTTCGATAATCGTTGTTCAACTTGGTACGAACGTTGCCCCCGTTAATTATTAAATTTATTTTACTTTTATTGCTTGTGTTTAGAGCACAACCTGTCAAAATTTCAACTGTCTACCTATTACGGTTCAAGAGCTTTGGCAAACGTATCTACATAAAAAATATCCAAACAATCATGGTTTTAAATGAGAGCCCTTTTAATTTTATCATTTGGCGTTTAACGGCCAGAGAAATACACACTTTCATGAAATACAGCCCGCCGTCAGACGGATAGACACATGGTCACACAGACAGACAGCGGAGGCTTAGTAATAGGATCCCGTTGGCACCCATTGGATGCGGAACCGTAAAAAGTAATTTTTGAAGCAGTCATCGGATTCCCAATACAATAGGTCTGCTGACATCGAGTTTAGATGATATAGTACTAGTAGTTCTACGAACAGTAGACCTCGCGAACACTAACTTTTTTTCAACAATTAATTTACTTATTATCTTTCAATTAAAAATACAATCATCAAAATCAGATCTCTTAAAGCGGAGATATTCTAAAAGCCGCCCTTTTGCCTTATTGTGAAAGAAGAACGCCTTTAATCAAAAAATCCCGACGACAATAAAATTCTATAAAATCATAGAATCTGTACACAAAGTTTCGTACCGATCGGTTGTAAAATACGACCTGTAGAAGAGTACGGACATACTGACAGAAACGCTATTTTGGCCAGACTTGAAACGAAGACTTTCGTTCACTTCGTTCACGACGTCAATGAAATAACATCGTTTTATTTATGAATATCAAATGTTAATTCATTATTTCGAAGTGATTATTGAATTTCGATTCACAGTGTAAATGTAAACATGACATTACAAGCATTAAGATTGTGTAGAAATAATGTGGTCAAAATAAGGACATAACAACAACACTGAGGATATCGACGCAAGAAGATGGTATTCCGGAAACGGACATAATGTACTTGAAAAGCGCGTGCGAACCTGCGGGCTGTAGAGACTACATCCGTTTTAGTTCTTCCACAGAATCTACCCTTTGGTCCATCATCCAAAAATAAATTCGTGCAACGACTCCACCAACAATTAATCAAAGCAGCGGAGTGAGAGTAACGTAAAACCAATTATACGGCCATCAGTTTAAGGCATCGTTTCGCAAATCATCGTTTAGGTTTCCGTTGAAAACAACTCGTTAGTAAATATACTGTGATTATATTATTAAAGACTAGCTTCTGCCCGCGGTTTCGCACGCGTTTATTCGGAATAGTAAGTAGCCTATATCCTTCCTCGGGATATTATCTAACTACATGCCAAATTTTATCAAGATCCGTTTAGGCAAGAAAAGGCAACAGACATAGGCCTCCCCTGATAAGCACCTTATTGATTCTTATCATGAGGGGATGATGCCATAATCCCCGCGCTGGGCATGCGGGTCGCAGTTCGGTGGACTTGTACTGCAGGGGCGCTGCTGCCCGCCCCCGGTGGATATCCCTTACGACATCCGCGGGAAGAGTTGGGGTGGTGCAAGTTCTAAGCCGGCACCACACGACCCTACCCATACCCAGCGGTGGTTAATGCCGGGTTGTGGATTATGATGGACTGAAGAAGATAAGGTCTCTACCAAAAACACTTCTGTTTGTACTTCAAAGATAATCACTTTCATAGCTCCACCATCACAGATCGGTTAAAAGGGAATCACACTAAAGCTAACAACCAACCGCGTCCTAATCGTACTACAATGCGCACTTACACCATCGTAATCGGCGGATAGTCAATAAAATTTTATCACATGTAGGCCCTTAGAACTTACCCCATTTGCGGAAAGGTGCTCGCCCACTCCGGTAGAACATACAAGTTACGCACGATTCATAACAGAAGTTTGGAAGCTCTATATAGCTTGTCTTTATTGAATTATTTGGACAAACGAGGGTGGTTAAAGTATCATTTTCAGAGGCACGACGCACTCATTTTGCAACAGTTTTAATCCTGTTGCAGTAGGTTTCAAGAGGACATTGATGTAAAATGTACTGTAAACGTTTAAGTACTGTGTTTATTTTGGTTGTATTTGGGAGCTACTTACCTACAACCTACGTTATTTGGCATTTGCAAACTTACACGTACATTGCTGGCTGATATAAAAAAAAAAATTAAAAAAAAAATCTCCGGCTACACATTTTTAGGCAACGGTTTTTATTGGTTTTTTTTGGGGTGCTGCACCATCCCCACTTGTTTTCGGAAGTGGTCTTGGCACACCCTGTATAAATAAAACACAAACATTAATGTACAATTGTCATATTTGACAACTTTGACCGAAATTTCAATGCGAAAACTTCGCGATTATATTCGTCCAAACAAGATGATAACCAACTCATTTAATAACTAAGCGAAGCAAAACTAGTTACGTATGAATGAGTCGATCCACACCTCAAAGTGACAAAGGCCAACTTCTGTTCCCGATTCGCAAGCAGATTCCCAAATGGTTACTCGGCACGACAACGACACGTACAAAATAGGTTGTAATCCCATGAGATTCGTGAAAAGGAATAGAATAATGTGTGATTGATGCGCCAAGGCTCGTGGAGCGTAGTGGGTTGGTCGCATAAGAAATGTTGTTTTGTTTTTTTTTTATTCAGCGATTAGTTGGTAATTACTTAGATTGTTGTCAAACGAAAATCTATTGTGCACAAAAAAAATCAGTTTCAGTGTTATAATTCTAAGAAACATTGGTAAGCCGATGCGGATTAAATTCCTAGGAAAAAATACTATGAACGGAAAAAGAACCTACAATGTAATGTATTAATTGAAAGACTTGAAAGTCAGGGGTCAATCGAAAAACCAAATGATTTACTTACTACAAGATAATTTTCAAACCCATATTCTGACTTGACAGTCCCAACTTACTTACTTTGTTATATCACTTTTGTTATATTTATTCTATTCTATTTTATCTTGGTTTATGTGTAAATGTGTACCACTCGTAAATCTATGGAGCCATGGTTGTCTGAAATAAAGCATTTTTTTTATATATTCATATCATTTATTGTGATTTTATGCATACAAGTATTGTTCTCAGATGTAGGTAGTCTTAGTGGGTACACAAGGTATAAAGACCCTGTCAGGGCGCAACAATTAGGTAGGTATTTTGGATTCGCTCTTGTTACATTGATAACTTTGATACTTCATATTTCATTAGATAATTTAGGAATGTCATTTTTAAAATAAGTAGTAATTATAAAAGGAAAGAATAGATATAATAATTGAATTGAATAAGATCAGGTTTTCAATTAGAAGCATCGCAAATTAACGTTGGATATGGATTTTTTATGTTTTTGTTTTTTCTAATAAGTCGTCAACTTACTTTTTATAATGCAATTTTTAAGTATATCTGCGGAAACTTGTAATTAGCCTTCAACAAACATGCACTGGTCTATCCAGGCATGTTCTTTATTGTTCATCTCAAATTTGTAAACCTAGCTGTAAGTTTCTCCAAAATTGTAAAAATAAAAAAAATAAAAAAAATAAAAATTATTTAGGGTGCCTACGACGCGAATGTCTAACATCACATTTACTTAAAGCTACTTCCTGTATCGTGTCCTACTAATATTATAAAGGCGAAAGGTTGTGCCGTTGGTTGGCTGAACGTCAAAACTACTGAACGGACCAGACTGAAATTTTGCACAAAATAATCTCAACCTAGAATAACATAACAGGCTACTTTTAATTCCAAATAACGCGTGCTAAGCCGCGGGCATCACACTAATATAATAAATGCGAAAGTTTGGATGGATGGATGGATAGTTAATGATTATATCGGGTATTTATCGCGTACCATTTGTTTTATTTACCCGATATAATCATTAACTACGTTAACAAATAAGTTTAAAAAGGATGGATGGATGTTTGCTACCTCTTCACGCCAAAACTACTGAACGGATCAGGCTGAAATTTTGCATACAGGTAATTCTAATCCTGGAATCGAACATACTTTTTACCCCATAAATCAGTTCCCATGGGATAGAAATCACCATTAAACTAACGGCATAAACTAGTCTAGTCTATAAATAAGCATGTGCTTCCGATCGGCAGTGGAAGCGAAAACGAGGTTTTTACATTTTCAAAAGATATTTCTCACAAGCAAAAGTCAAAAATCTACTCCAGCGTCCGCTGTCCATCATTATCATCGTCATCAGCCTATAATAGTCCACTGCTGGACATAGGCCTCCCCTAATGAGCGCCATAGCCCGCTGTTCGCCAATTTGTAATTCGTAATTTATTTATTGATGTAATCAGAACGGCTTTAGACCAATTATACTAATTACAGTAGGTTTTAAAATTAAATATTAGTGTAGTAGATTAAGTAGGTACATAATGCTAGAAATAATTAGTTACATGCCTATGTCAAATATCTATACTAATTTATATTTATTTATTTAGGAAAGATTTTATTGTTTGTATTGAATAGGCTCCGAAACTACTAGACCGATTTGAAAAATTATTTTACCATTAAAAGCCCACATTATTCCTTATGGACATAGGCTACTTTACCGCGGCAAAATGCATCATTCCTACGGGAAAACGGGTAATAGGACAACGGGTAGTAAGAATGCAGCTAGTTAAACAATTATCAAGCATAATTAAATTAGCATAAGAAATATTAACGTGTAAGATTTAGGTCTAATATAAATTTGCTACCAAAAACGCATCCTCTTCAACAAAAGGGTGCTACAAAGTCACCCCCTGCGACAATAAATGGCCAAGAGTGAGTAAGCAGCTGCCGGGCACGCCCGGGGTCAGGTCGATGAATAATTCAACTTCCCCGTTACTGAATCAACAAGTTAGCTAGATCGTATTTTTAGACGGAAAAGTGAAGGTTTCAGAGAAGAAAAGTAACTACTCGAGACAACTGTATCTTTATAACTGTTTCTAAAGGTACCCGAATTTATTTTCTATTATTTTGTTGACAGGTGAGTGAATGAAGACTGAATGGCAGAACGAAGTATTTTTAACCGCCGACGAGGGGAAACGAAGCTGCAGCTTTCTTCGTTCTTCCGCTTACTCCACTGCGCCACAGAAGTCGTGAAACAATTTCCCAAAGATTCAATTAAACAGTTTGACAAAACACAGATGGTTGGCTTTGGCTGCCTTTGGTTGCCGTTGGCTGCTTCAGGTTGCTAATTGGAGTAATATTGGAGCAATCTAACAATTATGCGCCCTAGCGTTTGATGTTAGGGAAGCCATGTTTGTATTATTATATTAATTTAGCTGTTGTTCTATTTAACAAAAGAACATTAGGTAACTGTATACAGTACAGACCTGTAAGTTGCGTTAATAAAGGACTACCTTAAAAGTGAGCATAGACCATCGATGTAAGTAAATTGGGTCCAAGCTTCTCGAAAGAACGCTCAAATCAGGTTCACCCACCTCTGTCATAGTCGTACTAGCGCAGCCAGCATTCGTGTTTCGCGTGCGTATTGTCGTCTCGGTCGCACTTCGGTCTAAGTACGTCTTTCCATCTTTGATGTTAATTAGGTAGGTATATTGCAAAAGATTGGAAATAGCGTGTCTTTGTGTTTAGTTGTAACACAACACAGGCCGTTTGATGAGTTAGCGCTGGGAGAACGTACCATCTACAGAATTTTACTTAGTTCTCTATGGTAAAGACTAGAGCATTTCGACGACCTCTACGGCGCAGCGGGCGAAGGTCTGCCTGCGACGCAGGAGGTTGCGGGTTCGATTCCCGCCTCGGGACAAATGTTTGTACGATCTGCAGACATTTGTCCAGGGCGTTCTGGATCTATGTAAAATAAAAAATATCTATCTATGTAGTGTATTGTATTAAGTATATCAGTTATCTAGTACCCATAACACAAGCTCTGCTTAGTTTGGGGCTAGATAATGCTGTGTGAATTGTCCAGCATTATTTATTTATTTACTAGTAACAGAACATTGAGCATTCGCTGTTTTTAAATTTACTCGAACTACACCTCGAACATTACGCTCCATGTATTGTATATCCATAGGTATATTAAAAACCAACCACGAGCGCAAGTGACGTCATGACAGGGGACGGCGGGATGTGAAATGCGCGGGCGGGGTTATTATTCCAGCGGCAATAGTTATAAATATACACCCTGTCAAAATTTCAACTGTCTACCTATTACGGTTCATGAGACCCTCGCTGACAGACGGACAGACAGACAGCGGTGGCTTAGTAATAGAGTCCCGCTTTTTGGTGGAACCCAAAAAACAGTTCCAACCCGATAAAAGTACAAATAAAAAAAAACGTGTGCGAAGTCGTGGGAAGTATCTAGTCTACCAAACAAAATGGAAGCTCGAACAAACTTTCTCGCACCTTATGGCATGGTGATTAAGTCATCAAGTTACCAACTAACATTCGCTTAAATCACAGCGACACCCTTCACTAAATATCTTAACTAATTTAAACTTAAGTTTTCCCTTCGAACGTTATCTTCGTCGCAAATCAGGTAGATTTACTCTAGCAATTATCGGTTATGGTAAAACTAATCTAAAGTACTATGTCATAAAGCTTACTTTTCGTCCGCTCTACTGGTGACGGTGATTCTTGTGTGTTTACTTGGTGTTAGTAGCTTTATTAGTTACTCGATTAGTGTAAACTCGGCATTATGATACCGAAACCATCAATTGACTAATTAATTTAAATCTTAATCTAAATTTTCCTACTAAATTGTTGTCCACACTACTCAAAGGTTAGCAGGTAGAGAATGCTATCTAGCATTATGCCATGTAAAACATGTGAAATAAACTATAAGTAACCTATCTATCTATTATGTTAATCTTTTAAAAATATCGTAGTAATTATCTAAAACAATATAAATAAAAAAAATAGTGGATAATATTGAAATAATTACATTGCAATATTGGAAAGCTAAAATTCAAATATCCCGTTGTAAATGACTTTAAATATTAAGGCGGTACCCTACCTCGTTATTGTGTGAAGAGGATAGGCATAGGATTTCGCGTTCACAGGAGCGGGACAGAGCAAAGCGGCGTAAGCCCAAAAATCAAGTTTTTAGTAGTTATTTGCTCCCCACAAACATTAGAATAGTTAATTGAAAAAAAGGCAACATATAAAATGTTCTTTATACTTAGCTCAATTACTATGCTTAATCTCAAGATCGTATCATCTGTATTTATTGAGAAATTAGGGTTTTAGTAAAAAATTAGAGGTAACTTTGCGATTTTTTTCTATCGAGAAAATTTTATGGAATCGTGTTTTCGAAACATATGATCGATAGAATAAGTCCTGAACTTTACCATATATAAATTTCAAAGTTAAATATTCAGTAGTTTGGAAGATATGGAGGTCCGACGGAGTTGAAAATAAGCAATTTGAGGGTAGGTACCCCCTTAAAATACAAAAATGCTGGACAGTTTTAAACTCGACAAAACAAACTTGAAAATTAACACATCAGTATACATAATTATTTTGACTGACACTATTTTGAGTAAGTTCAAAAATTTGTACGAGTATACACACACTAACAAAATACACAACCTAGCTTTGGAAAATAACAAACATTATGATACATATTACGATAAAAAAACGACGAACCATAGCATTTTTAATATAACGAAAATACTTTTATTTCAAGCAAGCTTTCATGTCATCTAGGACCAAAGTGCTTGGGAAGATCACGGAAAAACGCGTGCGCATGCCGCGGCGGGTGTTAGAAGCAATTAGCAAATAAAATTGCTGATTCGGACGCCATTCTATAGCATTTAAGTTTTCTAACAATAATTCAAATCAAATCAAAAACTCTTTATTTCCATAAATACAATAAATGTACACTTAGAAAAGGTCAAATTATAAAACTAAACACTGACACGGAAATAAAGTGATATTTTTGATTTCTGTCACTTCGGTATGTAGACTAAAGTAAAGAAGCGACGAAGAAACCTTTAGCCTGTTAGTTGTTAGTTTTCGAGCTGGAGCAAAACTCATCCCAAGCATTTTTATCCTCTAGATAATCTGATATTTTGTAGTAAGCCTTTTTACAAACACACACAGTAGTTAAGCAGAATAAGAACATCTTTATTTGTAGTTACGGTACAGTATTTTATAGTAGACTAGACGATCGCCTCGCGGTTTCACCCGCGTAGTTCCCGTTCCCGTGGGAATTCCGGGATAAAATATAGCCTATGTCACTCCCTGAAAAGTAAGCTTCCTAACGGTGAAAGAATTTTTCAAATCGGTCCAGTAGTTTCGGAGCCTATTCAATTCATACAAACAAACAAACAAACAAAAAATCAAACCTTTCCTCTTTATAATATTAGTATAGATATGCATTTAGTTTGATACAGTTCTAATTAAATACTACTAACACCACTACTATAAAATATAGGTACGGCAAGTAGTCCTTAACGTTGGGTAATTTAAGAAACTAGCTTAGTCCAATTCTTGTAAATCTTGTAAATGCTATACAACCTATAAGTAAATACAGATTTTCTTATCTACTTATACTAATATTATAAAGAGGAAAGATTTGATTGTCTGTTCGTTTGTTTGTTTGTATTGAATAGGCTCCGAAACTACTGGACCGATTTGAAAAATTCTTTTACCATTAGAAGCCCACATTATTCCTGATGAACATAGGCTACTTTTTACCGCGGGAAAATGCTTCATTCCTACGGGAAAACGGGTAATAGGACAACGGGTAGTAAGAATCTAGTTCTTAAATATATTTATATCCGACAAATAAAAGAAGCGGTACTTAATTCAGTTCCGATAGCTTTTGCGTATAGTTTTAAAACTTGCAAGCCCAGTTCAGGTCTGAAATGTAATCTAGACTCAAACCCAAACTTTACAACTGTGGAAGATTTATATTTGATCGGACCGTGTCCGGGCCGGGCCGAGGCCGGGGCCGGCCGGAGCGGAGCCGAAGCGAACGTTAGTAGACGGACCCGGACGGGACACGGATCATGCACTGTTTAATATAAACTGCTTCATAGAAAATATAAATAAATAATGCTATAGTATAATAAAACAATTCACACAGCATTATCTAGCCCCAAGGTAAGCAGAGCTTGTGTTATGGGTACTAGATACCTAATATACTTAATACAATACACTAAGTACATAGATAGATACCTTTTTTATACATACATTATAGAAAACATCCAGAACGCCCTGGACAAATGTCTGCAGATCGTACAAACATTTGTCTCGAGGCAGGAATCGAACCTGCAACCTCCTGCGTCGCAGGCAGACCTTCGCCCTCTGCGACAGAGGTCGTCAAAAAATGTACGTAACCTTTCAAATTTTGCCCCGCCCGGGCCACGTACACGGTACGCCCCGGGCACAGCCCGGTCTAATATAAATCTTCCTTCCGATCAGATGGCAAGACGAGTTGACAGTTATTGTAACTACTTCCAAACAGCGCAGCACAAAATGGCGGACTAAGTTCACTATCAAAGTTTTGGTCTTTCGACCCAGATGCAATCGACATCTTAACTGCATGTGGCAGGCCGAGAGTTCAATTTAAAGGTCTTCTCGGTTTTGTTGGAACCTCGACCTCAACAGCCTGTATTGGTCCACTGCTGGACGCAGGCCTCCCCCTGATAGGGTTATTGGCTTTTAGCTCATGGGGGGTAGTGCGCAAAATCCCCACGCTGTGCATGCGGGTTGGGATTGCAGTTCGGTGGTAGAAATGTTCTCGTTATTTTCTATTTATAATTATAGAAACGTATATTTTGACACTTTTATGATACCTTTATACTATTTAATGGACTGTACCTAGTATATTAGTCATCTAGTACCCATAGCACAAGCTCTGCTTAGCTTGGGGCTAGATGAAAGCTGTGTGGATTCTCCAGCATTATTTATTTTTGTTTATTAGACAAAAGTGGGAGGAGGCTTTTGCCCAGCAGTGGGATGAACAAGGCTAATAATAATAATATTTATACAAAACTTTCACCAAAACTGAAATTGTTGATTAGATACAAAAGTTACAGCATAGTGTTTCACAAACCGCGAAAGAGTAAAAATAAATATTGTTAGCAATAATTCATTCAATATCTCCCAAGCCCCAAATCTAACTATCTATGTACTTAGCCTTCATCAACATAAAAGTAAGTTTGAATATTTTAAAAAACCTTTTTTAAAAACAAGCTTTTAATGCATTGTCATTCAAACTAAACGTGTATACAAAATTTAAGTCCAATCGGTTGAAGATATCTGCTTCAAAATTGAGTTGTAAATTCCACCCGTACCTACAAACATTGCAAGCTGAATAAAAGCTTGTAATAAACACACATGTCTATAAAACTTTTAAAAAATGGGGTTACCCTTACCATAACCTTTGAAGGAGGGCGGCCGTAGGGGTACGAGTGGGTAAGAGCGGCGCGGGGGCAAAACAAACATACGTGATCAGAATGGAACGGAAGAATATCAAAATGTAGTAAAGGAATAGCTAATGGCTATCAGGCGTGCCTTCGAGAGAGTTTGCGAAAATGTGGGTACGTTCGGGTGTTTAGAAAGAGGGGAATTTAGCTATTTCAAAGGTTACGGTTTACTAGCTTATGCCCGCGGCTTCGAGCGCGTTTAATAGGGGTAAAAAGAACTACATGTTTGCAAAGTCTTAGCCTGTATTGACGTGAAAAAGTGAAACTATCCACAAATATCCATTCAAACTTTCGCATTTATAGCTCATAGGATTTTTTCATAACGTTACAAGTTACAGGTCAGATAATATACATAGGTACCTTATACTATACAAAGGGATTGGAATAAAAACATTTCTATGACTTTGCATGGGTAGTTAGTTCAATTAAATTAGTTAACTTAGTACAAATGCATTTTAAATAATTGAGTTTATCATATTAGTTCATATTTCTATAACTAGTTTTGATACCTTTCATAGTCCTAAGCATTCACATAACATCCCAAAAATTAACGACCTACACGGGATTTGAACCTGCATCCGTCCACTCAGTACGGGATCGTGCTACCAATTGCGCCACTAGTCGAAAATAACTATACATATAGGTAACTTAGAATTTTTCCTCGAATTTTTCGAGTTACTTTTATTTAATTTTTGTTTTATAGTTCTTACACTATAAAAACCAAAAACCATCATTTATAGTAATTCAATCTCAAAGAAAAAAAAAGAATACTCCATTCCACACACCGTTTAACCTGTCAAAGAAGAGGTAAAGCACGTGACACACTTTGAACTACGAAATACCTTTTTATTTACCCTACTCGATGACCCCCACCTAAACATCAACTAAAGAAACGATTTCTCTTCCACTGTCAACCGTAATACCTGTGAGAATAAAACCCTCACCACACAAACCCTACCTCTGTCCCCTTGTCACAACATAACTTGTGTTACCCTTTAGATCTTACCCCCGTATCTCTTTTACCCCAAAGATAGACTTGTTTACAAATTCCTACTATTGTCTGCCAGTCCTGCTATACAGGGTATACAGTACCAAATTTACTGGCGTCTGCACAAACATATTCGTGATGGTGGTAGAACCTGCAGTTTATGCATTGTCAGTAAATTATCAATATCCCTGTATGTACATAGCATTACGTTCCATTACTGTTCTCTTGATGTTTAACTAGCGGTGATTTCTATCCCATGGGAATTGATTTATGGGATACAAAGTATGTAAGTAGCCTATGTTTGATTCCAGGATTAGAATTACTTGTATGCAGAATTTCAGCCCGATCCGTTCAGTAGTTTTGGCGTGAAGAGGTAACAAACATATATCCAAACCTTCGCATTTATAATACTAGTTTATACCCGCGGCTTCGCACGCGTTGTTCCTATGGATACGTTTAAAGGAGATTTCTATCCCATGGGAACTGATTTATGGGATAAAAAGTAATGTTTGATTCCAGGATTAGAATTACCTGTATGCATAATTATAGCCCGACCCGTTCAGTAGTTTTGGCGTGACATTCATCCATCCATCCATCCATCCATCCAACCTTTCGCATTTATAACATTAGTGTGATTAGTGTGATTTGATTGTAATTTTCTTTGTGAAGTTTTCACTATATTATTTTATCATTCATTCTGGTGGGTTCATTGCGAGTCGTTTAAATTTTTTTTTTTTAAATCCACGCGTGTTTATAACCCTGAGATTAATTCAATCGAATCTCGAATCACAGCATCAAAGCTCACTCTACAGATCTCGACCTTATTGGTTCCTCTATAAATGTTGCTCGAACATCTAGCAAATCCCTTCTAACATAACAAGACACCTTGTTATCGCTTGTCGTGCTGACCGAATCTCGCCCCTAATCCCTGTGACGAGGGTGCAGATTCCACTGTCGATACCTGCCAGACAACCTGATAAAGGGAAGACAGGGTGTGCCGATGATATTTTGATTTCGTTACTGACTAGTTCTTGTTTGAAATGAGAAGTAAAATGTTCAAGGATCTTCGGTTACGCTCGGCTGCACTCGGCAATTCTCGGGTTTTTAATGAGTATCATTACAAAGTTTTTAAGACGAAGTGGGATAGGTTTTGCGAGACAAGGACGAGCAAACGTCGCGCGGGGAAGGCGAGAGCCGCGGAATGTCCAGCCCGCCCGCAATTTCGCTGGTCGTAGAAATTTGTTTTTTGCTCTAAAATAATACTCTTTCGCAAAAAAATTGAACCATAATAGTCTAAAGTATTTAGTAGGGAACACGTAGACGAAATTTTATTGAAATATGATAAGTAACTAGCAAATGAAACTGCTTTTTCCGTAGAAGTAGCAGTGTTTCGTATCCTTCTTGCATTACCTACGGCTTTGTAGGGAAAGATTCGATCGTCTTGGTCGCGGCATTAGTAATTAAACTTCACTTCACTTTAATTCACCTTTTTTGTTATACCACGTTTTATAATGACTGATGTTTTATGTCAAGTCACACTTGAATGATATCGAACGGAATAAACAGTATCCTATGTCCGTCTCCTGGCTCTAAGCTACCTCCTCACCAATTTTCAGCCATATCGGTAAAGCCGTTCTTGAGTTATAAATAGTGTAACTAACACGACTTTCTTTTATATATATAGATTATTCGTATTATTTATTACAACGCCCATAGTAAAACAGCAACTATCGAGTCACGTTAGGGATAAGCTCTTCCGGAGGAGTTCCTTTGGATTAAGGTAGTTACATAAAGTCTTTCGGTATTAAGACTTTTCTCGAGTCTTACTTGTTTGTCATGTAATCAATATCTCGATCAGAATACATTATAATTTATAATATAACTATGTAACTGTTATTTATCACGGATGAAATTTTGCAGGTAAGTCTAACCCTGGAATCAAACTTATGCGACTTTTTATCCCATAAATCGGTTCTCATGGGATAGAAATAACCTCAAAACGTTTCCATAGAAACAACGCGTGCGAAGCCGCAGGCAGAAACTAGTAAGTAATAAATATTCAAAAAAAATTGGTTGTCTGTAAAGTCGGTTTACTGACGATAGTTGAACGTGACAACGTCTTAAGAAAATACTGATGGAATGGTAGCATTTGATACTCGATCAAAACATGTAAATGTACTATAGTATAGCAGCTGTCCACGCAGACGCATCGCTCACTCAAGTAGGAGAGAGACGGATGTCGAGCGCTCTCGCTTGCACTTCAAGCCTTACATGGAACGCCTCAGAGCGAGGTAACGCCGCATGACGTCATAGCGAGGTAACGCCGCATGACGTCATGTTTTTTCGTGCGTGCAGCCGGCTCTATCGAATTATAAGACGTTGTCACGTCAAAAACCGTTTTAATGCAAGTTTATATCCTCTAACACCAAACACTCAAACCGCAAATACTTTTATTTATGTTAATTACTAGTACATTATAGTGTTCATGCATTCATTCGTTCAAAGTCCTTGGGAAGACAACACCAACGAACCCAAACTCGACGAGGTTACGTCGTTTCATTCAGGAGTTCCTATGGCCACCTTCTGGCTCCATCATCCGACCAGCTCGATGGTTCCATGACATTACATTGTCACCGAACTTACATAAGTATGCCGAATTTCAGCTCATTCGGTTGAGGATAACTGGTCAAAATTCAGTTGGAAGATTTGTCACACACATTCTAACAGGGCAAGTTAAATAACTATTAACAATACTTTATTCAAAAAGAGAATTACTATCAAATAATAAATAAGTCATGCTGGACAATTCACACAACATTATCTAGGCCCAAGGTAAGCAGAGCTTGTGTTATGGCTACTAGATAACTGATATACATAATAATATACGAGTACATAATAGAAATAAATTAGAACTGTATCAATTTATTGTTTGGTTAGGGCAGAAGCCTTTATTCACAATAGTTATTTGTTATACAAGAGTGAAAAGTTGCTTTTTAACCGCGTGCTCAATTTTGATGACCGAGCAAGCGAAGGATTCTAAAATTAGAATCCAGAGCGTTAGCGAGGGATCAAAAGAGCACGAGGTAAAAAATTTTTGCACTCGAGTGCAACACGTAACTTTTCATCCCACCAGCGAGGAAATGACTAAATGCAAAAAAGAAAATGGTGCACGCGAAGCAAATTAAATAAAGATTACACCAAGAAGGTTCGGAGTCTGAGTTTTTAACAAATTAAAAAAGGTTGTATGATAAATTCGGCACCATGGAGGTTGAAGTAAATAGGTTTTGAATCACAAACGTAGTGCATACGATGTTCTAAATTCAATTTTACTTTATCCTCTGGCGGATAAAATCGGCTTTTGCACTCAGACATCGAAGAGCAAAAATACTCTTTCCGAGATGAGGGATGAAAAGAAGATTACACTAGTATTTACAATTAAAACAATTGAGGTAACTGCAGACTGTTGCAAAAAATCTACAGTTAGCTCAACTGATCCATTTAAATACCAGTCGTCGCGTCGTCGCTAAGCTGGCTGCATTGCCCCGCTGTATGACAGCGCTGATGGGCTGGGCCAGATACTCACCAGCTCTCGGATCACTAAATAACTATTAGTATCGCTGCCATGGTTTCGAATAAACACAGTGAATAAGGTGAACAAGACAACAATATCACTGAATATCAACAAAGCTTCGTCTGGTGTTTGCTCCCACAGCAAGCTTATTACGTAGGGTAGATTCCAATCAACGGGCAAATAGACCTGTATTAGATATATCACGGGTATTGATATTTCAAAGGTTTGTTTATATTATACACGGTTTCTCTATGCTGATGTAATCAAACGGAATTCAACTGACAAATGAAATAACTTAGTACAAATTCTGAAATGAATTGGAATTGCTAGAACGCTAGGAACTAATTAAGTTTCTGTTAAATACATTTATTTGTACCCAGAAAAAACATGACAAAAAATAAAGAAATTTATTATACTAAGTAACAATACAAAAATATTGTATGTATATTCTCAGTTATGTGAACCTTGTTCTTTTGAGAAATAAAATTCTTTAAACTGAACTGAACAGAAACAAAAAGAATAGTGTTAATAAATTAGGAAATCAATGTTCGGTAACTCAATGGATAATTCTGCACCAATGTAGGTCCCGTTATGTTATGAGGGATTCTAATTTTTATGTTTTAAAGAATTTTTTTACAGTGCCTAGTTCAACAATTCTTAACAATGAAGTTAACGATTTGCACGGCACAGTGGGAAAATAGACTGAGTCGCTGTTGCTGAATTTCAGCCCGATCCGGCGTTGGCCCAATTATAACTTCACAATTCAAAATCAAATAGATTTAGTTGAGCTATCTTTAGATTTCTTGCAACAGTCTGCGGTTAACTCAACTGTTTTAAGTAAATTTGTTTTTATTATTTTGCAATAATTTTCTTTTCATTCATATTTAAATAAAAAAGGCCGCCCATTGTGCATTGCTATGTGTTTGTCTTTTCCTGTCCTGTGTTTCTGTTTTATTTGGTGTGCAATAAAGAGTACTTGTATTGTATTGTACATATTAAAAATACAGCTTTACGTGCGAAGCGCCGTGTGGTGCCGGCGCAGAATTTGCACCACCCAAACTCTACCCGCAGGTGTCATAACAAGCGAATAAGGGAAAACCGGGCAGCAGCGCCCCCTGCAGAACAATTCTACCACCGCTGCAACCGCTGGGATAAACGAGTTCCTGAGTGGAGACCGCGACTCGGCGAACGTAATGTAGGACGCCCTCCAGCTAGGTGGGAAGATGACTTGCGAAAGACTAGGCAGGCAGTTGCTGGATGCTTAGGGGAGGCCTATGTCCAGCGGTGGACTAATATAGGTTGGTGATGACGATGATATAATGCTGGAAAATATAATGCTTGTCCAGCATTATATTTTCCACAATCACACAGCATTATCTAGCCCCAAGGTAAGCAGAGCTTGTGTTATGTACTAGATAACTGATATTACTAGATAACTGATATACATAATAATATACGAGTACATAGATAGATATTTTTTATTATACATAGAAAACGACCAGAACACCCTGAACAAATATCTGCAGATCGTACAAATATTTGTCCGGAGGCGGGAATCGAACCCGCAACCTCCTGCGTCGCAGGCGGACCTTCGTTCACCGCGCCACAGAGGTCGTCGATGATAATATTAACAGATCTGCGCATGCACTCTAATAACCGCGGCACGGGAAGTTGCGTGCGCGCACGGTTCGTTGCCTCCAGAGAAAGTGATATGACGTTGTATTGATTCATTGTGAGTACACGTTTTTTTGAACTCGTGTTTAAGGGGAGAACCTCACGGGTTTGGTCATCAAAGTAGGCCTAGAACTAAGTACTCACGAGATCCCCGTTGTAAAAAACTAGAATTACATAAAATTCAACATTTAAAAAATTACAACAAAAAAAAATTAGTTGTCTGTAAAGTCGGTTTACTGACGATAGTTGAACGTGACAACGCAGACGCATCGCTCACTCAAGTAGGAGAGAGACGGATTTTGAGCGCTCTCGCTTGCACTTCAAGCCTTACATGGAACGCCTCAGAGCGAGGTAACGCCTCAGAGCGAGGTAACGCCTCAGAGCGAGGTAACGCCTCAGAGCGAGGTAACGCCTCAGAGCGAGGTAACGCCTCAGAGCGAGGTAACGCCTCAGTGCGAGGTAACGCCTCAGAGCGAGGTAACGCCGAATGAGTCATGATTTTTCGTGCGTGCAGCCGGCTCTATCGAATTATAAGACGTTGTCACGTCAAAAAATCATGAAAGTGCACAGTTTCGCAAATTATTTTCAGGAATCTTACGGTCTCTAGAAAAGATTTTGTTATGATTCGTAGGTTATAATAATTATAACACTTATAATTATAACTAATTCCTTGGTTCCTTCAGACAGTTTCTTCATAAGTCGTGTAGTTTCTAAATAATAATATTTGTAAATAAGCAAAAACTTTATTTTTGCGCTTACGCCGAGGATACAGGCGACTGGGCCCATACATAACTAGGACCGCGGTCCCAGTTACCTGATCACATTTTTGAATCGGTCGACTGGGACCATATACCTAATTTGCTTTAATGTACAGTTAAGAGAAAAATCAAGTTACAGCCGTTCCAAAAACGTATGTGTGACGTAAAAATACGTCCCGCTCCTAGGAACGCGAAATCCTATACTGCTTTTCACAAAATGCCGCGCATTTTGTGTAAAGCATAGGTATAGGATTTCGCGTACTGCAGGACTGATTATCTATTTTTCAATAAACCAATAAATAGAGTACACTTATAAAGATACGAAGTAGCTCGGAGTAGTGTTCATTCACCTACAGAAGTACTCCGCTGCTGGTATTTCTGTATGGCTCTCTGATCGATTCATTCAATAAGTCGAGTGGACTACTTGAGCTAGGGTTGGTGTTGTCTAGAATTTCATAATCATCATCAACATCAGTCCATATACGTCCACAGCTAGAGACATAGGCCTCCTCAAACGACGAGGATTTACTAAAACATTTGCTAATAATCTTTGCTAAAAAAAACTGAATCAATTGTAGTCTCGGAGTTTAAAGAGATAATGTTGATATAAAATATGTAAAAAAAAATCTTAATGTTGAAAAACGACCATTGATTCGTAGATTGTTTTAGTGTAGCTTCACAGCAAATACCTTAATGTAAAAATTTAATGCTGAAAAACCCAAAACGGCAGATTGCTTGTATATTTAGAACGAGATCAAAATAATATTCCCAATAATTGATAAATCTATACTTCCCCATCTTTGTAACTTCATAAATTTGTTTACCGTGGGACAACCCTAAGGTACCCAGAAAGGCTCCCCTTGATTGTAAAGTCGGTCAGTCGCGAGGGAGGGTTTTCATTCCTGGGTTATTTGATTATTTTGTTTATTCTATTGACAGTAAGGAGCGCTCCGGAAATATATTATGTTTGTCAACGTATTTATGACAAATTGTTTTGAATCTTTAGATAAGTAATTGACGGACAAATAGACGAAAAACTTACTTTGTATGCCTGAGTGAGTGCAATTTTATTGTTTTGCTTGTTATAAGTACAATACAAAACATATTATTGCACATATAGAAAAATACAAGAAAAAAGGAAAAGACAAGGTTTGAGACACAAAATTCACTATGGGCGGCCTTATCGCTAATAGCACGTAAAATTACGGAAAGTTAGAATAACAACGAACGAAGGCTTTTTTCGTTTACGCCAATGTTTATCTTATAATATGGCGGGCTCTATCATAACATAAAATTATTACCTACTTACTGTTTTTATTCTCCTGTTTAAATTAAGTTTTCGAATATGTCTACTACAAGTCTGCAAGAGTGCATTTATTGAGTTATTCTTTTACTTCCTTTCCGTTCCTCATTGCAAATGAAATATATTATAACGTCCTTTTCATTATTTTCCTTCATAAAATACGGTTTATTTATGCAAGATATTTTTTCTATGTTTTAATGTAATTAATAAATAATACATAAATAAATAAATAAATAATGCTGGACAATTCACACAGCATTATCTAGCCCCAAGGTAAGCAGAGCTTGTGTTATGGGTACTAGATAACTGAAATACTTAAGACAATGCACTAAATAGATAGATATTTTTTTATTATACATAATAAACATTTATTATCAAGTAAACATCGTTTAACTGTATAGTAGGTGTTTCACCTTCACGTGTACAGTTATGCGTTAGTCATACATACGACAAAAGCGAAAAAACGCACAAGAATTAAAATTTTCATTCCAAAAACTCTCTATAATTAACCTATGACCACTCGATCCCCGGACGCGCTCCGTCCGCCGCGTGACAGCTGTCAAATCTGACATTGACAGTTCTGTGTCAGTTTTGACATATGACGCCCGGAACCGCTATTCTGGGCGCGATTGTTCTTTGAACAATACACGAGTAGAGTAGGTGTTTGTTTTAAAAAATATCGACTGTCAACTTGATAAATGGACGCTGGGCCAATTAACTCAAGGTTTTGGTGATATTTTATTTTTAAAAGAAAAGGAAAGTGAAATAAGTTTGGACTACTCTTGAAGGAAAAGAAAACAGGGTGCTTTGATCGACCTCAATTTTAGAAGTGAGTAAAACACTTTAGTAAAATAGTAAAGACACAGATGAGGATGTGGCAATGTCCATCAGAATTAAATAACTTTCAAAAAATTAACGACCTAATCGGGACCTGAACCCGCTACCAATTGCGCCACAAGGTCCAGTAAGCAACGCGAAACGTCTCGTCAAACGACCTAATTGTAACTTGGGTCTTTGAACAGGATCGGATAGTTTCAATGATCCATGGGGTATTTTATAAATTTATATGTACATGTATGTAAGGTCAAATTATGAAATTAAACACTGACGCGGAAATAACATGTTTTTTTATTTTATTTCTGTCGCTTCGGTATGTAGACTAAAGTAAAGAAGCTACGAAAAAACCTTTAGCCTGTTAGTTGTTACGTATTTTTCGAGTTCGAGCAAAACCCGTCCCAAGCCTTTTTATCCTCTAGCTAGATAATCTGATATTTTAAAGTAAGCTTTTTAAGGGTTTGAAAATTTGTTTGAATTTATTTACTGACTAGCTTCTGCCCGCGGCTTCGCACGCGTTGTTTCTATGGAAACGCTTAAAGGTGATTTCTATCCCATGGGAACTGATTTGTGGGATAAAAATCCCTGTTTTGCTAATTCTAACTTCCTTCTTTACGCGGACGACCTGAAGATAATGAAGATTATAACCTCCCCTTCTGATCTCTTACTATTGCAGAAAGATCTGGACAACCTCGACGCTTACTGCTCTATAAATAAGCTAGACATCAACGTTCAGAAATGCTACTGTATATCCTTCCATAGAACTTCTCCCCCTTTTTGTTCTGATTATAAAATCAATGGCGAGTCACTTACTCGAACTAACACAATTGTAGACTTAGGAATTACTTTGGACTCTAAATTATTATTTGATAAGCACATTGAAAAGATCACTGCAAAAGCCATGAAGACTCTAGGGTTTCTCCTTAGAGTAACTAGAGATTTCAAATCGCTAAAGACGCTCAAAATACTGTACTGTTCACTAGTCAGGAGTAACTTGGAATACGCCTGCCAGGTTTGGAATCCTCATTATAATAAGTATATTACCCAACTGGAGAAACCACAAAAAAAAAATCCTCAAATGTATTAATTTCAAACATAAGATCTTTATTCCGGACTATATCGACAGCTGTAAACACCATCATTTGTTGCCACTGGAAAGCAGGAGAGAAGTCGCAGACTTAACACTATTGCATAACATTTTATTAAACGTAGTTGACGCCCCCTCGCTCTTATCTGATATCCAATTATCGATACCCTCTCGTCGCTCCTCTCGTAGAACCAATCTTAAGCTATACTTTCCTACGTGCTCGACTAACTACCGTAAGAACTCCTACCTGCCCCGCACAATGCATACATATAATACACGCTATTCACAAATTGATCTTTTCCACGCCAAGCAAAACATATTTAAACACACAGTAACCAAACAATTCTTTAACTCTCAGGAGTAGATAAGTAACAACATAATCATTACATAAACAGCTATATATTTAGATCTTATTCTTATTTATCGTCAGGGTAGTATAATATTGTTATTTTGTTATTTATAATATAAGGCATGTACATGACTCTTCAGACCAATATTTTCCTTCCTAACTATTATTTGTTCATCGAACAGGCAACCCACTTCAAACTAGGTTTACTCACTCATTTAATTACTTGTTTTAACTTTTTATGATTATTTAAATTTAGTTTAAGCATATTTTTCGTTCTTTAAGTGAAAACTCTTAAGCTTAAATTGTACCACCACTGTTTCTACTCATTTAAGTTTTTAAAAGCTGTTTGTTTTCCGCATAAATAAATAAATAAAAGTAGCCTATGTTTTATTTCAGGCCTAGAATTATCTGTATACAAAATTTCATCCCGATCTGTTTAGTAGTTTTGGCGTGAAGAGGTAACAAACATCTATCCATCTATACATCCATCCAAACTTTCGCATTTATAATATTAGTGTGATATTTATTCTGGTATGTTAAGATTTTTTTCTTTTAGGACTCCTAAAAAACTTGCATTAGAGAAACAAAAACCTTAGATTCTACCTGTACTATCCAATGACCCTATCCATCTACGGTTGTCTGGTAGAGATCGCTCTTGAGCGATAAGGCCGCCACTTGTCACTTAGATTTTAAGCTGTTTTATTGTATTGTTGCTATCGATAAAGAATTTTCTATCTGTCTAAATTTTCCTCAATAGGTTGATCATCAGCCTTGAATTATTATTAATCCAGCAAAGCTATTTTCACTTAAAACCAACATAACAACTTTTAGTCACTTCTTAATCCAGAAACTATTTCTAAGTAGAATTTATCTCAAGAAAGTTCAGGCAAAACTTAAAAGTTTCAGAAGTTGTTACGTACCACGTAAGTTTAAGTTTTAAGTAAAAGTGCCGCGAAATAGTTTGGGAATGCTGAAATTAGCTGAAAGCCGAGTTAAACTTACTTAAACTTCGTGTAAATCGGCATGGTTGTTGAGATCTTGATAAAGGGAGTAACTTACCTGAAACAAAAAATTGAAACATTAATAAAGATTACAAAAGTCGCGGGTTGAATTTCCATCGAAAATAGTTACTGATGATTTTAAATTCTGGTGCTTTCAGGTATCCTACGTTAGTGTAACAGTTTTCCATTCATCCAGTAATAATAATAATAACATCAACATCTCAAGAGACTCTCGCTAGGAAGTTGGATCAAGGGCCAGATTCAAAAGGCGGTACACCTGGACTTAACGCACATCCTTCAAACAAAAAAAAATCTCAACCTTCCATTCCAACCAATACAAATAACGAGATTCCATAGCTATGGATATGGATTCCATAGCATATTCCATAGCTTTGGTTGATAACAGCCTGAGATAAAAGCCTATAACAATTTAACTGAATCTTAACAACAATATAATACTCGACAATGTAAATGTAAACAGTAATTAATCCTCAGCCATTTAAAGTGACGCTGTAACGATATTGTGACGGAAAATGTCCTATTATGTGACGTACATGTATGTACATTATACTTACATGTAGGTACAATGTACATACATCAATGTACGCGTTAAATACACTCATTACGCAGCTAACGGGTTCTCGGGTAAGATTTTGTGGCCACGAAACGGGCGAGAGACTGAAGCTGCAATAAACAAGGACGAAGATTTTAAGCACTGGCTAAGCAGTGTTTTTTCTCATTCAAACAGAATAACATATTTTTTTCTAAGCTCAAAGTTTTTTTCCTTAATCTTTTGTCAAGAGATAATTAAACAGCCACCTTCCAGAGAGCAACAGCACCTATGCTCGTAGCGAGTAGTGTGTCGTAATGTGAACTTGGACATTCCTGATTCTGAAGACGAATTGAGGGTAGTCGTGGATACTGCCGTCAATTCTCGGCTGTAACTGCGAGTTCCATCCAGTCGTCCCGTGACCACGATCGCTGTAACGCGGTAGAAACGTAAGGGAAATAATAACAAAAGATACGTGATAAATACCCGATAAAATCATTAACCACCTATGCTCGGCCTAAAGCTTAAGGATAGAGTTAAGAGCGACCATATTAGAAACACTACTAAAGTCACCGATGCAGTAAGTATGCTTAGCAAACTGGAGTGGAAGTGAGCGAGAAACATCTCGAGAGCACAGGACGAGAGGTGGAGCGAACGAATCCTGCACTGGTTCCCGAGAGACGCCTCACGCTCACGAGGCAGACCAAGAAAAAGATGATACGACGACCTGGTACAGGCTGCCACAACGACATGGAGCCGTCTGGTGCAAGATCGCAGCAAGTGGAACAGCATGGAGGAGGCCTACACCCAGGATTGGGTGTATGCCTCCTCCATAAAATAGATAATATACTAACTAGAAATGACTGGTGTTGATATGGATCAGTTGAGCTATCTGTAGACTGTTTGACACAGTCAGCAGTTAGCTCAATTGTTTCAATTGTAAATACTAGTATAATTTTCTTTGTGAATAAAGTTATTTGTTTTTTAACTAGAAATTTAATATATAAAATAAAATTTTTAATTGTAGTGATAAAAATTGTAAACAAATTGGAAATAAAGGCTTTTTTCTTCTTGCTCAAAGTTACTTAAGTATGTAAGTTATAGATGAGTGGGTAATTATTTACAATTTAAATGTTTATTATAAATACCTTTCATCTTTCATTCAACCAAAACGAACATCTTTTCTATTGCTAAAATACTAGAAAAGTGTATCAAGAGATAATGTTTTATAATTTGATAGACGAATCCTCTAATCTCAGTTTGAAATCCAAGTTAAAAATCAACGATCCAGTAATCCAATGGGCACATAACATGCCATTCCCCCATTGCTCAGTAAATTTTGAAGATAATCTGCGTCTCAGAATCCGAGGCACTCCGTGAAAATTCCCAAAATGGATCCTTATTTCCCCGCCAGTTTTATAGCCACACATTAATCTGCTTATAAATTCTTAAGAGCGTTTTCATCGCTACTTATCACATGCCTCGAAGCAATAAAGGATGACGCACACTCAAGCAGCCCCTAGGCTTTTTGACACCGAACAGACTGATTTATTGTACGCAGGCCCTAAGGATATTAAAAAAGTTTCGGATATTCTTGAAATATCTAGTATGTTATGTGAAAAGTTTTAAGGAATTAGTTAGATATTTTTGTCACGTTTGTAGTATGGAGAGGGAACTACGTAAGGTGTCGTAAGGAAGCTATAGTACGCAGATTTGCACGATGTACAATGCTGTGAAAATTATCCTGTTTAAAGCATGGCAATTTATAAAAAATCATATGTTTGGAGCATAGCCTTCTACTTCAAGGAGCTGGGCTGGTTAGGGCCTGGCTAGGCAGGGGGACAATGCACAATACACTCCAAAGCGAGATGTCAGTGCAGATCCCAGTTCCCCACTTAGAATTAGAATTAGAATTAGCCCTCTATGGACGCGACACATGGACCATGACATAGTGGGATAGAGAGGGGATTGAGTCGTTAAAGATGTGGTGCTGGATGAGGATGGAAAGGATTTGCTGGACGGAGAAGGTTACAGATGAGGGGTGACGAAAAGAGTTGAGGAGAAAAGGTTTTTGATGTACACCATTCAAAACAGAAGAGGAAGAATGATTGGACATCGTACGACATGACAGCTTCATAAGAAACATAGAAATAAAAGCCGTGTGGCCGTGTGGTGCCGGCTTAGGATTTGCACTAACCCAACTCTTCCCGCGGTTGTCGTAAGAGGCGATTAAGGGATATCCACCGGGGGCGGGCAGCATCGCCCCTGCAGAACAATTCTACCACCGAACTGCGATCCCCAACCCGCATCATGCTCAGCGTGGGGATTATAGGCATCACCCCCATGTGATAAAAGCCAATAAGGCGCTTATCAGGTGGAGGCCTGCGTCCAGTAGTGGACCACTACAGGCTGGTGAGGTTGAGGATGTCGTATTAGAAGTAAAGCAGACCGCACTGAGTCAGATCAAGGATAAAGCCGCTGTTATTTCTTATTAAGAAGTAAAGGAGACAGCGTTGGAAAGAGAAAAGTGGAGGAAATTGCATCATTGCACCGACAAGAGATAGGCTCCTTAATTAATCATATCATACTTATGTTATAAATGCGAAAGTTTGGATGTTTAGATATATGGATGGATGTTTGTTACCTCTTCACGCCAAAACGACTGAACCGATCGGGCTGAAATTTTACATAGAGGTAGCTCTACGCCTGGAATCAAACATAGGCGATACTTTTATACCACGAAACAGGTCCCATAGGATAGAAATAACCTATAAACGTTTCCATGGAAACAACGTGTGCGAGGCCGAGGGCTGAAACCTAGTAATAACAATAAAGCACTGTCCATCTTTGTACACATCGAGACTGCGTGTCAGCTAAAAGCTAAAAGTCGTACAATGCTCCATCGTATCCAAAAGAATAACGCATTTAGTTTGCTGCTGCGGCTGCCACGATTTTACAGCGCCTCAGATACGTTAGCTGAGGCTAGCACTGTAAAAGAGAGAGAGAAAGAGAATAAGAGCTGAAAAAGAACCAAGGAAACTTATCACAGGTACAAATTCATCAACAATGAATGTGTCTTTTCTCAATTGTCCAAATTTTTGTCAAAAGCCAGCCCAATCCAGAAGAAAGCAAGTAATTACTGCCCCCGACTCTGGTTACCTGTTTGCGCCAGTTCCGATGGCAACATCCATCTAAATGTTGGATTATTCGCTACACTAATTGCTTTCTTCCAATCTAGCAAGATAATAGGGTTGGGTTAAAAGATAAGCTGAAAGCGGGTTGAATTTTATTGCACGCTTCGCTCGTCAAGCGTTGAGTGTCGGTCGTTAATTAAGGAACCTGAGCAGTTTAAGCTTCTTCTTCTTCGATTAGTTTAGTTGAGTTTTTGTTGCCAGTCGAATTTTGTACATTTGACGCAGACAAATTGTGTAACGGTTCTGTTTTTTATCTGTGAGAAACGTACAAAAAAGTTTGGCTAAAAATGTCTACAGTTAGAAAACATGCACAGTCAGAGCGAGGTAAAAAGCATTTTTGCGTTTGCCGACAATACTCGACAGTCGATAGGAGTATGGTGACCATACTCGCTCTAGAAGTTTCCAAGCGAAAATTACGGAATTTCCTATGACCATCAAAAATAGATAGAATTCGAGCGTTTGCCGTAAATGAACCAGAAACGGAGCTCCAGCCGCAAAACCCCGTAGAAGCCGCTACAGCTTCCGCTACCGCCTATCCCTTAACACCCGTAATCATTCGTGACTTCCCAAGACTCGGTTACGTACATTTACACCGGCACAGAATAACCAACAGTTAGTAAGCCGGGCTTTAATTAAACACATTTCTTTGTGAACCGACGATATTTCTTAGAAACCCTAATTTGTTTACAGAGTTGTTTTTAAACAAATTTTCTACGGTTACGGAAGAAGCCATTTTGTTTTTATAAGTTTGGGTTTCGGTTCGTATGATTTGAGAAAGTATTATTTATAGAGTTCGAAAGAAAGGATGGCCTTAATTCGTCGGATTATTTTTTGGTGTTGTTTTCTTGTGCAGTTACGAAATAACATTCTATTAAACTGTGATATTTTATATGATTATTAATTTATTTTAATTCTGACAGAGATATTTGATTAATTTATAATTCTTTATATTTTAACTTGGTTTCCTTCTTTTATCACGGGCCTTAAAACAAAGATGGAAGTAGAAAACCTAACCACTAAAGAACCGAAAGATTACCAACGTTAAAATGTAAAAGGACACGGCAAAATTCAACATCTAATCTTCAAAATTCAAAGCTTAAATTATAAATTCAAAATAATTGTTTAATGTTTCGTAAAAAATAGTCTACTTCGCTTTATGGGGCCGTTAAAGAGTCGTAACTCTGTTGGGGTTCCGTGGCATTAATAATGAAACGATCTGACAATTGGCAACGAGACAAATTACATCTTAATGTCTGGGTAAATCTGCGTGATTCAAGACGGAGTGGAGGCTGTATTATAAAAAAAGTAAATTACTATTGTCTTGGTTTCAAATAGTAAATTAAATAAAAAATGCATTTCAGGTTTTTTCAGAATTCAAAAAGAAAGGGCGTCTAGGAGACCATAATTAGTTTAGGTGTTAAGAAGTAACAAATAATAATAAATAAATAAATAATAAATAATGCTGGACAATTCACACAGCATTATCTAGCCCCAAGCTAAGCAGAGCTTGTGTTATGGGTACTAGATAACTGATACTTAATACAATACACTACTTATTATAATAACAACATCTTTATTCACAAAGAAAATTTAAGGTACTAGTAATTACAATTGAAACAATTAAGCTAACTGCTGACTGTTGCAAACAGTCAACAGGTAGCTCAACTGATCCATATCAACACCAGTCGGAAGCGTCCCCAAGACGCTGGCTGCATTGCCACGCTGTATGGCAATGCTGATGCGCTGTGCCAGATATTCACCAGCTCTCTACTTACTTAGATTTTTTTATTATACATAGACAACATCCAAACTTTCGCATATATAGGTAATATTAATATTAGTGTAACATGATGCTCACTAAACCCATCGTACTTACATGTTACACGCATATGAACGTCGCATATCCATTCTGTACACAATAGCATATAATCCGGAGAGCCGTCCTTTGTGGAACGCACTGGCCATTGTGGTACGCAGATTTGCATGAGAATTTCTAATATTAGATATGGAATTATCAAGATCATTCTAGGATCATCTACAGCGTCTGTATTAGGGCTCTATGGCTGATAGGAGCGTTAGGAATCCATACTTCCTGTCTGGTAGAGATCGCTCTTGAGCGATAAGACCGCCACTTGTCACTTAGTTTTTAAGCTGTTTTGCTGTATTGTTTCTATCTATAAGTGTGCAATAAAGAATTTTCTATCTATCTATCTTCCTCAACCTCAACAGCCTGTATTGGTCCACTGCTGGACACAGGCCTTCCACAGATAAGCGCTTTATTGGCTTTTATCTCATGGGGTTAATGCCCATAATTCCCACGCTGGACACGCAGTTTGGTGGTAGAATCTGCAGGGGGCGCTGCTGCCCGCTTCCGGTGGATATTCCTTAGTCGCCTCTTACGACACCCACGGGAAGAGTTGGGGTGGTGCAAATTCTAAGCCGGCACCACACGGCTTCCTTACTACTTCATCAGCACACATATCCAGCTGCTGCCCTTCCTCTGTAGACCTAGCACGGGGATTGTTGTCTAGGGTAGAATAGACAACAATTACGTCACATCGGCATCCAATACGTAATATGTTCGAAACTCATTCCTTCAACTTTAATAATTTACGCAATGTATGACAATGCGATGTCATTCTTCTCTATTATACCCTAGACTATCCCCGTGCTAGGTCGACTGGTACTTTCTCTGTCGACTCTTACGACCTGGGACCTCGTCGAGTCTAAATGGTAAGTGTAAGTAAAATCAGATCGGGGTCAGAGGGTGAGTCTATTGTAATAGTGCAAATCGGTCTTCGTGATCAAAGCATTAACTCGTGTGCAGAACGAGCTCTTAAACTTAACTAACTTTGTTGTACTAAACTAAAGACTTAAGGTTAAGTTATAGCCACAACAATCAAGGTAAGGAACCTTGAACTTTTTAATACTTTCATGATCCAAGACGCAGATGATCTCTCCCAGCCCCGTGCTTTGCAGTGAAGGCGTTAACTCAGGTGTACCTCTCGCTCGCTGCGCTGTTCCCCCCTTCGTGACCCCCAGAACCCCTCCCCCATCAAAAAATCTGATATGGGTATCGTTTTCGACTAAGTTTTTCGACCTTTGTTTGAATCAATCTCACTGTATATTGTATACTCAATGCGCTTTCGACTTGCTTTGGGCTAATCAATTGATATCAGCTTGGACCAAAAAGTTGCAGTTAACTTGTAGCAGAAAACTAAATCGAAACTATTAGCTAACAAAATGCAAAAACAAACAACCATAGTGCAAGTAGTAGCAAGTGTAGTTCCGCATTCAAATCCTCTGCCAGTCATTTTACACGTGCAGTCTGTGGGTCGGGTATAGTAAAAAGACAGTCAACGCTCTACGCGTCCAATACAACAACGCTTTTAGGGCGCTAGTGCGGCTACCCAAATACTGCAGCGCATCGGGCATGTTTGCGGACGCTCAAACAGACGGTTTCCATGCCATCATGCGCAAGAGAGCTGCATCGTTGCTGCGCCGCGTCCACTCCAGCGAGAATTGCCTGTTGAAGGTTTTAGCGAACAAAGCCGATTGCCCTATATTGTGGCGCTTGTCGCAGCTTCACGTGAAAGGAAATGACGCTGTGTGAGGTAGCCGACTTTATTCATTTTTTACTTTATTCATTTATTTCATTTTAAACTATTTTTATTGTCAGTAATTTTATTTTAATTTTAATTGTGTGTAGTCGTTATATTTATTTTAAAGTAGGTACTAAATCAATCTATGAATTTTATTTTATTTTATTGTGTATTTTTCAATGGTTTAATTTTAATGTAAAAAAATGGTAGTGTATATGGTACCTGGTGCTGAAATAAATGATTTTTATTTTATTTATTTATTTTATTAAATCCATTTTATTACTTATTATTGTTTTTTTTTTTATTATACAGGGTTTTTTGTACAACCGGACAATTCGCACAGAATACGTTAAAACTAAAATGTTGGTGAAATATTTTCATGTCACCAGGAAAAGACGCGAGAATCTTAAACAAGTTCCATAAAAATCGGCAGAGACATAATTCACTCAACCCAAGCTCAAACGTAAGTAAAAATAACTCAGGCCCAAAGAATTTACCTAAGAATTACGTTATCCCTTCATAAATCGTCTGATTACTTCGAGGCGTTATTCGGGCAATTTCATGTAAGTTACACCCGTATAAGCATTTCTCGGGCAATTTCGTGAGAGATTGATACTTACGTCTGTATTTTTTATATTTAAGGATGTCTAGATATCGCTCTTGAACGATAAGACCACCAATTGTCACTGACTTTATAATTGTTTCCTAAGTCACAGATTAGATAACGTTACTTCGTGCCTAAGTACCTAAATTTTTTTGTTGTTGAGTTTTTTTGTTGTGTGCCTGTTTTTTTTGTTGAATCTGCAATAAGTAAGTTCTTAGCTATCTATCTATTTTGTTAATTCAATCGGAAGGTTTCAATTCGAACGATGCACGGAGCGAAAGTTTCTATGTTTAGATGTTTGGATGTCTGTTCCTTCTTTACACCAAAACTATACTGAACGGATCCTCAACCTCAACAGCCTGTATTGGTCCACTGCTGGACGCGGCCTCCCCCTGATAAGCGCCTTGTTGGCTTTTATCTCATGGGGGTAGTGCCCATAATCCTCACGCTGGGCATGCGGGTTGGGGATTGCAGTTCGGTGGTAGATAGTAGAATTCTTCTGCACTGGGGGCGCTGCTGCCTGCCCCCGGTGGATATCCCTTAGTCGCCTCTTACGACACCCGCGGTCTGTGGTGCAAATTCTAAGCCGGCACCACACAGAAGAACTCAACGGCTCAGGGTGAAATTTTGGATAAATTTAGTTCCAGACCAAGATTAGCACATAGTTATATATTTTATGCTTTTTACCCCGAAAAAAAACGCATTTGAAGCTACGGGCAGAAGCTACGGGCTAGTCTGTGAATAGAGTGCTAATTCACGGAAACTACTCTAAAGTAGATGAATAGTGCTAAAATCCCTGAGGAAATTTCAAACTCTTCCGTAACCAAAGGTGACAATAATAACAATCGAGGACCAGTAGGTACAGACAGCGTCATCAATTGATAGTCTCTATGGGGAAACTGCAGACCCAGAACTACCTTCCTATAGGATTTTTTTGTTAAAAGTAAGATATTAGAAATTAAGAAATGATCGGCCATAGAACTTTTATTATTTCTTATTAAAGAAAATAAATTAAATTGCTTTCAATCTGGGGCCATACTCTGCTAAACTAATCGCTTTCCTATAACAATGGTATCGTAAGTAACAATGCACCAACAAAGCTTTGATCTATTGATCAGGACGCAGTACGCTGCGAACTGCGTACCACTCCGTACACTAACGCAGATCTCGACGGAACAAAAGACCACTCTAGCCGTTTTTCATACGATTATATGCCGGCACCGTATAGCGCATACCGCAGCGTACTGCGTACTGATCAAGAGACCAACGTTTTAGATGGAAGAAACAACAGGTAGAGGGACGCACGTCATAGTGTTGATGGTAAAACCTCGACATTATGCAAATAAGACCCCACGCACTATCTAAAGTCTCTTTCATCTAATGGTGGGTACAGGTGGTACCAAGCGAGCGATAGCGACTGAATGCAAACGAGTGGGATCGACGATCGGTACGTTCGTTCCATATTTTTTTAATGTAGCGACAGTCGCCGGAGCACGGCCGAAGGCCAACGAAGGCCCTCGTTTGGGCGCGCTTGCTTTCGTAATGACGTCCACACTGGTTCTTTCGAGTTCGTTCGTTAGCTTTCGCTTGCTCTCGCTCGCATGGTCTGTACCCAGCATAAGGATTCTACGTGGTCATAGTGCGAAGATACAATCGATTGGGCCGTGTCTGGTCCTCTGCTACCTATTGTTCACGCTGACTGTACCTGTGGTTCTGACCTTAATCCGAGCATTCGGACACCCTGTACACATCTACAGGCAGCCTTGCGGTATCTAAATGGGACAGGAGGCATGCGCCACATCCGGAACATTACAGGCTAATCCTAACTGGGACATCTGAGGTTTGTACTACTCAGATTTGAATAGATTACCTTGGCCTGTAAATTATCATCGACTAGTGGCGAATTAGGCCCAGATTCCACCAAAGCGAACTGCGGAGATGTCCGAAGCGGAGACGAGAAGAGAAGTTTTTCAGTTAGGGTGTATTCACCGAAGCGCCCAGACTGGAGCGGAGATGTACCTATGCTGGCTAGAGCGGAACTGAGCTGCGTGCGCGAGTGGTGGAAGTTTGTTCGAAGCGGCGTCGCTTACACGCCTCTCACATCTATTCTCGTCTCCGCTGCGTGCCGACACCAGCTTGCGACGCACAGCTCACATCTTCGATGGATCTCTCAAAGCTGAGTCTATTTGGTTCTGTCATTTTTTTTCCTAAACTTATAGTTTCGGAGTTATTCACTAAAAACTGATATCTGCCTACGGTTAACGGGCGGCGACCGAGCTAGTGACGTCACACACACAAGCGGCGGTCACTCAGTGAACTTCGCTAGTAATTTCGTCATAAGTTCGTCAATTTTTGTCGATAGAGCAAAAATTTTTGCACCGTGTGTTATGGATTTCTTAGCTCTATAAATCTGCATTCTCAACCAAAAACGTTACCGATCCTCGTTATGGCACAACTAATTAAATATTGATTGTAATTATTATTATTTCATTGATTGAAACAAGAAAGCAAGAAGTTTGTTCATCCAAAGTCCATGCGAAGCCGCAGGGCAAAGCTAGCTAGCAATAATCCTCCTACATATTACGATTCAGAGTAATATGTAGGAGCCATCAAAGGAGCTCGACCGAGCTAAGTAAATTAGATGATTGATCTAGGGCTGTCACTTAGGGATTACCTTAGGAATTGTATTAGCAATCGACACGTAGGCCCGTTTTGTGAAAGCTTGGCCAGTTACCGGTCTATGCTTGAGTTACGCTTTTCCATGGTATAATCGTTACTCAAGCATAGTTCGAGAACTCAGTAAACTTTCATAATACGGGCCTGAATAACTTAATAAACTGGTAATGATCTTTAGAAGACCCTTCGCTTGTTAGTAAATTTGTTTTTATTTATTGATACAAAACTGCTCCGTTTTTGGATTATTTAATTCGGATTAACGACTTAAATTGGAATTAACTACGTATTGTATTCGCAAGTTGAATTATTAGGAACTTTCCAAAACGATTCTGGATGACGTTTTTTTAGTTTTATTCTAACACATTTTTTTTAACTCTGTATTCTCTGGTTCTCGTTTTTAGATTCATCTAATCGTATCAATTTTCTATGAACAGAACTACATCGTAAACACCCGAAGTGTCATCGTGTCGGATATTAATAATGTGTTTCTGGTCATAGAAAATTTATACGATTTGATTCAATTCAACACACATCATGTTTTGTGGGGTCGAATGGCGTGTCTATATTTCATTTCATTTATTCACAAACAATACTTACATTGTGTCGTAATTTTTCTTAAATTAGGTGCACATTGTTATAATTAATGCGACTAGAGTCCATTTATACAACACAAAAACATTATAGTAAGTAGTAAGATATTAAATTAATTTTATTAAAAAAAAACAATAATTAATAGGTATCCAGAATTTTTTTGAATGTAAAGCTAAACTAAAATAAAACTAAAATTACTTATTGTACAATAAGCAAATTGACAAAAATATGTAAATGTCAAAAATAAAACATTTACAGTGTATTATAATAAAACACTACAGTGTTTCTGGCTTAATTCAGATAACAGTGTCAACCCTAATCCTTCGTTATCTTGGATATGGTTAAAGTTCGGTATCGCGGTCCGGTTATTAGTAAACTACATGCGGTACTTGGGAACTTTGTATTTAGTATTATTGGGTTCATTTGGCAGACTGGTATGTAGCCAGGACTTTTAAATCGAAGGTCCCCTTCCGGGCAGCTTTTTCAAAATTTTATGAATTGGTGCTACGCTACATATGTCCCACCATGGCAAAAAGGGTGACTGATCGAACTTTTGACGTGACAACGTCTTATAATTCGATAGAGCCGGCTGCACGCACGAAAAAACATGACTCATGGGCGTTACCTCGCTCTGAGGCGTTCCATGTAAGGCTTGAAGTGCAAGCGAGAGCGCGAAACGAGCGACAAAGAAGCACAATCGGCCTTAGCGTTCGGCAGCGTTCGACATCGATGCGTCTGCGTGGACAGCTGCTATACTATAGTACATTTACATGTTTTGATCGAGTATCAAATGCTACCATTCCATCAGTATTTTCTTAAGACGTTGTCACATTCAACTATCGTCAGTAAACCGACTTTACAGACAACCAATTTTTTTTTTCCCCATTTGTCCGCCTAGAGGGACAGAGCAGGGAGACAAATGGGAATAATTCCGTTTACTGGATCGTGCGTCTTCTGCTTTCGGATTTAGCATCGGCAAATCTTAGTCGCTTCTTTACTTTAGTCTACATACCGAAGCGACAGAAATAAAAAAAATATCACTTTATTTCCGTGTCAGTGTTTAGTTTTATATTTTGACCTTTTCTAAGTGTACATTTATTGTATTTATGGAAATAAAGAGTTTTTGATTTTTGATTATTTTTTTTAAACGAAGAAGACGCACCCTATCGGCATATTGTAAATACCGACGACGACGACGGCACGTATGCTGCGTACGCTACAATTCCGACCCAGTGGACGTTTAAATACATAAGAGTTGAGCAACGTCTAGTGTTCAGACTTAGCAAAACAAAATGGCTGCCATTTTATCATGGAGATAGAAAAAAAAATAGGGATAGTGATTTGTCGATAAAATTTACCGTATTTCACCCCCCCAAAGTCTCCGACACCGGTGACCGGACACATTGTATCTGTCGTGGCCATATCCTAGAATAAGATCACTTCATGATGTAACTGACCATGTCATGAAATAGTTGTATTTCATGAAATGGAAAATACGCACTGCCCACATCATGATGTAGTCTGGCCAGATCAATGAATAATCAGCGTTTGACGATAAAAAAGCTAAACGCTCGGCTACTTCATGGTATGGTCAAACATTAGTGATCATATCATGAAATAGTTATTATTATCTACCGTTAGAGGCGCTGATCTATATCTGTTTGTGGTCTTAGTAATCTCAAATCGTCTAGAATAGATATATGCCTGAGTCAAATCTATTTGCATACCCAGACACTTAGGAGAGGGGGTGGGGGGGTAATCGCAGTCTAAATTGATTTCCAATAGCTAGTTTGGGCATACGGATGTTCCTATCATTTAGATAGGATAAGCGTTCTCGTCATATTCATATCTATGGTTATTTACATCGTTATGGTTAGGGATATTGTCGACTAACGCTGTTTGGAAAGTGCCTCTACTTGGCTATATTTGATCTTCTTCGGTGGTGTATGTGGACGAAATAAACTGTTATACAATGTGTCTGGTCACCGGTGTCGGAGACTTTGGGGGGGTGAAATACGGTAAATTTTATCGACAAATCACTATCCCTATTTTATTTTTCTCTCTTCATGATAAAATGGCAGCCATTTTGTTTTCTGTTGCCTCGGGGTGCTTGTACTGATTAAGATATAGCTACCCATGTAGAGGTCTCAGGAAGACGATAGAGGACTCATTTGATAGCCAATAAAGTAGACAATAAAGCAATGTTAACATTGTTGCAAATTCATTTTTATAATAAAAGAAAAGAGAATTTATAAAACGAAAAAAAGTTTTTCTTAACATTTTTTTTGAAATTATTAGCTTTTACAGAAAATTTACAGTACTTCACCCCCCCAAAGTCTCCGACACCGGTAACCAGACACATTGTATATATATATCTTCTTCGCTTATAATCCATTAGAAAAAACATATTGCACTCTTTGACACATCATTATCTGGACGCCTACTTTGAAACACGAAATACGAAGTTTTAGGTACGTATCGCACGTAACGAAAAACCTTACCATCAAGTTGCGTCACCACCTTTTGTTTCGGATCTCTAAGAAATAAAAAGTCAAATCATTTTCCTAATAGGCTTATCTAATGGACGAATCGGACGACATTCGCTCATCAGTCAACTTTGAACGTTTTTCAAAGAAGACCTACAGGCCATATAACGGCTAAAAAGCTTAGAAGTCAAATAAATCAATATGATAGATAAAATAATAATACATTTGAATATTACCTAGTTCTTCAATTTTCATTACTTATACATCTGTATAAAAAATTCTATATATTTTTGAAGTTATCATAAATCGTTGATCATTTAAGGTTACTCCCCAAAAGTAAACCAACAATATAACCCTAGCTAGCAGTTTACAACCTAGTGTTAAAGTAAACAAGCCTTAAGCTTTGGCAGACAGTGTACTCAAACATCGTTTACGAAGAATCTACGAGTAGGTAACCGTACTGTCAAGGGTTAAATCGTTGTATTTCGCGTAAAATCCTCATTTTGTTATCTATGTTAAGGGTTAAACCGACATTCTCAGGTTTCTTATCGGGTTATACACGAACATTGGGGCCATTTTTAAATCGAATATCTATACAATCACTTGTTTTATCTTCGAAATTAAGGATGATTAAGGATGTTAGAGATTTTAGGGGAAGAGATATATTTTTACCACACGGTGCATACATTACTTCATCACCATCATCATCATCATCAGCAGCCTACATTAGTCCACAGCTGGACATAGGCCTCCCCTAATGAGCGCCATAGCGCCCTGTCTTCAGCTTGCCGCATCCAGCATCTGCCTGCAGTCTTTCGCAGATCGTCATCCCACCTGACCGGGGGGCGTCCTACACTACGTTTGCCGAGTCTTGGTCTCCACTCAAGAATACGTTTACCCAGGCGGTTGTCGGTTCTTCGCGAGATATGGCCGGCCCGCTGCCACTTCAGCTTGCCAATTCTTTGAGATATGTCGATAACTTTGGTTCTCTGTCGGATGTATTCGTTACGAATCCTATCCTTCAGAGAAACTCCGAGCATAGCTCTTTCCATAGCTCGCTGAGCGACTTTGAACTGGTGGACCAGCCCTACATTGGGTGTCCACATTACTTACATCATACGAATACGATTAAGGTGAAACTATATTACATTTGTAAATTGCATTTGCCGCATCAGTTGCTCTATCGACAGAACTGGAGAGACATCCATCTGTCACATTTTATAAGTGTCGTGTTATAAGCCAGTCGTCGTCGTGGGGCTGGGTAAAAAGAAGTTGAAGCGGATAAACATGGAGATGACTGCGAATAAAACATTTTACAATAGAGATAGAAAGTATCGCCATGTCCCGCTTAGAATTTGCACCACCCCAATTCTTCCCGCGGGTGTCGTAAGAGGCGACTAAGGGATATCCACCGGGGGCGGACAGCAGCGCCCCATGCTGGGCATACGAGTTGGGGATCGCAGTTCGGTGGTACAATTGTTCTGCAGCTCTGCTGCCCGTCCACGGTGGATATCCCTCTGGTTCTTACGACACCCGCGGAAGAGTTGGGGTGGTGTAAATTCTAAGCCGGCACTACTCAGCTCCATTCCACTAAAAATGACTTGATACGGTAAAAAGGATCAAGATACTTATTCAAAAACGTTGAGGGTATCCTGAAGTAGCTTTTCGTAATTTTTTGCTTCGGGCTAATGGAATTTAATGAGCGTACACGGGTACAAGAAATCCTGTTAGAAGAGTAGTAATTTAAGGGGCGAACCTAGCGGGTTTGGTTGTCAAACTAGGCCTAGATCTCAGTACTCACGGGATCCGTGTAGTGTTGCCGATCAATAGTCGAATATCGATAGACTATCGATAGTCACAACAAATCGATAGTATCGATATTATCGATACCATTGATAGTATCGATTATCGATACTATTGATGGTATGATATGCAGCAATACCATTGAATTTGTCAAATACTATCGATATTGTCGATAACATTGCACATCTAATGTAAATAATCTATCGATAGTATCGATACTGTCGATAGTATTTCATGAAAACCTTCGATCTAGTTGATACTGTCGATATTATCGATAGTTTTTTACTATAGATAGTGGCATATATTTCGATATACGGATCATCCGTGTTAAAAAACTCGAGTTACATAAAATCCAACATTTTTTCTAGAGTTCCTTGAATGGGAAAACACGATTGAAAAAGAAACTACGGATAAAAAATATTGAAATTCTCAGAATGCGTAGTTCATACCTTTCGTTCATACAATATAGTTATCTATACCCAAAATGTTTACTCACTGTAAATACTAACATGAACGAAGTGGATTTTATACGCAAGAATTAGCAGAGAATTAGGGTATATTAGTGGGGAAATGGGTAGCCATTGTGGGTAATTTTTGATAATCTCTGGCGAAATACGGTCTAGGGTAATTTGCATGATAATAATGGTAGTTTTGGGAAGGATAAAATATAAAATAGTAATATTGATTCAGGCTAACTTGTGCGTTGAGTTTTAGATTTAACCGACCTCGAAAATGGAAGAGGTTTTGTTTGGCTGTATGTGCTTTTTATGAATGTTCGTAGATTTATCTCTCAATTATGGACTAATTTTGAAAAATTTAACGCTATTGTATAGAGAATGGGGTGGTTCCCGTTTTATTCCCGGGGGATAAGTATCTGTGCCACAGAACTTAGAAAACAGTGTAAATATTAAGGAATTTGAGTCGGATTTTAGTTTTTTCAACGCCCGCGGCTTCGCACGCGTATTTTCCGTATAATAAGTAGCCTATTATCTAAGTTAGGCTTTGCTCTAAACGTACGCCATATTTCATCTTGATTTTTTCAGTAGTTTCGGAGATCCTAGGTAACAAAAATTCAGATTTCACAAACTTTCGGCTTTATAATATTAGTAGGAAGTGGGTATTTCTATTTGATTATTTTGTCGTAAACCTATGGGCTAGCATTGTCTGAAATAAAGCTTTTTAATATTTTTTTTCGGGTTTGTTTTTTACCTTTGATTTGACGACCTCTTTGGCATAGCGAGCGAAGGTTCGCCTTCGACGCAGGAGGTTGCGGGTGCCATTCCCGCGTCGGAACACATTTTTGGAAGTTCTTTAAATATTTTGTTCCGGATGTTTTCTATGGATGGTTAAAAATATTTATTTATGTAGTAAAATGTATATTAAGTATACCTATGTATATCAGTTATCTAGTACCCATAACACAAGCTCTGCGTAGTTCGGGGCTAGATAATCCAGCATTACCTATTTATTATTTACGCGATGTTTCGGAAAATTTCACGCCTGTGTTAAATTGTGACGAGTTCAGACAGAATAAGCCTAAAAACTTATTTTTTATTTGTGTTATTTTACCAGAATTTTACTGGGCTACTTAAGAATACTTATTTTGGGTGTATTGTTATTTTGACCTAAATTTTCATTCCACATGCGAGAAGTAACAATAATTTTTGTCATTTCAACCCACACAAATTTTACAGTGCTGTTTCAACCTACTCAGAAGAAAACAAGCGATATTCAGCAAAAGTGTGGGAAATGTACAGTCAGATCAAAAAACATGGTACAGTCAGCTGCACAGACATGTATACACTTCCAAGGTTTAACTTTTATTTTACTCGGAACTTTTCAAATATAAGGCCATGCACACGTTTTTCGTACAAAGCAGTCATAGTACTTGTCAGAATGCGGTACATAAATTATCACAATTACTATAGGTACCTACACTTATTATTTAGTCAAATTGAAAACTTGGGAGTGTATACATATTTTTGCAGCCGACTGTACATATTTACATATTATTCATTGGAAAACCAAGTGTCAAATAGAAAGAAACAAATCCCGGCTGTCCGTCTTTCTGTCGCAGTTCATTTAGGGCCCTACCGCACCGGGATGCCACGGCGACGTCGCTAACAACGTATCCTAACTTCTCATTATGTTGTATGTTAGCTAAAGGCGGGTCCAGATATGTATCACTTGCCCGATCCGATCACCGTATCCTTATCGCCGACGCGTATCATGATCGCTTAAGTGGACGGGTTTTGATACACGTTCTCGATACGCCGTTATGATACGGCCCGTCCCATGTCGTGTCGGTTTTTGTCCGATCATCAAAGGTGATGCAGATACGGGCGTCATACAGAACGGAAGATACAGATACGGAGCAAATCGAGGCGTCCACAACTTGATACGCGATACGCTGATATGGATACGGTGTTCGGATCGGGCAAGTAATACATATCTGGACCCACCTTAACTCACATGGCGACGGTTTGGCAACGTCGTCTGCCATACAATAGTTTGGATAAAGCCCCGCGGCAATAATGGGATTAAATTTTGAAAAATTTGAATGGATCAAAATTCACTAAATAATAATAATAAATAATAAATCATGGACAATTTACACAGCATTATCTAGCCCCAAGCTAAGCAGAGCTTGTGTTATGGGTACTAGATAACTGATATACTTAATACAATACACTATATAGATAGATATTTTTTATTATACATAGAAAACATCCAGAACGCCCTGGACAAATGTCTGCAGATCGTACAAACATTTGTCCCGAGGCGGGAATCGAACCCGCAACGCGTCGCAGGCGGACCTTCGCCCGCCGCGCCACTGAGGTCGTCAAATTGAGGGAGCATTAATAATGCTCCCTTGTTTAAGGGCGTTACCGCTTCGGGATACCACGTCGACGTCGTTGTTGGCGACGTATAGTGAGTAGTTAGAAGTCCCCTAGAAGCACTGTAGAAAGCGCAAAGTAGAAAAAAAAATGTTCCTCTAACTGCCCTCGCGGTAATACGAGTATAGGCAAAAGGTTTATTTGTGAAAAGCACTCTATCCAAACTCTTGTATTCTCAATCCTCAAAAGCCTATATTGTTCCACTGCTAGGCGCAGGCCTCCCCCTGATAAGCGCTTTATTGGCTTTTATCTCATGGTAGTGCCCATAATCCCCACGCTGGGCATGCGGGTTAGGGATCGCAGTTCGGTGGTAGATGGTAGAATTCTTCTGCAGGGGGCGCTGCTACCCGCCCCCGTTGGATAGGTATCCCTAAGTCGCCTCTAACGACACCCGCGGGAAGAGTTGGGGTGGTGCAAATTCTAAGCCGTCACCACACAGTTTTTTTTGTTTAAACTGACAAAGCGAAGCTATAACAATACGCGATAAATACCCGTTAAATAATAGGTACTAATAATAATGTGTTGAGATCGCGTAAGTTTGAAAATATTTAAAGCGAAGCTAGACACACTTGCATAGCCTCTCCGTATGCAGCGGTGGGGCAGCGGCTTAAAGGTCGTTTCACACATATCAGTGAAGTCACAGTTCCGACACAGTTTCGGCACAGTGCGAAATATTCTTTCATACATTCTCTTTTTTTTCTTTTATTCTTTTATATTTGGCTCTGCGTCATAGTTTGACACAATTCTGCCAATGTCAGTTTTAGAACGAATAAGATTAAAATTTATGGAGGTTGAGTTTGTAATAATCAAAATAAAAAGAGTAAAATTTAATCTCAATTAAGTTCATTACGTACAAAAGCAAACATTAACAACCAAAATAAATAGTAAGAAGCTATTCTAAAAGCACTAAAATAAACTATCATTCTGAGTATGAAAAAACATAATATTTACATAATCTACAAAGCTACAATTTTATATTATTTACAGAAATAAATCTACAAAGTTTAGATACAAAAGGTGAAAACACTAAGGGAAGAAGAGTCTTTGAAGAGAGAGGACGGGGGATTTCAGGAGGCATAATATCATGAAGGGATATTTTAAGTTTTGGACAGGTACTTAAAAAGAAGATGTTCAACATCTCCATCATCCAAACCACATTCACATAGAGATTGATCTCTGACCCTTATCTTGGCTAGAAAAACAGGAGTACAGGCATGGCCCAACCGGAGACGGCATAAGATCGATGTGCTGGTTTTGCTGGCCTTTTTAAACCTAAAAAACCAAGATTTGAGAGGAATTTCTGGTTGTAAATCACCATAGTGTTTACCCTTTAAAAGTCTAGAAGAACTCCATATTCGAGACCAAGAGGAAGCTAAGCTAAGCTTCATACATTCTCTATGAACGTATCCCCACTTGTCAGTGTCAGTGACGACACAGTGCTCTCAGTGTCAGTGCCGACACCGGCACAGAATGTAGGAAAGAATATTTCGCACTGTGCCGGTACTGTGTCGGAACTGTGACTTCACTGATATGTGTGAAACGACCTTTCATGTTACAAGGATGTATTTGTATTTATTCCATCGTAGGTACACTTAATGTTACACTTGATGTCGTTACATTCTATGTTTATGTACTATTTTAATAATTACATGTATAGGTATTTCGTTACAGGAAACACCACAAGGTACAAAGCTAAAAGAAACAGACAGACATGACTGAAAACTAAATGAAATAAATAATAAATTAATTAATCAAGGGTATGTCAAAGTAGGTATGCTGCCAGTGTGACCATTTGTGGCAGATTTGGCTATGGAATTTTCAGTTTGGCATATTACGTTGACGAAATAGAAGTGTGGCAGATTTTGACAGAATTGGAAACAAAAACTTTGTGACCATCTTATATATTTTGGAGGTTATACGTATACAAAAAAATTAAATTTTATAGTAAGATCAAAAAATTACGGATATTAAATTGTGTTGGGAATAATTTTACCGACACCTGGCAACTCCTAGTCCGAGGTAGTCCTTAAGGGGAATTCCCTTATAATGTTTGTTGATATTTCTACGCCATGTAATCATCAACTGTAAATTGTCTACGTTAAGGTCCAAATTCTTATTTACTACCTTAAAGTTCTAATACATAATATTATAACTTCAATAATTTCGCCATTGATTAGTATTGTATTGTAAATTTGTAGTTTATTCATCACAAAAAATACTTTTAATTCTTGCTATAAACCAAAACCTATGTGAATCGATGTGTCAATGGGCCCACCGCACACCACAAAGCCGT
The DNA here is from genome assembly GCA_963564075.1 of Eupithecia subfuscata. Taxonomy (NCBI): domain Eukaryota; kingdom Metazoa; phylum Arthropoda; class Insecta; order Lepidoptera; family Geometridae; genus Eupithecia; species Eupithecia subfuscata. The sequence goes on from OY751123.1 coordinate 1,761,995, forward strand.
ATCAAGCCGCTTTTAAGGGGTTCTGGTTATCACCAATTGACCCTTTTCACACGAACAGACTCGGAGTACTTTAGGAATAGACCTTGGTTCGACCACAATTTTACCTGATGTTAAGTGTCAAAGTGAGAGATAGATGGTATTTATACTAGGGATACCGAGGCTCTTCAGGTTTTTTAAAAATTATCTCTCGCGTCTGGTCGAAGCGACGCGTGATCCGAGAGCTGATGAGTATCTGGCGCAGCGCATCAGCATTGCCATACATCGCATGCAGCTAGCAGCGTAGCGGGGACGCGAAGACTGGTGTTGATATGGATCAGTTGAGCTACCTGTAGATTGTCTACAACAGTCTGCAGTTCGCTCAATTGTTTCAATTGTAAATACTAGTTCTAATTTATTTCTAATATATGGTCCATGGATCACGAAGATCTAGAAGACGCTAAACTACTAAACGGATCGGGCTGAAATTTTGCATTGCTACTAATATTAGAAAGCCGACAGTTTGTAAAATGTGAATTTTATCTTGTTACCTAAGATCTCCAAAACTACTGAATAGATTAAATTTGGCATACATTTAGAACTTAGCCTAACTGTGTTAAAGGCTTCTTATTATACTGCAAATACCAGCAGCCGCGGGCAGAAGCTAGTAGATAATATACTTTTTATCCCGTTAATCAGTTTCCATATACACTTTCTATAAACGTTTCCATAGAAACAACGCGTGCGAAGCCGCAGGCACAAACTAGTTTATTATAATCTCAGTCGAGAACCCTTAGAGTGGAAAGAGGGCAGGTGGGCAAAACTTCAAAGGTTATTTGTCAACAGGGCGATCTTTTAAAAGTTAAGTAAACAGCGACGACAAAGTTTGTTGAAGTAATTTCCCTTAATTTTCTACCTTTGTAAGGATTCTTTGAAATTGAGATATCTACGGTGGTGGGGTGACCTTTGTGGTGTAGTGGGTGAATATATGCGGAGGATAAATGATTATTGATAAATTATATCTATTTTTATAATAATCTTCATTCACAAAGAAAATTACAATCAAAGGATAGAAATAAATTTGAACTAGTATTTACAATTTAAACAATTGAGCTAACTGCAGACTGTTGCAAACAATCGACAGGTACCTCACCTCACCTCAACAGCCTGTACTGGTCCACTGCTGAACGCAAGCCTCTCCCTGATAAGCGCCTTGTTGGCTTTTATCTCATGGGAGGCAGTGCCCATGAACCCCACGCTGGGCATGCAGGTCGGGGACCGAAGTTTGGTGGTAAAAAAAATCTGCAAAGAGCGCTGCTGCCCGACCCCGGTGGTTATCCCTGAGTCGCCTCTTACGACACCCGCAGGAAGAGTTGGGGTGGTGCAAATTCTAAGCACCACACAGCAGGCACGGGGGCTATGAGTATAGCTATAGAGGCTGCCAACTGCACAGTAGCAGCCCGGAGTCAGGAAATTGGCAGTGTTACACCCCCGTGCCTCGGAAAGCACGTTAAGCCGTTGGCCACTCCCCGGTCGGTCTGCCGTCCCATCGGATTATGCGCGAGGGAATAGAGAGTGCGCCTGCGTTTGCGCACGCAATTGTGCTCTAAAATATGACCTCCGCACATGTCTGGTCTCGTGGAGAATGGCCGTCGTGGCCGAAATTCGGCTATGAGTATAGTTAAAGAGGCTAATAAACACCTATAAATTTTATTTGCATTAATTCTGTCGTCCCAAACGACAGAATTAATGCAATAGAGTATGCTGTGTCATACTTTCGAGATTTGACCCATGCCGTTTAAAATCGTTCCGGTTTAACCGCCGGGAACCCTATAAAAGCAACCTAAAATCACTTATATCAAGATATTTATTTACCTAAAAAGATGGTGTTAGCAGAAGCTTATCGACATTTAGTGGTTGCGTGGGAGGCGTTTAAATTAAATGGTCGAGGATTAGAATCTTAATTCATGTTTTGTGACATTTTGGGATGAAACTTGACAGTTCATACGGCTTGGTGACGAGGCCTTGGCCCTATCTAAGTTATATTTCGGAAATTATTGTGAAGAAATGCTTGTATTAATGCGTTGGTTCTCCCAGACAATCAATGTATACAACTAGTTGTCTAGGTAGAATGAATTTTCTGCGGCGATAACCCTTCTGGCCGGATTTATGAGTTGTCATCGTAAAGCTCTAAGATTTCAGCATACTTTCAACAAACGGTAAATTTAAATTTTACGATTGCCAAGGAACAGAAGTTGGCAAAGTGACGGAAATCTAACGTATTGCAATAAATTATAGAAGAGTCATAGCAAAAAGTAAGCTGCGTCAAAAGGTTTAAGTTGAAGAAGAAGTTGAATCTAAGCAAAGTTGAGAACGCGCTGGGAAAAAAACAACTGTGTGCATTGTCGAACATTGGTGTCAATTCAGATCGCGCTTAAACTAAACTAATTTGACAGCACAAAAAATATTGCCGTCCCTTTCACAATAGATCGAAATAAAAAGGATGGCATAAACAAAAGTTTAATTTAGTTTTAGCGACCTCTGAATTGACATCATTATTCATTTATTTTTTTCCTTAAATTTTAGGTTTTACAGTTTCGTACGTCACCACCACTATGGTACTGAAAATCAGCGTTGTGAGGTTACTCGCAACATTCAGCTGAGCATGAACCACTTCTATACAATTCTATAGCGCAGGCGCACGGCACTGATCATCAAACACGGCCAGACCCAAAAAATATTAACTTAGGCAAGTTAGTTTTTACAAGCAAGTTAGTTTTTAGTTTTTTTTTTTCTCTTATACATAGATCTTTTTTTTATAATCTGTGTGTCGTGTTTGTTGCGCTAGCTAGAGACATGAGCTTACCTGTATATTTTCTTATACCTGTACCTATCAGAATCAATATATTTTTCATTTCATTTATTTGTCAATTTTTGTCAAGTTATGTTAAGGACCACGGATCTAAACTGTGTGTAATGCATTAAAGTGTGGGTGGATATCCAAAATAGGTGACATTTGTGAGAAACCTGTCGACATTTCCCAATCAGTTAAGAATTGCTATTTACTTGTCAACTTAATCGACTAATAAATTGGGAATTTTATTGATTTACTGCGAATTGCTTCGATTTGTCCTAATTAAATTTAATTTTCTGATACCAAAATTTAATATAGGATTAAACCAGCTCACCGCTTATTGGCTGCATTTTGATAATTAATAAAAAATTAACGAATAAGCGGTGAAAATGGTACGATACTCTCACGTATACATCCGAATCTGAATAGACCAGCAGTTCTTAGTTACTTCGCCTAGATATAAGTAAAATTCTGTAGATATTGGCTGATGAGTAACAAAGATGGAAAGACGTAGCTAGATCGAAGTGCGACCGATACAAAAATACGCATGCGAATCTCGAACGCCAGCGGCGCCGACCCGTCTATGACTGAGCTGGGTGGACCGGACCTATTTGCACCTAATTTGAGCTTGCCACTTTCGAAGAGTTAGTATCAAATCTCCCGAATTTTACTTACATCGGTGTTAGTTCGTGTTTTTATGGCTATTCATTTAAAACTGCAAAAAATCGCGACTTCAGGCGTGCTTGATAGCGTTTTCAGTTTTCGGGGCTCCAACGTAGATGTTGACAAACATCAGATGGCCTGCTCGGAAAACAAAAATCGGAAGTTTTTGAATGTTTTCGTGCAAAACCAACTCATAAGTCACTTGCACAATATAGCGAAAACGAATCAGTAACTTAAATTTTCGTTATAACGAGTACGCCCCCAGTTATTGTTATTGTTCGAGCACTGACTTTGATAACGATCGTTGAGCACCGATTTTGTCTCTGGTGTAGATAAAATTCGGTAGGTACGATCTGTTTTGATGAATTTTATAGACAACAAAGACAAAATCTTCGGAATCCTCATCGAAGTCCGTTTCGCGCTCTATTTATTACGATTCAAATTTTTCATTAAACTTATAACACTAATTTGTACTTTAAGTTTATATCTTACGGTGTTTTCCTCGAAAACTTGATAAACCGTTCCCGGGGAAGATGTTTTCAATCAATTTGCTTCGCTCATGCATTTTGTAATAAAAACTGTACTATACGTTCTCGATTGTGAAAGAGTCATAAAAATAGGTATATTGACCATCGAAGTAGCGCAGAAATTGAAAGTAAAATATGGTATCTTTTGTAACAAAGAAAATCACAATCAAATAATAGGAACAATTAAGAACTAGTATTTTACAATTGACATAATTGAGATAACTGCAGATTGTTGCAAACAATCTACAGGTAGCTGAACTGATCCATATCAATACCAGTCCGAAGCGTCTCCAAGACGCTGACTGCATTGCCCCGCTGTATGGCAATGCTGATGTACTGCGCCAGATACTAACCAGCTCCCGGGTCACGCACGCGTCGCTTCGACCAGATGCTCTGATAAAATAAATTAAAAACTCGGAGAGCCTCTTCTTTCATTTCTTTTAATGAGGCGTTTTGTTTATAAAAAACAATTGGTCAAAAATAGTTCGATAAAGCAGAATGAAATGTCTACGATATGTCCTTCTATTCTTCCGCGAAAGACCCCCGTCATCTTTTGAGTTCTAAGGTATTTATTTCTGCATTACACCTCATTAGTATTTATTTTTAATAACGTACACGAAAAACACGGAGGCATTGACCACGTATTTGAAAATTACAGTTATTCGGAGTACCTATTACAGGTCTAATTGAACCAACTGTTTCAAATATTTGTGTGTTCTGTTCAATCCTTTGAAAGTGATAAATGGATGCAGATCCATTGGAAAAACTGTCACCTGTATAAACAATTTATATTCATAGGAAACCCTCAGAACCGGAACAAATATGAACAGAGCATCTTTCACTACAGAAAATCGAACCCTAAGAACTATAATAAATAATAAATATTTTTGCTAGCTGTGTAAAACTTTCAGAATCAAAAAAATGTATATGGAAGACCCTTATTTAATTTTTTTGTGTGTAGTTAAGATAATCAAATAGCACATTTTGAAGTATTTTCTAAATATAGCTTGGGAAATAAACGTTGTTTTTCCTGATTCAGTCTATTGAACAATCAAATGCTGTAGGCGGTCGCGTTAGAATCGACCCCTCCAATTCAGCTCGTGGATATCGTAGGAGCTGACTAAGCGAAAGAAAACAATAGCGGCGAAGTCATGTGTCGTACGCCAAGATACACTTTGACCTGTAGCCACATGACTTATTTACATTTTGACGGAAGATTCGATCGTACATTGTAATCGTCCGATTATCTTTAAGATTAGACGAACATCGCCAAAGGAATCAAATTAACGAATAAAATAAATTTGAATACTAAATCTGTTTAGCTCGTAAGGCATCGCATGGGCAATTTCAAAATAAGCATACCTTATAACTCGTTGTCTGCAAATAAATGAAGCGATTTGAATTGAAACGTTGTTTCTCAAAATGAATCGAGTTCGAGTTGTTGAAACTCGAAGTAGCGAGTCTAGATTAAAATGCAAAGATGCTTTTTCTTAATAAGATGGAAGTTTGACGGAGAGAAATGGTTATGAAAACGGAAACGGTTTTAATTTGTTTGTTTATAAATGGCTTCCAACTTCCAGATGGGAAAATAATTGGAAACTAAAATTTCACTATGTTGTGAAAATGTAGAAATATTTTGTGTAAACAGTTGCTGCATTCTTCTTTTATAACAGAGTGGAGGGGGCTAAAATGACTTTAATGCGCGTTCAATTACTTCATGATTTTGTTGTATACAAATACAACTTTTTCCTTTACGGTTTTTGCCGGCTTAGAATATGCACCACCCCAGCTCTTCCCGCGGGTGTCGTAAGAGGCGACCGGGGGCGGGCAGCAGCGCCCCCTGCAGAACAATTCTACCACCGAACTGCGATCCCCAACCCGCATGCACAGCGTGGGAATTATGGGCAGTACCCCCCATGAGATAAGAGCCAATAAGGCTCTTATCAGGGGAGAGGCCTGCGTCCAGCAGTGGACCAATATAGGTTGTTGAGGTGACGTGATGTTGCGTGGATTGTCTAGCATTATTTATATACTCGTATATTTACTAGCTGACTCGGCAAACTTCGTACCGCTCTCGCCTTTTAAACCTTCCCTGAATAAGCTATCCTATCTTTCAAGTTGGATCAAACAGCACACGATGTGCAAATTTAATTTAAAATCGGTTAAGTAGTTTAAGAGTCCATCGCGGACAAACAACGTGACACGTAATTTATGTATATTAAGATTTACTGAATGGATCGGGCTGAAATTTTGCACACTTAGAGAGATGGCGGGCAGAAGCTAGTTAATATATTACTTATTTATAGTACAATGGCGTATCCGATTTGTCCAAATAACGCCTAGCAACTTCAGTGGTTGACTAATCGTCTAGCAACAAAGCGTATGCTAAACTCTACAAAAGCCGAGTAGATAATCGAGACGTCATAAAAACGCACCGACAACAATATCTGTAGAACAAATCAAATAAAACAATCTTGTGGAAAGTAATAAAAGTCGGGCGGCTGCAGTCTCTCGTGGCACAGTGAGGGGAGGATAGCTGGGTCAGTTATGTAATTCACACGTCCGGTTTTTTTTTAATAGACGGTCGTTCCCGCTTCAGACGACCTCTGCAGCGCCAGAATCCTCTGGTACCCGTACTCGCCACGGACGATCAAAAAACAACAAACTTTTGGGACTGTGAATGACTCTTGCCGTGGAAAATAATTTATGGAGCAGGGCAGCGAATTGTAGACCACATTTTTATAATAATAGACCTTCGTTTGATCAGAATCTTTAGTGTTCAATCACGTTGCGCCTGGTAGCTACGTAAGCCACTTAATGTCACCGAGGGCCATGCTTGTTCTGTCAATTAGTAAATAATTTATTTCGATCAGAAAAAAACGTATGCCGCGCGGCAAAACTGACCAAGCTATTCTTCATTTATCCGTGGTCTCTTCCAGCCCCACTCTAGGTGGTAAAAACTGTTCAAACTTCCATAAAGAAATGATTGAAGTTTAACTTTGAGGCCGATGTTCGGATAGATGTCGCTGTTAAAACAGAATTTTATTGACTTCTGCTAGAGATTACATTTTGATATTAGCAGAGGTTTTTACGACATAAAGGAATATTCTGACTATAAAACATTTTTTTAACGCAGGTACTTAGGTAACAAAATATTTTGACACACATTTTGAATTGTATAATGCTAGCTTTAGTTGATTGAACAGTATTAATCTTTGACTTACTTATACTCCCATAATAAATCCTAATATTTTAATTTTGCACGCCTCGACGAGCCAGAATGTATTGGAGTTACCATTATTACCTGCTGTACCTACATTCCTGCGAATAAATGATTTGAGGTCTTCTACAAGATTTATTTATACTTTTATCTTGAAAACATGATTTAAGATTGATCATGCCTTCCCGATACGACAACGACGCCACAAATGGCGGTCCTGAGCCGCCTCCACTCCATCCATAGTTAGCCTTATTGTTTTATGCGCATGTTGTGGCTACCTGTAATTTAAAGTGCACTAGTTTTTAAGTTTTTTCGTAATAGTTTAGTGATATCCTTTGTTACTTCTACATTTGCGAGCTTTAAAATGGAATCGCTTTCATCGCGAGTTGATCAAAACAATTTTTTTACAATTTATGTACAATGCTATAGATTGTGGTATATCATTTGAAAGGTAATTTTGTTACCTTTCAAGTGATATCAAGAAGATTTAAAATTAATTAAATTGGCTACCTAAATTTTGGGAATTATTGCAATAGGTCGAAGTTGCATCTATCGGCTTCTATCGGCGCCGGAGCTGGATGAGCTGGATTTCTCCCTCGTATCCGCTGTTTTAGCTCGTCCCACATATGCCAGATTGGGTTCAAGTCACACAAACTAAAATATACCTAAACGAAGAAAATAAACATGATAGGAAAGTACAAGAATCGCGAGGAATGGCAGCGGCCGGCAGAGCACAGGGCCGTGATAACGGTGTTTTAAGTGTAGTTAGTTATATCCATAACATATCGTATCAAAACATAAAACTGACAGCCCTGAAGTTACTTCCCATCTGTTTCAAACTTCAACTTGTATCCAACTTCATCTTAAGGCCCATATTATGAACGTTTGCTTAGTTATCGTATGCCATAGAGAAGCGTTACTCAAGCAAAGATCGAGGACTGAGTAGGGCTTGCAAATATTCGATTTTTTTTTCGGGTACTATTCGAAATATTCGAATAGTTTTTGAATAATGGAAAAAGAAACACTGGCGGTTTACACGCACAATCAACCACAAATTCTTGATAAGAAACAGTCTTCAAAATCTAGGTGAATAGGTATTTTAACAAAATCTACAATAAATTTAACACAATAACAAGTAAATAAACACGGCAAGTAACGGTGACACGGTAGTTAGTAGTTTCTAGAGTAGGTATATAAACATTTTTAAAGATGTTTTCTAATCACACAATCATAATAAAATTAGCAATTCGTCCTCTCTAACTCTCAGGTTACAAATTTATAATGTCTGGTATGGATATATGGCGCAAACTTTTAGGTGGTATTTTATGCACATCAGTGTTCTGAATTTGGTGTTATTGATTTTAATCGAATATTCGAATCATTTCAGTATTCGAATATCGAACTAATATAATATTCGAATTATTCAAATGTTCGAACTAATATAACATTCGAATTATTCGAATGCAAACCCTAGGCAGTCTTAGTCAGCCCGTATTACGAAAGCTTGCTCAGCTTTCATACGGGCCGAAGTCCAAAATATGCGAAACAATTTAACATTTATTTTTCATATCAAATAGCATCGACGCCCCTAAAGCTACTTCCCATCTGTTTCTAACTTCAACTTGTCTTCAGTGTATCCAACTTCATGTGTATCAAACTTCATTTATCTAAGTCCGAAATATGCGGACGCAATTTGAAGTTAGCATTGGCAAAGTTCGGTTCACGGGCTATGCTATGACGGCGGCCGTTTAAACTTTGCCTGTTTGCTTTGTTGGGATGTTTGGGTTGGCTTTTGAGTTGAACGTCCTCTAAGAACCTTATCACACTGGCGATTTGCGACTGATTTCAAAGCGAGGCGAGAGCGCAGCGAGCACGCCGCGACGACGCCGCCTGCACGCAGCGACCTCGCTGTGCTCGCCTTGAAATCGATCGCATATCGCCAGTGTAATAATGATAAGGCACTAAGACGGAACTTTTTAGTTGTTGGGTAGAATGGGTGGGTGATAAATAGTAAATTTTTATTCTGTTCTGAACTCCAAAAGGCCAAATGCAAAAATTTTGGTCAGTTTCTGGAGTGAAAACAGTTTTTTTTATTTTGCTATTTATTATAAAAAAACTTATGTATTGCATTAAGTATATCAGTCATCTAGTACCCATAATAAAGCGCGGCTTAGCTTGGGGCTAGATGATTCTGCGGATAGTCCAGCATTATTAATTTTTTACCAACATTTTGACCGTGAAAATTACAACCTGTTTATTACAACCTGAAGTTTAGTAGAAGGTTGTCCAGAAGAGACATTAAAAGCGGGATCCCATGTTCGATTTAATAAATCAAATCTTTTATTTCAGACTACATAGGTCACACATACACATAAGACACAATAATTAAATGGATGGATATGGATCAGTTGAGCTACCTGTAGATTGTTTCCAACAGTCTGCAGTTAGCTTGGTTGTTTGAATTGTAAATACTAGTGTAATTTTCTTTGTGAATAAAGGCATCTGCCATTAAAAAAAATTAAAAATACAATAAACTTAAAGCATTATTCAATTTATCATTAGTGTCATTTTCTGTTTTAGATCATCAATACATTTAGGCTTAGTCTTCTATTTTTGTCTTAGTAGACAATAAAAGAATATCGAGAAAAATAAATAAATAATGCTGGACAATTCACACAGCATTATCTAGCCCCATGCTAAGCAGAGCTTGTGTTATGGGTACTAGATAACTGATATACTTAATACAATACACTACATAGATAGATATTTTTATTATACATAGAAAACATCCCGAACGCCCTGGACAAATATCTGCAGATCGTACAAACATTTGTCCTGAGGCGGGAATCGAACCCGCAACCTCCTGCGTCGCAGGCGCCACAGAGGTCGTCAGAAAAATAAATAAATGAATGAAAATGTTTTAATAACCTTGCACAGCACAATAATTCAAGACACTAATAAATTAATCCTATGTACATACACTGAGGTGCGTATTTTTACTGGTGTGTCCACCCAGCGCTGCTTTTCAGTGAAGGACAAAATGTCTTTGACTGGCAGACATACAAAACTCAATTATCTGAGATCCCATTTTGCCATATTATGACCGAGCTTTTAAAACAAGCGACATTACTTTCAATATATTCGTCGCTACTTTAAACCCGTCTAATTCACTCACACTCGCATTAGCTTTATTTCGTCAAGTTGAATTTATTTAGCTTTATCAGTAATGGAGGCCATACACGTTAGGGTTTGCATGCTGGTTTTAGCCTTGCATGCATAACCGACAGGCATAACCGAGTTTCATATAACACATACACGTTTGGGTTTGCATGCACAGTTTTGCCATTAACTCTCAGTTGAGCTACGTGACGGTGTGTGTACGACGCCTAGGTACTGTGTACGGTATATACCAACCAAACTACAATGGACGACGACGATGTGATAGCTGTACTTGGCTTAGCACTTGTTTTGCAGAACATTATTTTTTTTTCTCTCGTCTTACGTTACTGCGCAACGTATTAATTTTTTTAATCACATCTTCTTTTGTAGCATCAGGCTCCAATTCCTTGAGCTTAGCTATCAATTTCCCGTACGCTGCCGACCGTTTGTCTCTGTCGTGATACTCTTTGCACTTTACGCGCCAAAGATATGGTTCCGATTTATAAATTTCTATGAATTCTTCTAATTTGGCATTGCGCTTGCGACTCGCCATTTCCGAAGCGACGCGATCAAATTAGTGCGCGCGCGACTTTCCGCCGTCACAGTCAATTTAATACTGAGAACTGTGGCAGGCATGCTCGCCGGACGCCACACACGCTCGGTTATGCTCGCGCGCAAACATAACCGAGCGGCATAAAATATCAATTTTGATATTTGCTCGGTTGCATGTACATGCACCGATAACTGTACAGTTTTATCACATACACGCTAGGGTTTACCTGTTGGTTATGCATGCAAGGCTAAAACCAGCATGCAAACCCTAACGTGTATGGCCTCCATAAGAGTAACTTTATTTACGAGTTACGCCGATTGTCCACTGCCGCCGTCAACGAAACGTCACCGGTAACGAGATGACGGCGACGAAGTAGCGTAAACAAAAAGACCGTCACAATCTCAGGCCGAGTGGTCCGTATTTTCGGCGGCGCTCGGCTCGGGTGACCGGCATGCGGTAGACAGGCGGCCCTAGTACAAGTAAATGCCGGTAAATCATGGATCACGGTTGCCGCCGCCGGCCCCCCATAGATTAACAATGCGCACTCTGAAACTGTCTGTATCAAAAGAGAAGCCATTTGACATGTTGGCACACCATTTTAACTAGTGTCATTTTAGCGCTCGGACAGGAAGCATGCCTAGCAAAGTTGCAAAAATCACACGTCCAAGGCACAAAGAAGGACGGGGTTTCCGATTTCCTTCCTACATACCTAACTTTAATATGTTGTCCGAAATGAAAGATTTTTATTGATTTTATTATTAACGCTTAATTACCTTTTGCCCGCGGCTTCGCACGCGTTATTTCTACGGAAACGTTCAAAGGTTATTTCTATCCCATGGCAACTGATTTATGGGATACAAAGTAGCCTATGTTTGATTCCAGGCATAGAGCTACACCGGTGCAAAATTTCAGCTCAATCTGTTCAGTAGTTTTGGCGTGAAGACGTAACAAACATCCATCCGTCTATACATCCATCCATCCAAACTTTCGCATTTATAATATTAGTGTGATGTGATGTGAAGTGTGATAGTGTGATTCGTTGGAACCAAATTAATTTAAAATGATAGTACTAAGTAACAGTATGATTTTCAGATTGTTCCTATATAACTGCGTTTTTTATTTTCAGGTAAGTAACTACTTTAAATTAAAATAAAATAAATACGATTCCATTAATCTCTTGTTCTATATTCACAAAACTTGTCAGGCTCTGCGCAAACTGTCTGCGTCAAAACAAGTCGTATACAATTTCGAGTAGAATATCGAGGAGAATATATATTTCAAAATTGTATTTATGCTAAAATGTAGAAGAGTTAGACCTACAAAGTGATTTACATAATTATGATACACGCAAAAAAGAAAATGTCGTCATTCCGAAACATAGACTAGCGAAGTTAAATAAGAGCTTTCTCTATCTTTGTATAAAATTTTATAATAAATTACCTTTACAAGTAAGGAAACTTAATTTTAAAACTTTTTGTGAAACAATCAGAAGCTTTTTGCTTTGTAAATCCTTCTATATTATTGACGGAAGCTTTTGCTTATGAATTTTGTATGTAATCATACCAATATTATGACTTTTCCGAGTGTACGTGATTGTATCAAAAAGGAATAAATGAACTGAACTGAACTGAGTGTCATTTTTGTAAGGTTCTAGGTATCTACGGAGGAGGCCGCGGAATACCTGATCGAAATCGTACATCGTATGAATCGCTGCTTCGTCGCCGTCGTCTCATTATCGATGACGTTACTTCATCGGCGGCGGTGGACGAACGACGTATCAGTTAACTTTACCGTACTCGTATGTCGAGTTTAATGCGAATTCGGAAGATGCGAGTTTGAGTGACTGAAAGTTTACAAGTTTTATTCCAAGTTAGGTATTCTCATATGTCAGATCTTAGGATGAATGGGACAGATCTTAGGATGAATGGGACGGAAACGAAGGTCATGCACTATTTGATGTAGATTAAAACTTTCATGGCCCAGGACGCAGATGATCTCTTCCAGCACCGTGTAGCGGAGGAGCGGCGGCGGGGGCGCGCCCCTGCGGGTTGAGGCTGGGCAATGAATGCGTTAAAGGTCCGGCGGAGGATGAATTTCCCATACAGACGTAGTACCAATATGATTTGTAATTTAAGAACATTTTTACTATGGTCTGCTATTTTTTTTTTTAAATAGTATTTATCTAGGTTCCTGACACAGTTTTTTTATAAAATTCCTTTCTGAAATGAAATTAAACCGAATCGCATTTTTGCATCAAATACCTAATGAATTTTTTCAAAACTATTGTCAAACTTCAAAGAGGTAATCTTTCTGAAAAAATATTATATTAAAATAACACAAGCTCCGCGTAGCTTGGGGCTAGATGATGCTGTGTAAATTCTCTAGCATAATTTTTTAACTTCAAATTCTTTATCTGTTTTACGATGTTTTTGGCGACTTACCTACAAACTGTTGCTTTCTTTCTTTACCTTAGAAATGACACCCCAAGCTACCTTACCTGAGCTCTAAACTGTTACCTGATTGAGCAGCACTGCAGCAGAGTTGGAAACTTTTGATATATTGTCTCGTCGGGCCCCAACTACAGTGTTCCATCAATTTTGATATGCCTCTAATAATGCTTAGTGCATTGGATAATCTAGGATGGAAGTTCGAAGCAACTTTATAAAGGATGATTCATGCTTTGGCGATCTAACGAAATGGGGATTTAATGATTCAAAAGCAGCAATTATTGCAGTCAATTAATGACTGTGTATGGAAAGGTCAAAAGCAGAATAAAGCTCAAACCTTACTTATATTATATGATACTAAATATTATACAATTAAAGATTTTATAAATGACAACAGTGTTGACAAACAACCAAATTATTTTCTACTAGACGATCGCCTCGCGGTTTCACCCGCGTAGTTCCCGTTCCCGTGGGAATTCCGGAATAAAATATAGCCTATGTCACTCCCTGAAAAGTAAGCTTCCTAACGGTGAAAGAATTTTTCAAATTGGTCCAGTGGTTTCGGAGCCTATTCAATACCAACAAACAAACAATCAAATCTTTCCTCATTATAATATTAGTATAGATTGGCTAGCCTACTCTAATTTTTTTAATTTGACATTATGTACCTTATTCATTAGTTTTTCTGTTATTTTAAAGTTTTTATTTTTAGTTGTTATAATAATTGCACGCCCATATAGGACAAATTACATTGCTACACTATTACTTGACTATACCCTCTATTTAACATGTACCCGTAATTATGCAATATATGTATATACTTTTACTTTTTTACTTTACTTTTACAGAAAGTTTGACTTTGAAACTTTGTTTTGTACTAGTCAAGAGACAAATATACTAAAAGTCCCCACCCTTTGAGGTGAGCCCTAGAGAGAGGGCAAAAAAGTTCAGTTATTTTAGAACGACGCGTCATATGACATTTAACAACTGATAAAATTATCTAGAACTTTGGTTTTATACACATTTTACCTATTGACAATCGGGGTTAGGTTAGACTACCTTATTTCTTAAAATCGGACTTATAGTTTCAGTGCCAAGTGGGAACATAAAAATCGACTACACACAAATATACATACATAGGTTGCCAACCTCATAATCCTTCTCTGTTTGCAGTCGGATAAAAATCACACTAATATTATAAACCCGAAATTTTGGATGTTTAGATGTTTGAATGGATGTATGTTTGTTACCATTTCACATCATAACGACAGAACCGATCGCGCCGAAATTTTGCAGAGATGTAGCTCTAAGCCTGGATTTTTTCCATTTATTTGTGTTATATAGTATTAACACATTTCATCTACAGTTAACACAAACCGTAATTCGGTTTGTTCGTCAGCCTCAATCAAACATAGGCATATTTTTTATCCCATAAAACAGATCCAATAACATAGTAACGAATTCATAGAAACAACGCGTGCGAAGCCAGAAACAGAAACTATTAACTCTAGGGTCTGTGCAAAAATTGGTTGTCTGTAAAGTAGGTTTACTGACGATAGTTGAACGTGACAACGTCTTAAGAAAATACTGATGGAATGGTAGCATTTGATACTCGATCAAAACATGTAAATGTACTATAGTATAGCAGCTGTCCACGCAGACGCATCGCTCACTCAAGTAGGAGAGAGACGGATGTCGAGCGCTCTCGCTTGCACTTTAAGCCTTACATGGAACGCCTCAGAGCGAGGTAACGCCGCATGACGTCATAGCGAGGTAACGCCGCATGACGTCATGTTTTTTCGTGCGTGCAGCCGGCTCTATCGAATTATAAGACGTTGTCACGTCAAAAGAGAACCTTCGCGGCGTTACGGTGAACTAACATTAAAATTTTCTAGTTCTAACAGTCGCGCTGTTACAGTTGGTGTTTACGATGTCCACTAAGTATCGTCAAACACTTTAAAAATATTTAAAATTTAACCATCTGTTGGTGAACTCGGGTCTTATGCTGGTGTTCACCAAAAGATAATCAGACAATTAGGCAGCTTACGTTTGTGGTCACCAATAGATAATCGGACAATAAGGCTGCTTCGTCGGTTAACGTTGACGTTTAATGTATGAACGTGTGTCAAAAACGTTAAAACAACTGTTTAAAATTTAACAATCTGTTGGTGAACTCGGGTCTTAGTTTAACTTTGACATGAAAACTCGTGTCAGAACCTGCAAAACAACAGTTTAACCCCACAGGCCCCAAGCGGTAGCCGGCCATCGGGCCTTACGTTACTGCACCGTTCACTCAAACCCCAAGCGGTAGCCGGCTACCGCTCTCCTGCATTTGATTACGGACCTTATTTTACATGTTTAGAGGCTACTTACCTATAAAGAAATTTTATGAGTTAGGTTCTTTGATATATTTTCTACATACTGAACGAAAAATATTTTATTATCTGTGGACGTTAATTTTTATTTTTAGCAGTCGATTTGAGATTTTTGTCGCCATTGAGTCTAAGGCGCACGGCCTGTCATTCATTTCTGACATTTTGGTCCCAAGATGAAACGGTTAACTATCTGTTGGTGAACTTGGGTCGTACTGGCAACGGCAGAGCAGTGTTGTCAACGCAACAAAAGTAGTAAATTGACACACGCGCAACCTCAATTCCTAAGACGTATCTCTTTTTGCACAGACTATAAGAAAACTCTTCAATAAGTATATCAACCATCAAATCAGCTGTCTCATCCATATCACAGATGCGATCAACACAAATTGTGTAAGAAACATCGACGGAACAACTCCATACAACTTTTGGGACATCGCTATCCCTGAAGTAGTTAGGAGTTGTGTAAGCCGTTTAGAACTTGCTTAGAAGTGTCCTTTTTGTGCTGCGATAAAATGTTAAGATGCCCCTTTTGATACCGAATTGCTACTTTCAAGTTTGTAGGGTAAAAATGTAGCAGTCCAGTCAACAAACAACCAACTGTATTACAGTTACAGTCAATATAATATAACTTAAGTATGGAGAATAGTGGGGATTATGGGTTAAAACCCAATAAGGCGCTTATCAGGGAGAGGCCTGCGTCCAGTAGTGGACCACTACAGGCAGTTGAGGTTGAGGAGACTCCAAAACGACAGTTGATTCGACGTTTGTTTAACCCATTCACTGCCCAGCCTCGGCAGTGCGATCCGCAAAAGCGCGTCGCCGCTACACGGGGGAGAAAACTTACATCTGCGTCTTGGGCCATGAACGTGTTAGTATATGCATAGGTTCACAATGTTCGCAAAACTACCTATCTGCTAGCTTAATACCTTTTAGAAATCATAAATCACTCAAAAACCCGAGAATTTTTGAATTAGCATCACGTTCCTACCTTAAACTTCCAAATTGGCTGTTTAACAAAAAAACACGCTTCGTTCTTTAACCAGTATAAAAATAAAAATAACTCCCCGTTTTAAAAATAGAGATCCCACTAGGCTTTAGTGCCCACACACAAAACTGCACTGAGTGGGAAAAATTGCTCTACCATGACTGTAAAAGTATTTAATAAAATTCCTAGAGACTAATAGAACTGTCTACTAGTAAATTCAAGACCAAACTCCGTAGGTGGCTCTTAGATAAATGTTTTTATGACTTTAAAAAATTTTATCCTACTAAATCCTACTAATAGTAAAAGCCCAAAGTTTGTGAAATCTGAATTTTTGTTACCTGGGATCTCCAAAACTACAGAACAGATCAAGATGAAATTTCGCATACATTTAGAGCATAGCCTAACTTAGACAATAGGCTACTTATTATATCGAAAATACGCGTGCGAAGACGCGGGCAGAAGCTGATAATCAATAAATTACTTAGTTATATATTATACGTCCATAATTAATGGATAAACTGTTGTTCCACCTAGCTTTTAAGAGTGACGGAACCGTGGTCCCACTGCGATGTCCCACTGGTGGGACACTGGTGGAACTTTTTCGTGGTCCCACCAAACACACACTTGACCGTCCACATCCTTCCCACCCCTGACTGAAAGGGTGTGTATATATATAATTGCACCCAGAGCCATTATGTTGAAAGGTCAAGTGTGTGTTTGGTGGGACCACGAAAAAGTTTTGTCCCACCAGTGGGACATCGCAGTGGGACCACGGTTCCGGAATGTGTAAGATCTTTTTTGTACACAGTTTCTACAATAAATTTCATTTCATTTGATTTACAAACAGAAGCTTATTCTAAAGAAGACGTTATAAACATTTACTAGAAACCTTCCTTCCGTATCATTTCAGTGTAATTTCAGCAGTGGAAGCTTTCAAGTATCATTTGAAGCCAGTCACGCGACAAACGCTGTAATCAGCCTGAATTCTGAACAATGCAATGGCGGCGTTATTCGTGAAACTTTGCTGTACGGTTTTAGGGGAGATTCTTGTTAAAATGAGATATCGTGGGGAGTGGCACGAACGTGAACTACCTGGCTAATGATAATGAAAGTGACAACATATATAAAAAGGAGTTTATTCTTCAAAACACTATGTCTAATGCGCCCGCCACACTATGCTCTTCGTCATGCTCCTCGCGCTGCCGCATCGCTGTCGCGATGTTGCCCTGTCTGTCCACACACTGCTCTACTCGCGCAATTAATCGCTACGCGCCGCACTTGTCTATTCTTCGTTGCTACACAATGGACGTTGAAACTGTGGTGGCAGCGAGTGCGTGTATTTGTAGTATAGCTAATTATATCAATGTTATCCTACAAAGCAATATACATCGTCGACGTCGTCGGCGTCCTCGCCAACGGAGATGGTGGATGACATCTATTCATCGCAATAGAACGATGTAAGTACCTAATATATTAATATAAACCGAAAAAAAAGACGTGCGTCTCGCGTGAGCGCTCGGCACGAACTGCGGCCGCGCGAGTATGTGGACAGTCACTCGCGCTGGTATTGCCGGTCCTTTGACTCGCGGTCCAAAAACCGACAAAATAGGGAGCGATGGGCAGGACAAGGAGCATGACGAGTGGCATGACGAGTAACGTTGCCACACTACGTCTCTGCCTACTTTCCTCGCTACTTCCCACGCCACTCGTCGAGTGTGTGGCAGGCCCATAAGGTACCGTGTAGCTCTTGAGCGATAAGATCGCCACTTGTCACTTAGTTCATAAGTTGTTTTATTGTACATATTGTTTTATAGCATCAAATCACAAACTCGTTGTTACTAGTTTCTGCCCGCGGCTTCGCACGCGTGGGAACTGTGGAAACGTTTTCAGGTTATTTTATTTGTATCCCATGGGATCTGATTTATGGGATAAAAGGCCTAGGCCCTGAATAAACCATACTGGAAACTACCTGTATGCAAAATTTCAGGCCGATCCGTTCTGTAGTTTTGGCGTAAAGTACCTCTTCACACAAACATTCATCCCTCCATCCATCCATACATCTAAACATCCAAACTTTCGCATTCATAAGAATAGTGTGACAAGGAAAAACTTGGCTAAGAACACTCGGGATAAAATTATCTATGACACAAAAAAAACTAAACGAAAATCGGTTCATCCGTTTGGGAGCTACGATACCACAGACAGATACACAGATACACAGACAGACACGTTAAACTTATAACACCCCTCTCTTTTTGCGTCGGGGGTTAAATATACTCGCAACAATGAACATCTGTCCAGCATAAATGAATCAGTTATCTCCTGTCTACACGATACACTTTTATAACTAACAGCTAACAGATAGAGCAAAGTTGTACACACATTATGTAAACACCAGTTCCTGGGACCTGTTCAACTTCTTGCGGATACGGAATACGGATACATCGGCTGTGAAATTGTTCCGATGCGAGTTCATACGATAAAACCTGATTAGAGTTTGAACAAAGTTGCTGAAGGCAATCTTTGTGGTAGAGAGCTTTCATTTCTTGTTTTCTGTTCTTGCATGTCGTTATTATATCCTTCGCTTTTATATTAACAGAATGTATTTATGCCTGCTTAGTACTTAAATCCAACTCTTCCCGCGGGTGTCGTTAGAGGCGACTAGGGGATTCCACCGGGGGCGGGCAGCAGCGCCCCTCCGAAACAATTCTACCACCAAACTGCGATCCCCAACCCGCATGCCCAGCGTGAGGATTATGGGCACTACCTCCCATGAGATAACTTATCAGGGGGAGGCCTGCGTCCAGTAGTGGACCAATACAGGCTGTTGAGTTGAGGTGTGGTAGGTACTTACTACTTAAATAGTGGGATTGAGAATGACGTAATTTCTCATGCTATCCGACTCAGATCGGATTTTAACTAAGTGAGAGAGATGCCGTCATTTCAAATCCCAGAGGCCTGCGTCCAGCAGTGGACCAATAGAGGCTGGTGAGGTGAGTAAGTACTTACACTTAAATAGTGGGATTGAGAATGACGTAACTTCTCATGCTATCCCACTCAGATCGGATTTTAACTGAGCGAGAGAGATACCGTCATTTTCATCCCCATTTTTTAAGTACGCAGGTTATTTAGATTCCTATAACCTACTTACATAACACAGTTCATACCCGTGTTACGGGGCGTAATGTACTGTTCGCAGCGAGCATGATACGTTACACCGTGTGCTAAATACGTCTCGTTGCTCGTTGCATCTCGTCTTCTCTCCTCGTACTGACTGCACGACCGCTCGCTGTGTAACACGGTACAATACACCCTGTAACACTGGTCAGTCCTTTATATTTTGCGTTTCCAAACCAATTCAATACTTGAATCCTTACGAAAGAGTTCTACTTAAGGAAATTCCACGGTTCAAATAAAATATCGATCTTAATTATCAAAAAAAAATACAATCAAAAAATAGAAATACATAAGAATAGAACTAGTAGGTACAATTGAAACAATTGAGCTAACCGCAGACTGCTAAATCTACAGGTAGCTCAACTGATCCATATCAATACCAGTCGTCGTCGCGTCCCCGCTACGCTGGCTGCATTGCCCATGGCAATGCTGATGCGCTGCGCCAGATACTCACCAGCTCTCGGATCACGCGTCGCTTCGACCAGACGCTCAGTCAATTTTTTAAAAACCGGTAGAGCCTCGGCACCCCACGGACCTAGGGTCTCGACTCCAAGGGGAGCAAATGTGTAGTCTCTGTCAAGACCTGCATATTTGCGCCTCTTGAGATCCTCGGCCAAATCTGCCGCCGCACCCGCCCTCACGAAAAAATAAAATGGAAATAAATGTAACTTCGAATTTGTATAAACATTGTTTTAATATTATTTCCTACGACGCCCATAAAAAGTAATTGATTACAAGCATTCAGCAATTAATTATAAGTGTTGTATATTTTATTGCAAAATGTACAAATATATACTAAAAGAATGTGGCGAATTGTTTAATGTGATGTAACCAATACTTTTGATACGGTAAGCCACCGTGCCGTGATAAGAGTAGCAAAATAAAAAAATAAAAATAGCCTTTATTCCCTAAAATATAATTTACAATTACAATTTATAAATAATTTTGTACTTTTAAACCAATGTATTCATTCTTATGATTAATTTACAAATTATTATATTTAATTACTAATAATGAATAGGTATAATGATGCTAATTATATGTTAAGCTAATTATAGTGTTATTCATTAAATTCTTGCAGGGTTTATCCATTTCTGGATAAAGGCCTCCTCCATCTCTTGCCAGTTTGCTCTATTTTGAGCCGCTCTAATCCACTCTTTTCCTGCTACCAATATTATATCGTCCTTCCAACGGCGCACCGGTCGGCCAGGGTCTCTCTTACTGTACAGAGACTCTCAAGTGTAGCAAAAAACAAATGTATTAATATTTTATACTAGCTGCGCCTTGCGGCTTTGTCCCCGTGGTAATTCATGTTTCCAACTTTCTTAGGAACCTTCTGACAACAACAAACACAACAAAAAAAGAATTAGCTAAATTGGTCAAGCCGTTCACGCGTGATGCCTTGACCAAGGGAAATAGGGATTCCTGACTCCGAAAATACTAATATGTTTAATACTGTTACGATGGATTCTTGTACAATATCTGTGTGTTTGTGTTTTTCTGTTCTGTTTTACTTTATCTTGGTGAGCAAAAAGGAGTATTTATATTGTACTTATTGTAGAATCACCATTGAAATCAGAGATGCTCCAATAAAAGATATTCTCGAGGAATTCGTACCTATACCTATTCGTCTCGCAGCTCTTAAAAAAGCAATGGCATTTAAAGTAGTTTTTTTTAGTTTTTTCAAAACAATCAAATTATTATATACAAAGATTTGTACTTCACATTTGGCTCAAATAGCGTAGCTAAGAAATCAGGTACTTTTCAAGAACTCTAAATACCCTAAGACTAATTAAATGTTGGTTTTGTGTGCGCCTCAAGGAAGCATTCTGTAACCGATCCTGTTCCCTTATGCAACTAAAGTCACAGTGAGACCAACTTAAGTCACCTTGAGACCAATTGCTTCGTTTAGCTTTGGAAGATTTGCTGTGATTTGCAGTGATGGCTTTCGTTGAGGATGGAAGAGGATGGACCGTCAGGATGAAAAAGTGTTAGAGGGAAAACCAGGTCGTAGATTAGTGTGGCGCCCCAGCGAGCCCAGTATCACGTTTTTGTGTGCGTGCGGTGTGAGGGCCCGAACATGAAAATCTTTCAAAATTTGCTTGACAGTTAGTGAAAATGCTAAATATATTGAGAACATAATTTTCGACACTGATTAGCTCTTTTTTACAGTGTCCCAAAAAGGGGTGTGATGTCACAGAATCTAGGCAGCCAGCTTAACTGTTCTGCAAGATGTTCTCGCAATAAAGGCATGGTTTCACGTTGTATGACAAGTGACGCCGTCGTTGTTGGTAGTAAATATCCTGGAGATCACGAGCTTTAACATAAGGTAAAAAAAATAGTCCGTTATCACGACATGATAACGTAACGAACGTTATATTAGAATTAGTATAAGTAAGACTATCACAAATTTTCTAAATTGACCAGCCGCAATCGATGGATTTTTGATGTGGAAACCTGTCTCCACGAACTTTACATCTTGTTAAAGTCATTTACAACGGGATATTTACCATGATTTGAGTTTTGAGCTTTCCAATATTTCGGCACAGTTACATGCGCCATGATCACGGAACAACTGAGTGCCCTCAGTTGTTCCGCGCGAGTGAGTTATGATGTCTTGATGTTCTGACGAATGGATGAAGTAGAAATAAGCTAACACTTACCACAGTGATGGGATATGCTGGGTTGATGATGGTGTAGAGCAGAATGTGGTTGGGGCGCGCGGGCAGCTCGCGCTTGCGCCGCGGCTCGCTCGGCATGTAGTTGTTGCCATTACTCTGTTGACAAGATACAGAACAGTTAAAACAGGATCTCAGATCAGTTTGATAGAAAGGGCATGAAACTAACCTCACTCTTTTCCAAGTTATTTACCAGTAACCCTGAGGATTTTAAAGACACTGGTAGTTGCATGGCTGTTTGAACCTAAGTTAATGTTTCATTTGGCTTAAAAAGGGTTTCTATTCGGCGGAGTGATGCTTAAAGAAAAATAATCATTAGGTGCAAAGATTTATCGCTTGACAAAGTTTTCGCAGTCTTCATTATTTCTTGAAATTTTATGTCTGTACTTTCAATCAGAATCCGACGTATAAAGATGTTTAATTGTTCCAGGCATCACGACAAACATACCGAGTCAAGGGAGAATAAATCAAATCTTGTCAACACAGAAATAAATACTTACCAAAAGCGGTGTAAAAGTTTGAGAAGGGTTGACTTCAAATAGGGAACAAGACAAGGCTTAAGAGGAAGACAAGAATTCTTATCTTAAGAAACCTTAGAATAAATATCAAATGTCATGAAACCTAGTCACGATATTCCAGAACTTATCATTCCATTTATAGCACTTCCAGTAAGAGAGGCAAAGCGCTCAAACCTAATTGGTCCAAACAAGCCGACATAACGCTGTACAAACGCAATAAGACGCGCTTTATGAATATTCATCATCATGACTCACGGAAGTGGAATGGTGGGTGGTTGGAGAGGAAGCGAGTACGATGCAGTCTGAATGACAGCTGGAAATAGCGACTTTGTTCCTTCTGTCCCTGTACTTTAAAGTTTGAAATAACTAGTCCTCGCATGGGATATTTTAAAAAAGCATGCGAACTTGGAACTTGTTGTTGCAAATAAATGATTTGATTTGAATAAAAGGCAAAAACCTCAAAAGCAGACAGCCAGCACTGTCAAAAAAAGTATGTAAATAGATATAACTAAACTAAAAACCACTTTAGCTTATATGAGAGCTGAAGAAGTTATACAAGAATTGAAATGGGTTTTCTGGGAGGATTCCATTTTAATTGATTTTCACTAGGATAGATTAACAACAAGCGAAAAATGTTAAATAAGAAACAAAATGCTCTTTGCGAGAGATGAAAATGAGACAACCATCTATGCACCTTATCTGAAATTTAATTGACATCTTATCGGCCATACTTCCTAACATCATCGTTCACCGTTCCTTGCCGAAACTTAGTTCAACAGAACTAAGTTCAGCTCAATCGAGTTCAAATGTTGATTTTGCTCTTGTTTTAATTCACACCGATTTCACCAGCTACATTTTGATCGCGTTCACGAAATCGTAGTTTTTAGTAAAATCCGCTCAACTCGGTTTAAGCTATAAACTGAGTTTATCTAAGTATATGATCAATATGATCGCGTGTCGTACATACGACGGTAAATTGGCCCTAAAGCTTGGTCTCTTGAACACTTTAATTCTTTATTTCACACACAAGTTACTGAATACATAAAAGTTTACTTTTCAATTACTGGACATGTGAACACTCTTCACACAATCGTGTGAAAAACGTCTAATGGTCTTTTCTTCCGTTGAAGTAGACGCCAGGGGCAAGCGCGCTGTGCCGCAGTGCACAGCGTACTGCGCAATAATCAAAAGACGTTCGACGTCCGATTCAGACGACGACGTCGAGGATAGACTGAAATGGAATCTATAAATTAAGAAAACTGACCCTCTGCCTTTATTCAATAACTATCTGGAAAAACCTTCACTAAAGTATAAGTAGTAAAGTGCAAGTATCTGTTAGGTTATAGTATTTTATGTATATACTAGATTCTGCCTGCGGCTTCGCACGCGTTAATTAAAAAAACATTGTCCAGCGGACAAAATTGTGAATCTAAACCATTCCCAGATCCCCTTGAACACACACAAAAAATTTCATCAAAATCGGTCCAGTCGTTTGAGAGAAGTTCAGTGACATACACACTCACAGAAGAATTATATATATAAAGATGTATAGTCTATTTATTAAGTAGGTTAATATTAAATCTTATATCCTCTGTTTAAGCACATGTGCTCACTTTACAAATTTGTCTCTCTCTCTCTCTCCAAATAAGGTTTGCTGGAAGAGAACTCTTTTTAGGGTTAAATGTTTTACTTGTACTTACCTATTTTGTGCAATAAAGAATCTCTACTAATATTATAAACAGGAAAGATTTGTTTGTTTGTATTGAATAGGCTCCGAAACTACTGGACCGATGTGAAAAATTATTTCACCGTTAGGAAGTTTACTTTTCAGGGAGTGATTTAGACTATATTTTATCCCGGAATTCCCACGGGAACGGGAACTATGCGGGTGGATCCGCGAGGCGATCATCTAGTTATGAAATAAAGTGTGTCACCCACCCGCTAAATCTCCCAGCTTGCTCCAGCCCAGATTCGCATCGCGACACAATCGCTGTACTATTTCGTACTCCGATCTAATTTAGTTAAACCCCTAATTTAGAGGAACGACGCGGAATGCTAAGTTGAGCAAGTATTTAGGATATTGTTTTGTTGACAAACAGGTGAATTACTTGACGACCTCTGTGGCGCGGTGGGCGAAAGTCCGCCTGCGACGCAGGAGGTTGCGGGTTCGATTCCCGCCTCGGGACAAATATTTGTACGATCTGCAGATATTTGTTTAGGGTGTTCTGGTCGTTTTCTATATATAATAAGAAATATCTATCTATGTACTCGTATATTATTATGTATATCAGTTATCTAGTACCCATAACACAAGCTCTGCTTACCTTGGGGCTAGATAATGCTGTGGGAATTGTCCAGCATTATTTATTTATTTATTTATAATTACTGAGAGATTTACACGCACCTAATGAATGATACATCGTCTATAGGCTATATAGTCCGCTCAATTTACTGTTTACCGTGACCGTTCGTTTTACCGTTTTGCTGATAATCGCGAAAAACCCGCTTTTGAGATATTTGACCCCGAGTATTTTTTTCCAGGTGTCGGATCAATGAGGACTTTTCTCATTTCATTTATAATGGTGTTCTAAACAATGCTACCAATTTTCAGCTGGCTGTGAATTTTTGTAACCTCACCCCTATTTTTTGGTCTAATTTAATCGGACTTAATACCTATTCCATGAAATTTTTTTTTTACGTAGCTCGATCAAGTCATGAACTAAGTCTTTACCTATTCGGTTTTTTATGACAGTCGAGTTTGTTTAATATGAAGAAGTACTATTTTTACTTACAAAGAGAATTACAATTAAGTAATATGAATATTCTATTTAATAGAAATAAATAAACCTTTATTCACAAAGAAAATTACAATCAACTAATATCAATAAATTACAACTAGTATTCATAATTGAAACAATTGAGCTAACTGCAGACTGTTGCAAAAGAATCTACAGGTAGCTCACCTCATCCATTATCAATTACGCTGGCTGCATTGCCCCGCCGCTGTATGGCAATGCTGCGCCAGATACTCACCAGCTCTCGGGTCACGCGTCGCTTCGACCAAACGCTCAGATAATTTTTAAAAAACCCGAATAGTCTCGGTACCCCACGGACCTAGGGTCTCGACTCCAAGGGGAGCATAGCATAGCAAGGATATAAATTAGAACTAGTATTTACAATTGAAACAATAAAGCTAACTGCAGACTGTTGCCTTCAAATACAAACACAGCTATTTTATGACTATTATCACGACCGATGCAAATATTCCCAAATACCCGCTAATTACGGAGCCAATGGCACAGCATTTAAACAAATATCGACGTCATTGGGTGAAACAAGCGTTATGAATAGCCACAATTGGCTGAAATGTGCGTTTTGTCCAATTTTACGGGAGAATAGTTTGATTCGCGGCTAGTTGTGGTTGGGTGGTGCGAGGCGTGTTAATGAGGGTAGTTGCATACCTACTTCCCAACTTCCAACTAATATATGAACTATAGTGCTCGTCGCTCTAAGAATTAGCAAGCTGAAGTGTCAGTGGCCGCGAAGAACCGACAACCGCTAGGGTAAACGTGTTCTGGAGTGGACACCGCGAACGAAGTGTAGGACGCCCTCCGGCCAGGTGGGATGACGAACGAAAGACTGCAGGCAGATGTTGCGGCAAGCTGAAGACAGGGTGCTATGCGCTCATAAGGGTACCTGTGTCCAGCAGTGGACTTACAAAGGCTGATGATGATAATGATGATAGTACTCGTGCAAGGGTCAGTCAATACTGCTGCGGCATGCAAACAGCAAGAGGAGGGTGGAAGAAAAAATGATATCCCCTTACAATTTTTTTTTTGCCATGAGCTGGCTTTTTCGTAATGCTACGAAAACCGCCGGGGACCAAATTCTGCTAACCAATCGCTTTACTATGACAATGGTATCGTCCATAGATGAAAGAAACACTAGATTGTGCGTGCAGTGCTTTTTCACGGAGAGATCTGACACTTTTGATACGCGTCCCTACATATCTGTAGTTTTTTTCATAAAAAGTGCCATAATGCGAAAAATCTAATTCGTCGTCAAATTCAGTGTCGTCTAAACCAGTTTAAAATAAAATATTCCTCAAAGAACAAAGTTCAGTTATGTATATGAGAATGTTAACAATATTCTTAAGCTTGATATCCTAACTAATTAATTTATTATGCTATAGTTAGCCAGCAGTTTAAGCTTTTTTTCACCGTTATATTTGCGTTTAGTACCGTTTGTTAAGCAAATTTTGTCATAAATATATTTATTTAATTTTTTCTTAAATATTTCTTAAATATTGATAACCAGTAATTTCTAAGATATCAAATAATATCGCAAAAATTTTCGACTTCGACGGGACTTGAACCCGATATTATTTGATTTCTTAGAAATTAGAAATTATCTAGAGTGCGAGGCTTACGCACTATAATAACAAAAAAACATTGTTAAGCAGTTTTTAATGTTATCAGGTCAGTTACTTATTATAAATCTGCGCACCTTCATACATGATGTTTCGTTATCCATAGTTGGTCCGGTATGATAAACAGAGATCGCATTATTTCCGAGATGAAAATAAGAAGATAGCAGATTAAAATAACGTTTTTGTTCTAGCTCTCTTTCTTTATTCGTTTGATATAAACCCTACTTTATATAACAGACAAATGCACCCGTGAGGGAGGGCCTTTACCGAAAACAATCCTTTCACGGGTCTACCGCCAAAATAACAGGTATTTTCTAACAAAACCACTTGAATTTTGACAGGTTGGAATCTCAAATTCTAATCTCCGGTTGGGTAAACACGAGAGGCTTAACGCCGCGGCTTACCGTTGAAGGTCCGAAATAAAAATGTTAAATTTCGGGCGAATGAATAACGCAGGGGTATGACAGGTTGTATATAATATGTATAAGATACGTGTTAGATTGGATGCGAGCTTAAAGATGAAGAAAGAGAGAAAATACCGGTAAGTCCCGGTAAAAAGAAGTTTTCTCTCTCGCTTGCAAAAAATTGAATTGTTGATAACGATATTTCGCGTGCATAATATCGATAATCATATCGATACTTATTGAAAATATTTAAATACCGATACCGATGAAATTACCGATACCGCACTAAGTCTAATTATATCGGTTCTAAATAATACTGGTATAATTTATATCGATACCAAAGATGTACAGGTACCACGTCAAGGTCAGTCGAACCGGTATTTGAAAATACCGCTATTCCAAGCCCTCGATCGAAGAAAGAGGTCATATATTAAGTGTGCCAAAACCCGATTGCAAATACATAACACCAGCTTATCCTCGCGATAAGCTGGTTTTATCGGCAGAGGAAAAATACATATAAATTTAAGGACTGCCTTTATTTGCAATTTTCTTTACAAAAAAACTGTCAGTCAATTTACCTAAACCATAGCTATTTAATTTGTCAAACCTGCGTACCTATTTATGCCTGAACCGTTCTTTCTTCACATTCACCTATAAGTTATCTAGGACCAAAGATCAGCTTAGGATGGACACTTAGGGCTAGATTAGATGATGGTGTGCGAATAGTTCTGTCCGGTTGTCTGTGTGGTGCCGGCTCAGAATTTGCAGCACCCCAACTCTTCCCGCGGGTGTCGTAAGAGCCACTAAAAGATATCCACCGTGGGCGGGCAGCAGCGCCCCCTGCAGAACAATTCTACCGGCAAAATGCGATCCCCAACCCCATGTGGGAACCGCCCAGCAGCGTGGGGATTATGGGCACACACACAAGAGTCAATAAGGCGCTTATCAGGGGGAGGCCTGCGTCCAGCAGTGGACCAACACAGGCTGGGTTGAGGTGCGAATAGTCCACTTATTGAACTCTAAAATCCCCTTGTATAAACCTAAAAGCAGAAGCTGTAGGAATAAATACACACTCAAACCGCTCGCTCCAGGCAATCCTTAATAATAAACATGACAGGGTTTCCAGCGTAAATTGACAGGCAACATGTGACAATACCATAAATAACTTAACGTTAGTTATGACGTTACAACCACGCGGTGTCGTTTCATTTCATTCGCGAATTTGTTCTGTTTTATGCGATGACTCTTAAGCCGGGTACAGACCGGCGGTGTTACGGGGTGTATTGTAACGTGTTACACAGCGAGCGTACGTGCAGTCAGTACGGGGGAAGAAGGCAGACAACGAGCAAAGGAGACGGATTTTAAGCACACGGTGGAACGTACATTCAGTCAAAAAAGTATCGGGAATGGATGATTTGTTTATGGTTCCAAATTCAAATTTTTGTTTTTTTTTGTTCTTGTTAGATTGATTGGTACAACTGTTTTCAATTTTGGCGTGGAGTTTGAGTTGCATTGGTTATTTATATTAAATACAGTGCTGTTTTTAGTTATATCATATCTAGTGTGTATTGCGAATTTCATAATGGACGAAAACATCGAACAAAGAGTGTCTTAAATTTTGCATCGCCAATGGAATTTCGTGTTCGGAGTCAGTGAAAATGTTACAGAAGGCTTACGGTGAATCGACTTTATCGAAAACACGTGCTTATGAGTGGTACAACGCGTTCAAAAGCGGTCGAGATGTGATGGAAGATTTGCACTTTTTTAGACCTGAATTTTCTCCAAAAACTCAATCGCATGAGAGTCGCTAAGGATATAGAACGAGTCAATTCCGACCCAACATTCATGAAACGCATTGTTACTGGTGACGAGACGTGGGTTTATTTGATTGGCATGCTAACTAGTCAACAAGCTTCGGAGTGGCGCCTTCCAACTGAACCGAAACCAGAAAAGAAGACAAAGGAGAATTCGCGGCGAGAACTGAACTCAATTCCGGAAACAGCGTTTAAAAAATGTTTTGATGATTGGATTATTCGTTGGCGTAAGTGTATCGTTTCTGAAGGAGCATACTTTGAAGGTGATAAAATAAATTTGGATGAATAACAAACATTTTGTGTATTATTGATCTTTTCCCGGTACTTTCTTGACGGAGTAGTGTCATGCTCGCCGCGAACGGTGCATTACGCTATGTAACACCGGTACTCGGCTGCGTTTTGTGAGGATGCTAGAGCGGTAGCGGGAGCGAGTTTCAAAGACAACGATAAATGGTATAAACGGCTCCGTTTTCATAGGTTCTCGTCCTTATAACGATGTTGCTTTTGTTAAAAACAGTGGTTATGAATTTACTTCAGAATGATTAGGTAGATAGATAGATAATAGTTTATTGTACCACACAAAGACAGATAGCAATACAGAAATAAATGCTTAGAGTAAACGAAGTACAAAAAGGGCCTTATTATGATTATTTTAATTCTATGTCAAAACTCTTTGTTAACATAGTTAATGATTATATCGGGTATTTATCGCGTACCTTTTGTTTTATTTCCGTTACAGCGATCGTGCTCACGGGGCGACGATCGCTGTAACGCGGTAGAAACGTAGGGGAAATAAAACAAAAGCTACGCGATAAATACCTGATATAATCATTAACAATTTTCTTAATTTTAAAATTATAGTACGAATGACTTTTTTAGTTTTACGACTCAAGTTACATCGCTAAATTTTTTTTTAATTATAGTATTTTGTCCGATTCGAAAGTAATCTCTTTTTACAACTTACCTCAAAGTCATATGACATTAAAACAAATACATAACATAATATCTACCTAATCTACCTACTGCATTTGTGCAATCACTTATTCAATGCAGTCGGTGTCGGTTCACGGAATTCCTAGATTACAGACACGAAATGCAATAGGTTTCACAGCAATTTTACAAAATATCAGGTAAAACACATTTATAAACCATGGTTTTGTTACTTTCACTCTATCTGGTCTTTATAAAAAGCAGTTTTACAAAGATATCAGCTAAAACACTTTAATAAATTATAGATTTGTTAGTTTCCACTTTACCTGGTATTTATAAAATGCTACCTATCATTCTACAAAATGAAGGCCGATTTATAAAATTGTTATATAAATATACTACACGATCGCCCGCCTCGCAGTTTCACCCGCGTAGATCCCGTCACTCCCTGAAAAGTAAGCTTCCTAACGGTGAAAGAATTTTTCGAATCGGTTCAGTAGTTTCGGAGCCTATTCAATACAAACAAACAAACAATCAAATCTTTCCTCTTTATAATATTAGTATATATATATATATATATATATATTTGGTTACTACACCATCACATTAATCACACTATCACCAGTGGCGGATTTCCCGTAAGGCCCAGTAGGCCCGGGCCTAGGGCGGCCAGATATTAAGGGCGACAAATCGTGCCAAAAAGAAGGAAGATTACATAAATATATTTTCTAAAATTATTTTCTACCACAATGGTTTTCTACCGAGCCATACCTGGCAACCCTAAGCGGCCGCCCGCATTCTACCAACCTTCTAGCCGTTAAAATAGCCAACCAACCTTCGAACGAGTTTCGAAAGTTGTGGCAAATTCAAAATTAAAACCGGAGCGTGCGATAGTGCGCGAAATCGGTTTTTCTTTGTAATGCTTATTTTGTAAAAAGTTTGTATGGAAATGTCATCGATCAAAAATTTCCGGCCGGCCCCCCTTAGATGCAAAATGCGCGCCCTGAAAACGTCAGTATCAAAAGGTGAAACTAGTGTCATTTTAGCTCTCTGATTGAAAGCATGGTCAAGTGCTCGTATAAAAAATGCAATAATCGACCGACCAAGCAACAGAAAATGAATGGAATTTCTTATTTTCAGTAAGTTTAAATGTAATTTTTACCTGTGTATTGTGATATGAGCCAATTGAGCCTTATATACTTGAGAAATCAGCATTAAATATTGTTGTTGGGTTTGCATAAGTAAAATTATTTATTTTGTTTTAAGTTTATGAATGGAGCGGCTATTGTTTCTAATTTTTTTTATTTATTTGTTGTAAGTTGTAAGTGATAAAAAATTTACCATGAAAAGACATTTAAAATAACTGGTTGAGGTTTATAAAATAACTAGCTGACCCGCCCTCAATTTTATTTGCGTGGACAGAGAGTCCACGCAAATAAAATTGAGGGCGGGCAAGACTACCAAAAGTATTAGATTTCATCAACTTAGTATTTAATTTTTAGTTACCCTCGAGATCCTGTGCGTTGGGAAAAATGGAGGTCCATTTTAGCACAACAGCGATTTGAACCATATTTTAAACCTGGCCGTGAAAGCCTCATTTGTTCCAAGCATTTTAAAGAATGTGATGGCTACAACACCAAAACAGGCATAAGAAGACTACGTAAAACAGCTGTTCCTCAAACAGTATGTCTATTTTATTTAACGCAATTGTTTTTAACTATTTTAGCTTCACATTTAATAATAATCGTAGTTACCAGGAACATTAAGCAACTAGCTTAATATTCCTGATACTAGGTAGGTACTTATTATTTTATGTTTTGTTGCATTGTGTTGTCCAGGATTATTAATTTTATAGGAAATCAACGATGAAGTAAGAAATAATGATTATACTACTTTGGAAAAAAAATCGAATGCACAATGTCGACGTTCAAAATTAAATAGTAGGTAATAATAAATAATGTGTTCAGCCTGGAAGAGATCGCTTCTAAGCGATAAGGCCGCCCATTGTACTTGTATCTTATGTAAGGTTTCGTGTTTTGTATTTTTGTTGGTGTACAATAAAGTATTTTGTATTTTTGTATTTTGTATTGTGTTCATATGGCGTAAGTTTAAAAGTATTTTATAAGATCCTAGTTGACTTGAAATAACGTTATTTTTGGCCCATAGAAAAACTCCTACGAAGCCGCAGGCGGACACTAGTTCTTTTAAATTTAAAGTACCTGCCTGAAATTGTATTTTAGGTTTATTTCACTAGCTTTTGTTAACATATTTATGTTATTGTATGTCCGAAATGACCCTTTTGTTTGTTAACTGTTGCGTCGCTAATTTATAGTTGTATCAATAAATGATTCGTTATCTTTACCTGAATTCTGTTGATTTTATAATCCTTATAAAAATAAACAGTTTTAAAAATTTTATGGAGAATCCAAATATCTATAGATGTTATGGGGTATTCCTAGATAATAAACAAGAAAATAGCGAAATAATGCGCCGCGTCCCATTTCCATAACGTTAATTCATGAATTATGTAATTCTAGTCTATAATGTTGGGTGCTGAAAAAGGGGCGGAACATGGCCTGGGGCCTAGAGCGGCTAGGACTGTAAATCCGCCACTGACTATCACACTAATTATTATAAATGCGATAGTTTGGATGTTTAGATGGATGGATGTTTGTTACTTCTTCACGCAAAAACTACAGAACGGGTCGGGCTGAAATTTTGCGAAGATGTAGGTCTATACCTGTAATAAAACATAGGCTCATTGATAAACCCATAAATAAGTTCCCATGGGGAAGAAATAACCTTTAAACGTTTCCATGTAAACAATCTGTGCGAGCCGCGGGCAGAAAGTAGTGTTTCATAAAAATACTTTCTTCCTATTACTGTACAAAATGAAGACCTATTTATAACATAATATTCTGGCACTTACATCCAGACTGAGGCAAATTAATTAAATGTTGAAAACGGTTAATTAATTCACAAATAAAACTTGAGACTGAATGTCTGGCGTACGAAGTAATAAAATAATCAAAACTCGTAAAACGCGTGTTGGAAACACAAAATGTTACTTAGGAAGTCATTGTTTAGCGGTGTATTCCGTAAAAATAATGCTTTTAATGACGAAATTGTGTATTTTTCGTAGAATACAGATACGCTTATTATCGCAATAGTTTAGAATATTTTCTGAATGTAAAACTAGTGTTTTGTTCACAATATCGTAGAACAAAAGTTGATCCTCTAAAGGTCCAGAATAACCCCCATCACACATGTTTTGTAGCACCCTGTATAAATCAAAAAGTTTTTATGTGGATGTTCGACGACATTCTTTCACTCCCTTAGCCATACTACCGCAACTCCAATACATCCCAGTAATCACGTTTCCTTGTGACGTATCGGAGCCTGAAGCTCAGTAAATATTCATGACGGGCCGGATATCCGGTTGCAACAGGAAGACAATCAGTGTCACTGTGAGATACAGTGTAATATTAAAGGGATTACGCCCGAGGTACCCTCACGTCGCGGCAGTCCGCACGCGGCGATGTGCGCGTGCGGTGGTCTCGAGAGCGATCCATTAAAACATATTCGCGTGTTTCTGTTCCCAGTTCCCTCCCTATAGGAGTGACTGAATCCCACATTGGCGACGAGGACAAAAACAGTATGTACTAAGTAGTTACAAAAATCGAAGTTCTCCCACCAACTTATTTTCGTAAAAGGGGAAGGGTAGACGCGTGATTGAGGTAAGTTTGCTGGAAAAAGTACTCCTTGCGTTAGGATTTCGCTAACGATGTTATTTAGGTATTGTTTTAGTTCAAGTACAATTGATTTTGTTTAGTGCTAGGGTAGAAAGATAAACTATCTCCATACCTTATCCTACACTTTTAAGAAATTGAATACTCTTTCACTAATTGCCTACGATTACGTGTCTACCGCAACCTTAGCATTTTCTCGTGGTGGTTATTACAATCGAGCTCGAGGGGTAACGAAAACGACATAATATGTTGAAGATAAAAGGCATAATGTACCTGTCCATAGCAATAATTTACAAACTGTAAAAATATTTCTGGTAGCTGTACTTATGACGGAATAAGTATAAACTGTATCATTGCTATGGACCAACTCCAGGGAATGGACACAAGTTTTTACACGCCTTGATAATTATGTTCCACAATGAGTCAAAAACAAAGTCGGGTAAATTATTTAGATACACATACAATGTATGTTAAGTATCTAAGTACCTACCTACTTATGAAGTCTGTCGGTTCCTACTCATTGTAACTGTGCCACGTATTACTATACGTTACTTTGCCATATTCCAAAGATTCATTGGGAAAATAATCTACATTACCAAGGTACGTAAGTATCTAATCTATTGGTTTCTTCTCATTTAAATTTTGCCAGGTATTTAATCAAATAAAGACTCTCTACTTTGCCGTATTCCGATGTTATAAAGCTAATAAGACCTATAAAATATTTGGGTGCTGATTGCACCTACATACCTAACTTGGTGGTAAGTAGCCGCTATAGGTGAGTGAGTACTCCACCACCGAAGTCCCGTCTCAAAGCCGATCTCTGTTCATTAGAGACATCGGGTCGGGACAAGAATAAAAAGGGTTATAGAGATTTTTGTTGGTTTAAAGTGTAAAATGTATATATAAAACAACGAGCTACCTTACAACATTTCCGTGTCAGTGTTTAGTTTCATATTTTGACCTTTTCTAAGTGTACATTTGTTGCATTTGTGGAAATGAAGAGTTTTTGATTTTGATTTTGAACACTGAAGTGGGCTAAAACTACAGAAATATATTGCAATATTCCGGGTTCACTTTGAGCCTCAGTACCAAGCTACTAATAAACGGAATATTTTTCGTGGAAAGTAACGCGTAGTGGTCTTCCAGGCGGCGGCGGCGCGCCCTGCGGGTTGCATTGCACCGCCGCCGAGGCTGGCCAGTTGCGTTAAGCTCATAAAACAAGATCGATAAAAAAAAAAACGATAAGTTTGTATTTAGACTGCGGCATCAAAGTAGCAAATGCAACTTTTCAAATGAGAATGAGAACCAAATAGACCAAATAATCGAAAATGTATTTCGACAAAACTATCTTACAGAAATTCTGTATGGTTGACAATGTTGACCTAGACAAAATTTTAACGAAAAAGTGAAAAGATTTAAGCGAACGCGCTTGAAGTTGTTGAAAAAATTACTTAAGTACCTTTTTCAAAGGCAAATCAATGGGCTGCAACCCAAGTGAAATTGAGGTCAAAAAGAAGAAATCAAACTGATTTAATTGCAATAGTTGATTGCAATAAATATGGTAGCAAAAATCGTAAGTCTGATTCTAATCCAAAGCTTGCCCCGCTTTAGATAGAATGTTGGAAATTGATGTGGCTACCGGGGACATTTCCATAGACACTGTCTACTAGATTATTATCTAAGAAAAATACTTTGGTTTCATATCAAACGAAAACTGTAATAAACTAAAACTTAAACTTAAAAACCTAATTCGAATTTTAGTACCTATCAAAGGGTGAAAATATAATTATAGTAAGTAGGTACTTATTCCATTTCAAATGTTAGCACTGAAAAATTCAGTAGAAAAACCTAAAACTTTGGTGGTTTATTTATTTTCCATCTAGACTATTCTAGACGATGACGCTGTGCCGAAGTAAACTGAGATTGATCGAGGGTCTCTAAAAATGCTCAGATTCGGGAAGTTTATTCAAAAGTTCTTGATAGTGTGTTTATTTGACGTACGTGTTCAAATTGGATCAGAATGGCAAACTGCCATATTCAATTTTGTTGGATATGGTATACTTACGAAATTAGGTAAGTACCTACAAAATTAATGATTAGGTATAATGTGCATAAATAATTGGTAAAAACATGACTGGCTTTGAATGTCTTGAAATAACTGTGTTACCGGTACCTCTAAATATTCCAAGGAGAAGATGTTCTCACCATGTGAGGGTGTTGTAAATTTTTAGTTATTTCTGGGAAAATGACGAAAAACAGCGCGCACAACTTAAACAGGTATCAAGTCCAAGTTTTAGAAGATAATGACGTTCTTCTGTTATTCTTAAAGATAATAAATGTATTTTTCACGCTAAACAGGTCCAATTTCTTGGACATGATCAGTCAACAATGGCGTTTAGCCCATCATCAAAATTATTGATGGAATTAAGTCGTTCCTAGAACTGTAGATAAAGTTCAGAGATTCTTAGAACTACCGACTAATATTGGCAATTGAGCCCCAAATCTATCAACTTTGACCAAATTTAACAGAAAAGTAGACAATTCGCACGCTGATTCGAGTTATTGAGCAGAGTGTAGCAGTCTGCGTGGGTCGGTGGCAGTCAAAGTGTTAAACCTAAATAACATCAACTAAGAGATGTTAAGGCCCTGGGCCATAACGATCCGGGTTATAAAGCAATGGCTGATTCAAGCCTTGTTATATTTGGTTTACCTAGTGTACAGATATTAAAATAATATACTACTAGTGCAAGTAGACAGATCGTCCGATAGTAATTTTATTGGTAAAATTGAATTATGTTAGGATGCACCTACCCTTGCGGCGAAGAGTTCGAAATAATCGCGGACCACAAACCTTAAAATTCATAATAAACCTTAAAATACCTTAAAAGTCATAATATTGGGCCCACGATCAAAAGCCCCAGTAAATTGACCGGTGAGTAGTTGGCTCCAAGGTTATAAACCGATTTAAGCTGGTACCGTGCCGAGGGCAAAATATTAGGCCGGTCATCTATCTGAACTGTGTGAAAGTGAAAACTGAAGATGGCTGTGACGCAAATCATTATATTACTTAAAATATCCTCGAGCAGTCACGGTAGGTAACTCTAAACTAATGAAGATCAAGTAAATAATAATTGTTTTAAAGGAATCGTTTCAAAATGATTGTTTTCACTATAAATTGTTTGAGCAAGAACTCCAAAATCGTGGTAAAATTCCTGTAAAATTACGACACAGAATTTTATGAACTGCTCACGAAGGCCATCCCGACTTTGGTCGGCATGAAATCTTGACTAGGGACTCTTGTATGGCTTTCAAGTTTAGTGGCCCAAAATTGATGAGGAATATCGGGTCCATCTAGCTTAGTAAAAAGGTCCATATTTTCATCACAATTTGGGTGGATATTGCGATGCATTTTCTTGGTCTACCTACACTACCAAGTAACCCTGTTGGTGGCTCTCTGTTGGTTCCTAGTTGTTAGTAGTTAATATAGTAGATTTTATTAAATAAAATCATGAAATGAACATTTAAGCAAACTTAACCGCAGAATTAAAGAAAATACTTTCAAGACTGAGAATTCCTACCAACACCACGCTCATAATGGAAGATAATTTGGATGAGTTAAAATAATTTTGTTTAATCTGCATTAGGCACAGCAGAACGGAAAGTAGAACGTCAAAACCAAGAAAACTGACTGGAAAAACTAAAAGCTACCTACTAGAATATTTAAATATCTAAAATAGCAAAATAACAAATTCTCCAGGCAAACTACTCTTCAACAAACCATTTAGGACAAAGATACAAGCAGTTGCTAAAAAGAAAAAAATAAAAACAGAAGAATAAGGTCGTGGATAGAGACTGTGTTATGAATACCTAGGAAAGAAAATGGAAAATACATGAACATAAAAAAGAAAAGCAAAAGAACCTGAATTAAGGATCGAAGAGAAGGTTTATAACACGATTAGAGAAACTAAAGTCGGAATATCGTTAAAACGTTAAACGGTAAAAGGCCATCATCATCATCAGCCTATGTAAGTCCACTGCTGGACATAGGCCTCCCCTAATGAGCACCATAGAGCTTCAGCTTGCCGCATCCAGCATCTGCCTGCAGTTTTTCGCAGGTCGTCGTCCCACCTAGCCGGAGGGCGTCCTACACTACGTTTGCCGAGTCGTGATCTCCACTCAAGAACACGATTTCGCGAGATATGGCGAAACATTCCATGATAGTTGAATGTAATTGAATTCCTAAATGCATTCCTAAAAGCAGAAGAAGAGATGGTATTAACTTAATATAAGATTAATTTGACTAAATTATGTATGACCGGTTAGATTGATTTTGTGATAATCTATGAGATTATAGCTAGCCACTTTAGCCAGTCTATTTTATTTTGTAGCAATTCGATTTGGTTTGGAACTTATAGCCTACTGTTTAAGTAACATATATTATATACTACATATATTTATTGAAATATATAACATATGTACTTCAATAAAATTGCAACTAATAGAGACGAATTACGTCTAGTAAGTATTCACACTTATGTAACTTTATATCCTACTTACTTACAATTATTGTAAAACTATTTACTTCGGGTGAATCGTTTAAGTTTTCATTCAATTTTGTAAAAGGAAGAGATGTGAGATACAGTGTAATATTAAAGGGATTACGCCCGAGGTACCCTCACGTCGCGGCAGTCCGCACGCGGCGATGTGCGCGTGCGGTGGTCTCGAGAGCGATCCATTAAAACATATTCGCGTGTTTCTGTTCCCAGTTCCCTCCCTATAGGAGTGACTGAATCCCACAGTCACTATGTATGTATAGATTATTGACACCGGCAACCACACCCCGGAAACTCGACCATTTCTCTATACAAAAGTCGCGTGTTGCGCTACACGTGCAACAATCTATCAATTATAACGTATATTCACCTTGATTTAAAACTAGGAAATAACGTTACAACTTTGATTTTTTGTTTCTCTCTTAATCTTTTAAGGTAAAGTAAAGAAGGGAAAAAGAAACCTTTACCGTGTTCGGTAGTTAGTTTTTAACAAATTCAGAGTTTACTCTCGCGTTATTAAAAAGATAAATAAATAAAAATTTCTAAATTCAGACAACTAAGTCTATTTAATATTTATAATATATAATTGAATACCTATTTATAATATATAATAATTAAAGTCTGATGGGATTTCCCAAGCACTTCCTAAAGCTGTCGTCAATTTGCTGTAAAAGAGCTCGACATTTACTCTCAATTAAATAAAACCCAAGTTTGTTCCCTCTATTTATCAACAAGCTTTCAATTGGCTGTGGTCTCAACTAGTACAATCGAAGAAACCATTGCGGAAGGCGCTCAACGCGATGATATCCGGTTCGATCCGGTTCTAGCTAGACTTTGAACCGGTTTGTATTGTCCGGTCGCCGTGCTGTTTGAGTGGATTAGGGTTGTCGCTAATTAATGGGTAAAGTTTTAAAACTATCATGGCTATTTACAGTAAAAGCACTTTGCCATGACTTGTGGTTTTAAGATTTATTAGACTTACAAGTTTTAAATTAAAAGTTAGTTAAGTAGCGTATTATTAGATAGTAAGTTTGCGTATTACGTAAAAAATCGCCGAGATTTGGGGTTTACAAATTTAATATTACTGTTTATTTTCGTTTGAATATTTAGTTGAATACATACGATAAGAAATGTGGTAATGGTTGAAATCTCAAAATTTCCAGAATATTTAACTAGATGCACCAGATATTCTACGCACACAGATATTGTATGCACACCGATCTTACCCCGTGTATATCTGACGATCCTATTCATACCAGGTTGTCTAGCAGAGATCGCTCTTGAGCGATAAGAACGCCAATTGCCACTTAGATTATACATTTTTATTTGTAAATTGTTTCTTACTTTTAGTGTGCAATAAAAGTATTTTTGGTGCGGGGATCATAGGAAATCAATGCTCTCACATTAAATAAAACAATTGTAACAACTATAGGTAACATTAAGTTGTGTTTGTTATCAATGGCAAATAATTTTTTTTGTATTTTTGTATGTATCTTCTTAACTTACAAGCTGTTTATTGTTTATTCAACGTTTTATCTAAGTTCATCATTATTCAAGAATTTCGTGAGGAGGTGCAGGAAGGTGTCCTTTAGAAACTTTACCACCACGTTAAGTCACATTATAAAATGACTCGTATTTAAACGCAAATCAAAAAATTACTGATTGCACAGCAAAATACTCAACTCAAAATCGGGCTCTGAACGCAAAATTTGGCAACAATATCCTCATAGTGACGAGGAAGTTACTGCGGATAACGTCATCGGCAGAAATACCGGTCTCTGGCATCATTATCGGCAGATGTATCTGCCGATACCGATGGTCCAGCGTGCGAAACAGTGCACGCTGTAACATACAAATCAATGCAAAGCAACAAATCCTTACGCTCCGTACGCTCCGATATGTTTCAGTTCAGTTTCAGTTTATTTATTAATAACGTTTTGGGTTACAGGTCAGTTCTTAAATAAGTAAGTACAATTTACAATTACATTGTATACGTTTATACATAGGTATTGCAAAAAAAAAAAAAAATAATAATAAATTGACTGTCTAATTATAATTAATATTCAGTTTAAAAAATAAAAATAGAGAACTAAATTTAATCAAATAATTCATTAAATTTATAATGACATTGTTCAATAAGCCAGAACTTTAGTTTGCTTTTGAAGGATTGCGTTGAGGAAGCACTGGTGATTGCAAGTGGAAGACGGATGAATCCAATGGTCGCGTAACTTAAAAGAGTTCACGACAAAACACAGCTTCAATTAACCCGTCGAAGTCTACGTCGATGTCGATTCACGCTCCATTTCACAATGCGAGCATTAGAAAAGGAATGAATGAAACAAAAGAATGAACGAATGAACGAGGCCGGTTGGCGATGGACAATTTCCCGCCCTTTTGACAACGACCACGACGGTAATGAAGGCCTTTCAGCTGTGGTCAGGGCTTGTGCGGGTTGGATTGTTATGGGAATTGCAACTTTAAAAAGATGGTTTAGTGTCGGATTTTCGTTGGGAGAGTATGCGGTCTACTGACATCATGCGTTTTTAACTTTTTACTAGTTAAATAGCTACATTCGGTTTTAGAATTCATTATATTATGTCAAAGATGAGACTTAGCTTTTGTCGAACTGTCAACGACATTGTCGATTTTGAAAAACTCCTAAACGCCTCATATTAATAATTTAAGAATTAACCCTGAACAGCTATATTTGTGCGATTTTAAATGCTATAAATAATAGATATCAGAAGTCAATAACTGTTCCGTTGAGCTTACAAAAACGGTAGTAGACCAGTAAAATTTTATGGTATAAATTATTATCAAATATGAGATTTGAAGTTAAGAGAAAATCAATAACACTTTGTTATACATTTTCTCTTAAGTTAGTACGCTAAAGAACCACACAGCAAAAACAAACCATAGTAGACCTCCAGCCTCAAAAACAGTCACAGATAAAATTGGGTCGTTACTAACGAACGTTCATTACTCTTCATCTTCCACACAGATTTGATTACGAGTGCTGTTGAGTTGAAATTTTGCTTTTCACGGTCCCGAATAACATAAGGGCTATTGTGGTCCTTATGGAGTCTACACACCAAAGCCTGCGACACAGTCCGACGGGTTGGTGCGACACTTTAGAGTATGAATATAAGGTACATTTATTATTTTTTAGCATTAGCACAAATAAAAAATAATATCTTTGTAAAGCCTTTATGAACCATCGATTTTCTGGTTCGCATTTAAATTATTTCTATTTGTACTTTAATTAAGTAAAATGTTGCAAGATTAAAATTTTAACAATAAACCACAATATCATTAATTATCTTTAAGATAGCCGCGCTGCAGAGCGAGACCCTCAAGCACAGGTATTATATTACTTAAAAGAGGGTCCCATTCGACTGGCATGTATTAGATTAAGTCAAAGAAATAAACTATTTTGATTGATTTTGAATATTCTAGCCGACAGTGTATTGTCAACTTGTCTTCTTTTGCCAGCGGGTTTGTTTCGTTTGCAATGCATGCAAAACATGCCGGCAGCTTTGGTGTGTCACCAGTAGAATATGGGCCTTATCACACGAGTTCGAAACGAACGCGCGCCGAACTCGCCTAACTCGCCGAACACACCGCGGACGCGAAAACCTCTTTCCATGCTTCCTTCCTAATAGCGGCAAGCTCGCTGCGCCTGTGGCGTGTTAGAATAGAATAGAATAGAATATAGATTTATGTAGCACACAAAACACCGAGGGAAAATAAAAACAAAAAAAAAACAGAAAAAGTAATACTAAACACAACAATAGAGACTATAAAACAAACAAACAAACATCATAAAAGATTTAAAAAAGATCTATACCTACGTGTAGAGTCTGCCTGATGAAAGAAATTGGTCTTTCCCTAGTGCGTGGCTAAACAGGTCCAGCCTCAGCTTAATGTCGCTACCGCCCGAGGACGGAAACAACGCTGGTTTTCAGTCTGAACCTCTGGGTGACGTCACATTACAAGTCTATAGCTTACATAATCAACAATGAGTAACAAAGTTTAACAAACTGGAGTTTAGGTGTTTGCTGCACACTCGTCTCGCTTTGGATTCGCTTACAAATCGCCAGAGTGTATAATGCTCTTAATAAAAAAATTAAAAATTTAAACTTTGAAATAAACACGCAACAACAAAATTATTTAAGACCAGAATATCGCTAGCACACGTGGGTGTGAGGTCCATTACAAAAATACTCATTTGAAATTCCGGACAAAATTAACGAAAGCACGGATACACTCGCCCGTGGCCGGTAACACAGATGAAAATAAACCAAAGCACGTTGTGATAAAGTTAAAAACCTTCTAATTAGGTCAGAATAATCCGGAGAATGAGCCGCAAATTATCTTTCCAAAACCACAAACGTGATTGCAGCAAAACGACAGCGTTGTCCCAAAACGCAAACGTTATACGCCAATAAGGAAACTAAAACTCCCTTTTATTTTCTCTCGCGGACCACATTGTTTTTATAATAATTTTCCTTATTTCGAGTGTTTGCTTTGAGGATTAAAGTCGGATGAAATGGGAGCGATTTTGCTGGGCAACTTCGTAGAGCTGCTACGTCGTAGAGGGCTACGTCGTAGGGGGCCTACGCCGCAGAGGGTCTACGCCGTAGAACCTATACGTTACGACGACGACGTATCCTTATTATTTCCCTTAATTTTTAAGTCAGATTGACTATATTATAATGTTGTCACTTAGTTTTAAGCTGTTGTATTGTTTCTATCGACTTAAGTGTACAATAGGTAAAGTATTTTCTCTCTATCAATCTATATTTAGACCAAGTGTAGATGCGTAGTTTAAACCTAGTGTATTTTTCTGGATAAAAAGTAGCCTATAATGTTTATGCACGATCTTTGTGCAAAATTT
Source organism: Eupithecia subfuscata (assembly GCA_963564075.1). Classification (NCBI taxonomy): domain Eukaryota; kingdom Metazoa; phylum Arthropoda; class Insecta; order Lepidoptera; family Geometridae; genus Eupithecia; species Eupithecia subfuscata. The sequence continues at coordinate 1,805,903 of OY751123.1, forward strand.
AAGCTAGATCTACTTAGTAGTTTTAGCGTTATCTACGCACTATATTACCCAGCGTCGAAAACTTTCGCCTTTATAATACTAGTAGGCTGCTCCAACTACGCCTAAGTACGCTCTACAAATTAGATATAGGTAGCCTAGGTTTCCTTTGGTACTATTGAACGTCAAAACTGATGACCGTATGGTGATCAGTGCCGATCAGACGAGGATCGAGACCATTTGAACGCCAAAACCGTCGTCGGATAACCGTAGTGGTAAAATCTCGCTAGCAGCCGCACCGCGCCCCACCACGAGAGATTCGAAAGCCTATCTGTACCGTACGATGTTTTTATTTTGTAATTATATCCATACGTGGGCAAAAGCCGGAAGTATTAAAGAAAATGAAGGTTTTCACGGTGTTTTTAAAATGTTTTGTTTGCGGCATACGCAGTATTATGAGTTTAGCGAAGTAATATGTGAGGAAGTAAAGCTTGTCGTAAAATATGGTTGGATGTAGCTTGTAGATATTAATATTAGGTTTATCATGACACAAAAATATTATAAATGCGAAAGTGTGGATGTTTGTTACCTCTCCACGCCAAAATTACTGAACGGATCGGGCTGAAATTTTGCATACAGGTCATTCTAATCCTGGAATCAAACATGGGCTTTTGTGGCGATCCTATAGGCCTATCATGGCCGCAGTGAAACGAAAGCCACCAAAAGCAAATAAAAAAATGTGCTACTTTTATCCCATAAATCAGTTCCCGTGGGATATATCCCCTACCTTATATTGTTTCTATAGAACAACGCGTTCGAAACCGCGGTCTTAAACAAGTATAATATAAAAGTTTAGTTTACTAGGATAAAAATATAAACATAACCTTTATAATATTCATGGTCCAGTACTTCATCCGTGCAATATTTTAGCACGAATTGTACTGCAGTTTTGAAGTTATCTCGTTACAAACATGATGAGGTCTTCACAAACTTTCGTCTACATAAAATTCGTAGTAGGATTCAATAATATTGAACTAGCTTTTGCCCGTGGCTTCTGCCCGTTTTCCAGCATAAAAAGTAGGCTACGTTTAAACTTTTTTACTTTTTCAACCTACATGATTCCAGATTAGAACTGCTCCTGTGCAAAATATAAGGACGATTAGTTTAGTATATCACCCTCAATTATCCATTGGTACCTACAAAATATATACATACGAAAGGTGATATTCTTAGAAGTAAAGAAAATAATTTAAATACAGGGTGTTTGGTATTGCGACTAACATAATTTTTTGGGGAGTTGGGGGGTCATGGGCTACATTTCCCCGGTAGACTCAATGTCCTAAGTATCACGGTTTTTTTAAGTTTGCTACTTTTCTCTCACATCATATTACACTACGTAATATAAATGCGATGTGCGGACCGGATGTTTGTAACCTCTTCATGCCAAAACTACTTATTTCATCGGGCTTAAAACTAAAATAATTATATTTTAGTTTTAACCCCAAATAGCAAAAATATAGTTTTGAACCAAGAGTAACATACATGCTACGTTTTATTCTGAACGCATGCAAAAACCATCTCTCGCGTCATTTAAATAAAATCGACTCTTAATTGTCTCGATTGACCAGAATGTTCAGCGGTTTTCTGCTGTTTAATATTAAATGTGATTCAATTTAATTTTAACTTTAAATGAATGGAGCAATTTGATGGAATTAATGGAATTACTCGATATTGTTCATTTTAACTTTCGGTAAATAAATAATGGGGGCGGCAATTAATGTGTTAAAGTAAGATTTGTTGAGTTAAGTTTTTACAGTTTAATAATTTTATTACTTTTTCGGTCACAAGCGAAGTTAAATGGAATTTTGGGAAATAGGCTCACACACACTGGCTGACACGTTTCATCATCATTATCATATCAGCTCAAATACGTCTACAGTAGACAGGCCTCCCCCATTGACACTGATATGTTTATTGCAATGCAATTGGTTTGATGCCGTATTAAACGATTTTGTTAAAATTCTACACGATTCGTAAATATAAAAAAGAAGTAACTAATATCCAATATTTCACTTTTAATATTATAACTTTAAAAAAAACCTGCCAGCCCACGACTTCGCACGCGTATTTTGTTTATGATGTTATTCCAGATCTAGACCTTTTTCTATGATAGGTTTTATCCCGATCCATTCAGTAGATTTAGAGATTGGTCTTCAATATCTTCGCTTAATCTTTCACGGTTATAATATTAGCAGGTCTTGTACTCGCAAATCGAAGTTTCCGATTCGTTTTCGTAAAAATGCTATCTTGGTGAGTTGCAAAAATTATCAGTAAATAAATTCAAAATAATTGCACAAAAAAGCTTACTATCAAATATCAGATTATCTAGAGGATAAAAAAGCTCGACAGCCTGTATTGGTCCACTGCTGGACGCAGGCCTCCCCCTGATAAGCACCTTGTTGGCTTTTATCTCATGGGAGTAATGTCAATAATCCCCACGCTGGGCATGCGGGTTGGGGATCGCAGTTCGGTGGTAGAATTGTTCTGCAGGGGCGCTGCTGCCCGCCCCCGGTGGATATCCCTTAGTCGCCTCTTACGACACCCGCGGGTAGAGTTGGGGGATTACAATTTAGAATTTGCGATTTTTTTTAAATTTCTTCTAAACTTGGTTCGTTTATGATACTTTTGAGCCATTAACTTGGCTTAAAAGTCGACTCTCAGTATCCTAATTTCGACGAAACAAAAGAAGCCGAAAATCGTCAAATTATGATCACCTGCCACGCAAGGGCGAATTTCAATCGTTCATATTTGGGACGCCTGCCACGGAGAAGGTTATGCACGAAAACGAAACGTTTTCCAAGTAAACCTCCATGATGATGGGAAACAATACACATGTCCACATAGAACCAAACACACGTTCGTTACAGGCTTAACTCCACTTTAGCCAGACATTAACATGACCATGGCTACCCTAAAATAAGGCTAACCACACCTAATTCTAATTTGCGTGGCAACCCTCGGCTTTTTGCTAATTCCCACCGTAATTTTAGTTGGACAAAGTCTGAATTGGTATTTCCTTTTGTGGTTTTGTTTTGGGCTGTCATAGCTAGTTTAACTGACAAAGGGTAATATTATTGTGGATGGAAGCAGAGCAATAGACACATTGCTCTCGATGCAAAATTACAAACGTTTGTAATGGTCACATTACAAACGTTTGTTATTTCGCCGGTCACTGCGAGATCATGGTGTGTGCTTAAGAAATCAAATAATATCCCTAAAATTATTTGACTTCGAAGGGACTTGAACCCGCATCCTTCCCTCAAAACGGGAATCTGGTCCAACCAACCACGTGGTCAAGTGACGTAGGAGTCGAAAAACTCTGGGACTTCCTTCAGACTCTAGCGCTGATAGCTGCACCTACAGGGGAAACATTGAAACTTATCCAATCGCGTAATGAGGGACGGATGCGGGTTCAAGTCCCGACGAAATCGATTTTTTTGTTTTTTGATTCCTGAGGCTTGTGAACTATAATATCAAAAACCTGTGTGCTTGTAATTTTTTTATGCCTGACTCTGCCCAGACTCAGCAGTGCAGCCTGCAAAGGCGCGCCGCTGCTCTACGGGTGCGGCAGCTTCAGCAAGTGTCATAGGCACTCAATGTGCTAATAGAATTGACAACGCTATTGTACCCAACAAACCGCAGGCGAAACCTAGTTACAAACATATCAAATAACAACCTTATTACTTTCAATAATGTTATCCATCATCCCACAACACAATATATTAGAATCTGATTCATAACTCGAGGTGTATTATAATAGAATCGTAAAAAATCCTAATAAAACCCTGACAAAATACCTAATCTCCAAGCAAAGATATGAACCCTTCAACATGTTTGGCTGATTTATTAAGGAAGGGTTCCTGACATGTGTGTATGGATGTATGTATGAGTAGATAGCAAGTCCTATGATAAGGCAAATAAAGGGTAAAGTTATACAAGTACGTTTATACGTTACGATTTTCTAACCCTAGCTCATCATCATCATCATCTTATATTAGTCCACTGCTGGACATAGGCCTCCCCTTATGAGCGCCATAGCGCCCTGTCTTTAGCTTGCATCCAGCATCTGCCTGCAGTCTTTCGCAGATCGTCACCCCACCTGGCCGGAGGGCGTCCTACACTACGTTTGCCGAGTCGTGGTCTCCACTCAAGAACACATTTACCCCAGCGGTTGTCGGTTCTTAGCGAGATATGGCCGGCCCACTGTCACTTGAGCTTGCAAATTCTTTGAGGTATGTCGATAACTTTGGTTCTCTGTCGGGTGTATTCGTTACGAATTCTATCCTTCAGAGAGACTCCGAGCATAGCTCTTTGCATAGCTCGCTGAGCTACTTTGAACTGGTGGACCAGCCCTACCGTGAGTGTGCAACCCTAGCCGTAGAGTACTTATCCTACTAATATTATAAAGCCGAAAGTGAAATATGAATTTTTGTTACCTCCAACTACTGAACAGATCAAGAGGAAATTTGGCGCACGTTTAGAGCAAAGCCTAACTTAGATAATAGGCTACTTATTATACCGAAAATACAGGGGCAGAAGCTAGTATTACATATACGAAAGGTAAGATTAGTTTTCTTCTTCGTGCCAAAACGAATACGTTATGTATTATGCGTTTACTAGATTTACGAGCCAACGTTTTCTAGACCAGGAATAAATAACAAAGGTTTTGAAGCTTCAATTATTTGCATATTAAACCCCCTTAAATCCACCAACAACAAGTCTAGTCCAAGGTAGAAAAAGAAAAAAACGCAGAAATTTACACTTCACGGATCTTCTCTAGGCAAGAAATCAGATACATAAAAATGTAGGTAACCTCAGTTCTGGAATCCAACATTATTTATGTCAACAAAGATATTTATGAATGAAACTTAACATTACTTTCGCTACTTCCTCACTGACACTATACCCAAGGTTTCGTGCGAAAATAGAGAAAACTAGGCACCACATAAATATGCAAATCGTGTCCAAATCGTGTCGTGTGTCCTAAATCCCCAAAACCCCAACCCCCACAAGCCAAGAAGCAATAAAACGTTTCATTTGAGATTCCGCACAGATAGTTACTATCCCATTTTATGTTTAAGAAATCCTGTATGATGTTTTATCCTAGGATGAACGTTTTTGGAGATTCCTTGGTTGGGGAATTTCGTGATATTTTCCGGGGAAAGTGCAAACTCAACTTGATATAGGAACCCGCTGCAGAGACCTTATTCTTGTAGGCGGCTGGGTATGTTCACATAAAAATAAGACGTCAAGTGCGAGTCGTACTTGCGCATCAAGGGTTCCGTAAAATATTAAGACCTTGTTTCTTGTCAAATATCATTATTCTAGGTCAACGGGAACTACTTCCCGTAGGTTCCCTGTAGGTTTTGTTCCATGGCGATCGTCAAAATTGCTTGATGATTCTAGGTGTAGACCTAAAGGTTTTGTGTGCAAGTGATTCTCTTGGAAATTTTTAAATCTTCGGACACAAACGGCTCCTTTGATTGTGTTGTCTTAAGTTTTATTTATAACACGGCTCCAGGAGGTTACGGACCTGAGTATTTGATGCAAATTTCTACTCGATACCTCAACGCATTCCTGAGAAAAGGGGGTTGACAGACGGACAGCAAAGTGATCCTATAAGGGTTCCTTTTTTTCTTTTTGAGGTACGGAACCCTACAAAACAGACAGACACGACAGAAAAATAAAAATAAAAATAATTAGTCAGATTGACTCTGACTAATTGTTTTTACTTAATTTTTCAGAAGGTATGTAAATAAATAATTAAATAATTAAAAGGTATGTCAAAGTATGCTGCTGTATAAGGGCATTGTCAAAATATACTAAACTGACGCACACGTCCAGGTAGACCAGCGTGTCGTTGTCAAACTATACTAAACTGACGCACATGTCCAGGTAGACTAGCGTGTCATAGTCAAACTATACTATACTGACGCACATGTCCAGGTAGACTAGCGTGTCATTGTCAAACTATACTAAACTGATGCACATGTCCAGGTAGACCAGCGTGTCGTTGTCAAACTATACTAAACTGTCGCACATGTCCAGGTAGACTAGCGTGTCATTGTCAAACTATACTAAACTGATGCACATGTCCAGGTAGACTAGCGTGTCATTGTCAAACTACATATACTATACTGACGCACATGTCCAGGTAGACTAGCGTGTCATTGTCAAACTATACTAAACTGATGCACATGTCCAGGTAGACCAGCGTGTCGTTGTCAAACTATACTAAACTGACGCACATGTCCAGGTAGACTAGCGTGTCATTGTCAAACTATACTATACTGACGCACATGTTCAGGTAGACCAGCGTGTCATTGTCAAACTATACTAAACTGACGCACATGTCCAGGTAGACCAGCGTGTCATTGTCAAACTATACTGACGCACATGTTCAGACAGACCAGCTTCAGGTGCATCATATGGGCTGGGCGGTGGGAGGGTTTAGTTAAACCATATGTACTCTCATTCAATATTACCATCCTTAGATACCTTCATTCATTAAACCCTGCAGAATCTCGTCTCGTCTATCGTCATAATAGGCTAGTGTCCTAAAAAATTCTAATTAGTCCGTCAGTTAGATGATCAGAAGATATTGGACACGTATATTTTCTTTTGTCGATTAAACAAACAATGATGAAGTTAAAGTTAAAGTTCCGCGATGTCACACTTTGCGGCACTTTTTAGCAATGTCACTAGCCCCACTAAAAAACTTTGGACGCGCTTTATTTATGTCATTTTTTGTTTGATAGACAAAAGAAAAAATACGTGTCCAATATCTTCAGATAATCTAACTGACGGACTAAATATTTTTTTTACCCAGGACATTACCCTTTTCTATAAGAAGAATCTTATCTACCACTCAATTACAGAAAATCCATCTTCCCCAAATCAAGATAATAACATCCCCTAAAGATCCCAATTCAACACCCAGTGGTCATATAACTCCTATAAATCCTATTTTTAGATCTCTTAAGTCCACCACAATCAGATCAGAAATAATAAACCCTACAGAGAAGAGAATAAAGGGTATTTTAGGATTGACAGATACGTATGCTTGTTTAGACTGGCCAGTTGATTCAGTCGAGTGCTATTTATACTTTACTTGTTAGGTTACTTGGGTTCGCACGTCTCTTTCCTGATTAAACGTAGCTAATTTGGTGATTTTGTAAAAGAAAACGCTCTACCACACGCGACCTGCACTGAAAACTAGCGCTGAGTAGACACACAAGTGTTGTGTCTACACAGCACAATGCTGAGTGTAAGCCATATTTGCCCTAAACTCTACGCTACGCACATGAATAAGCGGCTAAGCCTAGAATTAATTAGTGTCTTAAGTTGTTGTGTAGTAGATTTATGGTAAATAAACTTATTTCTTTCTTTCTTATTATGCTTCCTCAGGATATCGTTTCCTAGCTAAATTTAGTTTTTGTCAGCCGTTTAGTCTTAGGAAAAGCAGATAGACTTGGTAGTTAACTTATCAAATACTGAGGCCACACGATAGAAGTGAAATTTTTAAGCAAAGTAGCCAACTGGTGCCGAATATACCCGATTCAGCATAGCTGACGCAAGCGTGATTGTTCATTGTTAAAAAAGTGCACACAAATAAGTTAAGTATTCCCTTCAATATTAAGCCTCTCCACCGTACCGCCACACCGCAGAAAGGTTGTCGCAGATATGGACCGCACCACTGCCGCACAACCCAAAAACGTGCATTCGAATAAGGGGTTTGACTTGAATTATTTAGATACATTTAATATTGACGGCATCAGATGACATACAGTTCGCGGGCCACTTGCTTGAAGCCTACGGGTAGCCATTTTTTCCACGATAAAATTTATTTCAAGAATACGAGTTCAAGCCCATAATTTTAATGCTTATCTTTGTGATTTGCGATAGCGGTGCCGGATTTGTATGCTATTTCCTTACAACGTTTATCTGAGAGAAACTTTACAACTTGTAAGGCCAGTAACTCGCCCACACCCAACAAAGCACAGTCACATAACCGGACGGCACCGTCAATGATAATCCGGTTTTCGACCGTGTCGTCCGGAATCGAACCGGAATCAAACATGAAGGGGGACAGAACATGCCTCAAAGTCAGCGGTTTCATTTTCACGCTGACGTTAAAGACGAGAAGGGATAAAGTAATCGTTTTCGTTTTGATGATTTGAAATATTTTTTGTAGATCTTAACAGATTTCTTTATTTATTAGTTAGCTATGGTTTTTGAGTTTCAGTCTGGTACCCACGTGAAGGGAAACGCAGCAGAGGCAGACCTACTAAGCGTTGGGAAGATGATCTGCCTGAAGGATGGCGTAGGGCATGCCTGAACCGCTTGCAATGGCACACAATGGAGGAGGCCTATGTCAAAGGACAACCTGACTTACCAAGAACCGGTGTCAAAAATTTGTAAATAGATAAGTAGATATTATAAAACTATAAGATAAATATTAGGAAAATTGTAAAAGTCAGAGATGGCTATTTTTATTTTTATTTTATTTATGGTTTTTGAACAAACTTTACAAGGGAAATAATTAATCACTGAGGATTAACTGTTGCGTTTTGTTTCAGGAACATTTTTAGAAACTTTCTTTTAATATCTTTTTTGATACTTCAAAGAGTCAACAACAAAAAAGGTTCTTAGTTACATCCATAAAATCAATTCAAAAAGTCTGCGTGAGTCTGTGTGAGTGGCTTAAGAAAAAACCTACTTATGGTGACTTTTTTGGATTCATTATCTTATCAACTTCATAAAGTCCTCTTTCTTAGGACAAAATATCATTTTAATCGGACAACGACTTTAACTAAAGACTTCTTGCTGGACGCACATACCTAATGAGAAGTTTTAAACGATCTTCCCGTCTTAAAAACGTCGCACACATGTGTGACTTTCGCATTATAATATAATGCGAAAGTTTGGATGGATGATTGTTTAATACTTCTGCACGGCAAAGCTACTGAATAGATCGGGCTGAATCAGAGGAATAACACCACCAGTTCCCTTAATACAAATAACCTAAAAAAAAACATAGGCCAATAATTAGACTTGGAATACGTATGGCTACTTTTTATTCCGGAAACAACGCGTGCGAAGCCGCGGACATAAACTAGTTTTAAAATAACAACTCCACATAGCATAAAACCACATCACAGCAGGGTTGGCATTCAACAATGCATCCTTATCTAGGCTAGGGTTGCTTCAATCGCGCATGAAAAGGCTCCCACTAATTAAGAGCTGTTGAGTCAACCCTAGCTCAATAGGGATGATACGTCATGTGTGCTATTTAATGTTGAAATGTAAGGTTTTTGTAAGAGAACTAAGTTTTTGCTGACATCGCAATACATAAAGGATTAAGATTAATTAAGTACAGAAAACTTTATAAACAAAGGAAATAAGAATTACAGAACAGACATTGTAACATGTAGGTTCGGCTTTATGAATAAACTTGATTTGACAAGTATAATTGAAACAGTTGATCTAACTGGCCCAAGACGCAGATGTTCTCCCCCAGGCCCCCTGAGGGTCGTTACGCCGAGGCTGGGCAGTGAATGCGTTAAGTGCAATGTTTTTAAGACGAAAGGAAGTCGTTACATAACAAACAAAGTCAGTTATACTTTTAAAAAATAATGATGGGTAAGTCTCATAACTGGCAACCAATTTAATCACAAAACTCGAATCATAAACATTAACGAGCGAATAAATCTCGAAGACGCATCCTAATAAAAAGCAACAATTGCAACATTTAAAAATACCCAAGTAAATTTTTCTCGATTTACATTCTTGCACTTGGCGAGGCGATGTCGTTCCAAACGTTTTAGAGGATTAAATGAACAGCGAACTTTACCGATAAACGTCAAAAGATCGTTTGCTGTCGGCTAAAAATGGCGGCAAGAGGATCAACAGTTTTTATGACTAACACAAAATATCAACTCACTTTGTACGCGACGAACGCGTTGAAAGTGCCTATACATGATCATTCCAATCCAGATACTATACGACATCAATCCCATCCAAATTGAATTTGAAATTGGAAATTCATTTATTCAATCATCCATTTTGTTAGTAACACAAGTATAATTAAAATAGAGAATGGTTAATATAATTACAAAAAAAATCAATCAATAATATTAATAATAATTTCAATTATGATGTCATGTATATTAATATAGTAAGCAAAAACATATCATCGAATTACTTGAAAATCTATTATGTTTTGTGTCGTTGTCTTTAAGATTTTTTTTGTGTTATGTAATTTACGATGAAACGTAGGAGCGGTAGCTTTTGTTTAATTTTAGTTCAGCAACATAACATGCCTGTTTATGCATAATATGCGTTGCAGAATTATATTATTAATCTAGACAAGACAAACATAAATCCAAATTTCGTTAAAGGATAAAAATTTAATAAATATTGACAACAGTCACTTTTCGCAAATTCCAAATTCTCTAAAAATGATTGTCGCGACTGGTATTCTAATGACGCGGAGAAAGTGGAATTATCATGCAGAAATGATATTCCTGTCTTTAAACTGTATTTTTACGGATAAGTAAATAAAATCACAAGTCAACGCTTCGTAAAAGAGGCGTTTTGACAGCTGTAACAACCGCGAATATGAGAATGACATTTGCAAATTGTTGCAAAGAGTGACACTCCCATTCAGAACGTCTGACGGAAAATATTATTTTTCTGACTTATCTGTTTCTGTTTTGGCAGTCCTTTTTGCTGTAGCATGTTTATGACTTTTGAATCGCATGTTTACGACGTTTCAGTAGCTTTTACGCAAGAATTTGGTATTTTAAGCTTCAAAGAAATTGTGGGGTCAATTTATATGTTGAGATATTTGACTCCGATATTGGCGAGGTCGAAGCCAGACAGAACTAAATGGCGACTTCTTGACTCGGAGGCCAAGAACCACTCCAGTAGAATTGAGTTTGAATGACTGTATAGTATAAGGTGCCAAAAATAGGTTGGCTGTGGGGTGATTCCGTAATTCACAAAAATTAAGTTTAATTAAGTTTTTTTTTTTAGGAATTTGTTTACTCCGTACTTTTGTTTTTTATACCTTACTCATTCATCGTTTATGTTGCGTCTTTCAACTCGGAGGTAATCCATAATACACACAATTCTCCCCGCGGCCTCGCACGCAATTTTCATGGAAAAAGTTTAAGTAACTACTGAATCTATACACTACAATACAATACAAATATTTTTTATTGCACACCAACAAATCAAAATACAGAAAACAAAAAAAAAAACAAATACAATCTATGTTATGTATTAGTAACTTATGTGTTATGTTATGTCCTTACCCGAGTTACAATTTTTTTCTTGCGAAATTTATTTATATCCAGTTAGCCAGAAAAGGAAACCTGAACTAACAAACAGAATTACTCCCGCGTTGATACTTTAGTTTAGTACTAATTCTAAAGCAAAGTGGTCTTTATAAGATACAAGACAAAATTAAAAATTTTAAAAACCCATCGACGTTATTGGCTGTTCAGATTTTCATGAAACATGGCTAAGAACACTTAGGATTTTTATTTTTATTTTATTTTATTGTTTTCACAAAATCCACAGCTCTCCTAAATAAAAGTAACTTAACTTAAGAATATCACTTACAGCCAATAACAGGATTTAAATTTTATAAAATTTTAAAAACAAAGTTTACACAAAACAAACTACAAACTATTAATAATAAGTCGGTAGGTCTACTAAAAAAAAATATAATTAAAGTACCTTCACATATATGGAATACTAATCAATTATATAATATAAAATTATTATACAAAATTAGGTCTAGAAGTTTCACCAAAACATTATCCAAAAATCCCTGTGCGACAGTTGCAAAAACAGTGTTTTCGACGCATTCGCTCCGGTGTTTACAAACACCACTCCACGTGGATACTCATTGGAGTAGAAATACAACAACAGTTCGACTTCGCCTTTTGATCTTGCCTTTATTTTAGAGTTATTTTGGAATTTGGAAAATTCCGATTCTTGTACCTACTCTGAATCGAACAAAGCAATGTTAATGTTGTGCAAGCCTGCAATTAGCACACATTCTATAATAAAATTTTCATTTTGTTTCTATATAAATTTCTTATTGTGCTATGTTATGTGGCATTGCCTTAAATAAATAAACAAACAAAGTAATATTTTGGATCTAGGTAGGTACCTACAGAAAAGTTAGTCAAGTTTATGTATTTGATTTGGAATTTAAAGCGCTTAAGTGTTCTTCGAAAGACAATCGTGAAATTAGCAGCTTCATCAACTAATGAAGCTGCTAATTTCCCGATTGTGCTTAGCTTTGAAGTTAAATGTACGAAAACTTCTGTCAAAAACGACAATTAAAATGCGAGTAACCATCCTATAATTTTTATAAAGAACATGCCTGAGTATCTGCAAATTGAAATCTGCAAAATGTTTTACTTGTACTACCTATTTGTGCAATAAGGAATTATGAATTGATCAGTAGATATTATTTCTTTAATAATACATTACTTACTTAAAATATTAAAATAGTAATAAGTAATATTTACTTGCAACACAATGGTGGTACTTCAGAGATCGATAAAACTAAACTAATTTGCCAGCTCTAAAAATATGCCGTCCCTTTTCATTTCGTTCGTTATGGACGGCAAAGAGGGACGAATCAGGAACGATTTCTGCATAAAAATTTGATTTTCCGAATTCGGACTACTTTGGTCCGAACGCAGTGGGACGAATGCGGAGTAACTCAATATTTTTAGTCCAATCCCCAAAAGCCCAATCCCAGCCATCGAAACCGAAAATTAGGTCTCTCGCAATGATGAAATACTTAACTCTATCACAAACTACTATTATAAATTAATGCGCCCAGCCCTTGTCGGGTGTAATGATGCAATTTCCTCCACTTTTCTCTCTCTAATGCTATGTCTTTTACTTCTTTATACGACACTAGACGATCGCCTCGCGGATTCTTCCGCGTAGTTCCCGTTCCCGTGGGAATTCCGGGATAAAATATAGCCTATGTCACTCCCTGAACAGTAAGCTTCCTAACGGTGAAAGAATCGGTCCAGTATTTTCGGAGCCTATTCAATACAAACAAACAAAAATCAAATCTTTCCTCTTTATAATATTAGTATAGATACCAGCGACTTTCTCCTTGATTTGATTCTTGGTCACATACTACTAGAGTTTACTAGATAATTTGATGAAAACGAATAACATGTGTGAAGTGTAAACGGAGCATCTCACACTCGACAGACAAGTGGTGCTTACACTGGCATTTATGGGCTGTCAAATGGCAGTTGTGTCAAAATACACGTCTAGTAAAGTTTAAAGTAATTTGAAATAGATTGGAATAATTTAAGGATGTACTGGAATTTTATGAATTAAATAATTTTTTACTTGGGTCGTTCATATTATGAGAATATTTGTACAAGAGTACAAAAAAATATTTGTAAATAGAATAATCATCATACATAATATCTGTATTTCAAAAATGTAAAGCACTGATTATTTTGAGATGAAGCGGCGTTGTTTAAAACATTCTTTTACTATTTAATCTTCTGAAAAGTTTATAAAATGGTCTAAAATTTACGAATTTGACATAAAATTTTATTGCAAACCTTTACGACGCGAAAACTTCAGCTTGCCAAATAGCACCTTACTATACTAAACCTGAAAAGGCAAGGCTGATGCCAATTGGCATGCTATAAGATATCTGATATATCTTATGAGACTCTATTTTTCCGAATCGCAGTTAAGTTTTAAGATTTACGAATAACTATAAAGAACAGTTTTGTTACCTGGCTGCTACAGTCGAAAGTTTTTACTAAGCTAACTGATGCCCGCGGCTTTTGTGGATAAAAAGTAATGTCCTTCGCAGGGAAATAATCTTTCATCTTGTCAAATTCAATTTATAATTGCTATTATTGGAGGGAAGGAAAGTCGATGCCCCGCAGTGGGATTCAGCGGGCTGACAATATAAGACATTATTATAAATGCGAAACGAAAGTTTGGATGTTTACATGTATGGATGGACGTTTGTTACCTCTTCACACCAAAACTAATGAACAGATCGGGCTGAAATTTTATACATATACAAGTTCTAGGCGTCGAATAAAACATAAGCTAGTTTTTATCCCATAAATCAGTTCCCATGACATAGAAATAACCTTTAAACGTTTCCAAAGAAACAACGTGTGTGACGTCGCGGGCATACCTACACTAGTCATTAATAACTTAATAACATAGAGGTCTACATACTAAGTTAATACTAGTACAGTCATTGCAGCTAATTTGACCACAGTACAAACCCTATAAAGCATGAGAGCTTTACATATTAAAACAGAAAAAGCGAAACCACTGGACGCCGACAACAATCCGCGGTGACTTTACACCGGGTGAGTAAAGTTGCAGTTCGTAACTAAACTGACCGCAATGTGCTAAGCATTGTAATAAAACAATGAGCTGTGGTTCAAGCTGCGTTTAGTGGAGGATAGTAGTAATCGACTTATGTAGGTATTAGATTGATTCAAGTGGCATAAGAGTGTGGATGAATAAACCCAGGAGTCTGCGAAGTAAGGCATTACAGCCTGATAGGCAAGCCTGTTTATTGATGATAAAAGTAATTTACATTGGGCCAGTAAGTTGCAGTTCTCAACTAGATTTTACATTATGATAAAAGATCGAGCTGCGGATCAAGCCATGCTTAGAGTAGGATAGTTTTTTTTTCATAGATATATCATTTATTCATAAAAAAAAACATTACATAGGTTGGTTAGTAATGCCTTAAAGCCTATGTTAGGTTTATCTAGGCAAAGAGTTCTCATCTATTTTACTTAGGATTTATTATTACTACTGTTGGTTAACATTGTAATGTAACTTGCCTAAATATACATTGTAGACAAATCGCTTACCTAAGTATAAAATATCCTAGCTCTTATATAATTAGTTACATTCGAGTATTATATAAGAACTCATGCTATTATGAAATTCATCCGCATGATCTACGATGGTACAGCCCATCCGTACTGTACCATCGTAGATCATACGGATGAATTTCATATGTTTTTATGAGTATAAATCGTGCGGTTTAATGTCAATGAAGTGGAATACAATATTAATTATTTTCCAGTGCATTGACTAATGAACATCGAGAGAATTAATTTATGTCTCGTGGCATACAACATCTGCACATTCTACCTACTAGCGCGTTTAAACGCAACACGCATTGCATATCCTATTCCGTTGTTTTATGAGCATAGATCGTGTGGTTTAATGTCGGTGCAGTGGAATACAATATTTATTCACTGCTATAAATCGAGGGGTTAGATGGTGATTGATTAAATGCCACTTTATGCCAAAGCTGTAGTCATAGCTGTTTTGTGATTTAGTGTTAGTTTAGTGGGGTAATAGACAGTTATATTTAGGAATGGTATGCTAATGATAGGCTGTCGCACCGCCCCGTGGTGGTCGCGTAAGAATCGACCTCTCCGACTCAGCCCCTGGATGTCCTAAGAGCTGACTAAGAGAACTAAGGAACCTACCAGAGGAAGAGCAGCAGCGTCCTGAATAGGGTATATGCATGTGACTTCAAAAAAGCGAATAATTTTTTTACGTATTCTTGATATACCTAAGTACATAAAAATATATCTGCTAATTTTTGTATCTTTTATATTCTTATTGTGAAATTTAATCATTGTAAAGTAGACATTTTAAATCTCTTGTCTTCTCAAATTTGTAAACGCAACGCTATTGACAATAGCGAAGCGTGACGTCACACTGTACATTTTGTATTGTCATGAAGCTTTGGCGGTTTTGTATTATTTTGCGGTTGTTTGGTGTTTTCTGTAAAGTTAAATTTTGGATTTATCATTTACTAGCGGCCGCCCGCGGCTTCGCATGCGTTGTTTCTATGGAAACGTTCAAAGGTAATTTTCTATCTCATGGGAACAGATTTATGGGATAAAAAGTAGCCTATGTTTTATTCCAGGCCTAGAATTATCTGTATGCAAAATTTCAGCTCGATCCGTTCAGTACTTTTGGCGTGAAGAGGTAACAAACATCCATCCATCTATACATCCATCCAAACTTTCGCATTTATCATATTAGTGTGATTTGTATCTTATTTTATTTTGATTGAAAAATCAATGAAGAAACAGGGGCACTTTGAGTTGACAATGAAGTGTGTCGTCACAGAACATGGGCCAATATGGCAGCGTTTTTATCACTTGAAACTGAGTGCAGTTTTGACGTGACAACGTCTTATAAATTGGTTTGCCGGGTGACACTTCAAGAAACTGCGTTACGCGTTACGCTCCGCTCACGTTATGCAGACATAAAAAGTGAAAGGAACTCAAAGTCGTTGTCACGTAAAACTTTCGCCCGTATACCGACTTTACAGGCAACCAATTTTTTATTTTTTGTTTTTCATCTTAGTAATTTAACATTTTGTGGGTATTTTTTTTCGGTTATGACATATATTGGTCCACAACTGGACGCAGGCCTGCCACTGATAAGCGCCATAGATGGCTTTTATCAAATGGGGGGTAATGCTCATAATCCCCACTCTGGGCATGTGGGTTGAGGGTCGCAGTTCGGTGGTAGAATTGTTCTGCAGCGGGCGCTGCTGTGCTGCCCGCCCCCGGTGGATATCCCTTAGTCGCCTTTAACGACACCCGCGGGAAGAGTTGGTGAGGTGCAAATTCTAAGCCGGCACCACACAGCTTCTCCGCCTGCTAATCATGGTGATTATGGCAAAGCTACTGTGGGAGCCATGATCTGCAGAAGAAATATATGTGCTGATGAAGTAAGTCTAGAAAAGGGGTTATTTGTGTTCTACCACATAATGTGTGAACGTGTGTAAGACATAAATTAACGAAATGGATTAATGAGCCAAAACGTTTGCGTTGAATACTATTTATTAGACAAAAGCTATTTCGCGGCCATTATTTATTTGACACTGCCATTTCGCGTTCAGATACTACGAGTATATTCGTCATAAAACAAATCGAGTTGATAGCGATAAATCGATTATTTAACGATGTTTTGATGATGAAACGGAATTGAGGGTGACGATTGGTATGCGTGCGTCATTTTGTGTATTTAATATCATTTTTGACAACTTAATTTTGTATTAATACCATCCGAGCGATGGATTTTGTGTTAATACCATCCGAACGAGGCTTAATTGTACATATTTCCTGTAATCGATCTATGCAATGTATTGTATTATGCAAAGATTTAAATCATTAGGTATGCCGTGCCCCAAAAACTGTGGAATTGTCTTTGAATTACCAACGCGCACACACTAATGAGTAGTTATTACCTGTTATTTACTGTTAAAGAAGATAAATAAATATTAATATACTAAATGTCTTAGGTACAAGCCCTGAAATACCTATATACACTGATTCCAAATGAGCGAGCTATCTCATTTCGCTTGGCAACAACACGGCAGTCTCAATACGTACGGAAAGGGCCAATCTATCTTGACATCTTTGGTGTTAAGTATATCTATATGAGTTATATAACTCATATAGATATACTTATTCTTGGGTACTCCCGTAACACGTGCTCTGCTTAGCTTGGGGCTAGATGATGATGTGTGAATCTGTGTGCTGTGTCAAGCATTATTTATTTATTCTTAATGAGACATAAAGTGGACTTATAGCTTGGTCATTGATGTACGTAGCTAAATGTTATTTTTCGAGTTCAAGTAAAACCTGTCCATTATTTATTTATTCCTAATGGGATATAAAGTGGACTTATAGCTTGGCCATTGATACACGTTGCTCAACGTTATTTTTCGAGTTCGAGTAAAACCCGTCCCAAGCTTTTTTAGCCTCTAGCTAACTATCTGCTATTTTGTAGTACACCTATTTAGAGAGAAATCAATTGTGTGAGTTTTTGATGTATTATTATTTTGCAATACACTTGGAATTCGTACAATCGTGATATTGAAATCCACACTAGCAATTCAATTAGCCGGCACTATCGTGTACATTTGGCAGCGAGCGGTGCTGTGCTTTTACTGTTATTGCTACAAATGAAGACAGCACGCGTATTTGTTAGATCGCTTGTAGAAATTACGAGAACTTTAATTATCAACCTGTAATGTTATAGAGCAGCCTGAAAAATCCATGTTTTCAGGCTGCTCTATAAAAAGTAACTCGCAAAACACTACATAAATTTTAGTAGCCACACGATCTTGATATTGAAATCCACACTAGCAATTCAATTAGCCGGCATTAACGTGTACATTCGGCAGCGTGCTGTGCTTTTACTGTTATTGCTACAAATGAAGACAGCACGCGTATTTGTTAGATCGCTTGTAGAAATTACGAGAACTTTAATTATCAACCTGTAATGTTATAGAGCAGCCTGAAAAATCCATGTTTTCAGGCTGCTCTATAAAAAGTAACTCGCAAAACACTACATAAATTTTAGTAGCCACACGATCTTGATATTGAAATCCACACTAGCAATTCAATTAGCCGGCATTAACGTGTACATTCGGCAGCGTGCTGTGCTTTTACTGTTATTGCTACAAATGAAGACATCACGCGTATTTGTTAGATTAGATCGCTTGGAAGAGTAATTGTTACGAGATAGTTGGTGCTAGTTTAAATTTGCCTTGAAAATTTTGCAACGCTTTGAGTTCGCAAAACTTGTCATTACGGCAGGGATGGGAACGCGAGGTTTTTCTTGGCTGTTAAGTTTAAGTTGAGATGATTGATATGCAGCTTTGGTGTAAAAGCACCAAGTAGGCCTGATGTGCAGTGGCGTTCATGATAGGTAACCTACCTGATGGGTACCAACGTTCCAAGACTTGGGTGAAAAGAATCAATCAATAAAATAGTTTTATTTGCCAAAGTATCTAAGTTATGATTTAGGTAAAATCGGCATCGAGATAGCTTTTACACGACTTTTTAACAAGGAAAATTGTGTATTAAGAATCAATATTGATATAATATGACAGAAATAGGTTAAGGTTTGGAAATTAGCTTTAAACTTAACAGATCCACTGTTAAGTTTGAAGCCAATTTCCATTGGTACGTATCACGGGTTCGTTTCCCGCCTTGGGACAAATGTTTATACGATCTACAAATATTTGTTCCGGGTGTCCTGGTCGTTTCTATGCATAATCAAAAATATCTATGTATGTAATGTTAAAATTAGGTATATCAGTGATCTAGTAAGTACCTATAACACAAGCTCTGCTTAGCTTGGGGCTAGATAATGTTGTGTGGATTGTCCAGCATTATTTATTTATTTTTATTTATTATTTTAACTGTACAGTCAACGAAAGAACGTAGTCAACCTTCCAAAAGCGTACGTCCATGCCCGTGTAGGTGATCCCTTACCTGTGAAAATTGTCAACTGTCTACCTTTTACGGTTCATGAGATACAGACCGCTGACAGACGGACGGACAGACAGACTGATAGACAGCGGAGGCTTAGTAATAGTCCCATTTTCAGACTTCGGGACGGATTTATAAACATTACAGTACCAATCTATGAAACGAATACCGTAGTCGAATACTTTTCGTGATAACATTCTTGTTATTTATAAATGACGCACTGTTAGTGTAATGATAATGACACATAAACATTTAAAGTAACCTCTACAAGTCCAAACAGACACACAAATTAAAAGAAATTACAAATAAACACGGGATTAGTCGTACAAACAGATTGATGTTGATTTTGACAGAATACTGTGGGCGGGATTGCAATAATGTCATTTGTTTGTGAATGAACAAGATCGCGTACAACTGAGAATTTATTAATAGAGAGGCCGCACGCCTGCAACACATTTACTTCGATGCTACATTTGTTGGTACGAGAGATTACATGGTTGTTTTGTTGGTGTAGCGCTGTTTCGCACCAAATTTTTCGCACCACAAGCTAAAAGTAATAATAATTGTTTCGTTTCTCACCGTTGCGGCTGTTTGGGTTTGGTATGAGATGTGCCTGTACTTTTTCTTTACTATATCTATGCAAATTTTATAAAGAGGAAAGATTTGATTGTTTGTTTGTTTGTATTGAATAGGCTTCGAAACTACTGGACCGATGTCTGCTAATTATAATTATCTGTACTGACAATGTTTCTGGGAAGTGGTGGATATCTCTTCGACTCTTGCGACATCCGCTGGAAGAGTTGTGGTGGTGCAAATTCTAAGACCACAGATCGCACCTAATCAGCATATCTATACTAATATTATAAAGAGGAAAGATATGATTGTTTATTTGTATTGAATAGGCTTCGAAACTACTGGACCGATTTGAAAAATTCTTTTACCATTAGAAGCTTACATTATTCCTGATGAACATAGGCTACTTTTTACCGCGGGAAAATGCTTCATTCCTACGGGAAAACGGGTTATAGGACAACGGGTAGTAAGAATGCAGCTAGTTTTTTATATTTATATTATGTTTAAATTTTGTTTGTTTAATGTGACAAATAAATGATTTACTTACTTACATTTACCTCGCCACATATACCGCGCGTTATGTAGCGACCGAAATGTACAAACTACACCCGCTACAAATGTGACGACCGATGTGGCGCGGCGGGCGAAGATTCGCCTGCAACGCAGGAGGTTGCAAGTTCGATACCCGCCACTGGGACAAAGTTTGTACTATCTATAGATAATACCCAGAACAAATGTTGTGGGTATTTTCTATGTATAATATTAAATATCATCTATGTTATGTATTGTATTAAGGACCCATAACAAAAGCTCTGCTTAGCTTGGGGCTAGATAATGCTGTGTGGATTGTCCAGCAATATTAATATTAACAATAATTAAATGTGTAATTGTAGAGCGTGCTTGCTCACAGATTATACAGGGGCGATGGATGTGGCGCTACAACTGTCGTAATATAAGTGTCCGGTGTGCGGCCTCACTTAACCAACTTTGTGACGATTGTCGACCTTGATTATTTGAAGGAATGGCTCATGGGCCGTCAAAGTACTTGAGCTGCGAGACATCACACTATCACACTAATATTATAAATGCGAAAGTTTGGATGGATGTACAGATGGATGGATGGATGTTTGTTACCTCTTCACGCCGAAACTACTGAACGGATCAGGCTGATATTGCATTCAGGTAACTCTTATCCTGGAATCAAACATAGGCTACTTTCCATCCCATAAATCAGTTCCAATGGGATAGAAATCACCTTTAAACGTTAACAGAAACAACGCGTGCAAGCCGCGGGCATAAACTAGTCCTCAATATACATATTTTAAGGAGAATTGTTCCACTACCACGCTTAGTGGTAGTTTTCAGAATAAAGTTTACAAAGTCCCGTCACGATCGTGGAGTGAGAATCGCCCTTACGACATCTACCTCAGCCCGTGGACGTCATAAAAGCCGACTGAATGAACCTACCAGAGGAAGGGCTTCATTCAGTGAATTTTGAACACCCCGTGGTGATTATGGTGAAACCCCCCTTGTTTTGGGGAAGGCATGTTTAGCAGTGAACGTGTGAATTTTTTTAAATGAATAGGATAGAATATAAAAAATATTTATTTGGACACATGTACAAAAAAAGTTAAAAATAAACAAATGAAAAACAATAACGTGGAGGTAAGTGACACGAAAGGGTGGTAGTTTAAAATAGAAGGTGGCTCTCGACGTCCCTGCGCCGAAATAATGGTTGGCTCAGCGTGTGCTGAACATTTTATGCTCAGCGCTGTTTTTCAGCCATAGACCTTATTACTAATTGACGTACGTAATGTAGGAGATTCTGATAAGGATTTAAACGTATGAGAATGACGGGAAGCCTCAATTGGCTAGAGTCCTATAAAATTCTAATTAATCCGTCAGTTATATTATCAAAAGATATTGGACACGTATTTTATCTTTTGTCGATTAAACACAAAATGATGAAGATTATAGCCAGTTAAAGTTCCGCGTGACGTCACACCTTGCGACACTATTTAACAAGGTGTGACGTCACTAGCCCCCACTCCCAAACATTGACGCGCTTTATTTTTGTCATTTTTTGTTTGATTGACGAAAGAAAAATATAAGTGTCCAACATCTTCTGATAAACGAACTGACGGACTAATTTTTTTTTACCCAGGACACTACCCTATTCTTTCCTTTACTAGTAAAATGTACGATTTTGTGCTTGAAATAATTATTAGTATTTCAAAAACATTTGCAATAAAAACTTTCCAGACCCTCGATTCCCGTCTGAAGTCCATCAAAGCGTGTAAATGTACAGACAGAAATCTATCGTATCGCTACAAGGTACAAGCCGAGATCAAAAGGGCCATCCGGATCCTCTACCAGTCCCTTTGATCAAGCCTGTATCAGAATCCGATTTTAGAATTAGTTGTAATTGCAAACGACAATGTTGCTTTAGGTTATTTTAGCAGAAATATACTATGGTGTGAACAGAATTACCGGGAAGACTGGTCGGGCCCCGAGCAGTACAGTCTTCTATTCTGTTGCAATTTGATTTAAGCGGACTTATTTATTCAACTCCTTAAATAAAAAGTCTGCGGCGCGGCGCCATGCAGCCATTTATGCGAATAGGATAGGAATAAAATTTCGCGTTCATACGAGCGGGCAGAGCCATACCTTTTTGGAAAAGCGTAAGCGCAATGTATCAATTTATTATAACTAATTAAGAAACTGGCTTAGATGAACCAAATAATTAGCAGTAACTTACGAATCGAAACAAAAGTCATTTCAATAGACAGTAAAATGCGCATTATTTATTTACCCCACATGGTGTGACCATACTACTTACATAAGCTATACAACGTAGTCACTCAGTGCCGTTTGGCACATGCCATATAAATGTATTTTATTCAGTAGACTTTCGAGGCATATCACGTGCCCACCTTTTATTTATGGGTGTATCATTGAATCTGTGACTAGCATGTTGATACTTTAAGAAGGGGGAAGGGTGGTGTATTTTAAAGGAATGGCTCTTATCTTAATGTAAAAGAGTAGGTACCACAGACCAACTTACTTTGTATATTATACAACAATATTAAAAGTACGTAAAGAATTAAAAAGGGACGAGGTAGCCATTTTACGGATGACAAAACATCGCAAGCTAATTTATAGATCATAATATAGATTCTTTTATAAAAAAAAAACAAGCGACGCAGATTTTAGGAGAAAAACACGAGAACTACTAAATACCCTTACAGGGTTCATGTTGATTGTTAAACCATATTTGTTCTGGGTGATCTGGGTATTTTCTAAATATAATAAAAAATATCTGTCCATATAATGTATTGTGTTAACTATATCAATTATCTAGTACCCATAAAACAAGCTCTGCTTAGCTTGGGGCTTGATGATACTGTGTGAATTGTCCAGCATTATTTATTTATCTATGAAACAACATGTTTGCAATAACAAATTGAAACTTTTAACAATATATTTTACTTGAAAGTAAAACAGTCTGGTAAAGTCAGTCTAGTTGATATAAAAAATTGGTTGTCTGTAAAGTCGGTTTACTGACGATAGTTGAACGTGACAACGTCTTAAGAAAATACTGATGGAATGGTAGCATTTGATACTCGATCAAAACATGTAAATGTACTATAGTATAGCAGCTGTCCACGCAGACGCATCGCTCACTCAAGTAGGAGAGAGACGGATGTCGAGCGCTCTCGCTTGCACTTCAAGCCTTACATGGAACGCCTCAGAGCGAGGTAACGCCGCATGACGTCATGTTCTTTCGTGCGTGCAGCCGGCTCTATCGAATTAGAAGACGTTATCACGTCAAAAATGTTTAAAATTAATTTAAGAGGTCACAATACAAGTGGAATAAATACATGTTTTCTAAAGCGGGAAGCAAACCTGCAACCAACTGCGTTACAAAATCATTGACCAACTACACTACAGCGGTCGTCAATTTATATAAACTCAAAGACCAATGTAAATTTTACAGCCATCTTGAATTTTATCGCTAGTTTGTTCTGCAATCTTAATTAAGTTTTTTACGAGTTTCGTTTTATTATTTGCGTTATTTGGTTTCTGATCCCGAGATTTTGTTTATCTGCGGCTCACGAAAAGAAAGATCAAGAAAGAAATTAATGGTCCAACAACTTGCATAATACTTAACTAGCTTATTCTAAACTAGCTGCTGCCCGTGACTTCGCACGCGCATTTTAATTAGCATATGTCCGTCCCCGAGATACCACTTACCTCCCTGCCGAATTACATTAATATCTCTTCAGCCGTTTAGGTGTCAAAAGGTAACATACAGACAGACAAAGATACTCTCTAATTTTTCTAGTATCTTGTGGTATCCTACTAATATTATGAAGCCGAAAGTTTGTGAAATGTGAATTTTTGTTACCTAAGATCTCCAAAACTACTGAACAGATCATGATGAAATTGGGCTTACATTTAGAACATAGCTTAACTTAGATAATAGGCTACTTATTATACCGAAAATACGCGTGCGAGGCCGCGGGCAGAAGCTAGTGTATGCATATGTCGTGGCCATATCCTAGAATTGATCACTTCATGATGTAACCGACCATTTCAAGAAATGGTAGAATTTCATGAAATGGAAATACGCGCTGGCCATATCATGATGTAGTCAGGTCAGATCAATGAATAATCAGCGTTTAACGATATGAAAAGCTAAACGCACGGCTACTTCATGATAAGGTCAAACAATATCATAAAATAGTTACATTATCCACCGTTAGAGGCGCTGATATTGTTTTGTTTTGTTTTTGACATCTGTGGTTTTTGAGTGTTTGTTTGTTTCTGTTCTGTGATCATCGATCAAAAATTTCCGGCCGGCCCCCCTTAGATGCACAATGCGCGCCCTGAAAACGTCAGTATCAAAAGGTATCCCATTTGGTATTTTGGGATACCTTTTCAACTAGTGTCATTTTAGCTCTCGGACCGAAAGCATGGTCAAGTGCTCGTATAAAAAATGCAATAATCGACCGACCAAGCAACAGAAAAAGGATAGAATTTCTTATTTTCAGTAGGTTTAAATGTAATTTTTACCTGATATGAGCCAATTGAGCCTTATATACTTGAGAAATCAGCATTAAATATTGTTGTTGGGTTTGCCTATATAAAAAAAATTATTTTGTTCTAAGTTTATGAATGGAGCGGCTATTGTGTTTTATTTGTGGTAAGTTGTAAGTGATAATATTTTTTTCATGAAAAGACATTTAAAATAACTGGTTGAGGTTTATAAAATAACTAGCTGACCCGCTGAATCTTTTGCAAGGAAATTGAAAATTTAATTTAAAAAAAACCTTTAATTTATATGAGAGTACCTAGGTATTAAACATTTGGAAACGTCATATTTTCAGAACTTAAGAATTACTGTAGGTAGTAATAATAAATAATGTGTTCTTAAGGCGTAGGTATAAAAGTATTTTATAAGATCCTAGTTGACGTGAAATAACGTTTTTATTGGCCCATAGAAAAACTCTTACGAATTTAAAGTACCTGCCTGAAATTGTATTTTAGGTTTATTTATATTATTGTATGTCCGAAATGACCCTTTTGTTTGTTGACTGTTGCGTCGCTAATTTATATAGTTGTATCAATAAATGATTCGTTATCATTACCTGAATACTGTTGATTTTATAATCCTTATAAAAATAAACAGTGTATAAATTATTTTTAGGTACCTTCCTACCTACTTACAAAATAAAATAAAATAAATTCGACTCCACTAATCTCTTGTTCCGCATGCAAAAAACTTGACAGGCTCTGCGCAAACTGTCTGCGTCAAAACAAAACGTGGACACTTTTGAGTGTCATTCTTGTAAGGTTCTAGGTATCTACGGGGGAGGCCGCATACTTGATCGATGTCTGTGATGCATCATGTCGGCGGACAATTATTTAATTAAAAAAGCGAATAATAATGTGCAAATAGAAGACAAAAATGAAGTAAAGAGCCGTTACGATAAAAAACTACAGGAATTTTATAAAAGTCACTCGAAAAACGAGCATAACGTCTAAACTGAAAGCCAACTGCATTAAGCAATTTTTAAATATAATTTCCTTCCTAATTCGAATTTTTCATTAAACCTTTTCATCATCATCATCAGCCTATATTAGTCCACAGCTGGACATAGGCCTCCCGTAATGAGCGCCATAGCCTTAAACCTTTTGATGTCATGGAAACCCTACATAAATGATATGGCCAAACGATGATGGAAATATCATTAAACGTTAATGCTTAAACGATATAGTCAGTTTTAGCTGGCCATGTCATGAAATTCTGCCATTTCATGAAATGGTCGGTCACATCATGAAGTGATCAATTCTAGGATATGGCCACGACACATATATAACCTTTTTCATATGTGTGCTTTTGTTACTGCAGATCGTTAATCTATCTTATAGTTATTCTATCTCACGAAGTCCGTTAACTAACCTCACTACGAACAACTCTGCGCTTAGTTGTCATGCTGACGGTACTCGCTACCAAAATCTGACGTGAATACAATGAGCACTAGTGACCCGGACCGCGTCTTGGGCGAGACTGATTGCTTCTGAGCTAACGCACACTAAAACAATGTGTACATGCATTCACTATGAAATACATAGCCCAACGGACTTCGTGAGATAGAACAATTGTATACATTATTTTGTAGTTTTATAGAACTTTTTATTACCACAAACAACAGATATCTTACAAAACACCAAGCCTTTCGTCCTCATTGGAAGCAACCTTTAAGGGATGAAATCATCCCTTGTATGCGTAGGACTAACCCTAAGGCTTAGCCATTGTGTCTACGGCTGTAGACAGGTTCTGAAGGATCTTTGAAGGGATTAACAGAACCCTAAGACGTTAAAGGACAAATTTTTAGCGTTCTGTAAACGGATATTGTAAACGAGACCCTGCTTCAAGAGGGCTCAGAATATTATTTCGTTCAGTATTAAACTAATGTGGGATACGCTACTCAGCACAAATACGTCTAGTGTACTGCTGAAAGTCACACTAATATTATAAATGTGAAATTTTGGATTGATGGATGGATGTTTGTTAACTCTTCACGCCAAAACTACTGAACGGATCGGGCTGAAATTGCATACAGGTAAGTCTAACCCTGGAATAAAACATAGGCTACTTTTTATCCCTTAAATCAGTTCCCATGGGAAGAAATCACCTTTAAGCGTTTCCATAGACACAACGCGTGCGAAGCCGCGGGCGGCAGCTAGTAATAAACAAATAATGCTGGACAAACCACACAGTGGTGTCGGCTTAGAATTTGCACCACCCCAACTCTTCCCGCGGGTGTCGTAAGAGGCGACTGAGGGATGTCCACCGGGGTCGGGCAGCAGCGCCCCCTGCAGAACAATTCGACCATCGAACTGCGATCCCCAACCCGCATGCTCAGGGATTATGGGCATTACACCCTATATGATAAAAGCCAATAAAGCGCTTATCAGTGGGAGGCCTGCGTCCAGTAGTGGACAACTCCAGGCTGTTGAGGTTGAGGTTGTTGAGGAATCTACACGGCATCATCTAGCTAAAGCCTTAAGGCTGCACAAGTCGTTCGGGCGAATTCATCAGTAGGCGCGGTCTAAATGTATGCCATCTCACCTGACAATAGACATTCCTGCGCGCTAGGATGAAATGCACATAGATTTATTTTTAAAACGGTCGCGTAAAAAAAAACAGACTTTTAGCAAGGGTTATCTTATAATTGAAAAAGTATTGAGAGTATCTTTTCAAAATTAATTTATTTCACCTTTGGGCTAACTAAACTGACGTCGGTACGGACATTATTTTAGAGTTTTCTTCCTCCGTATGTTATTTATTTTCGCCCAATGTTGGGATTAAAATCAGTGTTGAAATACGAAAGTTTGGAAGCTTTTATTTGATAAATGTATACTATTTTTACGGTTTTGGGTATATACAAACATAGATAATGACGCGATAAATTGATGTCATCCATAGTTTGACCATCCAAAACTATGGATGACATCCATTTACATCAATTTACCTCAAACAGCGTAGTAAGTAGTTACCTTTCCACGTTTTTATGGAAAGATGAACAACTCGTTTACCCTTGAGCTCTGCTCGCGTTTCATATTATGATTATCACAATTTTTAGAATAACGTTTTATATGTTTATATTTCCTCAAATATATATTACAGAATATTTTTTCGATTTAACTTGTAATAACAAACTTAGTGAAATCTAAACGCAGCATGAATTTCTAACTCTACTAAACAAACACGCGCTTCTAAAAATACCTACCTACTGAACCCATTTACAAGAAATCAGATATATTACATTATGAGGCAACCCTAATCCGCTGATCTTCTCAATCCGTACTAATATTATGAGTGGGAAAGTTTGTTTGTCTGTTTGGTTGGTTGTCATCTTACTTTAAGGTTGGTCGTGGTTGGTCGTCGACGCGTTATTTGTTAAATTTAAACACATTTCCCTATATTTGTGGACGAAAAAATTACTATTTAAAATTATGTGAATATTTTATTATAAATATTATAATTTTTATTATAAAATAATTATAATATACTAGCTTCTGCCCGCGGCTTCGCACGCGTTGTTTCTATAAACGTTCAAAGGTGATTTCTATCCCATGGGAACTGATTTATGGGATAAAAGAAGCCTATGTTTCCAGGGTTAGACTTACTTGTATGCAAAATTTCAGCCTGATCCGTTCAGTAGTTTTGGCGTGAAGAGGTAACAAACATCCATCCATCTATACATCCATCCATCCAAACATTCGCATTTATAATATTAGTGTAATTCAAATATACCTATATATAAATATACATAATTGTAAATATTATATTAAAATATTATAAGTATGTAAAATTATATAAATATTTTATTAATTATGTAAAAGTCCTCCTAGCCGTATCTTCAGCCCCTGCGGCCTGTTGGTATTATTTAATTTCCACAGTACGAGCAAGTCCGTGCAAACTCACAGACAGAAACTGGTTGAATTTCCACAGCCTGTGCAAAGTCACAGACAGAAGCTGTTTCTAAATAAACAACAGCATCATCCAATACTGACTGATCCCCTTGATCAATCGTTCATACGATCTCGTTTATTAATCTTACGTGTGTTTGTTCAAGTACTAAACTCGCACGGGTAATTGATGTTTTGACAAGGCTTGCGCAGGGCTGCCACTTGTTTTTGGCGGGTATAAATATTCTTAAATTTATCACAGCAATTGTTAAAAATTGTTCAACATTGATTTATAATTATTCTCCTTACTTGATTTTACGCACTTATGTAAAATGTTTTTTGGTAAGAAACTTTAGGAATATTATTAAAGTTTGTTATGGAAGAGCGTTACCTCCTAATACAGGTATTTCATACTTAAAAGGAGGTCCCGAGCACGGTCATAGTATATTGTAATATTTGTTTAATGAAATAAACATTTTGTATTTGTATTTTGTATTTGTATAATTCATTAAATAAAGTCCCCCGTCGCGTCTGTCTGTCTGAAAGCGACGAAATAATAAAAAAAACTACGCGATAATAAGAGTTTTACTTACTCGTACCTACATACGAAGATTATAACTTATTTTATATAGAACAGTAGTTTTTAATCTCATTTTAGCAACCGAAAACAGTGTCCGCTTAGATTAATGGTTTCTGATTTGTTTTGTTTAATTTAAAGTTTTATAGTTAGTTATTTACATTTTTGGTAGGGTTTCGATATTATTTCGCGAAGAGTTGAGTAGGTGGTCATCTCATTCATGCAAACTCATCCACCAGTTGACCAATCCAAAATATTTAGTGGTCAACGCATCCAAAACTTTTTCATACCAGTTTTGTACCAGTATTTTCAATAAGTCAGCAAAAAATGTTCCGTAAATAAAAACTACTTTGTAACACAACAATAGTTTTAAGTGCTTTCATGAAGTTACTTATTATTTACAAACCAGCTAGAAAATACTTTACATATAAAGCACCGTAACTACAGTACCTACGCACATACATAGGTTAATAGATAACGACCAGTTGGCCACTAAACATTTTGGATTGGTCAACTCATCCGAAGTGGATGAGTTTGAGTGGATGAGATGACCACCTACTCAAATTTTGATTGTTTGCTGAATTGGCATCTCTTTTACAAACTTTGTTGTAATAAAGGACCAACGTTCCAACACAAATAAAGTTCGTAGTTAACCCACTTACACTCCTAATTAATTCGTCAAACTACGATAGTTTTTATAGTAAAATATTTGTCGACTTGTGACAACCCTATAACCTTCTCGGATATCTCGCCTAATGTAAATCCGAGCTATGCCGTATTGGCATTCCGCTTGTGCAATCGTTCGCGACTTTGCTCGGATTCTCGGAAATTTCATTTCTTATTCCTGTTCGCCAAGTGTGAGATTCCCATGATATTTGACGCTGGATAATAAAATCAAAATTCCTGAAAAACATGCTGAAATTTTATTACGCTGTGTCGGATGATTCAAATTGAATTTTCATTGGTTGTTTACTCCGAGTTCAGGAGAAAAAGTTTTTGATGAACAGCATTGAAAGCAGAAGAGGGAGAATGATTAGATATCTTAAACGTCATGACAACTTGATAAATAACATAGAAGGAAAGTTAGAAGAAAGACCAGGAATTGGCTATACCAGTCAGATTTAAGAGAAAGTCGCTGTCATCCTACTAATATTACAAAGCCTAAAGTTTGTGAAATCTGAATTTTTATTATCTAGGATCTCCAAAACTACGGAACAGATCAAGGTGAAATTTGGCGTACGTTTGAGCAAAGCCTAACTTCTCAATCAAACATAAGCTACTTTTTATCCCATAGATCAGTTCCTATGGGATAGAAAACGTTTCCACAGAAACAACGGGTGCAAAGCTGCGGGTAGAAACTAGTTTATAATAATATTCATAAAGTTTGAGCACATTCATTTTCGTTTCAACACATCACAGTTTTGGTGCGAGTAAAGTAGGTAAAAATAATTGACATCCATCGAAAATTTCGTTTCGATATCTCTAATTATGCAATTGTTTAATTATGTTTTTATTTCCCTGACGTTTCGACCGCGTTACAAGCTTACTTTTTCGAAGCACGCTTACCCAAAACAAGATCAGTCAAGTGCAAGTGTGACAAGCGCGCCGAGGGTTAAAATTCCACATTTTATCAATTAAAAAATGTTCAAAGTAGTACAAATCGTGAATTTTTTTTATTTAAAATCTATATTAGTGTAACGTCGGGTCTATACTATTATGTATCACCTTTTACGAGCATTTTCCCAATCGTCCCATAAAATCTTTCCCACTAGATCTAGGCTAAAAGCTAACTCCTCTAATACCGCAATATATCGTGTAAACACGTAAAGTATCGGATATTAAATTCCTCTGTAAAATATCGTGGCCGTGCTTTGCCGTTCGCGCAATAAATAACTTAAACGTTATGCGATAGTGCTGTATTTTGTGTGAGAGGCGTAGGGCAACAGGGTTGCTTTTGGTTTGTCACCAAAGCGGAGATCACCAATCTGTACAAATAGCCAGGAATTTAAAAAAGCATGGTGTCATAATTTGATGGTTTTGAAAAAACTAAAAGTAGACTTCAAATTGTATTAAAAACTAGCTGCGCCCCGCGGCTTCGCCCCCGTGGAAATTTATCTTTCCAACTTTCTTAATTTTTTCTTTCATAAGAACCTTCTCCTGACAATAACAAACACAACAAAGAAAGAATTAGCGAAATCGGTCCAGCCGTTCACGCGTGATGCCGTGACCAAGGTAAACGGGTTTCATTTTTATATATATAGAAGATTAAAAATATGAACATTGTATTTTTTAGATTGGCAGCATAAAACGGAGAAATCGGCGAGCATACATAAAGCCGACCATAGAACCCAGTGTTATAATTTTCTGAGACGGCAGACCGACACGACCGGGGAGAGAGCAATCGCAGGACCAACGCCTTAACACTTTCAACGCACATGTCTGCGGCACCCCGTGGCGGGGCGGCCCCTGCCACCGCCGCTCACACCGCCGAAACCTGGGCAGTGAATGCGTTAACGAGCTTTCGCACGAGGCTGTAACACCCGATTGATGACTTATTTTCTGCTATTTCTAAATCCATACCACTATATTAGCCCCCATCTG
This sequence comes from Eupithecia subfuscata, assembly GCA_963564075.1. Taxonomy (NCBI): domain Eukaryota; kingdom Metazoa; phylum Arthropoda; class Insecta; order Lepidoptera; family Geometridae; genus Eupithecia; species Eupithecia subfuscata. The sequence continues at coordinate 1,838,030 of OY751123.1, forward strand.
ATTATCGAGCACTAAAAATAGGTTCTCGTCAGCGTTAAAAACGCTGAAAGCATCGTTAAAAGGTTACGTAGCAATAAACTCAGAACGTAAACTTCGATACCGTAAGAATCGTTGCACGGGTAATGTTTCGTTTAATCGTATTATTGGGAAACTGGTCGGGTGGTTAGATAAATACGAGTTTCTGGCTTAGTCTTTGCATGGAGAAACTTAAACTAACACTTTCTTGGCCCAAGACACAGATGATCTCTCCCAGCCCCGTGTAGCGGAAGCGCGCCCCTGAGGGTCGCTAGGCAATTCACACAGCATCATCTAGCCCCAAGCTAAGCAGAGCTTGTGTGTTTTGTTATTAAAGTGCGTAAGCTCTTACACTCAGGGTAATTTCTAGGAAACCAACTAACATCCCAAAAATGTTTCGACTTCGACGGGACTTACGCCCGCATGCTTCCTGCAGTACGGGAATGTGCTAACCAACTACACCACGAGGTAAAGTTCTATTCATCATAAGTATAAACCACACATGAACAGTTTTACCACTGGGTAGTCCGAAGTGGAAATTATAATCAGAAACATTGGCAATTATGTTTTAATCGCGGTTTGTAACCACGACAATAGTGGTTGTTACTCGTTACCGTGTAACAGTTGTTACGCATAATCTCGAGTATACGACGACATTTTATTGCTAGCTACATGTAGTTTGAATTCCTTGTTAATACAAGCTGTATGAAAAAGTACCAAACTTTCAGGCGTAGTTAAGACTCTTAACCCCAGAATATTAAGAATTGCGTTTGAGTATACGTAACATTTTTTTTAATCACTGTTATTGAAAACGACCCCTGAAAATCTGGTCCTTCCTTACTTTTGGTTACTATTCAAATACAGGATGTATTTGAATCGTCATTTAAAAGTTATTGGATCCTTGTTTCATTATGGGCCATATAAAAATCACGACAATAATGGGCCAAGATTTTTAATATAGGTGTATAATATTTTTAATAAATAAATAAATAAATATCAGCTGACTTAAGTCCTCTAGAAAACATCATCATCATCATCAGCCTTTATTAGTCCACAGCTGGACATAGGCCTCCCCTAACGAGCGCCATAGCGTACTGTCCTCAGCTTGTCGCATCCAGCCTGCAGTCTTTCGCAGCTCGTCATCCCAGCTGGCCGGTGAACGTTCTACACTAGATTTGCCCAGTCGCGGTCTCCACTAAAGAACACGTTTACCCCAACGGTTGTCTCGTTGTGTGTTCTAAACATAGATCTTTTCAAATATCCGAGCAGGGTTTTTTTTCACTCGTTCCTTTACAGATCCATAAAAGAAACTGCTGAGTTTCTAGGCTTAATAGTTCCTTTAATTCAATCGAACTGTGAAAAGACCTATTGAGAATCATCAATGGCCTTTACATCCACGAAGGATGGTTTATGTAGTGATAGTTTTTCGGCACTTAGTTTAAGTAAGAACGTTGTTCTCGTATAAGCCTTATACGAGATCGACCAAATCAATGATTTGGCGTGTTTTTTAAAAAACGATAAAACGACTTCAAATTCTTCTAGTGGCGACATTTAGTTAAAATTCTAATTTAGTTTGATGACACATCCAGGTATACCCTATCCAATAAAAAAATAATTATCGAAATCGGACTACTCTGTAAAAAGTTATGCGTGGTCAAACATTACAATCAGTGAGAGAACAATCAATTATCCCCTGTTTTCCTACACTTAGTGTTGGATTTTTCTTTCAAATTTAAATGGGACCACCTTCGAGGTATACCGATTCCATTAAAAAAATATTATCGAAATCGGACTACTCTGTTAAAAGTTATGCGTGGTCAAACATTACAATCAGTGAGAGAACAATCAATTATCCCCTGTTTTCCTACACTTAGTGATGGATTTTTCTTTCAAATTTAAATGGGACCACATTCGAGGTACACCGATTCCATTAAAAAAAATATTATCGAAATCGGACTACTCTGTTAAAAGTTATGCGTGGTCAAACATTACAATCAGTGAGAGAACAATCAATTATCCCCTGTTTTCCTACACTTACACGTTTGTTGGATTTTTCTTTCAAATTTAAATAGGACCACCTTCGAGGTATACCGATTCCATTAAAAAAAATATTATCGAAATCGGACTACTCTGTTAAAAGTTATGCGTGGTCAAACATTACAATCAGTGAGAGAACAATCTATTATCCCCTGTTTTCCTACACTTAGTGTTGGATTTTTCTTTCAAATTTAAATAGGACCACCTTCGAGGTATACCGATTCCATTAAAAGAATTATTATCGAAATCGGACTACTCTGTTAAAAGTTATGCGTGGTCATACATAAACAAAAATATATACGCGTCGACTTCAGAACCTCCGTTTTCCGTCGGTTGAAAACTGTTATTTCCATAAATATACTAAATGTACACTTAGAAAAGATCAACTTATAAACCTGAAGACTAACACGGAAACAAAGTGATATTTTTGATTTCCGTCGCTTCGATATGTAGACTAAAGTAAAGAAGCGACGAAAAAACTTTTACCCTGTTAGTTGTTATTCATCGATTTGGAGCAAAACGCGTCCCAAGACATGCGGATATTGAGAATCACACTAATATTATAAATGCGAAAGTTTGGATGGATGTATAGATGGATGGATGTTTGTTACTTCTTCACGCCAAAACTACTGAATTGATCGGACTAAAATTTTGCATGCACATAATTCAGGGCCTGGAATAAAACATAGGCTACTTTTTATCCCATAAATCAGTTCCCGTGGGATAGAAATCACCTTTAAACGTTTCCATAGAAACAACGCGTGCGAAGCCGCGGGCAGCAGCTAGTAATCTATAAATTAATGAAAGAATCTTTTTATTTTTCAGACATCTTAGTCCATAATTAATAACAAGCACATTACAAAACTAGGGGTAAACGTGTTCTTGGGTGGAGACCGCGACTAGGCAAACGTAGTGTAGGACGCCCTCTAGCCAGGTGGGATGACGACCTGCGAAAGACTGCAGGCAGATGCTGGATGCGGCAAGCTGAAGGGCGCTATGGCGCTCATTAGGGGAGGCCCATGTCCAGCAGTGGACTAATATAGGTTGATGATGATGATGACATTACAAAATGAAATGTCTGCAATAATCTCCTAGGAATCGTATCGCCACATATAAATCCAATCCGTCAAGTCGAACGCCATAAAAATACTCCGATAAGAGTTTACCTGCCCGGGCTATGGATTTATTTTAAAACAATTTTTTTGACGAGAAATAAAATATTTACCCCTGGCACGGCCTTCTTTATTCTCAGTTTCGAAATTTTTGATATTATTCCGAATAGTTCAGTTTCAAATCTGAAGTGACAAGCCTGGTGATTGATGACTTCCTGGAAAACAGAAGTTCAGAAGGCTAGATGGAATTCAACAAGACCGAAACAAAATAATAGTTTTTTTTACATTATATCGACGTCAAATTCCTACAACAAACGTGACCGCAATGCCTCTGGAATTATTTCAGAATAGTTTCAACTCTAGGATTTTTGTACCTATATTTGAACAACCATGTCATTATAACTTTTTTAAATGTTATATTAAATTAAGTCATTAATGACTATGTCAGTCCTGTTTTATGTGTATTTTAACAAACTACCTACTACTTAAAACTGAATTATATCTTTAAAATCCAATTCTACTTTACTTTAATACTTTCCCATTTTTAAGCCAAAATCCAACCCATTTCTTGCCACTTTTTCTGTCCGGTGCTATCCAGCCGCTATGGTAATACATTGGTCGAAATCAACGCGCCAGAGTTTCTTGGACTTGTAATCAACTTACCTGTAATAAAAGAAAAAAGGTTAGATATCATCATGATATCATAAACAGATATGTATATAAAACATTTAAATCCATCATGGTAAAAGTCATTTACATGTTAATGAATACGCGATAGTGAAACCGGTGAGAACGACAAAAGACAAAAAATGAGGGTAGATCGATAAATCTGCCTATAACAACTCACTCGCAGTGCCTTCAGTTATTCCGTGATCACGGCGCATGTAACTGTGCCGAAATATTGGAAAGCTCAAAACTCAAATCATGGTAAATATCCTGTTGGAAATGACTTTCACAGTTCAATACATCTCTATTGTTGCTGCCTGAAATATATCTCTAGAACAATTCCAAGTTTAATTTAAAGATTCACTGAAAGAAACAAGAATGGGCGTTTTTCGACTCACCGGCCCGGCACCGGCACGGCACCGGCATGGCCGTGCACAGGCACCGGTGCCGGGGCTTCGTTTTTCCACTGTGCCGGTGTCGATGCCGGTCTCTTACCCTCCGCTCCGCTCTCCTACCCGCCCCGCGCACTCACACACGCACATTGCTACAATTCATATACAGTACACATGCAGTTTTGCCGGGCCGGCACCGAGTGGGAAGCTTGCTACCCCGGCGACGGCGCCGGCACCGGCGGGACTCTACGCCGGGCCGGTGCCGGCGCCGGTAAGTGAAAAAGCGAGCCATACATTTTCATACATTTTTGTTACCCCGGCACCGACACGGCACCGGCGCCGGCGTCGGTGCCGGTGCCGGGCCGGTGAGTCGAAAAACGCCCAACCTGTCTTGACTGGAACAAATTATCCACTTTAAAATAACATACAACAATAAAAGTGCAATATGTTTCCCATTAGGGCCATAAGTGTAGTGCAACACAATTTTGTACAAAAATAAATTGTGTACAGTGCAGACACTAAACAAGGCTTAACATGTCGTATAGTGGCATATGATATGTTACACAAATAAGGACCGCAGCCGCGACTTTTAGTCGCAGTAAACTTTTTTATTAGAGATCAAAGTATTGGCTTACGTGATGATGAACGATTTAAGAACAGACAGATTAGATTAGTTCAGGATATGAATTATAATACTTAATGTGACGGTTTATAGTAGTAAATCTTAGGTTAAAGTGCTGGTATTTAAAAAGCGCTAGAGTACGATGTAAGAAAGAAGTTTACTTTATGTACAATTCATACCAACAGTAACAGTGAGAAAAACAAGACAAACTTAGCGACTTGTTTCCTTCTGATAAAGTGGAAACAAATTCATTTGTATTTTATATTTCTTTATTAATAAAAAACTTGTACTATTCTTATTTATAGGATACTGTCAACCATATGAGGATTGTCTAGTATTGACAGTTACAGCGTTTTGCCACATATTCGGCATGAAGAAATAGATTAAACAATATTAACATAAACATACACAGCGGTACTACAAAAACCAACGTGAACACTGGTCTAACAAGCGTTTAGCTTAAGGCGCTACCCCGACCCAAATCAGCGCCACCACCTATTTTACCTTATTATTCCGTTAAACGAAGGAAATTCAAAAAACCGATTGGCCAGTTTGTGCTTCCTATCATAAGCTTTTTTTTAATGCCTCTATAAATGTTTTTGTTTGTATAGTGTAGGAAGAGATGCGAAGTTGCTCATTTATCCCACCATGGATGGTGGGCAAATAGAGCAACTTCGCATCTCTGCATAAAGTATACTAAATAAAACTTTTACAGGGGCATTAAAAAAAAGCTTATGATAGGAAGCACAAACTGGCCAATCGGTTTTTTAAAATTCCTTCGTTTAACAGAATAATAAGGTAAAATAGGTGGTGGCGCTGATTTGGGTCGGGGTAGCGCCTTAACAGTGTATAAACAGTAAGACAAGGTTTAACAATAGTTTATCTCTCGTTTAAACTATGTCTAAGCTGTGTCTAACTGGAAACCGTCGTAAAACGCAGTTTTGTGGTAACGTTTTTGTTAAACACGCGCTCACCGTGTACCGTTGACTAAGTCTAAGTACCCCTACCTAACATTTATAGCGATTGAAACAAAAATTACCAATACCTACAACTAAAAACCAAAGAACCCATACACAGTTTAGGTACCACTCACACTAGATTATTATTAAATGATAACGTTTGATACTTTTGTGTTATGTTTTGTTAATGTTTCTTTCATTCTTCTTTCTACTTGACTCTGAACTTGTCGAACATCGCGACTAATAGTCTCGTCTGAAACACAGCGCACCAATCTTATGGGACACTGATATACTTGATATAGACTCCGCCATTTTGCAGAATAGTGGCCGCTTTGGGATATATAAAGTTGTTGAGTGAAAAATAGGGACATTTTTACTCGAAAATCAGGAATATTGGAGGAATATCTTTTCAAGTTTTATAGGATGTCGGGGGTGCTACGTTTTCAATACGTTTTCGATTTTCTATTCGATCCGCAGATAATCTTTTTCAGTCTTGTTCAATGGGGGATGAAATTACTTTATGTTATACTTGTTGAGCTTCTGTTACTGTGCACGCTGAGGCGTCCTATATTTTAGAGTAACATAGATTTTTTTTTTTTTTTTTAATTTAACAAAGGACTTTGTCGCTTTGCGACCACACCGTCCTATAAAAATCAAGAACCATTTTAATTGTTACTAACTTGCGTTGTGTGAACTCATGTTGGATGTCCTATTTAACGCATTCAATGCCACCACGATTTTCATAATGCCGAATGCCGAAAACATTTCACGGTGGACGCGCTAGGGGCGTCACCGGCACTGGAATAAGAATTACGTGAACACGCAGGGCGAGTCAGTGGCACTGGACGTGTTAATAAATAAAGAAACTACATTATGTTGGTACACTACACGATAAAATAACCTAGTGGTAGTGTGAGTGGTATCTAAACTGTATATGGTTTTTGGTTGCATTGTAGGTAATAATTGTCTCAATCGCTGATAATGTTAAGTCGTCCTTTTCAGGGCGTCGAGTCCCACATAATTCTGGTGCCCCCCCCCCCCCCCCCCCCCAGACCAGTTTATTCGTGAACGAATTTCCTCGACGAGACAAAAAAAAAAAAAAAGGTACTTAGAATTAGTCAGTTTTACTACAAAAAAGTTAGACATCTATTGAGCGCGTGTTTAACGAAAGCGTTACCACAAAACTGTGGTATACGACGGTTTACAGTTAGACACGGCTTAGACATAGTTTAAACGAGAGTTAAACTCTTGTTAAACTCATGTCTAATTGTTCAGATATTGTTTAGCTAAACGCTTGTTAGACCAGTGTTTACGTTGATTTCTGTAGTACCGCTGTGCATGTTTATGATAAAATGTTTATCTATAACTTCATGCGGAATGAGTGGCAACACGCTGTTACTGTTGACACTTAGACAAACCTATGGTTTAAAGTGCTTTATGAATAAGATAGAAGAAGCTTTTGATTAACAAAGAAAATGCAAACTCAACACTACCTACTACAAATACTACCTCTAGTATACTCCGGCCAAACTCAAGATACAATGTTTACAAACATTGCCCTCATACATAACCAAAAATCACTTCTTGGTTTTCGATTTTCTGGTTGGTTGTTGATTTTCAAACGTAATTTGTACTACTTATAAATTTTTGCTCATTCCTACAATGCTTAGTGCTGACAATTATATTTCAAACTCGACGCTACAACGAGAATTTCCGAATCTTGCATTTTTAGTTATTTACTTAACGCACAAAAGGGTAAATAAGATCCATCAAGTGCGAGTGTAACTCGCGCGCCGAGGGTTTCGAACGTTTGTCAACAAATTTGACTAAAGGTACCGGTTAGAGAATATTATTACTAGAAAGTGGCTTGAGTATGGGTTGTAAGTACATTCCGGTATAATTGAGCCAGGCACTAACGGATCATTACCCAAACTATGTTGTTGATTATGTGCTTTAAATGTTTCTAAGGTTATGTGTGTTTGAATGTTCCCCAAACATATTTGTATACTAGCTTCTGCCCGCGGCTTCGCGTAACGTTTATAGGTGATTTCTATCCCACGGGAACTGATTTATGGGATAAAAAGTAGCCTATTTTATTCCAGGCCTAGAATTATCTGCATGCAAAATTTCAGCCCGATCCATTCAGTAGTTTTGGCGTGAAGAAGTAACAAACCATCCATCTAAACTTTCGCATTTATAATATTAGTGTGATGTGATTTAATGTGTTCTTAAAACACTTGATGTATTCCGAACAGTTACAGAATCAAAAAATGCTGCCTTAAGTGCCGAGTGCTTCAAAGATTGGATTATGGCTTGTTACAACTCAGAACTAATTATCTTATGAACAAGCGAATTATTCAATAGAGATTTAGACTGACTAAAAGTTATGTACTTTAATAGTGACGTAGGTACTTATATTTACATTTATTTTATGTGCATAAATAAATAATGCTGGACAATTCACACAGTATTATCTAGCCCCAAGCTAAGCAGAGCTTGTGTTATGGGTACTAGATAACTGATATACTTAATACAATACACTACATAGATAGATACTGTTTAACATAGAAAACATCCAGAACGCCCTGGACAAATGTCTGCAGATCGTACAAATATTTGTCCCGAGGCGGGAATCGAACCAGCAACCTCCTGCGTCGCAGGCGGACCTTCGCCCACTGCGCCACAGAGCTCGTCAAATATTATAGGTTTGAATGTTCGTGTATTTTTGAATTTCTCGAAACGTATTTAGATTTTTGATGTGTTCTTAAAACACTTGATGTATTCCGAACAGTTACAGAATCACAAAACGCGCCATTAAGTGCCGAGCGCTAATAAAGCTGAGCGTGGTCTGCTGGTTTCCAAGATAATTGGATTATTATGACTTGTTAGCTTTAGGTTAGTTTGCGTGGCAACCGGTTGGATTAATAATTATACCTATTAAAGGTCAAGTTAAATGTTGTAATGTAATAGATAGATCGATAGATAGATAATACTTTATTGTACCACACAAAGACAGATAACAATACAGAAATAAATGCTAAGAGTAGACGAAGTACAAAGGCGGCCTCATCGCTATGAGCGATATCTTTCAGGCAACCTTGGGATGGACTGGACATGTAAGAATAAAATAGACGGTGGCACGCGAAAAAAATAATAATAATACTTACAGTACATACTATAATACCTACATATAGCCTACAAACAATGTTGATTTAAATTCTTTAAAACTCTCACAAAGAAAATTACAATGAAATCAAACTAATATTATAATGAGGAAAGATTTGTTTGTTTGTATTGAATAGGCTCCGAAACTGCTGGCCGATTTGAAAAATTCTTTTACCATTAGAAGCCCACATTATTCCTGATTAACATAGGCTTCTTTTTACCGCGGGAAAATGCTTCATTCCTACGGGAAAACTGGTAATAGGACAACGGGTCGTAAGAATGCAGCTAGTAATAGAAATAAATGACAACTAGTATTTACAATTAAAACAATGGCTGCAGACTGATGCAAACAATCTACAGGTAGCTCAACTGATCCATATCAATACCAGTCGTCGCGTTCCCAAGACGCTGGCTGCATTGCCACGCTGTATGGAAATGCTGATGCGCTGCGCCAGATACTCACCAGCTCTCGGGTCACGCGTCGCTTCGCTTCTTTCCAGACGCTCAGATAATTTTTTAAAAACCCGAAGAGCCAAAAGTTAAATTATACAAGAAAGTTAGTTATTTAAATGTTAAATTTAGATACATTTCACAGTGACAAAATGGCTTCCCACAAGCTTCAATCAAACGAGTGGTGCGCAAGCTTTTTGTGTAACGACTTAAAGTCCATATCTTAATCCACAGCTTTGTGGTGCTATTCAGTAGGCCTAGCACGGGGATCGTTGTCTAGGTAGAATAGAGAAAAATTACGTCACATCGCCATCGAATGCGTAATAATCTTTGAAACTCATTCCTTCAACTTCAATAGTTCACGCAATGTATGACAATGCGATGTCATTCTAGTAGTAAAGTAAAAAGTATTTATTCTGTGTAACAAAATTACAAGTAAAGTTGGTACAAATAAAAGTTACAACCGTGACATCAGAAAAGGTCGTCACTCAGCATGATGTTTTATGAGACACCTAGAGGGCGCAGCAGCATCAGCAGCTGTACGCGACAAGCTTGATTATTTTATGGAAAAATTCCTGAAATTCGAGTAACGTCCGTTTACATAACTCAACCAAAGCAAAACCCTTCCTATTATATTGGTGTAGTATTTTCTCTCGGACAGCGGTCCAGGTGAGTTTAAAACTGGGACAAATACCGATAAGTCACCGGAGTGGGAACAATAAGGTACGCCCTTCGAGAAACTATTTCACGGATACAAGTTAAAGGATTTATAATTACTAACAACATATAAAAATATATTTAATTACTAGGTTTAACCCGGGAAAATAACCGGCGAGCAGTTTCCATGGGATACCATCTATCTGTTTTCAATTTAAAATTTCTTTATTAAAACACTAGCTGCGCCCCGCGGCTTCGCCCCCGTGGAAATTTATGTTTCCAACTTTCTTAATTTTTTCTTTCATAAGAACCTTCTCCTGACAATAACAAACACAACAACAAAAGAATTAGCGAAATCGGTCCAGCCGTTCACGCGTGATGCCGTGACCAAGGAAAACGGGTTTCATTTTTATATATACAGATCAGGTTACAGTATGAACGTATAGACTAGTGTACATTTTTTTTTAATCCTAGCTCTACAAACTATGTTAATTATGTCGTTTATCAAGCATTTTACTCGAACAAAAGAAACTTATAGCAATGATGTTAATATAAATAAACAAGGCGAATTTTATACACGGCAACTGGTTTAGCAATAGGTATGGTTTTACAATCTGTTTACTAAACATTAAAATCCATTCAGAAAGAAAGAAAGTTTTATTTTTTATTCAATAGTTAGATGAGTAAATGTATACAGGTACAGAATGGCAGGGGGGGTCGGAGCCCGTACTCGTAAAAACGAAAATCGAGTTTCGGATTAATTTTCATGCAAATGCTATCTTATGCAAGTGACTTAGGAGTTGGTTTTGCGAGAAAACGAATCAGAAAATTCGATTTTGGTTTACCGAGTAGACCCTCAAAATCGCTGCTTGTAGCGTCGTCATATGGGGAAGAACATCTTAAAACCTACCCCAAGATTGTTTGAACCGTCTACAGTTAACTCAACTGTTTCAATTGTAAATACTAGTTCTATTTTGTTTCTATTTATATTTTCTTTGTTAATAAAATTTCCTCAAAACCTCACAGAAACTCGCTTCAGCCTCACCCTTACAGTAGTTATGAAGAGCCCAGCCAGCAAATGTGCAAGTTTAAAACAAAGCACCCTCGGCAGCGATTTAATTAATTTGAGGACGATAACAGAGCGAGGGATTGATTTACAGAGAATTCGGAGAATGTTCTGGAATTCTCTAGAAGTTGGAATAAAATCTTACAAGACAAAGACATTTTACTATAGACATTTCAAATCTGATACATTACGAGACAACCCTTAACAAGAACAAAATTCCCTCACCTCACCTCAACAGCCTGTGTTGGTCCACTGCTGGACGCAGCCCTCCCCCTGATAAGCGCCTTATTCGCTTTTATCTCATGGGGGGTAATGCCCATAATCCCCACACTGGGCATGCGGGTTGGGGATCACAGTTCGGTGGTGGAATGTTCTGCAGGGGGCGCTGCTGCCCGCCTCCGGTGGATATCCCTTAGTCGCCTCTTACGACACCCGCGGGAAGAGTTGGGGTGGTGCAAATTCTAAGCCAGGACCACACAGCTACACACACAGCAGAACCAAATTAAAAAATTTAAAAACCCCCCGACAGATTTTCATGAAACATGGCTAAGAACAGTCGGAATAAAATTAACTATGACACAAAAAAAACTAAACGAAAATCGGTTCATCCGTTTGGGAGCTACGATACCACAGACAGATACACAGACAGACACGTTAAACTTATAACACTTCTTTTTGCGCGGGGGTTAAGAACTAACCGGTGTAACGAGGCGTTATGTACCATTCGGAGCGAGCATTAAACGTTACGCCAGACGGATTTAAGATAAGATAAGATAATTTTTTTATTGGTTCACAAGAAAATACACATCGATAAAAAAGAATTAAAAAGAAAAAATTGGTTGTCTGTAAAGTCGGTTTACTGACGATAGTTGAACGTGACAACGTCTTAAGAAAATACTGATGGAATGGTAGCATTTGATACTCGATCAAAACATGTAAATGTACTATAGTATAGCAGCTGTCCACGCAGACGCATCGCTCACTCAAGTAGGAGAGAGACGGATGTCGAGCGCTCTCGCTTGCACTTCAAGCCTTACATGGAACGCCTCAGAATAGAACGCCTCAGAGCGAGGTAACGCCGCATGACGTCATGTTTTTTTCGTGCGTGCAGCCGGCTCTATCGAATTATAAGACGTTGTCACGTCAAAAAAAACAACGTGAGACCAAAAGGTTGCCACTCAGCGTGTGCTGCAGGAGCTCGGGGAGCAGCTGCAGCGCTGGTCTTCCGTGGCACCTTAGCGTAGAGCGCGTCACTGGCTATGGACACATGATTTTAGCACACCGCGTGCACTAAAATCCGTCTCCTTGCTTGCTCACGCCTTCTCTCCTAGTACTGACTGCACGAACGCTCGCTGTGCAACACGGTACAGTACGCCTCGTAACGACGATCACCTTGGCTTGGTAGGCCAGCAGAGGCCGAACTTTTGTGATTTTAAAAATTATCTGAGACTCAGAAAATAGTGTTTAAAATTATGAAAAAAAGATATATTACTTAAGGATCTAGTCTAGTCAAAGTCGCATTCAGTTACAAGATCTAATGAACTCGTTAGAAAAAAATCCCAAAGTTACTCCTTTTTCTACTGTTTTTCCAATATTATAAGTAGCGACGTACTGATTTTTTACTTTTTTTGACGTGACAACGTCTTATAATTCGATAGAGCCGGCTGCACGCACGAAAAAACATGACGTCATGCGGCGTTACCTCGCATGCGGCGTTACCTCGTCATGCGGCGTTACCTCGCTCTGAGGCGTTCCATGTAAGGCTTGAAGTGCAAGCGAGAGCGCTCGACATCCGTCTCTCTTCTACTTGAGTGAGCGATGCGTCTGCGTTGTCACGTTCAACTATCGTCAGTAAACCGACTTTACAGACAATTTTTTAATTTTTTCGTACTCAACTAAAGACTTAAAATTTCTAAACAAATTCGCAGAGTTTGACTTGATAAAATTATTTTCTTAATCACCATGTTTAAATAACTACAAAAAACACGAGCGCGGCGGCTTGATAGGCGCGCGTTTTCCCTTACACCTACTGCTGCAGGAATACCTGGCCTTAATCCTCTGACCCTCTCAATTCGTACTCATATTATGAATGGGGAAGTCCGTCACTTTTAAGGCGGTACCCTACCTCGTTATTGTGTGAAGAGGATAGGCATAGGATTTCGCGTTCACAGGAGCGGGACAGAGCAAAGCGGCGTAAGCCCAAAAATCATGTTTTTAGTAGTTATTTGCTCCCCACAACAAAGATTCCCCAAACATTAGAATAGTTAATTGAAAAAAAGGCAACATATAAAATGTTCTTTATACTTAGTTCAATTACTATGCTTAATCTCAAGATCGTATCATCTGTATTTATTGAGAAATTAGAGTTTTAGTAAAAAATTAGAGGTAACTTTGCGATTTTTTTCTATCGAGAAAATTTTATGGCATCGTGTTTTCGAAACATATGATCGATAGAATAAGTCCTGAACTTTACCATATATAAATTTCAAAGTTAAATATTCAGTAGTTTGGAAGATATGGAGGTCCGACGGAGTTGAAAATAAGCAATTTGAGGTTGTATACGCCCTTAACCATTTGGAACAGCCTGTTTCCCGAATGCTGCTGCAAGTTGACTATTGATTTAACAAACGCTGGAAAATAGACTGGGCAGTAAATGCGTATATGATGTTACTAGCGTCTGTTCTCGGTTTCGCAGGCGTTTTCCGGGGATACAAAGTGGCATATAAAATATGTAATTCAGCCTGTCCTTTACAGTAGTTCTGAAGAGTTAGCAAATATGCAAGTTTTAAACAGAGCAGAGCACCCTCGGTAGGGATTTAATTAATTTGAAAACGATAAGGATAACAGAGCGAGGGATTGATTTATTAGAGGATTCGTCGAATGTTTTGGAGTTGTAGTCATTGTTGAAAATTAAATCTGTATGGGGCAAAATCAGAAGCTCTTTATTTCCACAAATACAATAAATGTACATTTAGAAAAGGGCGAAGATAATTATGCCTTACGAGACATTGAAATCACATAGAACAAAACGACGGCATTGGGTATATCAGCTAATCGTTTAAAAATATACACAAAAAGTAACAGAGTACCCAATATCCTGATATATTGCATTAAAAAAATGCCTATGTATGAGTTATGCCAAGTCTGGTCCGTTCCGATCCGTTCAGAAGTTTCGTCGTCAAGAAGTTACAAACATCCATCTATACATCCATGGTTCCAAACTTTCGCATATATAATATTGGTGAGAAATGTGATTAAGGGGTTTTACTTTGGGGACATGGAAATTCTTTAAATTGAAGACAAACTCACAAAACGATCAAATAGATAATTGAGAAGAAAGTAGGACAAAACAATGACTAATAAAATGCGAAATTACTGAACCAAATATGTTAACTAGGCGAAATAACAATTTTGTAGGTCATAAACTCTATACTTCAGTGAGAAAATGTCGAAATTAAACATATATGCGCCATTAGATACCTATTTCATGGTAATACGGTTCATTTCATCGTGCCCCGTTTTACTTTAAAGCTTTATAAGCGTATCATATTAAAATGAGACAGTAAAATACTACACAGAGATGTGATACTCGAAGGACAACATGGTTAACGTGTACGACATATTTTCAATTTCAGAAAGGATAGCTTTGCCTCATCGTCAAGGGATAGAGTATCTGTATAACTTAGAATAATACTTGTGTATTGTATGAATTCATTCATACCTTTAGAGCTTAAGTTTTTGACTTATTCGTAGGTATGACGTAGCATGGTTCCAAAAGCTAAATGAAAAGCGAGCACTGAGGCACCAACGGGCTGCGGCGGCTGTCGCAGACCCACCACTATCCACTGGGGTTCACAGATGCCAATACTGCGGCCGCATCTGCCATTCCCGTATAGGCCTTACAAGTCATTTACGTAAGTGCCGAAAAACGAACACTACATAAACCATCCTTCGTGGATGTAAAGGCCATTGATTGATTGAATGTACCTTCGTAGGATGCACTTCATTTTAATTTGTAACCGAGGAATGTTATATACGGGTCAGACTCTTACGAGTTTATCATCATCATCATCAGCCTATAGCTGTGGACTAGCCACAGCTGGACATCAGCCTCGTCTAATGAGCGCCATAGCGCCCAGTCTTCAGCAGTTTTATAGTGTTTTTATTTAAATTGTTTATTTTTAAATAAAAATAAATACGGTATTTAGTGATTCTTTCAGCAACAAAATAACCGAGGCGATGTCGTAACGATGCTGATTATTACAAGGAACTATAACGACAGGCCAAACTAAAAAAAAAAGATGCAACGTTTCAGAGTTGATATGTATGTGACAACCAATATTGATCCTCTCAAGGCTTCAAATCGGTTAACTAGTTCACCGATCCATTTGCATGATTGGAAGCTTGATCAAGTTAAGTTGACCGTATGTGCATGTCAATTTGCATGACAAATATATCGCCCCGGGAAAATGCTGGATCCACATCAAACAGTTTAGATTCACTAGATTTTAGACTGTACAGGGTGGAATAAACGTAGAGGAGTACAGGTTGTATTTTCAAGACGTCAAAAAGCACAGTCTTTCTTTAATTTAGTTTTAATTAAACTTGAAAAAATATACGGAAGAACAACTCTGGGTTTTACTTCTATTATTTCGAATAACTGTATTACATTCCTCATTTCATTAGTCTCTCATCCGTTTTGGACCTCGAGTTTGCACCTTTTTCGTTGCGCGTGTGCAATAATTCGTTGTTGAAGTTTTTAGTGGTAACCTTGCTGCTACCTAATTGTTTTCTGTTATCGTTTCCAGTTTCAGTTAAGTCTTCATACATAAACGTCTGTATTTACGTAAAATATTTTTAATTCTAGAACCCAGTAGGTACTTAAACGCGAAATTTAGTTTCGCTTCTATGAGCTAAAGTGTGATAGCAGACTATAAACCTATTTCTGTATTATTATTGTCATATCAAACGTATATTAAATGTTAGTTTACTGTTTAAACATCGTAAAAGTCACATTTCCATGTCAATAGTGTCGATAATAGTTTTCGTCGTATGTGACAGTGACTCACAATAGTGGACTTGGCAAAGTTTTACTCCATATAAAAACTATCGTAGTTTGACGAATTTATTTCGGATGTAAGCGGGTTAACTACGAGCCTAATTTGTGTTGGAAGAACACCAATGCTTCCCTTAAGGCTCTACCTCCCCGAACACTAGCGCCGCCACATATTTTATCTTATTATTACGTCGAAGAAAAGAAATTCCAAAAATTACGTTGGGTAATTTGTGCTTACCTATTATATGCATTTTTTTAATGCCTCTGTACTTAATAGTTATATTTTGTATAGTTTAGGCAGAGATACGATGTTGCCCTTGGTGGCCGCCAAACTCTATTTTCGCATCTCTGTTTAAACTATACAAAATAAAACTATTACAGAGGCATTTAAAAAATGCTTATAATAGGTATCACAAATTGCCCAACGTAATTTTTGGAATTTCCGTTCTTCGACGTAATAATAAGATAAAATATGTGGCGGCGCTAGTGTTCGGGGAGGTAGAGCCTTAACGAGAAGTGCAGTTCACGTTGCGCACGCCTATATTGCGTTCTTGCGCACACAACGGGCTAGAGCGCGTTCTTCTGCGCGGGTCGTAGGCGCCACTTACCCTGATGAAATCCCTCGACGGATTAAACGTTGGTGTTCTTCTAATTCATAATTCATTTAATGTTTGTGAATCAGGCACTATTACAGTCAGTTTATGAGACTTATCCATCGCTGGATTCTGCCACTTGGGCGTACAAACATTTCAATTAACATATTTAGGTATGACCATTGGCTATAACAATCAGGGTAAGTTTGTTATTTTATTTAGAAGCATGCAGTAATATTATAAATTGTCATATGTAAGTGTGTAAGTTTTTTTAATGAGAATAAATTTTTTAAATATACAGGTCTCGTCAGAGCCTACACATTTGCTCCCCTTGGAGTCGAGACCCTAGGATCCGTGGGGTACCGAAGCTCTTCTGGTTTTTAAAAAAATTATCTGAGCGTCTGGTCGAAGCGACGCGTGACCCGAGAGCTGGTGAGTATCTAGCGCAGCGAATCAGGTGTCCGTCAAGGTAGCGTACACATAATCGATATCACGTTTGTTGATATGCCAATAAACTCTGCATAAACAGTGTAGAATTAGTGCAAAAGTAAAATAAATACTGCCTCTTTGGTTTAAGAAATAATGACCATTCTTAGTGGGTACGCTAGCTTGACGTCAAGGCAGCGTACCCATTAAAAAACGAAATAATTCCTATAGAAAGCGAGCTTTTCTTATTATAAATGCTATATGTAAAAATACTGCGAGAAATACTGCTTCTGCCTGTGGTCATACTTTATGCAATTTCGTAGTGCAACAATATAAAAAGTTGATGTGAAGTGCTAGGAACAAATGCATTTTGGTACAGTCGCACACAATAAAAATAATAAACACCAATGCAAAATCCGGATAATACGCATTTCATCATTCACAAATCCGGATATTAATTCGAATGAAATGTCAAATTAAAACATCTTTTAACTAGCTCTTGTTTGCGGTTTCGCACGCAATTTCTTAAGTGTCAGTAGTTGGTATAGCGTGTACCAGTTTAGACACTCGGCATTACAGTGTATCTGGCTATTCAACTACTTTCAACTAGGCTCTTCACTTGAAGAAGGCAGTTCCACGAAGTAGCGTTTGAACCTTTTGAACCCACCGAAAACTCATTGAACGACTACCTGAACAGATATGTGCGCGGGAGACGCGGTGTATGGTGTGGCACGGGGCTACCCCCGTCGTATTTATGCTTAATGCCTACGCAGGCATTAAGCATAAATACAATACGATATATAGGTACCTATGTACGTAGCCGTGCAGCAAAACTGGAGTAACCGGAATAACACGAAGAAAAAAGCAAGGAAAATGCACGAAGAAAAATTAAAATTCGAATTAAAACTTATTTACGAGCTCTATTATTTTTGCCTTAAACAATAATATTATGAGTATTATTACAGTTATCTACTATGAGAACGACGAACAAAACTTTATGTTGCGTCATCTTGATGAACTTCAGTAAATTTCGCTTATTTTTAACAATACATTTTTAAATATCGATAGGTAACCGAAAATAGAATGACTATGTAAGGTATTGTAAAGGTTGAAAGACTGACATAAAACATGCCCCTCACTCAAATACATTCGTGTAGAGCAGACGAAGCGCCCAATTCAGTCACCACGCGAGTGAAGGAATACGTCCAATACAGAAACTCAAGTCTGATGACATAAAAAACACTAGGTATCTATTTACTACCTAAGTTCTCTGTAATCTGTCTGATTCCCTACATCACGAAATTACATTCAAGCCTCGTCAGTTCCTTGCTAATAGGTACCTACTCGTTTAATTTTAAACTTCAAACATTCGAAGAGTGAATTTATAAAAACTCACTAAGTCCACCATTCCATTCACCGCGAAAGAAAAGTTAAAAGAAATAGACAAGAGAGAAGCAAAAATGTAACCATGGACGTAGAGCAAATTTTCTACTTTAATGAATGAATTTTTCTTCAAACGCTATGGTTGGTGGCGTGGATAGGCGTTTTGGTCCGAAAAGATCCGCAGAGTCATGGTCCGCAAGAGATCCGCAGAGGCAGAAAAAAGTCTGAAACGGACCAAAAAGGTCCGCACCGGCAACACTGCACTGAGGGTTGTCTGTCTAGCGTACTCCTTCCGATCCGACCATTACGACGTATCATCTCTCTCTTTCACTACCACGGATCATTGGCATGCATCGTCCTCTATCTTTCTTTCATTGTGACCAATAAATTTTTCCTAGCCGAGTCCAAGCAAGATCTTTGAATAAGAACAGCAAAATGCAATTCCATTTGTAAAACTAAACAAAGCATCTCGTAAGAAAATAGAATAGGCTATAGGTAGGCCGGAATGGGTATAGTATTATAGGCTTATTGAGTGAAATGACTTAGATAGATAGGTTGGTACCTACCATAAATCAACAAAACCTTGTGAATGCTATAACCTAGACCTACCATAAATCAACAAAACCTTGTGAATGCTATAACCTAGTAGGTACAAAATAAAAAACTTTATCCTAATGTAGGTAAACCTAACCTACGTAGCATAGTTAGGCAAATAAAAAGTAGGTACTTACCTGTAAAGATTAATTAAAGAGTAGATAATTAAAATCATAATGACTTATAATACCTACTTACGTAGGTAAGTATAGGTCCTAGTACGTATATGTCTAGCCTCTATTATACCTACACAGCAGTAGGTAAGGTACAGAACAGACATGATTATACTTACATAGGTAGGTATGTATACAATAGCATGTACGATCTACCAATAACTTAAGCACGGTAATATTAACTATATAATTACATACCTACCTACCGTAACAAAGGCATTCAATTCTAAGATAAAATAGGTACCTACCTACTAGAAAAAGATATCGCGACTATTCGGCCGAATCCAGCTCACTCACGCACGTGTGGTTTTACATCGCGTTGTCCCTCACGCACGATGCGCATACCGGTTTGTTTTTTATGTTCTCTGTTTCTGTGATCTATTTTTGTTTGGGTTTATGTAGAGATTGCAATCCGGATTATTCGAAATCCGAATTATTCAGAAAAATTGGCATTTTTATTTATACGTATATATGCATCTACATCTACCAAATACATTACTGAAAGAAATATTAGTGCAACAAACTTTGTCCCGAGTCAACAAACTTTGTTGCCAGGTAACGATCTGTTAAAGATAACGATCTGTTAAAGACTGTTGGCATCTGCCGCTGCTGGAGGAGGCCAGCTAAGGACAAAGTGCCTAGCCAGATACACTGTAATGCCGAGTGTCTAAGTGTCTGTCTCTGGTACACGCTATACCAACTACTGACACTTAAGAAATTGCGTGCGAAACCGCAAACAAGAGCTAGTTAAAAGATGTTGTTTAAATTTGACATTTCATTCGAATTAATATCCAGATTTGTGAATGATGAAATGCGTATTATCCGGATTTTGCATTGGTGTTTATTATTTTTATTGTGTGCGACTGTACCAAAATGCATTTGTTCCTAGCACTTCACATCAACTTTTTATATTGTTGCACTACGAAATTGCATAAAGTATGACCACAGGCAGAAGCAGTATTTCTCGCAGTATTTTTACATATAGCATTTATAATAAGAAAAGCTCGCTTTCTATAGGAATTATTTAGTTTTTTAATTGGTACGCTGCCTTGACGTCAAGCTAGCGTACCCACTAAGAATGGTCATTATTTCTTAAACCAAAGAGGCAGTATTTATTTTACTTTTGCACTAATTCTACACTGTTTATGCAGAGTTTATTGGCATATCAACAAACGTGATATCGATTATGTGTACGCTACCTTGACGGACACGCGAATCAGCATTGCCATACAGCGTGGCAATGCAGCCAGCATAGCGGGGACGCGACGACTGGTGTTCACCTCAAAACTCTATCACAATACGTGCAGTAATTACCGTTTCCAGAAATAGCAAACATTTATCACAACTTTTGTCATTAAAATGTTATTGAGTGTTGTTTAGCGAGTTAGTTTTATTTATAACCTGTGTTTATGAGTTAGCTTAGATTAGTTATTTGTGTTCAAATAGTCATGAGTAGACAAAACAAAGTATAAACAATGGCAAAGTGCGTAGAGAGAGTTTTTATTTAAAAATATATATATAAAAATAATGCTGGACAATTTACACAGCATCATCTAGTCCCAACCTAAGCAGAGCTTGCGTTATGGGTACTAGATGACTGATATGAAAGAAAGAAAGAAAGAAAGAACACACTAATATTATAAATGCGAAAGTTTGGATGGATGGATTGATGGATGTTTGTTACCTCTTCACGCCAAAACTACAGAACGGATCAGGCTGAAATTTTGCATATAGGTAAGTCTAACTCTGGAATCAAACATAGGCTACTGTTTATCCTGTAAATCAGTTCCATGGGATAGAAATAACCTCAAAATGTTTCCATAGAAACAACGCGTGCGAAGCCGCGGGCAGAAGCTAGTACTTAATACAATACACTAAATAGATCGATTAGAAAACAACCAGAACACCTGAAACAAGGATCTGCAGATAGTACAAACATTTGTGCCGAGATGGAAATCGAACCAGCAACCTCCTGCGTGCAGGCGGACCTTCGCCCGCTGCGCCACTGAGGTCGTCAAATTACATACATATAAATATTTTGACGTTTTATATTGAATTGAAAGTGAGAATTTCCGAAGTGATTGGTTGATTTTGACGAAACGTTTTTGATTTCATACTATAGTACCATCGAACATCGGGATCAAATAACTTGCTCTCGAACAGAAATAAATGCTACTAAAAAACTGGTTTTAAAAGTTCAGTTTTATAAATCAGAATCTGTCAATATGTCAAAATCAGATTAGATTTTGCATCCATCGAACATCGGGATCAAATAACTTGCTCTCGAACAGAAATAAATGCTACTAAAAAACTGGTTTTAAAAGTTCAGTTTTATAAATCAGAATCTGTCAATATGTCAAAATCAGATTAGATTTTGCATCACATCTACATTGCTTTATGTTCATTTCATGTCACATTTCATTTTATATCTAGTAAAGTTTATATTAAATAATGACACAAATGACTTAATTCCATTAGGTATTTTAATAAAATGCATATAAATATTGAACTTGCACAGGTGGCTCGCGACCTTTAAAACAAAAAACAAAGTGACTTTGACCGGTCGATGATCTACAAAAAACTTTGTATTGACTCTTTAGAATAAAATAGCTATTACGTGTCATTATTTATATACTATGTGGTATTATTTGTAGGTATGTCATCATCATCATTTAGTCGAAACTTAAAAAAGATTTTATTTTGATAACTAATTTTTTGATTTTTTTTTATTGATGGTTAAGCGTTTGGCCACCAACTCACTTAAAGTAAGTGAAGATGTGGCCTAAGATGGAGCACGCTTTCCCAGAAGGAACTTATTTACCCTGGACTTGAAGACTCCAAGATCGTACTCTAGCGGGAAAACAGACGCAGGAAGCTTATTTCACTCTTTGGCCGTGCTTATTATAAAAGTAGAGCACAATTTTTTGGTTCGACACTGTGGTATGTCGACCAGGTACGGGTGGTATTTTTCTGTGCGTCTGCTGGTTCAATGGTGAATTAATGATTTTATCGGGTATTTATCGCGTATCTTTTGTTATTATTTCCCTAACTTATCTCTCTTCCTCGTGGAATCCTGTGATTAATATGTGTGTGCGTCGTGATCCGACTGTACTACAATCCCTCCAACCTTCCCATGGTCCCGCCAACTTAGCGGTTATACGTACTGAAACTGTGAGAAAAGAGCCACTCCAGTGACTCAAGACTCTACAAATCCTACGCACTTTGTCCTGTACACTCTCCCCCTTCTGGGGCATGCCACATCACACTCTTCGGTAGTATAGTGGTAAGTATCCCCGCCTGTCCGACTGTACTACAATCAGACACGGTCAGTGTGTCGTAATGCGAACTTGGACATTCCTGATTCTGAAGACGAATTGACGGTAGTCGTGGATACTGCTGTCAATTGTCTGTCTGTTTTTTCTTTTTTACCTTTGTACCTTATGCTGTTTCCTCTAACGAAATACCTATACATGTAATTATAAAAATAGTACATAAATATAGAATGTAACGACATCAAGTGTAACACAAGTGTACCTTCGATGGAATAAATACAAATACAATTCTCGGCTGTAAATCAGAGGTCATCGTCGATCGCTGTAACGCGGTAGAAACGTAGGGGAAATAATAACAAAAGGTATCTACGCGATAAATACCCGATATAATCATTAACTATGTTAACAAATCGCGAAAGTTTAATAAGTTTAATGTTTTGTATGACTTAGTTCTGTCTTGATGCATAGTAGTCCACTGCAGCTGATTCTAAAGTTGTGTTCCTCCTCCACCTTAGAATCGGTGCGTATGCAACGTACACGTCGTTATTTACAACTAGCTGCATTCTTACTACCTGTTGTCCTATTACCCGTTTTCCCGTAGGAATGAAGCATTTTCCCGCGGTTTAAATAAGCCAAGTTCATCAGAAATAATGTGGGCTTCTAATGGTAGAAGCATTTTTGGACTGGAGCCTATTCAATACAAACAAACAATCATATCTTTCGTCTTTATAATATTAGTATAGATATGCTGATTAGGTGCGATCTGTGGGCTTAGAATTTGCACCACCACAACTCTTCCAGCGGGTGTCGCAAAAGTCGAAGAGATATCCACCACTTCCCAGAAACATTGTCAGTACAGATAATTATAATTAGCAGACATACCTACATTGCACTAAAGCTCTTAGATCTGAGAATAGCGTTTAATGTGGCTAATTGCCGACTCTAATCCCGACTAATGAAGATGTCTCGAGTACGTAGGAAATGTGTGACAACGTGTACGTTACGTTAATTATCGGAGACACGTGATGACGTTATGAACGCCCGGTTTCTGTCAAGGGATCGGGAGCAGAGAAACAAAATATTATTATTATTATTATTAATAGTTACATTTTCATCTTCTTCGCTTTTGGGGAAAATCCGGTTATAAATTAAGCACACAGGCCTGGGCCAAGTGCGCTTGAGGAAGGCAAGTTCCTACTAGGATGTTCATTATGAAGATTTTTTTACCATTTTTAACCGTGTATTATGGGATTGGAGAAGATCTTCTTGATCGAAACCACTCAAAAAACTATATAAATAAATAAATAAATAATGCTGGACAATTCACACAGCATTATCTAGCCCCAAGATAAGCAGAGCTTGTGTTATGGGTACTAGATAACTGATATACTTAATACAATACACTAAATCGATAGATATTTTTTATTATACATAGAAAACATCCAGAACGCCCTGGAAATGTCTGCAGATCGTACAAACATTTGTCCCGAGGCGGGAATCGAACCCGCAACCTCCTGCGTCGCAGGCAGACCTTCGCCCGCTGCGCCACAGGGGTCGTCATATGTTTAAGTAGAATATCAAACATCTGGCTTTTCTGGCACCAATTGCTGAACGCTTACTTGGATTGAAATGTCCAGCATTATTTATGTGTATCAGCTTTAGTGGACGGATATATCTAAATCGACCAATGAAAGTGGACATTTTGAGCATCAATCCCAACTTTAAAACGCACCAAATTCCTCTCTGAAACTCCAATAAAAGCTTTCATAAAACAAACTGAATTCTGAAACAGAGTGAGTCATTCAAATTCATAGCACCTGTCACCAACTTCCATGTTTTTATTTTTTAAACTGATTAATATATACGAAAGTTTTGCGCTATCGACAAAAAATCGTTAATATTTGAAGTTGAGTGATGGCAACGCAACTGTTTGCGTATGATTTACGGGTACAGTTGTTCTATCTCACGAAGTCCGTTGGGCTATGTATGTCATAGTGAATGCATGTACACATTGTTTTAGTGTGCGTAAGCTCAGAAGCAATCAGTCTCGCCCGAGACGCGGTCCGGGTCACTAGTGCTCATGATTTCACGTCAGATTTTGGTAGCGAGTACCGTCAGCGTGACAACTAAGCGCAAAGTCACTACTACAACCAGGGTTAAACGGACTTCGTGAGATAGAACAACTGTATCAGTATTCAAAAAGTAAAATCGCCCAGTTATAACGTTGTTGGGTCGTGATACAGTACCCATTTTTAAAGTTTCGTGTTCGGTTACGAAACCCGTATGTCCTTTTTTCCATTTTGAATATATTAGCAACCACCGCAGCTATTAACTTGAAATTTGAAATCGTAATACGTTTCATGCGTGTAGAGATTGAAAGTAAAAAAAAATTAAATGATAATAGAGACCTACCTACTCGGTCAAGTGGGGTATCCGTTTGTACATTTCAAGCTGTTTTTAGGTATTCATTGAATAGCGAAGTCTATAACTGATACCTATCTTTAGAACATATTTATATTATTGATAAATAGTTAATGATTATATCGGGTATTTACCGCGTGCCTTTTGTTTTATTTCCCCAAATAAAACAAAAGGTACGCGATAAATACCCGATATAATCATTAACTATGTTAACAAATCGCGAAAGTTTTAAAAAGTTTTATTATTGATAAACGTTCCAAACCCTCGACGCGCGAGTTACACCGCACTTAACGAATCTTGTTTATTTTTACCTGCGCAAGAGTCTTAGGTTTCTTCTCGTGGACTTCATAACTAAACAAAAGCAGGTACTTAGAACTTCCTCTATGCACACGCGCACCGAGAGACCGCAAATAGTAAGCAGCGGTGGTCGACAGATTTGCGTCGTTCGTGCTGTTTATCGTGCGGGCTTCACAGCTATTCGTAAAATGTAGATAAGACTCAGGTAGAGTTAAACCATTCTAAAAATGCACGCCGAGTGTAGGCACCTATGACGTTTTGTGGAGGGGGCGTGCATTCATTACGGATGTAAGCGGGTTAACTACGAACCTTATTTGTGTTGGAAGAACACCAAAGTTTCATCCCTTAGATCCGTAATGAATTCGTCAAACTACGATTGTTTTTATAGTAAAAGCGGCGTGCATTTTTAGAATGATATATCTCTACAGGCTTTAACGGCTTAACCCGTTCATGGCCCAAGACGCAAACGAGACTCTCGATCATGGTGAGGCTGGGCAGTGAATGCGTTAAACAGACGAAACACGGCGTATTACCTTCTTCAACGGACAAGCCCTTGCTTCTGAAGCGGTGCTTTCCAGGTGTGTCACAAGCTCTACAGTAAAAGGCTGAACCACAGAGAGAAGTCATTCCACTCGATTCGCCACATCAATCAAAATTCAAAAATAAACGCAAGAATCCGCCGTTAGTATGACGAACGTGCCGTAAATATGACGAATTTACCGAATTTATGACGAATCTGCGGTGTTTATGACGGAGGGACAGAAAGACGCTGGCGTCGTTAAAGTAGTCTCTTACTTTTGCCCCTGGCTTTGCTCGAGTTCATCTGAGCTAATGTCGGCTCGGTGTGGCCGCTGGCCGGGTGCGGCCAGTTGCGCGTGATCCATGGCGATTTCATACTAATGTCGGCTCGGTGTGGCCGCTGGCCAGGTGCGGCCAGTTGCGCGTGATCCATGGCGACTTCATACAAATGTCGGCTCGGTGTGGCCGCTGGCCAGGTGCGGCCAGTTGCGCGTGATCCATGGCGACTTCATACAAATGTCGGCTCGGTGTGGCTGCTGGCCAGGTGCGGCCAGTTGCGCGTGATCCATGGCGATTTCATACTAATGTCGGCTCGGTGTGGCCGCTGGCCGAGTGCGGCCAGTTGCGCGTGATCCATGGCGACTTCATACAAATGTCGGCTCGGTGTGGCCGCTGGCCAGGTGCGGCCAGTTGCGCGTGATCCATGGCGATTTCATACAAATGTCGGCTCGGTGTGGCCGCTGGCCAGGTAAAATAGATAGATAGATGATTTATTTGGTTCAAAAATACCTAAATGTGTCATTTTGAGACGATACCATTGTTATGGTGAAGCGTTAAGATGAGTGGAATTACGGCCCTGGCCGCTAGTGCGCGCCTGACCTTAGACTTATATCTCTTTTTGCTTCGGGCGGGGGATAAAAACTTCAAAAGTCGTGTACAAAATCAGCTTCGACTTGCAAAATAATAATTACTAATTCCCTCGACATTTTATCAATGCAACTTCTGGCATGGCGCCAAAGTTTCGCCTTTAGGCGCGCGTTAGACTGCTCGACTTTTTATGTGCTATATTAGTTGATTGATTGACAGCATTGTTTGATGCGTATTTTTGGAGAAGCTGTCGCTGGGAGTTTCAGTTATTTTAAGCTGGTAAACTAGATTAGATTTGGGGAAGGAATTTGCCGAGCACGCATTAAGTTAAAGAAAAAGACTGATTTAATTTTCGTGTTTGTTAATTCGCGATTTACATCCAGTTTCCGAGCAAAGCACGTACAATTTTGAAGTTGAAGGAATTAATTTTAAATAATTTACTCATTCGATGAAAAAGTTACGTAATTTTTCACTGTTCTACCCTGCCTGATAAGCGCCCTATAGGCTTTTATCTCATGGGTGTAATGCCCATAATCGCCACGCTGGGCATGCGGGTTGGGGATCGCAGTTCGGTGATAGAATTGTTCTGCAGAGGGCACTGCTGCCCGCCCCCGGTGGACCCTTAGTCGCCTCTTACGACACCCGCGGGAAGAGTTGGGGTGGTGCAAATTCTAAGCCGGCACCACACAGCTTAACCTTACCCAAACAAGGGAAGTTTTGCCATGATCGTCACGCTTGGTTGGCAGATTGGTGATGAGTAGTGTAACACCTTCACTGGAAGCTGCTGCCCGTCCTTTGGGAGGTTCCCTTAGTGGAGTCTTATGACATCCACTGTCGTAAAATAGAGCACCATTACTAACACCCCTTTACATGACACCTAAAACCTAGGTGAGCGCCATCATACATTCCTAGAACCCACTCAGAAATGCGTAAAAAAGTAATTGCTACTTATTTCTCATTTCACGGCATTCGGATGTGTCAAGACTATGTCACAGCTGTTGTGAAACAGCCGGGTTTTCCAGCTGTTTGTGGTCGTGGTCGTGGCGTAAAGATCGACCTCGCCCACCCAGACTGCGGATGTCGTGAGAGTAAAGGAACCTACCAGAGGAAGGGCAGACTCATCTTTCTTTGTATTTTTAACATTTCCACTGTGATCACCAATCCGCCAGACCAGAGTAGTGATTTTACCCAAACCCCCTTGTTTGGCGGACGCATCTTCAGCTGTGGTCGTACACAGACGTATAAAACTGAACATGGTTTCCATTATATAGATATCAACATTAGATAGATAGAAAATTATTTAGTGGATAGGATCATTACATTATTCAAAAACGTTATCAAGCCATATGTAGACTATTTGTACAAGACAGAGAGGATTTGGCATGGACAGTTGAAGTTTTTTGTCCCGTGGCGAAATAAAACCTCCATCTCAGGCACTTTCTTGCCCTTTGCGCAGTATGTAACGTATGTAAGTATGCTTAACTGCAGTGGTCGCCACCTTGGCTAGTTTACGTCGGATTTCACACAGTATCTTGCTCCAGCCATTTCCTATCCCACTGCACCGACATTAGACAGTTCGTTATTTTTATTTCATTTAGAATCGCGCGGAGTGATTCATTGAGGGGCATATTATATAAATAAATGGTCTGCATAATGAGCGTGCATTCGACTGAATTAGCAATCTGTTTTAGGATTCCTTTTTTCAATCTCAGTCTAAGAACTTTCATCTCTCCGTGGATTTCTAGAAAGGTGACCGAAGAATGTGTGGTGCCGGCTTAGATTTTGCACTTCCCCAACTCTACCCGCGGGTGTTGTAGAAGGCGACTAAGGGGTATCAGGGGGCGGGCAGCAGAACCCCCTGCATACCAATTCTACCACCTAACTGCGATCCCCAACCCGCATGCCCAGTGTGGGTATTATGGACATTACCCTCCATAAGAGAAAAACCAATAAGGCGCTTATCAGGGGGAGGCCCGCGTCCAGCAGTGGACCAATATAGGCTGTTGAGGAGGTGAGGAGGACCAAAGAATCATCAGAAGATGCAGCGAAGGAGACGAAGTTTGCGAGCTCGTCACATTTGCTCCCGTATGTCGTAAATCCTTCTGTTTTATTGTATATTTCTATGATTGTTATACATGTATTTTTTCTAGATAAATCACTGGTTATAATGGTATATGAACATCATACTTATTATTCCTCTAAAATTTATAAATTTTGAAAAAACTATCGCCGAGTACCGTTTGTGTTTCAAAATGGCCAGTGTTTTTTTATTATTTAATTTATAAATATGGTGAAAGTTTAATGATTAGGTAGATTAATCAAGTTTATTCTCTATACATTAACGTAAGTTATGTTTTTTATTGTTTTAAAATTACTCTAATACTTTTTTTTTGGCAAATTTTTTCATCGTTGAAGTCCAGCGGCGTTATAGACGCGCTGGCGCTCGGACGTAAGTTGCCCTAGACAACCGCGGCGCTGGACGTTCAAGTGGATAAAGTTTATTATCTAGTCTGGATCTGGTATCTAACAGCCTAGTTAAAGAAAATTCAGTTATCCCGTGAAGGCGCATGCGCCGAAAAAATCTTAAACTCTTAAAACCACAAATCATGGTAAATATCCGTTATTACTGCTTTTATTTCATAAATACTTGTAAAACTAGCACAAATCTAACAGTAAATCTCCCGTAACGTTCCTTTCATTCAGCACTACCAGAGATAAATAGCCGCGGATTGTCTATGAACGTAAACAATTTGAAAAATCGCAAGCTTCTTGCATGATTAATAGAAAGATAGATAATGCTTTTATTTCTTCATGATTAATGAGCAGTTTCCGGAGTTGATGTACTGCCCACGTGTACTATGTCGAAATGACAAGTACGATCGTTTTTGTAATGTAAGGGTTCCGTACTGGACTGTAAGTACTGACACTGACGTACTGGGACTTTTTCACCATCATCAGAATCACTGCTGGACATAGGGCTCCCCTAATGTATAATACCAGTAGTAGTAATCGTACCAGTAATTCCGGATATAACAAACAAACTCCCTCTTGAATAACGTATCTGATTGAACGGTGTTTAAAATAAACGTATCAAATTCATCATCAGCGTCATCATTATCACGTCACACTAATATGTATAAATCATAATTATTATAAATGCAAAGTTAGAATGGATGGATGTTTGTTACTTCTTTACGTCAAAACTACTGAACGGATCGGGAGTAAACGCAGTTTCTTTCTGATTTTATTTTTGCTTGCAGGTTCAAATTCCGTCAAGGTCGAAAATTTTAGGGATTTTATTAAAATGTCTTGTAAGTTTCCCTGAGGGCACTTTATAAACAAAAACCTTATTATTGCTTAATATACATTTCTGATACTTCAGAGTTTCGCCTCTACAATTTACAAATGACTTTGCAATCGATTACAGACGCAAATTTATAAAGGAACCCTGAAAATCCTGACACATAAATTTGAACTCTATCTCCACCCGTTATTGCTGGTTTCAAAGTGCACCTAGCAATAAACTTAAATCCCCATTACCCGCATATTTACAATTACTCAAAACTGCACTTTATCTCTTTACTTTATTAGCCATTTCACATTGAAACACATTCGATTGATGGCTTTTGCAATTACTCGTAAAATATTAGGTCAAGTTTGAGCGTTTTATATTGGAATTAATTTGCGGTGCATTAAGGTTTATTTTGGTGTGCGGCGTTTTAATTAGTCATTGAGAATCTATTGGCTTTGTATAAATCTATTTTTGAATCTAGAACTGAAGAGGTTTTGGTTTAACTCACAGGATTTTAAGGGCCGGTGTACACGAGGCTAACTATAGTGACTACTTTCTTGCTGTTTGTGTTGATGACAGCACACTTAAATTTTATTTTGTTTTTTTGCACCCGATTCGTTGAATAAGTCTCCTAAATAATAATAATAATTCTATATTGCAGACACAAGATCCATTTTTGTGGTCTTAAAGTGCAAATTATAATAAAACGAATACTTACTAAATTAAAAATATAAAATTTAAGGTCCTACCTTCTAGGTTCAGTACTCAGTACGTCAGGTGGCAATATTCACTCACCGTCTGTAAGTGTCCGATAACAACAGACGGTCAGACAGGCTAACAATAATGTAGTTTTTACACATGTCAACTCTGGACATAAAAAATTAAATCTGAGTCTCTTTGCTTTTTGTTTCTCAAATAAATAAAATTAAAATTGTAAAGGTAACAATAGATTCTTAAACTAGAGCAAATGAAGCTAAATACAGTTTCTATTCTAAAAAAAAGATCTCCCTCTGTAAACACTTTCTAAATTTGGCAAAACACATGGACCCTGTCACTGTCCGTGTATTGAAACACTCTTGCCGGTTTATATCATACAATATGACAGATCGGCTGGTCTATACCAAGCCTTACAGATTCACTCAATGGCCGCCCACGTTAATAATGAAGATATAATATAAGTGCTCAATGATCAGAAACAGACGTTATTTAGTATTTATTTAGGTTATGGAATGCGATTGATCCATTTCGATCCATCGCAGCATTTGGAACGTTATAAACGTTTGATTTGTTCCATATTCAAATGATGGAAGGGAATAGATTAGACAAATTGCGCTACTGTATTTATATACTATGTATACTTAGATGACAAACGTTTGATTTGTTCCATATTCAAATGATGGAAGGGAATAGATTAGACAAATTGCGCTACTGTATTTATATACTATGTATACTTAGATAACAAACGTTTGATTTGTTCCTTATTCAAATGATGGAAGGGAATAGATTAGACAAATTGCGCTACTGTATTTATATACTATGTATACTTAGATGAGAATCCTAGACTGACCCGTTTGACCAACTAAGATGTACAACAGGTTAGACTACGGGTAAGGACATTTACCCGTGGTTCACCCTCAACTGGTTGTAGCAAAGGTTTTTTATTCATTATTACGCCTTATTTCTTGACTTCAATTTCTTCCCATGTACATTACACTATCAGAGATCTAAAATAATATTGGACTAGCCCAGATGTACCTAGTCTATTCTTTGTCAAACAAAAAGTAATTATTAATATTGGATACATGGTCACTATTATCATAAAAATCCAAGGATTGAAGAACCTTTGCTTAATTTCTTAAAAGAAAAGACCTAAGTAAGTAAATAATTTCCCTAAAATTATTAGATAATGTTTTTTGTAACTTTTTTTTAAGTGTTATCTATCGCACTAAACAATTTAAAAATTACATAGTTTCCCTAAAAATTCTTAGAAATATTTTTATAAATTTCTCTTAGTGCGTGAGGGTTAACCCATCCTAATAATTTAATTACTTAGAAGAAAGGAACTTCTTACATCACACTAATATTATAAATGCGAAAGTTTGGATGGATGTTTGTTACCTCTTCACGCTAAAACTACTGAACGGATCGGGCTGAAAATTTACATACAGGTCATTCTAATCCTGGAAGCAAACATAGGCTACTTTTATCCCATATTTCAGTTCCCATAGGATAGAAATCACCTTTAAACGTTTCTACAGAAACAACGCGTGCGAAGCCGCGGGCATAAACTAGTATTACATAATTTCCCTAAAAATTCTTAGAAATTACTTTTTTATATATTTCTCTAAGAGAGGAGAGGTTTAACGCACTATTATAAAAAAAAATCAAAAAAAACCTCCTTCCTTTCTTATTGTGGACCATTTTTGCTCGTTACGTTATAGGTTGCTTAAATAGAACCGTCTGTCGTTTCCGAAAATATCGAAAAATGTCAGAGCAGCCTAGACTGAGACTAGGTCTAAGTTTAAGAGGTCGCGTCGCGATCTATATTCGGAAATACTCGGGAACATTCGGCCCGAATCGAGATATGGACGTATTGAAGTTTAGACAGTCGGAAATATAGTTCTATTTTAGAACTTACTGCTTGTCTACTATATCAGTCCTGTTCTTTAATTAAAATAAATAAATAAATAATGCTCGAGAATTCACACATTATACACCTAGCCCCAAGCTAAGCAGAGCTTGTGACTAGATAACTGATATTGAGGGGTGTATTATCAAAAACCACTATAATAGCTTTCTCAAAATTTTCACAGATTAGAAATAACTGTTAAATCTTGACCAATGAATCGTAATTCATAGTTTTTGGTCTTGCCGATTAGTCCTGGGCATGGCGCCACTAATCTTAGCTTTACCAACAGAAATCATAGAGAAAATACTGAATTATAAGCAAATTAAAATTCGTTTTAGAGGATTTTGAAACTAATCTTACATAATGGCGGGTTTTGAAAATGAACAGTCATATTTTGGCGGGTTTTGCAACCAACCAAAACCAACAATAAGATGGTGGATGGATGGCGTTATACGACATAATTTTTAAAATAGGGGTCGGAGGTAGGATATTATTTTATTACTAGGTGTATTGTATTTGATTACTATGTTTTCAATAATAATAATGAATAATAATATTTTTAATTGTTGTGTCATTGACACGTGAAGGAAGAAAAATAGGTAGGTACCTACTGTTAACATAGCAAAGATATTTTACCTAAAATGTATTATTTACCTGCGTACATACATAAAATAAAAAGATATGAAGTATTATTATAGTTTTTATTCAAAATGTATTAAACACGAGTTTCTCTTAGGTATAAAATGGTATCTACGTACATAACTGGCTGAAAACTTAACTAGGTACATCTTGCATAAAACTTTTCTTGCTAACTTTCCAGGAGATTTTTGTTCCATTTTCACTCACCATTTCTTGCGCTCCACTTCACGTTTCCATGATGACGGAACGCGTGGCCTCTTCCTCAAATGCTTCAGATCTGATTTTTGCACAAACTGGGCTAATTCTTCCATGTTTTTGCATTAAATTTATTAAAAATTCGAACACTTGTTGTACACAGAAAGTCACAACCGCCATACTATTTTCTCGATGAGGCGACGCAAATCCGGTGCTGTGATTGGTCGATTGTGTTATAGAGGATTTTGAAACTGACCTACGCTATTATAGTGGCTTTTGATCCTTACATCGTTCTTTACCAGCGGATTTCTCTGTGTTTTAATGGGTTTTAATAGAAAAGCAGCCAACCATTTCAAAGCATTTTTTAAGAACTTTTGATTGATGGTACTAACACGATATTGGTCAAAAAGCATTATAGCGGGTTATGATACTGCACCCCTCAATTATACTTAAGTTATTTACAACGGGACATTGACCATGATTTGAGTTTTGAGCTTTCCAATATTTCGGTACAGTTACATGCGCCATGATCACGGAATACCTAACTGAGGACACTGCGAGTGAGTTGTTCTTGGCAGATATATCGATCTACCCTCAATTTTTGTCTTTTGCTATGAATGTTACCACAACCAACTTTAGTGTTAATAATAATAACCATGGTGGATTTCAAAGTAGGTACTTTACGTATAAAACTATTAAATCCATTATATTTTTTTACGTTATATTACAAAAGTAGATATTTTTATTTATCACGCTCTGGGTGTTAGATAAGTATAATGGAATTAAATACTTTAAATTAAATTATTTAAATTATTAATACATTCGCAATTTGTTATCAACTAAACTTATCGTACCTACTACTTTGCATTTAAAATGTCTGTAAAACATTTAAATATTTTCTACCAGAACGTAAGAGGGCTCCGAACTAAAACCTTAGAGTTTTATAGGGAGTTACAAATTCATAACTTCGACTTAATTTTAATCACAGAAAGTTGGTTACACAGTGGGATATTAGACGGCGAAATAAGTGACTCGCGTTACGATGTTTTTCGGCTAGATAGGAATTCGGCTCTCACAAACACTACAAGGGGGGGTGGTA
This sequence comes from Eupithecia subfuscata, assembly GCA_963564075.1. Taxonomy (NCBI): domain Eukaryota; kingdom Metazoa; phylum Arthropoda; class Insecta; order Lepidoptera; family Geometridae; genus Eupithecia; species Eupithecia subfuscata. Next base: position 1,872,626 of record OY751123.1, read on the forward strand.
TCATGATACTGGCACGTAGGGAACTTGGAGCTAGTCTCCTATGTAATAATTTTGCCTCACCTTCTACTGAGATGTTTTGGATAACGATACCGGGTAGTTCATTTAATCGCTCTAGTAATAAAAATCTACATGTAGGCTTAGTGTACCTACCACCTAATAATTTTTTGCCCCAGGTATTAAATAGTGTTGTACAAAGTGTTTCACAGGTATACAACCTACATAGTAATGATAACTTTTTAGTATGCGGAGACTTTAACCTACCTAACATTCAGTGGGACCCACGGCTGGGCGCAATTCAAACTAAACGGGGTTCCGTGGATATACAACTGGCTAGTCAATTACTGCTAGACGAATTTAACTTAATGGGGTTGGAACAAAGCAATTATACAACAAACATACACGGAAACACATTAGATCTCATTTTCAGTAACTTTTCGGCCTCCACAACCGCATCCTCACCTATTTCATTGGTTCGAGAGGACCTAGCCCATCCCAGTTTATTAATCGACCCTTCCAATATTTTACTTACCCCGCTTGTCGAAGTCTCCACACCGAAACGTAATTTTAAAAAGTGCAACTATGACATAATATCTGATTATCTTAAGTCACGGGACTGGGACAACATTCTTAGCTCTTGTGACAATGTTGATTGCGCAACTAACTGCTTTTATAATGAATTATCCATTTGCATTGATTTGTTCGTACCAAAACGTAACGTAATGAAAAATAGTAAACAGTATCCACCTTGGTACAATAAGGCGCTCCTTAACATCATTCGAGATAAATTAAAAGCACATTCCAAATGGAAGACCTATGGGAATCATCTTGATTATCAAGAATTTTCAATGTTGAGAGCTAGGGCTAAAAGAATAGAAAATGAACTGTACGATAGTTTCTTAACAAGAATACAAGAAGATATAAAAGTTAGCCCGAAAAAAATGTGGAGTTATATTAAGCTTATGAAAGGAAAATCCAATTATCCTAAGTCACTGACTCTCAACACGGAAACGTTCGATAATGGGATTGATATTTGCAACGGGTTCAACAAATTTTTCGAAAGTGTCTTTGTCAAACCCTCTAATACCTATAACCTCAATGTACTTAATTTACCCACTTCTAATGTCACTAATGTGATTAGTCGAGTGACCGTGTCCGAAGACGTCTTGTTTAACTTATTGAGGAAAATCGACACCAATAAATCAGCTGGCACTGATCATATTCCGCCTATCTTCATTCACAATTGTGCTGAGGCTTTAGTTAAACCTCTAAAAACTATCTTTGATAAATCTTTAAGTGAGGGAATATTCCCTTCAAAATGGAAAGAAGCTAATGTCATACCCATACATAAAAAGTCATCTAAGTCGAAAATTGAAAACTATAGACCCATTTCTATCTTAAATACATTTAGTAAAATCTTTGAAAAAATTGTTTATGACCAAATCTACGGCACAATTGTGAACGGAGTAAGTGGTACCCAGCATGGGTTTCTTAAAAAAAGATCCACCGTCACTAATCTAACCGAGTTCACACAATTTGTTTTAGAAAATATGGAAGGAGGCGGACAAGTGGATGTGATTTACACGGACTTTGAAAAAGCTTTCGACCGTGTGGATCACACCATCTTGATCGCGAAACTGGACAGTCTAGGTATACATGGGGATCTATTAAGGTGGGTCGAATCATATCTCCCTAACCGTTCTCAAGCTGTAGTAGTGGGAGGATTTAAGTCTGACTATGTCAACATACCATCGGGGATTCCCCAAGGATCCCACTTGGGTCCCCTGTTATATAATGCCTACATATACGACATTTATAGTTGCTTCACAACTTGCAATCATCTCTTATATGCAGACGATAAAAAGATATACTGTAAAATTCGCAACGTCCAAGACTGTATAAATCTCCAAGATACGCTTAATACCCTTTCGGACTACTATAAGAAGAATAATATAACTGTTAATGTACCTAAATGTCAACAAATTTCGTTCACTCGTAAAAATAACCCTATTAATTACATATACACATTAAATAATATAAATATTGAAAGAGTCAAAGTTATAAGAGATCTTGGAGTGCTGCTAGATGATAAACTCACGATGTCTGAACATTTCGATCATATCACAAACAAAGCCTACAAAAACCTGGGCTTTGTTATTCGTACATGCAAACCTTTCATGGATCTTACTTGCATTAAATCTGTTTATTTTGCTTACGTTCGCAGTATTCTAGAATATGCCAGTTGTATCTGGTCACCTAACTATATCATCTATAAAGATAAAATTGAGAATATACAAAAGAAATTTATCAAACATATAAACTATAAAAAACGTATTTATTGTAATTATGAAGACGGTTGCACAACTCATAAACTTATGTCCTTAGAAAACAGACGCACTTTACTAGATGGTATGTTATTATATAACATAGCTAATAGTCACCTTGATGCTCCCACACTTGTCGCTAAATTGAACTTTAACGTACCACTTAAACGAACTCGTCACACCAAACTATTTTCACTGCCCACTCGTATTACTAATTATGCCAAAAATGCCGTTATGTACCGAATTTGTTCAAATTATAATAAACGTTTTTCTAGTGTAGATATCTTCAATTCTAGCAAGCTAAAATTTAGAAGGGATGTTATTGACTTAATCTTATCCAATAACCAGTAAGGCGATCATTTGATAAAAAAGAAAAAAATAAAAACAAGAACATTGTATTAATTAATAAGAAGCTTTCTCAATTCTGTTAAATGTACCTTTACTATACTATAATCGAATATATTATGTAGAGGATTTTTGTTGCACTAAGCTTTTATCTATCTATTTCTTTGAGTAATGTATTTTGATAGGAGCATATTGCGTAACTACCATATTTTGAAAGACCTGTAAGGGCTGTTTAAACGTAAGATAATATTTGTAAACATATTATATTATAACTGTTGGTCTTTAAATAAAATAAATAAATAAATAAATAAAAATGACAGTATTTTAACCATTGAATGGTTTCTGTCACAGTGATCAAGTCATCCAGATTGCAAGTTCTATTCTCGTCACATGACAATTTTTTTGTACGATCGCCATTAGCAAAGTATTAGATAAATAGAAAATACTTTATTGCAATGAATAATTTAACTAGTATTTACAATTGAAACAATTGAGCTTTCTGCAGACTGTTTCAAACAATCTACAGGTAGCTCAACCGAATAATTCAAATACAAACCTATTTACCGCAGCGAATCACATGTAATTCCTATAAAAAAGCATCAAGTTTCTTTTGTCGCCAGGTGTTCTGCTTACATCGGAACGACATAAATATACAAAAAGTCCTTTTAAAAACTAAATTTACGAGACTTTTTACTCATTGATTATGGATGCTGCAGCAAATTTCTCTGAATTTAATACCATAATTTAAAATTCAGGTTTCTACGTGACATTTTCCTTAATAATAAAATACAATAATAATGTAACCGAATCATTAAATTGTTTTAAATATCCGCATCTCGACATTTATTATACTTCCTGTAATAATACTTTTACTTATCGTTATATTCATCACAATGAAGAAGTTAAAATTATGTAAGTTAATAATATTTAATTAGCTTCTCGCACGGTAACCTAGTTGTCTTTTAATTGATGTACAGTCAACATGAAAATGATTGTTGAAGATCAAAATTGATTTAAGAAAATAGTACTAATCTTCTTGACATTACTTTGTTACTATTTTATATGTATAATCTAAGATGATGATGATGCCTTTCTAGTCGAATTTCACATCTAAATAAAAATCCGGAACCAAATATCTGCAGATCGTACAAATATTTTGTCCCGAGGCGGCAATCAAGCGCGCCTTCTCGCAGGCGGAACTTCGTCTGCTACGCCACAGAAGTCGTCGTAAAATGAGGTGATATTTCTCTCTTTCTTACTCATGACGATGACGTTAATTGAAAAAAATCCATGTGGTTATTTAAAAGTATACAGTAGGTACTATATTTTCTTATGATTCTGTGTTTTCTTGTAATATTTACAATAATACAAATAAATAGATAATATATCGTTTTTTATAAGCGTTTATAAACATTTTTATAACGTATAATATCGCAAAAATTTTCGAATTTTCGACTTCGACGGGACTTGAAAATTTTTGCATTATTATTCGATTTCTTGGAAATTAAAAATTATCCAGAGTGCGAGGCTTACGCACTATAATAACAAAAAACGTTAGATTTTTATAACGTTTTAAAAAAAAAAAAAAAAACAAAAAAACAAAAACAAAAAAAAACTTGTGGCAGGAACCTAAGTAAATACAATTCTAATACAAGTAATAGCAAACCATGGTGAAAATATTCTCAAATTACAAATTATTTTGGTACTACGTTTGTATGGGAAATTCATCCTCCGCCGGACCCTTAAGGGGGTACCCTACCTCGTTATTGTGTGAAGAGGATAGGCATAGGATTTCGCGTTCACAGGAGCGGGACAGAGCAAAGCGGCGTAAGCCCAAAAATCAAGTTTTTAGTAGTTATTTGCTCCCCACAAACATTAGAATAGTTAATTGAAAAAAAGGCAACATATAAAATGTTCTTTATACTTAGTTCAATTACTATGCTTAATCTCAAGATCGTATCATCTGTATTTATTGAGAAATTAGGGTTTTAGTAAAACATTAGAGGTAACTTTGCGATTTTTTTCTATCGAGAAAATTTTATGGCATCGTGTTTTCGAAACATATGATCGATAGAATAAGTCCTGAACTTTACCATATATAAATTTCAAAGTTAAATATTCAGTAGTTTGGAAGATATGGAGGTCCGACGGAGTTGAAAATAAGCAATTTGAGGTACTATACCCCCTTAAGGCGAGGATTCCCGGATTTCCGGATTTATAACTGTCCGTACCTCAATAACTATTAGGCCTATAGTTTTGAAATTCATATATATTAAAGTTGAGGATATTTTCTAGTGCATCACTAGACAAAAACACGATTGGTGATATTTGACCCGATAGAAAAAATTACAAAGTTACCTCTAAATGAGACTTTGAATGATCAGTTTGCATAGAAAAATTAATAAAATGACACAAAATGTATACGTAACATTGGAAACGTTATTAAGCAGTGCATCACTAGAAAATATTCTTATATGCCATACAAATATTTTTCAAAACACCTAAATACCTAAAAAATCGTGCGCAGCTGCCTGGGCACCGTCTTCCTCACTTACAAGCAATCATCGCATATCGGGAATCCTTTATTAGCCTTTAGCTACTGTTCCATGTCTACTATGTCACCGGTCGAGCACCTGTCATCTAAAAGGCTACTACATCTCTCTCCCTCTAACTACAGCCGGCATACCGCTATCTCTTTCCCACTGATTTATTTCCATCTGTTTAGGTTAGGTTTAGTTTATGAGTGTATGCTGAATGAGTGACGTCACAGTGCATTTCTGTGCAGTGTTATTGCAACCTTGGATTGCAACCTAGTTGCTTTATTTGCCATTAATGATCTGAGTTTGAAGCTATTTGCGAATGGTATTTAATTGTTCCTAAGTTAAATTAAAATTACATACTTCAATAGGTACCGGAATTTTTATGAGATGACTTTTTTAATGCTAAATCACAAGTACCTACCTAATCTATATAATATAAAAGAAAGTCGTGTTAGTTACACTATTTATAACTCAAGAACGGCTTTACCGATATGGCTGAAAATTGGTGAGGAGGTAGCTTAGAGCCAGGAGACGGACATAGGATACTATTTATTCCGTTCGATGGCATTCAAGTGTGACTTGACATAACCTCAAAAATAGAATAGGATAGAAATAACCTCAAAACGTTTCCATAGAAACAACGCGTGCGAAGCCGCGGGCAGAAGCTAGTTATGTATAATAATTGCATGCTAAAATATAGTGAGACATGAGTGCATCATTTATACCTACTTACCACCTATAAACCATGTTTGACGCAATAAATATCTTTGAATCTTTGAATAATTAGATTTTTTTTTCGCTTAAATATTAAATAATACTGGACAATTCAACATGATAAATGAACAACATGGTTGTATGAGATTTTTTTTATTTCGTTTTGAAATACCTAATGCCGGGTACATACAGATTACACACCAAGCGAGCGAGCGCAAGCGAAGGCTAACGAACGAACGCGAAAGTGTGGTCCAGTGTGGACGTCATTGCGAAAGCAAGCGAGCCCAAACGAGGGCCTTCATTCGCCTTCGGTCGTGCTCCGGCGACTGTCACTACATCAAAGAACAAACAAAATCAAAATTAAAAAAAACCCGCGAACGTTTATTGGCTGAACAGATTCTCATGAAACATGGCTAGGAACACTCGGGATAAAATTATCTATGACCAAAAAAAAACTAAACGAAAATCGGTTCATCCGTTTGGGAGTTACGATACCACAGACAGATACACAGACGGACACGTTATGCTTATAATATAACGCCCCTCTTTTTGCGTCGGGGGTTAAAAATGGAACCAACGTACCGATCGTCGAATCCCACTCGTTGGCATTCGCTCGCTCTCTCTCGCTTGGTCTGTGCCCACCAAACAAACCACAACAGGGTGGAATAAAAAACAATTATCATGATCAGCACAGGCTGACAATGATTCTTCTCCGCTCCACTCCGCCCAGCTCCGCGTCAGTGGAAACGCACCATAGTAGTCTAGCAACATTAATGTCATTATGACTGGAATCACAAAAATTCACAAAATTATCCCAATCAATCAAAATTAAACCCCAAAAAAAACCTACAGCGCAAAATCGTTCAAAACCACATGAAACAGCGAAGACAAATACACTAACGACAGACAAATTAAGCCTAGATCAAATAATTAGACAAAAACAATAAATAATGCTTCCTGCTGCTTCTGGCGGAGTTTCAAAAACTTGGGAACGTAAATAAACAGCTGTCTTACTGTTTTATTGCACTGTGTTTGTCTTACTGTTTTTATCTCACTATGTCTATTTGCTTGTTGTTATTGGAAAGTTGTTGACTTTATTTATTGCGTATATTTGAAACCAGCTTGTGTCGTATTTTCTGTATAAGTACTTAGCCTATTATCTAGGTAAGGTTTTGCTCTAAACGTACGCGAAATTTCATCTTGATCTGTTCTGTATCTACTTTTGGAGTTCCTTAGTACAAAAATTTAGATTTCACAAACTTTCGGCATTACAAAATTAGCAGGACTATCTTGTGCCCGCGAATTCACATGCAATTTTCCGGGTAAAAACTAGACAATAATGAATATTCTGACAAATATTTATCTATGCGCCAAAAGAGATTTTTTTTGTTGTGAGTTGATTACAAACGTTGTACCTTAAAAATGGCTTGATTTTAGTATTACAATTTACAAAGCAGTTGAGCTTACTGCAGACTGTTGCAATAAATCTACAGGTAGCTCACCTGATCCATATCAATACCAGTCGTCGCGTCCCCGCTACGCTGGCTGCATTGCCCCGCTGTATGGCAATGCTGATGCGCTGCGCCAGATCAGACCACCAGCTCTCGGGTCACGCGTCGCAAAAAAATACAAGGAATTCAATTTTATCCTAATAGTCAATTTTAAAATAATAACAGTAATTATTTTATTAATTTAAATTGGAGCTCGACCTGTTGAAACACCATAATTATATTTTAACAAACAACTAGTACAACCGGTTTACCACCAGAGAGTGCAGGTTCGAATCCCGCCGGGTGCCATTTCAGAAGCACTCAAATAACAAACATCTTGTAAGTCTCAAGAGTCCAGATATGAATGAGGTAGTGACTCACTCCCGCTTTAAGATTATGAATAGTCTGCTTGTTGAGAAACACTACACTGCTATGATAATAAAGAAAGCTTACAAAAGATTATTATGAAAACATGGTCATTTGTAGACCTTAATCTGTCTTGGAATTCTTTATTATTAAACTAATCTTATCGAGTTTTGACGTGACAACGTCTTATAAATTGGTTTGCCGGGTGACACTTCAAGAAACTGCGTTACGGAGCGTAACGCAGTTTCTTGAAGTGTCACCGCGGCTCACGTTATGCGCTCACAATGAGAGCGAGTGAGAGGCACGCGTCCCTTCCACTCGGGCATGGTTAGCCCGCCTAAGAGCGAGAGAGACAGACATAAAAAGTGAAAGGCACGAATGAATATTCACATTAAAATTATTTTACCACTCAAAGTCGTTGTCACGTAAAACTTTCGCCCGTATACCGACTTTACAGGCAACCAATTTTTTATTACCTATGGAGCTCAAACTTGGTCCATGACTGATCGACAGAAGTTCGCCCTCGGGGTCTGCCAACGAGCCATGGAGCGCAGTATCTTAGGAGTAAAGCTGTCAGACAGCGGGTGGAACAGCATACTGCGCTCCAAAACACGCATCCTTGACGTTGCTCAAAAAGCCGGAAGCCTGAAATGGAACTGGGCCGGACCCGTCTGCCGAGTGTCCAGCGACTTGTGGGCAAAGACCACGACAGAGTGGAGCCCACCCAACGCTAGGAGGCGACGTGGAAGACCCAGGATGAGATGGCGAGACGAGCTTGACGCACACCATCCATCATGGCCTGTGACAGCGTTAAATCGCGAGGAGTGGAAGGAGAAAAGAGAGGCTTTTGCCCAGCAGTGGGACAGTAATGGCTGAAAAAGAAAAAAAAAATCTTGTAAGGAGGCACCCGACTCGCACAAGACCGGGGTGCTGGGTGCTAAGGGTGGCGAGATAAGGAAGGGGCCTATACCCAGTGGGTGTTGTGTTGGCCTCTGGTTAGATAGATCTCGAAGAACCGACAATCGCTGGGGTAAACGTGTTCTTGAGTGAAGACCGCGACTACAGCAAACGCACAGTAGGACGCCATCCAGCCAGGTGCGAAAGACTCCAGGCAGATGGTCAATGCAGCAAACTGAAGACAAGGCCCTATTGCGCTTATTAGGGCAGGCCTACGTCCAGCAGTGGAATAATATAGGTTGATGATGAGATAGATAGATAGGAAGCACGGGATCGCTTGTTATGTACACGCCTCAGATAGGTACTAGATAGGTATAGGTAGGTACTCTAGTGATTTCCATCAAGACTGGGTTACGGGTCACCAATAAACACAATTACGAGGTCATCTGCCGTGCGCCTTACACTAATAGCTGCTAGCGTTTAGTGGAGCCATGAAACCAGGGAGCCAAAATATACGGTATAATTTGGCTTGAACTCCTACGATCTGTAGATATTTCTGCCTGCTTTGGTGAAATCTGATCATTCATCATCAGTAGGTATTAACCTGACTGTACTCTTTTTTTTTCAAAAAAATTGGTTGTCTGTAAAGTCGGTTTACTGACGATAGTTGAACGTGACAACGTCTTAAGAAAATACTGATGGAATGGTAGCATTTGATACTCGATCAAAACATGTACTATAGTATAGCAGCTGTCCACGCATCGCTCACTCAAGTAGGAGAGAGACGGATGTCAAGCGCTCTCGCTTGCACTTCAAGCCTTACATGGAACGCCTCAGAGCGAGGTAACGCCGCATGACGTCATGAGCGAGGTAACGCCGCATGACGTCATGTTTTTTCGTGCGTGCAGCCGGCTCTATCGAATTATAAGACGTTGTCACGTCAAAAACTGAGTGTCTAGTTGCCGAAAACATTAAAGTGATTTAATTTAAGTTTCACTACGCGGACCCCCGTAAAAATTTTGGCGAGTCCAGATGACGAAAAGTGATACTAATTTTGAGTTTCCGGTCTCTTGTGTCGAGTAAGTGAATAACCCGGGAGAGGCATAAGACCCAGCTGTGGTAAAGTTGAGTTATACAGAATGATAGGGGTGATTGTAACATTAAAACCACCCCCTATCATCACACTATCACACTCATCACACTATCACACTAATATTATAAATGCGAAAGTTTGGATGGATGTTTGTTACCTCTTCACGCCAAAACTACTGAACGGATCGGGCTGAAATTTTGTATACAGATAACTATAATCCTGGAATCAAACATAGGCTACTTTTTATCGCATAAATCAGTTCCCATGGGATAGAAATCACCTTTTAACGTTTCCATAGAAACAACGCGTGCCAAGCCGCGGGCAGAAGCTAGTTCTGTATAATGTACACTTCCTACGTAATACTGCAGGAAAGGGGAAGTTTATGTCCAGCTGTGGATTAATAAGAGACGATTAGAAATTTATTTTAATAAAACAAATAGACTAAAGATTAGTAATGTCTGCCTGTATCCCACAACTCAGACAAAACCAGAATCGGCGAAATCGGAAAGGCGGTGACAGCGACGGCGCCGCGGCGGCGGCGCGGAGCGGTTTGAGCGCATCAAAACGAATGGACCGCTGTTTTCATGGCCACATTTCATTGCTCATATAAGATCCTGCGTCATAGTGTATTACAGGCGCGTAGTTAGTGATATCCACCGTACTATGGCGCCAGATCTTATACATAGAACTACCATAGATACAAACAAATAAATAGCTGACAAAACTAGGAATTATTAGAAAACTAGGGGTTTAGGGGATAGACGAATGAGACTAACAAAGGACCTTGGGGAGTGGGATAAGAGTTTCCTATTGCCCATGGAAGGTCTTAAAAGTAAATTAAAAAGTACTAATCGCGCCTGCCTTCACAAACATAGGCGGCGAAATAGGCGGTGGCGCTCATCCACCTGTCTTCACCATACAGGCGGCAGCGGTTTGACCATCATCGCCTGTCTTATGGCCTCATTTCATGTGCTCATAATGCTCATATAAATTTCTGCGTCATAGTGTATTACAAGCGCGTGGTTAGTGATATCCACCGTAGTATGGCGCTATATCTTATAGAACTACCATAGCTACAAACAAAGAGCTGACAAAACTAGCAATTATTAGAAAACTCCCCCTAGTCTTCTAACTTCTGGAGAGAGACGAATGAGTCTCGCAAAGGACCTAAGGGAGTATAGGGGGTTTAGAAAAGAGACGAATGAGACTAGCAAAGGACCTAAGGGTAGCGTTTAATTGGAGGCATATTGCCAGCAAAAGTTCCTACACCGATCACAGATACGGGCATTGGTGGTGTAATTGTCCGCTTGTTTCATGGCCTCATTTCAATGCTCATATAAGTTCCTGCGTCATAGACGTCATAGTGTATTACAGGCGCGTGGTTAGAGATATCCGCCATAGTATGGCGCCAGATCTTATGGAACGACCTGAGATAGCTACAAATTTCGTCTCAATGAGACAACTAGATTTTAGCCCGAGACTTCGCTCGAGTTGTGCCATGGTTAAAATGATTATTGTTATTCGAGGTATATGCATGTCTTCCTGAGCGGGTCTCTCAGGGGAACCAGTATTATTTATTGATTTACTAGTTTATGCCCGCGGTTTCGCACGCGTTGTTTCTATAGAAACGTTTAAAGGTGATTTCTATCCCATGGGAACTGATTTATGGGATAAAAAGTAGCCCATGTTTTATTCCAGGCCTAGAATTATCTGTATACAAAATTTCAGCCCGATTTGTTCAGTATTTTTGGCGTGAAGAGGTAAATCCATCTATACATCCATCCAAACTTTCGCATTTATAATATTAGAGTGATGTGATGCGATTTCAACACTTTATTGCACACAAATTACGTAATTATAAAAATGGTCGGCATACTATATCGGACGTACTCGTACTCGATAACGCATAAAGCAGATTTTACGCAACGACATAAGATGCAGATTTATCCCCAAATTTTATTACTGTGTAATCTGATGTTCTTCAAAACTCACGTAAGTACCTATACAATTTATAAAAACATAATTACTTAAATTTTTTGACAAAGAAAATATCAATCAAATAATAGAAATAAATTAGAACTAGTATTAACAATTGAAACAATTGAGATAACTGCAGACTGTTGCAAGCAATCTACAGGTAGCTCAACTGATCCATATCAATGGTACCAGTCAGTTAATTCAATTGTATTACAAAAACTAAAAACCTACCTCGAATCCCTTAATTTTACACTGTTTTTTTCATGTTTTGCGGGATAAATACCCATAATACAAGCTCTGCTTAGCTTGCCGCTAAATGGTGCTGTGTGGATTGTCCAGCACTATTTATTTATTTTTTATAATTATTTTTCTTTACTAATATTATAAAGAGGAAAGATTTGATTGCTTGTTTGTTTGTATTGAAAAGGCTCCGAAACTACTGGACCGATTTGAAAAATTCTTTCACCGTTAGGAAGCTTACTTTTCAGGGAGTGACATAGGCTATATTTTATCCGGAATTCCCACGGGAACGGGAACTACGCGGGTGAAGCCGCGAGGCGATCGTCTAGTGTCGAGTATCGAATAAAGACGCAAAATACACTCAAATCACCGAACGACCTCGAAATATTTCTAAGAAAAAACTGTTACTAATCATTACAAAGACTAAAACATTAACCCTTTGCGGTAGCACGAGTGAATTCAAAAGAATAATGGCGGATAATCTTCTTTTTACTTTATTCGGGACTTTGGGAGATAACTCCCGCAACAGCGCGGTCTCCTCACATAACTAAAAAGAATTTAGGATGTTGGATAGAGGCCAAGTGTGGTGCAAATCCTGCTTACTTTTTTATAAGGTCGGACTAAACTGCTAGCCTATGTATTGTGTGTGTCAATTCACTTCTATAAGTCGCCAAAACTCAATAAAGAGGTGGTGTGATGATATTAACTATTAACTATGATATTGACTAGTCCGTAATGCTAACACAAAGGGTTTTGGCTGAAAAACAGCGCTGAGCGGCGATCGCTTAGCACATGCTGAGCCAAAGCCTATTTCGGCATAGGGTCATAGGGGCAAAGCTGGATTTGACGGTCAAAATCTGTTTTTAATTTAGCTCCTTATTCTTTGTTTGGTTTTTGTATGTTTTATATTATGTGTCGAAATAAATGCTTTTCTATTCTATTCTATTAAGGAAGTAGCGGGAAGCACAGCACCTGGACCAGAATAGCAAGGGACAGGAGTAAATGGAAAAGCTTGGAGGAGGCTTTCACCGCCAAAAGCGGTCCTACCGAACAAAAAATTGCTCCGTTAATAAAAATAGTTTAGTTTTGATAAAGATTTATATATAGGTACCTACCTAGTTTAAGCTTAAGCTGGTAAGGAAAAATAAAGCAATTTTTATTTTTTATTTTATTTATTTATTAAGTTGCCAAAACGAAACTAACTGTCAGGACTTCGAATGTTGCCGTCCCTTTCGTACCACATTTTTTTAGACAATAATTTTATTTAGTTTGATTTCATCAAACACCCAAAAAAAATTGTGGTTTTTTTTCGGTAATGTGACCTAAATAAGCGATTTAAAAAATTCTTTGCACATATACCCGAATTTGTTGTGGCTCTTTACATTAGACAATAAATGATATTCTATTCATAACAATTTTTGTTCATAACATCCATTTAATTTCGGATGTTGTACGATTGTCGTTGTAATGTTTGTACGATCTGCAGATAACCAATCAAGATTTGTGTTGTCTCTCTCTATCTTTATAGAGAGAAAACGGGAGAGGTCATGTATAAGTAAAAATGCAAAAATTTAAACTTGCCGAGTCGAGCTCTGAGGTCCCACCCTCAACAAAAAACCACTGTTAGTTGGTTCCAACGTTTCTTCGACTGGATTCCGTATCTTGGTATGTTTATGGTTAGGCTTGAAAGGGAAACACATCCCTTGCATTAGCAGAATATTTTTTTTTTATAAAAAATATTGTAACTATTCCGCGCAAATCTTCTCTGATGAGATTCAACAAAATGCAATTCACGTGCACTTTGCACAAATTGACCCTCCCCTCCCCTCCCACAAAATGCATCAGAGGAGGTAAAAAAAATATTTTGTATTTTTTAATTAACTAAAGAATCTCCCGAAGGATGGAAAGCAGCATCAGCCAGCATTATCCATTATCAAACTAATATTATAAGTCGCGTAGATAAAGGTTGGACTTGAAAATGATCGCTTCTCTCATGCTGTCTCGCTTAGATCAGGTTGATCAAAATATGATCTAAGCGGGACAGATAGAGAGAAGCGGTAATTTTCAATTCCATCTATCCCTTCTTAAATACGCACCTCATAAAAAAATGTATACATCGCCGCTCCTCTTTTGTTATTCAATGCCTTGACCGAACCGATTCCAATCACTTCAAATCCCATCAAAAAATGACCAGTCAAGCGTGATGATTAGACCACCCTCCAGTTATAACCTATTAGAGATTAGAACAAGGGCGTGGTGCCGACTTGCGCCTACCAGAGCATAGATCTAAGTAAACCAGTAGATAATACGTCTAAGAAATCAAATAATATAACAAAAAATTTAGAATTCGACTGGACTTGAACCCCTTGAATCATTGATTTCCCTGAGTGTGAGGGCTTACGCACTATAATAACAAAAACCTTGAGGTACGTTCTCCCAGCGCTTAGGTTCTCAACAACAGGCCTGTGTTACAACGTTATACGCAAACTTTATATATTATAAAACTCGCTCAAAGTTATATTTCCAATCTTGTGCAATAATTATAATGAACAGACACGAGGTCATTGCTATAGTCTTTCAGTCAATAAATCACACCAAAATACGTCGTAGCAAGCGTACCGCGAACGTCGCCAGTCCGACTATGACTGAGGACCTAATTGAACCTAATTTGAGCGTTTCGAGAAGCTAGTACCTCATCTCCCCTTTTTTACTAAGATCGATGTAGCAGAGGGTTGTTTTTACGTAAACAAACAAATGATGCGTAAACCATGGCATTGATAATGTCAGTCAAGTTATTGATTTATCGTTTAGCTATCGTTGGTAGATAAAACACGAGGCTTCGGAAGTGTTTTTTAATCCAACACCAATAAAAAGTGAAGTGTCTTTTAATCTAACACCAAAAAACAAGTTTTTTGTAAGAAAGGAGGTTTTTGAGAAAGAAGGTTGATAACGTAAGTGGATAATTACGTCTAGCTTCTGCCCGTTTTTGGGAATAAAAAGTAGCCTATGTGTTAACAGGTCCGTATTTTTGTGTTCAAAATTTTTGTTCGATCCATTCAGTTGTTTTTGCTTTGTCTTCGGCCAAAGATCTTCAGTTATATATAGATGCGAAAGTTTGGATGGATGTATGTTTGTTACCTCTTCATGGCAAAACTATTGAACAGATCGGGCTAAAATTGCATACAGGTAATTCTTATCCTGGAATCAAACATAGGCAACATTTTATCCCATAAATCAGTTCCCATGGGATAGAAATCACCTTTGAACCTTCATAGAAACAACGCGTGCGAAGCCGCGGGCATATACTAGTCATAGGTACATAAATGATACAAGTTTTTCCCGTAATATTTCGAAACAATTTACCGTACAAAATGCAGAATCCCCTGTAATCTGGCAAACTTGTTATCTCTCCCCCACACGCTACCATAACGGGGGTAAGTTTGTTTTTGAGACATCGTGTGAAGACTTTATACTGTTGTCTGTATACAAATGTAGGGTTTTTGGATCTATACTTTAGTAAAAACAGGGTTACAGATATTTATTGTATTTTTGTATTTGTATTTTTATTTATTTACCATTTATAACATAGGTCGTTATACAAGGCACGTCAGAGATTTTACAATTTGAAAAAACAAAACAAAATTTAAAAACTCCTAAATAAAATCAATTTCAATTAATTCCAGATCATAAAATTCAATGTCATGTTTAAGTATTATTTACAGAAAATGATTGAAATAAATTAGTACTCATAAATTCACTGATGCTATAAAATGCATGGCTTTCAAAGAAATGCTTGATTATGGTTTTAAAATGTTCATAATTGTCAATGTTCGTTATGTTAGTTGGTAGTTTATTATATAACTGTATTTTGATGTACTCTCCCTGCTTTTGTACCTTTGCAAGGCGAACCGTTGGTTTGACTAATTTTTCCTTATATCTTAAATTGTACATACGAGTGTCCTTTTTTTGAAGATAGTTGTTTTTGTTACTGTGTATTTCTAAAAGACTTTTATAAATATAAAGTGATATCACAGTCATTATTTTATTTTTCTCAAAATATTTCTTAACTGACGTTCTCCTATGTAGTCCGCAAATTATTCTTATGGCCCGTTTCTGACAAATCAGGACCTTACATACAGCAGTACTGTTTCCCCAGATTGTTATGGCATAGCTTATTATAGAATGGACATAAGCATAATACACTGTGACCAATGTCCTTTTAGTAACTACTGATGATGTTATACAAGTAGATATTTAACTATGAGACTATGAGTTTATACAAGTAGATATTTAAGACCCAGGCTTGGAAATACCGTTGTAAACGATATTTATCTATCTAGTACATGTATGTACGTTTTTTACCATCAAAGATATTTCATTTACTGCATTCATAATTATAGGTGAATTATACATGAATATTATCCTATCTAACACTCTTAGTTGGTCTTTATTAACAAAGAAAATTTCAAATAATAAAACCAATAAGAACTAGTATTTACAATATTAAAACAATTGATCTAACTGCAGACTATTGCAAGCAATCTACAGGTAGCACAGCTGATCCATATCAATACCAGTCGGAAGCGTCCCCAAGACGCTGGTCGCATTTAATGTATTAATTAAGTATATCAGTCAGTACAGTACTATAACTATAACACAAGCACTGGTTAGCTCGGGGCTAGATGATGCTGTGTTAATTATCCAGCATTAATAAAAATATTGACCTGAGACAGCGTTCGCACGCCAACGTAAAAAGGTGACGAAATAGTTAACAAATTCTACGATGCCATAGATAGAAAAATTAAAGATCTTGGTAATACACAACCTTAGACGTATTGTTCGTAGATACATTACACGTCGAGATGATATGTCAAATGTAGTCAACACATGGCGGCCGAAGCGCCATAGTTATAGCATAGCAGTAGTACATACCTGAAACATAAGAAAAAAGTGTTAAGACAACGATATTCATGTCGCAATGATTATGTATCGCATAGTTTTAACACTACGACAATTCATTAAGGCGGTACCCTACCTCGTTATTGTGTGAAGAGGATAGGCATAGGATTTCGCGTTCACAGGAGCGGGACAGAGCAAAGCGGCGTAAGCCCAAAAATCAAGTTTTTAGTAGTTATTTGCTCCCCACAAACATTAGAATAGTTAATTGAAAAAAAGGCAACATATAAAATGTTCTTTATACTTAGTTCAATTACTATGCTTAATCTCAAGATCGTATCATCTGTATTTATTGAGAAATTAGGGTTTTAGTAAAAAATTAGAGGTAACTTTGCGATTTTTTTCTATCGAGAAAATTTTATGGCATCGTGTTTTCGAAACATATGATCGATAGAATAAGTCCTGAACTTTACCATATATAAATTTCAAAGTTAAATATTCAGTAGTTTGGAAGATATGGAGGTCCGACGGAGTTGAAAATAAGCAATTTGAGGTTGTATACGCCCTTAAGAATGTAAGGGGGTTGACTACGAACCTAGTTTGTGTTGGAAGAACACCAACGTTGGCATAACACCAGACTACGACAAAGCCAATAGAAATAAATAAATAGCAAGACAATTTAAAATTCAAAAACCCGCCGAGGTTTATTGGATGAACAGATTTTCATGAATCATGGCTAAGAACACTCGGGATAAAATTATCTATGACACAAAAAAAACTAAACGAAAATCAGTTCATCCGTTTGGGAGCTACGATACCACAGACAGATACACAGACAGACACGAACACCCCTCTATTTTTGCGTCGGGAGTTAAAAAATGGACACCCATGATTTTTAATGTGTGGTTTTTTTTTTAATTCTCAATACATATACCATCGTTATTCCTACACATTCCGCTTCGAAAGAACCCCTAGAGGTCCCCTAATTAATCACAAACCCCAGACCTATGACCATAAAAGCCCTTCGTCTAAGTAAATTCCGATTGTCATCTAGCTTTTCCAATTTAACTTTAGTAATACAAACTAAACTCCTTAAGCCCTCCAATAAGAAACCTTACTCATATGGTACTAGCTGTGCCCGGCTTCGCGCGCGCTTTTGACGTGACAACGTCTTATAATTCGATAGAGCCGGCTGCACGCACGAAAAAACATGACGTCATGCGGCGTTACCTCGCTCTGACGTTCTGGCGTTCCATGTAAGGCTTGAAGTGCAAGCGAGAGCGCTCGACATCCGTCTCTCTCCTACTTGAGTGAGCGATGCGTCTGCGTTGTCACGTTCAACGTCAACCGACTTTACAGACAACCAATTTTTTTAAGTACCCCATGTCCCTGAGATACCAAAGCGGGAATGGATTTATTTTATAAAATATATTTTACTATTTTTATAATAATTTTAACTTAGATTAGATAAATGATGCTTTTTCATCTTAAGTAACTAGTGTAATCTATCTATATCTTTATATATATAATTCTTCTGTGAGTGTGTATGTCACTGAACTTCTCTCAAACGACTGGACCGATTTCGATGAAATTTTTTGTGTGTGTTCAAGGGGATCTGGGAATGGTTTAGATTCACAATTTTTATATATATATATATATATATATATATAAATGAATTGCTGTTCGTTTGTCTCGCTAAAACTCGAGAACGGCTGGACCGATTTCGCCAATTTTGGTCTTGAAATGTTTGTGTAAGTTAAGGGAAGGTTTAAAAGGTGAGAGTGGTACGAAGTTCGCCAGATCAGCTAGTACATATATAAAAATGAAACCCGTTTTCCTTGGTCACGGCATCACGCGTGAACGGCTGGACCGATTTCGCTAATTTTTTCTTTGTTGTGTTTATTATTGTCAGGAGAAGGTTCTTATGAAAGAAAAAATTAAGAAAGTCGGAAACATAAATTTCCACGGGGGCGAAGCCGCGGGGCGCAGCTAGTTAATTACAAAATAACAAATGATTGGCTGTAAAAGGCCTTTAGGTGCGGGATAAAGTATGTATAGGTAAGGTAACTACTAGATGCGCAGCTAGTTGGTTTATGAAAATCGTGTTAGTTACTAAACAAATAAACAATTGGGGAACGGTCAAATTAGGTCCACCCTAGTCATAGCCGGCATGTTCCAGGCGCCGCCGCCGGTGTTCGTGTTTCGCGTGCGTATTGTTGTCTCGGTCGCACTCCAGTTTAGGTACGTCTTTCCATCTTTGTTGTTCATTATGAAGGTATATTGGTGTAGCGGTGTTTCGCACCGCAGGTTCCCACCACAAACTCATTTTCGGCGTTTCATACCAGAAAATGTCGGCGTTTCAAACCCACATTTTTTCGCCGCGTCTACTCAAAATTCGTTTCCGTTTCGCACCACGAGAGATTTTGTACAGTCTGATCAACATTAGCAAACTACAGATTATTTTAAAGCGTAGGTTTATTAGAAAGAAAACAAATTAAGTAGGTAAATTCACCGAGCTACCAGGAGCGCATAGCGTAAAGGAGTTACGCGCAACATCGCACTCACACCAACACAAATAAGCGATTTAGTTTTTTTTTTTTGTTTATAACTCAGGTAGAGCAAGAACAAGAAGAGAATATGTTGCGTACGCACAGCATGTAGCGGGTGTGCAAAAGTTCGGAAATAGCGTGTCTTTGCGTATAGTTGTAACAAAACACAGGCTATTTGTTGAGATAGCGCTGGGAGAACGTACCATAAATATCATTTAACTTCACACACACACACCAACACATTTAGGTCTGTATGTGTTTACTCTTATTGTTTATCCTTTGTTGCTGTTATTTTATTTTTGACGCAGCTAGCGCCCCGCGGCTTCGCCCCCGTGGAAATTTATGTTTCCAACTTTCTTAATTTTTTCTTTCTTAAGAACCTTCTCCTGACAATAACAAACACAACAAAGAAAGAATTAGCGAAATCGGTCCAGCCGTTCACGCGTGATGCCGTGACCAAGGAAAACGGGTTTCATTTTTATATACATACATAGATTTGACGTTTCATAAACATTGTCGCTAAGTTCATATTCACAAATTTATTACCTACCTAGAAAAGACTGAGTAAGATCGATTTTTTCCTACCATGCTGGTATGTTACTAGCATAGGTACCTAGTACCTACAATACCATTGTGACAACTTAATTGGTTCCAAGATCCAACTTATATTTTATTGTATGTTATCGGTGGAGTCCCTGGAGACTTGCAGTTACAGGTTTTTCTAAAACCTATAGAAAGCTAAAACCCTCTCACAATACAGGTTATTAAAGTTCTACGCGCTGATAAGGGGGCGTCCATAAATTACGTGAGATTTTTAAGGGGGGGAGGGGGTCGAGGCCAATCTCATCTAATCTTACGTTGGAGAGAGGGGGGGTCTCGGCAAATATTCGAAAGAAAATAATTTCATTCATACTTCGACATTAGGTTAGATTTTGAAAAATCTCACGCGAGATTGGGGGATGGGGGAGGGGGTTGAATAAAATCTCACGACATCTCACCAGGGGGGGAGGGAGGGACAGAAAACTCAAAAAAACACCTCACGTAATTTATGGACGCCCCCTAATAACTAAATTTTAGGTAGGTCTAGAAGATGAAAATAAATTGTTATTATCATATCTACAGAATTTTACTTATATATATGATGTATCTTTAAACCTACCTGGTTACAATCTGATGCTCACAGAAAACAAACTTTCTGATGAAATCGCCAAAGTAATCCTCATTAACTGACAATCAGACAAACTTTGCGATCTTTAATGAGTTTGCAACAATTTGATGATTTCATCCATCTTTTGTTCTCGATAAGGAAGTTTCGAGACTGATCTTCGATAATATTTGGAAATATTGAGGTGCTAAGAGTTAAGACTTTTGTTTTTGTTTGATACACCAATTAAAATAGGATAATTTTATTCACAAAGAAAATAACAATCAGATTATAGAAATAAATTAAGACTAGTATTTACAAGTGAAACAATTGAGCTTACGGTCGACTGTTGCAAACAATCTACAGGTAGCTCAACTGATCCATATCAATACTAGTCGTCGCGTCTCCAAGATGTTGGCTGCATTGCCCCGCTGTTTGGCAATGCTGATGCGCTGCGCCAGATACTCACCAGCTCTCGGATCACACGTCGCTTTGACCAGCCACTCAGATAATTTAAAAAAGAACGTACAGCCAATTAAAATGTTTATTATTTTTTATAAATAAACCTTCGTTCGACCACAATCTTACCTGATGGTAAGTGACGATGCCGAGGATGTATCAGGAAGGGCTAGAAGTAGAAGACACCTATTCACTCTAGACTTCGAGACCCAGGTTGATCAATAAACTGTGGCCCTATTCTGCTTAAGTACCTACTTTACGTAATGTCCGTCATATCGATTGGTTACCAGAATCGAGCCCCTGCTCTGATAGAAGCAAGTGCGAACCCCAGGGCGAGTAGCTAGTTCACTATAAAATCTGTTTCTGCATGCAATCATCTATAATCACAGCCCGCAGCGTTTCCGTCAATCGGATCGACCCATCACTCACGAATCGTCAAAGTCAGTCTGTTTGATTTATTACTCAATTATCCATTGTTTGCAATTTCCTATTTAATCGGAAACTATGGTGTGCTGTCTTTTGATTACATGCAATTTTAAATGATTATACCTGGCCTACGCGTTCTACAGTGATACTATAAAAAAGTGAAGTGAAGTGTCTGTTTGTAATGTCAAAATAACAGTTTTCTATACAAATAATATTTATATACAGGGTGTAAGAAGTTTTTTTTTCATTTATTTATGTTTTACAAAAATTACTTATTTTATTTACAGCTTACTTAAACCGTAATTCGGTAAGCTTTTTAGTCCGTAACCTTTTTAGTCTCTTTGGTCAGGTATAAGTATAATATAAGTATAATATAAATATAATATAAGTATAATATAGTTAGTTATGTATATATATATATCTACCCCACGTAAGTAAGACCTGGGGACTGCACAAACATGTTTGTGATGATGATGATGATGGGCAAAATCAGCCTGTATAATCTAATAACAGGGATAATATTCTATTTATCAAACCCCTCTGGTCGAGAAAAGCCAACAGCGAGGCGCTAGTCACAGTTACTATCACATTTTACAATATTTGTATGGATCTTATATCACATAATATTACAATATTTGTATGGATCTTATACAAGTATCTGAATTTAACAGATTCCGTGAAATATTCTGAATCTGAAATCAGCCCCGCTACGAGAGAAAGTTTTGAACATTCACTCATTTTAAATTCAGTGGAAATTCAGAATGCTTTGACGATTTCTGTCCTGTTCTAGGTCCACGTTTTAGACTTGAATTATTTACAACTTTTACAATTTAATTTTAATCCAGGTTCAAACTACATCATGCAAAATTTCAGCCCGATCCGTTCAGTAGTTGCATCCATCTATTTTTCTATATCGGTCCCAAATTTCGCGTTCATAATTTTATTGTGAGCGAAGATGTGAAACCAATGCAAATTATTATTAGTATTATTTAGCGGGTTTTCATCGCATTTATTTACCTACTAGTTTATGTCCGCTTTGTTTCTATGGAAACGTTTAAAGGTGATTTTCTATCCCATGGGAACTGATTTATGGGATAAAAAAATTGGTTGCCTGTAAAGTCGGTATACGGGCGAAAGTTTTACGTGACAACGACTTTGAGTTCCTTTCACTTTTTATGTCTGCATAACGTGAGCGGAGCGTAACGCGTAACGCAGTTTCTTGAAGTGCCACCCGGCAAACCAATTTATAAGACGTTGTCACGTCAAAAGTAGCCTATGTTTGATTCCAGGATAATAATTACTTGTATACCGAATTTCAGCCCGATCCGTTCAGTAGTTTTGGCGTGAAGAGGTACCTAACAAACATCTATCCATCCAAACTTTCGCATCTATAATATACTAGCCTCTGACCGCGGCTTCGCACGCGTTGTTTCTATGGAAACGTTTTGAGGTAATTTCTATCCCATGGGAACAGATTTATGGGATAAAAAGTAGCCTATGTTTTATTCCAGGATTAGAATTACATGTACGCAAAATTTCAGCCCGATTCGGTCAGTAGTTTTGGCGTGAAGAGGTACTCGTAACAAACATCCATCCAAACTTTCGCATTTATAATATTAGTGTGATTATAGTGTGATAGTGTGATTTTACTAAAAATCAATATTTTCAAATTTTCCAAATGTTACAAGTGGCAAATTACTTTTCAGCTACTTTTATTCCTTAAAAACACAGTTAAAATTCAAGAAATCGCAGGAAAATTTAATGTCGTGCGCAACGTAAATCGGATCCTCTCAAGTAAAAATTGTAGAAGCTAGTCTCTAATAAATCCAGATGCGCACAAAACTCAGTAAAAATACGATTAAATCGAAGTTATTTCTATCATGGGTTCATGACTTGCGGCGAATCACATTTCCGCAAATCCGCATTTCATTCTTGTAAAACGCAAGGAAATGTAATCTCCCGCGCAACATGAATCTCACCACCCTAACTTCAGACATATCGAACGCATCATTAACTAACCGATCGGATGAATATTTAAACCAACTGCAATACGATGCAGTGTTTCGACTTTACGACTGGGTAGTTGCTATGAGCTGTGCTTTCAAACGACTGAAATTTAGTGCAAATCAGTAAGTGCTTTGAAACACGACTCATAGCTCAATGATTACTATATTCCTGTAGGATATAAATAACGCTTGGAGATGTCAAAACATTATTAACAGGGATTAATAGTGAAGTGAACTCTTCGTAATTAAAAAGTAATCTAGATTTAAAGATTACATAAACCCTAGAGTAGTATGGAAGTAAAATCTTGTTGATAGCCCTAAATATGTGAAATACTAAAAAACTAAAAAGAAGCATATGGCTTACAAAACGCTGTAATTTATTATAAGAAATGACAGCGTTTTGTCCCTAGGTGTAGGTATTCAAACTAACTCTGGAAATGTACTGTCTACTATTTCTTAAATTCTTTATTGTACACACAAGTTATTTCATACATAAAAGTTAACAAAAATACTGGACATGAACGAAGGCGAGCTTAACCCTAAAAGAGTTTTCTTACAGCAAACCTATGGATATAAATAGAATTTATGAAACGAGTGTGGATAGATAATGTGTTATGACAGACAGAAAACATTATAGAGATAATGATATTGTAAAACCTATTTTTATTAAATACTAGACGATCGAATCACGGTTTCACCCGCGTAGTTCCCGTTCCCGTGGAAATTCCGGGATAAAATATAGCCTATGTCACTCCCTGAAAAGTAAGCTTCCTAACGGTGAAAGAATTTTTCAAACCGGTCCAGTAAACTACTGGATCGATTTGAAAAATTCCTATTCCGGAGCCTATTCAATACAAACAAACAAACAATCAAATCTTTCCTCTTTATAATATTAGTATAGATTATAGACTAGCTGCATTCTTACTACCCGTTGTCCTATTACCCGTTTTCCCGTAATGAAGAAATGAAGCATTTTCCCGTTGAAAAAGTAGCCTATGTTCATCAGGAATAATGTGGGCACCTAACGGTGAAAGAATTTTTCAAATCGGTCTAGTAGTTTCGGAGCCTATTCAATACAAACAAACAATCCAATCTTTCCTCTTTATAATATTAGTATAGAAATGCGGGAAGGGTTGGAGTGGTGCAAATTCTAAACCGGCGCCACGCAGCATTGTTTCTATTAATTGATTGTAATTTTCTTTCATAATAAAGGTTTACCTACCAAAGGGCAGCAGTTTCCTTGGAGGAGATACGAGACCATAATATAATTATGGTCTCGTGTCTCCCCCTTATGAGCACTCCCCCCATGAGATAAAAGCCAACAAGGCGCTTATCAGGGGGAGGCCTGCGTCCAGCAGTGGACCAATACAGGCTGTTGAGGTGAGGAATGGAATAAAATTAGAATTATTATTTACAATAATTTTTTTAACAAAATAATCTTTTATTCACAAAGAAAATTATACTAGTATTTACAATTGAAACAATTGAGCTAACTGCAGACTGTTGCAAACAGTCTACAGGTAGCTCAACTGATCCATATCAATACCAGTCGGAAGCGTCCCCAAGACGCTCTGGCTGCGTTGCCACGCTGTATGGCAATGCTGATGCGCTGTGCCAGATATTCACCAGCTCTCGGGTCACGCGTCGCTTTGACCAAACGCTCAGATAATTTTTTAAAAACCCGAGGAGCCTCGATACCCCACGGACCTAGGGTCTCGACTCCAAGGGGAGCAAATGTGTAGGCTCTGTCGAGACCTGCATATATTTACAATTGAAATATTTGAGCTAACTAACAGCGAGGCATGAGCGAGAGCTGGTGCTCTTGTTCGGAGTAGAATTCAACTCAGAACAAGAAATGCAGCCATCTATTTATAACTCTAGTCACCTACGTACCGCAATTAGAAATGAAATGTATGCCAGTTATTTAATAACATTAATCTTACACCCACGTTTTTAGCTATATTCGCTAATTATTCATTATGGAGAAGAATAACCGACCCTGCGGAAATCGTTAACTAATTTCCACTGCTTATCAAGTGACGCTCGAATATAGTTGCTGCCCGTGGCATCACGCACTTCTCAAGTAGCCTACGTCCGTCCCCAGGATACGATTTACATCCCTGACAAATTTCATCAAGATCCGTTCAGCCATTTAGACGTGAAAAGGTAACAGACAGAGTAACTTTCGAGTTTTAAATATTTTAAGTATGGATACTAAAGGAGACCGCTCGGTGAACGTAGTGTAGGACGCCCTCCGGTGGGATGACGATCTGCGAAAGACTGCAGGCAGATGCTAGATATCATAACATGCCTACATATCACATCTCGTCACATATTATAAATGGGAAAGTTTGGATGGATGTTCGTTACCTCTTCACGCCAAGCGACGAAACCGATCGCGCTGAAATTTTACATAGATGTAGCTCTAAGCCTAGAATCAAGCATAGACCACCATAAAACAGTTCCCATGGGATAGTATTCTGATTTTAAAATGTTCTAATAGAAACAACGCATGCGAAACCGCGCGGGCAGAAAAAAGTAATACATATTGTATTATTTTTTCTGCCCGCGCGGTAACTAAAACTAGCATTTATTATCATAAATAATGCGAAATCTCACCAAATTTGACCCTCGCAACCCCAAGAAATAGCGTAACACAAAATGTCGTGACAATATTGCGTGACGCGTTGCATTGTACGCACAAATGGGGACTTCCCGTGACAAACTGAGGCGGATATTATCACGGTGGTATGCCTTACGGCATCGTTTTGTGGGGAGTTCGGGATGTCGTCATTTCAATTGAAAATTCAAATGTGATTATTCTCTCGTCATGATATTAATAATAAGAAAATTATTAATAACAATAAAGGACGACAGGAAAACTAGGTATATTATGATGTATGAATGGAGAAAATAGTTACATTTCTTCAAAGATTTGTTAAACAAACTAAAGACGAAACAAACGAATGAAAGTATTTATTCACAAAGAAAATTACAATCAAATACTTAATAGAAATAAATTAGAACTAGTATTTAATTGATCTAACTGTAGAATGTTGCAAACAATCTACAAGTAGCTCCACTGATCCAAATCAATACCAGTCGGAAGCAGCCCAAAGACGCTGGCTGCATTGCCCCGCTGTGTGGCAATGCTGATGCGCTGCGCCAGATACTTACCAACTCTCGGGTCACGCGTCGCTTCGACCAGAAGCTCAGATATTTTTTTAAAACCCTAAAATCTTAGGGTCTTGACTAAATGTGTAGGCTCTGTCGAGACTTGCATATTAGCGCCTCTTGAGATCTTCGGCCAAATCTGCCGCCGCACCCGCCCTCACGGATGTCCTCGGAAGAGGCGCAAGTGTGCCGACGCATGTAGCGTTTCACACAATGGGCCTCCCCAACTCTCATGGGACTAGGTGTGATGAAAATATTGATTTCAGAACTTCAATGCTATTGGCATTATAGTCAATTGTATTTCTGTTCCTGTGCGTACAAACATGCATACTACATTATATAATAACGTAGATCAAATCTGTACTAATATTATAAAGAGGAAAGATTTGATTGTTTGATTGTTTGTTTGTATTGAATAGGCTCCCGAAACTACTGGACCGATTTGTTAACTCTTTCACCGTTAGGAAGCTTACTTTTCAGGTAGTGACATGGGCTATATTTTATCCCGGAATTCCCACGGGAACTACGCGGATGAAACCGCGAGGCGTACGTCCAGTAATGTATATAAAAACATCTAGTTGAACTCGGAACATACTCGCAAATTATGTAAATATTTTTCCCGCAGCAGGAAGTAAAATCGCATCGACAGCAGACCTTTAACCACTATGCCAAAAAGGTCATATGTAGTTTAATATTAATGATTTCCGATTTAACCTTTCCCAGCGCACCCCTAAGGAAACTATTATATTATTATTACGGCTTTTTGTTACCAATAAGACAATAATTCACTGGACTCCAGACACGCGAGTCTAATGGGTGTTTCTGGGACAATGGTGGGCCTTGGGTTGATGTCATCGGGGTATTTTTGTCCCAATATGTCCTAAATGATGTTTGGGAAAGAATTGTACCTACAGTGAGGAAATTATATTGATTAAGTTTGGAGCCTACAGCGTTTCATCATGATGATGATGATGAAGATGTTCTCCTAGCAGAATCCTCAGCCACGGCAGCCAGTATCAACCGAGACTAGCCAGGTGCGCATGACATTATAGTGCCCAAGTGTGTGCGCCAACACAGGTGCACTCTCTATCCCTGTGGTGATTCTGCGACTACTGTAGCTGTGCGGTGCCGGCTTAGAATTTGCACCACCCCAACTCTTCCCGCGGGTGTCGTAAAAGGCGACTAAGGGATATCCACCGGGGGCGGGCAGCAGCGCCCCCTACAGAACAATTCTATCACCGAACTACGATCCCCAACCCGCATGCCCAGCGTGGGGATCATGGGCATTACCCCCATGAGATAAAAGCCAATCAGCTATCAGGGGGAGGCCTGAGTCTAGCCAACAAGGCGCTTAGCGTTCACGAAAACGAATCAGAGTTTTGGAAGGTGGAAAATATAATACTTAAAATCTACATAAGATGTTCATTGTAAGAAATAAAGATCTTTGAAAAGATTTACCGCAACATAAGTGATTATTATGATTGTGACGTTCTAAGTTAAATGTTGCGATGTTGCCATTACATAGGTAAAACTTTTTAACAAAAGTCCTTAAAAAATAGAATTTAAAAAAAATACCGCCGAAAAAACTGAAAAGCAAAAAATAATAAACTTTTTTATTTAACCTTAATAACTAAGTTCTTAAACTAATGTAAGTTTGCCGGAAAATGTTTGGCGCCGACTCAAAATTACTTAGGTATTCGTTTAAGAACTTAGTTAAGTAGTAGTTTTATAGTTGAATAAAAAGGTTTATTAGTTTTTGCTTTTCAGTTTTTGTGGCGGTTAATTTTTTTGTTATAGTTTATTTATAATTTTTTGTGGCTATACTTAATCTACTAATTATAATTACTACATGCTTAGTTTTTGATTTCTTTTAAAATAGCTACCTACCTTACTTTAGCTATTAACCGTTATGTAATCCTACTTTAATAAACTACAAAAATATATACTTACTTACTTAGTTTAATTAAAATTCCTTAACAATAAACCACCCCTATTTGTCACCCTTAGGGTAGGATTTTTTTCAAAATTAATATGGAACCAACTTCAAGGTATACCCTATCCAATAAAAAAAGAATTATCAAAACAGACTGTAACAGAACAGATCATAATCTGCCTGTTGTTGCAAATATAAAATAATTATTAGTCCTTATTAATCTATGGTAATAAAATAATCAGATTTATATGGCATTTCTTACAGCCATAGAAATTCAACGCTGAAAGCTTTAACGATCTGTGATTTGCGAGGGCTGGTAATAAATAACTTGTCAAGAGGTGTGCTATCGTAAGAACACTTGATTTTAAAACGATAATATTAACATTACCATGAAACGTGAGGCGTCATAAATAAGACCTTTCAAGAAGCAAAAAAAATTAAACACTTCAAATCGATAAGCAAAATGCCCAAAATAATTGGGATAATTTGAACCTTATGTGCGCAAGCGCTGGTCATGGGGAGTCTCCTATGAAAATATTACGACAGTCGAATTTTGGGAGTCCGCGCGGGAAGCTGGTCTATTTCTGGACAAAAAAGCTGAAACGATCCCTTTGTAAAACCGTATAGATTCAAGTAATTGATTTAAATCAGTGTTGATTAATGTAGATAGAATAAGTGTTAATTAGAACGAACTTTGATTATTACCTAGATATAAAGTCAGTGTTGTGATTCATGGCACTTGGTCATGTAATCAATTTAGTGTAGAGTAGAGTTAGTGTTTCAGGTATCAGAGCACTGAGGGGCTGGTTCCAGATAAAGCTAAGTTGCATGTTTTTTTTTATTGCTAAAAATACGTCTGATATTTGTCAAATCCTAAATATTTTTCAGATTACTATTTCCTTAGCCAAAGGTTAAATAATTCGCATAGAAGTAAATAATAACGTTGACTTAAATCATATGTATTTTTATCCATTATTGATTTTATTTATGTGTTTCTTAGAGAAGGAGCTGTGTTTATTGTTTATTGAATTTCATTGTGTTTTCCCTTAGGAATTCCAGAATTATTATATTTTTGAACCATGAGACTGATTATTTTAATATTGAAAATATTGTTCTAATTAATTAATATCTAAAGTTGATTAAAACTCGCATAGTAGTATATTCTGGTTTCAGGTATGACTATGATTTACATTGCAATTTTAACTGTATTTACAGTTTTCTCCGGTAGAGATAAATTTTATATTTTGATCAATCTAACTATAGCTTGGTGCGAATGTCACCTTAGGCAATAATCTCCGAATGTGGGAAAGCCTTTTATAAGCTATGAGAAGTAATCTCAGTTGGATAAATCATTATATTATATTGAGAATAATATCTAAAAGTAAACCTGAAATTTGGAAATACTTTATAATCAGAAGCTGTCGACTTCTTGGACATAAACTCGCATACGAGGAGGTCATTTTTATCATGTTATGAGAAGTAATCTCAGTTTGATAAATCATTATATTATATTGAGAGTAATATCTAAAAGCAAACCTGAAATTTGGAAATACTTATATTCAGAAGCTGTCGACTTCTTGGACATAATCTCCCATACGAGATCATTTTTATAAGCTATGAGAAGTAATCTCAGTTGGATAAATCATTATATTATATTGAGAATAATATCTAAAAGTAAACCTGAAATTTGGAAATACTTTATATTCAGAAGCTGTCGACTTCTTGGACATAATCTCCCATACGAGGAGATCATTTTTATCATGTTATGAGAAGTAATCTCAGTTTGATAAATCATTATATTATATTGAGAATAATATCAAAAAGTAAACCTGAAATTTGGAAATATTTTATATTCAGAAGCTGTAGACTTCTTGGACATCAACTCCCATACGAGGAGGTCCTTATTACCATGTAGACTTATAACAGTCTGTACTTTTATCCGTAAAGCGCGAAATAGGGGTCATTCGGTACTAACTAAAGATAACTAGCTTGGTAGAGTCTGACTCCGCATAAAAATTGGATCAGTCTGTACTTCACTAGTTAGTAGGGGTAGATACTGTAGAGATTTAGTGGACCACGGACTATTTTTTAATGTGAAAGTTGATACGGACTATTTTTTAGTAAGAGAGTTGATGGAGTGAATGGGTTGAATTAAATATCACAAAGTAGTTTTCCCCCTGAATGTGATTAATATTATTATATATACATAATTAAAACGATTATCTATCAAAATTAGTTACATTAATTAAATGACAGACATTGAGGCTGGCTATAGGTTGATAAAAGATTATGCCCTCTTATTCCCCCGACAGACCTGACATACTGAACTATGACTGTTTTGTGATAAGTCCAATTATTATTATTATAATGTAGATGGTATGTTAGCCAGCATACATCTTCTACGGAGGGAGCTATCCAGTAAGGAGACGAATGCTACTATACAGGGCGGTGGATGGGGCCCGTATCTATGCCGTAATAAAATCAGTACAATAGAATGAAGAATGATTATTATATTAATACCTATAAATCTATCTATTTGAACTTCTTATAGTTGTTCCATACTTGTTATATAATTTTTATACATAAATACTTCGAAACATTAAACTTTAGATATATTATTAAATTAATACGAGGAATGCATGGGATTAAGTTAACTTTAGATTTAGTTCGTTTGTCTTTAGCACCTAAAAGAACCTAGGTACTACCACAACACAACGTAGGAGTCCTACCACTAACTAGACGATCATTGGCCACACTTATCATTAATTCTACTTTCGGTAACCTTAGAAAAATAGATATATCAAATAAATACGAAATTGAGTATATAGGTAAAATAATTAGAAGTAAATAGGTAGGCGACAAAAAAAAAATAGCCGGTTTTTACAAGACTACTCTGTAAAAAGTTATGCGTGGTCATACATTACAATCAGTGAGTGAACAATCAATCATCCCAAGTTTTCCTACTCTTAGGGTTGGATTTTTTTTCCAAATTTAAATGGGGCCAACTTCGGGGTATACCCTTTCCAAAACAGAATTATCGAAATCGGACTACTTTGTACAAAGTTATTTATACATTAAAAAAAAATATGCGTCGATTTGTAGCTCAATAGCTCTATTATCTAGCTAACTTATATAAAATAAACCTTCTGTGGGCTTCAAAAGTGCATTTCAGTATTTATACTTACTCAATACTTACTTAATATTTTTATTACGAACATGTTGCAGGTACATATTCAAACATGCACATTACATACATTATTTTTACTTACTTTAAAAAAAGTTTTAGGTGCGTTATCTGTCTGGTACCTTTATCAAATTACGCCATTTACGACTAACCTTTCAAATATATTTTTAAATAATGTATAACCACACCTATTTTTCGTCCTTTTATTATATTTATTACTATTTACCCATATAATTATTTATACCATTATTATCTGAGACCTATCTACCCGCAGCGGGGTGTTTACATCTTTTATTAACCTATGTTTTACATACTTACTATTTAATATTGTTTTTGTTTGTTTTAAAAGCTTGTCACCGCGACTAGTCCGTAACGCCAACACAAAGGTTTTTGGCTGAAAAACAGCGCTGAGCGGCGATCGCTCAGCACATACATGCTGAGCCAAAGCCTATTTCGGCACAGGGTCATAGGGGCAAAGCTGGATTCGACGGTCAAAATTTGTTTTTAATTTAGCTCCTTAATCTTTGTTTGGTTTTGTATGTTTTATATTATGTGTGTCGAAATAAATGCTTTTCTATTCTATTCTATATTTGAGAACCTCCACCGCTTTTCGTCGGTTCAAAGGACAAGGCACACTGTCACTCGTTACCTGGCAACATTGATCGAGTACAACAATATTGACGTATTGTGTTCTGTGCGCTTATGTTTTTAAAGAGACTCCACTTGAATGGTTGTTATGTTATAACTAGAAAGCCAAATTTAAAATAAGAGCAAAATAATTTTAAGTTCGTCGACCGATTAGATAGGTAACCAAAGATTTATCTTTGCTATCTAGATAAATGCATTTTTAGCGTTTTATTACATTTCATTAACAAGGAAATTAAAATATAAATAAATAGTAACAAATTAGAATAAATACTTGTCGTATTTACACTGGAAACAGTAAGCTAAGTGCAGACTATAAAAACTTTCGTTAGTTTGACGAATTCATTGAATTCAAGAACACGCGGTGTTCTTCCAACACAAAATAGGTTCGTAGTTAACCCGCTTACATTCATAATGAATAAGTGCAGACTGTTGCAAAAAATGTAGAGGTAGGTGAACAGATCCATCAATACCAGTCGGAAGCATAGGCTGCATTTCTTGGGTCGATTTTGAACAAAGATTCGTCATTATTGTTGATTCTATTGTCTGGTCGAAGCTACGCGTGACCCGAGAGCTGGTGAGTATCTGGCGCAGCGCCATACAGCGGGGCAATGCAGCCAGCGTAGCGGGGACGCGATGACTGGTATTGATATGGATCAGTTGAGCTACATGTAGATTGTTTTCAACAGTCTGCTTTTAGCTCAATTGTATATACTAGTTCTAATTTGTTTCTTATTATTTAATTGTATTTTTTTATGCTAATGAAGGAATATTTAAAAAAAACCTAACAACCGCTTAACAAGAGGTTTGACCATTGATTAATTTGATTGATAGGTAAACGAAGCTGCAAGCAGCAGCTAGTTATAAGACCCGTAAAAAAACTACTAAAACTCCATCAAAGCATATCATTAAAAACTAGATGATCAAAATAAATGAGAGAGCATTATCAAAAATGCTAAATGATTTACAGCACATCAGCTGTGATACATCAGATCTGACCGGCTTTATTTCAAAGCGATAGAGTTGATAATGGTATCGTAGAAATGTGGGATCATAAATCAAGTAGATGTTCAAATCACACAGAATGGGCGACGAGTCGGCGACAGTGTGGATGTAAGCAGTAGGGAGGTTCACTTTTTATGAATTAAGGATTTTATTCACTTCAAAATTAATAGTCCAGTCATTTCGTTTGAAAACATAGTTTACCTGGAAAATTTGGCGGTAGTTTTGAGAAATTTTAATGAATTTTAAGGAATTTTATAGATTTCGATGGCCTCGTACCTTTGCCTATCGCGCCGCCATATTGGAAAAATAGCGAGCGCCTAATAGAAGTTCTTTGACAATTATCTCCTGTCCGACTCATTTTACGATAAAAACATTAATACAGAATTAAATACAAATTATGTTTTACATTTCTTTTGTAAAATCAATAGTGTTGACATAATTATGAGCGCCGCAAACTAATTCACCTACCAACACGTGTTTTTTGTGTAGGTATTTGTAAAGAAAACTATTTTAGTTCATCTTTTAATTTGTATTTGCCGAGCTACCTATTAACAAGACGACTGGAATGTCAAGACAGACATCTGTAACATTTATAAGTATCAAAGTGTGTCAAGTGGAAGAGGAAGACCAAGAATTATAGCAACTTTCTCTTCATCGCCTTCCTTCTACGTTTTCAAATAAATAAATAAAATATAGTTTCCTTCTATGATATTACTTATGAAGTTGTCAGTCGCTTATGATGTCTAATCTTTTCCCTCTTCTGTTTTGAATGGTATAGAGTCGAACGTCAACTTAAAATACTATGAATAGTTTGTTAAAATACGGGGCTGACATAGTCATCAATGACTCAAATTCCCCTAAACAATAAGAATTTAAAAAAATTATAAATCTATAAGTTGACCTTCTGGTTCTACACACACACACTGTGCCACGTCAAACACTGAGGCGAAACATATGTTTTAATTTGTGCGATACTCACTACGGGTTATTAGTCAAAATAAATGTCAACTAAATTCAGCGACGTGCATGTCCAAAGAAAACATTGCAATGGAAATGCTACGAATCTTTTTTCAGATGACTATTCATCTTTTTCTATTACTACTAAATATATAAATATATACACTTGCAGTGCATTTATCTATCTAGGTACTAGACGATCGCCTTGCGGTTTCACCCGCGTAGTTCCCGTTCCCGTGGGAATTCCGGGATAAAATATGGCCTATGTCACTCCCTGAAAAGCAAGCTTCCTAACGGTGAACGAATTTTTGAAATCGGTCCAGTAGTTTCGAAGCCTATTATATTGTATAGGCTCCGAAAGGAAAGGAAAGGAGGGAAGAAAAAAGAGGAAAGATTTAATTGTTTGTTTGTATTCAAACAAACAATCAAATCTTTCCTCTTTATAATATTAGTATAGATAGTATAGATATGGGTATGGCTCAGTTTGCATACTGTAGACAGAGATCTGTAGAAGAGAAGACCTCAATTTTATTTAACGCAGAAAGACCGCTGTTAGACAAAGAGCGGACCGGGGGCGCCACCGGCGTTCGTGTGTCGCGTGCGTATTGTCTCTGTCGAACTTCGGTCTAGGTACATCTTTCCATCTTTGTTGTTCATTAGGTAGGTATATCGCAAAAGATTGGAAATAGTGTGAATTTGCATTTAGTTGTAACACACAGGCCCTTTGTTGAGTTAGCGCTGTGAGAACGTACTATATCTACAGAATTATACATGAGGCATTTTGTGCTGATGAAGATTCTTGTAGAAAATAGAAACACTTGTCCCACGATGGGAATTGAACCCTGTTTCTTAGTCACACCTTCCCCTGCGCCAAAACGTTACGACTTTACCTATCAAATACAGAAGTGGAAAACGCAAATCGATACGATATTGAGGTTACCATGACGTGACGACAAACAATAAACCAATTTACGGCAATATTTTAGAATGTCAAAAGTTTACGGTACAATGTCGAAGGCTAGTTTGATCTATCGACTATTTATCACGAAAGTCGAATCGATTTGATAAACATTACTTACTACTTACTACATACTGAACGATACGAACTGTATTTTATTGAAAGGTACTTTGATAAACATTCGATATACTGAACGATACGAACTGTATTTTATTGAAAGGTACCTAGCTTTATTTTGACAATGGTGTCAATCCAGGCGGCGCGGCGGCACTAAAACTAAAAGAAATTAATTTGACAGTGCAAACAAGACAGAATTAAAAAATTTAAAAACTTGCCGACGTTTATTGGCTGAACAGATTTTCATGAAACATGGCTAAGAACACTCGGTATAAAAT
Source organism: Eupithecia subfuscata (assembly GCA_963564075.1). Taxonomy (NCBI): domain Eukaryota; kingdom Metazoa; phylum Arthropoda; class Insecta; order Lepidoptera; family Geometridae; genus Eupithecia; species Eupithecia subfuscata. Next base: position 1,908,340 of record OY751123.1, read on the forward strand.
TATCTATGACACAAAAAATAACATACGTAAATCGGTTCATCCGATTGGGAGCTACGATACCACAGACAGATACACAGACACACAGACAGACACGTTAAACTTATAACACCAATCTCTTTTTGCGTCGGGGGTTAAAAATTATGCCATCCTTTTATTTGCGATCGTCATGATAGGGACGGCATCATTTTTATTGCAGACAAATTAGTTTAATTTTGGCGACATCTGAACAGCAATGTCAATAATACAATCACTAAAAACTGATATCTGCCTACGGTTAACGGGCGGCGACCGGTTAACGAGTGACGTCACACGCACCCGCGGCAGTCACTCAGTGAACTTCGCTAGTAATTTAGTCATAACGTCGTACGTAATGGTCCGATTTGGATAATTTAAAAAGATATATCATTCTTATGTCATAAAGAATAACGTGGATACTAGTTCTATTGAAATTTCTATAACTTTACTGATCCCCATTTAAATTGGGATAGACGGTGCTTATTTGGATATGACATCCCCTTGACAACCTCGTTCCTCTCGGATAAAAATCCACACCATCTATTAGTTCTAAGGTAAGTAAATAGATTTAGAAATTCCCGTCAAAATAGATCCCGCATTTCAGAGATTAGCTCAAACGCGCTCAATTGTGAGAGCAAATTTAACGATTAAGTATGTTAATTTTTCTACTCTAAGCAAAATGACCGCAAAATTCTATTAAACATTTGGACGACTAATAAGTCGAATATAGTGATACCATATTCTTTAACCATCATTGTTAACCTATATTTAAGCAAATAAATACTATTTCATTTCATTTCAAACAAACAGACAGACATTTTAAAGAAGTAGTAGTACCATGTCTGAAGGGCGTGGGGGAAGGCCAGCAGTAGGATGATCAGAGCCAATAGTACTATATAAGTAGTACTATGCATACATGCATATGCATTTTAGTAAAAAACCGTTTTTTGACATTACAAACAGATACTTAAATTTTATGCGTGCAATAGAAAATTCAATTACAAATGTTATGTTCCTTGCTTTGTCATAAAAAAGCATTTCGAAACATTTTAAATTCAAATTCGATGATTGTATCGCCATAATCGATAAGCGATCGAGGTTATCCTCACGTGATGGACAAGAATAATCCATTCAAATTCGTATTTCGAACGTTCATTGTGCGCGGCCATTGGCCTATTAGCCATGCCGAAATGGGACATTTTCGCGGGAAAACTGAATTTCTATTCCGGGATTATCTCCAATTCCTGGTTCGACACTCCAATTTATATGAAAATAAAAAGCATTTAAATATACATAGTTACAATACTAGAAGACAGGGCGCTCATCCGAAGAGGTCTAGTCCAGTGGACTATTATGGGCAGATGATGACGCAAGCCGCGTCTATCTGGAAAAGGCTGAAGGCAGTACCGGTGGTAGCAAAGAGGTTAAACTAGGCTCTTGAAAACCAACGTAGCTTAGCCGAATGCTCAACATGCCGAGTTGGTGACCCTTTTTAAACCAACTACATCTGTCTTTTTCTATTTTTCTTGAACACATAGTTATAATTTTAGTTACGGTACCTACCTAGTCTGTAAAGGTACGAGTTGGCAGCGGGCGACATGAGGCAGCAGCAGACGACGTGTCGTCGCTTCATGTCGCCACGACACGTCGTTACGTCCTGTCGCTGCAGTCACGATTTCGAACCCGACTACAGACGGCAACAGCAGATGGAATCCAGTTGGTTCCAAGACTACTGATCAGCGGTCGGGCGACACTGGCGTCTGCCGCTCGACGACGCGTCGCAAATTTCATAGAAATAACTTCTAAACTATCTTACTTAGGGCTAAGATGGTAGACTTATTTTGAAGCACACATTCTGTACTATCGTTCAGAAACACAAAAACATGTAGCTTGACAGTTTCGATTTTATGAAAAAGCTAATAATGAAAAAAAAAATGTTAAGAAAAACTTATTTTTTGTTTTATAAATTCTCTTTTCTTCTATTATAAAATAGAAATTGCAACAATGTTAACATTGCTTTATTGTCTACATTATTGGCTATCAAATGAGTCCTCTATCGTCTTCCTAAGACCTCTACATGGGTAGCTATATCTTAATCAGTACAAGCACCCGTGATTCGAGGCAACAGAAAACAAAATGGCTGCCATTTTATCATGGAGAGAGAAAAAAAAATAGGGATAGTGATTTGTCGATAAAATTTACCGTGTTTCACACCCCCCCCCCCCCCCCCCCCCCCCCAAAGTCTCCGACACCGGTGACCAAACACATTGTATACGTAAAAATAAATATTTTTCTTTCCTCTTTCTTCTAACTAGCGCCACCACCTATTTTGTCCCAAGATAACGGTCGTGTGGAGTAGTTATATTCGGCTTGTTGTTTTATCCAATATGACTACATCTTCACAAACACCTAACTGTACATTAATAGCTACATGTCATGCAATTCTAAAATGCACGTGACGAATCACGCAACGCTTGAATTTAGGAATTAGTCACGAAATATCTATCAAATTTCATGTTATCATCTTCAACTTTTGCCAGAGAATATACAGGGTGATTGGGAGCTGGCTGCAAAGCTTCAAGGAGAAGCTAAGATAGACTATTTAAAACTATTTGAGCCAGGGTTGTCGAAGTCTCACTATAATTTTTTTACGAATTTTTTGACTTTTGGGGAGAATACCCAAAATTCAATAGTTAATTGTTAATAATGGCCAGTTTAAATAATAAGTGAACTGTTCGTTTTAGTGTATCTTATTAAAGTAATGTATAAACAATGTAACAAAAACTAAAATGTCCTAGCTATCTGATACTTCAGGCATTTTTTTAAAGATACAGAAAGTTCACGAAAATTTTCAAAGATTTAAGAAAACCGTTTTGGACGCCGCGCCATCTATACTAATATTATAAAGAGGAAAGATTCGATTGTTTGTTTGTGTTGAATAGGCTCCGAAACCACTGGACCTATTTGAAAAATTATTTTACTGTGATGTATGCAACTCGGGAGCGTCCCTCCCCCGTCCCGTCTCTTGCCCCCCGCACGATTGCCCTGTGAAAACCACCTCAAAATGTCTTCGTCGAACGACTGTATGATAAGTAGGCTGTGGTAAATGCTCTAACTTTAGACCTACCTGACGCCATGTTAAATGTCCAGCCAGCATTATTTATTTTCAATTAATTTAACGTCTTCCTCTGCGGTCTAACCAAACGGCACTTTTGTTCTAAACCTAAGCTTGGAACACCGCCAAGTCGACAGAACTTCAAATAGATTACTTGTTTTGTTTACGTTGAATATTTTATGGGTGACTGGTTCAGGGGGATGCCGTGGCGTTTTATTCGGTATAGTTTTGACGTGACAACGTCTTATAAATTGGTTTGCCGGGTGACACTTCAAGAAACTGCGTTACGCGTTACGCTCCGCTCACGTTATGCAGACATAAAAAGTGAAAGGAACTCAAAGTCGTTGTCACGTAAAACTTTCGCCCGTATACCGACTTTACAGGCAACCAATTTTTTTTGGTATATTTCTTTGGTAGCTAAGTAAAATAAAAAATGACTAGTTTCTGTCCGCGGCTTTGCATGCGTTGTTTCTATTGAAACCTCCCCTCCTCACCTCCACAGCCTATATTGGTCCACAGCTGAACGCAGGCTTCCCCCTGATAAGCGCCTTCTTAGCTGTTATCTCTTGGGGGTTAATGTCCGTTATCCCCACGCTGGGCATGCTGGTTGGGGATCGCAGTTCGGTGGTAGAATTGTTCTGCAAGGGCGCTGCTACGCGTCCCCGGTGGATATCCCTTAGTCGCCTCTAACGACACCCGCGGAGAGAGTTGGAGTGGTACTAATTCTAAGCCGGCATCACACGGCTTTTCTATTGAAACGTTATGGGTTATTTCTACTGAGTTACGGAACGGATTTATGGGATAAAAAGTAACCTACGAGTATGTTTTATTCCAGGCTTAGAAGTGACCTGTGTGCAAATTTCCGTTCCGCACGATCCGTTCACTAGTTTTGGCGTAAAGATTTTACAATCACACTAAAATTATAAATGTGAAAATTTGGATGGATGGACGTTTGTAAGTAACAAACGTCCATCCATCCATCTAAGCATCCAAACTATCACATTTGCAATTTTAGTGGGAGTGTAAAATCGTTGTAAAATCCCCTATCAGCTTAGTGTTGTTTCGAAGCACCCTGTATATTATATTATTAAGTATAAGTGTGATGAGACGACATTCTGCGTACGACCGAAAACGTGTGACTGCCCTGCGTGCAGTGGACATTTTGTACCGTAGTAAAAATAATTTCAATTTATCAATAGGTCCGTGGGGTGAGGCTCTTCGGGTTTTTAAAAATGATCAGTGTCTGGTCGAAGCGACCCGAGAGCTAGTGAGTATCTGGCACAGCGCATCAGCATTGCCATACAGCGGTGCAATGCAGCCAGCGTAGCGGGGACGCGACAACTGGTATTGATATGGATCAGTTGTGCTACCTGTAGATTGTAGATTTTTTGCAACATTGTCTGCAGTTAGTTCAATTGTTTATTGCATGTAATTTATTTCTATTATTTGATTGTAATTTTCTTTGTGAATAAAGAGACTATCAATTAAGTTCACCAAAACACCAATTTCCGCAGCAACAACAGAGGAGTCCCTCAAACAGCGAAAATACGCTAACCTTGACCGAGGTTACCTATTTGAGCCGTTTGGGGTTGAAACCCTTGGGGTCCTGGGGCACACGCAATTTATAAAGATCTTACCAAACTTCTTATAGAGTCCACAGGTGATCGGAATGCTGGCTTCTATTTCAGTCAACGAATTAGCATTGCCATTCAACGTGGCAATGCCGCCAGCATTCTGGGCACTCAGCCTTCTGGTGTCGGCTTAGATTTTTATAAGAATAGAATATAGAATATAAACTTGTTTGTTAAAGAACTTACACATACTAACCTTAGACTAAAATACATAATTAAATTAGATTAAAATACAAGGTGTAAACCCAGTAACAAAATGGCTCTGCCTCAGCATGGGCTGGTTGACTAGCAAGCTAGCAACCAACGCTGGTCTTCCGTCAGAGCCACATGTTGGCTTTACGGACTATTAAATAGATATCAGTGTAAATACTAGTCGTCATTGTTTTTATTCAGTTATTGTATGGTATTGTTCGCGAAAACCTCTTAATAGCCTTCTGTTTCTATTTTCTTAATTTTTGTATGTGCTGCTGGTTTTCCTTTAATAAATAAATATTGTAAATCACCAATTAAGAATTCAATGCACCGCTACGCCAAGAGTAAAATATTTATAGAAAACATTACGATATAGAACCTTTGAAAAGTAACGACGGATCTTTAGTACTTTTACCTAGTACGTAGTTCATAAGCATATCTTATATCAAGAATTCAAGATCTAATTGCAAAAGTTTCAGTTAGTTATATCAAAAGGCTCCACCTAGGTCCTAGAGGTAATATGTAATTTAAACATTATTTACGAATAACTTATTCTCATTGTAAATGAACTTTTATAGTTTTTATGAGAAATAAAGATTCTTTAACCTCAAAGCCCATCACTAGACACTACTTTTGTTTGAGTGCCCTAACTGGGAATAATAATAATAGTAATAATAATAGGTGCCGTAAATTTGGTGCCCTAAAAATCGGTGCCTAAATGGGAATACTTCGTAAAACTACATGAAAAATGCAAATGCACAATTCCCCAACAAAATGTCATCACTTCTTGAAAATCAACATCCTCTCCAACGAGAAAAACGAGTTCTTAATCTCATGCATGTTTAATACCCAGGTCATTGAACTTTACGTTACCTAACACGTGGCCTTATCGCGTAAGACTTATTGTGCATAACTTGGTAACTCAACTGACTGAGCATTTTTAAACGACTTAGAAAAATGGAGGAGTTTCTAGAAAGGAAAGAAAATAAATATTTATAGCCTGAACTTATATTATAACTGTAGATTACATAATGAACTACTTACCATAAGATTACTTATTTCTATAAAGGAAGTTACAAATTAATAAGTAAGTAGGTACATACTAATTAGAAATTATAAATATAAATTCTCTCTCTCTATGTTTAGCTGTATGCATAGTTATAAGTAAAATTGTAAGTATTTGTGAACAATACTAGTAATAGATACTTAGTATAGATTATGTATTGGTGCGTAAATTATAAGAAGCTCTTTGTTCTTCAGTCTCTAATGTGAGTTTTTAAGTTATAATAATTCATCATCATCATCAACCTATATTAGTCCACACTTCCACAGCTGGACATTGGCCTCCCCTAATGAGCGCCATAGCGCCCTGTCTTCAGCAATTCAAAAAAACATTTATTTATTGAGTAGTTACTCTTTTTAAGTACTTACCTCTATTATATTTATACTTGCGACGAAAATCACAGTTGAAATTCGTCCAGAAAATGATGTACAAAATGACTCTTTTCACGTGTTAGGTTAAGTTTATCTGTTCTTATTTAGTACTATTTGCAGCAATAAATATTTTTTACTTTACTTTATACATCGAATTTTGATGATGACGTCCTCCTAGCCGAATTTCGACCACGGCGGCCCTCATCGGAGACTAGCCAGATGCGCAGGACATATGTTAATCACGACTTCTGTGGACTCTGTGGACTTCTGTGACGACCTCTGTGGCGCAGCAGGCGAAGGTCCGCCTGCGACGCAGGAGGTTGCGGGTTCGATTCCCGCCTCGGGACAAATGTTTGTGCGATCTGCAGATATTTGTTCAGGGGTTCTGGATGTTTTTCTATGTATAATAAAAAATATCTATCTATGTAGTGTATTGTATTATGTATATCAGTTATCTAGTACCCATAACACAAGCTCTGCTTAGCTTGGGGCTAGATAATGCTGTGTGAATTGTCCAGCATTATTTATTTATTTATTTATATATTATAGTGCACAAGTGTGTGCGCAAACACAGAAGCTAACATAGAATTTCACAGATTGTTATAAAAATCTCTACCGACACAAACAATCTAAAACCCATGTCAAAAGCTCAAAGCTTCTAAAAATTCTAATTCCTGCCTATGACATGACGATTGTGAATCACGCGCAGCATCGCTGCCAAAAGGGCGTGTCTGTCGGTCTGTCATCGGCAGCCTATTGGACGGCGCTGAGTAATGGTATGGGAAACTCCCTGGAGACAAATTGCTGGACTTTGTCAAGACTAGAAAATAAAAAAAACTTTCTGAAACCTTTTCATAAAGTTTTTATTTATTTTTGATCCTCAAAGAGGACACCCCTCTTTTTGGATCACAAAGTGAAAAACTAATTTTGATTTGTGCAACATTGTGTACCCAAGTATTTTTTGGTTGCTTAAATTATTATTACTCATTATTATCCAAGAAAATTACAATAAAAAAAAATAGTATTTGCAATTGCAAATTACGGGGAAAAGTGGTATTCAAAATTTAGCTAAGAACACGTCCGGAGTTAAGACAATTGTTTTGATACCCAATCATCAAAATCACTTCAGCCGTTCGATCCTTCGAGGTTATAAAGAGTAGCCGCAAACCACACAGAAACACTCGAAAAATATAACCTGCGCCTTGCGTCAATGTTAAAAAACCGGTACAGATACACCTACCAAATATGTCTTTGCATCGTACAACAATGTTTTCTGAAAATACACGAATTTGATAAATTCCTCAAATTCCAACATCAGTATTAGCATGCCAACAGTGATACTCAGCTTGGCAACACATGCTTTGTCATAATATGAAAGCTGAAAGTAAACTTAAATTTAACTGCAACTATATTTTATCCTTTTAGTACCTGAGACAAATACATGGAAAGGGCGAGTCCAGCATCTGTACCATTTTCTTAAAGCGGATCATCTCCCATAAAAGAATTAGGGCCTATTCACACATAACAGTTCAGTGTGGTTCAGTATCAGTGAATCTCGAATTTGGTACAGAATATTCACGGATCGATGACGGACCGACAAATTCTGTACCGAATTTGAGATTCACTGATACTGAACTGTGACTTCATTGATATGTGCGAATCGTGCTTTACAGTTTTTGGACATTAGCTTCTGCCCGTTTCGCAATTTTCCGTTTTTGAGAGATAAAGTAACCTTCAAGTTTATCCAGTAGGCATTTTTTTTCGCGGCCCGAGTGGCTTCCCCTCTTCCTCTTAAACATGGCCGGCGAGCCCACCGATCCACACACTCGCCGACCCCATTCTTCCGTCACCTTTCCTCCCCCCTATTAGGACACAGACAGGACAGACACAGTAGAAACCGCGAATGTCCACCTCAGTGCCCAGGTGGGCATTGTTGCCCCATACTACCAGGTGTGGGTCTCACATTTACTTATCCAGTAGGCCTAGCACGGGGATAGTTGTCCAGATTTAGGCAACAATTCGTCACTGCAAAAAAAAGTTTTCTAATTGGTCACAACACAAAAAGCAATAAAATTCATTTCAATCAGTCATATGTCTAGGGTATAACAGAGAAGAATGACATCGAATTGTCATCCATTGCGTGAACTATTGAAGTTGAAGGAATGAGTTTTAAACATATTACGTATTCGTAATCATTACACCTATGCAAAACTGCGTCGATATCATCTCGATCCGTTCACTAGTGAAGAGTGGAGTTGGAGTGAAGAGGTAACAAACGAACAACTTGAAGTCTACCAGTGAATAGGTGTTTTCTAGATCTTCCTGATACATCGTCAGCATCGTCAGTTTCCATCAGGTAAGATTGAGATGAAACGAAGGTCTATGGACAATAAAATGAAACGTCAAGTGCGAGGCCAGGTATTCCTGCTTTAGGAGGCGTAAGGCGCAACGCACACAGAAGGCGGCGAGGCGAGGGTAAGGCGCAGACACGCCGCTCCTCGCCCCCCGCCACGTCGCCCGCAGATGGGATACCGGTAAGGCGGCGTGGCGGGGGGCGAGGAGCGGCGTGTCTGCGCCTTACCCTCGCCTCGCCGCCTTCTGTGTGCGTTGCGCCTAAGGGAAAACGCGCGCTTGCCAAGCCGCCGCGCTCGTGTTTTTTGTAGTTATTTAAACATGGTGATTAAGAAAATCATGTTATCAAAATCTGCGAATTTGTTTAGAAATACTAAGTTGAGTACAAAAAAAGTAACATATCTGTAGTTCGCTATCATAATATTGAAAAAACATTAATCAAGTTTTATTTATGGAACTCGAGGTGAAGGTGACACATCAAATCTACTTTATGACAAATTAAATCGATCTTTTATCGAGAATTATCAAGTCTACAATAATTATAACGCCAGAAGAGCACTAGAATGATATATTAATTCCGTTCCAAAAAGCTAAATCTCAGATAAAAAAAATCTTAACGACCAACTTTGTCAGGTTGACATTTAAATGTTTTAAAGCTTTATACAAGTCATAAACGTATGATTTATTTTAACACACTAATGGGCGAAGTAGCTGATTCAAGTCACAGCTTATTTTTGAAAAGCTGATTCATTCAGAGACGTGAAACTGGGATTCTAGCAAAACTACTTCTAAGAAAACATTTTAATGTTGCGTACTTTATTAAGTAATTCCATAACTATATACTAGCCAAACTCGATTTATTGAATTATGTACAAAATTACGATCATGTGAATTTTTTAGTCTAACTACAGTCATCATCATCAATCTATATTAGTCCGCAGCTGGACATAGGCCTCCCATAATGAGCGCTATAGCGTCCTGTCTTCATTTTTATTTTTGTTTATTGATTTTATCGTAGATTATATTGCAAAATTTGATCGAAACAATGTTTATTTTCCTTATAAACCAGTGAATCGAAGTCATTTATTTTATAGAAAATGGATTACGATTTGCGGCAAATTCTTGTTAGTTTTATTTCTTGTAAGTAAGTACTTACAAAGAAATAAAACAAAAAAAAATTGCGGCAAATTACTTTTTTTGTTAGTATTATTTCTTTTAAGTACAAAGAAAAAAAACCACATAGGTAAAATCTTTTAAAAAGGTGACCATGTTCACCTAATTTCGACGTTAAATTGTTTATGATTTGCGGCAAATTACTTTCAAGCTAGCTTTATTTTTTATAGAACGCATAGAAATAAATACCTACCTAGGTACCTAAAAGAAAAAAAAATCATCGCCATTCATCGATCTACCTTCATTATAACTGCGAAGATCGAGTGATACGACACTATCGCACTAAAGCCCGTACCGTACCTATTATAAGAGCTTGATCAATGATCAGTGATCGATCTAGGTACCTATGCTTGAGTAACGCTTCTGGCATAGAAAATCGTTACTCGATTATAGATATGACTGAACAAGCTTTTATAATACGGCCAAAGAACTAACATTCGCTAGCTTTTTGTAATTTCCTTAGAACGGTTCAATGACCTCAAGGGTCATTTCAAGTCACCAATGACAAGAGAAGTAGGTAGGTATAATATCGATAAAAAGCGGAAGCACCAACCCTTGCCCTGATCAGAAGGGACCACGGAGCACCCTATCCTGTCGTAATCCTATCTAAAAGGGACAGGTAGGATTGAAAAAATAACTTTTAATGATTTTGAGGGCCACGTTGTCCTAGTTTTGTGTTAGTACCCACAAGTTTCGGGTGTAGGAATAAAACCACCTTAGTCATGTTTTGCACTTTTCTGCACGTGCATAGATATTTTGTGCATACGAAACTAAAATAGGGTAAGTTAATAATCAAGTATTTTGATTCTAAGTACTTAAGTACTTTTTTTATAAGTAATTAAAAATATCAAAACGTGAGCATAAAATAGATTTAAGCGCTATGTTACACGGTTAAACATCGACATGAATTTACATACCTATGTGTAAAAACCCGCGTTACTAAGTTAGTTATTTCAACGATTCATAGATACGTTAAGTACCTACTTAATGGGGTAACTTAAAGATAAGGCTTATAATCGTGTTTTATAATTTGCTACCTATCGAGTATGCGCGGTGATTATGATTAGGTATAATGCACTCATTATATTTATTGTTCACATAGGTACCTACCTAATGTGGGGCTTTAATACGCATTAAAGCAAATCTTTTTGACTAGGTACGTTTAGTTTAGATTTTTAAATAAGTATAAATACCTATTACACGCCTGATTTAATGAAACGAGGCGTATAAGATGCTAATTTGGTAAAATATGAATATCTACCTGAAATAATTTGCAGTGCCCCACCCGGGCTCATGTTGGTAGCTGTAATTTATTTTTAAGATCTTTGTACAATATGAAAGCAATAAAACACTTGAAACTTGAAACTTGATAATAATAATAGTGTTATTCCTAGGCAACTTTTTTTATATTAGGGAGTATAAATCCGAAATACCTAGAAAAGGGTCAAACAAAGGAATCGTCTTTCAGACAATAATTGGAATTAGTAGGTAGGTACTTACCAAAAATAAAACCTTCGTGTCGTGCTGTCAGTAAGAGTACTCATAGGTACTTATTAGGATAATGTAGAATAATGTAGAGTGCTGTAAATTACATCAAAATGGAAATCATCGATTTTATCTTATCTACATTTACGTCAAGGTAGGTACAACTTTTATACCTACGTCACACACAGGACGTTAAAACTATGCAGTAAATACATTCAAAGAATTTGTGATAGTATTTAACCTCAGCCCTGGACCCATTAACCTTATTTTAGGTTTATTTGTTTTTTTATTAGAATTCGTAACAAAAATTAAATGAAAAATTACAATGTTTTATTTTACAAAGACAGAATTATAGGTTTGAACAGATTGAAAATAGTTTGATTCCGTAAAATTAGTCAGCTGGGACACATAAATAAAAGCAAGATCGGACTTCGTGGTACTTTTTATACAATTTATGACGATTTTTACAACATTGACACAACGGTTAGGAATTTTTAATCAGCTACCTATTGTCTAGCTAATCAAAAAATTGTAGGAAAAAGTGTTGCCTAACTAATTAAAATAATTACATAACCCTATATAAAAAAATATTCGGTTTTGTTTCCGAGCGACTTAAAATTGCCATGCTTCGAAATTCGAAAATGGAACATAGGTACCATCTGCTAATGACCGGCCGATGTCAATCACAATAATTGACAACTGTCTGGCGAAGTTATTTTTGAACTGACTTTTATAACTAGTCGGCTGTGTGGAGTTCACGTCCAAAGCCATCAAGTTATAGGAAAGCAATCAAATGTCAACACAGCGTAACCTCAAAACGAGAATCAACAAAACAAACCAAACGTGATAACTGGTGATAGCAACAAGATCGGTTTACCAAAGGCACAGGGCATGGATTAATGACATGGCATTATAAAACAACGAATAAATAGGTGTACCTACGCTACATCGTCGCCCTAGCTCGAACATCCAACGGGAAATGAATAAAACACGGCCATTTTCGTAGGACTGAGATAAATTATTTTGACAATCGTTTACGAAAGCGCAACTTACCCTTTCCACGTCCAGGTCAGAGCCTGTACACAGTCTCTTGCCCCCACTACCGTTATAAGCCATCGTGCACCACAAAACAAAACACTAATCACACCAAATCGCGTTTAGATCGGAACAGAACGAGACTACCACCTCTTCCGGCGGTCGCGAATTGACTGATCGTTGAACGAATGAAAGGCGCTGTCGAGTGTGAATGAATGAATGAAAAGGACATGGATAATGCTGCCAGGCTGGGTATGCTGAAATCTACTATATGAGTTGCCATTTTGAGATTTTATATTTACGAATATTAGGAATTTTTGTAGATAAAGATCTTAAAGGTGGTGATTTTACACCATAAATGCGTTATCTTCCTGGGTCTGAATCTGAAACCTCGTTGTGTTTGCATAGTGTAGAAAGAGATGCCCTCTATTATACGCAGAAAGACCGCGCTGTTAGCCATTTAGCGCTCTGACGGAAAAGTACAAGCTGGATTGAATTTTATTGAGTTTCATTTAGAATGTAACCTATTTACCCGAATAATTATAATATTCTTTGTACTTAAGTACCATAGTTACCTCGGAATCGGAACCTTCTTGACATGGGCCTACTTTACGCCTTACGCCATTCCTTTGTAGGTAATATACCTACTGAATGAAGGTACCGTCAAGGTAATATTAAGGATATTATTACCGTGGTACCGTAGCGAAGGCTAGGTAGGACAACCAATCTTTACATAAATAAATGTACATACATAGAACATATTTCATAAATAGGCATGTAAGTAAGTGAAATACCTATGTATTTACCTATGACATATTTTATGAAATGCAGGTCAACCTACACTACACAGATATTATTTCACGTTTTACCTACAATTTTTATTTCCATTCCATGAGTCTTCCTGTGCGTAAACAGCGCACACAGAGAGAATATCACACTACATAATATTAAAAATAACTACTTACCTACTTACGAAACGAAAGTTTTAGATGGATGGATTTTGTTACTTCCTCACGCCAAAACTACTAAACAGATCGTGCTTAAATTTTACATGTAGGTAGTTCTAGGCCTGGAATACAACATACATAGGCCTAACGGATAAAATGATTTATGTTTATGTACGCTGTTGGCGTTCCTTTTTAATAAACAAATAAATAAACGTACCTACTTACTATCCCACAAATCAGTTCTCATGGGATAGAAATAATGGTTCCATAGAAACAACGTGTGCGAGGCCGCGGGCAGAAACTAGTGGATAATAAATAAATCAACCTAAATAAGTAGGTATTTGCGTAAATGGAACAAATGTGCATTTTAAAATATTGTAGGTACTACAGAGCAAATACAGAAATACTCTGTATTAAAATTTGCTCCATGGTAGGTACTTTGATCCTGAAAGGTATTTAAATTACTTTGTTTTGCTCATTAACTAGGTAGGTAGGTACATATTATAGTGAAACACAGATAACATGAAAATAATATACTGATTTGTACATCATTATCATAAACTTAACAAACATAAAACTATTTACAACTTGTTCCTTTATTATGTACTCATATTTTATGTACTTTACTAATTTGATGGCCTTCACTTAGTAACATAATGAATTACACAATAAATAAAATAAAATAAAACAATGGTCAGAAACAAAAAAACATAATCAACATAAATTTGGTCAAAAAAAATATTGCAGCTGCCTTGAAGCTTCAAGTGCTGGTTGGCAGAAAAAAGCATGGGCTACTAATTTTGATGACTTATCTACTTATATCAATATTATTACATTTTTCTTAATAATCACAATAAATTTTGTGCCAAGGCTTTATACAACTCACTGGGCCATGTTACCAATTTCAGCAACATTTTCATTTTATGTCACTATTCTAATATCTAAAGAATGTGTCTTTCTTTGTCAAGGCTAATAGTCACACTACTGTGATACTCATAGGCCACTATCACAATCATAAATGCCTACAAATACACCTCAATGCGGTGTAGGTTGGTGTCCATCCACATAAAAGTTTCTTGTTGCTTTGGGTAATTTAATTTCTAATCCTTCCAGATCCTTCGTGAGCACTATTTGACAACCTGAAACAAAATTATAGTCAACGACTACTATGGACCAGGAATGCGAACAAACACTATCATTAGCCATGATACACATGCCCAGGTGGAGCACATCCTTGCACACCGCTGCGGGTTGCACTGCTGAGGCTGGACAGTAAACGGGTGAATAAACATAATATGACACATAGTAATTTTAAGTTGCTTCTTAAATTCATTGGTTAAATGAATTTAAGAATGATGACGATGATGTCATGCTCTCATAATGTAGTCTGCATTACTTACATACATTGCTATTTAGTTTCTTGTTTACTTATTTCACCTACAAGTTTAAAACTACCCACCTAATCTAGAGTTTTCTTTTAAAAATGGCGCCATATCTAACAAATCATCCTCCTTTTCCTCAGATGGTGGTAAGTGGTCCAAATAGTTGTGCGGTATGTAACAATGACATGTGGTACAAGCTAGAGACGCTTCACAGGCACCTGAAAATTTAGAAGAATAATATTTTGATTCTAGGGTGTTTAAAATAAAAGTCTTTACTGTATGAATGTGGTTTAAGTTGTAATTGTTGATAAGACCGGTAACTGTATCCAATGTACCTATTCAAGACAACAACAGTTCAGAGTAAATCCTATTTGAATTGATCAGTAAAATCAGTAAGGAAATCAGAATACAGAGGTTGGTCTTTCAAACTTAAGTCTAAGCTTATCAAGCTGCTGGATTCTACAGTTGGGAAAAGGCCTCCCTTTTCTCTGTCCATACATCTGAATTTAATTACTTAGGATTAATTACATATTTTGATAGGTATTATCATAAAATAATCAAAATAATGAATGCAAAAATTTAGAAAAATTTGTATTCTTAAACTTAAAAGAAGGACTCAAGTACTGTCCAATGTATAATGTAAGATAAGACAGTGAAAAGAAACATTTTGTATTTTCAAAATGTGTGGTTTTTACCTTCCATATGAATCCCATATCGGTGAGCTAAATACAAAATATTATCACCAACTTTGCCTCTAACTTTTGTTTTGTTTCCATCTTTGTCAACGTACACCACATTTACACTGAAACCAATAAAAATAAGGCTGTGAAACACCGCTCTTTATTAGGTTATGTGAAAACTGAGGATGACGGACGAGCATCAGATATATACATATAATTAAGGCTTACACTTCATCCTCGGACTTCGGATCTTGCCATTCGTATTCCCCATGTTTTAGAGCTGTCGAAAATAACACGATATATTACAAAATCCAAACAATTTACAAAATATGTATGTAAATTGAAGTCTTACGAGTAGTTGTTCGAAATGTTCGTATTTGAGGGGGTAATCTAGCCCGTATCACTTTGAAATTAGTGTACGTTAGATAACGCTTTATCACGGTTTGGAACATTGTTTTTTTCATACATCTATGCCATAAAAAAACTAATTCGTATCAAATTGTTTGGTTATAAATTTTCGACATTTTGACAAACAAAAAATAAATTATTACCATTTTGACAATGACATCGACAATGACATTCAATGTAGATTGATTTAAAAGGGCTGCCAACTCGCTGGTGGTATCCCTTCGTATTTGGTAGTGGGAGGGAGCATTTTGAAGCGTAAATCTGGTTTATGAAAGAAGCTGTTTGAAGCAGCCAGAAGCAGCTCTTTCGTTTTTGGGTGCATGAGGTGCATCGAACAGGATATTGAAGGATATTTATTAAGTTATTACTAATTATATTCACCGAATGCCGTATATTCTGTCTATTTAGTAGATAGACGAATTCATAATGTCATCAAGTATATTAATGGGGAAAGTTTGTATACATGCACGTGTGTGTTATTCCTGCACGCAGAAACGGCTCCAAGGATTTGGTTCGAATTTATACGAAGATGGCTTTAACCGTCCGTAGATTACCTAATGCATAGCTCTTATGAACCCCCCGGAAAAATGCATTATTCTCGTGAAATGTTTAAGCTTATTCATCGTGGGTAACACCACGCGGCACAGCTTTATAAAACAGTTGGTGCATTTTACGTTCATGTTGTTTATTAATTACCTATACTTAAGGCGAATAGTAGGGTGGATAGTGGCGCCACTACATATTTAATTTTATAATTACGTTATACAAAGGAATTATCAAAAAATCGGACCGCGCGTAGACGATATCTATCATAAGCTTTTATTGTTTTGGGCAGTTTTCTTGTTGAAATACTTCCACCAGTTTATCTAAATCAGGAATTTTTTCCAATGCTCTAGTAACAGTTTTTTTTCCTTTTTTAAATTTTAAATAGTTAAATATGAATAATTATATATAAATAATCAAGTTACTTACTTTAATTAAATATGAATAATTAATAGTTAGTACATAAATAATAGGCATTGTTTAATAATTATAATTTCCAAGTAAATAATTGACTTTTTAACGTACTGATAACCATAACTCACGCTTGACCTTGCATTAGGCCGTATATGACTGTACGATGTGCACTTCGCGCTCTACCTTCAAAACGGTTGGTCGTATGAAAAAAAGTTTAAACAAAAGTTGTAGGGAATTTTATAGCCTACAACTTTTATAATAAATGCAAATCTCATTTAACCGATAGGAAGCCAGATATTCGCGAAAAACCGATTTTTGTGACCTTTGACCTTGAATATCTTGAGACGCGGACACGATAACGATTGTGACTTTTGAGACAACATTTAGAATGACAAAACAAAGGTTCATACCAATTTGCAGCTTATTATCTTTCATTCCGAGGTGAAAGCCCTAATATGACTGGGCTATAATAGCTATAACTGTTCTTACCCAGGTGTTCAGCTAGAATTGCTACTGTATATCAAAATATAATATACTAGACGATCGCCTCGCGGTTTCACCCGCGTAGTTCCCGTTCCCGTGGGAATTCCGGGATAAAATATAGCCTATGTCACTCCCTGAAAAGTAAGCTTCCTAACGGTGAAAGAATTTTTCAAATCGGTCCAGTAGTTTCGGAGCCTATTCAATTCATACAAACAAACAAACAAACAAAAAATCAAACCTTTCCTCTTTATAATATTAGTATAGACTAGACGATCGCCTCGCGGTTTCACCAGCGTAGTTCCCGTTCCCGTGGGAATTCCGGGATAAAATATAGCCTATGTCACTCCCTGAAAAGTAAGCTTCCTAACGGTGAAATAATTTTTCAAATCGGTCCAGTAGTTTCGGAGCCTATTCAATACAAACAAACAATCAAATCAAATTAAAATTCAAAATTTTTATTGCGACCATTATTGTACAAAAGTTGTTAAAATTAGTCAGTCTCAAATATGGACCCGGCTAGGGCACAGCAAGATAAGTTTAAGTAGGTACTAGGTACTAAGTAATAATAACGCTCTATGAATAAAGTTTGGCTTTGTAAGCCAACTATAAAATCTTAAAGATTTTTTGACAATCATCTTATACTTAGTAGGTAAATTAAATAGTAAACATTAGGTATCTTAAAAAAATTAATAAAAAAGTAAACTTGTTTTTATTTAGTTGATATTATTGTTCTAGAAATTCTTGCAGAGAATAAAAACTATGTTGTATCAGATATATTTGAAATAAATTTTTAGACTTAAGTATTTTTGTTTCGTTTCTTATGTCTTGGGGGATTTTATTGTACATTCTTATAGCCATAGCATGCGGACCTGAATGGAAGATTTGGAGGGTAGAAAAGGGAACATCTAGTTTATTTCGAGTTCTAAGATTTTGGGGTCGGGAGTATTGCTTAAAAGTATGTAAATTCTTTTTCACAAAGATACTAATTTCCAATATATATATTCCAATCAGAGTCAAAATGTTTTCTTTTGTGAAATACGGTTTACAGCTTGTCAATGTATCAAGATTGTATATAATGCGTATGCATCTTTTTTGTAATTTGAATAATTTATCAGCATCCGTGCTATTTCCCCAGAAGATCACACCATATTGCAACCATGCATGTGCATAAGCATAGTATGCGGTGGTAGCAATTTTTACGTCGGTAGATTTTTTAAGTTCGTATAGTGCGTAGGTGAATCTAGATAGTTTAATTGATGTTTGATTTATGTGCTCTTTCCAGCTTAGATGCGAATCAATATGTATGCCTAAAAGGGGATATGTTTCAACGTTTTCTATTGGAGTGCTTTGGTGTGTGTATTTTAGTCCTAATGGTTTTTTTTGGTAAGGCCTGAAAATCTTTCCTCTTTAAAATATTAGTATAGATTCATTCGTTCAAGCTTTTAGTTTTACTTTCTAAATGAAATGTTATCTTCAGATACTTACCTATTTGTGCAGATTGAGTTAATGCAATACTAATGAAATTTCAATGTGGAACGGGATAATAAATAATTAATATTTACTTCTCTGTAGTAATATGGGTCGTAGCATCACTTTACTGTAAAATAATTGCAAATTTAAGTGAAATAATTTACGTTCCGATCTACAATTAAGTTTTCAGAGCTAAATCTTTGATAAGTATTGTGTGAGTATGAATAGATTATAATAGAATATCATTTATTGTCTAAAGTAAAGAGCTACAGCAAAATTGTCCTTATAAAACCTAGTGCGCAGCACAATACAATGGAGTCGTCACAATTCTTAAATATTTTATTTTACTATATGAAATTTGTGCTGCTCATAACATAGTCTTTTTCAACTCCAGTAATATTTTTTTGATAAATAAATAATGCTGGACAATTCACACGGCATTGTCTAGCCACAAGTTAAGCAGAGCTTGTGTTATAGGTACTAGATAACTGTTATACTTAATACAATACACCACATAGATAGATATTTTTTATTAAACATAGAAAACATTCAGAACGCCTTGGACAAATGTCTGCACATCGTATAAACATTTGTCCCGAGGCGGGAATCGAACCCGCAACCTCCTGCGTCGTCGCAGGCAGACCTTCGCCCGTTGCGCCACAGAGGTCGTCATGCCCTTGATATTAATTAAAATGATTAATAATAATGTAAGCATTAGAAGTGGACAATAAATATTTATTAACCTAAAACAAATGGCGAACACATAAATGCACACAGGCGGTTTATGTGAGAAAATGAAAACCAGTAAACATCTTGAAACTTTGACGGCTAATTATAACGGCTCCAGTCATCATTAGCAATCAACCTCGGAATCAAATCATATCATTAAAAAAAAAATATTACATACTTACCGTCTAAGCTTACCGTACACAAAAAGCAGGTCAAACAATGGTACGGAAATAAGGTGATATCTGTCTGAGTGAGATCTATTTTAAGCTGAATTTTCGTATATAACTTCATTTTGGCGTTCTAAAACTTGTTTCGTAAAATCTGGTGTATGCGTCGTAAGTTATTCAAGGTAAAAAAGCTTTTGGTACCTACAATAAAAAAAATCGACAGATTTTTGTACAACCCTCGCTGCTAATTTCTTGTGCAGCTAGCTAGGAGCGATAGAAAAGATTTAATTTATTTCCATAAACAGCTTGAAATACAGCTTCACGCATCCTACAAGTGCCATGGTCGTCTACTACTATTTTCCGAGAATTCCGACTCGAGCCTCGAAAAATAATACAATTTTCCACCTATTTACCGACCCTTGGAATTCAAGGGAATAATGTATGCTGTAGTAGCGCGTGACGTGAAGCAGTTACTTTCCGTCAAGACGAAACAAAACGTCAATGTCAAACTGACATGACCGGACCGTGCGTGACGTCATTATTTTTATGAGCCATTGTAGCCATTTTGGTTAGTTTCTGTAAATTTTATAAAAATTATTGATTTCTCCTTATCAATGCTGTTTGGGTGTGTTTTATTGGATATTCTTCTCACCAGAAAGATTAACG
The DNA here is from genome assembly GCA_963564075.1 of Eupithecia subfuscata. NCBI lineage: Eukaryota > Metazoa > Arthropoda > Insecta > Lepidoptera > Geometridae > Eupithecia > Eupithecia subfuscata. Next base: position 1,928,661 of record OY751123.1, read on the forward strand.
TTGTTATTTGTGAAGAAATGTGTCTATAGTAAATACCTTTGCAGGAATTGTTTACATTTTATGTGAAGTTCTTGGTAAGATTTTATTGCATTATTTTATTATGACGTGTTTTATAGGTAACCTTGTGAGCTTGCGCTCTAGCTGGTTTCATCCATTTTATGTAGATAGAGGCTGGATAGCCGTACGTTTGTCTGTCGGTCACAAAGAAATATACTGCGCGATACGTAGAAGGTAGTAAATTTTGTTGTTGTTTACGAAATTTCGCTGATTTGTATACCATTTATCTGTTCTCGGAGCCGGTGTTCGGAATCTATATGAATAAAATCGTTAGTGACTGACTGACGCGACGATCAATACATCTCATGTTAGGAAGGGGAGAAAACTTACTGAATTCCATACCAAATCAACCAAGTGTACATTACCTACAATATTTACAATACATTAGCAAAACAAAATACATAATGTTCCGTGTAAATAAGTACATAATTATTTATCTCAATTTCTAAAATTTATATCCAAACACAGGGTTTTCCTAGTAACTAATTTCCTTTGTAAAGGATGCTGTTGAAAAACATTTATCCAGAAGCCATAATTTTAGTTTTATTCTAAATAAATTAAATGATAAAGCTTTTAAGTCGCTGGGTAATTTATAAAAAGGATATCATCCATCAGGCAGTATATACATTATATATGTATATACTGCATATATGTATATACTGCCTGATGGATGATAAACTTTTTATAAGCTCTTATCTGCAGTTTGGTGCGTAAAGCTTATCTTTATGCCTTGTGTCTCTGCAACACATCTGCCTGAGTTTTAAAGAGATGAGGATTTTGTTTCACAAACAAGAGGAGAGATGCAAGAGAGAGAGAGATAATTTATTTGACCCAAAAAATATATTAGTAAAAGTACATATTTTTAGGCAGATAACAATATTAAAACAATCTTATTAACTAGGTAATATTAACCGAGTTAGTGGTCAAGGGTAAAATGGGTCCCTGCCTCGGCATGTTTCAGTATTAAAGCATTTGCCCAATACTACGCTGGTTTTCAGGCAGGGCTCTTGAAGAGTGTCATGTGAGAACTAGTCTGCATATTTATATAATAGCTTTATACATAGGTGGGTAACATTATCCACTATGTTAAATAGGATAGGTACATACACCAAGGATAAATAATAATAATATACTTACCTAAATGCTACTAGCATGTACTAAGTTGTTCATAATGTGTAAGTAGGTAAGTACATATTTTCTGTAGAAAATTGTATAATGACCAATACTTCTTCACAGGTTTGAACCAATTATGTCACTGTCCCTACTAACAGAAAAAGAAATAAAGGTTGAAGATGACCGTAAAGACCCCACCTCTTTCCTTCCCCAAGAGGAAATGTGCTACGAGATCAAAAAGAAGAAGAAAAAGAAAAAAAAGAAGAAACAAGAGGATCCATTCAAAGATCTCGAAGGACCATTGACGCTGATACGAGAACCGGATATAACTGCTTTGGATCCGGATATTGGGAGCTTAGATCCAGAAGTGACCATCAAGGTTGAGGATATTGAAGTGGCTCTTAATATTAATGATGTGAGTAAAATCTACAATCCTACACTAAGGTTAACAAGGGCCGTGCTGTGGTGATCATGACATAAGAATCCTACAACTCAGCCTATGGATGTTGTAAGAGCCGACTAAGGAAACCTACCAGAGGAAGGAAAGCTGCTTGCTTCTGTGTAGCTTAAACACCGCTGCAATCACCAACCCGCCTGCCAGGCGTGGATTATGGCACGACCTCCTTGTTTGGGGCACTTTCAGCTGTGGACATTATGTGTGCTGATGTTTGAGAGCTACATTATCACTGGCTATGACAGACATAAACACTGGTCTGACAAGCGCTTAGCTAAACAGTTATACATGGGTTTACCAAGAGTTTAGCTCTCATTTAAACTATGTCTAAGCCATATCTAACTGTAAACCGTCGTAAAGTAAAGTATCATTTATTGCATGAAATACATGTAGGTACAGGTGTTTTTATGTCTATTATGTGAGTCAATGTATTCCTACCCATTTTACGGTGTGCAAGGTCTATGTACAAATAATAACAAGCTAAGCTTAAAATAAAATAAATTAATATAAATAAATAATGCTGGACAATCCACTTAACACAATTAAAACTGAATTAATGTTAGATGAAAGCAAATTAAAAAAAACTAATGTGACGACCTCTGTGGCGCGGTGGGCGAAGGTCCGCCTGCGACGCAGGAGGTTGCGATTCCCGCCTCGGGACAAAAATTTGTACGTTCTGCAGATATTTGTTCAGGGTGTTCTGGTCGTTTTCTATGTATAATAAAAAATATCTATCTATGTACTCGTTCTTATATTATTTTTATTATGTATATTAGTTATCTAGTACCCATAACACAAGCTCTGCTTTCCTTGGGGCTAGATAATGCTGTGTGAATTGTCCAGCATTATTTATTTATTTATTTTATGTGGTGACATGAAGCAGAAAAATCTTTGTCAGTTAAAAATTTATTTAAAGCATAATAATATGTATTTATTTGAATGAAAAAATTACAGACTTTATTGCTGTCATGTCTATTGCGAACCACGAAATCAGAAGCCGTTGGTTATGCCGTTGGTCCTGCTCTTGACCTCTCCCCGGTCGTGTCGGTCTGCCGTTCCATCGGATAATGACAGTGAGGGAATAGAGAGTGCAGGTTTGCGCACACACTTGTGCTCAATAATATGTCCTGCCTGCGCATTTGGCTAGTCTCCGATTAGACTGGCCGCCGTGGTCGAAATTCGACTAGGAGGACATTTAGTAGGACAATGGATCTACGGTAGATCTTCTATGACTTGGAATCACACTTATCACACTATATATACTTACTATCACACTAATATTATAAATGCGAAAGTTTGGATGGATGTATAGATGGATGGATGTTTGTTACCTCTTCACGCCAAAACTACTGAACGGATCGGGCTGAAATTTTGCATGCAGGTAATTCTAATTCTGGAATCAAACATAGGCTACTTTTTATTCCTTAAATCAGTTCCCAAGGGATAGAAATCACCTTTTAACGTTTCCATAGAAACAACGCGTGCGAAGCCGTGGGCGGCAGCTAGTAATATTATAAATGCGAAAGTTTGGATGAATGTATGGATGGATGTTTGTTACCTCTTCACGTCAAAACGACTGAACGTTGGGCTGAAATTTTGCATACAAGTAATTCTAATCCTGGAATCAAATGTAGGCTACTTTTTATCCCATTAATCAGTTCCCGTGGATAGAAATAAAAAATAAAGAAATCTTTTAAACGTTTCCATAGAAACAACGCGTCCGAAGCCGCGGGCAGAAGCTAGTTTATTAATACTACAATGTGATTTACTTCTATTTTTGTCTTGTTCCAGTTTGACAACGACGACGGTCTCATAGAAGACGGTTACTCCGGAGACGCCCAATTAGAACCAGCAGTCAAGATCGAAGACCAGAACCGAGATCACGTTCTTCTTACCTTCCAAAACATCATCAGCGACAACTTAATCTCCGACAAACTCTTGAAACATGAGAAGATGTCACCACCTCTTGATTCTGGGGAGAATCATTTCTGCCAAGTCTGTCATCTTGCCTTTGGATCTGCTAGAACACTAGACGCCCATAGGTAAGTTACTTACCTTAATATCATACACACAATTGTTGTAACTTAAACAATATTAAACTAAATGACTTTATTGTAATAATAAGTGATTATTTTATCTAATAATTAGCACTCTTGTCGCCTGAAACGCAGGATTACCTATTCAGGCTAATTTGTTATACTTAGTTGTATTTATTTGTTTAGTGCACTTAATTATTGTCTATTCACAAGTTTCTTTGAATTAACTTAATTTATTTTTATTTCATTTACAGGAAACGATCGCATAAGAAATTCAGGCAGTCGTTCGTACATGTATGCAACGATTGCGGCATGTCATACGAGTTTAAGAATAGCTTAGTCGCTCATATTCGAAGAAAACACGGGCCTGACGCGAATAAAGATGATATGATGGAACGGTCCTGCGAAGTCTGCGCTCTAGTCTTTAAAGGGATAAACAGGCTAAGGATGCATATGAGAAGGAAACATGGTTCTCACGAAGACGCATTTAATATAGTTTGCAAGTATTGCGGATTGACGTACGATAAGCAATGTAGTCTTTTAGTACATATAAGAAGAAAACATACGCATAAGTCGAAGCCTAAAGCGAATTTGTGGCTGACTTGCCCGTTCTGCACGAAAACTTTTAATAAAAGGGAAACGTATGCGAGACATATTCAAAGGAATCATAAAGTTAGAGAAGAGGGAGACGAGGGGCAAATAGAAGAAGATAAGTTTAAAAAGGATTATCTGAATGAGAGGACAGGTGAATATGCTTGTAAGGAATGTCCCGCTAGCTTTTCAACTGCTAGCTATTTGAAATGGCATATGAAAAGGAAGCATAACGCAGAGATCGCGGACTTTAGACTCAAATGTAAGATCTGTAGTCTCTCCTACGCGAATTCGGAAAGTTTGAAGCGACATGTAAGAAGAAAACATGACAAAGATACCTACTGTTATGATTGTAATAGGAAATTCCCTGATAAACAAACTTATTTAGAACATTCTCATGCTAAAGATGTTAAGGAATGCACTATCTGTGGGTTGATTTTCGCGAATCAAGGCGGGCTGTCTAAACACTTGCGATGTACACACAAGCTGGATAGTCCTTTGACTGTGTTCTGTCCTATGTGTAACCAAGGTTTCTACAGCAAAAGACAGTTAAAACCACATATCAACCGTGTCCATCTAAAAGTAACATACACTTGCAAATATTGTAATAAAGTTTTCAAAACTAGAGATGTGTACAAAAGGCATGTGACGATCAAACATCTACACACGCCGCCACAAGATATGGAAACCCACCAGTGCGATAAATGTCTAGAAAAGTTCAAAGATGAATTCGATTTATGCAAGCATAACAATCTGGTACACGGTGATGTGTCTAGCATAGCTGTAGTCATAAAGAAGGAGGAAGATGATATTAAAAACGTCTTCAAGTGCACGAAATGTACAGATGAATATCTAAGCTGGGAGTTGCTACGAGTACACTTCGAGCAAACGCATCATATGACTGAAGAAGTACAGTGCCAAATATGCGGGGACCTAATGAGTCGAGGGGATTTAGTCAAGCACATCAAAGTCCACGATGAAATCGAAGTACAATGTCAATACTGCGAGTTTAAGAGCAAAAACCGGCTCAGCATGACTCAACATGTCCTAAGACACACCCATGCTCAAACTATACACTGTGACTACCCGAACTGTCGATACAAATCATTCTACGAACATGCCATGGTCAAACATAAGAAACGTCATCAAGAACTAGGGGTGAAACTACAGTGTGCCAGCTGCCCATTCCAAACTATGAACAAATACATCTTGAAGTACCACGAAGAAGCTCACGAGACAGGGAAAAAACGTTACCAGTGTGATAAGTGTGATTATGCCACAATACTGCCAGCGAATCTAGTGCAACATAAGTATAAACATTCCACAGAGAAGAAATTTAAGTGCGAAGTGTGTCCGTTCGCTACTAAGTATAATACGTCTTTGCGATTCCATGTGAAGAAAAAGCATTGTGATCTACCGACTTTGAGTTAGGCATCTACTTTAGAAATAAATGGCAGCACGCTGATGAATGGTAAAATTTATATATTATTAAATATAGGCGGAATAATTGCGGAAATAAATGGCGTTCGAGACGTAAGAATCTACACCACCATCCCAACCCGTGGATGTCGTAAGAGTCGACTGAGGGAACGGAGGAAGGGCGCAAGTTATGTATTTTGAATACCTCAACTGGGATCGAAACACGAAACGGTCATTTTATAAACATAAATGCCTAATTTGTCACCAACCCGCCTGGCAAGTGTGGTAACTATGACAGACCCACCTTGTTTAGGCAGACATGTTCATCAGAGGAAATATGTGTGCCAAGGAGGACGAACTCATAATACTAGAGTCGCGCCACAGGCGAGGTGAAGGCGCGACTGTTTATTATATAATTTGAATTTTGTGACGTGTCCAGAGCCCTTTAAGGTCTAAAGGAAACATTTGTAGTACTTTGTTACTTAATTCTGCCGCCATTTGAAGGAATTTTTATGAAGTACCTAAGCATAGCCGCATACGCCGACTCTACATAAATGTTACGCTTCGACCGCGCCGCGTGGCCGCCAAGAATGTAGCCGAAATTGGCTTATACCTATCTTTGATTTACTTTGACTCTAACATCATTGACATGATAACTTATGAGTGAACGCTTATACGCGTATAACGCTTAACTTATGAAACGCTTGTGAGTGCGCTAAAATCGATATTAGCGCACTCACAAGCGTTCCAAATTACTGTGAGCGCGACAATGATGATAGACGACGTCATTAGGTACATGCGCTATTTTGCGATATCACCGACAATCCTATAAACTGAAATCACTGTTGAAAAAGGTTTTGAATTCGCTAAATCTTCATTTCCTGTTTGGAAAGTGGCTAATTTAAACCTTATCAACACACAGGTACCTACTTAAGGCAACTCTGCATAGGTACATAAGTACCTGATGCTTAAACAACTTATATCTTTCGTCCACTGCTGAATATACCTACCTCCATATTTACATAAAAGGAAAGCTATCTCAAAGTGCGCTCCTGGTTAGATCTTAATGGTTAGGCACATACTTTTATGCATACAGTCGTTCGACGAAGGCGTTTTGACAGGGTAATTGTGCGGGCAAGGGAAAGGTCGGGAGGGGGAGGGGGGGGGGGACGCTCCTGAGTTACTAAGGCGGTGACATATGCAACTCGGGCACAGATTAGATAACGTTACTCTTCACTCGGGAGCGTCCCTCCCCCGTCCCGTCCCGGCTTGCCCCCCGCACGATTGCCCTGTCAAATCCACGTCAAAATTCCTACGTCGAACGACTGTATGCATATAAGTAGGCTGTGGTTTAGGTATGTGTACGTAACTTAATTTTACCTTTTGAATATGCATTTATAGTCATTCTGGTTAAGTTCATAAAAAAAATTAGTACTTACATCTGCGTACCAAGTTTGTTTATACATTTTTAAGTCTAATATTGACGGGGAATTTTTAGGTGTTTAGAAGATAATTGGTTGATGTACAGGGGGCTTAATTTAATTCTCCAACACGAAATTGCGTGTTTCGTTTTGAATTGGTGTTTTCTAATACATCGAATTATAGTACCAATTTGCACAAAAAAAAATGAAACAAAAGATCGTACTTTGGAGAATAAAACAGTCATTTTATAAACATAAATGCCTAATTTGTTTTGTTGTTGTGATTTAAATAATGTACATAAAGCTATTATACATAAGTTTTTTACTACTAGAATGTTAATTCTTTAATTTTTCTGCTCAGCTGTGGGTAGTAAACGGCTGATGAATATGTATGTAAGTAAAGTCAATACTTTGTACAGTTTGTACTTTGTACATACAAATTGTAGGTACTTATAACTGTTGAAATATATAAATTTTTGTTATAAACTGTTGAGGTTTAATAATTCTGTTAAAAAAATAGGTAAATTTTGTTAGTGTGTAGGTCTAAGATAGTCCAAATTAAATGTACTTACTAATAACATTCTATGAATGTTTTTATACAAATGTCAATTATATTTGTGCAAATGAAATCTCAAATACAATTTTCCTATACCTAATACAATACCAAGTACTTAGATAAAATAAAGTCTCACAATGAACCGCGTTACATAAATTAGGTAATTACATTTTATATTTGGAGACTGACTGATTTTATGCACACTATCTTCAAATAGGCAAAATATTGTAAAAGTATATGTTGTGTGTATTTTGTTATGTTGGTGTGCACTGTGCACTGAAAAGATTTTTGGGAAATGTCCATTGGTGGACAGGAGTTTATAATGATTGTGTAAATAAATCGTTTAAATGTTTCATAATCTAAGTTTTATTATATTCATTACCCTGATCAGATCACAGATATTATAATACTATGCTAGCCTACCTATATGCATACAGTCGTTCGACAAAGGCGTTTTGACAGAGCAATCGTGCGGGGGCCAAGGGACTGGTCGGGGGGGGGGGGGGGGGGGGGGCGCTCCCGAGTTGCTTGTGCTGAGACGGTGATCAAAAATCCTATGACTAATACGTTCCTGAGATGTATTGTATGCAACTCGGGAGCGTCCCTCCCGCTGATAAGGATCGATCTTTGCAAAGAGATTGTATTACTTAAAATGAAATGAAATAGCAAATTTTCACTATTTTATTATTTTTTACACGGAAAAAACTTAAGTACCTACCTCCTATTCAAACTTTTTGGTCGTTAGGTGTGAAACTCATTTGTCTTATTAGCGGGATCTGTGGTGATGCCTACTTACAAATAAAAAAAAAGATTCGAATTATGTATGAATTGAAAGCTTATAGCCCTTGAAAGTGTACCTATTTGAAAGAAGAATTCTATTCATGTTTTTTCGAATAATGATGTCGCACCTCTAGAACAACACGGAATTATTTCGAAAAATCTCAAAATCGATTTTATTGCATATTTGAATCCGCAAGGTTTTACCGCGCATACCAATAAGACGGGATTATTTATATTTGCACAAACGCGCAAGAGATGGCGCTGTACGTCGCTCTTGGTGAATGAATGAGTGACAGGTCATACCACGAACACGAATTTATGTCTAGTTACAACATGGCCGCCGTCGTAACAAACCGTATTGCGCTTACACAAAAGCAAATTATTTAGGAATAATCCGGTGTTTTTGAAGTTATTGTGACAATTTCTGTGAGTTATTTAGTGATAATCCCGTGTTGGAGAATTTAGCTGGTTGGCGTTTTACTAGTATTCCGAAATACGGCGGTATTATTGACGAAGGTATGTAAGTTATTTTTTATTATTTCAAAATAGTTCCATATTGTTTGAAATAGGTGGAAATTTCATATATAATGCTCTATTGATGGCACATTAAAATTTTGCCACAGTTTATTCAAAAATCATTTTAAATGAATGTTGAATACTTAGAATTCTTACTATAGTTGTATGTTATAAGAAAAGTATTCTTAAACAGTATTTTTCTCATCATAATAGGACAAAATAAAACAAGTTTTTAAATAAGGCTCTATTGTTGAATTAATTTAGTTTTTTCTCATTTTATGGCAGATGATGAAGGGTCGGGGCCTGCTTATGCTCGAAAAAGCGATTGAAGCAACCGTGGAGGACCAGTCAACTGTCCAAGAAAATGATGCGGAACTTTCCACTATGGCAGCATCAGTCATTGCATCACCAGCGGTTGAAGTATCGGTCATTGCTGATTTTTGAAATCTGGTCCCATTTACTGCCCACAGCAATATGCTACTTTGATCCGAACTGCCAAAAAAACAGGAAAGCCTTACCATGTGCAAGAGCTCACACATGACGATTTTTACGACACGAAAGCCCTCAAAGAATCTTGGGGGACTAATTACAATGTGGATGAGGATAATAATCAGCTAAAATGGCATGACATTAAACAACTTCGCGTTGAAAAGAAAGAGCCCTTGTCTTTCTTCTACAAAACATCGTTCGAAGACATCAACTTTAAGAAAGTGTGCGTTCGAAATCGTACAAGGCGCTACAAAGATCAAGGTTTTTCTCCCTTGTTGCCTAAAGCATACACAGAAAAACAAACTCTGGCTATAAACAAAAAGAGAGACATAATGGAGTTAATTGAAAAAAATATAATTCCTGCTAATTACGTGAACTCTTATTATAAGAGAGCATTAAATTTAGAGTAATAGCACTGACTGAAAAACGAAACGCGGAATTCCTAGCTAGGTATAAGTTTTAGAAATTTATTCTTAAATTTTATGCGTCATATTTTAATATGAAGGTACTTGTTGATCTTTTATAACATTGTGATAAGTGTTATTGTTTAATAATTTACGTCATTTTAAAAGACTTGTTACTTATAAAAGACTGGATACCTTAAAAGATAATGAAACACTAATTTTAAGAAAAGAAAAGTACAAAACTGAATAAAATGTTATAACTAAGTTTTAAGTTTGATCTTAGATAAAAGATTTAAAGACGTTTTATCTCGACTTTCGTATTGATTTGTTATAAAAGTAGGTTACTTGTCCTACTTGTTGATTCTGTGAAATTTAAGTCAGTCATATTTTATTGTTTAAATTAAGGTACATTTAAGGCGTGCGTCTGCCATAAATAGACATAAAAGACTGGTTAGCGAAAGTTACCAACATAGTTAAGCATTTTTTACCTAATAGTATACTTACATTGTGATTGTACACAGTCAGTAGTGTGTAGTTAACTACTAATAGTATGGTGAAACTCAGTATTTCCTTTCCCTAGTATTTTTGTTAACTCTGTTTTACTTTTCTAGATTGTATTCTTTTTATTTCGTGTCTGCTTATATTGTTTCGTATTGTAATAATCACTACGTCCAAAACCACACTACGGTTTTTGGATGACGATGTTGATTTTGTTAAAACATATTTTAATAAAAATGCTAATTTTCATAACATTTTGTCTTTTGTTTTATTAACATCAGGAAAATTCCCGAAAGCCAATCAAATATGTCCTTGTTGTATATTTACACTTAACCAATATATGGTAAAATGATAGAGCATTATTTTAGAATCATTCAACAAAAAGGACGTAATACGAAATAGTTAATTTTTATTTCATGAGATAATTAGACAACAGAGCATTAAAACGAAAAATGCATATTATCGCTTACACGACGTTTATTTAGGGGAATAAACGATATAATATTGATTCACGTGAAATACATTACTTGAAACATTTAAGACTTTGGCAATACCTTCGATACAAAAGCAGATAACGGTTTTTCGTCGATTGTGAAAAAAGTAGTTTTTCGACTTAGCGCTGTCTAGTTCTAGGCGTGCGATGTATTGAGTTGCAGAAACCAACCTATCAGCAATAGAATCCATTGGTTCAATAATACCGGGTGTCTTTTTTTGATAAACTATTGGGGTCGATTTTCATCAAAGGAAAAAAAGATTTAAAAAAACTGAATATGTATGCAGTTATTGTTTTTTTATAAATCGAGGGCATCACTCCTTTCACGACTTTTCGGCGAAGAGTAGGGGCGATAGTGGCGCCACTACATATATAATTTTTTACGTTATACAAAGGAATTAGTAAAAAATCGGACCGCGCGTAGACGATATCTATCATAAGCTTTTTTTAAATGTATCTTTAATAGTTTTGTACTGTATTATTTAGGCAGATACTTGTTTCAAGAGTTTAGTTCCTATTGGTGGCCACCAAGCTCTCCAAACAAGGTTTTTGATTGAATAACACAAAACAAAACTATTACAGATACAATAAATAAAAGCTTGTGATAGGTATCGTCTACCAGCGCGCTGCAGCGGTCCGATTTTTTGATAATTCCTTTGTTTATTTTAATGATTAAATTAAATATGTAGTGGCGCCACTATCGCCCCTACTCTTCGCCTGGGAGAAATCGCTCTCAGCGATAAGGCCGCCTTTTTGTACTATGTGAACCTGTCATTTAGATATACGACTTCTATTAACTTTATTTACTTGTAAGTACAAATAAAGTGTTAATTCATTCATTCATTCATTCTTCGCCTTAACACGTGTGGTTTCGCACTTGGCCATCACCGCCCTTCTCAAAGAACGTGGGGTTAGTAACACCATTTATAACTCAAAAACGGCTGGACCGATTTTAATGATCTTTGATATGTTGGATGTGTCTCCGTCCCACACTCCGTCCGGAATATCAGAATAACTATCAAAAATTAGGGTTCCGGCACAGATGTAAGGGTTCCGGGTAAAATTTTAAAAAATTCGCTGGTCAAACCGCGGGCATAGCTAGTAGGTAGGTATATATTATTATAAGATGCTGTAGAGTCCACACAGCCTCATCTAATCTAGTATTCCGTATTCAGTATTTTTATTGCGAAACAAAAATATTACATATAGTAAGTATTTATGCTATGGCGCTCATTAGGGGAGGCCTATGTCCAACAGTGGACTAATAAAGGCTGATGATGATGATGATGATGAAGTATTTACGTACCCTGTCAGATAGGGTATGGCAATATATACCTAACTTAATATAGGACTTAAGGACTAAATTAAGTATTCTGTATTTTATACAAAACTATGAGATCTTTTATGAACATTAAATAACATTTGTGTAGTTTAGAATAATATAAATTTACTTAGGTAGGTACAATAACACTTTTTAACAAAATAGTTTACTTTTTATAAATATAGCTTCGAAGTAAGCAGAGCTTGTCTTATTCTGGGTACCTACCTACCTACAGAGCTGTTGTGGTACCTACCTACAGAGAGTACTTGATAACTCAAAAGTAGAGAATACCTACACGGAACATTCTGATCTGCAGACAACTAACATACGACACTCACTCACTACTCACTATCCTGGCGCATCAACCCCGAAGTGGGTCTTGGCCTCCGACACAATAGATCGCCACCAGCTTCTGTCCTGCGCCGCCTCCGTCCAGTCCGGTTCGAAGATTTCAAGTGAGCGAAGGTCCTTCTCCACTTCATCCTTCCACCTGTATCTGGGCCGACCGACTGGTCGTCGGCCAACCGGCCTCCAAGAAAAGCCCGTTTTGCAGCCCGATCTTCCTCCATTCGTAGCACGTGGCCGAGTCAGCGCAGCCTGTGTGATTTTGTTTCGCCAATAATGTTGGGCTCGGTCACTAGTTCCGCGATCTCCCGGTTCTTCCGTACCCTCCAGGATCCGTCTTCTCGTCGGACAGGACCTAGGATCTTCCTGAGCACTTTTATCTCCGTCACCAGAAGCTTGTGTTCTTCTTTCTGGGTTAGTGTCCAGGCTTCACATCCATACATACATCAAGATCGGGCGAATGATCGTCTTGTAAATGTGAATCTTGGTTCTTCGGGAAAGGAGCCTGGACACTAATACTTTATGTAGCGCTGCACTGCATCGGAGCGTGTTCTGGGCTCGTATGTCTATTTCATCGGTTCTGGTGTTAGTATCCGTTAAAGTGCATCCCAGGTACTTAAATCTATCCACTCCCTTGAAAATTGAGTTGCCAGCCACAAGGTCCTCGCGTCGTTGTCGAAGGTTTCTTGCACGTCGCATAAGGATGTACTCAGTCTTGTTCTTGTTGATGCTGAGGCCCACAGCCGCAGCTTCCTCTTCCATACGACAACTAAATATAATAATAATAAATAGGTAGTGCTGCACAGCATCATCTAGCCCCAAGCCACCCAAGCTGAGCAGAGCTTGTGTTATGGATTCTGGATGACTGATAGTAGGTATACATTACATACATAGATATTTTTAATTGCAGTACATAGAAAATACCTAGGTACCTAGAACAATTTTTTGCAGATCGTACAAACATTTATCCCAGGGCGGGAATCGAACCCGCAACCTACTGCGTCGCAGGCGGACCTTCGCCCATCGCGCACACATCGGTCGTCGCCACATAGTCAAACCAAAGTAACGTTATCTAATCTGTGGTCAAACATACAAAATGGTCGGTGGGAATCGAACCCACAACCTGCCCGCTGCGTAGGTAGGCACACCGCGTAAGTATTTATCTATTCTATTCTATGCGCGCTGCGCCAGAGCGCCATCGAGAGGCTGACGACGCGACGGTAGTGATTTTAGGTCAATCAGGATGAGTAGCCTACGTACCTACGTTGTGTATCACTAAAAACAACTTGTGTTATAGTCATATAGTTGTGTCTTATTTACTTGAACGAAGCGACCCTTTGTTATTTTGTATTGTATTGATCTACATTACCGGCACATGAATCTTTAGGTTAGGTTCGTGCATAGATTAAAGAAGATAGGATACCTATTTTAAAATTCTGTGGGTTCGTGTCATTGTGTATTAATTTTGCTCTGTGGTTCGTGTACTTTGTAGGTTACGTAGGTAGGTTAGGTAGGGTTCATTAGCCCGCCCCCGCCGCCGCCGCGCCGCCACCACCATGGGCACAGTAGATAAATATATATATTTATGTATTGTGCCATGCTGCCCTCCTAATTTAGACAACCGTAAGTAGGGTTTTTATCAAAAATGAGTTATTGATAGATTCGGAATCAGCGTGATGAGATCTATAATGTTCTCTTTGACGTATTTTTGATAAAACCTACATTTACGAAGTTATTTTAGTCATAAGCACCGTAACTGCGACTTTTTTCATGGCTTTCCTTGTAATAAATACCGTATGATCCCTTACGGTTCTATTCATTATCGAGATTATATGAATTTGGCCATGAATCCTTAATCGTAACCTTATGAATAGCACCGTATAGTATATATAATATAAGAGGATCTTTTATATATGAGGATCTTTTACTCTGAAATATAAAACAAGTCACAGTGCGGATTTTGAATCATCTTTGGATTTTCTTCAAACAAAAATTTTCAATACACACTGTTTTCCAGAAACCATGCAAAAAGTTATAACATGAGGTAAAACTGCAGAAAGAAAAGCAGATATCATAAACAAACTAATCTAACTCATTCCAGAAAACAGGCGGAGTTTCTGGGACAATAATTATCGTTACTTGTAGCTCCGGTATTAATGATTTAACAAGGGAATACCGAGTCCTCAAAAGTCTGATTTTAGATTAATTAGGTATAAAATGCATGATGGAGTTACAGTCCCTATTTATTATCCTATTTTGTAATATTTTATCGCCATTTTCATATTTGAAGTCATTTTGAAAGTGCCATAGAAAACTTCATAAATAAGTGAATTACTTTAAAAAAGTAAGATTTTATTAGTACTTAGATTTTGATTTGTATCATATAAGTTTTTGTTTGCATGTTGGTCTCATTAGAATATTTTATTATTTGATAACTTGTTGTTTTACTTACAAATTTTTCTATTTTCTTCCATATACGTTTATACATAAAAAATGGTAAGTGCTGTTTGTTTAGCAAAGTAAAACCAATTCCTAGGTATAAGAACCGTAACTGCTTGACATACGGTTCTCATGCTCAGGATATGCACATTTAATATTTGTATTGAGCTAAACATGTTTATTACTTGCTAAATTAATTTAAAAGTAAAAACGCTATCACGACATTATACCAATCATTCTGTAGGGAATCATTGCAGCTACACACTAAAATATTCAAAATCAAATATTTCTTAAAACTGCGACACTGATCACTTTTTTAACAAAAAAAACTTTAGGTGCGAATATCTCGAAACTGAACTTTTAGTAGTTACGGTTGTCTAAATTAGGAGGGCAGCATGGGTGACCATGGTAAAACAATACACTTTCTTGTTCCTGTTAGGTGGCGCTCTTACAAAGGCTGTCACACCCTGTTGTCAATGTCATGCAAGATGTCATTGTTTTCTTTGCTTCTCTTTCACGCATACACCATCCTACTGGGTATGAAACGATCAGCTGCGATGCGATGCCTCACTCAGCCCAGCCAGCCAGCAACTGCCTGCAGAAGAAAACTAACTACTTGCAGAGAGAAACATCGCGAACAATCTGATTCTTCTCTCCAAAATAAAAGAAATTATTGTATTTTCATGTGTGAATGTGATTGTGGTATTTGCAAAGATTCCGCTGTCTCAGCCGATTGATAAAATCCATTTACAACATGGATTTGATGAGTCTACCACTGGTGATGATTGAGAATATATTTTCGTATCTTTCATTTGACGAAATCGCTAAATGTAGACAGGTAAGAGGTTTCCTCTGTTTCCTATTTACAGAAAAACGTAGAGCGAGTCTCTTTGATGGTAAATAATAGTCGGAAATCGCTTCTATTTGGCTTCTACTGCAAAAGTAAATTCACGTAATTCTCTTTGTTAATGCTTCAGTATTCGTGCGCTGGTCGTAATAAACGCATTCTATCTTGCATGTGCAATTTTTATGTACCTAACGTTCTATTTTTAGATCTTTATAGCTAGATAATTTTCCATGTTCACTACAAATAATGTCTATAATGTCACTACCTTACCTATACATTACAACACAAACTATTGTAGGTTCTTACCTACGTTCTGGAAGTTTACTCCACATCTTTCTTTTTAGGTAGTTAACTTCCAGAACTTTCTAGGTATAAACGTTCTACAGTAGCAGCACCTACAAACATGACATTGGTTGGTGAAAAAAATTTTAGTCTTTTAAACTTATGGGGCCAACATTTCTTATATTTTATAAATCCAGTATTTTTATTGATATAATGATGAATAATATTTAGATGCAAAAAACTTAACAGCTGTCCTCCCAATAGTTTGATTGCAACTAACATTTATTAAGATTTAAGATAACATGAAGGTTGAATATGGAAGATAGAAATTACGTTTAACAATAAACATCACATTTTGCAAGTCGATTATAATGTAGGATTTTAGATGAACTAGACACACCTGACCTGACACATTGTACTTTGTACTGACCGGAAAGACTGATCCCAAATTGGGTTTTAATTTGAGGCTTAAAAGAGACAAACTAAGTAATTCATGCGCTGCTTCAATCAAATATAAAAAACCGAATAAAAGTAAACTGTGACAGAATGCGGGCAGATACTGGATGCGGCAAGCTGAAGACGGTGCTATGGCGCTCGTTAGGAGAGGCCTAATGTCCAGCAGTGGACTAACTGATGATGATGATGATATTCATACTGTTTGTGGGTTGGAAGAACACCAACACAGTTGACCCTCTTACATTCATAATGAATTCGTTAAAACTGAAACTTTTTATAGTAAAAAATGATCTGACCTGTAACTTATAATTTCTGAATAAAGACTATGAACTACTATGACAATGAAATATAACTCCTAACAAATCTCTAATTTCTAAGAAATCAAATAATATCGCAAAAATTTTCGACTTCGACGGGACTTGAACCCGCGTCCTCCCCTCGTTCAAGTCCCGTCGAAGTCGAAAATTTTTGCGATATTATTTGATTTCTTAGAAATTAGAAATTATCCAGAGTGCGAGGCTTACGCACTATAATAACAAAAATCCTTACTAATCTGTTGTAGGTGTCAAAATCCATCAATGAAATATGCAGCCAACTGCTGAACAGAGGTTTCTCTCTCATCGAGAGACGGCATCACTTAGCTCTGAAGAATGTGAAGGCACAGCTACCGAGAAGGGAGTCAGAACGCAGGTATACAACATATATAGGCAACATACATAGGCTAGTGTCCTAAAACATTCTAAATAGTATGTCGCTTAGATTATCAAAAATATTAGACACATTTTTTCTTTTGTCGATTAAACACAAAAGGATGGTGTAGTCTCAGTAGTCTGGTTATGTTAAAGTCAACTGGACTACTGAGTCGCTCGATGTATCAGTAGTCCGGTTCAATTAAGCAACCGGACTACTGATACCTTTTTTGCAACTGTTATTTCGCATTTGACATTTGCTGTCACTTTTGACATTTGCTGACACTTCACTTTTGCTGTCACTTTTGACATTCGCTGTCACATTTGACATTTGCTGTTGTTCATCATTGTTGGTCATCCATCATCAACCTATATTCTAACCATACAAATACTTTAAAATTAATCAAAATTAGACATTTAACCCGGCGAGCATGTGGTCAAAAAAGTTTCATTAGGTATGTGGCAGGGTATGCCCTACCCAGACTATATTGCACTCTTTTGTAGGGTTTTGTTCGGAAATATTTATTTTCAAGCTTAGGGTGGTTGAAATAAACTATTTTTAATGAAGTTAAGAAATAAAAGTCAATTTTAATTAGATAAATAAAGATTTTATTTATACAAAGAAAAAATCAACGAAATTACAAGAAAAATATAGGAACTTTTGAAAAGTTGACTAAACACACAAAAAATCGTTTTATTGTTAACAAATTTTTGTTTAAAATTATAAAACAATGTAACCTAAAATAAAAAAAATAAAAATAACCCTTCTCTAATTCTTACCATATATTCTCTTAATCTATTCTAATAACTACGTTAAGTGTGTGGCAGGGTATAACTTACCCGAGACAGCTTGTCGCCCGTATAACTCACCCAGCGCCTCGTGCTGCACTAAGATCACGCCACTATTCCCTCCCCTACTTCCCTCACTCCAGCTACTGAGCGCGCTAGAGTTGAAACTTTGATATTTTACGAAATATCGATAGTTTTATGACACCTTGGGTATGACATACCCTGCCACATGCTCGCCGGGTTAAAAATCGTTATGCAAGTGGGACTTAGAAAAGGTCAAATTCTTCAATTTAAACACTGACATGGAAATAAAGGGATATTTTAGAAATCCGTCGCTTCGGTATGTAGACTACAGTAAAGAAGCGTCGAAGAAACCTTTAGCCTGTTGTTATTTTTATAATTATATCACAGACCACCAAGACCTTACCTCCCAAGAGATAACAGCTAATAAGGCGCTTATCAGGGGGATGCCTGCGTTCAGCAGTGGACCAATACAGGCTGTTGAGGATTTACTTTATTGCACCATCAATGCAATGTTTATAGCAGTATTAGAGCAAGCATTTAGAGGCCTGAACTGGACAAGCAAGGGCATCAAAATACACGGAAGATTCTTATCACATCTCAGATTCGCAGATGACATCGTGCTGCTATCAGAAGACCCAATTGATCTCCAATATATGATAGAAACCCTGTGCGCAGAGAGTAAAAAAGTTGGATTGGAAATAAACAGGGATAAAACAAAGCTTATGACAAATAGAGATAAGATACCAATGACTCTACTATCTACCAATCTAGAGTATGTTAATGAATACGTGTATCTGGGACATCAAATTTCGTTCACGACTTGCACGGACCAAGAAATAGAGCGAAGAACCAAAAATACTTGGAAAAAATACTGGGCTATGAAAGAAGTTTTCAAGAACAAACTACCAATTAAACTGAAAACCAAAGCCATGGAAACCTGCCTACTTCCCTGTCTCACTTACGCATGCCAGACGTGGTCTCTAACCGCACAGAACATCAAACGACTAAAAGTTTGCCAAAGAGCGATAGAAAGGAGTTTTCTGGGCCTTAAACTAAGAGATAAAATTAAGAACATAGATATAAGAAAAAAAACGAAAGCAAAAGACGTGGTACAAAAAGTTCTATCTCTAAAATGGAAATGGGCGGGGCACATCCAGAGAATACAAAACGATAGATGGTCCAAAGCTATAATGAATTGGTACCCAGTAAACAAGAAACGAAGAAAAGGAAGACCCGTAACACGATGGCACGATGACATCGTAAAAATAGCAGGGAAGACATGGAGTACAGTAGCTAGAGATCGAGAAAGATGGAAGGAGCTGGAGGAGGCTTTCACCGCTGAAAGCGGTACTCACATAATATGAGAGAGAATAATATGTATTTTAGTATTTAAGTGTGAGAAATAAAAGCTGTTTTATTTTATTATTTTATTATATACCATCAATGCATAAAACAAAACTTTATATTTTTCAGATACCACCAGTTGTCAAGACATTGCGATATCCTGACGTCCATTGAGACAAGGATATCTATGCTTAACATGACATACTCCAAGTTTATCGATCAGCACATGTGCTGCTTTATTCCTGGCAAGGTTTGTGAAGCATTCTAATAAATAAATAGATAATGCTGGACAATCCATACAGCGTCATCTAGCCCCAAGCTAAGCAGAGCTTGTGTTATGGGTACTTAGATAACTGATATACTTAATACAATACACTACATAGATAGATATTTTTTATTATACATTGAAAACAACCAGAACACCCGGACCAAATATCTGCAGATCGTACATACATTTGTCCCGAGGCGGAAATCGAACCCGTAACCCCGTGCGTCGCAGACGGACCTTCGCCCAGTGTGCCACAGAAGTCGTCGTTAAGAATGTAGGTAGATGCTGATGCTAGTATAATTTATTTATTTCCAGGCGTTTCAATTTATTTTCTTCTCAAATTCTATTTTATTTCCAGGTAATAGACGAAATCCGCCGCGTCCTTAACCTAATAGAAACCGAATCAAGTCCACCTCGAGCCCACGAGGTCTTACAAGAACTACGAGATATCTCAAGCATGGCTATAGAACATTTCGACGACAAAATATCTCCCCCGCTTAGGAAGAAACTGCAGGAAGGGGTGAGGCAGCCGTGTAGACCGGCGCACTGTGAGTAACACACCCTGTAGAGACACTGTAGAGACCGTTACACCCTAAAGAGACACCCTGTAGAGATTGTGACACCCTGTAGAGATAGAGACACCATGTAGAGACAGTGACACCCTGTAGAGACAGTGACACCCTGTAGAGATAGAGACACCGTGCAGCGAGAGACACCATATACCGGCGCTATGTGAGTAAGACACCCTGTAGAGACTACAAGAGCAGTAAATAAATTATTATTATAACAGTTCGATGGCAAAATATCTCCCGCATTTAGGAAGAACCTGTAGAGACACTATAGAGACCGTTACACCCTAAAGAGACACCCTGTAGAGATTGTGACACCCTGTAGAGATAGAGAGACCCTGTAGAGATAGAGACACCCTGTAGAGATAGAGACACCCTGTAGAGACAGTGACACCCTGTAGAGACAGTGACACCCTGTAGAGATAGAGACACCGTGCAGTGAGAGACACCATACATATACCGGCGCTATGTGAGTAAGACACCCTGTAGAGACTACAAGAGCAGAGATATCTCGAGCATGGCTGAAAAACACTTCGACGACAAAATATCTCCCCCGCTTAGGAAGAAACTGCAGGATGGGGTGAGATAGCCGTGTAGACCGACGCACTGTGAGTAACACACCCTGTAGAGACACCCTGTTTTGTAGAGACACTCTCTAGAGACAGTGACACCCTGTACAGACACTGTAGAGACCGTTACACCCTAAAGAGACACCCTGTAGAGATAGAGACACCCTGTAGAGACTACAAGACCTACGAGATATCTCGAGCATGGCTATATAACAGTTCGATGGCAAAATATCTCCCGCATTTAGGAAGAACCTGCAGGAAGGGGCCATGCAGCGGTAAATAATGAATCACGTATTTTATATATTTACAAAACTACCCTACGTGTGCAATAAATTGCCTGTGTACCTTAAACGTGTGCAATAAATTTCTGAAATTTGTATGATTTCCACGCGGGCGAAGTCGCGGGGCGCAGCTAGTAATGCACCTATATATATAAGTTTGTTTCTTTCAGCGGTTCTAGCTCCCTTCTTGATGAGACAGGAGATCAACATCATCCGTCGCAGAGGACAGCTAAACGCCAAAATGTCAATGTACATGTCGCATAAATACACGGAGCTTCAAAAAGGCGTACGTATATTCATATTCATTACATCACGGTATATACATATAATTATATAATCATCACACTATCACACTAATTTTAAAAATGCGAAAGTTTGGATGGATAGATGGATGAATGGATGGATGGATGTTTGTTACGTCTTCACGCCAAAACTACTGAACGAATCAGGCTGAAATTTTGCATACAGGTAAGTCTAACCCTGGAATTAAACATAGGCAACTTTTTATCCCATGTATCAGTTCCCATGCGATAGAAATAACCTCAAAACGTTTCCATATTAACAACGCGTGCGAAGCCGCGGGCAGAAGCTAGTATTTCATATTCATATCATTAAGGGTGAAGCAAACGAGCGTAATTTTTTGAGTTGTGAGTCGTGTAAAATGAGTCCTTTCATACAAAAGTCCCTGTTTGTCGTTGAGTAGTCATTTATGTTGAAAGTAAGCGTTTTACGAGACTCAAAATTAAAGAAATTACGCTCGCTTGGCCTCAGCCACAACCCTTATTGTGATTTTATGCATACAGATGTTGTTCTTAGGTGTAGGTAGTGTTAGTGGGTACACAAGGCATAAAGACCCTGTCAGGGCGCTACAATTAGGTAGGTACCTATTTTGGGTTCGCTCTTGTTAGATTGATAACTTTGATACTTCCTCAACCTCAACCTCAACAGCCTGTGCTGGACGCAGTCCTCCCCCTGATAAACGCCTTATTGGCTTTTATCTCATGGGGGGTAATGCCCATAATCCCCTCGCTGGGTATGCGGGTTGGGGATCGCAGTTCGGTGGTAGAATGTTCTGCAGGGGGCGCTGCTGCCCGCCTCCGGTGGATATCCCTTAGTCGCCTCTTACGACACCCGCGAGAAGAGTTGGGATGGTGCAAATTCTAAGCCGGCACCACACAGCTGTTGTTGATACTTCATATTTATGGAATTAGATAATATAGGAATGTCATTTTTAAAATAGGTAGTATTTATAAAAGGCAAGAATATATAATAATTGAATTGAATAAGATCAGGTTTTCAATTTAATAGAACGCTCGCAAATTAACGTCGGATTTGGAATAGACAAGTTATATCAATTTAATCTATGCCTAGGTAGGTAATAAATAAATAAATTAAATAAATTATGCTGGACAATTCACACAGCATTAATAAACAAGACCCGTCAAGTGCGAGTGTAACTCGCGCGCCGAGGGTACAAACGTTTGTCATCAAGTAGGTATGTACTAAAGGTATCGGTTAGAGACTTCGCAATTCAATGAATACCTAAAACTAGTAGGTACCAACCTACATTTCAGATGGATCTCTCTGCATGCTTCGGTGATAGGGGGTAAACGGTACATTTTTCGACGTTTTTCAAAATATTTCGAAAAATAAGAAATCTACAGAAATTTTAAAAATTGTTTTGAAATGTACAAACCGATCAGTATCTCAGTGGGGTGGCCCCACCTTTTGAAAATTTCAAAATTTTGAAAATTTTACACATTGTACAAAATGGTCAAAAAGGCCCCCCTTTTTGACCATTTTTCAAAATGTGTTCTTTTTACAGATTTCTCTATATTTTTCCTGTAAAATATAGATCAATATCTACAAACGCTCCATACATTTCAAACGGATTGCTCTGCAAACTTAGAAGATAGGGGGGGAATGGGTATTTTTTCGACTATTTTCGAAATATTTCAAAAAGTATGAGACCTACAGAAATTTCAAAAACTATTTTGAAATGTACAAACTAATACCTTTCATTGGACACCCCACTTGACTCTGTAAAAAAATTCTGGACCCTCCCTTGTTTATTACTAAGCACATGTCGCTCTTTGAAGTAGTTTTGACGCTCGCAATTCTGCAGTGTGATATATAAATAAATTATAAATAAATAAATAATATATATATATAATAAGGCTCTAAGAGAAAGCGGCTGTAACGGTTTTGTTAATATTTTTGCAGATCGCAAAACACAAACGTTTGGTTTGGAGTCAACAGAGGATAATAAAGCAAATGGCAAGAAAACAGAAAGAACAAGACGCGACCATTGGTAACTATTTCCACTCTACTTTATGTAAATACTAGCTTCTGCCCGCGGCTTCGCACGCGTTGTTTCTATGGAAACGTTTTGAGGTTATTTCTCCCATGGGAACTGATTTATGGAATAAAAAGTCGCCTATGTTTGATTCCAGGATTAGACTTACCTGTATGCAAAATTTCAGCTTGATCCGTTCAGTAGTTTTGGCGTGAAGAGGTAACAAACATCCATCCATCCATCCATCTATCCATCCAAACTTTCGCATTTATAATATTAGTGTAATGCAAAGTTTGGATGGATGGATGTTGGTTATCTCTTCATGCCAAAACTACTGAACGAATCGGGCTGGTATACAGGTAAGTCTAACCCTGGAATCAAACATATGCGACTTTTTCGCCAGCGTCGTCCCCGCTACGCTGCGCGCTGCTGCATTGCCCCGCTGTATGGCAATGCTGATGCGCTGCGCCAGATACTCACCAGCTCTCGGGTCACGTCGCTTCGACCAGACGCTCAGATCGTTTTTTTAAAACCCGAAGAGCATCGGTACCCTAGGGACCTAGGGTCTCAACTCCAAGCGGAGCAAATGTGTACGCTCTGTCGACACCTGCATATTTTTAAACTTGTGCTTGAGCGCTTGTGGTATCGTAGGTAATACCACAAGCGCTCATGAAATGTATGTTATTTCCAGCGGATCTGAAGAAGCGTATAGATGAATGCGACATCAAGTACAGCGAGCTAACGCACACCAACGTTGGCGGGAAAACATTGGCTGGTGAGTGTGTTTAGGGTCAAGGCACATTGGAACAGAAAGAGAGAAGTATACCTTCCTATGCGCTTCCTAGACGATCATTCAGCATGACGTGAATGAATATGAATGAACATGCTGCATGAAGGACCGCTGGGGTAAACGTGTTCTTGAGTGGAGACCACGACTCGGCAAATTTAGTGTAGGACGCCCTCTGGTCAGGTGGGATGACGATCTGCGAAAGACTGCTGGCAGATGCTGGATGCGGCAAGCTGAAGACAGGGCGCTATGGCGGGAGTTAGGGGAGGCCTTTCAGCAGTGGACTGATATAGGCTGATGATGATGATGATGATGAAGGACCTATCATGCAGCCTGCTCATTCACTAAATTCGTTAATAATTATGTTTTTTAAAGGTACAGGAGAATCATCATCGCAGTCGCTCCGCCATTTCTCCAGTCAGATCAAGTTGGACCTCTCAGTCCTACCCATCGGCACTTCCAAACGGAACTCTAGCACCTGTGAGTTTATTTCTGATTCGTTCTTGTATAGATAGCTAGCTTCTGCCCGCGGCTTCTCACGCGTATTTTTGGTATAATAAGTAGTCTATTATCTAAGTTATGTTTTGCTTTTAACGTACGCCACACGCAAAACCAACTTTATTTTTATGTTTATATAGGTATACTAGCTGCGCCCCGCGGTTTCGCCCCCGTGGAAATTTATGTTTCCAACTTTCTTAATTTTTTATTTCATAAGAACCTTCTCCTGACAATAACAAACACAACAAAGAAAGAATTAGCGAAATCGGTCCAGGCGTTGTTGAGTTATGCGCTTACCAACACATTTTGCGATTCATTTTTATATTATAGATAGGTTTTTATATAGGTTTTTATGTTTGTATAGGTTGTGTAGGTATTATAGTATGTAGTGTAAGTATTCTTTTTTTTTTCGCGTGCCACCGTCTATTTTGTTCTTACATGTCCAGTCCATCCCAAGGTGGCCTGGAAGAGATCGCTCATAGCGATAAAGCCGCCTTTGTACTTCGTCTACTCTTAGCATTTATTTCTGTACTAGCTGCTGCCCGCGGCTTCGCACGCGTTGTTTCTATGGAAACGTTAAAAGGTGATTTCTATCCCATGGGAACTAACTTATGGGGTAAAAAGTAGCCTATGTTTGATTCCAGGATTATAATTATCTGTATACAAAATTTCAGCCCGTTCCGTTCAGTAGTTTTGGCGTGAAGAGGTAACAAACATCCATCCATCCAAACATTCGCATTTATAATAATAGTGTGATTGTTATCTGTCTTTGTGTGGTACAATAAAGTATTATCTATCTATCTACGCCAAATTTCTTATTGATCTGTTCAGAAGTTTTGGAGATCCTAGGTAACAAAAAATCAGATTTTACTAACTTTCGGCTTTATAATATTAGTAGGATGGTCGAGCGTTTGACCACCAACTCACTTAAAGTAAGTGAAGATGTGGCTTGAGATGCAGCACGCTTTCCCAGAAGGAACTTTATTAATTAGTTCGGTTGCTTTAACATAATAAATCTGTTAATATTAGTTGGAGAAGCCACTGGCTTCCGAAACAGTTCTTAAAATAGTTCAGGAGCTTATGGATCATAAATAAATAAATAAAATAAATAATGCATCGGTGGCGCGGCGGGCGACGGTCCGCCTGCGGCGCAGGAGGTTGCGGGTTCGATTCCCGCCTTGGGACAAATATTTGTACGATCTACAAATATTTGTTCTGGGTGTTCTGGTCGTTTCTATATATAATAAAAAAATATCTATTTATGTAATGTATTATATTATGTATATCAGTCATCTAGTAGGTACCCATAACACAAGCTCTGCTTAGCTTGGGGCTAGATGATGCTGTGTGGTCCAGCATTATTTATTTATAATGCCTGACAATTCACACAACATTATCTAGCCCCAAGCTAAGCAGAGCTTGTGTTGCGGGTACTAGATAACTGATATACATAATACAATACACTACGTAGGTAGATAATAATGTCTATTACACTTACTATTATGTCTATAAATACCATTTTACTTTTACTTCACTTTAACTTATTAATCCTGGATTTGAATACTCCAAGATTGTACTCTAACGGAAAACGGATGGGTGTTAGTTACTTCTCCACGCCAAAACTACTGAACGGATCAGGCTGTTTTGTATAGATTTATTTCCAGACTTGGAATAAAACAATTTTTTATTGCATAAATCAGTTCCCACAGAAATAACCTTTAAATTATAATATAATAATAAACGTCTATTTCAAAAAAGTCTTAAAACTAAAATTACATTGTTTTAGACTTAGTTACCCAGTCTTAGTTTCAACACCTCGCTCTAACTAAGTTCGAAAATGTTTCCATAGAAACAACGCGTGCGAAACTAGTACTGAATAAAGTTCCCAAAATAACTTTTTAATCTTTCCTTTTACAGTGTTGCCCAACATGAAGCCCAGAAAGCCACTAATAAAACTCCCCAGCCTCTCGGAATCGGAGGATGAGCCGCCAAAAAAAGTGCCAAAACTCGACCAAAAAAAGGCCCCAAAACCAAAATCCGATCTAAAAAAGATCAATAAAGAGATCCGTGAAGCGGAATTACAAAATATCATCGATATCACAGAACAAATGTACAATCATAAACTTTTAAAAAGAAGTTATAATTTCGATGGGCACAGTGATTGTAAAAAACCTAAGATGGATTAGATTTAGTAACGCATTCACTGCCCAGCCTCAGCTAGGAAGACTCTCAGAGCTGCATACGCGACATTGCCAATGAAAATGAAAGTGTTAAATAGTTGTATTCTTTGCAACTGAAAACTCCATAAGGTTTTTGTTATTAAAGTGCGTAAGCACACGGGGTAATTCTTAGAAATCAAATAATATCGCAAAAATTTCCGACTTCGACGGGACTTGCCAAACGAACTAAATGTAACTTTGCCTACCTCCTACGTAACGAGAGGTGTCGCGTTGTTCAAACCTAAGGTTTTAACTAAAACCTTAGATAACGAACTAAATGTAACTTTAGTCTTTGAACAGGATTGGATAAACTTCAATGTTTGCCCTGTAGGTGGAGCTAACGGCGCTTGAGTCCGTAGAAAGTCGCAAAGATTTCCGACTCCTACGTCACTTGACCTCGTGGTTGGTTATTACATTCCCGTACTGAGGGAAGGATGCGGGTTCAAGTCCCGTCGAAGTTGAAATTTTTTGCGATATTAATTGATTTCTCAAAACTCCATACTCTAAGAACATAGAAAGGTCACATACTTGAGAAAGGCGAATAGGCTAGTCCTAAAAAATTGTAATTAGTCCGTCATTTAGATTATCAGAAGACATTGGACACGTAATTTTTCCTTGTCGATTAAATGTGGACGATATAGTCAGTTAAAGTTCTGCGTGACGCTTTTACAATTTCCACAGAGTGAGTTGGCGTCACGATATGAAATGCAGAGGTGGTTCTTTGATTAAAAATCTCAGTTAGATAAACAAAATTTAAATTACCCTACTATTGATCTACTAGTTAGATAGATATAATTCCTGTTTTAGGAATGTATGTGTGTACTGTGCTTAAGTTTAATATTATACTTACTAATATAGTTTTACTAAATGTATACTTGCTTTATAAATGACGACTGTTTGTAGTACCGGGTAAAACGGGGTGAGTAGAGACTAAGGGGTGAATGGATGACGAAATACTGGAGCAAAACATCCTTTTGCAGAGGTCAGATCGACTGCCACAGATGAACAGTCACAGACTAAGTATACTACCACCGCTACCAGCCAAGTAATGTCTTGCTCCAGTATTTCGTCCATTTATATTCACCACGGGGTCTCTATTCACTTTTACGGTAAAAAGAATTTTCGTAATTCTTATGCAATAAATTTCGTAAGTGTCATATTATATTTACAATAAAATTGTACCTAAATCACTGAGCTATTATACAATTGGGCTATTTGACTTTCGCCATTCAATGGCCATATCCGTACCATTTCAATGGGCTTTCAAAAGTCAATATAAGATGGGTGGTTTTACGTAATCGTATGGCAAACACGGGGATTGTAAGGTAGAATAGAGAAAAATTAACTCACTTTGTCATCAAATGCGTAAAATTTTGAAATTCATTCCGTCAACATATAAATATTAATAAAAAAAAACTTCAATAATGTACGCAATATATGACAATACGATAGATAGATAAATAGAAAATTCTTTATTGCACACTTATAGATAGAAACAATGCAACAAAACAGCTTGAAATCTAAGTGACAAGTGGCGGTCTTATCGCTCAAGAGCGATCTCTACCAGACAACCGTGGATGGATAGGATCATTTTATAGTACTAGGGGATCTGTGTGCTCATGAAGGTTATATAAATAAATACTTTTAATTATACTACATACATAACATTATATATATACCTACATTTACTTACATGAACTACTTATATACGACCTCTGTAGCGCAGCGGGCGGAGGTCTGCCTGCGACGCAGGAGGTTGCGGGTTCGATTCCCGCCTCGGGAAAAATGTTTGTACGATCTGCAGACATTTGTCCAGGGCGTTCTGGATGTTTTCTATGTATAATAAAAAATATCTATCTATGTAGTGTGTATATCAGTTATCTAGAACCCATGACACAAGCTTTGCTTAGCTTGGGGCTAGATAATGCTGTGTGAATTGTCCGGCATTATTTATTTCTTTATATACATAGGGACTCGGGTATACGTTCAGTGTGCGATTTCATTATTGTCTATTCTACCCTACAGAACAATCCCTTGCTTGCCCTACCGAGGGGTGCTTTAATTCGGCACAAAAACCACTGGCATTGCGTATAGAATTTTCCTCCAGCGTACTTGTATAATTCAAAATCAAAAACTCTGCATCAGCATTGCCATATAGCGTGGCAATGCAGCCAGCGTCTTGGGGACGCTTCCGACTGGTATTGATATGGATCAGTTGAGCTACCTGTAGACTGTTTGCAACAGTCAGCAGTTAGCTCAATTGTTTCAATTGTAAATACTAGTATAATTTTCTTTCTGAAAAAAGGTTGTTAATTAAAAAAAAAACTATTTCCATATAATAAAGTTTATTGTATTTATTATTTCAGTACAGTACATTTAATGTACACTTAGAAATGGTCAAATTAAAAACTGACACGGAAATAAAGTGAGGAAATGAAGTGTATTTTTGATTTCTGTCGCTTCGGTATATAATATATTCGGTATATATATTTGGTTACATATTCTGCCTTCCAAAAATCTAGGTACCCTTTTAGATAATAACACATTTCGGGTTGCCACCTCTTTGCGCTTAGGTTCTCCTTGCCTAGTTGCACACCGTTGTCAGTGTGTTGAAACCGTCGATAAGTTTGGTCACCATGCACTGGCATGTGTCTCTAGTGCAGGACGTGTGTCCCGTCATGGTTCAATTAATGACATCATCCGTCGGGCTTTTACCAGCGTCAGTGTGGCAGCTACCCTCGAACCACGTGGCCTTATGCGAGATGATGGTAAAAGACCTGACGGTATGACTCTGATTCCATGGAAGATGGGTCGGCCTTTAGTTTGGGATGCCACGTGTGTAGATACCCTAGCGCCTTCACATCTTGCAGGGACATCGGTAAGGGCCGGTTCTGCAGCAACATCAGCGGAGTCTCTTAAACGGCGAAAATACGCTAACCTTGACCGAGGTTACCTATTTGAGCCGTTTGGGGTTGAAACCCTTGGTCCTTGGGGTCCTGGGGCACACGCAATTTATAAAGATCTTACCAAACTTCTTATAGAGTCCACAGGTGATCGGAATGCTGGCTTTTATTTCGGTCAACGAATTAGCATTGCCATTCAACGTGGCAATGCTGCTAGCATTCTGGGCACTCTGCCTTCTGGTGACGGCTTAGATTTTTAAGAAATAGATATACTTGTATATACTAGTTGTTATTGTTTTGTTCTGTTTTCGGTATATATAATATATATTCGGTAAATGTACAATAGAGCTCAGTGATATAAATGTGAAAGGTTGATTGGATTTCGGCGATAGAGCTATTGATTGTTAACAATAACTATATTTTATTCAAATATACATACATTATAAAATAACAAAAATACTTATTATGTAATAAGATTGACGGTAAATCATAATTATCCTAAAAGTACATTGTTTTCAGTTTTTGACATATACATTATATAGGTACTTGTATAAGGTCTGAAGGCTGAGCCTATTTGACGTTAGTAACAAAATGTCACCGTGACGTCTCCATATAGATAGATAGACAGAAAACACTTTATTAAACCACACAAATACAGGAAACAATACAGAGAAAATGCTTATAAAAAAAAAGGAAGTATAAAGGGCGGCCTTATCGCTGGGAGCGATCTCTTCCAGGCAACCTTGGGATGAACTGGAAATATAAGAACAAAAAAGACGGATGGCACTGAATAAATATATAGATACATAATTAAAGAAAAGGAAACAAATACTTACAACTACATACCTACCATATTACCTACAAAGATTAATGATAAACTTACACAAACATAAAATAAGGTTGTCTAACTCTTTACAAGGATATATAATGCTGATGAAGCAGTTTTTTGAAGATAGATAGTGATTTTGCACGTCTGATGTTCAAAGGGAGAGCATTCCATGGACGTAGCTTGTAATAAATAATAAATAAATAAATAATGCTGGACAATTCACACAGCATTATCTAGTCCCAAGCTAAGCAGAGCTTGTGTTATGGGTACTAGATAACTGATATACATAATACAATAGACTACATAGATAGATATTTTTTATTATACATAGAAAAACATCCAGACCCCCTGAACAAATGTCTGCAGATCGTACAAACATTTGTCCCGAGGCGGGAATCGAACCCGCAACCTCCTGCGTCGCAGGCGGAGCTTCGCCCGCTGCGCCACAGAGGTCGTCAGCTTGTACAGTGAAAGATTTGTCACGGAAAGAGGTGGTGTGAGCAGGGACTTTTAAGATGAGGGTTCCTTTTAGTATGGGATTTGCGTAGTTCACAGTCCGCACGATAGAGGCGCTGTACGAAATTGTATGGAAGAAGGAGACGTCATGACCACGTCTCGTAACTTAAGTCAAATAGACTCACCCCTCTAGTTTCACTAAACTAAGTAACCATCCTCTTAAACGCAGTTTAAACGTTAAACTGACATACAACCGGAACCTTGAACTCCAATATGCTGTTTTAATTATAATTGAAGTCTCAGTTTCGTGAAATCGGGCCTAGTAGTTAGTAACTTGTATAGTTTTTAGTATTTTTCCGCCTAAATTCATTGGCTTTCTAATTTTACTACTTGGTGTGATGTTCCAGTAATAATTCCCGAACCGAAAGGTCTGTTGCGTGACGATGGTCAGATGCCCGACGGTATGACACTTCCCATGGGAGTTGGGGAGGCCCTTTGTGTGGCACGCTGCATGCGTCGACACACTTGCGCCTTGCCATCTTCCGAGGACATCCGTGAGGGCGTGTGCGGCGGCAGAATTGGCCGAGGATCTCAAGAGGCGCAAATATGCAGGTCTCGACAGAGCCTACACATTTGCTCCCCTTGGAGTCGAGACCCTAGGTCCGTGGGGTACCGAGGCTCTTCGGGTTTTTTCCGGGATAAAAAATGATCAGAGCGTCTGGTCGAAGGCGACGCGTGACCCGAGAGCTGGCGAGTATCTGGCGCAGCGCATCAGCATTGCCATACAGCGGTGCAATGCAGCCAGCGTAGCGGGGACGCGACGACTGGTATTGATATGGATCAGTTGAGCTACCTGTAGATTGTTTGCAGTTAGCTCAATTGTTTCAATTGTAAATACTAGTTAGCTCTTATTTGTTTATATTATTTGATTGTAATTTTTAACTAATTAAAAATTTACATTATTGAATTAATTATAACATTGCAAACAGCAGCGCCATAGTCATTTAAAGTTTGCAGGCAAAATATATGTCATAGATACTTAGTTGATTAAAAACTTATTGCTTACTCGTATACCAACCGAAGAGTTTAATTAATAAGAAAAATAAATCGTAATTTCTTAATGTTTATAAATTTTTTTATTCATAAGTTACTAAGAACGTGAAGTTACCCACAATGGTGTTCTTTTCAGATATCGCCAAAACGAAATTGGACAGCCCTAAAAATGTTGCCGCCTCTTTCATAACGATCCTTCAGATTTTTCACGATTTTTCAGTACAAGTATGGTATTATTTTTAGAGCTGTCAAAGGGGTTCGAATTATATGATTGAAACAAATATTAATGCTTTGCGTTGTGACCAATTAGAAAACTTTTTTCCTGTGACGAATTGTTGCCTAAATCTATTTTTGTATGGTATAAAAACAAATTGGTGACTGATATTAGGTCCACGGCCCTATTTATCGGTTCACCATAACAATGGTAGGTATCGTCTCGGAATTACACATTTCTAGCATTTTTAGTTTTGTTATCCTTTGATAAAAGAAACTACAAATGGAGGGATCTTTGGGAGGGACGTGTGTCAAAAAAGGTAAGATAAATATATATTTATTTAGCTTTTCAAGAACAGCACAGTTATTAAAACAGATTTAGACAAGTACATACAAGCTTAGGAGCTGAGACGTGGATGCTCACGGTAGGGTTGGTTCCCCAGTTCAAAGTCGCACAGCGAGCTACAGAAAGAGCTAAGTACTTATAGGATTCGTAACGAATATATCCAGACAGAGAACCAAAGTTATAAACAGATAAACCAGACAAGGTTAAGCACGCACCAAGTCTAGAAATTTTTAAAAACAAACTAAAAAAATGGCTCTCACAGAAGACGTTTTATACCTACGACGAATTTTTAAATTAAGAACAATTTGCTAGTTAATTTAAAAAAAAAAAAATGTTTTTGTTATTAGATTATGTTAAAACAATTGTGACGTATAATTTGACAAATCACATCTCACTAATATTATAAATGCGAAAGTTTGGATGGATGGATGTTTGTTACCTCTTCACGCCAAAACTACTGAACGGATCAGGCTGAAATTTTGTATACAGATAATTATAATCCTGGAATGAAACATAGGCTACTTTTTATCCCATAAATCAGTTCCCATGGGATAGAAATCACCTTTTAACGTTTCCATAGAAACAACGCGTGCGAAGCCGCGGGCGGCAGCTAGTTATAAATAAAATGTTTATCTGTTATGGACAAGAATTAGCAAGCTGAAGTGGCAGTGATCTCGCGAAGAACCGACAACCACTGGGGTAAAGGTGTCCTTCAGTGGAGATCGCGACTCGGCAAAAGTAGTGAAGGACCCCCTTCAGCCAGGTGCGATGACGACCTGCGAGAGACTGCAGGCAGATGCTGGATGCGGCAAGCTGAAGACGGGGCGCTATGGCGCTCGGTAGGGGAGGCCTATGTCCAGCAGAGAACTAATATAGGTCGATGTTGATAGAAGCATAATTAAATAGGTGGTTACATTTGAGCAGTAGGTAATTAGGTAGATAGATGACAGATGAAGTTGAAAACATTCTATCTAGAGTTTCTTTCACCTATGGATGATTCTTCGACGGTATCATTGTCATAGTAAAGCGATTGGATAGCAGAATTGGGTTCCAACTGTTTTGTGCTGCAATTTGTCAATACGTAACGCTACAGATTAAGTAATTGTACTGTTTGTCATTCAGTTCTAAGTATTTCGTTATCTTTAGAGCTCTAAAGGTCGACATTTCTTATCCAGCCTCTCACGGATCAACATTGCGGTAAGTTTCATTTGTTAATTAAATTTTTTATTATTAATTAATTTCACAGTCTATAATGTACGTCCAAGGACATTAATTTAATTACCTATTATCCTTCTTTGATAAGTTTGCATAATGTAGAAAGAGATGCCCTCTATTTCAACGCAGAAAGACAGCTGTTAGACATTTAGCGCTCTGACGGAAAAGTACAAGCTGAAATGAACTTTAATTGGATTGCGTTTATAATCTAAAATTTATTTTTTCCAGACCCACAAAGATAAGGCAGAAAACCTAATGTATTACTCAGGTAAGTAAGCCTAAGTTTTAGCTCTCTACGTACTCTTACTCGTCTTTCAAAACTCTACTAGCTTACGCCAGCAGCTTCGTACGACCTTTGTCTCGAATAAAAATAAGCGTAGGTAGGTAGATCTACTTTTAATTTACCTTGAAAATTATTATCAAAGATATATTCTTTATCAAATAAGAACTAGTAACTATTTACGATTGAAACAATTGAGCTTACTGCAGACTGTTGCAAACAATCTACAGGTAATTTCTAAGAAATCTCGCCATGCCGCCTTAACGACGTCATCCGGCGGGCCTTTGTCTCCGCTAACGTACCAGCTATTCTCGAACCGAATGTTCTGTTGTGTGACGATGGTAAGAATCACGACGGTATGACACTAGTCCTATGGGAGTGTGGGGGGCCCATTGTGGCTTCCTATGTAGTAGGTAAATCTGTGTTTAGATTTCTTAACTTAAATTTAAAAAGAGGGTCAAGAACTAAACAGCTGTAAATAGCGAAGTTTGTAGGTACTTGCCTTAATTTCTTAACTGAAATTTAAAAAGAAGGTCAATAACTAAACAGCAGTTAATATCGAAGTTTGTACTTGTCGCTGATTTTTTTTTTATTTCAGGCGCTATGAAGACCGTAAAGATATCAGTTGCACTTTTATGCACCTCTATAATCTCAGTAGCAACAACGGTTCTAGACGACACGGTTTATAAAGAAAAGTCTGTGAGATACACAGCCGAAAACGACATAGTCAGCATCCATTTGTCAAGAGCTACAGAATTCGGATTTATAGTAGAAAAAAATCTACAGGAAGACGCATCAAAAGGAATATTCTCCATGAATGATGAATTTGACACAAAACCAACAAAAGTGCTTGATAACGGCAAATGTGCTGCATCTGATAATAAAACAGTTTACTTCGGTGCTACCGATGGTTTATACACTTTCAACTTGGAAACTAATAAGACTGAGAAGTACGGAAACCTAACCGTCGATGTTGATGATATACAAAAACACACAACCGAAGATATACTATACATCATCACTAATAACAAATTGAATAAGATCACAGAGCAAGGAACTAAGCTAGAAATAGTTGAATCTGTCAATAACGTACAAGAAATCGTGCTAGACAGAGACAATAGTATATATTTGTATGAAAAGGAACACACTGATGGCCAAATTAACTACAAAGCTAAAATTATAGCCAATAATACTGTTATAGATGTTAAAGATCTTCCTAAAGAATGTAGCCAGATAAAACTTACAAGGTCTTTTGCACTTTCAGAAGGAGCGCTTCTGATTTTGGATAATAAGATCTATAGAGTTTTCCCCAATGGCACTAGTGTCAATACGAACTATAGTTTCAAAAGTGCTCCCACTGCATATTTCTTAGATTTGGGAATTATACAGCTCTTAGGACATGAAAAGAAATTGTATTTGGTAAATACTTTCGAAATGATTTTATATGGATTTGAGAATTTCATCAAAAGCATTTCTAGTTAAAAACTTGATTAGTAATACTAAGTACCTATCTGCTTAGATTAATTATTTATTTTAAAATGATAATTTAAAATTAATTTATGATTGAGCTTGTACCTACTACAATAAAACATTACCCAAACAAAACCTTAGCGTTGTTTTTAAACTTAATGCTGGATAATCCATGCTGTGTTATAAGTACCAGATAACTGACAATACGAGTTCGTATGGTGGATGATGGATATACCTACCTACATTACATAGTTATGTAATGTAGGTATATCAGTTCAGTTTTCTAGAACCCATAACACAAGCGCTGCTTAGCTTGGAGCTAGATGATGTTGTGTGTATTGTCCAGCATTATTATTTATTATTATTAATACACTTCATAAGTGCATTTTTGCTAGACATAGAAAACACCAAGAACACTCAGAACAGTCAGAACACCCGGACTCTGTCTGTGTGACGAGGAACTGGCGCGTTCGAAGGCCAAGGGGACTCAGTTGGGCCCCGAGCCGTTGTGCGGCATACCTTAAGCACGGTAATATTATCCTATACAGTATTTGAACTCGGCCGTATCTTTGAAATAAATGCCTACAGCCGCGCGGTAGGTAAACATGCGATAGGGCTGCCCGCCTCCACCATTTTAATTACATTTGCCTACTTTGTGTTTCCATTTAGTTTTGTGATTGTAATTATAGGTAGGTACTTTATTTATTTTTTTTACTTTGTGAATTGAATGGGAAGTGTTCAGTAAAAAGGCGTGTTGTTTTTTGATTGGTAGATTTAATTAAAAAACCGTGTTTATGTTTGAATAACAAATCGGTCTTATAAATTTGCGACCGAAAAATATTTGCGCCTGAGACGTACAAAATGCTTTATTATTAAAATTTTAGGATTTTTTTTTTGGAGAAAATGGAATATCTTTTACTTGGTTAGATACCTGCAGCTACTTTATTAAGTAAATATGTACCTGAACTTATTTTTAGAGAAAAAATCGCGCGGTTATTGTTAAAAAAACAACACACCATCCGTTCGTCACTGCGGCACAGTCGCGACTGTCTGCATGCTGAGCGCATGCCGAGATCGAGGCGCGTAGGTATAGCTCGCGTTTCGTCCGTTTGTATGAAGTCGGATTACTGTATAGGATAATATTACCGTACCTTAAGTCTGGCTCAAAGGATCTTTTTGAATTCCTACAGTTCAAGCAGCTGCAAGGCCCAGTGGTGGACCATAAACGCCGCAGCTTCAGGGGTTAACACAACAAGTATTAGCGATGCTGGAAATTGATGGTGTGAGATACAGTGTAACATTAAAGGGATTATGCCCGAGGTACCCTCACGTCGCGCAGTCCGCACGCGGCGGTGTGCGCGTGCGGTGCTCTCGAGTGCGATCCATTAAAACACTCCCCTATAGGAGTGACTGAATCCCACAGATGGGTTTTTATCTACCGCTTGACTATTTTTCAGGCCAAAATGCGGCCCCTGCTTTGGGAATCGCTTAGACGTTGCTGATAATCGGTCATTGTATTTGCGGGTAGAACGAAGATTCATTCCTTAGCTGTAACTGATCGAGAAACTGTCTCGCGTCATGTAATGATTAAAAAAGTAGAGTTGTTATTTAACAACTAGTTCATTGACATGAATTTAAAGTTATTAGCTTGATCTAATTGTATTATTTGGAATTCCCTGAAAGTAACCAGGGGTTGACCTGGATGGAGTAAGTATTTAATACAAGTGGCAATCACAATAGGCCTACCATGGCCGCAGTGACGTGAACCAACCTAGAGCAAATAAAATAAACATACCTGCCTACAAGATTTTGAAGTCTAGGTTAATCATAAACTGGAATTCATTTCAAGCTGGTGTTGATATGGATCAGTTGAGCTATCTGTAGACTGTTTGCAACAGTCTGCAGTTAGCTCAATTGTTTCAACTGTAAATACTAGTATAATTTTCTTTGTGAATAAATGCTGTATATACAGATTTCAAGTTTATTTGTTTATTATTATAGGAATGCCAACAGCGTATACATAAAGCATTCTTATAGGTATACATTAAAGCAGGTTTTTATACGGAGAGGACCAAACATCGAAGTCAAAAAAAAATTAATGTCTCGCCCCGGGGGGTACCTACTACCCGAAAATACCCCATTGTATGTTCTCAATGTTTCGTAGTTTTCGAGTTATGATTTAATACTATTTAGTTTAAATTTATTTCTATTATTTGATTGTAATTTTCTTTGTTAATAAAACTAATATAATGTGTCTTATTGTTCGATCAGAGTAATTTTGTTCGTTCATGTTCTTATCTTGCTACTGATACTGACATATTTATTGGTAACAATTAGGTTACCTAATTGCATGTCAATAAGCAAAAACTAGAATATTATTTTATTAGTGTAAAATACATTTTTTCAAATAATTCTGTAAAATAACCAGAATGTTTTAAATTGGTTTTAATACATTAAATTCACATAAAACAGAATAAAACTTATAAATTTAACATTGACATTAAAATGTCTGAAATAATTTTATTGACGACATAACTTATGTACACACCTACTTACGATTTAATTCTTATGATTGACTCTACCGATCGGTGTCATAAAAGTACAGGGTGTTATTTTAGATTATGACAGTTGGTTCAATTACCGGATATGGTAACAAACTTTTCAAAATTCTGTGAATCTCCATAAATTTCACAACGCACGGTCCGCTCCCGAGAATCGCTCCATAGCGACTAATTACAAAACAAAAGTCATAGTGAATGATACTGTTATAGGTGTTGGAGAGCTTCCTGAAGATTATAATCACATTAAACTCACAACCGATTCTGAAGGAGCGCTTCTGATTTTGGATAATAAGATGTATAAGTTTTACCCAACGGAACTAGAGTCTATAGTATAGACTATACGAACTCCGATTTCGAAACTGCGTATTTCTTTGATTTGGGTCTTATACTTCTTTTCGCACATGGAAAGAAGTTGTATTTTCTTAATTTTTTAGAAGTGATTTTCGATAATATTTGCGTAGGTGTTTTATATTTTTTTAATTTCTAGTTAACATTTTACTGCCCGTGTACTTATCTCTCCACACTTAGGTATAGATACCTAATAATTATTACCTAAAACTAGTCATCCGCGCCGATAAAAACTTAGCCTCGCAAGCAAGGGCGGATCCAGCTGTCAAGTCAGGGGGGGGGGTCATACAGTCAAAATCTAGTCAGGACGGGCTCCAACGTGAAAAAAGTAATAAATGTAGATAAAAAGAAAACGTGGGCAAAGGCGTCCCCCACCCCCAAATCGAAGGATTTGGGGGTGGGGGACGCCTTTGCCCAGCAGTGGGACGAATTTTGCAGACGAAAAAGAAATTACTACTTATGTAAAATTCGTAAATCATTTCCTTTACAGGACTCTGAAACCTGTTAGATATTTCAAATGATTTGTGTTAAAATGGGAAATCGAAGTGACCGTTTTGATTTTTAATATTTAGAGTTTTATTCAAAATTATTCTTATTAAATTACAAAATGTAGTTGTATCTTTTGTTATCTTGCGAAACGAGTAATTAGGTACTTCTTCCACCTCAATAGGTATTGTTTTGTGCACATGGAGATGGAGAAGCGCTAGCCCAGCTATGCAGTTTTCTGCCATGGATGTGCATGACCACTTTCTG
Source organism: Eupithecia subfuscata (assembly GCA_963564075.1). Taxonomy (NCBI): domain Eukaryota; kingdom Metazoa; phylum Arthropoda; class Insecta; order Lepidoptera; family Geometridae; genus Eupithecia; species Eupithecia subfuscata. The sequence goes on from OY751123.1 coordinate 1,967,938, forward strand.
GTTTGTCACGGACTGTTTTATGATGAAAACTATAGCAAGCCGTAGCCAGAAATTCATTGGTGGGGGGGAGGGGGGCGTTGCCACCGAGCACCGAACTAACAAACTTTACCGGCGAGCGAAGCGAGCCGCGAAAATTATATGTACCTTGATAGATTTTCGTAATTAGTTAGCGGTGGTGGGGAAGATGACCTGAAAATGGGGGCCCTGGCCTAAACCAAGCAGAAAATACTGGTTAGCGGCGAGCGGAGCGAGCCGCGATTTTTTTTGGATATTGTTGGGTTATTCCCTCCACTTTAAAAGGGAGCCAAGCTCTGCCCTCAATCGAGACCAAAGAAATGTTACCTATTATTAGATATATATAATATATATTAGAAGGTAACATTTCTTTGGCTAACATTCTTTGGGTAGTGTAGTGAACACTTCCGACGAAAATATCTTCGATTCTATCATTTTTCTAAGTTCACTTTAATGAAAACTTAAGGAGTTCTGCTTCTGAAAATTATAAAAATCATAGGGACAATCCTTCGTTTTTCTACAACTCAATGCACGCTAGTCGATTTCTAATCTAAATTGCTTCATAGGTGTTTGAATCAATACAAATTCAACGCTCATAATCTCAGATTTCAAAATTTTTCAAAGACCATTTTCATGAAATTTTTGAAATGTTCTGTATCTGAAAGTATACAAATCACGAGAACAAACCTGTGTTTGTCTTAAACCTGATGGATGCTATTGGAACTCCGATAAAACTTGCTCTACTGGTGTTAGAATTTTTACACTTTCCACGAGAATATCTTTGATTCTGTCATTTTTCTAAGTATGTTTTCATGAACGTTTCCGGAGTTCTGCTTCTTAAAAGTATCAAAATCAAATCTTCTATTGTCTACAACTCAATGCACGCTAATATAACTCTAATCAAAAATGCTTTACAGGTGTTTGAGTCACTAAAAATTCAACGCACATGTCTCAGATTTGGTCATTTTTCAAACCTGTGTTTGTCTTACACCCGATGCATGGTATAGGAACTCCGATAAAACTTGCTCTACTGGTATTTGATACATTACAATTTCGACGAAAAATCACTCAGATTTTTATACTTTTGCAAGACCGTTTTGAATAAAAATTTCAGGAGTACAGTTATTAAAATATGTCAAAAACATACGAACAAACCTTTTTTGTCTTAATCTCAATGCAGTATATTTTAACAGTGGTTTGCGCTGGTCTGAGGAATATTGTGTCACGACTACGACTCGAACAGAAATGTACCTACTTGATCATATCTTTAAATTAGGTAAAATCTATATTGTATAGAAGAGAAGAGAAAATTGGCTCATCAAGAGATCTCTGAAACTACAAAAGCTACGAAGCTGAAATTTTGCATGGAGGTTCATTTCAGGACATAGGCACCCGCTAGGACATTTTTATAATAACTTCAGAACCGTAACTATTGGCCCTTCAAAATTTGTAGCGTAGAAAGATGACTTAAAACGGGTCGGTCGTCGTCGTCGTGACGTGCACGTCGTCGCTAAAGCCGCGAGCGATTTTAATATTTGTGTGTAATAATTATTGGATTTAAATGTCGTATCTAACGGAGTGGCTTTGACTTGTGTTGGTTGAGAGAATAAAGTACTCGTGTTTTCGTAATACGAACCCTGCACCTTATTCTAAGTATACCTACTATACCTAGTTTGCCCTTTACCACCATACAAAGTACCTACCTAGTAGTCTTGTGTAGTTCAGACACAATGTCCTAAAAGGAACTAGTTCCCACATGTGAACTAGTAGGAGCTATTCAGCTAAACTCATTCCTAGCAGTACACTAGTACACTTGCTCATCAGTCACGAAATCTCGGAACAACTAAACTAAAAAGATCTTATTTTGTATGCCGTAAAATCTGATAGCAAGAAGAAAAGAACTATTAGGGAATCATTAAGGAAGAACAGAGATAGAAAACGTATAAATCCGCGGTACTAAAAGAGACAGAGTTATACATATAGTTCTCTAGTTCAGTAGTACTCATGTTTCCTTTAGGTTTCTGTTACATTATGTCGGACACCATTGCAAGACAAAGAAATGATAAGGAAGAACAGAGATAGACAGCGCATAATCCGTTGTAGTAAAAGAGACGGAAATATGCATTTGTTTGCTTCGGCCATGTAATGTAATGCTGCAAAATTATGTAGACCTCCAACTCCTTATAATTAGTCTCATGTCAGGGTGTCAACATTACTCGACTGGATTGCTATTTTTGGTAATTTGTCAGCATTGGGTCTAAGGTACCAGTTTAAAAACATTCGGTAACTAATAGAAAGATGAACTTTGTTTGTTTAGCGTAGAGATCATTTTTCCTTGTTTTTCAACTGTAAGTGAACTGTTTAATTTACCTTGTATGAATTTTGTTGCGAGCAAGGAAGGAACGACTTTTCTTGCGAATTTCGTTCGTATTCTTGTTTGTTTCGTTTGTTTTTAATAAATCATTGAGTATAGAGTAGGTACTTAATATGAAAAGTATTTTTAAAATCAAAAATCAAATCAAATATTTGCTTACAGAAAAAAACCCAGGTTATAGATATATTTTAGTTTTCCCAGAGGAAACCCCAGCCGTTGTTGTTCCCGCCCAAAAAAACGTAACAAAACATAACAATTGCGTATTTCGGAGAATTAAATCGACTCGAAAATTTTGCCGAGCAGGGTACTAGTAGTACTAGAAGTCCCAACTAGTACTTCAGTACGATTGTACTAGTTCGGAGCGATCCCTTTACTGACCGAGCAAGAACAAGCCTACTACCTAGACCCAGCCAAAGGGGGGGGGTCATGACCCCCATGACCCCCCCCCCTGGATCCGCGCTTGCTCGCAAGACAAAACCAGATAATTTTTTGCACAATTTTGAATTCTAGATACTGTGTCAACATTAAAGCCCTGTTTATATTAACAGTAGAGCCATTAACTACTGTGTCCACAAGTCGACAATCCTTATCTGTTCTAGGAGGACAGATCAACATTCTGATGAGTTTAATCTTTAATTTTTTACTCAATATGTTTCGGCTGATATCTGTCATAATGTTATGTTTCAGCTGACACATAATGTATTCTCAAGTTATAGCTTTCTGAAATCTTTAGTTTTCCTCAGTAAAATCTATCATTAGTAGACGGGTAAGATAATACTCAGCTATGATCGATGAAAAAAAATTAAGAGTCGAGCCACACTTCAGACTGAGTTCAGAATTCCCGAGAGAGCCAACATTTTAATGAAAACTTATTCATTAAAAACTAAATTTTAATCGTCATAAAGTTCTACATTATGTATTAAATTCACAATTTAAAAATTAGTCATTAAATAACCCGCCCCTGACCATTCTCGGTGCAAAGGTGACCATAATGCTTCCAGCATTACCTCGCTGAATAGCGATGGAAATCCTTTGCACCAAGAACGACCTGGAGCGGGAGTCTCCTGTCACATCGCTAATTTTACGGCCTATTTCTCCCTCTAAACACTTCGCATCCACACTCCAACTGCCCAAGGTCTCCACTGCCAAAACTAAATTAGGTTTACCTTTTTATATTATTTGTGTAATTGCAATAACACTAGAGGTAGGTCAAAGAAACGATAGACGTTAAATTAAACCAAAACACATTTATTTCCTACAACAAATGTGAGTAGAAGTAAATAAAAAACTATTCAACTCACAAAAACTGCCAAGTGAAAAAAGGAACATACAAATCATAACTAGACAAGGATCCTTATTTGAGAATTATATAAAGCTTAAATTATGCATTTAATAATAATAATAATATTATTATGATGGATTCACATAGGGTTTGTGTTAAGGGTACTAGATAAGATAACTGGTATACTTAGTACAATTATTTCTGTAGCGTATATGATAATACTATGTGGATCAAGTAATGGTTGAAACGACGAGCGATAGAGAGATGTTTAAAATAGAAGCAACTACAGCTTTCTAGACCATGTATTAAATAAGTTATATATTTAACACTTTGACTGCCGCGGAGGTACACGGTGATTTAATACGGTGGTGATGTTGCACAGTACAACATGCGATCCGTAGGGAGGAGCTACGGGTCGCATCGCTGAAGGTGGGCTGTGAACGCGCTACAGAAGAAACTTGCCGTTATGTATGTACGATATCGTGTAAATGAATGACGACTAAAAAATCTAATTGATGACAACATTATAGGAGTTTTCTCTCTGAGTGATAAAGAATAAAAGTACACATGGATAACAACAAAAGTTCTTGACCATAGGAAATGTGTAGAGTACGATAGCGCAACAGTTTACAGTTGCTCTCGATATCACCAAATTATCGATGGCATATAATACTTTGGCTTGTCGAATAAATCTGAGAAGTACATAACCCTGTCAGGGTAAGTTGATGTTAAAGATATACTAAAACATTTGTGCAATTGAAGATATAGTAGATATACCTACATTATCGCTAATAACTTATTGAATGATTTTTCAGAGGAAATATAAACAAAACAGTTTATTTGTGAAACCAGCTATACTTTATGTAAAGTTATAGTAATACAACTTGATAAAGTTCTATCTTGATGAAAGTTCTTGATAAAGGAGTTCTTGAAAAGCAGTCGGAAAAGCTTGAAATCGAGAAGAGTTTAAAAAAGACTTCTGAACACTTTCATGGCCCAAGACGCAGATCTTACCTACCATTTATCTAACTAGATTAAATTGTATTAAAAATTATTATGCTTAGGGGGAGGTGGGGTGCATTGATACAAGGGGCACATTGATACACTAGCCTTATCTAATATTTGAGTGAATGGATTTGAGTTTCGCTATCTCTAAAACGTTCGGAAAAACTTCCGAACGCATCCATTGTAACCGCACCGACCGTCTGCCAACGGGTGGCCTTGGACATGTGGAAACATGTTTTGAGCGTCATGAAGTAAATTCTGTCGCAATATGTGAAAGTGTTTCGACGCTCTTCGATAACATCTAACGAGGATCTATATATACCAAAGGTAAGTTAAACTATCAATAATTATGATTTTTGTAAATTTTACTTTAAATAAAAAATAGTTTTAATATGATAATTCGAATTTCTAAAAATGACGTATGGGGCACTTTGATGCAACAAAGTGCGGGGCACATTGATGTGTATCATTGTGCCCCGTCTCTGTATTAATATAAAAATGTTAAGGATTTTCTTCTCATAAATTTAGAAAAACATAAGATCGATGCTCTTCTATGTTGCTAAAGTCATTACTAAATACAATTTGACTGAGTATAACTTGTTATACTTGAGAAAAAAAGTGCCAAGTCCTACATTTTAGTCTTTCCAGATGTCGAAGACAAAGCAAGTGCTGATGTTCGAGATGATGAGGTTTACATCCGCCTACACCAAATTTTACGTAAGACACAACTCGAACCTCATCTATGTAAACTTTTTCTATCAATTTGAGTGCATATAATGTGCAATAAAAGAATAAAAAGATTTATATTGCTTTTTCAAATAATATTAAGTTTGATAGTTTGATTTATTGATTGTTTCAGACCGACTGAAGGCTGATTATGATCTAATCACAATAAACAAGTAGAATCAATGTCAAAGTGTTTTAATTTGATAATCTTCATTGATTTTTGATCCTGTATGAAAGTGCCCCACGTGGTGTATCAAAGTACCCCGCTAGTGGGGCAGATTGAGACAAAAGCCATTTTTTACTAAACGTCATTTATTTCTTTTCTTTGATGACTTAAACCATTTTAAACTATGACATTATAATATTTAATTGTTCAGCTAAACGTTTAATGCAAAATTTATGAAAAATATTATGTTTTCCACATTTTATGGAACTTTAAATTTTTGTGTATCAATCTACCCCACTTCCCCCTAAGGTTTTCGTTATTATAGTGCGTAAGCTCTCACGTTCAGAGGAATTTCTAGTAAATCAATTTATATCCCAAAAAAAAAAAAAAATCGACTTCAACAGGACTTGCACGCATTATTCGATTATTATGCTTGTTTTGCAATAAAACATTCCTTACCTAAATAAAATATAAGCACTGTCAATCGTTCGTCAAACATTTTTACTTAAAATTGACTTATTTAAATCTATGGTATCCTTTTAGAGATTTATAGAACTCTACAAGACCCCCTTTCGAATCTTCCATTACTGAAATTAAATTGTTATAAAGAATTGACAAAGACGTGGTTGTCGTTGAACCGACTCCAAATAATGATTGTAGTAATACGTCCATGACATTAAACTCATATATTTTCCCTTTAAAAGCCGCTATAATATAGACCGCAGCGTCTACGCTCACTATACTCGACGTCGGCATCTTGAAATCTCTTTTCTCGTATATACCATTCGCATATAATATATGTAGGACCCCATCACCTAAGAACGGTATACATTCATCCATTATAAACGCTGGTCTTAACAACATTACTTCTTCGAATTCCTCCATAACACTCGCTGTGATATTGAGTTTCTCTCCATTCGACTTAATTATATGAATCATTTTATCACCGCATTGGACGTAATAAAGATTGTTTGATGTATCCAAAACGAATTGTTTGGCACAAACAACATGGTTCACTTTAGTTCTTTTCGTTCCATTGTTTTCTATAAACAATAACTGACCTGCCTTTGTCAGAATGTAAATACGATCTTGTCCCTTTGCTTTCTGAAGCTGTATAATATCGTAGCTATAAACATCATATTTTTTAGCGGAGAGACTTCGGTGATCGTATTTGTAAATGCCGTCTTTGGCTCCGAAATATATAGTTCTATCTTGACTATAGTCTGACGTTGTGTCCCTTCCACCTTCCAAAACTTCGTATGCTGCGAAATCTTCCAAGACATATATGCAGGTTCCACCATCGAGTTTGGGGTCACTTATCGTAAAGAATATTGATGGTAAGTTATCCCCTGTGTTTGCTGTGTGAATATAACTTGAGCTACCATCAGAGGGGACTATAATCTTTGTGATGTTAAAGTTGGAAGAGAAAATGATCTGTTCTTTTTTGAATGACAATGGCTCAGGTGTGGACTGCAACGACGAACGTGAACCCATTGCTATGGCGACCAATACTGCTAAGATGTACCACATCTTTGATCTGCAAAAGAAGAATTGAGTAGATTAGGGGTTTGCGAAAAATACCTGACGAAACTGACGTTTTTTTGGGCACGATATATTATTTGTAGTAGAAAACTTAGCAGACGGTTCTTCGTACGCTGATTATGAATGTAGGTGGGTATCTGAAATAGTTATTTCTCTTGCCGAATTGACGATGACACAGAGATCATCAATGATAAGTTCATTATAGAGATGATCAGAGTACAAGCAACCGGTTGTAACCCTACAGGTGTTTAATTCAGATGGCAATGCAAGTAGCGTCTTGGGGACACTTCCGACTGGTATTGATATGAATCAGTTAAGCTACCTGTAGATGGTTTGCAACAGTCTGCAGTTAGCACATTTGCTTTAATTGTAAATACTAGTTGTAATTTGTTTATATTATTTTTTTGTGCTTAAAACTATTTATATAAGTATTCAGATGAACTCGTACACCTACACTCTACAGTGAGTGTTTCACATGCATAGGTACAAGGTGCCACGAAACATGTATATCAAGCCGAAAGGAAGTGATTCTGTATCTACCCCAAAGGAATAAACTTTTGTTCTTCGATTTTGGAATTTCGAATATTTTCTTACTTTTTTGGAAAAAAACTCGATATTTTTCTTATCGTATTTTTTAACGTGTATTCTTACATTTTGTTGTTTTTTGTTTCGTCGAATTTATGTACTTAGAGTCAACTTTTCAGCCATGTCAATGTCTTAAAAGTTGACTGACAGTGTCAAGCTGACGTTAAAACCATAAACTAACCAAGTTTAGAAGAAATTTAAAAAAAAATCGTAAATTTAAAATTGAAATCTGACACCCGCGCCATTTTTTTATCGTTTTTTCTGAATAAAAATTAATTTAAAATAAATGGCTTGGAAATGTGTTCTTTTTTGTGTTTAGTGTAATAATATGATGGTAAATCTCTAAAATAAAACTCAAACTGGACATAAAAACAGTAAAGTTTTTTTTTTATGATTTTTTTAAAAATTATTAAAATTTTACCATTTTTCCGCAATTATAATTTAATTTTAATCAACCTCATTAATTACGTTATACAACATCAGAATGTTTCCACGCTGTTTTGTAGGAAATTTCATGGAGAATCCAAATATATATAGATGTTACGAGGTGTTAGTAGATAATAATCAAGAAATAAGCGAAATAATGCATTATGATGCATTTCCGCGGATTTTCCGCGGATTTTGCGGAAGTACCTGCCACACAACGGAGATAGCGGGGCGCGGGGCGTGCCACATGAGAGGTTATTATTATTGTTTTAAAATTGCTAAAGTTTTATATGATTTTTTTGTAATAATTTCATGACAAAACACTGGCTGAAAAACAAACAAGCAAAAAATATTTGTGAAATATTTCATAATGTTAAATAAAGCAAGAGTCCGTCTAAAAGAACACGATAACGAAGAAAAGACAAATTTAAAAAAATCTAATTAAAAATCAATATTATGGAGGTCTCTTTCGGCTAAGTACACATGTTCGGCACCCTGTACACTGTTTTCTCATCTGTTAATTATCTTTATCTTTAGTTTCTATTCGTTATCAAAACGCAACGGTAAAAATAGTATGAGTTATACACTAACGAATAGGACCCCTACATCTGAATAGACCAACTAAGGTCGACACCCATGCAAAGACAGGGAAGATCGCTAGTTCCTACCCACTAGCCCACTGATCTAAGTGCAAGTGTTGTGTAAGGATAGCTCTGTGCGCACACGCGATCGTGGTCGCCCATGCGTGGACGTGGCAAGGTTTGTGTCCATTGTAGCATCACATAATGTTTAACGTCTGTTAAAATATTTTTTGTCAGAGAGGACTCGAACGAAGTATGCTAAAGATAAGGAAGCTGGATAAAATACGACACACTAAAATAAGAAAGATAACTAAAGCAACAAACGCTCTGACTTACGCACAAAAATTGAAATGGAAGTGGGCAGGACATGTTGCGCGGCTAACAGATCATAGATGGACCAAAAAAGTAACATTCTGGAACGGCCCACTAGGCAAAAGAACAAGAGGTAGACCTATGACAAGGTGGGAAGATTAGATTAAAGGAATAGCTGGTCCAAACTGGAGACAAGTAGCTGAAGACAGAGTCAAATGGGCATCACTGGAGGAGGCCTTCACCCATTCTGGGGTTCCGGTAGATTAAGTAAAAATTAAGTACCTAACTATAAATGCTATTATATAATATAAATTATAGAATACATAGGATATAGAATACATAGGAGATAACATAGAATAAACTAAATATAACTAAGTTAAGAAATGTAAATTTACTGGAAATAAAAGGCTTTTTTATTTTTATTTGATTTATTTTATTTATAAAAGCTTTTCAGAATTTATTATGGGCGATCAGGTGACAATTTTTTCGTCGGATTTCACTGATGTCGGATTTCGTTAGTGTACGAATTAATTGCAGATTTTCAAATTCAAACTTTCAAATACCAATGCTATTTTAACAAAGATTGAGCCACGTTTGAGTAATTAATAATTAAGTATTAAAAAAATCCCTCCAATCGTTCAATTTTTATTACAAAAGTAAAAAAAAAAATTACTCTTAAAGAAAAAGAGACAGTAGAGAAAGAACGATAGTCTTTTTAATTTGATGTTTAAAAAACTAAAAACAGACGTCAAATTTCTAAATATTTACACTGTTGCTTAGTTTTCTCGGGAATAAAATTATTACGGAATCACATCGGGATCATTTTCTAAAATTTTCTACATTTTCTAAATTTCTTTTAAAAAAATGAAAGAATCATCAAAATCGGACAACAGTTCGTGAAGATATCAAACACATAAAAACATACAGCCGAATTGAGTACCTCCTTTTGTTTTCGTCGGTAAAAAGAAACAGTTTAGTAAAAGAATGTCTGGAACATTTAGAAATCATGATGGCTTTCCGAGATACTACTATTTTATGTATCGATTTTTATGTATGCGATAAATAAGAATACCCATTCGATAATATCAAAATAATGGAAACAAACATTCTACTTCCTTCTTTCCTTCCAATCGTAGATAAATAGAAGGTATCAGGCTGTAAACCCAGCATTTAATAATTAACCTTGCCATAAAACATCATATATAATTTATTTTATCAATATATTTATTAAGTTCCTTATATATATTCAGCCATTAAAACCATTTATCTTCCTTCCCCTTTGATGAATCAATATTTTTGCGGATGAGTTTGGGCATTGTGTTTTGTAATATATGAAATTGTGTCAATAGATATATAAGTCCAATGAACTGAAGATAGGGTGCTGATAACAGCTCTCAGTTCAGTCCAGTGTTTAATATATCGGGATACAGTTGTCTGGCAAGATGTTTGGAAAAGTAAGTAATAATATTTTATAAAATTTTATACTGAATCAAGTTCAAGATTATATATATTATATAAATATATTATATATTATATTTGAGAGACTTCAAATTAAGGACGAGGTTCTTGATTCGGACCAATTTGTTTTTCTAAAGAAGCAGAGCATTTGGATCATCAAACACTTTTTTAAAACTTAATAATATTAAACCAAATCGAAATATTATGAATTCAATTAAATCTGATTTCAAGTTAGAATTCCTATCGATGTTTTTGTAGGTGCATAGTTTCTTTGTACCCAAGTCAACAAAATCAAACGTAAAGTAACTAATTGGAAACTTGCGTAGCTTAGTAAAAATGAATACCTAACCGAAAAGGTCAAAATTTGATGAAAAACCCACAGTATGTTTATTTGGTTTTGTCAAAAATAATAATGGACATTAGTTATTAGGTTTAATGAATTGCAAAATTTATTGTTTTGAATCAATCGTGTTATTCATAAACCTACACTCTAATTGATAACCCCACCCTGATCCCATTACGTACAACCAGATAGCTATTCAGTTGCACCGAATAATGGTCTATTCATACGTGTCATATAAAGAACTTTGTTTAAGTACAGAAGGATGATTAATTCCTCATCATGCCACTTCCAAACTCGGGAGCAAAGCAATGGGGTTCTTTAATAATATAAGAACAACATTTCTACTATTAAATTATGACGGGTATTTATCGCGTTCATTTACCTATATTTACCGACATTTCAGCAGGTTTACACACTGTGGAGGTCGCGAGATGACATCGGGTCGGTAGGGTTTATCAGCATGATACAGATTTAAATATTTCAACCTCAATTTTTGATTGGTTGTCTAAAAAACCGATGTACGTTACCTATGCATTTCCATTCATTTTACCAAATTGTGAATGTTTACAACATATCCCTATCCATATGTCTAAACGTCCTGTATTATAAGGACACATAGATCTAGAACACAATTATTTATATACTTACTGTGATTTCACCATAGTAAAAAAAGAACCCGGAGAGTCTCGGTATCCCACGGACCTAGGGTCTCGACTCCAAGGGGAGCAAATGTAGGCTCTGTCAAGACCTGCATATTTTCGCCTCTTGGGAACATTACTAAAATACGATTCTCTGATTTCAGAATCTGTTGCTACTGCTACTAGTAGCTGCAGCATCAGCTCAAAACTGCAGCCACTATTTCGAAGAACAGTCCTACACAAGATCTGCGATCCTCTCTATAAAGGGCCTTCCAACCAACTTAGTCTTCAATCCAAACAATAAAGAACTTCTCTTCACTCTCATAGACCTAGATTCTCTCCACAACGATGACGTACAAACTAAAATGGACCAATACATCCTTAGGAAAGGAGAAACTATCAAAGTAGATAACATCAAAGGCCAAGCTGCCGCGGTCGATGTTGTAAACAATAAAGTGTACATTGGAACTGAAATGGGTCTCGCTGTTATGAACGACACGAATAAAGCTAACTATGTCTGTATGATTGACGAAGATATAGTTCAAGTCTTCAAACCAGCGAAGAAACATATCCTATACGCGACTCTTTTCCCTGAAAACGAGGTGTATATCATTGATTTAGACAAGAACGAGAAAACTAGAGTAGAGAGCATACCATGCGCGTACTTTTTAGCCGTCGATGATAAGGAAAACGTTTTCTACGAATGTAATTCAAAGTATGTTAAAGTTTTGCTTAAAGGTTTCCATGAGCCTATAGAATTTGTCGGTCTAGCGAAGAATTCTGGACGAGCGATAGCTATAGATGGCTATGGCAGAGCCATTTTGGCTTCTAACGATGGACTTTACCATTTACGGCCAGATAATATGATTCCTGTAAAACTGATGGATATAGATATAACACCAGCTGGACTAGCGTTCGAAGGGGATGATTTTTACATATCTACTAATGGAGTTATTTATAAATATAGCATGGAGGGTTGTGATGACGAAATAAATTAATTTTGATACTTTTTGTTTTATTCAGAATGACCAATTATGGAATATATTTGACCGATAGTAAAATCTTTGTCTGCCTTATAACCAATTATTAACACATTGTATATGGGAGAAGCTTTTGCTCGCCAGAGGAACGAATTTAAATAAATTATAAAAACACTCTTTCCGTCCTCCCTAACCCAATTCAAAAAATACATCAACACAAATCATAATAATCTCCCATTTTTATTTAAACGAATCCGCAACCTCCTGCGTCGCAGGTGTACCTTCGCCTGTTACGCCACAGAGCTCGTCGTTAATGTCTTTAGTCATAAAATATGTCCACCAACCTCAACAGCCTGTAATGGTCTACTGTTGAACGCAGGCCTCCCTCTGATAAGCCTTATTGGCTCTTATCGCATGGGGGAACGCTCATGCAACGTGGGAACGTTGTGCATGCGGGTTGGGGATCGCAGTTTGGTGGTAGAATTGTTCTGCAGGGGGCGCCGCTGTCCGCCTCTGGTGTATATCCCTTAATCGCCTCTTACGACACCCGAGGGAAGAGTTGGGGTGGTGCAAATTCTACGCCGGCACCACACAGCTACAATTAAGCAGATTTTGAAAACTGACACTGAACTGTGTGCATGTCGATACATTAAAATTCGTTCATGTATTATATTTCTCATGTTTATTAGCTTTGTTTGCGTTTAATTTGGTTAATAATTTTCGCGACGAAAACAGCAGGTTAACGCTCTGCCGTCCCGTGACCAGGGCAGTGTGTAAACCTGTTGAAACGTCGGTAAAATCAAAGGTTTATAAACGTGACAAATACCCGTGATTGAGTTAAACCCTTCAAAGAAAATTACAATCAAATAATATGTAGAAACAAATAAGAATAAGTAATTACAGTTGAAACAATCAAGCTAACTGCGGACTGTTGCAAACAATCTACAGGTAGTTCAACTGATCCATATCAATACCAGTCAATAGCGTCTCCAAGACGCTGGCTGCATTGCAATGCTGATGCGCTGCGCCAGATACTCACCAGCTCTCGTGTCACTTCGCTTCGAGAAGACGATTAGTTTGATTTAATAGCTGTTGTACAAAATGTTTTTTTGACTAGACACTGCAAGGGAACACGTTGGACTGAAAGTGATATAAAATCTACGCCTGAGAACAATAATGTTAACTAACAACATTTATTTATGAAGTCATCGTAGGTAGTATAATAAAAGTTACATCATAACGCCGCCGTTTAGATTGCAGTGTAAGGGGTGTTTTTAAAATGAATCCGCTGTAGGAACCTGATGATGATGATAATGCCTTTTTAGCTGAATTTCAGTTAGTCAGACCAGCCAGGTGCGTAGAACATAATAATTGGAAACACAGGTGCACTCTCTATTCCCTCACTATCATAGTACGATGGTACGTCAAACCAACACGACCGGGGAGAGGTCAAACGCAGGAACAACTGAACGATGAAGGAACCTACCATGAGTAAGAGTGCTTCCAAAGAGGCACTGATATTGGTATCATTAGTTGATACAATACAATACAAATATGCTTTATTGCACACCAAGATAGAAAAAAAACAGAAAAGAAAAATATAAACACAAAATCTGATGTAGAAATCTGGGCAGTCTAGAGGTCTATGTCAGGATGAGCTATTCGAAAGGACAAAAAACTCTGGTTCTTGTGAACGAAATATTCACGTTTCGATACGAAGAAATATGGTTTGAAACTTTTAAATTTTCAATTGAACTAGATAAGTGAAGAAAAATACCAATAGTGAGGTTTTTTTATTATAGAGCGTAAGCACTCACCTCGACCTCCTAAACTTCAACAGCGTATATTGGTCCACTGCTGGACGCTGGCCTCCCCCGATAGGCGACATATTGGCTTTGATCTCATGGAGGGTAATACCCATAATCCCCACGCTGGACATGCGGGTTGGGGATCAGTTCGATGGTGGAAGTTCTGCAGGGGGCGCTGCTGCCCGCCCCCGGTGGATATTCCTTAGTCGCCTCTTACGACACCCGCGGAAAGAGTTGGGGTGGTGCAAATTCTAAGCCACACAGCTACTACCTATTCTTGGTTTAATTATTCGATTGTACTGAGGGTAAATAGTGTCGACTTCAACGATATCTTTAATATTCAAAAATATTAACCTTGGCCTGTATAATAATGTCCTCCGAGCCGAATTTCGATCACGGCGGCCAGTCTCATCGGAGACTAGCCAGATGCGCAGGACATATTTTAGTGCACAAGTGTGTGCGCAAACACAGGTGCACTCTCTATTCCCTCACTCTCATAGTCCGATGGGACGGCAGACCGACACGTCCGGGGAGACGTCAAGTGCAAGACCAACGGCTTAAAGTGCTTTTTTACTTTCCTAGGCACGGGGGTGTAACACCGCTACTTGCCCCGTCTAAACAAAAGACCTTAATCGTTAAAAAATATCGTCATTTCTTTTTATCTAAATCTGAACCTTTTACTAACTACAATAAATGAAATAAAGACAAACGTATTCTACCTACGGCTATTACACAATTTAGCAAAGGTCCTAACTTACGATTAGTAATATTTATAATAAAATACCTACCTAGCGCCATAAAAGATCTTAAACATATTCAGTTTTTCGTAGTAAACTCAAAGAATACCTTGTTTCGTGTTGGTGAAGGTCTGCGTCCAGCAGTGGACAAACACAGGCTGTTGAGGTTGAGGTTGAGGAGGCAGTAGCGTAATGTTTTTTTAATGTTGGACAATTCTAATCATCAATGCTTTAAGTACCTATCTAGTATTAAGTATTGTTTTTATTTTTTTATTTGTAAATAAATTTATTCACAAAGAAAATTTAGAAAATAGTATTTACAATTGAAACAATTGAGCTAACTGCCGACTGTTGCAAACAGTCTACAGATAAAGTTAGAGTTAAATAAAGTTAAGTTTAATAAAGTTTAAGTTTTATTCACTTAACCTTCATACTAATAGTAAAGGCGAAAGTTAGTGCTGTTTTGAAGATGTTTTGCCAACAGACAGCGCCAAAACTACTGAGTCGATCGGACTGAAATTTTGCACACATATAGATCTGGATCTAGAGTAACATTACTTTTTATTACAAAAAACGCGTCCAAAGCCGCGGAAGCTAGTAACAAAATAAAATGTTTATTTTCTCTCACATATGCTACGTAATCAATTAACATAGCATCATTAGCTTACATGGTAGATATATAAATTTGGTAGTGTAAAAATTATTGGTAGAAGAGTAATACATACATAATGTTATATATAGATACCTAGCAAGAATATAATCTTTTTACTATACCTGCTCAGAAAGTTGTTTATTTCTTTTTCCAAACATAAGGTCAAAAGTACGTCACTGCAGGCGTACTAAAATGCGGGACGTAAAACTCTAGGCAATTTTATTTTTTACGCGTTTAGCGGGAGAGAAAAGGCTACGGAAATTCATTTGTAAAGTGTTATTTTTTTAATTTTGTGAAATATCAGGTGGTTGCTATAGTTATTTTCAAAATAGGTCAACCGAAAAAAGTTTTCACTCCGAATCCGCCATATGACATTGGCCTCTTCCGTATTCGCAACAATAATTCAAAAAAAGAAGCATGTCACATGGTTCTTTTTTGAATTATTTTCGTTTCGCAGGTACGCGTATTTATTGCTACACTTGAATTTACAATATGAATGTACTCGAGTGATTTTGAAGATTCTAAACGATGATTTTCCTCGAACATGTACCTAGTATCCTCAACACCTCAACTTCAACAGCCTGTATTTGTCCATTGCTGGACGCAGGCCTCCGAAGCGCCTTGTTGGCTTTTATCTCATGGAGGTAATGCCCATAATCCCCACGCTGAGCATGCGGGTTGGGGATCGCATTTCGGTGGTAGAATTGTTCTGCGGGGGACTCTGCTGCCCGCCCCCGGTGGGTATCCCTTAGTCGCCTCTTACGACACCCGCGGGAAGAGTTGGGGCCTAATATAAAGCACTATTTATCACTCGGGAGATTCCGACCTCGTGTGTTTAAGGCCCTCGGCTACGCCTCGGGCCTCAAATAATGACTGACACACTCGATAGGAATTTGGCACTTTCGCGCCTAGATGTACAATGTACTACTATTAACAAAGAAAATAACAATCATAATACAAACATTATCAACCTATGTTGTGAAAGACTGGTTCCTGTTATAGGTTTATGAAAAACCCACAGGTCACCAGCACAGGTACTCATTCTGCGTGGGGTAAATTTGGGTTACCGACCCGAATTTACCTCCCGCAGAATGAGAACTCTCTTTTGTACATGACCAGGTACTCGGAAAACTAAAATACCTAGAAGTATCGATTCGTTTTCGCGCAAAACCAACTCTTATGTCACTTTCATGAGAGCGTTTGCATGAAAACGAGTTGCAAACTTCGATTTTCGTTTTTAAGAGTACGGGCCCAGGTAGCCAGTAAACCTAGATCTCGATATGACTAAATCTCGATTAGACTAGTTTATAATAAGGTTTACATCTCGAAACGATTAAAAGACTAAATCTATAGGATCCGTCAGAAACTTGATCACCCTGTTACATCCGTTAGGTCGTTCCTCTAACCGTTACGAGCCTAGATTCTATTCTTTTGTTTGGAAACACCCACGAATGTTTATAAGCCTAGCCTATCCTATGTCATCGGTCGATATTTTATAAAGACGGGTACTATTAGAGTTTATAGCAGTGTCGACTGTGATAGGTAAGTCGATTCATATCTAAGGGTCTTACTTGGTTTTTAAGTACTTTATCTTCTCATCTTATTATTAAGACTTGCTTCTGCGCGCAGGTTCGTACGCGTTTTATCGTGATAAAAAGTAGCCTTTATCCAGATAAAGAAATACAGAAATTCAAAATTTCAGCATGGTTCGTTCAGTAATTTTATCGTGAAGAGGTAGGTACATTCAAATATGTTAGTGTGATGCAGGCTTTCCTATTTTTTAAATAAGAAAATTTATTGGGATAACTTAGTGTAGTAAGTACCTAAGTAACGTAAGCTAAATCGCGTTATTTTTGTACATGCATGGGATCTGTTTTCAGGTGGTAATTAAGCCTAATTAATGTTACTTGCACTTGTGTAAAGTAAGTTGTGTAGTTTGTTTTAGTTGAAACGCAGTATGTCCACGCAGTATGTATGTGTAAATGTTTGATCCAGTTTTACCTAGACTGCAGATTATCAAACTTTAAGTTCAAAGTTATAAAATTACATTTCAATTTGCAGATTTACATATAATGCCATAATGCTGAAGCCAGTCATCACCATTCTTTCTCTGTTCTTCGCCGCGGCTACCACCGAGGTCATCCGCTCAAGATGTGATGGTACCAACATCAACAACCTTTACTACAAAAGAGAACTCCTAGCCTCCATAGACGGCTACGCGACAAACATGGCCATAGATTCCAAGACAGACAACATCTATTTTGTCCTCCACAAGAAGAACTATACCAAAGGAATACATTTACTAAAACACGCTTCACTAGGCATTAAGGAATTACCGGTTTCAGATGATCTCGTCGGACAATGTGTAGTCGTTGATGACTTTAACAATATAATTTACGTTGGAACTAATCAAGGATTACTGACTTATGATGACACAAAGTCGGTTATATCAGCTGAGAGGCCGCTAGGGGATGATGATATTCGATATATGTTTGTAGATGCTCAAGACAACCAGCTGTTTATAACAACAGGTGCCAACCATGAGGTTTATAGATTTGTGAATGGTTCAGCAGCTGTCAAAAGGTACGAACGTGTGCCAAAAGCGTACAGCATCGTTTTAGACAAAAAGGGTAACGCGTTTTACGAATACATTGATGGTAGGATGTATTCTTTCCCTGCTGATTTGTTTGAACCGGTACAGTTTAAAGGGTTTTCAAGAGAGCTCAAATATATCTTGAAGTTGAATAGGCGAGATGAAGTCATTGTTGCTGTGAAGGGGTCTCTTTTTAAGCTGACGACGAAATCCATGCTGCCAAAGAAAATAGGCCAGCTAGGGTTTAAAATAACTGGGTTAACTTTTGATATGAAGAACAATATGATTGTTGGGACAAAAGGAAAGATATACAGATACGCAGAGATTGGAGAACAGGACCCATGCCCATCGGAAGATTACTTTATGTCTAGTATATAAATTTTTTGGTTTAGTGGTTTTCCATAGGAAGATTACTTAATGTCTAGATATAGGTTTTTTTAGTTTAGTGATTTTTTACGTGGTTTTGTATTTTGTTTCTGATTTTTTTACGATAGTACATAGGTTTTGATTTATGTTGGTGTTTTATTTTGGTTTTATATATCCTTATGAATGCAAAAGCATTCAAGTCGCCTCTTACGACACCCTTTTTTTGACATTACTAGCACAGAATAACCTGACTTAACCCTCCCACATCCGAGATTAATTTTTTTACTCAATGTTAACGTTTGATGGTACAAGACATAATTAGAATTGAAGTACAAAGTAGTATCTACCTCTGAGTTTGCCGCGTTAACCTAGCATGGCGCAAGTCCGCCTAAGCGCCTTATTGAAAATACGAAGCAAAATGGTGTGAGACCGAAAATTTGAGAAGAGAATGTGACACGTGTTGGTGATATTATACAAAAAATCGAGAAGAAAAATATTTTTTTCAGTACTCAGCTGATTAATAATTTCTTGACCCATATCTAGAAAAAAATAGAAAATCAGTATTTGGTGCAAAAATTGGGCTCGTCCGGGATTTGAACCCGGGACCTCTCGCACCCTAAGCGAAAATCATACCCCTAGACCAACGAGCCGACTTCTGTATGGATTGAAATTACCAATACCAATTCATATTAATAGACTGTGTAATTTAATAATACGGTATTGATAACTTTTATACATAACTGGCGTCTGCCCGCGGCTTCGCAAGCATATTTTCTGTATAGTAAGTAGCCTATTATCTAAGTTAGGCTATGCTCTAAACTTACGCCAAATTTCATCTTGATTATGTTCAGTAGTTTTGGAGATCCTAGGTAACAAAAATTCAGATTTCACAAACTTCCGGCTTTATAATATTAGTAGGATATTAACAGTTTTAGTGATTGAAATCTGAAACTGAAAGATAATAACACCCACATAATGTCTTATTAATACGTTTTTCTAGAAATCTTTATAATTTTTTAACCCTTATTTTTAAAATTTTTTTTTTCGAAAAAAATAAACTTTATTCACAAAGAAAATTATACTATTATTTACAATTATCCATATCAACACCAGTCGGAAGCGTCCCCAAGACGCTGGCTGCATTGCCACGCTGTATGGCAATGCTGATACGCTGTTATCCTTTATTAATTTTTAGGTATCTTAGATCGTGAGGCTGCCATGTCACCAAATTACCCACTACACCACAAAAGGCGTAAGCAACCTCAGTGTCAAGAGACGCACACTTGGCATTTTTTGTCTCTTACATAACTAGTGCAAGGCATAACCTCTTTGTAACGGAAAGTGAAAATTAATTCACACGAATCTAAAAACCAACGATTGCGATCATTATTACTGTTGTTTAGAGATTCTAGCTTCAATAGAAGCTAGAATCTCGTAGGCATCGCTCTTGGCGTAGTGAGCAGCTGGCTGAGACATAGAAGGCTTTATTCTATGGGTTCGATTATAAATCATCAGCCTTTATTAGTCCACTGCTGGAAATAGGCCTCCCCTAATGAGCGCCATAACGCCCTGTCTTCAGCTTGCCGCATCCAGCCTGCAGTCTTTCGCAGATCGTCATCCCACCTGGCCGGAGCGCGTCTTACACTACGTTTGTCGAGTCGTGGTCTCCACTCAAGAACACGTTTACCCCAGCGGTTGTCGGTTCTTCGCGAGATATGGCCGGCCCACTGCCACTTCAGCTTGCTAATTCTTTGTGCTATGTCGATAACTTTGGTTCTCTGTCGGATGTATTCGTTACGAATTCTATCCTTCAGAGAGACTCCGAGCATAGCTCTATCCATAGCTCACTGAGCGACTTTGAACTGGTGGACCAGCCCTACCGTGAGTGTCCACGTCTCAGCTCCGTAGGTCATTATTAATAATGCTGGACAATTCACATAGCATCATCTAGCCTGTGTAAATTGTCCAGATATAGTCCTAGTTCGGACTAAGAATAGCTTAGGTAAGAACTAGATAACTGATAAACTTAATAATGTACATTCAATTCAATAACTTTATTGGCAGAAAAAAAAGACCCTGGACAAAACAACATACAAATACAATTAGATACACACAAAGAACATTACAATCAAATTATAGAAACAAATTAGAACTAGTAATAGCAATTGAAAAAATTGAGCTAACTGCAGACACAATCTACATGTAGCTCAACTGATCCACATCAATACCAGTCGTCGCGTCCCCGCTACGCTGGCTGCTTTGCCCCGCTGTATGACAATGCTGATGCGCTGCGCCAGATACTCGCCAGCTCTCGGGTCACGCGTCGCTTCGACCAGACGCTCTGATAATTTTTTTTAAACCCGAAGAGCCTCGGTTCCCCACGGACCTAGCGTCTCGACTCCAAGCTCCGCTCCACTGCTCCGCTGTATGGCAATGCTGATGCCTTAATACATGGTATAAAATTAAGGATTAAAGGTATAATCTAAATTACAATTACACTACCATATAGGTAGATATTTTTATTATATATAATTTATTTCTATTATTTGATTGTAATTTTTTTTGTGAATAAAGTCATTCCTTGTTATTTGTTCCGGGTGTTCTGGTCGTTTCTATGTACCTATAATAAAAAAAAACTATCTATGTAATGTATTATATTATGTATATCAGTCATCAAGTACTCATAACACAAGCTCTGCTTAGCTTGGGGCTAGATGATGTTGTGTGGATTGTCCATTATTATTTATTTATTTATTTATTCCTTATTCCCTATAGATAGTAACTAAGTGTGATTAGTGTGATTACCAATAAAAATAAAACCACGATGTTTACAAAAATATGCATTCTACCGGCGGCGCGGCGGTGCTGGCCAAGAAAATAGGTTGTTAGCAGTTGGCAGCATGGTAGAATGCGAGACACTGCCCACAGTGCCCACACCAAGCGCAAAGTTTAAAAAGTAAATTTGCGCGCGCAGCCTGCCAGTACCATTTATATTCTAACCAGGGAAGGTGCTTTTGTGGTTTTTTTTATTTTTTGTGTAAAAAATGTGTTGATTGTTTAGTTGAAAAGTTAACCTTGTTGTTGTGGCTGGATTTTTTGATAATTGTAAGTATTTTTTTCATTTATTATTAGTGCAAACTAATTCACTACTATCTGTTTGACCAAACGAAAAAAAACTGCTGTTTATCCAAGTAATTAATCAAAAACTACAAAAAAAGCCCCGGTCCCCGGTTTTTCATTTTTTTTCGCAAAATATAGCTAAGAGCCATAAAGAAGTACAGATGGCTATTTTGATATAAACCTCATTTATAAAAATCGTTTTAGCCATTTGGATTCTTCGAAGATAAAGATGATCACATAAAACTTTTTGTAAACTTTTATTTAAGCATAGAAACACTCGAAAATTACCCAGCTTACTGGATAGTTACTAAAAAGTCCTAACCCGTTTGCTTAACTTTGAACACCTCCAGTTTCCCCTCCCAATTTCAACTGAACATAGATGTCAGCAAATGTCAGTAATTCTTGAAACAAAAATTCATTTAGTTGTTTTCATATTCATCAGATTCACACTGGGCACTTGCAATGAGTGCCAAATTCGATCCGAGTTTAGGGTTGAAATAAATAAATAATAAAATAAATAAATAATGCTGGACAATTCACACAGCATTATCTAGCCCCAAGCTAAGCAGAGCTTGTGTTATGGGTACTAGATAACTGATAAACATAATACAATACACTACATAGATAGATATTTTTTATTATACATAGAAAACATCCAGAATGCCCTGGACAAATGTCTGCAGATCGTACAAACATTTGTCCCGAGGCGGGAATCGAACCCGCAACCTCCTGCGTCGCAGGTGGACCTTCGCCCGCTGTGCCACAGAGGTCGTCGCATAATTCATACTAATATCCTACTATTATTGTAAAGCCGAAAGTTTGTGATATCTGAATTTTTGTTACCTAGGATCTGCACAACTACTGAACAGATCAAGATGAAATTTGGCGTACGTTTAGAGCAAAGCCATTATTTTTTCATAATAGGCATTCATTACATAATAGGCTACTATTATACCGAAAATATGCGTGCGAAGCCTCGGGCAGAAGCTAGTCTATACTAATATTATAAATAGGAAAGATTTGATTGTTTGTTTGTTTGTATTGAATAGGCTCCGAAACTACTGGACCGATTTGAAAAATTCTTTCAACGTTAGGAAGCTTACTTTTCAGGGAGTGACATAGGCTATATTTAATCCCAGAATTCCCACGGGAACGGGAACTACGCGGGTGAAACCGCGAGGCGATCGTCTAGTGTATTATAAAAGCAAAAGTACTTAATTCTGTCTCTCTGTCTGTCTATTACCTTTTTACCCCGAAACGGCTGAACGTATCTTAATGAAATTTGGCATTAATGACTTAGAGAAAGTCCGTATCCAGGGGCCTTCCGCCGCAAAGGATATAGGCTTCTTTTTATCCCGGAAAAGTGTTTCACCGCTGCTTAACTGCGAAGGTAGTTGATAATAACTGTTTTTTATTAGCTACTTTAACCTCTTTGCGAACTAAGTTAGGTAACTTAGGTCAAGTTACTTCAACATAGCATACCTAGGTAAAGTAAAAGCTGAAAGGTTAAGACAAACCGGTACAGCACGGAGTTTCCTTACAGCTTAATCTATGCATTTTACATAAATTACTTATGTATTTACTTAGGACCGGTTTTAGTGGATAGGTAAATTACATACTCGCGTGTAATTACTTGAAAAGGTTTGAGAAAAATATTCTCTTATCAGTCAATAAATTTTTGTACTACACCAAATTGTGAAAAAACAACCCTGAACTGGCTCAACTATAATTGAGGATAATAATTCAAATAAAAATTTGGTGATCCTATTTAATTTATGACTTAATTTCATAAATAATGTAAATTTTATGTAGCTTTCACTTTTCTTTAGATCAAACCACATAGTTTTATTTAAAAAATTGACCTAAAATGCGTTGCAATTTATTCACACAAAAGATTTCAACGCGCTTCCTATGCGACGCCGCGCGCCGCGCCGCCGCCCCGCCGCCGTCGTCGTAGCAGGCAAACCAAAATGAATCGAAATTACTTAATTTAAAAGAGTTTATACTATTCGTACGTATACATACACATCATAAAGATATTTATCAATTATATCAACCTACAGAGTGAATTTTTGAAATGCAACTTATAATTTATTTTATTAAACTACTAGCTGCGCCCCGCGGCTTCGCCCCCGTGGAAGTTTATGTTTCCAACTTTCTTAATTTTTTCTTTCATAAGAACCTTCTCCGGACAATAACAAACACAACAAAGAAAGAATTAGCGAAATCGGTCCAGGCGTTGTTGAGTTATGCGCTTACCAACACATTTTGCGATTCATTTTTATATTATAGATACCTATTCAAAAAGAAAATTACAATCAACTAATGGAAATAAATTACAACTAGTATTTACAATTGAAACAATTGAGCTAACTGCAGACTGTTGCAAACAATCTACAGGTAGCTCAACTGATCCATATCAATATCAGTTGGAAGCCCAAGACGCTGGCTGCATTGCCCCGCTTTATGTATATTATTATTCATTTATTTCAGATCATAAAAATCCGTACAATATTTATTACACAAACTTAAAACTTATACAATATAGCATGATAGAAAGAAATAATTAAATGTCACAGTAAATTAAAATTGGAGAAAATTAAAAAATATTGAAAACGAAATTAAAAAATATATAATAAAATTAAAAACTTTAAGAAACTAAGAAAATTCTACACGGCTTCTCTCACGAGAAGTCACAAATGAGAAAATTTTTTTTTTGTCAGTAATGTTACTGAAAAGAAATGAAAAAATTGTAAAATTTGTTTATATTCAAAACAAATCTTTTCTCAAAAATCGAGATTGTGCCTCGTGACAAAAGCTGTGGAGAATTTTCTTGACCTGTGGTAATCCATTGCAGGGCTTCAAAGGCTTTTCATTTTCCTGTATTATTGCTGGTCAGTCATTTTTTGTAGGCGTCCAGTTCATCTTAATTTTTTTAGATAACTTTTTTTATAAAGCAATTATTTTTAAGTTCACCTGGGGGAGTTCACGGCAGAAGGTAGGTAGGTACCGACACTATAATTCCAAGTTAATAACAGCAATGTTGTAAAACAGATCCAATTAATGTTATTAAGTGTTTTCACCTCGTTCTACATGAGGATCATGAAAGTGAACTACCTTGTAGAGTTTAGTACAACAAAACATTTTAATTATTTATATATCGATTTTCGTTAATTATTTGTATATTTTTTGTATTAATATTTGGCATTTGAACAAAAAATTATGAAACAAACAATCGGAAAACAAAATTATAAAGTCGAAAGTTTGTCAAATGTGAACTTTTATTACCGTTGTTTTTTTTTTTGTGGTGGTTAAGATCTCCAAAACTAGGTACTGAGCAGGATGAAATCTAGCGTACATTTAGACCATAGCTTAACTTAGATAATAGGCTACTTATTATAATGAAAAACGCTTGCGAAGCTGGTTATTTCATAAAATAATCGGCTCATTGGAACAAAACCTAGATGACAAAGTTTGTCAGTTTTCAAAATCTGTTAGGAGCGACTTGTGCTTGATTTCACCGTAGAAAAGAAAGTATCGAGTGGAGACACAATGAAGCGATTTCCAAAACGATAAAAATCCTAATTACTCGATAGATGGCTGGGGATATTTCGCGGTTAGGAGAGGCTGGCATGTCAAAATGAGTCATGGTCAATATGATATGCGATGTCTTAATAATAAGTGCTTTTTTTCAGTCTGATCAAACCATCATTGAACATTTTTGACGTGACAACGTCTTATAATTCAATAGAGCCGGCTGCACGCACGAATCCACATGACGTCATGCGGTGTTACCTCGCTCTGAGGCGTTACCTCGCTCTGAGGCGTTCCATGTAAGGCTTGAAGTGCAAGCGAGAGCGCTCGACATCCGTCTCTCTCCTACTTGAGTGAGCGATGCGTCTGCGTGGACAGCTGCTATACTATAGTACCTACATTTACATGTTTTGATCGAATATCAAATGCTACCATTCCATCAGTATTTTCTTAAGACGTTGTCACGTTCAACTATCGTCTGTAAACCGACTTTACAGACAACCAATTTAAAAAAATAATGGAAAACGCCTCATTGTAGCAACCTGTGCAGTACATCTACTAGTTATACTTAAGATCGTAGGTTATCGATTAACAAGTCGTATCCTCAATTTCCTCATTAAATATGTTTTGCAAGAGGTGAGGGTGCAGCTACCATACCAGGAAACATAAGAACAACTACCTTCTGCAAGCGTCTTTGCACGTGTTTTTCGTGGTTTACGAGGCTAAATTATACAATACAATACAAAATACTTGATTGTACACCAACAAAAAAACAAAACACAAGACCTTACATAAGATACAAGTACAATGGGTGCCCTTATCGCTTAGAAGCGATCTCTTCCAGGCAACCTTTGGATGGAAAAAATTATGTGAATTTGAGAACGGCAGGGGTGTAGCAATTATAAGCAATCTTAAATAAATAAAAATTATGAGTTTAATTTTGGACAAAATCACATCACACTATTATCCATACGTCGAAAGTAATTCTGTCTGTCTGTTACCTTTTTTCACCTAAACGGCTGAACGAATCTCAATTAAATTTGGTAGGAAAGATCTCGGAAAACGCGTGCGAAGCCGTGGCAGAAGCTAGTTCGATATAAATACGAAAGTTTGGATGTTTTGGTGTTTGTTACCTTTCACAATAAAACCGATTGACAATCCCTTAACAACGTAAGCTCAACTGATCCATATCAATATCAATCGCAAGCGTTTCCAAGACGCTGTCTGTATTCTAAGAAATCAAATAATATCGGGGACGTGACTTGAACCCGCATTAGCTTACGACAGTACCATGTCAATATATTTATGAAAACTTGTTGTACACTCATAGAAATATAAGTCAGTTCCCTAAAAATAGCGATAAACATAACCAAACATAAGCTCGCTGTGCCCACAACTAGGCTACACAAAATTAAAATATCTTTTAAAGGGCAATGTATACGCTTCTACAACAAAACTCCTAGTGAGTTGCAAAAATTATCAGTAAATAAATTCAAACAAATTGTTAAAACCTTGCTGTGCAAAAAGGCTCACTATAAAATATCAGATTATCTAGAGCAGAGGTTCCCAATTTTATTTGGCTATGGAACCCTAATTGATCATAATTTTTTTGGCGGAACCCCTAGCTGGCTGTTTTGATAACTTAAGTGTATACCTTGTAGTTTGGATATATTCACGTTAGACTCAGAAGAAAGAACAAATTATAAATGAAACATAATTATTATAAGTCTTGCAAAACATTTATTGTAACAAAGAAATACAATGTAGGTAGGTAAGTGTTTAATGCGAAGAATGAAATTTTTTCACACTTTTTTTATAATAGCATTAAAACCAGGCTTTATGTCTGACAATTGAACGCCAAGATCTGGAGCTGCATCCAGTCTGTTTCTGTATTTGTTTTTGGTGGGAGCGTACACTGAAAAACAAATCTCGCATCGGTAAGTCGTCACAAACGGAAGTAGAACCAGGATAGCTTTCTTAACGATTGCGGGGTATTCATCTTTAAGTCCAATCCAAAACTTATTCAAATTAGAATCTTCTGCCTGGAATTTTTGTTTTAGAAGGGATGAACACTTAATGTCAATCAAATTCTCATACTCTGTCACAGTTAGCACCGACGGTTTCGTATGATTTACGAATGGATTCTGTATCCAGTCGATGTCCTGTATCTTCTCAGGGAAATACTCTTTCAGGGATTTTATCAGGTCAAGCAAATGTTCATGTAGGTATGTTTTTTTACACATCTGAGGTTACTTGTAACTCATTTTCTTCCAGAAAGCTATTTATAAGAGAAAAACATTCGTACTTTTTTTGTTCAACACATTCCGTCCAGAAGCTAAGTTTGTTTTTAAGGGGGTATAGTACCTCAAATTGCTTATTTTCAACTCCGTCGGACCTCCATATTTTCCAAACTACTGAATATTTAACTTTAAAATGTATATATGGTAAAGTTCAGGACTTATTCTATCGATCATATGTTTCGAAAACACGATGCCATAAAATTTTCTCGATAGAAAAAAATCGCAAAGTTACCTCTAATTTTTTACTAAAACCCTAATTTCTCAATAAATACAGATGATACGATCTTGAGATTAAGCATAGTAATTGAACTAAGTATAAAGAACATTTTATATGTTGCCTTTTTTTCAATTAACTATTCTAATGTTTGTGGGGAGCAAATAACTACTAAAAACTTGATTTTTGGGCTTACGCCGCTTTGCTCTGTCCCGCTCCTGTGAACGCGAAATCCTATGCCTATCCTCTTCACACAATAACAAGGTAGGGTACCGCCTTAAGATATTTTGTCCTTTACTGTAAACGTACTTACAGTTCTTCCCTGTAGGCTGTAAGGACTTGCAGATTACGTTGAGTTTATCGTATAATATATCGGCCAAGTAAGCCTTTCATCAACCATTGGCGTGGTTATGAGTATTTTCTACGAACGTTTTATTTAAATCTCGGACAGACCGCGGAACCCCTGTGACTCTTCCACGGAACCCCAGGGTTCCGCGGACCACCTTTTAGGAATCGCTGATCTAGAGGATAAAAAAGCTTGGGACGGGTTCTGCTCCAACTCGAAAAATAACAACTAACAGGCTAAAGGTTTCTTCGTCGCTTCATTACTTTAGTCTACATACCGAAGCGACAGAAATAAAAAAATATCACTTTATTTCCGTTTGGTTTTATATTTTGACCTTTTCTAAGTGTACATTTATTGTATTTATGGAAATAAAGAGTTTTTGATTTTGATTTTGATTTTGATCCTTCCCTCAGTACGGGAATGTGCTAACCAACTACACCACGAGGTCAAGTGACGTAGGAGTCGAAAATCTTTGGGACTTCCTACGGTCTCTAGCGCCGTTAGCTTCATCTACAGGGCAACCATTGAAGTTTATCCAATCCTGTTCAAAGACTAAAGTTACATTCAGTTCGTTTGACGAGAGGTGTCGCTGTGCTGTGTGTGCTGGCTGTATTGCCCCGCTGTATGGCAATGCTGATGCGCTGCGATAGATAGATTATTTATTCAGACTCTTGGACTCTAGATAATAGGCGTGGAGGTCACGGGGGCGATGGGGCAGAGCGATTCCCGATGACATCCCCGGGATTGTAATCATGGGGGTGTCATGGGGTATGATTGGATTCGATCGAGATAAAACTGCTAAATCTAACTCTATGGACCAGTGGTGGTTGAGCAAAGGGGTATGAAGATATTATTAGTATGGAAGGTGGCCCTAACATCGGCTACCACTCTATTTTTTTGCAATTATAAGTGAATGTTATTTAGTTGGATACTAATTCCCGCCAAACCGCACGGACATTGTGGGCGTTGTTTTTATCGGGGCCGGCCATGTGAGCGGTTATAAAACAAGGCAGAAGCCTTTATTCACAAAGAAAATTACATTAGTATTTACAATTGAAATAACTGAGCTAACTGCAGATTGTGGCAAACAATCTACAGGTAGCTCAACTGATCCATATCAATACCAGTCGGAAGTGTCCCCAAACCGTTGGCTTCAATAAATATATTAAGTCCTACTTACTTTCTTATTAGAATCTAGTAGCGTTCCATTCTACGCAAATACATAAGGGTAAAATAAATATTCCTGTGAGATGAAAGAGAAAACGTAGGTCATACACATGCCGGAAGGACACGGTCGTTGCGTCAGCTTGCGCAAGCTGTGTGAAACGGAACGCAATTGAGAATTTGAATTACGAAGCGTTTTTTTTGAGGTCACTTCCGATTATCTGTTTTGCATGAGAATTCGTAGTGCACTTGTCGTGGCGTGACTGTTAACTAGGGTATTGAGTGTGGAGTGATAATCTGTCATAGCTAGACATAAATACGTTTAGATCTTTAAAACTTATCTGAGCGTCTGGTCGAAGCGACGCGTAACCCGAGAGCTGGTGAGTATCTGGCACAGCGCATCAGCATTGCCATACAATGGGGGGCAATGCAGGGCCATGCAGCCAGCGTCTTGGGGACGCTTCCGACTGGTGTTGATATGGATCAGTTGAGCTATCTGTAGACTGTTTGCAACAGTCGGCAGTTAGCTCAATTGTTTCAATTGTAAATACTTACTAGTATAATTTTCTATTATAAAGTAAAATTATGCATGATTAAATTGTTAATTATTATTTAAACAACAGAGAAAAAAAATCGGTCATCCATCCCTCTCACAATAGAGCAGAAATTAAGTTAAGCCGTTGGTCAGAGCCTGACTTCTCCCCGGTCGTGTCGGTCTCCCGACCCATCGGATTGTTAGAGTGAGGTAATGAAGAGTGCACCTGTGATTACACACACTCATGTGCACTATAATAATGACATGCTAGTCTCTGTTGAGACTGGTCAGTTTGTGATGAAGTTAAGATGAATATTTGTCACGAACGAGAGACCAAAACTAATGTACAGATCTGGCTGCAATGTTAAACACATGAATAACAGGCGACCGATTTGGCGCAGCGGGCAAAGGTCGATTCCCGCCTTGGGACAAATGTTTGTACGATCTGTAAATATTTGTTACAGGTCTTCTGGGTATTTTCTGAATATGATAAAAAATATCTATCTGTGTAATGTATTTTATTATGCGTCGACACACTTGCGCCTTCCCATCTTCCAAGGACATCCGTGAGGGCGGGTGCGGCGGCAGATTTGGCCGAAGATCTCAAGAGGCGCAAATATGCAGGTCTCGACAGAGCCTACACATTTGCTCCCCTTGGAGTCGAGACCCTAGGTCCGTGGGGTACCGAGGCTCTTCGGGTTTTCAAAAAACTATCTGAGCGTCTGGTCGAAGCGACGCGTGACCCGAGAGCTGGTGATAATCTGGCACAGCGTATCAGCATTGCCATACAGCGTGGCAATGCAGCCAGCGTCTTGGGGACGCTTCCGACTGGTGTTGATATGGATCAGTTGAGCTATCTGTAGACTGTTTGCAACAGTCGGCAGTTAGCTCAATTGTTTCAATTGTAAATACTAGTATAATTTTCTTTGTGAATAAATGTATTAATTTTATTATGTAAAGATAAAATCGACGATAAACGGTTAGGCGCGCGTTGTTTCGAGTTAAAAAATGCCATGCCAAATAAATAATGCTGGACAATCCAATCTTAAACAGAACTTGTGTTATGGGTACTAGATGACTACTAGTACCCACTCTACGACTTCTAGTACCCATAACACAAGTTCTGTTCAGCTTGGGGCTAGGCGATGCTGTGTGTATTGTCCCGTCTACGGAAAATTCGACTAAAACAATTCGTCTAATACAATTCGACTAAAACAGTTAGACTAAAACACAATTCGACTAAAAACATTTCGAGTAATGACAATTCGACTAAAGCAATTCGACCTTGAGTTGACCCGACTTGTATAAGGGGGGATCAACATTAACTTACTCCTAACGAAGCCCGTCCAACCCCCCGGGGGGCGGGTTCGTGGCGACTTTGTGACTGAAAGGGTGTGTGTATGTATAATTGCACCCAGAGCCATATGTTGACACAAAATGTTTCGTTGTTAAAACGAATTGTTTTAGTACCTAGTTAGTCGAATTGTTACTAGTTGAAATGTTTTTAATCGAATCGTGTTTTAGTCGAACTGTTTTAGTCGAATTGTTTTAGACGAATTGTTTTAGTCGAATTTTCCGCAAAGCGGATTGTCCAGCATTATTTATTTATTAACATGGCTAATTTTTTAATCTCGAAAAATCGCTCACGAAACTGTAGGCAGAACCTAGTTTTTTATAGTTCCTTGATAGTATGAAGCAACTGTCAAGTTTATGTGGGTTATAGGATGTTTCACAAAGTAGTATCCGATAGGTCGCGCAGTCATGACCGTTTTACCTTACGTTCACTTTATAAGGACGAATGTTTATGTTGGTTGCATTCACTGTTCACCATCATCATCAGCCTATATTAGTCCACTGCTGGACATAGGCCTCCCCTAATGAGCGCCATAGCGCCCTGTCTTCAGCTTGCAGCACCCAGCATCTGCCTGCAGTCTTTCGCAGGTCGTCATCCCAAATGGCCGGAGGGCGTCCTACATTACGTTTGCTGAGTCGTGGTCTCCACTCAAGAACACGTTTCCCCCAGTGGTCATCGGTTCTTCCCCATTCAAGAGCCTGTAAAAATACTTATGTTTGAACGTTTGTAACTGCAAGTTCAACTTGGTTTTTTTTACCCTTGTGCGTTATGTTTTTCGAGTGTTCTACATAATGTGGTTATCTGACACTCTTCATTACCTCGTAACATCCAAACGGCTGAAGCGATTTTGATAAATGAGGTATCGAAATACTTGTCTGGACTCCTTAATTCTTTATTGCAGTAAGTAAAACATACATTTAAAACATAAAACTAGACTACTCCATACATCTAAGCATCCAAACTTTCGCATTTATAATATACTAGACGATCGCCTCGCGGTTTCACCCGCGTAGTTCCCGTTCCCGTGGGAATTCCGGGATAAAATATAGCCTATGTCACTCCCTGAAAAGTAAGCTTCCTAACGGTGAAAGAATTTTTCAAATCGGTCCAGTAGTTTCGGAGCCTATTCAATTCATACAAACAAACAAACAAACAAAAAATCAAACCTTTCCTCTTTATAATATTAGTATAGATGTAGGTTGACTTAAGGCCTGTTAGGGCGCCATACATCTTGAGAGGAAGCTAAATTATCTTACTAATGTTTTCAATTAATTTCCTTTGTTATATAAATACTGGTACTGGGTAGTTATATATCAATTATCTAGTACACATAACACAAGCTCTGCTTAGCTTGGAGCTAGATGAAACTGTGTGAATTGTCCAGCATTATTTTATACTGATTCTAAACAAAACGCTTATAATAATTATATCAAACTGTAAACATCCAACAAACCTATCATGGTTCATTATATCTCACGCTAAAAACCAAGATAACTATTCTATTGAATCACGATCGTAACATTCTCACGTGAAAAGGTTTTTGTCTGTCTGTCTGTAGGAGTAACAAATAACATAAGGGCGCAGAATACAGCAGAATTAAAAAAATACGAGTATTGTGCATAATTCGCAATAATCTCTATACTTACACTTGTAAATGAAAACACAAAAGCTATGCTCGGAGTTTCTCTGAAGGATAGGATTCGTAACGAATAGATCCGACAGAGAACCAAAGTTATCGACATAGTTCAAAGAATTAGGCTGAGCGCAGACTTGAGTCACGACAGTTTTAAGACAGTTTTAAGACAGACTATTGCTTTACAAAATGTATGAAGATGCAAGACAAAACAGTTTTGTTTCCGTTTTAAGACAGACTTTCTATGTGAGGAAAGTCTGTCTTAAAACTGTCGTGACTCAAGTCTGCGCTCAGCCTTAGCAAGCGGAAGTACCAGTGGGCCGGCCATATCTCGCGAAGAACCGACAACTGCTGGGGTAAACGTGTTCTTGAGTGAAAAGAACATAGGTAAATAATAATTAAATATAAGTAGTCGATAATTTTTTTAAAACCCGAAGAGCCTCGGTACCCCACGGACCTAGGGTCTCGACTCCAAGGGGAGCAAATGTGCAGGCTCTGTCGAGACCTGCATATTTGCGCCTCTTGACATCCTCGGCCAAATCTGCTGCCACATCCGCCCTCACGGATGTCCTCGGAAGATGGCAAGGCGCAAGTGTGTCGATGCATGTACCGTCCCACACAATGGGCCTCCCCAACTCCCATGGGACTAGTAATAATTATTCACGTAATTAATCAAACGAGCACTCTAAAAAGTAAGTAAAGTACTTACCAAAATAATATATACGTAAAATAACTTAGTGTAGGTAAGTTTGTGTGTGCTGCAGCACTACAAATAGGCCATGGCTCGGTAATTTTATGCTTAAAACCAAAAGCACTGAATTCTATTTGATTATCCTTTTAGTTTTAAGTTATTTAGATTATCCGTTTAGTCCTAAGTTATTTGGACTAAACAAAAAATATTGAACAAGTTATTTTTTATAAAAAAAAATCATTGCCCTACTTTATGGCAATGTGTAACCTGCCCTTGTAAGCAATGTAGTTCTGTGTGTGTATTAACTCTGTACCGTGGCGCGCTAAGCGCATTACGTATTTTAACGATACAACCGCCAATCGGAGTGAAAAGTTAGTGTACACCCGTGTGTTCCTTAGGCACGCGGGGCCAAGTTAATGAACACTCGGGTGTTCGCTAAGCACGCAACGGGTAAAAAGTTTTTAACTTGTCTGATTTTTTAGACCACAACGGGTCTGAAATAAATGATTTTTTTTGAATGCTGATGCGATACAAGGTTGATTATAAACCAAAGCTTGGTAATTCTTACTCTGCGTTCTTTGTTAGGAATAAGTTTTTACAGTCGTAATTCTAAGGTCGTTGAATTGTGCTTTGTGATATACTATACGTGATGTGATCTTGTTTTTAATTAATTTTAGCATAGAGACACAATGGCTGTAATATTATTTAATTAAAAATCGCGCCTGATATTGTAATGTGTAGTTATGTGTGTTGATTACATAATTAGGATTGTGTTTGAAGGAATATATGGGCGTTTCACTGCAGTAATTTGTATTTTACTGTACCAAAATGTATGAGAATTTTCACAGAATACATTTTTAAAGCATCTGTAGGTATACTCTATGAACATCATTTTTAGTCTTGAGGACCGTCGTAGCGTAAGAGATCAAAATAATTATATAGGTATATTTTTTGCTCCAAATTATATTTTTCCATTATCCTCGCTTATCTTCCCGTAAAAAAGTTTTGGACGCCTAAGTCTAAACAAAATATAGAAAATAATAAATAATAATAAATAATGTTCCTCTCATTGTCGATTGTAAAATTATTATTATTATTAATTAAATTTTTTGCGACGAATTCGTATTTTGTTAATATAATTATTTTGATGGTAATCGTCTTAACTTGAATGTTATTGCTTTTAATTAATCGTTTTTTAGTACTGTTTTAAATGAATTACGATTTGTAACTATAATTGAGGTGGCACTTAGATGTTTTTTGTATGAAATGGCCCGTAATCCATGTTTTGGTGTCCACTGCGTTGGTGCAATTTTTTAAATAAATAAATAGTCCGGTCAATTTAGACCCATTTTTGGTCTAATTTGACCGGAATTTCAAGATCCAGTCATCAATTCTGAAAATGACATTTTCTGTGAAATTGATATTTTCAATATTGATATTTTACTTGTTTCAATTCCGTAAGAATGTTATGAATTGCCTAACATTTACTAATTATATATGAACACACAGTACTATGTTCATATGTAATTTTTTTTTTGCCTTTTTATGTTTTCGCGTGTTGAGGTCTGCACTGTCTGTTTTTTGTTAAAACTTTGGTGGTTTAAGTGTTAGTAACAGTAATTTTTTTATATAATTTTTTTAATTTATAATACTGTTTGTTTCCCATATAAACAAAAATAAAAAATACAAAAAATAAACTCCAAAGTCACTTAAACACCACCATGTAAGACGTCCATCAAATATCGAGATAACAATATCTTAGTTAATAACATATTAAACACTCTCTCATACATAAATCTAACTTGACTGTGAACCTATCAATCACAGAAGTGTTAAAACAATCCAACTTATTGCATCAATCACATCAATCAAGCTGAATCAATCACATCAATCAAGCTGATTCAATCAACTGTCATTTTTAAACGGAAGAACGGATATGTGATAACCTGCACACACTATGCACAGTGTACATAGAATAGCAGTAGTATATAACGGTCATGTGTCTCGAGTCATGCGCAGACGCAGCGGTGTTAGAATTAATAAAGGGGGTAACACACTTTCAAGCCAATAATAACAACATGGCGGACAATACAAAATTTACGATGATTGCGTAAACTCTTGTATTCTGACATAGGTAACGTAGTGTTGTTCTACTGTGTTTGTATGGTTAATAATAAACAAATGAAATAATACAAGGTATATACAAAACAATCAAACACGTGTTCAGAATTTTTGAAATATTCCTGATAGGGTGCATCGGTTATTATCCATCGGTTATTAAATTTGAGATTCGTAGTTTACTATTGAGATGGCTGTTTTTTAACGTCTGACCATTTAAAAGTCTGACCTTGTGAAAATAAAGGTATAATTTATATTAGTGATTTTATATTTCTTACTAACTACAAATGTTATTAAGGTTTTTGTCTTCAACCCAAAGAAAAAAAAAATTAAAAAACTTACAATAATAACCCGAGTTTGATATGAATTAATAAAATGTATGTAATTGTGAGAAAAAATATATTGTTGTGTTTTGCCGCACCTAATTAGGTTATTTGATGCAGAAAATTATTGTTTTTTTAATTTTTACTTTCCTATTTCTATAGCTGCCGATCTATTTAGATGTATTCGTGATTGTTACCTTGGGGTTTGATGATACTGTGTGAATTATCCAGTAGTATTTATATTGTATTATTATTGTATTATTTGCGCCGGTCATTGATTCATTGAAACTTTTGTTTATAAAACGACATAAAAATGCAGTCAATGAGAGGCACAAATAGTATTCAGTTTTTTATTTATTGCATACATACAATCAGGTCTTAGTGATTAGGTGAGTTTTAGTTAAGTTTACAGTATGTACCCATTTAGGGTATTATTATTATTATTTTATTTAGGGCATTTAGTATGTGTGAACACTGATGAATTCAGATGAATCCACCACTATTTGACGACCTCGGTGGCGCCGCGAGCGAAGGTCCGCCAGCGGCGCGGGAGGTTGCGGGTTCGATTCCCGCCTTGGGACAAATGTTTGTACGATCTACAAATATTTGTTCCGGGTGTTCTGGTAGTTTCTATGTATAATAAAAAATATCTATCTATGTAATGTATTATATTATGTATATCAGTCATCTAGTACCCATAACACAAGCTCTGCTTAGCTTGGGGCTAGATGATGCTATGTGGATTGTCCAGAATTATTTATTATTTATTTACTATTTTTTTGCAGCAGTCGAAAAAATAGTGGTGGATTCATCTGAATAGCAGCCTGAGGCAAACATTTCCCCAAATACTTTTTTTTACTGTGCCTGTTAGTTGTAGGCATGAGACTGATGATAAGCCATCAAACCGTCCAACTACATTGATAGTGTATTAAAAACTTTAGCAGTGAAAGTCCCACGGTCATTCGCCTCACGAGTACAG
This sequence comes from Eupithecia subfuscata, assembly GCA_963564075.1. Classification (NCBI taxonomy): domain Eukaryota; kingdom Metazoa; phylum Arthropoda; class Insecta; order Lepidoptera; family Geometridae; genus Eupithecia; species Eupithecia subfuscata. Next base: position 2,004,838 of record OY751123.1, read on the forward strand.
TCAGCAAAAACACTAGTTATTCCATATTCGTGCTATACAGTGCCACAACTTACTTGTTTATTAGACTGCGACGTTAGTTGGTAATTCCAAATATTATAAAATTAATAATCACACTATCACACTAATATTATAAATGCAAAAGTTTGGATGGATGGATAGATGGATGGATGGATGTTTGTTACCTCTTCACGCCCAAACTACTGAACCGATCAGGCTGAAATTTTGCATACAGGTAAGTCTAACCCTGGAATCAAAAGGCTACTTTATATCCCATAAATCAGTTCCCATGGGATAGAAATAACCTTAAAACGTTTCCATAGAAACAACGCGTGCGAAGCCGCGGGCAGAAGCTAGTAATAATATAAGCCTTTCATTCCGAGCACTTCGCATGCGCTTTTTAAGTAGCTTATGTCCGTTTCCGGGATACTATGTACCCTGCCAAATTTCATCAAGATCCGTTCAGCCGATTAAGGGTGAAAGCTACCAGTGAAAACTTCATAAATAGCCCTCAATTAAGTTGATACTTAAAAACATATAATTCTCATGTATTTGTATTAATACAATACAAGACAAATATTCTTCATTGCACACCAAGATAGAAAAATAAACAGAAAAGAAGAAAACAAACACAAAATACAAAAACAGTTAATATTTCATACTAGCTTCTACCAGCGGCTTTGCAGGCGTATTTTCGATATAATAAGTAGCCTATTATCTAAGTTAGGCTTTGTTCTAAACGTAAGCCAAATTTCATCTTGATCTGTTCAGTAGTTTTGGAGATTCTAGGTAACAAAAATTCAGATTTCACAAACTTTCGGCTTTATAATGTTAGTAGGATGTTGAAATTTCCTTGCTGTAAATTTACTTAAAATTTAAAAAAAAAAAGGTAACAGTTTCCGACTCGCTGACAGACAGAGTTATTTTAGAATTTATATTATTACCCGGTATGAATTATGATTATAAGAGATATAATATTAGTATGCTATGTATTATTATTTTATTATATAAAATACGATGATTTGATTGATTGATTTTTATTAAGGACAGATCTTTATTCACAAAGAAAATTACAATCAATAGAAATAAATTAAAACTAGCATTTACAATTGAAACAATTGAGCTAACCACAGACTGTTATTTAATTAACATCTCATTGCAACATAGAGTGAGCAAAATTAGAGTTTGTCCACCTCACAGATAAGTCGTCACCACTGCATTTGTTTTACTTAATATCCGTTTTTTATCCCAATGATTAATAGTTGTTAGTGGTGACGGAAATCATCACCTAATATGGTGAAGCTAAAACGGATACAAAGTGGATGACTTTCATTCAAGCATTAAGTTCAATGGCAAACTGGTCGGTGCGTAGAAAAAAAGGGGAAAGTATCCTTTGTGGAAGGGAAAAGCGGAAAAAATGGGTACTTAGCAGTTGAGATAATCTATTACCTTTTTTTTTATTTACTTTTGGTGGCTTTCGTATCACTGCGGCCATGATTGGCCTATTGTGATCGCCACTTTGTGTGTTCAGCCTCGAAGCAGCGGCGTTCACAGTTCGCCGCTAACCCTTGCAGCTGCTAGGAACTGTAGGATTTTCTTCGGGATCTGTTACCTTACCTATACATACTTTATCCCGCACCTAAAGGTTACTCACCCGTGATACGTTACGGGGCGTAATGAAGGCCCTTTTACAGCCAATCATTTGTTATTTTATAATTTGTATTTGTATTTATTTATTCCATCGTAGGTACACTTGTGTTACACTTGATGTCGTTACATTCTATATTTATGTACTATTTTAATAATTACATCTATTTGTTTTTCGTTTTAGGAAACACCATAAGGTAGGTACAAAGGAAAAAAAAAATTGGTTGTCTGTAAAGTCGGTTTACTGACGATAGTTGAACGTGACAACGTCTTAAGAAAATACTGATGGAATGGTAGCATTTGATACTCGATCAAAACATGTAAATGTACTATAGTATAGCAGCTGTCCACGCAGACGCATCGCTCACTCAAGTAGGAGAGAGACGGATGTCGATCGCTCTCGCTTGCACTTCAAGCCTTACATGGAACGCCTCAGAGCGAGGTAACGCCGCATGACGTCATGTTTTTTCGTGCGTGCAGCCGGCTCTATCGAATTATAAGACGTTGTCACGTCAAAAGAAAAAACAGACAGACATGACTGAAAATTAAATAAAAATGAATGAATAAAAAATTAATTAATCAAGGGTATGTCAAAGTATGCTTAATTAATGGGGGGTTCGATTACCGCCTTGGGACAGATGTTTGTAAGATCTACAAATATTTGTTCCGGGTGTTCTGGTCGTTTATATGTTTAAAAAATATCTATCTATGTAATGTATTATATTATGTATATCAGTCATCTAGTACCCATAACACAAGCTCTGCTTAGCTTGGGGCTAGATGATGCTGTGTGGATTGTCCAGCATTATTTATTTATTTAATTATTGTTTAGATAGGAATCACTGTCTGTTTTTTTCTTCGCTATTGTTCTGCTTACAATCCCTGGTGTTTCCTTCCCTCTCAAAAACCTTGTGAGTGTCATAATTGTATATTAGGTTTAATTAGCATTAATCAAGTGTATAAATATGTACCTAAGGTGGAATAAATGAATTGAATTGAATGTACATACCATTCGCAGCGAGCATGTAAAATCTAAGCTGAAAGGCTTAGAATTTGGGTCCCCAACTCTTCCCGCGGGTGTCGTAAGAGACGAATAAGGGATATCAACCGGAAGCGGGCAGCAGCGCCCCCTGCAGAACAATTCCACCGAACTGCGATCCTAACCTAACCCACATGCCTAGCGTGGGGATTATGGGCATTACCCCCTATGAGATAAAAGTCAATAAGGCGCTTATCAGGGGGAGGCCTGCGTCCAGTAGTGGACCAACACGGTTTATTAGAGGTTTATTAGACAGATTTAATTCCTATGATCGACCTTATCGATCGGTGTCATAAAAATACAGGTCGTTATTTTTTAGACATTATAGGTTATATTTTATCCCGGTATTCCTACGTGAACGGGAACTACGCGGGTGAAACCGCGAGGCGATCGTCTAGTATTTAATATGTGAAATTCGGCTAGAAAGGCATCATCATCATCTCTTAGATTACACATAATAATATAAAATAGTAACAAAGTAATGTCAAGAAGATTAGTACTATTTTCTTAAATAAATTTTGATCTTCAACAATCATTTTCATGTTGACTGTACATCAATTAAAAGACAACTAGGTTACCGTGCGAGAAGCTAATTAATTATTATTAACTTACATAATTTTAACTTCTTCATTGTGATGAATATAACGATAAGTAAAAGTATTATTACAGGAAGTATAATAAATGTCGAGATGCGGATATTTAAAACAATTTAATGATTCAGTTACATTATTATTGTATTTTATTATTAAGGAAAATGTCACGTAGAAACCTGAATTTTAAATTATGGTATTAAATGCAGAGAAATTTGCTGCAGCATCCATATTCAATGAGTAAAAAGTCTCGTAAATTGAGTTTTTAAAAGGACTTTTTGTATTTTTATGTCGTTCCGATGTAAGCAGAACACCTAGCGACAAAAGAAACTTGATGCTTTTTTATAGGAATTACATTAATGACGGTGTGATTCGCTGCGGTAAATAGGTTTGTATTTGAATTATTCGGTTGAGCTACCTGTAGATTGTTTGAAACAGTCTGCAGAAAGCTCAATTGTTTCAATTGTAAATACTAGTTAAATTATTCATTGCAATAAAGTATTTTCTATTTATCTAATACTTTGCTAATGGCGATCGTACAAAAAAATTGTCATGTGACGAGAATAGAACTTGCAATCTGGATGACTTGATCACTGTGACAGAAACCATTCAATGGTTAAAATACTGTCATTTTTATATTTTTTCAAGTAATTTAAGAACAATAATTGTTACTTACCTTAATAAAAAAATCTTAAGTACCCATTGCAAGTTTTATATTGTCTCTGAGTGTAATTATTTAATCCAACTTAGTACTACACTCGCTATTAAATGCGTAAGCACGTTTTATGTTATGCGTGTGATTATGTAACTTTGAATGACTTATTTTTATGTTCTCATTTGCGTTTATGACGTTTAACTGTACGTATGTGACTATCTTCGCGAGATCAATTCACGATTTCTACCAGGAAAATGATTCAAAATCACTTTCTTTTTGACACTTTTTGAAATAATTAGCTTCTGCCCGCGGCTTCTCACGCGTTGTTTCTATGGATACGTTATGAGGTTATTTCTATCCCATGGGAACTGATTTATGGGATAAAAAGTCACCTATGTTTGATTCCATGATTCGAATTACCTGTATGCAAATTTTCAGCCCGATCCGTTCAGTAGTTTTGGCGTGAAGAGGTAACAAACATCCATCCATCTATCCATCCATCCAAACTTTCGCATTTATAATATTAGTGTGATGTGACTTACAAGCTGTTGAGGTTGAGGAGGTAATGGAAATTAAGATGTCTCGTCACTTTTTATCGGGAGAGATTATGGCAAACGAAAGTCTATTTACAAAAATATACATATAACATAACGAAATATGCTAAATAAAAACAATACGAAATATTAACTTTATTTTCTCATATTTCCAGACAAAATGGCTCAATCACGATACCGCGCTGCCATACTACTGCTGCTCTTCCATATAACCTCAAACTCAGCGACCCCCGTGAGCCCTGTATACGAAGTCAACGAACAAGCAAGAATAGACGACAAGAGAACAGGCCCTCAAACATTCCTCCCCTACTCAAACCCCCTAGCTGGCAACTCACTACAAAACGCTAAAATCCACGCACAACACCAACAAGCAATGTTCAACGCAGAGAAAATAAGACAGCACAGAGCTCAGCTGCAAAGATGGACAAAAATACCACCACATTCACCCCAAACCGATAGCTACATGAAAGCGTACCATGAATCACAAGAAAACCATCAGCTAGCTATCGAAGAACAGCAAGCAAACAATAAAGATGGTGCTACTCCGGATCCAAAACAAAGATTGACAGTCAGACACAGACCAGAGACTGCAAGCCTTGTTAGACAGAGGCAAACTACCTCAAGTCTTGTGCGACAGAGACAGATAAAAAGGATAAAGCCAACAGAAGCACCGAAAACTCTACACACGGACGAAAATGTAAAAGAGACAGTAACAGCTGCCCCAAGGCAAAGATCTAGGAATTTGAAAAGGATAAGAGGCCCAGACCCAATGAAGATTACGATAGAAGACGCTGTATTGACACAGAAGAACAGAAACCACAGATCTTACGGATCTGTTGAGTCCCAGCACCAGCAGCATTTAATACCAAAAAGTTACAAATCTGTGTATTTATCACCAGAAAGTTACGAAGGAGTTACGATCAAACCAAATGGTAATGTTGGTATAGCTCAGTTACATAAAGAGGAGCCAAGCAAATTATACACAGAAGCTATACCAAGTAAGTATGTCTATCCAAAGCAGTTTCATCAAATGCAAAGCTACGAATCAGCTCAAGATATAGCTACTTTAAACGCCCTGCTGAATAAGGAACCTCAAGATCAAGTCAAAGAACTTAATGCTTTAATTCATTCTAATAAGGAACTAGAAACGCCTATAGATCTATACTTCTACCTTAAAGATCCCAAACTAGCGCAGCACTATTCTCAAGCGCTGTATGCCCAAGGACCAACACAAACCTACGCTAGCGCTTACATGCCTGAAATTAAAGATCATATTCCTATAACTGAACCTATCGATGACATAGAAGACCCTAATAAGATTCTTAAGCTGCCATACACGGCTGCTCCGACTAAAGCTACAGAAGACATAATTACTAACGTATTTTACCAAGACCCTACAGTGCCAACGAGACCTGAGTTTGATCTTGAAGATGATGAACCAACTTATCCAGTAGAAAATTTGAAGTACAATAAACCTCTCAAATTTTACAATCAAGACACAGATGAAAGTGATAGGTACCTGCATCACAACGCACAGACAGGAGTACAGCATTTAAATCAAGATGGCACCGGAGTTTCTGCATATGGTGACGATGATGTAAGTAACAGAACAAAACGTTCGGTAGATAATCTTGATAGAAAATTATTTATATCAGGTACTGATAGCTCAGATAAAGATAATAAGTTAGATACAGGTTATAATACAAACAATAATGTAACTACGATTACGGAAACAATTTCTGTAGGTAACGAGTCATTGCCTGTACCCGAGGAACTAAAACGCAAAGTCATTTTTAGAAATGGTGAACCTTATGTATCTGCACACAATTTAGACAATTCTGAAGAGTATGATTACGATGATTCTGATGCTTTTGATGAGAACGATGATTATAACGCTGAATTCGATGATACAGACATAAATGATGATACAAATCTCTATAAAGGTCAAGCGCATAGCTTCGATGTAAATAATGATGGAATTCATGATAACGCAGGAAGTTTTTCGAATAGATTTGGGCAAAGATTTAAAAGTCATGGCCATTCTGACTTTCATTCTTACAGTATACCATCAACTTCTTATGGCACGCCTCCTGTATTTGGCATGCCCACTTATGGGATCCCTACCTCCTCTTACGGGATCCCTACTAATACTTATGGGGAGCCCCCTAACTCTTATTTTCCCTCTCCGACCTACGGGGTTCCAACCCCTACCTATGGGGTTCCAAGCACAATGTATGGGGCTCCACACGTATTGACAAAACCTGATATATCTTCTGTCGTCAATTCTTTAGAACCCGTTTATATGTTGACTCAATCACAGCTAAAAAGTTTGGTTGGCGATCATAATTTAAATATACAGCATTTAGATTTGTATCAATGGCAAAATAAGAAAAAAGCACATAGACCTAGACCTAGGAAGTACAGAAAAAAATATAGGAGGCCTAGCCGTCGACATGTTAGAAAGAATTTGTCGAAGTTGCATAAATTGAGAATACTTTAAACTTTTTATGTAAGCGTTAGGTATCGTTAAACTCTATTTATTAAAGATACAAAGTTAGCCAACGTCTTGGGGACGCTTCCGACTTGTATTTATAAGGATCAATTGAGCTTCCTCTATATTGTCTGCAACAGGCTGCAGTTAGCTCAACTGTATCAAAATGTTTATAGGTATTCTTTGATTGTAATTTTCTTAGTTCATAAAGTAAACTTTAAATAAATTAGTATGTTTTTGATCGATTAAACATTTATTAATACAAAGTTACAAACTATAAATAAATTAATTTAAAAATAGGCCGCCATATTTCTTGTGTTTTACCATAAAAATGTCATAAATGAAACATCTTTGTCGTAAAACGGAAATGGCGACATGATGTTGCCAGTCTCAATTTCGCAAAGAGGTTTATATCATTTAGGTTTTATTAAATGTCACATTGAAGATTCCAACGAAATATTTAAAGAAAGTATTCCTACCTTGCGTAACAATGATTTGCCAAAAATACGGTTACAAAATTGAGATCTTTATGCAATCTATGCATGCCATAAATATAGTTTCTATTGTTTGTTGAATTACATGAATATCAAATTTCGTTTGTCATCTATTACCACAGAATAACTTTGTGTCTATTGTTCATCTATTACCAAATAATTATTTATGATGTTGACCACAATAGGTGACCTAGGCCCGTTGTCATAAATCGTGGGTCATTCATTTATCATAAACTGGGATAAAATTTGAACACAGGTGTCGATTGGAAATTCAGAATTCGTACAAGTAAAACTTTTTTTTTTTATTTTAAGCCAATGGCCTATCTTTACGTTAAGCTAAGTTCTCGTTAAAATAAGCTCTCTTTTCGTTACAAAAACGAAAAAGTTTAGTTAGGACCTATGACCTAACATATAAGTAGGTATACTTTTGATAGAGGGTTTAAAAATAAAAAATAGACTTCTTTTTAATTTGTGTTTTATTTGATGAAATAAACTTGTTTAAGATTTTCTTTATTCTGAAATGTTTTTGTAGCTAATGTTTAACTAGGTACGTAATAGCAATAAAATTATAAATTAAAAAAAAACAGCTTACAATGTGGTTAAAGTCTACGAATAAATAATTATTCGTAGTTTAAAATTAATAAAAAATAATAGGTATAATTACGCAAACCAAACTAACTTAACTTAACTTAAAAGCTAATTTCTAAGTGACAAATCGTAATTTTATCGCCTCTGTTTTCTCTTGATTCTATTATTTATTTGATGCCCATAACACAAGGACTGCTTACTTTGGGGCTATATGATGTGGTCTGGATAATCCAGCATTATCATCTAGCCCCAAAATAAGTAAAGCTTGTGTTATGGTTACTAGGTAACTGATAAACTTAATATATTATCTTTTAATATAAATAATGCTGGACAATTCACACAGCATTATCTAGCCCCAAGCTAAGCAGAGCTGGTGTTATGTTATGGGTACTAGGATAACTGATATACATAATACAATACACTACATAGATAGATGTTTTTTATTATACATAGAAATATCCAGAACGCTCTGGACAAATGTCTGCAGATCGAACAAACCATTTCCCCGAGGCGGGAATCGAACCCGCAACCTCCTGCGGCGCAGGCGGACCTTTGCCCGCTGCGCCACAGAGGTCGTCAAATACATAATACAGATATATTTTTATAAAGAATACACCCAGAACATCCGGAACAAAATTTTTTTTCGGGTGTTCTGGGTGTATTCATAATAAGATATATAATATCTACAGATCATACATATTTGCCCCGTTGCCATGTGGTGCCGGCTTAGAGTTTGCACTACGCCAATTCTTCATCAATTCTTCGGGTGTCGTAAGAGGCAACGGGAAATCCATCGGGAGGCGGGCAGCAGCGCCTTCTGTGGATTTTTTTTACCACCACACTGCGATCCCCAACCCGCATGCCCAGTGTGGGGATTATGGGCACTACCCTCCCTGTTACAAAGGTCACTACGGCGTCCAGCAGTAGAGCGATATAGGCTGTAGATGAGATGATACATATTTGTCCCGAGGCGGGAAACCGCAACCTCTTGGTACCCGCCGCGCCCCGAACGGTTAAATTAATGACGATATTAAAACTATGTATCTAGTTTTATTAATATTATTTATTCACCAAAATCCTCTAATTCCAGCTCCACTACGCCGCCAACTACGAATTTGGGTATCGTGTCCGAGACCACCACTCTGGCAATGACTTCGGCCACAGAGAATCGAAGAGGAACGGCAACACCAACGGACAATACCACGTGCTGCTCCCGGATGGAAGGATGCAGAATGTGAAGTACCACGCGGGTCCTGAGGGTTTCCATGCTGATATATCTTATGAGGTCCAAAAATGAGGTTCTTCATCTGAGTGTCTGGTTGAAGCGAAGGGACCCGAGAGCTGGTGAGTATCTGGCGCTGCGGATCAGGATTGCCATACAGCGGGGCAATGCAGCCAGCGTCTCGGGGACGCTTTCAACTATTATTGTTATGTTGAGCTACCTGTAGATTGTTTGCAATAGTTTGCAGGTAGCTCAATTGTTTCAATTGTAAATACTAGTTCTAATTTATTGTTTGATTGTGTTAAATAATATAAATATTCTTCATGATGATGGTTGGTGTTGATAAATTCTAGAAAGCTCCATTTAATTGTCGAAATGATAGGAAGTAAAAAATGTTGTTACTATACCTACAACTTGCCTACACTTACCTAATTAAAATAATAGGTACAGATAAACCATTCTAAAAATTAACGCCGATTATATGACGTTTAAAGGAGAGGGCGTGCATTTTGGCGTGCATTTTTAGAATGGTTTATCTCTACCTATACCTTAACGAAGTCAATAAGGGCTTTTATTCTCATGAATAATTATGGTTTAATAATGATGATTGTGCACGGGAACAGCAACGAAAGTCGCTGTACAAGAATAGATTTTATTAATGCCTGAACAGTATTGGTGTTGAGATATCATCTAAAGTAATTTGACAGCTCTAAAAATGTGCCGTCTCTTTCATAACAACCGAAATAAAAAAGATGGCATCAATTTTAGTTCTGTCAAATTAGTTTTGGTAAATTCTGAATTGTCATCATCTCATTATGCATCTTACTGGTTTCAAGATTCCAAGTAACAAAAGTTGTCAATCCACTAGGCCTACTAAGTTTGGAAATAAATTAGTGGTTAGCGACCATTTTCTACTCAAAATTCTGCCGGTTTTCTCCAGATAACGGGGTTTCATTCATTTATTGTAAGTACCTAAATCTTTGACTAATTTGTTTTTCTACGGATGTTACGTCACAAAACTACAAAATTCCTATTGACAAAAATGTATAAGATTTTACAATGTAATGGGAATTTTACTTCTATTGTGTTCAGGGCATTAGTAGCTATTATGATTTTTTATTGAACATTAAAGAAGATGTAATTCATTTTTATGGCAACTTGAAAATGTGACGCGTAAATAGATTTTAATTAGACAGTTTTGTGCAATAATTTATCAAACTAGTTTAAAAACAGTGGTATGTGATAGTTTTAGATATTTAGTTAAATATTATTCTGTAAATAATAACTTATCAACGAAATATTCTTAAACTTTTTAGTGAAGTTTATGTAAATACATTTATTTAGGATATAAGTGAAACGCACACTGTAAAAATATTTATTCCGTAAGTAATAAAATAACAATAGGTTAACATAAATAATAAAATTAATACTTACCTGAATGAAATCAAAATGTATTTTCAATGTGACCCAACTGCTGCCTAAACACAAAATGGCGCTAAAAGAAAAGCTGTAACAATTTATACAAGATCTTTAGAAAACGCAATATCATTAAACAGAGAAAATAGAAAGTACGTATGTAGTTTCTCCTATCTAACATAGGTGGTTTACTATCTATTGCGTAAGTTTAAACTTACCTTTATTGTTCTCGTAGAAAATAAATAAAAAAGTGAGCACAAAAAACAAAGTGTGTATGTTAATCGTTTAAATACTGCTTGGGTATTTTATCAAAAATAAAACCTAATATTCCATTTTGTAATTCTACACGCTTTATTGAGAAGAGTACCTATTAGGAAATACTAATGTAACTGCGAAGAGCGCAGTGACGAGCATATTTGATTAACTAACTACACACGAGCCGAGCGAAGCGTGCCTAGCCTACATAAATGTTTAATGTAATTATTCAAAGATTCAAAGATATTTATTGCGTCAAACATGGTATAAGGGTGGTATGTAAAAATAATGCACTCATGTCTCACTATATTTTAGCATGCAATAATTATAACTAATGGTTTAATAATGTTAATTAGGTAGGTACTTATGATCTAGCATTAAAAAATTCATCTATATTATAAAAATTCTGGTCATTCAGCCACCTATACAATTTGATTTTAAATAAATAATTATCCAATAATTTAATCTCGATTGGTATCTTATTATTATACTTATTATATTGTTCGTGCTCAGCTATTTTTGTCGCTCTTTGTTATCGGGAAAAGGTAAGGAAAGTAGAAGTTTTAATAAAAAGTATCCTATATTGCATTAAGAATTATTATTTTTTAATAGGGCACAACAAAAATATATACTCGCATCTTAAATATCGCTCCTTGACCTCGTTGAAAGGGACTGGATCTCATCAGTTTTGTCATTCAAGAATTCCTTGAGCTCCGCCAAAGAATCACTCATGATGATCATCAGAACGTTGTATTCGTAAATGCTATTCCCCTTAGCCATATAAAGCATCAACGTAGCTTCTACAGAAACCGCTGAAGGTGCGACCTCGAACTCAACCGAAGCTGTTTCGACAGATCCATTTGATGAGATAAAGTAAGCCTTATCGTTAACGATCGCTGGTACTGATTGTTCCATAGCAAAAGCAGGATTCAGAAGCTTGATAGTAGTAGCTTCAGGCAGACCTTCGACTTTCTTAACTCCTTCAGCGGTCAACACGTTAAGTTTCTTATCTTCACCGTAGAAATACAAGTTGTTGGAGTCATCAAGAACGATTTTCTTAGCACCAGCTGCTTGAGGAACTAAATCTTTCTTCGTACCGTTCTCTGTTACTTTGTAAACTTCGTTCTTGTCGGTGACGATGTAGATATCATCAGTACCGTTCGCTTTCGCGATGTCGATAATGCTGTCGGTAATAGTCCCGTATTTTTCAGCTGCATTTTTGGTACCGTTGTATATGTATAAACCATCAGTTGCGCCGAAGTAGGCGACCTTCGCGTTCTCTACCGCAGAAGCGACGGAGGTTCCTGTAGCTAAAAGTGGAAAGGATTTATCGTTAATTAAGACACTGATGCCTTTGTACTTGCCGTCTTCGTCAGCTTCTACGAAAAAGATGTATCGGTCTGTTGTTTCGTCTTCATCATCGTCATCGCCGAGGTTCAAAGCGTTAATTGGGAAGTAGATTTTGGCGATTTCATTTGCGGCGGTGTGAATCTTGAATTCGTCAGCGAAGAAATCGTTGTTGACCGTGATGACGTCATCTTCAGCAGCGGGCGTGGATGACTCGGCGTCGTTAGAGGTTGGCGCGGACGCCACCAGGGCCACCAAGGCAAGGAAGATGAAGAGTTTCATGTTTGTGTCTGGAAATAAAGCTTTAATAAATTATCATCTCTTAGTATTTCTTTATTTAGCAACTAATACGATTTAAATTAACCAATTACATTAGTTACTGATGAAAATCATAAGTAACTGATCATCATCCTATAAAGGTCAACTGTTTGAAATACGCTTTTGAGCGCCATAACGCCATGTCTTCTAAAATATACGCTGGCCCCCAGTGACTACTATTCATCCCCGAACTAAAAAAATACATCCTGGGAAAGCATTTTGATAACGATAATGAGGTCGAGCCCACTGTAAGACTGTAACTGAGCATTTTTCAGGCCAAGAAGAAAATTATTCTGTCATGTGAATAGGAACACTTATTTCACGATCAAATAAATGTAATGATATCATGGGAGACAAAATTTAAAAGAAACCTTATGGCTTTATCTTTTTTTTAACATACCCGAGAATACATTGAACGCCCCTCGTAAATACACAATGGTCATAGATCCCCATAGACAATTCAAAGATCCTATCCATCCAAGGTTGTCTGGAGATCGTTCTTGAGCATTGTCCCTTGAATTGTTTATTTTGTTTGTTAACTGTTTCATTAAGTGTGCAGTAAAGAATTTTCTAACTGTTAAGACTTCCTATGAATCTTTTAAATTTTTGCCTCAGGTTGTGGACGATAGCGAGACATTCAAGGGAACTCTTTATTAACAACCAAAATTACGATCAAATAATTAATAGAAACAGATCAGAATATTAAAAATCATTGATATAAGTAAAATTCTGTAGATGTGGTACGTCCTCCCAGCGCTATCTCAACAAATGGCATGTGTTGTGTTACCTACAGCTGAACGCAAAGACACGCTATTTCCAATCTATTGCAATATATGTACCTACCTAATGACCAACAATGATGGAAAGACGTTTCTAGACCGAAGTGCGATCGAGACAACAATACACGCGAAACACGTACGCCGGCAGCGCCGGTCCGACTGTGACTGAGGTGGGTGGACCTAATTGGACTCAATTTGAGCGTTCCACTTTCGAGAAGTCCAATCTCCCTAATTTAACTCACATCGATGTTTACAATTGAAATAATTGAACTAACTGTAGACTGTTGCAAACAATCTACAGGTAGCTCAACTGATCCATATCAGTACCATTAAGTTTATATCCCATAATTTTTTATCCCGTAAATATCTCTGTAATTTTAAAATTGATTCAGTTATATAGTCATGCTCTCTTGAATAATTTTATTTGGTTTTTCTAAACGAATAGAGAATTTGGGTGAGTTGTTTTTGTTCTATAGTCTTTTTAGTTTTAATTGCTGTGCTAAGATTAGATATGAGGAAAATTTACCTATCTTATTTATTTAATTCCAATACATACATACATACATAAACCAACTTGGGTCAAAATAACACATCTTATCAAATAGAGATAGCTCAGGGTTATCAATTTAACCCATAAAGCAAATTGATATGGGTAACTGAGCTAGGTGTTATAATTTTAAAAAATAGGTAATTTTATAAAACTGCTACAAAAACAAATTCGAAAGTACAAACTCTGCCTGTCCATGTAATATTTATAATATGAAATTTTTATTTTAATAACGTACTAACTTAAAACATTGTATTTCGAGCTAGTTCAAAAGTAAATGTTCCTGTGACGATACTTTGCATTTTAACCATGGTTATTGTTTTCTTAAAATTAGCTAATTTTCGATTGTGCATTTTTTTGTGAATGTAAAAAATATCATCATAATTGCTTTTTTCTAAAATAAAATTGTTGTTAACTAAATAGCAAGTCAGAAAAAATTTAAATTCTCACTGTCGGCTTTGTTAAATTATATAATTATGTATTCTAATTTTGACTTTTTATTAGACACTAGACGATCGCCTCGTGGTTTCACCGGGATATAATACCACCAATTCCGGGATAAAATATAGCCTTAGTCACTCCCTGAAAATTAAGCTTCCTAACGGTGAAATAATTTTTCAAATCGGTCCAGTAGTTTCGGAGCCTATTCAATACAAACAAACAAACAAACAATCAAATCTTTCCTCTTTTTAATATTAGTATAGATTTTAGGTGCGCTGCTAATATACCTAATAACTATCACTAAAAATTAGTAACCAACTCACCTTAGCTCGAGTAAATCACAAGTGAAACTAAATATTAAATTTTGTTTATTCATTATTATAGTTTATTCTAAGTTCATGAACTTGGCACTCAGATAAGTTTCAGTTGATAAGCATATTCTATGTAAATAATATTAAAAATACCTATTCCTTGATACACTTATATGCAGAGTTATTGCCCAATTTGACTTTACATACACGGAATATGCTAATGTAGGTAATGATTTCGTTGTTTGTTTTGAATAAAACTGTAAATCTAGGTTTTTTAAGCCTTATAGGTAATTATGAGAAAATATTAATAATCATAATTAACAGTAATTTAAGACTAATTTAAATCTGCATATTTATCATGTATTCGCTTTGTAGACAGTTGACGACTTCTACTGTTTTCGTCCATTTTGTCTTTGAATTGATTAGCGCAGTCTTGTCTGTGGTTCGTCGACGCCTTAATGAGCAAAAGCGGTTTTGGAGGGAAAAATCACGGGGATTCCATTTTCAGACTTATTTAAGAAGATAAATACCTCTTAAAATACAGTGTTTTGTAAATATATATTTAATAAAACTATATAAGTTTGAAGAGATTTCTTTGACTGTCTAAACCCAGAAACACCATGCATTTGTATCTTGAATTTGCCAGATTGCCAGGAAACAGTCAGTACCAGTGATTGTTAACAGTAAGGCCTCTTATCAACACACTGTTTTTAGCCGAAAAAATATACGGTTAATCGTTTTTGCAGATCAGAGGCACAATTCTACCGTATATCACAAAAATGTGCAGTCAAAAATGGACCTTAACTCGTAACTTTTACACGCATTTCAAATTGACAGCATCAGATGATAGACAGATCGCAGGCCACTTGTTTGAAGCTTGTGGTAAGCTATTTTGTATCTTGTTTGAAGCTTGTGGTAAGCCATTTTGTATAAAATGTATCGAGTTAAATGTATAAAAATAACGAATTCAAGCTCATACTGGTATGCACATTATTGTGCTGCTCGGTGGCGCCGCGCCGTTGGATTAATGTACGCAGAGCTTAATTTGGCAGCGTGTAGGCACGTTCATTATCAGGATGGATCACTGTTAAAGCTTGTTTACGGCGGTAGAGTTTGTAAAACGAACTCTTTGAAAAATGGTCAAAAAGGGGGGGAATAATTTTGCTTTTTAAGACTGCAGAGCGATCCATCCAAACTGTATGTAGCGTTTGCAGATATGGATCTATATTTTACAGGAAGTAAAATATAGATCCATAAATATAAGTAGAGAAGATTGTAAAACGAACACTTTTTTGAAAAATGGTTCTAAGGGGGGAAATTTTTTCAAATGGTGGGGCTCTCTGAGTGGGGTATCAAATGAAAGGTATTAGTTTGTATATTTCAAAACAGTTCTTGAAATTTGTCTAGGTTTCATACTTTTTGAAATATTTTGAAAAAAGTAAAATAATTACCTGTTCTCCGAAGTACCTATGCAGAGCGATCCATCTAAAATGTAGTTTGGTACCTATTCTTTAGGTATTGATCAAATAGCGATATCTCTTACCGGTACCCTTAGTACCTACGTATTTGTATAATTGACAAACGTTCGAAACTCTCGGCGCGCGAGTTACACGCGCACAACTGTTTTTTTTACTTTTTGCATACTATTTTCAACTACTGACAAATACATTTGAATTGAATTATGAGATTAACTCTATTACATCGGGGAAATAGATTTTGTCTCCCTATGTGTTAGAAGAATCTCTTATCTAAAAACCATGTGGGAATTTAACATATTTCTTGTGTAAAAGTTTGCTTCTATAGTGGCCATATTTCAGTTGCAAGCGCCTTAATAAACTGTCAAACATGAAAATCATAGTATTGCTCCAAGAATATAAGAAGGAAAGAAATTAAAGGGGTTTGAATATGTTTGTATGGAGGCTGGGCCTTAGATTTGTTTATGTTTCGAAATCACCGTGCACAATTAAAGTTATATATTTGGATAGACACTAAAACAAACCGTTTTTAAAGATCCGTTAAAGATCTTGGTTTGTTGCCTCTACTATCGCTTTATGTATGTGAAATTTTAAACTTTGTAAGGAATCATAGACTTTTAAGTCAGAAGTTATAATAATACAGATATTCGAGATATGAGCAAAAACCTGAAATAAGGTACCTTAAACCCCCCCTTACACCCTCAGCACACCCCCCACCCTTGAGGTCTTTTAGTATGGTCATATGGATACCGCAAGGTATAACTGTACCAATTTACAAATCTACACGAACTTCCCCTGATTTTATCAATTTTCTTGGACTGCTTTGAATTCTCTTGTTAATTGTATAGTTTTTTATTGGTCGAAGTACAATGACGACACTATATTATACTGCTGGCTTTAAAAGATAAAAGAAGAATTTATTCTATTAACAGTTTTCTATTATGGTTTAAGAAATCGACACACTATTTTTTGTAACCTAACCTACAAAGAAATAACCGATGTTGAATCTGAAACCCCCGCGAAAGAGGCCCAGCCTAGTGCGGGAGTCAATATATCCACCTAAACTACCACATAAGTCTAAAACATAATGTAATCCTGTGTCTAATTCTAATCTAATTCTGAGTGGGGGAACTGGGATCTGCACTGACATCTCGCTTTGGAGTGTATTGTGCATTGTCCCCCTGCCTAACCAGGCCCTAACCAGCCCAGCTCCTTGAAGTACCGGAGCAGGACTTTTGGCGATTGACAGCTTCGTTTCAGCTTTTCTGTGGGCGAGGACGGGTTAGATCCCTCTATGAGAGTCTTCAATCCCGTTATCCGTCTGGCCTCCTCTGTGGCCGTGCAGTGAACCACTACATGTTCCACAGTCTCTTCTTCCTGGAAGCAGCCGCGACATAGGCTACTGTCTGTGGCTCCAGTCTTGAGCAGATGATAGTTCAGTTCACAGTGACCTGTGATGATGTTTACCATTGTTCGTAGGTCCTCGCGGCTCATGCTCTGTTTGTGGTTTTTCTATCTTTGGAGGGGAATATTGATCTAGTATGTTTGCAGTCTGTTCGACGCTCCCATAATTTTTGGTGTTCTTTTTCTTGAGTTCAATATAATCTATAATATAAAAATGAATCGCAAAATGTGTTGGTAAGCGCATAACTCAACAACGCCTGGACCGATTTCGCTAATTCTTTCTTTGTTGTGTTTGTTATTGTCAGGAGAAGGTTCTTATGAAAGAAAAAATTAAGAAAGTTGGAAACATAAATTTCCACGGGGGCGAAGCCGCGGGGCGCAGCTAGTATATAATAAAAATAATCCTGTGTTATTAACAGGTGTTTTTATATAAGCTTTTTGGAAATATACTTTTTGTATTTGTCTATCCTCAAGCAATCTTTAGTGATTGCTTGTCAAAATGCGATCGGAATTTTGTCATACCTACTGATTTCTGAGCAGTTTGGCATGATATATCAAAAATACATGGCGTTGACTATCGGTTTCTACAAGGCAGATCAAATTTGTTTATTTATTGGTACACAACAGAATAAATACGACTAGGAAGTGTTGATATAGAAGTAATCAATTAGGGCTAGAAATCCTTTCAGAAGCTTAGACCTTAAGCTTCGGAACTTTTAGACAAAATACAACTGCAATAGTAAAGGACCAAGGTGTTGCGCGCCTCATCAATGCCAGTGCGGTACCTACTGCTGTCGAACAGCTTGGTCATCACGGATTAACGTTTACTAGGGCCGCTGCGCCGGTCGGATATCTCGCCACGCCAGCCTTAACGACATCATCCGGCGGGCCTTTGTCATAGCTAACGTAAAAGCTGTTCTCGAATCGAATGGTCTGTTGTGTGACGATGGTAAGAGGCCCGACGGTATGACACTCGTCCCATGCGAGTTGGGGAGGCTCATTGTGTGGGACGCTACATGCGTCGATACACTTGCGTCTTCCTATCTTCCGAGGACATGAGGGCGGGTGCGGCGGCAGTTTGACCGAGGATCTCAAGAGGCGCACATATGCAGGTCTCGACAGAGCCTACGCATTTGCGTAGAGGCGAAACCCTAGGTCCGTGCGGTACCGAGGCTCTTCGGGTTTCTTAAAAAATATCTGAGCGTCTGGTCGAAGCGACCCCGAGAGCTGGTGAGTATCTGGCGCAGTGCATCAGCATTGCCATACAGCGGGGAAATGCAGCCAGCTTCCCGTATTGGATCAGTTGAGCTACCTGTAGATTGTTTGCAACAGTCTGCAGTTAGCTCAATTATTTCAATTGTAAATACTAGTTCCAATTTATTTATGTTATTTGATTGTAATTTTCTTTGCGAATAAAGGCCTGTACAATAATAAGAGATTTAAAAAATAACTACAGTTTAATTTTTTTTATTGTGATAGACCTTTGTGTGACCGCAATCAGTTTTCTCATAATATAAAGCTCTTGACTTCTCTATATTTCATAGTGGGCATTTCGAAGGGGTCGATATGGCCCGCGGGCTGAGTTGTCTATATATTGTTTTATTAAAATTTCGTAGTGGACGTTTCGGCCCGCGGGCTGAGTGAGGTGCGGGCTGAGATGACCAATGAATCATTATTCTCACACGTTTTGGGTTTTGAGCATACATTCCCAATTCCAAAAGCCACTCTGTATTCATTATGAATGTTAGCGGGTTAATGACGGAAGAAAGAACACCAACGTTGGTGATCTTCCAACACAAACTAGGTTCGTAGTTAACCCGCTTACATTCTTAATGAATTCGTCAAACTACGAAAGTTTATAGCCACTCTGTATTTTTCTATTTTTCTCTATTAAGTATCTTTGATTTCTTTATATTTATTGTTCATCTTTTACAGGTTTGGAACAAGTCCTTATGTGGAACCCTAGGTGTGATATGGGAAAAAGGCAAGCAAGCAGGTCAAGCAGTAATAAAATACTAAAGTAGCTAAAAAATAAAAATCTTTATTTATAATAAACTTGTCAACTTATGAAAATTCGAACAATAAGGCTACATCATAAAATGATTATTAAATTTTGAGAAATTAAACAAATTTCTCAAAAATGTCAAACATCAGCCATGTTGTTTGAGATTTTTGTAAAAAAATAGTTCTCGAATTTACGGACAATAATCACATATTTTTCTTTTACTAACTAAATTAACTAATAAATATTGTATGGAAAATACAGTAATTTTGGGCAATAATAATTTACTATATTTCCCGTCAAATTATTGTCATGGCATAGTAATTAAAATATTGTAAATACTGTTATCGCTACATATTTGTTTCAAAATTATTATAAGTATTAAACATTGTCCAAAAATTCAAAATTATAATATAGTTTTTCACAAAATAGAAAAATATCTGTACAAAATAGGTTTTCTTATGAAATGAAATATAATAAATTTTAAATTCATAACAAAACTAACATAATAGCTTTACAAACTTGTACATAAACTATTTACTACAAATCATGGGCAGTAAAATGGGTAAAAAGCTAAAATATAACATGTTTAATTAATTTAAATAAACAAAATATACGCTTGCAGTTGTTTTAGCAAAATAAGTGCAGGATTTTTAACGAACATCACAGTTAAACTTATAAAATCAAAACGCACTGTGCACTTAAAAATAATACTCCCAATCAAGCAATATTATTTTAATAATCCATGCACAGGGGTAACCGTATCATACATTTAATTAAATAAATGAATAAACTTTTAAAATTTTAGCTGCTGTTAAAAATGGGCAATATAAGATTATTTTTACACAGCTAAAACTTTTGCATAAAAAATTACAAAACTTTTTATTTATTACAAATTTCAAATAAAGAACTTACAGTACTCGACACCTGACATGGCACTAAGCCAAAAACGATAGAAGCAAAGGGGAATGTTGCTTTCTCTGTCACAAAAATCCTGAATGTCAAGAACAACGATAGGCAAAACCGTCCTAACGATTCAGTTGCCTCTAACTTTCGTACTTTAGTGCCATGTTTGAGGTCGAATACGTACGGAACCCCATTTTTTGCTAAAACATCTACAAACGTCCAAGGTAGGTAGACTACTATTTAAACGCGAAAATTTGCATACAATTTTTAGATTTTTTGGTTTTGCACTGCCCTCTAGGCATTTTGGTCGAACTAGCGAATTGAAAATTTACAATTTAGTAAGACAAATCCAAATAGATGGCGCTAGATAATAACTTTGAATCATTTGAATCCAAGTTATAGTCAAAGTTATTATCCGAAGTGTTTTCGTTTACACTTTAAATGTACTTATTTTATCTTGGTGGTCTCTCAAACCTGTATAACTGGGTTTTAAGGGCCGGTTCTGATTCCAAATTTTCGCGTCCAATTATTAAGGACCTATCTCACAAGTGGAATTTTTAGTCTCTTTTGGACCTTATATCAAGACCCAAGGTGAGAAAGGTCCAGTCCACAGGGTTCTCACTTTGAGTGTACGAGGTTCAAGAACTCCTCCCTTGTCTTGGGATCGTCACGGAAGACTCCTGCCATCGATGACGTCACCGTCTTGCTGTTTATCTTCTGGACGCCACGCATGACCATGCACATGTGTCTGGAATGATAAATGGATTGGTTAATTATTAGATATCTACACTGTTTCAGATGAGCAAATTTTTTTATTGCAAAACTTTTTGTGGTATATTTTTTTATGAGATTTTACTCTGCTGCAGATGGCAACTTTTAGCTATCAATGAAGGTCAACATTAACATAATCATATTTCAAGATGCTCAAAAAATAAGAAACCTGTTCCAATCGCAGTTGCAAGGGGACGCCTCAGAGGTTTTGTAAAGGATATATTTTTAATTTGATTTTTTCAAGGGGTATATGCGCGTTGGCACAGAAACAATCTGACAAAAATCTGCAGAACCTGTTTCAGTTTCCACTGTCCAAGGCACCCTATGGCACTTTTTTTTTCATTTATTTATGTTACATATTATTAACTTATTTTATCTACAGCTAACATAAACCGTAATTCGGTTTGTCCGTCAGCCTCAATCTCTATAATACAATATAGTTAATATTATTATAAATAGTTGGTAGTTTAATTTGCAACTTTATCCGGTTGTCTTTTAAAAGTCTCCAGTACACTCTGCAACTTCTATAACTGTTATATTATTCATTATGAATGTAAACGGGTTCAATAAGGACCTTGTTTGTGTTGAAGGTGGTAAGGACTCAGTGAGGAACGCGGAACTCACCTTAACAACCTGAAGAAACTCACCCTGAAGAAGTCCCATGTTAGGGGATGAAACGTTGATGTTCTTCCAACACATATCAGAAATTAATAGCGTTCATTTCTTTCTTACAAAAAAGCTAATAATAATAAACAAGGTTCAAAGCTATCCCACTTAAATTCATAATGAATTCATCAGACTACGACAGTTTTTGTTGTATTCTAATTATGTTCTTGTAGTTGCAAAAATAACATAATACTCACACTCCCTCAATAACGACGGCAACGCCTGCTGGGCGCACCGCCTGCGTGACGGCGATAGCGATCTGCTTGGTGAGGCGCTCTTGTACTTGGAGACGACGGGAGAAGATCTCCACAATCCTGGGGAAAGATTAATAGCTATTGTTGTAATAATTGCTCGCGAGAGGCAAGAGCATGTTATGCATCATAGCGTCTGGACGTGTGACCCGAGAGCTGGTGAGTATCTGGTGCAGCGCATAGTATTGTTATTTATCATACAAGGGGCCATTGCCCCTATTATATATATATCCAGTGTCTTCGGGACGCTTCCGATTGTTATTGATAGCGATCAGTTGAGCTACTTCTTGTTTGCAAAAGTCTACAGTTAGCTCTACTGTTATAAGTGTAAATACGAGTTCTCATTTTGTTTCCTTGCTATTTTATTATTGTACTTAGTATTTTCTTTACTAGTGTACTTAATGATTTTAAGATGACGCTATTTTAATAATGACGTCCTCCTAGCCGAATCTTTGGGCACGGCAGCCAGACTCAACGGAGATTAGCCAGGACATTATTATAGTGCCCTAGTGTGTATCTGACCCTGTTCCCGGTCGTTTCGTCTACCGTACCATCGTTTTATGTGAGTGAAACTATATAGGAAGAATTTGGGTGGTGCAAATTCCAAGCCGGCACCACTACATAGCTAGTGTAAACCCAATTTTGGCAAATTATAATATGCAAACAGTAAGTGAACATCACTAATTCTTACCTGGCCAGCTTACTCAGCCCAAGGATCTTGCCCTGCGGCAGATAACCGATAGAAACCTTCCCGTAGAACGGCACGAGATGGTGCTCGCACATGGAAAACATCTCGATGTCCTTGACAACTACCATCTCATCCGTGTCTTCGTCGAAGATAGCGTTGTTTAGGACCTCTGGAAGGGGAGATTTCATTAAGTTAGGTAGATTTATTAACCATACGTATGTTTTTACCGGTTAATCTCAAATTCCGTTTTTCAAGACTCTTGGGACTCTCCAAACATAATAATAATTATGATTTTTAACTAAATATTGGGCATAACAATTACCTGATTAAAATAAGCATAAAGAGCTATCCTATCATTATTTATAGAGTCCTGGATCACTGACGGTAAAATAGGCACGACCTATCTCTTTTCTCCCAACTGCTGCCCTGTGCTTCTCCCATCTAAGTTTACTCTGCGACTTTGATGATATCGTCATCTCATCTTGCAAGAAGCCTTTGTGTGATGTCAGTGATGCATAAAAAGTAGATTTAAGAAGAAAAAATCGTACTTCAGCAGGGTGTATCTACAAACACTATGTGATAGATAGAAGAGATATATTACAGTAAAGATTTTACCTTCCAAGCTCTGGTCATATCCTTTAGTGAAGAAAAGCATGGCTTTAGCAGCGCGCTCGGGGGTCTTCAGCAGACCTTCCCTCTCGGGGTCCTCTCCCAGTCCTGGAAATAACATGGTGGCGATTGAAGTCAGGGTTTGAAGACATGTCATGTGAACACAAAAGTATTTAGTATGAGTCGTGAATTAGTTTACGATGACGAAAAAAGTATTTCTCTCTTTCCATAAATTTGGCCCCTTGCAGAGCCTCTACCAGATAAAAAGGAACTATTTTTTGTAGTTTGACAGCGGTTGAATAGTTTCACACGAACTCGATTATGTTATCGAATGGTTTTGAGAGATTTGACAAAGGCTATTTTCACAGAATATCGTATTTGTCTCGATCTTTTCTGTACGTGTAAACTAGCTAAGAAGTTGAAGTTAATCGAGTCCGTTTTTCGTATTCTTATTTTGGCGAGACGACCTTAAAACCTTCCTCAGAGATCGGTGGGAGACCGCGTGTGACCGCACCGAGTGGAATGATTTGGGGTAGGTCTTTGACCAGCCGTTTGAAGAACCAGTTAAAACAATCCTTTTTTGCACTCTCTTACTAAGCATACCTACAGATCATTTAAATTTTTGTCTTCGCAGTGAGATAGGTCAATTTATTGTGGTTTGGGCCTAAAGAGGCATCATGTTACTAACCGCTGCGACAACCTTTTACTGTAGAAAATTAAGAGAAAAACCAAACCTACGATTAATTTATTTTATCAAGATTTCATGATAAGTGATTTTTCTGAGCATTAATAAACTAATAGCAGGCGCAACACTCGTAAAAGTTCAAGATTTATGTTATGTTATACATATCATCATCATCAACCCGTTTTCGTCCACGGCTGGACATAGGCCTCCCCCAAACGACGCCACAAGTACCGGTCCTGAGCCACCACCACCACCGAGTGGGAGGTCTTCCCACACTCCGTGTCGCATTGCATCGTGGTCGCCACTCGAGAACCTTTACTCCCCAACAGGTTTTGCAAGCTATATGGCCATATATTAACTACTATATCCTATAAACATAAATATAACATAGGCAGATGTTATACATATATGTTTATATGCCTTATATTAAACAGGTATGCCTCTTGCTCCTAACTGACCCCTCTCAATAAAATATGCATTATTAACCGATTATAGTAATTATATTAACTGTACATTTGTGATCATTTATAGAAGCAACTCATGAATTGCCTATCACGACATTTTGATGTGTTTTGTTCAAAGTATGAACAAACATTACTATAAATTAAAGAGCTTCTGGACTCTAAAGAGCCTCTTGTCGATGCAATTATGAAAATTCCTTCACTTCTTTATACGACATGACATCTTTATACGACATGACAAGGGCTTTTTCTTTGATCTGACTCATTGTAGTTATTAGGTAAATAATTCGTCTTCCCCTTCCTCGTCTTTCTTCTACTTGGTCTCTAAAGAGCCTCTTGTCCAAGCAATTATTAAATTTTCTCCACATCTCTCTCTCCAATTCCTCTCTTTTACTTCTTTATACGACATGATAATGCTTTCTCTTTGATCTGACTCATCATGGTTAATAAAAATTCGTCCTTCTTCTAATTTCCCATATATGATGTTTCTTAAGAAGCTTTCATGTCGTAGATGTCCCAATCATGCACTATAATAAATAACAAAAACCTTATGTCCAATCACCTTCTGTTTTAAATTGTGTTGATCAAAAAGCTTTTATCCTACTATGCGAAATATGCAAAAATAACTCTGTCTCTCTCTCTCTCTGTCTATCTTTTTTGCCTTTTTACGACAAAATGGTTTAGCGGGTAGGTAGATAAATTATATGTTAACATGCGAGTTTCCGGGGTACCTAATTACATATAATTTCAATACGAGTTTTTTTTTCGTGGAAAAATAATACAAAGCGCGATCAGCTAGTAAATAACTTTGAGTTGAGATTATGTAAAAACTATTAATTTTGGATTGAACATTCCAGAGTTACATTCAATGTCATTCCTAAGCAAGTCAATAAACATGGTCGTAGAAGCCTGATCGATCGTTCGAACCGCTTAAAACTTCTTCGAACTGTAAGCAAGTAAATCTGTCTTCTTACCGGTAAGCAGTAGTCTGTATGATGCAGCCATGTCAGGCAGCAGCGCCTCCCTGGTGGGTGGTCTGTGGTCCAGCTCCAAATCATGGTGGAATGTGCAGTTCTCGTGGCCTGAGGACAAAGGAGGATGAAGTTTAGTAAGGGAAATATAAACCTTTCTAGTTCGTAGTGTTGTAAACTATTTGGTCTGGGTTGGTTTGAGGACAAAAGAGATTGAATTTTAGTCTGTAAAGCACAAAGCCTCTTTGGTGTGGTGTGTGGTCAGAGCACAAAGGAGGATGGCGTTCGGTAGCGTATGTGAAGCATTAGAACCTCTTTGATATGAACTATACCTATGAGTTTGAAATGGCATTAGACCTATTTTGTAATGTAGAATGAAGACTGAAATAGTCAATGAATAGTGTCAGAATAGACAAATTCAAAAACGTTGTTGTTTGTAATGAAAAGTGGCTACTTTTTCATAAATTTAAGGCCAGCAATTTTCGGTTGTATCTTTCTAATATATATAGCATCGTTTTAGATATCATTATTTATATCTAAAACGATGCTTGAAATAAATGGCATTAGAGATCATAGCTGTCATTTGTATAAAAATTAACACTATTCACAAAACTCATAAGCACCGACATATTCTTATAAACCTTTGAGGCTAACTATTATTAATAATTTCAACTATTAGTAATAATTTCATTAAGTTCGATTTTTATAAATATTACGGTGTCTGTACTGTTTAGAATACACTGTGACTTAGATTTTTGCATTTGGGTAGAACGGAGCATATGTTTTGGGTTGAACGGGGAAAAATAATATTGGGTAGAAAAATTGTGGGTTGAACGGGGAAGCACTCAAAAAAATATTTCCATTTCATTTCACAAAGTTCTTAAGAGCTTTATCACCAATCAACTACCTACCGTAGTCAGATATAACTTACAAATGATTATTTCATTGTTTAAAATCTAGATATATGGGTAGAGTCCGGTTGATTCGTTCGTTCTAAACGTTAAAAAACTATCCTAGATGGGATAGGTAGGTACAGGTAACATATTATATGAACTTATGCTTTCGTGTTTCGCGTTCGTATTATTGTCTCGGTCGCACTTCGGTCTGGGTACGTCTTTTCATCTCTGTTGTCAATTGAGTAGGTAGATATTGCAAAAGATTGGAAATAGCGTGTCTTTGCTTTTAGTTACAACTTTAACACAACACAGGCCATTTGTTGAGTTAGCGCTGGAGGTATGTATCATTATCTACAGAATTTAACTTATATCTAAACATTCTACACGATTTTAATTGTATATTAAAATGAAGAGTAAGATTTTGAGAGACCTTTTCATACAAACTGTTTTTTGTCACAAAAACAGTTTGTATAAACCACCGTTTTCTATCAACTAGTTGATGACGTTTTTTACTACTCTATCATTTTAGATGCCTGTTTGCTTACGCAATATTCACTGCATGTTGCTCTGATATTTGGCCATGCAAAAACCGATCTTATATCTAAAGCTCCTCAAATGATATTTGATATCATAAAAAAAAATTAGGTAGGTACCTAGTAACATGAAAAGGTTTTCGATAGGTATCTTTGGCAAGAAACAAATTTATGCGATACCTCTGTCTGTGGCTATTGACATAAGGCGATTATTATCATTTTTTATTTTTCTTGTGTATCTTACCTTAATGAGGTAAGTATAAAAAAACGTAAAAGTCTTTATCGAAGAACATATTGAGGCAATATAACAAAAATAGGCAGCAATGCGACCTGCAGAATTAAAATACTGAGGTTTTTTACGGTTATATGAGTTCCACAAAGTAAAAGGAATAATTTCAAATTTCAAATTTAAGTTTATCTGTATCTACCAAATTTTAGATCACATGCAAATTATTATGATTTAAGCTCGACCGCAGATTAAGTTTCAAACGTGTCGGGTAGAAGCGACGCATGACCCGAGAGCTGGTGAGTATCTGGCGCAGCGCATCAGCATTGCCATACAGCGGGGCAATGCAGCCAGCGTAGCGGGGGCGTGGCGACTGGTATTGGATCAGTTGAGCTACCTGTAGATTGCTTGCAACAGTCTGCAGTAAGCTCAATTTTTGAAATTGTTAATAGTAGTTCTAATTTGATTTGATTGTAATGATCTTATACAATTAGTGAAACGAACGAAATATCAACGAAACATTATTTGAAATAAACGTTTTCTACGATTGGTATCTGAAATAAGGTCTAAAATATACAAACCAGGTGTGGTTGACGTTCGGGGGGTCATCGGGGTCCCTGGCACTTCTAATTCACTTTCAGCATCCGCCAAATTGAAGTTTTTCAAATTTTCTGGTGCTTTTTTGTATTTGCTCACGAATGGTCCCTTCTGTCCATTTTCATTCTCTTCCGAAATCGAATTTCGAATTGATCGAGAGCTGACGCGTCTAATGAGAGAAGATGGCGGCACTACCGGTTCGGGATTCGAATTTGAGCTTCCGTTGACGGTGGACATTTTGTTTGAGCTAGAATTCATTTGTTTAATTTACTTTTGAGTTTATTGAACAAATTAGTTTAATTCAGTTTGAAAATATTACTACTTGGCTTGTGTTTTTTTTGTTAATTAATTATGAAAAATCTGTATGGATTGCGCTGTGAGATTATAAAGCGAGCCAAAACAAAACAATGGAATGATAAAACGTTCCGAATTTTATGATTCAAAGTAGATACCTATATTATATATTTATAATGTATATATAGATATTTATATAATTATATATTTATGTATGTATAATATTATTATGTAAGCGCAGTACAACAATTAGAACAGGACTCTACTACTGTCCAATAAAGATGGAGTCTGTAAGGTAGGTACTAAAGAGAATTTGCTGATAACAGAGGTTATCGCAAGTTATCTATTGTTGCATTTACAGATCTTTTTACCAACTATACTAAACTTACGGTTAACGCGAGAGTTTGAGCGCCTCACCTAGTTTTGAGTTTAAGAGGAAGAAATATTTTTTTACTCAATGAAATAAATAAATAATGCTCGACTCATGTACATTTTACTTAAGATTTATAATAATTATAATTAGATACAGGCATTGGCTTTGGTTTAAAATAGGCATAACTGTAACAAGGACAGAAAACAAGACTTGTTGTACAAAAATCCTTGTGCCCCGCGAAATCTAACAGCTTCAGTCATATCCGGTTTTAAAAACCAGTTGTATACCGTTTTCGAAAACCTTATGTAGAGGTTATTCGAGCAAGGTCAAATAACTTCCTATTTCTACCGATTTATTATTGACGATTTTTTTTATTATCGTTAGGTAATGAAACGGATCTATACCTAAACCAAACTTTATATAAATAGATAGTGTACCTTGGTTTACAAATTGGTTTGCAAAAAAAATATTGATGATGGTTGTTTGATTTACAAGAGATAAGTATTTTTTTGATGAAGTGGCAACTTATTTTTGTAAGATTTATTTGCAAGAATAGCGACATTGTTTTCTAAAGAAAAAAATGTATATAATTGGTATACATAAATTATCTATTATAAAGGGCCCATGCAAAGGTCTTCTACGACATTTTAAGTGTCAAAAAACTCGTCCCTGATGGTACAGGCACCTACAGACTGTGGTAACCGTTTTCCATCAGGCTTTCACAATGTACAAAAAAAAGAGTTACCCTAACATCTCTTTAGGGCTAGAGGATGCGGTTTGGAAATGCCCGGCGATATTCTTATTTCTTTAATATTTTTTTTAGAGAAAGGTAAACGCTCAGACTGAATGGAACTGATTCTTTTATGGCAAATATCACAAAACCCATAATATATAGGTTTCTTACTTAAAATTATAGTAGGTAAATTACTTTGATGACTTAACAACAGTTGTTTGTTCAACAAGTGGGCAAAACAATTTTTTGTTGAACGTGCCGACACTAAATCACGAGCAAGCGAAGCAGTCTAGAATAGAGTCACGACCGTAGCCAGTGGGTCT
Source organism: Eupithecia subfuscata (assembly GCA_963564075.1). Lineage (NCBI taxonomy): Eukaryota > Metazoa > Arthropoda > Insecta > Lepidoptera > Geometridae > Eupithecia > Eupithecia subfuscata. The sequence goes on from OY751123.1 coordinate 2,034,393, forward strand.
AAAGTAGACTGCTGAGGTAACGAGGGATTTAAAAGGCACCATAAGAAAAATATTTGCCCTCGAGATAAAGACAACTTTTCACCACGACTAGCGAGAAAATATTTTTTAATTTATGAAAGAGGTCGAATGTCAGAAACTCATTTTGACCTTGGAGGGTAAAATGCTACAAACCACGAACGGACGAAATATTTTTTTCAATGAAGGTTGCATTGTTCCGAATTCAAATTACTTTTTTCAACAAGTTGAATAATATTCTTTATTCCACATGTGAGCAAAAACGGGTTTTGCTCACACATGGTTTTTGAGCTGCAAAGTCACCGTTTTCGAGCGAGAGTGGTGAAAAAGTGATTTTCCATACTCTAAATACTCGCGTTATCAGTTCTGAATACGAATTTGTTAATTATATAAAATCGTTTGTCGAGTAAAAGTGTTTTTGGACCACTTTCGATAATATTACTGAATGGTACGATTTCTTTTTGGGGTTAAGCATGATTATCTGTCAAATGTTGCCAACAAGAACGAAGCCTAAGCACTCGTAGCTACTAAGCGGTTTTCCTTTACTCTTATATTTATTTATATTATATTAGCTGTTGGCCACGGCTTTGCACGCGCTTTCCAAGTAGCTTTTGTCCGTTCTCGGGATAACAGTTACATCTCTGCTGAATTTCATTAAGATACAGACAGAGTAAACCCCGAATAATAATATATTACTATGAATTATTATGATTTATATTTATGCGATTTATTTAAAATATTTAGGCTAGTTAGTAACCTATTTATATAATGCAGGATTGTATGTTGACTAAGTATGTATGACAAATATTTAGTAAATAAGATGGGAACCCAGTTTTCTATTCTATTCTAGAAGAAGAGATTGTGGTCAAATGAAGTTCTATTCCAAAAAAAAAAATTGGTTGTCTGTAAAGTCGGTTTACTGACGATAGTTGAACGTGACAACGCAGACGCATCGCTCACTCAAGTAGGAGAGAGACGGATGTCGAGCGCTCTCGCTTGCACTTCAAGCCTTACATGGAACGCCTCAGAGCGAGGTAACGCCGCATGACGTCATGTTGAGGTAACGCCGCATGACGTCATGTTTTTTCGTGCGTGCAGGCGGCTCTATCGAATTATAAGACGTTGTCACGTCAAAAACAAAGGCTGCTGGGTTTAATCAGCAAACAAGCATATGCCATAATTTCAAAACGAAAATATGTATAAGGTTACTAGGTGAGGTACTTATTGATAGGTAGCTACCCTCCCTATGTTATGTTTCAAGTTAAATTAATAAAAGTTTATATTTTTCGCGTGTCCGGAGCATTGCCGATGCAGATTTTTTATAAACTTCACGTAGCATTTGAACGCCGTGCACGAGTATAGCATTAAAATTATAAATAACTTTGCCCCTGTTGTCCGCTTAAAAGGATTTATATTGCTTTAATTTGCTATTGTTCAACTTTTCCATTGCCTGATATTAATTCGAGTTGTAGTTGACTATACTAAGCCAATATAAACTTCCCAGCTATTCATTAAATATTTTCAAGTACCTACTCTCATTCTAGGTCTATATAAATTGATGATTCTATAAATTAAAACCTAAGTTTTAGCATCATTAGATATAATATCGATTATCTACTTATATACTTGTCCAGCATTATTTATTTATTTATCTATCTAATAGAATAATCGAAATCGGGTGTATACATGTATTTTTTAGATTTTTTTGCGTACGTTGTAATTTTTTATATTTTAACATAATTCAAAATATGATTTTTAAATTCTTGACATATTTCACATTGGCTTCGTTGTAGGTGGTCAAGGTGAACAAAATTAAAACAAAACCAAATTTAAATGTTTTAGAATTTTTCAAGGTATAGTGAAAATGAAAATAAATAACTTAGTACTGTGGCTCTTTTTTTCATTTCTTGGTAGGAAGTTAAATATCTGCCAACAGATTAATTTTAGAATTATCTACCCACATAACACAAGCTCTGCGTACTCCGGGGACATAATGCTGTATGGATAATCCAGCGTTAAAAAAAATGGTAATCTCTTATAACGATAACCGACCCACTTATTGCAGTTCCCTTCACCTTATCGTATAGCCAAATACTAACCGAACCTAGAAACCGGTAGGTACTACAATAAGTTATCCCTTAGAACTGTTGTCCTTGTAAAAGTGATTGTTTGAATGTCTTTACCTTAATACAAGTTACCTACGAGAGAACACGAGTTATGTCAGAACTTTACAGGCGTATTTATAAATGTGGCTTTATTATTGATTATTAGTAATTGTTTGGTTTGTATACAACAGTTTTTATTTTATATAAAAAGATGTATAAAATTTCGTGTTGTTTCTATAGAAAAGTTTAACCCTTCCATCTTGGGACCAAAATGTCAGAAATGAATATCAGGCCGTGCGCCTTAGGCACAATGGCGTCGAAAATCTCAATTCGACTGCCAAAAAAAAAATTAACGTCCACAGATAATAAAATATTTTTTGTTCAGTATATAGAAAATATATCGAAGAACCAAACTCATTAAACTTCTTTATAGGAAAGTAGCCTCTAAACATGTAAAATAAGGTCCGTAATCAAATGCAGGAGAGCGGTAGCCGGCTACCGCTTGGGGTTTGAGTGAACGGTGTAGTGACGTAAGGTGCGGTGGCCGGCTACTGCTTGGGGCCTGAAGAGGAGGGGCCTGAGGGGTCAAAGGTGATTTCTATGCCATGGGACAGTTTCCATGAATCAATATGAAAAAAATACTTGTAATACCCAAATTTTTTATATAAAATAAAAAAAATTGGGTATTACATAACAGGCGATTAATTGAAAACTATAAAAAAACCAAATGTGCGCGCTTTTTTTAAATGAGAAAGCGGAGGCCTACAAAATGTAAGTAAGAATCATAATAGAAGACCAGACAAATATGTTGATAGGTACCTCATTTATCAAAATCGCTTTAGCCGTATTGCTGTTAGGAGGTAACAGGTAACAACATCAACCACATTGAAACACTAGTAAAACACAACACACAACGCACAGAATTTTAGTTATTATTATGTACCTATATCAGGTACCTACCTATGTCGAAGTAAATCATTGTTATTGGAAAGCTGACATAAAATTAACGTGTTTCGCTATAAATTATTATAAATTTAGATCGAAAAACATGTTATTCAAAGGAAAATTTAGATGTTTTGCCAGGATTATCTCAAATTATGGATATAAAGCGGTCAAGAGCAACCTAGGGTCTTTTATTAAATACTTAAGTTTTTTATATACCATCTTGCTTGATTTTTTTGTACAGATATGCACCCAAGTTAAGTATGTATCTCTTTTTTTGGTAACAAGCATAATGTACCTACCATTTGGAAAAGATAAAAAGGTCTTATAAAAAGTTCTAATTAGACTTTCATCAATATTATTAGTACTATTTATCGGGATTTATAGCGTTTATTTAACTATTTTTCCGGGTTGTTGTCGTGGTTACGTGATAACATGATGATGTTTAAAAAAATCTATATGTTTTAACGTTTACTTTTGCTGGCCATAAAATTTTATGTAAGTATTAACTAAACCGCAAAATTTTACTAGTTGTAATAAATAACATTGACGTAGGTCAAGAACTGACCTAGAAAGTCGTATCGTGGCAATAGGAAATAAAATTACATATATTTATTACATAAAAGTGTAATAACATTGACTTTGTCGCAGCAGGTTTTCAAGGGCAAGAACGTAGTGTTTTTATACAAATGTCGGTCAGAGAGAGGTAATTAGTTGTTAATGTTTTTTATAAATATCTCATAGGCATTATAATTATTTATACTGAGTGTGTTTGTACACGAAGGGTCATCTTGTTACAAACTTAGTTTTTTTTTATTGATACAATATGTATCAGAGATGTTAGTACATAAATACCTATTGGCGCAACACCAATAAAACGAAATACGTAAAATATTATGCAAAATTAAAAACTTACATGTATAAGGTCATCTTATAAGAAAAAAATACAAGAATCCAAGAATGTACCTTTTACAAATCTTTTTATCTTTTTAAACTAAGCAAAATAATTGTTAATAGGAAGCTACTACTGTGTATACTGTATGTAATAGGTGGCTACCTAAGTTTTTACAAGCATCTATTAGCGATCACAAATTGACTCTCGGTCAAATTTTAGTAAAGTTACCAACTTTTTGCTTAAACTTGTTTTTACTTAGGTTTTTTTGTATAGTGTTATCAATCACTGATATCTTCATATTATATAATTCGAGTGCTCGGAAAAAACTATAAACCGACATCCCTTAGTTTCAACGTGGATTTTAAGTTTTGCGGGATAAATAGAAACGAATCCCTCGAGAATAAATTTTTTACAGGACATCTCGGATCATCTTCTTTACAAAAGAATCATCCAAATCGGTCAATAATGACGGAAAAATTGACGGAAATAGGTACATATATACGGACGTATATATAGAACATCCTCCTTTTTTGACGTCGCATAAAACAAAATTCCTTGCCGCGTCTTTCTTTAAAAACTACTGAACCAGATGAAGGATTCATGACGAAGGTTTAAATGTATAATAATTTACAAAAGGTTTTGAGTAAATTGTTTAATTAGTATTGATGATTGTTGAAGATATCCGAGAAAAGCAAACCTGAGCTTTTAATTGCGCCGCGTAAACCAATCGTTATAAGAAAACAATTTATTACGAAATTATTCGACTTGAAAAGATCTATTAAACTGATACTACTGCTATCCGTGCGAAGCCGTGGCAGGACACTAGTAAACATTAACTAAAATAATAAATAATAAATAATGCTGGACAATCCACACAACATCATCTAGCCCCAAGCTAAGCAGAGCTTGTGTAATGGGTACTAGATGACTGATATACATAATATAATACATTACATAGATAGATAATTTTTATTATACATAGAAGCGACCAGAACACCTAGAACAAATATTTGTAGATCGTACAAACATTGGTCCCAAGGCGGGAATCGAACCCGCAACCTTCTGCGCCGCAGGCGGACCTTCACCCACCGCGCCACATCGGTCGTCTAAATGTAGTGCAAACTAAAGCTGATCATTGCATACAGCATCATCTAGGGTTTTTGTAATTATAGTGCGTAAGTAAACCTTCACACTCAAGGTAATATCTATCCATCCACGATCATATCCATCCACGGTTGTCTGGTAGAGATCGCTCTTGAGCGATAAGACCGCCACTTGTCACTTAGATTTTAAGCCGTTTTGTTGTATTGTTTCTATCTATAAGTGTGCAATAAAGAATTTTATATCTATCTATCCAAGAAATCGAATAATATCGAAAAATGTCCCGTGAAGTCGAATTTTATTAGATTTTTAGCTTCATCTAGTCCCATATAAGGCACATCTTGTGTTATGGTTGAGATGACTGATAAACTTTTGAGATTAATATCAATATTTGTATCAGCAAAATAAGCATTAAACAAAAAGTAAACAAAAACCATTATATAAGTACTTGTTTGATTACTTTATCTTTTATGACTTTTTTGCAATTGTAATCATGATAATAGCCGTGGGAAGATTTTCCATTACTTTATCACGAATATTAATACAAAGATAATTATGGTAACACCTACCGTACCTACATTTATAAATACTAATATTGCTAATAGTACTAGAGTTCAACTGTTACTTTAAAAAAAAATCGAAAAAAAATCCAGTTATAATAGAAATATTTTTTTTAGCCTTAGATTTTTCAACACAATAAAAAAATAAATCAGACGCTTTCGTATCTGATTGATTGTTAACGCAATCCATTGATTACCATATTTTAATTTGTTTAAAACACAGATGAAACAGTGAAAACAGTGAAAAGGTTCAATTTCGATAACCAAAACATATCTATCGTCGTATCGTATCGACGACAAAAAAAACAGCGCAATCCATAAATTAATTCGTTCAAAAATCGAACTTACTAATGAAAAACACAGGTATAAATTTCGAAATCCGTAAAAAGATATCAAAAACCGACACGTAAAAAGCACAATCCATAAACTAATTTGTTCAAATTTCGAACTTACGAATGTAGAACACAAAATATACAGGGTTATTTGAACACAATATAATAAACAAACAGAGACGCGTGATCGCGTCTGTGTCTGGTGGCTGACTGAGTTTGACTGAGTCTGTCGCACTCAACAGATGTGTTATAAGGCGGTTACTGCGCTTGCGGGAAATTCTCGGTCGATAGTACTTGTGCACACTAAGAGTTCTTGATGGCATACGGGTTTAAAGGTTGGTTTACATGGATATCTTTTTTTTTTAAATTCATTTTTATTTATGGGACTTTGAGTCATTGCTGACTATGTCAGTCCCGTGATTTAACAAACTAACTACTTACTTAAAACTAAATTAAATATAAAATTAATATAATAATTTAATTGCCGCATCACTCAGTGGAGCGGCTAAAATTATCTGGATAACACCAGTATCCGTTAGGTTAACATTGTACAGGTCCCTTAATTCTGCTCTTATAGACTCACTCCGCTCACACTCCACTAGAAGATGATGCACATCTTCTAGGACGCCACATGTGTCAAAAGGTAGATGTTTAGACACATTTATGTTTTGCACCTTATAATTATTATTTTTGGAACGAAGTTCCTTATTGCGCGTTGCGAAAGGGGGCTAGACGGAAAAAATTAAGACCAAAAGTTGTAACGACACTTTTTGCTATAGTTGTAGGCCGTGCGGCGTGCGCGTTTTTCTCTGTCTGTCTCTCTCTCTCTCTTATAGAAAGCAAGCCAGTTATTTTCGTTTCGTCTTCCTATTTCGCATTAAACAGTGTGGTGTCGCGACGATTATTTTTGTTGAGTGTATACAGGTTTTTTGTACATAATAAATAATTAATCGAAAGGAACTTCGTTCCATCCGGGTGTCCCTTGACACCTCTCAAGTTTTTGACGTAACAACGTCTTATAATTCGATAGAGCCGGCTGCACGCACGAAAAAACATGACTCATGCGGCGTTACCTCGCTCTGAGGCGTTACCTCGCTCTGAGGCGTTCCATGTAAGGCTTGAAGTGCAAGCGAGAGCGCTCGACATCCGTCTCTCTCCTACTTGAGTGAGCGATGCGTCTGCGTGGACAGCTGCTATACTATAGTACATTTACATGTTTTGATCGAGTATCAAATGCTACCATTCCATCAGTATTTTCTTAAGACGTTGTCACGTTCAACTATCGTCAGTAAACCGACTTTACAGACAACCAATTTTTTTTTCATTGAAAAAAAGGCTGCATACGAAACTGTGAACGGATTGTCCTCTCCAACGAAAACTCACCTGCTTTGTTAAGAGATATTTTATTTTTTTCCTCATACCTAGTTATTTTTTGTTCGTCTGTATTTTTACACTTTTTTACTTATCATGTTCCGTCCATTAGCGTGTAGATCGGTCGGTATAAATAGTTTATTTTTAAAATCTGGTTGATAAATAAAGTCTGGCTTTTAACCTGCAGGTATACAAAAACGCAGAAAATAAGCTGAAAAAGTAGAAGTGTATGGATTGCCGCCATTTTTAGTATGTTTTTTTTGCCTAGTCTGTACAGACACCGAGGCCCGGTCGCTCGTATTTGATATAGTCTACTATTATTTACTTTTTAATTATTTTGTATTTTAATCAAAATATAAGAAAAATGATTTTATTCTTCCTCTATATTTTTAAATAGCTTCTGCCCGCGGCTTTGCACGTGTGTTTTCGGTATAATAAGTAGCCTATTGTTTAAGATAGTTTACCTTCTAAGTGTATGCCAAATTTCATCTTGATCTGTTCAGTAGTTTTGGAGATGGTAAACAAAATTCACAAAATTTCGCATTTGTAATAATTATTATTAGTAGGATATTTGATATCAGTCTTTTATTTAATGATCTCGTTTCTATTTATCGAAAAAGAGTATCATGTCTGAATTTGACATCATAAAAGTTTCACAAACTTTGGTTCAGTAAATTTCAATATACCTACCTAGGTTTTTCTAACTTACTACAAGTTAGAAATAAGTACATTGCCACAATTTTCTTGTTATATTTGTAATTTTGATAAATGTTGATTCTGTCAGTGGCTCAAACAAATTTTATTCATTTTTAAAGTTTTATAGAATATTAAGAGTAGGTATGTTTATTTCACCATAGATTATTAATCTTCATCATTAATTCGAATTGGAAATTATACCATTATCTAGCTTGTTTAAGGCCATAAAACGTCATATACTTTCGCAATATCTAACCATTTATAATTACATTTTAATTAGTGTTCTCCAAGTTATCTACGTCTCGAAGGTGTGTTGGTTAGGTATCATTAATATGAGATTATACCTATAACATTCAAATACATACATGAGACTATAAAAATTTTTAACCGGCATTTCCGCACTTAAATCACATAAAAAATATATATGTAGGTATATTTGAATCTTAGAGGTCTTTACTTTAGTAAAAGCTCTTTGATTGTACCAACTTTGCATGTAATTTTGTGAGCCTCGGAAAGCACGTTAAACTGTTGGTCCTGCGCCTAACCTCTCCCGGTCGTGTCGATCTGCCGTTACATCGGATTAGGAGACTGAGGGAATACAGAGTACACCTGTGTTTGTTGCACACTTGTGCACTATAATATGTCCTGCGCACCTGGCTAGTCTTCTTTGAGACTGGCTGCCGTGGCCGAAATTCGGCTAGGAGGTGATCATACTTCTATCAAAAGACAAGAAAAAAGATTTATCCCAAAAATTTGTGACTTCGACGGGACTTGAACCCGCATCCTTCCCTCAGTATGGAAAGGTGCTAACCAACCACGAGGTCAAATGACGTAGGAGTCGAAAATTCGAAGAAATTGATTTCTTTACTCGTTAAAATAACAAAAAGCTACGTGTAATAATATTATGTTTACTTATACAGTTAATATCCAAAACATTGACAAGTCTTACAAATGATTCACCATAAAAACAATCAAAAACACTAAACTCGAGGAAAACGAGGAGGAATCCCCTATGGTAAGATAATTCGTGACGTCCGTTGTCGTATTTAACTAAGTGTAACTACGTGACAAAAGCGTTTACCTTTCGTTCAACGGGTTTTACCGCGTGGGTTTACCGATGGACTGGTTTAACTGATCGTTAAAATGGTTTAGTAAATTAGTAAAATGGCGTTAAATATAACCGTAACTTTTTTAACTATAGAAGAAAAGAACAGAAACAATATAACGATGATATTATTTATTAGGCTTACAAAATAAGCATCAAGAAAATCTACATTGTTGAAGCTACATGAAAAAAGTCTTAGAAAACTATCCATCCTTTTTAGAAAAAATGGCGTACCCATCCGTCTCACAGATTTTCAAAACAGATTTCGAGTAAATGAGCGATTTTCACATAAACTTTTTTGATGCCAATCGATCCTGTTTTTTAAACTTATCAAAAACTTCTTTGCGACCAACTACCTACTATTGTCGGTGAGCGAAATCTGGCCAAGCATTAACATCATTGATGTAAGGTTTTCGTTATTATAGTACGTACGTAAGCCTCGCACTCTGGCTAATTTCTAATTTCTAAGAAATCAAATAATATCGCAAAATTTTCGACTTCGACGGGACTTGAACCTGAAAACTTCGACTCTTACGTCACTTGACCTCGTGGTTTAGTTAGCACATTCCCGTACTGAGGGGAAGATGCGGGTTCAAGTCCCGTCGAAGTCGAAAATTTAGCGATATTATTTGATTTCTTAGAAATCATTGATGTATGATAATCTATGGAGTAGAGCTTTCGTGACAAAGCTTTGTTTTATGTACTTTTTAAATTTACGAAGTGTTGTTGATAAGGTTTATGATTAAAATGTGATGCTGTCTAGTTTTAAACATAATAATAATAATAATTATTATTATTCTTAATTGCGTTCTATGCTATTATTTAAGCGCGGTACAGCAGAACATTTTCAATTCCAATCTTTATTCAGGCGACTTATACCTACGCATTTTTACGATTTGACAATTTAATGTTTGGTGTAAAAAATTAAAACCGCTTCCATTCCCGGTGGCGAACGAAAACAGGAAAAATAAAGTTAGATCTCACAATATCTTGAAAAACATAACCCTCTTGGAAGTCGGGTAAAAAGCCACTTTACTGTAGGTATATATTCTGTTTTTAAATGGGTTCTCGGTATTATAATTATGTCTCGTTATCATTTTATTATTTGATTAGCATTTTGATTATGCAAAACGCTTATTCTAAATAAATATTAGGATTTATTTAGAACAAGCGTTTTGCATAATCTGTCAGGCTTTTAGTCACGTGACCATTTTATTTATAGCGTTTTTATTTTTATTATTGAACTTCGGTGTCTAATTATAATAATACCTAAATATTGTACATACAAGTTCTAATTTATTTCTAGATATTATTTGATTGCAATTTTCATTGTGATGAAAATTGCAATCAAAAATCAAAAACCAAAAAGATAAAGATATTTAGAAATCAAATTATATCCCAAAAATGTTTATCGTTGACAGGACTTTTTTCAAAATTATAATATTACTAGCTTCTGCCCGCGGCTTCGCCTGCGTTGTCTCTATGGAAACGTTTTGAGGTTATTTCTATCCCATGGGAACTGATTTATGGGATGAAAAGTCGCCTATGTTTGATTCCAGGGTTAGACTTACCTGTTTGCAAAATTTCAGCCTGATCCGTTCAGTAGTTTTGGCGTGAAGAGGTAACAAACATCCATCCATCTATACATCCATCCAAACTTTCGCATTTATAATATTAGTGTGATTTCGTTTCGTTTTCAGAGTAGAGTCGTTTTCGTTTCGTTTTCTGACTACACTCTGTATAACTAAGATTCTAAAACCTTTCAAAGAGTATCACTTACTAGGTCAACTCTAGTAATGGACTTCCTACCTAAGTCGACTTTACCCCACATAGGGGTACTCAACTCAGTGACTTTATCCTTTGAGCAATGAAACTCTAGCCTTTTGAGAACTAGGCTAGCGGGTTATTGTTAAATTCGTTAATCTAAGGTTTAAGCTGGTTGTGGAAGTTAAACAAAAGTTACCAAAAACCACGAAATTTTATTAGTGTGTGACAAATGTGACAATTGTGTGACAAATGTGTGACAAAATGTGATACAAATGTGATTTATGTGTGAGACAAATCTTGCAAATGAATTTTAGACCAGTTATCCTCAACTGACTGAGATGAAATTTGGCATACTGTAAGTTCAGTGACAACGTATGTCATGGTACCACCGAGCTGGTCTGGTAATGGTTATAGGAACTCCTAAACGAAGAAACATAACCTCGTCGAGTTTGGATTCGTGGGATTTGTCTTCCCGAGCACTTTGGTCCTAGATGATATAAAATCTTATTTGAAAAAAGGTTTTTTTAAATAATAAATTTTTTATTTTACTGGGTTTTATTTTACTGGTTTTACTGGGGAAAGTACCAATACATTTCAGAAAATATTACATCTAAATGTACCAGATATAATCTAGTTAATAAATGGCGTGTTCAACGAAAATTTAAAAACATGTGATACTGATAACTCACTACACCCTTGTGTTGTGTGTGATAATTTATGTTTTATTCCGACCCCCCCTTTGAGCCTTACTTGATTAATGGACGACTCCTGTAGTTCATAAGTCAAATAAAAAAATATAGTAGAACTTGAAAAACACTATGAGTTAATTTTATCGGTAATCTATAAATTGGAAGACCATAAAGCCCTCAATAATTCGCTCAAGACAACAATAGGAGGTATCAAATATCAGATATTGTTGCTACACTTCGGTTAACCAAAACCGCATCGTAAAATGACATGAAATGTGATCGCAATTTCGACTGTTGTTGCGTAGTAGCTATTTAGAAGAGATAGCAGGTTTAATTTTCAAAAGCTAGGCCAATCGGCTTAAAATTTGCACCACCCAATTCTTCCCGCGCGTGTCGTAAGAGGCGACTGGATTTCCACAGGAGGCGGGTACAGTTGTTCTATCTCACGAAGTCCGTTGGGCTATTGTATGTCATAGTGAATGCATGTACACATTGTTTAATTTGATTTGACGTTAATTTCAATTCGATACGTCCAGGCGGCAACAATATAACCTTTATTGATATGTATATAATGATAGATGATGATGATGATGATGACTGCCACGCGTTCCTGACAAAAGGGGGTGACAGACAGTCAGACAGACAGACAGACAGACGGAGAACACAGAGATCCTGTAAGGGTTCCTTTTTTCCTTTTGAGGCATGGAACCCTAAAAAACGAACAAAGATCTTTACTTTACTTTTTTTACTTGTCGATGCCGATTATATTTTTCGAGTGTTTATTTGTGGTTTATGGTAAGTGTATTACCTCGAAATATTCAAACGGCTGAAACGATTTTGATAAATGACCTATCAAAATACTCGTCTAGACTTCATAGGGTTCTTAACCACATTTTGCAAAAGAAAGTGAAAAAGCGGGGACCGAGCAGGGTTTTATTAGTTTTTCATTAATAACTTGTGTTTAAGAACCCGAGGCTCTTCGGGTTTATTAAAAAATTATCTGAGTGTCTGGTCGAAGCGACGCGTGACCCGAGAGCTGGTGAGTATCTGGCGCAGCGCATCAGCATTGGCATACAGCGGGGCAATGCAGCCAGCGTAGCGGGGACGAGACAACCGATGTTGATATGGATGCTACCTGTAGATTGTTTGCAACAGTCTGCAGTTAGCTCAATTGTTTCAATTGTAAATACTAGTTCAAATTTATTCTATTATTTGATTGTAATTTTCTATGTTATTAAATGTATCAGTAAAAAAAAGTAACTTGTTCAATAAGGGGTTGCGTGCGAGATTGCTCGTAAAATATAGCTTTGCAGCGATAAGGCCGCCCCTTTCTCTACATATTTTTGTTTTTTTTTCTATTTTGTTCTAAATTTTAATTTTCGGAATTCCCAAACTCTAAAATAACTACGGCGCGGGCCCTTTACTCTGAGAACCAACTCAAGCTTGGCCGTTTTATATGTATGCATGGTGCGTTGGAGCATAATCGGATGCGGGGTAAAGGCCGCATGAAATTTATCGTAGCCGAATTATTTTCTAATGCTGCCAACATTTTCTACGACGTCATTGAATGGTGTCGTAGAAAATGTCCTCGTGTTCGCGTGAATGCGCCGATCATACCCCAACTTACCTTACCGGCCCTGGAGACAAGCAAGTCCTTAACAAAGTAAGCAATTAATGTAATCAATCTTATATTACCTACTATGACCTTAATGCCAACTAGACCAAGTTAGAGTAGGTTTTATAGCTATCAGTCACGGGAGCGGAACGGACGTTATTGATAAATAATAAAAATTATAATAATTTTGGGTTAAGCTCGCCTTTGCCATTATTTTTCTGCTATATGTTTTACTTATACCTATTTTGTGCAATAAAGATCATGAAATTCTTGAGAATTATGAAATTCTCGAACTCGTTTCTTAAATTCTTTTTAAATTTATCCATAGGTTTGCTGTAAGAAAACACTTTTAGGGTTAAACTCGCCTTTGTACATGTCCAGTATTTGCTAACTTATATGTATGAATTAACTTATGTGTGAAAAATAATTTGCGAAATAATTAATTTATTCGATGCCACTGCCCAGCAGTGGGACAGTTAAGGCTACTAATTAATTAATGTTGGGTTAATCTGCGTTGTAATTTAGAAATATAAGTGCATAGCTAAGTATGATTAATATTATTATTGGTTTATGGACTAAAAATAAACAGAAAAAATTGGTTGCCTGTAAAGTCGGTATACGGGCGAAAGTTTTACGTGACAACGACCGTAACGCAGTTTCTTGAAGTGAGCGGAGCTTAACGCAGTTCACGTAAGAAACCACCGTCATGAGTCTACGATGCACACATTTTAAAGACAGACGCGTGTCGCCTCCGCTAAAACCAAGTTTGGAATTTTCCAAAACCGCGTGCCGCGACCCCTTCGCTAGCACTTCCCCGCACTGTGATTAATTAAATTATCTGGACTGTGACGACTCGCCTGTGACGTCGCCCCGGTTCCCGTTGGCTCCAGGAGACATACCGCATGGAACGACGACCGAGACGAATTGGGATTTGAGGTAGGTCCTTACTTTAAGACATTTTATACCTATGTGACTTGCCTTCCAGAAAACAGCGCAAAATTTTAGGTTCTATAGTGTATTCATCTTCGCCTTCCGCGGGATCTGAATCAGGCTTATAATCAGTACTTTCAATCTTAGATGTTACCAACTTTAATTGGCCTAAGCACACGCCTTGAATAGAGAACTAAACCTTCTATAATCTCCATTTTGGTGGTTTCTTCACGCAGTTCACGCAGTGGTTTCTTGAAGTGTCACCCGGCAAACCAATTTATAAGACGTTGTCACGTCAAAATTTAGCAGTCACCGTACCGTATCGGAATGTGATAAAAAGCCTCAACCTAACGATGTGTAGAATTCGCTTACTCAAATCATATCCAATCCTTTGGATGGCTTCAACAGTATCTATCCTGTGCTTTAAAATACTTGTCATCCAAAGGATGGAAATGAGTTTTCACAGAAAATATTTAATTTGAATCAATGTGCCGTAATCACGGCGTAAGGCGGTAGGACGAATAAGAAAATACACAGAAGAAAGCTGCCCTTCTGGTAGGTTACCAGAAAGGCAGCTTTCTTTTAAGTATTTTATCACCCCCATTGCAATCACCAATCCACCTGGCAGGCGTGGTGATTATTATCCAAGGAAGTTTTATATGTTCCCGTGTTTTGGCGAAAATGGCGAGAGAGGGACACCGGAGAGGTTTTAGTGGGTATTACGTCCTTCTCAGGGCATCGGTACCCACATAATTCTGCCCCCCCCCAGACCAGTTTATTCGTAAATGAATTTCTTCGCCGAATAAAAACAAGACCCGTCAAGTGCGAGTGTAACTCGCGCGCCGAGGGTTTCGAACGTTTGTGAACAAGTAGGTATGTACTAAAGGTACCGGTTAGAAACTCCGAAATTTAATGAAGACCTAACACTAGTAGGTACCAACCTACATTTCAGATGGATCTCTCTCCATGCTTCGGTGATAGGGTGTAGCGGTAATTTTTTCGACTTTTTTCAAAAATTTTCAAAAAGTATGAAACCTACAGAAATTTTAAAAACTGTTTTGAAATGTACAAACCGATACCTTTCATATGATACCCCACTTAGTGGGGTAGCCCCCCCTTTTGAAAATTATCCCCCCTCTTTTTGACCATTTTTCAAAAAGTGTTCATTTTACAGACTTCTCTATATTTTTCATGTAAAATATAGATCTATATCTACAAACGCTTCACACATTTTGAATGGATCGCTCTGCAAACTTCGGAGATAGGGGGGGGGGGAACGGGTAAAATTTCAACTTTTTTCAAAATATTTCAAAAAGTATGAAACCTACAGAAATTTCAAAAACTATTTTGAAATGTACAAACCGATACCTTTCATATGATACCCCATTCAGTGGGGTAACCCCCCTTTTTGAAAATTATCCCCCCTCTTTTTGACCATTTTTCGAAAAGGGTTCAGTTTACAGACTTCTCTATATTTTTCCTGTAAAATATAGATCTATATCTACAAACGCTCAATACATTTTGAATGGATCGCTCTGCAAACTTCGGAGATAGGGGGGGGAATGGGTATTTTTTCGACTATTTTCAAAATATTTCAAAAAGTATGAAACCTACAGAAATTTTAAAAACTGTTTTGAAATGTACAAACCAATACCTTTCATATGATACCCCACTTAGTGGGATAGCTCCCCCTTTTGAAAATTATCCCCCCTCTTTTTGACCATTTTTCAAAAACTGTTCATTTTACAGACTTCTCTATATTTTTCCTGTAAAATATAGATCTATATCTACAAACGATTCATACATTTTGAACGGATCGCTCTGCAAACTTCGGAGATAGAGGGGGGGGAGCGGGTAAAATTTCGACTTTTTTCAAAATATTTCAAAAAGTATGAAACCTACAGAAATTTCAAAAACTGTTTTGAAACGTACAAACCGATACCATTCATATGATACCCCACTCAGTGGGGTAACCCCCCTTTTTGAAAATTATCCCCCCTCTTTTTGACCATTTTTCAAAAAGTGTTCGTTTTACAGACTTCTCTATATTTTTCCTGTAAAATATAGATCTATATCTACAAACGCTTTGCACATTTTGAATGGATCGCTCTGCAAACTTCGGAGATAGGGGGGGGGGAACGGGTAAAATTTCGACTTTTTTCAAAATATTTCAAAAAGTATGAAACCTACAGAAATTTTAAAAACTGTTTTGAAATGTACAAACCAATACCTTTCATATGATATCCCACTTAGTGGGGTAGCTCCCCCTTTTGAAAATTATCCCCCCTCTTTTTGACCATTTTTCAAAAACTGTTCATTTTACAGACTTCTCTATATTTTTCCTGTAAAATATAGATCTATATCTACAAACGATTCATACATTTTGAACGGATCGCTCTGCAAACTTCGGAGATAGAGGGGGGGGAGCGGGTAAAATTTCAACTTTTTTCAAAATATTTCAAAAAGTATGAAACCTACAGAAATTTCAAAAACTATTTTGAAATGTACAAACCGATACCTTTCATATGATACCCCACTCAGTGGGGTAACCCCCCTTTTTGAAAATTATCCCCCCTCTTTTTGACCATTTTTCGAAAAGGGTTCAGTTTACAGACTTCTCTATATTTTTCCTGTAAAATATAGATCTATATCTACAAACGCTCAATACATTTTGAATGGATCGCTCTGCAAACTTCGGAGATAGGGGGGGGGGAATGGGTATTTTTTCGACTATTTTCAAAATATTTCAAAATCAAAAAATCAAAATCAAAATCAAAAACTCTTTATTTCCATAAATACAATAAATGTACACTTAGAAAAGGTCAAAATAAAAAACTAAACACTGACACGGAAATAAAGTGATATTTTTTGATTTCTGTCGCTTCGGTATGTAGACTAAAGTAAAGAAGCGACGAAGAAACCTTTAGCCTGTTAGTTGTTATTTTTCGAGTTGGAGCAAAACCCGTCCCAAGCTTTTTTGTCCTCTAGATAATCTGATATTTTATAGTAAGCCTTTTTGCACAGCAAGGTTTTGACAATTTGTTTGAATTTATTTACTGATAATTTTTGCAACTCACTAGGAGTTTTGTTGTAGAAGCGTATACATTGCCCTTTAAAAGATACATTTATTTTGTGTAGCCTAGTTGTGGGCACAGCGAGTTTATGTTTATTTCTGGTATTAAAAATATGTTTATCGCTATTTTTAGGGAACCGATTTATATTTTTATGAGTGTACAATAAGTTTTCATAGATATATTGACATGGTACTGTCATTATGTTTATTTCTTTGAATTTATCACGTAGAGATTCTCTAGGACCCATGTTATAGATAGCCCGAACAGCCCTCTTCTGCAGCACAAATACGGTGTTAATATCTGCAGCGTTCCCCCACAGCAGTATACCATAAGACATAATACTATGGAAGTAGCTGAAATAAACAAGTCTAGATGTATCCACGTCTGTAAGATGACGGATTTTTTTGACTGCATACGCTGCAGAACTGAGTCTCTTCGATAGCTTATCTATGTGTGGGCCCCATTGAAGTTTATTATCTAAGGTGATTCCTAAGAATACGGCACTTTCTACTATTTCTAATGTTTCTCCTTTAACGTTTACATCAGCCTTCACTTGTTTAACATTAGGTAGAATAAATCTAATACATTTTGTTTTGGTTTCGTTTAGCAAAAGATTATTGACACTAAACCAATGAACTACTTTTGAGATTGCATTATTCACATCGTCGAAATTTGTGTTTTGTCGCATCATTTTAAAAATTAATGAAGTATCATCAGCAAACAATACAATCTCGTGATTATTCTTGACAAGATGAGGCAGGTCGTTAATATAAACTAAGAATAGGAAAGGACCGAGGATAGAACCCTGCGGTACACCCATTGTAACTACAGACCCCGAAGACCGTTTCCCATTAATGTCAACTCTTTGTATCCTATCACTCAAATAAGATGTAAGAAGATCCAAAGAGGTGTTTCTTATTCCATAGTGATGTAGTTTCCTGATTAATGTTTCATGGTGTACGCAATCGAACGCTTTTGACAAGTCGCAAAAAACGCCTAAAGCGTCTTGCGACTTCTCCCAAGCATCAAAAATATGCGATACTAACTCTACACCGGCATCAGTAGTTGACCTGCCCCGAGTAAACCCGAATTGCTTACCATGTAGCAGGTCATTGCCATTAAAATGCCTAAGCAATTGATGTAAAATAAGTTTTTCAAAAACTTTGCTGAAAGTTGGCAGTACTGATATTGGTCTAAAGTTAGTGGGGTCAGACCTACTACCCGATTTAAATAGTGGAATTACTTTACTACATTTCATTAGATCAGGAAATACGCCACAATCAATAGATTCATTGAATATAAAAGCTAGATCTGGTGCAATCGTATCAATTAAAGGTTTAATAATTTTAACGGAAATGCCCCAGAGATCTGCAGTTTTCTTTATATTTAAAAGTTTGAAGGCTTTTTTAATATCTTTTTCATCGACATAGTTGAAATTAAGTTTATTTTCGCATTTAGGTACATTTTCTATGAGTAATGACTCAGCGATTAATTGAGAAGAGTTTAGACACTTCGTAGTAGAGATTGGAATGTCAGTAAAAAAGTTTTCAAAAGCTTGGGCTACTTCAATGTCATTTTTGATTGTGCAATCATTTATCTTTAAATTGTAATCATTAACGTAGGTACTGACCTTTCCAGTCTCACTATTTATTATTTTCCACGTTGATTTTATGACATTTTCACTATTTCTAATTTTGGAGCTTAAATAATTTGATTTTGCGATTTGACAAACTTTTCTAAACATTTTTGAGTAATTTTTTACTTTTTTTTTGAACTCCTGGCTAAAATTGTATTGTTTTTCACTATATAGTTCATACAAAGTTTCTCTACTCTTATGTATACCTACTGTTGCCCACTCACTAAAGCTAAGTTTTTCTGAGACCATAATCGATTTGGATGTGAATATTGAATTGAACGCATTGGTGAATTTATAAAAAAAACTACAATACGACTCATTTGGGTTGTTATGTGAGTAATTAGGTGATGGCTTAGAATCCCAATCCAATTT
The DNA here is from genome assembly GCA_963564075.1 of Eupithecia subfuscata. Classification (NCBI taxonomy): domain Eukaryota; kingdom Metazoa; phylum Arthropoda; class Insecta; order Lepidoptera; family Geometridae; genus Eupithecia; species Eupithecia subfuscata. The sequence goes on from OY751123.1 coordinate 2,053,598, forward strand.
CAATCGTTCAAATCGACTGGTGGTCACAGGTATGTAAGTTAATCTCTTTTTACAATTATTGTTTTTTACTTGAATTTCTAGTTTTATTAGTTGACCTAAGTGGTCTGATTTTAAATTACTTATTATTTTCTTAGTAACAATTTTTTCACTTTGGCAAACAAATACATTATCTATACATTTTGCTGAGGTTTCAGTTATTCTAGTAGGTTCCATAAATAATGGCCTTAGATTATAAGAATTAAATAAATTAGTCAATCTAGTACTGAGGGAATAAACTACTAAAAGGTCAACATTAAAATCTCCACATACCATTATAGTTTTATTTGATTTTGATAATTTAAATAAAATGTCCTCCATGACATTTTCAAAAATTTCAAAAGAAGCTGATGGTGGGCTGTATACGCTTACTACAATAATTTGCTCCAACTCTACACATGCTACTTCAATGTGGCTTTCAACGGATAAGCATATTATGTCCTTACGGTCTTTGAATTTCATTAATTTGTTTATTAATATTAATGAGCCTCCACGAATAGCATGTGATCTGCAAAAAGAGCTACCAACCTGGTGGTTACTGAAATTGAACATGAGCTCATAGCTTTTCAGCCAGTGTTCTGTTAAGCAGATGATATCAATATGAAAAGCGTTCATGTACAATTCCAACTCTAGTAATTTACTTTTTAATCCTTGAATATTTTGATGCACCAAGTTAGTGAACTTTGCATTTATTTTACAGGTTTGGTTTCTTTGACTTTTTATGTAACCAATATTATTTGACTGTTTATGGCTAGAGACTTCCTCTATTGTCGTTAAATCTAATTTAAATGGCTTGGAAGAAGTTCCAAGGTCTTGGTTGTAAATTTATTACAATGCTCAAAAGAAGCATCTTGTTTAGCCAAATTTTTGGCTGTAATAGTAAAGTAATAGGATAGCGACACAGCTATTTGTTTTTTGTAATAATTTGAAAGGTAGTAATTACCTTTTTTAGTCAAGCAATATTTTTTACTAACAGTATTGTTAGTGTCAATCACATGTATATTATTATTGCATGAAATAGTATGCAATGTCATATTTAGCTTATATCTAATGTTATTTTCTATATTTGGCAAGCTGTTGCTGTAGGGGAATGTGAACATTACAATTTTATTTAATTTTAAGCAACATAATTTGTCCATATATTTAATTAAGTCCAATTTGTTCACATTACCCCTATTTCCAAGTAAAATTATCAAGTTTGAGTTAATGTCAAATCTTTCATTATCAATTCTGTGCATAATATCATGAAGATTGCAGTTAGGTAAGCAATTATTTATAGAGTATGAAACCTATTGAAATTTCAAAAACTATTTTGAAATGTACAAACAAATACCTTTTATTTGATACCCCACTTGACTCTGTAGGTCTCTTTTAAAATTTTGACATTTCAATTTGTATGGAAAATGTTCATTTTCATTTTTCATTTTTTTTCATTTTTTTTTCTTAAAATCTGTACAGGCACACGAAATGTATTATTATTTTAAATTTCAAGTTGATAGCTGCTGTAGTTGCTGAGTTATTAAGGAGGGAAAAAAGGACAGACAAAGCGAGACCATAAGGGTTTCGAAACCGATCTTCGAAACCCTAAAAAGGCGTGGTGATTATGTGTGTTATTATTATTATTCCCGCCTTGGGACAAATGTTTGTCCGATCTACAAATATTTGTTCCGGGTGTTCTGATCGTTTCTATGTATAATAAAAAATATCTATCTATGTAATGTATTATATTATGTATATCAGTCATCTAGTACCCATAACTTCTTAGTTCTCACTTATCATCACTCCTTATTTGATGAGAGTTTAATTTTGGTCTAAAATAAGTTCCTAACTTAAGGTGTTGAACAAATGCCTTGGCCTTAAGATCAGGATTGATACCGATAATTAAGTAAATAATAAATTAATTATTACAAAGTTAGTAATTATAAAATTTATTACATACCGAGGGGATCAATTAGTTTTATCTAAGTTACATTGTAATATATAATTACTTAAACAATCTAATTATAATTATGTTAGATTTATAATCAATATTTCCGACCTCGCGTATCAAAACACAATATGCCTTGATTCTTGCGTCATGCGATTTTTGCTGACCGTTTTGACAGATAAGAATAATTGCTGACACATTTGTCATATATGCTAATTTGCTGATATAGTTGACAGATAAATTAAATGCGGAATATGGGGGTCATACATGCGCGAACTTGGGAAGAAAATCAAAGTCATGGTCAAGCTTTGACGTCAGGTGGTCTATTCAGATGCATTTATGAGTGTATTTTTACAATTTTGTCCGATCAGTGGTTCATATTTTTGACGTGACAACGTCTTATAAATTGGTTTGCCGGGTGACACTTCAAGAAACTGCGTTACGCGTTACGCTCCGCTCACGTTATGCAGACATAAAAAGTGAAAGGAACTCAAAGTCGTTGTCACGTAAAACTTTCGCCCGTATACCGACTTTACAGGCAACCAATTTTTTTTGCTTTTATTTGAAATCAAAATACAGAAAATGAGGATCGAAATAGTATGAATTATACCCTCACTAATAAATCTGAATTGGCTGGCAAGTAAAACGGATAATTAATGTCTTTCTAAATGTAAAAAACGTTTCTTTTTGTGTCTTGAAACAGTTTTGAACTAAAACTTTTTAAACTTTCGCGATTTGATAACATAGTTAATGATTATATCGGGTATTTATCGCGTACCTTTTGTTTTATTTCCCCTACGTTTCTACCGCGTTACAGCGATCATCAGTCGCCCCGTGACCACGATCGCTGTAACGCGGTAGAAACGCAGGGGAAATAAAACAAAAGGTACGCGATAAATACCCGATATAATCATTAACTAGTTTTGAACTATAGTTCAGGAATCTTTGTATTCATTAATGTGTGTAAAACTATAATTATGTCGATTAGGCGTTTTCTAAATGCCAAAAAATAGTTTGTACAGACTGATAAAAGGGCGTTGTTCAGGCAACACCTAAATGAATGACTGACAGTGACATCACCTCAGCTGTGACGGATAATACGTGACAACTGTCAGACGTCACGCACGGAGCCGTCGAACGAGCACTAGCCCCTCTCGCCCTACGAGAGACACCATCTTTTATATATAAAATTGCATTGTAACAAGCCGCGGTCAACCTAAATCAAAGTCCTGTATTTTTACGATTAATTTATTACATTTGGAGTCAGAAAGCACAAAACCGTATTTCAATTCAATCACCTTCCCACGATAAGGAACATGGTGACCACGACGTGATCAAAATTTGCACACGCCATCTTGGAATTTTTGAGAACAAAGGAATTTTACAACGCAAAAACCAAGCAAGCAGCAGCCGTGAGACGAGAGGGACTAGTCACCCACCACGATACAGGAATCATAAAACAGGACAGGAAGGAAGGCCGCCGCCGGATCGACAGCAATAAATAAGACGCAATTGTGCCACGACATCGCAGCTCATTGCCGCCACCGCAGCTCAGCCTCGTACCAGAGAAGTGTCCATTCTTTCCTACCCATAACCTTCTTCTTTGTCTGTTTAGCTTGCCAATTCTGCATTCGTGCACCAATATTTTGCATCCTCAGTGAAAGGCTTGACCCGCGCAGCCAATTTTCTGCCACACAAGCACATGTTAGAACAATTTTATTTGCATACCACTGCAACATCTTCATTTATTTTACGTCTACGAGCATTTATTTGCAAGTAATAAGGAGAAATAAACATTTTAAATTGCACCCCAAAATAGCCAATCTTAGAATCAAAGTTGCACATTCCTATCCACATGCATAACCTTTACATTAGTGTGTGGCCCTTTTTGCACCAAGCCTCATTCAGCATCACACAGTGCTAGCCCTTAACCACACCAGGTTATTTAACCTTAATTTTTCCTTCTTTATTTTAACACTTGGCTTTCTTTGCATTCCAGCTTATGCTATAGAAGCGCAGAATCACTGCACACACCCAGCCATCGATTGTTAGCAGCAGGCACCACAAATTTGCCTCGCAGTAGCGTCCAGAGAGGGGAGCATAAGCCGGATTCAATTCAATCTACGTATAGTTACCTTTATACCTTTTTTATTGGTTCTTATTCTTCTTTTTAACAATGGAGACTAAATCGCCAGGTTTGACAATAACCATCCCATCTCCGTCAGCAGGAGCTTTGAAAGACCTTGTCACAAAACGTAGCTCTGTCAAAGGTCGTATCACTAAGTTCAAAAACTTTTTAAATTCCATTATAACTGCTGAAGCAGTTAATGCAACTGACATGTGTGTCTTAGCTCAGCGCTATGAGAGATTTCGAGACTTATCATTCAACTTTGATGATCTTCAATCTCAAATAGAACTAATAAATGAGTCTAGTTTAGAAGCAGAATTAGACATCCGTGAAACATTTGAACTCGAGTTCTCAACTTTAATTGCTCAGTGCAAGATGTTCATTGAGAAAGATCAGTCTCAAAATGACCAAAATTTTGCTAAATGTGACTGTAGCCATGCAGGTCAGAATAATGTAAGCTTTAAACTACCTGTGATTAAAATTACCCCCTTTGATGGAACATGCTTTAAATGGCTCGAATTTAGAGATACATTCACTTCCCTTATTCACTACAACCAAAAAATAGAACCAATACACAAATTTCACTACCTCAACTCATATCTTGAGAAGGAGGCTTCTAGTGTCATCAGCAACTTGGAAGTCAGTGCTATAAATTATGAGGAGGCTTGGCGTCTTCTGTGTGAGAGGTACAACAATGAAAAGCAATTAATTAATAACCACTTGAATTCTTTGTTGAACTTGCAGTCTGTACCTCGAGACTCAGCTAAGGATCTTAGAGCCTTAATAGATCATGTCTCCAAAAACTTGCGCGCTCTTAACACATTAGGAGAACCAACCCAACATTGGGATACATTGATTATTCATCTGGTTTCAGCCAAACTTGATCCTGCAACTAACTTCAAGTGGGAGGAACACAAAGTTTCATTCAGTAGGACCCCATCTCTACAGGAATTCTTCCAGTTCTTGAAATCACGATCCAATATACTAGAGACCATTCGAAGCAATAAAGTTGATAGACAAAGCACTCAAGTGCAATCACAGAGATCTAATACCAAATCTTTTGCAGTTTCAGTCGGCAACATGCCCGCCTGCGTTCTTTGCAAGGGAAACCATCGTATATATGACTGCTCGGAGTTATTGGGAAAAAACGTTGAAGAGAGGATCGAGGAAGTCGTCAAGCTCAAGCTTTGTCTCAACTGCCTACGCAAAGGACACTCATCACCACAGTGCAGGTTGGGTCCTTGCAATAAATGCAAAAGGAAGCACAATACTCTCTTGCATAGGGAATCTTCTCAGGCTGTAAATATATCAAGTGTGCAATGTGATGTAGCCGATATAGAAACGAACCAGGTAGATGATAGCAGTGATGATGACTCAGATAACTTAGTCAGTATGTCGATCTCTAGCAACAGTAGTGTACTACTCTCAACCGCCTTGGTTGATTTATACAACCCAGCAACAAACAAGCACTTAACTGTTAGGGCATTACTTGACAGTGCAAGCCAATGTTCGCTTATAACCAATAGATTAAAATCCAAATTGCAATTAGATCCTCAAGCGACACACGTCGACATTGTGGGAGTAGGCAACATCGCGTCCAATGTCATAGAGCGATGCATTGTACATTTAAAATCAAAAACCAGTAAATTTAGGTCACAACTATCTTGTCTGGTACTACCAGAAATTTCAGGTAATCTACCCAGTAAAACATTTGATATCTCTCAGATTAAATTACCTCAGAACATTAAGTTGGCAGACCCTTCTTTCAACCATGCTGCACCAGTGGATTTGTTACTAGGTGCAGACATTTTTTGGCAATTACTTGAAAATGATCAAATTCATCTTGGCCACAATCAACCCGCACTACGCAAATCCAAACTAGGATGGGTATTGGCAGGCCCAATTTTCCTCAATAATAAATCATCTAAATTCATACATTGCCACCATATTAGGACCACACAGTCCGACGATACTTTAGAGCAAATCAACCAGAACATCATTAAGTTTTGGGAACTAGAGAAAATCCCTGAACATAATCAAATACAAACAGATGAAGATATCATCTGTGAAACACATTTTGTCAAAACCACTAGCAGAAATGAACTAGGTAGATTTTCAGTTAGGCTACCTCTAATTACAGAGCCTGATTGTCTAGGAGACTCTATGAGGTTAGCCAAGAGGCAATTTATAGCAACAGAAAAGCGTTTAAATAAAAACGCAGAGCTTAAAGAACTGTATGTCAAATTCATAAACGAATATTCTGACTTAGGTCACTTGTCAGAGATAAGTTCTGTACCAAGCCCATCATATTTTATTCCACATCATGCTGTACTCAAGCCAAACAGTGAATCAACAGCCCTAAGAGTTGTTTTTAATGGTAACGCAAAATCCAGTTCATCTTATTCCATTAATGACTTGCAGATGGCAGGGCCACATATCCAAGACAACTTGTTTAACATTTTACTAAGATTCAGGCAGTACACCTATGTTATGTCAGGAGATGTAGAGAAAATGTACAGGCAGGTAGAAATGCAGGATGATCACCGTAACCTACAGATAATTATGTGGCGAGAAAACAGCACAGATCAACTAAAATTTTTAAGATTGAACACAATTACCTATGGATATACAAGCTCTAGTTTTTTAAGCACACGATGCTTATGGCAGCTTGGGGAGGAATGTCACGATCCTAGAATAAAAGAAATCATTCAGAAAGACTTCCTGGTTGATGATCTCTTAACCGGAAGCAACGATTCCAATGAATTATTGTATATTAAACAAGAGGTAGAAAATGCATTAAGAGTAGGCTGCTTTAATTTGCGCAAATACCGCTCTAACTTACCCTCTATACTTATAAATAAAAATGAAGACAAGCAAAGCAATCTAACTATAAGTTCATCCTCTCATACATTAGGTGTAGGATGGAATCCCAACACAGATGTAATCCATTTTCCATGCCACTATAAAAATAGAACCGAAGTTCCAACAAAACGAACAATATTATCTGATTCATGTAAAATATTTGATCCTTTCGGCTTATTAAGCTTAATAACAATTACACCTAAACTTCTAATACAAAAATTATGGCTTGAAAAAATTGACTGGGACGTACCAGTTCCTGATCAAATAAAACATCAGTGGAATAATTTTGCAACAAATTTAAAACAAATTCACTCATTAAGCATTCCTAGGCATGTATTATGTAGGTCACCCGTTCATGCAGAGCTACATATCTTTTGTGACGCCTCGCTCAGCGCAATGGCCTCCACGGTGTACGTAAAATCCGTAGACGAGCAAAGCAACATCACAGTTCGACTTTTGTGTGCCAAGGCAAGAGTAGCTTCAGTAAAGCCAACCACCATCCCTCGTTTGGAACTGTCTGCATGCCTACTTGGCGCTCAGCTTGCGGACGCCGTATGTCGCGCTTCGCGATGTGTCATTGAACGCAAGATTTTCTGGACAGACTCCACTATCGCCTTATCTTGGCTGGGCATGAGATATGATAAATTAAAAACATTTGTAGCGAACAGAGTCAGCGCTACTTTAGAACTTACAGAACAAAGTGAATGGCGTCATGTTCCCACCGATCAGAACCCAGCAGACCTGGCCACTCGAGGTCTGGATGCTAGTAAAGTCAAAGATTGTAATTTATGGTGGAACGGACCAGTATTTTTGCGAGAGCCTGAATCTACATGGCCCTCAGCACTCACAAGTAAAAGTACATTATCAGTAGATCACTTACCTGAAATAAAAGTGAATGTTAGTACATGCGATGAGGTAGGTACAAAGTCAACTTTGATCGATTTTGATAGATATTCTAGTCTTTGTTTCTTGCAACGCACCTTTGCGTACATACTTAGATTTATAAAAAATTGTAGAGACAAATCTAACAAACACACTGGTATTTTACAGCCTGAAGAACTCAACAATTCTCTCAAGTGTCTAGTAAAATTGTCACAAGAGGAATCCTTTCCAAAGGAGTTGAAAATTCTTCTCTCTCACAAACCACTCAACTCAAAGAGTCATATTGTGTCATTGAGCCCTTTTTTAGAAAATAATACTAATATAATTAGAGTAGGTGGGCGGTTGGAAAATTCTATCTACCCATACAACAAACGACATCCCATGCTTATCCATGCAAAACATAAATTAGCCAAATTATTATTTCAACAGGAACATCTCCGACTTCTTCACGCTGGTCCTCAACTTCTATTGTCCTCGATTAGAGAGTCAATTTGGCCCATCGCTGGCAGAGATCTTGCCCGCACTACAGCTAGGCAGTGTGTTGTATGTAGGAAAGTCAACGGAAACACGTCTTCTCCCATAATGGGAATGTTACCAAAGCAAAGAATAAATCCTGGATTCGCATTCGATGCTACAGGCCTGGACATGGCAGGTCCATATCTCATCACAGATAGAAAAGGTAGAGGCTGCAAGATAAGCAAATGTTATTTGTGCATTTTTGTTTGTTTTAGATACAAATGTGTCCATCTGGAGGCAGTCAGTGAATTGTCCAAGGATGCCTTTATCTTGTCATTTCGTCGTTTTATTTCTCGCAGAGGACGCCCTTCTGAAATTTTCTGCGACAATGGACGCAATTTTGTTGCCGCTTCGAAAGAAATTGGTGAATTTCTCTCTTCTCATGCTGATGATATTACGAGCTTCTCTTCCGGCGAGGGTATAAAATTTAATTTTCAGCCGGCTTATGCTCCTCACTTCGGAGGTCTATGGGAATCAGCAGTAAAATCAGCTAAAAGTGTGGCAAAACGTATTTTTAGTAATACTCACCTAACTTTCGAAGAATTGGCAACACTTTTCAGTCAAATAGAAGCTGTCCTCAACAGTAGACCTATTTGTCCCTTATCCTCCTCACCTAATGACCTTAATCCCTTAACACCCGGACACTTTCTAATAGGTAGGGCACTAATGTCGCTTCCATCGCCAGATCTGCATGATGTAAATAGCAACAGGCTGAACCGGTTCCAGCGGCTAGAGCAGCTAAGACAACACTTTTGGAGACGCTGGCAAACTGAATACTTGGCAGAGCTTCAGGAGAAGCACAAATGGCGCACTCAGAGCAAACCCATGCAAGAAGGAGACTTGGTGCTGTTGAAAGAAGAAAATACACAACCGATGCAGTGGAGGCTGGGGCGTATTATTTCCATTTTTCCGGGAAAGGATGGTGTGGCGCGCGTAGCGGATGTCAAAACCACCACGGGTACCTATCGAAGAGGTATTAAGTACCTCAGCCCTCTTCTGGAGCCTACGGAAGACGAAGTGGAACCTAAGGCTACCAAGGCCCCGGAGCATGTTCAGGCAACACCTAAATGAATGACTGACAGTGACATCACCTCAGCTGTGACGGATAATACGTGACAACTGTCAGACGTCACGCACGGAGCCGTCGAACGAGCACTAGCCCCTCTCGCCCTACGAGAGACACCATCTTTTATATATAAAATTGCATTGTAACAAGCCGCGGTCAACCTAAATCAAAGTCCTGTATTTTTACGATTAATTTATTACATTTGGAGTCAGATAGCACAAAACCGTATTTCAATTCAATCACCTTCCCACGATAAGGAACAGGCGTTTTTACGTGGGGCTGCCAAAAGTGGCATAGACCGTGCTTATTTGGACATGACATCGTAGCTCCTCTTAGATAAAAATCCACGCGATCTATTAGTTGTAACGTAAAAATCAATTTTTATTTTTAATCTTTTGTCGATCATTAAAAGCCAATCAAATAGGAATTCATAATTTTTGTTATAAAATGCTGCGCGCCTCCTATATAAATAGACCGAGCAAATTTATTTCGTAACTATTTATTTATTTCACATTCATTCAGAAAGATTAACAAAATTTTGGTTTCTTAATTGCAGTACAAAACGTAAAAATATTTAAAAAAATATAATGTACATACCTAGGTAGATGTAGATATACATACTTACAAACGACATAAATGCGTTTCTAGTAAATTTATTTTCTGTAGGTACATTTAATTTGTTTAGGTAGGTTTGTGTTTTATGAATGAAATTGTAAAAATTTATTGATTAAAACAACACAAATATGAAGAAAATGTCTAATTACAAATAATATGTTCGCTATTCAAGAAATCGCTGAACTAAAGTTGATTCCCTCTGGGAGTCCAGAATCACACTCTTTCGGCTTAGCACAAATGTTTCAGGGCACCCTGAATAAATTATCATCACGTTTTTTATACGTTACAGGCAGGTACGTTATTTCTAACGTATTTTGTGGCACCTTGTTTAAGTAGATATAGAAATATCAAGTGATTAGGGGACACACGTGGTCTATTGGTTGGTTGTCTCGTGTTTTGAACAAGCACACTAATTATTATAAAGGCGAAAGCTTGTATGTTGTGTGTGTATGTTTGTTATTCCTTCAGGCTTAAACGGCTGAACGGATTTGGATAAAATTTGGTACTACAATAGTTTATATCCTGGATTTAACCAGTCTACTTTTGATACAGAGAAATGCAGTGTTTTCGTGTATTGATCAAATAATTAAAAAATGTTAATCCATGCGAGTCACACCCACACAACAGGGCCACAAGTAAATAAATGAGACATACAGTTTCATGAAAATTGGTTCAGGATAAGTTTTTTTTAGTAACTTAATTTATAATACATTTCAAACTTGAAATATTGGTATTATTTGACTTGGCACGTTTAGTATTTAAGTGGTCGAGTACCTAAAAATATCCTCATTTTGTTGAGATAAAAGGGTTCTCGGGGTGCCCTACCTTTTCGTCCCCCACTTAATCTATATTTATACTAATATTATATAGAGAAAAGATTGGATTGTTTGTTTGTTTGTTTGTATTGAATTGGCTCCGAATCTACTGGACCGATTTAAAAAATTCTTTCACCGTTAGGAAGCTTACTTTTCAGGGAGTAACATAGGCTATATTTTATCCCGGAATTCCCACGGGAACGGGAACTACGCGGGTGAAACCGCGAGGCGATCGTCTAGTAAACGATAAAGAGACAGACAATACATAAATCAAAATCGTAGTGTAGGACGCCCTCCGGCCCGATTGGATGACGATCTGCGAAAGACTGCAGGCAGATGTTGGATGCGGCAAGCTGAAGACAGGGCGCTATGGCGCTCATTGGGGGAGGCCTATGTCCAGCAGTGGATAATATAGGCTGATGATGATGACAAAAATCAAAAATTGAAACGTAAAGTACAATGTTAGATTTTTTGTTATTTTCGACTTCGGCTCTAGAGACCGTAGGAAGTCGCAAAGGTTTTCGACTCCCACGTCACTTGACCTCGTGCTGTTGTTGGTTAGCACATTCCTGTACCGAAGGATGGATGCGGGTTCAAGTCCCGTCGAAGTCGAATTTAAAAAAAATAAACGGATTTTCACTATTTTCTAGGTTCTACAAGTAATTTAGAAAACAAATAAGAAGTTTTGCGCATATTTGTAAGCCATTTGCTATCAAAATCAACCCACGCTAAAACAATCTACAAATCAATTGTCGTTTTCATATTAAGCATTCGAATCTAAATTTTTTTTCAAAGAAAATGATAGTGAATTTGTAGAAATATATTAGAACTAGTATTTGCAGTTTACTGAGTGGATTGAGGCATTATTTAATTTTATTTTTATTTTTAACTGTAGACTGTTGCAACAATCTAGACGTAGCTTGACTGATGGTCCGCCGAAAATTCGATGCATAGATGGATGGATCGATGGATGTTTGTTACCTCTTCACGCCAAAACTACTGAACGGATCGTGCTGAAATTTTGTATACAAATAATTCTAATCCTGGAATCAAACAGAGGCTACTTTTTATCCTATAAATCAGTTCCCATGGGATAGAAATCACCTTTAAAAGTTTCCATAGAAAAAATGCGTGCGAAGCCGCGGGCTTAAACTAGTTTATAATATAAGTATGTATTGATATCTGTAATTATAATTACTTACATTATGAAGAATTATCGACACCAGAAATAATCTTATGTAAGTACCTAAGTCAGAAGTCATTGCGATTGGATTCACAAGTAGGTACCGATATAAAATTATGCGTTTTAAAATGCGGTATCAAAATTTGACCTTAAAAACAAGGTTTTTTGAGTGATTTGGAGTTTTGAAATTGCATTTTGGATTAGCTTTTAGTATTTTATCTACCTACTCTTATATTTGCAAACCTATTTAAATGTTTCCGTGAGCAATTCACGGAAACTTCGCCGAGTATGTCCGGGATCCGGTTTCCGGGAGTTAGAACTAATATTTATTTACTTGTTTATGTCTGTGGTTTCACCCGTGTCTTTCGTAATCTTCACCCCCATGTTAGTCGAAAACGATACCCATATAAGATTTTTTGATGGGGGGGGGTGGCGTAGGGGGTCACAGCACGACTCGTTTCGATCGTGGCGAGATCGGGGGGAGGCACGGGGGGGTCACAGCAAAATTACTAATATAAATAACCTTTAAACTATGGAAACGTTTAAAGGTTATTTATATCCCATGGAAACTGTTTTATGGGATACATTTTTTTTTCGAGGTTCAGAACTACGTATGCAAATTTCAGCCCGATCCTTTCAGTACTTTTGGCGTGAAGAGATACCAAACATCCATCCATCCATGCAAACATTCGCAAAAAAAAAAATTGTGTAATGTATAATACTGTATGTAGTGTGATTACTAGCTATGCCCGCGGCTTCGCCCGCGTTATTTTTTTCGCAGAATTCTAATTGTTTGATAGCTCATCTGCTATTCGGAATGGAGACAAATCCAACAAATCAAAGATTATTAAAATCGGTCCAGCTTTTCTTATAAATTATGTAACTAACCTAAATTGTTCTATTTACATATATACATGATGTATATTCAAACAACCATTGTTGACAAGTTGATCCCCTCCGGGTCCAGAATTACCCCCTTTCGGCAAGTACACATTTCACGTGGCACCCTGTACAGGGTGTCACGTGACGCCACCACGAGTGATTCTAAACCCGAGAGACGAGGTCTCAAATTAAAAAAAACTTAATTCACGTATGGATGCATAAAAAATAAATAAAAACAAAGTTATAAATAAGCAAATGCATATTTTTAGAGTAATGAGACACTCACTACTCTCATTAGAGTCATTTGGTACTTACTCTAAAAATATAATAGACCTTACGTAATTTTTTTTATATCTATTTAGACCTCTCAGACGCTATTTAGATTGTGGATATGGTTTCTATTGTTTGTTATCCTTTTTTCAATTTTTAAAAATAATAAATGACTAGATGATTCGTAGATGTTTATTGAATATTGAAAATTGAAAACTGTCAAATTATTGTCGCTGAAGTCCTGTACCTGTCTTTGAGGAGTTTTAATATTTAGGAGTGAAATTTTGCCCCAAATGATTATGCCCACTCAGTGAAAAAATAAACAATGCACTATGGGTCCTAATAATATAAGTATATGGGTAATTATTAGACTGAATAGATGATAATGTGTCATCTATCCCCTAGCTAAGAAGAGCTTGAGTTATGGGTACTAGATAACTGATATAGAACGCATTTTACTACAATATAAATATTTTTATCATCATCAAACGTCCGGAAAAAACCTACAGATCGTACAAACATTTGTCCTGAAGCGGGACTGGAATCTATCCCGCTACCTGCGTCGCAGGCCGACCTTCACCCGCTGCGCCACAGAGGTCGTCTGATCCAGTTACAAGATTCTAATGAATAACTAATCGCAGATTCAATTAGTATTATCTTTATTGTATTAAATTGTCTGACAAAGTTTTTACTCGCAAGCAAAACGTTTCATTCTAACCTTGATCTCAAAGTTTATAAATTCCAAGATAATAACTAAGGGCCATTTATACCACCACCATAAGTATCGCTACTTTGATAAGATAAAACAAAAAGAACTAAAGCAAGTTTAGTTTGTGTTCAGGTTTAAAAAAACAAAAAAAAAACTGGCAATACTATCCGGGTATCGAAGTTGAAAAAAAACTGGATGCATTTGAGGATGTTGAACCTAAAAGACAGCTTAAGAGCGTGTGCAGCATTAATCAATATTTCTGGTTTAGTTATTTATAATTGAATTACACCTTTACTCATATTATAACAAAACAGTTATCAAATAGAACTGGTTTTGAGTTGACACAACGTCAATTTTCGTGCCAAACTTAATGTGAGACAGTTTGTTATCACTTGGTTGTGATTCTAAAAAAGTTATCTCGAATTACCGTGGAAACAAAAAACTAAATAAAAAACAACCTATGAAAAAATTGTATAAAAGGCGTGTCAGTCATGTAAAATTTTTAGTACAAGTTGGGGTTAGAAGTGGTGTTAATTAACTTACATTGTTATTAGTATTAAAAGGGCGTAAAAAATAATCGTTAGACAACGCACTAATAATTAAAAATACTAAAATAAAAAATCTTGGACGATCAAAAAAAATTACTTAAAAACAAAAAAATAACGTAAACCAGTCTATAAAATAAAAACAATCGACCAAGTCCTAAGAAAAAAGTTAACCTCTTAGAGGTCTGGAGCCCCTTCCGGTTTAGAACACCAATTTTGCAGCACCTCATATTCAAAGAAAAGTCTTTAAAACACTCACCGTTATTATCCGGCTTCTTCTTCACGATAACTCCTCCATTCTTCTCCACAACAGCGCTGGTAGAAACTCCATTCAACTCCTTCATTTTTCCGAGAGTTTAAAAAAAAGTCGATCAAATTCGCGCGGTTTTTAACGTCACTTTGACACCTTGGAGGTTACCGAGCTACGGTACGGCCAAGGTAATTTAAAGAGAACGGAGTATAATACAGCAAGACCTAAAAAAACAGAGAACCGTTCCCACCAACTGTCTTAGCTGAAATGACCGAAGTGGGGGTAACGTCTTATATTTATACAAAAAAATGCAATGCAACTAAGCTTCTATAATGTTAGATCACAAATGCTCTAAATCGCTGGATGAACGGAAAAATTGTGTTTCAAAATTTTGGTTTTTGTTGCGACATCTTTTCTCTTTTGGCATTAGAGTTGATAAATAAAATTATTTGATAATTTAGCAAACCTTTGAACTTACTGTAGCTTAAGATAACAATGCGAGTACATGTGGGTTTCGACGCAGGTCACGTTCAGTCAAATCGTACTAAAATCCCATTATGTTCAACTCTTCAAGTGACATAATATCTCGAAGAAATTAAAAAATAAATTAAATTAAAGAATAAATTAAATCTAAAAGGTCGGTTTCAAAATTGGATCTAGACCTTTAGGGGTTAACTTTTATCTTAGGACTTGATCGATTGTTTATATTTCATGGACTGGTTTTCACGATTTTTGTGTTTTAAAGTTATTTTTACACTATTTTATGCTATCCAAGATTTCATTATTTTTGTATTTTTAAATAGGTAAATAGTTTTGCATTGTGTACTTAAGGATGTTTTTACTTAAGTATAAATATCATTAAAACTTTAGATATTTTTTTACGAGTTTCATTTATCATTCCATTTGTCTGGTCTGACGTTGGTTTTCGAACTCGAATTCGAACCTTTTTCGTTGAGCTACTGCTTTTATGCGTTGTTGACTTCAACTAGGTACTAAAACAATCAAACATAAGTATGTGTTTTTGTTTTTAGTGATTTCCGCGTTGTTTTCAGTTACCTATAAGTTTTCGTGAAGTTATCTATTTCTATACTATCACACTAATATTATAAATGCGAAAGTATGAATGGATGGATGGATAGATGGATGTTTGTTACCTCTTCACGCCAAAACTACTGAACGGGACAGGCTGAAATTTTGTATACAGGTAAGTCTAACCCTGGAATCAAACATAGGCGACTTTTTATCCCATAAATCTGTTCCCATGGGATAGAAATAACCTCAAAACGTTTCCATAGAAACAACGCCTGCGAAGCCGCGGGCAGAAGCTAGTAATAATATAATAAAGAGATTTGATTGTTTGTTTGTATTGAATAGGCTCCGAAACTATTGGCCCGATTTGAAAAATACTTTCACCGTTAGGAAGCTTGCTTTTCAGGGAGTGACATCGAGTCGAGTCCCTCTCTCGTCATTTTCGCCGAACCACGGGAACGTTTAAAACCTCCGCGGTCCGACTGGCGTCCCCTCTTCCTCCTATACATGACCGGCGAGCCCACCGATCCACACACTCGCCGACCCCATTCTTCCGTCACCATTTCTCCCCCCGATTACGACACAGATAGGACAGACACAGTTGGAACCGCGAATGTCAACCTCTATGCGCAGATGGGCATTGTCGCCCCATACTACTACCACTCAAAACCCCCCTAGCTTCATCATAGGTATGTCCATGTTTTTAGAGGCTATGATGAGCCATAAGGAAATAATAACTTAAACAGGACTTAACCCATGACTGTTACAGGAAAAACGTAGACAGCTATGACAATGACAAATTGACAGATAATCACTCCTAGGAATTTTGACAAAAATAATAAATTATTGACACTCGATGACAAAGCTTATATTGACCGTGAAAAGTACACTTTACGATCGAATAGTACGTACGATAACATTTTGAATAAATAAATAGCTAATGCTGGACAATTCACACGCGTTATCTAGCCCCAAGCTAAGCAGAGCTTGTGTAATGGGTACTAGATAAGCTATCTGATATAGGTACTCAATACAATGAACTACATAGATAGTTATTTATGCCCTGGACTGTCTGCAGATCGTACAACCATTTGTCCCGAGGCGGGAATCGAACCCGCAACCTCCTGCGTCGCAGGCATGCAGACTGCTTGCACGTAGAATGTTTGTATTAAAAAAAAAAAACTATATCGGTCATTATAACACAAGCTGTGGCTACTTGCGCGGACAGTGGCGGTACCTCACCTCACCTCAAGAGCCTGTATTGGTCCACTGCTGGACGCAGCCCTCCCCCTGATAAGAGCCTTGTTGGCTTTTATCTCCTCGGTGTTTTATAAAACACCTTTAAACGTTTATAGAAACAACAAAAAAAAAATGTTCCCATGGGTACTGATTTATGGGATAAACGGTAGCCTATGTTTGATTCCAGGATTAGAATTACCTGTATGCAAAGTTTCAGTCTGATCCGTTTAGTAGTTTTGGCGTGAAGAGGTAACAAACATCCATCCATACATCTATCCATCCAAACTTTCGCATTTATAATATTAGTCTGATAGTAAAAAAAAAAATTATAACTAGATTTAAGAATAAATATGTGTGTGATAAACATTTACTTGTCTCTCACAATAAGTGCTTAAATAACTAAAAGGAATACTAAAGTACCTCAGTATATAAGAACCTAGTCAGGTAAGAATTTACTTTATTCATAAAGAAAATTACAATCAAATATTAGAAATAAATTAGAACTCGTATTTACCTGTATTTTATATAATTATATCTGAGCGTCTGGTCGAAGCGACGCGTGATCCGAGAGCTGGTGAGTATCTGGCGCAGCGCATCAGCATTGCCATACAGCGTGGCAATGCAGCCAGCGTGACGCGACGACTGGTATTGATATGGATCAGTTGAGCTACCTGTAGATTGATTGCAACAGTCTGCAGTTAGCTCAATTATTTCAATTGTAAATACTACTTGTAATTTATTTCTATTATTTGATTGTAATTTTCTTTGTGAATAAAGGTATTTACCTAGTTAGGTAGGTACATAATGGTGTCGATTCTGTAGTTTTAGAATTAGCTAAAATGAGCTAAACTTAGGATATAAGAATGTCAAATAGACGAAAGCTATTCTATGTGTCAAAAATTTGACTTTCATGTTTAAAATTAGGTTGACAGATCTAAAACAACTCAACTCAGTTAAAATAGTTAAAATCCTATTCTTTGCATTGCATTTTAGCTATGATTATTTATTAGAAACGTCTATCTAAGTTTAGCAGGCATCTAATTTGGTCGCGATTAAAATGTATTCTAGTGAAAAACGGGCAGATTCTTTTGAAAAAAGTGAAATATGGATTTTGTGGTATTTTTAGGATCTGTAATCAGAGAATACCATAATTTTAGGTTAACCTAAATTTAGAAATCGTAAAATTTAAGTAAGGAATCCTAAAACAACAGAATCGACATCAATGCAAGTGTCTTGTAGGATTACAGTCTACCTTAGCCGGTTTGTTCTAAATATCACAATCGTTTTGTATTAACACTTTGTATAGAAAATTAGAAACCATGGATTTTCCTACGGAACGTAGAATTTGTCACTTTTTTCTACAATTTTGTTTTCAGAATTTAACTCAGTTCAAATGTTTATGTCGTAAAATAATAGCTCTAATTTGTTGATTTTCCTTACTTGTCATTTTATTTGTTGATTAAGTTTTTTTTTGCGATAACTTAGTTAAATTAAGTTATAAACACTGCGCACACGCACTTTCGATCAGGTCTTTAGTGGGTTCTGAACCTAGGTACCCTAACCCAGACTATCAGGGGTGTTTGTGTAGGTATAGGTAGTAGATGATAATAAAAAATACAGGATGTTTTTGACGTGACAACGTCTTATAATTCGATAGAGCCGGCTGCACGCACGAAAAAACATGACGTCATGCGGCGTTACCTCGCTCTGAGGCGTTCCATGGAATGCCTCAGCGCTCTCGCTTGCACTTCAAGCCTTACATGTAAGGCTTGAAGTGCAAGCGAGAGCGCTCGACATCCGTCTCTCTCCTACTTGAGTGAGCGATGCGTTTGCGTGGACAGCTGCTATACTATTAGTACATTTACATGTTTTGATCGAGTATCAAATGCTACCATTCCATCAGTATTTTCTTAAGACGTTGTCACGTTCAACTATCGTCAGTAAACCGACTTTACAGACAACCAATTTTTTTTGTCAGTGGTTTAAATCAAACGTTGTAAGTTTTTCTATCTGGTTTCCTAGCCTTGTGAAGTTTGACTAGAGTTTGAAATATTTAGCAATATTCAAGGACTTGTTCTAATAGGGTCGATCCTGCAGTCGGACTTTGAGGGATAAAATTGTTTCTTATTTAAGAAAAAAAGTGAAAAATTCAATATTTCACTTTACTCTTTATTTTGTACAACTTTTTGCTTTTATAATAATATTTTCTCAGCTTTCTGTTTAATATTTTTATTTTCTCTCCTCAACCTCAACCTCAACAGCCTGTATTGATCCACTGCTGGACGCAGGCCTCCCCCTGAT
This sequence comes from Eupithecia subfuscata, assembly GCA_963564075.1. Lineage (NCBI taxonomy): Eukaryota > Metazoa > Arthropoda > Insecta > Lepidoptera > Geometridae > Eupithecia > Eupithecia subfuscata. The sequence continues at coordinate 2,072,853 of OY751123.1, forward strand.
AAGCGCCTGGCTTTTATCACATGGGGGGGTAATGCCCATAATCCCCACGCTGGGCATGTTTTATTTTCTCTATGTTATCCTTAATTTCGATTTATTTATGCATACGTTTTTATACTGTTTTATGTAAATGTAGCTGTTGGATTACTATAGAAAAAAATAAATATTTTATTAACTTATCTAGTCCTGTGGTAAAAGTTACGGTTTACTTGTTTATTAAGGTACTTAATTTTTGAGTGCTTCCCCGTTCGACCCAAGATTTTTCAACCCAATCCTGTATTTTGCTCCGTTCGACCCAAAACATTTGATTTTAGTTCCCCTTTCTACCCACACCTACTTATTCCAAATTCACAATTATCGGCCTTTTTTTAGATATTTATTTTAGGCATCGAAGAAATTAATTCAGCAGGGAACCCTTTGCCCACAAAAATGCTTAAACTTCTCAGAAAGTGTCAAAAGTTATTTACTGATGATAGTTAAGCAAAATAAATAAATAATGCTGGACAAATCACACAGCATTATCTAGCCCCAAGCTAAGCAGAGCTTGTGTTATGGGTACTTGATAACTGATGTCAATAAAACAATACACTACATAGATAGATATTTTTTATTATACACACAAAACATCCAGAACGCCCTGGCTAATGTCTATAGATCGTACAAACATTTGCCCCGAGGCGGGAATCGAACCCGCAACCTCCTGCGTCGCAGGCGGACCTTCGCCCGCTGCGCCGCAGAGGTCGTCAAAATATTACAGTTAAAAATATTATAGTCAAAAAATATTATAGTTAGCCCACAGCTTACAGTAGGTACTTGTTTATTTTCATTTTCTGTTATTAGTTCACGTGACCGAACACGTTTCTGTGCCAAAGTTTGAGCTTATCATTTGTTACATTATATTTAACAAAATTTCATTAGATAAGTAGGTACGTACAGTAAGCATCTTAAACGTAAATTATTTATTAAATAGTTTCTGCCATCTTCCTATAGAACGATTTTAGGTTATTTATATCACATCGGAACTGATTTTTGGGATAAAAAGAAACCTTTTAATATGTTGTTAATAAATATAAAAAAAAATAATGCTGGACAATTCATACAGCATCATCTAGGGTAAGCAGAGCTTGTGTTATGGGTATAACTCATATACCTAATACAATTAATAAAATATATTACATAGATACATATTTTTATATGGAAAAGACACCCAGAAAAAACGTCTACAGATCGAAAAAATATTTGTCAAGAGGCGGGAATCGAACCCGCAACCACAGAGGTCGTATTCCAGGTTAGACCTTCTTACATCAATGCTAAATTTCAGCCCGATCCGCTCCAAACGGTTCTCCAATCTCATGTACTCGTCGATTGAAATTTTTGACGTGACAACGTCTTATAATTCGATAGAGCCGGCTGCACGCACGAAAAAACATGACGTCATGCGGCGTTACCTCGCTCTGAGGCGTTCCATGTAAGGCTTGAAGTGCAAGCGAGAGCGCTCGACATCCGTCTCTCTCCTACTTGAGTGAGCGATGCGTCTGCGTGGACAGCTGCTATACTATAGTACATTTACATGTTTTGATCGAATATCAAATGCTACCATATCAGTATTTTCTTAAGACGTTGTCACGTTCAACTATCGTCAGTAAACCGACTTTACAGACAACCAATTTTTTATGAAGATTTTAGATAAAACTAGCTTCTGCCCGCTGCATCGCACGCTTATTTTCGCTATACTATGTAGGTAAATGTGGGAAAATCCCTTGCAGAAAAAATTACAGACGTACCAATAAGCCAGACAAAACAACTAGGAAACGAGTCGAACACAGTTAACTCCTTTGGCCTCGTGGAAACGACTGAGGCCGAAATTCGATCCCTAATAAATTCTCTCAAAACCGACTGCTCTATAGGATGGGATGAGATATCTGCGTGCATAATAAAACAAAATCAATTGAGCCTCGTAAAACCTCTTACTTACATCTGTAATCTGAGCTTTTCTTCTGGAATTTTCCCAAAAGTATTCAAAACATCTATTATCTTACCTATTCATAAAAACGGGGATAAATCGGTTGCTACCAATTACAGGCCCATTTCGATCTTGCCCGCGCTTTCTAAGATCCTAGAAAGAGCTATTAATACACGACTAGTCAATTTCCTGGAGAAATACAACTTGCTTTCAGAAAACCAGTTCGGTTTTAGAAAGGGTAGATCAACAGCTGACGCCGTGTCGAAACTTAACGACTATATCATTGGAGCTCTTGACGTAAGGAAAAAATGCCTAGCTATTTTTATAGATCTTGCAAAAGCTTTCGACACTGTCTCTATACCACTCCTTCTATCTAAGCTACATAACCAGGGTATCCGCGGCAAACAACTAAACTTAATGGAGAGCTATTTGTCCAATAGAAAACAACGCGTTAAAATAGGAAATTATATATCTAGAGACGCGCTGGTTACTTACGGAATTCCACAGGGAAGCATCCTAGGACCGACGTTATTCTTGACCTACATCAATGGCATATGTCAAACTGAATTAGACTCTGGAAAACTAATCGCATTTGCAGACGACACGGTGCTCTTGTTCCAAGATGCAAGTTGGGAGAAGGTATACAAAAAGGCTCAGGACGGATTTAACCTTATATCTAAACTGCTTTACCAAAACATACTAACCCTAAATACAGTTAAAACGAAATATATAGCGTTCTATCTAAAAGCCTCTACCAAACCAGATTCAACAATTCCTTCTTACCAACTCACATCTCATAGTGCGAACTGCTTACGAACCACTGCACTAAACTGCACTGACTGCGTTTCCCTTGAAAGTTGTGTTAATATTAAGTATCTTGGTGTTACAATTGACGCAATGATGACCTACGAGCCCCATATTAAGTTACTGACATCAAGAATCAGAAAGTTAATAGCGGTGTTCAAAAATATTAGGCATGCGGCAAATGAATCCCATATACTAACAATTTATTACGCGCTCTGCCAATCTCTACTAAGTTATTGTGCTACATCATGGGGTGGGGCAGCTAAAACCCATCTGCTACAACTAGAGAGAGCGCACAGGGCCGTACTCAAGGTAGCTTTCTCAAAACCTTACAGGTACCCTACGGTCGAACTATATACAGACTGCAAGCTGCTAACTGTAAGACAGCTGTGCATACAGCAAATGGTGCTAAGACAGCATCTTAAAACTCCAATCTTAAATTTGTCATCAACTAGTAAGAGGCGGAAAGACATAACGTACAAAACGGTAAACTGTAAAACTGCGTTCGCACAAAAACACTTCTCTTTCTTAGCCCCATTCCTTTATAACACCATCAGTAAACAAATATCGTTAAGAGATTTAAGCTATGCTGAATGTAAAGCTAAGACTAAAACCTATTTACTAACTCTAGATTACTATAAAACAGAGAATATGATAAAAACAGTGAAATAAAAATGATTGCCACATATAATGACATACATACACACATAAACGAACACACCCTCACAACCACACACGCACTCACACACATATACACACAGTGCACATACACTCACATGAACACCGGCTGAACCTTTTAATAATAATGTAGAATTATAGACGATAAAGCTATTGAAACCTAAACATCTACTGCTTAAATTTTTGTTTCCCTTTTTCTTTTTTTTCTATTTAACTGTGTTTTCCTTTTTCTTTATTAATGTTTTCTTTGTTTAAAAAGAATCTAAAAAACTTGCACTGTATAAAAGATAAGTTAGCTATTGCCGAGGTAGAGATCCCTCGCGTCTACATTACAAGTTTCGAACTTAGTTAGAGCGAGGTGTTGAAACTAAGACTGGGTAACTAAGTCTAAAACAATGTTATGTTAGTTTTAAGACTTTTCTGAAATAAACGTTTTATTATTATTATTATTATTATTATTATATCTATTACCTAAGTTAGGCTTTGCTCAAAACGTACGCCAAATTTCATCTTGATCAGTAGTTTCGGAGATCCTAGGAAACAAAAATTCAGATTTCACAAACCTTTGGCTTTATAATATTAGTAGGATTTGGAGCCGACTGTACCTATGTTTAACTGCGGGTCAAACCCCGATTAGTTTTAGGGTCGATTAGGAAGGTCATGTTATCTTCCTGGGTCACTCCAGCATGTTCCAGGGTAGATACCTACCAACTAAGAGGTACCTTCCTTCTTGTAGGCAAATTAAATCGTTAAATTGATAACTTTATTCACAAAGAAAATTAAACTAGTATTTACAATTGAAACAATTGAACTAACTGCTGACTGTTGCAAACAGTCTACAGATAGCTCAACTGATCCATATCAACACCAGTCGGATGCGTCCCCAAGACGCTGGCTGCATTGCCACGCTGTATGGCAATGCTGATACGCTGTGCCAGATATTCACCAGCTCTCGGGTCACGCGTCGCTTCGACCAGACGCTCAGATAGTTTTTTGAAAACCGGAAGAGCCTCGGTACCCCACGGACCTAGGGTCTCGACTCCAAGGGGAGCAAATGTGTAGGCTCTGTCGAGACCTGCATATTTGCGCCTCTTGAGATCTTCGGCCAAATCTGCCACCGCACCCGCCCTCACGGATGTCCTCGGAAGATGGGAAGGCGCAAGTGTGTCGACGCATATAGCGTCCCACACAATGGGCCTCCCCAACTCCCATGGGACTAGTGTCATACCGTCGGGCCTCTTACCATCGTCACGCAACAGACCATTCGGTTTGAGAATAGCTGGTACGTTAGCGGTGACAAAGACCCGCCGGATGATGTCGTTAAGGCTAGCGTGGCGAGATATCCGACCGGCGGCCCTAGTGCACGATAATCCGTGATGACTATAAGCTGTTCGACAGCAGTACCGCACTGGCATTGATGAGGCGCGCAACACCTTGCACCCAACCGAAGACATGTTGCGATACGGAAAGTTACGGGATCCAATAAAGTACCAGTGTTATATGAAGGAAATGCTTGCAACCAATGTCCTGACTCCCATTTAGAAACGGCCAGGAGGCGGGCACGATCTGCAGAGCTGGAGCACGTTAGTAACAAACAGTTCCGTGTCAACTCACACAGAGGCCCGTCCCATTGCCGTTGGGACAAAAGTGATTTTGAGGGAGCAGCATCGGGGCAAGCACTATGCCAAGCCGTTAAATAGTAATTTGCTAGTAATTTGGTTATAACTTCGTCAGTTTTTGTCGTAGAACAAAAATTTTTGCACTGTGTGTTATGGATTTCTTAGTTGTACCTACATACTAAAAAACATCCATCCAAACTTTCGCCTATAAAAAATTAGTGTGATTCTTGACCTTGGTCTCACATAGGTATGAGTACCTTTTACACAAAAAAATTGGTTGTCTGTAAAGTCGGTTTACTGACGATAGTTGAACGTGACAACGTCTTAAGAAAATACTGATGGAATGGTAGCATTTGATGCTCGATCAAAACATGTAAATGTACTATAGTATAGCAGCTGTCCACGCAGACGCATCGCTCACTCAAGTAGGAGAGAGACGGATGTCGAGCGCTCTCGCTTGCACTTCAAGCCTTACATGGAACGCCTCAGAGCGAGGTAACGCCGCATGAGTCATTTTCGTGCGTGCAGCCGGCTCTATCGAATTATAAGACGTTGCCCACAACTAGGCTACACAAAATTAATGTATCTTTTAAAGGGCAATGTATACGCTTCTACAACAAAACTCCTAGTGAGTTGCAAAAATTATCAGTAAATAAATTCAAACAAATTGTCAAAACCTTGCTGTGCAAAAAGGCTTACTATAAAATATCAGATTATCTAGAGGATAAAAAAGCTTGGGACGGGTTTTGCTCCAACTCGAAAAATAACAACTAACAGGCTAAAGGTTTCTTCGTCGCTTCTTTACTTTAGTCTAAATACCGAAGCGACAGAAATCAAAAAATATCACTTTATTTCCGTGTCAGTGCTTAGTTTTATGATTTGACCTTTTCTAAGTGTACATTTATTGTATTTATGGAAATAAAGAGTTTTTGATTTTGATTTTTGATTTTTGTCACGTCAAAAAACTGTGTTGTAATTTTGTAATACGTTGTCTTTGAATGCGTGCGTTAACAAAGCTCAAAAAGTGTCGTAAGAGGCCACTAAGGGATATCCACCGGGAGCGGGCAGCAGCGCCCCCTGCAGAACAATTCTACCACCGAACTGCGATCCGCAACCTGCATGCCTAGCGTGGGGATTATGGGCATTTTCTCCATGAGATAAAAACCAATCAGGCGCTTATCAGGGGGAGGGGAGGCCTGCGTCCGGCAGTGGACCAATAGGCTGTGGAGGTGAGGTTGAGGTTAACAAAATGCCGCATGCGCACTATAATCATCATCATCATCATCAGCCTATATTAGTCCACTGCTGGACATAGGCCTCCCCTAATGAGTGTCATAACACCCTGTCTTCTTGACGCATCCAGCATCTGCCTGCAGTCCTTCGCAGATCGTCATCCCACCTGGCCGGAGGGCGTCCTACACTACGTTTGCCGAGTCGTGATCAGTGCAGGCAGATGCTGGATGCGGCAAGCTGAAGACAGGGCGCTATGGCGCTCATTAGGGGAGGCCTATGTCCAGCAGTGGACTAATATAGGCTGATGATGATGATGATGACTGAGCCAAGTTTGGTAACTAAACACGTAAGCCTCTTAAGCCGTCCTACATCTGACCTCTCCCCGGCTGTGTCGGTTTGCCGTCCCTTTGGCTTATCAGGTAGGTACTAGGAAGTGTTGTAACAACAACAGGAATATTTTTTCAGTATACCTACCTATCTATTAAGATAAAAATGTCAGAAGTTATCATTATTTACCAAACATGGGTTGTCTTAACCGTCTGAGATAATTCTCTGCACTTTGTTGCTATCTTAAGTGCGACGTTGGCCTAGTAAAACCTCTCCTAGTAAGGTCGGGGGTTCAATTCTTAGACCTCTTGGGCGATGATCCGTCTAAGACCTTGCGGTTGGGAATCCTTCCGAGGGAAAAAAGTTTGAGTACGCAGATAACAGAAAAGCTTTCATTTGTTTTCCTTTATATCTCAAGCCATTATCATTAAATAATGCTTGTAAACAACTCACAATATATGTAAACATACAGGGTGCCACGGAAGGGTGTACTGAGCCCAAAGGGGGTGGGTGATTCTGATACACCCCGAGGGGAACAACTTATGAAAACGGTTTTTTTTTAAATTTCGATTTATTTTTAATATTTATTGCAAACATTAAAGTTTTTTTCTTCCTATTCGTGTTCTTTTACAAGCACTCTTGCATTATTTAACATTAAAAAATATTTTACAATTGATAATTGCTTGTTTTTACAGCAAAACTAGTGTTTTGTCATGAAATTGTTATAAATAATGATGTGAGTAAATCATTAGAAATTTCAAAACAATAATATTAGGTAATGTAAGAAAGAATACACGAATAAGTAGAAAAAACGCCTCAAGTTTTTTTTAAAAACGGTAAAAATGATCGAATTTACAAAATCGTAAAACAAACGTTGACCCCTTCGTTGTCCAGAATCACCGCTTTCGGTTTAGTACACCCTGTCCGTGGCACCCTGTATAAAATTCTCGTTTTGGCGTCGAGTTTGAAATTTTTGTATAACTAGCTTGTAAAGATCGCTCTTGAGCGATAAGACCGCCACTTGTCACTTAGTTTTTAAGCTGTTTTGCTGTATTGTTTCTATCTATAAGTGTGCAATAAAGAATTTTCTATCTATCTAGCTTGTTCCCGCGGCTTTGCACGCGTATTTTCGGTATATTAAGTACCCTATTCTTCTAAACCAAATTTCATCTTGATCTGTTGGGTAGTCTTGGAAATTCTAGGTAACACAAATTTAGATTTCACAAACTTTCTAGTATTTACAATTGAAACAATTGAGCTAACTACACAGACTGTTGCAAATTATCTACAGGTAGCTCAACTGATCCATTTATATACCAGTCGGAAGCGTCCCCAAGACGCGCTGGCTGCATTGCCCTGCTGTAAAAAGCCTTTCATTAAAATTATAAAGAAAGTTTTTATTAAGACCTCCCCAGCTCACTACCGAACTTCCAAACAAGAGGTATTTTGCCACAATAAGTTATTAATCCAGCCGAACGGAAAGTTTTGAATATGCCTCATGCTTACGTCAATGTCTTGGCCAATTTATTTGATTAATGTTTGGCCGTGGTTTTCCTTGTTCCTATGCCAGGAACTCATAATACTGAGAAGGTACCCAATTCCTGTACTTTTCCAATGTTTTGGAGCCATGCGGAGGTCAGAAACTCAAAACAATCAAAGCCAATTATTGCTTCGAGAAACTCAAAACAATCAAAGCCATAATTGGTTTTGATTGTTTCATAGAAGTTTTAGGGTGTTGAAATGGAAGACTCGCAGGTATCATGCCTTTCTTAAATGTAAGTACTTAAGATGAACTTATTTTAATAAGTAAGTTGTTTAATAAGTAAAAGACATGATACTTTGCCAGTCTTCCATTGCAACACCCTAAATGGGTACTTAAGGCGAATAGTAGGGTGGATAGTGGCGCCACTACATATTAAATTTAATCATTAAGTTATACAAAGGAATTATCAAAAAATCGGACCGCTGGTAGACGATACCTATCACAAGCTTTTATTTAATGTATCTGTAATAGTTTTGTTTTGTGTTATTCAATCAAAAACCTTGTTTGGAGAGCTTGGTGGCCACCAATAGGAACTAAACTCTTGAAACAAGTATCTGCCTAAATAATACAGTACAAAACTATTAAAGATACATTTAAAAAGGCTTATGATAGATATCGTCTACGCGCGGTCCGATTTTTTGATAATTCCTTTGTATAACGTAATTATAAAATAAATATGTAGTGGCGCCACTATCCACCCTACTACGAGTATTCGCCTTAAGTATGTACTGTGAGCATAACTTATACTCATCTTATCACTAAGACCTGATTGTATGACTACAATAAATAAAATACTGAAATACTAAGCTATGGTAGGTTTGCAATTTTCAACACTTTTTATAATTATCATTCAACTACTCATCAATTTGACAGAATTTGAGAGGCTAAAATATGGGTAAACTTATGATTTTATTTATTCAGATGTGGTTAGTTCAATGTATGCGAAAACTCTTACTAGGTATTACCTACTTGTTTATTCAATGCACTAAGTAAATTTCAAGTGGCTACTGAAAGAGAAGTTCAATTTTTTTATCGTACGCACTCCGCATTTTTCTCCAATTTTGACTCGTAAAATGGTACTTATTGGAATAAACCTAAAAACCATATTTGTTGATACGTCCTAGAAGTTTGAAAATATTGGAACGAAGTTCCTTATCGCGCGTTGTGAAACTAGACGGAAAAAATTCATATGAAAAGTTGTAACGACACTTTTTGCTATAGTAAGCTATTGTAAGCCGTGCGGCGTGCGCATGTTTCTCTGTCTGTTTTTCTCTCTCTCTCTCTCTCTTATGAACTTCGTTCCATCCGGGTGTCCCTTGACACCTCTCAAGTTTTTTTTTCAGTCTCAAAATTCTATAAGCCAGACTAAGGCCTTTTTTCAGTTTACACAAGCAAATCATCTGATACCTCAATCGTTATACACAGATTACAGTGTCGTTATATAAGAACTGACCGTGAAAAGTGTAACAATGTACTGCAAAAAGTGATTGTTCAATCGCTGACTGGGTATTTCGGCCAAGCTCAATGCCTAGGTCACGTAAGAGCCTCCTCTCTGGCTTTGTTCGATTTTAGAGCAAGATACATTGTGTGCGGAAATGCGATAACTTACATTTTAAGTAATATGTTCTACTCAACCTCAACCTCAAACTCAACAGCCTGTATTGGTCCACTGCTGGACCACGGTAATATTATCCTATACAGTAATCCGACTTCATACAAACGGACGAAACGCGAGCTATACCTATGCGCCTCGATCTCGGCATGCGCTCAGCATGCAGACAGTCGCGACTGTGCCGTAGTGACGAACGGATGGTGTGTTGTTTTCTTAACAATAACCGCGCGATTTTTTCTCTAAAAATAAGTTCAGGTACATATTTAATAAAGTAGCTGCAGGTATCTATAACCAAGTAAAAGATATTCCTTTTTCTCCAAAAAATCTAAAATTTAATAATAAAGCATTTTGTGCGTCTCAGTCGAGGCGCAAATATTTTTCGGTTGCAAATTTATAAGACCGACTTGTGAAAAACATAAACACGGTTTTTTAATTAAATCTACCAATCAAAAAACAACACGCATTATTATTGAACACTTCCCATTCAATTCACAAAGTATTTTATTTGTTTATATAAAAAAAGTACCTACCTATATTTACAATCACAAAACTAAATGGAAACACAAAGTAGGCAAATGTAATTAAAATGCTGGAGGCGGGCAGCCCTATCGCATGTTTACCTACCGCGCGGCTGTAGGCATTTATTTCAAAGATACGGCCGAGTTAAAATACTGTATAGGATAATATTACCGTGGCTGGACGCAGGCCTCCCCCTGATAAGCACCTTGTTGGCTTTTATCTCATTGGGGTAGTGCCCATATTCCTCACGCTGGGCATGCGGGTCGGGGATCGCAGTTCGGTGATAGAATCGTTCTGCAGGGGGCGCTGCTGCGCGCCCTCGGTGGATATCCCTTAGTCGCCTCTTGCGACACCCGCGGGAAGAGTTGGGGTGGTGCAAATTCTAAGCCGGCACCACACAGCGAATTACTTATATCCATGGCTTATTCCAGTTTACCCCCGTGAAAATCACACTAATCACATCACATCACACTAATATTATAAATGCGAAAGTTTGGATGGATGGATGGATGTTTGTTACCTCTTGACGTCAAAACTAAAGAACGGATCGGGCTGAAATTTTTCATACAGGTAATTCTAACCCTGTAATCAAAAAAAGGTTAATTTTTATCCCACAAATCAGTTCCCATGGGATAAAAATCACCTTCAAACGTTTCCATAGAAACAACGCGTGCGAAGCCGCGGGCATAAACTACACTCGCGTGCAACTGAATCGAATCAAGCCGTACTTGTGTACAAAAAGTAGATTCAGCAAAACAGCATTGGGAAAACCGTTCCCATAGACGCCGTTGTACTCGGCCTCTTCTGCCCGTATCACAGAGACATATTCTGCTCTCGTCAATTAACAGGACGGAGCTCGATTGCTCAATGGTCAGTTAAGGTGAAAGTTGAAAAATTGAAGCCAGGCTTGACGGCGAACTGCGGTCAGTCTAATGAGTTACTGATAAGAAATATGGGTCACCTGAGCCTTTAAGTTGATTTAGTCTCTCAACCAGTGGGTACCACAGAGAGCTCATCGTATCACAATACGCTCATAATTTGACCACACCTCCACCCACCGTACCTACTGAAGTAAGGACCATAGAGTAGATATCATCTATCTATCTATCTATCTATCTATATATATATAAATGAAACCCGTTTTCCTTGGTCACGGCATCACGCGTGAACGGCTGGACCGATTTCGCTAATTCTTTCGTTGTTGTGTTTGTTATTGTCAGGAGAAGGTTCTCATTAAAAGAAAAAATTAAGAAAGTTGGAAACATAAATTTCCACGGGGGCGAAGACGCGGGGCGCAGCTATTTTAAATAAAAAATAAGAGGTTTTCAAATAAAAAAGTTGTAGGTAAATCGGAAAAGCCGTTTCTCGAAAAATTAGATTCATGTGCGAATACACGTTGGCTTGATTCGATTCAGTTGCACGCGAGTGTAGTTCATCCATAAGGGAGAAAGCTGGACTCGTACCAAAAGTACAGATAAACCTTAACATTTTATACTACACCTGCTCGGAAAGTTGCCTATTCCTTTTCCATTTATAGAATAGAAAGTATGTCTTTGCAGGCCTATAGGAAACCGGGAGGAAAAACTCTATGGAATTTCATTTCTCACGTGTTTTAGCGGGAGGAAAAAGTGTATGGAAATCCATTTCTAACGTGTTATTTTTTTTAAATTTCCTAAACGATCGGCCGGCAGCTATGGTTATTTTCGTTCGGTCAAACGATAAAAAGTTTTTACTCCAAGTCCATTAGGCCTCCTCCGATTTCCGAACAATATTTTGAAAAAAGAACCCAAAGGCTGGCGCAGTCAATGAGGTTTTACCAACATCATTGGGCGCGATTTCAACTATAAAATAATAAATAATTCTGCTTTTTATTTTCCTCGATAGTATAAAGCACTATTTATCACTCGGTAGAAAGTGCGATTCCTACCTCGTGTGTTTTAAGGCCAAAACGACACACTCGGTAGGAATTGATCACTTTCTCGCCTTGGTATAAAATGCACTATTCTCTTATTAAAATTTTTCCCCTTGGGTGAATTTCTTAGAGTGAAAACTGGAAAATTAATCAATGGAGTGAAAACACTTCTCCAGCTGGTCAAAGGGGATGTTATGTATGTATTGTTGGGCTATATTGTATAATTTGTGCTATAGTAAATAATAATTATTTTTTACGCTACAAATGAAATAATGACTTAATTTGAAATTATTATGACCTGTATTTTTTGCTCACTGATTATATATTGAATTGTTTTGATTATTGACTTTTGTTTTGAATTATTTTGCGTATTGTTTTACATTTTATTATCATTTAGATGACTACTCTGTTGTATTAGGTCTGACCTGTAATAATAGAAGTAATGTTATAAATAAATAAATAAAAAATAAATAAATACAAATATTTATATTATCAGTGTATCACTGGTATTTAGACGCTCATTGGCTGCATTCACTACCAAAGATCAGCAAAAATATGATATGATGAATATGTATGAAAGATACGCCCCCCCTAATACGTCTGAATAGACCACCTGGTACCCATAACACAAGCTCTGCTTACGAGGCTGTGAAACTTGTAGGAAACTGCGGTCATGCCCTACATATCTAGTTACTTATGTCTTGTCACACGTTTGAGTATAAATACTATAGGTACAGTTGACTTTAGTACCTTATCGCATTAAAGTTGACTAAAAGTTGTCGCAAATATAGGCCGCTCCGACACCACTCCCGCACGCCTTCACCTCTAATCATGTTGACGGCACGCTGTCCACGCGGTGACAAAATCAGTAAGTTCGATATCCATGCATGCCCGGCGGAAAGCCGTAAGATCGTACGAACTTACTTAAAGACTAGTAGACTTACTTCGGAGAGAGTACCTAATGTGTATTTGAAAGGTTCAGCAGTGAAGGTTGTGAAGCAGTTTAAATACCTTGGGCACATCATCATGGAAGACCTGAGTGATGACCAAGATATTGAGCGTGAAAGACGGAACCTGTCTATCAGGTGCAACATGCTTGCTCGGAGATTTGCCAGATGCAGTGACAAAGTAAAAGTAACGTTATTTAAGGCGTATTGCCTCTGTATGTATACATGTCAGCTCTGGTTCAAATACAAAAGAAAATCGCATAGCACCATAAGGGTGCAATAAAATGACGCTTTTCGCATCCTTATGAAGAAGCCACGTTTTTGCAGCGCGTCCGGCATGTTCGCTGATGCACGGGTTCCGGACTTTTTCGCTATAATCAGATCTCGTATTGCGTCATTCTGGGCCAATCTTAGACGGTCTAACAATAGCATCCTCAGGTTTATGGCTAACAACATCTGTAGCCCTATGTACAGGTTCTGGCTCTCTGTGAACCAGAGCGAGAACCGTAAGTAGGTATGTCCTTTAATTTTAATTGTATTTTAATTTATTTATAAGTAACCTATGGGTTCCTTTTTTATGACCTGAACTAAATGATTTTATTATTATTATTATTAAAGCCGGTGGTTCACGCGGCTACTTCAAAATCTATAGCATTTTACCAACAAGGTTGGAACTGCTCATGTTTTTAATTGTACTGTATGTATGAATGTAAGCTTAGCTCTAAGAATATACCTAAAAGCAAATACTTGTACTCATAAGTTGTAACCTAGTTTTTTTATATACCTACCTACTTGTCTATGTTTGATTGTATTTGGTGCTGTCCATTTGTGATTCAAATAAACCATTTTATCTCTCTATCTACAGTTCTTTTAGAAAAAAATATTTTTATTTCATTTTAATTTCATAGTAAAGGCTTGTACTTGCTTGAAGACTACGATAAAATAAAATAAAAACAGCCTTAACGCTTTCACTGCCCAGCCTTGATGCGACCCGCAGGGGCGCGCCGCCGTTACACGGGGGAGTAGACGGGCATCTGCGTCTTGGGCCATGATAGTGTTAAAATAATGCTTGCGATATTGTTGGGGCGGTTGCGGTTTTGTTGGGGCTGCTATTTTATGCCATCACTGCAATGTAAAATGTATCCATAGATCCCAATTTGAATGCTCATTTTTGTTCTGTACGACAGCGCTGTGGGATGTGTGTGCTATGTCCTTTACAAGACAACGCCTTCCTCCTGTTCATAAGCAGCCTTTAGTATGATAAGGTTCTATTGAATCTTAGCTACCTTTGTTACATTTTAACTGAAACTAGAGTAATGTGATGAAATGTGTGGTTATATTAGGCAATTTTGTTGCCTTCAACGCATCGCACAAATACTCCCACTGCTGGGCATCTTTCTCCCAAAACAAGGGGGATGTGGCTACAATAATCACACTTCAATCATTGAGTCCTATCCGTCATGACCTACGGAGCTGAGACGTGGACACTCACGGTAGGGCCTGTCCACCAGTTCAAAGTCGCTCAGCGAGCTATGGAGTAGCTATGCTCTGTGTTTCTCTGAAGGATAGGATTCGTAACGAATACATCTGACAGAGAACCAAAATTATCGACATAGCTCAAAGAATTAGCACGCTGAAGTGGCAGTGGGCCGGCCATATCTCGCGAAGAACCGACAACCGCAGGGGTAAACGTGTTCTTGAGTGGAGACCGCGACTCGGCAAACGTAGTGTAGGGCACCCTCCGACCTGGTGGGATGACGATCTGCGAAAGACTGCAGGCAGATGCTGGATGCGGCAAGCTGTAGATAAGGCGCTATGGCGCTCATTAAGGGCGGGACACTTTGTTAATGCACGCATTCAAAGACAATGCCAATCAAGGCGTATCTAACGATTTAAATCTATGCAATACAATACTATACAAAAATGCTTTAGTGTTCACCAAAAAGACAACATTACAAAGATTATATTACATAAGACAAGTACAATGGGCTGCCATTTATCGCTTAGAATCGATCTTTACACCAACATATTATTCACAAGTTGGGTCCAGAATCACCGCCTTTCTGCTTATTCCACCCTTTCCGTGGCACCCTGTAAAGTACTATCGTAGTGTCAGTTGAATCACAGATTTATAAATATAGTCTTAAAAGTTTAATGTAGTTTCAGTAAGCGAGAAACCAGCTAATAATAATATTATTGAGATAAAATTAACAGGGAATTTGTTATTACTTATCTAAATCACGTCTTATTATATTTTAATGATAGAAACGATTTGCCCCACATAGACAATCAAAATTATTAATGTTCACAACAACAATAATAATAATACGATTAAGTAATATTTTGAAATTGATATGTAATTTTGATATTCCCTATAGAGTAGTCTGTTTCTTGAACTGCTTGTGGAAGAAACTTTTGAGACGGAGAAGTGTGTGTTTTCGATTTACACAATGAAATATTTTAACTAATGTTGATTTCCTATTTTTGTGTAGCCTATTTTAAAAACAATATTCCGTGTCACCTGGAGGGCAATTCTGGTAATATAATATCTACTCGATAAATATGACAAGAACTTTCAAAATATTGAGTAATTTCTTTGTAAAATTGCTTTGACGACCTCTGTGGCGCAGCGGGCGAAGGTCTGCCTGTGACGCAGGTTCAATTCCCGCCTCGGGACAAATGTTTGTACGATCTGCAGACATTTGTCCAGGGCGTTCTGGATGTTTTCTATGTATAGTAAAAAATATCTATCTATGTAGTGTATATATCAGTTATCTAGTACCCATAACACAAGCTCTGCTTAGCTTGGGGCTAGATAATGCTGTGTGAATAATAATTGTCCAGCATTGTCCAGCATTATAAAAAACATACGAATTCTCAAATCGGTTATTCAATATTTATCGAGGGCTTTCCTTCGATAAGTCACACGAGAATGCAGTTTTTGGCAGGACTCGATATATTTGTGATAAATGTATATCATGTGTACTTTAACACGTGTATAGCACGTGATATTTATCCCGCGATACAGCGTATCACACGTGATACAAAGAATAGGATATTTTACACTATATGCGAAAAAATCTAAAAATATTTTGAAATAGAGCAAAAAGCAGTCGGAAAACTAAATTGTAAAATTAAATTCAAAGGTTTCAGCCGTTTTAACCTGTTTCTTAACACCATTAAAATAGTAGTCGCCATGTTATTACGTCATACGGCTATGTAAACTTAGAACTGTCAACTATCAGCGTACCTTACAAAATATCACTGCATTTGTTTACACAGCCAACTGGCGTTATGACCACAGAGCAATATGGCGTCCACTGCGTCCAGCATTTTCGTCAAATTACGCGCCAAATTAGAAAAATTAATTATAATGCATTTTTATAGCACTTAACGATTGAATAAATTTTTTTTTGTGGTTCATTAGAACTGTAGAATCTAATTGAGACACTTTTCAAAAATGGCCTCCACCCAAAATCGAAATCTCTGCTTATTGCCGTGTAGTTATGTAGAAAATACTCTTTACAGCATTTTTCTCACAGTGTCGTCTGCGAGGGTCAAAGATCAAATACTTCCGGCGAGGGTAAACTCAACATGCTTCAATCAGAGAGTATAGTAGATTTTTTTCTCGATTACCTGTAAGAAGTTTCACATGATTGACTTCTTTTATGATGACTTGCAAGAAGTTTAGTAAAAACTCTTTGCAAGTAAAACCTCTTCTGTCGGTCATAAACCAAAAAGTATTTTTTTTTCTCTATGGTTAAAATGCAAACCAAGTTTTGCTACTTGTTTTCTACGAAGATTACTATTTTTTTTGCTATCGTGCTGAGTTTATACGTTTCTGATTTATTTACATAAATATGTATTCGAGTGAAGCTTCCTGTTCAGATTGTAAACTAGAAAAGGTGGAGAAAAGATGGACAATGTTGTTACTAAAATGGGTATGTACGAGTAGATATTAGTAAAATTCTGTAGATACGTTCTCCCAGCGCTAACTTAACTAATGGTATGTGTTGTGCTACAAGCAAATGCAAAGACACGCTATTTGGAATCTTTTGCAATACACCTACATAATGAACAACAAAGATCGAAAGACGTACTCTATTTCAGCCCGATCCGTTCAGTAGTTTTGGCGTGAAGAGGTAACAAACATCCAAACGTACAACGCATTTATTACATTAGTATGAATGATGTGATAAATGATTACTGATTAGTGTGATAGTGTGGTATTACTATTTTATTACACTAATTTATTCATAGGTCTCATTTTTAAAATACATTTTTTTACTATAGAAAATAAAATATTAAAAAACGATTCTGCAGTCAAAAATATATCAAAACGGTGAATCACCGGCCGGGAAGCTAGGCTCAAGCGGTCGGTGACTAGGGCTGCAGAGAGAGGAACTTCCTGACGATGCGCGCCGAGTCCAGGAGTACCGCCTTATTAATATTATGTGTTTCTTATTTACATAACTTCGGACCATTTAGAGACCTAGTCCTTTGGGAGGCATGCGTGGGGCCGAAGCCAACAGCACAGAAGCTCTTTGATGAGAGTTAATCTAAAGACGAGGGCTACATAAATAGCGGGTCTTATCTTCGGGCGCACAATATGAGTATGATACACCTGAAGATGATATAGGCCAGGTGCAGAGACTTTTGCAAAGGAAAATGATAGGAATGAAAATCAGGTTATTGTGATGGGTGGATGGACTGGGTTACCAGGCTATGGGGGAGTCTGCGGATGCCTGCCACACATGGTCCCAAAACTGTTAAAAGCGGCAGACGGTAGCTTGCCGAATGCAGGATGGGTTCCTCGAAATTATTATGTTAAAAGAGTAAAAATAATGTGTTTTTTTCCTTTGAAACAGTTAAACAGATGCGTAGGTGCGGCGGTAACAGTAAAAAAGCTGAACTACAAAAGCCTAGCTGATGTGATGACAAAGTACAACAAGGATATCTGTGAGACCGACCTGGATAGAACAGTGCTTTGTACTAATGATGTGGAGTCATTCATCAAGTTTAAATATCCTATATTAAGACTGAGGTAAGTTTTCATCCTCATATCTCACCCCACCTGAACAGCTTATTTGTTCTAGCGCTGGACGCAGGCCTCCACCTGATAAGCGCCTTATTGGCTTTTATCTCATGGGAGGTAATGCCCATTATCCTCACGTTGGACATGCGGGTTGGGGATCGCAGTTCGGTGGTAGAATTGTTCAGGGGCGCTGCTAACCGCCCACGTCGGATATTCCTTAGTCGCCACTTACTACACTTGCGGGAAGACTTTTTGCGAAAGGAACCTGCAGTATCTACCTTAAAGATACTAAGGTCCGAGGTTTCAAACACCGCCGCAAGGTTGCTTGTCGCTCAATCTTTTATAGGATACATTTCCGAGAATACTTACAGGAACTACATAACCTGATCCCACTAGGCTTGCGCTAAACGTGTCCACGACTGGACCGGATCTGGTCCGATTTCAGTTGGGTCCGGACACGTGTCCAGGAGTCGTGTCCGTGGATCTGTTTGGATCCGCCTGCAGTTTCGCTTCCTACATGTCCATTAGATCACTTTGTTTCCGTGGATCTAGCGGATCGGTTAGGATCCGCTTTTATTAACAGTTCCTACATGTCCATTGGATCTGTCTTTTTGTAGGACACGTTTGTTTCGGTGGATCTAACGAATAAAAACATAGCAATGCTTTCCTTGGGGGATGACATGTTTGTTAGTTGGATTTAATCTGTGACAAATACTAGCGTATGTTTTTTAAGGTACCTATATAATTATTATTATTTTTTACTTACAAAAGTTTAAATAGTACAGTAGTATCGACCAAATTAAATAAGTGGGTATAATTCGATTTGTATAGCAAATTATATTATATTATAATTTGACTGTAGTTGTTACTCGTTTACTCATAAATGGATCGTCCGAACCCGAATCGAAGCCCAGATCCACACAGCTCCAATCGCTAGCTGTTACATTCATACGACTCGATGGACCGAGACCGATGCGGCCAACGTGTCCGTGGACACGCCACGAACGCCAATCCGGAACGGAACCACACAGCTCCAGGAGCGGACACGACTCCAGGAGCCGTTTGACTCCGGATCTACACACCTCTAGATCCCACCGTTCCCCTTCCACTCCAGGACAAGCAGACGCACAGCGCAATCCACCATCTACTTGATGGATATACCCTCAACTCGCACCAAGTTCCGCCTTCATTATTCGCACCGCTTAGGAATGGAACTCGCTTCCTGCTTCTTTTGTTTCGGCTAATTGCAACCTAAAGGTCTCTTCAAGACAAGAGTGAAGAGGTGTCGTCTAGACTTTTGCGATACACCGTCGGCCACATATTCACTTTCCTTCAGGTGAGATTGCGGTCAAACGAAGGTCTATCGATTTAAAAAAATGGTGGAGTGGTTAGCTATCTGTGTGGTAGCTTAGTATTTGCAATACTAAGCTACCACACAGATAGCTAACCTATGACCTAGGTATACGGTAGAATCGGCCATTCAACTCGCCCCGTGGATGTAGTAAGAGCTGACTAGGGAACCTACCAGAGGAAAGGCATCAGTTTTCTCTGGGTATTTTAAAAACTCCACTGCTATCACTAAAATCTGCCTGGCAAAGGTTGTTGTTATGGCAAAACTCCCCATGTTTGTGGGAGACATGTTCAGCCTAAAAGGAGCTGATGAGGTTGGGTGAGGGCATGAAAATTGTCTTTCATTTTCCTCTCCCTGGGCAAGCGTCCAAAATTTGGACGGTGAAAATTAACCGTTGTGTTCCAATTGACGATTTTCGACAGTCTTTTTTCGTCGACATTAGAGTACAGAGGGTCAACTTTTAGGCCAAGCCAATCGTTCCATAGAGACACTACACATTCAAGCCGACGTCAAGCCAATAACCTGACCAAGGTTAGAAGAAATAAAAAAAAAAGCCTTACTATTTATTCACGGCAACCTTGTGCGCGGGCAGTGTAGTGCGCGGGCAATGTATTGCACATCCCACAGGTTTTGTCGCGTGTGGAAGCCGCATCAGCTGACTGATGATAATTAGAAAAACACGACTAAACTTTATTCAGTTATTTTGCATGTTATGTAATTTTTTTTTGGGAGTCCTTAATAAATAGATATCATAAACTAAAATTGCATAATATGACCACATATTTATTCACAATACGCACTCGCAAAAGCTGTCAATTCACCACAATATATTTGTGCATGCAAACTTTTGTTTAGGAACCTTTGCGACGAAAGCGACATATCAAAGCGCCTCTACATCTTCACCACCATAGTCCTGTATCACTGCTACATGAAGGTCTTTGAGGGTGCAGTCACATGATATTATTTCATGCACACCCACTTTGTTGCAGCGCGAAACGGAGTGATGGAAGACCATCCACTCGACAGATTGATGACATAATGGTCGCAGGCAGTCGATGGATGGAGGCGGCTCAGGATAGGTTTTTGTAGCGTCACATGTGGGAGGCCTATATCCTGCAGTGGAAGTGTGCAAGCTGATATGATGATGACGATGACTTTGTTTAGGAACCTTTGCGAAGGCAGCGACATACCAAAGCGCCTCTACGTCGCCACCACCATAGTCCTCTACCACTGCTGCATGAACGCCCGCGAGGGTGCTGTCGACGAAGACATCTGCCGTGAGCTGACTGAGTACGAACAAGAAAAGATCCTCAAGTTCTGCGAGAACCTGAGCGATATGGAAGTTACTGTCAACAATGTTTTGAAGGCTGTCAAAGGTAGTTTATCTCTGTAGCATTGTTGACGAATTTCGTTCACGTCTTGCTTTATTCTTACAAAATATCAGGATAATATAGGGAACTTAACATCCGTTTCTGGCCAGGTGGGATCACGATCTCTGAAATACTGCTGATAGGTGCTAGATTTGGCTAGCAAAAAACACGGCGCTATAGCGTTTATTACAGAAGGCCTATGTCCAGCTGTTTAGTCCAATAGCCACGTGACGTCTTTGTGACCACCACGCTTGGCAGGCGGATCGGTGATCTCAGTAGAGATGTTCAAAAGGAACGAAAAGATGTAAAGGATGTACAAAAGGTCCCCCTCAAAACACACAAAAGGACTGCCCTTCTTCTGGTACCCCAAGTCGACTATTATGGCCTCCACCGACTCGGGTTGAAGGTTTGATTCTTACACCGTCGTCAACTCCATTTAATACAATAATTATTTATTTATTTACATGAAAACTTTAAATATTTAAGTAATTGCATAATTTCGATTCTTTAATGATGAACTCCGCAGATGCCTTCGAAAGTAAAGATATACCCGGAGTGACCATGGAGGAGAGCACTAGTGACGTTGTGCCATATGCGTCAGATTGTGCCATGAAAAGGTCTTCCACCTCGCAGCCTGATCATTTGAGGCAGCCATTACTGAAGGTATTCTAGCCACTCATCACTTTTGATCGGAACGGAACCCTTCGTGTGCGAGTCGACTCGCACTTGGCTTTATTCTATTATGCACCCCAACACTAAGGCGATGTTTGACGATTTTAAAGTTTATTGTTTATTTATTTATTGCATTCATATCCATTACAAGGTGTTACATCTGTTAGGCACAATCTAATACCTGTAAGGGCGTTGCAATTGCAACATTATGAGTTAGAGTTCTTAGTTATAAAAATAAATATTTTACATCATTCATTTAATCCTCATATACAGGGTGCCACGGAAAGGGTGTACTAAGCCAAAAAGAGGTGATTCTGAACCCCGAGGGGATCAATTTGTGAATAATTTCAACATATTTTCTTGGCTCCTTGAATGTGAAAAAGCTATTGGGAAAAAAAAATACGATTAATAAATCATGAAAGTGTACCGTTTGCAGAAAATTAGGTCGAGATCTCAGAAACCCAGCGGTATTTCTTGTGTAGTTTTCTTGTAAATAAGCAAAACCTGGATTTTTGCGCTTACGCCGCCCCGTTCCAAAAATGTATGCTCTGTACCGCTTCCATGAAAACACGAGCGCGCCCTGCACCCAAAGCCTGCACCCTAATTCTAATTCTGAATGGGGAAACTGCGATTTGCACTGACATCTCGCGTAGGAGCGTATTTTGCATTGTCCCCCTGCCTAACCTGGCCCTAGCCAACCCAGCTCCTTGAAGAACCGGAGAAGGACTTTTGGCGATTAGGCCCTCCTCATAAACATCGAAGTGGGATATATGTCTCACTTCAAAATATTTTGGTTTTGAGCTTTATGAAAGAAAAGTCTGCGTAAATAAAATTAATACAAAACCATTTATACCTAGTTTTATAGCTTGTTTCAATAGCTTTCAGAAAAAGTAACCCGAATCAACCAAATCAAAAGCATTATATCGCTAGACGTAAAACGACGTTTTTAGCGGTTTTCGAAAACGGGGGGGGGGGGGGGGGGTCGAGGTTAAAAGGTTAAGAAACATCTTGTTCTTGTGTTTCAGTTCAACTCATCTATAACTGTGTTACCATCGGTTGTCGCTGAAACTGATACCTACTCGGAACCGGATACGGATTCGGATATCAAAATGATGGAAAAAGACATCAGTGTGGAGTCGGCAGATATCAGTAACGTTTATTCTCCGAAACCAGCAGGTGAAGACAACAAAGAAATATCCTGTAAATACAGAATGAGCTTTTTTTCAGGGTCGCTAAGGGGAAGTCTGAAACCGTGAGAGTTATCGAAAAGTCATGCTAGGAGTTACGTGCTCGGTTTAGAAAAAAAATTAATTTGGTAGATCAAAAGAATAAAGTGCCGGTTTTAGGGTTTTTTCCTTTACTTGTTTTGCCTCTTCCCAAATTTTATGATTCTACGTCAACGGGGAGTACCCTATAGGTTTTGATCCATGGCGAGAAATAAAAGTATTTTTTTTTGTGAATTAACTATAAATTTATCATTTTCGGATTTTTCCCTTTAATTGTGGTTGTGCTATAAGACCTGGCTGCTCACCCAAGTTGACAGACGGACAGACAGGACAGACAGACAGAAGGACAACAAAGTGATCCCTTTTGAGGTACGGAACCCTAAAAACATTGTAAATATTGAGGAATTTGAAAGCGGGTCTTAGTTTTTCATTTCATATATTTATTCCCAATATGTACATGGTAGCTCAAGATCTAGTTATAGCTAAAGTTAGTACATACACCCTGTTGGTTGCTTTATCAAAAAAATCAAATTAATGAACTCTGTTAAAAAGAGAAAGATAACCATTGATTATGCAAACAATCATTTATATCCATCTTCATCTTCCAGTCCAGGTCCGTATCACACGCTAGGTGGTGTCGGCACAACATGTATTTTTCTTCTACTCTGCTCTATCAGCCGTCATCTGTGTACTAACAACTTTTTTAGCCATTTCCTCTTTCACACAATTCATCCATCTTTCCTTCGGTCTTCCTTTCCTTAGCTCCCCGCACAAGCCCCACATTCATTATAATATCCATTTAAAATAAAAAATAAGCAAAATCAAAAATTTTTATTTCCATAAATACAATAAGTAAATGTACACTTAGCCTATCAGGTGGCAGTCCATAGCGCGCCGCTAAGGCCATTGCGTGGCAGGGTTTCCGCCAGCATGCTGGCCGCCAGCGCGGAAATGGGATGTGATTATTTCGCTGATTTCTTGATTATTATCTAGTAATACCTCGTAACATCTATATATATTTGGATTCTCCATGAAATTTCCTACAAAACAGCATGGAAATATTCTGATGTTGTATAACGTAACTAATGAGGTTGATTAAAATTATATTTTAATTGCGTAAAAATGGTAAAATTTTAAATATAGACTAAAGTAAAGAAGTTACGAAGAAACCTTTAGCCTGTTATTGGTTTATTATAATGGATTTCCACTATAATAAAACAAATAACAGGCTAAGGGTCCATTCCGGTCAGTTGTTGTAAAATAATATCTTCTAAACCCACAGAAATAGGTTTCGTCAAAGCACCACAATCAAAATGTGACGCAGGAGATGCAAAGAGATTTGCAGTTTCAAGACACAAAGTCTACGCTGACAATCCTTCTAAATCTATGCAGAGAGAAAAAGAGGCAAGAGGAACTGAAAGAGTACAGGAAAGAGAGCCAGATAGCGATAACTATAAATACTACAAAAGAGATGAATCCGACGATTTCAGATATGAAAAACATAGAGTTGTTACGAAAAATATTGTTGAGAAGAGGCACGAAGAAAATAGGTATGAAGAGATGAAAGAACCAAACGAAAGAATTATGACCCCTAGAATACTACCAATGAAAGGTGAGTCTAGTGTTAAGAACCAGAGAATAGTTTTTATGGTGCAATAAAGGAATTATCTAAGTATCTATATTTCTAAGTATCCGTTTTTGGCAAGCAATGGGAGCGAGTTTTTTTGTTACTCTTCAATGGAATTTGTCCAAGTAAATTATAAATAGTTAGACCCTTCTTTATGATGGAACTGGCAAAGTACTCTGATGACAAATAAATTAATAATGCTGGATAATGTACACTCAATCATCTAACCTTAGCAGAGCTTGCTTTTGGGAAATTACTAGATAATATACTAAATGATATACCTAATACAAAACATCTCTATTCACAAATAAAATTACAATCAAATATCTATCTATCTATCTTCTATAATATAAAAATGAATCTCAAAATGTGTTGGTAAGCGCATAACTCAACAACGCCTGGACCGATTTCGCTAATTCTTTCTTTGTTGTGTTTGTTATTGTCAGGAGAAGGTTCTTATGAAAGAAAAAATTAAGAAAGTTGGAAACATAAATTTCCACGGGGGCGAAGCCGCGGGGCGCAGCTAGTTATATATAAAAATGAAACCCAACCAAAAATGTTTTCCTTGGTCACGGCATCACGCGTGAACGGCTGGATCGATTTCGCTAATTCTTTCTTTGTTGTGTTTGTTATTGTCAGGAGAAGGATCTTATGAAAGAAAAAATTAAGAAAGTTGGAAACATAAATTTCCACGGGGGCGAAGCCGCGGGGCGCAGCTAGTTAGAAATAAAATAGAACTAGTATTTACAATCGACAGACTGACTGTTGCAAACAATCTACAGGTAGCTCAACTGATCCATATCAATACCAGTCGTCGCGTCCCCGCTACGCTGGCTGCATTGCCCCGCTGTATTTCAATGCTGATGCGTTGCGCCAGATACTCACCAGCTCTCTTCTAAAACATTATATAGACATAAATATCTTTTATACTATATGTAAATAAATATCTGCAAAACAGATAATCATTTTTCCCGAGATGGGAATCGCACCCGCAAACATACTTTCTTGCTGCGCCACAGAAGTTGTCAGATTTGGATTTAGTTTTTTTTTGTCAAGTGATGACTTCAGCAAGAGTTTTCTTAGCTACGTTAAGAAAATCGGTTCAAATGTTATGAGATGGATTGAATGATAACGAGATAGCTTAGGACCGAAAGAAAGATTTGGTGACTCGTTGTAATTTTGTAGTATACATTTTATTTGATATACCTACCCTTTATATCATTCTAATCAATTGAGGCTAAATACTATTATGATAAGCACTATCTGACCGCTTCCCATACCAACAGCCTAAATGGGTAGGTACGGTAGTGTGTGTCTAATGTGGTCAGTAAGTTCGGACAAATTATATACACATGTCATACTACATCATCATACAATACAATACATCTCTGTGTACTTAATGTAACGCATACTGTAATGTGTAAGTCCACAGCTGGACATAGGCCTTCCCTAATGAGCGCCATAGCGCCCTGTCTTCAGCTTGCCGCATTCAGCATCTGCCTGCAGTCTTTCGCAGGTCGTCATCTCACCAGCTGGCCGGATTGTGTCCTACACTACGTTACTTACCACAACATAATGACGCAATAAATGAATGATAAATGGTGTAGCGAGAAATAAGGGACTCCTTTATCCAGTAATAGTAAAGTTTAGGGTTCTAGAAAACGCCTCCTGTTTCTGTGTTTCCAGAGAAGCCTGCCTGCCTAGAAGGCTGTTCCTGCTCTAAATGCACGAGCAGTGGTCCCTGTTGCGGCGATCCCAAAAGCACCTTAGGATATTGCCAGGAAAATCAGAAGCTGAGCCAATTGGTGATGGGATTAACGGAGAAATACTTTTTAAGGTACGTATGGTATTTAATTTGTAGGAAAAGCAATCGTTTTTGTAAACATATATAATACTGTAGTGACCTGGGAGGAACGGGCAGGCCTAGAATCCCAGCTTGGTCCCCTTAACTCGATTCAAAGACGGGCTGTAAGAATGGTTGACGATCCAGGCGCAGTATTGAAACACCAGAGACTTCTCCTATAGCTTGTACAACGGTTTGTGTTCTGATGAACTATTTGACATGGTGCCAGCGGCTTCCATCCACCGTCGCTCCGCTTGCCATACGCAGAGATATCATCCCCATACCTCAGAGCCTCTCTGCTGATGGGGAGCGGAGCGATGGTGCATGGGAGCCGCTGGTACCTTGGACGTTTTTATTCCACAGGATAAGGTTAGTTAACACTCCTTACAGTTAGCGAACATCTTTAAGTTCACTTCACTTTTATTATAAATTTTACTGAGCTACCTAGACAACCTTCTCCTTTCGTAGCTCATGGTAGACTGGCTGTTTTTCAAAGCACTTGGTACAATAGTGTCCGTAAAAAACTCAAGCTCTCAGCTGATTAATATTTGAGCGCAATGTCAGTTGTCGTTTGAGCTACGAAATAATTAAAGTATTGAACTAACAACTTAAAAAAGGTAAACTAAAAATAACCGTAATTTAACAGTTGATTTAACAAGTTACGTCGAGAGGTTTCGCTCTGATTAATAAAATCAAAGTAAATTAAGCAACTCATTTTTGAAAATGACGGTAAGTACATAAATATAAAAATGTATACGAGGCATCTAAAATCACAGCATTAATTTTAAATCATTGAACCCGAGGAATTTCCGTGAACGCTTAGGTTGGGGAATGATCATTCTACCCAGGATTCCCTCAGGACTATAGCAAGGCATTCTTCAAAAGGGGTCTTAAAAGCCATTTTAAAGGTTCGGCAACGAGCGGGTAATGCCTCTGATATTGCAGGCGTCATAGGCTTCGGTTACTGCTTTCCACCAGGTGGCCTGCATGTCTTTATTCCAAACTAGAAGAAAGAAAGAAAGAAGAAAGAAAATCCATTTATTGGCTCACAAAATAGCATACATAATAACAAAAACTTAAATATAAAATACTGGGTCCACCATGTGAACCTAAAAGGTCCTGCCTCAGCATAATATTTTTCAACAGAAAGTTGAGCAACGCTCGTTTTCTGGCAGGACCCCTGGTGCGTGCGTGTCTATACGACTGAAAGACATGGCACACAAAAAAAACTACTGAACGGATCGGGCTGAGTTATGTATTAGTGTTGTTCTAGATTTGGTGAAACAACGCGTGCGACGCCGGGGGCAGGAACTACACTTGCGAGCTTTAAAATGGAATCGCTTTCATCGCGAGTTGATGAAAACAATTTTTTTACAATTTATGTACAATAAACTATAGATTGTGGTATATCATTTGAAAGGTAATTTTGTTACCTTTCAAGTGATATCAAGAAGATTTAAAATTAATTAAATTGTATACCTAAATTTTGGGAATTATTGCAATAGGTCGAAGGTGCATCTATCGGCTTCTATCGGCGCCGGAGCTGGATGAGCTGGATTTCTCCCTCGTATCCGCTGTTTTAGCTCGTCCCACATATGCCAGATTGGGTTCAAGTCAGGAATAAGGGCTGGCCAGTCCAGTGTGGGAATGCCGACATGGAAGACGTCTGTCGGTAGTACCGCGGTACTGTCTAGTCACTGCTGCGGTGTGGCAGCGGACATTATCGTGCATTAAATCAAAATTTATCGTCGCCAATAAATCCTGCGTAAGGGAAAACATAACTTAACTCATAGTTCACTGCAAAGAAATTGTAAAAATTTGTCTTGAACAACCCTTGAAGCGATTCCAGTTTAAAGCTCGCAAGTGTAGTTGGGTAGAAAGTTTTTTAAACTTGTACATTACCGTGCTTATACGATCAGAACAGAACACATTGTAATAAATATTCACCGTGACTACGACACACTGTAAACCTGTTGAAACGTCCGGAAAAATAGGTAAATAAACGCGATAAATATCTGTGAATATTTAATAGGATATGTAGTTGGGTATTAATAAATTAATATCTTATTGTTTGCAGAAGTAATGGAAACGGCGGCTGGCAGTTAACTTGGAAGGCGTATTTACTGGCAATTGCTGTGTTGTTTTTGATAATAATCCTAGTGGTGATAGGAGTCACAATGCCGCTATACAGTGAAGCCACGGATTCCTCTTTATCTGCTAGGATTGTGGAGAAGAGAGAAATGCCGCGCTATAAGTATGCTGAAAAGAGTGGGTAAGACTTTTGTTCTTTTCTTCGTATTAAACTTTTTAAAATATTTGTATGACGACCTTGCGCGTAGTTCCGCCTGCGACGTAGGAGGGAAACTCTGCGTATCTATGGAGTGATACGCAGTATCACGGTATAAAATATCATGTGGTAAAATATATCATAAATCGAGTCCCGCCGAAAACTGCATTCATTTTCGAAGAAAATCCCTCGATTAATATCGAATTGCAGATTTTGAGCATACGTATGTTTGCAACAAAGCAATTACTCGCTATTTTGACAGTTCTGCCATATTTATCGAGTAGATATATTGCCAGAATTGACCTCCAGTAGGTTAAAGGTTCGATTCTCGCCTCAGGACAAATATTAATATATTTTTACGACCTGCAATTTTTTTCCCGGGTATTCTAGGTGTTTTTTCGTATAATCAAAAATATGATTTATGTAATTTAATGTATTAAGTGTGCAAGGGGCGCTGCTGCCCACCACCAGTGGATATTTCTTAGTCGCCTCTTACGACACCCACGGGAAGAGTTGGGGTGGTGAAAATTCTAAACTAGCACTACATGGCAAGTTTCCTATAACATGCTTGTGTTCATTTTTATAGCTCCTCTAGCACTGTTTAGTTTCAATGTCATCAGTCGTTGCTGCATGGCCGGTGGTATCTTCTAATAGCTGCCATATCATCCTGTCTAATCTTTACATATCTGTATCCAATATTTGCCTACAGATTATTCCATCTGGCCTCAGGGCACAGAACAGCACTGAGCTGGGGAGGAGCAGCCCGGCAGTGAAGTCTGTGATGTGATGTGGCATGCCCCAGAAGGGGGAGAGTGTTCGGGAAAAAGTGCGTAGGATTTGATTTGTAGAGTCTTGAGTCACCCGAGTGGGTCTTTTCTCACAGTTTCGGTCTGTGTCACCGCAAGGTTGGCAAGACTATGGGCCCCAGGGCGTCCTACATTGTGTATGAGTCTGAGTCTCTCTCTCTCTCTCGTTACTCAATAACACGTTACCCCAACACTGTTTTGTGGGTCTATTAATGTACTGCACGACTTATGTTACTGTTTTTTTTTCAGAGACGAAAACGAAGGTCACTCCTGGGAGTGCGTCGAAAGCCTCTGCCAAAAAGTCTACGACTCCAGACCCAGTATCTTCTCATCATTCGCTCGCTGCTCTCTCATCTGCATGGGTCCTCAAATCTGGCCGCTGCCTATTGGCTACACCAAGTACAGCAACAAAATCGTCGCTCTTTCCACCACCAGGCTTGAATACAAGTTTCAGTCTCTACCATGCGACGCGGTCCACCAATACGTTGCTGAAGCTTTCAAAACCTTTCTTGGCCATCTTGTCAGACTCGAGAAACAGAGCAAGGGCAGCGATAAAACAGTCGCAGATATACCATTGATGAAGTTATACATTCAGATCTTCGTGGAAACGGATACCGAGCCTAGGTTACGGTTGAATACTGATGAGTCATACAACCTCGCGATTGAAACTGTGCAGAATCAGTTGGTGGTTAAGGTTTCCGCGACGTCTTTCTGTGGAGTCAGGCATGGTCTCGAAACTCTGAGTCAACTCATACTCTTAGACCAGACAACAGGGAAGTTGATAACCCTCTCAGATGCCATGATAAAAGACGCCCCAAGTCACAAATACAGAGGCCTGATGATTGATACAGCTCGAAATTACATCCCAATGCAAGATCTGATTAGAACAATCGACGCAATGGCAACTGTTAAGCTGAACACCTTCCACTGGAGAATATCTGACGTTACCAGCTTTCCTCTTCTCCTCCCTGATTTACCAGAGCTCTTTGAGTTCGGAGCGTATGACCGATCTATGGTTTACACCAAAGAGGATATTACATCACTTGCGAATAGAGCTCACTACCGTGGAATAAGAGTTCTGTTAGAAGTAGCAGCGCCAGGTCCCGTAGGTAGACCCTGGTCGTGGTCTCCCGACGTCTCCTGCCATAAGAGCAAAGAAAACTTTACATGCAGTAATATTCTATGCCTTAGACTTAACATGAAAGACTCTATCTTCGACATACTGGAAAGAATTTACGCGAACATAATAGAAATGACTCGAGTCGACGATATATTTCATTTATCTGATGGTATATTCTCTCTAACGAATTGTTTATACTTGGTTGATGATAGAGAAGGATTTCTTGAGAAGGCCTTGTTTAGACTGAAACAGGCGAATAAAGGTTTTTTACCGGAGCTCCCAATCGTGTGGTATACCTCGCATTTGAACAAGGATTTTGAAGCCAGGGCTTGGGAGAAATTGGGAGTTCAGTACAATGATGTAGAGCAATGTACTTCGCAAAATCATCTCACGAAGTTTAAAGTCATTCATTCAACAAAATGGGATTTATCGTGTTTAATGGAAAAACAGCGCTGCAAGAGATACAGGTGAGGGATATTTTATTTTATGTCGATTCTTTTAGAGATGCAAATAAATACCATACATTGACATACGGCGGGGCATTGCAGCCAGCAGCGTCTTGGGGACGCTTCTGATTGGTATTGATTTGGATTAGTTGAGTTGCCTCTAGGTTTGTAGCAACAGACTACGGTTATCTTAGAATAATTTGTTAATACAAATACATCGTTTATGGTCAGAAAACACAGTGCCTATCTACTTAGAATTTTACTAGACACACACAATTCACCTAATGAAAATAGTCCACTCGACTATTTCAATTGTAACAACATGTTCTAATTCGTTTCTATTATACTTATTCGTTATTTTCTTTGATAAAAAGATATTTATGGAGTTAAAATTAAATTACATATCAGCATAGAACGTGTCTTGAGTCTCAAGAAGTGGCAGGAAAGAGGAATTTGCCAAATAATGCGACTGTTACGGCAAAAAAATCCACATTACGCTTGAATCGAGTTTTCGAGATTATCAGATCAACGATATTTCAATGTGATCGTAATTGCCCGGAATTATCACTAATTCCAAATAATTAATACTTTTCCCATCTCGTGACAAAAGAAAATGTACGGAATTTGGCTCAAAGACACTAGGTCAATGTTGGCATTTGTCGAACCAAGGTTGTGGCATGACTAAAATGTATGAAAAACTTGATAGACTGGGACATAATAGGTTAAATTTAAATAAAGATATATCTAAGTAGGTACCTATCGATATTGTTATAACCTGCGTATTTATAGGACGGGATTCAGAATGACGTCATATTTCATAGTGTCCTGCTCAGTTAGAATATCTTTAGCGATGTGATTACGCCAAATCCAGCCTTCGTATAGTTGACATTTGAAAGCCATCACAGCCGCACAGCATGAGATATTTTTGTTATAATAGGTGGACACTTCTTGGGACGAGTTTTGCTTCAGCTCGAACACCCTAACAAGGTAAAGGTTTCTTGTTCGCCTCCTTACTTTAAGAAGAAAAAATTAAAGTGATCAGTTTATTTCCTAGGTTAACTTTTGTCTACATCTACAAAGTGCCACGTAATATGAAATGTGGATGGGGGTTTTGTTAGAGTGACCCCTAAGTTGATCGCGTAGCTTTTGTTTATCTGTATAATTTATTTACTACCCATGTTGTAAGCAAATAAACGATTTGAGTTTGAGTTTGAACAATTTTTAGAATTAAAACAATTATTAATTGGCATCTTTAAGTATAGTTGTAAAAAATAGATAAAAATTTACGTCATCATATTGCGAAAGATCCAATACAGCACCCGGAACCATTCATCAGATAAGTAACTCCCCCACGCAAACAAAATCTCCGCATTATTGATAGTGGAAATCTACTCTTTGATGGTTCAGCACTTACCTCTCTCCTTGTCTATCGTTATACACCACCGTAAGTGCAAGCGAGAAAGCAAAACAACATTGTATTAATTAATTTGCATGTAGAACTATCAATGAAAAGGTCAGCGATAATGTTACACGTGAAACAAAGCAAAGAGAGCAATGCACTTGCCACAAACTATTCCGTTATTTATTATTTACTGTGTCCGACACGACTGATTATGTCATTGTGAATGATTCATTTTGGGAATAATATAGTGTGTGGTAGATGGGCAGGCCATATAGCTCGCAGAACCGATAACAGCTGGGGAGTACAGGTTCTCGAGTGGCGACCGCGATGCAATGCGACACGGAGTGTGGGAAGACCTCCCACTCGATGGACAGACGACATGGTAGCGGTCGCAGGGAGTCGGTGGATGGAGGCGGCTAAGGACCATTTGTGGCGTCGTGTGGTGGAGGCCTATGTCCAACAGTGGACGTATACGAGCTGATGATAATGATGATGATGATGATAGTGGTTTGTATAGCTAGGCTAGAACCTTGGATTCAAATAGATTAAGTACAGAGGCATTTATCTTTAACTGAAGGGTGATAGGCTGGAAGACCTTGATTTGCTCCTAACGAAGCCCGTGGAAGGGGGGGGGGGGGTTCGTGGCGACTCTGTGACTGAAAGGGTGTGTATATGAGACCAGAGCCTTATGATAACACAAAAATTTTTAACGACTAAAACGAATTGTTTTAGTCGTTAGTCGAATCGTTACTAGTTGAAATGTTTTTAGTCGAATTGTGGTTTAGTCGAATTGTTTTAGTGGAATTGTTTTAGACGAATTGTTTCAGACGAACTTTCCGCAAAGCCGGTAACTTTGATAGCGCATTCTCGTGCGGAAGGTGGCTGGTTCAAGCCGCGTCGAAGGTGAAATTTTTGTTGTAATAATAAAAATTTTAGACAAGACAAAATTAAAATTAAAAAAAAACCCGCCGACGTTTATTGGCTGAACAGATTTTCATGAAACATGGCTAAGAACACTCGGGATAAAATTGTCTATGACACAAAAAAAAGTAAACGAAAATCGGTTCATCCGTTTGGGAACTACGATACCACAGACAGATACACAGATACACAGACAGACACGCCAAACTCATAACACCCCTCTTTTTGCGTCAGGGGTTAAAAAAGATAAAATCAACCAGAACGCTCTATGATATTTTTTTTTATTTATTTAAAGTCTAGAGTTAAGTTTATTTAAAATACACATTTTAAATGAATATTATATACACTAGAGTACAATTACAATCTAGCCATAGAATTGGCTAATAGTAATTTAGTTTCAACTTATAATTTTAACAACATATTACTAAGAACGTGTCCACACTTTTCTTATTGTATATTCTTATTAAATTGTTCCTGTTTGAATGTTTATTCACAAAGAAAATTATACTAGTATTAGATGAGAACCAAGGAACGTGAATCACAAGAGACCGGTCGGATATATATAGCGCGCTGGCTACGGCGCGCGCTCAGTTGGCTTGCGCATTTTGCCCTGTGCGGACGTTATTTTGTGCTCTACTTACCCACTTGTTTATTTGTTCATTTAAATTGTTAATAAATCGTTTTAGGTTACTTTGTAATTTCTTTTTTTTTAAATTAATCCGCTTCTGATTCCTAAAATCAGAAGTGGGATAAAGTGCTCATTTACCCACTAAATTCAATGCTTTTTCGGTCTAATCATTTTTATAAAAAAAAAATAATAACATCCGCAAAGTGCTTGTTTCATAACCTCACTTTTTCCACGTGTTATTTTGTTGAATTTCTTTTGTGTGTTGTTTGTGTATTTTCGTGTTTGCCCTACGTGTTTCGAAATGGACAGGCCTTCTAGGTCACGTTCACGCGAGCAGCGTTCGCGGAGTCCACGTGGGCACCGCTCCCCTCGCAGGGAATCACGAGGTCGACGTTCGCGTAGCCTGTCGCGAGTACGTACGCCGCGTCGCAGCAGACGGCGTTCAATTATTAGTTCAGTTCGCAGCAGGTCACGCGATCGTGGTTCGAAATACAGTGATGGTGAAGCTCGGGGGCAGGATCACAGACGCAGCCGCAGCCGCCACAGCCGTGATCGTGGCGGTTACGATCGTCACCACTATCGTAACTATCGGAGCCGCAGCCGCTATAGCCGTGATCGTGACAGCTACGATCGTCACCACCGCCGTAGCTATCGGAGTCGCAGCCGCCGCCGTGATCGTCTTAGTCACGAATCTTTGCACACCATGTTGTCTCGAATACAGGCTTTAGAGACGCAGAACACTACACGGCCGCAGCCGCCGCCGCCGCCGCCGGTGGGCTCGGCCGCCCCGTCTTTTGGTAACGGTACTGAGCAGATAGTGGAAGCTATCCAGTCGCTCAAATCGGTAAGTAGTCGCAGTTATTACGTTTCCAATTTCGACCCCAGAATACATGACGTCGACGCTTGGTTTGACGAGGTAGATAGGGCTAGGTTTAGTAATCGATGGGATGATTACGAATGTCTGTCTCGTATCGGAAATTGTTTGAGAGGTGACGCGAAGTCATGGCTAGACATGTGGGTTACTGACGATCGTTCATGGTCAAATTTTAAAAGTGATTTTAGATGTTTGTGCGTCAAAAAGATCGACGTAGCCAACATCTTGTACGAAGTGATGTCAACCGATTCAAACAAGTTCCGCACGTACGCTGAATACGCCCGTCAGTGTTTGCTACGTCTTCGAATCGTAAAAGGTCTTAGCGAAGATCTTATTACGGCCATAGTTTTACGCGGTATCAAGGACCCACACGTCAAAGCTGCCACGACCAACGCCAATCTCTCGCCAAATGATTTAGTGAACTACCTTTCGACGTTTTCTAAGCCCGAGGAGACGGTCAAGGATACAAGTATGGCACGTCGCCCAGCAGGTCACAACCACGGCAATAAGGTCGCCGCCAGTAACGAACCACCTTCTAGGAATTTAAAGGCGCAGTCCGGTAAGTGTTTTTCATGTGGCGAGACTGGACACCAGAAAGCTAACTGTCCCAAGGTATCCAAGTCTTCCAATACAGGTACCCCGGACCAAACACAGCCAACCGCGAGCGAGGCCTCGGCACAGACAACATGCGCTTATTGTAAAAAGGTGGGTCATCACATCAGCAAGTGCCGTGCTAGGCAGCGCTCCGACCAACGGAACCAAAGTACCATTCCTATGAGCTAGAAACTTTGGCGGTAGTGAAGGCTCTGAAACATTTCAGACACTATCTGATAGGCATACAGTTTACAGTAGTTATTGATTGTAACGCCTTAAAGGCGACTCAAAACAAAAGAGATTTGTTACCGCGCGTGGCAAGATGGTGGACCTTTTTACAAGATTACAATTTTCAGATTAATTACAGAAAGGGCGCCATGTTGTCACACGCGGACTATCTTAGCCGTAATCCTTGCCTTGTAAATAACATTAAACGCCCTCGGTACTGGGCACAAGTAACACAAGCAGGTGACGAGGAGACTCAAACCATGATCCAGTCTTTGGAACAGGGTCAACTGGACCCTACAAAGTACGTAAAACAAAATGATATCCTTTATTACCGATATACACCAACAGGTGAGGAGTCGCGACTATTGTGCTACATTCCAAAGGGACATCGTTTGAGCCTCCTCCGAATATTTCACGATGAACATAGCCATATAAGTTCGGATAAGGTAACTGACCTAATCTTAAGACATTTTTGTTTTCCTGGCCTTAGAACTATCGTTGTAAAATATATTGCTCATTGTCTGACATGTATCGCACACAAGCGTGAACCTCGTACACCTTTGCAACCCATTACATCTTGGGAAAAGCCCGACATACCTTTCGATACTCTTCATATTGACGTTTTGGGGCCTCTCCCCCTGTCAAAGGGCTACAAGTTGGTCATGCTTGTGGTCGATGCATTCACGAAATATTGTCTGCTGTGTCCGATATTAAATCAAGATGTGTACGAACTTAAACGTGTGTTTAAGCAGGTTTTATCGTTGTTTGGTACACCTAAGTTAGTTGTATCGGATAGGGGACGCATGTTCGAGTCGGCGAACTTCACTTCGTGGATGCAGCTGCTGGGAGTAGAGGTGCATCGTATTACACCCGAGATGTACCACGCTAATGATCAGGTAGAGCGCTACGTTCGCACAGTCTTAAATATGTTACGAATTGCTGCCAATCACCGAAAGGGCGAGTGGGCGGATGAGGTTTGGCAACTTCAACTCATAATAAATCTCACTAAATAGAAAACAACTCAGACTTCTGCCGTTAACCTCCTGGTTGGCCACGAGAATGCTACACCTGCAATACGCGCACTGGTAAGAGATGTTTCTGTAAATTCTGATACGGGTAATCGCGAGTCAAGGCGGGAGATGCTCAGGCAAAGGACAGCCGAACGGTTGACATGGAACCAGGCTCAGCAGGACGCTACGGTTAACAAGGACAGGCACGCTCCACGAGTATTTCATGAAAATGACATGGTCTTTGTTATCAAGTATTCCCAGTCTAAGAGAAAGCTGGATCCTGGTATGCGTGGACCCTACCATGTGACCAGGGTACTTAGTAACGGTTGTTACGAGTTAAAACTGATGGCTGGTTCGTATGGAAAGACGACCTATGCTGCTGCTCAGTTCATGGTACCCTGGAAGGGCGAGTGGACCCCTGAGACATGTGCTGCTTTCTTTGAAGGTGAGTTCAAAGTGTTGGCGCGCTGCAGCAATCTTGTACTCGTTCCATTAGTAGCAACTGTAGTCATGTGGCCTTCTTAGGCCTATGGCATCTACAGTTCGAAATCTTTTCGGTATGCAACCTGATTGCCCTCCGGGGTGAGCCTATGCCGAAGAGTCACTGAGAGGTATTTAGTTACCTGGGTGCTCAGTGCGAAATCTTTTCGGTATGCAACCTAATTGCCCTCCGGGGTGAGCCTATGCCGAAGAGTCGCTGAGAGGTATTCAGTTACCTGGGTGCTCAGTGCGAAATCTTTTCGGTATGCAACCTAATTGCCCTCCGGGGTGAGCCTATGCCGAAGAGTCGCTGAGAGGTATTCAGTTACCTGGGTGCTCAGTGCGAAATCTTTTCGGTACGCAACCTAATTGCCCTCCGGGGTGAGCCTATGTCGAAAAGTCACTGAGAGGTATTCAGTTACCTGGGTGCTCAGTGTTGTTACTCGTTTCACATGCATGTTTGGGTCGACCCTATCTTTTGTTTAATCAGTCCTTATTGGTTTGTGTTCCTTAAGGATCATAAATTGATGAGATCATGACTAATTCACTGTAGTGATCTTGAATGCTAACCTGAGCTAACATTACCTAACACAATCTAACTTTGTCGGGTTCAGTTTGGTACCCAATCTCACTTTTGTAATCCGATAATTAATTTGCAGACACTGCCGATGATCCTGATTGCCTTAATGATGGTAACTCACCAGAGTTTGAGACAGACCTAACAGAACCTCCAAGGACTGACGACACCAGTGGACCTGCATCATGCCCTAGATCCATGCCGGTTTTGGACACTGATGAAGAACAACCTGGACGTGACTCCAGGGTATCAGGAGAAGCCGTATTAGATGAGAACCAAGGAACGTGAATCACAAGAGACCGGTCGGATATATATAGCGCGCTGGCTACGGCGCGCGCTCAGTTGGCTTGCGCATTTTGCCCTGTGCGGACGTTATTTTGTGCTCTACTTACCCACTTGTTTATTTGTTCATTTAAATTGTTAATAAATCGTTTTAGGTTACTTTGTAATTTCTTTTTTTTTAAATTAATCCGCTTCTGATTCCTAAAACTAGTATTTACAATTGAAACAATTGAGCTAACTGCCGACTGTTGCAAACAGTCTACAGATAGCTCAACTGATCCATATCAACACCAGTCGGAAGCGTCCCCATGACGCTGGCTGCATTGCCACGCTGTATGGCAATGCTGATACGCTGTGCCAGATATTCGCCAGCTCTCGGGTCACGCGTCGCTTTGACCAGACGCTCAGAGAGTTTTTTGAAAACCCGAAGAGCCTCGGTACCCCACGGACCTAGGGTCTCGACTCCAAGGGGAGCAAATGTGTAGGCTCTGTCGAGACCTTATTAAATTAAATCGTTATTTCTAATAGGACTTTATGAAACTATTACAGGGTGAATTATCTCAGGGTGAAGGAATAATCTAAGGTCAAGAAAACGGTAATAGAATAAGGCGCAGTTTACAAATGCTTAATCTTATCTATTAACATGTGGTTCGCGCCTGAATGAAGCATCACCATCATCGCCATCATCATCAACCTATATTAGTCCACTGCTGGACATAGGCCTCCCCCAATGAGCCCTGTCTTCAGCTTGCCTGATCCAGCATCTGCCTGCAGTCTTTCGTAGGTCGTCATCCCATCTGGCTGGAGGGCGTACTACACTACGTTTGCTGAGTGGAGTGAAGCATATTATTATCAGATGGATAGATGGATGAACGTTTGTTACCGCTTCACGCCAGAACGACTGAACTGATCACGGTGAAATTTTGCCTAGATGTAGCTGTTAACCTGGAATTAAGCATAGGCTACTTTTTATCCCATAAAACAGTTCCTATGGGATAGAAATAACTTTTAAACGTTTCCATAGAAACAACTCGTGCGAAGCCGCGGGCAAAAACTAGTAAAATTATAAACGCGAAAGATTGTATATTTGGATGGATTTTTGTTACCTCGTCACGCCATAACGACTGAACCGATTGGGGTGATATTTTTCATAGATGTAACTTTAAGCCTGGAAACAAACATAGGTGACGCTTCATTTAGAACAGTTTCCTTAACTTTACCTAATAACCTTGATTATGGTTTTATTTTATTGCGAAAGAGTATTATTTTAGAGCGCAAAACAAATTTCTAAAAAACGACCTGTGAAATATCGCGCGGGCTTGTCATGTCGCGGCTCTCGCCTTCCTTTCTCGCCTTCCCCGCGCCACGTTCGCTCGTCCTTGTCTCGCAAAACTGATCCGAACCGACCACTTCCTCTTAAACGTTTCCATAAAACAACGCATGCGAAGCCGCGGGCA
This sequence comes from Eupithecia subfuscata, assembly GCA_963564075.1. Lineage (NCBI taxonomy): Eukaryota > Metazoa > Arthropoda > Insecta > Lepidoptera > Geometridae > Eupithecia > Eupithecia subfuscata. Next base: position 2,112,243 of record OY751123.1, read on the forward strand.
GTAACTAGTCCTGTATAAAACTCTGTTTTCTTCCAGGACATGGCAAGAGATGTACTCATGGGTGTCGTGGCGAAACATTGAGGTGTTTACCATACAGGGTAATGTAACACTCTAATATACCAGGTGCCAGATGGCGTGGCAATACAGGTTGTTGACCTTTTTCACAAAATCATAAAAGGGCACAACTGAAAATATTGAATTTTTTAGAGTTATGCAATTCTTTGGAAACTTATTATTACTACGCATAAAATTATAGATATAGATAGAGATAACTATACATATTATTTTGAATTTATAAACTTTTTCGATAGGTTCTTGAATGTTAAATGTTACATGTTACAAATGTTAAATGTTACATGTTAAATGTTACAAACAATTTATATATTTTTCAGTCATATTAATGTAATTTAGGTTTAAAGAAGTTTATTTTTCTCATATATTACAGTTCGCTTAAAATGAGATAAATTTAAACAGTAAACAGTAACTCCTGGGCCTTGAGGCTTAACTTAAATTTGGTACTCCTGACTATAATATTATTCACTAATTAATTTAAAATATCGCTGGTTTAAATTTACTCTGGTGTTTTGCTGCCTGATGTCTCGCTTAGTTTGCATGATGTAGAAAGAGATGCCCTCTATTTCAACTTGAAACTAACTTTCAACTTGAAATAGAGGGCATCTCGTTCTACTAAATGGCATTTAGCGCTCTGTTTGAAATGTACCAGCTGAAATCAACTTTTGCGTTACTATTGAACAGGCTTTTGCTACCCTGTTACTTTGATAGTGGTTGATAAACTTAAGATGGGAGTTAGAAATGACTGAACGACACGGATGTTGTTTGCAGACTGAATTAATTGATATACGAGTACATTAGATGCTGATCTTTTACCAGTAAATCGTTTGCAACAGTCTGCAGTTAGCTCAATTGTTTTAATTGTAAATACAGACTATAATTCGTGTATTATCTTCGAATGTAGTTTTCCGTGTAAATAAATAATTGTTTTATTTTATTCTAGCTGCATTCTCCTATTACCTGTAAGAATGAAGCATTTTCCCGCAGTAAAAAGTAGCCTATGTTCATCAGGAATAATGTAAGCTTCTTATGGTAAAAGAATTTTTCAAATCGGTCCAGTAGTTTCGGAGCATAATCAATACAAACAAACAAACAAATCTTTTCTCTTTATAATATTAGCATAGATTATAATTAAATTTTCTGTGAATTCATGTTTAAGAAAATTCGATTCAATGTGTAAAATAATAGACGTGTTACTGAAATAAAACAGGGCATCACATTAACATGGGCTATTAAATTCCTTTTTACAACTTATTAGAACATTTTATCATTCTCAACATAACTTTTCCACAACGGCGTCCATGACAGAATGAGTGTTGCACTCTTATCCCAAATATTTTACAATCTAACAATAAAATTATTTCCAACTCTAAACCTATCTTTTAGGCAGGCTAACAAATGCTTGACGTCTTTGACAGGTGGAGAATCAATCCTGTGGACAGATCTGGTCACCAGCAGTAACCTGGATGGCCACATCTGGCCGCGGGCCGCCGCGGTAGCAGAGCGGCTCTGGTCGGATATAGCGATTAACACCACGGTGTCTTCAGAGGTGTATGTTCGTTTAGACCATCACAGGTGGGTAATTCCTTTATTTATTTATTAATAGACCAACAGTTATAATATTACATGTTTACAAATAATCTCTTACATTTGACTTGACGACCTCGGTGGCGCGGAGGGCGAAGGTCCGCCTGCGGCGCGGGAGGTTGCGGGTTCGATTCCCGCCTTGGGACAAATGTTTGTACGATCTACAAATAGTTGTTCCGGGTGGTTCTGGTCGTTTCTATGTATAATAAAATGTATCTATCTATGTAATGTATTAAAGTATGTACCTATATCAGTCATCTAGTACCCATAACACAAGCTCTGCTTAGCTTGGGGCTAGATGATGCTGTGTGAATTGTCCAGCATTATTTATTTATTTAAACAGCCCTTACAGGTATTTCAAAATATGGTAATTACGTGATTATGTTCCTACCACATACAGAACTCAAAGAAATATAAAAGCTTAGTGCGACATAAATCCTCTATAATATATTTGACTATAGTATGGTATAGGGACCTATAACAGAATTGAGAAAACTGCTTATTAAATAATAGAATGTTCTTTTTCCCCCTGAATTATTCAGTTTGAAAATTATTACATATCAAGTGGCGAAATAAAGAGATTATGTTATAAATGAATATTCGACTTGTAAATTTTTATTAATTGAGCGCCTAACTGGTTATTGAATAAAATTAAGTCAATATTATCCTTTCTAAATTTTAACTTGCTAGAATTGAAGATAAATTTACACTGGAAAAACATAGTTAGTATAATGAGTGGGCAGTAAAAATAGTTTGGTGTGACGAGTCCATTTAAGTTTAAGCGAAGTTAAGCGAAGTCAGTTTGTTGCACTGTGTGGAATGGATCAAAGTGTCTGTTTAAATTAACGCCAAATATTCAAATACGTAACCTCTTGCAGACGATAAATAAAATTTTTAAGTCAACGCACTCATAAGTTACAGCCGTTTATGTCCGAATATATTGAAATTTCCAAGGGAATCAGATTCACACAAAACCTATAGGGTACTTCCCATAGACCTAGAATCATGAAATTTAGTGAGCACCAAGGTCTTATAGCACAAGGGAAGGAAAACATCCGAAAACCATAAATATGTAATTTATTAATTAAAAAATTGGTTGTCTGTAAGGTCGGTTTACTGACGATAGTTGAACGTGACAACGTCTTAAGAATATTCGACAATATATCACTGAATATATAATTAATATCGAAAGAATCATTACCTTTATCGTTGCTATAAACAATTGACACCACATTCACTTTTCACTGCACTTGATACTCGATCAAAACATGTAAATGTACTATAGTATAGCAGCTGTCCACGCAGACGCATCACTCACTCAAGTAGGAGAGAGACGGATGTCGAACGCTGCCGAACGCAAAGGCCGATTGTGCTTCTTTGTCGCTCGTTCCGCGCTCTCGCTTGCACTTCAAGACTTACATGGAACGCCTCAGAGCGAGGTAACGCCGCATGAGTCATGTTTTTTCATGCGTGCAGCCGGCTCTATCGAATTATAAGACATTGTCACGTCAAAAATCCCTTTAATGCTCGCCATGGATCGAAACCTATAGCGTACTTCCCGTTAACCTAGAATTATGAAATTTGACAAGAAGCAAGGCTTTATAGCACAAGTAAAGGGAAAAATCCAAAAACAGTAAATTTGTAGTTTATTCACCAAAAAAATATTTTTGACTCTCGCCATGGACCAAAACCTATAGGGTACTTTCCGTTGACGTAGAATCATAAAGTTTGGCAAGAAGCAAGGTCTTATAACACAAATAAGGAGAAAAATCCAGAAACCGTAAATTTGTAGTTTATTCACATTAAAAAAGACTCGCACTCGACGTTTTCTTTTAATGGGCTATGCTACACTTTTCTGATACCTGCTATCCAAATTTCTCAATCTCAAATCACCACTCTTCGCCAGATGGAGAATGGTCTTCCACGGCATCAACGTCCAACCAGTGTGGCCTGTCTGGTGCAGCTTCAACCCTGGACCATGCCTGGAGAAGAAGGATTATGTGGTTCAGAGTTCAAAGAAGAAATAAACGTTAAATATTTGATGGTTTTTTTTTTAAGTTGTAGGGTTTTGTACTCAACGGCCACGACCGCACTGCACGATGGTTCGCTAACAATGACCTCGAAACAATGACCACTGTAAGCTTAGCTAGGAGCCTGCGTCTTTTGTTCGGTCAAAGTCAGATTCTGTACAGGAGATGCAGTCTCGACATAGTGATCGTAAAGTACCGAGCGCAAGGGGAACGGGCAGCAGGACTTTTTTGAAAACAATTCAGTATCCTAGACCTCTGTTTTTTTTTTAGTTTTAGTTGTCTCAATGCATGTAATAGACAGATAAATGCACGCCCATAAAGGGTAAATTACATTGCAACACTATTATTTCAATGTACCATCTATTTAACATGTAATTAAGCAATAAATATACTTTTACTTTTTACTTTACTTTTACTTTAGACGCACGGCTAGTGATCATGTGTTGTCAGCTCCGCTTGCTAAGAGAACAGAGGGATACACATGGTAAAAAAATCATGAGAAAAAATATGTCTTCAGATATCTATGGGCAAAAACTTGGAAAACAATCTGAGGAAATTGCAAATAAAATTAACGAATGTTTTGAAATTTCCAAGGGAATCACATGTCATGTACACCCTATAGGTGTGCATCTGCACTTCCTGTTGACCTAAAATCATGAAATTTGGCAAGAAGCAAGGACATATCGTATAAGTAATGGGAAAACCCCGAAAACCGTAAATTTAAAGGGATATTTACCATGATTTGAGTTTTGAGCTTTTGTTATTCCGTGATCATGGCGCATGAAACTGTGCCGAAATATTGGAAAGCTCAAAACTCAAATCATGGTAAATATCCCGTTGTTAATGACTTTAGTGTTAATAACCATGATGGATTTAAAAGTTTTAACCGTCAATTTGTAGATTATTATTAAAAGTTTTTGATTCTCGCCTTGAAACAAAATCTGTAGGAAATATACTTCCCGTTCACCTAGAATTAGGTATAAAATTTGCCAAGAAGCAAGGTATTATAAATATACGGGACCCTCGGTGTGCGAGTCTCGGACTTGACGTTTTCTTTATAGTTACCTGATTTCCGTTTCCGTTTTGGTCAGATTTAAGACACCGGGGTAACATGAACGTGGAGTTAGTGGTGTTTTTTATTTTCAATATTATTTTTTGTATGTGCGAAGCAAGCTTAATATTTTTTTATTAAGTATTAAAAATAGTTCGACCAGTCTTCGACGCTTTGAGTTTGGGCTTGTCAAATTAAGTGGCATAGGCCCTGCTTACAGATAGACAGATACAAAACTCTTTTTTGCACACTTGCAAATAAAATAATTCACAAACAAAATAGAAAAAATACAAAATAATGTAACAATTGCCGGTCGTATCGCTCAAGAGCGATCTCTACCAGACAACCATGGATGGATAGGATCGTTGGATTGAACATATTTATAGACGTATTTAAAGTACAAGCCAGCCTTCGAACATAAAAAAGCCAGCTTCTATTACTTTACCAGGTTGTCTGGCAGAGATCGCTCTTGAGCGATAAGATCAATTGTCACTTAGGTTATAATTATTTCATTTTAAATTGTTGTTTAGCTTTAAGTGTGTAATAAACTAATAAAGTATTTTCTATCTACTCTTTGGACCAACGGTGTTTGACCGGAATGTTACATTCCTCGGTATAAAATCCCACGAGTTTAAAGACTGTTATTAATATAAGTTCTATGTAATTCTTTTTAAATAAATAGGTAAAATACAAATACTAAATTTCTTTGGTCGCACTACCTACAGCGCTGCGTCTAGGGTCTTCTTTCGTGGAAAGCACTCTGTTTACTTCTATATATAGCAAATTACTAAGGTATACCTAAGTAGTAATATAGTAGGTATACCTACCTAAGGATAACTTTGCCATCTTCATAGTCAAAGGTAGAAGGAAATGACTGACTTGGTTCTTCTCGTGGTCTCAGCACTTTTTACCATGGAAGCATTACGAAACGAGACTTAGTTTTTACATTAATGTTTTTTATACTACACCTGCTCGGAAAGTTGCCTATTCCTTTTCCATTTATATGATAGAAAGTATGTCTTTGCATTGTATGGCCTATAGGAAACCGGGAGGAAAAACTCTATGGAATTTCATTTCTCACGTGTTTTAGCTGAGGATTTAGCGGGAGGAAGAAGTGTATGGAAATCCACTAAGGGAATCCATTTCAAACGTGTTATTTTTTTTAATTTCCTAAAAGATTGGCCGGTAGCTATGGTTATTTTCGTTCGGTCAAACGACAAAAAGTTTTTATCCAAGTCCATTAGGCCTCCTCCGATTTCCGAACAATATTTTGAAAAAAGAACCCAAAAGCTGGCGCGGTCAATGAGGTTTTACCAACATCATTGGGCGCGGTAAGTTCTTCTTTGAGTTTCAAAAACTCTAATCTATAATATAAAAATGAATCGCAAAATGTGTTGGTAAGCGCATAACTCAACAACCAACGCCTGGACCGATTTCGCTAATTCTTTCTTTGTTGTGTTTGTTATTGTCAGGAGAAGGTTCTTATGAAAGAAAAAATTAAGAAAGTTGGAAACATAAATTTCCACGGGGGCGAAGCCGCGGGGCGCAGCTAGTAATTTTAATATAAATTTCAATTAATAATTAATTCTGCTTTTTATTTTCCTCGAAGGTGTAGTATAAAGCACTATTTATAACTCGGCAGCAAGTGCGATTCCTACCTCGTGTGTTTTAAGGCAAAACGACACACTCGGTAGGAATTGATCACTTTCTGCCTTGGTGTAAAATGCACTGTTTTGGGATTTCACCAATTTTTGCAGGTAAACTTACTGAGAAAAAAAACTACGAGTTTTTTTTTACTGAGGAACCCTTCTGTGATATTCACAGTATAAGTAGAAAAAGTGTCGTTATTTTTATCTGCGAATATCTCAGAAACCTGACGCCTAAAGACGTTTTTGTATAGGGCATTTGTTGTGTCCTTTATCCAAATATAACTTCTACATGCACGGCGATGAAGAAAAAACAATACAAAATGGTGACCAATGTTAGGGCCACCCTTTATACAAAAATCTTCAAAACCCTTTTCAACTTTTTCGTTCTTTTATGCGCAATCTGAAACGGACATTGGCAGAATCATAGGTCTAACATTCCGAGATCTTCCCAAGGCTACGTCACTGTCCAGTTGCCACAAAAAGGGGGGTTACGATCATTTGCCGCTGACTACCAAACTTTTATTGTCGCGTCACCGTGCACCGGCGGCGCGGCGTAACTCGTGTTGTTGATCGGATAAATCTCTAAAATATAATGGACAGTTGCCCTATCCGTAACTGTAAGTGTGAACGGCGGTAAAATAAGGTTGTTTTCATTCCCTAAAAAATAATCTGTGGCTGAAGAATGTTCCTGCGATTGGATAAATTTAATTTCAAGGGGAAAGTTGATTTATCCATGTGCAGAGATCATTAGCGTTGCTCGAATTATGGAAGCTAAGTTTAAAGAATTTAATGGAAAAACCTTATACAAAGATAAGTTTATTTTCAAAAGCAGATAAAGCTCTACATCTTGGCTCCTAGGCAATTTCAAACCGTCATAATTCCAATGCCAGATTTTGAACCTCAAAACCCTGCGTGGCACTATAACTATTATAGTTAAATTATATTAAAAAAAAATATAATGTAACTAGTATAATAAAATCTTGATCTAGATCTCGAATTTCCCCAAACAAAAAGTTTGAGAACCACCGTAGCGGATAATGACGTAGGCTTGGGAAAACTCACGTGACCGTTGTTTCTCGGAGTGTTTATCTGGCAAGTATATTTATAGACCATGGGCAGAATTGTGTCACCAGAACCAGACGCAGAGCCATTTTTCTAAGGAAGAAGTTGAAGAATTTGAAGCTCGTTATATAATATACTCTGTGATTTGAAGTAATTTTCACGTTTAGCGAATATTTTCATTTCTTCTGGGTATATTTGGTATCTTGATAATTACTGATTATTTTACTTTGTGTATAAAATGGTCAAGTCAGCTGCCAAAAAGCTAAAAAAGGTTCCAGAAAAACTTGAGAAAAAGGTTCGTACGAAGGAAACCCCTACAACTTGATTTTTGGTGTAATGATCATTACATTAGAGGACACGTGCGACTTAATACTTTTTAAATCTGAGTTCATATCATTTCAACCAGTTGTTTTTTTCCGGTTTGTTTCTATTGTGCCATTCTATAAATCTATTATATAAAAATAAGTCGGGTTTTCCTTCCTGACGCTATAACTCCAGAACGCACGAACCGATTTCCACGGTTTTGAATTCGTTGAAAAGGTCTCGGACTCCGTGAGGTTTATAGCAAAGAAAAAATTAAGAAAGTGGGAAACATAAATTTCCACGCGAGCGAAGCCGCGGGGCGCAGCTAGCAATGAATAAATAATGCTGGACATTTCACACAGCATTATCTAGCCCCAAGCTAAGCAGAGCTTGTGTTATGGGTAGGTACTAGATAACTGATATACTTAATACAATACACTTTACATAGATAGATAGATATATTTTATTATACATAGAAAACATCCAGAACGCCCTGGACAAATGTCTGCAGATCGTACAAACATTTGTCCCGAGGCGGGAATCGAAACCGCAACCTCCTGTGTCGCAGGGAGACCTTCGCCCGCTGCGAGACAAAGGTCGTCTATCCAGTTACGTTTTCCCTCATCCACTCTTTCCCGTCTTTAACTATTTGCTATCTTGTCTGAACATCATTCAGGGGGTCTTCTTCACATTGAGGGTCTTTGCGCTACCATTCTGACTACTGTGGTTTCTAGCTAAATGCCCTCTCTACTTGAGTTTTGTGGTTCGTACCGTACTTGATCTAGGTACGTACGTCCATAAATTCAGGCCATTTTAGGGTTTCGAGCTCGGTTTCGAAACCCGTATGGTTTCGCTTTGTCTGTCCTACCGCAGCTATCGACTTAAAATTTAAAGTAATAGTACATTTCGTGCGCTTGTACAGAATTATAGAATAAAAACGAACATTTTCCATACAAATTGTGATGTCGAAGTTTTAGATGATACCTACCTACAGGGTCATGTTGGGTATCATTATGAAAGGTATAAGTTTGCACATTTAAAAAAGTAGTTGAAATTTCTGAAGGCTACATACTTTTTAAAATATTTTGAAAAAAGTCCAAAAATTTGATCTTATCTCCGAAGTTTATAGAGCTAAAATGTAGTTTAGCACCTACTATTTTTACTTATTTATTGAAAACCGAAATCTCCATCCGGTACTGTAGAACATTTTTGTATAATTGACAAACGTTCAAAACCCCCGGCGCGCGAGTTACACTCGCACTTGACGGATATTGTTTATTATATTTTAGTTTGTGTATTTTATCGTGTCCTCTCAATAAATACCTCTTAATTTTTTTTTCCCATACAATAAATTTATTCACAAAGAAAATTTTACTAGTATTTACAATTGAAACAATTGAGCTAACTGCCGACTGTTGCAAACAGTCTACAGATAGCTCAACTGATCCATATCAACACCAGTCGGAAGCGTCCTCAAGACGCTGGCTGCATTGCCACGCTGTATGGCAATGCTGATACGCTGTGCCAGATATTCACCAGCTCTCGGGTCACGCGTCGCTTTGACCAGACGCTCAGATAGTTTTTTGAAAACCCGAAGAGCCTCGGTACCCCACGGACCTAGGGTCTCGATTCCAAGGGGAGCAAATGTGTAGGCTCTGTCGAGATCTGCATATTTGCGCCTCTTGAGATCTTCGGCCAAATCTGCCGCCGCACCCGCCCTCACGGATGTCCTCGGAAGATGGGAAGGCGCAAGTGTGTCGACGCATGTAGCGTCCCACACAATGGGCCTCCCCAACTCCTACCTCTTAATAATTACATATGCGAAAGTTTGTGTGAGTGTTTGTTACTACGTATCTCCATAATTACTTAACCAATTTAGATGAAACTTGGTATGTAGATAGTTTAGGCCTAGAAGAATAACACGTAGGGTAATCTGATTTTCAATAATTAACCTCCGAGGAAACCCCTCAGAGGGTGGTAAAGTTTGTAAGGAAAATTATTATTCCTTGGTTCGATTCACTCAAAACTCGGTATAAATAAACTATAAAGTAAATGATTCATCCCATATTTTATTTTACTACCCCTACATCCGAAACCGACGTAAATTAGACTCAACAAAATAACCTGTAGCTTTTTTATAAAGTCCGTTTTAAACTTCAGAGTCAAACACTGTCATTTTAGCGTTGAACTCTTGGGCCGATAACCACCTTTTCAATTTAATAAACTAGTATGTTCGACTTCCAAAATACTATAAATAGTTATTTCTCGCTTTGCGATTAGAATGGACTATAAGTAAGTAGGTATTATTCAAGTAAGTGATAGTCGCAACCTTATTAAGTAATGGAAGCAAGATAATGGGGATGTAGATTTCTGAAACTTCTGAAATTAAAAAAAAAAAATATTGTAGCCGCGCGGGGCGCAGCTAGATATGCATAAATATATCTTATCTGATCATTAACCCTTGCTGGGTAGACTTCATCTCTTAGCTAGGATTGAACCTAAAGAGCTAGCGTATAAACGCTAGCTCTATAGGTCCAGTCCTGCTATCCTCATCCACAGTTTCCTCGACAGGCCTCGTCAACAGAGCCGTCTCAACGACACCAAAAAGAGAAAGAGAGAAGAAAACAAGCTTAATGCTGATGTTTAGTAAACTAGCTTCTAAGCCCGCGGTCTCGCACGCGTTTTTTGGAATAAAATGCTTATTAGATCAGGTCTAGAACTTTGTGGCCACCAATTTCGAATTTGAAAAATGGCCAAAAAAGTCCATAAACTTCGAATTTACGAAACTTCGAAATTTTGAAATGCACCCCCTAGCCTATAGTAGGTATGTATAGTACTACTAACTTATTTGATTGATACATTTCTAGGAGAGTGAGCCAGCTAGCGAAAGCATATCGGAAGAAAGATTCTCGCGCAAAGCCAGTAATAAAGAAGCGAAAAACTATGATTACATCAAAGAGCGAGGGATAACACGCAGAACTACAAGGTTAGATCAATGGGCTTATCATCATCATAAGCTTATGCCAGACCATACGTACGCAATTAAAAAGTCGCCAGATCTAAACTAAATTTACTTTACAGCTCTTTTATTATTGCCCTTTCATAAGGATCGAAATAATAAGGATGGCTTAATTTTTTAGTGATGTCAAATCAGTTTAGGCGACATCTGATTTGAAACCAACTTCATCCCTTATGAGCGACCATTCAGCTGGTCGCAATCAAAATTTGCCAACGGTCGCTGTGTCGCCTGGTGTTGTAGGGAGAAGCGGTACGGCGGTGACCTCACTTCAGGACTCTTCTGGGTCAACTTGACGCATTTATTAAAGCGAATCCAGCAAGATAGCATTTTAGACATTTTTTATCATACCGAGCAGTTGTCTTCTTTGCTCAAGCATTGTTTATTTGTAGAACCTTATCCTGGGCGGTGATCTGCTGACGGTTCGAGTCGCAGTGTTTGAGTGCGGTGTCTTTCCACCAGAGATGTGCTACGTTGCTAACCGCCGAATACTCAAACGTACCGCCGAATACTCAAACAGAACTCAGATTTAGTATCGTCTCGGGTGACGAATTTTTGACATATTTTCATTTAAAACTGTCAAAAACGCGCTACTTGAGACGTACTTAAATCAGAGTTGCGTTTAAGTATTCGGTGGTAAGTCTCCAGCCGACCAATAGGATCGCTCCATTATAGCGTCATTTTCATACCTGACAAAAATTACGCGATAATGAAGCGATCCTATTGGTCGGCTGAAAACTTAGCAACGTAGCACATCTCTGGTGGAAAGGCAGCCTAAGACGGTGATGGCTCTGACGCATTCATTCGAGCGAATCCAGCAATAAAGCATTTTAGACTTTCTGTCATACCGAGCGTTAGAGAATTAGTCTTCTTTGCTCTCGTAGCATTGTTTATTTATAGAATAAATTATCCTATATTCCTTATCCTGGTGGGTGGTCTGCTGACGGTTTGAGTCGCAGTGTTAGAGTGCGGTATTTAGACGGTGATGGCTCTAAATTGCGTTGTTTATTTAATAATAAATGTTATCTCCAGCGTGCCAGAATCCATTACCCTCGTCCTGCGGACCAGCCTGGGCGGTGGTCTCCTGACCGTTCATGTCGCGGTGAATAAGTGCGGTGCTTGGACGGCGATGGCCATCAATGTCGGAGTCGGCTTTATTCTTTCCTATTGTATGTATGTGAGTATGTTTGTATGTATTTAAAAGAAGTAAACAAATGTCCTGAACCAGTACTTCAAAGAGTTGGGCTGGTTAGGGCCTGGTTTGGCAGGCGGATAATGCACAATACTTTTCCATGCGAGATGTTGTTACTCCCACTTAGAATTATAATATAGAATAGTAAATTTTGTACCATACCAACTCTTCCCGCAGGTGTTACGACACCCAATCACCGGGGGCAGGCAGCAGCACCTCGGGAAGAGTTGGGGTGCAAGCCGAACCACAAGGTTTACCAAAATGAAATTCTGGTAAACTTTGTGGTTCGGCTTGCTCAACGTTATGTAATTCGGTTTAAGGGGGTACCTACCCTCAAATTGCTTATTTTCAACTCCGTCGGACCTCCATATCTTCCAAACTACTGAATATTTAACTTTGTAATTTATATATGGTAAAGTTCAGGACTTATTCTATCGATCATATGTTTCGAAAACACGATTCCATAAAATTTTCTCGATAGAAAAAAATCGCAAAGTTACCTCTAATTTTTTACTAAAACCCTAATTTCTCAATAAATACAGATGATACGATCTTGAGATTAAGCATAGTAATTGAGCTAAGTATAAAGAACATTTTATATGTTGCCTTTTTTTCAATTAACTATTCTAATGTTTGTGGGGAGCAAATAATTACTAAAAACTTGATTTTTGGGCTTACGCCGCTTTGCTCTGTCCCGCTCCTGTGAACGCGAAATCCTATGCCTATCCTCTTCACACAATAACGAGGTAGGGTACCGCCTTAAAGAATTTATTCTCATTGAAAAACTTACTCAGTTTACTTACAATGAGATTAGATTACTTATTTCTAGTTTACGTTCTGTAATTCTTCTGACAGATTCTAGCCCGCTCAGCGCAAGCGCTGTACGGACGTACACAGGTTCCATCGATGACGTATCCAGATCTAGGTGAGGCAGCTGTGCTCGTCGGACCCTGGCCATGCCTGAGGAAATATAGCACGGCTTTCAGGTTTGTTTTGAAAAAATCTTTGACTTCCTTAGTGACGCCGCGGGCGAAGGTCCGCCTGAGGCACCAGAGGTTGTGGTTTCGATTCTCACTGCGGACAAAATGTTTGTATGATATGACCAAATATTTGTTCCTGGTTGAGCTCTAGTATTTAATTAGGGGGATTATCAGGTACCCATAACACAAGCTCTGTTTATTTTGGGGCCAAATGATAATGTTTTAGGAAGGACCATCTATGGTTATTTGTTTGCTGTGCTAAAATGTTTAGAATTAGATTTTCTTATAATATTGAAGTGGAAAATTCTAACCAGAAATTTTCTCATTGAACGAGACTTAATCGTCACTCTCGGTTCAGTAACGATGTCTCGGGTATCTGGTGCTGTGTAGTATCGTCTTAGAATTTGCACCACCTAAACTGTTCCCGTGGGTGTCGTAAGAGGCGACTAAGAGATAGGTATCCACCGGGGGCGGGTAATAGCGCCCCCTGCAGAAAAATTCTACCACCGAACTGCGATCACCAACCCGCATACCCAGCGTGGGGATTATAGGCATTAGCCTCATGAAATAAAAGCCAATAAGGCGCTTATCAGGAGTAGGCTTGTGTCCAGCAGTGGACCAATACAGGCTGTTGAGGGGAGGTTATATTCGGCTCCTCTATGTAACATTTTCGTGGTATTTTGTTCGTCCTCCTCATTACACGTACGGTCAATGCTGAACGTGCCCCTCCCCCGAAGGGGGGTTTTGAAAAGATCACCATGCTCGGAAGGCGGATGGGAATCGCAGTTAAGGTGTTAAAAATGCACAGAATTACACCATCCACGGGTTGACTTGGAGAGGTTGATTCTTACACAACGACCGCTAAGGCCATTATGCATTATTAGTATAATGTAATATTATATTTATTAGTAATGTAGGTATGTTATAATATTTTCTAAATGTTTTGTATTTTTTTTTCAGATATATCATCGTAGCCACGATGGTCACTACTCTCTTCTCCTGCTGTTATGTCTATCAGGTTTCGTATAATTTTAAGATTTATATTTGCTCCTACTTTGTAATCGATTTAAAAAAAAGGACGAGGTTCTTTGTACATTGTTGTATGTATATTTTTTGTACGTAAGTTCACCGATCTCTCTGTCAGTTGTGGACCAATTTTGTGATGATTGTTTTAGATTTGTATAGGGAATGATCTCTGGGTGATCGAATATAGTGTACCTCGGAAAGGGCCTTTGCACCACTAATGTCCAATTATGAAATAAAACGCCAAGTGCCAGTTGGACTCGCGCACTAAGGGTTCCGTTTAATTGTAAGACCTTGTTTCTTGCCAAATACCTTGATTCTAGGTCAACATGAAGTAGGTACCCTGTATATTTTGGTCGAGGGAGAGAATCAAACTTATTTTTTTTAGTTAATAAACTACAAATTTACAATTTTAAGATGTTTATCATTATTTGTGCTATATGACCTTGCTTCTTACAAAATTTTATGATTCTAGGTTAACGAAAAGTATCCTATAGGTTTTGGTCTATAGCAAGAATTACAAGTATTTTTTTGGGAAAAACTACAAATTTACAGTTTTAGGATTTTTTCCTTTACTTGTGCTTTATATAAGACCTTTCTTCTTGCCAAATTTTATGATTCTACGTCAACGGGAAGTACCCAATAGGTTTAGGTCCACAGGGAGAATCAAAAGTATTTTTTTTGTGAATAAACTACAAATTTACTGTTTTCGGATTTTTTCCTTTATTTGTGCTTTAGGGCCTTGCTTCTTGCCAAATTTCATAGTTCTAGGTCTACGGGAAGTACCCTACAGGTTTTGGTCCATGGCGAGCATTAAAAGTAATTTTTTTAGTTATTTACTAAATTACAAGTTTAGTTTTTTTCGATTTTTCCCTTTACTTGTGCTATAAGACCTTGCTGCTGACTAAATGTAATGATTCTAGGTCTACGGGAAGTACCCTGCAGGTTTCGGGTGCATGTGATTCCCTTGGAAATTTCAAAATTTTCGGACATAAATGGTGTAACTTTTGAGTGTGTTGACTTAGAAGTTTCGGCTTAAAGAGGTTACGGAATTGAGTATTTGATGTTAATTTCAACTCGATACCTCCACGCGTTCCTGAGAAAAGAGGGTTGACAGACGGTCAGACAGACAGACAGACAGACAGACGGACAACAAAGTGATCCTATAAAGGTTCCTCTTTTCCTTTTGAGGTACGGAACCCTACGGAACCCAGGGTCGATTTGCGTAATGAATGGGAGCCTGGGGTAGCCCGGTGATTCCTAGCACCCCCTGCCCGGCCGTTACAATGGCCGCTACCATGGCCAGGAATAGCGAGGCGCCCTGAAACTGGGGGCAATTTTTTGGCTCGTTAATTCATTGGGGGTAATGCCCATAATCCCCACGCTGGGCATGCGGGTTGGGGATCGCAGTTTGATGAATTTGTTCTGCAGGGGGCGCTGCTGCCCGCCCCTCGGTGCTTGTGTCCCTTAGTCGCCTCTTACGACACCCACGGGAGGAGTTGGGGTGGTGCAATTCTATGCCAACACCACACGGTGAAATTCCGTCATCGGTCCATTATTATTATTTCGCATACACTATAATAATATTATTTTTTTGATATCTCAGGTTCTAATGGCAAGAATCATCAAGCAGCTCGTGGACGAGACTGTGTTCATTGACGACAACATTCCCCCGACGCTCCGTACCTACGTCGTCGCTCTGGTCGTGCCAATCATGTGTATTTGCATGATGGTGACGTCATTGTCGTATCTGGCCCCGTTTTGTATGGTCGCTGATGCTGTTTTGTGTAAGTTAATGAATATTTCAACATACCTTGGTATCTTGGCAGGCAAATAACTATAGACTTAGTTTCTGTCTGTAATCTCAAAATATAGGTATTGTTTTACTAAATGCAATTGTGCTCAAATATACACGCTGCTTCGACATACCTACTCATTATAACAATTATAGTCTGTACCTATGTCCCGACTGTTGCATCTGACTGACTAATCGCCACTCGGAGTCTCAATTGCTCTATCCTCCGAACGACTAGTGACACCGATTTATATTATATAAATGACTTGCTGGAGCCCTAACTGGACACTGTCGCGTCATCAAGCACATGTTCAAACTGGGGCTAAGCGACAAACAGTCCTAAAGTTTCTGTGGAGGCGGAGGAAACGCCTCTCCATCTTCTAGGGGAGTGCGGAGCACTGATGTAAAAACGTACCATCAATCTGGGCAAGCACCTGCTTAGCCCAGACGGGCTAAGAGACAAACTCCGAAGAAATCCTACTATTCCTAGCAGCTGCAAGGGTTAGTGGCGAAATGAATGCCGCTGCTTCGAGGCGGAACACACAAAGTGGCGATCACCATAAGCCTATCATGGCAGCAGTGACACAAAAGCCACCAAATGCAAATAAAAAAGAATATAGCACTTTCTGTTGCCCGCGGCTTCGCACGCGCCGTCATACTGTTTTTGAGGGGACTTTCAACTGACTTGACAAGAAGGTCTGCGCCTGCGCCTAGCTACCTCTACGCATCCTGAACACAACGATTCCATTCACGGCTGGGTCAACTGCCTCCAAACTCTTGTGCCACACTACACTATCACACAATCTTTTTAAAAATCTGTTTATGAAATAGTGTAGTTCGTGGCGGTCATGGCATAAGAATCGACCCCTGCAACTCAGCCCGTGAATGTCGTTGAAGCTGATTAAGGGAACGCAGGGACGCAGAGCGCGCGCAACTAGAACCGCACTCACCCTAAAGAAGCCCCTCGCTAAGGGGTGAAACGTTGGGTTTTTCCAACACAAACAAGGTTTATAGTGAACCCTCTTACATTCTTCTCTTAATGAATTCATAATGCCTATATTGTTTTTCCAGTTCTGATCGCCGCATTCAGCGCCTACTATGGATTAAGGAAAGCTGGTGAAAAAGGGAGTCATATATCCGAAATGGATGCCTTCAAGACCCGAGAAGGAATGGTGCAGCACATAGGCACCTTCATATTCAGCGCAGAAGGTATTGCTACCACGCTCGCCATTGAAGGTAATATGACAAACCCGAAGAAGATCGGACTTGTGATATCTGTAGGTAAGAAATTGTTGCCACCTTGTTTTCTTTGTAGTTATACCTTTTCTATGTCTAGTGTGCCTGAATCTGTGGTCGTGTCTGTCACTTACTCTACCTGGTTCTGACTGGAAACCAGTGCTCTTTCACAAATTATCTACCCTAGGATTTTGTGTTAGAGCACCAAGTCAGGTCCTGTTACACCGATATACAAGGACGCGGCGCTCGTCTGGTTCTGGCTGAGTGGGCTAGTACCAACACACTGCTTAGGTAGGCCTACTTGTGGTAGCAATGTTACGTATACGTATTGTGTTATTGACGTGACAACGTCTTATAATTCGATAGAGCCGGCTGCACACACGAAAGAACATGACGTCATGCGGCGTTACCTCTGACGTCATGCGGCGTTACCTCGCTCTGAGGTGTTCCATGTAAGGCTTGAAGTGCAAGCGAGAGCGCTCGACATCCGTCTCTCTCCTACTTGAGTGAGCGATGCGTCTGCGTGGACAGCTGCTATACTATAGTACATTTACATGTTTTGATCGAGTATCAAATGCTACCATTCCATCAGTATTTTCTTAAGACGTTGTCACGTTCAACTATCGTCAGTAAACCGACTTTACAGACAACCAATTTTTATTATTGGATTTGACCGAAGATCTCAAGAGGCGCAAATATGAAGGTCTCGACAGAGCCTACACATTTGCTCCCCTTGGAGTCGAAACCCTAGGTCCGTGGGACACCGAGGCTCTTCGGGTTTTAAAAAAATTATCTGAGCGTCTGGTCGAAGCGACGCGTGACCCGAGAGCTGGTGAGTATTTGGCGGAGCGCATCTGCATTGCGATACAGCGGTGCAATGCAGCCAGCGTCTCGGGGACGCGACTGGTATTGATATGGATCAGTTGAGCTACCTGTTGATTGTTTGCAACAGTCTGCAGTTAACTCAATTGTTTCGATTGTAAATACTAGTTGTGATTTATTTCTATTAGTTGATTGTAATTTTCTTTGTGAATAAAGGATTTTCTAGTGTTTATTATTATTAATATTCACCTGTTTTTTTTGTCCGTGTACGTGTTGCTAAGAAGTCTTATTTTATTTATTAGTAGTTTAGTGTTTGATAAATAATTTTCTTTCTTTTTATTACGACACTAGCTGCGCCCCGCGGCTTCGCCCCCGTGGAAATTTATGTTTCCAACTTTCTTAATTTTTTCTTTCATAAGAACCTTCTCCTGACAATAACAAACACAACAAAGAAAGAATTAGCGAAATCGGTCCAGCCGTTCACGCATGATGCCGTGACCAAGGAAAACGGGTTTCATTTTTATATATATAGATAGATTGTCACTGCTTAAGCTGGAAAGTGACTATGAAAATGTGAAAAACGCTCAGCTTGTAGGGAGTGCCGCAAAGAGTCACAATTTTAGGTATAAGTATAGAAGATATATAAGAAATGATGAACCAAGAGATACAAGTGCATCTAAGGGCGATTCTCATCTCTTGTTCAGTGAGACGAGTTTTATTCAAACTAAAATTTTAGCGCCCCTCGAAGCCGGCGGCGCCCGGGGCAAGTCTCCCGGAATAAACCCCCCAAGATCCGACACTGCGTGGAAATTATGACAGCATGGCAACATTTTTGATTATTTACTTAATTTGAATAATTTGTCCATAGGAATGTTCATCGTGATTTTATTGGTTGCTATCGTCGGATTTTTTGGTTTTTGGGGATTTCAAAAAGACTCTACATCTCCGATCACTGTCAACTTCCCTTGGACACCGTAAGTAGTTTTTTATTTTGCCTCTTTTGCCAGCAGCGTGGCTATTTGAAATATACAGGGTTATTGGTTATTCCCTGATACTGTGGGCACTGCAGGTTCTGGCCATTATCACGTACATGTTTGTAAAGACGCCAGGTCTTAATTTTTAAATTTGGTATTGGTAGTAGTGCCTATTTCATTCAATAACTATTCTTTAGAGTGGCTTTATTTGGAAGTAGGTATGTATACAGGGTTATTGCTAATTTCTCTGACACTGCGTAAGCTGCAGGTTCTGCCCACCACGAACACGTTCGTGAACACGCCAGGTTGCAATTCATAATTTTTTTGTAAAGCACCTCCAATACAAATTGAAAAAACACGTTAGTCCGGAAACCAATGAATTACTAAAGACTGATCTTTTACTCCCACACCCACTGTTAACTTATGGCATTGCCGTTTTAAGTTTAATCTATTATGTATATATAAAAGAAAGTCGTGTTAGTTACACTATTTATAACTCAAGAACGGTTTTACCGATATGGCTGAAAATTGGTGTGGAGGTAGCTTAGAGCCAGGAGACGGACATAGGATACTATTTATTCCGTTCGATAGCATTCAAGTGTGACTTGACATAACCTCAAAAATAGAATAGGATAGAAATAACCTCAAAACGTTTCCATAGAACAATTCCATAACACAAGCTCTGCTTAGCTTGGGGCTAGATAATGCTGTGTGAATTGTCCAGCATTATTTATTATTTATATATATTTATTTATTTATAGAAACAACGCGTGCGAAGCCGCGGGCAGAAGCTAGTTATTTATATTTAACACGCAAAACTAACATAAAATTAATTTAATTTTGGCGTGTGCCAAAACTCGTACCGTACTGCTTCAAGCTGGCTGTGTATCTAGGCCCCTAACTAAACCAAACATTAGGGAACGTCGTCCCCATACTCAAATCAAATCAAATCAAAAACTCTATTTCCATAAATACACTTAGAAAAGGTCAAATTATAAAACTAAACACTGACACTGCGTGACCCGTTCAGGGGGAACGAGGTCTTCAAAATACTACGCTTGGTCA
This sequence comes from Eupithecia subfuscata, assembly GCA_963564075.1. Classification (NCBI taxonomy): domain Eukaryota; kingdom Metazoa; phylum Arthropoda; class Insecta; order Lepidoptera; family Geometridae; genus Eupithecia; species Eupithecia subfuscata. Next base: position 2,132,100 of record OY751123.1, read on the forward strand.
CAGGGAAGAGGGGCTTAGGTTTTCGTCACGTCGTTAATATCCTCTAGGGAAATCTCGAACGCTCTTCTCGAACTATTTTCAAAAACGGTGCGCAGCGTTTATCGCTTCTAAAACTCACAAAAAATGAAAAAAATATGCCATGTAGTATGGGTACGTTCCATGATGATGACGTATCTAGGCTCTAAGAGAAAGACAACCTTGTTACAGGTTCCCCATTATGATAAAAGCTTTTACAATTGTTACGTAAGAGAAAGACAACCTTGTTCTAGGTTCCCCATTATGATAAAAGCTTTTACAATTGTTACATAAGAGAAAGACAATCTTGTTACAGATTCCCCATTATGATAAAAGGTTTTACAATTGTTCCGTAATAGAAAGACACCTTGTTACAGGTTCCCCATTATGATGAAAGCTTTTACAATTGTTACGTTGCTGGTGACCTACGCGTTAAACTATTGGCTACCCTTTGATTTATTGTGGTATTATATCAAGGTATACATAATAATAATTCATGGTTATTGGTAATTTACTGACACTTCGTGAACTGCAGATTCTGCCCATCATCACAAACACGTCTGTGAAGACGCCAGGTCCTCAGAAACTTCACTACTCATCCCGTAAGTGTCGTAGGAGTCCAGCTATATCCACCGGGGGGTGGGCACCAGCGCCTTCTTCAGAACAGATCCATCATCAGACTACCACCCTCAAATCGCATGCCCAGTGTGGGGATTTTAATAATAATTAATTTATTTCAGACTATAGAAATGTTACAGAACTATTTAACCTGCTCTATGGTCCATAGTGTACAGAGTGAAATTTTGTAATGTCACCTGAAGGGAAAGTACTCTTAATACTGTAGATAGAAAATTGTACTCAAAGAAAAAATTTCTTTATTTTTGAAAAGAAAGAAAACTGCATTAAAAGTATAAATTTCAAAAAATTCGCTTGTCACACCCTAGAATCGAACCGACCTGTAAAAATTACACCCTGTACTTTTATTGCATGGATCGTTAGGAACAATTATAAAGATGAAATCTCACTAACAAACTTGATAAATTAAATGAAAGGAAAACCAGTGAACCTGCTTTAATGGGCATTATCGCACCCCTAGAACAAGACAGAAATATGTCGAAAACTCTAAAAATCCACTTGTTTGCATTATTTGAATCGGCAAGATTTTACGGCGTGTGCCAAGACAGTCATATCGTAATTCGCAAAAATTTCTAACTGTGATATTTTGACTTGGCGCTGTCTTGTTCTAGGGGTGCGATGTGATAAAAGCCAATAGGGCGATTATCATGGAAGCATGCGTCGAGCAGTGGACCAGGCTGTAGACATGGTAAAATAATACAAGGTATGGCACTCCGTGAAACAACGGTCCCGTGGGTTTTCCCAAGCCAACGTCATATCCGCTACGGTGGTTCTCAAACTTTTTAGTTTGGGGTAATTCGAGATCTAGATCTAGACTTGCGAGCTTTAAACTGGAATCGCTCCAAGGGTTGTTCAAGACTAATTTTTACAATTTCTTTGCAGTGAACTATGAGTTAAGTTATGTTTTCCCTTACGCAGGATTTATTGGCGACGATAAATTTTGATTTAATGCACGATAATGTCCGCTGCCACACCGCAGCAGTGACTAGACAGTACCAACAGACGTCTTCCATGTCGGCATTCCCACACTAGACTGGCCAGCCCTTATTCCTGACTTGAACCCAATCTGGCATATGTGGGACGAGCTAAATCAGCGGATACGAGGGAGAAATCCAGCTAATCCAGCTCCGGCGCCGATAGAAGCCGATAGATGCAACTTCGACCTATTGCAATAATTTCCAAAATTTAGGTAGCCAATTTAATTAATTTTAAATCTTCTTGATATCCCTTGAAAGGTAACAAAATTACCTTTCAAATGATATACCACAATCTATAGTTCATTGTACATAAATTGTAAAAAAATTGTTTTGATCAACTCGCGATGAAGCGATTCCATTTTAAAGCTCGCAAGTGTAGTTTTAGGTATTCCATGAAATCCTTCAAACTTAGGTTCCATAATTTGAGCAACGCTAATGAGCTCTGCACATAGATAAATCAATTTTTCCCTTGAAATGAAATTAATCCAATCGCAGGAATATTCTTCAGCCACAGATTCTTTTTTCGGGAATGAAAAGAACCTTATTTTACCGCCTTTCACACTTACAGTTACGGATAGAGTAACCGCCCATTTAATTTAAATATTTATCCGATCAACAAAGCGAGTGACGCACCGGCGGCGTCAATAAAAGTTTGATAGTCACCGGCAAATGAACGTAACCTCCCATTTTTGTGGCAACTGGATGGTGACGTAGGCTTGGGAAGATCTCGGAATGTCAGACCTTGTTTTCTTAGATTATTAGATACAAGACGATCGTGTAGACCGCGTAGTTCTCGTTTCCGTGGGAATTCCGGGATAAAATATAGCCTATGTCACTTCCTGAAAAGTAAGCTTACTAACGGTGAAAGAATTTTTTAAATCGGTCGAGTAGTTTCGGAGCCTATTCAATACAAACAAACAAACCTCAACCTCCTCAACCTCAACAGCCTGTGTTGGTCCACTGCTGGACACAGGCCTCCCCCTAACAGACAATCAAATCTTTCCTCTTTATCCGCTCACATGGCCGGCCTAAATAAAAACCACGCCTACAATGTCCGTGCGTTTTGGCGGGAATTTCGAGCGTGCGCGCGCGTGCGGTCGGCGTCTGCGTAAAAGGGCTACTGACGAGATTTTTTCAAAGGCGCGGTGTGCCGTTGTTTTTTCCGTCCCAACGTGCTAGGTTCAAGCTTTTTATGATTGCCGGTTTATATTGGTAATTTTGGCCGGATATTTTCGAAATCATACATTAAAAATGATGAATGCTGATTTTTACCTAAAAGTTTGAGCTTGAAAGGGTGTAGTTTAAAGTTTTTATACATCTATTGACATTTTTTGGTGTTTTTATAATATTATTATTAGATTATTAGATATGTATGAGGATAGCCGTAAGGCCTTATTTACATTACAGCCACTGATCCACCCAGACCGTTGCAAGATTTGGGAGAATGTGTACCGAGCCTTATTTGTCATCATTATCACCTCATTCGCTGGACTACTACCAAATGTACAAGACAGTGTCGCAACTGTACGTATATCAGTCGCTGGAACGTAGAATCAGCCCGTTTGTAGAATGACTAGGCGGCTTACAAAACTGAATGATTACGAATACCTCTTTAATTTCATTTGTCGAGATTTAATTTTAATTAATTTTCTTTAATAAGGATACAAAACTTAAAAACAATTGTGCAATACATCGATGTAAGTAAAATTCGGGAGATTGGGCACTAGCTCCTCGAAAGTGGAACGCTTAAATTGTGTCCAATTGTGTCCACCCACCTCAGTCATAGTCGGACCGGCGCCGCCGGTGTACGTGTTTCGCGTGTATTGTTGTCTCGATCGTACTTCGGTCTAGGTAGGTACTCCCTTGCTGAAGTTTTGAATGTGTAGAACGCTTATTTATTTATTCATGTCTTTCCATCTTTGTTTTTTTAGTTATGTATATTGCAAAAGATTGGAAATAACGTGTCTGCGCTTAGGTGTAACACAAAATAGGCCATGTGTTGAGTTAGCACTGGGAGCACGTGCCGTATCTACAGAATTTTACTTATATCTATGGTGCAATACAGACTTATCAGATAATGTGCTTATAGACAGCCGCGATTTTGAAGCACGTCTTGTGTCGCCGCGCCGCGGGCAGCCGCGGGCAGAACTTGTTTGTTATACTAACTAGTCTCTGCCTGCCGCTTTGCACAGGTTGTTTCTACGTTTAAAGGTTATTTCTTTCCCATGGGAACTGATTCATAGGATAATAATTAGAATGTTTAAAAAGCCAAAACCTGACTTCGAGTCCCTTATTACTTACATAATATATAAAATTTGCGGGATAAATAAATACTATCCCCTGGGAACATGATTTAAAAAAAAAATATGACTACCTCAGGATCATTATAATTATACACAATAGCGAAAGAATTTGAAAATCAGACCATAATTGACATAGAAATCGACGAACATATATATAAAAAAATCATACAGCCGAACATAGAACTTCCTTTCTTTGTTCGTAGTCGGTTAAAAAGTAGCTCAAGTGTTCTTTCAGGTTTAGACCTACATCTTTGCAAAATTTTAGCCCGATCCGTTCAGTAGTTTCGGCGTGAAAATATAACAATCGTACGTCCTAAACTTTTTCCTTCGTAAATTGGTGTGATAATTGTGTAAGTAATTTATATCTACATAAAAATTAATAATTTTGGGTTTCAGATTGGCTGCTCTTTGCTCATATGCTTGGGGATAATATTCCCAGCATTTATAGACTTACTAACGGTTTGGGAAGACCCAGGTTGGTTCTTGCTTATACTATTTTATCATCGCCAGCATCAGCCCCAAGCTGGAAACACTCATCCCCTACGCCCTAATGGCTTTCCTCATAAATTAATGCCATAATTTCATAATCTTCACGCAGGGCGTGTGAGTTGGGGATCGCGGGACAGTGTTGTTTTAGTGTTGCCAACGCTGCTTATCGTTAAGGAAAAACATGGTCAAATTGACACCGCACAACACACTTTTGGTGCCGTCATGGTAACATAATACAATGTATGCTACTCCGAAATATTCCCAAGCCTACGTCACTGTCCACTTGCCACAAAAATGGGAGGTTACGTTCATTTGCCGGCGACTATACAACAATTTTTTTTAAATTTTTTTTTTGATTGATTAAAATAAAATGGGCGGTTACTCTATCCGTAACTGTAGGTGTGAAAGGCGGTAAAACAAAATAAGGTTCTTTAAATTCCCGAAAAGAGAATCTGTGGCTGAAAAATGTTCCTGCGATTAGATAAATTTCATTACAAGGGAAAAATTTATTTATCCATGTGCAGAGCTCATTAGCGTTGCTCAAATTATGGAAACTAAGTTTTAAGAATTTCATGGAAAACCTAAAACCTAGATCTAGATCTCGAATCTCCCAAAACTAAAAAGATTGAGAACCACCGTAGCGGATATGACGTATGCTTGGAAAAACCCACGTGACCGTTGTTTCTTGGTGTAGCATACCTTGTATTATTATACCATGGGTGCCGTAGCGGTGCCTCTTCCAACAAGGTCAATCACCACACTTGGTAGGCAGATAGATAATCACAGTGGTGATAAAATACACCTGTGGGAGCTGGTGTCCTTCCTCTGATAGGTTCCCTTAGTCGGTTCTTACGAGATCCTCGGACTGAGTTGGAAGAGCAAGGTATCTTTTAGAAAAAAAATACAGATTTAAATCGTTAGATATGGCCTGACACCAAAAACTTGCCCTGACACCTAAAACTGACTCTAAACTCACATGTCTTTGAATGCGGGCGTTAAGAAAATGCCGACGCGCGCACATTATGAGTTAAAAATAGTGTTTTTGTAAATAACCTCAACCTCAACAGCCTGTAATGGTCCACTGCTGGACGCAGGCCTCCCCCTGATAAGCGCCTAGCGCCGCTGGACATGCGGGTTGAGGATCGCAGTTCGGTGGTAGAATTATTATTGTTCTGCAGGCGGCGCTGCTGCCCACTCCCGGTGGATATCCCTTAGTCGCCTCTTACGACACCCGCGGGAAGAGTTGGGGTGGTGGAAATTCTAAGCCGGCACCACACAGCCATTTGCCACCAACTGTTATTATTACCATTTATTGTGCAATCACACGAACATTTGTGAAAAGACACACCACAATATCACAGTACACTGATTCCAAATGAGCGAGCTATGTCATTTCGCTTGGCAACTGCACGGCGCAGTCTCATCATAGAAAGAGCCTATCTAACGATTTGAACCTTTGTATTAATCTCATATTATGTTAAGCATTTCCAACCGATAATGTTACTCTGTATTGGTTTTGCCCTTTATTATTACGTTCTTAAGTAATTTTTGTTTTTCTTGCCCTTTTGGCCCTTTCTTGTTTCTTAGATTAATTCTTCCTTTTATTTGAGATAACTCTTTATGTAATTTTTGTTTTTCTTGCCCTTTTGGCCCTTTTTGTTTCTTAGATTAATTCTTCTGCTTTTATTTGAGATAACTGTCTTTAGTTACATATTGAGCTCTGAACTGTCTTTTTTATTGTTTCATTTAATGGTGGAAACTTTGCTGGTTTAAGTGTTAGTATATACTTAACTATCAGATTTAACCCCCCATCTACGTTCCCCATGCTGGCACTAACTACCGACAAAATTTCTTCTTGTGGCGAGCGAGTAATAATTTTAACAATTTAAATAACCAATTTGACCTCGATTCATTCTGCACAAGTGTCAGCTCTGCCAGGCGGCGGCTCAGCGGAGAGTTTTTTAGTGCCAATGATGATGATAAATGTTTAGTTTAAATTTTTTGTTATGTAGATATCCTGGACTATGTTTTATTGATGATGCATGTAAACTCACATCAGGTTCATAGTCTTTTTCATAGTATATTCCACCACCTATCCGTGAAAACCTTCAATAAACTTTATTGTATTTCAATATTTGTAATTCTGTTAATTTTTAAGTCTTTGGTTTACATCTAAATAAATAAATAAACTATGTTTCTCAAATAAATCAACTAAAAATTTACCAATTTATATATATAACATAATATTTTGTTATAGGTCTTGGTAAGCTGAAATGGAGATTTCTGACAGACGCCTTAATGATCCTTTGTGGTATAGCATTCAGCATCTTCGGTACAATCTGTAGTCTTAGCCGTTTTGTGGACCATTTCTACTATGGATATACGGAGTGACCCACCAGCATTAAGCAGTTTGGCAAACTAGGTTAGAAAAACCTGCCAATGGAGAAGGCAAACGTTTTTTTTTTCTATAAATACCAAAGTAAAGAGGAGGAAATTACGAGAATAACTGTGTTTTTCCTTTTTTCTATCTTTTAAAATGGTTCGTTACCACAAGTACCATTAACAGTTCCATGATGGAACTACTGATGTTTTTTTTAATTACAGTTCCATTTAAAAAATTCTCAAAATAATGGGATCAATGTTGATTTTTGTTATCACTAGTTCCATTAAGGGTGTAAAGACGGTTCGTTGCCACTAGTCCCACTAACAGTTCCATGATGGAACTACTGATGTTATATTAATCACTAGTTCATTTAAAAAATATATCTGAAAATAATGGAACTAAATGTTGAATTTTGTTAAGGGTGTAAAAACGGTTCGTTGCCACTGGTGCCATTAATAGTTCCATGATGGAACTACTGATGTTTGTTTTAGTCACTAGTAAAGATACTCTAAAAGATTCTAAGCGACGCGTGACCCGAGAGCTGGTGAATACCTGGCACAGCGTATCAGCATTGCCATACAGCGTGGCAATGCAGCCAGCGTCTTGGGGACGCTTCCGACTGGTGTTGATATGGATCAGTTGAGCTATCTGTAGACTGTTTGCAACAGTCGGCAGTTAGCTCAATTGTTTCAATTGTAAATACTAGTATAATTTTCTTTGTGAATAAATTTATTAGGTACATTAAAGATTCTGAAAATAATGGAAATATTATGGTATATTTCCATTATTTTCAGAATATTTTCAAATCCTGCAAATAATGTAAACAAAGAAATGTCACTATCCAAGTGACAAGACAGAGGGGTACAAAACCTTGTTTGAATAAGTATCATTAGTACTAGTTCTTGTCCGTAGCTTTGCTTGAGCAAGAAATGTTCTTATTGTAAGCACCAATTCTCTGTATACACCGGTTTTATTATTCGTAGAGACGTAATTATTTATTATTCATATCAGTAGGCCTAGTACGGGGATTGTTGTCTAACGTAAAATAGAGAAAAATTACGTCAAATCGTCATCGAATGCGTAATTTATGTTTGAAACTCGTTCCTTTAACCAGTAATTTACGCAATGTAAGACAAATTTCATTCTTCTATATTCTACTCTAGACAACTATCCCTTGCTAGGCCTACACAGATGATGATAGCAGTTGGGCTATTCCAGCTCCGCTGTCTGTCCGTCCGTCTGTCAGAGGCCTCTATCTCATGAATAAGAGCAAGACAGTTGAAACTTTGACAGAACGTGTATTTATCTCGCCGCTACAACAACAAAATACTAAAAATAATATAAATATTAAAATACATACAAAAAACACGATTTGTTTTAGCTCTTTTTGCTTTATAATTGTCAAGGCTGAATCTCATAAACCATAATACGTAGACGTATACGTACTTGTGCCGCATTTTGAAATGTATACTGTCCACGGAGCAGATACAGAGAGGAGGTATTGTAATAATTAGATTTCCCTAAGAAACAGCGCGTAGGTAACGCTTTGCGGGATGAGGGAGATATTTTCTGTGCACAGGAGAACTGGAACAGAATTTATTTTTACTCTTCCCAGTTGTCCTGTACAGATCAACTACACAAGACAACTCGGAATAAGCGCATCAGACATCGGTGTACTCTGAGCATTTATGTATGTTTACATTTTTGATGACAGCTGTCAAATTGACACTTTCTTTCAGATGTAGCAGAAACTGTCAGCAATGCGAGATAATCATGGAAAGATTGTTTCAGTCAAAATTGTCAATGAATGATAAATTCGCAGATGTCAACATTAAAACGGCCTTCCTTGGAAACTTCTCATAAAAAAAAAACTTAACTTCTCTTCTCATTCTCATTGGGCAGAAACTAGGCAAAGTTCGTATGCCCAAAATACAGGTGGACCACGGAAAGAAGAAATGCCCCTGGTACAGCCAGGTGAACTAAGGTGGACCATGGGTAGAACATTCTTCCCCTGGAACACCGTTTATCTTGAGGTGGACCACAGAAAGAAAAAAAAATGCCCCTGGTACAGCCAGGTGTACTATGTAGGTGGACCACGGACATTTCGTTTACTCTCTGTAGATCCAGTGATCAAGATCCATTTGGTTCCATTAAGAAAACTTTTACTCTTTAGATCCATTTCTGATGATTTGGTTCTAACAAGAACTTTTATTATCTGTAGATCCAATGATCAAATTTATTTTGTTCCAGTGAGAATACCTTTTGTCTTTAGATCCAATTTTGATGATTTGGTTCTAAGAAGAACTTTTACTTTCTGTAGACCCAATGATCAAGATCCATTTGGTTCCAGTGGTAATACTTTTTATCCTTTAAATCCAAAATTAATTACTTTGATCTAACAATAATTTGTTCACTCTGATTAAAAAGTTCTTGCTTTGCTTCGGGCTGATTCTAGATGAATCGCTTTTAAACAAGATCCGTCAAGTGCGAGTGTAACTCGCGCGCCGAGGGTTTCGAAAATATGCCAATTATACAAATATGCACCTACCCAACGGTTAGACTTGGCTATTTAGTTCAAACTGAAATTTTTTCGACCTAATTCAAAATATTTCAAAAAGTATGACACCTACAAAAATTTCAAAACCTGTTTTGAAATGTACAAACCGATACCTTTCATTTGATATCCCATTTGCCCCCATAAGTCTCATTTGAAATTTCAACATCACAATTTGTACTGAAAATATTCATTTTCATTTTTCATTTATTTTTTAGGAATGGTGCAGGAAATGTATTATTATTTCAAATTTCAAGGTAATAGCTGCAGTAGTTACTGAGACATTCAAGCAAAACTGCGGACGGACAGAGCGAGACCGGGTTTCGAAACCGATCTTCGAAACCCTAAAAATAGGTATATTTTCTGATATAGGGTAATAGGTAATCAATCTATTTACAACAAAGTAATAAATAAAGTCTCTTTGATATGACCTTCGTTTATAGGATGACAAACGTCAATAACTGATCAAGACGATAATTATAGTATACTTACATTGAGTTCAATATTCACATAATTCTCCGAATGCATAAAATATGGATGAAGACGAAATAAAAATTATTAACAGTAAAGGTGGCCATGTATTATTGTATGCGGGTTATCGTTTTCACAAACATGTGACTAATAAAAATAACACAACTTTGTGGCGTTGTGAAAATTACAAAACCACTAAGTTGAAGTGTACCGGATCGGTTACTATAAATTCGGTGAGTATTTTTACTGTTTCTTAGACCGTCTATTCCCCGCCTAGTCCCCTCACGTAACTTAGCTTATTCAAGGTAGCTAGGTACTAAATATTTCTTATTCATTATTTTTAGGAGCAGACTACAATCATAAAAAATAAACCGCATTGCAATATATGTCGTCCTGACTTAGCTTCAAACTCAATTGAAAATACATTGCGTGGTGTTTGCGATGAAGCAGCAAAAGGTAAAGAACCTGCTCCTCGTGTGTACAAAAGGGGCCTTGCTTTCATAGAAAGCAAAGGTTGGCATTTTGCTACTAATAAACCAGTACCTTCTTTCAATGAGAAAAAATCTGGAATATATTATCGACAGCGAAACAAACTGGCTGAAGTACAAAAAATTAGGGCAAACACCGTAGAAGCAGTTGAGATACCAGTACAATACAAAGATTTTTTAATGGCAGACTACTCGGATAATAAATAATAGAATTATTGTATTTAGTTCACAGGACGCGCGGAAACAGTTAGAAAAATTAAATCATTATTTTATGGATGGCACGTACCAAGCCTGTCCTGTCCCTTTTCGTCAGATTTTTATAATTTATGGAGATGTCGGCAGTGACTCTGATAGTACGAACATATTTCCATTGGTTTATGTATTCATGTCTTATCAAACGTTATACAATCTTGTTCAATATAATTAAATCCCAGATACCAACTTGGCACCCCAAAACTGTAACTACTGACTTTGAGAAAGCCCTTATGCTCGCTTTATCAAAAATACCCTTTACTCGTGTGGAGATGAGTGGTTGCCATTACCATTTTTGTAATGCAATTATTCGCAAAGCTAAGGCTTTAGGCATTAAGAAAACGAAACATAATAGAAGGATCGTTACTCTTTGCACTAAACTTCCCCTACTCCCTGAAAATTGTATAGAAGAGGGCTGGAATTATATTAAGAAAGAAATTATGCCTGACAACGATTTAAATAAATTCGTTAATTATTTCGAAAATAATTGGATGAAAGATGAATATTATAAAATCTGGTGTGTGTATGGACTGCGTCATCGCACCAATAATGCCGCGGAAGGTTGGAACCACAATCTAAATACTAACATAAATAAAAATGAGGTGCAATTTTCGCAAATTTTGCATATCTTACAACAGGAATCATCAATCACTTCCTTATATTGTAATCGACTGGAAAGATTTAACAAGTCATCGTGCAAACGACGTAAAAGCAGTATTGAAAGTGACAATTGCATTTTGTTTGCTCAGATGCAACTTGTAAATGGGGATATCGTCGCCGTAGAGCGAAAAGTCACTAACTCGCTATTTGGGCCAAATCGAGTTAGATGTACCATCAAAATCCCCGATTTTTTCTGCATTTTTCAGTCTGACAACCGTATCCCTAGCTATCACGGTTTTCATTTTAGGTTGTGCAAAAAATTCACTAACTCTACATTTGGCTTACAGCATTTTAGTCGAAAACCAACTAAGTAGGCTTAGATACTTTTTTCCTACTTGAAAGAATTGCAAAATATAAACCTAAGTCGGGTTGGTTACTTTCTTTTCTAAAATAATAACTTGTTGCTAGGACCCAGTCTAGTCGAGAAATAACTAAATATACTTGATTAGTTATGTGGTAGCAGGTTTGATACACAACTTGAAAGCGAAAACTAACCAAGTCGACTTAGTGTCTTCTAGATCGCTATTTGCGATAATTGTACTTCATAATTTTAAAGCAAGAAATCATTTAACATGTTAAGTTAGTTTTCGCCCCAACATTTTGACTACAAAGTTTGGTTTTGAATGATAGCTAAAGTGTTTTGTTGATTTATTAAAGCCAAACTTTCGTACGTCTGTGTTAGGATAGACAATTAAACGTGCAATTTAGTTACTTTTACGCTCTTGATTTTGCTTACTCGGTGGCTAGTGACTTATATAAGGCCCTAGCCACCTGTCCAAAACGTCTTCGCTGGTTCATCAACATCGTTAGTCTACTGCTGGACATAGGCCTTCCCTTAATGAGCGCCATAGCACCGTGTCTTCAGTTTGCCGCGTCCGACATCTGACTGCAGTCTTTGGCAGGCCGTCTCCACCTGGGTGTAGGGCGTCCTACACTATGTTTGCCGAGTCCCGGTCTCCTCTCAAGAACACGGTTGTTGGTTTTTGCGAGACATGGCCGGCACGCTACCACTTTAGCATGCTTATTCTAAGAGCTATGTCGATAACTTTGATTCTCTGTCGGATGTATTCGTTACGAGTCCTATCCCTTAGCACAGCTCCGAGCATTACTCTTTTCATAGCTCGTTGAGCGACTTTGAACTGGTGGATCAGCCCTAAGGTGAGTGTCCACGTCTCAGCTCCGTAGGTAAGGGACGGGTGACGGGTAAGACGCACTGATTGAAAACATTCGTTTTCAAGCATTGCAGTATGGATGAATCTTGTTTTCTTTATTTATTTTAAAGGAGTTTTGTCAACATTACCATGTCACTCCCGTAAAGAATGGATGACTCGGCGAGGACTCAGCGTAGTTCGCTGTGTGGTGCCGGCTTAGAATTTGCACCACCCCAACTCTTCCCGCGGGTGTCGTATGAGGCGACTAAGGGATATCCACCGGGGGCGGGCAGCAGCGTCCCCGCAGAACAATTCTTCCACCGAACTGCGATCCCCAACCCGCATGCCCCGAATGGGGATTATGGACATAACCCTCCATGTGATAAAAACCAATAAGGCGCTTATCAGGGGGAGGCCTGCGTCCAGTAGTGGACCACTACAGGCTGTTGTTGCCTTCTCAAGTAGTCCAGCAGTTTAAATAATATAAAGGAATGTTTCCTTTCAGTAAAACTTGAATATTTCGGGTAACTGCCCTCCGTCCAGGTAATGTTCGTTTGTACCACACTGAAATGTATTTCAGAGGCCAAGAAAAAAAACCCGTTGATATGCGTTCATCGTCTGAACTGGACCATTCCCCGTTATCTTCATTCATTGTACGAGTACTCTCTACTTTACAGCTACACACAAAGATGTCGCAGAAAAGCTGCTGGTGCCCGATGCCACTATAAGGCCGTATTGTGAAAGCTTACTCAGTCATCGGTCTATGTTTGAGAAGCGATTATGCCATGGAAAAGCGATAATCATGATCAAGAAATACGACATTCACAATGTTAAGACTCACTGGACCAGAATGCTATCATTAATCATTTTAATAGGATTTCAATATTTAAAATCTTAACAATACGTCGAAAACATTAATTTACTTATAACTTGTTGTGAATGCGGTTTTTTTTTGTATTTTTCAAGGAAGTATGACAACTGCATTTGATTATTTATCATTTTCTTATTGATTACCTGATTCGAGAAATAGAAATTATATAATTAAGCAGATAAGAGCGTTAGAAAAATTACTTAAACACTAAATGAACTTATCCAAACACGGGTGAAAAGTCAGTTGGTGACTTTTAACAAATCATTGTCTCACAAAGTTAGTACAAGATTTGAGGGCGAAAAGTAACTAAGTCAGTTTTTTTTTCATTTTCCCTGAAAATATCAGTCATTCATTGACTGTAGTGAATTGACCTTAAGAGCTTTTATATTTCCTAACATATGAGACCATAAAATTAGAAATATCCCATACCGAAAAAAAGTTATGATTTTATTTTGTTTTTCAAAACTTTAAACCTTCATAACTCAAAACACCAAATGACCTACTTAGTGACTTTTCGCTCTACGGCGACGATATCAATGTTGGCCATTTTCTAGATAAACTACGTTAATAAATGTATTTTATTAGAACTACCTATTGCGTTTAAATTATTTCTATTTATAGATGAATATTATGGCAAGATAAAAAAAGATTTTTATCTAATTATAGGTAAAAAGGTTTGTTAAATTCTGACTTCTCATTTACCAGTTATTGTAAAAGTGGTTTGTATTTAAAAATCAGGCCTTATGACGTCAGTTTCGTAGTTTATTCTCAGTAGATCCAATTTGTGACGCAATTTTTTTAAATAGATTTAACGAGAAAAAAGATTCTTAATGGAACCAATATGGATCTAGTAATTTTGTAAGTAGATGCAATAGATCCAATTTGTGACGTTGTTTTTTAAAATAGATTTATTGGGAAAAAAAGTTCTCAATAGAACCAATTGGATCTTGATCACTAGATCTACAGAGAGTAAACGGACATTTCATGTCAAGTCATTCTAGTCTGCGTAAAGGTTGTAAATCGTGACATCTTCTAAATCAATGTTCTAGTGTGAATATGGTAAATAAAATAAAACGAATTAAATTAATATAACGTGTTTATTATCAGTAGTGAAATTAGCAGAAAAACAATAGTAAGTAGTTTACCTACACATAATTTTCTTAAGCAATTAAAATATTATACATGTGTGCTCATATTTATAACTCGCTGTACCTCGCGGGTACAGCGAGTTTCGTTTGCGATTGCCATACCTGCAGACTAATTATTCATATTTGACCACAGTTTCTCTCATACTAAGAAACGCTACATCATCCGGGGGGTCTTTGTCACCGCTGACCACCTTACCTCTGTACAAGCTATTCTTGAATCGAATGGTCTGTTGCGTGACGATGGTAAGATGCCCGACAGTATGACACTAGTTCCTTGGGAGTTGGGGAGGCCCATTGAGTGGGACGCTACATGCGTCGACACACTTGCGCCTTCCCATGAGGACGTCCGTGAGGGCGGGTGCGGCGGCAGATTTGGCCAAAAATCTCAAGAGGCGCAAATATGCAGGTCTCGACAGAGCCTACACATTTGCTCCCTTTGGAGTCGAGACCCTCGTTTATTCCCATTTGTTCCTTTGACAGTTCCTTTAAAGGGACAAATGAGACTTTTTCTGGGAAAAAGTCAGGAAAAAGTCTCATTTATCCCTTTAAAGGAACTGTCAAAGGAACAAATGAGAATAAACGGAGACCCTAGGTCCGTGGGGTACCGAGGCTGGTTAAAGCAGTCATAGCGACGCGTAACCCGAGAGCTGGTGAGTATCTAACGCAACGCATCAGCATTGCCATACAGCGGGGCAATGCAGCCAGCGTGGCATATGGATCAGTTGAGCTACCTGTAGATTGCAACAGTCTGCAGTTAGCTCAATTGTTTCAATTGTGAATACTAGTTCAAATTTATTTCTATTATTTAAATGTAATTTTCTTTGTGAATGAAGATTATCTATACTAATATTATAAGGAGGAAAGATTTGATTGTTTGTTTGTTTGTATTGAATAGGCTCCGAAACTACTGGACCGATTTGAAAAATTCTTTCACCGTTAGGAAGCTTACTTTTCGGGGAGTGACATAGGCTATATTTCATCCCGGAATTCCCACGGGAACGGGAACTATGCGGGTGAAACCGCGAGGCGATCTAGTTATAAATAAAAAGAATACATGTCATTGTGTTGTGCCCTTCTTCATCTACAATATGTCTCAAATCGAAAGCCTGGCTCTTGGAAATTTAGTCGCTATGGAGCGTTTCTCGGGAGCGGATCGTGCATTGTGCGTACGCGAGTTTATTTCTTGCACTAACTGGACTTTGTTCGGGTGCAGTTTTAAATATTTGTAACTCTACCGGAAACGTACGTACAATGTCAAATATGAGTAATTAGTCTGCAGGTATGACAATCGCGATGGATGTCGTGGGTACAGCTAGGTCGCTAGTATCAAATAAATAGATACTATTTTTTAACGCTTAAGTGGCCTAACGGAACCTATTGAAATCTGGCATGGGGGATAGATTCTCGTGGAAGGAGTTTTACTTTTATACCGAAAATACCGCGTGCGATACCGCGGGCGGATGCTTGTATATAAAAAGGTACAAAAACATAAATAACTGTGTCGTAGTAACTCGAAGACAGCGCTGTGCGTGTTGCAGCGAATGCTACGAGATTCGTAGAGGATGCTCCGGAATTCGTAGCGAATACTACGGGATCTGTAGCGAGTGCTATGTGACTTTTAGCGATCACTTCGCAGCTCGTAGCTTATGCACGTGTGTCCACAACTTGTTATATAAGTTTTTTCTTTATGTATAGGTCTTCAATTAGAGCTTTGAAGTTGGAGTATGTTCCTAGGATGCATACTAGTCCCCCGAATGTCATGATTACTACTGATTTTATTAACCTCCACTTCATTACTCCTAGACCTGTTGAAGAGAACATTTTATGGTTACCAAAGCCGGTATAAATAAATAAATGATACTGGAAAATAAGCAAAGAGTTCGTCAGCGAGCTTGTGAGAGAGTGATGCTTGGAGTTTCTCTACGTGGTATAATCCGGAATAGTAAACCAAAGTAGAAGACATAGGCTTATGCTGAAGTGGCAGTTATATAGCTGGCAGAACTGATAACCGTCGGGTAGTAAAACATCTCAAGAGGCGACTATGATGCAACGCAAAAGGGAGTGTCGGGAGATAATTTACTCGACGTTGATAATTTACTCGACGTTGATAATTTACTCGACGTTGATAATTTACTCGACGTTGATAATTTACTCGACGTTGATAATTTACTCGACGTCAATATTGTAGCAGTCGCAGGGAGTCGCTGGATAGACTCGGATCAGGGCCACGCGGGAAAGGAAAATCGAAGTTCTGTTTTAAATTTTATTTTAGTAACCTTACGTGATAACTACAGAAATTTATTTAGGACACATAGCTGCATCAGAACTGGCTAATCGCGTAACGGTCGCCAAAGTTCTAAACTAAACTGTGAATTATCCACGTTCACAGCTCCAGTCACCTACATTTTCTCAAAAAGTTGACATATTATTCAATGTTTTTCAGTTATTTTTAATATTATATACTTAAAGCCTTAGTATTTTTTTATTTTGCACGCCTTGACGAGGCAGAATGTATTGGAGTGTTATTTTTTAATATTATGACCTATTTATTTACCCACATTATGATTGATATACTAGTTTCTGACCGCGGCTTCGCACGCGTTTTCTATGAAAACGTTTTAAGGTTATTTATATCCCATGGGAACTGATTTATGGGATAAAAAGTAGCCTATGTTTGATTCCAGTATTATAATTACATGTATGCAAAGTTTCAGTCTGATCCGTTCAGTAGTTTTGGCGTGAAGAAGTAACAAACATCCATCCATACATCCATCCATCCAAGCTTTCGCATTTATAATATTAGTGTGATTTATGATTATGATTTATGATTTTCCTTTCACGCAAACCCAATTCATAAGTCGCTTACATAAGATTAGCGATTGCACGAAAACGAATCAGAAAATTCGATATGTTATGTACAGCTGTGGACCTGTATGAGCTGCAAGGAGTAAGTAAAGACTCACCCGGCTCGTCCCATACTATTACCAGCTCTATGAAAGCTGGAAAGACGAAACCCATCATGGATAAACAAAAAGATCCAATCTGAAAAAAAAACTTTTTTAATGCAAATACGGACAATGGACCAGCCGTCCTGAATTTGGGCGCCGGGAGGTGAGACATAGTTTTCAACTTATGCGCTTTCCAGTGTTCCATTGTATTTTAGCTACAATATGTATTAGTTCATTCTAAATAAATAAACATTTAAACACCTAAACTTCTATCTATCTAGTTAAATCTTTCAATAAAATCTCTCATTCTATCCCAAATAACACTTCATTTCGTCTGCCTTGCTATCATTCTTCCGCAATGAACCTTGCAAACTATCCGGGATACCAAGGATAAATAGGTATGGGTTTACACCTACACTGAACACCCATACCTATACACTAATCGGAGACTTCAAATTTGCAGGGTATGTATGTAGGTTGTTGTAACAACGACCTAGATACCTATAAGTTGAGCACTAAGACAGGAATTTTGAAAATAAGCACTCCAACAGGTTTAAAATAGGGTTTAACATTTTAAACGAAAATGCTCTGTATTTCAGCAACCGTTAGCAAACTGCTAAATTTTACATGTTAATTCCTCCTAGAAAACGAACACAAAATGATTCTTCGTTTTTTGAAATTTAGAGGGTGTTTCCCGCTTGACTTATATTTTAGATATGTTATATTATTCTTATTGAAGAATGCTTAAAAAAAAATCGGTTGATAAATCAAAATGGAGGATTCACGAGGTGACAGAACGGTTGGTTTCATATTGCAGAGAACAGTGAGCTTGAGAGTAAGAACCGACAGAACAAAACGTTAGCGGCATGGTAAACAGCAAGTCATAATTACTATAGTACAATACAATACAAGTACTCTTTAATGCACACCAAATAAAACAACACAGGACAGGAAAAGACATAGCAATTCACAATGAGCGGCCTTATTGCTATGAGCGATCTCTTCCAGGCAACCTTTGGATGGACAGGAAATGGAAGAACATGTATAGACGGTGGTGGCGTGTTCTACAGTGGGTATAATATTTGGATTAAACATACGTAAGCAAATACCGATAGCTATAAATACAATTAATATGACAGATGCATACAATAAATATGATATGGGCCTGCCACGCACTCGACGAGTGGCGTGGGAAGTAGCGAGGAAAGTAGGCAGAGACGTAGTGTGGCAACGTTACTCGTCATGCCACTCGTCATGCTCCTCGTCCTGCCCATCGCTCCCTATTTTGTCGGTTTTTGGACCGCGAGTCAAAGGACCGGCAATACGAGCGCGAGTGACTGTCCACATACTCGCGCGAGTCGCGCGGCCGCAGTTCGTGCCGAGCGCTCACGCGAGACGCACGTCTTTGTTTTCGGTTTATATTAATATATTAGGTACTTATATTAATAATAGATGTCATCCACCATCTCCGTTGGCGAGGACGCCGACGACGTCGACGATGTATATTGCTTTGTAGCATAAACATTGATATAATTAGCTATACTACAAATACACGCACTCGCTGCCACCACAGTGTCAACGTCCATTGTGTAGCAACGACGAATAGACAAGTGCGGCGCGTAGCGATTAATTGCGCGAGTAGAGCAGTGTGTGGACAGACAGGGCAACATCGCGGCAGCGATGCGGCAGCGCGAGGAGCATGACGAGGAGCATAGTGTGGCGGGCGCAATATACATAAAATAATAAATAAATAAATAGTACTTACAAGTCCAATGAAATTTGAGACATTTGGAAGGGCAGTGGCTATTGCGGTATTCATAATTATCAATATTGCTCGGTAGAAGCGCTCCCAAAACGAAAGCTTGCTTACATAGCGTCGCTAAAATTTTAAATTTATCATTAGTTAAAGCGACAAGTGAGAGTTGCACTCGTGCACTAAGGGCTCCGTTTAATTTGTAAGACCTTGTTTCTTGCTAAATATTATGATTCTAGGTAAATGGGAAGTAGGTAGGTACCCTGTATATTTTGGTTTAGGGAGGATAAAATAATTTCTTATTAATCTAAAAATTTACGGTTTTTCGATTTTTTCCGGTTTGTGCTATAAGCCTTGCTTCTTGCCAAATTTTATGATTCTAGGTCAATGGGAAGTACCCTATTGATTTTGGTCCATGGCGAGAATCAAAGTATTTTTCTTAAGAATAAACTACAATTTTACGGTTTCCGTATCTTTTTCTTTACTTGTGCTTCAAGACCTTGCTTTTTGCAAAATTTTATGATTCTTGGTCAACGGGAAGTTCCCTGAAGGTTATGAACTCATGATCCACAGCAAGAAATTTTTTATTTGTGAATAATGTACAAATTTACGGTTTTCGGATGTTTTTTTTACTTCCATCATGAAATTTGGCAGGCAATTTGGCAAAGGTTTTAAGACCTTTGCATCTATTGTAGATTTGTAGATCATTTGTAGATCTACGGAAAGTACCCAATATGTTCTGTGTGCATGTGATTCCCTTGGAAATTTCAAAATATCGGACATAAACGGCTGTAACTTTTGATTGCGTTGACTTAGATTGACTGACTTTAATAATATCTTTAATAATTTATGATTCTAAGTAACGGACTTGAATATATTTTGATGTTAATTTAAACTCGACACCTCTACGCTTTCCTAGAAAAAGGGGTTGACAGATGGACAGACAGACAGACAGACGGACAAACGGATAACAAAGTGATCCTTTAAGGGTTCCTTTTTTTTTGAGGTACGCAAACCTAAAAAATGATAATTAGATTTTGAATTTTTTTTCAAAATCATATTATCTAATATAACAACGGCAAAATCTTCTAAATCATATACAATAATATTATATTTAGAATATATTCATAGTTAGATTAGAATATTATGCACTAGCCTGCAAAACTAAGTATCACACATTTAAAATTTCAACTTTTTCAATCTATAGAAGTTAGAGATTTAAAATTAAAAACGTTTTAGGTGCAGGCCTAGGTATAGCAATTTTCATCAGTTTTCATTGAAACTCAGTAAACTATACATTAATTAATAACATATTCAACTTGCAGTGGGATCATGTAGGCTCTTAATAATAATAATAATAATATTCAACTTAAAAATATTAAACAATAAACTAGCCATTTTTCGCTTCGTGTCCAAAAACTCAATTAACATTTTGTAAGTACCGATGTTATTTCATTTTTAATAACTGGTATTGCCTCCTCGAGCTTTGAATACAGCTTCGATCCGGCTTGGCATACTGAACACGAAGTTTTGGAGCCCATCCGATTTTGGGGAATATTCGCTCATTCTTCTATTAAGGCCTGTTTTAGTGCCCTGGGGATGGTAGATGGTGGTCTGCGGCTACTGACTAGCCTTTGTAGCTCATCCCAGGCGTGCTCAATACTTAAAAAGTTGTGTGTACTTATAAAGTTATTGCCTTTTTAAAAGTGTGTCTTCATCTGTGGCGACCGTAAACTTGTCATATTCCTTGTTTGTGACTAGGTCGCTTTTGAGTTTCGCGAGGAATTGGACGTACGCTTGGTCGCCTTGTAAATAATTATTAAGGACTAGCTGCGCCCCGCGGCTTCGCTCGCGTGGAAATTTATGTTTCCCACTTTCTTAATTTTTTCTTTGCTATAAACCTCACGGAGCTCGAGACCTTTCCAACGAATGCAAAACCGTGGAAATCGGTTCGTGCGTTCTGGAGTTATAGCGTCAGGAAGGAAAACCCGACTTATTTCAATATAGTAGATTGCCATTTTAAAAGTGTGATACTTAGCTTTGCAGGCCAGTGTAGTTTGAATGAATGTTTGATGTTTCTACGGATGCCAAACGTGTGGTCGAATGACAAAAAACCTATTTTCAATTCAATAACATTCATTTGGTATAACAACCTTTGATGAAAAGATGTATAATACTACAGATGATTTAACATTTATCTGTTATTAAATTTTTATACGAGATATAATTTCAGATAATACATTATATTTCACAAAATAACCAATGGAGTAATCATTTAGTATAATATTCATTTGGTATAACATTAATTTTAATTTAATAGCTTTAGATGATATAACTACCGTTTTAAATAATTTTAAATGGCCAAATATAATATACCAAATGAGGTATAAATTTCATTTGGTCGATAAAATTGGATAGGAACATATTGAAAGAGCTGCTCTCTACACAGAAGGTAATAAAGTTACAGTAGGTTTGTTAGATTTGATTTAGAAACCGCCCAACGGTTGCGAAGCGGCTGCCCCCCTCTACACAGAAGGTAACAAACAAGTGACAGCAAGTTCGTACGGTTAGACTCGGAAAGCACCTAACGGCCGCGCGGCTGTGTGGTGCCGGCTTAGAATTTGCACCACCCCAACTCTTCCCGCGGGTGTCGTAAGAGGAGACTAAGGGATATCCACCGGGGGCGGGCAGCAGAGCCCCCAGCAGAACAATTCTACCACCGAACTGTAATCCCCAACCCGCGTGAGGATTATGGGCATTACCCCCCATGGGATAAAGGCCAACAAGGCACTTCTCAGGGCAGGCCTGCGTCCAGCAGTGGACCAACAAAGGCGGTTGAGGTAACGGCCGCAGCGGCCGTCCCTGTCTATACGGAAGGTAATAAGCGACATAGATTTTTTTGTGTAGAACAACGTTTGAGTGCGTAATGTAACACGTCTTGCTCTGGTAATTTTTTAAGGCGTTTTAAGAAATGATATTATATTTGAGATGTTGATCTAGTTACTTAGGTATATAAAATGTGTTTATGCCATTTGAATGCTATGTATTTTTTTTAGAAGTTTTAATCTGGATGTTATTTTTTGTCTTAATTTGACTAAATCAAGCTATCTCATAAATGAATTGTTAAAAAATGTTTGCAGTTTTTTTAGAAGTCAGCATTGTTTTCTATACTAATATTATAAAGAGAAAAGATTTGATTGTTTGTTTGTTTGTATTGAGTAGGCACCGAAACTACTGGACCGATTTGAAAAATTCTTTCACCGTTAGGAAGCTTACTTTTCAGGGAGAGACATGGGCTATATTTTATCCCGGAATTCCCAGGGGAACGGGAACTACGCGGGTGAAACCGCGAGGCGATCGTCTAGTGTTTAATAATGTTGAAATTTGATGGTGTTATTTTGACTTAGCGCTGTATTGTTCTAGGTGTGCGATGTTGATTATATAAATTATATCAAATGAAATTACATGAAATTATATTCGGTTAGGTAAGTGTTAGTTATTTTGTCATTCTACCAAACGTCACACAACGTCATACGCCTCTTTAGTTTGTGAAATAATGACCATTCTTAGTGTATCATTAAGATCAAGCTAGAAGAACACATGGCCGTACTCAAAAACGGCTTAATCTATAGCAACGAAATTTACTCAAAAAAATAGAACATAAATAGCGCATGAACTTTGCAATATTTCATAATGATTGCTCTTAAAGGAACGGAGATATTGAACAAGACATTTGAATAACATTCCTAGCTGAATGACATTCCGAGCTGGCGTTATGGCAGCGTACAAATTACACAGCGTAAGCTCTTATAGAAAACGAGCTTTTCCTACTATAAGTAGGCCTCAGTTCAGTCAACAAGTTCAAAATTGTGTTAATTCTTGATCAAGCTTCTAAAAATATGCGCAATAGCTCATTTGATTCGGAATGACGTATAGAAAAGTTTATGATACAGACTAAGGGCGATTGTGCACTACAAGGAATTTTACTGTCCGGCAGTCCGATTTTTTACGGTCCGATATGGCACGCCATATAATGTATATACTAGTTTGTGCACTATACGTAATTTTACTGTCCGATATTTTACTTTTCTCCATTCCGGAACGGTTGTAGTTTAACTGACGGAGAATTGAAAAGAGACTGAAAAGACGGAGCTAAACTGAGGCGTATCATCCGAGTAAAGACGGACAAGTGCACAAGCCAATCATCCGTTTTTTTCATGCCACTTCGGACCGTAAAAAATCGGACTGCCGGACAGTAAAATTCCTTGTAGTGCACAATCGCCCTAAGAATGGTAATTATTTCACCAACCAAAGAGGCGCTATTTATTTTAATTTTGCAAGACTAATGCGCTATTTTGCTCTACTAGGCATAACAACAAACTTAAATTCGATGATGTGTACGCTACCATCACGGGCACCACTCATCCTGTATGATGTCGTATGATGTCGTTAGGGAATGAAACGTTCTTCAATTCACAAACTAGGTTCTTAGTTAAACCGTTTACATTTATAATGGAGACGTGTAGTTTCAAAAAGCTTACCTTAATATAGTGCCAAACCAGATCAAAAGGAATCCAAAAACTGAGTACGTAGGTCACATAAATCATAAACGCCATACCAACTTTCAGAATGATGGAAAATCTGAAAATGGTAAACCCATTTTAACCTGTATTGATGTTCCTCTCTAGTGTTAAGTCGTCAACCAGAGGTTCCATTTCACTATAATTGTTCGAATAATGTCCAAAATACAAAATGTCCAACTACGATTAATGTCCAACACTTTCGTTTCAAAATATACCGACTTGTAGGCGTCCCACCTCCGCAAGCGGAGAGGGCTTGGTTAACACAAAGAAGGCTGGACATTGTTAATTGGACATTAGTCGTGCAAAGGTTCATTTCTTATGGAATTTACTTAACTTCATGGCCTTGCGGTAGTGTATAGAAATATCAGATCTCAAACTCGATGTCGAGACAATACTAGGTCATCATCATCATCATCAGCCTATATTAGTCCACTGCTGGACATAGGCCTCCCCTAATGAGCGCCATAGCGCCCTGTCTTCAGCTTGCCGCATCCAGCATCTGCCTGCAGTCTTTCGCAGATCGTCATCCCACCTGGCCGGAGGGCGTCTTACACTACGTTTGCCGAGTCGTGGTCTCCACTCAAGAACTCGTTTACCCCAGTGATTGTCGGTTCTTCGTGAGATATGGCCGGCCCACTGGCACTTCAGCTTGCTAATTCTTTGAGCTATGTCGATAACTTTGGTTCTCTGTCGGAATACTAGGTACTATCGAATAACTGAACCTCGGTCACTCTGTTACAGGCTCTGAAGAAAGAGGTTAGTGTAGGATGCGGGTAGCGTAGGACCGGTAATTGTGGTTATCTTTGGTGAAGGCCTCCGTTAAGCAGTGGGCGTCGTCGGCGTGATGACTTACAGAGAAAAGGGGTAGTTTAAGGTGACTGGCGACATTGCAGCATCGCCGAAGCCCCAGTAACCGAAGAAGCCAACGAGAGACATCAAGCTAATCACGATCGCCATACCTTAGGAAGGAGAACCAGATTCGTCAAGTCTTCGCACTTTTTTCGAACATTTGTCAATTATACCAATGCTGTGCTTTTGTCATTGCAAAAGCACAGCATTGGTATAATGTCAAACATCCATAAGTTTGACTGGTACCTATGCACCAGTTAGAAACATCTTATGAATATCTAAAAACAGGTAGGTAGGTACATACATTTCAGATGGATCGCTATGCAAAGTTTTCAACAATATACCCAGAGTGTGAGGGCTAACGCTTTATAATAACAAAAATCTTAGAATTGAGCAATGCGACACCTCTCATCACGAACTAAATGTAACTTTAGTCTTTGAACAGGATTGGATAAAGTTCCACGTTTCCCCTGTAGGTGGAGCTAACGGCGCTTGAGTCCGTACAAAGTCGCAAAGATTTTCGACTCCTACGTCACTTGACCTCGTGGTGTAGTTGGTTAGTACATTCCCGTACTGAGGGAAGGATGCGGGTTCAAGTCCCGTCGAAGACGAACAGTTTTGGGATATTACTGGATTTCTTATAAATTTTCAACATTTTCGATGTATTTTTTGGTTACCTAGTCATTTTCGTATCAGCATTGCTATATAGCGGGGCAATGCAGCCAGCATTTTGGGATTTTTGGGTACGCGACCACTAGTATTGATAGGAACCCGTTGAGCTACCTGTAGAGTGTTTGCAACAGTCTGCAGTTAGCTCAATTATTTCAATTGTAAATCCTTGTTTTAATTTGTTTTTATTATTTGATTGTAATTTTGTTAGTCAATAATGTTGTTAAAAAAAGAAAATCATCAGATAGATAATACAATGTAAAATAATGTAAAGTAATAATAATAACATAAAACGTCAAGTGCGAGTCGTATTCGTGCACAGGACTGTGTCTTGCCAAATATCATGTTTCTTGGTCAACGGGAAGTACCCTTATAGGTTTTGGTCCAAAGCAAGAATCAAAAGTTTTTTTTGTGATTAACTATCTAAGATGCTTAATAAAAGATACGATTACTAATCTAAAGACCACAAATACGTTGTTAGGATTTTTTCCTTTACGTGTGCTAAGACCTTGCTTCTTGCAAAGTTTTATGATTCTAGGTCAACGTGAAGTACCGTATTGGTCCATGGCAAGAATCCAAAGTATTTTTTTTTTAATAAGTTACTTTACGGTTTTTGGATTTTTCCATTTACTTGTGCTATAAGACCTTGGTTCTTGCCAAATTTTATGATGGGATGATGACTAGCTCAATGGGAAGTACCTTAAAGGTTTTGGACCGTGGCAAGAATCAAAGGATTGTTTTTAGTGAATTAACTAAAAAATTATGGTCTTCGCATTATTTTCTTTACTTGTGCTATAAAACTTTGCTGCTCGCCAAATTTAATGATTCCAGGTCTACGGGAAGTACCATAAAGGTGTTGTGTACGTGATTCCCTTGGAAATGAAAAAAAATCGGACATAAACGGCTGTATCTTTTGATTACGTTGACTACAAAGTTTCATTTATATCGAGGCTCCGAGAGGTTATGGACTTCATATGGTTATGTTATTCTTTATGGTTAATTAATGTTAGTTAACTGTATTTGATGTTAATTTCAACTGGACACTCCACGCGTTTCTGAGAAAAGGGGGCTGACAGACGGACAGACAGACGGACAGACAGACAGACGGACAACAAAGTGGTCCTATAGGGGCCTTTTTTCCTTTTGAGGTACGGAACCCTAAAAATTAGAAAAGCTTGTGATTTTATGGAGATATTTTAATATTATTACAAAAATCGATAAAAAAGGCTGATTCTGCATATAAAACATGTTAACTTATAATTGAGGATTACTTTTTTTCACAATTTTAGTTTACTAAGGAGCTCCTATTATTTCCAATCATTGCCGAGTTTGTTTCATTGTAATTGATTGTTTAGTTTAAAAGTTACAAGGTTTTGTTTAGATAGGTGTCGTCATAGCGAAAAAAACTTTCAAAACGCAATAAAAAATTGAGAATTTGTGATACATTTTCTAACGATAAAATAGGGCGTATTTTCCCTCATTTTAATGCCTGTGCCGATAAAAAATGCTCGAAAACATTATTTATTAGTATTCTTTAACTACCCGAAGTTAAATAGACCTTTGTCTATTTAACTACCGACCGATCGCTACATTCTTTTCGGACTGTCAAAGCTTGCTAACACGTTCCTAAAAATCGTATAGTTGAAGAATTTCAACTTCTTTATTAAAGGTGTACTATTGTGTATACGAAACAAAATTTTAAATTTAAAACCCTCCTCCGAGATTTTCATAAAGCATGGCTAAGAACACTAGGGATAAAATGATCTATGACACAAAAACAACTTAAACGGAAATCGGTTAATTCGGTTGTCACTTGACTTCGTGGTGTAGTTGGTTATCACATCCCCGTACTGAGGGGAGGACGCGGGTTCAAGTCCCGTCGAAGTCGAAAATTTTTGCGATATTATTTGATTTCTTAGAAATTACCCTTAGTGTGGGGTTACGCACTATAATAACAAAAAAAATCGGTTATTTCGTTTGGGAGCTACGATACCACAGACAGATACACAGACAGACACGTTAAACTTATAACACCCCTCTCTTTTTGCGTCGGGGGTTAAGAGTTTTTGATTTTTTTGATCCTTGATTCTTAGAGGAAATAATCAAAAACCATAAAAATGCGACCGGTAAGACTTTACCGCGACCCAGCGCATCGATCCTTCGGTCACCATGCTATCGCTATTCCATTTTCAATTCAATTCGTTTTTTAATGTTGCGACGGCATGCCCTACATTTGGTTTTACGTGCGTCTGCCTTTAGGGCGATTGTGCACCACAAGGAATTTTACTGTCCGAACATCCGATTTTTTACGGTCCGAAGTGGCATGAAAAAAACGGATGATTGGCTTGTGCACTTGTCCGTCTTTACTCGGATGATACGTCTCAGTTTAGCTCCGTCTTTTCAGTCTCTTTTCAGTTATCCGTCAGTTAAACTACACGCCACGCACGCGAAATTACTGAGTCTGAAAAAACCGTTCCGGAATGGGGAAAAGTAAAATATCGGACGGTAAAATTACGTATAGTGCACAAACTAGTATAATACATTATATGGCGTGCCATATCGGACCGTAAAAAATCGGACTGCCGGACAGTAAAATTCCTTGTAGTGCACAATCGCCCTTAGCATCGTAATCTCATAGACAGACATTCAGAAACCTACGTTAAACTATACCATCTTTCAAATTAAATAAAACTCACCTAAAGTTATCACCACTCCCATTTGTCTCGGATCGGCCATGTGGTTTTCGACAGTAAGAACAGCACCTACGCCTTCCATACCTATAATATACAAGACAAAATTATAAAAATTACCGCCGACGCTTATTGGCTGAACAGATTTTCATGAAACATGGCTAAGAACATTTGGGACAAAATTATCTATGACACAAAAAAGTAAACAAAAATCGGTTCATCCGTTTGGGAGCTACGATACCACAGACAGATACACAGATACACAGACATACACGTTAAACTTAAACACCCCTCTCCTTTTGCGTCGTCGGGGGTTAAAAATGATCTAATAGTGCATGAAGATTGATGGGGAATAACTTGGCTATCAGCTGGGGGTTTGACGTTAATTCCGTCCGGTACTAGATGCCACTTGCAACGATTGCTCTCTTTTTTAACTTAAATGAAACTTTGGTAAAGTTTCATTTAAGTTTTATTTATTGTTTAAGTAGAGGTTGCATTTATGTTCACGGTGACATTTTTACCCTCAAAGTATGGAACTTACAAGTAGCACAAAAAATGGTCCGGTGACATTTTTACCCTAAGCCATTTATTTTGATCTTAAACTTTCTTGACATACTTTTTTAATAAATGAAATTACATTTTTATAAGTTTATTTTTTATTGCCTGAAAACCCTAGGTGTCCGCCACTAGGGAACTTCCCTCTATAAACAATAAATTTACCACTCACTTACTTTTTATTCCGGAATCTATAAGACGTAATGACATGACATGTGTCGGAACGATAAATGTCCAATGTCTTGTTGATCCCGAAATTTTTCGAGTCGACAAATTCGCATTACTACATATTTTAATCACGAAACAGTGTCTGAAGTATTGCATTCTTTCATTCAGTCTTGATTCAATCACCTGTCAACAATCTGGGAACTACATAGGCGTGGATGTGTCAAAAATAAAGTAAATGCTTAAGTATAGGGGAAGGTTGCGATCATTGGACCAGTGCTTTGATTGGACCACCAAGATATTTCCAAAACTGTGCAAGCTAGGACCAACTAAACTTTTCTAAACGAGTTCGTGGCGACTCAGTTGCACCCCGCTCTTACCTCAGTTACGCCACACGCGGCGCCGCCGTGTGTTAGTATGTTTGCGACGGTCAAAATCTAATGATTTGACTCAGGACAACTTCATGTAAATGTCATTGTATTCATATTTGTCTGTGTGCACTATTAGGAAATATTAGATAATTTCATTGTGGTTCCATGTGCGTTGTTCAATTTTGTCCAGCCATGTCCATGTATTGTCACTTTATTTCCGTGTCAGTGTTTAGTTTTATATTTTGACCTTTACTAAGTGTACATTTATTGTATTTATGGAAATAAAGAGTTTTTGATTTTGATTTGATTTTTGATTTGATTTTGTTTGGATTTATTTTTCTTATTTAGAACCAGAGTTCCACCGTTGGACCGGTTCAATCATAGCAACTTTTTATTGTAACATTTTGGTCATAATTATACGAAAAAAAAATTGGATAACCACAATTTTATTAATTATTCGTTTTAATTCAAATTTCGGGATGTCCCCAAAAATAATAAAATATTTTTCATGGAATGAAACATATAGGTAAGAATCTTGCTATAATATCAGTAAGGAAAAGAGCCGTTGGTTTAAATGAGGCAAGTCCCGAAGTAATACTAAAACGAACATTAGATGGAGTCAACCAAAAAGCCAAAGAACACGTCCAAATCCCAGGATCTGAAAGTGAAGTTCCTCCAGAACTAGCAAATGAGCTATGTAACTAAATAATAATGATAATTAAAGTTAGTTGCCATGATTACACCTTTAGAACTAATTTCTTGAAGTCCATTCATGGCAACATAGTGGAGTGGTTCAATGAAGGTGCCCATGGTCCAAAGAAGGCAACAGCCAAAGATTTAATTTTGTTTGTATATATCGGAAAGTGTTAGCCGGAATTGTTTGTGCGTTCGATTATAGTAAATAAAGGTCTTAAGAAATAAAAATAATAAACCGGTTTCATTTAATCAGTTCTCATCTTTTTCAGATTTGAGGTCGTAAAGTTAAGTGGTCCATTCATAGCAACCTTCCCCTACTTCTAAAAATATAGGTACCAAACACGCAAACTCCTATAAACTCCAGCAGCCCTGATATTGTGTTGAAAGCTGGCATATCTGCTGCAGCGGTGGTGTTGGCTTTTATACCGTAGTATATGGTAGATGCGACGATGATCACTGTTCGAAATCATATAATCTCTTAGTATCTTGGCAAAAAGAAAGGAAAACAATTAATTATTATTAAAAGGGTATTTATAGCGTCCCTTTTGTTATTATTTCCCCCTATGTGTGTTGTAATGTCAACATTGACATTCCTGATTATGAAGACGAATTTAGCTGTCGTATATCCAGTCGCCCCGTGACCACAATCGCTGTAGCCCGGTAGAAACGTTGGGGAAATAATAAAAAAAGGTACGCAACAAATACCCGATAAATAATCATTAAAATATGTTAACAAATCGCGAAAGCTTAAAAAGAAATGTAAATAATAATAGAGGGTCTACTCGGAAGAGGAAAATCTAAGTTTCCGATTTATTTTCAAGCAAAAACAACTCTTGTATAGGGTAGAGTTTACATGAAAACGTATAAAAAACTTGAAGAGTTTACCCTCAAGTCTCGTTTTAACTGAAAAATATCGGCAAGACTAAATTTTACTACTTCACACTTATGCCAAAATATGAATGGATGAATGTATGCTTGTCACTTCTTCAGGCCAAAACTACTCGGCAAATTGAGCTGAATTATTGCAAAGGATCCTTAGAACGTTATCTTATAAACAAGCACTTAGATAATTTGAAATTTCTGACGTGCTCAATAGGGTTCACAAAGTCAAAATATTTCAAACAATGATAATAAACAATAATATGTACGTTCCTCGATTTCTCCTTCAATAACGGACCGATTATGAAAATTCTTTCGCTATTGTACGATAATGATCCCAAATTAGTACAATAATAATGTTATTTCCGATGGATTAGTGTTTATCCCCTCAAGGTTAACAAATAATAATAATAATAATAATGCTGGACAATTCACACAGCATTATCTAGCCCCAAGCTAAGCAGAGCTTGTGTTATGGGTACTAGATAACTGATATACTTAATACAATACACTAAATAGATAGATATTTTTTATTATACATAGAAAACATCCAGAACGCCCTGGACAAATGTCTGCAAATTGTACAAACATTTGTCCCGAGGCGGGAATCGAACCCGCAACCTCCTGCATCGCAGGCAGACCTTCGCCCGCTGCGCCACAGGGGTCGTCAACTGTCGTCACATCACGATAGTCTTTTTCACGTAGGAAGCGTTCCGTGACGTTTCGGTATGACAATTGGTGACGTGCCCGAAGCAACAGCAGGTTGTTCGTTTCGTACGATTAGCCAACCGAAACTTGGTACCTATTTCGTGTTTAAAAGTAGGCCTTCTTTCATTCGTCGTTTCATCCATGTGTCCTCAAACTAAATTAGAATCGAATTTTAACTACACTTGCGAGCTTTAAACTGGAATCGCTTCAAGGGTTGTTCAAGACTAACTTTTACAATTTCTTTGCAGTGAACTATGAGTTATGTTTTCCCTTACGCAGGATTTATTGGCGACGATAAATTTTGATTTAATGCACGATAATGTCCGCTGCCACACCGCAGCAATGACTAGACAGTACCGACAGACGTCTTCCATGTCGACATTCCCACACTAGACTGGCAAGCCCTTATTCCTGACTTGAACCCAATCCAGCTCATCCAGCTCCGGCGCCGATAGAAGCCGATAGATGCAACTTCGACCTATTGCAATAATTCCCAAAATTTAGGTATACAATTTTATTAATTTTAAATCTTCTTGATATCACTTGAAAGGTAACAAAATTACCTTTCAAATGATATACCACAATCTATAGTCCATTGTACATAAATTGTAAAAAAATTGTTTTGATCAACTCGCGATGAAAGCGATTCCATTTTAAAGCTCGCAAGTGTAGTATTGATCAGATTTCAGTTTTGACTGTAACATCTACAAAACGTCACTCGGACAGTTCCGTTAGATGGTAGGTAGGATGCTAGAGATAAACCATTCTGAAAATGAACGCGGATTGTACGACGTTTAGTGAGGGGACGTGCATTTTGGCGTGCATTTTAAGAATGGTTTATCTCTACACTCAAATGTGAAAGAAAATACCTACTATGTACTTTGTAGGTTTGGATCAAGCGCGTCCACAATAATTGTGGACAAAAATTATGGTCCAGAAGTCTCGACGATAAGGTTCCAATTACTAAGAAATCAAATAATATCGCAAAAATTTTCGACTACGACGGGACTTGAACTCGCGTCCTCCCCTCCTTTGATTTCTTAGAAATTAGAAATTATCCAGAGTGCGAGGCTTACGCACTATAATAAAAAAAAGGTTAGATTAGGTTCCATCTTCTGGACCATAATTCCTCACCAACTCTTACATACTTACGAATAAAGAAATCAGCAAAAGAGAAAACGGCGCCAAGTACGCAAAGGACTTGATCATACACAAGGCCATAATGGGTATGGTCAGTAGAGCGATGTAGACCCTTATACTCAAATTATGGTCCAGAAGTCTCGACAATTAGGTTCCATCTTCTGGACCATAATTCCTCACCAACTCTTACATACTTACGAATAAAGAAATCAGCAACAAGAGAAAACGGCGCCAAATACGCAAAGGACTTGATCATACACAAGGCCATAATAGGTATGGTCAGTAGAGCGATGTAGACCCGTATACTTGGTGGTATATTCTCGTCAACGGTTGTAGTTCCGTCGACCAGCTGCTTGATGGTCCTCGCTACCACCACTTGATAGACGCAGCAGGAGCCAAAGAAATTGATAACGACAATGGCATCGACCAAGTATCTAAAAAAGACAAGTCAATTTTAGGGAGGTTTTGTACCGTATAAGTCGAAAGTCACCAAGCCCAAAGACAGACAGGCATCTGAATTTATGTTCAAAAATAAAAATTTCCCATTTTGAGATCTTAGGGTTTTTAGAGCACATCATCTGAGTTTTTGGCTCTTTTATCGTAATAAGGGGTAATGTCGTAATCACCGAACTATACAGGGTGTTTGGGGGAACGATGTAGGGGTTGAAGGAGCTGATTAAGGATACCCATGTGATCATTTTAAACCACACATGTTATTATGAAAAGGGATATTATTGTTTGCGTATCAAATTAAATAACCACCTATCAATTTCTGCACAGCAAATGAACTAGGGCGTACCGACCTGGAAGCGTCCCATCTCGCCCCCGTACACCCCGAGGTGGGGGGGGGGGGGTTGTTCGTGGCGACTATCACTGTAAGGGTGTTTATATGTATAATTGCACCCTTATGTATGTATAATGGTTGGAGGACCAGCAGGGGTATTTTAATTCATTCGATTCGTTTCCGAATCGGAAACGTCACATTCGAATTCGATTCCGACGGGTTAGTCCACGTAGTTATACTATTAGTTATACGATCAGATCTATAAAACGCTATTTTGATTTCGCCTCGGGTAGATGATCGAAAATCCAAAGCGAATCTGTTGACTAAAGGCCATGTCAATAAGGAGAAGCTCCTAATTTCGATCAGCAACCCGAGCCGAAATCAGAATAGCGTTTTATAGATCCGTCGGAATCGAATTCGAATCCGACGTTTTCGATTCGGAAACGAATCGAATGAATTAACATACCCCAGCAGGTCTAACCATGGTCCTGAAAATTCAGAGTTCCCCACGAGGTTTAACTTGTTCACAAAATGCCAACCTAAAACGTTTGCTGTGTTTCTTCCAGTTCTCCCAAGGCCCTAAGGCTAGAGAAGCCTCTGCGAGATCAGGGTACGTCATCGAAGGCTTTTGAACCCGCCCATACATGAGTTGAGCGGAATGAGCCAATTCCTGTGAAAAATTGGTGTCATCAAGATTCGTAGGTACGCAGGTATAATGGGTATGGAAATTCGTAGGTAGATTGACTAAAGATACAGCTAATGGTCATGTTGCTGACAATCAGAACAGCTTTTGCACCCCAGTTATAATAATAGCCTAAAGCGAGAACCAAATCCAAGTGTATGAGTTAAACGCTTGGTTTACGATTATTCACCACCAGTCTATAATAAAGACCATTAATAAAGACCATTGGTAGACAGACTTCTCACCTCAACATCCTATACTTATTTGTCCACTGCTGGACGCAGGCCTCCCCCTGATAAGCGCCTTATTGGCTTTTATCACATGGCGGGTAATGCCCATAATCTCCACGCTGGGCATGCGGGTTGGGGATCGCAGTTCGGTGGTAGAATTGTTCTTCAGGGGGCGCTACTGCCCGCTTCCGGTGGATATCCCTTAGTCACCTCTTACGACACCCACAGTAAGAATTGGTGTGGTGTAAGTTTCTAAGCCGCCACCAGACAGTTAAACTGAGACAAAAACTTCTAATCAAACTAAAAAAATATTTATTTCCATAAATACTATAAATGTATTCACAAAGAAAATTAAAATCTAATAATAGAAATAAATTATGAATCAGTTGAGCTACCTGTAGATTGTTTGGTAGTACCAATGTACTAGTGGCAACGAACCAAACAATCTAGTAGTAGTAACATCATGGAACTGTTAAAAAGATAAACATTTTATCTTGTGAGAACTTCATGCAAGGCTTTAGAGTTGAGCATTACATTTTATATAAATAAATTATAGAGGTTTATAGCAGAAGGCTGTGTGGCAATGCTAATGAGCCGAGACCTGGTGAGTATCTAACGCAAAGGCGTTAGATACCAGCTCTCGGCTCACGCGTCGCTCCGACCAGACGCTCAGATATTAAAAAAAAACCCGGAGAGCCTTGGTACCCTGGCCTTGGCACCTAGGGCCTCGACTCCAAGGGCAGCAAATGCGTAGGCTCTGTCGAGACCTGCATAGCTCAATATACTTACATACATGCAATAGCCAACAGCAAATCCAAGAAGTACGTTCAGAACCATTGAGGTCCACAAGCCACATTCCTTGTAAGACTCGTGAATGGCCACCACTCCACCACCCAGGCATGCCTTCAACGTCAGTCCGATAGATCCTAAGAAGCTGAGAGTAAGGTTCATAATAAGTTTTTAATGAGGTCAACTTATCTGGTCGACAACTACCCTCTCTAGGCGACGCACGGGGACTGTTCTCTAGGGTAGAATAGACAATAATGACAGCGCATCGTTGAAGTTGAAGGAATACATTTCAAATAATTTAAGCATTATCTATTCTACTCTAGTCAACAAACCCCGTGCTTGGCCTACTGGTCAGAAACAGAAGTAGTACTACTTAAACAATATCGTAACTATGGTTCATAGAATCAGTAAAATAAGATCTAATATACGAGATAATAACGTATAAGATAATAAGATAATTATGTGTGTGTGGGTGCGCTCTTTAGTTAGAAAAACACTAGACTTAAAACCACTTTATTTTGGTACTGCACGATAAGTGATTTTTCTGTTGGGCGTCATTAATAAAAAACTATTCTGTGTTTTAAGAACGATTCATTACTTAGTTTAGTTTAGGTTTGGCGACATCAGAATCGACACCATTATCTTTAAAACTAGGTAAGTATTACTACGCAATTTTGAACGAACTTTAAGAAAAATCCATCTAGTAGTTTTGGCGTGATCTAATGATCCGTTCATCCAAACTGGCTGATTTTTATTTATTTTTGAACTAGTACAGATAAATATATTCTAATTACACATACAAGTTACAACACATGTTGCTACGCTACGCTTGGCAGGCTGGTAGGAGGC
This sequence comes from Eupithecia subfuscata, assembly GCA_963564075.1. Classification (NCBI taxonomy): domain Eukaryota; kingdom Metazoa; phylum Arthropoda; class Insecta; order Lepidoptera; family Geometridae; genus Eupithecia; species Eupithecia subfuscata. The sequence goes on from OY751123.1 coordinate 2,167,838, forward strand.
GGTAGGTATATTCTGCATGACACATAAAATAATTATCCTTAGAAAACCTCATTTGGCTGAGATGCTGATGATGAGCCCAGGCGGTCGTGGGGAATCGACCTCTCAGACTTGACCCGTAGATGTCGTAAGTACCGACTAGAAACCTACCAGAGGAAGGGAGGTTCCTTCTGTGTATTCTCACTTCTACTGCGATTACTGATTCTGCCAAGCGTGTTGATTAAAACTAAACCCCTTGAGCCCGTGTGCGGTTGAAGCATGTGCTATGATGCTCACTTTGTAGTTTTTACATTTGTCCTGGCTCCAACAAAATCATATTTCAATGCCTCCTTATTAGTCGCTTTTCGTGTAAAGGTAAACTCAGACACGCCAGTCGTGTTCTGACTCGGGGCTTGACCCGTGCTCTGACTCGGGGCTTGACCTGTGTTCCGACTCGGGTCTTGACCCGTCTTCTGAGGCATGTTGTGACTCTGAAATGAAGAAACAAATAGTTGTTGACCACGACACTGACGTTTTGGCGGGGATGGGTTCTACTTCTGCGAGCTAATGATAATACGTGCCCTTACAGTCAGTTACTAAGTAACTGACGGTGGGCACGACGACGACGCACGCCGTGCCGGACGTGTAATATTATTTTTTCTTACCTTTGAAGGCACTTATTACTTTTCCAACTATGAAAAACTGCACCAAATCAATAAATTCTTTCTAAAATTCTTCTACTTCGAGTTTCAACAAACTCAAAACAATTGAAGAAACTGCCACGGTTAACAGTAAATGTCAAATCAAAAGAGCAAGAAGTAATCGACAGAAAATATGAATCTGATTTTGCTTATCGTAAAGAAGGTTGGATTTGATTAGCATAACTTAAAAAAATAAAGACACGCCACAGCGTGTTCGCCGTGTGGTGCCGGTATAGAATTCCGTCACAAAAATTTTATCCCGTGGGTGTACTAAGAGGCGACTAAGGGACATGCAGCGGGGGGCGGGCAGCAGCGCCCCCTACAGAACAACTTCACCAACGAACTGCGATCCCCAACCCGCATGCCCAGCGTGGTGATTATGGGCTCCCCTATGATAAAAAGAATTACGAAATGGCCCCCCTTCCCAGCCGCCTCGGTATTCCTGGCCTTGGAAGCGGCCATGGTAACGACGGGGCAGGGAGTGCTAGGAATCGCCGGGCTACCCCAGGCTGCCACACTCCCCGTAAACGACTGAGTCTGGTAACTTTTAACGGACGCACTTTAAGGCTTGACCATCACCTAGCGCAGATGGAAGTGGAGTTATAAAATAAATAAATAAATAAAAAAGCCTTTCATTTCTTGCACACAATAATGCATAAATACTTAAAAAATAGGTACAAGTTGACAAAGATACATTTTTTTCTTATATTTAACTAGCTGCGCCCCGCGGCTTTGCCCCCGTGGAAATTTATGTTTCCAACTTTCTTAATATTTTCTTTCATAAGAACCTTCTCCTGACAATAACAAACACAACAAAGAAAGAATTAGCGAAATCGGTCCAGCCGTTCACGCGTGATGCCATGACCAAGGAAAACGTGTTTCATTTTTATATAAATAGATTTTGCTCCTCCTCCTAGGAAGTGGAGTTAGAGAACATTAAATTGCATATTCTGGGGCTATGGGAATTCCCTAGAGCGGAAGAGTACACCGTAACCCTAGACTCGCATCTCCTCTTCTTTCGCGAGGATGATAAAACATTCCAGGGAGCCATAGGTTTCCTCGTCAATAAGGCCCTCTCTAAAAACGTATAAGAAATACCCAGTGTCCACTAGGGTGACGTATCTGGTCCGTCGGCTATCCAAGCTGTATAGCATGAAGGTCAGTCAGGTCTGGGCCTGACTGGATGATGAAGTGGAGCATATGTACGAAGACATATCCAAAGCCTTACACAAGAAGATTAATGCCCGGTTCGTTTTACCTACGGACTGTAAAATATGATACCAGGCGTAAGTGTAAGCCGTTTCTTTATTGAACGTCTCGTTGCTTAAACTACAAAAAGTCTGTTACTAATGGATGGGAGAGTTACTCTTACTCCTTTCAATGTTGTTATGAGCGTCTATAATGGCAAGGTTGAAATCCAGACGGGCAACGAATCCCGAATAGGCCCCGCATGGTTATGGAAATCACAGGGGGTAAATGCTAGTCCTGGCGAAAGAGAAGCTGTTCTTAATAAACTCCTACCTTAAGAAACAGCCCCAAAGGAAGTGGTCATGACATAGCTCCAACGACGCTGTGACAAAAAATTAGATCGACTTCACCACTACGCAAGCACATACATAATATTCAGAGATGTCTCAGTGATCAACAGGTTCAATACCGGATCTGATCACCGACTGCTCCGAGGTTCTATGAATATCAACTTGAAGTTTGAAACAAACCGTCTGATGAAGCCCACGCTCCGACCTAACCTTATCCAAATCATGGCGGACACCGAAAAGTTTCAGCAGCTTCTCGGGAGTAGATTTGTTGCTTTAGAATCCACTGATGACGCTGACGAGAGACCCTACACAATCTGGTCAAACGTTAAAGGACGAGGGCATCAAGGTCTTCAAAAAGCAATAAGTCTAAACTCAAATCAAATCATTTATTTTGCTGAATACATTATAACAGGTACATGTCAGATCTTATCATAAGTGAATAAGATTCTTATGACTAGAGTGATGTTAAATGTATTAACTCTCAGATGAAACTCTTGGGCTGATGACAAAAAGACGGGAAGCTCATCAGCTCAAGAGTTTTCCGCTTGGGTGGGCCCAAGCGGCTTCGTTAAAGAGGTCAGACCTTTTTTTAGAAATTTATTCCCCACAAAAATCAATCAGTTAATGCTTAAAACTGTCATGTCTTTACAGAATGGCTCTGCCGGCAGCCTGTATGCTGTGACTCCACAACATCTAAAAGATCTTCTATGTGGCGGGTCTGGCCATGCAGGTGAAGTCTTTCTGGAAGACTTGACATCTCTGATCAACCGGATGTTGTCAGGCCGAGTTAACAGCGAGATCACACAACTCCTTTACGGTGCGAATCTTTGTGTTTCACTAAAAAAGAAGGATGGCGGTATATGACCCATAGCTGTGGGCACCAACTACCGCCTTGCGGTTTTAGGCGATCAACACACTGCCACGCACCACGCTGCATGTTGCGTGAAAGCGTGTTCTAACGTTGCTTGTAAGTATCTTCGTTTGTATAGAAAACACGCACAGTCCAACACACAGGAAATGCATCCACTCGCGTTCATGCAGATTACACGCTCAGGCGCGGAGAAACATGCACCCACGCGCGTAGGTGCGGGGCGAGACGCAAGGAATGGCACACCGAGTCCCGCAGTGCCGTGTGTGCTTTTGGAAGGGCGGCGAACAGCTTTGAATGAAATGAGTCGGAGCCGTCATGAATCCACAATACGCAACTATGCGCGTGAGTGCGTAAAAAACCCGCACGATGATGCAGTTCTGCACTTCCGCAAGTACGCGCGAAGGTCGGCTTTGGTTGGTGAGGCGGATGTGAGGCCGCAGTACATTCCTTCCGTATCTATATTTTTAGACTAAAATAACGGGGAGGTAATTCTGAAGGTAGATGTCAAAAACGCCATTAATTCCGTAGACAGGGGCGTCTTGCTAAAATAAATTAATGACCAGAAATTTACTCTTTTCTCTGGCAATGCTACGGTGAACACACCGTCAAAATTAACAACGTTGTTATATCTAAAATTATTTACGATTTGCAGCAAATTACTTTTCCCGTTAGTTTTATTTATTTTAAAACGCAGATAAAAATTAGAAACCGCTTCAAATTCTAATCTTCCGCGCAATATAAACCAAAAGGCTACAAAGAAAAAATAAATCGGTTTTATGTATCAAAAAGCTGGAGTATTTTATATTTAAATTAGAATTTAAATGACACTAGAATTAAGCACCTGAAATATAGTACAAAGCTGAGAGGGAAGATATAAAATAAAATTAAAATACCAAATTTAATGTATTTACAAACATTATTCATTTATTTCAATAATATGACAAAATATCACCTTCTTAATTTATACAGAAGGCACAATACAAGATGGAACTATCGACGCAGTTACAATTTTCAATCGATATCATTGGAAATATTTTACTTAGTTGTAAGGCAGTCTCTATCGACTGACTGTAAAATGTGTTGTGTAAAATTGATAAAGATTTCAGTTTTTTTAGTTGTGGCGTTCATTATATTTCTTTGCCACACCGCACGGTAAAGGTATCTAACACAAAATGTTAAACACGTTCTTTAAAAATTATATCTAGTGTGGTATTGGTGTCATTTAAAAACTCGCCAAAACTAAACTAAACTAATTTGACACCCCTAAAAATAATGCCATCCTTCTTCTTCCGATGGTTATGAAAGGGACGGTAGTATTTTACAAGCTTTTATTTAACTTGCAATGTACATTTTGCTACATATGTAGCTATGTTTGTACGGGTGGAATCTTCAACCAATTGAGCTGCAACTTTGTATACACGTCTCGTTTGAATGACAATGAATTAAAAGGTTATTTTTAAGAAAGTTTTTTTAAAACTTGTTTGATTTAGTTTTGACGAGATCTCAATTGACACCGAGAGGCTTTAGGGCTTTATAATTACTGAAGAAACTTCTGTCCAGATATTTAAAATGTGTAAACTGACACTAAATCTTATAAACAAAAGAAAATAAAGTAGTAAACAAAACTTTTTTTCGTATCAATATTCAGTTTGAATCAATTATATTTCAAAACAAGACTACATATTCATACGAATTTTATTATTATTATTATGAACACATGAAAAAAAAATGAGTTAAATCCTAAAAATGGTTTTTATTCTGTAATGTGATAGTAATAGGCGATGAAGTACACTTTAAGACTAGTAGTAGTAGGAATATTCTACATAAAATGGAAGATAGGCACCCTATGTACTTTAAAATTAAGCACCTCGATGAAAATATTATTACTATTATGTACTTAATTAGTTACAGGCACATCGGTTATTTATTAACTAACTGGTAGGTAATTATTATAATAAAACCGCTTTCAAATTACCTTTGTCTAAGAACAAGATGTTTTCAAACAAGAATTTGAATCGGAACAATGACTCAACACAAAAAAGGTTTTTTGTTTTTGATATTATGTATTGTTTGTATAATTATTGTATGGCATCTATCGTGACTGTAACTACTTATATTTGTTATGTATAATTATTTTTTAATGATCTACGTTACAATCAAAAATTATAAATCGCAATAAAAGTATTAGAACGACGTACCTATTATATTTCTGCAAAAAAAACATTAACAAGCTTAATTAAAACTAAATGTGATCTTAATTACACTTTGGTAATCATTACCTATTTTAAACTTGGTATTTTTGTGAGAAAACAAGCTACGTACATATTTTTTTAATAAAAGAAGACGTTATATTTCATTAATAATTTAAAAAAAAATTGCTGAAAAGAAACTTAGCAAACAAGCTCAATTATTATTTTATTTTATGAATTTATTATAATTTGTATAACGTCTACTTAAATAAAAATTCCTAAAATAATTCTAATTTCACTATAAAGAATAAAGTCACACCATATGAAACTCAAACTAAAAAATATTAAGATTTGATGCTTGATTATTTATTACTATTAAACAAAGAAAATAAAATCAATGAGAAACAAATAAGAACTAGTTACAATTGAAACAATTGAGCTAACTGCAGACTGTTGCAAACAATCTATAGGTAGCTCAACTGATCCATATCAATACCAGTCGAAAGCGTCCCCAAGACGCTATGGCTGCATTACCATTGCAATGCATGCATTAGGTATTTCATATGGTGTGATTTCAGCCTTTGAAAACTATATTTTATATTTACAAAAAATGGTACTATTTGAATTGTATTCTATATTTTTCCCGGTTGATATAAATAATTTAAAAGACAATGCAAAATAATACGTTATTAACCAGGCATAAAAATGCAAAATTAAACCTAAACGTACTTGTACTTGATAGTTAAATGTTAACTGGTGGCAGTTATTGGTTTGAAAATAAGGTTTAAAGTGGTAAACGAAAGCTACATACAAATCTTAAGTATCTCTGCATTCGACAATCTTACTTATTTTAAATTAAACTAAAATAGTTACAATAGTCTGTACAATTAAAAACTGGAAGTGACACAAAACAAAATGTACTTGTTTTTGTACTTTACAATTCAAATGACATTTACGCAATGATTAGTAAGACATTAAAAGCCATTTATAGTACATTTTTCACTCGCTTCCGATTCGTGAATACTCGATAGCTATAATAAATAGTTAAAACTAGTCTGTCTGTTTGTTTAAAGCAATCGGACGAGTACGTACATCATCATTGATGAAATGACGATCGAGGATGGTCGAATGGAATGAGAGCTGCCGCCATACACTGTAAGTGAAAGAAAATCATTAGAAATGAAATTTACACATTCAAAAAATGGGTAACAATATTATAGTAATGATCTTAAACTATTCTCTTTTGTTAAAAGTACAATATCGTTCAATTTTACAATTAAAAAAAAAATGAATGCTGCATCACTTTTCGCAAAAAAAGAAACTTATTGGAATAGCAACAAAGCAAAAATGTAGGTAAGTATGTATGTCCTAGATAAGTTATTCAAAGTTTAGAACTATATGTTATCAAAGTTTCATCCCGATCCTTTTAGCAGTTTGACGTGAAAAAGTAACTCACATCCACTTTTGCCTATAAGTAGTTACCTATATTAGTGAGATATTTCGTGAGCAAAAACGTATTTTAAACATACTAAGTACTAGTAATAAAATAATAATATATTCTTACCAGAAGCATGCTGGATCAATTGTGGCTCAATTTCTAAAAATAAAAGAAAAAGCAAAATAAAATCATGCATGTTACAAAAATAAGAAAAGATCTACTTCTGCAGTTCAAAGTAGTGTGATGGTGGTCAAATTAGATGGTCAAAATAAACAACTAAAGAAATTATAACCTAATGAAAAAAATAAATGAATGGCTACTCTACAAGTTAACTTTAAAACTAAGAAAAATGCAAAGAAATAGAACTATTAACGATAAATCTTGCGCTAAATTTACCCATCGAACTGAAAATAAGTTAAAATCAATTGAATCGGTCGAAAACCTTACCAATATCGAAGATGACAGGGTCGACTGCGTCGCTCCAGCTATGGTCGTTCTTAACTTTGACGATGGCCTCGTATTTACCGACGTTGATGAGGTCACGGAGATCATAGATGACGTCATACTTATGATGGTGCTTTGAGGGGACGGGGATCTTTATGTCTTGCCATTCGGCAGCCTGAAAGATGATAAAGATAAAAGTTAAAAGAAACCACTAAAAAGATAAATAAAAATAGTATTTCTCATTCTCAAAATAATGACGGGCCATATAGTTATTATTTTTTAAGTCTATTACGCGTTAGGTACTATTGCTTAAACCGTAATCCGTGTACAGTGACCCGATTCTTCGGAAACATGCGTGGGTTCAAAGCCTAAAGCACAGAGATTCTTTATGAGAGTGAATCTAAAGGCAAGAATTCAGATGTATTCGTGAGTCTATCACCGCTCATTGCCTGCTTTTTCAGACAAAAGACCATGAACCAATGAGTCTTCTCTGAATATTCAGCCATGGTGGCAATCTAAACGGAGACTAGCTATGTGCGCAAGACATTATTATAGTATAGTATGTGTGAAGCACGCACGAGTGCATTTGAGACTGTTGTTGAGACTTACCCCGTCCACTCCTAACTGATGCACCTGGGCAGTGATCTCCTGGAGAGGCTGGTGCGAGTGAATAGTCCAGGACAACTTGCCGCTGTCGGCTCCCAAGGATTCCACCACTGGCTTCTGGACCAGCTCTATCGAACGGTTGTGCTTGCCGATATTGTTCTCAGCCTGTTGTCGAGAAGGAATAAATGATAAATTGACATTTCAAAATATAGCATCTTCTAGCCGCAAACCAGGTAGCACTTGTATCATGGGTACCATGAAATGTTACGATATGGGGGCATTCCAACGGAAATTAAGGTGATTTGCTTCACGTTTGGAGCGAGTTTTAATTTTTTGAAGTTTTTAGGATATAAATAAAACTAAGGGAAAATTGATTTGCCGCAAAACATAAGCCTTTTAATATCAACCCATAAACTAACTAAACTAAACTAACTTCGATTCAATGATAATGGAGCATTTGCAAATATTACAGATTTTATACTAACCCTGGCGCCAAATGTGCCACATGTATCTGTATCTTAAGTGTAATGACGTTAAAGATCGATCGTTGGAAAAGCGATAGATCCTTAATGAAAATAGTCACAGTAAAAGTGTGAGTAGATACAGTGTATCAATCAAACTACGAGGATTACATCTGGCCGAGTGTGGTGATGATCTGCGAAAGACTGCAGGCAAAATGGAGCAAGATAAAGATAGCGCGCTATGGTGCTCACTGGTTCCTGTACAATGAGTGTACTTCAGTGGACTAGCGTAGATTGATGATGAAGAAAGCCTTTACCTCAAGTAAGTTCTCTGAGGATATGACCATTATGAAGCGTAGAAAGATCTAAGAACACATTATCTAAAAAGACCTACCTCGCAAGTGTAGACGCCGAAGTCGGCGGCATTGCCGGGGGTCACGGTGAGGTTGGAGTGCGCGCCATTGGTGGAGATGAAGTACTGCGTGGAAGAATCCTCGAGGAGGAGACCGTCCTTGTACCAGCGGATGTGGGGGCTGAAAGAGACAGTATGATAATTAATATCGCGTAAAAGAAAAGTGTAAAAGAGAGAACAGTAAATAAGTACCGCCACATCCATTTTGTGTAAATATAATTTATTCAATAGTGCCCAAAGTACCAGGAGAGCATAATGTTGATTGGAGGTACAGAGAGTTGATCAGAGATTCACTAATATTTATCTTGTTCCTTCATGTTCATGCTAACCTAGTAGTTTGTAAACTGGTACTCTTCACCTCACCTCAACAGCCTATATTGGTCCACTGCTGGACGCAAGCTTATTATTTTTATGACATGGTGCCCATAATCCCCACGCTGGGCATGCGGGTTAGGGATCGCAGTTCGGTGGTAGAATTGTTCTGCAGGCGGCGCTGTTGCCCGCCCCCGGTGGATATCCCTTAGTCGCCTCTTACGACACCCGCGGGAAGAATTGGGGTGGTGCAAATTCTAAGCCGGCACGACACAGCCAGCACCACACAAAGTAAACGCAATTTTCATTAAGAATACCTAGTAAGATAGTTTTTAACTTAAACAGCTACAGTTTCAAACAATATTTTTAGTCACCCATCAAACTAAAGGACTTACTTACCAAGTTATATTGGGTTAGGGCACATCTCGTCCGAATCTAAAACTCATCCGCGGACGAGATGTCCACTTCACTTTTGAGTAGGGGTACATCTCGTCCGAATCTAGTCTCTTGATTTTAGATTCGGACGAGTTCTATCCTCATCCTAAAGTGAAGGAGACAACTCATCCGAATCTCGTTTGATGGGCCCGAGCCGGGTCCATATTTTGGGACTGTTAAAATTTAATAACCTATGTACAATATGGTCGCAATAGAACTTTTGACTTGACTAAGAATCGACGCCTCCATCTCAGTCTGTGGATCTCGTAGGAGCAGGCTTAGGGACAAAGCAACAGTTTCTTTCCGTGTATTAATAATAATGTTCTCCTAGCCGAATTTCAACCACACGGCCAGTCTTATCGGAGACTAGCCAGATGCGCAGGACATATAGTGCACAAGTGTGTGCGCAAAGCAAACACAGGTGCACTCTCTATTCCCTCATTCTCATTAACCGATGGGACGGCAGATCGACACGACTGGGGCAGAACAAGCGCAGGACTAACGGCTTAACGTGCTTTCCGAGGCACGGGGGTGTAACACCGCCAACTTCCTGACTCCGGGCTGCTACTGTGAATTTTCTTGCTAGAAAAATCCTAACTACAACTATTGGCCCAACCCGGGATTTGAACCCAGGACCTCATAATCAGCGGTTGATCAAGCTGGCCGCTAGACCAACGTGGCAGTCGAAGTCTAAAGTATTATAAACACCTCCACTGCGCCTACCAAGCGTGGTGACAAACCCCCATCGTCTGAGGTGACGTATAATGGAAATCAGAAATTATAATATATAATATCAATATATTACTCACTTTGCTTCGTATTTCGCACTGCACTGCAGCACCGCTTCCACATTGATGGCAGAGTTCACGATGGTTCTGCGCACGATCACACGGGGCTTGCCTGGAAGTTACATAACGTAATTTGAGAACACAAATCTACTAATATTATAAAAAAAAATTAAAACAAGCTTTTATTCGGAAATTTCTAAGCGCTTGGAACAAATCAACAACAAAAAACTCGACGGGGTTACGTCATTTCGTTTAGGAGTTCCAATGGGGGTCATTGGAACTCCTAAAGAGGGGCTTCTCTTTTATCCAGAAAGGGGTATCTGTCTTCATCATCAGACTAGCTACCAACCTACAGAAATTTTATAATCAATAATCAAAAACTGTCTTGAAATGTACAAACTGATACGTTTCATATGATACCCCACATGACCCTGTAGGTACCTCTTAAAATTTCGAAATCTCAATTTGTATGGAAAATGTTCATTTTCATTTTCCTCAAATCTGTACAGGCGCACGAAATGTAATATTATTTTAAATTTCATGTTGATAGCTGCGGTAATTGCTGATTTATTAAGGAGGGAAAAAAGGACCGACAAAACGAGACCATAAGAGTTTCGAAACCGATTTTCGAAAGCCTAAAAACAGCCATTCTCCTATTCATGTTTTCATGTTTATTCCTTTCAGATATCGTATAACTGAACATTCGTTTCATTTCTTCAGAAAAAAATTATCACGTGTAGTGTAGGTATGTGTTACTCAATGGGACCAATCAACCCCTAACTATTATTGAAGGAGTCAACTCGTCCCTGTTATAAATATAATGGGGCCCAGTTGACCCCTACTAAAAACGAGAAGGTAAGTTTCGTCCCCGGGACCAGGTATCGAGCCGGCCGAGTCGCCCCCTAAGCCCTAAAAACCGTTCGTTCACCGTGGTACCATAAGATAGTACCACTGATGGTGCAGTGGTATTTTTTTTTTGCCGTGGTAACATTGATGGTACTGTGGTATTTTTTATTTACCACTGTACCATCACCACAAAGTCAATGCACTTATTATTTTATACAGGAGATCTAACCGTTTGTTTGCCGTGGTACCATTAGATAGTACCATCAATGGTACTGTGGCAATTATTGTTTGCCGTCGTTCCATTACATCGATGGTACCATCAGTCCTTCGTTGACTATGGCTGTCACTTTAAACTTACTAGCGACAGAAACCATCAGCTCGGCCTGGTGGTTTCCCAAACTGTTCATGACGTAGCAGTAGTACTGCCCTGAGTGTTCTCTCTTCACATTCCTGATGAAAACGCTGTTGCTTGAAAATTCGCCGTCACTCTCGGCCAAACGATGGGTCTGAAAGAGAAAAGGAGATAGATGTTAATAAGTAAATTACGCTGGACAATTCAGACAGCCATCCAGCCTCGAGTTAAGCAGAGCTTGTGTTATGGGTACTAGATAACTGATTTAGATTTATCGTTTTCTGATTATTATTAAAACAATTAAAAACTAATATTTATTTAGCACATAGAACATTACATTAACAGAATAAAACAATAACAACTAGTATATACACGTATATCTATTTCTTAAAAATCTAAGCCGTCACCAGAAGGCAGAGTGCCCAGAATGCTAGCAGCATTGCCACGTTGAATGGCAATGCTAATTTGTTGACCGAAATAAAAGATAACTGATATATTTTAATGCAATACCTACATATTTTATTTTCACAATTTTGGAGAAACTTGTCGATTGTGTTCAATGCTAGGTTTACAAATTTCAGATGACCAGCATGGAACATGCCTCGATAGACCAGTGCATATTTGTTGACGGCTAATTAAAGTTTCCGCAGATATATTTACGACTTAATAGAAATAACAAAAACTTAGTGAATAGAAAAATACTGAAAAAACAAGAACTAAGGGGAACATAATAATATGGTATAGTTGTTTACATATCATAGTAGATTGGTTGTTCTATATAAACGTATTAGGTAAGGTTATTTATGGTAACTATGAGATGAAACATGGTTACAAGGGAAACCTGGGATTTATGGGATAAAATAGATATGTGTTATTCCAGGGTTATACATAAGTACCTACAATTTATGGTCCGTGGTTTTGGTGTAAAGAAGTAACATAAATTAAAATTAAAAGGAAAAGCTTCTTGGAGCTCACAATTACTTTATACTCAAAAGTGAGTGTAAAGTGATTGTGAGGACCAATACAATAAATGATTGAGTACTGAGTAATTATTACTCAATACTCAATCATTTATTGTAGTCTATAGGTGTACAGATGTGTTTATAATTTATATATTTATGTATCACTATAGACCCTGCTGGGAACACAATATGCATGGAGAGAGAGGAGGACTCATTGGTAACTGGTTAGGAATATTAAATTGTTTTTACTGGAATTATCTATCTTCCCTCAGCGTTTAAAATACAAAGAATCCTAACATTTAAATTAAACATAATAACCTTTGCAATAAGTACTACCCAGCAGGACAACACTGTCACTTTAACCTTTAGAGATTTATACTCCACGTATCCCAAAATCGCTTTACAGAACGAAGCAACTAATGACGTAAAGCCAAAGTGGCCATCGAACGGAAGTACAAAGTACTAAAGTCATTTTACTACCATCGAATGAACAATTATACTTATTGAATAAATAAACAGTTTAAATTGAAAAGTAGGTACTATTAGTAACATAATATAATTTTTAACTGTCTTTAAGGAAATTGATTTATGTATCTATGTTTGCAACACTAATCAAAATCAATCATGTTTTGTTTAAATTTGAGGCTAGAATCTGGATGATAATCTGTAAATTCAATATTTTTAGACGTTAAAATAATTGTAAACTGCTTTGTAAACTTATTAAAATAAATAAATAAATAAGTTGGGACGGTTCCGCCACGGCTACGGCAGAAGTTAAAAATACTTACTCCACCATCAGCACCAGCTCTGGCCCAGTAGATTTGCGGCGGAGGCCTGCCTCGAGTGTCACAGGTCAGCAGCAGGTTTGCTCCTTCCACGAGGTTGCCATTGTTGGTGGCTGAGAACCCTGGAAGAGAGACGAGATTTGGTTGAAGGGTAGGACAAGATTTTTTTAAAGTGCAATGTGACTGTTTTGAGAAAAAAAGTAAAAATCGACTTTCGTAAACCGTCAACTGGCCAGTTTTTGACGAGATATCTCCTAACTAACCCGAATTCAGGTTGGGTTAGGGGACATCTCGCCCGTTAAAAATTTCGCCTTCGGGTAAGTTGTCCCTTTTATCAAAAGCGTAGTGGACAACTCGCCCAAATCTTTTTTATAGTCACTGTTTTTTTACATTTTACAGGTCAAATAATAATCTCCCGAGGATCATAATTTTTATGAGACCAGCTAAGAAAATAAAAAAACAATCAAAACTTCACGAATTGAAGGAGGAATCGATGAGTCCACTCCACATAAACAAACAAATACAGGGTGGTGTAGGTAGCGGCACGTAAGTTTAGCGCTGAGCAAATGGTGGGATACTGCGTACCCTGTGGTACCTAATTTTTGACTTTTGCGAATCCCAAAATGCTCTTTGAATACATAAGACAAGACAAGGTAAAAGTTTGAGGAGTCGATTCTTAGCGTCTTTGTTCACGGACGTTTTTTACGCCGTGAAAATTTACAGTTAATTTGCCGTGTGTAGGCACGATCGTCAGTGTTGTATGAATCACTATTGCTCACTAATATCGCTAATATTATCACTATATGGGCTGCCTTTAAGGAGTCGATTCTTAGTGCTTTTGCTCACAGACATTTTTAAGCCGTGAAAATTTACGGCGCTGTCAACAAGCTTCTATAAGGATTCATAGAACACTGGCGACCGTGCCTAATTAACTGTAAATTTTTACGGCGAAAAAAACGTCCGTGAACAATGGCCGACCACCACACACGTCGTCATATAGATACTTACTGACGATCCTGGGAGACTCCAGAACCTCCAGGTAATGTTCTACATTCACGGGATCTGTCTCCTGGGCCACTTCGCAGCGGAAGATGGTGCTGTCTGTCGGTTCCACGTCCTTGATGATCAGGTCTTTGGAGTCGTTACGCCTGGAAATTAAAGTAAAATAAATAAATAATGCTGGACTAGATTTTGGGACTAGATGATGCTATGTGTGTTGCACAGTATCAATGCTGTGCACAGAATAAGTATACGTTGAAAAATTCGCTGTGTGGTGCCGGCTTAGAATTTGCACCACTCCAACTCTTCCCGCGGGTGTCGTAAGAGGCGACTAAAGGATATCCACCGGGGGCGGGGGCTCCCTGCAGAACAATTCTACCACCGAACTGCGATCAACAACCCGCATCAGCCCGCATGCCGCATGTGGTAAAAGCCATTAAGGCGCTTATCAGGGGGAGGCCTGCGTCCAGTAGTGGACCAATATAGGCTGTTGAGGTTGAGGTGAGGTTGAGGTGAGGTTGAGGTGAGGTTGAGGTGAGGTTGAGGTGAGGTTGAGGTGAGGTTGAGGTGAGGTTGAGGTGAGGTTGAGGTGAGGTTGAGGTGAGGTTGAGGTGAGGTTGAGGTGAGGTTGAGGTGAGGTTGAGGTGAGGTTGAGGTGAGGTTGAGGTGAGGTTGAGGTGAGGTCGAGGAGGAAAAATACAGCACAAGTTACCTACGTTGTGACATTTGGATATGAAGCGACAGAAATCAAAAATATCACGTTATTTTCGTGTCAGTGTTTAGTTTTATAATTTGACCTTTTCTAACTGTACATATATTGTATTTATGGAAATGTTTTTGATTTTGATTTTTGATTTTGTTTCTATAATATTTCGCTTAGGCATACCGTGTAGCATACAGTAATAGGTAATGTTGTTCTAAGTGTACATTTATTGTATTTATGGAAAAAAGAGTTTTTGATTTTGATTTTTGATTTTGAATGCTCTTTCTCTATTTTAGCTGTTGTTTGTGCACTTTATGCAAATGTTGTGCAAGCCTGTTAAGAACACACATTCTATTGTATCATCTCTGCACTCTGTTTATATAATTTTTTTTTACTAGGTTGCACTGTTTTTTTGGCATTGCCTTAATTAAATTTAAAAATAATGTTGAGCTGAAATTTGGAATTAGATGAAATTTTGTATTTAAAATCGTAGTAACCTTCAAGCGAGTATGATCTTTAAGGTATGTCTCCAATTATGACCGTAACTGTACATTACGCCCCGTAACACTGGTCAGTGATCGGTTTACTTGGTACCTATAGGTAACATTAAATAGGTGTCTTACATAGAGTATCTATCGTTTTCTCCAACTTTGATTCCACCGATGAAAATAAGCGTGCCATTCCTGAACCACTGGACCACTGTGCCATCTGAAAGAAAAATAAAAAAAATTAGTGACTGAAAAAAAAAGTTTAATTCCTAGAAAGCATTTTTTTTCTTTCGGTTATTTTTTATTTTATTTTATGGATGAGTATACCGGTTTTGAGAATAAATGTCGGTGTTATTAGGGTTCCGTACAGAAAACGGGACCATATTACTTAGCCTCCGCTGTCTGTCTATCCGCCCGTCAGCGGGCTGTATCTCATGTACCGTAAAAGGTAGACAGTTGAAATTTTCACAAAATGTGTGTTTCTAATGCCGCTACAACAACAAATAATTAAAATAAAATGAATATTAAAATCAAAATAAAACGAGCAAAACTTTTTTTTTTGTTATATTTTTACTCTAATTTTGTCAAGGCTGTATCTATGAACCGTAATAGGTTGAATGACAGTTGAAATTTTTGACTGGATGTGTGTGTATATCTTTTGCCGATATAACAAAAAATAATAAAAACAAAATAAAATTTAATGATTAAGGGGTACCACCACCACCATACCAAGTTGAGTACCGATCTTACGCAACGTCGGGCGCGGTCAGCACTTGGATGGCTGACCGCGTCATGTTGATTTAAAAAAACGTTACGAAATAGCTTTGTATGATGGTACGGAACCCTCCGTGTGCCAGTCGATTTGCACTTGGTCGGGGTTGGGGTTTCGTACCTCAAAAGGAAAAAATAAACCTTTTAGGATCACTTAGGATTATTTATCCGTCTGTCTGACTGACTGTCTTTCTGTCTGTTATATATATCTTACACTCTGTCGGTTTCAAACTCTTTGATATTAAACTGTGTAGGTAGGTACTTCCTTTCGGTTTCGGAAGTTGGTTAGTAAAATCAATTGTGAGTGCTACATTTTATAATCGATTTATTTAAATGTCGAAAGCTACTGGTGAATAATAAATGGACAGTTAACGACGCTTCCGGTACGTTTTTGGCGCCTCCGGAAGCCACACTTTGTCGTCGTCAGTTCTATGGGATATGAATCAGACTTTTTATTTTAGAACAATCTAATTATATTATGTGGAACAATATTGTTGATTATGGGACAGGGAAGTTTTACACTATTGCAGGCGATGATGGTAGTACCAACTGGAGGTCTACTTTGTGAAATGAACGAAGTTGATGCATGACGTTGGATCGCACAAAACAAGGTCAATCCATTCTTCAATGACCTTACTATGAAATTGATTCTGACTTTTATTCGTTGACGTCATCCGTCAACTACGTTTGTTTTTCAAAGTTTACCTCTCGGCCTAACAACAGGTAAGTCATCTGGTTTTCCGCCAAGTAGTTCGAAATCGATTTTTTGAAAAACGAATTTTTTTTAATTTTAAAGATTTTTTTCTTCCCATTCGTGTTCTTTTAGTTCTAGACGCATTATTGCATTATTTAATATTATAAAATATTATCACAAATGTTTTTTTTGCTAGTTTTTATAGCCAAATCAGTGTTTGCGGAGCTTGTGTTATAGGTAGGTACTAGAGAACCTAGATAAATATTTTTATCAAACATAGAAAACGCCCGAAACAAATATCTACAGATCGTACAAATATTTGTCCTATGGCGGGAATCGAACCCGCAACCTGCGTCGCAGGGCTATGCCCGCTGCTCCTCTGGGGTCGTCAAATATACACTGGTCATCATAAAAATCGGCCCACCTGTACTTTTGTCGGAATATTCGTTTTTTTAATTGTGAATGAAACAAGTTGTTTTGAAATAATATTTTTTTCGTAAAATAGTTTATTTTTAACATTTTAAAGTAAAAGTTATGTATACATTTTTGAAAACTTGCACATTATGAGAAAAAATGGAAGATCTTTAATTTTACCCAATTTTTAGGTTTATATTGAACAAGCTGTAATTTTACACCCTTTGCACTTAAGCCGATGAATCCTTGAAATCAATATTTGGTATTTCCTCCTCTTGCTTTAATTGTAGCCTGCATTCTCCTTTTTAAAGACCTTATTAAAACTGCAATGGCTCCTTGAGGGACTCGCTCCCATTCTTCTTTGATGGCGGTTTCCAATTCTCTAATGGTGGTAGGGGCAGGATTTCGAGCTCTAACCTTTTGTTTTAGGGTGTCCCAAATGTGCTCTATAGGATTGAGGTCAGGACTCCTTGCTGGCCACGGCATAACCTGTATACCAACCTCTTCCAGGTACTGAGTCACGATGCGCGCTACGTGTGGCCGTGCGTTGTCTTGCATTAACTGGAAGTGTTCTCCGATATAACCCGCAAAGGGCATCACGTGATCTTCTAAGATCTCTGTTATGTAACGTACAGCAGTTAGTGAACCCCTCCTGATGAATACCAGTTCCGTGCGCGCTGTCAAAGAAATCCCACCCCAAAACATTACAGAGCCTCCACCATAACTGACTGTTTCGCTCATGCAGCATTGGGCATAACGCTCACCTGGCCGTCTCATGACGTTACGGCGCCCGTCTGAACCGTATAACGTCATTCGGCTTTCATCACTAAAAAGAACTGACGCCCATTGGTCCATAGTCCAGTTCAGGTGATTTCGCGCAAATTGTAGTCTTGCTTGGCGATGAGCTGCGGTCAGTTGTGGTCCCGTTGCTGGCTTGTGAGGTCTTAAATCTTGTTCACGGAGTCTCCTTCTCACTGTACTGTCACTTATAGCCACACCCCGCACTTCTTGTAAGCGTCGCTGAAGATCAACCCCAGAAAGGTGCCGATTTCTTAAAGCTGAGGTCACAATAAAGCGGTCATCTCGTTCAGATGTGACCCTTTGTCTTCCAGATCCTGATCTTCTTCGATACTCTCCAGTCTCCAGAAACCTCTGGTAAACTCTTCTGACCGCAGATCGACTGAGATTCAATCTTCGCGCCACAACACGTTGACTGAAACCTTGTTGCAGCAAGGCTACAACTTGGGCTGCCTCTGCCTCAGTAGTGTCCATAATTTCAGATGAAATCTTGCAAAACTACAGCCTTAGTGAATAAAGATAGCGTTAATTATCGAGCGCACTGTTTAAATGTTCCGTTTCACAAAGGGAATTGGGTTCAACTGAATCTCGACGTAAACAATGAAATCGACACGAATCAGTGTAAGCGTTAAAAATTTTGTTAAGTACCCTCAAGTAGGCCGTAATTTATGGTAGACAGATGTCAAACATCATAACAAATCCTTGTAATAAAAAAAACAATTCAAAACCACTCATCTCCGAAGTTATAAAAAAGAATAGTGAAAAAAGAGGGTGGGCCGATTTTTTTGATGACCAGTGTAGTTCCTACAGGAAAGTCATTGTAAAATCAATCATATTACGTACTGTCAGGATTCACTTTGCACTCCAGCCTTGCTTCCTGCCCCACAGGAACTTCGTACGTCGTTGGTTTCGTCAAAATGGTGGCTTGAATCAATGCCACAGTGTTTGCCTCTTGTTTTGAATCTGAAACGTGAAAACACACATATTATTAGCGACCCGCCCCGGCTTCGCACGGGTGCAATAAAATACTACTATTACTATTATTATACATATGAACCTTCCTCTTCAATCACTCTATCTATTAAAAAAAACCGCATCAAAATCCGTTGCGTAGTTTTAAAGATTTAAGCATACATAGGGACATAGAAAGCGACTTTGTTTTATACTATAATAATAGTTATTTGTTCAACAAGTGAAGAAAAAAATTTTTTGGACAAGCCTATATTAAATTCTGACACCTGAAATACAGTATTATACTAGTTCGGGAGTCTATGGATTAATTTAGATTAATGTATGTTTACTTGTGTCAAATAAATAAATTTTACTTTTTACTTTTGAAATTCCGAGCTAGCGAAGCAGTCTAGAATAGAGTCACGAGTGTAGCGAGTGGTATAAAGTAAACTGCTGAGGTAGCGAGGGATATAAAAGGCACGAAACGAAAAATATTTGCTCTCGAGTTAAACATACAACAAAAATCGTTTTGGCCACTTATTAAACAAATTAACTATTACATATTCCATATGTGAGCAAAACCCGATTCTCTCACTGTTTTTGAGCAGCAAAGTCACCGTTTTGGAGCGAGAGTGGTGAAAAGAAAATTATTACCTAGCTACCTTAATAATTTATGCAACTGATATTGCAGACTGTTTCAAACAGTCTACAGTTAGTACAGTTGATCCATATTAACGCGCCAGATACCTACTCACCAGCTCTCGGGTCACGCGTCGCATCGACCAGACTCATTTATTACTAAATAATTAGTAATAAATGAGTCTGGTCGATGCGACGCGTTCCTTGATCCAGTTTCTTCATAAATTGTGTAGTTTTTTTGTAAATAAGCAAAAATTCGACGGCAAAACCCTTTAGTTACGCCATTCCAAAAACGTATGCTCTGTCCTGCTCCTTTAAACACGAAATCCTATGACTATCCTTTTCACAAAATGGCTCGCATTGCGCCCTCAATGGATTCGTCAAACTAAGTACGATGGTTTTATGGTAAAACTGATATTATAATATCAGTTTTACCATAAAACCATCGTTATTATAATATTTATATATCTCATAATTATTATGATGACTTATCGTCACTTTCGAAGTATAAAACCTACCTCCAAAGAGATCATCATTCTGAGTACCGTCATCATCACTGGCTTCATCAGCTGCGAAAATGTCATCATCATCAGCATTTCTTCTTTCCATCGAGTGTCTCGCTTCTGTAACAATGAGAAAAAAATACAGGTTAATAGAGATCTTGGAAGCATGTCTGGTGTGGGAATTATGGGCATTACCCCCGTATGATAAAAGCCAAGAAGGCTTGCCCTCAAGGCTTGGTCACACATAACTAGGGTTGCCAGATGTAAATTTGATAAAGGAGGGCAGATGGCTCTAAAAAGGAGGATTTTCTGTAAAAAAGGAGCACATTTACAATATATAAATGAAATAAAAATCGTTTATTTCAGACCCGTTGTGGCCCATATAAAACACACAAGTTACTGTACTTTACTGTACTGTACTTTGTGTACTACTGTACTATTGTACGTTACTGTACTGTACTTTATTTTATTTTAATCATATTTGGCTGAGCTGCCAATTTTTGCAAGAGGATTGTGGATCATAAAAATCTTCACATGACATGTTTTTGAAGTTATATTGAGTAAGAATCGACGATTTAACGCACACTTAATCTGTTCCTCTCCTTGCTCCACTGAGTATTAACCAGTGAGAAAATTATTTCCATATTCGCGTTTATACAAAAATAAAACTCCCAGATCTTGAGCAGTTCTGAGAAACATTCAATTTTTAACACTTTTCGTGCACTTGTTCGTGCAACTTGAAATCAAAATATACTTCATCAGGATCACCCATCGGATTTCGATTTAAGAAACGAAATCAGGTTACGAGAGTTTAATTTTCAGCGAGCATTAAAAACGTAGGTACCTATGTAAAAAGGAGGACTTAGAGTAGGTAAGGGAGGACAAAATATGGAAAAGGAGGACATGTCCTCCTTTTGGATACCATCTGGCAACCCTACACATAACGCACATAACGTAGCGTAGCGTAGATCAAGAGATACACTACGCAGTACGCTGCGTTATGTACGTTACGTCGGAAATGTAATCCATCGTCGATTTTGATAATGGTAGACGATCCATTGTCTACAGTCTACACAAAGTTATATCAATGACTAGCTTCTGCCCGCGGCTTCGCACGCGTTGTTTGTATGGAAGCGTTTTGAGGTTATTTCTATCGCATGGGAACTGATTTATGGGATAAAAAGTCGCTTATGTTTGATTCCAGAGTTAGACTTACCTGTATGCAAATTTCAGCCTGATCCGTTCAGTAGTTTTGGCGTGAAGAGGTAACAAACATCCATCCATCCATCCAAACTTTCGCATTTATAATATTATGTGATGTGATTATCTGCGTCGCCTTATCATCGACTCGATAACCGCCTTTTTCTGCGTCGGTTAACAAACTAGATGACAGTAGCTCTATCAAAAGTGACCCACTGTTACACGACTGGTAATTACAGTAATTGATACGCCCCGGTTCATTTTAATTACTGTTGTTTCCTAGCTCTATTGGCTGTAGAGTCTACACACCAAAGTCGTCGACACAGCTGGCGGGTTGGTATGTGATACAATACAAACACAAAAATAATTTTTTTTTTATTTTCACATTGGCCATGTAAAATATAAGGTATCAGTGGACGCCGCCATAGCAAAAGCCTGTGTCGTGGGTATCAAAATCAAAAACTCTTTATTTCCATAAATACATTAAATGTACACTTAGAAAAGGTCAAAATATAAAACTAAACACTGACACGGAAATAAAGTGATATTTTTTTATTTCTGTCGCTTCGGTATGTAGACTAAAGTAAAGAAGCGATGAAGAAACCTTTAGCCTGTTAATTGTTATTTTTCGAGTTGGAGCAAAACCCGTCCCAAGCTTTTTTATCCTCTAGATACTCTGATATTTTATAGTAAGCCTTTTTGCACAGCAAGGTTTTGACAATTTGTTTGAATTTATTTACTGATAATTTTTGCAACTCACTAGGAGTTTTGTTGTAGAAGCGTATACATTGCCCTCTAAAAGATACATTTATTTTGTGTAGCCTAGTTGTGGGCACAGCGAGTTTATGTTTATTTCTGGTATTAAAATTATGTTTATCGCTATTTTTAGGGAACCGATTTATATTTTTATGAGTGTACAATAAGTTTTCATAAATATGTATAATATTACATGGTACTGTCATTATGTTTATTTCTTTGAATCTATCACGGTATACTACAAGTATAACGTTTACCAAATTTCGTTACATGGAAATAAAATTAAAACTTAAGAAAAATAAAAACAAACAGCAATGGCTCTTTAGAATACCTATTAATAGAGCATATTATACTGGCTGTGTAGTGCTGGCATATAATTCGCACCACCCCAACTCTTCTCGCGGGTGTCGTGAGAGGCGGCTAAGGGATATCCACCGGGAGCGGGCAGCAGCGCCCCTGCAACACAATTCTACCACCGAACTGCGATCCCCAACCCGCATGCCCAGCGTGAAGATTATGGGCATTACCAGCAGTGGACGAAAATAGGTTGTGAAGGTGAAGTGTAGAATATACTGATACCGTGCATCGCTAAAAATTAATTTAGAGTGAACAAGCGGATGTAGGTATCTGCTTTTACTAAAGTTCTGGTTCGATGAATTTTTTAAGTATTTAAATAAAGCCCCATTGTAGGTTAAGCATAGAACATCGACTCGATCACCGTCTTTTCGACGTCGGGTAATAAATTAGCTGAAAACCGTTCCGTACCCAACATCATCATCATCATCATCAGCCTATATTAGTCCACTGCTGGACATAGGCCTCCACTAATGAGCGCCATAGCGCCCTGTCTTCAGCTTGCCGCATCCAGCATCTGCCTGCAGTCTTTCGCAAATCGTCATCCCACCTGGCCGGAGGGCGGCCTACACTACGTTTGCCGAGTCGAGTCCGTACCGAACGTTACCATGAATTTCCATTTTCACAGATAGGCTGTTTACTCGATTTCGATTAGTTAACTGCAGAAAACCTGAACAATCTTGCAACCCAACTTATAATAAACTTTCGTGTTGTTGATTTTTAAACACAATTTAAAGTAGTTGTCGATTCGCTTTGCTTAATAAATATTGCAAAAAATCTCTGTCTCGACTTGATTCATCCGATTCGTTGACATAATTCGCAGCTAATTCTAAGCTATGGCTATGGCTTTATCGATTTTGGCTTCGATAACAAAGTCCTTACTTCATTTGTATAGCTTTCCTACTCAGAATTCAAATCAATAAAATTTCTACCGCATTCTTCTATCGGTACCACGCTGTCTCCACACCCTCATTGGTATGCATGAGGATGAGTGGCATCGTGAGGGAACTGGGCATGGCTGTATTATAGAGGAAGTAGTTAGCGACTGAAGGTACAGTGTAGAAATTTTATTGGAATTATTTGTAGTAGTACAATATAACAATGTAGAAAACATCTGGTTCAACATTTTGGTTCAAGTTAAATTCAATTTAATTTAAAATTAAATGAGCAAAACTTGTCGAGCCCAATCGGTAACCAATAATTACTAATTCGTTAACTCACACCAGCTGGGACAAGAATCATGGGTGAATCAGTCCTTTAAAAAACCATCAACAACGTTATTTATCCTTGTAAAAAGTAAAGACAACCTTATTTTATGATTATTTCGGTTTATTAAAATGTTTGTAGGTAATAAAGTATGTCGTTTAAGTATTTGGTTTCCTTATTTAGGTATCTAAATAGATTTATTAAGTGCCGCCGTTTATTTCGTTCTTTTCATGTGCAGTCCATATCCATCTTTCTTGTCTAAGCTGAATAAAAAAACAACTGAAAGTCGATAATCGAATGTTGCACATTTTTTAAAAGAAGAACCTCATAAGTTTTCTGGCAAATATATTTTATCTTTATCTTATAGGTACCATGTGAAAAACGTTTCGCTCAAAAATCTCAAACCATGAAGAGCCAATATGTCAATTCGAAGTACATATTACAATAAAACGGCAATTTCATACTTTAACCTCTATTACTAAAGTCATTTACAACGGGACATAATACTAAAGTTATTTACCATGATTTGAGTTTTGAGCTTTCCAATATTTCGGCACAGTTGCATACGCCATGATCACGGAATAACTGAGGGCACTGCGAGTGAGTTGTTATTGGCAGATATATCGATCTACCCTCATTTTTTGTCTTTTGCTACGAACGTTACTACTTTAGTATTATTGATGGATTTAAAAGATTTAAGCTTCCATAATGATCAACACCGTGCCTACGCACGGCGACTTAACCGTAGATTTTCACGGCAAAAAAACGTGTACGTAGGTACCATCGACGGAAGATCTGCCTTTGACTAGGATGATTTTTCTGTGAAGTGACCGGTTGCCACCCCCGGCTTGTTGGATTTCTTTTGTTTTTAAAGACCAATGGGAGCTTCGTATTTCGTGGGTTATCTGACCAGACCCACTTTTGCATGCTTATGTTAGTAGAAGTTATTTGAAACTAAAATATTATTAACATCTGTGTAAACTACACTATGTTCAAGCAAATAAATTATCTTTATCTACGATTCATTTTATAATGCGAAAAAAAGTGGGTAAAATACGAATTACTAATACTATAATACACTACTTTATAACTAATTCATAACATAGGATACCTATTTAGGTTTTTAATTCAACATATTTCATATTACCTAATACTTATGAATTACCAAGAACCCCAGAACTTGACTTTTTTGTATTGAGTGTGGACATGTGTTCTGTTGTTCTAAGATAATAATCCGAGATCTAAAGGTTACCGTTAACAACTCTTTCCGTTAGCAACAATAAACAAACTACAAAAAGTTATAGAACAATAGAAAAATAGACAAACAAAATAAGAAGGCGTGACCTGTTACCCAAAACCAACGCAAAGCAAAAGAGTTTCAAACTGGATAGGTAGATCTTTTGCTATGGTACAAGGACTAAGCAGTGAGTTTTTACTTTGCGCCAGGACCCTTATTCTCTCGAATGAGATCAATCGAGTATTATTTACAGTGACTGGTCACGCCACGACACCACTTAACAATAATTTCATTAACCATAGGGCGTCCACGTCTACGATCAATTCTCGCATCGGGGTCAACGAGGCCTGTTTGCCATTTTCGTAAGCTGATTTATTTGATGTTTTAATTTGTTGGGGTAATAAATCTTGTATCACATGAGGGGATGGGCAGATTATAATGGAATGAGAGCATTTGGGTATTAGATAAATGGCAGACTGCCGAAAAGTTGACGAAACACTGTCTGCTGCCGAAATATTCATACACTAGAACATAACTCTACTTACAAATTCAGACAGATTTAACGAAGGAACATCTTTGCGTAGTTTTTAGGGTTTCGTACCTCAAAAGGAGAAAGAAACCCTTAAAGGATCACTTTGTTGTCCGTCTGTCTGTCTTTCCGTCTGTCAACCCCTTTTTTCTGGAACGCATGCAGATATCGGGTTGATGAGGTATCCTCATCTTTTGTCTTTGGCTATGAAAATTGCCATTAATACCGGTTTCATTATCGAACGCAACTCGATCACCATACGACACACTACAATGACGGTATCATGGGATAATAAATACTTTACTATTCGTTTCTGCTCGCTGTTTCTATGGATTTATTTAAGGTCAAGGTTCTAGGCCATGAAAACTGATTTATGGGACAACATATTTTTGCAATAAACTATTTTACTTTTATTTTGTATTCAAAATCTAGACCTACATCAATGCAAAATTTCAGCCCGATCCTCTAAGCAGTTTGGGGTGGACAAGTAATTAACATACATCCATCCAACCATCCAAACTTTCGCATTTATAATCTAAGTATGGTCAGAGATTAGGTAATGTTATTTCGGTATAGTGTGATGATTATTTACTAAAGTGCTTTTATTATATTTTATTATTATATTTTCGAATTTTAGGAAAACTTACAGCTAGAAAAATTACAAAATATTAATACAAATACATGAAGATTACATGTACTTAACTGAGGGCTATTTATGAAGTTTCCACTGGTACCAAAAATCATTACACATTATTTCAGTGGTAATAGACGACTAAAAATAAATCTTTATTAAACTTATTTGATACAAAAAGAAACTAAATTTGAATTAAATTGAACAATTTTTATTTGTTAATAGACAATGATTTCAAACAAACTTAACAACTTGTGAATATTTTCGAGTTGCAAAATGTTGCTTGCTCTCTTTTGGTTGCACCTTTCTTATACAAGGGCCTGATTTGTTCCCTGCCAAGCCCCTACCATTATGCCCGCTTGTCCTATGTCTAAGGTACAAGATCCCTCAATGGGATACGGTTCATGTTTAGCCATTGAATGGACCAGCTTCAATGGTCAGGTGTCTTGTAGTCAGTGGTGACTCTATTTAAGAGAATCAGAATTAATGGTGCTGGTAAACCTTTGATGGTCACCGCATCGTTAGTACTCGATTTGCTTCTAGCAATTTCGAAGTATTAGCTGTAAATTTTTATGGTTCTAGGTTTTTGAATAATTCAGTACCTAGAGCTCTAGTCTCACCAGTAGCTGATTTATTGTAAGCTCAGAACGATATATCCTAAAGGTGAGGATTGACTATTCATCATCATTATCATCATCAGTCTATTCACTGCTGGACATAGGCCTCCGGATGGGCCAAGCTGTGTTTTTTTAACCAATGAAAAACGAATGAAGGAGTTTCTCAATTCAGCTATATGTTATTTTATCCCATGGGGGGTAGTGCCCATAATCCTCACGCTGGGCTTGCGGGTTGGGGATCGCAGTTCGGTGGTAGAATTGTTCTGCAGGGGGCGCTGCTGCCCGCCTCCGGTGGAAATCCCTTGGTCGCCTCTTACGACACCCGCGGGAAGAATTGGGGTGGTGCAAATTCTAACGGCATCACACAGCGGCGGCGTCACCACACGGCTAAGCTTAAATAACTAAGTACCAGTAGTAAAATAAACAACATCATAGAGTTGCAACCAAACCAAAAAGTCTATAATTTTCTTCGAGTCTTACGAAACACCTGTGCATCGCAATCTAGAAAAGGTTTATTACTTGTAACTTGTAACCTCATAAAACATTATTGGTGATATAAAACCGAATGTAAGATCTCGATTTCGTTATTATTAACACAGAAGCAGAAGTCAACGATCAATAAAGGCATCAACCAACTTTGTTTTCCGAATATATTTCATAAAATTTAATAAATTTTAAAATTGATGACTGTAGGAGTTTTGTATCTTGATAGAAACCTAAGTACTATTTACATAGCGACCAAATTTTTTTTGACGTTAAGTAAAAAAAATATAGATGATCCTATGAAAGATAATCCTTAATGAAGTAAAAATGAACACGAACGGAAAAAATATGGTTGTTTGACCATTTGTGACCTAAAAACATTTTCATCCGCCATTTCCTTTTATAAAATACTAGCTGCCGCCCGCGGCTTCGCGCGCGTTGTTTCTATGGAAACGTAAAGAGGTGATTTCTATCCCATGGGAACTGATTTATGGGATAAAAAGTAGCCTATGTTTGATTCCAGGATTATAATTATCTGAATACAAAATGTCAGCCCGATCCGTTCAGTAGTTTTGGCGTGAAGAGGTTACAAACATCCATCCATACATCCATCCATCCAAACTTTCGCATTTATATTATTAGTGTGATGTGATTACCATAGGTTCAATCTGGTTTATAATTCAGAGACTGGTATAGAATCTTGAATTTATACAATTTTGGAGCTCGATTTGGAGTTATAACATGACAACATACAATACAATTTTCCCTGCAGTGAGCCGGCAGCTTTCGGCTTCTATTTAACACCATCGCTTGTGAGTGATATTGTCCGCGGTTGGGGTCAGATGTGACCCTGCGGGCGTGAAGGAATGCCATGGGTTAAATAATAAAATGGTGTCAAAGTAGGTGAGAATGGAGATAATTAATTATGTAAACTGTTGAAGTTAGAGGGTACGACTTTAAGGGGAGGGGATATCTACGTGCTTTTTGTCATGGCGGTTAATAAGAAGGCGGTTAATCACATCACACTACTATAAATGCGAATGTTTGGATGGATGTATAGATGGATGGATGTTTGTTACTCTTTCACGTAAAAACTACTGAACGGATCGGGCTGAAATTTCGCATACAGGTAACTGAAATTCTGAAATCAGACATAGGCTACTTTTTATCCCATAAATCAGTTCCCGTGGGATAGAAATCACCCTTAAACGTTTCCATACAAACAACGCGTGCGAAGTCGCGGGGCGCAGCTAGTAATAATATAAAGTGGTTATACAAACCTAATAATAGGCTTTAAAGCACTGCTAACTAAGTTTATCAGCATTGCCATACAGCGTTTCAATGCAGCCAGCATCTTGGGAACGCTTCCGACTGGTATTGATATGGATCAGTTGAGCTACCTGTAGAGTGTTTGCAGCAGTCTGCAGTTAGCTCAATTGTTGCGATTGTAAATACTAGTTTGAATTTATTTATATTATTTGATTGTAAATTTATTTGTAACTAGCTGCGCCCCGCGGCTTCACCCCCGTGGAAATTTATGTTTCCAACTTTCTTAATTTTTTCTTTCATAAGAACCTTCTCCTGACAATAAAAAACACAACAAAGAAAGAATTAGCGAAATCGGTCCAGGCGTTGTTGAGTTATGCGCTTACCAACACATTTTGCGATTCATTTTTATATTATAAGATAGGAGTACCTTTGTGTTTGAACCTAACAAAAAAGTTTGTCTATAACTAGCTGCGCCCCGCGGCTTCACCCCCGTGGAAATTTATGTTTCCAACTTTCTTAATTTTTTCTTTCATAAGAACCTTCTCCTGACAATAACAAACACAACAAAGAAAGAATTAGCGAAATCGGTCCAGGCGTTGTTGAGTTATGCGCTTACCAACACATTTTGCGATTCATTTTTATATTATAGATTAAAGTACTTTTCGGAACTAAGCTTATGTCACAATTAGTATATCATTACATGATCTATAAATCCCAACTAAATTTTAAAAAATGCTATGAATTTACGTGAGGATCGACTAAGTTGAAACCTCTCCGCGAACGCCAAGCCGAAAGACAGCTCAGAACTTAAATGCCTGGAGCAGTCTTGTGTCGGAGGCCAAAATCCATGCTAGCTGAGCCACAGGAGAAAGTTATTGTGATGCCACCTATGTTTTATTTATATTTATAAGGTAAGTTATCTTGGATATCCGAAAAACTAGCCAATCGACTAACTATCGTGCACGACATGGGCCATAACATAAGCCTAGTGGGGCCTTAGCTAATCTACGAGATATAGGTACCTACCCAACTTTACTTCCTAAGTACTTTTTTATTTCTAAAGTATGCCATAATATAATTTATGTTGCTAAATAAATGATTTTGTATTTTGTATGTTGGTAAATTATAATATTTGTAATGATTTCTTTGACTATTTTTAATTAAAATTTAAACAACCACGCGCGATTTAGGGTACTAGCTTTTATTGAAAACTGACATAACATAACTTTAACATATTATATTATATTATATTAACTTTATATCCCTAGTTATAATCATAATCATTTAGATTTATAACAATGTCCGCCCAGAAATTATTTGAACAGCCGTTTCTCTGAATCACACGCAAATATACTTACTAATGTTCTGTTGACAATAGACAAAATCTCACCAATGAGTCATCGACAAATGACTATGTTTTAGGATGACTTGACTAGTCATGACTATTTCATGCCATCGTGTAAAATCACGAGTTGGCCAATTTTTCTTCATAACGATTAATGAAATAAATGTCGACTTTAAAAAAAAGCAAGGTAGGTGTATATATCGCTATCATACTGCTCCAAAAAATTGCCCATATTATCATCATACCATAGACCATTTACCACAATAAATACGAAAGTTTGGATAGGTTGATAGGTGGATGGATGTTTGTTACCTCTTCACGCCTTACTGAACAGATCAGGCTGGAATTTTCCATAACGTAGTTCTAGACCTGGGTTACCATTATAGCCTTTTTATCCCGGAAAAACGGGTGGGAAACCGCGAGCAAAGATATATCAAGGAGTAACTTTGTGTTTGAACCTAACAAAAAAGTTTGTCTATCAATCTACCTTAATAAGAAGGAACTTCCAAACTCCTTGGTAAAAAATGTAGGCGACTTATCTTTATCTTAAATTAAAATACTTGCTAGCTAAGGCCACGCAAGACCACTTGAAAATCTAAGTAGCACTCACTAGAAATGAGATATTTTTAGTTTGTTTTTACTTTCACTGATGGATGGACTCAAGTTCGAGTAATTTATGATTTTGTTGAAAGCAGTGAGAACATCAAGAAATGCTCTGGGTACATTTCTGGGGGGTCAATTTATTTTAAACTATTGAGAATTGTATTCATGATATTCGTGACGCATGCTGTTGTAGGTTCTATTCCCAACGTGTAACATAAGTGTGTAAAGTCCTTAGAATTTTTAGAAGATTCACGTGTCTGTACTCGGGCGAGATATGCAGCTCTACTGTATTATTCCACCAATTTTTATGTACCATGACTTGTGTGGATAAATGTAACTGAATTACTGAAATATTTTTCTAAAATGCTTAACTAAATGCGGCGAAAAATAATTCAGTCTACCAGACTTCTGAGACTTTTAATGGACAGTAGTCCGGTTGTACAATTAAATCGGACTTTTGAGGCATTTTTTGGTGTTGACGATACGTTGCTAGCCAAATGATCATAATTAGTACTTACTACTTAAGTATGAAACCCAAATAAAATGCTACAAATAAATTATTGAAAATCACGAACTCGACGCACATCTTTCATTGTGGTTTGTCACAGCGTTAGATAACGAGTGGAAAAAGAAAAGGAAAGCCTTTGCCCAGCAGTGGGTCAGTGGTAGCTAAAAATAATAATAATAAAATAAATTGACGACCTCAGTGGCGCAGCGGGCGAAGGTCCGCCTGCGACGCAGGAGGTTGCGGGTTCGATTCCCGCCTCGGGACAAATGTTTGTACGATCTGCAGATATTTGTTCAGGGGTTCTGGATGTTTTTCTATGTATAATAAAAACTATTTATCTATGTAGTGTATTGTATTATGTATATCAGTTATCTAGTACCCATAACACAAGCTCTGCTTAGCTTGGGGCTAGATAATGCTGTGTGAATTGTCCAGCATTATTTATTTATTTATTTTTATTTAAATTATTATCTCGCGAAGAATCAACCGCTGGGGTAAACGTGTTCTTGAGTGGAGACTGCGACTCGGCAATCGTAGAGTAGGACGCCCTCAAGCGAGTCTTTCGCAGATCGTTATCCTACCTGGTAGGATAACGATCTGCGAAAGACTGCAGGCAGATGCTGGATGCGGCAAGCTGAAGACAGGGCGCTATGGCGCTCATTATGGGAGGCCTATATCCAGCAGTGGACTAATATAGGCTGATAATGATGATGAAATTATTGGCGTCGGGGAGACATATTATGTTCAGCAGTGGACATGTGATGTAAGAGCAAACGATAATTGTGATGATATCAGTTGAAACTTTTTCCTATACTAGAATAACCATGGATCACTCTCATTCTAGAGTAGGTCAGACATACAAACGTGCTTGTTATCCATAAATAAAGTATTTACAGAATGGATGATCTAATATATCGCGATGTGACCATGGACGTCGTCGGTGATATTAATTTAACAAATTAAAACGCATTTGCGCTATTATATGATGGTGTTTTTGCGTTATGTTACCCTAGACACAAGGTAATTATCAACATTGTAGATATCCTAGAGACATTTCATTTCATTTATATATTTCACAATTTTTTACATTAATTATTATATTATATAATAATAATAATAATACTGGACAATCCACACTGCATCATCTAGCCCCAAGCTAAGCAGAGCTTGAATGATAGAGAAAAGATAGACAAAAAAGGTCAGGTCATACTTTTAAAAAGGTGATACAGACAGAAAGAGATGGATATTTGAGAAAATAAATAAATAGGCTGTACCTGCTCAAACTTACGCTTTGTTGAACATAATTAAAATAACAGAAAAATTACGTATTCAAAAGCTTCAACGCCCAACATAAATCATAATCATGAATGAAACTTTGTAAATCTGTTGACCAAATAAGAACAAAACAAGGCAAGTCTGACTTGACCCCCCATACCAGTCTAAAACATAGCGAAAGAAAGAGCATACCATATCTAATTATACTGGTCGTGAAGACAAATGTGACCAAGGATCCTTGAACCTTCAAGATCTTGAAAGTTAATGAGATGTGAGAGAAGATGACGGATCAATTATGAATGGTTGAGATCACTGTCTCTTTCGGTTCATTTGATATGCTAATAAAAGGGCTTACAAGTTTTTTGAAACTATTTTTGGAATCATATCTTTCGTCATCTTATATCTAATAAGGAAATCTAAAATGTTTGCTGGCCGAAAAGAGTCAAGTGAAAGAACATACTTTAAATTCTTGACACGAAAGAAGACAGTCATAAATCACATTCATAATTTAAAGGTGGAACTTTTAATGGATGTGAAGGAAGCTAAGCTGTTTGTTTCGTTGCAGCTTATCAACTTGGACAGGAATGAAAATAACTCCAATGTAAGAACTTATAATGATGAATATATTTTTAGGCCAACAATGTAGGTGATCTAATTTAGAGCCGATCGGATCCCATGGCTGGAAAAAGCCCTCGTTGCGTTATAAACAAACGAACGATCAATCTATACAAAAAACATCATAGGTCATCATTATTATGATCTCAATCTCAGAAGACTAGAGAGACGATAATAATGACTAAGAGATGATAATAATGATGACCATCATTATTATCATCTCAATCTCAGAAGAAGAATTTGAACTCAGTGGCGCAGTGAGCGAAGGTTTGCCTGCGACGCAGAAGGTTGCAGTCCGATTCCTGCCGAAGGACAAATATATACATTTGTCCTGACCTGATCTGGGTGTTTTCTATGTACAAAAAACAATCTTTCTAATATACTATTTTCAAGTACCCATTACTCAAACTCCGCTTGCTTTGGGGCTAGATGATCCTTTGTGAATTTATTTTTCATACCAAAAAAACTTTTTTTATGAGCATTTTATGCTGCCTTTATTCACATAGAAAATTATACTAGTATTTACTATTGAAACAATTGAGTTAACTGCAGACTGTTGCAAACAGTCTACAGGTAGCTCAACTGATCCATATCAATACCAGTCGGAAGCGTTCCAAAGACGCTGACTGCATTGCCACGCTGTATACCCCACGGACCTAGGGTCTCGACTCAAAGGGGAGCAAATGTGTAGGCTCGAGACCAAAAAAAAACTGCTTTCATTATTTTTGCAAAGAGTTTAGCCTCATTTTCAAAAAAACATCTTGCACCTAAATACAAATCGAAACCTACCAACGGTGTCAAGAACAAAACATGCACCAGTTAACTATTGTGTAAATGGGATACATTTGTTTGAATCCGGGTTAAGAAACCACGAAGCTGAAAGGGGAGAAGATGTCGAACATCTGTTACTCTCCTGAAATATCGGTAAACGTAAAACTGCAATTAGATTAGGCACATGTGTTCCATATACCTACCGTTTTGTGTTCTGGGTCTTTTCTATGTATAATAATAATATATATCTATGTAGGTACATATTAAGTATATCAGATAACTAGTACCTACAGTTGTTATATCTCACAGAGTTCGTTGGGCTATGTATGTCATCTAAAATTTGTAGCTCAACTCCCAGAAACTTCAAAATGAAATACCACTAAGACGGGGGAGGTGAAGCTATTTTTTGTTAAACATTTTTACTACGCCTTACCACACAAGCAGTAAGATAAATATTTGGAAATCAACAAGTGTGTAAAAGATAATATTTGACGTTCGCATCTATGAGACGTTTATTTGGGTAAAGGTTGCCAACTGATTCATGCAATCTTGGCCGATTTGTACAAATATTATCTTTCATCATTCCTTCATCTTTATGCTTCAATTGTTGATTTTACTAAATTGGAAGTGTTGAGATATTGATGAGATGAGTTGATTTTGAATCAGCAAGATTATCTTTGATTATTAAAGGTATTTAAGGAAAATTGGTCAATTTTATAAGATTGTTAAATTCACGTGTATTAATATATATTATTAGTAATGTGTCTTATTAGTAATCTACCTTTTACCTTTTTTTTATTTAGGTACCTTTTCAATTATGCAAAACTGTAATTACTACCTACAGACCGAACAGCAACTTTACTTTTATAAATTGTTAACACGAATCTAAATTACTATTCTCATGTAAATGACTGTGTCTCTTTTGAGAATAAATATCTTTAAATCGAAAAAAAACCGATTTAGGAATACTTTTAGAAAGATGAAATAGATTCGACCCCAAAATTGACCCTTGACCTACAACTATCGGATCCTTGTTATGTATATCAGAACTCTTTAAAGTTTACTGGCTCCTTTCTCTTTATTTATAACAACAACGAATTTGTACGCTTATTCATAAAAACTAATAAAACTCAATTGCAGGTACCATACGTATTTAACAATCAGATTTCTTTTAATGGTCAGTTAAAAGCCTATCTAAAATCAGAACATTCGACTTATAAAGAGATACTTATTATTCAAGTGATGTGCTTGAACTTAAACCTGGTTCAAGTTATAAATAGGCTTGCGGTCAGTAACATTGGTACAGGAAGCGAAGTCTTTATGTCTAGTGGACTAGATAATGGACTCCAGGACTTTGGTCAACCGAGGCTTCCTCCAGATAATGATAACTAGCTTTTGCTTCCAGCTTTGTTTGCCTTTTTTCAGGAATATCAACCTACGAGAACTTTGATTAGATCTGGTCAGTTTATTTTATAATCCCACTTCTGTCGAGGTTTTAAAAAATTATCTGATCGCCTGGTCGAAGCGACGCGCAACCAGAGAGCTGGTGAGCATCTGGCGCAGCGCATCAGCATTGCCATACAGCGTGGCAATGCAGCCAGCGTAGCGGGGACGCGACGACTGATATTGATATGGATCGGTTGAGCTACCTGTAGTGTGTTTGCAACTGTCTGTAGTTAGCTCAATTGATTCAATTGTAAATACTAGTTGTAATTTATTTCTATTATTTGTTTGTAATTATCTTTGTGAATAAAGATATCTTGTCATAAGGTCTCACGATGTATTAATATTTCGTAAGTAGACTTGAAATTCTTGTAACAAAGTTGTGCATTTCGCTTCCGGCGGGACTTGAACCCACACCCTTAAATAATAAATAAATAAAATTCATTTATTTCAGACAACACAAAAAATTTATTTAGGTCCATATTATGTTAGTCACAAATTTTTCTTAAAGCCCCCAAAAAGATATGCCTGAAGTGCTAGCCAAGCCAAGTGAGCCACAAGCGCCATGTAAGAAAATTCAGTACGTTATTTGCCAACTGCTAGAGATAAAGTACCCACAAAGTAATTCTAGGTTCTCAAATAGACTAGGCTAGAAGGCTAGACGACAAATCAACAAAGTAGGTGTCAACTCCAGTATGACGTTGACACTTTCCACTTAGACTGAAATAACACTTTTACGACCTACATTAATGAATGACATCATCGTTTGTACAGTACACGGAATATATGTGACACATTATCCCACTTCTGACATGTGACTCACGAATTGACGAAGGAACGTGAGACCTAGAATTTTGCAGGGTAAAATAAATAAAAAAAAATTGGTGTTGAATTGTTTTGTGATGTAACAAAATCAGCTTGGTACGTTCCTATTTTATCACATCACACTAATGTTATAAAATGCGAAAGTTTGGATGGATGGATGGATAGATGGATGGATGGATGGATGTTTGTTACCTCTTTACGCCAAAACTACTGAACGGATCAGGCTAAAATTCGCATACAGGTAAGTCTAACCTTGGAATCAAACAAAGGCTTTTTATACCATAAATCAGTTCCCATGGGATAGAAATATAACCTCAAAACGTTTCCTTGAAACAACGCGTGCGAAGCCGCGGGCAGAAGCTGGTTTAAAATAAAAACGAAACGTTGTTTTTTGTAAGCGCATTACTAGAGAACGGCTGGTTTATTAAATAACCAAAAAAATTACTTACAAGAAAACTTACGAGATTTTTTCTATGAGAAGTGGACATAGAAAATGTCGATCAGCTAATCAGTGATCTCTGGTACTTATTAGGCTGAGACACAAAAATACGCAAAAAATCCATGCATCTCCCTGCAATATGCCACGGTAAAAGCAGGACACTGTAATTTCTCTGCCCCACATACAAACTACACAACATTCTGTATCTTTACCGAGAAATTATACTTGTTTTAGTTTGTTTAAACAACACAAATTAAGCTGTTAAGACGTCTTGATTCTCATTAGTACGTAAGAGTCAGTATTTAAGCATCAAATTCGGTATTTCCTAGTGTAATGTAGTATTTTGTATATCCTGTTAGACTGAACTTCCTGCCAAGCTCTTAAAGTAGACTGTACTTTAATACAGTCGGCATCAAAAGAATATGAGTGAAATTAATGTCAGATCTATGGATAGATTTATGTGTGCGCTACAATAATTCAGAAATAAGAGACTTTTTAATTCACACTAATAACAACAATATTTGGTATTACGTAACGATAATTCCGCTTCTGATAATTTAAGTTTACCTAATGTCTTTGGACACTGAAGAATGTAAAAGTCGCATTCGTTTTTAGTCCACCGCAAAAAGCTTCGTGTTGAGAAAACAAATAGACCTATAGCTAATAAATTTCGTGAAGTGTTCCGTCGATCGATTTATTGTTGGGAACTAACGATAATTTGTGATTCACTCGGTAACTAGAAAGTAGGTGAAAGATTTAAAAGCGACGGAAGGAATTTATTTATATTAAATTTTATAAGATTTTTGTTATTATAGTGCGTAACCCCACACTAAGGGCGATTGTGCACTACAAGGAATTTTACTGTCCGGCAGTCCGATTTTTTACGGTCCGATATGGCACGCCATATAATGTTTATACTAGTTTGTGCACTATACGTAATTTTACCGTCCGATATTTTACTTTTCCCCATTCCGGAACGGTTTTAGTTTAAATGACGGGGAACTGAAAAGGGACTGAAAAGACGGAGCTAAACTGAGGCGTATCATCCGAGTAAAGACGGACAAGTGCACAAGCCAATCATCCGTTTTTTTCATGCCACTTCGGACCGTAAAAAATCGGACTGCCGGACAGTAAAATTCCTTGTAGTGCACAATCGCCCTAAGGGTAATTTATAAGAAATCAAATAATATCGCAAAAATTTTCGACTTCGACGGGACTTGAACCCGCATCCTTCCTTTAGCACAGGAATGTGCTAACCAACTACACCACGAGGTCAAGTGACGTGGGAGTCGAAAATCTTTGGGACTTCCTACGGTCTCTAGCGCCGTTAGCTCCACCTACAGGGGAAACATTGAAGTTTATCCAATCCAGTTTTTGCGATATTATTTAATTTCTTAAATTTTATATTTTAAATTTTAAGACATTGCACGCCCAATAGGGTAGAATACATTGTGACATGCCATTACATAATAATAACAACTTTTATAACATGTATTTTATGCAATAAATAAATTTGATTTGATTTGATCGGAAAACATGTAGGTATGTACATAGTTTGAACATAAATCGTAAATAAAAAAATATTAAAATTTTCCAAATGGAACTGAGATAGAAGTTTCCTTATGAAAACTGTTTTATGGGATAAAAATATGTCTAATTCCAGGCTTAGATCTATGCAAAATTTCAGCCTGATCAATGCAGTCGTTATGGCGTGAAGAGGCAACAAAAATCCAACAAAACATCTATACCTACATCCAAACATCCAAAATTTCGCATTTATAATACTATACTAGTGTGATTAGTGATTTGATTATCACAAAACGTTTTTTTATTTTGCTTTTCTAAACTACTTTTGTACTGGCTAAATTAGGAGGACAAACCTATAGAACTAAATACAATGATTGACATGTAGTGCCTACTGACTATTGACTATCGAGTAATCTAATCCTTTTGCGAATAAAAGAGGTTGTGCAATCCCACGCATTGTCCAATCAATTTGATAGAGCTATGGGTATTTGGTAGGTAAGGATGGATTTACACGACGATGTGTAATACCTAGACAGTCTTATAGAATTTGCTTAGGTTTATCTTCTTTATTTTTATAATTATTACCTACTAGCTTCTGCCCGCGGCTTCGCACGCGTTGTTTCCATGGGAAACGTTTTGAGGTTATTTCTATCGCATAGGAACTGATTTATGGGATAAAAAGTCGCCTATGTTTGATTCCAGGGTTAGACTTACCTGTATGCAAAATTTCAGCCTGATCCGTTCAGTAGTTTTGGCGTGAAGAGGTAACAAACATCGATCCATCCAAACTTTCGCATTTATAATATTAGTGTGATTAATTAATACCTATTAATATTTTAAGTTGTTTCGTTTACTATACTTTTTAATATAAATTGTATTTTTTGTGTACCCTGTCTGTCAGCCGTGTAGACACGCACGCACCAAGGGTCCTGCCAGAAAACCAGCGTTGCTCTACTTTCTGTTGAGCAACATTATGCTGAGGCAAGACCTCTAGGTTCACATGGTGGACAGAGTGTTTTATATTTAAGTTTTTTGTTATATTGTCTATGGTATTTTTTGAGCAAATAAATTGATTTTCTTTCTTTCTTCTTTCTTTTCTATCAGGCCTAGAGTGAGAACCATTTAACCAGTCCTTGGGCTTCTTTCAGAGTCTGGACATTCTTGCATCCAAAGCACCTAGTGACTTCGATTATCACTAACCCATTTTCCGAAAGGACCTAAATAAGACAAGGGGTCACAAAATGGGTGTACTAAGCTAAAAGATTCCGGAAAGGCGATGGGTCAACTTTGTCTTAACTTTTGGAATTTAGTTTTTCAAATTAAAAAACCATCATTCTTAATTAGACCTTTTAGACCGTTTTTTAAGTTTGGTATTCTATGGATTTTTTGATGATATAGATACAAAACTCTTTTTCGTATCACACAGACAAAATAAAATGCAGAGAATCGCAAAAGTAAAAAGGGCTCCTCAGACATTATCTATATATATATATGATTATTGGTAAATAATTAGTATGAAAGTATTTTTAACGTTCATATAAGACTCGCGTATATTTTTTACAGCATTGTAAAGCGTACTAATTCTCGTAGCTCAATGTGGCTCAATGAAGTCATTAAGCTTAAATAGAATGGCCTAATTTCCAAGGCAAACTGTTTAGTAAGACCAAAACAGCACAAAAATGGAGCTAGGTACTGCTAGCCTGCTTTAATTTTTCATTCTAGATAGATAGATAGATAAAAGATTTATTTGACACTGCAGCACATAATACAAAACGATTACAATAATTAAGGCACATCTTAACATAACACAGAGAATATTAGTTTTTTTGATGGTACAAAACTTGAGGATAATAAATAATATTTATAAATAATATTGTACAGGCTTATGTTAGAATAATAAATATTTAATAACAAAACCGAGCAAAGCCTTTTCTGATGAGATTCAACAAAATTGCGCGGAATTGTTAATAAATATTTTTTATCCTAATATTTTGCGATGGATATCCGCATAGCAACGCTTGAATCTATTATTTACTAGTTTATGCCCGCGGCTACGCGCGCGTTGTTTCTATGGAAACTTTTAAAGGTGATTTCAATCTCATAGGAACTGATTTATGGGGTAAAAAGTAGCCTATGTTTGATTCCAGGATTAGAATTACCTGAATGCAAAATTTCAGCCCGATCCGTTCTGTAGTTTTGGCGTGAATGGGTAACAAACATCTATCCATCCATCTATCCATCCATCCAAACTTTCGCATTTATAATATTAGTGTGATGTGATTTTGTAATGCTTGGAGAAAATAAGATAAAGTCAAATTTTATTAAATAAATGCGATCAAAAGTTTGTTGCCTTTGTCACCATAGGAGCCTGCAAGATCCGTAAGTTTATATAGTAGTGTTTTTATACGGTGAACGAATATTTGGAAATTTGAATTGTCACTAACATGACTAAGTAATATAATTTAATATAATCTATCTATACTTATAATAAAACTGTAACAAGTCCAATTCTGTACATTGAAGATATTTTGAAAAGTTTTTTTAGAGGGCTCTCTATTATCGATACTGAAGCCAAAACTGTAATTTTTTTCATTCATGTCTGTCTGTCTGTCTGTCTGTCTGTTTCTTAAACGCGCATCACGCCGAAACTACTGAACGTATGGCAATGAAACTCGGCATGATTTTAGGTCATACTACGAGGAAGGACATAGGATACTTTTTATCCTGAAATTCAGTAAGGTTCCCCTGGGAGAGGGGATGAAAGTAAAATTCCTTCACCGCGCACCACGCCGAAACTGCTGAATGAGTTGGAATGAAACCAAGCACAAATTGAGTTCATACTACAAGAAAGCACAAGGGATACATTTTATCCCGGAATTCAGTAAAGTTCCCCTGGGAGAGGGGATGAAAGTAAAATTCCTTCACCGCGCATCACTCCGAAACTGCTGAATGAGTTGGAATGAAAACAAGCTCAATTTGAGTTCATACTACAAGAAAGGACATGGGATACATTTTATCCCGGAATTTAGTAAGGTTCCCCTGCGTGAGATGATGAAAGTTAAATTCTTTAACTGCTCATCACGACGGAACTACTGAATGAATTCGAATGGAAGTCGGCACGATTGGAGTTCATACCACGAGAAAAGATACATTTTATCCCGGAATTCAGTAAGGCTACCCTGGGAGAGGGGATGAAAGTAAAATTCTTTCACCGCGCATCACGACGGAACTAATGAATAAATTCGAATGGAACTCAGCACGATTGGAGTTCGTACTACGAGGAAAGTTACATTTTATCCCAGAATTCATTAAGGTTCTCCTAGGAGAGGGGATGAAAGTAACATTCCTTCACCACGCATCACGTCGAAACTGCTGAATGATTGGAATGAAACTTGGCACGATTTGAGTTCATACTACAAGGAAGGATACATTTTATCCTGGAATTCAGTAAGGTTCCCCTGGGAGAGAGGATGAAAATAAAATTCTTTATCCGCGCATCACAACGGAACTACTGAATGAATTCGAATGGAACTCTTCGCGATTTAAGTTCATACTACGGGAAAAGATACATTTTATACCGGAATTTAGTAAGGTTCCCTTGAGAGAGTGGATGAAAGTAAAAATAGCTACTGAATGAATTCAAATGAAACTTGGCATTATTTGAGCTCACTACGAGGAAGAACGTAGGATATTTTTTTGTTGGG
Organism: Eupithecia subfuscata; assembly: GCA_963564075.1. Classification (NCBI taxonomy): domain Eukaryota; kingdom Metazoa; phylum Arthropoda; class Insecta; order Lepidoptera; family Geometridae; genus Eupithecia; species Eupithecia subfuscata. Next base: position 2,209,251 of record OY751123.1, read on the forward strand.
ATTTCAGTAGGCGCGGTTCCCTTGGGAGAGGGAATAAAAGTTAAAATGTGTACTTAGTTGTAATTCATTAAAGCGTCGTCCGATTTCATGCATTCTTTTTGTTAGAAATAGTGATGAAAGATCGAATATGACTAAATCAGTCGAAAGTCGAGTAGAAAATCAGTAAATTGATGAAATAATCTGTAGATTGAAGAATAAAATCAGTAGATAAAGGGTAGGTAAGTTCCAATCTATTTTTTTTTCAAGACGCACCCATTAGTTACGTTCCTACCTACTACCCAATGCCTATTTCAGGCAAAGTAAAATGTACAAATGGTCCATGCGAACTTCATGAACATGATATTTGATGTTATAGCTGGTCAACTGTACCAAGTTTAGTTGGAGTAAGTGGTCCAATTAAAGTAACTGGACCACAGAAAAACATTTTTACTGTGATACACAATTAACTTTACCTACCTACTAACGAAAAAAAAATTTATAATATTATATATATCATAATATTATATCATATTATTATATCATATCATAATATTATATATATATATATTATATATTATTATATTATTATATTTTTTATTTATATATAATAAAACTGTAACAGGTCCAATTCTGTACATTGAAGATATTTTGAAAATTTTTTTTGGAGGGCACTCTATTATCGATACTGAAGCCAAAACTGTAATTTTTTTCATTCATGTCTGTCTGTCTGTCTGTCTGTCTGTTTCTTAAACGCGCATCACGCCGAAACTACTGAACGTATTGCAATGAAACTCAGCATGATTTTAGGTCATACTACGAGGAAGGACATAGGATACTTTTTATCCTGGAATTCAGTAAGGTTCCCCTGGGAGAGGGGATGAAAGTAAAATTCCTTCACCGCGCACCACGCCGAAACTGCTGAATGAGTTGGAATGAAACCAAGCACAATTTGAGTTCATACTACAAGAAAGGACAAGGGATACTTTATCCCGGAATTCAGTAAAGTTCCCCTGGGAGAAAGGATGAAAGTAAAATTCTTTAACTGTTCATCTCGACGAAACTATTGAATGAATTCGAATGGAAGTCGGCACAATAAGAATTCGTACTACGAGGAAAGATACATTTTATCCCTGAATTCAGTAAGGTTCCCTTGGGAGAAGAGATGAAAATAAAATTCCTTCACCGCACATCACGCCATAACTGCTGAATGAGTTGGAATGAAACCTGGCACGATTTGAGTCCATACTACAAGAAAAGACATGGGATACATTTCATCCCGGAATTCAGTAAGGTTCCCCTGCGTGAGATGATGAAAGTTAAATTCGTCAGCTGCTCATCACGACGGAACTACTGAATGAATTCGAATGGAAGTCGGCACGATTGGAGTTCATACAAAGAGAAAAGATACATCTTATCCCGGAATTCAGTAAGGCTCCCCTGGGAGAGGGGATGAAAGTAAAATTCTTTCACCGCGCATCACGACGGAACTTATGAATAAATTCGAATGGAACTCGGCACGATTGGAGTTCGTACTACGAGGAAAGTTACATTTTATCCCAGAATTCATTAAGGTTCTCCTAGGAGAGGGGATGAAAGTAACATTCCTTCACCAGGCATCACGCCGAAACTGCTAAATGATTGGAATGAGACTTGGCACGATTTGAGTTCATACTACAAGGAAGAACATGGGATACTTTTTATCCTGGAATTCAGTAAGGTTCCCCTGGGAGAGAGGATGAAAATAAAATTCTTTATCCGCGCATCACGACGGAACTACTGAATGAATTCGAATGGAACTCTTCACGATTTTAGTTCATACTACGGGAAAAGATACATATAATATAAGATAAATATTTTTAGTAGCGCGTAAGCTATGGGAATAGTTTTATTTGACTCGTTTATTGTCATTTGTCACTGGCTTCCTATGACCACATGAGTCACGATCTCACGATAGAGAATTCATTCGTCGCGTCGAGTTACGCTGTAAAAAGTTTAATTTTTAAGATCTTTATTTTACACATATTAAGAACAAACAAGTCGACTTAGAATGAGTATACACTGGTATCTAAAAATAAATATTACTTAGTTAAAGTTGTGCTGTGTGGTGCCGGCTTAGAATTTACATCACCCCATTTCATCCCGCGGGTGTCGCAAGAGGCGACTAAGGGATATCCGCCAGGGGCGGGTAGCAGCGCCTCCTGCAGAACAATTCTACCATCGAACTGAGATCCCTAACCCGCATGCCCAGCGTGAGGATTATGGGCATTACTCAGGGCTAGGCTTGCGTCCAGTAGTGGACGAATATAGGCTGTTGAGGTTGAGGTTAGCCATTCTACAAACAGGCTGGTTCTACGATTCGGCGGCGACATATCCACATGGTAAGGATAGAATTGCGGTAGAACTGGTTTAATGATTAAGAATGAAAGAAAGAAGAAAGAAAGAAAATTATTTACTAACTACACTAGGTACTAAATAAAATAAAAGTAACACGTACAAAAACAAAAATGAACATTAATAGGTAGGTACTAACACAATACGTATATTAACACAAGTACCTAAGCATTGGGTTGGTACTAAGTAGCCCACTCAACAAGCAGACAAGAGTGTGTGTAGGTCTTACAGGTCCTGACTCAGCTTGTTGCTCTACAACAAAAACCTAGGGAAGGTAAAGATTTGTATATTCACACACAAGATAAATAAAACGTTACACCACAATGACGAAACCCATCATAAAGTCGATAAATGACTCATCTATTTATTTTATGAGGGCGGCACTTTATTCTATTGCGTATGTGTTTAGGTCACCACTCAGGTCACAGTTGACCGCCCATCGAGAGATGACCTAATGGTACATGACACCATGAACTAATGGCTAGGGCGGGCCATTTATAGTACACTAGATGCTCCCCGCTGCTTCGCGGGGAAATCATACAAATTTCAGAAATTTATTGCACTTCCCATAGGGGTAGTTTTCTAAAAAAATAGGTACGTGATTCATTGTTTGCTTTGTAGTTTATTTATTTATTTATACCGTTTTGCGAAACCAGTTTTGAGTGAATCGAACCAAGGAATAATGATTTTCCGTAGAAAAGTTTCTTACTAGCCTTTTAAGCCCCTCAGAGGTTTATTTATTTAAAATTAGATTGGAATATGTGTTAGACTTAGCTGCCCAATTTTGTGCGTAGCAGGCTTAGGGCAAATATGGCCTCCACTCAGCATTGTGCTGGGTAGACCTGGTGTGCGCAACAGTAGCTAATGATGTGATTAGAAATTCAGAAACGAATAATTTGATTGTTTTGAAAAGTTAAACCAGCTTCGAATTCTTTTATTTTACATTGTTTTTAAGTTTTACTGAACAAATAGGGAACACAATATTTACCTGAAAAAATTCCTAATCTTAGTCCTTTGTTATAATAATTCTGCTATCCTTTGTTAAAATTGTCAACCACCTTTGTGAAGAAAAATAAATAACTTTTTGAATTATCCTTCGCGAATAACATAAAACATAAAAAGTCTTTATTTTGGAACAATATATTGAGGGATATAACAAAAAATAGGCTGCGATACGAACTGCAGAAGCAAAATACTGTGTCGCAGATCGCAACGCCCACATCCGTGATTGATTATGGAAGATAGTTCCAAGAACTTTAGGTACTAAGTACTAACACTTTTAAGGGACTACATCATTCTCTATACAACAACAGCGAAATATCTTACGAAATCGAACCATAATTGACTGAGAAATCGACGAACATACATTATCCTACTAATACATATTATAAAGCCGAAACTTTGTGAAATCTGAATTTTTGTTACTTAGGATCTCCAAAAGTACTAAACAGATCAAGATGAAATTTGGCGTACATTTAGAACAAAGCTTAACTTAGATAATAAGCTACTTATTATACCGAAAATACGCGTGCAAAGCCGCGGGCGGCAGCTAGTAATATTATAAAGCCGATAGTTCGTGAAATCGGAATTTTTGTTGCTTAGGATCTCCAGAACAACTAAACAGATCGAGATTAAATTTGGCATACGCTTAGAGCAAAGCCTAACTTAGATGATATGCTTCTTATTATACCGAAAATACGCGTGCAAAGCCGCGGGTGGAAGCTAGTTAAACATACGTACAGACGTAAAACGGAAAATGCCAGAAGAAAAACGTAATTTCCGTCGTTTTCTCCTTTTGCAAAAGCATTCCCTAACACAATATTTACACAACAAAATGACTTGCTTGAAGACCAATGTCATTTTACCCTAGTTACACAGTAATGTGTCGATTTACCCTAGTTTCAGGGTAAATTGACTCAGGAAGGTTTGCATAGAGAGCAGACTGTCACGAAATTAGAAAAGTACACGAACGGCGTCCAACCTGTGACCTTTTGATTAAAAGTGACGTTTTAAGAATCTAAGTAGCAGGGTGTATATTAGAAAAATACTCAACTATTGTTTCAGATAGGTATAGAAATTATCGGGGTCGAAGAAAAGGTGTCTGAGAGAGATCGTTATTGAGCACTATAACTTTCGCATAATCTATAATTGTTTCTGAGTTAAGTGTGCAATAAAGTGTTTTTCTATCTGTGTATGTATCTAATTTAGGTATGGGAAAAGGAAAACCACTATAATGTAGTTATTATACCTACAGTAATTAAATTCTAAGTTACTTATAGAAATCACTGTATAGTACTTATGTAGATAGTTCCCTACCATAATAATTACAGTAATTTATACCTACTAATATTATAAAGAGGAAATTGAAATATTGAATAATAGGAAGATTTGATTGTTTGTTTGTATTGAATAGGCTCCGAAACTACTGGACCGATTTGAAAGATTCTTTCACCGTTAGGAAGCTTACTTTCAGGGAGTGACGTGAGCTATATTTTATCCCGGAATTCTTACGGGAACGGGAACTACGCGGGCGAAACCGCGAGGCGATCGTCTAGTAAAATATAATTCACCTCACATCAACAGCCTATATTGTCCACTGCTGAACGCAGGCCTCCCCCTGATAAGCGCCTTATTAGCTGTTATCTCTTGGGGGTTACCCGTTATCCCCACGCTGGGCATGCGGGTTGGGGATCGCAGTTCGGTGGTAGAATTGTTCTGCAGGGGGCGCTGCTGCCCGCCCCCGGTGGATATCCCTTAGTCGCCTCTTACGACAATCGCGGGAAGAGTTGGGGTGGTGCTAATTCTAAGACGGCATCACACGGCTAAATACATATCATTATTATGTGGTCAACGAATTAGCAATGCTGCTAGCATTCTGGGCACTCTGCCTTCTGGTGACGGCTTAGATTTTTAAGAAATAGATATACGTGTATATACTAGTTGTTATTGTTTTATTCTGTTAATGTAATTTTCTTTGTGGTAAATTGAAAATTACAGAATAGAAATATATTCCCTGCACAATAAAAGTGACCTACTAACCTCTCTAGTATTCTAAATGGTCGCCTGAGTGACGACATACACCATTAAGTTGATGTCCCATGGTGTAAGTACACATGGCATAAGCATAATACAGGGTGCAATGAAATGGGTGTCCTAAACTAAACCTATTTCAAATCCAAGTAACCGTAATGAGGCGTTTTCTTAATGTCAATTTTTTTTACTATTTTACTATAAAAACTTCCGTTTGACGAATTCATTATGAATGTAAGCGGGTTAACTACGAACCTATTTTGTGTAGGAAGAACACCGGGTTCGTAGTTAACCCGCTTACATTCATAATGAATTAGTCAATTTTTTTTTGACCGGACTGAAAATGGCGCTTTTTGGCATACTGATCAACCACACTGCGAGTCGAGCGCGAGTGCGGGCGCGTTTGATATTCACGCGTGCTTACTCGCTGAGACGGTTAACGCATTCACTGCCCAGCCTCGGCTGTGAGACCCGCAGGAGCATGCCGCGCGCCGTTACACAGGGCCGGAGAAGGACATCTGCGTCTTGGGCCATGAAAGTAAATAAATAATAAATAATGCTGGACAATTCACACAACATTATCTAGCCCCAAGGTAAGCAGAGCTTGTGTTATGGGTACTAGATAACTGATATACTTAATACAATACATTACATAGATAGATATTTTTTATTATACATAGAAAACATCCAGAACGCCCTGGACAAATGTCTGCAGATCGTACAAACATTTGTCCCGAGGCGGGAATCGAACCCGCAACCTCCTGCGTCGCAGGCAGACCTTCGCCCGCTGCGCCACAGAGGTCGTCAAAGTCGAGGCTGGGCAGTGAATGCGTCTACTATAACGCATTCACTGCCCAGCCTCGGCTGTGAGACCCGCAGGAGCATGCTGCGCGCCGCTACACGGGGCCGGAGGAAGACATCTCCGTCTTGGGCCATAAAAGTGTTACCACACTGCCACCGCCACGCATCACGCTGCGTTTTGCGCGTCGACGCACCTACGCGCGTACTTGCGGAAGTGCACATCTGCATCATCGTGCGTCATATTTACATGTTGTTACTTACTTACTATTGCTTTGTTACGACATCTAAACTTCGTCTATTTGACCTCTTTTGGCAAATTCCTCCTTGTTGTTATTATAAATAAATAAATAAATAATATTCATTCTCCGAAAAATTGTCAGTGTTACGAGTATATATTTCTGAATTATGAGAACTGGTTTCAGATACGTATAAATTACTAGCTTCTGCCCGCGGCTTCGCACGCAATGTTTCTATGGAAACGTTTTGAGGTTATTTCTATCCCATGGGAACTGTTTTATGGGATAAAAAGTCGCCTATGTTTGATTCCCGGGTTGAGTTACCTGTAAGCAAAATTTCAGCCTGATCCGTTCTGTAGTTTTGGCGTGAAAAAGGTAACAAACATCCATCCATCCATCCATCCAAACTTTCGCATCATCACGCTAATATTATGAATGCGAAAGTTTGGATGGATAGATGGATTCACTTTATTTGTAGAACAATTGCTCAACTTTTGTTGACCCCGCAGATTCCAGCATCACCCATTTCCAGTTTCGTACACACATTTCATGGCACCTTGTAGTAGGTATTTGAATACTAGGGTGACCTGTGACGTCATATCGGCAAATGACGCAAGAGCAAAGTAAAGTGAGGGTAGTAATTGGATCTAGGAAAATTCACTTTCTTTATTGACTTGCTCTACATTCCAAATTTATTTATTTATTTAGAAGACAGTATTACATCATAACAGGTTTATTTAACCCCAAGGCACAATAGATTTATTTATTGTGCCTAAGGCGATGGTAGGTATCTATATGTATGTAAGTAGAAACATCAAAAAATTAAAATTTTAAAAAACCCGCCGACGTTTATTGGCTTATCATATTTTCTGACATGTCCAAGAACACTGGGGATAAAATTATCTATGACACAAAAAAAACTAAACGATAATCGGTTCATCCGTTTGGGAGCTAAGATACCACAGACAGATACACAGACAGACACGTCAAACTTATAACACCGCTCTTTTTGCGTCGGGGGTTAAAAATTAACCTTGCTTGGAACCTAACATTGTCTTTTAAACGCAGAGCGAAAATCAAGAAGTTGAAAGTTGAATCTAACAGAGACCAACCGTTGGTCTCTGTTAGATTCAACTTTCTTACGGTTGGTAGATTATCGCCACAATGCTTTTGGAAATTGCTGGATTTTGAAAGTTTTCCAGAATCAGAAATATATTTATGGTTATCTGTTGTACTTTGTTGCTTCGTAAGTTATGATCCCTCCACATTTTGGCCGAGTCGTGGCGAGTCTAGGCGAGCCACCATCATCTTCAGCCCTTACAAGTTTATTCTATTGGACATAGGCCCTTATTTCTAATTCCGTAGACATAGGCCTCCCCTAGCTCAATCGTCATCCACCCTCATCTCAAAAGGCCACCCTGTATAGTATAACGTCATAGGTTGTCAAAACTATCATCCAAAAGTAAGCTTCCTAATAGTGAAATAATGTTTCAAATCGGTCAAATATTAGTATAGATTATTATTTATTAAATGTGGGTGGACTCACCATGAAACTTTTGAGCGCAATATTTCCTTCAGAAACCAAACCATCTTCTCAGATAATAAAATTGTGATAGTAGACAAAGAATCATAATTTCTTCCAAGTCAAAATCGAGAACATTTGTCGTTCGATAGAATTGCTTAACCTCTGACTCTGCATTGCCACTGGTAACCCCCTGCTGTGCAACGAGTCACGAAAATTGGTTTTATTGTTAATGGTTGGAATTTAGCGTGAGAACTTTTTAATACGCTTTTTATCATTTAAACTTACGTACGGAACGCACTCGAAGACTTACTACTAAAGTGATACTTCTAAAGTGTTAGGCCCGTTCCGTTACTCGTTACAACGAAAATCGAAATTTCTGATTCGTTTTTGTGCAAATACTATCGATTTTAAATACAACGACCTAAGAGTAGGTTCACTTGAAAACGAATCAGAAGCTTTGCTTCTCGTTTTACGTACTCGTAAACAACAAGTATTTTTTATTAGTATGTGTATTGCTTGTATGTACAGTCAGCTGCACAGACATGTATACACTTCCAAGATTTAACATTTATTTTACTCGGAACTTTTCAAATAAAAGGCCACGCACACGTTTTTCGGACAAAGTAGTCATCGTACTTATCAGAATGCGGTACATAAATTATTACAATTACTATACACTTAGGTACTATTTAGTCAAATTGAAAACTTGGGTGTATACATATTTTTGCAGCCGACAAAACATTGCCTTAGGGCTTAATAAGAAAACCTGGAATGATGTTATTCTCTCAATAAATAAATAAATAAGTTTTGGTTTGATGACGAATTTTACTGGGTTATTCTCATTGGCACCGTGTTGCTTGGACCCATTTTGTGTTGTTTGTTGTTTTACCTGTAACAAAATAATATCGTATTTAGACTAAATATATTGTGTGCCAAAAAAAAAATTATGTCAAATAAACAAACACGTTCAATTTTCTTTACTATGAAAACTTTCGTACCTAGTTTGACGAATTGATTATGAATGTAAGCGGGTTAACTATGAACATAGTTTGTGTTGGAAGCTATAGCCCGTAGTGCGCGCAAAGGCGCATTACAGGCGCGACGCGAACCGCACTCACCTTGATGAAGTCCCTCGTTAAGGGATGAAATGTTGGTGTTCTTCCAACACAAACTAGGTTCGTAGTTAACTTACATACTAGTGCTTACATTCATAACGTTCAATTTTAATTTACAGAAAAAATTATAAAAGTTTCCAGTCGATTAAATCCATCATCACACTAATATTATAAATGCGAATTACATTCATAACGTTCAATTTTAATTTACAGAAAAAATTATAAAAGTTTCCAGTCGATTAAATCCATCATCACACTAATATTATAAATGCGAAAGTTTGGATGGATAGATGTATAGATGGATGGATGTTTGTTACCTCTTCACGCCAAAACTACTGAACGGATCAGGCTGAAATTTCACGTAAGTACAGGTAAGTCTAACCCTGGAATCAAACATAGGCGACTTTTATCCCATAAATCAGTTCCAATGGGATAGAAATAACCTCAAAACGTTTCCATAGAAACAACGCGTGCGAAGCCGCGGGCAGAAGCTAGTCACAAAACACAAATAAAACCCTTTAATCAAGAATATTAAACTGCACCTACTTGCTATTCGTAAACAAATTAGCAAAACCTTTTATGGTCATCAAACGGCACATAGACCATAAATCTGTCTAGATTTCAGCCTAAATCAGGTCTATGCTAGGTCACGTCCAATGAATCACTCTGAAGGCATGCCTTTTATAGCCCAGGATTGATGTATAGCTTTTGATGTGATATTGTCATCTTTTATTCAAACAGGTCTCTCTTGTGACTGGTAATTTTTAAATTTGTAGTTTCTACCTTCTGAGAATAATAACGAATAAATGTCTTTTTTAGAAACAAGATAATCTTACAAAGGGTTTATTTTATCAGCTGGTCTATTCAGTCAGATTTCTTTGTGAGTGTATCACACCTACTATTTTCGCCGCTCATCATCATCATCATCGCCAGCCTATATTAGTCCACTGCTGGACATAGGCCTCCCCTAATGAGCGTCATAGCACCCTGTCTTCAGCTTGCCACATCCAGCATCTGCCTGCAGTCTTTCGCAGATCGTCATCCTATCTGGCTGAAGGGCGTCCTACACTGCGTTTACCGGGTCGCGGTCTCCACTCAAGAACACGTTTACCCCAGCGGTTGTCGGTTCTCCGCGAGATAGGGCCAGCCCACTGTTATTTCAGTTTGGTAATTTTTTGAGCTATGGCAATAACTTTGGTTCTCTGTCGGATGTATTCGTTACGAATCTTATTCTTTCATCTGAATCGGCCAGTTGAATAGACCTCCTGGAGCACCTATTAAGTAGTTACTGATCAACTAATAGGGACCTAGTTAACTAGATAGGTAGTATACTATAATTTTAGTTCTTGCTCGACTTCCTAGGCAACAATTGATTGTTGAGAAGTTGTTATTGACTAATAAAGAAATGCTAGCATATCAAACAGCGAAGGTTTTTCAGCTGTTTTTGAACTGTTAAAATTTTTAGACGTTTTATTTAAACATAAAAAGATTGTAGTAAATAAAATAGTTATAAATGTTTTTTAAGAAAAAAAGTTCCTACTTACAATATTTTTGTAACTTGGTACTTACCAACCTACTAAGCTGCTTCAATGTTAAAAAAACAAGAAATTCCCAAGCACTCCTCATTTCCATCCATTAATATTCTCACGAAAACATAGAAACTGACGGAGCGGAAACCTATTTCGTGAACAGAAATAAACCCACTTCCTTAATCTTCATTTAATTCTATTTAGTATTCAAGTTTGAATCACTCGCTTGCTAATTCTTAGGTAAATTACGATGGGTAGAGAATTCTTGTAATTAAAAGTCAGGGCATGGGTGAAAATATGACGTGTTCTCTGCCAGGAATTTATATCATTCATTTAGATGATTTTTCAATTTATTCAAATTAAGAAAATAAAGGAAGCTTAATCTTTTAAACTGTTTACATTTTCTTGTCTAATTTTTACTTAGATGTTCTGATTACAAAAACAATTGAAACATTTTTTTTGGCCACGAAATTGTAGGATTGATCAGAAAATAATATCTAGTTTGAACAATAAATTAAATACGATTTACTTTTTAAATTTTAAGTTTAATTTATCAATAAGAAATAAATGTGTTTTATTGATTAGACTTTTATAGCTAGAAGTTTATTACCATTTATAATATCAATGAGTTGACTATTCTCACAATAGATGACTCAGTGACTAATAAAACCTCAGTAAATGTCATCTAACTGTTAGATGACAGATTCTTTCAATCACACCCGGTTATGGACGATCCTTTGTGTACTTACTTATAATTTATCTTTGAGTCCCCGATATGAACACACAGGGCTTGGTGCCATGGTTTAGGGAACCTCAGAATTAAGAAAGAAAGGTATAGTATACAGTTTTGCGTTTAACTAGGTGCAAATAAAATGCTTGCAAATAGAATATCGAAACAGTCACCGATATAGTCTAATCAAATTATAGAAACCAATTAGAACTAGTATTTACAATTGAAACGATTGAGTTAACTGCAGACTTTTGCCAACAATCTAATCTTATCTAACAATCTAGTCGAATCTGTATAGCTGAGTCGAGTGCCTGGTTCTTTGTGGTCCTGCTTTCTGAGCTGGTTTTCTGTGGTCCCAGGGTGCTGACTGTGGCTCTAGATTTATGAATCCGGATTTAACATAATAGTAATATGTTAGGTATGGGCACAGATTAGGTAATGTAACTTGATTTGAGTACAGGCTTTCCGAAGTTTCACCTCAGCTCTGCACCAATTTTCTACTGGTTGTGATGTCGAATTGCTATCTTTAATTTTTTTTCCAAGACAAGTTTATATAAATAAATAGAGTAAAATAAAAAGATTTTATTTCAGACAATAATAGTACATAGATTTACGAGATACAATATTATTACAAGTTAAATAAAAACATAATATTACAAGACGAGAAAAAATAATTTAACTTTATGGTTTGTCGTCATTGTCATTTTTTAACAGCCTTCGAAAATAATTCCTCATAACAAATTAGCACTTATTAAGAGGAACTCTTGGTATACGAGTCTAACTTGCACTTGCCCAGCTCAATTTATAAATGCAACGACCTCACTTCATTCCCATTGTTTAATACTAATGATAAGTAAGTAGCTGACCACGGTATGAGAGCATTGTAGAGTTCTTAATGCACTTCATTCAAGCAAGTTAAGATTCAAGACTGCGTGACTTGCTGTAGGGATGGTTCAAGTGTTGTAAATTATGAAAAAAGAAGTAAACATTAGGGATTTAATATTTTTAATCATAATCAATTTATTACACGAAAACTGGTATTATAAAGGTCTTAGGCTTAAAATTAGTTCACATAATTCACCGGTTAATTCGGCATGCAAAAAAGTTAAACACAAATGGTTAGACACAAAATATAAATTTAACATTGAAATATAAATTTTTCATTTAACATTTTGTTGGATTTTTGTATCTCTTTTGATTAATTGAATTGTATTGTTAACTTTTTAATCTTAATCAAGATGAGTCCTAAAGTTTAATTTAAAATCAGGCATGTTATTATTTATATTTTTTTCAATTCAGAAGTTACGTAAATTATACTAAGCTACTCGAAAGCCACCTTGTTTCAGAATTCGCTCAAAGTCGTTGATACTACTACAATAGTCATTAAAATTAAATGTGACATCGTTATAGAAACCGACTCAAGATTCATTTGCCTGAGACATTGTTTGTCAAATGACGTCACTCTTCACTTTAAAAGCTCTTCACACTAATATTTACTAAAATAATTGGTCTATGGTTTTCCCACACTTGAGATATTTAGCTCAACGTGACACTTATTTCGTGAATCGACCTCTTCTTAAGAACTCATTTGCTTATGGTTTTTCCCATACTCGCTGTCGCCTGTAACTTTGACCACAAATCATCGCCGAGTCATCCAACGGGGAGTTTGCTCAGCTTTTCAATTGACTCCATCTTGACTCACGTGTGAGTCACCACGTCGCATTCCATTTAATATTTATTATTCTTTAACGTTTGTTTACTTATTATTCTTGGAAATCTAGGAAAATCACTCTATGGTTATGTGCTTAAGAAATTGCAATAAATTGTGAAACTTAGTAACAAAGGAGTGAAAGAAATAAATAAATAATGCTAGGAGCTAAGAAATTAAGTGGTTGTATTGTTTAGTTTATTAAAATAACTGCAAAGTATCATTATTTAATTCAGTATAGCAGACTTATAAAAAGGGGTCTAAAATAGAGAACCCAAGGGTAACAACCTCTATCTTTAAAATTTATAAATTACAAACTTCTTTTCTCTCAGTCTCAAGAATTAAAAAAATGTTTGCGGACCGTTTTTCACTAAAAGTCACGCATTCTTAAAATTACAAGAAAATAAATTAAAACCAAATAAAAATGCCAGTTTTACGACCGATAAACACTAAACGACTTTTTAATTTAACAAAACAATACAAAATGAACAATTTGTTTCGATAAAAACTGAAGAATGTAATTACAGTATTATTATACTGTAATTATAGGGATAATTTAATTTATGTCAGTACTTTGTCACGTGTGTATGTTGCAGTGCCACTTTTTGTAGTTATCATCAGCGATGTTCAACCCCAGTGTCCTACCTACACTTTATTTCTTTGCGGATAAGGTTGACAATAGCTTGTGCGATTTTCAATCATACATGAGAATCGAAATCTACTCGGATAGTTGGTTGTTGTCTAGCTAAGGAAAACAATGATCATCAATCCATTATCATTGATAAGTTTGGTAAATAGATATTTTAAAAAATCCGAATACATCAAATTTATTTGAATCTGTGCTTGGGTGGTTTAGGAAACAGTAATTTTTGAATATTTTGATATTTCAAATAACTTTAAGTCGCGTTCCAGATAAATCAAACAAAACCTCTTTTGTTAAAAAAAATCTACATGTTTGGGTCACTGAGATAGCCAACGAAACCAATGAAAACTTATAAAAAAAATATCCTTATTTTTTACTTCGTTATTGTAACCATTTAATTACAAACTTTGATAAAGTTAGTTGTCGTTTTTTTTGGGCGTAGGCCTCCCCCACCTCTTTCCACATTTTTCCATCTCTGTAATAGAATTACCCCCTAAAACAATCGCCTCATTCACAGTCGGTCAAAATCTTTACAAATCGTTTAAAAATCTCCAAAAATGATATTGTTTACTTTCCAACAACTTGTTCCACTAAAAGCTCGTAGCTCTCGTATCAGATTATCTTGATAAAACCACAATAAAACCTTCTGAACCGGTTCATTGTTTATAACATGATAAAACAAGATGGTTTCTCACAAAATTATAAAATGTGGTCTTACTGTACTTCGCTGTTGCTTCTTAATTTGATGATAATGAAAAAATAATAATCAATCAACTTATGCAGGTCTCGACAAGGCCTACACATTTTGCTCCCCTTGGAGTCGAGACCCTAGGTCCGTGAGGTACCGAGGCTCATCGGGTTTTTAAAAAAATATCTGAGCGTCTGGTCGAAGCGACGCGTGACCCGAGAGCTGGTAAGTATCTGGCGCAGCGCATCAGCATTGCCATACAGCGTGGCAATGCAGCCAGCGTCTCACGGCATGGCATGCCATGAAACAACACAACACATAGGCTTATTGTGCGTAGTGTTTTGCCCCATAGATCAGTTCTCATAGGATAAAGAACCTTTGATAGTTACCATAGAAACAACGCGTGCGAAGGCGCGGGCAGACACTAGTAGCATCATCACATCATATCACACTAATATTATAAATTCGAAAGTTTTGATGGATGGATAGATGGATGGATGCATGTTTGTTACCTCCTCACGCCAAAACTACTAAACGGATCGGGCTGAAATTTTGCATACAGGCAATTCTAATCCTGGAATCAAACATAGGATACTTTTTATTCCATAAATCAGTTCCCATGGGATAAAAATCACCCTTAAACGTTTATAGAAACAACGCGTGCGAAACCACGGGCAGAAGCTAGTAGCCTAGTAGGTCATAATATAAGGACGTACACTTTTTTCTGTAGCGGTTTTTACAATGGCAGTCGCAATAAAATTGTAAATTAGATCACGTTTACGCTTTCATTCAATGAAAATAAATAATGATTTATCGTTGTTTTATTTGCAAGAACTTTGTTTTTATTGGCACGTCTACTGGTTTTTATAAAAGAGAAGATTTTATCTCCTCTCTTTTAAAAACCAGGCATGATTCATGCCTATATTGTTCTGGATGTTATCTATGTATAATAAAAAAAAAATTGGTTGTCTGTAAAGTCGGTTTACTGACGATAGTTGAACGTGACAACGTCTTAAGAAAATACTGATGGAATGGTAGCATTTGTAACTCGATCAAAACATGTAAATGTACTATAGTATAGCAGCTGTCCACGCAGACGCATCGCTCACTCAAGTAGGAGAGAGACGGATGTCGAGCGCTCTCGCTTGCACTTCAAGCCTTACATGGAACGCCTCAGAGCGAGGTAACGCCGCATGGCGTCATAGCGAGGTAACGCCGCATGACGTCATGTTTTTTCGTGCGTGCAGCCGGCTCTATCGAATTATAAGACGTTGTCACGCCAATATCTATCTATGTAGTGTATTGTATTATGTATATCAGTTATCTAGTACCCATAACACAAGCTCTGCTTAGCTTGGGACTAGATAATGCTGTGTGCAGCATTATTTATTTATTTATTTATTTATATTCTCAGGCAGACTGTAAAATTTTTGACATCATCATCATCAGCCGTTTAGTTCCACTGCTGCATGCCATTCAACGTCGGGTCTTGCGCCAGTCTGGACCACGTTTTGACATTCAAGAATAAACCAAAATTTTGCGTTTTACCATAAGAATCAACTCCAAAAATTATATTCACTTATAAGAGGCATCAGGAACGCCAAAGTTGTAAGGGTCAGTTTTTGCGTATCACAAATACGGTATTGTGTCAGTTAACGTAATTTTTCGCATTTTTTATCGCTTTACCCCTTTTTTGGCCGTTGCTTAAGGCGGCGCGTCGTCTTCATTTTGGGAGAAAATTGACTTTTTGAAACAATAATTCCAGCTAGTATTAATAGTAATCAAAATGCAGCCTTAAACCGCGAAATAAGTTGAGTGATACACTCACAATTACATTTTAATCTACCAGCTGGCCACACGGCGTCCTACATTACATTACCAAGAAATAAAGTTGAAAACCGACAAATTCCTACCATTAAACTCTTGAAATACGATATCTACCGACACAATAGTGGCCATGTCACGACTGACAAATGTGGTGGTCTTCATGGCAGCTCATGAGACTTATGAATTATTTATTAGAAAGAACGTATTTATGAGATAATGTTTCGTAATTTGGAATGGGATGTACTCGCGTAGGTACATACTACATCTGGCATCTTGTTGTATGTATAAGGTCGTGGTCTGAAAATGTTTGCTTGCCCAGAATTCCCCAAGAAATCTGTGATATTCCATTTTAGAAAAGCCATATTTTAGACTGATGGTATTTTTATTATTTGCATTTGGTGGCTTTCGTGTCACTGCGGCAATGATAGGCCTATTGTGATCACCACTTTGTGTGTTCAGCCTAGAAGCAGCGGCATTTATTTCACCACTAACCCTTGCAGCTGCTAGGAACTGTAGGACTTTCTTCGGAGTGACGTCTCTTAGCTCGTCTGGGCTAAGTAGGTGCTTACCCAGATGGATGGTACGCTTTTGCATCAGTCCTCCGCCTTCCTAGAAGATGGAGAGGCGTTTCTGCCACCTCTTCTGGAACCTAAGGATTGTGCATCGCTTAGCCCCAGTTTGAACATGTGCTTGTTAAGGCGACGGTATCCGAACGGTAATATAAGCGATGGACTTTCAATGGAGGGACCAGAGTTCAGACAGCAATGTTTTTTTTTCGCCTTTAAGTATGTTAGCATAACTTTAACCTTTTAAACACTTTTACTGCCGATAAGGAGCATTACGGATCGCAGGGAGACGATGGATGGAAGCAGATCGGGAGCGCTATTTGTGGCGTGGCGTCGTAGGTATAGGGGAGCAGCAGTGGATGTGTGTGGGCAGATATGATGATGAATGCCCATGGCACACGTAGTTTCCAGCCCCGTGGAGCGCCGCAGCAGCGCCTTTCGGGTGAGGCTGCGTTAGCCGAAAGCTTAACGACTTATTTGACTTAGCCGTCACCGTCTTTTGTTCTTTAGCTCGTCTTTTGTCTATAATTTTCGGAGTAGTCCGAGACAATTTAAGATATCGAATGACAACGGCTCCTAATCTATACTAGTTTTCATTCAAAGATAGCTTCTAGCCGCGGTTTTGCAAGCGATTTTGGAATAAGTGCTGTGTGGTGGGGCTTAGAATTTTCACCAGCCCAACTCTTCCCGCGGGTGTCGTAAAAGGCGACTAAGGGATATCCATCAGGGGCGGGCAGCACCCCCTGTAGAACAATTCTACCACCAAACTGCGATCCCCAACCCGCATTCCCAGCGTGGGGATTATGGGCACTACCCCCATGTGATAAAAGCCAATAAGGCGCTTATCAGGGGAGGCCTGCGTCCAGACCAATACAGGCTGTTGAGAATGAGGAGGTTGTGGTTGGAAATAAAAAGTGACCTATGAATATTCATATTCATTTTTGCACACTTTAAACAAAGGCCTGGGATATCCCAGGCCTTTGTTTAAAGTGTGCAAAATTTCAGCTCGATCCATCTAGTAGGTAGTTTTAGCGTTGTCTTCGGCCAAACATCTTCAGAACGGTACAAACTTTCACCTTTATAGAAGTAGTAGGGTTTTTTCTTTAGACACGATAAAAGGAAAAAGTCTCACGTGTGTGAATAGTCTAATGTACTTAATTCAGTATTACGCAAAGATTCACTATCTTGCTTCAATCACTCCATTCATCCCGTGAGCTATGAATGAGATTGTCCAGTCCATATAGGATCTTACATAAAACACAGACTGGGTTAGATGGAGAACAAAAACGATCTTTGTGCCAATTCGCAAGGAGACCGGTTCACTATCCTGGCGGGTATAGGGATGGGGTAGATATCGATAGAGGAAGTGAAAAGTGTCGATGGAATTTTAATGTATCTCAAGTGCCGATCAATAGGTAACTCACTTAACAATTTACAAGCATCGTAATTACATAAATTTGAGTTTTATAATATTAAATTTTGTGTTGTCGTGTAGAGCAGCTTGCTTGATGAATTTTACCGTATTCTACTATTTTTGAATTAATAGAAATTGGCTTCAAACCGAATACTTATCGATGATCTTACTGTACATCTAAGGGTAGAGTAGAGCTTTTTTAGATAGTGAATGTTGACATTGACAAAAGGGTTTCTAGAATAATTTAGTTACCTACCTACTTTCAATTGCATTGCAAAAGCTATCGTCTTTTTTTGGACTGTAACAATAAAATTACTTTAAGAACCTGAGTAAGTACATACGAAATAACGTAGGATCAGTGGAAGATATTGCAAATGTTTTTTGCATTGCAAGAGGAACCTAGAAAAGTCTAGACTAGCGTAGAAAAGGCACACGATTGTAGAGGCTGATAGAAGCTTACAGATGATAAATAAGTGAAATAAACGTATAAATTTTAATACAATCTGACAGCATTTTATCAAGGAGTTTATCAATGTTCGGAAGTTTATAACATATAAATTCAGTGTCACTGGTTTTGGTTAATTTTATAGACATCAAAACTGACACTACGGCATTGAATTTGACAAATTACTGTGAAACTATTTTTTTATTGGAAACATGAATTGGTTCTAAAAGCTGACAAAGTATTGATAAACTGTATTGTGAACTATCCGTCAAAAAGGCTTTAAATGTGTAGTGTTTTAAGAATTTAGTAAAGCGATTTTATTTGTCGCTTTTGTAGAAAAATCACAGTATAGGCTGATTTTGCATTTCCTGTTACTAGCAACGCCCCACGGGGTTACTCGTTTTACTCAATATTTAAATAATTTGACCATCCCACGTTATAATATAAACTTTTCGATTTTTTTCAAAAACTTTTATCGATATTATCGATAAAACACAATCACTACTTTAGAATGTGGTGCAGTAACTCATTGAATGAACACTGCACTTGAGGTGCATACCTTCTCTTTCTCACGCACAGATAAACAAACAAGTGTGAGTGCGACGGAACATCACGTAAGGATTATAAAGCTGTATGAGGAACAAAGCTTTCTTGTTATGTTATTTGTTTTATAAAAGAGGTGTCAGATAAAAGGTGTTGATAAGGTAGAATGTGACATTACCACATCGTGGTGGCTACCTTTTTGTCACTTTAATTTTGGATGTTTATCGTTTCAAAAATATTTACTTTCCTGGTTCAATACCCGTTTTTTTCTGGTTTATTATAAAGATTCAATGTTTTTCCAGCTAAAATACTAAATCTACAATTTTCATTTTGAGCCGTTAGTAAGCCTACAATACTTCAAATAACGCGGATAGCAGCTCTCACATAAAAATATAAAAAATTCAGACACATCAATTCAGTAAGTATTTTTGACATGAAGGCATAAGGATCACGAATGTTGGTCGGTCTGTTTCTTTCTCACAAATTATGGGATGTATCCCAGAGAAGAAATATATCATTTTGTCCTGAAAAAGCACGTGCTTAGGCATTCTCAGAACCAAGTATACAATAAAATGGGTAAAACATAATTTATATTATACTTAAATTAAACTGCTGCTACACACCTAACTCTAGTCACTAGTGATTGACAAGTATTTCTATTCACCGTGCAGAGAAATTGTTCCGATTAATCTAAAGCTTGGAAGAAGCGTGCCACTTCTGATCGTCGCATCACATTAAACCGATTTCTCTGTAAGGAGGTCAATCCCTAGCCTCAATAAATCATTGATGGATTATAATAGCAAAGCTGGGTTGCCATCAGATAAAAATATTATAATAAATTTGAATTTGAATAGTGCGAATAGAAAATCAATCATGTATCTCGAATTCGCCATAAATCCAAATGTAAATTATCAACTAGAAAAATGCTCGTTCAAAAAAAGGGAATAAGTAGGTAGGTACCTAATAATTAAAAATAATGTTAGTCTTCTGCGCCATTTCCGGAATAATAGTATCTAATATCTAGAATCACAATCCTAACATAAAATCAGCTCGATATAGCTCGGGTAAGTAACAAATATATTTATGCTAAAACTTTTGTTCCAAAAATTTTATGACAGTGATGTGATAAAAAGCAGTTGTTTCTTATAAAGTGGTTTATCGAAAAGTCTGTTTTAAATTTGAATCTCGACTTGCAAAGCCATTTTTCATGAGAATCTTTCATAATGATGTCATATCCTTCAGTCCGCCATCTCACCGAGTGGTCACCACATGTTATTCGCTTATATTTATTTTATCACCCTAATTTCATAGTCTACTGAATAGAGTTGGACTTGAAATAGTTTTTTTTTTTCAGAGGTTATTCGGTGTCAAGGCAAAACAGTTTACAAGGTTCTTTAAGATTTTAGTTTCTTGAATATCGCCATTTTTTATTTACTTATTCATTATGCCTAACTGTGATTATTATCTAAGATAATTTAGTAGGTTAGGTGCATGTGTCGGGTGAATTAGATTATAAGTAATTTTGAGGTTTTATTCATAACTAAGACTACCTTTAATTTTAAAACTTATGCCTATGGCCGTTCTATTTATTTACTTTTTCTATTTTATTGACTTCAAGACTCTACTTCTAATTCAAGAATTTAAAATTAGATTTATTTTACGACAGTCTATAAAAGTCAGTATAAAGGTCCAGAACTTCATATTTTATCGTTCCAATTATGATCTCTTTGGTTAATTAATGAGTCAATACCAACTTCTACATCGTCTATGGCATTGTTCTTATTAACTGTTTTATATTCTGTGTTATTGTGGGCATCTTCAATTAAGGCAATTTAAAAAGGTGATGATTTATAATCTCAATTCGAACTTCAAAGAGGTTTTTGATTATCAAACACCTACCGGCGTTTGTTTTTGTGGAGTAATCAGGCTGGTTAGACCGTTTTTGACGAGACTTTCCCTTTTGATTAGTTACCTACGTTATTACGATGGTACTGATCTCGTATTTTATTGTACCTGATTATGTATCAACACTTCCTGTGTAATACCTACCTATACATTATACTACAGTATGATAGGTATCACTGTAGTGCTGTTTGATACGCCTTTTTGGTGTCACACATTAAACTAATTTTAAAAATAGATAAAATGCAACCAATGCTGATGATAAATGTGAAAAACGAATCAAATATAGGTATCTATTTCGTAATAATTTTGAGGTTATAGAAATGGCGGGCATTCTTTGGTTCTATTTTCAAGCCATATTCAGGGCAACGACCTGCCGTTGGCGCGCGTTGCGTACGTTCACGAAGCAAGCTCTGATACAAGTTCTCAATTTGAATTTTGCATTTAGAATGTTTATTTTGGAGTGCTATTTGAAAATAGGCTAATATTGAAGACTACCTACCTACCTTTCTAGTAGCGAACACGGATAATCATTTTAAAAAAACATTTTGTATATTATCATCATATTTATAAATTATAACCTAAGAAAATCTCATTTGATCTTACAAATTCATTGATAACCTATAATTATAACTAAATAGGTGCATTTACCAAGATAATCGAATTAACCTACTAAGAATACTTAGTAACTATTTTGGCAGCTATAAAACTACCGAACGAATTCTCCGAACTTTACAGAGTTGCCAGTTAACACCAATAGTCATTAAAATTTGACGTCTAATAAAAACCCGCATCCAGAATTCCTTCTTAAACGCTCCAATTGGACGAGGTTTTTGACCCCAAGAATAACAAAGGGATGAAATTTAATCGCCACAATCGAATCAGATTCGACAGTTATTGATGACGATTTATCGATTCGAACTCATTTAAATTCGTTTTATCGATGAAAAGATTTTTGTGCTTCCCATCCCTAGTTTTGTGATGCGGAAGTGAATTCTGTTTGTTTCTTTACTTGTCATTCTCTACATTTGATTTGAATAATCAAATGTAGAACTAACATTCCATGCAGGTTACCGATGTTCTAAATTTTAAAATACGACCATAATATAATTTGTTTGTTTTTATTCGTAGCCTTAAAACGTTATTCTCTATTATAATTGCCTATAATCTATTTTGTACATTATTTCGAACTACTTAAGTTTCTAGTATATAAAATACTAAGTAATTATTAGTGCTGTAATATTCATACATAGGTTAAGTATCTACTTAAGTGTTACACAAGTAACTTTTATAAGAGTAAGAACCCAAGTTGTACAATTCTATTCTTAATTTCAAGCCAATTGCATTAATTTCGTATTTAAATAGCTTGAACAATGCATTACTTAGTATTAATTAAGCAAAGTAAGTGATCGTTCTAATCGGAGTTAACCGACCGTTAAGGCAGTTTCGTCACTGTATCTTAAATGGTTCCGTAGAGTTTAAAAGTTTTAAATTAATTAATTGGTAAAAAGAGTCTCCACTTACCTACTTAATTGTCTTATAGAGGATATTTTTATACCTACACGAGAAATGTAATAAAATTAGTAAATTACTACTATAATTATTTCGTAATTTAATAGGTACTAAGAAGTGCCTACGTAACTACCTACATCTATTACTTGCCTGATAAATATCTTTCATCTCATAAATTTGAAATGTTCACCATCCTTAGTTTGATAGACGTTTTACATTTTAAGATAAATACCCCAAAAAATTCGACTTCGACGGGACTTGAACAACCTTCTTTCAGTACGGGATGCTTTTTTTGTTTTATTTTTATCTTGGTCGAATACACTCTAGACTAGACTTCACTACATGGCCATCAAAAATTAGTTAAAATACAATAGATTTTTTGTTAGTACTGAACACTGACAGAGACTAAATGGTTTCAAACCTTTTTAATATCAAAAAAGTTTCGATCCAACGATCAAATAGGTTACACGCAGCCATTGTCTATGTCTATCAAAGGGTACTTTAAAAGGGCATTTAACGCCAAATAAATTACAGTTAGAGCCGGTTAACACATTAACACGCCTTTTTAAGCTTGAGGCGTTCAAATTGATTGAATGCATTGAAAGTTTGTAGAAAAAAGTAAAAAATAGAGCTTTTATGTCAGCCATGACTCGGCAAACTTAATGTGTAATTTTTTTATATAATTTTGCTGTTTCATATGCATAGTATTCTGCTATCTATTTTTTTATTTATTTTAAAGTGTTGTTCTTTTGTATCTAGAGTATAAGCCAAGTATTTAGGCGAAGTGGTTCTGTCATGTTAAAACCCTATGGTAAAATAAGAAAAAATTGTGTAGGACGCCCTCCGGCTAGGTGGGATGACAATAAGCGAAAGTCTGCAGGCAGATGCGACAAGCTGAAGACAGGGCGCCATGGCGCTCATTTGGGAGGCCCATGTCCAGCTGTGGACTTATGTAGACTAAATTAATAATGTCAAGCTAATCACCAGCTGGTCTATTCAGTCAGATGTTGTCGTGACACTCACACTATTTACGCCACTCATTGGCTGTTTTTTGAAAACAAATAAAAAAGTAACAAGAAAAAATTAAAAAAATTGAAAACCCGCTGACGTTTATTGGCTGAACAGATTTTCATGAAACATGGCTAAGAACACTCGGAATAAAATTGTCTATGACACTAAAAAAACTGAACGTAAATCAGTTCACCCGTATGGGAGCTACGATACCACAGACAGATACACAGGTACACAGACAGACACAATAAACTTATAACACCCCTCTCTTTTTGCGTCGGGGGTTAATTAGTAAGACAAAATGAAACAATGAAAGAGTTGTTTCGCAGTTTATTAAATATTCAGTTATGTTAAGTAGTTATTGCAAACATTTTCACCTGCAGACTTATTTAATAATTATTTGTATTGTGTTTATGGTAGGTTCCTTAGTTCAAAAATACTTAGTTCATTATGTGCAAGTGACTCTGCCTGTGCCCTACTGTTTTATTACTAAATGGCTGAACTGTTACCTACTAAATTAAATCGTCAATTTGCCGAACAAATTTATCTTAAGAGACAATTTTAGTGGATCTCAATGGAATTTTGCAAGGAGATTATAATCGCTGCAAACTTATACTTTATTGGTGTTCTAAACTTTTTTTGTAAAAACAATTCCGTCAAGTTGTCAACATAGCAAAGCACTCAAAACGAGGCTAAGCACACATTCGTTATGTTGGCAACAATGAACCAATTCTCGCGCCCATATTGTTTTAGTTAGGGTTATTAACCCGTAGTGCTGTGATCGTTTATCGATGGCATTTGTTTATATCGATGAATGGCCAATCAGTTTGACGGTTCAATCAATTTATGGACGATATTTTGTCAATTGTGTAATGAGAAGTGATGGCACTTTAAAACCAAAGAGGTTTTTAAATTCACTGTATACCTATACTAGCTGACCCGCCGCAATTTCAGTCGCGTGGACTATAATAGTAGTACTAATGTACATTCGAGTAATATAACCCGAGTACCACGCGTTTGAAGCTGCAGATAGAAGTTTAGGTAGGAACATTAATAACCCAAGAACGTGATATTTCTAAAAAATTGTTCTTAGTAGGTGATAACGTCCTTAACTAAATTTTCATGCAAAATTTCAACCTTGTAGCTTTTCTAGATAAATCTTTTCTAGATTGTCTTGATAAGTGGCCTAACTTTGAGTCCACACCATTGACCTTTAGGGTGTAAATTTCAAAAAACCCTGAAACACGTGTTTGTTTATTTATAAAGTCATCTTTCTACGCTACAAATTTTGAAGGGCCAACAGTTACGGTTCTGAAGTTATTATAAAAATGACCTTTGACCCCCTTAGAATACGAATTTCCAAAAATCCGTTCTTAGCGGGTGCCTACGTCCTGGAAGGTACCTCCATGCAAAATTTCAGCTTCGTAGCTCTTGCAGTTTCAGAGATCTGTTCATGAGTCAGTTTTCTCTTCTCTTTTATATAATATATAGATGTTGGAAGCATCGTTGTGCCCAAGCTTTTTTGTAAGATAATAATATACCTATTAAAAGTATATTATTTAGATATAATATATAAGTAAGACGAGTGAGTAAAACAGAGAGATATGTATCTCTCTGTCTCGTTGGCCGTCACTACCATCAGGTGAGATTATGGTCAATAATTATAGCTCTATTCACGATAGTTGAAGTATACGTCTTTCAAATTAAAAATTGTTTCAAAACTAACCGTACCTAGATTAAAATACACAAAATATATCAAAATAGAGATATTTTGTACTAATTGTTTAATTCCCAAGACCACCATATCGATGTTTACGATACTCCATTAAAATACACATTTTTACGACAAAATAATCACAAAATCCGAATCTAGGCAAACCACCTTACAACCGGATATTCGATGAACTATAAAAAGCAATCGTTAATAAGAAACGGGTAACCGAAACACCGATATTTTGTTTCGATTCATTCAATGTTATTTTTAGGACAGCACTAACAAAACCATCAGAATGTACCATTCCATTTTTAAATGCTGAATATTAACCCGGGCCTTGTTTCCGCGTAATAAAGACTAGTTTTGATTGTTTCGGGTTTTGGAAATGAAAAAAGATGGTGGTTCTTCCAAATAAGGCGGGAAATACCAAATTCGGTCTGTCAATCGTCAGCGTAAGGAAGCCGTGTATTTTTGTTCGGAATAATTATTTTAATTGATACCACAGATGCAGACAAATCGATTTCGAGGTTTGTTTTCTATCGTCACGTGTCACAGCACTATTTTTTAGGATTGAATTTAGAATCTTTTTTAGTTTCAATAACTTGGAATGTTGCCAGGATTTTAATAGTTTTTGGGACAATGACGTGAACGTTTTAGTACCTAGGTATTTTATTTACGTATTTATACATTACATGACTCATTCACCTAAAAAAATATTAATGTAAGTAGGTATGCCTAAAGACTGAACCTAGCTGGTTTGGTTGTCAAACTAGGGCTAGATCTCAGTACTCACGGGGTCCCCGTGGTAAAAAACTAGAAAAACATAACATTTTTTTTTGTTATTATAGTGCGTATTCCCACACTAAGGGTAATTTCTAAGAAATCAAATAATATCGCTAACGGAGCTAGAGACCGTAGGAACTCGCAGAGATTTTCGACTCCCACGTCACTTGACCTCGTGGTGTAGTTGGTTAGCACATTCCCGTACTGAGGGAAGGATGCGGGTTCAAGTCCCGTCGAAGTCGAAAATTTTTGCGATATTATTTGATTTCTTACACATAACATTTAACATTTTTTCCTTGAACGCAATGTGAAAACATGATTGCGAAAAATCTACGATAAAAAAAATCATGAAAGTACACTGTTTCGCATATAATTTAGTCGAGATCTCAGGAACTCTGCGGTCTTTTAAAATGATTTATGATTTGATTCGTAACTTATTACTAACTAGCTTGACGATCGCCTCGCGGTTCCACCCGCGTAGTTCCCGTTCCCGTGGGAATTCCGGGATAAAATATAGCCTATATCACTTCCTGAAAAGTAAGCTTCCTAACGGTGAAAGAATTTTTCAAATCAGTCCAGTAGTTTTGGAGCCTGTTCAATACAAACAAACAAACAATGAAATCTTTCCACTTTATAATCACACTAATATGTATTATAAATGCGAAAGTTTGGATGGATGGATGTTTGTTACCTCTTCGCGCCAAAACTACTGAACGGATCGGACTGAAATTTTGCATACAGGTAATTCTAATCCTGGAATCAAACATAGGCATACCTACTTTTTATCCCATAAATCAGTTCCCATGGGATATAAAAAACCGTAAAACGTGTCCATAGAAACGACGCGTACGAAGCCGCGGGCAGAAAATAGTATTAGTATAGATTACTAGCTGCCGTCCGCAGGGGAGGCCTATGTCCACTGCTGGACATAGGCCTCCCCTAATGAGCGCCATAGCGCCCTGTCTTCAGCTTGCCGCATCCAGCATCTGCCTGCAGTCTTTCGCAGATCGTCATTCCACCTGGCCGGAGGGCGTCCTACACTACGTTTGCCGAGTCGTGGTCTCTCAAGAACACGTTTACTCCAGCGGTTGTCGTTTCTTCGCGAGATATGGCCGGCCCACTGCCACTTCAGCTTGCTAATTCTTTGTGCTATGTCGATAACTTTGGTTCTCTGTCGGATGTATTCGTTACGAATTCTATCCTTCAGAGAGACTCCGAGCATATATACTGTGGTGTACATACTTACTTGATACCTACGTTTGTTTAGAATTACCAAAAAAAGGTATTAAAATATAATAATTTTATAAACCAATTCTTCCTTATTAAAATAACCTGTACTTAGATTCAAATCTATGCAAAATAACACCAATCTAACTTGACCTACACTGCCTCTGCTAATACTCTACATTACGTCTCTAAGTAATTTAGCCATTTCTCTACTAAGATCTGAATTACTAGCCACCATTTTATTTAGAACCCTACTGTGCTGATAATTAAAGGAAATGAAAGGTCGTAATAATATATGCCTGGTGTAGTTAGAGCTGTCATCAAAAGTAATTATTTCTTACGCATAGTTCATTCATATTTTGATATTCAAAGCGTAGTAACTGTATTGTAATCTGCGACGATAACCAAATAAAGCAGACACATGACTAAAGCTAGTTGCAAGGTATGCAGGGGTCAGCTTAAGGTGGTGATGATATTCGAATTGAAATTAATAAGGCGTTCATTGACAAAGTAATTTCAGGGTTCCTTTGTATGAAATGCAAGCCGCTGTAAGTTCGTTTCTGAATCTCTGAATCAGTTTTCATAAATTTATTGGCTGTTTCCGTTTAAGTTTCCAAACGTTTTTGAGATTAGATTTAACTAGATTCACTCGTTTCGTCTTGAATAAAATAGGTACAGACCTACTTAAAACATGCTCCTGCTCAAAAGCAATTCTTATGGAAACTGTTTACCTAAAAAAAATATTAAATTGCTGCCATTTACATAAAAGTGTGAAAATCGTTTGTTCGTGATTCGCGTAGTTCCTGGTTTTTTAATTTTTTTATGAGTATTTTCTTAAATTTTCCTCTAAATGTTTTGTAACTATAATAGTTTATTGCCATAAGTTGTGTGGTGCCGGCTTAGAATTTGCACCACCCTAACTCTTCGCGCGGGTGTCGTAAGAGGCGACTAAGGGATGTCCACCGGGGACAGGCAGCAGCGCCACCTGCAGAACAATTCTACCACCGAACCGTGACCCATAACCCGCATGCCCAGCGTGGGGTTGGGCACTACCCCCCATGTGATAAAAGCCAATAAGGCGCGTATCAGGAGGAAGCCAGCGTCCAGTAGTGGACCAATACAGGCTGTGTGAGGTTGAGGTTATTGCAAAGATTTAGGTTTAAATAGCACTGTGTGCCCAGTAATTTAGCTATCTATTCATAGAATCCATTCAGAATGACCAACTCATGCTTGACCACTCCATCAATATTCAAACTGCACCTCTGGGAAATGTTAGCGTGGAGACGACGTGCGTGGCATAGCGACACAGGCGTGGCATTGCTTTGTGTAATTTATAGACCTGTGTGTGCGCCTGGCTTCCTACACGTGGATCTTATGTCATGGATATGTTATATGTTTTTTTGTAATTTTCTTTTGAAGGTTTACTAAATATTTTTATAAAAATGCAATTTCTAGCGTTCTTATGTGGAGCACTTGACTTGAGAATTAGCTAAATAGATTTGTTAATTAAAGTTTTTTCTTTTACAAATACTTTTTTACAACAAGCTTTTAATAAATCTAGGACAGCAAAGCAAGTATAAACGTTTCAAAATAGAGCTCATTTTTTCTTGGGTAAAGATATCTGTGTTTATTCGTGGAAGTCACACAAAACCACACGTAGTCAAGGTATGGCAATAAAAAAATTAAGTAAATAAAAAAAAATGTTCGAAACACAAATTTTCTATTCAACCAAGTATTTTTGCTATCCCTACGGTTACAAATAGCTTTATTAAGTAAAGAGAATACATTGATTTGAACTCCGTACAAAATGTATGGGAAAAAGTTTTTTGCCATTTCTGACTTTTATAGTACTCAAACCTTCAAAAGAACTTTTTGATCAGTAAAAAGAAGGATCGATTGGCATCAAAAAAGTTTTTGTGAAAAACGCCCATTTTCTCGAAATCTGTACCTAATTGTTTTTGAAGATCTGTGAGTGTGACATTTTTTCCTAAAATCATTTTCATGTAGCTTCAGGTAACTGCCCTTACTGCCCCATCCGAAAATTCCACCCTATTATATTCGGTACTTTTCTGGGTACCTTCTTATTTTATGGAAGAGACATGCAAAAGCTTACCACGTTAAAGGAATTGACATTCATCGCTGTGCCAATGCATCACCTCACCTCGCAGGTCACATAAGGAATGTGCTTTGTGTTTACCTGTAACAAACGAAATATTTTCATAAGTATTTTACAACTTAATGCAATATTATAATTACCGTAAAACGGGGTGAATAGAAATGGACGAAATACTGGAGCAAGACATTTCCTGGCTGGTAGTAGTGGAAGTATCTTAGTCCGTGACTGTTCACCTGTGTCAGTCGATCTGACCTCTGCAAAAGGATGTTTTGCTCCAGTATTTCGTCCATATCCATTCAGCCTTTAGTCTCTATTCACCCCGTTTTACACGGTACATTTGATGTTATAACACCGAGTAGAAGCACTTTTTAACTTTTTGTCGCAGACCTTCTGCGTAAATAAAATAGAAATACAAAACAAAATAATTTTTAATATACCTATTTCTATAGCTTGTTACAGTAGATTTCATAAAAAGTAACCCAAATCACCCTAAATAAAATATTATTAATAAATAGCTAGGTGCGAACGCCACCCGTGCGCCAAAAATGTGTCGTTTTTAGCGGTTTTCGAAAACACGGGGGGGGGGGGTCAAAAAGTTTAGGAAGCTAAGAACGTATAAAGAAATAATGCTGGATTATTCACACAACATCATCTAGCCCCAAGCTAAGCAAACTGATATACTACTTAATACGTACTTAAATAGATTTTTTATTATATAGCAAAAAAACACCCAGACCGCCTGGAACAAATATCTGCAGCTTGTACAGGCGGTAATCGAACCCGCAACCTCCAGTGTCGCAGGCGGACCTTCGTCCACTGCGCCGTCAAAATACGACGACGTTTAGATAGTTCACTTAATAAATTTAAACTACATTAGCTCCTACAAACTATTAGACTTGCGGAACCCGTAGACGATTCTACTACATAAAGCAACATAAAATGATAGAAAAGTATTCAAAAAACTTCGGAACACTGAGCAACTGGGAATAAACTCGCACTTGGCAGCTTTTTTCAGCTTCCATAGAGCATTAACCCTTAATTTGACTTCGTGTCACAAAAGTGTTGAAAGATATTTTGCGACTTATTTTATGTTTTGTGCCACGTTTGTAACACGTTACATATTTGTTATTTATAAAAACAATCAATGTATATTTTTCGTACAATGGTTTTATTTGATTTTATGGTGTTTCCTTCTTCAACCTAGTAAGTGTGTTTACGTACTATAACTTAACTAAAACTTTTATATGTGAAACCGAGTGTTTCAATAATAAAATATTATGTATCATCTAAGTGTGTTTTATTAACAAATTTCGCTCAGAAGTAGTGTAAACACACGGGTTCGCGTGGGAAAAGCAAACGTAATCTCGTTAATTCGAGGGAGTGTTTGTCTGCGCTTAGCAAAATTGCATTTACGCAATGATTGTGATGGATGTTTGTGGTTTAGCTTTGAGTGAAATTACATCCTTATTTTTATGAATGAGAAAGTTTCGATGTTATGTTTGTTTTATCTTCGCGCCGTAATACTGAACGGAACGGGCTGAAATTTGCATAGTTGTAGTTCTATTTGGAATAAAAAAATTATGCTACTTGTTACCCCGGAAAAACGCGCGAATCTGTCAACAAACGCTACGTTCCAATACGCTGGTTGATTTACTTTACTGTTATTTTTTCTTCTTTATGAAAGGTATTTAGAGACTTATGAATGGATTATCATGATCATGTCATCATCATCAGCCAAAACTAGTCCACCGCTGGACATAGTCCTCCTTTAATGATCGCCATAGCGCTGTCTTCAGATTTACGTGGGAAAGGTAGGTAGAAAAGTACCTATAATACTAATTAATAGAAATAACATTCATGAACATTCAAGTTTAACGTTTAGATAATACAGACTGTATTTGATCAACTACGTAAGCAAAAACCAGGGTTACTAACAGCTATAAATAAATTCGAATTACGTAATAAATCCTAATATTTATGCTGTAGCTACAAAGTTCATTCATACATTAATATTAGGTCACGCACGTACGGTATTATGTAAACGTACGCAGCTATAAAATCAAGGGTAAGCAATTAAGGGTTAAGACCTATTTATAATTTTTGAAAAATCTCGGGCAGCGGCGTAGTGTAATTTTGTAGAATTTCACTTAAGTACTTAAAAAATCTGTTTATAATTTTTAATTGTTATTTTGTTAACAAAGAAAATAGCAATTACAAGGCATAGAAATAAATTAGGACTACCATTTAGAATTGAAACAGTTGAGCTAACTTTAGACTGTTGCAAACAAGCAAGAGGTAGCTCAACTGATTCTTATCAATAGGTAGGTTCCTACTAATCGGAAGCGAGTCCAAGACGCTGACTGGTCGATTTTCTTGTATTTTTTTTCTTTTTTAATCATTTTCTTCTCTTTAATTTAAATTTTAGGCGAGTCATGTTTAGCTCGAGTAGAAAACTCTGTAATGATCTGGTTTTAATAAACGAATTTAATTGAATTGAAATCAGCCAAAGCTATTCCACCGCTGGTAATAACCTTCTCTAATGATCGCGTAATAAAAAAAATCACTGAAAATTAACAAAAATGTTTTAAAAACTCTCTACGTTTGAATTTACCTAAACGAATCTTATTTTATCATTTCCGCTTCAAAACCACACATTTCATGGCCCAACCTCATATACATTTCAACCCAAAAACCTAATTCTGTTTTCAAATACAATGTTCTATTTGAAACACATTGGAAATTAGGTTTCAACAACCAAATTACAAAGACCTAGCTAGTTTCCCATTTTGTTAAGAGACACGGGTCTAAAGAAATTAGTTTTATGAACGGAGAACCAGATAAGAAAGACCTCTTGGAACCTTGATTTGTTTTGATTTAGAGTTCATGATAAAATGGCAGGAAATCGGTGTGTTTTCAAGGAAATTACTTACTTTGCCTAACAGAATATTAATCTGTGAGATTTTAATACCTATGTATTTTTCTCAGAACTAAGAGAGTTTTCTTTTGGTCTTCAAATTCTCAGCAGATCAGATTTACATTATTATCTTCTGCCCGCAGCTTCGGGCGCTTTTTTATTACGCTTTTTTAGTAAAAAGTAGCCTATTATGTTATTCTTCCAGACCTTTATGTCTGCAAAATTTCAGCCAGATCCATTCAGCAGTTTTGGCGTTGTCTTCCGCCAAACATCTTCACAACGGCATAAACTTTCGCCTTTATAATATTACTATCATTCATACAAAAATAAATTTCGTCTTATGTAGATACAATTTCTTCATAATCAATTATCCTGGAACATCCCACCTTCTGGGCAAGGTTTTTCCTGGTCCCCGCATCACGATCTTTAGCCAATTGATTTTTCTCTAGTCAGTTTCCATCTTTTTGAAAAGTATTTCTTTATTGCCAAACAGAATTACAATCTAAATAATAGAAATAAATTAGAACTAGTATTTACAATTGAACCAATTGACCTAACTGCAGACTGTTGCAAACAATCCACAGCTAGCTCAACTGATCAATATCAATACCAGTCGTCGCGTCCCCAAGACGCTGGCTGCATTGCCCCGCTGTATGGCAATGCTGATGCGCTGCAAAGTTCTTGTAATATTTTTACCCATATGACAAAATTCTATGAGCGTGACATTAAAACACTCTTAGGCCCCTTGAGTCAACTTCCAACCCACGTTCGTTTACACCTTCGTATGACAGAGTTTCGTGAGTGACACTTACCTCACACCGGAGTGCTACGATGACATTTATGAAATACTAGCTTCTGCCCGCGGCTTCGCACGCGTTGTTTCTTTGGAAACGTTTTGAGGTTATTTCTATCCTATTCTATTTTTAAGGTTATGTCAAGTCACACTTGAATGCTATCAAACGGAATAAATAGTATCCTATGTCCGTCTCCTGGCTCTAAGCTACCTCCTCACCAATTTTCAGCCATATCGGTAAAGCCGTTCTTGAGTTATAAATAGTGTAACTAACACGACTTTCTTTTATATATATAGATTGTTGTACACTCATAACAATTAAACACAAGACAAAATTAAAATTATAAAAAACCCGCCGACGTTTATTGGCTGAATAGATTTTCATGAAACCTAGCTAAGAACACTCGGGATAAAATTATCTATGACACAAAAACAACAAAACGAAAATCGGTTCATCCGTTTGGGAGCTACGATACCACAGACAGATACACAGATACACAGATCGACAGATACACAGACAGACACGTCAAACATATAACACCCCTCTTTTTGCGTCGGGGGTTAAAAATATCGATTATCTAAAAAAAGCGACGTACTTAATATATATACTAGAAATAAGAATAAACTCGCTTCGCCCACAAATAAGCTTCACGAGATAAATGTATCTCTTAGAGGGCAATGCGCTTCTACAACAAAACTCCAAGTGAGTTGCAAAAATTAACAATAAGTAAATAAATTCAAATAAATTTTCAAACATATCCATTGTAAAAAGGCTTAGGTACTACAAAACATCAGATTATCTAGAGGATAAAAAAGCTTGGGACGAGTTTTGCTCCAACTCAAAAACGAACGCCCTAACAAGGTAAAGGTTTCTTGTTCGCTTCTTTACTATACCTTAAAAAGATTGAAGTAATCAAAAAATCAAAGTGATCAGTTTATTTCCTAGTTTTACTTATGTAGTTGGAATTTTTGTGACGTGTCTAGGAGTCCTGTAAGGTCTAAAGGAAATAAAGCACTTTGATATTTGGGTCACGGTGTAAGAATTGACGTCTCCAACACAGATCGTAGATGTCGTAGGAGTCCTCTTACAGAGGCAGGGCAGAAGCTTTCTTCTGTGTAATTTACATCGCTACTACGAGCACCAATAATATAAATAAACATGTTGTATTTGTATTTAAATATACCTATTAGGAGGATATATTATGAGTGGACAGATAGTGCTGATAAACCTAACCTTTGAGGATAGGAAGGGATTTGGGATGCTGAATGGAAACAGGAAGGGCGTTCCAGAGTCTGGTAGCTTGCAACGTAGGGTAGGATGCCCTCCGGCCAGGTGGGATGACGACCTGCGAAAGACTTCTGCTGACTGCAGGCGACCTGCAGTCAGCTTGATGAAGCAGATGCTTCATGCGGCAAGCTGGCTGAACCGAAAACCGCGGGGGTAAACGTGTTCTTGAGTGGAGACCGCGACTCGGCAAAACGTAGTGTAGGATGCGTTCTAGCCAGTTGCAATGACGACCTGCGAAAGACTGCAGGCATCTGCCTGCAATCAGCTTGATGAAGCAGATGCTTCATGCGGCAAGCTGGCTGAACCGACAACCGCGGGGGTATACGTGTTCTTGAGTGGAGACCGCGACTCGTCAAAACAGTGTAGAACGCCGGCCAGGTGGGATGACGATCTACCAAAGACTGTAGGCAGATGCTGGATGCGGCAAGCTCAAGACAGGGCGCTATGGAGCTCATTAGGGGAGGCCTATGTCCAGCCATAGGCTGGATGATGATGATGACATTGAGCAGTGGACATGTGCGTATGATGGGGAATGAGTAAATGCTATTAGCGTGATATAAAAACACTATTGGGCCACTTGGGTCAACTTCAATAAACCCACGTTAGTTTATTTTACACCTTCGTATGGCATGTCGTGTGTGACACTGACCTCATACATAGGAGTGCTATTATGACATTATATGGCAGTTCATATATTCACATACTAGCTTTTGCACGCGATTTTTAAGTAGCCTATGCCCGTCACCGGGATTTTGTTTACCTACCTCCCTAAATTTCATTTTCAATTTTCTTGCTCAAAAAGTGTATCGTAATAGTGTAGCTTAGCGGGCCTAAAACTCGAGTTTAATACCTAGGGCTAAAAAGTATTTTTTCTTTTTAATTTTCTCTAAAATCATCAGCCCGTACAAAGCATTCGTTCTCTTACATAAAAACTCGACTTCTTGGTGCTCCGTCAATCTTATTTTTTGAAAATAGAACCTTCTTGGTGATGTTTTATGAAGGTTGATTCTTCCCTTCACGGTAGAATGCGAACTGTTTCGTTGCGGGTTAGATAGAGATTTAAAAAAAAAGATGGTATTGGCGCTAAATCTCTAAAATTTTCTTCATTTCAAATCACAAACTTTTACGTACCTATAACTTCTTGACTTTTACTTTTGAATTGTTTTATTTTCTCGCAATCGAAGTGAAAAGTAGAGTGTTCCACCACCCATTCGGCTGTTAAAATCCAAATTCACTTTTAGAAAACGGCTAAAAAGTGTTATTTTGGATCAACAAAAGTCTGGTTTGCTTGGTTTCGATATGGTTTCGATGCCCCTTTTACATGTTAGATAAACGGTATTAATATTATTTATGTTTTCTTAATATTATTTCCATGTGAGTATAATAATATTGATAACAGATGCACCCACATAGGTATGAACTCTTTATATTTATTTATCTATCTATTTATCTATAAATTATGCACATATTTTCTTACTAAGGCACCATTATTATAACTGAGCGAGTATATTTGATTTTCTGTTCAAATTATTTTGTAATCGCAGGGTCCTGTGATTGTTCTAGTTTTGGTCTGGGCAGAATACCAGCGACCTCTGTTCACAACAGTTGGCATTATGCTGAGCCTAGGCCCATTTGCTACTGCAGAACACATTGATTAATTTTATTGTTAACATCGTTTGTTAAATGTATGTAACCTACTGTATGTGTTCTTATTAGATTAATTAATTTAAGACTTAATATTTTATTTTGAATGTGTTATGTAAATGTGTGTGTGGTGGCAAATAAATGGTATGTCTATGTCTATGTTTTACTCGGGCCAAAACCACCCATTATAACTCGGTCTTGTTATCCTTCCTCGGTACGCTCGGGAGTATAACAACCTCGTATATAATGGCATGGTTTAGTCCCTTGTAAAACAATCTACTATTATATCTGTTTAGCCGTCTAGGCGTAAAAGGTATCAAGAAGAAAAAAATTAAAGAAAATAATTTTATTTGCCTTAAATTTACTACACAACACAATAACTCACTTATGACACTACATTAAACTTAGACTTAGCTGCCCAAATTGTGCGCGTAGCAGGTTTAGGGCAAATATGGCCTCCACTCAGATTTGTGCTGGGTAGGTGTGAAGTTTTTACGTTACAACTACCTAGTTGTAACGTAGACACAAAAAAAGGCACTACCAGTCTACCTCAGATACCTATCTGTACTGGTAGTGCCTTTTTTAACAATATCAGTATTTTAGCAAGAATCGGAATAAAATGTTCGTATTTTCTCGTAATAAAATATTATAAGATATTCATAAGTAATATTAGTCAGAAACAAATAAACTTATTGATTAATGATCTGCTAAAAGTGTGCAGTGTGAAAATATTCAGCAACATTTATTTAATCAAATGATTAAGTTGACTGCTGTCAACATAAGAACATCATCAATGTAGTCATGCTAACACAAGATCTTGCAACATCATTGCGTCATTAGATGACTTAAGTCATCACTCATCATTGACCTGTCGTCAAGGGCTCTTAACTTTACCAACTAACATAGACACAAAGAATTTGCATGTTTGGATTTTCAAGTCACTGTTTCATCAGAATTCTAAATTAGGTTTCCACGACGCGTAGATTTTGTATTTTGGTGATATGCCATTCCGGTAGACGTTTTGGTCTAAAAAGAGGTAGAGAAAAATCTGAATTGTAGCAAAAAGATCCGCGCCGGCAAGGCTGGTGGCGTATCTGGCTGGAGCATGAACGAGGAAAGAGTCGAAACGAGTGAGTTACACGGATTTTAATGCTCGCTGCGAATGGTATATTTCGTCCCGTAACACCAGTCAGTATCCTTGTAAAAAATAATAAAAATAATGTTATGTATTTTTCAGATTACATAGACATCTTTCATGTCCGACCACTTTTGTTTAACTTCAATATTTTTATTCCATTTTATCGCGCGTAGAGGGGTTTATAGATTTTGGCCCTGACATGTCATAAAACGTCAGTTTTCTGAGATTTTTGTATATATTTTTTTTTAATTCATTTTTATTTAAGGGACTTTGAGTCATTGCTGACTATGTCAGTCCCGTGATTTAACAAAGTAACTACTTACTTAAAACTAAATTATAGGTTATATTTGTATATTGATTTCATAGATGAAAATACAGAATCTCTTATTTCTTCGAATGATAATACCTATTGCTCTAATGTTTTTTTTTTTTCATTTAGAATAGAATAGAATAGAATTATTTATTCAGGTAAAAAACAACATTACATTTCGGTTAGAAGTGCCTTAAAGCCTATGTTAGGTTTAACTAGACACAGAGTTCTCACCTGGTTGAATATGAGGTATTAGTAGGTATATTATTCGAAATACTTTAGTTATGTACAATCTTTCAAGTTAAGTACCTATTTTTAGAGCAATTACAATAAGAAACTAAGACAGTCCGATAAATATCGAGTGCCTGTTGTGGAATATAACTTTTAATAAAGCTTATCTTACAATGCTTGATACTAGATATAGGTATACTATACATCAATATAAAAGACAACCGTAGATATGCATGATTGATTACTGATTTGTGAATATAGGTAAGATAATAATCAGAATCTTGACGTTTTAGGACAGTATGTTATGGGACATGTTTTGTTTGCATAAGTATCCTCAATTCAAATATATACTTACGTACATAAATATAACACAAGCTCTGCTTAGCTTGGGGCCGGATGATGCTGTAAGGATTGTCCAGCATTATTTATTTTTTATTATTAATTAACATTAATAATATAATATCCAATCCATACAACTATCCACCACTATCCATCGGGGTTCACAGATGCCAATACTGCGGCCGCATCTGCCATTCCCTTAAAGGCCTACAAGTCATCTACGTAAGTGCCGAAAAACGAACACTACATAAACCATCCTTCGTGGATGTAAAGGCCATTGATGATGATGATGAATCCATACAAAGGCTCAAACCCCTCTACAAAGTCCAACACTAGCCATCTTGGTAGAACTTCTCTACAGCAATCAGACAAGAAGTTTCCGTCTAGTCAATCGTCCGCATTGGCATTCTTCCAACTAGAAAGACGGCCGGGAAAGCATTCTATAAATACCATAGACTTTGATGAGTTTCGATTTATTTGCCTATCGGGTTCTGTTGTCTATGAATAGATCTGTCAATGGCTTTGCTTGGTTTACGTTGTTTTTGATCAGGGAGTTAAGAAATAAGCCCCGGAACACCGTATTGAATTGAAATTGGCTTCAAAAGAATTATGGTGGTCGTGGAACGCAGGACCGCTTGCAATTTATTATTAATTTTATTTGAAGTTCCTACTCATATACCTACTCTTCGCAAGTTTCTACAATTGAAGTATTAAATTGTAGTAACTTGCAAATGACGAGGCTGGAAGATTTTAGAATTTAGTTTATATGAGACTAGGCGATCACCTCGCGGTTTCACCCGCGTAGTTCCCGTTCCCGTTTGAATTCTGGGATAAAATATAGCCTATGTCACTCCCTGAAAAGTAAGCTTCCTAACGGTGAAAGAATTTTTCAAATCGGTCCAGTAGTTGCGGAGCCTATTCAATACAAACAAACAAACAAATAAACAATCACATCTTTCCTCTTTATAATATTAGTATAGATTACCAGTTGATTGTTTGCTACCTAATTGTTTGTTATCCAGGAGACAAAAATGAAAATGAAAAAAACTATGCTCAGACGCTTAATTTATATGTATTCATGAGTCATACAATTTTTTCACCTATACTATTTTTGACGCTCTTTGTTTCCAAGGAGAAACTTTAGAAATAGTAGAAAGCACCGTATTCTTAGGAATCACCTTAGATAATAAACTTCAATGGGGCCCACACATAGATAAGCTATCGAAGAGACTTAGTTCTGCAGCATATGCAGTCAAAAAAATCCGTCATCTTACTGACGTGGACACATCTAGACTTGTTTATTTCAGCTACTTCCATAGTATTATGTCTTATGGTATACTGCTGTGGGGGAACGCTGCAGATATTAACACCGTATTTGTGCTGCAGAAGAGGGCTGTTCGTGCAATCTATAATATGGGTCCCAGAGAATCCCTGCGTGATAAATTCAAAGAAATAAACATAATGACAGTACCATGTCAATATATTTATGAAAACTTATTGTACACTCATAAAAATATAAATCGGTTCCCTAAAAATAGCGATAAACATAATTTGAATACCAGAAACAAACATAAGATCGCTGTGCCCACAACTAGGCTACACAAAATTAATGTATCTTTTAAAGGGCAATGTATACGCTTCTACAACAAAACTCCTAGTGAGTTGCAAAAATTATCAGTAAATAAATTCAAACAAATTGTCAAAACCTTGCTGTGCAAAATGGCTTACTATAAAATATCAGATTATCTAGAGGATAAAAAAGCTTGGGACGGGTTTTGCTCCAACTCGAAAAATAACAACTAACAGGCTAAAGGTTTCTTCGTCGCTTCTTTACTTTAGTCTACATACCGAAGCGACAGAAATCAAAAAATATCACTTTATTTCCGTGTCAGTGCTTAGTTTTATGATTTGACCTTTTCTAAGTGTACATTTATTGTATTTATGGAAATAAAGAGTTTTTGATTTTGATTTTGAATGAGCGGCGAAAATTGTATGAGCGATACACTCACATACATCTGAATCGGCCATAAGCTATAGAAGACAAAAAACAACGGCACTTTCTTGCCTATTTACAATAATTTATTTTACTACTGGTTTCTGCCCCTAGCTTTGCAAGCGTTGTTTCTATGGAAACGCTAAGTTATTTATATTTCACGGAGACTGTTATAGGCTATAAAGTAGCCAATGTTTAATTCCAGGTTTAGACCTAGGATAATTCCATTTTGAGCTGAAGTGTTGTATACCTTTACGAAATTTCAGCTTAATCTATTCAGTAGTTTTGGCGTGACGAAGTTACAAACATCCATGTACCCATCCATCAAAGTTTTCGCATTTACTTGTATAATATTAATATAATATTAATATGTGGTTATAAAACTATCGTAGTTTGAAGTAATGTTGGTGTTTTTCCAAGGTAGTTATTTATTAATACCTTTTTAATCGAAATTATTTTACGACACTGGTACCTATCATTGGAGCAAATCGTAGAAGTTCGACACAATTTCTAGTTTTGGAAGCTGTTTATTATTATTAATAAAGAAAATTACAAGCAAATAATAGAAACCAATAGAATTTACAATTGAAACAATTGAGCTAACTACAGATTGTTGCAAGCAAACTACAAATAGCAACTGATCCATTTCAATACCAGTCGTCGCGTCCCCGCTACACTGGCTGCATTGCCCCGCTGTATGGCAATACTGATGCGCTGCGCCAGATACTCACCAGCTCTCGGGTCACGCGTCGCTTCGACCAGACGCTCAGGTAATTTAAAAAAAACCCGGAGAGCCTCGGTACCTATGGTCTCGACTCCAAGGAGAGCAAATGCGTAGGCTCTGTCAAGATCTACATACCTTTCTTGAAATAAACATAGAAATGAACTTTATTAGTTTTATTCTGATGTTCAAAGCTCTGCCTTAGATTAATGCTCTGTCTTCACTAGATTAAAATGCAGCTTGCGTAATAAAACCTATAGAAATGCATCGCGACCTAATTCGAGTTTTTCATATCTGTGCCGCCTATTTCGGGAGGTGAGTCGCAAGTCTTGTTTATATTTGGCGAGTTTGTTTCCATGTTTTATGTGAATGCGGTAGATTTAGTCCGAGATTTTGACGCGACGTGGCAGGGTGGGTTTGGAAAATAGATTGCCTTATTTATTTAAAGTCTGTAATGAAATTGTTCAAGAAGTGAACATTTTCGATTATGCCTTAAACGTTTGGGTTGAGAAATCCAATTTAGAATCCCTGATAGGTTAAGATCAGCATCTGCCAGCAGTCTCAGATTGTCATCACATAATGGCCGGAAGGCATCCTACACTACGTTTTCCGAGTCGCAATCTCGGCTCAAGAGCATGTATACGCCAGTGTTCGTAGACATATTCTTATAAGTGAAAACGTAACTATGTAGGTATAAAAGCTTTTTGTATTTTTCAGACAGCAAGTAGCAATTTATTTTCAATCCAAATAGAAGCAATATTAAAACCTTGCCACTTCGCCTGTTAAAAATATCCGAACTATGGCCGTCTTGTGACCTAGCCTCTTTGTCTTTCAGAAGTCAGACGTCAATAAGTTTATTTCTTTAGCCTTACAAATAAGAAAGAAAAGAAAGAAAGAAAATTAATTTATTGGTTCATAATATGCACTGAGACAAGTCAAATTTTAAACAATAAATTATCATGAAATAATAATAAAATTGTTACTGATTTTCTCTCCGCTTCATTTCAATCTACCTACCTCA
Organism: Eupithecia subfuscata; assembly: GCA_963564075.1. Taxonomy (NCBI): domain Eukaryota; kingdom Metazoa; phylum Arthropoda; class Insecta; order Lepidoptera; family Geometridae; genus Eupithecia; species Eupithecia subfuscata. The sequence continues at coordinate 2,251,078 of OY751123.1, forward strand.
AGTAACGTCCCCGAAATAATTTCAGGGACGGGCAAAGTAACATTGTACGAAACTCGTGTTATTTCATATAACAATGGAAACAAGCTCTACGTACTGAAAGAACAAACTGTTGCAAGCTTTTATGTGAGTCATGATTTTATAAGCTTTTGCTTTTATTCCTGCTGAATGAAATAGACTTATTATAAACATCCGTATCTTATTGTAATCTAGTTTTAAATCATTATTGTGTCTATGTGGTTTTTAATTTCAACAGACAGAGTAAAGTACCTAAAGTAAAAGTAAAAGTCATTTATTTGCAAACGAGTGTAAAAAGAAAAGATGACAAATAGTTTTTTTTTTGAGTCAACATGTTTGACCAATATACATTGGTGTGCAAAGTAGTTAGAGAGTATGGCATGCAGGTCTAAATGTAATTGTAAATAACACTAACATATTATAAACAAAAAGAATATTGATACAAAAGATGTATTGATGCAAAGCTTCAGTAGTTCCCTTAAGCCGGGTCAGTACTGACCGGTTTTACGGGCGTAATGACTGTAATATGGAATACTGGAAGTCGAAATACCGGATAACGGAATACCGAAAGAACACGAGACCGTAGAACGAAATACCGAAAGCACATGAGCCATGATACCTCAACAGCCTGTATTGGTCCACTGCCGGAAGCAGGCCTCCCCCTGATAGGCGCCTTATTGGCTTTTATCACATGGGGGTAATGCCGATAATCCCTACGGATCGCAATTTGGTGGTAGAATTGTTCTGCAGGGGGCGCTGCTGCCCGCCCCCGGTGAATATCCCTTAGTCGCCTCTTACGACACCCGCGGGAAGAGTTGGGGTGGTGCAAATTCTAAGCCGGCACCACACAGCTGCGACGTTCTATTAGTTGTTTAGTACCCATCGCTTCTCCGCTCGTCTCCTCTCCGCTTTGGTGGAGTACGGCCGTAAGCACCCATCATCCTTTATTTAATAGATCGTTCTATTGCGCACGCGCTTCGAGAGCTTTGCCCACCGCACAAAGGGCCCTCTGTCCAATGCGCCACTTGTAGACGATTTGTACGGCACGCGCTGGACACGTGTGAAAAGGCAGATTGTGTTTGAATGATTAGATAATAATAATAATAAACGTTTATATCAAAAATGAATTTTATCGATTGGTTTATTAATTTTATTGAAATGTATATGTAATTTAATCACTGAAATATTATAATTAATTGATTATTTATTATTTTAATTGTTAATGGTGCCAATAGATAATATATGCTTTAGTATAGTATATTTTAAGGTATACTATGTACTAACAATTTGACTTGTAAAACTATATTTTTACCAATAAATGAACCATTGAACCAACCATTGAACCATAGTACATCAGTTATCTAGTACCCATAACACAAGCTCTGCTTAGATTGGGGCTAGATGATTCTGTGTGGATTTTCCAGCATTATTATTTATTTATTTATTTAACCAGCTCTCTTGTGAGGTCACTAGAGCTAGCTACCTTCCTATGCATCAGAATATTATCCTAAAGGAGAAAGATGATGAAAGATGTAGGTTCTACTTCTTCAGCTTAAACAGCTGAACAGATTTAGATGAAATTTGGTACTAGGCTGTCTTGTATGTATCTTGGATTTGGATTAAAATTGGGTAATTTGATCGTAGAAAAGTGCAGTGTTCCCGTCGAATGATCAAATTATTTAGATATGTTTAACGTGATTAACACCGCGATGAAGATTTTATTCGTCCCGGGGAAGTTCGGCCCAAATCAAAAAATCTGCTTTCGTCCCACATTGGATGCCGTACTCGGCCCATATTTTTTTTTTTTCAAAAAATATTGTATCGTCCTACTTTTCAGCTCTAAGTTCGGCCCAGCTTATTTTGTATAGGTAAATTATAATCACTATGGTACAATTATAGCAATAAGTCTTCACTTGACTTTCATATTTTTAACTACTAATAATAATTATTTTAAAGAGGAAATATTTGATTGTTTGTTTGTTTGTATTGAATAGGCTCCGAAACTACTAGACCGATTTGAAAAATTCTTTCACCGTTAGGAAGCTTACTTTCCAGGGAGTGACATAGGCTATATTTTATCCCGGAATTCCCACGGGAACGGGAACTACGCGGGTGAAACCGCGAGGCGATCGTCTAGTTTTTAATAAAAGAGTATGTAGTAGTGTAATAAATAAAATAGGTACTGATGGGTAAATCTATTTGACGTTACTAACGAAACGTGATCGTTATGCGATAACATCAAAAAGACGCACCCTCTTTTCGTTATCTATTTTGTTGTACCTACGTGAGCTGTGAAAGCTGCCAGATCTATCGAATTTTATTTTTCACTTCCTTCCCCTTATGCCACTGGCCGCACCTTTATGCGGGTTGCAGACTTAAAGCTAAGCTAACTTAGTTTTGACTTAGCTTGCAGAGCTGACGCAGTTTTTCATATGTGCAGACTGCAAACTACACAAACTAAGCTATGTAGTATGAATGACTAAACTAAGTTAGCTCAGCTTTCGGTCTGCAACCCGCATTAACGTAAACTAAATAACTTGAACCATAACTCAATCCAATTCAATTCTTTTACTTTCAAAGGAACTCCATAGAAACGTAACAAATAAGGTCATGAAAAACACAAGTTGCAATTACTATTTATAAGGTAAAACAACATACAGAAGGATAGACAGCTTTCATTGACCAATAATAATTTAAAACTAATCACATAGCGCGGAAAAGCAATAAATAGAATACATTCCTACTCGAGTACCGGGATGTGATAGGGAAGGGAAAGAAAGAAATAATTGGTATCGATAGTTGTTAATTCCGATTGTCTGATTGACTGATAATGATAATCGATCATTGGCGTAGTACTTTTAGTCAGAGAATGTCTTAAATAATGTGTTGTTACGAATTGCAGCACTGTCAACCACAACAATCAAAATAATATTATAAATGTAAATGTTTGGATATTTGTTACCTTTTTACGTAAAAAGTACTTTACGAAGCGGCCTGAAAATTTACATACGACATATTACAGTTGTTAAGTGAGGTCTTATTGCCCGATGGTATACAAATATTTTACTTTTTATCCCAGAAAAACGCGTTCGAAGCGGCGGGCAGAAACTAGTGATCTTTAAGAGCTCCAACAACATTATAAACATCGCATAGGAAACATTGATGCATCTATAATCATTAATCATTATATTATTAACTTTTCACTGTAACGATAAATAGCATAGCTAAGTATTGTAAGGTATTTAAAACGTACGCTAAGTTAATTTCATAATGATCAATCATATTTTTAATAGCCACTCTAGACATAATTATGTAAATTTAATTAGAAAACCATGGATTTTATGGAAGTATCATATAATTACGAAGTTATCCATGATTTTAATGCATGTTATAAAGTTTACATTTGAATAATGAATATCCTAAAAACGCTGTAAATTTCATATCAGATGTTTTACTGAGTTATAATTTCAAAAGCTATGTTGCTACATTTTATGTACCTGGTGTCTTTGTTTGAAAAGTTACGCCTTTGTTTATTGAAATCAAAAATAATAAACCAATTTACTCCAAGATCTAGCCAACAAAAGTTGCTCAGAACTATAATTAAACACAGTAAAATAATACCCTTAGCCTCCAAGCCATAATAATAACCAAACAAAAAACTAATAAATCAATTACACACCACAGCTACCTTATAATCTTGTAACCCACAAAAAAGAGCTGCCATTGACATAAATTACGTCATTCATGTAGGCTACTAAAAATTATCGATATCGATAAATTCACAACACTAGTTACTAGCTCCTTAAAAGGTAGCAGAATCAAGTATCTACTGCCTTAGGAGAATGTAGAACATGTGACACTGACATAGACTGAGCTGAGGCAAATATTGAACAACTTTAATACATTTGCAATACATTAGCTGCCGGCTTAGAATTTGCACCACCCCAACTCTTCCCGCGGGTGTCGTAAGAGGCGACTAAGGGATATCCACCGGGGGCGGGCAGCAGCGCCCCCTGCAGAACATTCTACCACCGAACTGCGATCCCCAACCCGCATGCCCAGCGTGGGGATTATGGGCATTACCCCCATGAGATAAAAGCCAATAACGCGTTTATCAGGGGGAGACCTGCGTCCAGCAGTGGACCAACACAGGCTGTTGAGGTAATACATTTGCGCGCCATTTTGTGAAAAAGATAGACATTGGATTTCGCGCCCATAGGAGAGCGGGAGCATAGGTACGTTTTTGGAGCGGCTTTATTTATTTATAAAAGTATACATATTTTAGGTAATATTGCACCATTAAACCAGCTTTGGTTTGTATTGGTGCTCACACTCGTTTTGTACATATTTGTATTTACATAATATTGCATTTGGTTAAAGAAGATAATTAGGTAATTATTGACAAAACAGAATAAAATAAAACTCAGCTGAAAAATTCTGCAAACATGCAGCTAGGTAGGTAGGTATACTTAAATATTATATGACAATATATACTTTTAACCAGAATCAACAACATAAATCAAGCTTTTGCTTATTTGCAAGAAAACTACAAAACTTATAACGTAATAAACCTAAGAATCAAAATATAAGTCATTTCAACGTCAAAATATGTGCGAAACAGTGCACTTTAATTTTTCAGTTTCAATTCATATTTCAGTTTTAAAACTAATCTAAAAAAATATATTTTGAATCTTCAATGTGATTCGCATTAATGTGATCGATCATGGCTTCTGTTTTGTTTGTTTCGTGTGCTTATTTTTTTCTGTGTTTGTTTCTTTTACTTTTCTATTTCCATTTATGTGTCATGTCTAAAATGTATTTTAGTTCATCACCTGAGTCATTGAATAGCAATTGTTTTGTTACCTCTTATAAAGTTTTACTAAATACGTAATTTATGAGTGACGGAACCGTGGTCCCACTGTGATGTCCACGAAAAAGTTTTGTCCCACCAGTGGGACATCGCAGTGGGACCACGGTTCCGGGGTGAATTTATGTTAGTTGGATACCAAACTTAATTGTAAAGAGTGTTTCAATAGCCAGTGACGCGTTCTACGCTAAGCTGTCACGGAAGACCAGCTCTGCAGCTGCAAAGGTAGAACGCAGTAGAACCCCCGCTTAGCGGGGGTGGGACGCCTACAGGTCGGGTCAACTCAAGGTCGAATTGCTTTATTTCTAGTCGCTCACTTAGTTATTTAGTCGCTCAAGATGTTAACAGTATCTTATCATCGGTCGTCAAGTTTTTTTTTATTCGATCCTTTAATCATTCTCCTAAAATAATGGAGCCTCTACCAAAATTGGTCACAAACATCTGAATCGACCACCAGGCACTTTTTTGAAAAGGTTTAGCGAGTTCACTGCCTCTAGGCAGTTACCTATAGCTACCAAAATAGCTACCAACGAAGCCTTAGTACGTCGGTTGCAATCAAATTGTTTATGGTCTTCATTTCCATTCTACCAAAAAGCTCAAACACCAAATCAACTGGTTCTGAACTAGCCCGACCATAAACGGTGATTCTTAGCTACTATTTATTTAAGATACCTCCAGACAGACCGGCGGTAGGCGGGCAAACATAGTTATGTCGACACAAGTGGAAGTTATGTTCCAAAACGCATACCAACGGGTTTGGGCACTGCAACCGGTAGAGTAATGTAGAGTCAGAGGAAATAAAGTAATGTTTTGAGTTGTGCCTTTCTTGTTCTGTGTCTTTTTCTAGTATAAAGTTTGTTTTAAGAGATGTGCTGAAATAAATAGTAAACAACCTGTTAACCTTTGCATAAAAACCCTAGAATTCACCACGAACTACTTAAAAACTAACAATTAAAATGTTTTTCTTGGAAAAAAGCATAATGCTCAGGATAGTTAGTTCTTGAATTTAGTTTTCACAATTCACATTTGTAATTGTTTTAAACCTGTTAGCCTTTGCATAAAAACCCGTTTTTAACGACCTAAAAACTAACAAAATGATTTGTCTTGGAAAAAAGCATTAAATGCTCATGATAGTTAGTTGTTGATTATAGAGTCTTAACAATTCACACTTGTAAATGTTTTATATTTTTCTCGACAGATGCATTGTCAAAGGTATCCCAGTTTAAGTCAAAAACAAAAATTAACCTATTACTAAAAGTCGAGCTTCCTCTCTCTACGCGTTAACAGCTTTGGAATCAGGTCAGTGCCATAAATCAAAGTCTGATTATCAGCCAATAAACCGTTCAAGATTTGTAATGATTAAATGCATGCATTTGTGCATAATTTATAATTATTATCATGATCCAGTTTATTTCGGGGATGGATTCAAATCTCTTTGATCAAAGTTTCTCTGGCATTATTAGTCTATGGTTATGAGGCCACAATATAGAAATGCTAAATATTTATTTTTATAATTAAATAACTAAGTTATACTTAGCTTCATATTACTTTTCTCTATTGCGGATTACGTAGAACATCATAGACAAAACTCAATTATCTAACGCGAGGGAAGTCAGGGGCAGGCATTAGTTTATTCCCATAAAATCTCAGATTTCAGATTTATGTATTGGATGCTTAAACATAATTATATAGATTAAGCTGAGGTGGTAATTAGCTTCGAGGTTAGTACATGTATCCTTGGGCCTGTAAGGGCGGAGCAATTTAATAAAAAAATATTATGAAAGGTCGGAAAATATATGCAATGTCAGAAATTTACACATTAAATAAATCAAAACAATTGTAATAATAACTCGGTAAATATGTAAATTCTTTACTCAGGCAGCCGAATAGTAATAGTTTAGATTTATAATCGTCAACGGTGAAGTAGGTAACATTTAGACATAAGGTATTCTTCGAGTTTACTACAAAAACCCAACCTTTTTAAGATCTTCTAGGGAGCTAGGAACGAGCATCCATAAAAATCTTTTTGTTTCCAACAGAATTATATAAAAATTCAGATTTAATTAATGACGTTTTTTATAAATTTCTATGATAATTAGAGATTAGTTCTAAGTGTTCACATAAGTAATCTCTGTTTCCACAGCACTCTATTCTCATTACACACACAGTTCATGTCGCTCTGTGTACGTTTAACACGTTTTTGTATTATTTTATTGTGATTTGCCTTCAAAATGACTCTTTGTTACTAAATAATGCTTTGTTTATACGGTATTGTTCACATTCCTTACGATTCGGAATAAAAATTAACAAATAAAACATAAACGTAACCGACTGAATCAGCTACCTTTAAGATAAATATGTATTATTTATATATTTATTCATCAATAAGTATTACCTATTTATTATACTAATGTCTCATTTACTTACCCTTTCTGTTCTATTCTTCTTTTTAGTTTTTTCTTTCGTGTGACCCATTGTATATAGATAGTTCTTATCACACGCTAAAGCTTAGTTATAGCATTAAGTTCGTTGCATGTCTCAGAACTCACTTATTTATGTTTACTTTCACTGTTTGTTTAATTATGATTAGTTTAGTTGAGCAAAAATTTTGTGCACGTTGTGGCGTCCCATAAGTGTGAAAACACAGATATTACGAGCTGAAATGTACAATTAAAACATAAAGTGTTTTTCACGTAGGATGCCCTTTTTTAAATAAATAAATAAGAACGCTTAAGTAGGGGTAGGTATATTCAGAAACTCCGTTTCCAAGTTTTCGACATCTTCTTCTTTACTTGACGACCTCTGTGGCGCGGTGGGCGAAGGTCCGCCTGCGACGCAGGAGGTTGCGAGTTCGATTCCCGCCTCGGGACAAATATTTGTACGATCTGCAGATATTTGTTCAGGGTGTTCTGGTCGTTTTCTATATATAATAAAAAGTATCTATCTATGTACTCGTGTATATTATTATGTATGTAAGTATATCAGTTATTTAGTACCCATAACACAAGCTCTGCTTACCTTGGGACTAGATAATGCTGTGTGAATTGTCCAGCATTATTTATTTATTTTATTTATTTATTACTTACAGGTATAGTAGGTTTTATAATGTCTGTGCTTACAGGGTGGTTTTCTGAGAGGGAAATGTATTGCCGAAATCCGAAACCATGAGTGTAAAAATAAAAGTCGTAAAAGGTTGATTGAATTTAATGATTCAATTAAAGTGAATACACTATTTCCAATCACGTAGTCATAGGATCTTTGACTATTTCAGGCGTAGGTAGGTACTATCGTATTAGGTCAGTAGCGAAAACGGAACGTCAATTTATTACTGTTTTACGATTACCTACGTTCCGTTACTGGTTTTCTCGGTACCATGATGTAACAGATATTTTGTCTGTGGCATTATGCCAGTTAGCATAGTATACCTAAATAGAAGTAAATAAACAAATCACAATAGAAGTAGAAATACTTTTATCATGCCATCTTATAAAAACCACGTATACTTAAAACTATTGTAAGGTAGGTACTTCTATACTAATATTATAAAGAGGAAATATTTGATTGGTTGTATTGAATAGGCTCCGTAACTACTGGACTGATTTGAATTTTTTTATTTTACCATTAGAAGCCCACATTATTCCTGATGAACATAGGCTACTTTTTACCATGGCAAAATGCTTAATTCCTACGGGAAAACGGGTAATACATTTAAGTTAAAGAATCTCTAGCTTATTCCGTCTAAAACAATTTAAAAAATGCTGTCTTGAATTATGTAAGGAAAAAACGTTGAATTTGAAGGTTAGTTTTTTTCCGACCGACATTTCGAACGCGTTACAGCGATGCTCGACACGGTATGGCAAAAGCTGATCCGATGCATTGATGGTGTTTCACATAATACTATTTTCGATTTGCACGAAAAATTACAGAAAAGAAAAATGTCCCAACCCAATGTCCAATAGTAAAATGTCCAGTCGTAAAAATGTCCAATAATAAAAATGGCCAAAACTAAAATGGCCAATAATAAAAAATTCCCAATACCAAAAATGGCCAATAATAAAAATGGCCAATAATAAAATTTTCCAATACTAAAAATGGCCAATAATAAAAATAGCCAATAATAAAAATCACCACTCATTGGCTGCATTATGGCTGCAAATCCTACTATTACTATAAAGGCGAAAGTTGTGGCGTTGTGAAGATGTTTGGCCGAAGACATCGCCAAAACTACTGAATGGATCGGGCTGAAATTTTGCACACATGAAAATCTGGACCTGGATAAACATGTGCTACTTTTTTTCCAAAAAACGCATCTGAAGCGAAGAAGCGAATAATTAATAGTTTTCTTACTGTTTGTACATTCAGCGGCAATAGTTTTAGTTTACGTGGCCAAACGTTGTAAATAGATTTGTGCAGTAAAACATAACCTTTTACTCTGACATAAAATATTATCTGTGTGGGTAAAACAATAAACTTACTAGTACTTACCTACTTACATACTTAGAAACACAGTTTATGTACACCATAGTTTTATTGTTGTAGGTAAGTACTAGCACAGAATCTATCTATAATATAAAAATGAATCGCAAAATGTGTTGGTAAGCGCATAACTCAACAACGCCTAGACCGATTTCGCTAATTCTTTCTTTGTTGTGTTTGTTATTGTCAGGAGAAGGTTCTTATGAAAGAAAAAATTAAGAAAGTTGGAAATATAAATTTCCACGGGGGCGAAGCCGCGGGGCGCAGCTAGTCTATAATATAAAAATGAATCGCAAAATGTGTTGGTAAGCGCATAACTCAACAACGCCTGGACCGATTTCGCTAATTCTTTCTTTGTTGTGTTTGTTATTGTCAGGAGAAGGTTCTTATGAAAGAAAAAATTAAGAAAGTTGGAAACATACATTTCAACGCGGGCGTAGCCGCGGGGCGCAGCTAGTATCTTATAAATACTAACATATAGAATGGACTCTTCGCCTCCCACCTGACGTAGCTTCCTCAGCCCGCCGTTTATTGCGGTTTGGACGGCGAAGGGATGTACGGCGCACGCACGGGGCGCAGGATGGCATGGGTAATGATTTTGACAGACGCATGTATGTATGTATATGTATGTGCCAAGGAGCGAATTCTGTATGGAGAAATAATCGAGTGTACGGGGTGCCGGGTGGGGTACTAGGTACAAGAAATCCAAGATAATTTTGAATATTTTTACAAAACTGCGTAAGGTAAGCATGTCGCATTTCGATTAGTCATTTCTCTCAATGAAATTATATGAAAAAAATATTGACAAAAACTTCATAACAGGTATGTAAATATTTTGACCTAATTAGTCCAAAAGTATGTGAATAGATTACACAAGATCTCCAAAACTAGATCTCTTCATATAGGTACCTTTAATATTAGTTGTTGGTTCTAACGATTAGAAGAAAAGAAGGACAGTGGACAATCCAGCATTTTGATAATTCTCATATCAGCCCACACACGTCCACAGCTGAACAAAGGCCTCCTACGACCCAGCGAGTCCAGAGCACCCCCATCATCGACTCCTTGCGTGTCTTCCAACACATCACTCCGTTTCGCAGTGGGACAAGGGTATCATAAAATCAAAAAGAAAATAATTCGATCTGCAGACATTTGTCCAGGGCGTTCTGGATGTTTTCTATGTATAATAAAAAATATCTATCTATGTAGTGTATTGTATTAAGTATATCAGTTATCTAGTACCCATAACACAAGCTCTGCTTAGCTTGGGGCTAGATAATGCTGTGTGAATTGTCCAGCATTATTTATTTATTTATTTAATTAAAAAGTTTAAAAACCCCCCGTCAGATTTTCATGAAACATGGCTAAGAACACTCGGGATAAAATTATCTATGACACAAAAATACTAAACGAAAATCGGTTATTTCGTTTGGGAGCTACGATACCACAGACAGATACACAGACAGACACGTTAAACTTATAACACCCCTCTCTTTTTGCGTCGGGAGTTAAAAATCATTTTTATTAATTTTGTGATCGACAATATTTCAATATGAACACTAGTGACGTAGGCAATCTATTTATCGATATCGATTAAACTCCTGTTTTGTCCGTTGTATTACAAGAGTCGTAAACATCGTAGCCTTGAAGATCAAAAGCAACACAGTTATACACAGGATGTTGTTACTGGAGCAATGATGTAATGGTGTTCAAATTTACGTACAGAACCGACATTCGAGTACCTAATTGAAAATCTCTTATTTATTTATTAACAAATGAGTTATGAATTTAATTATGAATAAACCTATGCTATTTTACAAATTTTCATTTAGAATAAAATCAATAATGTGAACATAGAAAAAAATAATGTTGCATGCAATAGATTTAAATTACCATAAGGCGTACAAAAGTAGGACATTAACAAAAACTGTTACTGAGAAAATAATTTAACAAGCTTTTTTTAAACAATTCTCACATTTCACAAGGTGCGATATTTTTTTTGCCTTGCATGTCGCATCGCATTGCTAAAGCCTAAGTTGGGGCACTCCATGTGATAAGGCATAAGAAATTAAAATTGCCTTACTGATCTTCATAAAAATATCTAATATACCTACCTCTAATATGTCTTGTGTCCACTACGAATAAATCGGATGGATTAGAGTTCCTTATTATTAATTATGATACGTAGTTAGGCAAAAACAAAACCATTGACCAAAAAAATTACAGATTGTTAATATTTTCGGTAATGCTAACGTGATCACGTGCGTCACGTGACCGTGAACACCAATCAGTAAGTGTGACGTCACTTCTTTCAAACCATTATTGTTGTGTTGGACTAAAAGGATCGACACCGCCAGCGTTCGGATCTTTTTGGTCCACCGAAAAGATCGGCACGCTGGTTTTAACTAAATCTCCCTATTCAAACTGTAATGTTTCGAAAGAAGAAAGAAGTGACGTCAAGACGTATAAGACGCCATGACAGTCTTGAGCGTGTTCGAATAAAATTGAAATTGTTTTCTTAAAACGCAAAGTAAACATCGTAAATATTAGATTGTTTTAAAATATTAGGTTTTTGGAGTAAACTAGGTCTTAAGGTATATTATTAACCAATTTTCCAAATTAAGTCAATCGATTACTTAAAAAGCTGTATAAACCTCATAATATATCGTGTAATATACCGATATATGTAAGTACCTGCTACTGGGCTAAGGACATCTACAAAGAAATACTGACAATTAAATCTTCTACGTCCCGGCCGCGCCAAAACTCTTTCTCTTTCTAAAACTCTCTCTTTTACTAAGAGCCGCAACTATTTCTAGCTTTTTTGTATTGTGAAAGATGAATGAAAATTGTATAAAATGTCCGTGCTGTAGAACGCGAGGTAATGTTGAATTTCAACTTTATCGATAGTTTTTACGAGGCGTAGTTCCGCCCTTGTTATAGCGTTGTTTGGGTATTTTAAATAGGTAATTATTTAGGTACTTCTTATTTATAGTTCAACATAGTATATCAGTTACCTAGTACCCTTAACAAGCTCTGATTACCTACTTTGGGCCTAGATGATGCAGTATATGGGGTAAACGTGTTCTTGAGTGATCGCGACTCGACAAACGTAGTGTAGGACGCCCTCCAGCCAGGTGGTATGACGACCTATGAAAGACTGCAGGCATATGGTGGATGCGACAAACTGAAGACAAGACGCTGCTATGGCGCTTATTAGTGTATACGTTATGTTCATCAACATTTTTCTAGATTCTAGTAGGTGAGTCGTCCGTTATTTCAATCAACCATAAGTTACTTAATTGTTTTTGTTCATACCGTACCGGTGAATAAACTATAGGTTAATTATCCTTTATGGATATCGTTCATTCATTAGTTATGTTATAACGAAATTCTGTGAAACGATCTGTAGGTATTTAAACAGTAGGTATTTTGACTGTAGTTATTTTAAAAAAGTTTGGAATGGGCTTAGTTATTATACCTAATAATGTAACCCTCATTAGGGGAGGCATATGTCCAGCAGTGGACTAATATAGGTTTATGATGATGTAATAATATAGGTGAACGAATGACCGATTTCTTATAATAAAATAATTATTAATCATGTAAGTATCATTTTATTGTGACATTTTATTAAAACATTATAATTTTTAATGTAATTTTATCTTAGTTTTGTGTGTTAAAAATAAATTATAATTAGTTAGTGTAATCAACAATCGCCGTTCTAATTAATAAATAAATAAATGACTAATAAATAATATACTAATGTAATGATGCAGTGTGGATTGTCTAGTATTATCTATTTTTATTTTATATACCGTCGGTAGAAATCAATCCCACAACCTTTTCGGAGACCCTTTACCCGCTATGCCAATGTCCCAAAACTTTCGAATAAAAGCAAGAGAGCTATCCAAAAAGTCTATAAATAACTCCAGTGATAGTGTGTAAACCGAAAGCGTTTAGCGCGTCTGTCAATCACATTGTAATCGGATATGTTGCGCAAACGCATCAAGGCGTGTTTCCATTGATATATACAGATCAGGGACTGATTTGGTTACCCGTTGAAGGGGTTTTCGATAAGGTTTTTTGAAGAGGTTGTTTTAAAACCCTATCCTTAGGGGTTACACTTTCAATGAATAACCCGCTCTTAGGGGTAACCCCTTCAAAACCCAGTCGAATGGAGTTACCCTTTGAAAGGGTTTCGAGTACTCTATAGTTTTGATGACCCGGTCGTTTGGGGTTACCTTTTCAAACACTGTAACACGGTAACTCTTTGCATTTTAGTATATTGCAATTATAATCTTTATTTGATTTCCGCAAGGTTGAAAATAAGGTTTTTAACTCAACTAATCCAAAAGGATGTATAAGTTGAGCTGCCTCTAGATTGTTTGCTCAACTTATCTATAAATGGATTAGTTGAGCTGCCTCAAGATTGTTTAGTTGAGCTGCCTCTAGATTGTTTGCTCAACTTATCTGTAAATGGATTAGTTGAGCTGCCTCTAGATGGTTTAGTTGAGCTGCCTCTAGATTGTTTGCACAACCTATCTATAAATGGATTAGTTGAGCTGCCTCTAGATTGTGTGCTCAACTTATCTATAAATGGATTAGTTGAGCTGCCTCTAGATTGTTTGCTCAACTTATCTATAAATGGATTATTGAGCTGCCTCTAGATTGTTTGCTCAACTTATCTATAAATGGATTAGTTGAGCTGCCTCTAGATTGTTTAGTTGAGCTGCCTCTAGATTGTTTGCTGCACTTATCTATAAATGGATTAGTTGAGCTGCCTCTAGATTGTTTAGTTGAGCTGCCTCTAGATTGTTTGCTCAACTTATCTATAAATGGATTAGTTGACCTGCCTCTAGATTGTTTAGTTGAGCTGCCTCTAGATTGTTTAGTTGAGCTGCCTCTAGATTGTTTGCTCAACTTCTCTATAAATGGGTTAGTTGAGCTGCCTCTAGATTGTGTGCTCAACTTATCTATAAATGGATTATTGAGCTGCCTCTAGATTGTTTAGTTGAGCTGCTTCTAGATTGTTTGCTCAACTAATCAATAAAGATGGATACGTTAAGCTGCCTATAGATTGTTCACACTGAAAACCAGAACACTTGTATACAGACTGAGTGATCGCGCGAACGAAACTAATTGTTCAACATCTAGTATTTATTTTCAAAAAGTACAATTATTGAAATGGAAACCATAGTGTTACACCAAAAAACCCATACAAAGAGGTAACCCCTTCAATTGGATAGCGCCACGAAAGGGTAAAACTATCGTTGCTAAAACCCAATGAAAGGGTTACCCTTTCACTAGGGTTTTGTACAGGGTAACCCGAATAAGGGGTAACCCATTCGTAATGCGCAGACGATTATAGTGTTACCCATTCGAAGGGGTTAACCCAAACTCGGGGTTGTACGGTCCCTGATACAGATACGTGAAATTATAAGATTTGTTCACGTGGTATCTAATTACTTTTTAATTAAGCTATTTGGGCTTACATCGCTCAAAGCCAAAATTATTTTGCTGTATGTATAGTGTATTAGTTTAGTAGGTATTATGTGTACTTATTAGTATTAATAGTTTAGATTTATGTTATGAAGTACCGCCATCCTTTATTTTTCTCATACCTATCGTTTTGGTAGCCTGGAAAAAATCGCTTTAGGCGACAAGGCCGCCAGTTCCATTGCTGTTCTTTATAATGTTTCTATGTAAAATTTGTTTTTATAAGGTGATGAATAAAAATTATCTCTCTAACTAAAACCAAAGGTAAATAAAATAAAATAAAACAAAAGGTACGCGATAAATACCCGATGTAATCATTAACTATGTTAACAAATCGCGAAAGTTTAAAAAGTTTTATCTAAAACCAATAAGAACAGTGAGTTTTGAAAGTCTTCCCGCTATCTGTGACATTATAAATTGATGACCCGACTCGTTCGTAGGTACTATTTCCGCCTAATCGTTTTTTCATTACAACTGTACTCTGTCTCTGATTGCAACTAATAAGCGGCGGAAATACTATGGGCTATTCATTTCAAAAATAACATAGATCGCGTTGCAGTAGTTTCGGAGGATTACAAACAAAATAAAAACCGGATAAGGAACAGATAGATAGCTTTTGATAAGTAAATAATGCCTACCGTACAATAATAATCGAACAAGTTATATTGCACATTAGCAACTCGGACCGAAATTATAATTTCTCGGTAAGAGTTGGAGAAAAGTGTTCTATTAAGACATACGTCATTCACGCATCTCGTATGTGAATGGAAACGCACTCCAAAGATAAACTTTCGTTAATTAGGTCGCCTTTGCCGTTAACAGTTGTTTAGCTTACAGATGGGTTTGTTAACGGCTTTTAAGTTTTTACTGCTTTTTCAGGAATTGAGGAACTTATTTCGTAAATTATATTCATTGCAACCTGAAAAAGGTAGATGTTTGAAATTCTTAAATTACTTACTAAAGTTAGCTTATACACTTTTACGGGACAAATTCCCGGGCATTTTCCAAAAAAGTAAATTATCCTTATTTACCTTAGAACTCAATGGATAGCGCGGATCTTTTTCGCTGAAGAAAAGAGATTGTCTTGAGGATGGCATATCCAGCTCTGCGAGGTTTATGCAGGGTCTTTATTATTTTTAACTGACTTTCTAAAAGGAGGAGGTTCTCAATTCATCTGTATGTTTTTTTATAATTTATCAGAACGAAAGTTATAGGCATAATAATATATCAGAGGTTTATAATAATTTAAAGAAAATATCCAAAGTCATAACCCTCTCTTTTTAGTTTGGTTGAAAAATTTGTTGACCATATACAAAATGCCTCATTCAAGCCGAAAACTACACCTATGCCTGGAAGAGATCGCTTCGAAGCGATAAGGCTGCCCATTGTACTTGTGTCGCAATGTCTCTTGTTTTGTATTGTATGCAAAATGTCACTCTCATTATATTCAGTAATTTTTGCATGAAGAAGTCAAAACCATTATCCAAAATTTGGCCATTTGAAATTTCGAATCTTGATTTGACATGATTGTACTTGGGAAGAAGATAATATAGCCGTATCTTGACAAAAAAACACGATCTTGATAAGGAAATCCGTAGGCCACAGCTTGTAGCTTCACACTGATATTATAATGCTAAAATTCGGATGGATGGATGGATATTTGTGATTTCTTCACGCAAATCACGCAAAAGTACTGAATTGTTAGAGCTGTAAATTTGCATAACTGTAGGTATAGACCTGGAATTACATATAGGATACTTTTTTCCATAAAAATCAGTACCTACCCATTGGATAGAAATAACCTTTGAATTATTTCTTGAAGGAAGTAGGTTAGTTATAAATGTATTCATCAATCTTTCGTCGGCTTACATAAAAGGGCCTCATGTCTTTATAAGTCTAGGTACTTACCTTCCTAATTTCTACTTTCCAAATGGTGACCACACCTTGGGATCAAAGCCGTGACGAATGGTGTTAAATAACTGGGGTGGCCATGCGTTCAGTTTTGAAGATTGTCTTACCTGGAACAAGAGTAGAGTTTTGTTAGATATAAACAATAATAAAGTCGATTTGCTCCCCTTGGAGTCTAGACCCTAGGTCCGTGGGGTACCAAGGCTCTTCGGGTGCAGCGCATCAGCATTGCCATACAGCGTGGCAATGCAGCCAGCGTCCTGGGGACGCTTCCGACTGGTATTGATATGGATCAGTTGAGCTACCTGTAGACGGTTTGCAACAGTCTGCAGTTAGCTCAATTGTTTCAATTGTAAAAACTAGTATAATTTTCTTTGTGAATAAAGTCGATGAAATTAGATAGATAGATACACTTTTAATAGGTACACACACAAACAACACAGGAAAAGGAAAAATAACAAAAAGAAAACAGTGATATAACAGTATTTACCTAAGGTACACATATTAGTTCGGTACACAATTATAAATTTACAACACAAATACTATTAATATTAATTAGAGTAAATGCATAAAAACCAAATTTAATATAAATAGTCACCTACCCACTAATAAAATAATGCACTTGCCTAAGTAGGGAACAGGTAAAAATTTGTAGTTTTCTTGTGAAACTGTCGACTAGAATTATAATTCGGTAATGATCTTTATTTATTCCGGCTACTAAGCTTGTGTGGTTTCTTTTTACAGATTTTTTTACAGGATTATTTGTACTTATATTATAAAGGCATTTAATGCCCAGCCGTCATACGCAACGTGTTTGGGAATGTGCGGAGTGGACACCCAAAGTATTTCATTATCATCATCATCATTATTAGTCCACTGCTGGACATAGACCTCCCCTAATGAGCGCCATAGCGCCCTGTCTTCAGCTTGCCGCATCCACCTGTAGCCTGGAGTCTTTTCTTTTTCTTTATTCAGTATAATAAACAATTGTACAATGCAGACTTATTATAATAGTGTGCTTATTTTTGTGTTTTTAAATGTACAAGCAATCACATTATCCACAGATTACACAGAAGTATTACATAGTACATAGTTGGTTGCTGTTTAAAGGTAGCTTAATTGGTTATAATATATAAGGTTTTTATATATTTTAGAGCGATAATTTTATGAGTAGTACCTACCTACTAATTAAGTTTTTACATAGGTACTAGATTCTGCCCGCGGCTTCGCACGCGTTAATTAAACAAAATTGTGAATCTAAACCATTCCCAGATCCCCTTGAACACACACAAAAAATTTCATCAAAATCGGTCCAGTCGTTTGAGAGAAGTTCAGTGACATACACACTCACAGAAGAATTATATATAGTAAGATTATTATGAGATACTTGAGACTCCTGCAGGTCGTCATCACCCCTGGTTGGATACCCAATATATTTCCTGTCTAGAAAATAAAAACTAGATTTGACGTATCAATGTCCTCTAAAAATTGAGCTTCACTTTCCCAAAAACCATTGTCCCCCCAATAAGACTCAAAAGTCCACAATTTGGGCAGATGTCGTTCTGCCCCACTGAACATTTGACCCCTTTATGGGGTCATTTCTCCAAATAAGTCCCATTACCCATGGGGGTTTTATAGGGGAATTACAGGACTTATCAATTACTGATGGGTGTAGCACTCATTGTTTTAATCTTTGACAATAGCCACGGCGATTATTAATAAAACTGTAGATTGTACAGTGCCGTCATAGATCGGTGACCGGGTGACGGGTTCTCGAAGTCACAAAATATTAGGTCATTCATTACCTATGAAATTGCCGTCTTTTTACTATATTTTATTGACGTGACAACGTCTTATAATTCGATAGAGCCGGCTGCACGCACGAAAAAACATGACTCATGTGGCGTTACCTCGCTCTGAGGCGTTCCATGTAAGGCTTAAGTGCAAGCGAGAGCGCTCGACATCCGTCTCTCTCCTACTTGAGTGAGCGATGCGTCTGCGTGGACAGCTGCTATACTATAGTACATTTACATGTTTTGATCGAGTATCAAATGCTACCATTCCATCAGTATTTTCTTAAGACGTTGTCACGTTCAACTATCGTCAGTAAACCGACTTTACAGACAACCAATTTTTTGTACATTTTTTTTTAATTCAACAGTTATATACAAAATTAATTTACATTCCGAACCTATTATAAAACTAGCCAACTAAATATAAGATTAGGTACTCGTTATCACATAAGTTTTGGTTTTATTAATGATTGTGGTGAATAGGAATTGATATCACAAAAGTTTTGGTTTTAATAATGATTGTTGTGAATTGTAATTTTCATCACAAAAGTTTTGGTTTTAATAATGATTGTTGTGAATAGTAATTGTTATCACATCAGTTTTGGTTTTAGTAATGATTGTTGTGAATAGTAATTCTTATCACATAAGTTTTGGTGTTAAATAGTTATTGTCATCACATAGGTTTTGGTTGTAATAATGATTGTTGTGAATAGTAATTCTTATCACATAAGTTTTGGTTTTAAATAGTTATTGTCATCACATAGGTTTTGGTTGTAATAATGATTGTGGTGAATAGTAATTGTTATCACATAAGTTTTGATTTTAATAATGATTGTTGTGTGTGAATAGTAATTCTTATCACATAAGTTTTGGTTTTAACTAGTTATTGTCATCACATAGGTTTTGGTTGTAATAATGATTGTGGTGAATAGTAATTGTTATCACATAAGTTTTGATTTTAATAATGATTGTTGTGTGTGAATAGTAATTCTTATCACATAAGTTTTGGTTTTAAATAGTTATTGTCATCACATAAGTTTTGGTTGTAATAATAATTGTGGTGAATAGTAATTGTTATCACATAAGTTTTGGTTGTAATAATGATTGTTATGAATAGTAATTGTTGTTTTTATATAGAACTAGTCTCAACAATTTTTGAATCAATCGATAGAAACTGACGTTGAACTTAAAGCTGGCTACTGACTAGTGTTACGGGCCGTAACGTAATGTACTATTACTATTCGCAGCGAGCATGATACGTTACACCGTGTGCTACAATCCATCTCGTTGTTCGTTGCTCACGCCTTCTTTCCCCGTACTGACTGCACGAACGCTCGCCGTGTAACATGGTACATTACGCCCTGTAACGCCGGTTAGTACCCGTCTTAACTGGGGGTAACCTATCGATGAACGTCACTGTATTGGATGACTCACAGTTTGGGTATGGGGTACCCCACTTACCGTGGGATAAGAACAGTAATGATGGATATGATGACTCTGTGATTTAGTTAGTTCTAAAAGCTATTGAGAAATTCTTTGGGATGACTCATCGACAATAAATCTCCCAAACACACACTCAATGCCATGTCGATTTTTTTGTACTCATTATTTGTTTCTTTTTACTTTGCATAAACCGAATAAAGCACCAATAATGCAGAAATAATTTCCTGTAATGACCAATTTTACAGAATTCATATGAATAAACAGGGTTCTTGGTAAGTAATTCAATAATATAAGCCTTTATTCACAAAGAAAATTATACTAGTATTTACAATTGAAACAATTGAGCTAACTGCAGACTGTTGCAAACAGTCTACAGATAGCTCAACTGACCCATATCAGTACCAGTCGGAAGCGTCCCCAAGACGCTGGCTGCATTGCCACGCTGTATGGCAATGCTGATGCGCTGTGCCAGATACAAAAATTAAATTAGGTAAGTGTTGGGTATGTAGGCGGGGCTGCACCCCCCTCCTCATCTTTGTGAATAAAGCAGTGCATAGCTAACCAGCGGTCGTTTCACTTGTCTGTCCTTATATTTAACAGTGGCGCCGAACTACCCTCATTTTGTTGATATCGCGTGCAAAATGGCAAATTCTAATGCGCAATTTGGAATTTTAAACGGTTTCGATCATAATGCGCAGACATGGAAAACGTACAAAAGCCGTATCGGGCAATATTTTATCGCGAACGATATAAATGTGACAACGGACTCCACGGGCAAGAAGAGGAAAGCGATCCTGCTTAGTGCACTCGCCGAGGCTACCTACAAGCTAGCATCCGACCTAGCTTTACCCAAAGAAATCGAGGATGTGCCCTACGAAGATCTCATAAAGCTACTCGACGCGCATTTTACCCTGAAAAGCGTTGGGTTTGGAGATCGTCACAACTTCTACGCCGCCACGCAGCAACCGGGTGAAACCCACTCACAGTGGGCGGCGAGATTGCGGGGTCTCACAGCGAAGTGTGGCTTCCTGAACGTCGAAGAGGCGCTGCGCGACAAGTTCGTTATGGGAATGCTGCCGGGTCGAGAGAAGGAAGAACTATATGCTAAGGATTTAGCTGACCTTACACTGGCCAAGGTCGTGGAGACAGCGGAGAACCACAGTCGGGCGCGGAGCGCTGCGGCGGTGGGGCGCTCCGCCGCTGCTGCAGCGGCAGACGACCAGCTTTTCAAGATCTCAAATAAGGGAAATCGCGCTAGTGTAGGCAAAGTGAAGTGTAACGTGTGTGGTTTTACCAATCACAAGTCATCCGAGTGTAGATTTGCAAATTACGTTTGCAAAAAATGCCACGTAAAAGGCCACTTACGTAAAATGTGCCCTAAAGTGAATTACGTAGAGGTGGATTGCGGTGACAAGGGTGATAATGATGAAGATGATGACGGTAAGTTTTTTTACATCCGTTCATTCCGAGGAGAACCCATGGTGGAATCGGTTAGTATAGGAAATTCACAATTTAAGTTTGAAGTAGACAGTGGTTCTACTGTAACGGTAGTTTCCGAGGGGTTTTATGAAACCAATTTTAAAGATGTGCCTTTATCCAGTACGATGAAGCAGCTGATGACGTATAACGGTACAAAAATTGTATGTTTAGGTACATTTTGTTTACCAGTCAGCTACTCGGGGCAAACGCATGATATTGTTTTTTATGTTGTGCGCGATGGCGGGCCCCCACTCTTAGGTCGGGATTTTATTTCTAGCTTTAAATTACAGTTAGTGCCGGTGAATTACTGCGGTAATTCCGAAGTATCTGTTGAATTGTTACAAAAAAAATATCCAAAACTATTCTCTGATAACTTAGGAACTTTCAACAAGTACAAGATTAAATTGTCGTTAAAAGATAACGCCAAACCGGTTTTTTGCAAAGCCCGTCCAGTAGCGTTTGCATTACGTGATAAAGTTAGCAAAGAAATCGACAGGTTAGTTGAGTTAGGTATACTTGAACCTATAGAATATTCGGAATATGCATCTCCAATTGTACCGGTGCTGAAACGAGACGGATCCGTTAGGCTCTGCGCGGATTTTTCGGGAACGATAAATAAACAGCTGTTGGTGGAACAATATCCACTTCCATCGACCAGTGAACTGTTTGCAAAAATCCACGGCGGCCAGCAGTTTAGTAAACTAGACTTGTCTATGGCTTATAATCAGCTGGTCCTAGATGATGAGTCACGGAATTACACTTGCGTAAATACAAATCGTGGTATTTATAGGTACTCTAGGCTTGTTTTCGGCCTTTCCAGCTCGCCTTCTATTTTTCAGCGCGCGATCGAGGGCGTGCTGTCAGGTTTAGATGGAGTTCTGTGCATGTTAGACGACATTTTAATAACGGGAAAGGATCGGCAGGATCACCTGGAAAAGCTTTACGCAGTATTGAACAGGTTGCAGGACGCGGGGCTTACACTACAAAAAGGAAAATGCAGTTTTTTTCAGGATGAGATTCAATACCTTGGTTATGTTATCTCAAAGGACGGGTTAAAGAAAGCGCCGGAAAAAATTAAAGCTATGGTCCAAGCGCCGGTACCGAAGAATGTCAATGAACTTCAGTCGTTCCTTGGTCTCATTAACTACTATAGGAACTTCGTGCAAGATGCATCCTCTATTCTTAGTCCTTTATATGACTTACTAAAAAAAGAAAGTAAATGGGACTGGACTGATATTCATGAGACAGCTTTTCGGAAAATAAAGAAAATTATGACGTCAGAAAAGGTACTGGCACATTTCGATCCAGGCGCTCAGATAATTTTAACCGTGGATGCGTCACCAAGGGGGTTAGGGGCTATTCTCTCGCAGGTAGGGGCTGACGGGGTAGAAAGGCCCGTATCGTATGTGTCACGGACATTAAATTCTGCGGAAAAGCGTTATGCGCAAATCCAGAAGGAAGCGACTGCGATTATTTATGGTGTACGCCGTTTTCATCAATACTTGTATGGTAGGAGTGACCCTTTTACATTACGGACGGACCACAAGCCATTGCTGTCTATTTTCGGGTCTCATAAAGGCATACCTGATATGTCAGCGAACAGGTTACAGCGTTACGCTTTATTCCTAAGTAGCTATAATTATAAAATAGAATACATACGTAGTAGCGATAACAGCGCGGACTACCTATCGCGCGCGAGCCTGCCTCGGGAAGTACACGAGTGTGCGTGCACAGAACAATGCAAGTGCTGCGACTGCGAAGTAGCCTATGACCGCGCGACTTATGTATGTTTCGTAGTAGATGATAGTATGCCCGTTACCCTAGAAATGTTACGAAAAGAGACAGAAAATGACGTTATTTTAGGTTTAGTGAGTAAATGTATACATAATGGTTGGCCGCCGAAAATGAGTGATATTCGGATTAAGCCTTATTATTTATGCAGAACTCAGCTGTCTTTAGAGAATGGATGCATCATGAGGGGCCATAAAGTGGTTATTCCCGCAAGTTTATATCAAACTATCTTAAAAGAGTTACACACTTCACATTTAGGCATAGTTAAAACAAAAGCCGAAGCTCGTTCAAGGTTTTGGTTCCCAGGAATCGACCAAGCTGTCGAGAGCATGATAAGTTCATGCGATGTCTGCATTCAGCTGCGTCCCTCGCCCCCCCGCGCCCCTCTGGCTCATTGGAAGTATCCTACGTCGTCATTTGACAGAATACATATCGATCTATTAGGCCCGATCAAAGGATGTATGTATTTGGTTGCAGTAGATGCGCATACAAAGTGGGTAGAAGTGTATAATATGCAAACTTGTACGTCTTCAGCTGCAATAATAGTAAAATTATGTGAGTTTATGTCAAGGTTCGGTGTTCCGAAAACAATAGTGAGTGATAATGGCACATCTTTTTGTTCACGGGAATTCGAGTCTTTTTGTGCTTCTAATGGGATTTCACATAAGACATCTCCAGTATATCATCCGCCGAGTAACGGCCAGGCGGAAAGTTTTGTAAAAATTGTTAAAAAGGGTATAAAATCTTGTCTTTTGTCAGGCCTGAACGCAAAAAGTACATCAGTAAAATTATTAAAATATCTTATGGACTACCGTAACTCTATTCATACTGCGACGGGGTTCTCCCCGGCACAAATGGTGTTTGGTCATAAGTTAAGGTCGCGGTTGGATTTGATTAATCCAATAGCATCCCCATTATCACCCTCGTCAACGCGTCCAGCTGATTTGAAAAATAATTTACAGTGTTCACAACAAACTAAGACGACTAAAAACTTAAGGAAAAATGACTTAGTGTTATATAAAAAATTTAGTGATAATACAAAGTACACCTGGTGTAAAGGCGTTGTACAAAAAATAATAGGTAAAGTTTTATACTTAATAAAAGATATTGTTACCTCGGAAATTCATAAAAGACACTTAAATCAGTTAATTAGTTATAAAGGAACCAGGGACAGTTTTTGGGATAGTAAAGCTCAAAGCGAAGACATAAATAGACATGGACAGTTAACACCGCCGCCGCTG
This sequence comes from Eupithecia subfuscata, assembly GCA_963564075.1. Taxonomy (NCBI): domain Eukaryota; kingdom Metazoa; phylum Arthropoda; class Insecta; order Lepidoptera; family Geometridae; genus Eupithecia; species Eupithecia subfuscata. The sequence goes on from OY751123.1 coordinate 2,275,590, forward strand.
CCACTGTCCTCGCCTCCGCCGCCGCCGTCGTCGCCTCTGCCGCCGCCGCCGCCGCCGTCGCCGCCTCTGCCACCGCCGCCGCCGCCGCCGCCGCCGCCGTCGCCGTCCCTACCCACACCGACCGCACCATCGCCGCCCGCGCCCTCGCCGCCGCTTGAGCTGACGCAACCTGTACCGCCGGTGGCACCAGAAAGGCTTGAATGCCCGATTGAATTCGAATCAGAGAGTATCACAGCTGGGCGCTCGACCAAAGGAAGACGAGCAGAGGTATACCGACCAACTGGTTCTTCAGTCTCAGGGGAAGAAGTGAATGAGTGTGACGTCGTGTTGCCTACCGCTACCGAGTCTGAGAACTCAGTTGAAACAGCTGCTGATATTTCTTCGAACTCGGATGAAGAATTTCAGGAAGCGGAAGTCGATCCAGAACCAACCAACTTACCAAACCCGGGCGTGACAACGCCTAAGATGGTGTTACGCAATCGTCCCAAATTATGTTTTAAAAAGTATTTTTAATCTGTGTTAATCTTAAGAAAGTTATTACGTAAGATATTATTGTAATAAGGGGAGGAATGTTGGGTATGTAGGCGGGGCTGCACCCCCCTCCTCATCTTTGTGAATAAAGCAGTGCATAGCTAACCAGCGGTCGTTTCACTTGTCTGTCCTTATATTTAACAGTAAGTAAGTACTTAAATTTATTACTAAAATTATACTACTCACTAACCCACGTTGTGGCTAGATAGTAATCATACTAGGGTACATTCTTTAGAAGTAATTAATGTGCATTGCATGCATTGTCATGACCTACGGAGCTGAGACGTGGACACTCACGGTAGGGCTGGTCCACCAGTTCAAAGTCGCTCAGCGAGCAATAGAAAGAGCTATGCTCGGAGTCTCTCTGAAGGATAGAATTCGTAACGAATACATCCGACAGAGAACCAAAGTTATCGACATAGCTCAAAGAATTAGCAAGCTGACTGAAGTGGCAGTGGGCCGGCCATATCTCGCGAAGAACCGACAACCGCTGGGGTAAACGTGTTCTTGAGTGGAGACCACGACTCGGCAAACGTAGTGTAGGACGCCCTCCAGCCAGGTGGGATGACGATCTGCGAAAGACTGCAGGCAGATGCTGGGTGCGGCAAGCTGAAGACAGGGCGCTATGGCGCTCATTAGGAGAGGCCTATGTTTTTTTTTCTTCATTTATTTAAGTTACATATTATTAACTTATTTTATCTACAGCTAACATAAACCGTAATTCGGTTTATCCGTCAGCCTCAGTCTCTATGGTACAATATAGTTAATATTATTATAATAGTTAGTGTCCAGCCGTGGACTAATATAGGTTGAATTAATGTGCACTGGATTGCGAAAAAAAATATGAATTGTATATACCGGGCTACTGGTAATTCACTGATATTGGTGAATTGCAGGTACTGTCCATCGTCACGAATATGTTTGTGAGACGCCCGACAAAGAGGTCTTAATATTTTTTTTTTTGTATGTCAACTCTGAGCGGGTTGTACACACGAATTACATTTTTTTGGATCTTTTCAGAGAAGATTTTGCGCGGAATTGTTACTAAATATTGTTTTATCCTAATATTACAAATGTGAATGAAAAACACGTTTGTCCGGAATTCAATGAATTACATAATACCGATCACCTACACCCATTGTTAATTCAGAGTAAAGCCGTTTTAGGTACCTATATTCACACTAATATTATAAATGCGAAAGTTTGGAAGGATGTATGGATGGCTGGATAGTATTTGTTACCTCTTCACACCAAAACTACTGAACGGATCGGGCTGAAATTTTGCACACAGGTAATTCAAATCCTGGAATCAAACATAGGCTACTTTTTTTCCCATGAATAATATGGGATATCCCATGGGATAGAAATCACCTTCAAACGTTAAACATAGAAATAACGCGTGCGAAGCCGCGGGCATAAACTAGTTTCAAATAAAGCCTCTAAAACTAAAAAACGATTTTATTGAATAGAGGGGTAAGTACCTATACCTAAATTTAAGAATTAAGACCTGGTCTTCACAAAACGAGTTGTTGATGATAACCAGAACCTGTAATTCACGCAGTGGCAGTGAATTACTAATAACTAACCAACTTTGTGCAACCCGACATTGTTATGTTTCAAAACGTCACTCTTTCGTCACCCCATCAGCCGTTATTGAAAAAAAAAAAAAAATTAAATAAATAATTCTGGACAATCCACACAGCATCATCTAGCCCCAAGCTAAGCAGAGCTTGTGTTATGGGTATTAGATGACTGATATACATAATACAATATATTACATACATAGATATTTTTTTTTATCCCCTCAAGTGGCACGCCCTGCGCCCCGCTACCCCCGTTGAGTGGCAGGTACTTTCGCAAAAATCGCGGAAAATCCGCGGAAATGCATCCTAATGCATTATTTCGCTTATTTCTTGATTATTATCTACTATCACCTCGTAACATCTATATATATTTGGATTCTCCATGAAATTTCCTACAAAACAGCATGGAAACATTCTGATGTTGTATAACGTAATTAATGAGGTTGATTAAAATTAAATTATAATTGCGGAAAAATGGTAAAATTTTAATAATTTTTAAAAAAATCATTAAAAAAAAACTTTACCGTTATTATGTCCACAAACATTTGTCTCAAGGCGGGAATCGACCGCAACCTCCTGCATCGCAGGTGGACCTTCGCCCTCCGCGCTACAGAGGTCGTCAATATTAGTCCACTGCTGGACATAGGCCTCCCCTAACGAGCGCCATAGTGCCCTGTCTTCAGCTTGCCGCATCCAGCATCTGCCTGCAGTCTTTCGCAGATCGTCATCCCACCTGGCTGGATAGATAGATAGATAGATAGATAGAAAACACTTTATTATACCACACAAATACAGGAAACAATACGGAGAAAAGCTTAGAAAAAAAGGAAGTATAAAGGGCGGCCTTATCGCTGAAAGCGATCTCTTCCAGGCAACCTTGGGATGGACTGGAAATTAAGGAAGAAAAAAGACACTACTAGAAGATAGCGTCCAACACAACGTTTGCTAAGTAGCAGTCTCGACTTAAGAATACGTTTACCCTAGCGGTTGTCAGTTCTTCGCGAGATATGGTCTCTAATCTAAAGGAAATTCAAACCAAGTACTATACACTATTTACCCGATCGCACAAGAAGGAGGGTTATGTTTTTTCAGATAGAAAAATGCTATTCCGAGTAATAGGCTAATAGTGTAAGTATCTAGGTACCTCAGAAATAATTACAGTTTAAAAATAAACATAATTATACAATAACTGGTAAGTAATGCGCAGAGTCACACATAAACACATATAATTTTAAGAGCAAGAGCTTTCATTATTAATGTTTATTTTATGAACATGTTTAATGATACTCAACGCAGAAAGATGATTTTAATTATAGAAAATATAAAGAAAGTCTGTATTGCATTGACATCTCATACTGATCAGAGCAGCTAGTATGGGTTAGCACAATACCGAAACGATAAAAGTTTTCGTTTACTATCTACCACCTACTGTATTTTAGGTTAAGTTTCGTTTATTTTTTACATTTAATGTAAAAAATAACTGTCAATACTTCATCTAATTTAGATGAAGTATTGACAGTAAAATTTTTTTTAAGGAAAAAATAGAAAAAGAGAGGCTTTTGCCCAGCTGTGGGACAGTAACGGTTGAAAATAAATAAATAATTGTCGTTATTAAGTTACAATTTTGTTTGTATTTGCCGCGAATTAATATTTTTACCATTTACTTTTACTTTACTATCGCTGTCAAAGTTCTCAAAGATGCACTGCTAAAATGATACGAATCACTCAAACTTACCACTTACCTACTATCACCAAAACTATAAACGAGTTCTTATGAAACTATTGGGTCGCTGTCAAACTATGAATAATTCCTCTCAGTATACGGTGGAGGCGCTGCTGCAAGGCGCTAACTGTAGGTATGGACGGAAATGAAAACTCTTACAGTTTTGGTAAGCTATGCAAAACTGGTACTACGGTCTCAGAGAAGTTTTTATAAAATTTTAGCTTATCGGCAGGAAAAACTAATAACAAAATATTTAAATATTAAGTAATATCCTCCTTGCAGTAGGTTAATGTTTAAATAATTCGCGGATGCCATTTGTGCAATGTGCAAATTACGCGGTGCAAAATAAGCTATCTGATCTACTGATTGGCATAGATTCGGTATTATGGATTTGTTTTCCATCAAAACTAGATCGTCCAAATAAAATACTTTTCAACCAAAATATTTACACTAACTGCGAAAATAATTACAAAGTAGGTCATTGAACTTCTGACCTGGATAGTTTCTTGGGAATCTGGCTTCTATTAGATAATAATAGATGGACCTTTTTGATGTTACGTTTGTTTAGTCTCATGCGCAAGAGTTGAATGCTAGATCATTTTGATTACAAAGCTTACTTTGTGACAAAATTATTTATTTGTATTTGTATAAGTATTTATTTATTCCATCGTAGGTACACTTGTGTTACACTTGATATCGTTACATTCTATATACATGTACTATTTTAATAATTACATGTAAGTATAGGTATTTCGTTATAAGAAACACCGTAAGGTACAAAGGTAAAAAAACAGACAGACATGACTGAAAATTAAATAAAAATGAAATAAATAAATAATTACAGTTAAGAAGCTCTATTTCGTTAATTCAGATGTCGCCAAACTAAGTTAAGTATAGATTAACTATTTTGGCAACACTAAAAATCATACCTTATTTTTATTTCTATCGTAAAAAAAGGGGTGGCAACAATTTTAGAGTTGTCTTATTAGTTAAGGGTAGATTTGGTGGCATTTCAGATTAATTAGAATAAAAATTAAAATGCTTTTTTTTTTAATTCCGTATATTTTGTTGAGTTTAAAGTTTTTGTTATTATAATGTAAAATAATATAAAAAGGGAAATTATTTGATTTGTTTAGTTTAGTTTTGGCGATATCTGAATTGAAACAACAAAACTTCAAGTGAGTTGCAAAAATTATCAATAAATAAATTCAAACTAATTTTCAAACATAACCTTTGTAAAAAGGCTTTCTATAAAATATCAAATTATATAGAGGATAAAAATGCTTGGAACGAGTATTGCTCCAGCTCGAAAAATAACAACTCACAGGCTAAAGGTTTCTTCGTCGCCTCTTTACTTTACTACGAAGTGACAGAAATCAAAAATATCACTTTATTTCCGTGTCAGTGTTTAGTTTTATAATTTGACCTTATGTAAGTGTTCATTTATTGTATTTGTGGAAATAAAGAGTTTTTGATTTGATTTAATTTTATTTCAAACCAATATCTACCTATCATTTGATATCGACTGTCGTTTGTTTTCAGAGGATCATCAACATCCGTAAACTTAAAACTAACGATTCCGATCCGTTTATATATTAATTAATACGTTATTTATTATTCACTGTAAGCCTGCTCTTACACTTTTGTACATTCTGCATAGAAACTGTTAAAATCTTTACTATATTAAACTTTTACCATCTTATAAAATGTACAACAATTCACAATAAAGATTTCTGCATTTCTGTAGAACGTTGTATTAAAAACGTAAGTGCCGAAAAACAAATACTAGATGAACCATCCTTCGTGGATGAAAAGGCCATTGATGAAAACGATTATGATATTAACAACCAACCATCATTATGAATGTAAGCGGGTTAACTACGATCCTATTTTGTGTTGGAAGTACACCAACGTTTTTAACCCGCTTACATTCATAATTAATTCGTCAAACTACGGAAGTTTTTATGGTAAAATAACCAACCATCAATTTCTCAGAACTTATTTGTATTTGTATTTATTCCATCGTAGGTACACTTGATGTTACACTTGATGTCGTTACATTCTATGTTTATGTACTATTTGAATAATTACATGTATGGTATTAATGTGAGGTATTTCGTTACAGGAAACACCATAAGGTATAAAGCTAAAAAAAAACAGACAGACATGACTGAAAATTAAATGAAATAAACATTATATCTCTCTGTAAGGTTTCTTTTGAAGTAACCCTGTATATTTTAAATTCAAAACCAAATGTCACTTTGGCAATTCGTAACGTAAAAGTCACGTGGGTAATGTAGTGTGAATGCACATCCGCTCTCTAACAACGTAGTTTGTTTAAATACACTAAATAAATGTACTCGAATTATACGATAGAAATCAGGATCACTAATTGAGTTCTACTTATTGTGAGTAGGTTCCTTTAAAATATTCCACAGTAACATTATAAATTGAAAAGTAACTGTCTGTTTGTCATGCATGACATATATTACAAAAACGTACTTACTTAAAAAGAGTTTGCGAAGTCGCGGGCAGAAGCCAGTGCAATATATGTATTTCAATTAAACTTCAGTTCAGAAATTATGAAAAATGAAATGAAATGAAATTTGTTTATTTCTCTTAAACCACAATAAAGCGAAACATTAAAAATTAAAATCACTTAATAGGTACTACAAAACGATACAAAGATATTATCAGTGAAAAATGAAGTTACAATGTTGCTTAAATACATTAAATACATACTAATACATGCATGAGTAACAATTTTATTGTGGCAGAGAAATGGCCCATAGCTCAGCTTAATGCTCCAGCATGTGGCCATGCTGTAGCGCTGGTATTCTGCTAAGGGCTGCATTTAGGTCACGGACATTTTTATAGACCTACTTATAGAATAATATATAGAATTACTTTATAGACCATCACACTTATAATATAAATGCGAAAGTTTGGGTGGATGGACGGGTTTGAATACGCTGAGCTTGTGGCTAGATGATGCTGCGTGGATAGTCCAGCACATCACATCACACTAATATTATAAATGTGAAAGTTTGGATGGATGTTTGTTAACTCTTCACGCCAAAACTACTGACGGATCGGGCTGAAATTTTGTATACAAGTAATTCTAATCCTGGAATCAAATAAATATACTTTTTATTCCATAAATCAGTTCCCGTGGGATAGAAATCATCTTTAAACGTTTCCATAGAAAAAACGCGTGTGAAGTCGCGGGCATAAACTAGTTATTTCATAAAACCACACATACGTATGCGTGTTTCCAATAAGAGAACCAAATACACTTTTTGTCAGCTTGTCTGGTAGAGGTCTTGAGCGATAAGACCGCCAGTTGTCACTTATGTTATATTAATTTGATTGTTTCATTTGTAAAGAATTTTCTATATAAGTACCTATCCAATTTATTTATAATTATTATTGATCTTTTAAGAAGAACAACATAATAATTTTGTTCTTGGTTATTTTAATTTTAGCATAATTATTATTATCGAGTAAAATAATTGAAAGTTGAAAGATAAATAAAATAAATAAATAATGCTGGACAATCCACACAGCATCATCTAGCCCCAAGCTAAGCAGGGCTTGTGTTATAGGTACTAGATGACTGATATACATAATAATATAATACATTACATAAATAGATTTTTTTAAATTATATATAGAAACGACCAGAACACCCGGAACAAATACCTACAGATCATACAAATATTTGTCCCAAGGCGGGAATCGAACCCGCAACCTCCTGCGCCGCAGGCGGACCTTCGCCCGCCGCGCCACCGAGGTCGTCTAGCGTCTAAAATAGCGCTCTCTTTAATTTGTCAAATACGTCGTTTATTTTTTGACGCCCGCATGTCGTTAAACCACCAAAAAGGTTTAATTTATTTGAAGTAGGCTGCTTTACATACAGATACGGGCTGAAATTTACATTTACAAAATAATTATTTATAAGTAAGTAAGTACTTACCTTATGCCATATGGTCACCCTGTATAATATGAGATAGCTAAGTACCTATTAGTTTTTTGTTTTTAGAGATTTCATAAAATTATCTTACAAATGGTACAAATCGATCGAGAAAAGGGTTTTCCTAACATTTAATAAAGTCAAATTGATGGTTTAGTAATTTCAAAAATAAAGAAAATTTATCTTATATATAAAAATGAAACCCGTTTTCCGTTGTCACGGCATCACGCGTGAACGGCTGGACCGATTTCGCTAATTCTTTCTTTGTTGTGTTTGTTATTGTCAGGAGAAGGTTCTTATGAAAGAAAAAATTAAGAAAGTTGGAAACATAAATTTCCACGCGGGCGAAGCCGCGGGGCGCAGCTAGTAAACAATAATTCAACAGGAATTTAAAAACAGTATTGCAACCATATAAAATATTACTAAACAAAAATAATTCTAACGAAAACCTTCAATACCTACTATTACAAACAATCGTACCTACTAATGTGACCACATTTTCCGGACTAACAGGACAGATCTATTCCCATTTCCCCTTTCATAGACAAATTAAATAATCTATTGAGGTAACAGAGCGATAAAAACTCTTTCCGTAAATTGTGTGCTCATTATAAATCAATTTAAACTAAACAGACATCAGGTAAAATATTTATTGTTGAAATAACTTTTTATGATGCCATTAGGAACTGATTGAATAAACGAATAGGGTAGTTGATAGATTTATTTGATCTAAAAATTTCTTTCTAGGTTAGAAATAGTAGGTAGAGGTATTTGTTTTTTAATAATGAATAACACGGGTTCCTACTTATAACGTACGATTATTTAAAAGTAATAGTGTATAGTATTTTCATATTTTAGGAAAAAAAAACCAATTTTATTATCAACACAAATTAATTAGGAATTATTTTGTAACTTCCTGTGGGGTATAAGCTGCCAAAAATGGATGACGTCATCGTCAGGTGTGGGTACTCGTGTGAGTAGGAAATATAATTATTTAAATAAAGGGGAATTATAATGTGTGAAACGTCAATATGTTAAAAATCTTTCATTAAACAGGTACCTAATAGGTACACTAGCGATAAAAACTCACTTCAGTCAAACAACTACAATAAATTGTTATTCACAATAACAACCAAACCGATGTAATTTTGAGGAACATTCGTTCTAAATTATTATAAGGTTTAAAAATGCAATATTTTTAAAAGCATCACCTCGAATTCTTTGTTTAGTCTTTTTCTAAAAAACCCTCTCACTTTCAAGATTTTTTGAGTACCTACCAACCCAACTCAGTTTTGAGTAGACGTGCTCACATTTAATTGAAAATCTGAGATAAATCTCACCTCAGACGAGCTTTAAATAATCTGTTTTCCTTTTACTTTCGTGGGTTAGACTATTAAATCCAAATCGCGACAGCTTGTCCCTTGGTTCCCCAGGAAGTGCTCACCCTACCTGACCCTACCATACGATAATTTCACCTACTTACCCACTGGAATGTACTCATTACAATATTTATTCACACGTGGCATGTTCCGTCAGAAACAAATGCGTTGATTTGTGAACATAAATTAAAATATTTAACAAAAAAAGGTGTCAAATAAATTGTAATTCTTTCTATAAAATCTCTCTAATCTCTGTGTAGTTGTAACCTTCTTTGCTCATAAAATTTCGTGTTGATTATCAAACCTTCGCCATGCACAGTTGATTTAAAGTTATTTTTTGTTCCTCGTGATAACAGAAATCGATTTTGCTGGCTGTTATTCAGCTGCAAAATCCCCGTTTTCGAACCAGAAGAGCGGTGGAAATAATAAAACACAATGTTCATTGATAATCAACCTATTTATCTATGGAAAATGCACAGTTCAGTTCAGTTATTTATTTATAAGCAAATTTGCTTACTAGTCCAACTAACTTAGCTAGGTAAAAAATAATGTAAAAACTAAGTACGTAATAATTGTGCTTGCCTATCAAGAGTTGGTATTTAAATATTATAAATGTGGATCTACGACATCGGCGTAAACAAATTTGTCGAAGAACTCTTCTAAGCTGTATTATGCCCTGTCTACTAGGATTCTCTTCAGTTTGTTCGTAAATATTGCAGTCGACGCAGCGGTGTTCTTCCAACACTAACTAGGTTCGTAGTTAACCCGCTTACATTCATAATGAACTCCTTCATAGTCAATTTTGTGTTTTGCTTTCGCTAATCTTTTTTTGGGTAGCTTTAGTCGATGACGATGTCTAGTCTAGTGTGGTAGTTGTGGGCCCACGTCGGAAACCCCTAAGGTGATTTCTGAACACTAGTTATTGGTATCGTTCGATACTATATATTCAGGCATTCATAAAATTCAAAAGTAATAACCCTGTATCAGCCTATTAACATTTACGACGAAATAGCCGAATAAATTTTAGTCTTTATTCACAAAGAAAATTATAGTAGTATTTACAATTGAAACAAACAAACAATAATTTTAGTGAAATATGGCGTGCAAATAGATTGCATCCTGGGAAAAGACATACCTCAACCTCAATCTCCTCAACAGCTTATATTGGTCCACTGCTGGACGCAGGCCTCCCCCTGATAAGTACCTTATTGGCTTTTATTTTATTTTTATTAATTTGGGGAACATAGAGTTATTATAAACGAAACTAAAATTACTTAACTAACACCTAAACCACCAAACCAACTTATTATCTCATGGAGGGTAATGCCAATAATCCCCACGCTGGGCATGCGGGTTAAGGATAGCAGTTCGGCGACAGAATTGTTTTACAGGAGGCGCTGCTGCCCGCCCAGGTGGATATCCCTTAGTCGCCTCTTACGACACCCGCGGGAAGAGTTGCGGTGATCTAAATTCTAAGACCACACGGCGCAACGGGAAAAGACATAGGCTATTTTTATACAGAAAAAGCACGTCTGTTATGCAGAAGTTACGCAATTGTTATTATTTTGACCATCTTTATTGTTTCACATTTCATTTCACTAACAAATGCATCTATTTCCGACCACCATTTGGCATCTTGCCATATGGGCTAACCAACTGATAACATCTCGTTATTGCTTTTATTAATGGACAAACAGACAGACAGACGGAAGCTTTTATAATATTACCTAAAACTTTTTAAACTTTCGCGTTTTGTTAATATATGGTTATTTATCGGGTATTTAACGCGTAACTTTTTTTATTATTTCCCGTTTCTATCGCGTTACAGTGATCGTGATCACGGGGCGTTTAGATATACTCAGAATTACAGGCAGTAGATAATTGACGGCAGTATCCACGACTACCCTCAATTCGTCTTCAGAATCAGGAATGGTTAACGGGCGGCGACCGAGCGAGTGACGTCACACGCACCCGCGGCGGTCACTCAGTGAACTTCGCTAGTAATTTGGTCATAACTTCGTCAATTTTTGTACTAGAACAAAAATGTTTGCACTGTTGCACTGCGTGTTATGGATTTCTTAGCTCTTTAAATCTGCACTCTCAACTCAACTAAAAACGTTACACATCCTCATTATAATAAAACGTGGTTGGAAATGACAGAAGAAATGTTTGGTATTATGAGGAATGCAATCAGTCAGGAACCTTAACCAAGAGAAAAATCTGAGAATAAAGGATTTAGGTTATTTTAGGATTTAATTTCTTTGAAAACTACCTACTTATTCTTTTTAAAACTTTAAATCCATCATGATTATTAACACTAGGTCATTATTTATTTATTCCGTGATCATGGCACATGAAACTGTGCCGAAATATTAGAGAGCTCAAATCTCAAATCATGGTACTCGACGACCTCGCAGCGGGCGAAGGTCTGCCTGCGACGCAGGAGGTTCCGGGTTCGATTCCCGCCTCGGGACAAATGTTTGTACGATCTGCAGGTATATGTCAAGGGCGTTCTGGATGTTTTTCATGTATAACAAAAATATCTATCTATGTAGTGTATTGTATTAAGTATATCAGTTATCTAGTACCCATAACACAAGCTCTGCTTATCTTGGGGCTGTGCGCTGCTGTGCGAATTGTCCAGCATTATTATTATTTATTATTATTTTGGTAAATATCCCGTTGTAAATGACTTTATATTTGACTTATGACTTTATATTATTACTAGCGACCCGCTCCGGCTTCGCACGGGTGCAATAAAATACTACTATTACTATTATTATACATAATATATAATATTATGTATAATAATAGTATCCTTCCTTAATTATTTTTATATTATATTATCCTTAAAAAAAATTGTTTTAGAATCACAAGACATTCCACCAATGGGCAGTCGTTCTGGGCGTCAATTTTATCTATGATAGCGTCATATTAACTAAGAACTATATAAATGTCTTCATATTCTTTTAATTAAATATTGTTCTCACTTTTTTACGTATTTGGTTAGATTAGGTTAGTTATATTTTCCTTTATTTTCTTTTTATATTCTAAATATTGTTTTTTGTATACCTTCTTTGTCTTTGTTTGTCTTAAGCGTGTGTCAGCTGCTGCCGCTGCGCCCTCTAGGTGTCGCATAAAACCAGCGCACAGTAGCGCCATCGTTACTGTGCATCATGCTGAGCGACGACCTTTTTTGATGTCACTGTTTTAACTTTTATTTATTTGTACCAACTCCATGTAATTTTTGTGACACAGAATAAATACTTTTTACTTTTTTTACTTACTTACTTAATATTATGATTTCTCAATCAAAGAGCAAAGACTTTTCATTCAAAGAAATTAGACCGAACCACAGATCACTATATATGTACCAAGCTACGATCAAGGAGTATTTATATACCCTGGGGAGCGATTTCTTCCGTCCACGGTACCAAGACCGAACCATAGACATGTTTATACTTAATTGACATGTTTACTTTGCAACGCCGTTACAATTTTTTTAGCAATTTATTCATTTTCATATTGAAACTACTCGATAATCCGAATTTTCCGCCTATAAGTTGTCGACTCGGATCGACTAATTTTTTACGCTCTTCAATTTGATGTGCATTTCATTCGAGTCTACCGTAGACCGGTCCGAAATTATTAATATAGATTTTTCATGGCTGAGGTTTAGCGTTTGGCTACTAGATTCTGGCTACTGAGAGTTGATACTGAAAACGCGCTCCGAGAGCGGCGTGCGAAGCCGAAGACACCTCGTAAGCAACAAGTCAGCTTCTAAAAATATTTCAAGCTGTGCCTTCCAGTTAAAACATAACCGTTGATTGATGGTTAACCATTCGGTTAACGAAGCGATAAATTAAAAACAACGTGAACTAATCATGAAATGCAGACAGCGGATGAATAAGGTGTTCTAAGAAATGTAGATATCTTTCGGTTCAGAGGTTGAAGAATCAAATTTATTTAATATGAAAATGTGCCCCCGTGACTCGGAAATCACCGTAGGCCGCATAGACGACCCAAATCAACGCCACCCCCTATTTTTAACCCCTGACGCAAAAAGAGAGGGGTGTTATAAGTTTGACGTGTCTGTCTGTGTATGTGTATCTGTCTGTGGTATCGTAGCTCCCAAACGGATGAACCGATTTTCGTTTTGTTTTTTTTTGTGTCATAGATAATTTTATCCCGAGCGTTCTTAGCTATGTTTCATGAAAATCTGTTCAGCCAATAAACATCGGCGGGTTTGAAAATTTTTAATTTTGTCGTGTAGGTACCTCCTATTATTATGTTAAACGAAGGTATTTTCAAAATTCGAAGTTCCAGTTAGTGATACCTCTCATCAGCTTATTTTTAATGCCTATTAGATATGCGAAGTTGCTCTTTTTGGCCACGATGGCCAGTTTCTGTGTCTGACCTCTCCCCGGTCGTTTCGGTCTGCTATTCCATCGGATTATGAGAGATATTGAAAAGAGAGTTCACCTGTGTTTGCACACACTTGTGCCCTATAATTAAGTCCTGCAAATAATTATGGCTAGTCACCGTTGAGACCGCCGCCGCACCGTGGCCGAAATTCGTCTAGTCTAGGATGGATATCATATAAATGAAAATGCTATTAAAAAGTATGTGTTCCAACAAGACTAAAACTTCCATCTTAGCTATAGATACAATTGCTATATCGTTTGATACAAACAGACAAGAAATCAAGACACGCATCAAAACTCAGACACAAAACCAAGTCTCATCAAACAAACAAGATTATAAAGTCAGAAAGAGAGCACGAAAGAGACAGCACAACTGAAAGAGACAGAGAATCACTTCAAAGGGTTATTAGCGCCTTTTGAAGGGCCGACGAGATTGTATCGAAGGATGCAAGACTTTTTATGATTGCATCACGAACTTGAAGGAACAGTGTCATCATAATAACTGTACAGTTTTTTATCTAGCAAGGAAAGAGACATGCAAAGAAGCCTTAAAGCCTAGGTAAGTCTCATAGCCTAAATGTACCTATTATCCATACATTTGACTAAAATATTATGAGGTCCTCGTTTTTTTTTTATTTATTTACCAACTTAAACTAATATTACATGAAAAGTTTATTATTATAACACTGAGTAAACCACAAAGGTTTGTAAGGGAGTGTTATTATCGAGTCAACCGAATAACTATCATTGAGATAGGTTTAACAAAAATGAAAGCTTAATTTCTAAGTGTCAGTGTGTTATAGTAGGTACTAGGTAAAAGGGTAAAAGAGTTATAAAAGTAGATTCGAATCCCGGGTCGGGCCTATAGTTGCTATTTGGGTTTAATATTCATAGTAACATCCCTGAGCCAGGAAGTTGGCGGTGTTACATCTCCGTGCCTCGGAAAGCACGTTAAGCCGTTGGTCCTTCTCCTGACCTCTCCAACGGCCTGACGTGCTTCCCTAGGCACGGGGGTGTATTACTGCCAACTTCCTGACTCCAGGTGCTTGTGAATTTTTCTTGCTAATCGCAAATCACTCGACGGTGTTCAACCGCTAATAGCGTATCAGCATTGCCATACAGCGTGGCAATGCAGCCAGCGTCTTGAGGACGCTTCCGACTGGTGTTGATATGGATCAGTTGAGCTATCTGTAGACTGTTTGCAACAGTCAGCAGTTAGCTCAATTGTTTCAATTGTAAATACTAGTATAATTTTCTTTGTGAATAAAGATGTCTACAGATATTTTAATAAATTACCGCTAATAAAGAGGACTAATATAGGCAAATGATGATGATGACGATTTATCGCTAGCTGCGTGCGATATTTATTTCGAAAACCCAACCCAGCTACCCACAAAGATGCAGACATTAAATAAAACCTACACACGACAAGTAACTTATTTAATCTGTGGCTATCTTCGGTCCATTTCATTCAAGTTTAAAACTTATCGAGATGGTACAGTTAGGAGCTGGTATGGCACCCTCCACCTGACCATTTATTTTTCACTGCATGTGTGCCACAGTTAGTTTTATCAAAACCCCATCACTAGACACTACTTCTTTGTGGCTGCAACTGGGAATAAAATAGGTGTACTAAATGTGGATTAAAGAGGTGGGATTACGACCCGCAGGGGTTTTTCGATTCGTCAAAAAGGCCGTCGGATTCGATATCGGAAACATTTTTCTTCGTCAAATGTTTCGAATCGGACGGCCTTTCCGACGAATCAAAATACCCCTGCTGCGAAAGACTGCAGGCAGATGCTGGATGCGGCAAGCTGACGACAGGGCGTCATGGCGCTCATTGGGGGAGCACTATGTCCAGCAATGGACTAACATAGACTTATGATGATGACAAAATGTGGTGCTCATAGAATTATTATTGGTGCCCTCAGGGTAATACTCCGTATTTTACTATACTCTCTGGAAAAGTCGCTTATTTGGTATTTGGGGACAATGCACAATACACTCCTAAGCGAGATGTCAGTGCAGATCCCAGTCTTAGTTAATTAGTCTAATTAACTGGACCCGGCTTCAAAAAATCTGGCTTTAAAAATCCTCAGCAAACGTGATGTGACCGCCCGGCCAGGTGGCATGACGACCTGCGAAAGACTGCAGGCAGATGCTGGATGCGGCAAGCTGAAGACAGGGCGCTATGACGCTCTTTAGGCGAGGCCTATTTCCAGCAGTGGCCTAGCAGAGACAAATGATGATAATACCACACATGCAAGATCAAAAGACGCAATCTATGGCGACCCGTCTCGCCCACACGTGCCTTATCCCATAAACCATGGTGTTTAGAGCGAGTCTGGCCTGGTGGCCTTGAAGAGTTTGTCCACCTCTATTGTTGCTATTGACTGGACTTCTACACTTACTTGTGCTTGCTGCTACTTAGCTTGTTCTAAGTTTTTATGAGAGCAGTGCCAGCCATTTCGACGAACTCTGTGGCACAGCGGGCGAAGTATGCGACGCAAGAGGATGCGTGTTAGATGCGCGCCTTGGGACAAATTTTTGTACTATTCAGATTTTTTTTTAAACTGTTCCTCTCTATCTGGTAACATGTGTGAGAAGAAACGAAAACTATTATAGTTTTAGTAAACTATGGCAGCCTAACTAAAGACTGATTCTAAGAACTCGGTTTAACGCATTCACTGCCCGCGACACGGGGGACTAGACTAGCCTCTGTGTCTTGGGCCATGATAGTGTTAATCGAGTCCTTACACAACTCCATGCATTCCGTCATCTTATTTATAGGATTATAATGTCGTGTTTCACCCACCGTTAGCGGCTCTATATCTTTATATTTATAGCTTTGTCATTCATCTTTGTTTTGGGTTTAGGAATTTTATCAAAAACACTCCTGTTATCAAAAACTAAGATAAGTACTTACCAAAATGTTTTTCTCCAGCAAAGAAACGAAATAATTCAATTAATTGCCAAAGGTACATTCTATGGATAATACAATATTTAAAGCTTCGTGTTTAAGAAGTCACAGATGTATTCGCTTTTTCTATGCAAATGTTTTTTCCGTTCACTAATGTGTCCTTTAGTAAGGTAGGTACCCTACCTACCACGCTAACGAAGTTGCGGGTAACATCTAGTAAAATATAATATATACAACAAAATAATAACAAAAACATTTTCTTAAGATGTCTTACATCAGCTAAGACAACAGGTTATGTTTCTGTGTGAAAGCCGTCATAAACTTTAGCCTCGGAAAATCGAAAGTGACGACGAAAGTTGAGAGTTTTCAATTGCAACATGGAACTGCTCTTGGAGCTCAGAATAGTAGGGAAGATCGACTTTGTAACGTGTTTTTTCAGGTCGAAATCAACAAAATCACACTTTTAATTTTAAAGGCAATAGCTTGTATGTATGTGTGTTTGTTCACAAAAAAAATTGCAATCAACTAATATAAAACAAATTACAACTAGTATTTACAATTGAAACAATTGAGCTAACTGCAGACTGTTGCAAACAATCTACAGGTAGCTCAACTGATCCATATCAATACCAGTCCTCGCGTCCCCGCTACGCTGGCTGCATTGCCCCGCTGTATGGCAATGCTGATGCGCTGCGCCAGATACTCACCAGCTCTCGGGTTACGCGTCGCTTCGACCAGACGCTCAGATAATCACATTAATATTATAAATGCGAAAGTTTGGATGGATGTATAGATGGATGGATGTTTGTTACTTCCTCACGCCAAAACTACTGAATGGATCGGGCTGAAATTTTGCATGCAGATAATTATAGGCCTGGAATAAAACATAGGCTTTTTTTCCCATAAATCAGTTCCCGTGGGATAGAAGTCACCTTTAAACGTTTCCATATAAACAACGCGTGCGAAGCCGCGGGCAGAAGCTAGTTTGTTAATAACCCGAAGGGCCTCGTTACCCCACGGAATTAGGGTCTCGACTCCAAGGGGAGCAAATGTGTAGGCTCTGTCGAGACCTGCATATTTGCGCTTAATTATTTATCTTTGATTATTTATTTTGATACTTATTTTAAGCCTCTATGGCGCAGCGGGCGAAGATCTGCCTGCGACGCAGGAGGATGCGGGTTTGATTCCCGCCTTGGAACATATGTTTGTACTATTCAGAATTCTTTTGAAACTATTGAATCGCTGTCGTACAACGAAATGTAGTTCCGCTCTATCAGGCTAAATGTATCGGGAGTAACGAAAACTATTATAGTTTTCGTAAACTATGCACAGCCTATACTAAGGAATCTTATTCTAAGAACTCGGGTTAATCGAGTCCTTACACAGCTCCATTCATTCCGTTATCTTATTTATCGGACTATAATGTCGTGTTTCACACATCATTAGCGGCTCTATATCTTTATATTTATAGCTTTGTCATTCAACTTTGTTTTTTCTTCCGAATAAAAAATCTTTGTTTTTCGGTTAAGGACTTTATAAAAAAAACTCCTGTTATTAAAACCTAAGATAATGTAGTTGTTAACTAGCAGTAAATGAATCTAGATAGAAGGACCATGAGAAAGAAGAAGGGATAAATATAAATTGGCGTGTTTTAAAAAACGATAAATTGACTTCAAATTCCTCTAGTAGCGACATCATGTTAAAATTCGAGTCTAATTTAATGGTTAATTTAGTTTGAAACAGTTTGACACTTCAAGGTATACCTACCCTATCCAATAAAAAAATAATTATCAATATCGGACTACTCTGTAAAAAGTTATGCGTGGTCAAACATTACAAACATAAAGTGAACAATTAATCATCCCCTGTTATCCTACCCTTAGGGTTGGATTTTTTTCCAAATCTAATGGGACCAACTTCGGGGTATACCCTTTCCAATAAAAAAAGAATTATCATAATTGGAGTACTCTGTAGAAAGTTATGCTTGGTTAAACATAAAACAAAATATACGTATGATGATTTGAATCGACCAGCTGCTATTTTCCACCTAACTTTTCTCAGCAACGTGGACATTCAGCAGAATCCAGACTTTTTGAAATTCAAATCTCCTATTTACATAACATAATCTACAATTCCCAGACAGAAATAGGATCACATTGATCTTGAGTTAGCACTTTTGTCGAGTCAGCAACGTAAGCTGACTGGACAAAAGTGCTGCTGAACGCTGAACACGTATTGATTTTTTAAATTCTTCTGTGTACGTGTCAATCTTTGAGTGAATGAATCGCTCATACTATTTTTGCCGCTCATTACTAGCAGAAAAAGAACCAATCAGTGATAAAAATTGTATGATTAAGTGACCCACTGCATGACATAGGTAATGAGGATCCGTTACGTCATAGCAATTTCAATAGAACTGGTATCCACGTTATTCTTTATGGCATTAGAATGATATAACTTAAAAGAATGTTTATTACAAAATGTTATTAAAGTCTTGACGAATTTTTAATGGATAAATTATAATTATTTGTAAAATTTTTGAATGATTACATTAAATGCATGCCATCTCTCTACTTGCATTTGCATACCGTAACCGGTCAAGCATGTTGTTTCACATATATTTTTTGTCATCTTTTATACACATGTTTTCTGCAAATAAATATCTTTATTTTATCTTTATAATCTATTTAAATGATCCAAATCGGACCATTACGTATGAAGTTAAGACTAAATTACTAGTAGTTTGCGTAAATCACTAAAAACTGATATCTGCCTACGGTTAACGGGCGGCGACCGAGCAAGTGACGTCAAACGAACCCGCGGCGGTCACTCAGTGAACTTCGCTAGTAATTTGGTCATAACTTCGTAAATTTTTCTCGGACAACAATAATTTTTGCACTGTGTGTTATGGATTTCTTAGTTCTATATATCTGCATTCTTAACTAAAAATGTTACGGATCCTCAGGCATACCAACTCGATTCAGATGTATTCGTGAGTCTATCAAAGTCATACTATTTTCACCACCCATTACTAGCAGAAAAAGAACCAATCAGTGACAAAAATTGTATGAGCAAGTGACTCACTAGATGAAATAGGTAGATCGACATATCAAATCAACTCTACTCAGATGTATTCGTGTGTCTATCGCTCATTTTCGTTGCTTGTTGACTGCATTTTTATTACGAATAAAAAACCAATAAGCTGCGAAAATTGTATTAGTGATAAAACTCACAAATAGGTACTTACATTTAAATCGAACGGCATTTATCTTCACAGGTTGGTATGTTATTAAATAAGTATCTATAACTGACCAGATCATTACGGTCCACTTGCTTATTTTCTTAAAATGTTAAAAAGTTGTCAACTTATTCCATAAATTGCTAAACAGACTTAGTATTTCCTATATCGATACACGTATAGTGACTTTCGTTGCTGACCGTACATTATTGTACTTGCTAGGTGGTCTGCAAGCGACCAATTTATCTGAGCAGGTGGTCAAAATGGGAACCAATGTTGTTACTTCAAGTTACCTACTCTTAAACGTTACTAAAATATTCATCGCTAGCGCCACGGCTAACAACAAAACTAAGTTTGTACATATAACTTTGTAATTATGGATCATCATAATTTAGATTTGAGTCGGTGTTTGAGGATAATAATGACATTTGGGGATTATTATTGTTTTTGTGGGTCTTTGAATCAATGTGCCTATTAAAATGAAATGTTCAATCTTCTTCAATTTAACTATGCTCGTCGTGTTTGGTTTTTCATTTTTAGACATAAATTTTACTTACTTACATTTCAATTTGTCAGCTGAAACGAGAAACGTGAAACTTCATTCATTTGTTCGTTGTACTAGTCAATATGTAAATAATTAATGATTGACAATCCACATCATTGCGGCTAACCCAATGAAGTATTATAGTTAAGGTTGTAGTTAAGTACCATTTATGACACTGTTGTCATAAGAAAGTAACATATCTAATTATATTTTATGTCACTCCTACTTAAACGTAATAGGAAAAAGTAAAATAACAGACACTACCAACCTAAATCAAGACTTATCCAAGAAGAATTCATAAACTGTCGCTTTAAGTCATTCTCGTAAATTCACTTTAGTTCCTTTACAAGCCTTACTAAAGGCACATGCACAAAGCTTTACTATCTGTACTTCTGGAACTTTCCAAAGCATTCTCGCGTACAAAAGAGACCAAGGTGGTACAATGCGGTGCATTGAAGGCTGTACAATATACTCAATGAATTTTAAGCTTGTGCTTATAGTGTGGCCATAAGTTATACAAATATCGCAATTGAGAACGAAACCGTCGCAAAACAAAATGTGTCACTTTGGTACTGGAGCCCTAAAGTTCAGGATCGTAAAATAAACGTAACCAAATCGACAACGGTCTAATGGGACACCCTGGGCTATTGAATGATGATATTTTTTTTGGAAATATATCTACGAATACCTACTAAACATAATTATGTAGTTAGAAAGGCTCAGATATTTTTAAGGGTTTTCCGAAAATTGTTTTTGAAAGTAAGTTCTTGTGGTACGAGTATAATTATTTTCTGTCGGTAATTTTCTTTCCCCGCCTCCGTTTCGAGGGGTTAATGGTTATTTTTGAGTTAAGCTGCAGCAGCCAAAGCTTCAAGTTTTATAGTTTATTGTGAGCTTGCCAGCAAAGGCATCATTAATCTCTTTAGGAACTGGGTTACGCTGGTACGCATTGCACCATTTTAGTGCGACAGTTTTACAGATAAACTCAAGTCAATCACTTTTCAATGAGACCGAAGGGCCGTCATTTTTTAATTATAGGTTATTGGGAAGATTTATTAAAATACACCTATGCAGAGTTTTCTTATGTTTTGATCTTATGTTTCATCATGATCACAGTAGCGAAAATCTATGTTTCGTGGCCAGGCCACTATCCGAATAATAGTAATTTTCCTAAATAGAAGAATTTTATGATTCTATGTTTAATTTTAATTAGTAATTAAGATTAAGATCTGCGAAAGACTGCAGGTAGATGTTGGATGCGGCAAGCTGAAGACAGGGCGCTATGGCGCTCATTAGGGGAGGCCTATATCCAGCAGTGGACTAATATAGGCTGATGATGATGATGATTTAAGATATAGTATCATCGTGGTAGTGTCACGATAGTAAGAAGTCTAGAGTTGTGAAAAATTCATGGTCACCATATAAGTATATGGGCACGCTTCTAAAGAGATTTATTTGATTTTGGAACACCCGCCTCTGGCAGGTGATGGACAAATGCACGCGAGCCTTTATTTACGGTTATTTTATACAAAACTAAACCTTATTCTCAAAAGTTTATAAATTAAATTCGGATGCTTAAGCAGAATGGTCAAGGTATTTTTTTTTATTGCATGCTGTTTGAAAATCGAACAAATTCACTTTAGTTTCGAAACAAAAGAATTCGCAGAAAATTCAAAGGGTGTTAGTGTTACCATTCGATGGCGATTGTTGTCCCTCATCAATCGATCAAAGTATCCGTCTAGGCGGCGGATACCTGATCAGTGATCGAAGCTCTCACTTTTCCATTCCTTATGATTTTCTTGACCCAAAACCCTGTATGTATAAATCATCATCAACAAGTGAAAACTATAAAAAAGCCAGAACCGATCCTAGCTTTTTCGCGAAATAAGGGGGGCAAAGCCCTGCAAAATGTAGCTTAAGATCCAGTAGAGGAGATCAGGCGAGTATTTTGACACCACATTTATCAAAATCGCTATAGCCGTTTTGATGCTTGGAGGTACTGAAGACTGTCCGCCAAACACACTCGAAAAACATAACCCCACGACTCGCGGTTAAAAAGATGACCATTGGAAGCGCAATCACTCTAAAACTCTATGCGCCTATAATTTTAAAATTGTTCACTCACATGAAAATATTAAATTATAAGTCGGTGCCTTTGCTCCTCCAAGCCCTTTTATTATTTTAAAAATTATAATTTGAAATGGCGCCAAATTCATGTGAATTATTACTGGCAACACCAAGTTGGAGACGAAGTAGGAAAGCCAGACGAAACTCAACTTTACCAGATTCTAATAAAGATACAGTTATAAATGACACAAGATAAAATGAATTTGTACACCTTTGTCCAGGTATCGTGTCTCAAGAATTCAAAAAAAGAACAATCACACAAAAAACTGCGGTTTCTTTTGTATTCCGAAATTCGAAAAGATTACATGGAAGGGCAAACTTAGCTTTTGTTTCCGATTTTATCGAACTTAAAAAGAAATAACACTCAACTGAGAGAAACAATACCAAACCTAACACAGCAGTGCGATTTTAAACTCTATTTCCTGTGCCATAAATCTGGGTACCTACTTATCTTTTAAATTTTACTTTTGAATTGATCTTATTTTATCTTAGAATTATTTCGTTAATGCCCATTGCAGTATTAATGACGTCATCATTGTTTCTCTTAATGACATCTAAAACTGCTTCCTAATGTATTAAAGTAGTAAACTGACCCTCATCAATTTTTCTCTCGAATGTTTGATCTTTTGTTTGTACGGGCACGGATTTTGTTCCCTTGCACTAAATTTCTTGAGAGAACCAAAATGTCAATATTTACCAATAACTTTTTCAATATTTTCGATGGTTCTTTTATATTCATTTCTATTTTTTATAAATAAAGTCATGATTCATTAGATGTTTATTTTTAGTCATTACTTAATGCTTCATTTATTATTATACGGTTAATATACTAATGGCTAATTTTATACAGTGTTTTTTGATTTAAAATTAAATACAACGTATCAAAACATGTATAATTTGATAATAATGTCGATTATATCCTTGAATTCAAATATTGAGAAAAGGTTAAATTTAAAGATGATTTAAGATTTATGTAAGCCTCTTGCTGTGAATAATCGGTCTCTTAATCATCCAAGGCAGGGAGATGACACCTATAAAACTAACAAGAATGTGGAAACAAAAGAATTTTGATTGTTCCTCACAAAAAACCAGACGTTTTACGGTTTGCCCAAAAATGCACTCTGCAGGTGGCATTATAAAAACGACACCTTTTAGCTGCAATCGTAAAACAATAACATTTTTATCGTTTTACTAGCCTTTGTCCGTGGTTCTTCCCGTATTATTTACCACAATAATTGAAACTTCTGTCGATAGAGAGAGGCCGAGTGAGTAATGACAATGATTTTAAACTGAGCTTATCAACATTAAATAAATAATAAATAATGCCGGACAATTCACACAGCATTATCTAGCCCCAAGCTAACAGAGATTGCATTATGGGTACTAGATAACTGATTTACATAATACAATACACTACATAGATAGATATTTTTTATTATACATAGAAAAACATCCAGAACCCCTGAATAAATATCTGCAGATCGTAAAACATTTGTCCCGAGGCGGGAATCGAACCCGCAACCTCCTGCGTCGCAGGCGGACCTTCGCCCGCTGCGCCACAGAGGTCGTCAATATTTATGTACACAACCAAAAGTTTTTCTATTAATGCCTTATTTAAAATTAACTTTTGTTTATCGTTGTTCACTAACAACGTCTGTATCTTTAGACCACAATCTTAACCGGTAAAGAGACGATGTATGAAGTAGGCTACAATAAAAGGTGTCTTTTAGACCTTGGAAATAACTTCCACGCTTGTTTTGATTATGTATCAATTTTAATTCTAATTTAATCTAATTTTAATTATAATTTTTGTAGTTTACTAGGTACAAAATAATGTTGCAGGTTATTTTATTACTATCTAGCATACATATTTACCCACCCCAACTCTTCCCGAGGGTGTCGTCAGAGGCGACTAAGGGATATCCACCGGGGGCGGACAGCAGCGCCCGCTGCAGAACAATTCTACCACCAAACTGCGATCCCCAACCCGCATGCCCAGCGTGGGGATTATTGGCATTACCCCCCATGTGATAAAAGCCAATAAGGCGCTTATCAGAGGGAGGCCTGCGTCCAGTAGTGGACTAATACAGGCTGATGAGGTTGAGGTTGAGGTATAATAACGACGCGAATTGCACTCGAATCGCTTATTACCTACATACTTAAATTAAGAGTTGGGGTGGTGCAAATTCTAAGCCGGCACCACACAGCCTATTTAGCCATTATTATACATACAAAGGTATTTATTATATTTTCTTATTGTCGGGACTTTTTTGTATAGTCAATAGACCTTCGTTTGACCACAGTCTCACCGGACGGTAAGTGAAGATGTAGCCGACGATGTATCACTTTTCTTATAGTCCCATGTCGACGATGACAAAGTTTGTGTCATCTTTTAAAAGACGTATAAAGATTACGCACGCCTCACTCACCTGACTAAACTTTGGGGTGTTTGTAGTCAACAGTTTAATCATTGTTTAATCAAGGAGATGGTAAAAATTCCTGACTCGTTATGTTGTGCACGATGAATAATACAATCGAAAAGGTGTTTGTAGGTATATTCATGTTTATATAGCTAGTTAACCATGATGTTTTTTATGTGACATGATAATATTTTGATTAGTTTTAATTTCTTAAGTTTATGAACTTCAAGACTTCAAGAACCACTTTTTATGATTATAAATAAATATAATCCTGATGGCAATTTCGACCAGACCATTGCCAGGGTAAAAAACAGGCAATATTTTGCCCTAGGCTAACAATCTACTATTACGACCTCTGTGGACCAGTGGTCCGTTTGAAACTCGGAACATGTAACTATGTTCAATTCTCGTGAAGAGACAATAAAAAACCTTGCGAACGAAGTCATGTTAAACACTAGTCATTCATTATAAACGACTTTTTTTTCTATAATTATCAAATTAGTAACAAATACAATACAAGTAGGTAAGTAACATGACTTAGCAACTCAAAAAAACCGAACAAAAAACTCACACCCAAATAACATCAAATAAACACTGAAACGCGTTAACCTGAGCTGTCATTGACGCAGCTGTCAACATGACAGCTAGACGTTTGACCTTATTACCGAATTCACACAGTGACCGCAACACCGTTACTGTGCTAATACAACTGAGGTTTGTGAACGAGGTAGAGTTCTTGGGTGGACGGCTTGGCCGGAAAAGTACTACTACCGTAGAGAATAAATAATAAATAAAATAAATATATAAAAAAGCAATTTATTCTACTGCTAAATCTATACTAATATTATAAAGAGGAAAGGTTTGATTTTTTGTTTGTTTGTATGAATTGAATAGGCTCCGAAACTACTGGACCGATTTGAAAAATTCTTTCACCGTTAGGAAGCTTACTTTTCAGGGAGTGACATAGGCTATATTTTATCCCGGAATTCCCACGGGAACGGGAACTACGCGGGTGAAACCGCGAGGCGATCGTCTAGTATTACAATAAAATGTCAATAAACTTTAATTAATTCAAAGGTATTTTAGGTACTTCTTGTATCAAATATTAATCTATTGGTAGTATCATAAAATCAAAATCAAAATCTCTTTAATTCCATAAATACAATAAAAATGTACACTTAGAAAAGGTCAAATTATAAAACTCAACACTGACACGGAAATAAAGTGATATTTTTTTATTTCTGTCGCTTCGGTATGTAGACTAAAGTAAAGAAGCGACGAAGAAACCTTTTGCCTGTTAGTTGTTATTTTTCGAGTTGGAGCAAAACCCGTACCAAGCTTTTTCATCCTCTAGATAATCTGATATTTTATAGTAAGCCTTTTTGCACAGCAAGGTTTTGACAATTTGTTTGAATTTATTTACTAATATAATTATTGCAACTCACTAGGAGTTTTGTTGTAGCAGCGTATACATTGCCCTTTAAAAGATACATTAATTTTGTGTAGCCTAGTTCTGGCAACAGCGATCTTATGTTTGTTTCTGGTATTCAAATTATGTTAATCGCTATTTTTAGGGATATTAGTAGAAGTCGCCTGTTTGGCGTAGGCCTCCCCCATTTCTCTCCATGCTTTTCTGTCTCTGGCTTGTCTCATACATTCTATTCCGATTCCTTTTTTAGAGAATAAATAATATAAATGATAAATAATGCCGGAAAAACCAAACAGCATCAACTAGCCCCAAGGTTAAATTATCGTGTGTTATGGGTACCTACTAGATAACTAATATTATTTCCTACTAGCTGCGCCCCGCGGCTTCGCCCCCGTGGAAATTTATGTTTCCAACTTTCTTAATTTTTTCTTTCATAAGAACCTTCTCCTGACAATAACAAACACAACAAAGAAAGAATTAGCGAAATCGGTCCAGGCGTTGTTGAGTTATGCGCTTACCAACACATTTTGCGATTCATTTTTATATTATAAGATGTATATTAAACAACGTATAGATATGTACCTACTAGAGAACTAATATTATTATGTATGTTAAACAATGTAAGTAACGAATACATCCGACAGAGAACCAAAGTTATCGACATAGCTCAAAGAATTAGCAAGCTGAAGTGGCAGTGGGCCGGCCATATCTCGCGAAGAAACGACAACAGCTGGGGGAAACGTGTTCTTGAGTGGAGACCACGACTCGGCAAACGTAGTGTAGGACGCCCCCCGGCCAGGTGGGATGACGATCTGCGAAAGACTGCAGGCAGATGCTGGATGCGGCAAGCTGAAGACAGGGCGCTATGGCGCTCATTAGGGGAGGCCTATGTCCAGCAGTGGACTAACATAGGCTGATGATGATGATGATGTTAAACAATGTATAGATATTTTTTATTTTGCATAGGAAAACACCCAGACCACAAACAAATATGTGCAGATCATACAAACATTCCTCCCGCGGCGACAATCGCTACCTCCTGCGTCGCAGGCGGACCTTCGCCCATTGCATCACTGAAATCGCCTATGTAAAGCGACTTTTTGATGTAGGAATGCTTGCTGAAGCATTTATGTAAGTGGGTTAACTATGAATCTTATTTAAGTTGGAAGAACACCAACGTTTCATCTGTTAGCGAGGGTTGGTGAAGCAATTCATAGCCTCCTATTATTTTAAGGTTCGAGTATCTCATAGAGCCATCCCTCCCTATGTGTGCGAACTTTGGTGTGATGTGTGTGCTTTAAATAGGGTACCATACCTGAAAAAGAAAAGAGAAACCCTTGTAGCATAATTTTGTCGTTCTGCCTGTTGACACAAACTCATTATGGAGGCTTACGAAATTGTTTTACAAGATTTTAAAATAGTTTTGTTCGAAAATTATTGAAAATAGGTTTAAAAAAAACCTCGCAATGGGTTTCCCGTTAGTATCCGTTCCAAAAAGTTTTATGATCAATTGTGTTACTTACTTGCACATTGTATTAAAATTTAGGTTTATGATAATTCGCTAGCACAATGAAATCGTAAAAATTATAAATGCATATCATGGAATCTTTATAACTTTGTTCTGAGGTTACAAATTACTATAAAGTTGACTAGATAAGTTTGTAACGGTAAAATGTTCAGTTAGCTTTTTAATATTTTCAATATCCTATACTCCCATACATTAATATTATAAATTTGAAGGTAATTTATCTGTCTGTTTGTCAGTTTTTGTTTCTATAACACGACGAAACGGCTCAACGGATATCAATAAAATTTACCGGGGAGATAGATAATGTCTCGGGAAAGGACATAGCTACTTTTTATCTCGGAAAACTGTGTGCGAAGTTTCGGGCAGAAGCTAATTTGCAAAGTCTTTTTTTTTAAGATTTGCCTAAGGACAATATTAGGATAAAACAAAATTTAGTAACAATTCCGCGTAAAACCTTTTCTGATAAGATCCAACAAAATGTAATTCGGGTGTACCGCCCACAAATTGAACCTACTTACAATTAGAGAAGGCAACAACAAACTTACGCAATATAAAATTGCCAAGTAAATTACCTTCCAATTTTAAGCATGAGTACAACTAAATTTGTAAAAGAAAAAACCACACCAATTACAAAATGAAAAATCTCATCAAAAATAAGTCGTCGACTGGTTTCGTCTCTCCACGAGACATCATCAAGACGCTATAACAATACTCGACTTTAACACTGAGACCGTCAAGCAACAACGACAGAGTCCTGCCATTGATGTTGCCTCTCTGAGCTCCTTGTGTAAAGTTATTTGCCTAAGGATTTTAGTTAGGATTTCAGTCAAATTGGGTTATGAATGCAAGACAACCTTTCTGCCAAAGGGGGCGTAAAACCAAGAACACAATAAAATGAAATAAGACACCTTTCCAAAAATTAAACAGACACCTATCACGAAACCTAATCAGCAACTCATTGTCAAATCAAAATTCAACAACAATCAAAAGGTAATTCAATATACACAATATCGATTTCTATTGATTTGCAAGCAGCTGTTATAGACCCGTGCCAGGTATCAAAATCCATGTGTTTATTAGTTTCATACAATAAACTTCCAATAAAATGACCTTGCTAAGTACAAAATGATGGTCTACCGGATTTTCGTAGTAGCAGTTATAAAAAACCGGACAAGTTTATAATAATGCTGGACAATTCACACAGCATTATATAGCCCCAAGGTAAGCAGAGCTTGTGTTATGGGTATTATATAACTGATATACTTAATACAATACACTACATAGATAGATATTTTTTATTATACATATAAAACATCCAGAACGCCCTGGACAAATGTCTGTAGATCGTACAAACATTTGTCCCGAGGCGGGAATCGAACCCGCAATCTCCTGCGCCACAGAGGTCGTCCAACAAGTGCGCGTTTTATGTCAAGGAATCTAGACATAATGATTTGATGGTAATTTTAATTCAAGTTCCCATTGATAAACAGTTAGAAAATACTTTAATTAACCATCTTCTTGGGGACGCTTCCGACTGTTATTGATATGGATTAGTTGAGCTACCTGTATATTGTTTGCAACAGTCTGCAGTTAGCTCAATTGTTTCGATTGTAAATACTAGTGTAATTTTCTTTGTGAATAAAGGCTTCTGCCAACTTAAAACCAAACGATCTTATTAAACAGATTTTACATAATTAAACATTTAGAGAACAGCAAAGGAACTGGCGGCCTTATCGCTTAAAGCGCTTTCTTCCAAGCAAAGTAGCTATTCATGAAATGAAATAAATAAAAACAATAAAGAAAGAAAAAAATATGTTCAATAAATAACATACACACAGCATAACATTCAGTAACATAACAATAATTTTCAATGAAATACAATGCAATTTAAATTTTAACATTATTATAAAATAAATATACGACAGTTTAATTTTTTAAGTTAAGCAAGAACTTGTAAATTAATTATAACATCTAATTA
Organism: Eupithecia subfuscata; assembly: GCA_963564075.1. Lineage (NCBI taxonomy): Eukaryota > Metazoa > Arthropoda > Insecta > Lepidoptera > Geometridae > Eupithecia > Eupithecia subfuscata. Next base: position 2,305,387 of record OY751123.1, read on the forward strand.
GACACCCCCTGTTGATAATACTAATCACACCCTGTATATTCCCAGTAAACGTTGTTCCCCCGTAAATTCGTCACTATAATGAAGACACGATAGGAATCGGAGAAGCAGATGTTTGTGGCATATTGCTAGATGTAAAAGGGACTTTTGTTATCGGCGTTGATAAATAAGTTATTATTAATAATAATAGTATTAACTTTTGGTTTAGTCAACTTATTTTTACACAAAACCATTTGTTAAAAAGTTGGGCGATTTTGGATACTTATAGCGTACCGTACAAAATTTTCATAACTACCAAAAACATGACATGTTTGCATTTTCTCAGATTTCGGAACGTTTCTGATCAAAACAAACCAAAAAATCTAAATATTACACCTACCAAAATACAAGGAAAACCACTATAATATACAGAAACATTAAATTCCCACAAATACCAAGGAACTTTAAATAATGTTGCCACATAAAACTTAGCATTTCCCTCCACAAAGGTCTAAGTACGATTGAATATCCTTGGTACACCCACCATCATTGTAACCCATTGACTCACAATAGTTGCTCAACGACTCGACGTCTATACTCTATGAAGTCATGTCTTAAGCATGGTGGCCAGATTATAAAGATTTAGGGTAATGACTATCTTAAATCATGTAGGATTACAGGATTTGTTTGCTTCGTTGGTAAAAGCTTTACTATTATGTTGGAAACGCAACACTTTTACTCTTAGACGTCAGAAAAAAACATTGACTACCGTATTACCTGTAAAAATTATAGATACTTGATAAAATACAAACAAACTTCGACTTATACGACTTTTTTTAAAATCGAATTAAAAGTCTGAAGAAAGTTGCGTATCATAAAAATCAGTTTCTTTTATAAAAATTGAAAATAATTTTGATAATTTGGTACTACTAACATTTAGCCCACAAAATTCACCTTTTTTATAAGAACCTACTAAAACATTGACTTTGATATTACTAATCAAAAATATTAGGTATATTTCTGTATTTATATTCTTATCTTTATATTCGTCTTCTAAAGGCCTTGTTTCCAAACAATAAACTATCTCCGAAAGTAAACAAGCCTGCATCCCCTAATATTTCAGTAGGGCGTCAGCGGCGCCTGTGTGACGACATCGGTTGTCATGGCAACACCGCTGTTTGCTGTCACGGTGACAAGATATCCTGAATTTCAGAGACAATTATTGAAATTCAGTCGCGATTTCTACGAATTCTGCTTAGTTTAGAATGAAGCCTTCACAATTTTATTACTATCATTCCGTTGTTTATTTTTAAGTACATCATCTGTACTAATTCGTCATTCATTAATAAAATACGAGTAAAGAACTTGTTAAAATCAAAAAAGACACAAAATAACAATCAAAACAATTACCTAGGTAGGTACTATTTATCTTTCCATGTATTATTTTCTTTTCATGGCATGACAATGACTCAAATAATTGAAAATAGCTGGCCACCCCAAACGTCAAAAGTTTGCACCTAATTTCGGCTGCTGTAGTGAAAGTGGGAAAGTAGGACGATCGTATTTGGACAGTTGTTCGAGTGCACTCAACGGTAATTATTACTTTTACCAGAGTTTTATGCTTTTATTTGTTACTTACGATTGGTTACGATTATTGATGATATCATGTAGACAACAAAAGTAGTTATTGTTATAAGTGCCTAGTTACGGACCTACGGAAGCAAAATGTGACCACCAGGAAAGGTGGTGCAAAGTGCTCACCTTTTCTAGTACTCCATGTTGTATTGTTTTGTTTTTACTTTGATGTTTTTTTGGGTTAAACGAGCAAAAAGGGGAAAACATCGACGTTTTCTCACTTTCATTGCTCACAACGCACCTGTGGTTTTAGCAATGCTTGTAGCCGTGATGAAAGTGTTAAATAAAATTATTATTGAAAAAACTTACCAATATGAAACATTATGATATTTATAAGATTGTGGCATGAAAAGTAAGTAGGTATTTTAAGTCTTAACAATTAAAGAAAATCTTGGTTTTCTTTATTCAACTAAAGAAAATCTCGACATAATATTTGACTATTTAATAATAATTTTAAAATCGACTGAACCTCATCAAAACATATGGAAAATACTTTCGCTAAACCTGGCGCCTTAAATAATGTTTTATTCAAAAGCCATCAAACCATTTTAACGGTCGAACGAAATAACGATAAACGCCTAATTTGGCCATTGTAAATTCCCTCCTCGCCAAGGTGACACTTAGTTACAATCAGGTTCTTAGTATTTTGACTAAACATTTCGTGATTGTTTTTATGAAGTTGAAATTGATGTCGATTTTGTCGTGATTTGAATATTGTAACTTTACGAGTGAATACAAAACATTTATTTTGTATTATTTTGTTGAGGCCTATACTGTATTATTATGGTGGTTATGGCTACCTTCCTAACTCTAAGTTTTCTACATTTTAGTATCTAGAATCTAGATTAAGGCGAATAGTAGGGTGGATAGTGGCGCCACTACATATTTAATTTTATAATTACGTTATACAAAGGAATTATCAAAAAATCGGACCGCGCGTAGACGATATCTATCATAAGCTTTTTTTAAATGTATCATTAATAGTTTTGTACTGTATTATTTAGGCAGATACTTGTTTCAAGAGTTTAGTTCCCATTGGTACCAAGCTCTCCAAACAAGGTTTTTGATTGAATAACACAAAACAAAACTATTACAGATACATTTAAAAAAAGCTTATGATAGATATCGTCTACGCGCGGTCCGATTTCTTGATAATTCCTTTGTATAACGTAATTATAAAATTAAATATGTAGTGGCGCCACTATCCATCCTACTATTCGCCTTAAGTAGATGCTTGTTATTTATGTTTGTTAATTATTTGTATGGATTAGTAAATAAATAATACCTACAGGAAACACACACCGTCGCGTCGTTTAGCTACAGAGTGTGTATGCATGTGTGTGTTAAATATGTGTATGCTCGCCGATTACTCCGTCAATTTTGATGATTCTTTTGCTTTTGTATAGAGAATGATCCCAAGATGGTCCCATTAAAATTGTATTCTTGTTTTTAAACAATATAAAAAAACAGATTAAGTAAGTACCTAAATATTAGATCGATAGATTATTTCTTTATTGCACCATCAATAAATAAAACAATTAAAAAGAAACTTAGTTTACAATTAACATTTAGACCTGCATGCATACTCTCTAATTATTTTGCAAACTAATGTATATTGGTCAAACATCTAAACTCAAAAAAGCTACTTATTTGTCATCTTTTCTTTTTTACACGTGTTTGCAAATAAATGATTTTTTTTTTACTTAAACGATGATTTTTTTTTTAACACAGTAGAAACTGTCAAAAATGCAGATAAGTACATATGTTATTTGTTTTTGCGGTTCTAATAATAAATCTTTACTAATTCCAACTGAAATATCTACAAAATCGTGTTTTACCATACAAATGAAAAACCAACTTTGACCCAGTTATTCATCTGAATCGATTTGACAATCGATGTTCCGCTCCAACTGTACAGATCGATACGAATCGATTCTCATGCAAAGTGATGAATTATATCATTTACATAACTCTATTGACTGTAATAGTGCGTTTAGTTCGTAATGACTATTGTATCATTCATGGATTGCTAGCTTTGAATCGATTGTTGTATCTACCTATCGATTAATCGATAATATTAAAATGAATTTGAATAAATTTAACAAACAATGGAAAATATTTTATCACGTTAGCGGGATTTTCAAAGGCCGCAAAATAATCAATTCTATCAACAACTGCTAGTGTACAGTACACCGACTAAAGTTTTTTTTAGCTACAATATTACTTTAAATGTAGTATGAAAAAGTGACACTGTTGGTTCAATAAAAGGCAAATTGTATGTAAAGGTATTTAAACAAAAGGGGGAAGGTTTTTCAATCAGTTACAGATTCTAGTCTAGGAATCAACAAAATCTAAATTTATGTTCGAACCGTTACCTTGGTTCGTATTTTAATTTCCAACGTGGTATATTGTAACAAAAACATCAAATAAAACCAAACGCGTAACGAAACGTCGGAAGTTAGTCATAAATCTTTTGAAATTCGAACAAAAAAGCGCGGGCTCTCGTACAATATTGAAATATGGCCGACGACACTCGAATTTCGAATTTGAATGCGTTTGGTTAGCTGATGAAAGCTCATTCATGTCAAGTGTCATTGTTTAAATTTGGAACTGTTTATTTTTTTTTGTTTTGTTACGCACTTGTAATTTATTGACTTTCGAAAAGAAAACAAACGCAGGAAATAATTTGTGCGCTTTGGGGTTACCAGCTAAACAGAGAATTATTTTTCAACCTTGAAAAAGCAAAAGACAATACGCATTTTGATATGCCTGAACGCAAGGACAATTCTTAGTCCATTAATCCTATTTAAAACGAATCTTGCTGCTACATTGAATGCTCGCTGACATTTATAATATAATGAACCTTGAAGCAAAGATACAGACTGCTAATTAGCTTAATGGCTTCAGAAGTCTAAATAATAGTCTAGAATGCGGAACTAATAAGAGTCGCTTAGAGATCATTTTGCTTTTACATTAAATGCATGTTGCTGTAGTGCAAGTTGGGAAAGCGGTCGTTATGTCTAATGCCTGATCAATCATCAATCTTGGATCGATGACAGGTTGATTACAGATGAAAAAAACAAGAAGGTTCGTCACCGAGTTTTAGGAAACTTAGTAGGTGACATACATGAGCATAATAAGTGCATAAAAATCAAGTAAGTAGGTAATCATTATTTATGTACCTATGTACCTACTTATAAAAATTTATCGTTTTATTTTTATGCACATTAAATAACCTGAAGTTTTTTTAAAGTATTTCTTATATTCAAGTGATAAATTCAAAGAAATAATCATAATGACAGTACCATGTCAATATATTTATAAAAACTCGTTGTACACTCATGAAACTACAAATCGGTTCCCTAAAAAAAGTGATAAACGTAATTTTAATACCAGCAATAACCATAAACTCGCTGTGTCCAAAACTAGGCTATACAAAATTAATGTATCTTAAAAAGGGCAATGTATACGCTTCTACAACAAAACTCCTAGTGAACTCACTAGGCAAAAATTATCGGTAAATAAATTGAAACAAATTGTCGAACAACCAAAAAAGCTTACTATAAAATATCAGATTATCTAGAGACAAAATTAAAAATTTCAAAAACCCGTCGACGTTTATTGTCTGAACAGATTTTCATGAAACATGGCTCACTCGGGATAAAATTATCTATGACACAAAAAAAACTTAACGTAAATCGGTTCATCCATTTGGGAGCTACGATACCACAGATATATACACAGACAGACACGTTAAACTTATAACACCCCTCTCCTTTTACGTCGGGGGTTAAAAAAGCTTGGGATGGGTTTTGCTGCAACTCGAAAAATAACAACTAACAGGCTAAAGATAACAGGTTTCTTCGTCGCTTTTTTACTTTAGTCTAAATACCGAATCGACAGAAATCAAATATATCACTTTATTTTCGTGTCAGTGTTTAGTTCTATAATTTGACCTTTCCTAAGTCTACATTTATTGTATTTATGGAAATAAAGAGTTTTTGATTTTGATTTCCACCTTAAACAAGCAATTGAATTTCCTTGAATTTATTCAGTTCAATCAGTTAGATAAAATAAAAAACAAAAAAAATAAACGACTATGATTAAGATAGAGTGTAAAAAAAAGATAGAGTAAAAATTGATATTAAAAAATTTTTTAATGACGATAAAACTTCAACCTTGCGTTTCGAATAACTTTCCATCCCGCTAAACATCGAAACACGATCGAAATATATCGCAACGCGCAACCATTACGTTTTATTAACGCAACGTAACGTTGTGCTAATTTAGTTATCGTTGCACGTTATGAGAAAGTTTTTTGCTATGAGTAATAGTCTTTCTTACGTTCTTTTTTTAGATTTTACTAGATTTTAAAAAAATACATGAACAGAGTTAAGTTAGATATATGTATTATTAAGTTGGAAATTGAAATGTAGCTCGATATCTTCGGCTTTAATCTATCAATTAAAACAATCTTTTATGTTTTAGTGATAAGTATGTTAAAGTATTTAGTATTTGTTTAATTTGACTTATTTGAGTGTGTATTATTATTATGATTATTATATTTTATTTAAATTTGAAATTTGTAATTGTGTATTTAAAAGTGTTTTAATGTGTCTGTGGATTTTGTAAGTCTGAAATAAATGATTTTTATTATTTTTATTTTATTAAGCCAATATTTTTTCGTGTTTTCTGCTATGAATACCATGTTATTTTAATTTTTTTCTTTGTTCAGTATTTATTTAAAAAAAAAACTAATTTCAACTTTACTTTTCCACTAAAAATTTTAAGGGATTTATTATCTTCTCCATTATTCCCAAATGACATGCCAGAAGTTGCAATTGCAACCCCTATTTCCGTACTTCCGATGACACTCGTACCCCATTACACAAATAAAATAAATGTTAATCTACCCGCAGAGCCGTCAAGTATTGATGGATTTACAAATATTTATATGACACGGTACAACTTCATTCCTGTTACACCCTCTAGCCACGTGGCATAAATTGGTAATATCCTAAAAATAACCTACTTTAGCTGGAATACGGAACCCTAACAGCCATTTACCATTTTGAACTTTGTCAGAACCAAAATAAGAACTAAACGGAACAAACCGAAATTTTGCTACTTAATTTAGGAAGTTCGGGGTGTGCCAAAATTAACAGCGTGACTGCTGCATTCGTTCATGGACTGTATTGTGGTAGTGATAGAGCTCAAAATGGCTTGTTATTGCTAGATCGCACCCCTGGGTGCGTTTTGATGGTAATGCCTTTTATGGTTGCGATGAAGTTCCATGTTTTTCACCAAAACAATGTTGTTCTCTACATTTTTTCTGGAGTTCTTGACATAAAAAAAAATTTTTGTTGGTTTTTTTTATAGCGAAGGTACTAAACATAAATGGTGATCTCCACTACATCGATAAAAAAATATAATATGAACTTACTAGTAGATACAAACTTCAAGTAAGTAGGTAAAATCGTTTCATGATTTCGAGTTTTTGAAGCTGCAATTTGTAAAAATTTTACCTGAAACAAAAAAAACATTATAAGTATTTAAATAGTTTCTACCTTACATAAAAAAATATGTAAAACAGTCATCATTTCGTGACCTTGGAATAAAAAAGTGCTATCTATGAAAACATAAATCCTGAGAAATCGAAGCTCAAAAGTTCAACATCTCATAATTTTTATGTTTTTGTAAATTTTATTCGCATAAAATAACACAAGCTCTACCTAGTGAGTGATGCTGTGTGAATTTATTGTCCAGCATTATTAATTTTTTTAAATCGATAGCAACGCTATCTTAACGCAATCAAAAACTTTTACATAAATAGTTTTAGAAAACACAGCACATCACTCATTCGTCCACCAGTGAACATGCCTCCCCAAAACAAGGGGGAGAAGGGGGGGGGGTGCTATAATCACCACACTGGCGGAATCGGTAATCGACTCATTAGTTTCATTACAATCAAGTCCAATTCATAGGAAACTGGCTTCTGCCCGCGACTTCGCACACACATTTCAAGGATAAAAAAGTAGTATTTGTCCGTCTCTGGGATACAGTCTCTCTGCCTGCAAAATTTCATTAAGAACCGTCTAGTCATTTAGGAGCCAGAGGGTAACAGATAGAATTAATTTCCAATTTTGTATATTACTAGTTAACCGTTTTAGCCCGCGACTTCGCACGCTTTGTTTCTATGAAAACGTTTTATTGTTATTTCTATCAAAAATTTATAAAATTTTAGCCCGATCCGTTCAGTAGTTTTGGCGTGAAGAGATAACATACACCCTAACTTTTACCTTTATTATAATAGGTATTAGTGTGATTCTGATAAGTGTGAAGTATGGAATAACGTACATACGTCTTGGAGACTTCGTATTCTTCATGCAAATGCTTCTAAGATATAAAAGGCAGTAAAGGGGGTTCCCCTTACAGTGACATGTTATATAGACCTTATTATGGAATGTTTTAATAAATAAATAAATATGTAGGATAAAAACGATAATGCCTTTATTCACAAAGAAAATTATACTAGTAGGTATTTACAATTGCAACAATTGAGCTAACTGAAACTGTTGCATACAGTCTAGAATGTCTACAACAGTCGCTTCCGACTGGTATTGATATGGATCAGTTAAGCTACCTGTAGACTGTTTATAAATATGTTGAGGGTAGCTTAAGTGTATTGGCTTCTTTATAAAATGCTCAGGGGGTGAAGAAAAATGATTTATGAGGTGGCAAACAAACGAGTACCATCATTGCCTGTTAAAAAAACGGCTTCTCATTTGTGGGGCCGTAATTTTTTGCCACATAATACATAGACATACTTTTTTTAGATTTACTTAAATTTTATATATTTTCATGGTTTGTCTCCGTCATCTATACAGCTATACAGTGTTCAATAACAATGTTAAACGCTAGCCTTAACGACATCATCCGGCGGGCCTTTGTCACCGATAACGTACCAGCTATTCTCGAACCGAATGGTCTGTTGCGTGACGATGGTAAGAGGCCCGACGGTATGACACTAGTCCCATGGGAGTTGGGGAGGCCCATTGTGTGGGACGCTACATGCGTCGACACACTTGCGCCTTCCCATCTTCCGAGGACATCCGTGAGGGCGGGTGCGGCAGCAGATTTGGCCGAAGATCTCAAGAGGCGCAAATATGCAGGTCTCGACAGAGCCTACACATTTGCTCCCCTTGGAGTCGAGAGTCGAGACCCTAGGTCCGTGGGGTACCGAGGCTCTTCGGGTTTTCAAAAAACTATCTGAGCGTCTGGTCGAAGCGACGCGTGACCAGGGAGCTGGTGAATATCTGGCACAGCGTATCAGCATTGCCATACAGCGTGGCAATGCAGCCAGCGTCTTGGGGACGCTTCCGACTGGTGTTGATATGGATCAGTTGAGCTATCTGTAGACTGTTTGCAACAGTCGGCAGTTAGCTCAATTGTTTCAATTGTAAATACTAGTATAATTTTCTTTGTGAATAAATGTCACAATGTTAAATAATGTTTATATAATTTTTTTCATCTATTTTATCTCATAGGTCACTTGTGTTTATTTTATTTTTCTTAGTTGTAAATTTAGTTATAAAAAATTTCGAGATTTTTCGGTAAATCTTAAACTTTAGCTTGCAACATTTTATCACTTGTTATGTTTGCATATTTGGGTAAAATCTAGTTTGTAACAACAATGTATCTACCTACTGTATTTTCATAAGGATCTTACTCTGTTTTGTGAACTAATAAATAAATAAATAAATCTGTGGTTTTGTTTTATTTTGTATCTAGGTATGTGTTTAACGTAGCCACCTTAGGCACCACTCGGTCACCAGCGCTATGCATGGCATGATTCGCTCTGTCATAGCATAGCACACGCTCACCATTTTTGACACGTGTCCCATATTTTATTTTTAAATGTTGTGTACTTATTTGTATTTTAAGTGACATATATTTTTTTTGTTTTGGAGAGTATACATAAATACTCTCAAATGGAGAAAGACCATGTCCATGTGTTAAGTATCTATGTAAAACGTCAGTTAATAAACCATAGAGTGATTTAGCTCTACGTCTGGCTTAGAGTAGGTTCTTCCTATGACGTGGAGTAGAGCCAAGGCAAAAGCCAAGATAGGTTACAGTATTTTTGGTATTTAGGATCTTTTGTGTTTGTGCTCTCTGCGGTATGAGAGAGACAATAAAAATTAAAACCCTTATGAGACGCGAGAGAGAGAGACAAGCTTGAAAATAAAATATGGGAAGCTTGCGAAAAAGCAAATTAGGAAGTGGGCAGTCAAAGTGGAAATACATCAGAAAGAAGGCAGCCTACCTATCGTAACGTCAGAACAGTGCAAATTGCAATAACACTCTATATCAGCATCCGGAGATAAAATTCTCTAGAAGGTTCTTAGAAAACTCTCGGTCAACTGATAGCTGTGTTTGCATTAAGACTATTTCCTTTGGATTAAGTATAAACAGTCTTGCCAAGGTTATTTTGGCTTCGTTGAGAAGGTTTTTATCTTGGGGCATAGTTTTCTAGTATGTAGGAATAATTTGCATGTGGTTTAACAACTCATGGGCAAATTCAGATTTAAATAAGTTTTTATTAATTTCAAATAAATAGACAAATTCTTTCCTTCTTTTCGTCTTATTTTTTTCTCTAGGTTTCTGTAAATTGGTTCGTTTTAAGGTATGTGTAATGTAGTTTGTAATGTATTTGACAACCTCTGTGGCGCAGCGGGCGAAGGTCTGCCTGCGACGCAGGAGGTTGCGGGTTCGATTCCCGCTTCGGGACAAATGTTTGTACGATCTGCAGATATTTGTCCAGGGCGTTCTGGATGTTTTCTATGTATTATGAAAATTATCTATTTATGAAAAGTATTGTGATAAGTATATCAGTTATCTAGTACCCATAACTCAAGCTCTGCTTAGCTTGGGGCTAGCTAGATAATGCTGTGTGTATTGTCCAGCATTTTTGTTTATTTATTTTGTGGTTTATGTTTGAAACTACTCAATCAAAGTGTCTTTCTATACCAGCAAATGCTCCTATGAATGATCGTAGTAGATTTTAACGAAATCAAGCAAGAAGTCGAATTCAAAATTTTCAATTCAAAGTCAAAATATATTTATTTCCGTAAATACAAATTAAAAGACTTGACTTTTTCTCCATGAAGGAAGGAAATTAAACAAATATTTTTGTTTTCACGATCGGGTTTCATTATTCAAGACTGCCAAAGCCCAAATTTTACTAAATCCCGTTTAGGCTTTTTATATTTGAACAGTTTTTATAGTAGGCATATTTTTCACCGATTTCATACCTACAGTACAATAAATTCATCAAAAGCTTTTTTGACTGTTGGTCCCATAATTAAGCCTTTTTGGACCCGCATGATACTAGATAAATTGCTTGAATTATAATGAATGACTCTCCTCTCCCTTTCACAATTAGTACGTGTGAAAGGGAAGAAAGATAGCGTGAGAAAGAATCCTAAACGAACCTTTATTGCCTAACTTTGTTTATATTAAATGTTCACGCCTGTTTTTTTAAACTCTTGCTAACGTTAGGGTGTGTTTAAGGGCGTTATATTTCTTGCGCTATGTTTCCAGTACGGCACATTTTGAATATTAAAGTACAACTTTTTGATATACATTTACTTTCGCGCATAGAAAATTAAAATAATAGAACAAAACAATTACAACTAGTATTTCTATCTAAATATTTCTTTTATAAATCTACGCCGTCACCAGAAGTCAGAGTGCCCAGAATGCTGGCAGCATTGCCACGTTGAATGGCAATGCTAATTCGTTGACCGAAATAGAAGAATCTATTTGATATACTCTTTTGCCAAGTTTTTTGGTAATTAGCCCTCTTTTCAACAGGTTCGAAGAGATCACTAATTTCTCTTTCCTAGTTCCTGTGTCGTAAGTTTTTGCTACCATGAATCGCCATTCATGGTTATAAATTACTCCATGTTCCTCTTTAAGTCAAATTTCCAAATATGTAGTACCTATTTGAATGAATGAATGAAGTTAGCGCAATTGTTTCAATTGTAAATACTAGTTCTAATTTGTTTCTATTATTTGATTGTTATTTTTCTTGTTGATAAATATATAATACTAGGTGCCGCCCGCGGCTTCGCACGCGTTGTTTCTATGGAAACGTGAAAAGGTGATTTCTATCCCATGGGAACTGATTTATGGAATAAAAAGTAAAGCCTATGTTTGATTCCAGGATTATAATTATCTGTATACAAAATTTCAGCCCGATCCGTTCAGTAGTTATGGCGTGAAGAGGTAACAAACATCCATCCATCTATACATCTATCCAAACTTTCGCATTTATAATATAAGTGTGATTTATGTAAGTACCGATTGTTAATTTTTTCAAACCATTAAAGTATTTTCACTTTGAAATAATTTTTGTCAATCTCTGCCCACAAAAACCTCAAAACTTAAAAATTGTATATCATTTTATCGTCCCCTATCTATTGCATTGATTGGCCACTTTATTCATCAGAATTGGAACCCTCTGATCCGAGTTGGAGCCCCGACAACGGTAGCCCAATCTAATCAATACAATGTCTTGATACTTTTATTGATAGTAGATAGCAATAAAAATGAAGATATCTACCCCAGCCAATTAGGGTAGGCTGTTGAAGGGTACGATTGAGGGTGTTTTTACCCTATTCGACTACTCCGGCGTAGGCTAAACATGCTAGAAGTATGTAATATTATTGATTTAAAGACAAAATTACTTTAACCGGGGCTTGAACAAAACCCTGAGGTATTTTTTTCAAATTCTGTGAAATATCTATAATTAATCTGAATTCTTATGATAATTTTTTTCACTTATGTAGAGACAATAAGAAAAGTTCCGATGGACCGTTTCTTGGTGATATTACTTTTTTATAAAAAATCTAAATTATCAAATCTATGGTGTATATTCAATATGTATGCTAGACAATAATAATAAAAATAATGATAATGAAAACATGCAAAACTGAATCTTTTATAATTATGTAGGTACTCTCCTACCAGCCTACATAACTGGTTTGAAGACACAAACCCTAAATTTTATTTTCGACAGTTTAAGGTAGGTAGATACATAAATAATTTGTTTATAGAATTTATCTACATAATGTTACATAACATTTTAACCCTTTACCTCACTGATGAAACTATAATTCTTAGGTTTAAAATTACGTTATAAAAGGGGTAACACACCCCAATTTCACACCTTTAATTAAAGGTAAGTAATTTGTTTATTAGCTTGCTTGTTTTCGATAGGATTATTTTGTTTTATAGTATATCAAATGTCAGCTCTTTAGATGGTTTTGTTATCAAATGGTTTGTGGTTATGGTATTGATATCATCCGGTTTTATTTTAAAACCATTAATTATATGTGTTTCGAAACGGACAGCATGGTTTGAAGAATTGCAATTTGAAATATGGATGTATTTATGTGCTTTTATCGTCTTTTTGTAGTCATGCTGTGTGTTTTTCCGTCAAAGTCAAAGCAGCAAGTCCCTGTCATTGTGACAACTGTCAATGTCAACTCATAGCGTTTGAAATTTTCAGCGGTGTATGCAGAAAATTTTGTGTTTTTATGGTTTTTTGGTGAAAAAACGATGTTTACGGTGAAGTACAAGCATTTACTTTGTGCAAAATTCGTGCCCATCTCTCCGAGTTATAATCCCGACCACTGACTATGAGGTAAGCGTGGAAAACTCATAATAACGAGCCTGGCACAAAGTTCCCATCGGATGGTAATACTTTGTATAGTTATGTCGCCGGTACCATCAGGCCGGCGGTACACACACGAGTGTGATCCTTTAGTACAGCTTGTCTTATCAAGTTATTGCGATAATAACCCAGGTTGAAGTACATAACCTATAGACGGAAGGTGCGGTGCCACCTTTTAACACCCTAGATCATGTTAAATCATTTTGCAATCTCTAATTGAGTGTTACAAACATACTTTTGATGAAAAGATGATGAATTAGTAAACTACTATTATAAACAGAGTTATGTGCATGTAATAGGTATGAACTAATTGTTTGAAATAAAAACATCATTGACACCAAAGTTTGGCAGGGCAGGGCAAATGCCTACATAAATAACAGATCGAAATCTTCGTAGGCTACCTGGTAGTACCTACCTACCTGGTTTGGTAAATAAAAAGTTGACACATTAATGCAAAAAGCTGTCATACTAAACACTTGTAGGATTGTCAGAAAAATCCTGCAAAATGAACTACCTAGCACCTGAAGTGCACTTGCCTTAGGCCCATGTGCTTTGTTTTTTACCGGTTTTTTCACAGAGGCAGACAGAGTACAGAGAGTATATCAGAACAAGAGCTGATTTTTGACTAACTAATCTATATTGTATTGGAAGTTAAATATAATAATAAGAAAATGCCCTAAGTAGGTATATAATTATAGCTTTCTTTTGCTTAAATTATTTAAAGAACAGTACCTACCTTAACCTAACCTTATAACTAATAAGTTAAAAGGTTCTGCAAATTGACCTTTCACATTACAGCTTGTAAATAAAATTACCTGCAGGTATGTTTAACACTTACTCGGAGTAAGGTGCCAAACATAAAAATACTTTGTAGTCTCTCATTATGTTACTTTCATTGTATTGAAACTGAATATGCTCTAGATCATTGTCATGGTGATCTCCGACATTTTGAAGTACCTATCTAAAACATGATTTACTTCCAAGATCTGATGACACCAGTTGGAATGAACATCACATGTCATATTGAACCTAGTTTCACATTCCCAGAATCATAGGTTATTTCCACAGTTGTTACCTATGGCTTTTATAGAACAACTTTATTTAATAGTAAGTACCTAAAATTATTTCTTTTATTGACCCCGCATTATTCTGAAAATCATTTAGACCCAAAGTCTGAAATAATCAAAATTAAATTCTCTGCAACAAACTAAAAATGATCAAGACAAACAGATTACTATTATTAGCCTAGGATGTCCAACAGCAGGGCAATGGCATTCCTTTAAATTAAAGACAATTTCCTACTGCTATTTTGTTTGAGTTAGTGCAACTCACTTCAGGTGAAGGTTAGTGCACACCAACACACCATCAGAATCTGGTATATTAAATTTTTATTACAATATTCAAGAGTGTGTAAGTCACAAGAGCTCAGTTTTTTCTTAGCTTTGTTAATTAAGTAGCAGAGGATCATTACATAATTATGTGGTTTACAATAAATACTTTGAAACCTCATAGATAACCAAACCTTCACAGTTGGTTTCACTCGGATGTGATCCACATTTTGACGAGATGCATCGGATGCACTCATTTGAACGAGAGGTTCCAGTCAGGTGGGCAGTGACCCTATCAAATATCTGACACTCAAGCCAATATGTGGGACTATACCATTTCATACCGGTAAACGAAACTTATTATTTTATGTATAAAATAAGGGAAACTTTATCCTGTCGTCAGAAACAATGTAACTGGAACTAATAATGGTGATGTTCATGAGAGAGTTATGTTATAGTTTGGCCAACTAACAGTCAAATAATCAACATAATACCGGTATGGTACTTATTGCCCCTGGCCTCGGAGGCTATATCCTAAATTAGGGGCCATCGCATGCTTACTTGGGCTAGGCGATGATGTTACTGGAGCTGTCTTGACGACGATTCAGGACACTACTACGGCAGCATGCCTCTCGGGGAGGTATAACGGCATGGCCGTCTGCCAGCCAAATAATCTGAACAGAGTATCGGAACGGTACTTATTGCCCCCGGCTGCGGAAGCTGTATCCGGAACATGGGGCGTGGCATTATAGACATGAAATGAAGGCTATTACAGTAAAATAGTACAATACTTCTCATTATTATATTTCTTCTCATATTAACCAAGTGTGCCTTGTGCTCCTATGGCGAATAAATTTATGAGTATGAGTGTTACCCCATCCATGGCCTAGACTCTGCGGTGTGACCCGCAGAGGTGGCGACTCTGGTGCCCCGTTGCTAAACCTGATAGGTTAAACTAGCAGATGGACACTAACAATATTAACTCCAGTGCGGAGGAGATACGGATGCGATTTTTCGTTTAGCCTTCAAAGGCGCGAATGGCTCTTAATACCTTTGGCCTCGGAGGCAAACTAGCAGAGGGGAAATGACAATGTTAACTCCAGTACTGAGGAGGTACGGATGGCATTTTTCGCTACGCCTTCAATGGCTCGAATGGCTCGATCATCATCAGCCTATATTAGTCCACAGCTGGCTATAGGCCCTGTTGGCACTTGGTCTTAAAAGCGATACCTCGCTATAACAAGGTCAGGTCGACTTTTATAACACCTTCAGTCGAAGTGTGATCAGTTTTGTCTGAATATACACGTCGCCCTCGGAGACTGTATCCGGATGATGGGGCATACATACTAGGCGATGGACGCCCCAACAAAGTGCCTGACATTTTGCCAATATATTCGAGCCTGAGAAGATAGCACACAATCTATGATAAATATGATAATGCTTCTGGCTTATACATTTTAAATCTTGTATTGAGGTTCTGTCTGAGCTCCTTTAATGTTCTCTCCCCAGTGAAGTCCCTCCTCAGATGGAGACACTGGAACTTTTGGTAAAAAAGTGGGGGGGGGGGGGGAGAAACGGTACGGTGAAGTAGACGAGTGGTAAGACTAGGCACGTCACCCACTGTCCTGTATCAGATTGTCCATCATTATCACCAACCAAGGTACCATTACCCTTTACCGTCGGATATGACAGGGTTCTCCGCAATTAAATATATATCGTCTAGCGGGAACACCATGGAGTTATGGTGTCAGTGGATTCATAACCAAGTATTTTTCATGAAAACAATAACATACCCAAGCAGACACCTGTTTTGGTGTTTTCTGCAACTGGACCTGATTCAAGTACTTATGTTGTTCAGTTCAGAGAACTAACAAGCTATATGTAGATATCATTAACTACCATCTTTATATTACATACAAATACCTATAATTACACAGCAAGGGTTATAGCGAAATAACCCCTTGTAAATAAGTTATCCATACCATAACATATTTTATTTTATATTTGTAATGTTAAAAGTCCTATTTGAACTAAATTCAATTATGGACAGTTAATTAAGGATATACATAAGAAGTAGGTACCTATGTTCATGTGAATCCCAGATCTCATAATAGCAAGATCAATTAAATTTATTAATTCTAAAAATGAGCACATTACCAAGCATGTGATCAACAAATAAATCCTGAATTAAATAAAATTAAAACTATCACATTCAAACTGAAAATATTCTACTAAGCAGAACTCCACTCATTGAAATATTAGACCTTGCATTTTAGAGCAGTAATTTCTGATCAGCAAGATTTTATGAATACCATAATCCTATTTAATAAATTGATGAATCTAAATGGTTAATAGTAAAGTTTCAAATAGAAACCAGAACTTTACTCATTTAAATAATGAAATACCTATATTACCTATACATACAATATTTTCATACTTAGATCACTGCCTTTTACCCAGTTTATGACAGTTTTAAACATTGTCCGGCCCCACGAAGCGATCTGCTGTACAGCGACAGAACTGCGGCGTCACCGGCTGCCACTATCCAGACCTAAGCCCCAACGAAGTGACCTGCATGACGGCGCACAATACAACTGCAGAACGGCGTCGCCGGCTGCCACTATCCAGATCCATGTGTACCTATATGTGCTTCAGGGGCACTTTGTGTGATGCTAAGTATCGTTGATTTCTGATCAATTAGATTTGATAAACACTCAATATTTTGTTTTACACAACTTTAAAGTCTTAGAAGTTATGTCCTAAGATCTTTGACTTGTTTGACTGTTATTTATGTATTACATGTAAGTACCTACTTAGTTACATGTCATACATTTTATTTTCACATAGCGTTTGTCCGTCTTTCACCAGCAGATAACAAACAGGTCTTCAAACCATGCTGTCCGTTTCGAAACACATATAATATTACCGTTTTGCACAAAAACAAAACGGATATTATGTGAGTGGAGAAACGGACAGCATCAGCAAGGTACTTGCTGGTGTTGATGACACTATGAGTTGACATTGACAGTTGTCACAATGACAGGGACTTGCTGCTTTGACTTTGACGGAAAAACACACAGCATGACTACAAAAAGACGATAAAAGCACATAAATACATCCATATTTCAAATTGCAATTCTTCAAACCATGCTGTCCGTTTCTCCACTCACATAATATCCGTTTTGTTTTTGTGCAAAACGGTAATATTATGTTGCATTGAGAGTTAAATTTCAATCTGTTTCAATAATACCTAACTAAAGCCCTACATTATTTAACAAACATTCATATTAATTTGTTAAATTGTAAATGAATAATAAAGAATTAGTGATTAATGAGCCATAAGAAACCCGTTCTTCGCTTTTTAATTTGTTCCGTTAAATGAAGATAAAGGCCTATAAAATTTAGCTAAGACCATCATCCACAGACCAGGCGAGTATTTATGTAAATAACTCACTTATCAAAATCGCTTTAGCCGTTGTGATATTTTGATAATAAAGAGTATCTGCTAACTGCACAGAACCAATCCCAAAAAGTAACCCACGCCTAGCAAGTAAAATAGATAAAATGGAAAATAAAGCTAACTAAATAGATAATATTATCACTAAGTCAATATGTCTTCACTAATAAATATTAAGGAATATTTTTTTTCCCTGGACAAAATATTTAAGTAGGTACTTAACAAGCTACTTTCTCATCATCACATTTTTTTAAACCAATACTTTTACATTAAATTATTATCATAAGACACGTATCAAAAGAGCTATAAATCATAGAACCGTAGCGAATGAATTCCACGGTAGAGGCCACCCCCGCGATGGTTCGCGTGTGGCTTTATGCTTAGTTTAATTTATGTGCATTGGGATTAGTAAGTTGGTAATTATCATCATCATCAGGGTATACTAGTCCACTGCTGGACATACCTCAACAGCCTGTAGTGGTCTACTACTGGACGCAGGCTTCCCCTGATAAGCGCCTTACTGGCTTTTATCACATGGGGAGGTAATGCCCCTAATCCCTACGCTGGGCATGCGGGTTAAGGATCGCAGTTCGGTGGTAGAATTGTTCTGCAGGGGCGCTGCTGCCCCCCCCCCCCCCCCGGTGGATATCACTTAGTCTCTTACGACACCCGCGGGAAGAGTTGGGGTGGTGCAAATTCTAAGCCGGCACCACACAGCCAACTGCTGGACATATAGCGCCATAGCGCCCTGTCTCCAGCTTGCCGCATCCAGCATCTGCCTGCAGTCTTTCGCAGATCGTCATCCAACCTGGCCGGAGGGCGTCCTACACTACGTTTGCTAAACTCCACTCGAGAACTTGTTTGCCTTTAGTGAGATATGGCGTGCCAATACTAAAGATTTACAAATCTTTAAAACAAATAGGATTTTAGGCCATAGTTAGAATCAACTGTCAAAAATCACTGACACCGATCAATAATTGTCCAAAATTGTTTATAGTTACTGGCTAACGAGTTTTTTAAATGCGATAATGATCAAGAACTTTTTTTACCTCAACCCGTTAAACTAAGTACCTACGCTTTCTACACTAGGTAGTACTTAAAATATTTGAAAATACCTCAAATGGTAGACAGTAAATTAAATATTAAGATTTAAGTAGGTATATTAATTAAGAATACTTAATAATTTTCCATGAAGTCATCACTTCTGATTCTCTAGATAAATTCCAACTAAATGCCAAACAACTTATAAATACCTACAGAATTAGCAATTCAAATTCATACACGCACATTTTGTCATTACAAAACACATTGCCACAGTATTGCCATGTGTATAATTTATTTCCACATTAATGTTACCATGTGTTCTGTCAAAGTTCAGCTCAGCAATACGTCTATACTTTCCGTTAGATTTTAACGATATTGTCTGCTCTCTTGAGTACAAATCACACTAAGTTTGGATGGATGAATGGATTAATGGATGTTTGTTACTTCACACCGAAACTACTAAACAAATTGAGCTACATTTTTTCATGGAGCTCTATACCTGGAATCAATCATAGGCTACTTTTTGTACCAAAAATCAGTTTCCGTGGGACAGTAATAACATTTAAAACAAACGCGCGCGAAGCCGCGGGCAGAAACTAGACATCATAAGAATAATTTATGCTCAGAAAGTGTCATGGCGGAGGAGAAAATTGCTTGCTTACGATATGGCAGACAGATTTTCTACATATTGATTTTCGATTATTATAATACTTACTAACCTTGAAATAATTGTAGGTACCTTAGCCCGGAATATGGCTCATCTTACCTATTGACTGCGCAAGAAGAAGAGTTAATTTTTATTCACAAAGAAAATTACAATCAAATACTAGAAATAAATTAGAACTAGTATTTACAATTGAAACAATTGAGCCAACTGCAGACTGTTGCAAACAATCAACAATACAGGTAGGTCAAATGATCCATATCAAGAAGGGTTATCTTTTTTCGGGGGAAATTACTTAGATAAGAGCTTTATTGCACCATCAAAAACTAATAAAATAATTTAATTATTTTATTTAAAGAAACTATACGAATTTACTCAATTTGTCCCTACCATAAAAACTAACCTAACTAAATACGCGCATAACTTAACTCCGTCATTACTCATTATGACGGTAATTTTGTTTAGACAGCGACATGCGGTTAGGGTCTTTCTTATAAAAATGTTTTTTTAGATATTTTAATACTTTGTCAGCAACCCAGGTGGTGTGAAATATTTCCTATGTGGTAGTAAGGGGTTCAAAATAGTTTTATTATGAAGTACGTCTTCAAGCCGAAACTTGGTATGTAGGTAGTGTACTCACTACGCAGGTACTACGGCGACAGACTAACCTTCACACTTTCTAGAAATGTTATTCATAACCTTCACACCAGTGTGATTACTGGTGTGAAGGTTAGGAATAAAATTTCTAACCTTAACACTAGTGTTATGGTTAGGAATTTATATTCTTATTCTTCACACCGTACACCATTTTTCACACTAGTGTGAAGGTTAGGTCCTCTGTGGCGCAGCGGACGAAGGTCTGCCTGCGACGCAGGAGGTTGCGGGTTCGATTCCCACCCCGGGACAAATGTTTGTACGATCTACAGACATTTGTCCAGGGCGTTCTGGATGTTTTCTATGTATAATAAAAAATATCTATCTATGTAGTGTATTGTATTATGTATATCAGTTATCTAGTACCCATAACACAAGCTCTGCTTAGCTTGGGGCTAGATAATGCTGTGTGAATTGTCCAGCATTATTTATTTATTTATTTAGGAATAAAAATTCCTAATCTTAACATGGTTACGGATAGGAATTTTATTCCTAGTCTTCACACTAGTGTGACAGACAGTGTGAAGGTTAGTCGGTCGCCAAAGCTGTATGGCAATGCTGATGTGCAGCATTGCCATACAGCGGGGCAATGCAGCCAGCCTCTTGGAGACGCTTTCGACTGGTATTGATATAGATCAGTCGAGTTACCCGTAGATTGCTCGCAACAGTCTGCAGTTAGCTCAATTGGAAGTACTAGTTCTAATTTGTGTTTATTATTTGATTGTAATTTTCTTTTTTATGGAAATTTTATTAGGTACTCACCACTTTTTTTTTTTAACCAATTTCGAAACAAACAGGAGGTTCTTTTTTTAAATGTCTCGATACACGATTTCTTCGTCATTTATACAATTTGGATAATGCAAAAAAGGTATCAGTAATCCGATTCAATTAGGCAACCGGACTACTGATACATCGAGCGATTTAGTAGTCCGGTTCAATTAAATGTAACCGGACTACCGAGACTACACCAATTCTTTTATACAAATTTAGATTTTGGAAATTACTTATATTACTTACGGCAGAAATAGTAAACCTTATAAATACCTACACACAACAACACAACTATTATATACTTTTGGCAATAATTTTTTTTGTATATTTAAGTACGAAAAATACGAAACCACACGCAGTAAATCAAGTTTTTTATAAACCAGAGAGTAATATTTAGTACATAACAACCTTTTGTTCATTTCGACCACCTGCACAGAAAAGCTGGGTGTATTAAACCTACCCGATGTTGTTTTGATTGGCTGACTGACCCAGCTGTTGCACGTTTCATTCTATTTTCGAAATTTCGAAAAAAGGAATGGCGCGAAACAAAAGCGTGGGGTAAAGTACGAAAATAGAAGTTTGCCTTTGCATGAAAACTTCATCATGGCTTCATCATTAAGTATTGACGAAGCTTTTTGGATACTTTAAGGTAGATGTGTGGCGGTAACTTTCCGAAAATCGAGTTTCACTAAATTTTTTACCCTTTCGCAAAATCTTTACTACTAAATATCAGATTATCTGGAGGATGAAAAAGCTTGGGAGGGGTTTTGCTCCAACTCGAAAAATAACAACTAACAGGCTAAAGGTTTATTCGTCGCTTCTTTACTTTAGTCTACATACCGAAGCTACAGAAATCAAAAATATAACTTTATTTCCGTGTCAGTGTTTAGTTTTACAATTTGACCTTTTCTAAGTGTACATTTATTGTATTGGAAATAAAGAATTTTTGATTCGATTTGTTTGATTTACTTTTCTGCTCGTATTTATCCGGTGGGTAAATTTCTGAAAATCGTTTTCACAATAGTTTCTTTCATATATTTTCTTTCATACCATTGTCAAAGCGTAAAGAGTAAAATTGTAAAGCGATTGCTAGCCAGAATTAATGTTTCCATTATCTACAAGAGTTGAGATTTTTTGGGTACCTACCAAATAATTTCGAGGGTCCATTGCTGTTCCTCAAATTATCTAAATTTGATCAGGTACCTACCTGACGAAGTTCTTGCATATTTGTAATTATTAACCTACTTGGAAAGTTTCTAGACTGATTTTCCTCAACAACAAACGTAAAATGACGTAACTTCCGAAATATTCAAGCCCGTCGGTCTCACAAAGGAACTGACGTCATAACCCTGGGACTAATGGAGGAAAAAATCCCACACTCACTCGTTATAATCAAGATATTAATAACTGTGGACAAGTGATTAAGGCCACGGCGGTTGTGGCAGAGCCATTGAATTCGAGAATTAAGGCGAATAGTAGGGGTGATAGTGGCGCCACTACATATTTAATTTAATCATTAAGTTATACAAAGGTTATCAAAAAATCGGAACGCTGGTAGACGATACCTATCACAAGCTTTTATTTAATGTATCTGTAATAGTTTTGTTTTGTGTTATTAAATCAAAAACCTTGTTTGGAGAGCTTGGTGGCCACCAATAGAAACTAAACTCTTGAAACAAGTATCTGCCTAAATAATACAGTACAAAATTATTAAAGATACATTTAAAAAAAGCTTATGATAGATGTCGTCTACGCGTCTGATTTTTTGATAATTCCTTTATATAAAGTAATTATAAAATTAAATATGTAGTGGCGCCACTATCACCCCTACTATTCGCCTTAAGAAAAATATTTACGAAGTCCGTGGCGCGGCGGGCGAAGGTCCGCCTGCGGCGCAGGAGGTTGCTGGTTCGATTCCCGCCTTGGGACAAATGTTTGTACGATCTACAAATATTTGTTCCGGGTGTTCTGGTCGTTTCTATGTATAATAAAAAAAAAACTATCTATGTAATGTATTATATTATGTGTCATTTAGTACCCATAACACAAGCGCTGCTTAGCTTGGGGCTAGATGATGCTGTGCAAATTGTCCAGCATTATTTATTTATTTTATTGAGAACGAAAGAAAAATGATTATAAGGTG
Organism: Eupithecia subfuscata; assembly: GCA_963564075.1. Classification (NCBI taxonomy): domain Eukaryota; kingdom Metazoa; phylum Arthropoda; class Insecta; order Lepidoptera; family Geometridae; genus Eupithecia; species Eupithecia subfuscata. Next base: position 2,328,799 of record OY751123.1, read on the forward strand.
CAGCTAACTAGGAAGCGAATTAGATTAAAAGTCATTTACAACGGGGTACCGTGATTTGAGTGTTAATAACCATGTTGGATTTAAAAGAATTAGATTACGTTATATGTTGGTAGAAGGTTTATAAAAAATATTATTTTAATTATATTCTGGTTTGAAAAGTGAGTATTGTCTTGTTTGTGCGATAAGAACGCCTATTTTCATCTATTTTATTTTAGTTTTTATTCTTTCGTAAGTTGTTACGTGTAAGGATGCTAAAAAACTATTTTATTTTTATCTGACGGCAACGAAAAAAATTCCTAAATTACTGAGCGATTTCAATTTTCTATAACCGCGAAAGAAAAACTGAATGAAAGATCGAAAATATAAATCTCCTGCATATAAATTGATAAGTGTTCTGTTTCTCGTGATTATGTTTCAAGCCACGACTGACTCGAACTTGACCCACTTCTTGAAATCGCTAATCGCTCCGCCTATTCAAACAACCTCCCTAAACGAATGTCGGGCACCGTCTAAGTAATTAAACCGCGCCCTAAGGAATTGTTGCCAGCTCACATAAATCCATGCTATGGACAGAGTTGCCAGCTGCCGTAAATCTACGCTATGGGCGGGAAACGCAAATTTATTATCTGTGTTGTGGCTATTAGGTCAAAATGGCAGGAAATTTTGCTGAAAATTAGGTTGGGACTCGATATTTTATACGTAAGTCGATGGCCTTTTAATGAAGCCTCCACACCACAGCCGCGATTGTGAAGCGCGTCTTGTGTCGCGCGATTTTTTGCGATATTTGTTTGCAGTACATTTTGTGCTAAGACGCATACGATCTTACAAACTGCTGCGATTTTATCGACGCGATAGAAGTTATCCGACGCGTTTTCGTGTCCTGCGATTTCGCGATAATTGTTATTGTTCACGGAACATTTTGTATTAGGACGAATGTCATCTAACACACAGCTGCGTCTTGCGTGTTATATGAATGCAATATACATATAACACGTAAGACACGTAATCTGTCGGCTCGATAAATATCGTAGATCTCGGTAGTCCTGATATTTTTCGAGTCGATAAATTCGCATAACTTTTTTTAAAACTGAGTCTATGAAATATGGCTTTCTTTCAATCAGTCAGAGAAAATAACAATACAATACAAAAAGGCTTTATTGTACACAATAAAAATAACATTACAAGGAGACATTACATAAGATCGACGACGACCTCTGTGGCGCAGCGGGCGAAGGTCTGCCTGCGACGCAGGAGGTTGCGGGTTCGATTCCCGCCTCGGGACAAATGTTTGTACGATCTGCAGACATTTGTTCAGGGCGTTCTGGATGTTTTCTATGTATAATAAAAAATATCTATCTATGTAGTGTATTGTATTAAGTATATCAGTTATCTAGTACCCATAACACAAGCTCTGCTTAGCTTGGGGCTAGATAATGCTGTGTGAATTGTCCAGCATTATTTATTTATAAGATATGTACAATGGGTGGCCTTATCGCTTAGAAGCGATCTCTTCCAGGCAACCTTTGGATAATAAGAATTATGTGAATTTAAAAAAGGCACGGGGGGTACCAAAAGCCGTGTAAAATACATAAATACATTCCATTTTGAATGCAAAATATAAACAATACCTAAGAAAACATACAAAAATACAAATATATATATATATGTTGTATCAACATATATTAGACAAATTATATACATAAATAAATAAATAGTAAGTACCGATATTCACTTTTTTTGTAGGAAAAACTCCTTGATGGCTTTGAAAACTGGTAAGCATAGGTAACTAATAGATTCTGGTATCCACGACTTTATGGCCTATCATGCTAAGTAAATGCGTAGACAGCGTAAGTAAAATAAAATTCTACTTCGCTTCAAAGTGTGCCTCCTAATTTATCAATAAACATTCTAAATTATAAGCATTATCGCTCATTTTGTGTACATTAATATTGTTTGTGTTAAGCAATTATTGACGCAATGTTTGGCTTCACAAAACACTGTTCAGTAGTTATGTAATGAAGGTAGGTACCCTACCAATGGTTTGGAAGTCAGTGAGCTTTCGTCGGAAATAAGTCGAAATCGAGATTATAAAGTGTTCGATTTTACCTTTGTAACGGATATAAGAAATCAAAACTTTAAAAAAAAAATCGAGCTTAGTACACTTTTTTCGTACCTAGCTGCGACCTAACACCAAGAATTTAAGAACCTTTTTCTTTATTTATTTTGTCATAGCAACGTTCAATATTCATTCAGCCTAGGTTTTTAATTTTTATTTACCTACGCCCCTCTATGTTGATGACTAGCTAATTCTCCTGTTATCAAGTTATAACCTAAAAAAACTTTTTCAATTAATAGCAGTTTTATCTGTCTCACTAATTACAAAAAGAGGGACCAATCGAGCTTTTGTCCCCATTTTTGTCCGTAGCGGGACAGAACAGAGAGACAGATGAGAATAATTAAAAAAATAATTAAATTCTTCAAAATAATTTGTGTACTTATATAAATTCAAAAATAACGTAGAACATTGATGCTTAGACTTTGTTTTTTTCCAAGTTTTTACATTAGAAAGTCACTCAAAGCTCACTTCCAACTCACTGTAAGGCTCACTCTATTCGAGTTCATCACGTTTCTCATAGTAGAGGCGTCAGTTATCAAACTTACGAAATGCCTGATAACACTCTCGTCTTCCGTGTTACCGGATATTAGGAAATGTTTGAGATTAGCAATTTATTGTTTGCACTTTCTTTTCTACTTTGAAATAAGCTGGGAATAAAAGCTTTAACGAAACAAGGTTGTCCGTGGCTTCCCTTGCTTTTTTCTGAGTTATTGCCAGCATGAGACACACCGATTTCCAACGTCTCATGAAAAGTACTCCCAACGCTTCACAAAAGTCAGAGCATCTAGTCATTTATTTATTTATTTATTAGAAACGGCGATTGCCAATAACACTAACACTAACTTACACTAACCACGGTTGTCTGGTAGAGACCGCTCTTGAGTGATAAGACCGCCACTTGTCACTTAGTTGTTAAGCTGTTTTGTTGTATTGTATCTGTGTTGTGAAAGAATTTTCAATCTATCTTTCTAACTAAGACCCGCGACCCGTGCACCCTCTGGCTTCACCCACCGGTGGGTGTAGGTAGGGGTAATTCCGTTTTACCCGTGTACCCACTGCGATATGGTTGGAATTAATTATCGATGAAAAAAATAAAATAATAATACGATAAGTCAATTTGATTATTAAAATTAACAAACTAAAGGAGACTGGATTACATTTAACAGGAACAAACTAATATATAATAATTAACGTAATTTGTCTAAAAAATTACCAACAAAGGCTGTTGAGGTTGAGGTTGAGGCATGCGGGTTGGGGATCGCAGTTCGGTGGTAGAATTGTTCTGCAGAGGGCGCTGCTGCCCGCTCCCGGTAGATATTCCTTAGTCGCCTCTTACGACACCCGCGGGAAGAGTTGGGGTGGTGCAAATTCTAAACCGGCACCACACAGCTACACAACCCGCATGCCTAGCGTGGGGATTATGGGCACTACCCTCATGTCATAAAAGCTATTAAGACGCTTATTAGGGGGAGCCTGCGTCCAGCAGTGGATTAATATAGGCTGTTGAGGTTGAGGATGGGGAAGTCTATGTCCAGATTCTCCAGCCGTGGACGTAGCAGGCTGATATGATGTTAGTGCACCGACGTTTTTTACGTCATTATCACTTTCCCCACATGTCCAACTTCACCAGTGTCAGATCACGGCGACTGCGTGCCCATGCGGGTCGCACCAGCTGGGCAGTGGATGCGTTAATTACGTCAATGTCAATGAGGAGCATGAGATAAACGGTTTCCGTGCTTGCCGCTATCTTAGCGTGATATTAACGTAGGTATACTGTAATAAATAAGTCTTGTGTGGTCTCGTTTGTACTTACACTTGGCAAAGACTTTATTGAATTAAAATATTATCTATGTAATATTCTGCTCTCTATATATACTAAGCGTGGGCCAGGTAATGCTGTAGGAATTAATAAAATCACACTAATATTATAAATGCGAAAGTTTGGATTAATAGATGGATGGATTTTTGTTACCTCTTCACGCCAAAAGTACTGAACGGATCGGGCTGAAATTTTGCATATTCTAATTCTAGAATCTTTTTATCCTATGAGTTAGTTCCCATGGGATAGAAATTAACTTTAAGCGTTTCCATAGAAACAACGCGTGTGAAGCCGCGGGTATAAACTAGTAAATAATAAATAATGCTCGACAATTCACACAGCATTATCAAGCCCCAAGCTAAGCAGAGCTTGTGTTATGGGTACTAGATAACTGATAGACATAATACAATACACTATATAGATAGATATTTTTTATTATACATAGAAAACATCCAGAACACCCTGAACAAATATCTGCAGATCGTACAAACATTTGTCCCGAGGCGAAATCGAATGAGACGGGAATCGAACCTGCAACCTCCTGCGACGCAGGCGGACTTTCACCCGCTAGGCCACAGAGGTCGTCTAGATACAGTCAAGTTTTGTAATAAAATAACATAGGTAGTTAAACATCTTGAAAGGCAAATAAAGCGATCACCTGAGAGGCGCCAGGTACTTTTAATCTCAACTCAAGATAATTCTTATCTGTCAAGTTTTATCAAAATCACTTCAGCTGAGGAAATTTCTCACGTAGGCGTAGGCTGGTTTGTTTTGAGAGCAAAATGTCTTCCAGAATGTTTTCCATATATTAAAGTAAAATTATCTTCGAATATTATATTTTGGTCTCTTGTAGAAACCTGGACCTAAAGAACAATGGCAAGAATTATGAGCTTTCATGAGGATAAATTACATGGGTATCAATCGATAGCTCCGAAAATTCTGAATAAAGCTGTATATTTAGTTTTTCCATTATTTTAGCACGAAAAATTAAAATAATTTTTGAAAATGTGGATGAATAGCAAGTACAATATATCTATACGAATAAGAGGAAAGATTAAAATAGAGGAAAGATTTGATTGTTTGTTTATTTGTTTGTATTGAATAGGCTCCGAAACTACTGGACCGATTTGAAAAATTCTTTTACCGTTAGGAAGCTTACTTTTCAGGGAGTGACAAGGTTATATTTTATTCTGGAATTCCCACGAGAACGGGAACTACGCGGGTGAAACCGCGAGGCGATCGTCTAGTATTGTGATAATATATACTATACCTACCTACAATAAAAAACACTAACGGAATTTCATTACATTATACGTGACAAAATTTTGACACCATGTTGGTTATTACGCAAAGTTTTTTCTCCCCTTACCCTTTTTGGAATCGCAGCAAAAAACTTAAAACTTGAAGTTTAAAAATAATCGTTTTTTTCTGTTCTTTCTTTGTAAACTAACTTGTTTCGCCACCAGAGGGATTAATATCAAATAAATAGTAGAAATTATAAGCGGTTAACGATTGGCGGTGTTTACCAAAGAACAACAAATTAAAAGCTTCCAATGAAAAACAATTAAGTGAACAAGCCATTATTTTATCAGGGCAAGGAATGTTGCATGTCTGATACACATAAAGACACCTGCTTTACGTTTTCGCTGATAAAATAACGGAGGTGGTATTATATCACAATAAAAACAGAAGCTTAAATTAAACCCTAGTCTATTCAAAACAAGAGATAATAATCAATTTCAAAACTACAATACAATACAATACAAGTACTCTTTATTGCACACCAAATAAAACAGAAACACGGGACAGGAAAAGACAAACACATAGCAATGCACAATGGGCGGCCTTATCGCTATGAGCGATCTCTTCCAGGCAACCTTTGGATGGACAGGAAATGGAAGAACATGTATAGACGGTGGCGTGTTCTACAGCGGGTATAATATTTGGATTAAACATACGTAAGCAAATACTGATAGCTATAAATACAATTAATATGACAGATACATATATTAAATATGATATACATAAAATAAATATAATATACATATAAACTACAATTGATTCAAAGTTTGTTTTAGCAAATAAATAAATAAGTAATAATAATGCTGGACAATTCACACAGCATTATCTAGCCCCAAGCTAAGCAGAGCTTGTGTTATGGGTACTAGATAACCGATATACTTTTAATACACGGAAAACCTATTGGAGATAGTCTCGTGATAGTGCAGATAATTAACCCCATCCCACCTCCACACACAACACACACTTACACGTAAAAATGTATAGCGGTAATTGATTTTTATTAGATTTTCGTTTTATTTCTTATAAATCGGTTCGTTCCGCCCAGACCAACCAACTTGGCAACTGGTTGTCTACGTGGAAGAATTTTTCCGCAGGGACAACCAGTTACATGGGCGGAATTTTATTTCCATCTACACAACTGCTTGGTAACTAGTTGTCTCGATGGAAAATCACCGTAAAATAACTCAACTTTTTTTTGCCCCACCCCGTCTCCTCCTCACCATCATAATAGGCGTAGGCGACTTTATTCATTTTTTTTACTTTATTCATTTATTTCATTTTAAACTATTTTTATTGTCAGTAATTTTATTTTAATTTTAATTGAGTGTAGTCGTTATATTTATTTTAAAGTAGGTACTAAATCAATCTATGAATTTTATTGTGTATTTTTCAATGGTTAATTTTATTGTAAAAAATGGTAGTGTATATGGTACCTGGTGCTGAAATAAATGATTTTTATTTTTATTTTATTTTTATTTATAATCATCTCGAGACACTATATTGTTTGTTACACACCTGTCGAAACGTCGGGAAAATTAGGTAACTAATCGCGATAAATAACCGATAATAGTTATGTTAAAGTTTTCTTTAACTTGCCTCATCCAAAAACTTGCCCTCCTTGACACGACACCCCAAAACAGAACGCAGTTCGATGATTATTCTCTAATTAATTAAACGAGGGACGATGACCTGGGCGAGCCCAATGCCCATTGCCCAATTCTAAGAAGCAATGACTGAAGCTAAAGGTTGGGAATTTATAGTTTTGCTATTTATCAGCGAATTGTAGAAATTATTTTCAATTTGATGCGTCGCGCGTCGGTCGTCGTCGAGTGCCGAAATCGTACCGTGGAAATTCCTGACCATGAAAAGTTTGTAAATAGGTTCGAAATTAGACGGAAAGATTTTTTTATGGTATACAGAACTTCATTATTTTATAATTATGAACGTTTTATTATCGCAAGTATTTTTTAAAAATATTCTTTTATATTTTTTTACAGAACTGAGATACTTACTAAGAAGATGATCTCATCTTATCCGAGAAATCGGAAAAACGTTGTTCATTTGTGAATTTAGAAAAATATGCATGGACTTTAGAAGCCCTTTCCATTGCCAAAGCGATAAATTGAGTAACTATCTATTACCAAATAACCGGTTTCGAAAACTGGTATTGAAACTAGTATGCTGTTGTACCGGTAGAGTTTGGCACGTTTTTGTCTATACTCTACTTATGACAAAATTCATAAACATTAAGATACTTAAACTTTTTGGGTAAAATTCAAAGCTAAGTTAAGAAGGTCGAAACACACTTCTATTTAGATTTAGATGCCGAGTGTGGGAACACTCAGGGTAATTTCTAAGAAATCAAATAATATCGCAAAAAAAATCAAACAAGTCGAATATTTTTGCGATATTATTTGATTTCTTAGTTTAATGTGGCTGTTACGCACTATAATAACAAAAAACACCTTAAACTAAGTACCTACATAGATACATTTTTTTCTAATTGGTACGCAAAGCACAATAGAACGGAATCTTAAGAATTCACCTACTAAATATTTAGTAAGCCACTTACATCCCAAATCATGATGCACATTTTTAAACAAACTTACTTACCTAATAACGGTACTTGATTTTGACAGATGTCAAGTTGACAGACGTTTTGACAGCAATTGTTAGTGATGATCTTCACCGTTACGATGGTAATTTGATGATTTAGAAACTAATAATAATTATGTTTTGAATTTAGTAATTATATGATGAGTATGTAGGTCATAATCAACGTTTCTTCGTCGTAAAATTCGTTAGCATTTGATTAGAAAATCCATTTTATGTTCACTTTTATATTGTTTGATTTAGAATCCATAGATGGTTTGTGTTGATACCGAAATTGTTGCTATATGCAGGTTTAGTGACTGACAGAGAGTACAATCATAAATGCTGCTCCTTTTTTGTAGGTTCATAAGAAGTAAGTAAGATTCATTTTGGAAAATCTAGGAAAGGAATTTTCTAAATTAGGAATGAAATTCGTACCTTACTTCAAAGGAGTAAATTCACGAATATTTCCTAGCAATTTAAATACAGGGTAAAAAATACATACCAATTACAGATTATATCAATTTCCCAGAATGCTGGCAGTATTGCCACGTTGAATGACAATATTGGCAATGATAATTCGTTGACCGAAAGAGAAGCCATCTGCATCATTCTGATCACTCTATTCTAAACTATACATACAGGGTTTTTATCTTACCTGAACATTGTGAGACGGCCAGTAGACACAGTCCCAGGAAAACAGCAAGATTTCTTAACTCCATTGTGTTGTAAATATTTCACAAAAATACTAAAACACAGCACTTTTTATTTGACACTTCACTACACTGTAAGGCACTTCCAGTAGGCACTTATTGATCTGAAAAAAAAAAACAAGATTTAGTATGTTTTGTCATAATCATTTCAAATTGGATACAACCAACTATTAACGAAACTAGATTGCGTTTCTTTGTTTTCTTTCACTGTGCATTTTGTGTTTGAACATACGATTAAACTTTTTCATACTTTATATTATTTTTTTTGTTTTTTCCCTATTTTTTGGTTAATTAAAACACTGCTATGTACATTAAGTGATCAAGCCAGACCCAGCTCCTATAACAAAGCACTGACTGAGTGGTAAACGCTGGTAAACGAGAGACGGTTGTAATAGAGGACGATAATCGAGATGAGTCGATGACATGCGCAAGACTTTAAGCTGCACCTGCCCTAGATTACCACTGGACAGAGGCGAATGGCCAGCAGTACCCAGCAGTGAGTTGGCAAGTGCTGATGTTGACGATGATAGCATTAATTAATTCATATCATTTCTTGTGATATTATGCAAACTGATTGGTCTTAGGTATAGATAGTCTTAGTGGGTACACAATACATAATACACCCTGTCAGGGCGCAACAATTATTATATTATGGATGATTCGGTGTAGCGCTGTTTCACACCAATTTTTTCGCACCACAAGCTAAAAGCTATAATAATTGTTTCGTTTCTCACCGGCTGTTTTTAAGGTTTTCTTGTTAGAGTGTTATATTTTGATACTACATATTTATTGATTGAATTAATTTAGGAACGTCATGTTACAATAACTCGATTGTTTTCTTATTTATTTTCTTTGTTATCCGCATTCCTATCAACTTGTTTTTATGCTCCAATCTCCCGTAAAAGCTACACAGAGAGACAATCAAAAGCCATTTCAGAAGTGGACCGTGCTTTATCATAGGTCCAATATCATACGTGACTCCTCGGTCCCATTATGGCCCAGTTTGACCCACTACCGGTATCTAGATACCGGTAGTGGGTCAAACTGGGAAATCACCTAACCTATTGTTGGCCATAAAGCTTTATGGCCAACAATAGGTTAGGTGATTTGTAATTTATCGAAATGGTTCATAACTTCTTAAGTTATGTTTTATGACTATGCCGACATTGAAGGAAAGTGTTTGCGTAAATCAAAATTATTGAAGCTAAACAATTAATAAATAATTTATTTCGTTAAAGTGAATATAACTTAATAAAATAACGGGAAACTTAATAAAATTATTGTTATGTTGTGAAACTTAATAATTATGTTATGTTGTGAAACTTAATAAAAATTTTGTTTGCCGTTCTGTTCTACTTTGTTAAAGGCATTGATATATGCCAAAATCAATCCAACCTTTTTGGATTAATACTTTACGTGTAAAATTTCCTATACCTTCAATTCAATTCATTTATTTCTGATATCAATAAATAATAGCATACAAAGAATAAACGACTGATAAAAGTGACAATAATTTGATAAACTTACACTTTTAAACCTTCGGTCTATGGTTTGGTACATACAATACATCTCTATATAGGGTTAACATACTGAAAAAAAATTTATGTAAGTATTTACTGATGCATAAAAGATCTAGGTTAAAATTTCACAATAATTAGGTATGTAAAATTGTAAAATATTTTCATTAGTTTAATTTTTTGCAATGCCTGCATTGCATTTTAACATAGTAATTATGAACTATTACAACAAAGATCAGAAAATTTAATTACAATAAACACTAGAAAATACTGAAGGCAGATTCCAAAATATATGATGTTAAAACAATAAATTCCCTACCTCGATCCAGGAAGGAACAAACAAGATAGATTAAAATTCAATAACGACTTTATCTATCCAAACACATACATCTTACAGGAAGCTCGTGCTTAAGATTTAAAAATAGCTTAATTTATTGATGCAAGTCTTTCCTCCGCTTTGATGTGCCTCGAATGGAAATAGTAAAGAGTTTTTGGAAGTCGAGTGAGGTGTTTCTAAGTCAAATTTTACTTGCTTAGGATCTAAGCAAAGGTAAAGAAACTTACAACTTACTTACTAACTACTACTTACTTAACCTAGGTCTTAGCTACTGTTAAATTTTTGTAGAAAAACATGGTAGGAAACATCTTAAAGATTTTGTTTATTCACACAAGAAAAACTTGAAAAATGTTATTGGAAACTTGTTGAAGAAGAAAAAACTTGTAGAAGTAAAGACCAAACTTTTTGTGATGTAGTAAAAAAAATACACGTGATTACTACCTACCAAATATCTCGTGTATTTTTTTGGAAATTATAAATAAATAATAAATAAATAATGCTGGACAATTCACACAGCATTATCTAGCCACAAGGTAAGCAGAGCTTGTGTTATGGGTACTAGATAACTGATATACATAATAATATACGAGTACATAGATAGATATTTTTCATTATATATAGAAAACGACCAGAACACCCTGAACAAATATCTGCAGATCGTACAAATATTTGTCCCGAGGCAGGAATCGAATTAGCTATCAATTTGCAAATCAGATAGCAAATTTTTTACCCTATCTGACCCTGGTGATAAATTAGGGTTAAAAATTTGCTAAAACAACATCACGGGATGAATGGCAACATAACTTTTAATTAAAATAAATAATATACTTATTACATTTATTGTTAAGCATCAAAATCTACAGTCTTGTAGAAACAAGAAGTCTTTATTAATAATTTCATGGTAACCAACGTCATTTTCCATAAGTTATTGTGAGATCCGTTATTTTGACTGCAGTCATAATGGCCATAGGACCGGACAGGCTATAGTCATTCTGTTTTACGGACAGTCATAAAGTCATTCAAATCTTCTGTTTTATCATCTGAACAAGAATCCACCCACGGTTCATAAATTTAACAGACCAGTTGATGTCACAATTTGGTTCAATTCGCGTAGTTTGAGTTTTCATGTTCTTTTTCCCTTTCGAAAGTATGAACATTAAAGCTTGCTTCTATGGTTGATTGATTCTGATTTTGACAATGACAATTTTTTTGACAAAAATTGTTCGAACTTACTGAAAAGATGGCGCTTTAATTTGAAATTTAAAAGGCTATAGGCCCAAGATATAGGTTGACATCGGACGGGCGCTATGGCGCTCATTAGGGGAGGCCTATGTCCAGCAGTGGACTAACATAGGCTGATGATGATGATGAAGTTGACCCTCTATCAAAACTTTATTCTTCCACGAAAGATTTCCATTATCTATTGAGTTCTTTAGCGTTTATTTTTTCGGAATGGGCCTCCTTAGTTTTTTCACCAAATCGTCGTAAAACTTTGTCACATTCAATAGCATCGTAGTAAAATCTTAATAGAAAAGTTATTTATCTATAGTTGTTTATATTTATATAAAGTTATTTATATAAAAGTTAATCTCAGGAATTACGGGTATGATTTCTTGAATAAAGAAGAAATAGTGTGAAATACTTTCAAAGTTACTAATATTCTATATTCGAAAGAATTTCTATCTGTCCGTCTGTTACCATTTCACGCCGAAACGACTGAACCGATTTAAATGAAACTTGGCAGAGAGGTTAATGGTATCCCGGAAAAGGACATAGGCTACTTAAAAAGCGCGCACGAAGCCGCGGGCAGTAGCTAGTTAACCATAAGTGCTTTAATCTACATATTTTAATACTTACTGTATTTATATACCAACGCGGGCGAAACTGCGGGCAGAAGCTTGCTATGTATAATCATACCATTATTATTTTATTAGCATGTCAATCAATTAATAAGTCATCTGCAATAAAATAACAGAGATTTAATAACTACCATGAAACAGCAAACCTTGTCTACGAGATGTGATCATCGATTTATTTCAAATCAATGCTGACTTCCTACTTCTTAATGATATCTGTCACGAGTCGATGCTCTCGCTGACAATCGTCCTTGTTCTGAACTTAATCTTTTAGTTCATTATCATCATCAACCTATATTAGTCCACTGTTGGACACAGGTCTCCTCTAATAATCTTTCAGTTATTGAAATTTTACTGTAGAGCTAAGCTTCTGCCGCAGCTTTTCTCATCTGGTACATACCACAATATTAGAATAGAATAGAATTATTTATTCAGGTAAAAAACAACATTACATTTTGGTTAGAAGTTTAAAGCTTATGTTAGGTTTAACTAGATACAGATTCTAACCTGGTTCAATAGGAGGTATTAATAGGTATATTAATCGAAATACCTACTTACTTACTTATTCTTTTAGATAAGTATTCCATGTCCCCAGAATGTACCTACCATTGCTAAGTTTCATGGATATCCGTTCAGTCGTTTACACTTGAAAAGTTAGACAGAGAGACAAAAAGAAAGGTTTTCGAATTTAAACAGGTACCAGTTTCATCTAAACTATTCTTTCATGCAGTAAATCCCACATTTACTACACTACTATTTTTATTTTCTTTCAATCACTAGGTATTAAATTATCAGGTGAGTATTATGTTTCTCAACAATTCTTGAAAGTCTAGAGAAAATCAGTCTCGACATCGTAAAATCCAGCATCTTTAATCAGAATCAAGTCTGAGAATAGACTCGCCGATTGAGCTACCGTTATTTTATCTCAAACTAGCTGATTCCACAATAAAAGTAATTTCCACAGAATACAGTTAATCCAGTTTTTAACAAATTTCACAATTAACCGGGCAATTTTTGCAATTGTTCCTTCCCTGGAAAGCTTAAAAACTGTTAGCTAAGTAGGTTGGAACATATTTTATTTTATTTTGTGACACCTCAGGCAAGCTCTTTCATTTAATATTTTATTTCAGACTAGATGACCCCATGAACCTATAACCTATTTTTTTTTCCTTTTTTCATTTTCTCTTTTAATCCACTCTTGTATTAAAACAATAAATAAAACCACCAAATCCGTCAAGCCGTTTTAAGTTTTGGCGATAGTTGATTTTTATAGTTATAATTCAATGTATCAATGATTTATAATTTTTTTTCTGTTTCGATTGTTTTTAATAAAGGAGTGATTTAGAATAGAAAAAAATAGGGGAAAAAATACACACTAATCAACCAGCTGAGTCACTGAAATGCTCAATTTCATTTTACATAATCATTTTACTTAACGACAACGTTTATAAAACTAGACGTAAACTAACCATACCACCGATAACTGCGCTGACGTCTGTTAATTGCAATTACATCGATTGATCAGTCTATTCCCCTCACATTCGATTAGGTGTTTAACATAAAGTAATTTTCTATCTATAACCGGTTCCTATGCAGAGCTTCCCATAGATTTTAATGATTTTCATTTACTAGGAGATACATAACATGTAGGTATAATTATTGCACCATCTACCCATATCGTTTATCTTTCGTTCAAATAACGTTTAGTTGGTTTTTGGTTTAAATTTCGAGATTAAGTTGATCTTCGGTTCAAGTTACCTGAATCGACAAGTTAAATTCTATAATTTTACGTCTTACAAATACATGGAAATTATGATAATTGTTTTAATAAATATGATTTCAATCAGAAACATGATATTAGTTTGAACAAGTTACATTTTTAAAGGCAAATTAGTTAAAAATATAACCACTAAGTAAGTCTTTATTCACAAAGAAAATTATACTAGTATTTACAATTGAAACAATTGAACTAACTGCTGACTGTTGCAAACAGTCTACAGGTAGCTCAACTGATCCACATCAATACCAGTCGGAAGCGTCCCCAAGACGCTGGCTACATTGCCACGCTGTATGGCAATGCTGATACGCTGTGCCAGATACTCGCCGGCTCTCAGGTCACGCGTCGTTAAAAATTAATTTCAATTATAGGTACAAAAATAAAAATATACAAAACACGCTCATTTTGCTAAATCAATAAAGTCACTTAACTTCATGCAAAGCGATAAATAAAAACTTATAAACGCATTTCATTCATCAAAGACAATATATTACACATAAATGTTATCTAAGAAAGTCGCTCTAGTAAACTTTAGACCTCTGTATTTCATATCGTCTTGTGCAATAACTTTACTTCATAATAATTGAAAGAGACAGTATGGTCTTTGTAGGTATTATTTAGGGCAGGTATCTGCGATTTACTTACATACACTACACCCAGGGTTTCTGAGTATTTGAGAAAGAAAAAGCTCGCGTGAACAGCTCAAGGGCAATTCGGACAGTAATTATAACTGCTTGATAGAGAATAATGGCCAGAACTGTCAAAATGTCGAGTCATTGCTTCGTAGCAAACATGCGTACTCTCAAAATCTGCAATGCTATATTTATCGTGGACTTTTCTTCATTAAGTTGCTCGACGAATCAGCTGCCCACGTAATCCTGGAATGTGAGGGAGTAACAACACAACGAACAGAAATCCTCAACTTGCCGAGGTCACTCCGCGAAGCCTGTGAAGATCCCAGGAAGATTCTGCGCTTCTGGACGGAGTTAGGCTGGCTATACTAGCAAATGAGACGCATAATGGACCAAACACGAGTCTAAATGCGGAAATAAGAGTACTTCCACCTAAACCTAAGCCTAAAGTTGCTCGACAAGTCGTACGAGAATTATTTTTTGGCAGGACATGGATATAATTGTAAGAAAAATTAGAAGTTTCTGCCTACTGAAAATTTGTAGTTGTTATGTTATTGTCAAGTATTAAAACTGCAAAATAATTAGGTAGGTACCTACCTAGCATAAACTAATTCAACTGTTTCCAACTTGAAAAGATTTAAGATTAGAAAACCCTTTAAGATTTGGTCTAAGTATTTGGAACCAACGAATTCTGGAATCAATTACATAAATCATTCACGTTCACGACAAAGACCAAATGAGCCAAACCAGTGATGTAACTTCCCAAACATTGACAAAGTTTGTACCTAACTATAATATAATATGGGTAAGCAGAATTCCAAAGTCAAGCAAACAGTACAAGCCTGGTGTTGACACTAGTCAAGCAAACATGACTGACTAACACTGCCAATGTGATAGCATGCCTCGCTGTCTCTAGCGCAGTGTGGTTTCGAGATTTTTGTTTTCTACAAAAAGTTTCCAATTATTTGTAAAAAAAAACTAAGCTATATGAAAATTGATCGCAATTCTGCAAAAAAAACATATTTTTTGCAAAATATACCTACCTACCAATATGCTATAGGATATTTTTTTCAGATACCTACCTATAACTGAGCTTTGTATTTGTCCAACTACATAAAAGTCAATTTATTTTAAGTACTGTTTATTTATTATTGTGTCATACTTGAGTTGTCATTTCACATAACAGTTCACATATTTTACAAATGTAGATTACATTTTGTAAAATATGTAGTTCAAGAACTTTTTAAAAACATATGGTTTTTTGTGCCGTTAAAACTTTAACTTTCTTGCTTTCACTCTAGTATCACAAATCGTGACAGTCAGTTGTGCGTGACTCTATCAATGGTAAAGTAGGTTCTACAAAAAGTCATGTATTGAACTCTTTTGGTAAAAGGTTGGATGTATTTCCATACAATGATAAAGGTTTGGGGCGGTTTCCCTTTGACTCGGTAACTAGACAAAAAGTTTAGTTTTTTGTGGGTCCAAAAAAGTTAAGTATGTGACGAGTGCGTTTGGTCACTTTCCCCGGTTAATTATTACATTTTCTAATTACATTTTCAGTAAGTATTTTGTTTACGTTTTGCGATAACATAAATGACATAAAAATCCAGTAGGTAGTTTGGATTATTCTGCATTTTTTAATTTTATTTTAGGAAAAAATTAAAAATTATCTAACAACCATAATATAAAACTAGTTTTTTTTATCATATAAGGCAGAGATAGGTACGAAGTAGCCCTTGGTGGCCACCAAACTCTATTTTCGCATCTCTGTCTAAACTATACAAAATAAAACTATTACAGAGGCATTAAAAAATAGCTTATAATAGGTATCACCTTAGACAAACTGGCTAACGTAATTTTTGGAAATTCTTTTCTTAAACGTAATAATTAGATAAAATAGGTGGCTATTGTGAGGGAAGGCAGCGCCGGACTTTTACTTTGACAAAATTAGTTATTGTATGTATTTTTGTTGTGTTTAGTCTTTATAGGATCCAATGATTACATTATTTCGACTTCTTTGAATGTAAGAAGGTAAGTAACACGAGCCGTATCGCTCACGACGTAAGAATCGACTCCTTCGACTCAGCCCGGAGATGTCGTTAGAGTTAACTAAGGAAACCTACCAGACGAAGAGCAGCAGCCTGCTTCTCTGTATTTAGCACCTCTACTGCGATCACCAATCCTGCCAAGGCAACGACGAACACAGAAAAATCCCCTCGGTCAACTAACGTCACCTCACTTCAACAGCCTATATTGGTCCACTGCTGAACGCAGGCATCCCCCTGATAAGCGCCTTATTAGCTGTTATCTCTTGGGGATTAATGCCCGTTATCCCCACGCAGGGCATGCGGGTTGGGATCGCAGTTTGGTGGTAGAATTGTTCTGCAGGGGGCGCTGCTGCCCGCCCCTGGTGGATATCCCTGAGTCGCCTCTTACGACACCCGCGGGAAGAGTTGGGATGGTGCTAATTCTAAGCCGGCAGCACACGGTCCACTAAAATCCATTGCAAAGATCCTTTGATCCTTTGATGAATTTTTTGGACCTTATGTCCACTTTGATCTCATAAATCCATGCATACAACTGAACATAGAACCTCCTCTTTTTTCTAAGTCGGGTAAAAGGGTCCTGTTATCAGTACTATCACGCTTACCTTGGCTGACGCGAAACCTTATCTTATCTGTTACCCACCACTGACCAGTTGATTGCATGCTTAGTGATACCGAGTATTATAGGCTTAGTTGTCTATGAAATGTGGGTTTTAGTTAGGCCTAGATTTAGCCGACTTACTCGTGATCTAATCTACATATATATACGTTAAGCCGTTGGTCCTGCGCTTGACCTCTGCCTGGTTGTGTCGGTCTACCGTCCCATCGTATTATGAGAGTGAGAATGCACCTGTGTTTGCGCTTTCGGCTAGGAGGACATTATTATTAGAATTGATCTATAGTGAATACGAATTCGTAAAAATCGACTGTATTTTTCTAACATAATTCTATTGAAAGGGCGATTAAATAGCAGTATCAAAGTCATATGCCCTTGAATGAAATGATCAAAAATAGGAAATAATATCAATATAGGTACCTGATTAAAATAACAAAGAAAAGATTCCACAAATAGTAAAACAATAGTCTACAAATAATACGTAAAACATATAATCATTTTAATTTAGTTTGCAACAGTCAGCAGTTAGCTCAATTGTTTCAATTGTAAATACTAGTATAATTTTCTTTGTGAATAGAGATATTTAATTTTATCATTTTAAACAATAAGAAAACTCATAAGGAATCCATTCTAGTTTCTGAAACATTGATAGATTTAGAATTATTTTGCATTCCTGAATATAGTGAAAATCCATTTTGAATTTTCATCATCCGCCATTATCCATGCAAGTACCTACGAGTCAAAGAAAACCTTTTCCCACTTCCTCAAAAATCCTAAAAAGCCGTCAAAACCTAAGAAGGCTGATGCCCCTTCGTTTAACCATTATGAATGGATAACCGTGTATATTTTGTGCATTAAGTTAATGTACAGAATAAACAGAGTCAGCCATTGGTCCCTGAATATACCCTGTTTATATACAGAAAGTCATCAAGTCATAATAATCGTTTGTTAAAAAATTATCGAATTATAAATAAACGTACTAAACGAAAAAAGTTTATGTTGTTGACATATTAACCTTATTAACTTGATACTCCAAAGCAATGCAAAGAAAAAGTACAAACACTACGCTTCGAATGCCAACGATCAAAATTCCGATCGAATTGGGACAAGCCGGCTCGTCAAAATAAACTGAACAACTTTTTTCGAAGTTTTACAGTTAATTGTTCTGTAATTTTGGGAACAATTGTTTTTATTAACGACTGGCTTTTGCCTACAACTTTGGACGCGCTGTACTCCTCGACCTCGACCTCGACAGCCTATATTGGTCCACTGCTGGATAACAGATAAACAGATAAATATTTTATTTATAATTTGTCAAATTATACGTCACAATTGTTTTAACATAATCTAATAATAAATTTAATTTTAATTTATTAAAATTAACTAGCAAAGCAAATTATTCAGAATTTAAACATTCGTCGTAGGTATAAAACGTCTTTTCTACGAGCCAGTTTTTTAGTTCGTTTTACAAATTTTCTAGACTTGGTGCGTCCTTAACCTTGTCTGGGAGCTTATTGTTGAGCCGGTCCCATTACTTACGTCAACTTGTCCGATTTGACCTCCGTTTGACCACAATCTCATTTGATGATACGTGACGATGTAGCCGACGATGTATCCGACGTGTTACAACACGAAGGTACAGAAGACACCTTCCACTCTTCTCTTGAGGCTCTCTTTTGCCCAGGTTGTAATGCCCGTTTGGTATTAAGGCGCTTTGTATGCCTCAAACAAGCGCCGCTGCCTTTTCTTTCTTATAATTACGTTAATCAAAGAAATTTTTAAAAGTCCATTATACAGTTTATGATACCTATCATAAGCTTTATTTTAATGCCCTTATAATGGTTTTCTTATATTTCAACGTGGCCATCGAACTCTGTTTTCGCTTCACTGTTTAAATTATACGAAACTAAAATATTTCAGAGGGATTAAACCTTAGGATCCTTAGGACCTCACAAACAGCACATTGGATATTTGAAATTTCTTGTGTTCAACGAAATTCTATGTGTCAAGATCAAAATTAAAAATGTTAAAAAACCCCGTCAGATTTTCATGAAACAAGGCTAAGAATAAGAACACTCGGGATAAAATTAATTATCTATGACACAAAAAACCGTAACGAAAATTGATTCATCCGTTTTGGGAGCTACGATACCACAGATACGATACACAGATACACAGACAGACACGTGAAACTTATAACACCTCATAATAGTTAGAACATATATCCGCCTTAATATAGTTTGGTCTTTATACCGATTGAATCGACACCAGCACAAATATTTTATTAATTTTCATAACATTAAAATCTATCTCACAGATCCGTTGTGGAATATTTTTATCTGCGAATAAAATATGATATTGACAATAACCAGACGAACACATGTCGGCAATCTATCTAAATACCTACTAACATACCTAAAGTCGTAGAAACTAAATAATAATTATAATATTATTTATGGGTGCGATCTTATTTTATGTTTTAGTAATAAAATATTGTCCAACTTGTGTTATGGGTACTAGATAACTGATATACATAATACAATAACACTACATAGATAGATATTTTTTATTATACATAGAGAACATCCAGAACGCCCTGGACAAATGTCTATGTAGAGCTTAACGCATTCGCTGTCCAGAGATCAATACGTAACTTACTCATTAGCTTTTTTATTTACTGTAAAAAAAAATTTTTTTGGAAAAAAAGAATAACCGCCCGTGGTTTTCTAAAATCCACAAAAAACTTACCATGATTCCTAAAATCTTTTATATACCAAAATGTTGAGTCACCCAAAAATTATAAAACTCGCGAATCTAAAACATAAATATAAAAAAGCACCCTTGTTCTATCCCAACAGATAAAATGATGATAAAAAACACCAGCTGACTGTCGTGGGAACCCATAACCTTGAAATAAAATTTGAAAGCCATTTAGCAAACATTAGGGTACCGTTGTAACATGAGAATCAAAAGCTTTGAGGTCGTCAGAACCCCTTCTAAGTATTCATTACGGAAAGGTGTGAAATAAAATAACCTTGAAAAAGTTGATTTAAATATGAATGTAATTTATTTAGTTAATAGGATTTGTTTAATTTTGAGTTATTTATGATGGAAGGGTTTTGCTTTCTTTTAGTTTGGGGTGCGATCGGAATAATTCACGACAATTAATGCTAACCTAGCTATGTGATTTGTATTGCACGTAGAACTATTAAAAGAAAATACTTCTAAGGTATCTTATCACTCAATTATTTAAATAATAAATGAAAAATCAAGATTTATCCATATTTTTTTGTGATACTTTGACGTTTTTTAATAGCTACATGAAGTGTGAACAAAAAAAAAGTTGCCCTTCGGGGAATCCTATGGGATTTACGAATTGTTTATTTTTATAATAAATAAATAAATATAAATAAATAATGCGGGACAATTCACACAGCATTATCTAGCCCCAAGCTAAGCAGAGCTTGTGTTATGGGTACTAGATAACTGATAGACATAATACAATATACTACATAGATAGATATTTTTTATTATACATAGAAATCATCCAGAACACCCTGAACAAATATCTGCAGATCGTACAAACATTTGTCCCGAGGCGGGAATCGAACCCGCAACCTCCTGCGTCGCAGGCGGACCTTTGCCCGCTGCGCCACAGAGGTCGTCAATAATGGTTATATAATACCGAAAACACCCAGGTCCGGAACTAACATCTACAGAAAAAAATCAATTAATATCTTTCTTTTTATCATTTTACAAGGCCAAAGTACAAAATTCATGTAAAGCAGTGAGCTGCCATAAATATCATATTCCTTCTACTATAAATACCTACTTACGCTATATTTTTACCGGCTTACTATGTAATAATAGTAAAAATGACGCGCTATGCCAAGGTCAGTAGATAAGGATCGTAAACAAGTTATACAATCGCATTTGCAATTTTTCTGCATAACATTTGCATCTATATCTCGACAATTAACTGGTTCAATGTGTTGTTAGATTGGTTTTCGTATTTTTTTTTTATAACATTTGCACATATATATTTACAATAATTTATCTGTGTTTTTGTAGATTGGTTTTCGTATATTTGTGTTTTTTTTTTATTTATTTACAAATATTTTTTTGTTTTTAGTTGTGTTGTACTGTTGACAAGACAAAATTAAAATTTTCAAAACCCGCCGACGCTTATTGGCTGAACAGATTTTCATGAAACATGGCTAAAAACACTCGGAATAAAATTATCTATGACACAAAAAAAACTAAACGAAAATCGGTTTATCCGTTTGGGAGCTACGATACCACAGACAGATACACATATACACAGATCGACAGATACACAGACAGACACGTAAAACTTATAACACCCCTCTTTTTGCGTCGGGGGTTAAAAATACGTGTAAACTCAACATGACTCTCAACTACTTGATTTTGTGTATTTTACTAACGTAAAAAAATCGATTTAAGTTAAAATTTGCAGTAAAGAGTTCGTGCTAAGAATTGCGATTTCCGTTTTCCTTAAAATAAAAATGCGATTGGTACCATATTTGTAATTTTGTATTGAGGTGTTTTTTAATGCCAAAAAATAGTTCCACCTACTAAAAAGATGGCGCTCTTAGTTTGAAATTAAAATGGCATAGACCTTATATAGATTGACGTGAAACTGATACTTTCGCGAAAGATCCAAAGGTAAATATTCTATTTGGAAAACGCCTTATTAAACAGATTTTTTTCTCTTATTTTTATGAGCTCTAAAAATGCATCTAACAATAGACATTTGTTTCAAAGATGTCGTTCTTACAAAGTAGGTCGACAGTCTGTCTGAGTGAAAGACTAGCGGAGATGGGTCAACGACATTGTCAGTAGGTAACATACATCCATATATCCCTACACATACATAACATTATAGTAGCTACATTTAGACATTCAATGAAAATATTATATTGTTAAAATTTATGTTTTTATGTTATAAAAATAGACATGTTCTGTAAGTACCTGTAGTACACTCTTTTTGATTTTTCATGTGTTTATTTCCATTTGTTTTTATTTGTGTTTTCTTTTAATTTTTCCTATTTATGTGACTTACGCCACTTGTTTCTTTCTGGCCTCCACGGAAGACCAGCGCTATGGCAGAATACATCCTGCCATAGCATCTGCTGAGAGTTGGCCATTTTTGTTACATATAATCTGGTTACTTTTATATTATACTTTGTCTTTTGTATGTTCTATGTATGTATTAGTTACAAAATAAACGCATTATTACTTTTACTTTTTAATTTTATTTATGTATAATGAGTACTTTGTACTCATAGTAGGAACGGGCTTAAATTATAACACTACATTTTCTTCTAATTCTTGACTTCAAGACAATTATTTTTACAAAGTATCCAAATTTTCAAGACTGATATAAAAAAATTGTTACCTTGATTAAAGAAAGCGTATCTTGCGTTATTTATCCAGACTAATGCTACCACGTGGACGTAAAAGTTATATCTATCAATCTATTTTTTTTTGTAAGAGCAAATAACTTATGTGATGTTAGCAAAAATGAATATATAAAGAAGAACCTGCAGGTTTTTTTTTGTTGCAAACCAATAAAATCAGTCAGAAATAAAGTGTTTCGATAAAAATCGAATGCTTGCCTACTTTCAGTTTTTCTTTTCTGACTAGCTTTTGACGTTAAATCTAGGCCACGAAAAATCTATAACCCCTACCCAAAAAATTTGGTCAATGTGTCATAGTTATAATTTTATTATCACCATCACCTATATCTAAAATAACAGATAGTGACACTTTCAGTGATATGACTGATTAGCACAGTGTTCTTGAAACTGTTATCATAGGTAAAACTAGAGTTATAGAGCAAATAATGATATAGCAGTATCAACAAAAATAACCTAAGGTTGTGTTTAAGGAAGGAAGCGTAAGCTGCAGAATAATTCAGACGTATTCTTGAGTGTGTCACTCATAATAAATAAATAAATAATGCTGGACAATTCACACAGTATTATCTAGCCCCAAGCTAAGCAGAGCTTGTGTTATGGGTACCTAGATAACTGATATACTTAATACAATACACTACATAGATAGATATTTTTTATTATACATAGAAAACATCCAGAACGCCCTGGACAAATGTCTGCAGATCGTACAAACATTTGTCCCGAGGCGGGAATCGAACCCGCAACCTCCTGCGTCGCAGGCAGACCTTCGCCCTCTGCGCCACAGAGGTCGTCAATAATATACACACATAAGTGAATGTATCACTTACTTTTGTCGCTGAATGTTTTTTTTTGTTTTTTTATGTAATTAAAAAGCAGTCAATGATCGGTTAAAATAGTATGAGTTATACGTTCACTGAAGTGAATTATAGAAAAAAAATTGTAGTTTACAAAAACTATTTTGAATAAAGGTACGCGAATTTGACACAATCTGCTCTCGCTGTCTACGTACTTAAACATTGATTTTAAAATGTTAGTATCTAGCCTACAGTTATCAGAAATGGCATAGCGATCTTCTTTTAACCGACTTTGAAAAAAGGAGGATGTTTGGCTATAAGTATGTAGTTTTTTTTTTATGTTAGTCCGTCGATTTCTTGGTCTGTTTGGATTTTTGCACGTGTATACAGGATGATCCCAAAGTGGTCTCTAAAAATGTTATTCCTGAGGATTAGTATATATTTTGCAAAACTTAAAAAAAAACAGTTTAAAACGAAAGGATTTGAACTCGGTTTCTAGTTCTTCAAAACAATCAAATTACTTACGTATTTTTTTTTTTAGAATAATGATTATTTTGATTATTTTCTTTTCTTAATATATTTCATTATTTTTATTGGCAAATAAAAGTATGTAGTAGGTTTATAAAGTCTAGAGATTTCGTAATGTAAGTTCCCCAGAGTTAAAAGTCAATAGACGTGTACAGTATAGACAGAGTGCAAATCTTGAAGATAACAACTAGAGTACAAGATAATTACTGCATTTACCACTTCAATATAAGTGGGTATAGGTGATATCCTGTCTAAGTACTTTTAGTTCAATACCTCGAAAGAAAATCAACCGTATAGCCCTCCTTCGTTGTAGTCGGGTAATAAACAAAACAAAGGAACAATGTCATAACATTGTAGTAGCTTTTGCCTGCAGCCCCGCACGAGTTGTACCCAGATTATTACATACATTTTTTTTTCTCATTTATTTATGTTACATATTATTAACTTATTTTATCTACAGCTAACATAAACCGTAATTCGGTTTGTCCGTCAGCCTCAGTCTCTATGGTACCTACATAAAATATATAAATTATTTTAATATATACTATTTTCCACAGAATTGCTGCGTTGCATTCAAATTGCTTTTTTTGTTTGCGTTTGCATTCAATTTCGGCGTATAACGCTAAACAAAATCAAACTTCTTCAAAGCCATTTGTTTATAAAAATAGCTTCTCTACAGCTTTCCAACTTTTCTAGGATAAAAAGTAATATAAAAGTTATTTACCTACTTGCAATGCAACTCGGTCGAGTTGCTGAAACTATACAAAGTTTCAGCCAATCCTTTCATCAGGTAGTTCTGGCGTCGTTTGCCCACCAACAAACATTTTCGCAAACTCTCGCCTGAATTTATATTTATAGGTACCTACTAGTTTATGCCAGCGGCTTCGCACGCATTTTGAAGCAAACGTTTTGAAGGTGATTTCTATCCCATGGGACCTGATTTATAGGATAATAAATAGTCTATAAGCCTATGTTTGATTCCAGGATTGGAATTACATGTATGCATAATTTCAGCCCGATCCGTTCAGTTATTTTGACGTGAAGACGTAACAAACATCCATCCTTCCAAACTTTTACATTTATAATATTAGTGTGATGTAGACTTCAAGGATCTAACGGCCTACATTAGTGACTATTTAAATCAATGGCTAAGGACGATTCCCGTCAACTTAAAGAAGCTTAAAGCAAGAATTCACGTCCTACAGTGGCTTTTATCAAGAGAATCGGGACAACGACCGCTGGATCACGATTTGACGCCCACGGACGCTCTAAGAATATAGTTCTAGGATTCCATAGAGTGGACAACAAAAAAAATAATGCTGTCCCATTCACAGCATCATCTATCCCCAAGCTAAGCAGAGCTTGTTTTACGGGTACTAGAAAACTAATCATCCTATCCCATCCTATAAATATTAAAAAAGCGAAGGTCTTTGTGAAGATATTTTGCCAAGGACAACTGCAAAACTACTGAATGGATCGGGTTGAAATTTTGCACATATTAGATCTAAAAGCCAACAAGGCGCTTATCATTGGGAGGCCTGCGTCCAGCAGTGGACCAATACAGGCTGTTAAGGTGAGGAAGTGAGATCTAAATCTCAAATAATAATAATGTCCTCCTAGCCGAATTTCGACCACGGCGGCCAGTCTCATCGGAGATGAGCTAGTCAGATGCGCAGAACACACTATAGTGCACAAGTGTGCGCGCAATCACAGGTGCACTCTCTTTTCCCTCACTCTCATAATCCGATGGGACGGCAGATGAAAAATACGCGTGCAAAGCCGAGAACTTAATCTATTTTAAAATGTTGTCCCTGTGCTACATACTGCAAGCGAAAATTTAAAAATTAACTAAGCAAGATTAGGTATCTCGGTACGAAATCGATATTTCATAGATAGATATTTTTTACTAGGTATTTTAGTGCTGAGTGCTTTCTATGTAGCACTCAGAACACCAGGAATAAGTATGATCATACAAACATTTGTCCCGAGACGAGAATCGAACCTTAAACTGCTACGCTACTACTAGCTTAGCTATTATGTTTCAGAAATGTTACTTTAGGATATTAGAATTGTAATAATAAATACTTTATACTATACTTATACTTTATACGCCACTGAATGTCGTCTACAAAAAAAAAATATTTTGAGAATAGGTATTATATTTTATTGTCATTTATTTATTTTATTTTATTTATGTTTATTAGGTACACAAAACACATAACAAGCAAAAATAATATAACACAAAAAATTAAATGAGAATACGAACTGCCTTGAGACGTAACCTATTCGAATTCTATTCATTTATTCGAAAAACTGATTATTTCCTCAAAGGGTAATAAAGTAGGTCATTTTCTGGAAGAGGAATTGAAGGAACTCGCTTAATGTTCCATAATGTTCGCCAAAGATCAACTTTAACATATAAGTGAAAAAATTAATATAAACTGACCCTGAAATGTGTCTGTTAAAACAACTGTTATTTTCCAATTGAAAAAACAATTTAGTTCACCAGTTTTTAATGAAAATGGCCTTCAGTGGGTAGAGTCGCAAGTGAAACCCCAGTTTCGTGAAATCCCATTTTCGACAAAAATGTATTCATGGGAAAACTATCATTAGAAGAAATAACCATTAAAGAACACATTTATGTAATACAATCTCACAGTAGAACAAAATAAATGTAAGGACATATTTTAATTATTTAAAAGAAATCGTCTCTTTTTTTGCTCCGTGTGAAATACCTGGTCTATCTAATTATTAGCTAGTTAAAAAATATTCTTAACGAACGTGCATCAGTATTTAGCGACTTAGTGCTAATTATCACCTACAATTACCTAACAATAGATACCGGCTGAAAATATCGTGAGGTTTTTTGAAGCTAGTTTTCTAGCCAAAGATTGTAGGAATTGCAAAAATATTTTTAAAATCTGTACCTACTTACCTATTTCAGGATTAAAATGTATATATTCAACCGTGGGTAAACATGTTCATATACTTGATGTTGTTAATTTCAATCTGCTTTGCTGTTGTAGAGACAACTATAATACAAAACAAGTTTTTTTATGAGAGGAAACACCATAATGTACCTAATTATAATGCTTAAAAATTGTACGCAGAAAAAAAAATTGTCAGGGATTTATGTCATTCATAATCATAGAAGTCTGTAATGATATTGATGAGGTATATATTATTATTTATTGTCATCATCGTGTGTATTGTTTCATGTTATTTCTAGAGGTTAAGAAACACGTAAAAAAAATTGCCGGCATTTCATTGCCTAATAACAAAGCCGCAAGAAATCTAGCGCTAGTCTCTAGTCACAAACTGTTGCTCCAAGGCTAAAAAAATAGCGCCGCATGTTTTCTTTTTAGTTCAGCCGCATGTTTTCTTTTTAACTTAGCGGTCTTGACGCAGACTAATCTTAGCATACCTACGCTCGGTTAAATCTCAGTCAAAAACGAATAAAACAAACCCAGCGAGACCGAAATAAATCTAACACAAAACTAACTTCTATTTCTGTAAACACTAACACAAAATGCACAGCGAAAATCACTTTTAACTTCACTTTTTTGTTTTTCATTCACGAAAACCGAAACGCATTCTAGTTTTTTTTTTAATAAGGCTCGGTATACACGTACCGTAGACACGTCTGACCCAACGCGATCCTGAACAGAGACTGGCTTGGAACTTATTTTATTTTCCGATGCGCCATACATACAAACTGTTGTGTTATGTCTATAGGAGTGTGGGTGTGTGCGTGTTTGAGTTGGGAGAATGTCGATAAATTTTATCAGTAAAAATGTGAGAGTTAATGCTGTTGGATATATCAGAATTAAGCAGTTTATTTAGAATAAGAGGTGGGTGGAGGAGACAAGATGTATAAAATTGTTTTCTATTTTAACGCTCTGAAAAATTATTTAATGCATGGTTATGAAAAAGCTTTCAATTTTAATTTTTTTGAATTTAAATAACTTTGTTTATTTAGATGTTGGTTATCCAGAAATTACACATTATGTACTAATCATTCCAAAACAAAATCATTTCTAATGCTTTTTTAACAACTTAACTTTAGCTTGTTTCAAATTTTATAATAGCATATGATCTCATAACACATTTTTCTTAAAATTAATAACACCTTTCAGAATTATTATAAATATTCACAGGTATTTATCGCGTTTATTTACCTATTTATCCCGACGTTTCAACAGTTTTACACTCGGTCGTGGACGCGATAAATACCAGTGAATATTTATAATAATGTGTTCTGATCGCGGTAGTATAAAAAACTTCACCTTCCTGAAGTTTAATTTAATTAAAGTTAATAATATACATGATAATAGTAAATTATATTTTCTCTTAAGCTGTAATCTATTTCTAATCCATCGAAACTTTCATCGACCAACTCCCCTCCCTATTCGTAACACTACACCTCATTTCACTTACACTATCACACTATTGTGCGCACTCACACATGTACAGACTGAGCTTTTAAGCTGCAACCATGATGTCATCCTAAATCCATCTTATTCACCATGAGATAAAGTTTATTTTTGACTACAAAGTGATAGTTTTAGAATTGCACAGCATTCCTTGATTTTTGATAAGTTGCATTTTATAATAGGTAGTTGTAAATTTTTAGTACACAAAGGTTTTATGATAGTTTTGTGGAATGGTAGAGTAGATAAGTGAGCACAGTTTGGAATCACAACCAGAAATGTATATTTATTGTTAACTGTTGTACAAAAAAGATCTTAGGTATCTTAGGTACCTAAGATCTTTTATTTTATAAAATAGTGCACAGTTTCATCAGCTTATCTATAATAGACATACAATAAGTTTTAAATAGGTACCTTAATATATTTTTTAGCATTCCAAGTTATTTATTTTATAAATAAAAAATAGGACACATACCATTGGGAAACCATTTTTTTAAGTTTATTTCTAAAAATATAACCATCTAATGTTTTCAGTTTAATGGAATTGTATGAAATAAGAATTAACAAGCATGTCAGGGAATTACCACTAACCCTGTATTTTTGTTAATCTATAAATTAATAATAAAAATAAATTAAATAATGAATAAATATAATAATAAATATATAATAATGAATAAATAATAATAAATTAATGATATAAATTATTAATTAATCGTAAATATATTAAATGAAATCTGTAATAAAATGTTCTATCGTATTACAAAGGACTTGAAAAATAAAGAAAGAAATTGTGAGCAAATTGCTTAGTATTTTGCTTGTAGGTATTTGCTCGTATTTTGTATTGATTGCAAACATACATTTTATTATATTGTTTTAATTTCCTTAACTTTTTCAAACGCCACCGTCTATATTGTTCTCCCATATCCAGTCCATCCCAAGGTTGCCTGGAAGAGATAGCTCAAAGCGATAAGGACGCCCTTTGTACTTCCTTAATTCTCAGCATTTCCATATGTATTGTATTTTATGTTCGTGTGGGACAATAAAGAGTTTTCTATCTATCTATCTATTTTATGTACTTACAAGCAGTCTCATTAATATGAAACTATCTCTTCCAGACAGCTTATGGGTGCATTTGAAGTAAAATGGCAGATTAATATCGTAATTTCTAAGAAATCAAAAAAGGGACTGTAGGTGGAGCTAACGGCGCTAGAGACCGTAGGAAGTCCCAAAGATTTTCGACTCCCACGTCACTTGACCTCGTGGTGTAGTTGGTTAGCACATTCCTGTACTGAGGGAAGGATGCGGGTTCAACTCCCGTCAAAGTCGATTTTTTTGGGTTATTATTTGATAACATGTAATTGTCTAATTTTATCTTAACGAAGAACATGCCTAAGATTATTAAACAATAGTTTTCAGGATTAATTATCGACAGCAAAAACTTAGTCAACTCGTGTAAAAATTACCTTAATTCATCTTTTTCTAAGATGTTTACAGTATGTGTGTCCTCCTAGCCGAATTTCGACCACGGCGGCCAGTCTCATCGGAGACTACCCAGATGCGCAGGACATATTATAGTGCACAAGTGTGTGCGCAAACACAGGTGCACTCTCTATTCATCACTCTCATAATCCGATGGGACGGCACACCGACACGACCGGGGAGAGGTCAAGCGCAGGACCAACGGCTTCACGTGCTTTCCGAGGCACGGGGTGTGTTAACGGTATGTAGGTACAATGATAAATCTACAAAGAAAGATGATTCAAAAGCTATTTTACTCTAGTCACGTTTTCTAAAGCGAATGGTTTATCAAAACCGCATAGGTTAGGTCACCTACGTAGTCATCGTTAGAATAAGACCTAGGTACCACGTTAGGGGTAGGTTCTACCAAAGCAGAGAGAAGATGAACCTACACTAATTTAAGTATTTAAATCACACTAGTAATTATAATCACTCCGGAACCGTGGTCCCACTGCGATGTCTTTTTCGTGGTCCCACCAAACACACACTTGACCGTTCAACATATGGCTCTGGGTGCAATTATATATAATTGCACCCAGAGATACACACCCTTTCAGTCACAGAGTCGCCACGAACCCCCCCCCCCCCCCGCTTCGCGGGGGTTTGAGGATGTGGACGGTCAAGTGTGTGTTTGGTGGGACCACGAAAAAGTTTTGTCCCACCAGTGGGACATCGCAGTGGGACCACGGTTCCGTCACTATTATAATGTATGCGAATGTTAAGTTGTTAAAAAAGGATTAGAAATGATTATTTTGGAATGATTAGTACTTAATGTGTAATATAAGGACAACCAACGTTGAATAAACAAACTTATTTTATATAAATTTAAAAAAATTAAAATTGAATGCTTTTCAACATTTTTATTTAGTTTTCATCACGAAATTTGAAAATGAGCTTAATGTCTATGTAATTTCATTACATTGCCATTGAAAATTCATAATCATGCATTTAAAAAAGCTATGTGGTGCCGGCTTAGAATTTGCACCACCCCAACTCTTCCCGCGGGTGTCGTAAGAGGCGACTAAGGGATATCCTCCGGGGGCGTGCATCAGCGCCCCCTGCAGAACAATTCACCAGCAAACTGCGATCCCCAACCCGCATGCCCAGCGTGGGGATTATGGGCATTACCCCCATGAGATAAAAGCCAATAAGGTGCTTATCAGGGGAGGCCAGCGTCCAGCAGTGGACCAATACAGGCTGTTGAGGTTGAGGTTGAGTATTATAAGCGAAAGTTTCTATGTTAAGATGTATAGATGGATACACGGATCGATGTTTGTTACCTCTTCACGCCAATACGACAGAACCGATTATGCTGAATTCTTGCATAGATGTAGCTCTAATCCTGGAATCAAACATTTATACTACTTTCTATTCCACAAAACAGTTTCCATGGTATAGAAATAACCTTTAAACGTTTCCATAGAAACAACGCGTGCTAAGCCGCAGGCAGAACCAGTTTATCATAATATTAAATTAGGTCGTCATCATTATCATCATTAACTCATAATAAGCCTTCCCTAATGAGCGCCATAGCGCCCTGTCTCCAGCTTGCCACATCCAGCATCTGCCTGCAGTCTTTCGCAGATCGCCATCCCATCCGACCGGAGCGCGTCCTACACTACGATCTCCACCCTAGAACCCGTTTACCCCCGCGGTTGTCGGTTCAGCCAGCTTGCCGCACGAAGCAGATGCTTCATGCGGCAAGTTGACTGCAGGTAGATTTATTTATTTATTTATTTACTCAAACTTGACTTACAGAATACATTATGCCTGCAGTCTTTCGCAGATCGTCATCCCAACTGGCTTGAGGACATCTTACATACACTGCGTTACCGTTGAGCGCCTTTTGAAAACCTCATATCAATCATGAAAAGGCTTGTCAAACTCGATAATAGGAAAAAAAATAATACTTAGGGTTCGCTCGCGTTGTTTCTATGGAAACGTTTTGAGGTTATTTCTATCCCATGGGAACTGATTTATAGGATAAAAAGTCGCCTATGTTTGATTCCAGGGTTAGGCTTGCCTGTAAGCAAAATTTCAGCCTGATCCGTTGAGTAGTTTTGGCGTGAAGAGGGAACAAACATCCATACATCCATCCATCTATCCATCCATCTATCCATCCATCGATCCAAACTTTCGCTTTTATAATATTAGTTTGATAGTGTGATACTAAAGTCTAATAGTTCCCTACACCCCGTGCCTCGGTAACCACCTAAAGCCGTTGGTCCTGCGCCTGACCTCTCCCCGTTCGTGTCGGTCTGCCGTCCCATCGTATTATGAGTGTGGGGAAGAGAAAGTGCATCTGTGCTTGCGCACAAACTAGTGAAATATAATATGTCCTGCTCACCAGGCTAACGGAGACTCCGTTGAGACTGGCCGACGTGGTCGAAATTCGGCTAAGAGGACATCATCAATAGAT
Source organism: Eupithecia subfuscata (assembly GCA_963564075.1). Lineage (NCBI taxonomy): Eukaryota > Metazoa > Arthropoda > Insecta > Lepidoptera > Geometridae > Eupithecia > Eupithecia subfuscata. The sequence goes on from OY751123.1 coordinate 2,361,251, forward strand.
CATCCTGATGAAGTCCCTCGTTAAGGGAAGAAACGTTGGTGTTCTTCCAACAGAAACTAGGTTCGTAGTTAACCCGCTTAAATTCCTTATGACTAATAGTGGTTTTCTAAAGATGCAATCATACGACCATGAAGTCATCCATCAGTCATCATTAATATTGAAAATTCTCTCACTCCGCGGTTTCTAGGACTTATTTTCCAATGGTTACGCATAAGTAATTGGTGGGTAAAAATACACACACCACAGTGTATAAATATATTATTGTCTTATGACTGGAAAAACCTACCTGAGGGCGGTTTCCACTGAAGCGTAGAGCAGAGATTGTGAAAAAAAATCTGATGTATTTGGATTCCGAGTGTTACATAATAATTTTCACTTCTCTTGCTCAAAAAGTGTATCATAATAGTGTAGCTTAGCGGGTCTAAAACTCGAGTTTAATACCTAGGGCTAAAAAGTATTTTTTCTTTTTAATTTTTGTTTAAAATCATCAGCCCGTACAAAGCATTCGTTCTCTTACATAAAAACTCGACTTCTTGGTGCTCCGTCAATCTTTTTTTTTTTTAAATAGAACCTTCTTGGTGATGTTTTATGAAGGTTGATTCTTCCCTTTACGGTAGAAACGAATTGTTTCGTTGCGGAGAGATTTAAAAAAAAGATGGTATTGGCGCTATATCTCTAGAATTTTCTTCATTCCGAATCACAAAATTGTTTTATTTTCTCAAGAAAAGTAGAGTGTTTTACTCGGGCCAAAACCACCCATTATAGCTCGGTCTTGTCATCATTGTATATAATGGGATGGTTTAGTCCCTTGTAAAACAATCTACTATTGATGTTCTATACAAAAATATAAATCCCTGAAATAGGTAGGTACATTTAAATGACTCTGAACTAAAAGGACCACTTCGGAATGATTCTCAGAGTTAGTGAAAGATTCAAAATTCAAAAAATAATAGGAGAAACAAAGACCAGTGGGACGGTTACAAGTGAGATGGAAGGACAACAATAGGACGACGAAGGAATTGGAAGAGTTGGAAGGAGGCCCACACAAGTATTCTGGTCGACAAAGGCTAGAAAAAAGAAGAATAAGTCTAACAATAGGCGGAGACATCTATTAATAAACATACAGCAAAACTAAGAGCCTCCTCTTTTTTATAGTCGGTTGATGATAGAGCCAATCATTTGAAGTATCTTGCTATAAATGTCTTATTTTATTTTCCCAAACAACATTGCTGTGTGTGGGTTTGTAGGGTTTTGTTGCCAGCTAAATTACAGGCACATACCTAATATGATATGCTTGTAATTTATGTTCGTTTTGCAATCTAGCCTAGCCATTCTACAAACCGGCTGATTTTACTATCCGAAGGCCTTCCTGAGAGCGCCATATTGCCTCTTGATCATTAGGAGGTAATGCCATTGAGAATAATTGCCACGCTGGGAATGCGTATTGGAGATCGCAGGAGATGAAGGTGATAAATAAACACAGAAAGAAGCCCTTCCTCTGGTAGATTCCCTTAGTCGCCTTTTACGGGCTGAGTTGGGGGGTTTATTCTTAGACCATCACCACGGGAGTATCACTTATCATCAGGTGGGCTACTCCTTGTGTCGTTGGTCGCAGTATTTATTTCAATGTCAATCTAATTGGCTTGAAAATGAGACCTAGTTTCCCTTTTAGCAGTTGTAGCTGTAATGTTATCTACCGTGACCTTTTTGATTAGCATAGGGCTCTTAGTACCAAGCGGTTGATTGAGTACACAGTGTGTCTTTGGATGTGGCAAAAAAATCTAAATCAAATCAAAACAAGAAACCTGCCTGTTAGTTGTTATTTTTCGAGTTGGAGCAAAACCCGTCCCAAGCTTTTTTATCCCCTAAATTATTTGATATTTTATAGTAAGCCTATTTGCACAGCAAGGTTTTGACAATTTGATTGAATTTATTTTTATTTTTATAAAAAATATTTTATACATATTTTTAATCAATATGAATGGGTCATTTTTGAATAACCCCCATTTTTCTGTCGAAGTAGCTGGGAAAAAAGATTAATCCGATATTTTCCTCATTTTGTTACAAATTGAATTTATAATTCTTCTAAATCCATAATTAAGCTATAGGTACATATAAAACAGGTCATTCTAAACATAGGTACTTATTGAATTTTATCGCTATCCAGAAATATAAATTGAAATTACCTACCAAATATCCTACTAATAATAAATAATAAAGCAAAAGTTTTGCAAGACTAGTGATGTCCACTGCATTCGAACATTTTCCGAATTTATCCGATCTTTCCTGACTTTGTGACAATTATCACTAAGTCGCTGTTACCACTGCATTAATTGACACTGACACATTAAATTTTATGACACTCTGACTCATTGATTATGACACTGCACAAATGAAAAGCGGTAGGTAGGTTACACAAGCATACCTATTTTAAAATAACTCTCACATCTTAAATTAACATAGAAATATCTACGTCTACATAGTCTTATAATTTTTGTCCTGTCTTCTTATCAAACACTTCAACCTTAACATCATAATAAAAATCCAGTTGTATTCCCAAATACTCTTCAATTGGTGATTCCGACGAATAGTTAGCTTTATTCAAAACATCTTTTATTTGCGGTCCCCACCAATGCCTTCCATTGACAGCTTCCTTAAAATTGACAGCTAAGTTTCCACTGACAGTTGTCAAAACTGTCACTTTAATCGCCAAATTGCATACTTTCGCTGAGAAATTAGCAGTGACTGCTTGCCCTGGTTCAAGCTCCACTTCGTAGTTCTTCCGTCCTATATTAACTAGCTCGTGCTGTCGAGTCGGCGTGCCAAAAGTGGTAGTATGCTTTATATCCGTAGTACCAGAGTCTTCATTTAGGTTAACATTAATGTCATAAACAAAATCGTAGTCTAAGACAACATCAACTGGCTCCGTATGCCAAGTAGTTTCTAGTGTAAGCGCTACAGGCATCTGTAAACCAGCGTTCACCTTCAATGTATCATTCGTTGGGTTTACCAAAGTTTTCGAAAAATACAGTGATTTTGCTTTCTTGGCGTCTTTGATACGCATTCTTTTGATTGTTGTTGTTAGCGTCACTGGCTTCCAGTTGAATCTTTTGTATAAGTCACTAGTCGCACTTTCTGTTTCTTCATTCTTGCCACTTACGTCTCTGATTTCGTTTACGTCACTTGTGTCTTCAAAGTCTTGGTTATCTTCAGTTTCTACATCAGACAAAGTCCTTCTTTTCCTTTCGGCTGAATACAACACTTTCCTTGGTCTAGTATTATTGAAATAAGCACTGGTGTATTCTTCAATAGTTTCTCTATCAATGAAAAACAGATTTCTCATATCTCTATGCGTAACCTTTTGTATTTCTTCACCAGTAAAACTGATCAAGGGGTTTTTATTATCCGCCACTATGTTGATCACGATTTTAGCGTCGATTTTTTTTATTATGATTAATATGAAGAGAAATAACTTCATTTTGTAGACGGTTGGATCCGGCGAATGATACGTTGTATATAGGTTTCTTGCGCGGTCGTTTTTATAACCTTTGGTCTTACTATCGGCGGTTCATTCAGCGAGGGATCAATGTTTCGTCTGTTTACATTTACATACGTTTATTTTAAGTATACATATAACGGGCAACTTTATTTACATTATTGAAATGCAGTCAAGCGATAAAATACCTAGAATACCATCGATAATTGCATCCCCACTTATAAGGGGTACCTACCAAATTATTTCAATTGTGTTTTTTTTATAAAAGAACAACAGGTAGCAACATGTTCCTACTGTCAATTTAAAATGCCTTATGAAAAAAAATTTAACCCCCGACGCAAAGAGAGAGGTGTTATAACTTTGAAGTGTCCGTCTGTGTATCTGTGTGATCTATCTGTGGTAGCTCAAAAACGGATGAACCGATTTTCGTTTAGTTTTTTTTGTGTCATAGATAATTTTATTCTGAGTGTTCATAGCCATGTTTCACGAAAATCTGTTCAATCAACAAACGTCGGCGGGTTTTTTAAAATTTTAATTTTGTCTTGTAAATGATTAAGAATGTACTCTATCTCTTTAGAAGTTATGATTTCATTTATGTATAGAAAATCATCTTGATGTGGTCGCACAAAAATAGTGTAGGTAACTAAAAACATATTCAGGAATTTAACGTAACGTGTAGTAATTACATGTTGCAACACTGATCCTACTGCCAATTTAACATGACTTCTGAAACGATTTTAAATCATGGAGAAAGTTCTTTATAAAGCTTTACAAAAGTTATTTTTATATATTCTCTCGGTTAGTTTATGTATAAAAATCATCCTGATGCGGTCCTATGAAAATATTGTATTTACTTAAATATTCAGGAATTTAAATCGGGGGTCGATCTTGAAAAAGCCATTAAATGATCACCTAGATTCTTTTTTATACAAGGTACTAAAGGTAAGTCTTTCCTGCAAATTTATACACATACCTACTTACTCGTAACTCTGTTGTAGGTATACCTCAGAATTATGCATTCTGAATTCCTAATCACGAATGATCTCAGCTTTCTAAGAATATTTGGCGTTGTGTTGAACACTGACGTGAATTCTAATATGTTTTCCTTTACCCTTATGTAAATCAATCAATATTTTGTATTGGTTTCATGTGCTGTTCATAAATCATAAAGTTTTCATTGACGAAACTACACTTGCGAGCTTTAAAATGGAATCGCTTCATCGCGAGTTGATCAAAACAATTTTTTTACAATTTATGTACAATGAACTATAGATTGTGGTATATCATTTGAAAGGTAATTTTGTTACCTTTCAAGTGATATCAAGAAGATTTAAAATTAATTAAGTTGGCTACCTAAATTTTGGGAATTATTGCAATAGGTCGAAGTTGCATCTATCGGCTTCTATCGGCGCCGGAGCTGGATTAGCTGGATTTCTCCCTCATATCCGCTGTTTTAGCTCGTCCCACATATGCCAAATTGGGTTCAAGTCAGGAATAAGGGCTGGCCAGTCTAGTGTGGGAATGCCGGCCGACATGGAAAACGTCTGTCGGTACTGTCTAGTCACTGCTGCGGTGTGGCAGCAGACATTACCGTGCATTAAATCAAAATTTATCGTCGCCAATAAATCCTGCGTAAGGGAAAACATAACTTAACTCATAGTTCACTGCAAAGAAATTGTAAAAATTAGTCTTGAACAACCCTTGAAGCGATTCCAGTTTAAAGCTCGCAAGTGTATATAGGTACCAATCCACCTAAAGATGATCCTAGATTTAAAAAAAAAGCTTAACATCAGCATGAATTCCAGCCATAAAGGCGAAAACTCTATGGCATACTATGGGCGCAAAACTTCTTTCATGCTATCTAAATTAAGTAATTTCAGAGAAATTCCTAGCATAGCTCTTTACAAGTATAAAGAGCTATGCTCGGAGTTTCTCTGAAAGATAGGATTCGTAAAGAATACCTCAGAGATATAACAGAGAACCATAGTTATCGATATAGCCTAACAAAGAATAACGTGTTCTTGAGTGGAAACCGCAACTCGACAAACGTAGAGTAGGACGCCCTCTGGGCATGTCGGATGACGACCTGCGAAAGACTGCAGGCAGATACTGGATGCGGCAAGCTGAAGACAGGGCGCTATGGCGTTTATTAGGGGAGGCCTATGTCCAGCAGTGGACTAATATAGGGCGATGATGATGATGAGTCGCAGCAGATGATGATAAAGACTTATATGATTCGTGATAAAATCATGTTTATGGCTTAAGTTGTTGTTTCTTGACCTAGTTACTGATAATAATGTGCGGCCATGTACAATAATAAACAACAACGTTGATTCAAAAGTTCGAAATCTCGGAAAAAACGTCATCTACCGAGTCTAACTTTTGTTTTTATTTCCCCACCTAAGGTAAAGGTATAAATTAATTAATATTATAAATTCGAAAGTTTTGATCTTTGGATGTATGAATGTTTGTTACCTCTTCACGTCATCAACCTATATTAGTCCACTGCTGGACATAGGCCTGCCCTAGTGAGCGCCATAACGCCGTGTAACAGTCAGTAAATTCATTAACCTTTTTTGAGTCAGATTTTTTAAGATATTGCTCTACCTACTACTTTAAGACACGCTAAGTCTCTCCCTGTATTTTTATTTTGAATATGGTCTATAAACACTATTTCTTCAGTCATAAATTGTTAGTTTTTATAATATACTAGCTGCGCCCCGCGGCTTCGCCCCCGTGGAAATTTATGTTTCCAACTTTCTTAATTTTTTCTCTCATAAGAACCTTCTCCTGACAATAACAAACACAACAAAGAAAGAATTAGCGAAATCGGTCCAGCCGTTCACGCGTGATGCCGTGACCAAGGAAAACGGGTTTCATTTTTATATACAGGGTGTCCCATAATGAGTGGATAATCTTGAAACGGCTTGTGCGGGGGCCCAAGGCCAATCCGAAACATTTTTTTGTTTTTTTTTTATCTTGACCCGTTTGGAAAATATTTAACTTTTTGTAAATTTGGAAAAAATTGTACCTTTGTTCACATTTTTAGACTTGGTGCCTACAATTTTTATATTTTTTTTATTTTTGTATTTGGAATATATTAAGAAAATATAGCGTAATTGAACACCGTTTGAATAATTTTGGTAACTAGGAGCAGTGATTTTCAAGACAGTATTAAAGTGGAAAATTGAAATTTTTCATTTAATTTTACTAAGTTTAAGCATCTGTGGTTTAAAAAAAAGGTATGAAAACCTAAGAAGCCATGTACATAAAAAATATGACCATTTCAAGAGGATTCTTAAATGATAAAAAACTATGAAATTTTATACAGTAAAAAACGGAGATATCGCTACTTTTGTGTAAACAGGAGCCATTCTTACTAAAAATAAAATTGAACCATCACACATTAATAAAATATCTTTTCGCCACTCTCGTTCTAAAACGGTGGAAAGTATGCTTCGCACACGGAAAACACTTAAATAAACAAATAATAATGTAGCCGAAAGTAAAAGGAGTTAGTGTTATGGGTACAAAATATCTGCTTTTTTTACAATTGCGAACTAAAAATGAAATTAAACCAACATAATTGTAAATAATTTTATATTTTTTTTATTTCAGTAGATGTTCGAACTGGTGTCCTGCTTCTCTGATGCATGCTCTGCATCTTGTAATAAAGGATTTTTTTAGCAAACTTCCGTAATTGCGTTCGTTAATTTTGTCCGCAGCGTTTTGAACTCGACGTCGAAGTTCCTCTATTGAGGAAATGGGTTTTTTGTACACCAGTTCCTTCAAGTTGCCCCAGTAAAAGAAATCCAATGAATTCAAGTCCGGCGACCGCGCTGACCACTGGATTGCGCCAGCACGCCCGATCCATCTGTTTGGATACGCTTCGTCTAAATATCGCCGTACCTGTACGGCGTAGTGTGCCGGACACCCGTCATTCTGTAGCCACATTCTATGCCGTGTGGCTAGTGGCACTTCTTCTTACAACCCAGGTAGGTTGTTGGTTAGAAAATCCAAGTAGCTGGATCCATTTAGATTTCCCGGTAGCTCGAATGGACCGATGATTTTTCCATTTAAAATCCCAGACCAATAATTTATTTTAAATTGGTACTGGGACCTTTCTTCGCGCATTAAATGCGGGTTAGCTATCTGCCAACTATGTAAGTTGTGCAGGTTTAAGTAGCCGTCTCTTTTGCAAGAGGATTCATCACTCCAGAGAATTTTCGCAAAAAACTCAGGATCCCTTTCGATTTTGCCTAACATGTCTCGGCAAAAAGTAACTCTTGCTGGGTAATCCCTCGGCTGCAGACTCTGAACGCGAGTAACATGATAGGGATGAAATTGATTTCTCCTTAAAATCCTGTGAACTGTTGACTTGGGTATACCTCTTTGTCGCTGAATATCTCTTGTTGATACGGTTGCATCTTCTTCAATTCCTTCAAGCACAACATTGTCGTTACCACCAATTTCGTTACGCCCGCCGCTTGTACCGCCAACGCCGCGACCTGGTATCCGCCCTTCAGAGTAACAGCCGTGCACCCTGATAAAACGCGATAATCGGGATAATGCGCATTTGGGTATCTTTCTCGATAAAGTGATGCAGCTGCACTGGCGTTGCCTCTACATTCTCCATAAATAAAATGCATGTTAGCATACTCTTGGGCTGTGTACCAATTTTGAAGCATTGTTAAAGGAGAAACTTAAACAAAATGTTGATCAGTCCGGGGACGCGCCAAGTTGTCTTGCTTGATGTAGATCCAACACAGTCCAGTCAAAATGCAAAATAAAGTCCAGAAGAATCCCAAATTATCGTAAACAGCACCAACCAATAAAAATCCAATCGCAAAGCACAAAACAAATTCCAGTAGAAAGCCAAATTGTCGTATAAAAATAATTTAAGAAAGCACTTGTAACTAATGTCGAGTGTCGCTTAGAAAAGAATTTTCCACAAATGGAAAAATTATTCAAAATAGGAATGGTCAAAAGTGAAAATACTCCTTAATTGCACTTTGGCTTCACCAACAAGGTGGAAACCATTGCTTTGAACCTCGTTTGATCGGAGTTCGTATCTCCTTTCCAAATTAAAATACCACCAAATAAGAGGCCACACATAACACAAACTCTCTTTACTTTCGGCTAGATTATTATTTATTTCTTTGAATATAAGAAGCATGTTTAAGAAAAAATAGATTTTCTGTGTTTTTAAGTAGAAAAGTTACCGTTTCAGAACGAGAGTGGCGTAAAGATATTTTATTAATATGTGATGGTTCAATTTTATTTCTAGTATGAATGGCCCCTTTTTACACAAAAGTGGCGATATCTCAGTGTTTCATTGTATAATATTTCGTAGTTTTTTATCATATAAGAATCCTCTTGAAATGGACATGTTTTTTATGTACATGGCTTCTTAGGTTTTCATACCTTTTTTTTAAACCACAGATGCTTAAACTTAGTAAAATTAAATGAAAAATTTCAATTTTCCACTTTAATACTGTCTTGAAAATTACTGCTCCTAGTTACCAAAATTATTCAAACGGTGTTCAATTACGCTATATTTTCTTAATATATTCCAAATACAAAAATAAAAAAAATAAAAAAATTGTAGGCACCAAGTCTAAAAATGTGAACAAAGGTAAATTTTTTTCCAAATTTACAAAAAGTTAAATATTTTCCGAACGGGTCAAGATAAAAAAAAAACAAAAAAATATTTCGGATTGGCCTTGGGCCCCCGCACAAGCCGTTTCAAGATTATCCACTCATTATGGGACACCCTGTATATTTAGATATATACCAAGTTTTTTTACAAAACTTTGTATGTATTACGTATTATTGTGTATGTGTCCACCCATCCCAAGGTTGTCTGAAAGAGATCGCTCTTAGCGGTAAAGCCGCCTATTGTGCATTGCAATCTCTCTTTTCCTGTATTATTATTTTTGTATTTTCTTGGTGTGCCATATTGTGTAATGTATTATATGGTATTGTTTGCTAAAATTGACTCCCGGGTCTTCACTCATTGTATTGTTTTGGATAGTATTTTAAACGAGTCCTCACCTCAACCTCAATAGCCTATATTGGTCCACTGCTGGACGCAGGCCTCCCCTGATAACCGCCTTATTGACTTTTAATATCTCATGGGAAGTAATGCCCATAATCTCCACACTGGGCATGGGGTTGGGTACGCACTTCGATGGTAAATTGCTCTGCAGGATTCGCTTCTGCCCGCCCCCGGTGGATATCCTTTAGTCGCCTCTTACGACACCCGCGGGAAGAGTTGGGTCTCTGCAAATTCTAAGCACCGAGCACAAAAACGTGGCATAAAATACAAAATTCTCATGAAAAATTAGCATAAGACCACCAAACATGACCAGATCTCTAATTATCGATTCAATGCGAGTCTTATAGAGGTCTATTAGCATCGTAATAGTCTTATTTACTAGTTAAATAGTATTGACTTCCCAAATAGCAATGGGTAATGGTTATTTCATAGTAGGTAGGTTTCTCATTGTCCACGATGATTTTGGACGACCTCTATGGCTGAGCGGGTGAAGGATTGTCCGACGCAGGAGCGTTCGATTCCTGCCTCGGGATATGTTTGTAGGATCTGCAAATGTTTGTTACGGGTGGTCTTTGTGTTTTATATGTATAGTAGAAAGTATCTATCTATGTAATGTATTGTATTAAGTATATCATTTAGTACCCATAGCATAAGCTTTGCTTCCTTTGGGGCTAGATGATACTGTGTGGATTGTCCAGCATTATAATAGGTACCTACTTACAATACAATACAAAACAAAATACTTTATTGTACACCAACAAAAATACAATACACGAGACCTTACATAAGATACAAGTACAATGGGCGGCCTTATCGCTTAGAAGCGATCTCTTCCAGGCAACCTTTGGATGGATGAATTATGCGAATTTGAGAACGGCAGGGGTGTACCAATTATAAGCAATCTTAAATAAATATTGACAACAATATAAATACCTAAAAATAAAAACAACTTAATTAAATATCTGACTATATACATACATAATAAACGTATACATATATGTATATACTTAGTATGTTATTATCATAATAAAGAGACATTGAAAATTATATACATACTTCAACCTCAACCTCAACAGCCTGTAGTGGTCCACTACTGGACGTAGGATCCCCCTGATAAGCGCCTTATTGGCTTTTATCACATGGGGGGTAGTGCCTAAAACCCTCACGCTGGGCATGCGGGTTGGGGATCGCAGTTCGGTGGTAGAATTTTTGTGCAGGGGGCGCTGCTGCCCGCCCCCGGTGGATATCACTTAGTCGCCTCTTACGACACCCGCGGGAAGAGTTGGTGTGGTGCAAATTCTAAGCCATACTTAATGATTATAAATTCGAAAGTAGCTCTGTCTCTGTCTGTCTGTCTGTCTGTCTGTCTGTCTGTCTGTCTGTCTGTCTGTAAAGTTATTAAAGCCTAAGCGACTGAACGCATCTCTATAAAATTTAGCAGGGAAATAAATGATATCCTGGGGATTGACATTGGCTTCTTGAAAAGCTAGTCTTATGTAAAGTCCTATTTTAATAGTAGGTACCTAAAAGTATAATATTTATTAAAATGTCGAACGTGCGAGAAACTGCTTTTAGAAATTCTAGGCTTCAAAAGTTATAAAAAAACTAGGTCACCTAACCAAGTCTCTAAGTCCTAAATCAGCTGTGCCATACAAAGAGTGCTTGTCTGTCTGTCACTGTAATTTATAGCCTTCTAAATAAGACCTAGGTCTTTTATAGCGTCTTTGAAGTCTAGAAAGCTAGTGCGGTTACATATGATGTCATTTTTGGTGACAGAATTAACAAATTGGTAGGGTAACCATTTTTAAGAGGATTCTGTAGAAGGGGTTGAAGGTCACCGTATTTAATTTTGAATAAACGTAAAGCAAAGGTTGGTTATTATGTGGTTCTCATCTGTGTAAGCTGAGGGGGTATACGCTTTATATACCGATGTATTAATAAAACAAAAAAGAGACTGAATAGAAAAATAAAATTATTACACAAAACAACAATCAGGTATGGATCAGTTGAGCTACCTGTAAATTGTTTGCAACAGTCTACAGTTAGCTCAATTGTTTCAATTGTAAATACTAGTTCGAATTTATTTCTATTGATTGTAATTTTCTATTGAATAAAGGTTTTTATTAAAAAAAAAAACAATCAGAAAATCGAAACAAATTTGAACTAGTATTTGCGATTTTATTGAAACAATTGACCTAACTGCATAGAAAGATCATTTTAATACTGTCACTGTGTTGTAAATTGAACCAAGTACCTATGTTCTTTTCTGTTTCAAGATACCGTCCCGCATAATAAAGAAAACCGCATTTCCGTTTCCTTTTAATCATGGGCCATTTAAAATGTAGGGCTATGACATTTTACAGCAGGTCTTATAGGGATATCCTACAAAATCAAACCTCATGGAGTCCCTAACTCCATACGTACAGCAATGTTGTTAATATCTGAGTCACCACATCTCTATATTTCTATCACGATCCCATTTCGGTACCATGACGCGTGGACACACTGCTAATGAGGAATGCTTAGAATTAGAGGTTTGACGGTTACATTTTTTTTTAGGATAAGCCCTAGTGGCCAATTCTGATAATCCAATAAATGATATGCACATTTATAAATAAATAAATAATTAAATAAATAATGCTGGACAACATCACAGCATTATCTATTTATAGATACATAGATCTTTTTATACCGACAAAAAAATACCACAGGCCTACACTATACTATAGGCCTCCCCTAATGATCACCATAGCACCCTGTCTTCACCATCACAAGCAGATTTTTATTTTAGCCCAAAATCAAAAACACTTTATTTCACCGTTAGGAAGCTTACTTTTCAGGAAGTGACATAGGCTATATTTTATCCCGAAATTCCCACGGGAACGGGAACTACGCCGGTGAAACCGCGAGGCGATCGTCTAGTATTTAAATAATTTTCTTTGGTTTTTGGACTAATAAAAAAGTAATTAGGTATTTTCCTTTGGTTGTAGAATGGGGCATTTGTTAAAGATGTAGAGCATAAAAAAGCTCGAAAACTAACACCCAAACAAGGTGAGGGTGGTAAAGGACTCAATCATAAAGTAATTAGTCAAAGTGTAAACTACAGCGACATCTCGTGAAAATTGACGTAACTAAATAACAGCAATATCGTCGTTGCAGCTGACGATGTGACGAATAAATGTTAGAATAGATCGTGCTTTTATAGAGAACTAATGATTAAGCATGATTGCAACAGATGGCGCTAGTAGTTACATTCAATCATCGAGCAATTTAATATTTGCAATTGCAATAAAATATCGAAGACTATTTTCTAAAATTGATAAGTACCTACTGCGAGCCGTACTGTAAATTGTTTTTACATTATTGATTTTTATCGAAAAGATCACCGCTAGATATTGTAGACTTATAGAGTATTTTCCCCATCAGAATACGCTAGAAAGATTACGATCAAAGATTTTTGATTACTAATAGTTCACACAATAGTAATTTTGACAATAGCAATTTAAAAAAGACCTCTCCTCGCTAGTGTCGGTCTGTCATCCCATCGGACTAAGAGAGTGAGGGAATAGATAGTGCACCTGTGCTTGCCCACACATTTGTGCACTGTAATAGTTTATTTAGGCTAGACTCCGTTCTCTACAGACTAACTATTGCACCGCTGTAGCCAAAATTCGGCTAGGATATCCAAAATAGAAGCTCTACCTGAAACTTGCAAAGGCTCTCGGCAGAGAATATGCAGACTGACTTTTTGAGATGCTAGGGTACCTACTATTATTGATAAACTTATGCCCGAATACTCAAACGCTACTCAGATTTAAGCACGTCTAAAGTCGCGAATTTTGACAGATTTTCATTAAAAACTATCAAAAAATTGCGTCTGAGTGAACACTCGCACCAGACGCGATTTTTTCATTGATTTTTTTAAGATGGCTAACCGACTTAACGACCTCGGTGGTGCGGTGGGCGAGGGTCCGCCAGCGGCGCGGGAGGTTGCGAGTTCGATTCCCGCCTAAGGATAAATGTTTGTATGATCTACAAATATTTATTCCGGGTGTTCTGGTCGTTTCTATGTATAATCAAAAATATCTATCCATGTAATGTATTAATTATCAGTCATCTAGTACCCATAACACAAGCTCTGCTTAGCTTGGGGTTAGCTAGATGATTATTTAATTAATTTATTATAACCCAATTTAACCATCATAAAATAGTCATTTTTAATTTTACAAAAAGTTTATCAGGATTTGATAAAACGAAGTTATTTTGGGAGACGTCAACCACCTCCAGTCCAAAGAGGTCCAAAGTCTATTCAGGCGGCGACAACACAGCAATTTTGTAATTGAACTACAATGCGATCGTTTCAACAATGATGAATTGGTTGCTGTACCGATATAATGTAGAGTGGAAGGAAAGGAATAAGTTCTGGGAAGCTTCATCATTTGACGACCTCTGTGGCGCAGCGGGCGAAGGTCTGCCTGCGACGCAGGAGATTGCGAGTTCGATTCCCGCCTCGGGACACATGTTTGTACGATATGCAGACATTTTTCCAGGGCGTTCTGGATGTTATCTATGTATAGTAAAAAATATCTATCTATGTAGTGTATTGTATTGAGTATATCAGTTATCTAGTACCCATAACACAAGCTCTGCTTAGCTTGGGGCTAGATAATGCTGTGTGAATTGTCCAGCATTATTTATTGATTTATTATCATTTATCTTGTTCATCATCATTACTTCTTCTTCATCAGCAGAGTAAAATGAACTTCTTTCAGGCACGGTTCCTGGGAGACCCAAACTTAGTTTAGGGAAAATAATCTATGGTAAGTACTAAAAAAAATTGAATATACATACATTTTAAGGCTGCACAAGTCGTCCGGTCCAACTCATCAGTGGGCGTGGCCTAAATGTATGCCATCTCACCTGACCTATTAGAAATTCCCGCGCGTTTGATGAAATGCTTAGTATAAATTTATTCGTAAAACGGCCGCGTAAAAAAATGGGAATAGACTTGTAGCACAAGGGTTACATAATATAGAAAAACTATTGAGAGTATCTTTTCAAAATAAATTTATTTAGCTTTTAAATAACTAAACTATGTCGGTACGGGCTTTATTTTGGAGTTTTCTCTTTCTCCGTAAGTTATTTATTTTCGCCCAAAGTTGGACTTAAATCGGTGTTGACATACGAAAGTTTAAAAAATTGTATTTTTTTATTTATACTTTTTTTACGGTTTCGGGTGTGTACAGACATAGATAATGACGAGATAAATTGATATTATCCTTAGTTTTGGATGGTCAACATCAAACAGCGTAGTAGTTGTATGGAAAGATGAGCGACTCTTTTAGCCATAATGACTGATTCCTGCCTAACATCTTACTAAACAATATGGTTATGGTTACCCACTATACTCACTGCGGCAAAAAAATCGCGACTTTGTCAGCCAGCGCAAAAAAATCGAAGGAGGCAACGTAAAATCCGTTCGCCGATAACGTTTGTTCCTTCTGAGTAGAGTCCAGCCAGAGCTCGACCCGCGCTTCAGGACAGTTTGCCAAATTTACTAAGAAACTAGCTGCGCCCCACGGCTTCGCTCGCGTGGAAATTTTGTTTCCCACTTTCCTAATTTTTTCTTTGCTATAAACCTCTTGGAGCCCGAGACCTTTCCAACGAATGCAAAACCGTGAAAATCGGTTCGTGCGTTCTGGAGTTATAGCGTCAGGAAGGAAAACCCGACTTATTTTTATATAGTAGAAGATAATACAAAATCTAACAAAATCCGAAAATTTTTGGCAACAAATAACCGAAACCGAAACCATAATATTTTCGCGGCATACCTATATTTACTGAGTGACCCAGTTCCAACATATACTCTGCTTACATTAGTACAGTTATATTATAAGTCATATCTAGAACTTTTGATTGTTTTGTCTCTGCCATCATTTTTCCTCATTGTGTTTCAGGGATCCGTAGCTAACATGCAAACAAAATCTCTCATAGAAATCGAAATACTTTAACGTCTGTCGGTCCCTATCAAAAAGTATTAAATCTAAAAGAACAGGTTTTTATCATAACACCATAAATAATAGAATCTCGTTAGCGGTTCTTAAAACGAAACGCTTGTTTTCACACACATTGATTTTAGTTAAAATGCCGGTGGCAACATAACAAACTATCTGATTAAGCTATTGATATCTTAGGCCCGCTTCTACCACTATTTAAACGCGACTAAAAATCTTTTTATAGGTACTTATTTTAAGCGTTGAAATTACATTCTACGTGAGACCAATCAAATGCGGAACTTGATTTTGTTGACCTACCTACCTATTATTATGTTGAAAATACCACAGAAACTATCCTTAGAAACACCTTTGCCTACAGAAAGATATACTTAAGGGTAAAAATAATTATAATGCTTTGCGGAAAATTCGACTAAAACAATTTGTGTAAAGCAATTCGAGTAAAACAATTCGACTCAAAACATTTCGACTAGTAACAATTCGACTAATGACTAAAACAATTCGTTTCAACAACAAAAAAATTGTGTCAACATATGACTCTGGGTGCAATTATACATTATACACATCCTTTCAACCACAGAGTCACCACGAACCAAGTCAAGAATATTTTAAAAAGCTAGAAATTCTTATCCTGCCTAGCTTGGGGGGGGGGGGGGGCAGCCTATATTAGTCCACATAGGCCTCTCCTAATGAGCGCCCTGTCTTCAGCTTGCCGCATCCAGGCAGCGTCTGCCTGCAGTCTTACGCAGATCATCCCACCTGGCCGGAAGGTGTCCTACACTACGTTTGCCGAGTCGAGTTATTATTATTATTTATTAATAATTAATTTAACTAACTAGTCTATACGTACAAGTCATACATACTTCCACTGCATTTAGTAATGACTAATCCGTCTTGAAAGGTGTAGCATGTGATACTATTAATTGACGGGTTATTGCAAAGCTGAGGGTACACTGAGCACAAGGCTTGGAATTTGCTGTCTTCTTTTTCCATTTTGACACCAAAGTTTCTGTTTTGACACCCAAGTTTAGTAGTTTTTAATCAATTATCAAAATTATTGTGAGTTTATAAATACTTGTTAGGTTATTAACATTTTCAGTCCAGTTTTTTGGCACTGACAGAGCGGAGAAGATAATAATTTTATCTCATTATTATATTGAACAAAGGGAATTTCAAAAATTACGTTGGGCAGTTTGTGATACCTATTATGAGCTTTTTTTAATGCCTCCTTATTAGTTTCATTTTGTACTAGACGATCGCCTCGCGGTTTCACCCGCGTAGTTCCCGTTCCCGTGGGAATTCCGGGATAAAATATAGCCTATGTCACTCCCTGAAAAGTAAGCTTCCTAACGGTGAAAGAATTTTTCAAACCGGTCCAGTAGTTTTGGAGCCTATTCAATACAACAAACAAACAATCAAATCTTTCCTCTTTATAATACTCTCACAAGTATGACTGTCCCATACTGCACCCCTGGGTGAAATTAGTTAATACCTAGAATTCGTTATTTTCGTTTATTTTTATTTCTTTGTTTTCTTTGTTGTTAATAAAGTTTGCTGAAAATAAAGATTTTGATTTGATTTGATTTTCTTTATAATATTAGTACCTAAGTATAGATAGTTTAGGCAGAGATGCGAAAATAGAGTTTGGTGGCCAAGGGCAACTTCGTACTTTTTATAGTCGATTGTCTCCCTCCCGCGCCCATTGTGCCCGTGACCTAGCGCCAATCATCTCGTTCCCTCAGGCGCAGGCGCACGAGATGACAGTTGCCGCTCGTTTCCCGCCAAGTGGCCGCGCGTTCCGTTCCGTGTCACGCAGTGCTTTGTGTTTTTGTTCAGGGCAGGATAAAAGAAAGGTAAGTTATTTATATATTTCAAATTAACGACAACTATGTAGGTGTCTGGGTACCTACCTAATTGAATTAAACTGAAGTCTGTCAAATGAAAAATGTAAATTAACATTAAGCTGTAAGGATTGGTACAGAAACTTTTAAATTCTTGAAATTTTACTTAACTTTTCGCGAAAAAAATTGGAAATGAAAACCAACTTTCTACCTGAATACTTTTTTAAAAGCTCACTCTTAGGCCATGGTCTTCACTTGGCTTTTTTAATTAAGTTGAATAGATAACTAAAATAAATAATTATTATACAAAATAATTATATATACCAACTGCCAGAGATAAATACAATATTGGAATCACAAGATTTAAAGTAACTGTCTTGGGGACGCTTCCGACTGGTATTGATATGGATCAGTTGAGCTACCTGTAGATTGTTTGCAACAGTCTGCAGTTAACTCAATTGTTTCAATTGTAAATACTAGTTCTAATTTATTTCTATCATTTTTTTTCAATGGTAGAAGCCTTTATTCACAAAGAAAATAACACTAGTATTTACAATTTTGATTATTTATTACTTACTATTATTCTATTAAGCATTTGATTTTAAAAATAAAAAATTAATCCAAAAATAAGTGTCAAGTTCTAATCCTGTAGTGTGCTGTAATTTTTAACGCATCTGACGAATTTACTTTCAATATAAGGAGTATACAAAAATATGACGAATTTACTTCGTGGCAAATGTAAAACAACCTTATATTCTGTTGTAGATTTTGTTGAAACAATAAATTAAATTAATTAATATGGATCTGTTGAGCTACCTGTAGATCGTTTGCAACAGTCTGCAGTTAGCTCAATTGCTTCAATTGTAAATACTAGTTCTAATTTATCTTTGATTGTAATTTTCTTTGTGAATAAAGATTACTTATTTTATAAAAAAAAAAAAACAAATCGCAGGTCTGTTCAGGTTTAATTTAAGAGTTTTTCCTACCATTGCACAATAAAACTTTAATTTAACCTCTTTCCACTTACGAACTCTTCGTTAATTAAAATAGTACAAATAAACAAAGATGGCATCGCCAGCCAACAGACCATAAATCCTCATCAACGGTCACACCGCGGAACAGTGGTGTCCGGCGCAAAAACGCGCTTTTTGTAAAAATATATTTTCACTTTTTGCTTCATTTTTGTTACCCACGTCGAGAGGAAGTGACGATTTTAACGCTGGACCTGTGAACCCTAAAAACTTGTACTTAGTGTCTGGAGACTTCGTTATGTGTATTTTATAAGCTTTTAAATAATAATAATAATTTCCTCCTATCCAAATTTCGACCACCGCGGCCAGTCTCATCGGAGACTAGCCAGAAGCTTTTATATAACTAGCACTGTTAGAATGTGTGGGACAAATTTTGCAACTGAATTTTAGATTAAATGCCTTTATTCACAAAGAAAATTATACAAGTATTTACAATTGAAACCATTGAGCTAACTGCAGACTGTTGCAAACAGTCTACAGGTAGCTCTACTGATTCATATCAATTCCAGTCGGAAGCGTCCCCAAGACGCTGGCTGCATTGCCACGCTGTATGGCAATGCTGATGCGCTGTGCCAGATACTCATCAGCTCTCATTTTATATCAGTTATCCTCAACCGATTGAGCTGAAATTTGGCAAACGTAAGTTCGGTGACAATGCTGTTATGGTACCATCGAGCTGGTCTGATGATGAAGACAAAAGGTGGACATAGGAACTCCTAAGCGAAACGACTCAACCTCGTCGAGTTTGGGTTAATAGTGGACCGATTTTGATAATTCTTTTGCTATTGTATTGAGAATGATCCGGAGGTGTTACCATAAAAAAATATTCCCGTTGGATCACTAATTTGTCCAACAAACTTAAAAAGCGGTGTAATATATAATATATTGGAACTCCATATTTAAGTTTTAGTGAAAAACAAGTTAAGTTTTGTTTAATAGGCCCCAGCAAAAAACAGCGCAGATTTTTTTAACACCTGCACAAGCTTAGTTGGGACCATTTTGTAGCTAAAATTTAGTTTAATATTATTAATAAATAAATAAAGCTGGACAATTCACACAGCATTATCTAGCCCCAAGCTGAGCAGAGCTTGTGTTATGGGTACTAGATAACTGAAATACATAATACCTACAATACACTACATACAGATTTTTTTTATTATACATAGAAAAACATTCAGAACCCCTGAACAAATATCTGCAGATCGTACAAACATTTGTCAATATATTATATTATATCATACTAGCTTGTACCCGCGGCTTCGCACGCGTACTTTCGGTATAATAATTAGTCTATTATCTAAGTTAGGCCATGTTCTAAGTGTACGCCAAATTTCATGCTGATCTGTTTAGTAGTTTTGGAGATCCTAGGTAACAAAAATTTCATATTTCACAAACCTTCGACTTAAATTAGTAGATAGGATAGGTTAGGATATCGTAAGTATTATTTGAACTAAGTAGGTAACGGTTTATTCAATTAATGTTTAAGTTACAAATAAAAGTTTTTGACAATCGTCAATTCTCAGCTGTAACTCCGAGACACTCCGAGTACATCTAATCACCCCGTGACCACGATCGCTGTAACGCGGTAGAAACGTAGGGGAAATAATAACAAAAGGTGCGCGATAAATACCTGATAAAATCATTAACTATATGTAAACGTTTTTGATTTGATTTGACTTGTTATTTCAGATGAAAATGTGGGGTATCCTCATCCTATCCACCATCACCGTACAGACCGTGCGCTGTGAGAAACCGTTCACTAGTGTACCGGTGGTGGTGAAGTCCTACGAGAACGATACAGTGCTTCTACCGTGCTATGTTGATGATTCAGGTATGTTATTTCAATATTAGTATAAAACAATAGGATAAAACAATATTTAGTATCTAACAATTCCGCGCAAAACCTTTTCTGATAATATCCAACAAAATGTAATTCGTGTGTACCGCCCGCCTCCCACAAATTGATACTACTTACAATAATTGTAAGTAGTACGTAACTTAATTATTAAGTTACGTATACATGACGACATCAGACACCAGACACTCTGTGTATACATCGAATGTCTGCGTGTGTACACTGCCGCGACACTTAGTTGCAGGTGTAGGGACGGTGTCGCTCTAGTGTCGGTGTCGCCGCCGTGGAGACAGGACGTGCGGACACTCTGTGTATACATCGAATGTCTGCGTGTGTACACTGCCGCGACACTTAGTTGCAGGTGTAGGGACGGTATCGCTCTAGTGTCGGTGTTGCCGCCGTGGAGACAGGACGTGCAGACACTCTGTGTATACATCGAATGTCTGCGTGTGTACACTGCCGCGACACTTAGTTGCAGGTGTAGGGACGGTATCGCTCTAGTGTCGGTGTCGCCGCCGTGGAGACAGGACGTGCAGACACTCTGTGTATACATCTAATGTCTGCGTGTGTACACTGCCGCGACACTTAGTTGCAGGTGTAGGGACGGTGTCGCTCTAGTGTCGGTGTCGCCGCCGTGGAGACAGGACGTGCGGACACTCTGTGTATACATCGAATGTCTGCGTGTGTACACTCTTTTTTTTTCTTTTTTTTTTCATTTCCGAAAAGATCGGCCGGTAGCTATGGTTATTTTCGTTCGGTCAAACGACAAAAAGTTTTTACTTCAAGTCCATTAGGTTTCCTCCGATTTCCGAACAATATTTTGAAAAAAGAACCCAAAGGCTGGCGCGGTCAATGAGGTTTTACCAACATCATTGGGCGCGATTTCAATAATTAATAATTAATTCTGCTTTTTATTTTACTCGAAGGTGTAGTATAAAGCACTATTTATCACTCGGCAGAAAACCGACAACCAAAACGACACACTCGGTAGGAATTGATCACTTTCTCGCCTTGGTGTAAAATGCACTATTACTTTAGAATTATCCTTGATACCACATTTATCAGAATCGTTTTGTCAATTGACGTCAACAAAATGCTGAAATTAGATTTGAATTATTGAAAGAAACTTTTAAAGCCTTAATACTTGAGATTACACTATAGAGCGGACTCAGTGTAGGTTCGGTTCCCGTCGCGAGACAAACATAACATGATCAGCGGAACAATCTTTGAATGAAGTCTTTCCATCTATTCAATAATATTAACATAAAATCAGGAGCCATTAAAATATTCAGTAGTTAATCTTTAAGCTTAAAAGCTCTCAATTATAAAATTAACGACCGTTTTTAAACAAAAATCATAACATTACTACCGTTCATAATCAAAATCAAAAAGATTATACAAACTTATAATCTTCGGTTCAGAGCGTCGCTAAAGGTTAATATTGTATAAGAATCCGAGAGAAGTTTTACAATGTAAAATCGACTTAATTCCCTTTCGTTAGACGTGACTTTCTATCAAAAAGTATTTAACCCTTGAAGCCTTAGTTTTGATTTTGGAGATTTACATATTTTATTTTGTGGTACCATAAAAACCTCATAAATATGTCATTTAATTAATGAACTTGTCTCTATCATTATCAGAGTCATAAATACCTGACCATTTCAGGAATTGTATCAGATTTGTATGGTAATAAATATGTTATGTTTTTAATTAACCTTTTTGGAGTAACATGAATTAAATTAATGTTAAAGTGGGCGTGAGTTAAAAGTTTCAGTTGTGGTTATTGATGAATTCGGTTAATCTTGGTTTAATTTAACCTCATTATCGGATGTTGTCTACATTATTTGTTTTTGTTATAATAAATAATAATAATGCTGGACAATCCACACAGCATCATCTAGCCCCAAGCTAAGCGCAGCTTTTGTTATGGGTTGATATACTTAATAGAATACATGACATAGCGTTTTTTTAATTATACATAGAAAATACCCAAAACACCCGGAAGAAATATTTGCAGATCGTACAAACAAAGTGTCCCAAAGCGGGAATCGAACACGCAACCTCCTGCGTCGCAGGCGGACCTTCGCCCGCCGCGCCACAGATGTGGAAACACACGAAACGGCTTGAACGATTCAATTTTTTTTCTTTTACAATACAGATGTGGTTAAAAAGAAGAAAAAATAGGGAAAAATTAGGTTTAGAAAATTCAAAAGTCCGTTGACCATTTCTACTTTAAACACGAACAAAGAAACGAGACCTCAAACAACTTCGGTAAGCATAACAAATGCAGTCAATATGTCTGTATTAAACATATTCAAATCAGATCTTGTCTGTCAATCTGTCCGAACCGAACAGACAAACCATTATTGTAAACACGCTTTTTATATAATATCATTTGCATTTGAATTGATGTATCACTTTAATCGGTAAGTTTTTTTATCAAGAGGCATGGCAGACGTTTGTACGGTATTTATTATTGGAAGAAGATAGTAATATGTTCTAGCCCCATACACATCTCTCTATAGAAATATATCCATGTCTTAGAAAGAAGCTAAAATGGTAGATAACTAATTAATTAGCTAACGACATGTATACCCCAAACTGCCGCTAGAGAGCCTTAATTTTTTTTTATTTTTCATGCAAGACGAGTACCGGCGTAAGGTTTTGCGCGTGCGTTTTTTGTTTGTATTCCACAATAATTGTGCTAATAATTTAAGTTATTCTGGATACGCCGCCGGCGGCATTGATTCTAAGTGTTGAATGTTTTTGCCGATTATCATTTAATAATTACTTTATTTATAACATTTATGACGTAGTAAGTGTGAAACGTCTTTTAAGGGGACTCATAATACCCACCTCAGATCCCAATTACTCAAATATGTACTTTTTTATTTATATATTTTCATATAATAATTTTATTTCATTGGATAGAAACGACTCAGGCACGAATATACTTACATAAGTGTATACATTGAAATATTAAACAATGATAACATTGTTTAATCTTTGAATGTGTAATACCTATTCATTTAAAGACGTATTATTTCAAATTTTACAGACAAAAAACAAAATGAGGGCCCACATTACCACCTTCTCCTCTACTAACCTACTTCTTCCATAAACTTTAAAAAATCATACTAAGTAGGTACATTATGAATAATAAAATTAAGAAAAAATTGTTATATCTTACATATTAATTACAACGTTTTTTCATAAAATAAATAGTTAGGTAGTATATTATACAATATAGGTCACTACATCTAGATTCTGGTTATTAATAAAACCATAATATATTTAGACAAATATGCATGACAGCCATGTCCAAATGTTCTATAATTTATATTAAACGGAAATAAGTTTTTAATTTAACAAATAGATACCTCCACTTAAAATTTGATATTTACGGTGTAGGTTAATAAAAAGGTGGGAAAATTCATTGCACCTACGCTATCGTTCCAAATATGAATAAAATTACAGTTATTAGTACGTTTTGAATTTAGAATGAAATGATTATGATGCTCAATTTCTCAATCTTATTTTGATTACATACTTTCGTGTTATTTTAAGTTATTATTTATAGCTTAGGACAAATTATTTTACTTTACAACGGAAGTTTAGGTAGAAGGACCGAAGGTGATGAATAAAAAAAATTCATTAAATATTGAATTTACTCACTCACTACGCAACTAGTTTTAATATTTTAATTGTTTTAATTAAAATTAACCATTTTGTTTAATGTTAAAAAATTATTAGTATGAAGAAATTCTTTACATGATGTATTGTGATCACTATGAAAAAATGAAATGAAAAAACTAATATGAAAATAATGAAAACTAATAATGAAAAATTCATATTAAAAAAAACTAAAAAATTCTATAAATATTTTTTTCATATTAATTTTTCATACTTATTTAATTCATTAATTACTTGTAATATTTGTTTTAACCAATAAAATGTAGTCTATCTGTCTATCAAATAAGCTGTGGCATTTTTCGAAATAAATAACAAATCCCAACTCAAACATCGAAAGAAAATCATAAAATAAGTGAATATTCATACAAATTTATTTATTGTAGATCTCTATCAAAAATGTTCCCCTAAGAAGTCCACCAATAAATCTTTTGGGGCTATAGAGGGGGCTTCAATACAAACACAAATTGTACAATTGGTACACAAAGATGGTCTATGAGTCCTTCCTGTCTGGCTGGATGTACAGGGTGTCATAAATTTTGTAGAAGAAACATATCTCTGAACAAATAGTTATGTCGTAAGAAATAGTTAGTCGCGTCTGAGAAAAAGTTATAATGTTAAGTTACAAAACCATTATAACTACCAAACTAAAAAGTAAGTTATCTTATTAAGTTTTTTTTTTGTGTTTGTTACTCCTTCACACGACTAAACGAATTCGGATGAAATTTGGTACCAGGATAGCTTATATCAGGACCTATATGGAACGCATAAGCTTCTTTTGATTACAGAAAAGGGCAGTGTTCCTTATTCACTGCATGCGGGTAACACCGCAGGGCGAAGCTATAAGTAGTGTGCTATGAGAATCTTGCATGTTTCTTAAATCTGGTTTAATTTCTCACAAAAATCCGAGTGTTCTGAAAATGATGGTGAATTTTGTTATAGTAAAATGTTCGACCGCTTTTGTTTCAGTTTTTGTCGTGACAACGTCTTATAATTCGATAGAGCCGGCTGCACGCACGAAAAAACATGACGTCATGCGGCGTTACCTAACATGACGTCATGCGGCGTTGCCTCGCTCTGAGGCGTTCCATGTAAGGCTTGAAGTGCAAGCGAGAGCGCTCGGCATCCGTCTCTCTCCTACTTGAGTGAGCGATGCGTCTGCGTTGTCACGTTCAACTATCGTCAGTAAACCGGCTTTACAGACAACCAATTTTTTTTTTTATCTCTACTATATGTTATTCCTTTACACCTTGTCTTTTATTAAACTTTGGACTGTTGACACGAAATAAGTAAGGTTAGAAATAGATTTGTTTTGTTACCGTAAATATACCTAGTATAAGAACGAAATTAAAAATTTTAAAAACTCCAGTCAGATTTTCATTAAAGGTACAGATACAGAGACAGACACGTTAAACTTATACCTAACACTTTTTGCATCTTTTTGCATCTTTTTGCATCTTTTTGCGTCGAGGTTTGAAAGGTGTTTTTGCTAAGTAAGTACCCACCCGAGTTAAATAAAATAGGTAGATAATCATTGCATTACCTATTGATGTGTAAGTACTTAGTTAGGTATTGAGTGCATTAAAAGATTTATAAGTTATCTAACTCAAATTAGGTTAAACTAAAGATTGTTGTCATCTTATTTTTACTGTGGAAACTGTACTTAATTTTCTAATAATGATAATCTATTGCTTCTAATTAACTATTTAATTCCATTTTTAGTTTAATTTTTATTATGGTAGTACCTACATGGTAGTAGTACCTACCTATGCATAAAAAGTGATATGTAAGAAAACAAATAATATCGCAAAAATTTTCGACTTCGACGGGACTTGAACCCACATCCTTCAAGTCCCGTCGAAGGTGAAAATTTTTGCGATGTTATTTGATTTCTTAGAAATTATCATGAGTGTGGGGTTACATACTCTAATAACAAAAACCTTAGAAGTGATATGTAGTTCTAGAAATAAATGATTATTGATTAATATGATTGATTATTGAATTTCGACCAAACATCTGTTCTCAAAATAAAACTGCACCCAGAGTCCTACAGGATTCAACAACATGCTTGTAATAAAGACGAATAACTTAATATAATTCACTTTCGACACAAAGGACTTGAATCTTTGTGTTGTGCACGAACTGCACATAGAAGATAATAACAGTCAGTATGGAATTATATGCTAGGAAATGTATTTATTTTGATACGAATTAACACGTAGGGGAGAGGCGGAACGTACAGCGCTTGGAATAGGTAAAGTTATTTTTTATAAGGTACCGGTAAGAAATGTATTAAGCTAGACCTCTAGCGTGGCAGAAGCGTTAAAATCCAATAAAGAAAAAATAAATTATCAAAATACCGAAAGTGGGAAAAAGCGGTATTTTCGAAATAGTTCTTTGATTCAATTCAATTCGTTTACCGACTACCTTACTGGCCTTACTGCTACGATATTATCAGCACACCTGGCAGTTGCTTTGCTTACTTGCTATGCAGGGATATGCAGGGGCGCGGAATTGTCAACCGCACGGCGTTGTCCAACTCTCCCCTACAGAAAGCCGAAAGGGCAGTTCAACTAAAAATTCAAAATATATGTATGAAATATTCATATATTTTGAATTTCATTTTTTTATTGCATAGGTAGGTACTTTTTTATTTGTGATTTAGTTTATATTGTGACCGTAAGTATGCTTTAGTTATAAAAGATACGATAGAATTGTTGTGTTTTCTGGTAGCGGTAGGTAGGTACATACAGATTTCTGACTTTCTCAAAAAGGAAAATACAAAAAAGTTATACATTAGGTAAAATACAAAAAAGTTATACTACTCAAGAACACTTTCAAAATAAGAAATAAAATGTAAGTCTATTTATAAAAAAACGGAATTGAAATAATTTAATAGTTGCACTCTGGAGTTATTTCTAATACACCCACATCTTACATTTTATCTCACCTAGTACTGTATTGTACGTCTAATAACCACTAAACTCTCCTCGTTCCAGAAATAAAGCTGCGAGTCAGATGGTTCAAAGACAACTCTCTCCTCGCCGACAGCGGAGACAAACAAGAGATAGAGAGAGTCAGCATGCACCAGAACTACAGCCTGCAGATAGATGCAGTGCGGGCAGCTGACACTGCTAGCTACACTTGTGAGGTAAGAGATAGATAGATAGATAATCCTTTATTGTACCACACAAAGACAGATAACAATCACACTAATTATTATAAATGCGAAAGTTTGGATGGATGGATGGATGGATGTTTGTTACCTCTTCACGCCAAAACTACTGAACGGATCGGGCTGAAATTATGCATACAGGTAATTCTAACCCTGGAATCAAACAAAGGCTTCTTTTTATCCCATAAATCAGTCCCCATGGGATAGAAAACACTTTTAAACGTTTCCATAGAAAAAACGCGTGCGAAGCCGAGGGCATAAACTAGTCACTAATATTATAAATGCGAAAGCTTGGATGGATGGATGTTTGTTACCTCTTCACGCCCAAACTACTGAACAGATCAGGCTGAAATTTTGCATACAGGTAAGTCTAACCCTGGAATGAAACATTGGCTTTTTATCCCATAAATCAGTTCCCATGGGATAAAAATAGCCTCAAAACGTCTCCATAGAAACAACGCGTGCGAAGCCGCAGGCAGAAGCTAGTACAGAAATAAATGCTAAGAGTAGACGAAGTGCAAAGGCGGCCGTATCGCTATGAGCGATTTCTTCCAGGCAACCTTGGGATGGACTGAACTGGACATATAAGAACAAAATAGATAGTGACACGCGAAAAAAGAAAGAATACACGACATACCTCCTTATAATAACTACATTATGAATTTATAACCTACAAACAATATATAATACACTTTCATAAACATAAAAATAATTTTGTCTAACTTTGCAAGGATAGATAATGCTGATGAAGCAGTTTTGAAAGATAAGGAGTTATTAGACGCGTCTGATGCCCAGGGGGAGAGCATTGCATAGACGGGTAGCTTGTACAGTGCAAGATTTGTCGTAGAAAGTGGTAGTGTGGGCAGGGACTTTTAAGATGAGTGTTTCAGAGGAACGCAAAGAGAGAGAGTGAGAGGTTAGAAAGGAATTCAAAGCGCTCCTTGAAATAGGAAGGGCTGGGAGGATAGAACAATATACTGTACAGGATAGTATGTGAGTATTCCTGCGAAGTCGAATGGGCAACCACTTGAGTCTATCGCGATATTCGGAAACGTGGTCATATTTTCGAAGGCCAAATATGAACCTGATGCTGAAACTGAGAAGTAATCATCAGACCTCATGGGTCCACTGCTGAACAAAGGCATTCCCATAATGACGCTACATATAGCGACCCTGAGCCACCTCTATCCATGGACACCCAGCGACCGCTACAATTTAATCTTATTTGTTAGCGGTTCTTCCAAAACACTATTCGTCCAATTACAATTTAAACGCGTTTCGTCCAAGACACTTTACGTCCAATAAGCGGTTCGTCAAGAATCCGTACGCAGTTCCTGGAAGCCTTTCAAAGTACTTTTACTTTAGAATTATCCAAAATAGTTTATGTTTCATATTTATTGTTTCAACTTCAACTTCTTGTTTGATGGCTTCTGCGTCTGGTTGACACAATTTTGCCATAAATTGTTTAATACATTTTTTTACTACATTTGCCATATTTATTGTTTAATAATAACAGATAGTCTATAACTTACCAGATATTATATACCTAACTATAGATTATATCTATTATGGTAAACGCGAATATAAGCCTATTATTACTATTTTTGTGAATGTTGTAAATTTGTATACTGTTTCTATAAGTGGGAACTTGTTAATAGCCACCTGTATCTTCACACATCGCTACTATGTATATTGTGCTGAAAGATCCCCTAATATAAATAAATAAATACATTTTTGAAAAATGACAGTGAATGCCAAATATAACATCTTATGTCAAAAATGACAGTTGATGTCAAAAATGACAGCTGATGTCAGAAATGCACGAAATTGTCAAAAATGACAACTTCCAAAGTAAGGGTATGAGAAATTTGAACTATTTAGTACCTACTGCAGGTAAGTTTATTTGTACGAAATAACTTAGCTAATATTTTTTTAAATTACTTTTGGCATGTTAGTAGGTAAAATCAATATTTACGTAACATCTAGGTAAATAAAGCAGCTATGGCCATGCAAAGTGTTAAAAAGTAAAGATTTAAAACTGAGAGAAACTGAGATTGGATTGAATTAAAAAAAACTAAGAGTGTCTCTGATCTTCCAATTCACCAAAAACTTCTATAGTTTATGGCCTTTCCAACAGTATGCCAAATGTGTCAAAACTACATAAAAAACATAAATAGCAGCAGAAATAGGCGCTTATTCAGAAAAGCTGCCATTTTGAATAAACTGAAAACGACGATTTTTTTCCCCAAATCGTGATGTTACATAGAACATGTTCGGCTGTATGAATGTTTTTTTCTCTTTGTCCTCCTTCTTTCGAATAATTAGGTTAAAAACAACATTTCCCACTGCATCATCTAGCATCAAAGTAAAACAAACGTACTTTGAAATATATGAAATGTTTCCAAGAATAGAACTCAATCTTCTACTTATCTATTGTAAACTACATTGAACGAGGTCCGTCACACAAAAAGTTTGGATCAAATTGAATAATTGGACTACTTTTGAGCCGACCAGCGAATAGGGAAGTTCTGTTACAATCGATAAAAAATGTAGTCGATAAACCTTGGATTGTTACACACATCGATAAAATTCCAAAGTCGATAAGGTTGCCAGGGACGGCCAAAATGTTCACTTTTCCCATTATTGGGTAGGAACTTAGGAACCATACCCAAGGCAAACTAATACATAATTTTCATATCATCATTCTTACAAGCCCTAATGCACCTACTTGGGTACTGGACTCCTTTTCTAAGCCTACTCTGTCCTGAGTTTTTTGATTAAAAGATTTATTTCATATTGATTTCAATTTACCACTAAACTAAAATGACAGAACCAAAATGATTATCAAAAAATTACTCTGAGTGTCTCTGAGAGTCCTTACGCACTATAATGACAAAAACCTTAGTAAAAATTATGCCACCCTTTTTATTTTAATCAACATGAAAGGGACGCCAACATTTTCAATTCTGTCAAATTAGTTTGGTTTAGTTTTGGCGATATCCGAATTGATACCTCCACAGCTTGTATTGGTCCACTGGACGCAGGCCTCCCCCTGATAACCGCCTTATTGGCTTTTATCACATGGGGTAGTGCCCATAATCCCCAAGCTGGGCATGCGGGTTGGGGATCGCAGTTCGGTGGTAGAATGGTTCTGCAGGGGCGCTGCTGCCCGCTCCCAGTTGATATCCCTTAGTCGCCTCTTACGGGTGTCCCGCGGGAGAGTTGGGGTGGTGCAAATTCTAAGCCGGCACCACACAGTTTTAAAGCAATTAATAAAAATAATATTTTTACGTTTGAAGACTTGCGTGTTCGTTGAACATTCAAACGTAGGTAACGTTTGGTACACGCAAGGTCTAAGGCTAGGTTGAAAATATTAACAGTAACACATTCCTATTTTTAAATATTAATTTTAAAATTTTTAAAATACTAAATATAAATAAATAAATAAACTAAATAATAATAATAGATAAATACTAACTATGTACCTTGTTTAAATATATCAAACTTATATTATAAATGCGAAAGTTTGTATGGATGAACGGATGGATGTTTGTTACCTCTTCACGCCAAAACTACTGAACGGATCGGGCTGAAATCTTGCATACAGGTAATTCTAATCCTGTAATCAAACATAGGCTAAATTTTATTGCATAAATCAGTTCCCATGGGAAAGAAATCACCTTTTAACGTATCCATAGAAACAACGCGTGCGAAGTCGCGGGCATAAACTAGTACTAAATAAGTAGTTTAACTTAAGTACTTTTTAAACTACTAAATATAATATCTATACCATTTCAATCAATACTACAAATCCAGCGTGTTCTCAGTCTGCCTCCTCGACCTCAACCTCATTTTTTTTTTATTTATTTACTAACTTAAACTAATATTACATGAAAAATTGATTATTATAATTATAACACTGAGTAAACCACAGAGGTTTGTAGGCGAGTGTTATAATTATTAGCGAGTCAACCGAATAACTGCCATTGAGATAGGCTTAACAAAAATAAAAGCTTTATTTCTAAGTGTCAGTGTGTTATAGTAGGTACAAGGTAAGATACATTATATATATAGAGATAGAATTGGATTTTATTTTACCATTGACCGTATTTCATCGACAACGTGTCCCAGCACTATTCCAGCTAAATTACACCGTAAGATCGAAGGGTGACGCCGACAGCTAATTGATGCTAAAGAATTGGACCCAAGTCATTGTTTTGCAATACTTTTTAGTTAAGACTGTAAGAAAAATTATTAGGAGGCCTTTGTCCATCTGTGCGCAGTATGGCTCTTACAAAATAAGCGATGATGAACCAAACCAGCTCCACCTCCTATTTATCAAAATTGAGAACGGTTACTTTTATGTATGTTGTTCTGTTTAACTTGATTATTGACAATGCCCAATAGCAGATACCTATGGGTATTTATTTCTTTGTTGTATATGTATTTGTTTTGATCCCTTTGGCCGCATACGAAACCGGAGTTTCGTAACTAGTTGCGATGTAAAACTTTTGTGTACTTGTACGAAACCAGTTGCGATTAAATACTTCTTTGTACGAAACTGCGGTTATCCTATTTATGTTCTCCGATTTCTTCGTAAATTATGAACTGATTTTGATGATTCTTTCACTGTTGTATAGACAATGATTCTCAAATGCTCCCACAAAATAATTTGAAGGCGGTTTTTGTTTAAAAAAAAAACATCAAATTTATGATTTTTAATTTGTTAAGTTTGGTCAGGAACGCGAAACTAGAACTGCACACTCCGTCGAATCGCAAACTTTATCTACTTTAATAGAACGGAAAAGGGTACTTAACTCTCCATCCAATTAATTAATGACATCGGACCACCCCATCGCTGGGATCGGCATTCATCAAAGGATATTAGCATGGGTATAAAGTTAATGGCATTGTAAATTAATCTAGAGTGCCAGTAAAACCGTAAATAAAATAAAACGTCAAGTGTAAGTCAGACTCGCGTACCGACGGTTCCGTATAATTATAAGACCTTGTTTCTTGCCAAATATCATGATTCTAGGCCAAAGGGAAGGTCCTTGTGAGAATCAAAATATTTTTTGTGTTAATAAACTCCAAGTTTAAGTTTCTTTGGATTTTTTCCTTTACTTGTGCTATAAAACTGCTTCTTGCCAAATTTCATGTTTCTAGGTCTACGGTAAGTACCTTATAGGTTTTGCGTAAATGTGATTCCCTTGGAAATTCCAAAATATTCGTGTAAATACTGTAACTTTAGATTGCGATGACTTATAAGTTTGATTTATATCACAGATCCAAGTTACGGACTTGAGCATTGGTTGTTATAGGTAGGAATAAGAATAAGAATAAAATACATTTATTTGTGCAATCAGACCTACAACCTTTCTACGGTTTTAAAACAAAATAAAAATAGTTATAAATGTAAGCCCGAAGGCACAAAATGGCTTCTGCCTCAGCATGGGTTGGTTGCTAGCAACCAACGCTGGTCTTCCGTCAGAGCCATTTTGCTGGCGTTACGGATGATCTTTTCACAAACAAAAAAACTAAATACAGGACAGTAGTCTATTACTAGTAGTCTACTACTACTAGTCTATTACTACTACTACTAGTACTACTAGTAGTACTAGTAGTAGTAGTATTTACAGTGGACGGAAAAACAGTATTTGTGTCTCATAATATTTATTTTCGTGTAATATGGTAATGGACGAATACTTACGCTTATATTTATTTTTCTAAAACTTTAACTGACACTGTTACAGCATTGACTATATTGTGTAGGATTTATAATAAATGTACTGTTGTTTTTGCAGATAATCCGACCGGATCCATGGTCTTCAATAAGGCAGACACATGCCATAGAAGTACAATGTAAGTACTTAAGGTTCAATTTCACCGTTTCAATTGAACTCGTTCACGTTGCAATTGAACACGTTCACGTTGTGATTGAACGCATTTACGTTGCGATTGAACACGTTCACGTTGTGATGGAACGCATTTACGTTGCGATTGAACTCGTTCACGTTGCAATTGAACACGTTCACGTTGTGATAGAACGCATTTACGTTGCGATTGAACACGTTCACGTTGCAATTGAACACGTTCACGTTGTGATTGAACGCATTTACGATGCGATTGAACTCGTTCACGTTGCAATTGAACACGTTCACGTTGTGATTGAACACGTTCACGTTGTGATTGAACGCATTTACGTTGCGATTGAACACGTTCACGTTGCAATTGAACACGTTCACGTTGTGATTGAACGCATTTACGTTGCGATTAAACACGTTCACGTTGCAATTGAACACGTTCACGTTGTGATTGAACGCATTTACGTTGCGATTGAACACGTTCACGTTGTGATTGAACACGTTCACGTTGTGATTGAACACGTTCACGTTGTGATTGAACACGTTCACGTTGCGATTGAACACGTTCACGTTGTGATTGAACACGTTCACGTTGTGATTGAACACGTTCACGTTGTGATTGAACGCATTTACGTTGTGATTGAACACGTTCACGTTGTGATTGAACGCGTTCAATATAAGATAAAGGTTTAGACGGAAGTCCGGTAAGGCTGTCTTGGCCATCTGCGGTCAACAGCATTTTAGTCCTTTGGAAAAAAATTCTTTAAAAGAGTTCAACGCATTTTACAAACATAAAGTTGATCCGGCTTAAGGCGCTCCCTATTGGAATAAAAGGTTTATTATCTGTATGAATGATGAATGGATGAATGAGTATTTGGTATCGTAAAGTTCACTCATTCAATCGTTCTTCGTCAGTTGGTTGTAATGGTGTCTAGGTTTGAATAATGTATTAATTTAGCAAAAATGTAAACCCCTAACTTTCCTTCCTCACAATAAACTTGTTGTGTCTAACTTGATAATGGTGTTCTCTTTTCAATAGGTTATGGGCCCAGAGACCACAATCAGTCAGATCGACAAAGATTAGCGTAGGAAGTTGTAGGGAGCCGCCATTAGCAAGGCAGGGAATTTTCTTTTTGGAAATATACTAGATTATTATCAAAATCATTAAAAATATTAGAGATGGCAGAAAATATGCTTAGAGTTCCACAGTTGGAGACGGGAAATTTCACAAACTGGTTGTTCCGCATCGAGATGGCGATGGATGAAAAAGGGTGTAAAGAGGTAATACAAAGAAAAATAGATAAAGAAGACGCTGAAATAAAAATAAAAGACGCGAAGGCACGTAATCTGATCGTACAAGCGTTGCCTGATAAACATTTGGAATATATCAGAACGGCTAAGACGGCATTTGAAATGATAGAAAATTTAAGAAGAATTTTCGAGAGAAAAAGTACACTTTCGTACATGTATTTACAAAGGCAGCTTATTAGCTTAAAGTGCAAAAGGTCAGATAGCTTGGAGACACACTTCAATAATTTTGACAAAATAAT
Organism: Eupithecia subfuscata; assembly: GCA_963564075.1. NCBI lineage: Eukaryota > Metazoa > Arthropoda > Insecta > Lepidoptera > Geometridae > Eupithecia > Eupithecia subfuscata. Next base: position 2,395,825 of record OY751123.1, read on the forward strand.
TAGAGACATAGACAGCAACGGTTCTAAGATGGAAGAAAAAGATAAGGTCTGTCAGCTGCTAATGAGCGTCGAAGAAGCATATAAAACAACAGTAACAGCACTAGAAACAACGAACACAGAACTCACAATAGAATTTGTGAAGTGTAAGTTACTGGATGCAGAATTAAAAGAAAAGAATGACAAACAGAGGCCCACGACCAATAAAGAGTATGTATTTCATAGTAGTACCCTAAAGTGCTACACCTGCGGTGAGTCCAATCACTTTGCCCGAAATTGTCCTCGTAACATGCAAACAAGTTACAGCTACAACCAAAGAGGTAGAGGAAATTTCAGAGGAAATCAGAGAGGTAGAAGTAGTAACAGAGGAACAAGACCAAGTGCTAATGTTGTAGATGACTCGGCAACAAATACCCATTATGAAAATGAAATTGAATTCGTGATTGATTCTGGAGCATCACACCACATGGTCAGCATTCAATATGAAAAGTTTATGACAAACATATGCGAAATACCTGAAATTAAAGTTCAAATAGCAAGTGGAAATTTTATCTCAGCCTACAAGAAAGGCAATATGAGTGGAAGGACAAGCAAAGGGATAAAAATTGAGATAAATGAATGTCTTATATTAGAAAAGTTGTCACACAATCTAATATCAGTAATGAAGCTAAATGAAAAAGGTATAACAGTTAAATTTGAAAATAAAGTGCCAAAAATAGGTAACCAAAAGTTGCAAATTGAAGGAGAAAACAATGTAAAACTATTCACATTAAAACTGAATTTACGCCAAGAAGATGCTTTATTCACAAACAAAGATGACACAAATTTATGGCACAGAAGGATGGGTCATCTAAATTATGGAGGTATGAAGATACTTGGTTTACCATTATCTAACGAGCGTTGTTCAATATGTATGGAAGCTAAAGGAACCCGCTGTCCATTTACACCCACACCAAAACCAAGAACAAGGAAAATAGGAGAATTGATATACTGCGATATTGGTGGACCCATTTCACCAATAACTAAAGATGATGAAAGATATTATCTAACAATAATAGATGACTATTCACATTTCACAGAAGTCCACTTACTTAAAACAAAAGGCGAAGCAAAGACTTATATTATGAGATATATAAATAAAATGAGAAACTATGGTACAAATGTGACAAGAATAAGAACAGATAGGGGTGGAGAATTTGTAAACAAAGAGTTGAAAGAGTTCTATCAAGAGAATGGAATAAAACAAGAAACAACTTGTGGATACACACCACAACAAAACTCAGTATGCGAAAGAATGAACCGTACACTAGGTGATAGAGTAAGAGCGATGTTGTTGGAAACTAACTTGCCCAAATATTTATGGGGAGAGGCAATAAGAGTTGCAGCCTATACCATAAATAGATCACCCACAAGAGCACTTCAAGGAGACACACCAGCTAATATATGGTATGGAAAGAATCAACTAGAGAAACTGAGAGTTTTTGGTTCAAAAGCATGGTGTATGATCTTTCCGAAGCAAAACAAATTAGAACCAAGAGCAAAACCTATGATAATGATTGGTTATTGTGGATCAGGGTACAGATTATGGGACTCAAAGACAAATGAGATAATCGAGTCAAGGGATGTGCGTTTTGATGAGTCAAACTTTAGATATGAAGAAGAAAGAAATGTTTTTATACAATTAGATGGAGAAGAAAACTTGGTACAAAAAGAGAAACCAGAAGTTGAAAGCTCAGAGCAACAGGAAAAACAAGAATTGACAAGTGATGAATATGAAAGTCCAGAAGAGAGAGAAGAAGAAAAACTAAATAAGAGACAAATAAAGCTACCGAAAAGGTTTAATGATTATGATATGACAAATAATATAGCTTATGCGTTACATGCAGATGATCCTACTAGCTATGAACAAGCAGTAGAGCAAGAAGAATGGTCAGAAGCTATAGAGAAGGAGCTAGAAGCACATAGAAAATTAAAAACATGGGAAGAATGTGTACTACCAAAAGGTCATAAGGCTATTGACACTAAATGGGTATTTCGAACAAAACCTGATGATACGAAGAAAGCCAGACTAGTTGCCAAAGGGTTTCAAGAAGAAACAGTTCAAAATGTTTATGCACCCGTAGCCAGAATGACTACTGTTAGATTATTTATAAATAAAGCAGTTCAAGAAAATTTATGTATCAAACAAATGGACATACCAACTGCATTTTTAAATGGAGAGTTGAAGACAGATATATACATCAAATATCCAAAAGGACTAGATAAGAAAGAAGGAAAGGTACTAAAGTTGAGAAAAGCTTTATATGGCTTGAAAGAATCTCCACGTTGTTGGAACGAGAGATTAAACGATTTTCTTACAAAAAATGGATTTACACAATCACATAGTGATTTTTGTCTATACTTAACAAGCGATGTATATATACTAATATATGTAGATGATATTTTAATAATTGGAAATGGACAAACTATCATGAAGAAGCTACAAGAAGAATTTCTAGCAAAAGATCTTGGAAATATTGCAAAGTTTCTAGGTTTAGAAATTACAAGATCGGATCAAGGATTAGAAATAAAACAAACACAAATAATAGAGAAAGTTTTATTAAAATTTAATACGCATGAATGTACTGGCGTAAGTACACCGATGGAAGTTGGAATGAACGTAGATGAAAAAGAAGAAATATTGACCAATATTCCATACAGAGAACTTGTTGGATCGCTCATGTATTTGGCCACAATAAGTAGGCCAGATATTGCATTCGCAACAGGATTCCTCAGCAGATACATGCAATGTCCAACATCAACTCTATGGAAAGCTGCGAAGAGAATCCTAAGATACCTGAAACAAACAAAAGAGAAGGGATTAGTATACAAGCAACAAGAAAATAAACACTTACTCAGTTTTTCAGATGCTGATTGGGGAGGAACAAGAGATGATCGCAAAAGTATCAGTGGAGTTGCCATATTTCACTGTGGCAATCTAGTAAGCTGGAGTTCCAAGAAGCAATCGACTGTTGCACTCTCAACAGCTGAATCGGAGTATGTGGCAGCAGCACTAACTGTAAGCGAGACAGTATTTATAAGTGGAGTGTTAAAAGACTTACAATTTGATAAAGACTTGTGCAGTGTTATGCTAATAGATAATCAAAGTACTATAAAGATGATAGAAAGCTATGAAAATAGTAAGAGAACCAAACACATTGATATAAAAGTACATTTTATAAAAGATATTGTAAACAAAGGTTTGTTATCAGTAAAATATGTAACTTCAAATGAAAACAGAGCTGATATACTTACAAAGCCATTGCCAAAGGTCAGGCACAACTATTTATGTAAACTCTTAGGTTTGTATTGAAAAGCTTTTTTGTGTATAACAATGTTGTTCTGTTCTATGTTATTATTAGATAATATGCGGTTGATTTATCTCATGTTGTGTATTAGTTAGTTATTTTATTAGGTACTACCTAATCATGTTGTGTTAATTCTCAGGCAAAATTTTGTTATTTTATGATAGAATTCAAGGTTATGTTTACGTGATGGATGTCAAATATCAAATGGAACTGTCATGATGGAACGTCGTATTATTTATGGTTGCCATCAGTACAAGTTAAAGAAGGTGTTATTATTGTAAGGTACAAGTCCAAGTTTGTTTTGCAAAGTTGTTTTTTTAAATGTAACTTGAACTTGAGCCGGGGTATTGGAATAAAAGGTTTATTATCTGTATGAATGATGAATGGATGAATGAGTATTTGGTATCGTAAAGTTCACTCATTCAATCGTTCTTCGTCAGTTGGTTGTAATGGTGTCTAGGTTTGAATAATGTATTAATTTAGCAAAAATGTAAACCCCTAACTTTCCTTCCTCACAATAAACTTGTTGTGTCTAACTTGATAATGGTGTTCTCTTTTCAATACTCCCACGACCCAAATCAGCGCCACCACCTTTTTTTAACCCCCGACGCAAAAAGAGGGGTGTTATAAGTTTGACGTGTCTGTCTGTGTGTCTGTGTATTTGTGTATCTATCTGTGATATCGTAGCTCCCAAACGGATGAACCGATTTTCGTTTAGTTTTTTTTGTGTCATAGATAATTTTATCCCGAGTCTATAGTATTATAATATCTGTGCCCGAGTGTTCTTAGCCATGTTTCATGGAAATCTGTTTAGCCAATAAACATCGGCGGGTTTTTTAAAATTTTAATTTTGATCTTGCTATTATGTTATACGAAGAATTTTTCAAAAATCGATTTTGCAGTTTTGTGATATTTTCTATATTAATAAAGCTAGAAATTTATAACTTAATAAGTTAAAAAGTAATTGTTATCTCTGCATGTTCCAGTTCCTCCATCAGTCACCACGGTTCCTGAAGACGGTTTCCTGGAGGTGAAGAAGGGAGACTACGTGGACGTCGGCTGCGAGGCCTCGGGCACGCCGCAGCCTATTGTTAACTGGAGGAAGAACGTAAGGTTTACTCAAGTTTTACTCAAAATAATTCGAACGTCCGACAAAGAAATTTCCAGTTTTTCCCCATAAGAGAGAATTTCTAGTCGGAAAACTGGAGTAAGCCAATTATTTGTTGCATACTGATACCGACGCACTCCGGGTTTTTAAGTACTATCTGAGCTTCTGGTTGAAGCGACGCGTGACCGAGCTGGTGAGTATCGGCATTGCCATACAGCGGGGCAAAGCAGCCAGGGTCTTTGGGAAGCTTCCGACTGGTATTGATATGGATCAGTTGGGCTACCTGTAGATTATTGGCAACAGTCTGCAGTTAGCTCAACTTTTTCAATTTGAAATACTAATTCTAATTTGTAAGTATATTAAAATCTATTCCAGGGAGAACAAATGGCACTGCTAGAACACCGCTCTCGCATCCGCTTCCGTGCAGAGCACCGCTCGCTCGGCGGTGTCTACGAATGCATCGCTAAGAATGGAGTGGGGGACCCTGTGTCGGCACATATCACTGTGGTGGTCCATGGTAAGTACCTACAACCATCAGAAATCAAAAGGTGACCTACCAGAGTGGAGTAAATTGAAAATCAGCGTCGCATGTTCTTTGTATGCAGCGCAAGGCTGAATTTACTCCTTACACGTGAAATTTCTGTAAGTCTCAACGACGCCAGCAGTTTTTTACTTATTTCTAACAAAATAAAGTGACTTTGTCGCTTAGCTACCACATCGCCCATTCAGAAACTTTGTTATTGAGTCATCGAGGCGGAAACTGACAAAGATTCGCGCGTAATTCAAATATGTTAGCGGTTTTTTATATTTTCTACGTGCTACAAGGAATATAAGCGTGAGAGTTGTTATCATAGATGTCAAAGCATTTTCTATGAACACGATGTTTTTAAAAATTTCGATTTAGTGCTACTTTTAGAGACTTATTTCTATAAATCAACATATTACTTACCAAAAGCTCTATTATATCATACTTTAATGTAACAATAGCCCTGCTGAATTACTGAACGAATGTGGCTTAAATTTTGCACGCATGAAAATTTGTATAGTATTAAAATATCTGTGGTATAGGCAACTGTTTATTCCGAAAAAGGACATAGCAGTTAATATTTTTATACTACACCTGCTCGGAAAGTTGCCTATTCATTTATAGAATAGAAAGTATGTCTTTGCAGGCCTATAGGAAACCGGGAGGAAAAACTCTATGAAATTTCATTTCTAACGTGTTATTTTTTTTTTATTTCCTGAAAGATCGGCCGGTAGCTATGGTTATTTTCGTTTGGTCAAACGACAAAAAGTTTTTACTCCAAGTCCATTATGCCTCCTCCGATTTCCGAACAATATTTTGAAAAAAGAACCCAAAGGCTGGCGCGGTCAATGAGGTTTTACCAACATCATTGGGCGCGATTTCAATAAATAATTAATTCTGCTTTTTATTTTCCTCGAAGGTGTAGTATAAAGCACTATTTTTCACTCGGCAGAAAGTGCGATTCCTACCTCGTGTGTTTTAAGGCAAAACGGCACACTCGGTAGGAATTGATCACTTTCTCGCCTTGGTGTAAAAGGCACTATATTGCTACGTGTGCTACGACTTAGCTAAACACGCTACGGCGTAGCGGATGTTGACAAGTTCTACGAATGTTGCTACGACGTAGTAATGTTGCTACGCGTGCTACGCCGTAGTACATAATGCTACACACAAATGCTATATTACATAGTACATGTTGCTACGCGGGCTGCGACGTAGTAGATATTGCTACAAATGCTACGATTAACGGCGTAGAAGATTGTTTGTTACGTACATCTTTTGTTATCCTTGTTATTATTTCGTGCCGTTACAGAACGAATTAATTTACCTGTAGCCTGTAGCTTCTGTTGTCCGCACTACCCAAAGGTTAGCAGGTAGAGAATGCTATCTAGCATTATGCTCGCCCAAGTATATGCCTTCTGCCTTCTGCCCGCGGCTTCTCACGCGTATTTTCGGTATAATAAGTAGCCTATTATCTAACTTAGGCTTTGCTCTAAAAGTACGCAAAATTTCATCTTGATCTGTTCAGTAGTATTGGAGGTCCTAGCTAAAAAAATCAGATTTCACAAACTTTCGGCTTTATAATATTAGTAGGATCTATCAGTGACGGAACCGTAGTCCCACTGCGATGTTCCATTGGTGGGACAAAACTTTTTCGTGGTCCCACCAAACACACACTTGACCGTCCACATCCTCCCACCCCAAGGGGGGGTCAACATTAACTTACTCCTAAAGAAGCTCGTCCAACCCCCGCGAAGCGGGGGGGGGGGGGGGGGGGGTTCGTGGCGACTCTGTGAAAGGGTGTGTATATATGTAATTGCACCCAGAGCCATATGTTGAACGGTCAAGTGTGTGTTTGGTGGGACCACAAAAAAGTTTTGTCCCACCAGTGACAGGGACATCGCAGTGGGACCACGGTTCCGGAGTGGATCTATCTAGATAGATAGATAGATAGATAATACTTTATTGTACCACACAAAGACAGATAACAATACAGAATGCTAAGAGTAGACGAAGTACAAAGGCGGCCTTATCGCTATGAGCGATCTCTTCCAGGCAACCTTGGGATGGACTGGACATGTAAGAACAGAATAGACGGTGGCACGCGAAAAAAATAATAATAATACTATCTAGCTTACGGATAAAAACAATTTCTTATCAAACGCCAAAGCTCAAAGACTTCTTCGTTTCAGATGCTCCAGAAGTGTCAGTGGAACGCAGTTTCGTCCACACAGCGTTAGGACTCCGGGCAGCATTGGCAGCACGAGTGGAGTTCGCAGTCCCACCGGCTAGGACCTCGTGGTACAGAGACGGACGTCCTGTGAGGACAGACGATAGGTATAACAACCATCATCAACAGCGGTCTATACGTCGAGTCTTCTCGTCATCCATACCGCAATGCTTGAAAACGAAATCACTGCTGGACATAGGCCTCCCCTAATGAGCGCCATAGCGCCCTGTCTTCAACTTGCCGCATCCAGCATCTGCCTGCAGTCTTTCGCAGATCGTCATCCCACCTGGCCGGAGGGCGAAACCACTGCTGGACATAGGCCTCCCCTAATGTGCGCCATAACGCCCTGTCTTCAGCTTGCCGCATCCAGCATCTGCCTGCAGTCTTTCGCAGATCCCACCTGGCCGGAGGGCGTCCTACACTACGTTTGCCGAGTCGTAGTCTCTACTCAAGAACACGTTTACACCAGCGGTTGTCGGTTCTTCGCGAGATGTGGCCGGCCCACTGCCACTTCAGCTTGCTAATTCTTACAGCTATGTCGATAACTTCACAGAATGATGATGCTGAAACCAGTGTCATACTGGTGGCATAATAAATAATGCTGGACAATCCATACAGCATCATCTAGCTCCAAGCTAAGCAGAGCTTGTGTTATGGGTACCAGATGACTGTTAAGCTTAGTATATTTCATATTTATTAGGTATACATAGAAAATACCCAGAACACCCAGAACAAATATCCTAATCGTTATACGATCTGCAGATATTTGTTTCACATTTGTTTAACATTTGCCTTGAAGCGGGAATCGAACTTACAACCTCCCGCACCGCAGGTTACGGACCAGAAATAACACGCATATCCTGATTTCTATTTTATGTACCTCTTTGTCGTCTTATTTACTTTGTGGTTATTTTTTTTCTTCTTCGATTTTCCCCCTAAAGCCTAATCCTCAACGGAAAAACTGGAGTTCATTTTCTACGTCTAGTTTTCACCTTAGTGGGGAATTTCAGAGGGGAAAACTGGAATAACCCAATTTGTGAACCTTCATTGCTGATTTTGTGACTACAATGAAACTTTATTCATTTTTTTCCAGGGTTGTGATGATAGTGACCGATAATCTTCACCAGCTGATATTCCGTTCAGTCCGTAAGAGTGACTTGGGTAACTACACCTTCAGGGCTGAAAACAAACTGGGAATGGCTGATGTATCCTTCAAACTAACTGGTAAGTAGGACTTAACTTTATACTAGATAGATAATTCTTTATTCATCACCTTAACAAAAAACAAATTTTACACGAAACATATAGAGAACAGCAATGGAACTGGCGGCCTTATCGCTTAAAGCGATTTCTTCCAGACAACCAAAACGATGGGAGAAAAATAAAGGATGGCGGTGCTTCTTAACATAAACTGTAAACTATTAATACTAATACACATAATACCTACTAAACTAATACACTAATACATACAACAAACTTTATACTCCACCTGCTCAGAAAGTTACTTAATCCGTTTCCAAACATAATGTAGAAAGAACGTCATTGCAGGCGTGCTAAAACGCGGAACGGAAAACTATAAAATTTCATTTTTCACTCTATAAAATTTACTCTCGCGTTAGCGGGAAAGATTGGGGAGTGTTTTTTTTTTATTTTTCCGAAATATCAGCCGGTAGCTATGATTATTTTCATAATTGGTCAAACAACAAAAAGTTTTTAGTCTGAATCCGCCATATGATATCAGCCTCTTCCTTGTTCGGAACAATAATATTAAAAAAAGAACCATGTGAAAATCGAAAGTGCGCTTATTTAATGCTACATTTGAGTTTACAATTTGAATATACTCGAGTGATTTCGAAGATTCTTAAACGATGATTTTTCTCGAAAGTGTAATATAAAGGCGGCGGCGGCGCTAGTACGACATACAACCGCCAGATATTTGAGCTTGATTTCTTAATTTTCTCCAGGTGTTCCAAACGTGGCTTCGTTCAAAGTGGACCAGGCGTTGAACAAGGCTACCTCTACCAGTTTCACTCTCATTTGGGAGGTGGATTCCTACTCTACTATAATTGGTAAGTACGTAAACAGAGTGGCCGTGCGGTGCCAGCTTAGAATTTGCACCACCCCAACTCTTTCCGCGGGTGTCGTAAGGGATATCCATTCGGACGGGCAGCAGCGCCTCCTGTAGAACCATTCTAACACCAGACTGATGCCCAACCCGCATGCTCAGCGTGGGGATTAAGAGTACCAAAAGAGAGTTTCAAAAAAAAAAAAATGCTGGACAATTCACACAGCATTATCTAGCCCCAATCTAAGCAGAGCTTGTGTTATGGGTACTAGATAACTGATAATACATAATACAAAAACTACATAGATATTTTTTATTATACATAGAAAAACATCCAGAACACCCTGAAGAAATATCTGCAGATCGTATAAACATTTACCGATCGGAACCGAGGCGGTAATCGAACCCGCAACCTCCTGCATCGCAGGCGGACCTTCGCCCGCTGCGCCACAGAGGTTGTCAATAGTTGGAATGGTATTTTTTTAATTATTGATAATGGTTAAGCGTTTGGCTGGTTCTATGGTGGAAGGGAGAAGATGGGATAAGGTCGTGCAATGCCTGCGCACATTCACCAAAGTGGTACTTGTACATTTTTTTTATTTGCTTTTGGTGGCTTTCGTATCACTGCGGCCATGATAGGCCTATTGTGATCGCCACTTTGTGTGTTCGCCTCGAAGCAGCGGCGTTCTCAGTTCGCCACTAACCCTTGCGGCTGCTAGGAACTGTAGGATTTTCTTCGGGGTGGAGTCTTTTAGCTCGTCTGGACTAAGCAGGTGCTTGCCCAGATGGATGCTACGTTTTTACATCAGTGCTCCGCACTCTCCTAGAAGATGGAGAGGCGTTTCCTCCGCCTCCTCACAGAACCTACAGGTTGCCTGCCTACCCTGTAGAACATTGACAGTCTGGCGACGCGCCGTCTGTGATCGAGGCTATAAAGCCTCGATCCATAAGGGTTTAGTTATTATAATTATGTAACCGTGGGAATGTATATTCGGTTTCTAAAATGATTTTACTCACTTACTAGAATACAACCTATGGCTCCGACCTTACTACGGCAGACTGGTGACCAGCGAACCTGATGCCTTCACCACGGAGGCTCCAGCCAACCTGTGGAGCAAGATAGTCGTGCCGGGAGATGATAGCGATGGTGAGATTTAAATAGCTGAGTCGGGTATTAAATGACAGGTATTGATTTGTACATTTCAAAACAGTTTTTGAAATTTCTGTAGATCTCATACTTTTTGAAATATTTTGAAAAAAGTCGAAATTTTACCAATCTATCTCCGAAGATTGCAGAGCATTCATCCAAAATGTATGTAGCGTTTGTAGATATGGGTCTTTACAGGAAAAATATAGAGAAGTTTGTAAAAATAAAACTTTATGAAAAATGTTAAAAAAGGGGGAATAATTTTCAAACGATGGGGCTACCTCACTTAGTGGTATCAAATGAAAGGTATCAGTTTGTACATTTCACTACAGTTTTTGAAATTTCTCTAGGTTTCCTACTTTTTGAAATATTTTGAAAAAAGTCATAATTTACCTGTTCTCCGAAGTACCTATGCAGAGCGATTCATCTAAAATGTAGTTTGGTTGGTACCTACTATTTTTAGGTATTCATCAAATAGCGATATCTCTTACCGGTACCTTTAGTAGCTACATATTTGTATAATTGACAAACGTTCGAAACCCTCGGCGCGCGAGTTACACTCGCACTTGACGGATCTTGTTTATTTATGGTTCACATAACAGGTTTTTACACAAAACAAAGACAAGGATAAACGTGTTGAATGTTGTATTGAAAAAAATGGTGGTCATTTCGAAAACTAGCTAAAATAAATTAAAGGATATGAAAACAAAGCATTTTATTTATTTTTGATATCATGTTTCATAGTAACATTTACTGCTTAAGACCTACACAATCGATATCAAAATATAAATAGTGTTAGTTTTATTTTTCAAAACGTCCGGGTTCGATTCCCGAGCTGAGTACAAGTTTTTTTAAATGTATGAATGCAGTTTTCTTGTTACTAAAATCGATGACATGGTTCCTAAGAAATCTTCGTATGTTTAAAGTTTCAGACTTTCCCATACGGACCGATCTAAATGTGCCACCCTGTAAGTATGTGTTTCCAGCATCAATTCAGCCAGACAGCGACTGACCAGAATTTTCTTTAATAGTAACGTAGGTACTTAGGTTTACATACATTTTATGTACATACTACATAGTTTATTGCTTATCCTTTTTGTTCCACGTCATTGTCGTTTGAGCTGTTTTCTATTATGTTCACATTTGATTAGTTAAATTGTCACTATACGTGAAAATCTTTAATTGGCTCTCTGTTGTTAGTAATTCGATCAAGTTAGTTTAAGCCGTTGGTTTTCCAATAAATTAAATAAATAAATAAATTTATTTTGTAATATTTTTTTATAGGTCCGATTCACAGCGCCATCTACTCAGTGAGGGGGCTTACACCATCAACAGTTTACGAAGCAATCGTCACATCTAGAAATAGGTAAATAGGTACTTATTCTTCGACGACCGATGTGGCGCGGCGGGCGAAGGTCCGTCTGCGACTCAGGTCGCGGGTTCGATTCCCGCCTTGGGATAAATGTACGTTTGTTCCGGGTGTTTACTATCATATACCTACTTGCTTCGCTGGGGTAAACGTGTTCTTGAGTGGAGACCACGACTCGGCAAACGTAGTGTAGGACGCCCTCCGGCCAGGTGGGATGACTGCAGGCAGATGCTGGATGCGGCAAGTTGAAGACAGGGCGCTATGGCGCTCATTAAGGGAGTCTTATGTCCAGCAATGGACTAATATAGGCTGATGATTATGATGATTATGATGATGATGACTATCATTATAATATAATAAATATCTATGCACTGTATTGCATTTATTATGTATGTAAGTATATCAGTCATCTAGTACCCATCACATTAAGTTGACTACGAACCTTATTTGGTCGAACGTGGGTGTTCTTCCAACACTAATAAGGTTCGTAGTTAACCCACTTACATCTTTAATGAGATATATAGTTTATAATAGGTATCTATCTGTGCCTATCTATGACCAACCTAAGGCGCAACGCACACAGAAGGCGGCGAGGCGAGGGTAAGGCGCAGACACGCCGCTCCTCGCCCCCCGCCACGCCGCCTTACCGGTATCCCATCTGCGGGCGACGTGGCGGGGGGCGAGGAGCGGCGTGTCTGCCTGCGCCTTACCCTCGCCTCGCCGCCTTCTGTGTGCGTTGCGCCGTAGACTAGCATTACACTATAGACAACTTGCCTTGTGTTAAAACATGTCAAGTTAGTTACCTAGTAGATTTTTTATCAATGTTTGTTTTTTTTAGTTAATAAACTATGCTTATTTAATTTCAGGTTTGGATGGAGCAAACCTTCTTCAATATTACATTTTGCTACAGAACCTGGATGTAAGTTTTCATTGAAATCAATTACTTAAATTACATTGTGTGGGACGCTACATGCGTCGACACACTTGCGCCTTCCCATCTTCCGAGGACATCCGTGAGGGCGGGTGCGGCGGCAGATTTGACCGAAGATCTCAAGAGGCGCAAATATGCAGGTCTCGACAGAGCCTACACATTTGCTCCCCTTGGAGTCGAGACCCTAGGTCCGTGGGGTACCGAGGCTCTTCGGGTTTTCAAAAAACTATCTGAGCGTCTGGTCGAAGCGACGCGTGACCCGAGAGCTGGTGAATATCTGGCACAGCGTATCAGCATTGCCATACAGCGTGGCAATGCAGCCAGCGTCTTGGGGACGCTTCCGACTGGTGTTGATATGGATCAGTTGAGCTATCTGTAGACTGTTTGCAACAGTCGGCAGTTAGCTCAATTGTTTCAACTGTAAATATTAGTATAATTTTCTTTGTGAATAAATGTCTTATTACTTAAAACTTTTTAAACTTTCGCGATTTGTCAACATAGTTAATAATTTTATCGGGTATTTACGCGTACCTACCTTTCGTTTTATTTCCCCTACGTTTATCGGAAATAAAACAAAAGGTACGCGATAATTACCCGTTAAAATTATTCATTTACATTTATTATTAGTCATTAACAACGGGTTATTTACCATGATTTGAGTTTTGAGTTTTCCAATATTTCCGCACAGTTACATGCGCCATGATCAGTGATCACGGAACAACTGAAAAAAATTTAACCTTTTGGATAGTGAAATTGATCTTGACCTCTTCAACGGCAGTATTTCTAGTTTAAAAAAAACTCAATAATTCCTTCTTCAATAAATTTAAATTAGATGATAAATGAGTGAACGATAGCAGATATTTTTATTATTCTAACAAGATAGTCTATAACTTACCAGATATTATATACCTAACTATAGTTTATATATATTATGGTAAACGCGAATATAAGCATATTATTACTATTTTTGTGAATGTTGTAAATTTGTATACTGTTTCTATAAGTGGGAACTTGTTAATAGCCACCTGTATCTTCACACATCGCTACTATGTATATTGTGCTGAAAGATCCCCCAATATAAATAAATAAAGAAATAAACTGATGAGTTATTCCGTTTTATAACCATGATGGATTTAAAAGTTTTAATCATTTCCATAAGTACTAGAAGTAAGGTATATCTTTAGATATCTCTAGACCTTATTGCTAATTATTGTATTATCTCTAGATATAACTTATTTCTACTTCATCTACCCCATGGAAAATAATAAACGGGTCCGTAGATATAAGCCTTCGTAGATTAAGATTGGCGGCCATCTTGGTGACGTAGTCGACGTCGCACCTGTGGTCGCACCGTCAGCACAATAGATACAGTAATCCGACTCCATACTAGACCGCCTGAAATTCCCTTATTTTTTCCTACCAACTTATTTTGCGGTCTAAATGTATACTACATTAATTATAAAAGACCTAATTTTGGTACGGAAACCTAAATGTGCGAAGTCGACACGCAATTGGCCTTCGCTTTCTCGCTCAACTGTAGGTTCAAAGAGTAGTTCAAAGAGACGGCTGAGTCATTCTACTGTGTATTTATCTACTGTGTCTGTACTTTTTTGCGACGGATGACGTCACGCAGCTGTTATTGTGACAAGGTTCCATCGCAATATCAACTTGCGGGGCTTATAATCATTTTTTTATATTTTAGCAGGAAGGAGGCCATCCACTTCCGACTATTCGGACATGACACCGATATTGGAGGAGTATGTAGATCCAAACAACATCACGGAAGCTCATGTTTTCAATACCGAAGCTTGGTCGAGGGGAGAGCGGGATAACCCTGCTTTGGTTAGTGTTTTTACTGTTTTAATGTTATTTTTGGGATTTAGATGAGGTTTTTTAATCTTTATTAATTTTATTTATTTAATTTTACTGTCATAACTTAATGTGTAAGTTCCTTTTAATCATAAGTTTGGTATTGTACATAGTATTTTTCCAAGTATTTGTATTAAACAACATTGAAGTGTAGGTAAATAGTTATTTTCTTTACCATAGCATTTTTATGTATGTATGTAATAAAACAAATAAATATTTTTGATTACGATTATTTTATTTATACATATTTAATACATTTATCATTTTTTAAACAATCATTCTTGTTTTACAATAAATAATGACCGTGATAGTTTATGCTTAAATATTTTTCGATATTAAAACACTGATAGTGGTTTAATATGTTTTATATACTCTTTTACTACAGTAAATGCTAGTTAGTCATAACTAGACTAGCTATTAGACTTTTTCAAAATAAATCTTGCCAGATTTCACATACATATTTTCCTTAATTTTAAAAAACATTTATTACATTCACTTACTCATACAATATTAAAATTTTAGATACGGAGTAACAATAATTAGTGATGAAAATGGTAAAGGCTATTACAGAAAGAGCTTAGTTTAGAAGGTTATAAATAATGATTGCTGTCAATTTTGACTTGTGGATGGAAATAAAAATCATCGAAAATTCCGCGAGTGAGCCCTTTTTCTGGCGGAAAATTCAAGCATTTTAATTTTGAAAAACCGATTTTATTTCATTTGCAAATATGTTGTTTGTCGAATTACTCGATCGCAATCTGCCAATACCATTATCATCTTTTTTAATTTTTATAAATATACAAAAAAGTTTGGTCTTTATTAATAAATTAAATGAAAATTTAATTCAATGGGGATGAAAAAATACTGCTTCAAAGGACTAGAATAATTATGTTTTCCAAAATAAACAAACGTGAATACATATTAAAAATGACCTTATGCAATGAATAAATAATCGATGACAATCACTATACATTAATATTGACATTACACAATAAATATTTAAATTTTCATACTTGACTTACAATTTTATTTATAAAACGCAAAATATTACCTAACTCTACCCGTAATGGAATATTGTTTCAATAAAGAGGGTAAGTATAAATAAAGAATACCATCAAAAATATAAAATGCCACTTTATCAGCAGTCAATTTCCAAAAAATCGACAGCTGGCAAAAATAAAGTAAAAACTTCTGACAATAACTTGTGTTAATGTTTCAACTTATGTTTAACTAGATAGAAGCATAAACGTTTAAATGTTACAATAATGAGATATGTTTAACATTTTTATTTAATAAAATTTGTCATGAATTTGCTGATGAAGAAACTTCACAAAACATACAGATTTTTAACAATATTAATTTTAAATAAAAATATTCCAGTCATGGAAGACTTTTGTAACATAATTTGATAACTCCATTATCAATGATAAAAATAATGAAAGTGACATAGCGTGATTTATAGGCATAACAAACATTTAGTTAAAATCTTGATTTCATGGCGAATCCTATCATTATACACAAATGCCTCAGTATCTAAGGTCTTTCAATATTTAAATACGCTTAAATGCAGCGAAAATTTTAAATTAGATCTTAAGTAAAACATTGCATTTGAAGTATGGTGTCCCTGTCAACTTTGACACACGTTTCTTTTCCTTCACCTTTGTGATAATCACTGTCACTGGCGTTCCAACTTCCACTGTTCCAACACTTTCACTTTTCTACTCCAACATTATCAGAGGTACAATCTCATACTAACGAGAAATCAAAGACATCGATTTCAATATTTGACTTCAAATTACAACGTACACACTCAATGGCTTAATCTAATTCCATTTATATTCTTATCTATTGGTATGAGAAAAATGGTGTATACAAAAATGAATACGATAATTTTACAAAATAAGTTAATAGTTGTCAATATGACAATACAATACCTTTTAATTTAATTGCCAATTAATTGAATATGATTATAATCAAAAGTTTTAAGTAAGCAGTGGTTGCTCTACGTATGGCATGATGATGAGACATTAAGTTTAAAACTAGTTGTTTATATTTATAAATTGGCAGTATTAACAATCATCGCCAACTTTCTTGTAAAATACAACTTTAAAACATCCTTTTTACCTCAATACTTACAGTCCCACAAAATAACACATTCCATTTTAAAAGTACTAAGGAACACAGTTTCTAATAATTTCATATTTTCATAAAATAACAATTTATGCTTTGGTATAAATTAGTTAAACCTTAATGGGTAGAAATAACCTTTATGACTATTCATGTTAATAATTCGAAATCCGAATCAAATATTACGACCTATCGTCATTTTTTGCTCAGGGACACATTTCACCCCATCCTCCTCCTAACCCTTTGACACCAAACAAAATTCTTTATAAGATGATTCAGATGTACTCGTGATTTATTCGCCGCTGATCGACTGCTTTGATTTCGAATATAAAACAAGTAAATGAACCAATGGAGCGGCAAAATAAGAAGTGAGAACTTCACGAATACGTCTGAATATACCAGTGGATCGACTATAAGACTAGTAGAAGGCTTAGCATGATACCCAAGGAAAGGTTTTTTCTAGACAAGAATAGGGGAAAATGCCTTACAATCATAAAATGCGTAAATTGAAGTTGAAGGTTAAATTTGTCTTGGTGTAGCGAGTACCGCTGCACTTATCACCCGGCACCGCTGAAAACCAGCGCTGCTATGGCCCTTGTGCCATAGCAGCACTAAGCTGAGCTGGTGACCTTTTTGTGTTTAATTATGTTTAATTTTATTAGATATAAGTAATTTCATTATGTCTCAAATAAAAACCTTCTACTCTATTCTATAAATAACTTTACGCATTTTATATTGATTTTTTGTTATACCCTAGACAAAAATGCTATTTTAGTTTGTCATGCTAAGCCAGTCATTGGTGTCGATTCTAATGTAACATCATACTAAACTGATTTAATTTGACAGCACTTTTAATGTTGCCGTACCTTTAACGATTGAAATAAAAAGGACAGAAAATTTTTAAATCCTTAAATTATGAGTTATTCCGCGATATTGCATATCCGCCGAAATATTCGAACACTCACAAGACATGGTAAATTTCCGTAAGCGTAGTGTTAACAGCCGTAATAGTTTTAAAGTTTTGTGCTATCAAATAAGTTTAGTTAATGCAACAACAGAATTGACACCACTAAGTTATTAACTTAAGGTATTAAAGGTTTGTGGATAGGTCCGTTCCCGCGTATTTTAGTGGCCGTGTGACGTATGCAGCGTAGCGGAAGGTAGCAACAGAGACATGGCACCACTAGGCTAAGAAGAGTCACCCCTATCCAACTGAAATAGAATTGGTTATTAGAAAAAATATACCCTATTCATCGATTAAGGCGAGGATTCCCGGATTTCGGGATTTTTAACTGTCCGTACCTCAATAGCTATAAGGCCTATAGTTTTGAAATTTATACATATTATAGTTGAGGATATTTTCTAGTGCATCACTAGACAAAAACACGATTGGTGATATTTCACCCGATAGAAAAAAATTACAAAGTTACCTCTAAATGAAACTTTGAATGATCAGTGTGAATAGGAAAATGGATAAAATGACACAAAATGTATAACAAAACATTGCAAACGTTATTACGCAGTGCATCACTAGAAAACATTTTTATATGCCATACAAATATTTTTCAAATCACCTAAATACCTACAAAATCGTGCTCGGCTGCCTGCGCACCGTCTTGCTCACTTACTCGCAATCATCGCATCTCGGGAATCCTCGCCTTAAGTTATTATTGACCAATTAAGTGTGTTGGTTGTATGTTAGGAAAGTTTTTGAAGTAAGAAAAGACCGGAATTCTAAAATGTTACACAAGTCTCTATTCAAAGCTTTATTCTTATTCAGGAATTTGATGAAAGTTTACGAAAACTATCTAAATTAAATAGAATCAAACAATAAATAAACAAAAACATCAATCATTAAGATTACCTATCTTAATGTGAAAAACTTAAATGAACTTATGAATTTTATTGCGTATTTTGATATAAGAAATGTATTATTAATTTAAATTTAGTAGGTCTAATGTGATGTATCAATGTTTATGTTTATATGGTACCAGTGGTGCTGAAATAAATAGTTTTTATTTATTTATTTATTAAACATACAAAAAATTGCAAGGTCTAAGGTGCCCAAATCAGCTGATCGGGGTTCAATTCCGAACCACTAAGAATTCAACATTTTTGATGAATAATCTTTTTAGTCAAGTTTTTTTTTTTAAAGACTAAAATGCATAATTACAGAGCATCACCTCACAGGACACAAGTGCTAAAAACATGCCCAGTGAAAATACATCCCATAATTTTACTTCCAGGCAATGTAAGCGCTTCTACAAAAAACTCCAAGTGAGTTGTAAAAATTATAAAAAAATAAATTCAAATGAATTGTCAAACATATCCTTTGTCAAAAGGCTTACTACAAAATATGAGATTACACGTCATCTTCTCAATTGCTAGTACCAGTTCTAATTTGTTTCTAATTTGATTGTAATTGTGTTTGTTAATAAATATATGCAAGAAATGCTATAAGAATTTCCCAAACTTTACCATGAGAAACCAGACGAAGAAAAGAATTTATTTATGAAGGAGGATGAAAAAGCTTTTGAGACAAGTCTTGCTCCAGCTCGAAAACTAACAACCTAAAGGTTTCTTGTTCGCTTCTGTGCTTTCCCTCAAAAATATTAAAGTGAACAAAAATCAAAGTGATCACTTTATTTCCTAGTTTTACTTATGTAATTTGAATTTGGTGACGTATTCAAGAGTCCTGTAAGGTCTGACCGAACGAAAATAACCATAGCTACCGGCCGATCTTTTAGGAAATTAAAAAAAAATAACACGTTAGAAATGGATTTCCATACACTTTTTCCTCCCGCTAAAACACGTGAGAAATGAAAGTCCATAGAGTTTTTCCTCCCGGTTTCCTATAGGCCTGCAAAGACATACTTTCTATTCTATAAATGGAAAAGGAATAGGCAACTTTCCGAGCAGGTGTAGTATAAATATTAGAGTTTGATATTCGAGTCTTACCGTTTGGCGCATTGTTCGTCGGGCGTTCCGCACGAGCAGGGATGTAGATTGAAGTCCCCTTCGGAATCTGCCATGCAGTGGTACACCATGCACTGTAATACCAGGAAATAATAAAAAAATAATAATAAAATGTTTAGTATTACGATAAAACAATATTTAGTGACAATTCCGCGCACAAAAGAAGCTAAGGTTACAACAACCAACCTCAACAGCCTGTATTGGTCCACTGCTGGACGCAGGCCTCCCCCTGACAAGCGCCATAATGGCTTTTATCACATGGGGGTAGTGCCCATAACCCCCGCGCTGTGCTTGCGGGTTGGAAATCACAGTTCGGTGTAGAATTGTTCTGCGGGGGGCGCTGCTGCCCGCCCACGGTGGATATCCCTTGGTCGCTTCTTACGGCACCCGCGGGAAGAGTTGGGGTGGTGTAAATTCTAAGCCGACACCACACAGCAGATGTGCCGGCTTAGCATAAAGCAGAGGTACCTTTTTATTAAGTAATTCTTTAAAAACTATCGTAGTTTGAGCCCCCGAACCCCATGCAAAATTTCACCGAAATCTGCTTTTCGATTCAGATGAACTTGTGCGTGTATCACTCAAACTATTTCGCCTCATCGTCATCATCATCATCAGCCTATATTAGTCCACTGCTGGACATAGGCCTCCCCTAATGAGCGCCATAGTAGGCCATATTTTCGCCTATCATTGGTTAATTCTCTTTTGTTTTTTCTTTTTATTAATCAACAAGACAACATTAAAAAATTTAAAAACCCGCCGTCCATTATTGGCTGAACAGATTTTCATGAACCATGGCTAAGAACTCTCGGGATAAAATTTTCTATGACACAAAAAAAACTAAACGAAAATCGGTTCATCCGTTTGGGAGCTACGATACCACAGACAGATACACAGATACACAAACAGACACGTTAAATTTATAACACCTCTCTCTTTTTCCTCAAAGTTGTTCGTGGGGAGGTAAATTAACAGACTTCGTGAGATATAACAACTATAATACATACCCGTGCACATTTCATACAGCTGACAGTTTCGATGCAAGACTTGAATCTGTCCGGCGCGTACTCGCAAGCACCCGGCCGGTTAGAACTCTCAAAGTACCACTCGTGGCAATGCCTGGAAAGAGAGAGAGATATATATATAATTATAATTAGGTCTGCCTGCGACGCAGGAGGTTGCGGGTTCGATTCCCGCCTCGGGACAAATGTTTGTACAATGTAGAGACATTTGTCCAGGGCGTTCTGGATTTTTTCTATGTATAATAAAAAATATCTATCTATGTAGTGTATTGTATTATGTATATCAGTTATCTAGTACCCATAACACAAGCTCTGCTTACTTTGGGGCTAGATAATGCTGTGGGTGAATTGTCCAGCATTATTTATTTGATTTATTTATTTATTTTATTTATTTTACCCAAAAAAAACATTAGTAGGTAGAGATAAAACATTCTAAAAATGCACGCCCCTTTTTTATAAAAGCTATCCTAGTTTGACGAATTCATTACAGATGTAAGGGATGAAACGTTGGTGTTCTTCCAACACAAATAAGGTTCGTAGTTAACCCGCTTACATCCGTAATGAATGCACGCCCCCTCCACAAAACATCACAGGTACCTACACTCGGCGTGCATTTTTGCAATGGTTTATCTTTACAAGTCTACGTACAAGTACATAATTTAAGGCAGATGGCAACCACACATAACAACTTATTAACTAGGTAGGTATTCTACTTATATTAGCAGAGTTAGTGGTCAAGGGTAAAATGGGTCCCTGCCTCAGCCCGTTGCATATTAAAGCATTTACCCAATACTGCGCTGGTTTTCAGGCCGGAAAGGTTTTGTTTGATTAATTAATGGCTATTTTTCTTGCAGCAGGTGAACTTATAAAGACTATTAATAAAGAAGGATTTAAAACTATCGTGGTTTAACGATTTAATTACGGATGCAAGCGGGTGAACTACGAACCAATACGCAATACGGGCGCGACGCGAACCGCACTCACCCTCGATGAAGAATAAAGTTCATAGTTAACCCGCTTACATCGGTTTTGGGGGTAAAGGTGGATTTCCCCCAAATAGGAACAGAGGGAGATCTCCTCTGAACCGGGCCCGACCCATCTGGTCCACTGAGCCCGGTGGTCTTTCGACCGACAGTTGATGTCGGAAACTCCTATTGGTCAGTTGTAACTGAATCCTGCGTTTGCGCGATCTAGGAATGGTCACTTTAGCATCTTTCTTAACGACATCTAGCGGTCACTCATTGAAGCGACACGTTAGCCTTGTAGTTCGGCCGTTGTCGCCAAGAGGTCGCTTACATCGGTAATGAAAAGGATTTAACACATTACCCGAAAGGGTAACTATAGTTCATCTTTATTAGAAAATCACGATACCTGCCAGTTTTCCATTGCAAAACCCTAAATGTGAACCCAAAACATACTGTGATCATAACTTAAACTCACTTATTCACTAAGACCTGATTGTATGAATGCAATAATTAAAATACTGAATACTGAAGGTACTTTTAATTGAAGAGTGTAGCGTTTTTTGTATTGAATAAAATATCAATGAAACTATTTGTTCCTATCTCTAGCATAGCCGACATAATTATTATTATATTAACAGTCGATTTTCTTAAAAAATAGATTAGATTTTGATGCTTTTCTTGTTTTATTTACTTAAACGTAAAATATGTTCATTATAAATTGTGGTAAATGTTCAAATTAATATGGAATTTCTTGTTGATATTTTTTAGAAGTAATTTAGTTGGTACTTACGTAAGTATTAACTAAAAAACTAACCCGATGAGAGAGAACCCAGACTAGCAATTTTAGCAATTTTATTAATTTCCGTCACAATTTCTTTTTATTCTTTTGATTGTCACCTATTTTTGGCATTTGAAGATTTTTAGTTTTTTCAAAACAATCAAATTATTGGTTACACATTACATAATTTTAAACAGGTACCTTTTTATAAAGTATTTTTTTTAAACTATCATAGTTTGAAGAATTCATTACGGATATAAGCGGGTTAACTACGAACCTTATTTTTGTTGGCATACCAACGTTTCATCCTTACCTAAACGAGGAACTTCTTCAGGGTGAGTGCGATTCCGCATCCCCGCGAATCCCGTTGGTATTCCTCCAACACAAATAAGGTTAGTAGTTAACCCGGTTAAATCCGTAATGAAAGTAATTCTTCTTTTTAATTCTATGACCTCACCTGCACTTAATCCTCGGCTGAAACCCCTCCACGTTAGGTTTCTTTAGAACCGGCATGTCGCTGTACTTTTTTATGGAACCTGCAAACAACATATTAACCCAGACTATTATTTTTTGATTAACCCAACATATTAATTCAGACTACAAAAATTACGTATATAAATGTGGGCGTATTTAATTTCGCACACACGCGCACCGCGCTCATCGCAAATTACGTCACACTTCAGATAAATGCTCATATAAAAATAACTAGATATTCTATCTAAGTTCTGTAAACGGTATTACTTCGACGGGACTTGAACCCGCGTCCTCCCCTCAGTACGGGGATGTGATAACCAACTACACCACGAAGTCAAGTGACGTGGGAGTGATATTATTTGATTTCTTAGAAATTATCCAGAGTGCGAGGCTTACGCACTATAATAACAAGAACGTTAAACATATTAATTTATTACTCGATGTAGTGTTTGAGCATTCGAGCTAACATCTGAGCCGCGATCACGGTGTGGTAAGAGTAGTTATACGAGTATATTGGAAATAGAAATAGAAATAGAAACGTTTATTTGTAACTCAAACACAGACATACAATTTAAAACAAAAGAACATAGACAGTTTGATAGAGTTACAAAACGGTCCCTGTCTCAGCATGAGTTGGTTGTATTTGCGTACAGCCAACGCTGGTCTTCCGACTGAGCCGTTTCGTGACATCACGGAGTATAAACAAATAAATAAATAAATAATGCTGGACAATTAACACAGCATTATCTAGCCCCAAAGTAAGCAGAGCTTGTGTTATGGGTACTAGATAACTGATATACTTAATTCAATACACTACATTGATAGATATTTTTATTATACATAGAAAACATCCAGAACGCCCTGGACAAATGTCTGTAGATCGTACAAACATTTGTCCCGAGGCGGGAATCGAACCCGCAACCTCCTGCGTCGCAGGCAGACCTTCGCCCGCTGCGCCACAGAGGTTGTCGAACAATGAAAAACAAGACCCGTCAAGTGCGAGTGTAACTCGCGCGCCGAGGGTTTCGAACGTTTGTGAACAAGTAGGTATGTACTAAAGGTATCGGTTAGAAACTCCGAAATTTAATGAAGACCTAAAACTAGTAGGTACCAACCTACCTGTCAGATGGATCTCTCTGCATGCTTCGGTGATAGGGTGTAGCGGTAAATTTTTCGACTTTTTTCAAGATATTTCAAAAAGTATTGAACCAACAGAAATTTCAAAAACTGTTTTGAAATTTACAAACCAATACCTTTCATATGATACCCCATTCATTGGGGTCACCCCCCTTTTTGAAAATTATCCCCCCTCTTTTTGACCATTTTTCAAAAAGGGTTTTTTTTGCAGACTTTTCTATATTTTTCCTGTAAAATATAGATTTATATCTACAAACGCTCCATACATTTTGAATGGATCGCTCTGCAAACTTCGGAGATAAGGGGGGGGGAATGGGTATTTTTTCGACTAATTTCAAAATATTTCAAAAAGTATGAAACCTACAGAAATTTTAAGAACTGTTTTGAAATGCACAAACCGATACCTTTCATATGATACCCCACTTGGTGGGGTAGCCTCCCCTTTTGAAAATTATTCCCCCCTTTTTTGACCATTTTTCAAAAAGTGTTCGTTTTTCAGACTTCTTTATATTTTTCCTGTTAAATATAGATTTATATCTACAAACGCTCCATACATTTTGAATGGATCGCTCTGCAAACTTCGGAGATAAGGGGGGGGGAATGGGTATTTTTTCGACTATTTTCAAAATATTTCAAAAAGTATGAAATCTACCGAAATTTTAAAAACTGTTTTGAAGTGTACAAACTGATACCTTTCATATGATACCCAACTCGGTGGGGTAGCCTCCCCTTTTGAAAATTATTCCCCCCTTTTTGACCATTTTTCAAAATGTCTTCGTTTTTCAGACTTCTCTATATTTTTCCTGTAAAATATAGATCTATATCTACAAACGCTCCATACATTTTAAATGGATCGCTCTGCAAACTTCGGAGATAGGGGGGGGGAGCGGGTATTTTTTCGACTATTTTCAAAATATTTCAAAAAGTATGAAACCAACAGAAATTTCAAAAACTGTTTTGAAATGTACAAACCGATACCTTTCATATGATACCCAATTCATTGGGGTAACCCCCCTTTTTGAAAATTATCCCCCCTCTTTTTGACCATTTTTCAAAAACGGTTAATTTTACAGACTTTTCTATATTTTTCCTGTAAAATATAGATCTATATCTACAAACGCTCCATACATTTTCAATAAATCGCTCTGCAAACTGCGGAGATAGGGGGGGGGGAATGGGTATTTTTTCGACTATTTTCAAAATATTTCAAAAAGTATGAAACCAACAGAAATTTCAAAAACTATCTTGAAATGTACAAACTAATACCTTTCATTTGATATCCCACTTGACTCTGTAGGTCTCTTTTAAAATTTTGACATCTCAATTTGTATGGAAAATGTTCATTTTCATTTTTCATTTATTTTCATTTTTTTTAATAATAGATCTGTACAGGCGCACGAAATGTATTATTATTTTAAATTTCAAGTTGATAGCTGCTGTAGTTGCTGAGTTATTAAGGAGGGAAAAAAGGACAGACAAAGCGAGACCATAAGGGTTTCGAAACCGATCTTCGAAACCCTAAAAATTGGTTGCCTGTAAAGTCGATATACGGGCGAAAGTTTTACGTGACAATGACTTTGAGTTCCTTTCACTTTTTATGTCTGTCTCTCTCGCTCTTAGGCGGGCTAACCATGCCCGAGTGGAAGGGACGCGTGCCTCTCACTCGCTCTCATTGTGAGCGCATAACGTGAGCGTAGCGTAACGCAGTTTCTTGAAGTGTCACCCGGCAAACCAATTTATAAGACGTTGTCACGTCAAAAAAAATCGAAAATGTACAAACAAAGACAAACATGTTGAGAAAAAATACAATGACAATGAAAATATAGGCATTGCGGCTCAAACGTTAGCAGTTGAAACATTAGGGTGCGCGTACACGTTCCGGCATTGGACAATCCTCGCCCCATCAATAATAATAATAATAATAAATCTTTATTTTAGACACGAGATCCAGTTTACATAGGTACAAAATGTAATAATTACAAGTGATTACATAAACAAATACAAAAAAAGCAAAAAATACAAAATAAAAAATATTAATTGGTACCTACTTAAGGTACCTACGTCAAAAAAATAATAATAATAATATAAAAATATTCTAGGTGGCAATAGCCACCCACCGTTTGCACATATCAGACAAAATCAGACTCCTAATAATTGAGTTTTTACACAATCATATCAACTCTGGACATAAACGAAATTCTCTTCCTTCGGATGGCATGGAAAGAGTCAACACGGGACTCAGTGTACATTTTGTGCACACACAGTGCGCTTCAGTCCCATGAGGTGCCTGAAAACGTTGTTGTACGTCACTCTGATACCATCGTGCGATCTTTTGATATACTCTGTCCAAAGTTGACATGTGTAGAAAGACAAAGGCAATAGTTTGCTATACAAGATCCGCGCTGCACGGAGCGGTCTGTCGGCAATACCGGCGAGGATTCTTGAAGGCAACTTTTCCGTCAGGTGCGAATGACGTCATTCGGATTGCCGATCAGGGATGCACTTTTCAGTGGATTGTCCGATGCTGGCCTTTGAAAGCGCATCCTAACGTTTCAACTGCTAACGTTTGAGCCGTTATGCTAATAGATAACTCTTACAACACCGTCATCGCGGCTCAGGTATACCGTTGTCTCGTGTTCACGGGATGTTAGGGAACAGTCACGCTCTAGCCGCGGGCGTGAGGTGGGTTGCACACGAATTCCTGGCGAGGATTGTGCGAGGCGCTCATTCGCTCAAAGAGCCGGCACACTGTGCTAGCACGATTGTGTTGTGTGGCCGCCGTCGCCGCCACCGTTGGGAACACACTTGACTGTGCTACCTGTGTCCTGCTCGCACGCGCGGAGAGCGCCGCGAGTGAGCGAGGCGCCTTTGGCACACTGTGCTGTTCTCGGCAAACAGCACAATGCATTGTATTGTATTGTATTGATTGTGCCATTTGTATCCCGCTCACTCCAGTGGCGCGCTGCGCGATTGAGCGGGACACAGACAGCACGATGACGTTTCACCTCGCGAGACCCTCGCGCCTCGCCTCAATCGTTGCAGCACGATTTTCAAAATCGTGCGAGAGCCTCTTTTGTTCAAGTGTGCAGATGTGTGTGCGAGCTACTGGTGACGCAACGAGCCAATGTAGCTACCTACTTAGTTCTGTCTGTATAATTGTATGCTAGTACTACACTCGTTATAATTATTTATTCAATTTAATATATTCAGAGGGTAGAAAGTAATTACAGAATCAAATTTCGATTATTATTTATTTATTTTAGCATTATTGTCATTTTACCTGAATCCGAAAATTCCGCGCGAAGGAATAACTTGCTGCCTTAAACTCTACAGGGTGCCACGTAATATGTATACTTAGCTGAATGGGGGATGATTTTGGACCCCAAAGAGGTCAACTTTTAACGTTCTATTAACTTCAACTCTATATCGAAAGTTATAAGTACCTGAATCCCTTGTGAGCAACGGTGGTTTGGTGTTGGGAGAAGACTTTTCCGACGAGATGATACCGCCAGGACCCACTGCTGGGTACGTGTATTCGTGGAGCTGTGGACAATCATTATTTATTATTATTTTCATTCATAATCATTTATTATTTATTTGTTTCTGCCCGAGGCTTTTATTTTAGACATAGACATAAACAAACATTTATTTGCTGCTCGCACAGTATAAAACACACATAACACTTTACACATTATGAAAAAAAAATAAAGATCGGTAAAACTACGAGGTAAAATACAAAAAAAAAATAAGAGAGCCTTACCACTCAGAAGTAGATAGGCGCTGATATTCTACCGAAACCATTTTATTCACGAGTTTTATGAGACTTACGATAAGAATACAGTGATGTATTCGATAAATGAAAAGTAAATGATATACTACGATACAAATAATTATATTCATTACGGATTCAAGCGGGTTAACTACGAACGAACCTTATTTGTGTTGGAAGAACACCAACGTTAAGTCCCTTAACGAGGGACATCTTCAGAGTGAGTGCGGTTCAAGACGCTAAATAAATAAATAAATAAAGCTGGACAATTCACACAGCATTATCTAGCCCCAAGCTAAGCAGAGCTTGTTTTATGGGTACTAGATAACTGATATACATAATACAATACACTACATAGATAGATATTTTTTATTATACATAGAACACATCCAGAACGCCCTGGACAAATGTCTGCAGATCGTACAAACATTTGTCCCGAGGCGGGAATCGAACCGCAACCTCCTGCGTCGCAGGCGGACCGTCGCCCGCTGAGCCACAGAGGTCGTCGCTTGACTATAAGGTTCGTAACTAACGTAAAGAATTCGTCAAACTATGATAGTTTTTATAGTAAAACAAATAATTATAATGTTACTGTTAAGTGTCTGAGTGTGGAAAAATTCATAAAAGTTTTTAGTAAATTTCGGTCAACGAATTGCTTGCATTGCCATTCAACGTGGCAATGCTGCCAGCATTCTGGGCACTCTGCCTTCTGGTGACGGCTTAGATTTTTAGGAAATAGATACAGTGTATACTAGTTGTTATTATTTTATTCTATTATTGTACTAATTTTTGTTAATAAATCCTACCATGAGAGAATTAAACAAATAAAGAAAGTAAAAAAATAAAAATAAAAATAAGTAAAGTTATGACCCAGTGAGCTAGCAACTCTATGCCGCGAAACCTAGCAAGAAAATAATGCAACATGGCCGGTTTTTATTGATTTAATGCGCAACAAGCATACGTGATATTGCTAGCTTCCATAACATTGGTGTTCTTCCAACACAAACTAGGTTCGTAGTTAACCCGCTTACATTCATATTGAATTCGTCAGTTATTATAATACAATGCAGGTCTCGACAGAGCCTACACATTTGCTCCCCTTGGAGTCGAGACCCTAGGTCCGTGGGGTACCGAGGCTCTTCGGGTTTTCAAAAAACTATCTGAGCGTCTGGTCGAAGCGACGCGTGACCCGAGAGCTGGTGAATATCTGGCACAGCGTATCAGCATTGCCATACAGCGTGGCAATGCAGCCAGCGTCTTGGGGACGCTTCCGACTGGTGTTGATATGGATCAGTTGAGCTATCTGTAGACTGTTTGCAACAGTCGGCAGTTAGCTCAATTGTTTCAATTGTAAATACTAGTATAATTTTCTTTGTGAATAAATGTTATAATACGACAGTTATTATAGTAGGTAAAATACTTACAGCTGTTAGAGACACGTAGGGGTTTTCATCTGAATGGTGATACATGGCGTCGTACTTGGCTTCTGAAAATAATAATAAAAGAGGGTATTAGTGTTTATTCCCACTAGTTCTGTTGAAAAATCTAGTGGGATTTTAGTTCACTTGCTAACCAGGATGTTAATACTCGAGCCATTCTCATGAAACAATATAAATCCACAAAAATACAAATTCTCGTGTTTGCGTCGAGTTCTTGGAATATAATGATCACCACTTATTGGAGAAAAGAGTAAAATCGACAAGTATAATAATAGAATAGATACACATTTTTATCAAAAACTCAACAACCAGAAAGTTATTTTAGGTAGCATATTGTGTGCCAGAGATTTACGAGACACCGCCATGCGCCCACGCGCGCGCCCGCGGTTGGCTCTTGGCTTCGCCGAGCAGTTCAAAAGTTCAAAAATTCGGAAGTTCAAAGTCATTTATTTGCGAACATGAGTTATAAAGATGTCAATAAATATAGAAACACAACATGACATGTTCTACCTAAATCTGGGGCATGCAAATATAGGTCAGTAGTTTTTTAATAGAAATTTTAAAACAAATACAAATAAATTTGTCAATCAAATTACATAAAATCCTTATCCAGTAGAAAATCATTTATGTGATGATAACATTTTGATGTCAAAAATTTATTCAGTTTATTTTAAAATAGTGTCAGCGGTTGCAATTTAATATTGGTCGGCAATTTATTAAAAATTTTAGGTGCCATTCCATAGGAACTTTTCCTAAGTAGAGCTCAGCGGCGGATTTGCAGTCTTGGCCGCCCTGGGCCTCTAAGTTTTGCCGCCCCATAAATTAACGGAAAAAACCGGCAAAGTACGTGTTGGGCCACGCACAGTGTAAACTTTCTAGGTTCACTAAGATTTTTTTATTTAATCCAAAGTAAATTTAAAACTTTCAGTTTTAAATTTTCACTGTTCAACAATTTGCATTCGCATAGTTGCTTTATTTACCTAGATCTCACGTACATATATTATTTTGATTTGTAAGGGCAAACATGCCAGAAAAAATATTGTAAGCCATGTTATTTTGTACAAATAAAGTTACAGCACTTATTAGTTAAAATTTCTTACTATATTTTTTTGTAAGACAAAAAACCCATTTTAGGCCAAATTTGCCGCCCCCGAAAATCTGCCGCCCTAGGCTCCAGCCTATTCAGCCTGCTGGTAAATCCACCTCTACTAGAGCTGTTTTAGCGCAGGTGGAACACAGGCGTTGTTGGTCGCGTCTACTTCGTAAGTGGCTTGGTTTTTCAAATAAATTATTATTGTTTTTGACAAAAACAGTTGTCTTTATTTGACCTTTTCTAAGTGTACATTTATTGTATTTATGGAAATAAAGAGTTTTTGATTTTGATTTTGATTTTAAAATGTAGAGTGCTGGAACGGTAAGTACATTTAATGATATAAAGTAGGGTTTACAACTGTCGGTTGTCTTCAGGCCATACACCGCTCTTATGCCTCTTTTTTGTGAGTTTAGTGAAAGCGTTAACACATAACGCCAGTGTATAATATTTTTTTATATGATTTTGAATTATTTCTGTTTATTTAACTGAACTTATTGCAATGTATGTACATTATTTATTAAACAATACAAGGTACCACGTAATTGGTGTAATTATCCGAAAGGGGGTCATTCTGGACACACTGGGGGTCGTTTTTCAGTTTCATGAAATTCGAGTGTTGTTTTTTAATTTGTTGTAAGTATCTAAATTTGGACGTTGTCCACAAAATGTAAAGTTAGAGATATTAACGTTTAAAGTTTAGATGATGTTACACTATGACTTTGTACTTGGAATACATAATACATTCAAAAACCCTGTATAAATAGGGGGTGTTTAGTGCATGGTCCGACAAAATAAAATTACAGTTAGTTGGGGTCATTTGCAACACTTTTTCATATAAACTTTTTGCCTAAGACTTAACACTTTTGTATATGATTTTTTTTTTTGGCTTAATAACTTTGATTTGTCTTGATTCGTTAGTGTAAATTTCATTATTTTCAATCTGTAATGTATTCCTGCTCTAAAAATAATGATACAAAACGCAAAGAACACCAAAAAAAAACTTATGGGCTTTTAAAGATATGAAATAGGAATAAAATATCGAACACTTCAACTTGCCAGCAGCTTAAAAAAGTAATAAAAGCCGCTTATGAATTTCAAATGCTTTTAAAAAGTGCTCTACTAAATGTTCTTTGTAACGATATACGACAAATCTCCTATGTCTCCCTCTTAAAATGCATGACCAGATTTGCCGATAAACTGTCGTAAGGGTGTCATATCATTTTTCTAAGAAATTCACTGTCACTTTAAAAAAAGACTGGACTGGACTGCAAAGTCTTAGGCAAAAAGTTTATATGGAAAAAGTGTTACAAATGACCCCAGCTAACTGTCTTTTTTTTGTCGGACCATCCACCAAACACCCTGTATTAAAACCTATCCCTATCATTTTTATCACCCAGCTCCACCAAAAAATCTGTTTCCAATCCTAAACCAATTACGTCTATTTTTCTGGATTAATATTTAGATTATGATTTTTCAATAAACAAGGTACACACAGGTGACACTGGAAGTATCGACATTGATCTTACCTCCCCCATGCTGCGGCAGTGCAATGGAGCAGAGAATGGGTGTTTCTGAGTCCATGGTGCGCGGGCGCCGGCTGGCACTCGAGTTCTCAGAGCTGGATCGCGACGAACAAGGGAGGTTCAGACACTGGAATAGAGAAATTTCGGTTTCGGTTTAAATAAAAGGGCTTACTATAAAATATCAGATTTTCTAGAGGATAAAAGAGCTTGGGACGGTTTTGGCTCCAGCTCAAAAAATAACAGCTAACAGGCTAAATGTTTCTTCGTCGCTTCCTTACTTTAGTCTACGTAACTTTTAATTCTTGGTACAAAATATTTAAAATGTTACTACACTTAGAAGAACCTATTTTCTTGAAAATTTTGTAAGTTCTTTTGTAAATTATAAAGATTTACCTCAAAAATGTTCTGTTCTTCGTCCTCCTCTTTGGGCACGGGGTTCCGTTCTTTGTACGCGTGAAGCGACGGCCACGCCCCACCCAGACCTGGGGGTCAAAAATAATACTTATAACATGAAACCGCGAGTTCCTTTTTGCGCAACTGAGATTGCTCAGCTGCGAATAGTTGAGCAACGGGGCTACCCTTTTGTGCTACTCATTTTGTTCCCCATTGCTCAACTGACGACCTCCGTGGCGCAGCGGGCGAAGGTCTGCCTGCGACGCTGGAGGTTGCTGGTTCGATTCCCGCCTCGGGACAAATGTTTGTACGATCTGCAGACATTTGTCCAGGGCGTTCTGGATGTTTTCTATGTATAATAAAAAATATCTATTTAGGTATGTAGTTTATTGTATTAAGTACATCAGTTATCTAGTACCCATAACACAAGCTCTGCTTAGCTTGGGGCTAGATAATGCTGTGTGAATTGTTCTGCATTATTTATTTATTTATTTATTTAACTGCGAATAGTTGAGCAGGGGGCTCCCCTTTTGTGGAACTCATTTTGTTCCGCATTGCTCAACTCGTTAATTTTTTTGACGAAATATAGACAACACTAGGTCGTCTGTGTAGTCTTTACTAACAACAAAAATTACAATCAATTATGTAACTAAGTATTAGAAAAAAAATAAAAATGGATTGTAATTTTCTTTGATAAAAATAATTACTTAACTAGGTAGGTAGGTACACGTTTATTGGTAACTCAGTCACAAACGATATACCTAAAAGATAATTTGATGTTTCCAGTGGCGGATTTGCAGTCCTAGCCGCTCTAGGCCCCAGGCCATGGGCCGCCCCTTTTTCAGCACCCATCATTATAGACTAGAATTACATAATTCATGAATTAACGTTATGGAAATGGGACGCGGCGCATTATTTCGCTATTTTCTTGATTATTATCTAGGAATACCCCATAACATCTATAGATATTTGGATTCTCCATAAAATTTCCTACAAAATAGCATGTAAACATACTGAAGGTACGTAACGTAAGTAATAAGGTAAAACAAAACTTTTTAAAAAATCCAAATTTTCAGGTGAAATTTATGAAAATGGAACATTTTAAAAAAATCATGAAAATTCATTCTTACAGTTTTTATGTCCAGTGTACGTTTTATTTTATAGTTAGATAGCCTATCGTTCCACTAAAGAACCAAAAAGAACAGGTTTCCATACAAACGCCAAGAAAAGCCGATATCGCGGGCTATCGCGCGCTCCGGTTTTAATTTTGAATTTGCCACAACTTTCGAAACTCCTTCGAATGTTGGTTGGCTATTTTAACGGCTAGAAGGTTGGTAGAATGCGGGCGGCCACTTAGGGTTGCCAGGTATGGCTCGGTAGAAAACCATTGTACTAGAAAATAATTTTTGAAATATTTTTTTATAAATCTTCCTTCTTTTTGGCACGATTTGCCGCCCTTAATATCTGGCCGCCCTAGGCCCGGGCCTACTGGGCCTTATGGCAAATCCGCCACTGGATGTTTCACAAAAACCGGCTCAAAATTTCGGAATCTTTATACTGTTTTATAAGTTTTACGGGATAAATAGAACCATTCTAAAAATACACGCCCCTTTTACCTAATATAAAAACTATCGTAATTTGAAAAATTCATTACGGATGTAAGGGATGAAACTTTGGTGTTCTTCCAACACAAATAAGGTTCTAATTTCTAAGAAATCGAATTATATCGCAAAAATTTTCGACTTCGACGGGACTTGAACCCGCGTTATCCAGAGGATTACGAGGATTACGCACTATAATAACAAAACCTTAGATTTAGAGCAACGCGACACCTCTCGTCAAACGAACTAAACGTAACTTTAGTCTTTGAACAGGATTGGATAAACTTCAATGTTTCCCCTGTAGATGGAGCTAACGGCGCTTGAGTCCGTAGAAAGTCGCAAAGATTTTCGACTCCCACGTCACTTGACTTCGTGGTGTAGTTGGTTATCACATCCCCGTACTGAGGGGAGGACGCGGGTTCAAGTCCCGTCGAAGTCGAAAATTTTTGCGATATAATTCGATTTCTTAGAAATTAGAAATTATCAACAAATAACAAAACCTTACAAATAAAGTTCGTAGTTAACCCGCTTACAGCCGTAATAAATGCACGCCCCCTCCACAAAACGTCATAGATACCTACACTCGGCGTGCATTCTTAGAATAGAACAGTAAGGGACCACCTCACACCAAAACCAATTTTGTATATCAAAGCACCTTTGCTTTGATATAGGTACAAAATGATCCCGAATCATCAATATCGAGCATGTGATGTGTGTACAACACACATAAAAACTTTAGGATATTATTTGATTTCTTAGAAAATACCACGAGTGTGAGGGCACTAAAATAACAAAACCTTATTCACATAGATGTTATGTACCTACTTATTTCAATAAAACTTACCATGTAAGAATCCAGTATACGGAAGGGGCAAGCAGAAAAAAGCACATTAGATAAATTAGTTCTGGTAAAGTTATTTTATTTGTTGGTACTGGATAGAACTACATTGTTAATGGTGGATACAGCTATCTTGAATCCTTATAGTTAAATATGCATGATTTTAAGACATAAGTTGATATTTTGAGAAAGCTGCGGTCGTGACGCTGCTGCTTGAATGTTTAAGCAATGAAAGATAAGGATGTTGGATATAACAACAAAATTGTCTATGACATCAAATTCATTATCTGTGAATTTTATGCTTCGTAATGACTCTATGGAAATATTTTAGGTTTCTGTTTTTGCTTAAACTACTTCCGATTTATCCTTGAGACAATGTACATGTGCTGTGCTCTGAAGAAATAAAATGTTACTTCATACTCAGTGTTTCACATTCCAACTAACAAACACCAACCCCAAACAGGCGACCGCAACAAAGGAAACTGCTCCTTTGAAGAAACTGATCTTTTAAGGGAACTAAATTCCTAAGAAAATCGTGATTCAGAGAAAACTGCAATCGGGGAAACTGTAGTAACAGTGACCTATTTTCTTGGTGGATAAACAATTATGATTATGCTAAGAACTGTGTTTCTTTGAAAATCCTAACCGTATTGCTGTCCATCCCAAGGTTGCATGGAAGAGATCGCTTTCAGCGATAAGGCCGCCCTTTATACTTCCTTTTTATATAAGCTTTTCTCTGTATTGTTTCCTGTATTTGTGTGGTATAATAAAGTGTTTTCTATCTATCTATCTATCTATCTATTGCTGAAAAAACTTCTATTCTGAGAAAACTACTGCCTTGATGAAACAATTTCATTATTTGAGAGGATTGTGACTTTGAGCAAACTGCTACTTTGAAGAAACTGTGATTTTGAGGAAATCTGCCATACTACAGAAATTGCGATCCTGCAATAACTGCTTTTATGTTAGGTACAGCAAATTTGGTAACTGCTAATTTGAGAAGACTGCGACCATCAGAAGACTGCTTCAGGAACTGGTGCTACGAAATGTTGCCTTCATGATATCTCGACCTCAATGAAAGCAGTTTCATTGTGGTCGAGTCTTTAAAGACACTAACCGTCCAACAAGTCCTCAAAAGCCCTGGCGTCCGCCACCGTTTGGATCAGACCGAAACGCTGGCCGTCTGTCAGTGTGATCTATTCCTTTCTAATACCAAAAAACTAATACCAATGGTATTTGTTTATTTTTTGTTTATTTATTGTCCTCATTAAATTCCATTCCTAACGAATACCAAATTCGAAATCTTTAAATGAAAGATCTATTCCTTTCTAATACCAAAAAACTAATACCTACCAATGGTATTTGTTTATTGTCCTTAGTATATAACCTTATTATAGTTGAAGTCTTTCTATAACCGCTTGAGGATCTGTTAATATGAAGAATCTACTACTCTGAGAAAAATAATACCCTGCAGAAACTACAGTATTGGTTATATTGATACTTTGAGGAAACTGCCAAGCTAATAGAAATTACCAGTATTGGTAAAGTTGCTACAATGAAGAAGCTGCGATTCTGAGTAAACAGCATTGCTGAAAAAACAGCTTTTCTGAAGAAATCGACAATCCTAAGAAAACTGCTACTGTGAAAAACTGCTGGCCTAATAAAACTGCTATCTTGAAAAAGCGGTTCCCTTGAGAAAACATCGGTCCTAAGAAAACTGCTATCTTTAAAAAACAGCTACCTTGAGAAAACTGCTACTTTAAGGAAACTAACCTTCCAACAAGTCCTCGACCGCGGTCCGTACACCGCGGTCGAAAGCCCTGGCGTCCGCCGCCGTTTGGAAGGTCAGGCCGAAACGCTGGCCATCCGTCACCCAGTGGTGGAATGTTGGCATTACCTTGTTATAGTGGAAGTCTTTCTTTATCGTGCATTCTAGGACCACCTGAAATCAGAGAAT
Source organism: Eupithecia subfuscata (assembly GCA_963564075.1). NCBI lineage: Eukaryota > Metazoa > Arthropoda > Insecta > Lepidoptera > Geometridae > Eupithecia > Eupithecia subfuscata. The sequence goes on from OY751123.1 coordinate 2,432,503, forward strand.
GTTGGTTAGGGTTAAAATGGCAATGAGCATTTCTTGAATGAATCCTGCAAATATTAACCCTTGTCAACTCACCACATTGTCGCTGATTCGAGTCCCGTGTATGTAGTACTCGTGCGACGCAAGGACTGCTGTGGCTGACTTATCGCCGTTCTCGCCTTTATCTGTATGACAATAAGGTCAAATTACAGGAAGAGCAAATTTGATCGAAACGGGCTCAAATAGCCCAACTAGAATATGACTAGCGCCAAAGCAGGATAATACTACATGTAGCCAAAGTAGTATTATCCTATTGCAATAAGAGCCAAGGTGACATACACTTACAATCGCATCGTTTGCCGACTTGCACGTCAGCAAGGCCGCCTCCAGTAGCAGAAACCACTAGAGCCAAAGTTGGATAATAAAAGCCAAGTGTATACACTTACAGACGCGTCGCTTGCGGTCTTGCACGTCAGCGAGTGCGCCTCCAGCGCCAGAAACCACTAGAGCCACAGTAGGAGAATAAGAGCCAAAGTGAGATACACTTACAGACGCGTCGCTAGCGGACTTGCACGTCAGCAAGGCCGCCTCCAGTGTCAGAAACCACTAGAGCCAAAGTAGGAGAATAGGAGCCAAGGTGAGATACACTTACAGACGCGTCGCTTGCCGACTCGTACGTCGGCAAGGCCGCCTCCTGCGCCTGGAACCCAGCCGTCTGCTTGCTCGTCGCGGCTCATCACCTGCGCACGAACACGGACCAAGTAGCACCCACTGGAACAGAGAGATGACCACTTTGATATACCCATAGAAGAAGGCTTAGAATGATAGTAGACTAGACACAAAGGAGGTATCGCCAAGAAATGCAAATTAGTCTCAGTTTCCTATTCGTATACGTGCGCTTGTGTGTATGAAAGCACTGAACTGAAGTTATATGCTTCTCTTACACATGGATTAGTTTTTAAGATCGATGCGAGTAAAATTCGGGAGATTGGGCACTAGCTTTTCGAAAGTGGAACACACAAATTAGGTCCAATTAGGTCCTCAGTCACAGTCGGACCGGCGGCGGCGGCGGCGCTGCCGGCGTACGTGTTTCGCGTGTATTGTTGTCTCGATCGCACTTCGGTCTAGATACGTCTTTCCATCATTGTTGTTCATTAGGTATATTGCAATAGATTGGAAATAGCGTGTCTTTGCATTTAGTTGTAACACAACACAGGCCATTTGTTGAGATAGCGCTGGGAGAACGTACCATATCTACAGAATTTGACTTATATCAATGGTTTTTAGTTACAAAATCCAGAAAGTTGTTGAACAACACTATAGGCACCTCTCCTCTGCTGTGACAGCAGTGTTATCCTCATAAGTACCTACTACCTACCAGTAAAGCTGTGCGTCCACCGTATCGGAATCGAAGCGTACGCAGCGCACGTGGCGTCGGTATTTACCTACAATATGCCTGGCATCGGTATCGGCAGATCCAGTGGACACTGTACCTACCATAGAAAACAATGCAAAGCAACAAATCCTTACACTGCGTAGGTAGGTACGTCCCGATTCCGATCCGATACGCTCAGCTTAATTCGTGGTATTCACGTATGGCCCGCGCGGGCTTGCTTTTGTAATCAATTGTAATCAACCAGGATGGGTTGATAGGTTAATGCGGGTGAAACATCATATACTTACTATTTGACCAGTCATTATCGTCAGTTTTAGAATGTGACTGAACAAGAAAAAAAATTTAAAATTTTAAAACCCCCCGACAGGTTTTCATGAAACTGCCTAAGAACACTCGGGATAAAATTATCTTTGACACAAAAAAAACTAAATGAAAATCGGTTCTGAATCCGTTTGGGAGCTACGATACCACAGACAGATACACAGACAGACACGTCAAACTTTTAACACCCCTCTCTTTTTGCCTCGGGGGTTAAAAAGCGGCCACACCACACCAAAGCACACCAAAGTTACATAAATGATTGTAACTCAATAACTAGGTAAGTGAACCGATAGCTTTATCACAAATCCACGCAATATGTTTATGTTGTCACTGAACGTATACCTGAGTCCCTATGTATATAAGTAGTTTATGTAAGTATATGTAGGTATATACATAACTTTATGTGTGTAGTGTATTTTAAGCGTAGTATTATATTAAAAGTATTTATTTATTTAACCATCATCAGCACACAGACCCCCTGTACTATCCAATGATCCTATCCATCCACGGTTGTCTGGTAGAGATCGCTCTTGAGCGATAAGACCGCCACTTGTCACTTAGTTTTTAAACTGTTTTGTTGTATTGTTTCTATCTATAAGTGTGCAATAAAGAATTTTCTATCTTCTATCTATCTATCTATCTATGTAGGTACCTAGGTACCAATTAACACACTAGATGCAAAATATTTTTAACCCTTGTTGAACGCCAATTATAGGTTAGGATATTACACTGACTAACTATAGGGGTCAATTGGGAATTTCGAAAATTTTAACCCTGATAATCAGAGGAACTTGACCGAAGGGGATTAATAGCGAATTCAAAGAAAACATCAATGGTTCTCAATGACACGCTTTATTGCGGGAGCCAAAGGGGACATTCAGGATTTTTAAATTGTTATCATTAACTTCAAGAACGAGACCTAATATTACCGAATGGGAACACTGACAGACAATCAAAGGAAAACGACCGAATAGGAATCAAGAGTTATCAATGACACACCTTGTTTCGGAACTAAAGGGGTCAATTGGGAATTCGAAACTAATTAGTTTTCCGAACAGAGATACACAAGCTTTCCGAACTCGCGGTGCATGACGGTAGATAGAACAAACAAAGCGTTTGCAAAGATAATAAATGACCTAGTGACCTCTTGTAGTTCAATTTGTAGATATAGGTATGCTGCAAAATTAGTACAAAGTCCAAAAGTACTTGTAAATGTATTCGCTGACTAGCCCCTGCGATGCGATCCGCAGAAGCGGTTTCACGTAGATACGTTAGATTTTTAGATACAATACAATACAATACAAGTACTCTTTATTGCACACCAATTATAACAGAAACACAGGACAGGAAAAAACAAACACATAGCAATGCACAATGGGCGGCCTTATCGCTATGAGCGATCTCTTCCAGGCAACCTTTGGATGGACAAGAAATGGAAGAACATGTATAGACGGTGGCGTGTTCTACAGTGGGTATAATATTTGGATTAAACATACGTAAGCAAATACCGATAGCTATAAATACAATTAATATGACAGATACATACAATAAATATGATACCATAGATGTGTACCTATAGGGTTTTATAATATTTTTTTTACCCTAGACAGTACTGGTGTCCCGGGAAAAAAAATTATTCTTTTTAGTCCGACAGGTAAACTATCAGAAGATATAAATATTATTATGTGTTCAAACACAAATTTTGTCTTTTGTTAATCAAACAAAAAATTACAAAAATAGAGCGCCTCAAAGTTTGGGAGTGGGGGGCTAGTGACGTCACAAGAAAAAATCGTGTCCAATTTAGGACTTTATAGCTGCGTGGTGGTTATAGCAAAACCCTCTTTGTTGGAGGGAGGCATGTTTAGCAGTGAATGTATGAATGTTGAGGAATAGAGTGCTGTAGATCGCTGTTTCAGTCATTTGGAGCAAAAAATTGGTGTCTTATATTAATTCATTTATCTGCGCAGCGCATCAGCATTACCATACAGCGGGGCAATGCAGCCAGCGTCTTGGAGACGCTTCCGACTGGTATTGATATGGATCAGTTGAGCTACCTGCAAATTATTTGCAACAGTCTGCAGTTAGCTCAATTGTTACAATTGTAAATCCTAGTTCTAATTTATTTCTATTATTTGGTTGTATTTTTAGCGGTACTACAAAAACCAACGTAAACACTGGTATCACAAGCGTTTAGCTAAACAGTGTCTAACTAAACAGTCAGACATGGGTTTAACAAGAATTTAACTCTCGCTTAAACTATGTCTCAGTTAAATTTTTTATATATAGGAAAAATTTCTTACATATCAAACTAACTTAGCTAGGTATAAAATAATGTAAAAACTAAGTACGTAATAATTGTCCTTGGTAATCTTACCAGGAGTATTTAAATATTATAAGTGGATCTACGACATCATCGGCGTCAACAAATTTGTCAACTAAGAACTCTTCTCTGTAGCTATGCCCTGTCCACTAGGATTCTCTTCAGTTTGTCCACGCGGAACTAGTTATAGAGTCCGGCAGATTATTGTAAGTTTCCACTCCTTTAGAGACAATTTTGTATTTTGCTTTCGCTAATCTTAGCTAAGCCGTGTCTAACTGTGAACCGTCGTAAAACGCAGTTTTGTGGTAACGCTTTTGTTCAACACGCGCTCTACAGATGTCTTACTTTTTGGAAGTATCGCTGCAATTGTTTAATTTGATTTGAATACGACCATCATCATTATTTCAGCCTGCCTCAACTTTAGCCCCACTCAAATATCACCACAATGACCGGTCCTACGCTATCCTGCGGTTTGAATCTAATTTACATTTACTTAGTTAATTACTTATCCTATTGGAAAAGCTTACATAAAACATGTATCAAAAGGACCTCAAATTAACTCACGCCGTAAATATTGCTAACTGACCTATCTGCAATCCGTACTCCGGCTCACTAGAGATACCTGTGATCTCCCCTTCGCAACAGTACCTTGGCACCCTATTGCATTGTCCAGTTCGATGCACAATGCGTTATAGCCCAGTTGGGGATGATTGTAGAGGGTGGCTAGGTATGTATAAGTCTAATGTGATCTGTCTGAAAACCTTTTAGTAAAAGATTAAGCACAGATTTTAAAATGTAACTTTAAAACTTCTCAAAGTTGAAGAAATAACCTATTCATCTATCTAGAGCTCAGATTCTGGTAGAGGATTGTATCACATATTGTTTGCTTTACGACAGATGAAACTTCTTATACTCCAGCAAAATTCGGTAAATAAAATTTGTAAATTCATCATGGTTAATAACACTAAAGTCAAAAAACTAATAATAGTCAAAAGCTCTTAACTAAATTCATGGTAAATATCCCGTTGTAAACGACTTTCGATGTGAAATGTTTGTAAGAAAACCACCAAGAAAAAAATAAAAATCATGAGCGTTGCGTTGATTTTCGGATAAAACTGTAACCAGTAGGTACCTAATTATTCTCCTACTTAATCGAAATCAGACACAATTTACTGTCTTGTCTTGCACCATGCACCATCTGATGCAATATCGTCACGGGGCCGAACGAAAAACGATCAAATACCTAAAAACTGAATAAAAATATGTTTAAAAGTGATGCGATGATGAGGACCTCTACGTGACTTCGCGATGAAATTCTATAAATTGCTATGTATTGATGCATGAGTATTCCGGATTCAAATTGTACCTCTGCAATTATGAGGAACCTAAATTATTTCGGTCATACGACATATGAAACCATGGTCTGATTACTGATTAACTGAAAAAGCTTAGAGTAATTTTGGCGGCTTCCACTAATAGGCAAAATAATGAGCATTAACGAGGAATTAAAAAATTAGGACGGCATAACGCGACACAGGTCAACGAGTTGCCGGCTGCCGACTCTAGTTTTAAGTTCATGTCATTCAACCACAGTAAAAGTAAAAAGAGATAGTAAGAGTAGGTAGGTACCTAATCGTATGAAGAAACTTATAGAGTCTAGAATAGACTAGATTCTTTATTAAACAATGTAAAGCAAGAATATTCGATGACTAAATTCAAACAGGAATTTAGAAAATATGATTTACGACCTTAGACTGTTTATATTGTGGGTCCATCTAATAGGTCTTTATTTTGGGTGTAGAACTCAGTTAATAATTATGAACGTGAAAATATCCGAACACTTAATAAAACTACCTACTCACAACGGGATCTTGACCAGTTGTTTTGTTTTAAGTTTTCCCATATTTTGTTAAGCAACCAAAATAAATCATGGTAAAAATTCCGTCAGTGTAATTTTTGTAGTGCCAAATAACCTTATTAGTCTCAAATGATTTAATTTTCGAAGGTGCAAAAAAGGGGTCCACCAGGATTCTTTAACCTTTGAATTTTCTTAATAATGATGAAAAAATTAATAATCCAAATCGGTCTAAGTCTCAAAGAATAATTTGCGTGTAACTTTAATTAAGAATAAGAACCTACGAGACTGAGGTCTAAATAGGAATGTCAAACGATGACTCAATTTTAAAAACTGTAGGAGGAAGCACTTAATAATTAGGTACGACAATGAAAGCCGATGAGCAAGTATCATGATTGGAGATAATAAACTCTATCATCAGCTACATTGCAGTCTTACGTGCAAGTGTACCTAGGTACGTACATGTATGTGCATGTGATGCATGCCTTCTTAAAGTTTATGTTGTCAAGAACACTCATTCATTAAAAAAATGCGTCGTAGTAGATCGTACACCCACGCATTGAGTACAATTTTAACGGCAATAATATCTTCGTAAAAAAATGTTTAGGGATTTTGAGCTTTTTTTGTTTCATTTCTTATCAGTGTCAGGCGGGTCAGCTTATTCTTCACATGATAAATACCTCGGTATATTTGTTTTATAGTTTACATAAAGAATTTCTTACTGTCTTATAAGAACTTGAAGGCGTGTTGTTGTATTCTTTGATTTCTATTTATTTTACAATATTTTTCACTTACTTTTTCAATTATTTAGAGACCTAGGTACAGCGTTATTCGTTTTTATTAATTTATCAAATATTTTATGTCTCGTTTTATTTACCTGAGAGATATTATAAATAAATAAACGTAGATCATCTATACCTATGTGTAAAAAGGAAAATCATTTTTTTTGCCATTATGTACTTAATCTATTTTAATTTGAAGGTCGTGAACTTATCTTTTTTTAACATTTCATGTGTCAAGGGGGTCCAAAAAAGTGAGGGTGCGAAAGATCCCTCTTACATTTTGATATTTTTTCACACCTCAGGGTTAAAAGTTACGAATAAGGCACGGCAAGGACATCTGGCTCGGGCGTTATTGCAGCAAAGCTCAATAGTTCGAGTGACCATGAAAGCATTCTTACATTATTGTGAATGAACGACGAGTCATTGAAATAAAGCCCAATGGTACACAACGGGGTGACAAGGGCGGCGGTCGGAACAGTTTTACACACTTTTATCACTAATTTTTTCATCACAGTTACAGATTTTGTATTGTTTTGAGTATGAGAGGGCTCAAAATAGTAATACAAGGGCGATTTTAGGAGTGATAAGGGAAAATGGCCGGGGATAGGCCCTACCTAGTTCGGACAGGGCGAGCGAAGAATCACAAAAAACTGAGTCAAAATCACCGTACTTACTTCTCAGATGCCTCGGTCATGATTCGACACGTCGAATATCTTAATTTCTACTCGCCACTTCACAGATTTCACCATTTTTAAGACATAAATACATCAGATTCACTTTAGAACGATTGTTTCGGCCCTTTGTTGGGCCTCAGTGCGCGTGCGTGAACACAGTCCGGGCGATTATTCAATGAACGCGGCGCGGCCGCGCGACAGGTGGCGTGTACGTCGCTCACAGTGGCCGAGAGCCCACGCGATTGGCTGCCTTCACCGACTGTGACGTACTCCCCAATGACAGCGCCCCGTCTGCGCGCGCACTTATGTCACACACTCGAGGACAAAGAGCGGAATCCGCGCGGATTTTCAAACACCGAACCGCCGGTTAAGCAATTTTCGCACCCCTGTACTCGAATTTTGTAATTTTTCCCAAGAATATTCTTCTGCTTTGTAAAATAACAAAAATCACGCACAATTTCTGCCTCAGAACACGTTTTTCGTGGTTATTTCTTGTAAATTCGCATTTTTGGACGGGGTGCGTACCGCGGAAGTAGGTCGAGGCTTCGACGCTCCGACTAGAACTGAATGGGCTCGCCCCGTTCATGCAGCCCATTCAAAAATAAATAGGTCAAATGAATTGCAGGGGCAGAATAGGTGGTAGTTAGTACGTGGCCTAGTTGCAGCCATTCATGGATTGCACAGCCTCCGCGCTAAAAATAGATGTCCTATATTTGGGGGGTCAGTCGCCGACGTAAGTGCAGCGAACTAGGTTACCTGATTTTCTTTGTTAATAGTGCATGACGTAGGTTTGTGACGTCATTCTTGGTATAGTAACTGCGTTTTATGCTGGGGATTTTGGGATAGGCTCTTTGTTCGTAAGCTTTTTTCAGGGGGTGTGTCAAAACTTCCTTTTATGAGAATTTAATGAATTTTAGTAAGTGACGAAACGATAACGACTTCTATTATCGTTTAAGTCAATACTTAATTGATTAGTTACATTTTATTTGTAACCATTATGTTTGTCTTGGGTTTGCAGATTATTTAGCTCTCGGTGATACTAAACTAAACCAATTTCTAATTTAAAAACCCGATGTGTTTAGAAAAACGATAAAAATAATTCTTCACAAGAATCTTCGACGAAATGACCAATTCGGTAATTTTCGTCATTTATTCCCAATTGACCCCATTTAGACATTGAGGGTTAACAATTACAAATACATACTTACGTTGCACGAGAGGCTAAATAAACTAAAAGAAACAATCAAACATTCAAACTAGAAAAAAAAAACTTCTGACAACTGATCTGCGTGATAGGAGATAGAGAAGACAGTGAGTAAAATAGAACCCACATCCCCGGCTCTTTAACTACTATGCCACAGAGGTCGTTACACTATGACAACCTACAAGCAAGTTTATAATCTGAACATACTAGTATTAATAAATCTATCTAGGACAGGTTGATAGATACCTAGGTACTATACTAAAGCCTAGATGCAACCGATCCAGGTTGACCTAATTTTAATTTCAATCTATAGCAACTATGTTTGTGCTATGGCACTACGCTATGACGTCATTTACCTTTTGCATTCTGGGAAGCTGCTCTACTTTACAAGCTTCTCTTCGCGGCTTCGCTCAGGTAGTAGGTAGGTATAAAACCTACTCATATGGTCACGTGACTTCAAGTGTAAGGTATTCATGGTGGAAAATAGAGTACTTACCTACCTGTACCTAGCTAATATTTTTGGATCTTTTAATACAGCATGATCTGGCCAGACTCCCAGAAACTGTTCACGAGAGCGCGTTGGAAGATATGTTTAAGACGCTGGACTGGAAAGGTAAGGGCATTAACATAAACGGCGGCTACATCTCACACCTGCAATTCGCTGATGACATAGTTTTAATGGCGGTGTCGCTAGAGGAGCTAAACCAGATGCTGGACGGCCTAGCCTCAGCCTCGCGACGCATCGGTCTTGGCATGAATTTGGATAAAACCAAAGTCTTGATCAATGGCCTCATTGATCCGGGACCGGTCGTCGTACATGGCCACCTTCTCGAAATTGTTTCCAAGTATACTCTTACCTTGGGCAAATTCTGCAGTTAGGTAAAAATAATTTTGAGAAGGAGGCCAAGAGGAGGATCCAGCTAGGCTGGGCAGCGTTTGGGAAACTACGTCGAGTCTTCTCGTCATCCATACCGCAAAGCTTGAAAACTAAAGTTTTCAATCAGTGCGTCCTACCCGTCATGACCTACGGAGCTGTGAGACGTGGACACTCACGGTAGGGCTGGTCCACCAGTTCAAAGTCGCTCAGCGAGCTATGGAAAGAGCTATGCTCGGAGTCTCTCTGAAGGATATAATTCGTAACGAATACATCCGACAGAGAACCAAAGTTATTGACATAGCTCAAAGAATTAGCAAACTGAAGTGGCAGCGGGCCGGCCATATCTTGCGAAGAACCGACAACCGCTGGGGTAAACGTGTTCTTAAGTGGAGACCACGACTCTGCAAACGTAGTGTAGGACGCCCTCCGGCCAGGTGGGATGACGATCTGCGAAAGACTGCAGGCAGATGCTGGATGCGGCAAGCTGAAGACAGGGCGCTATGGCGCTCATTAGAGGAGGCCTATGTCCAGCAGTGGACTAATATAGGCTGATGATGATGATGATGATGATCTGGCCCAAAAATAAGCAGACCTTGTGTTATGCGATGAGAACCGTGGCGGTCACGGTGTCAAGCTAGTCGCACTTACCTGGAAATCACCGCTGCAGCAGAGCACAAAAATGTGCATTCAATTTTGAGCTTTATCTGACACAATAACTTAGATGAAGTATCCGCCGTATAGTCCTGACCTTGCACCTTCAGATTTCCACCTGTTTCGGTCTCTTCAGAATTCTTTAGGCAGTGTCAGGTTAACATCACGAGAGGACTGCTAAAACCACTTGTCGCGGTATTTTGATCAGAAGCCCCAAAATTTCTAAAGCAATGGGATCATGTCGCTACCTACAAGATGGCAAAAAGTTATCGAACAAAATGGTACGTACATACTTTAGTTAAATGTAAATAAACTACATAAATTAAAAAAATGTTTTGCATTTTCTTTAAAATGCGAAGAAACTTATATCAAGATCTAATTGCAAAGTTACAGTTATATCAAAAGCTCATCACTAGACACTACTTTTTTGTGGGTGCCCTAACTGGGAATAAAATAGGTGCCGTAAATGTGGTGCCTTAAAAATCGGTGCATAAAATGGGAATACCTACTTCGGATTTTATATTGACGGCATCAGATGACAGACACAGCTCGCGGACCGTTTGAAGCTTGTGGGAAGCCATTTTGTCACAATGTATCTAAAGAGAACGAGTTTGCATTGTAGGTATTGGATTAATGACTTTAGAATCGACCCCTCCAACTTGTGGGTATGATAGGTACACTACAGATAGACGTGAGTGAAAAAGCTATGTATTAGTATAGTGATTTATTACTACATAAGAACTCAATCGTTCAATCACATATCCGTCTTAAACTCAGCACGTGGGTGTTGTTATAGTCGACTCTTACTACATCCAGGATCCAAAAAACACGAGGCAAGACAGTCTTCTCTATACCTATACACAAAACAACATTCGCACGAAATATCGAAACTTCTGTCGGCCCTTTTGTTTATAATAAAATTAGCAAACATGCTGGCTAATCTAACAACTTAATCTAACTTTATGCGCAAAAAAACTGCTACTGAATTTTTGCGGACTCTAAACTATGAAAGATACAGAACATCTCTTATTCTTCTTAATTTAAATAAATCACGTGTCACGTTGTTTGTCCGCGATGGACTCCTAAATTACTAAATCGATTTTAAATTAAATTTGCACACCGTGTGCAGTTTGATCCAACCTGAAAGATAGGATAGCTTATTCAGGGAAGGTTTAAAAGGTGAGAGCGGTACGAAGTTCGCCGAGTCAGCTAGTAATACCTTATAATTAATGAAATAGCTATTTTTAAATGTAATTATTATCATTACAATTTAGACTAGACCCTTGTTACTTAAATAACATACAAACAATAAACCAACCCAGTAGGTACACTAGCTGTTCTTTGGCGCCGGATGATGCTGTGTTAATCTTGAGTCATTGATTTGCTTACTATTTTTGTTATTAGTTATTTATTAATTTCGAATCTCTGCGAAAGTACTTATTCTACCATGATTATTTTATATCTACAACATAATTCAATTAGACAAACCTGCATTAAAACATAAGTAAAAATTATTAACACCTACGGTCGTCATTTTTAAATACATTTTTAGAATATATATTTCGGCGCAGGGACGGACTTCAAGAGACGACGGAGAGCCACGTTAAATTTTAAACTACCACCCTTTCGTGTCACTTACCTCCTTGTAGGTAATACCGTTTTTGTTATCCATTTGTTTATTTTCTAAACTTTTTTGTACCTGTGTTCGAATAAATGTTTTATTCTATTCTTTCCTTTCTAGTAGAACAGTTTCTTAATATCATTTCTCGACATTGGCATAGATAGGGAGTGAAGGCCCGCCTGATTCCGAATATTGTACGATCTGCAGGTATTTGTTTGGGTCTGTCTGAGGGTATACATAGGTTTGCTTGTTTTGACACTGACGTTTGTTGTCATTTTTACCCTTCTAAATCGCTATACTTTTGAGGTTTAAGGGGGTACCTACCCTCAAATTGCTTATTTTCAACTCCGTCGGACCTCCATATCTTCCAAACTACTGAATATTTAACTTTGAAATTTATGTATGGTAAAGTTCAGGACTTATTCTATCGATCATAAGTTTCGAAAACACGATTCCATAAAATTTTCTCGATAGAAAATAATCGCAAAGTTACCTCTAATTTTTTACTAAAACCCTAATTTCTCAATAAATACAGATGATACGATCTTGAGATTAAGCATAGTAATTGAGCTAAGTATAAAGAACATTTTATATGTTGCCTTTTTTTCAATTAACTATTCTAATGTTTGTGGGGAGCAAATAACTACTAAAAACTTGATTTTTGGGCTTACGCCGCTTTGCTCTGTCCCGCTCCTGTGAACGCGAAATCCTATACCTATCCTCTTCACACAATAACGAGGTAGGGTACCGCCTTAAACTAAAATAAAACATAAATATTTATTATTAAATCGCAACTTAATTTAGAGCTTAATTATTATAGGTACTTCTATTTATTCCCTTTCTAATAATGTGATGTGTGTATTTTGTAATATTTATTCATCTTATTTCTTCCATTTAATAACTAATTAATTATGTACATATTTGTTAATAAAAAGCATAGATTATAATCAGCCATATAAAGTTTTTCTGTTGTCGATGCCGCAGCCGACTGTAGGTACACGGCGAAAAAAGCTCGTCGTGGAGGGAGTCGCCTTCACAAGGATCGTCGCTAAGGGAATCGACGTGGGGGGAATCGGCGTCAAGGTACAATTCTTATATGAATTGTAAAAATAAATAAATATACCTAGGTAGGTAGGTACGAAAGTCTCTCACCTCAGCAGCCTTTAATGGTCCAGTGCTGGACTCAGGCCTCCTCCTGATAAGCGCCTTAATGACTTTTATCTCATGGGGGTATGCCCATAATACCTAGGCTGGGCATGCGGGTTAAGTATCGCAGTTCGATGGTAGAACTGTTCTGCAGGCGGTGCTGCTGCCACCCCCGGTGAATATCCCTTAGTCGCCTCTTACGACACCCGCGGGAAGAATTGGGGTGGTGCAAATTCTAAGCCGGCACCACGCAGCTTGTGAAGACGCCAGACCTTAATCTTATTTTTTTTTGTAAATAGATGGCATTCCCATTAAATTAAATAATCCACGTTTACCTTCAATTTAATTTGTAGTAAACAATAGTAGATTGTTAGCCTAGGGTTGAAAAGAATCAATTCCCGAGGTAGTTAGAAGCCCGAGCGCAGCGAGGGCGGCTATAGTCCGAGTAGGAATTGATTCTTTTACCCGTGGCAAACACTCTACTTTTCATTCTTTGAGCGGCACATGACATTTTTAAACTAGTTTTTTTTTACATAAAACTCTTCACAGCTGACAGCAGTTCTATTTTTAAAGTTCATTCCGGCCCGAGGGTTGGAATGAATTTGTATGAGTTTTTCCCTCCCTATGAAAGGAAAGCAGCATTTTCCACCCAATAATCTGATCAAAACAACACTACTTTCCGAGTATGAGAAATGAAAAAACTGTTTTCATCCCCCCATCTCGGAAAGAGTATTTTAGCTCTTCGATATCTGAGTGTAAAAGCCGTTTTATTCGCTAGAGGATAAAGTAAAATTGAATTTAGAACATCGTGTGTACTACGTTTGTGATTGAAAACCTATATTTACTTCAACCTCCATAGTGCCGAATTTATCATACAACCTTTTTTAATTTGTTAAAAACTGACTCCGAACCTTCTTGGTGTACTTTTTATTTAATTTGCTTTGCGCGCGCCATTTTATTTTTTTGCATTTAGTCATTCATCCTCGCTGGTGGGATGAAAAGTTACGTGTTGCACTCGAGTGCAAAGATTTTTTACCTCGTGCTCTTTTGAAGCTGACGCTAACGATTCTAATTTCTGAATCACGAGCGTAGCGAGTGATTTTAGAATCCTTCGCTTGCTCGGTCATCAAAATTGAGTACGCGGTTAAAAAGCAACTTTGCACTCTTTTACATAAAAGAAATAACTAAGTATTACTTACGCTTAGTGACACACTTTTTTAGCAAGTGAAAAAACATTTTGATTAAATTATGTACTTATATGTACAAGTATGGTCCACGCCAAAAGTTGCTGAATTTTGCCAATTTTGTAACTCTTAGGTATTCGCTTCGTTTGAAACTACGGACGACGAAAATTTTCGTGCTCGGTACTTACCTCTAGTTTAGACGTTTATATTTTTGTCGTTGTCTGGACAGAGAGATCCATAGAGATAGGTAACTTTCCTCACAGGGGCCAAATTCCGCTAAATAGATCGCCATAACTATTTTTGTATTATATGTTATTAATAAATACCTACCGTCTCAGACAAATTTTGGCATTTTACCTTTGTTGAAAAAACAACAGATGTAGGAACGCGTGTCAATAGTTTCAAGATAAAAAAATGGTTGTCTGTAAAGTCGGTTTACTGACGATAGACGTGACAACTCAGAGCGAGGTAACGCCGCATGACGAGGTAACGCCGCATGACGTCATGTTTTTTCGTGCGTGCAGCCGGCTCTATCGAATTATAAGACGTTGTCACGTCAAAAAACCATTCCATCAAGCTTTCCCTGCAAATAGCACGCTCTAGTTAATTTGATCTATGGACGATTCTGCGACGGTTCCATTTGTCATAAAAGCGATTGGTAAATTCGGGTGCGATCACGATCACGTCGTGATCGCACCCGAATCACGTCTCTTTACCGACTTAGTTACCGAAGTCAAATAGACTTGCCCATCGGGACTGGAGACTCTCATAGAGGAATCAATCCCGACCACGATTACATAAAAGCTGAAACGAAGCTGTAAATCACCATAAGTCCTGTTCCGATATTTTAAAGAGCTGGGCTGGTTAGGGCCTGATTAGGCAGGGGGACAAAATCAAAATCAAAATCAAAAACTCTTTATTTCCATAAATACAATAAATGTACACTTAGAAAAGGTCAAAATAAAAAACTAAACACTGACACGGAAATAAAGTGATATTTTTTGATTTCTGTCGCTTCGGTATGTAGACTAAAGTAAAGAAGCGACGAAGAAACCTTTAGCCTGTTAGTTGTTATTTTTCGAGTTGGAGCAAAACCCGTCCCAAGCTTTTTTGTCCTCTAGATAATCTGATATTTTATAGTAAGCCTTTTTGCACAGCAAGGTTTTGACAATTTGTTTGAATTTATTTACTGATAATTTTTGCAACTCACTAGGAGTTTTGTTGTAGAAGCGTATACATTGCCCTTTAAAAGATACATTTATTTTGTGTAGCCTAGTTGTGGGCACAGCGAGTTTATGTTTATTTCTGGTATTAAAAATATGTTTATCGCTATTTTTAGGGAACCGATTTATATTTTTATGAGTGTACAATAAGTTTTCATAGATATATTGACATGGTACTGTCATTATGTTTATTTCTTTGAATTTATCACGTAGAGATTCTCTAGGACCCATGTTATAGATAGCCCGAACAGCCCTCTTCTGCAGCACAAATACGGTGTTAATATCTGCAGCGTTCCCCCACAGCAGTATACCATAAGACATAATACTATGGAAGTAGCTGAAATAAACAAGTCTAGATGTATCCACGTCTGTAAGATGACGGATTTTTTTGACTGCATACGCTGCAGAACTGAGTCTCTTCGATAGCTTATCTATGTGTGGGCCCCATTGAAGTTTATTATCTAAGGTGATTCCTAAGAATACGGCACTTTCTACTATTTCTAAAGTTTCTCCTTTAACGTTTACATCAGCCTTCACTTGTTTAACATTAGGTAGAATAAATCTAATACATTTTGTTTTGGTTTCGTTTAGCAAAAGATTATTGACACTAAACCAATGAACTACTTTTGAGATTGCATTATTCACATCGTCGAAATTTGTGTTTTGTCGCATCATTTTAAAAATTAATGAAGTATCATCAGCAAACAATACAATCTCGTGATTATTCTTGACAAGATGAGGCAGGTCGTTAATATAAACTAAGAATAGGAAAGGACCGAGGATAGAACCCTGCGGTACACCCATTGTAACTACAGACCCCGAAGACCGTTTCCCATTAATGTCAACTCTTTGTATCCTATCACTCAAATAAGATGTAAGAAGATCCAAAGAGGTGTTTCTTATTCCATAGTGATGTAGTTTCCTGATTAATGTTTCATGGTGTACGCAATCGAACGCTTTTGACAAGTCGCAAAAAACGCCTAAAGCGTCTTGCGACTTCTCCCAAGCATCAAAAATATGCGATACTAACTCTACACCGGCATCAGTAGTTGACCTGCCCCGAGTAAACCCGAATTGCTTACCATGTAGCAGGTCATTGCCATTAAAATGCCTAAGCAATTGATGTAAAATAAGTTTTTCAAAAACTTTGCTGAAAGTTGGCAGTACTGATATTGGTCTAAAGTTAGTGGGGTCAGACCTACTACCCGATTTAAATAGTGGGATTACTTTACTACATTTCATTAGATCAGGAAATACGCCACAATCAATAGATTCATTGAATATAAAAGCTAGATCTGGTGCAATCGTATCAATTAAAGGTTTAATAATTTTAACGGAAATGCCCCAGAGATCTGCAGTTTTCTTTATATTTAAAAGTTTGAAGGCTTTTTTAATATCTTTTTCATCGACATAGTTGAAATTAAGTTTATTTTCGCATTTAGGTACATTTTCTATGAGTAATGACTCAGCGATTAATTGAGAAGAGTTTAGACACTTCGTAGTAGAGATTGGAATGTCAGTAAAAAAGTTTTCAAAAGCTTGGGCTACTTCAATGTCATTTTTGATTGTGCAATCATTTATCTTTAAATTGTAATCATTAACGTAGGTACTGACCTTTCCAGTCTCACTATTTATTATTTTCCACGTTGATTTTATGACATTTTCACTATTTCTAATTTTGGAGCTTAAATAATTTGATTTTGCGATTTGACAAACTTTTCTAAACATTTTTGAGTAATTATTTACTTTTTTTTTGAACTCCCGGCTAAAATTGTATTGTTTTTCACTATATAGTTCATACAAAGTTTCTCTACTCTTATGTATACCTACTGTTGCCCACTCACTAAAGCTAAGTTTTTCTGAGACCATAATCGATTTGGATGTGAATATTGAATTGAACGCATTGGTGAATTTATAAAAAAAACTACAATACGACTCATTTGGGTTGTTATGTGAGTAATTAGGTGATGGCTTAGAATCCCAATCCAATTTCAACCGTTCAAATCGACTGGTGGTCACAGGTATGTAAGTTAATCTCTTTTTACAATTATTGTTTTTTACTTGAATTTCTAGTTTTATTAGTTGACCTAAGTGGTCTGATTTTAAATTACTTATTATTTTCTTAGTAACAATTTTTTCACTTTGGCAAACAAATACATTATCTATACATTTTGCTGAGGTTTCAGTTATTCTAGTAGGTTCCATAAATAATGGCCTTAGATTATAAGAATTAAATAAATTAGTCAATCTAGTACTGAGGGAATAAACTACTAAAAGGTCAACATTAAAATCTCCACATACCATTATAGTTTTATTTGATTTTGATAATTTAAATAAAATGTCCTCCATGACATTTTCAAAAATTTCAAAAGAAGCTGATGGTGGGCTGTATACGCTTACTACAATAATTTGCTCCAACTCTACACATGCTACTTCAATGTGGCTTTCAACGGATAAGCATATTATGTCCTTACGGTCTTTGAATTTCATTAATTTGTTTATTAATATTAATGAGCCTCCACGAATAGCATGTGATCTGCAAAAAGAGCTACCAACCTGGTGGTTACTGAAATTGAACATGAGCTCATAGCTTTTCAGCCAGTGTTCTGTTAAGCAGATGATATCAATATGAAAAGCGTTCATGTACAATTCCAACTCTAGTAATTTACTTTTTAATCCTTGAATATTTTGATGCACCAAGTTAGTGAACTTTGCATTTATTTTACAGGTTTGGTTTCTTTGACTTTTTATGTAACCAATATTATTTGACTGTTTATGGCTAGAGACTTCCTCTATTGTCGTTAAATCTAATTTAAATGGCTTGGAAGAAGTTCCAAGGTCTTGGTTGTAAATTTATTACAATGCTCAAAAGAAGCATCTTGTTTAGCCAAATTTTTGGCTGTAATAGTAAAGTAATAGGATAGCGACACAGCTATTTGTTTTTTGTAATAATTTAAAAGGTAGTAATTACCTTTTTTAGTCAAGCAATATTTTTTACTAACAGTATTGTTAGTGTCAATCACATGTATATTATTATTGCATGAAATAGTATGCAATGTCATATTTAGCTTATATCTAATGTTATTTTCTATATTTGGCAAGCTGTTGCTGTAGGGGAATGTGAACATTACAATTTTATTTAATTTTAAGGAACATAATTTGTCCATATATTTAATTAAGTCCAATTTGTTCACATTACCCCTATTTCCAAGTAAAATTATCAAGTTTGAGTTAATGTCAAATCTTTCATTATCAATTCTGTGCATAATATCATGAAGATTGCAGTTAGGTAAGCAATTATTTATAGAGTGCTCCATACTCATGTTTAAAAACTGGCCCATATTTTTTCCAATTTCATCGCAGTACATTATGGTTTTATTACCTGAGCATGAAGTGCTGAGGTCCAGGTGGGATGCGGCTGAGACAGTACTGTCCGGACTTAAGTTGTGACCGACCAAATTAGGTCCACAGCACCCGCAGCCCTCCAGAATCCTGCCCTCCAGACTCGCCTGGCTACCGAGGAGCGCATCCATGGCCAGGTGGAGTTCCCTTGTCTGTTCAGTAGTTCTCTCATAAAGGCTGATGTAGTGCCCTAGGGAGTGCTCGGCCTGGCCAAGTTTACACCTCAGCTCTTGCAATTCTGCCTCATATTGCAGCTGATTTTGATTTAGCTTTATTGTACATAGCTCTAGTTCATCAACAAGTTTTCTATTACATTTGATTTCAGATACTTTATGTTTTTGATTTTCTAATAAATTTTGCGTTTTTTTTATGAACTTACTTATTTTAAAATTTTTTTTAAACTTATTTTTGCTTAGCTTGTGTTGGTTTTTGCTGCTAGCTTCCACATTACACACTGAGTCATCTTTTGTTAAGTCAATATTATGCAATGTGTGTATGCTGCAGCCGGCAACAGAAACATGGCCCAATGGTGAGTTAGCCGATACTAGCTCATCGAATAGTGTTTGTGTTTTCGCGGTGGCAGAGTTCTGGGCCGCTTCTTCTAGCTGGGTGATGTGGTGGTGTGCATCACACAATTCCTTTTGCAGGATTGAAGTTCTGTGCAGGGCCGTTTCAAACTCAATGCCACATCGTTCATCGAAGGTATTTATTATAGTCTGAAGCCTATCCCGTTCCTCAATAATAGAATTGTTCTCGCAAAATAACGTGGTCATCTCATTTTTTAATTTTTTGTTATTATCTAGCGCTTCTAAGAGAATGTTTTCATTATCATCTCGTTCTAATTCTAATTGTGCAATCTGTCTCTTTGCTGACTTGAGCTCTAATAAAGCCTGGTTTAATTTGATTTCTGCCTGACGCAACAAGGCGCTTCTTGTATTCATTTTGAATGGTTGAATCGTTTTTTACCGTAACGAGCTCAAGACAGAAAATACAATGTCAATAGGTTAAGTGTCTGAAAATGCTGTAAGTACTTACGTGTCAGTAAAAGATGTTAGCTATGTTGGAAATAGTATTCCTACGTATAAGAAATGCACTCACGTAAACTCGAGCTTCCTCAGAACACACAAACAAGCCAAATTTCTCAGGAATCCTAACCGAAAAAGAACCGGTATCCCGAGGGCCAAACACATTAATCATACAACTTTTATACGGTTATAACTATTTGTACACTTATTTTATCTTATAAATATACGATGAAATCGAAATAGGGACTAGAATACTACGTAAAAATAATTATTTTGTGAAATAATGATATGGAGCACCAAAGCGAACAGCTGTTGCTAGGGTTGCCAACACCCAAAAAGAAAATCAATGACAATACACTCCTATGCGAGAATGCACAATACACTCCTATGCGAGATGTCAGTGCAGATTGGGATCTATTTCTAATTCTAATTCTGAGTGGGGGAACTGGGGTTCCCCCACTCAGAGTTAGAATTAGAATTAGACTCGCCCTTCTGGTCTAGTGTACCTACCTATTAGTGTAAATAGTAAGAGGTCTTATCTTTTTCAGTAAAACCACATGTATAATGTAAATACGTAATTTTTTTAATAAAAATACTTAATCTGGTACAAAATACATTAAAAATTCTCCATAGTAAATAAGTAAAAAGTAAATACTTAGCTTAACTGCACTTAAAATAACAAAATTTATCTAAAATAGATTATAATTCAATAGGTAGGTATTTATATTACCTAAAAAAATCTAAAACGGTCTGATTTCAGTCATTCCATGAACATGATTCCGAAATAATACAATTTTCCGAAATAATACAATTTTAGCAGCGCCATCTAGTACGTAGTAAGTAAAACTTACAATATTTCTACAAATTGTCAAACTCTGGTTTCTCGCCCTTGGTCGCTTGTGCCATCGCCGCTTTGGGAAGGTCATCTCCTTGGTTCATCGATGCGTTTAGAAGACGCTAGAAAAAAATATATTATGGGTCAGTATTTTTTTTCACTCTGAATGAATGAATGAAATATATACATGACGAGCTTCTGCCCGCGACTTCGCACGCGTTGTTTCTATGGAAACGTTTTGAGGTTATTTCTATCCCATGGGAACTGATTTTTGGGATAAAAAGTAGCCTACGTTTGATTCCAGGATTAGAATTACCTGAGTGCAATAATATGATAATAATCATTCATTCATTCAATAAAGTAAAGAATAACTTACAATATGCTCCAATCCCTGCTCGTTCGGTCTGCTCTGCGAGTAGACCAGGTTTTGCTTCGTGGTCTGCACAGCCACGGGGCTCTTGGATGCTATTTCTACAGCCAGCTCCATCGCTTGCTTCAGTGCGCTGGGGAACAGAGTAAGTTAAAAGTTTTTGTAACTTGTGGATAACGGGGCAGGTCATACTTTTAGTACCTATTTAGTTTACTTAAGATAATCTGTTATTATTTAAGTATGGTTGTTTGTTATCGCTAAGAAGTAAAAATAAAAAATAAAGTGATTATACGATTAAGGGGGCTTAGTCGGTTTTTTGTAACGTAGATATCCTTAACTATGTTTTAAAGATGATGCATGTAGACTAGTCACATCATGTTCATAGTCTTTTTCATTGTACTATTTCACCACCTATCCGTGAACATCTTCAATAAGCTTTATACCACACCTGCTCGGAAAGTTGCCTATTCCTTTTCCATTTATAGAATAGAAAGTATGTCTTTGCAGGCCTATAGGAAACCGGGAGGAAAAACTCTATGGAATTTCATTTCTCACGTGTTTTAGCGGGAGGAAAAAGTGTATGGAAATCCATTTCTAACGTGTTATTTTTTTTTAATTTCCTAAAAGATCGACCGGTAGCTATGGTTATTTTCGTTCGGTCAAACGACAAAAAGTTTTTACTCCAAATCCATTAGGCCTCCTCCGATTTCCGAACAATATTTTGAAAAAAGAACCCAAAGGCTGGCGCGGTCAATGAGGTTTTACCAACATCATTGGGCGCGATTTCAATTAATAATTAATTCTGCTTAATAATAATTAATTCGCGCTGCTATCTCAGTAAACATCGGTTCCGTAATAAAATATTTATAAAAATAGTTAAAGTGAAGTTTTTGCGATATTGAGTTACTTGTTGTGTAAAGTGTTGTGCAAATAGCACTATAAACTATTTTCAGCCCAAAAAAATCATTTGCTGAGAAGAAATCAAAGAAGATAAAAAGTGACAAAGATTAAGCCAAAGAGAGGATATTACAGTAAAATATTTATACAACACAACAGTTAAAGGCCCAAAGAATACATACTCGATCGAGAAATACAGATATTGGTACAAAAAGTGAGTAAATTTTCAAATATTCTTACGACATGAACCGTTGCAACAACATAGAATGATTCTTTGTTTACTTCACGCCTAAACTGACCTTTGGACCCGAGTGCATTGAACCATCACCAGCTGAGTGAGGAACCCCTAAAGCTACAGCGCATCAGATTGCTAATTTTCACTCGTCTTGCATAAGTCATAGTGGTGTATTGGCCTACATGTTGGACTAGATTATCTAAGGACGTGAGTCTGCAGGTTCGAATCCTCCTGAGCAACTTTCTTTTTGATTGTATTTAAATTTAGTTGAACATTCATCGAACTACGAAAGTTATTCGTATCTTGGGGATCCGCCGCTAGAGGGAGCTGAAATAACTATGGACCCTACAGATAATATTACGCTCAGGCGTGCACGTACACAACTGGTTCTAGAAACCACCAGCAAACTCAATGAGTCAGACATGAGCATAGAATATGACACAGTAGATGGCAGCACTAGTAGCTTGCCTGACGTTTCGAATGACTTAAGCGAAGAAACACAAAATTTATTAAAAAAAATTGATCAACTCCAGATCCAATTATCCAGTGCTCATGACGAAATAGAACGTCTATCTCTGGAAAATAGGGAGCTTAGAAATAACAATCATGACTTGGCTAAAAAGAATGTAATTTATAGAAAACTTGGAACTAGCCCCGCGAAGACAAAATCCCCAATGTCTACGGCTCGTAAAAACATAAAAACACAACAGAACTTCAAATTAGACAAACAGACACAAACAGAAAATATGATACC
The DNA here is from genome assembly GCA_963564075.1 of Eupithecia subfuscata. Classification (NCBI taxonomy): domain Eukaryota; kingdom Metazoa; phylum Arthropoda; class Insecta; order Lepidoptera; family Geometridae; genus Eupithecia; species Eupithecia subfuscata. Next base: position 2,455,251 of record OY751123.1, read on the forward strand.
TGCAGAATTAGATCGCAAAGAAACTAAAAATCCTAGAAAACAGAAACAGACACAAACAGAAGCAATAGAGCCTCAACAACAGCTGAAAATAATTCAATCACATAAAGAATGCCAAACTTACACTGAACCCGAAAAAATAGATGATCAAACACAAACTTCAGAAGAAAACCGTCTGCATACCACCTCTCAGATTCCTTGTATAACTCCAGCCGTAAAACAGCGATTAGTAAGAAATCAGACTTCTAACTCCAAACCAAAAGTATGCATGCTGAGTAACAATAAACAAAACAACGTGCTAACAATAGCACAAGACGTCCTATACAATGGCTCTACGATCTGCCATTACCTTAGTCCTAAAGCAGGCATTCCGCAGTTACTACACGGTCTACAATCAAAGCTGAAAAACTTCACAAAGGAGGACTATTGTATTATTCTACTAGGTGACGAAGATTTTACAGAAGGACAGAGCATACAAAAAATCTTAGATTGCATCAAAAGATCTCTACAAGAAATCACACATACGAATGTGATAATATGTGCGCCAACTTATCAATACGGCTTTGGAAAAGACCAATTAAACCAAAAAATAAAAAAATTCAACGACCTACTGTATGAAGATGTTCAAACATTCAAATATGCCTACTTAGTCGACTCAAACAGGCACCTAACATACAACTATTTTATGTTTCATAAACCTTCAGGAAAAATCAGCAACTTTGGCCTTCGGACAATTTTCCAAGTCTTGGTCAAAGTCATTGCAAACATAGAAAAAATGGAAAATTGTAGAAATTATTCCAAACCAACCAATAAACATACAGATGATGAAATTGGAATACAAAACCAGTTTTTTCTTGAATGAAAACCTTTCTATTCTTCATCAAAATATTGCAGGTCTTCTAGGCAAATCGGACTTACTCACTATATGCCTAAAAGAAATACAGGAGCGTAAAAATAAAATAGATATTTTATGTATTACTGAACATTTCATGATGGACGGACAAGAACAGTTTCTTACTATACCGAATTACACCCTAGCAGCGTGCTTTAGTCGCAAGGAGAGCAAGAGAGGCGGAGCCTGCATCTTACTACATAATGAACTCAATAGGTGGACAGAGATAAAGAAGTTGTCAGACATTTCTATTACCGGTGTATTTGAATGTTGTGCAGTGGAATTAATTGATTATCACATTGTTATAATATGTATTTATAGAGTACCAAAACTAAGTAATATTGACATTTTTATGAACTGCTTACAGAAAGTTTTACACGAAATATCTAAAAAACGATACGAAAACGTAATAATAGCAGGAGATTTTAATATTGACATATTAAAGAAAAATAATATTACTCTTGACTTCGAATGCTTATTGTTAAACTATAATCTTAAGCTTGCTCTGAGGCAGCCAACACGGCTTAGTAGTAAAACTTGCATTGATAATTTTGCGCACAATCTTAAAAAACGTTGTTCCACTGAGGTAATTGACCTAGCTTTGTCAGACCACACGTCTCAGCTTTTAAAATGTTCGGTTAGGAATATTGCTCTAGTAAAATTTTGGCAAGTAAAGAGAAAAGATTATTCAGCAGACAACATAGGAAAGTTTGTTAAGACTCTAGAAAACTTATCTTTTTCCGAAATATACAGTGAAACGGATCCTAATATTTCTTACAATCTATTTATTGACATGTTTAAACTTTTTTATGATCTCTGCTTCCCTTACAAAATAATAACTATAAAAACTACGAAACCAGTACATTGGATATCACAAGGTATAAAACTCTGTAGCAAGAAAAAAAGGAAGCTTCTTTGGGAACTTCGGAAAAAACCCTCTGACACAAATATGCACACTTACAAAAAATATTCAAAAACACTCAAAAAAATAACTAAACTCACACAAAAAGCTCAAAACAATCACAAAATTAAATTATCCAAAAATAAAAGTAAAACTACATGGGGTATAATCAATAACACTAAAAGAAGGCTACCAAAAGACTCAATTGACGAAATAATAGTAAATAATAAATCAATTACAAATCCTCATGACATTTCTAATATTTTTAATAACTTCTTTATTGACAAGATAATTCCTATTGACAAAGCAGGAAACAATGTCACAAAATGTATAAAAAGCCCTAAAAACTCTATATTTCTCAAACCTTGTATACCGACCGATATCCTTAGAATAATACTCTCTCTTAATAATACAAGTAGCGTTGGATACGATGGAATTTCAACCAAAATTATAAAAGTTGTAGCTCATTGTATTAGCGCTCCTATCTCCCATATTGTAAACCTGACTCTTAACACAGGTATTTTTCCAGATGCATTAAAGATTTCAATAATTAAACCATTACATAAAAAAGAAAGCAAAAATAAATTAGAAAATTACAGACCGATATCTCTCATACCTGTAATATCCAAAATATTTGAAAAGTACATCTATCAACTAATAAATAAATATTTTGAATCAAACAAGATATTTTGCGACGAACAAAAGGGATTTAGAGAAAATAAGACAATAAATATGGCTCTATATGACTTTCTTTTTCGTGTCACAACCACTGTCGACAAAAACAATTCAGTTTGCTCTATATTCTGCGATATGACACAAGCTTTCGACTATGTCCAGCACAATATCCTACTTAAAAAACTAGAGTCCTATGGAATCAGAGGTAACGCTCTGAAACTGATTCAATCCTATTTAGAAAACCGTAAACAAATTACACATATAACAAAAATAAATTATAAAACTAAGCAAGAAGAAGTATTTGTATCAAAAGAACGCATCATGAAGTACGGCGTTCCTCAAGGAAGTGTACTGGGACCATTGCTATTTCTTACATACATTAACGATCTACCTAAAGCCACTATACAACCCATGTCCCTCTTTGCTGACGACAGTACCGTAACGATAACTTGTAACGACATGAATACCTATCAACATGACATTATCTATGCTCTGACATCTATAATACAATGGCTCGAAAATAACAATTTAAAAATTAACATTAATAAAACTAAAATTATTCACTTCAGACAACGCGACAATGCGGCATTTCCAAATTTTGACATAGAATACAATAATTACAAAATTGAGGAAGTTGCGACCACAAAATTTTTAGGAATCCACATAGACAGAAAGTTAAACTGGAAACCGCATGTAGAAAAGGTATGTAAAAAAATAAATAGCCTCGTTTACGTACTTCATAAACTATCGCCAGTAGTTAATGAGGAAACCCTGCTTATTGCCTATCACGGCCTTATTGCTTCAAACATTCGGTACGCTCTGATATTTTGGGGGAACTCTACCGACGTGGACAAAGTATTTAAATTCCAAAAAAGATGCATCAGGGCTATGTTTCATCTGAAAGTGACGGATTCTTGTAAACCTCTTTTTAAAAAATATAAAATTTTGACTCTCCCTTCGCTGTATATTTTAGAAACAGCTATGTTTGTAAGAAATAATCCAAGTTTGTTTTGCCGGCAATCTGACGCCGTACCACGTAATAGACGCGACCAATTAAAAATTTGCAAGTTAGAGTGCAAAAAGAGATTGCTGCGCATAAGTCTCTTTGCTATGGCACCGTCCATTTATAATAAAATCCCACTCACAATTAGAGAATTGCCTACTGCGATGTTTCAGAGAAAGCTGAGAATCATATTGTCTGAAAAATGTTACTACACAGTGAAAGATTTTATTAATGATAAGAACTTTGACAAATAACTCTATAACGACTAATTATTTGTGAAATTTATATCAATTCTATGTATATCTACTTTATTAATTCTGTTTATTAACATTAATTTTAGTTTATTAGTTATAGTTTCTTTTATATTAATTATTGCATGTAAATTAATAAGACAATTGCACGCCCCAAAAAGGGCAAATTACATTGCTACTCATTCACTGTATTTACCATCTTTTTACATGTAATTGCAATAAATATACTTTTACTTTTACTTTTACTTATTATTTTCCTCGAAGGTGTAAGCACTATTTATCACTCGGCAGAAAGTGGGATTCCTACCTCGTGTGTTTTAAGGACACACTCGGTAGGAATTGATCACTTTCTCGCCTTGGTGTAAAATGAGAATGAGAATTACAAATTAATATAATTCTGTTAATTTGAAGCCTTTGATTTTCCCCTAAATAAATATAAAAAGGAAAATCGAAGTTTCGTTTTCGTTGTCGTGCAATACCAACTCTTATTGTATTGTTTTTCATTTATTTCACATAATTAAATTATCTGAAATAAATGAAAAATTTACTATAAACATTTGTGATATATTTATAATTAAATAATTCATATTAAACACACACAAAATCAAATTAAATTCAGAATTACACAGTCAATAACTTTTTTAAATATAATATCTTTATTCACAAAGAAAATTACAATCAAACAATAGGAATAAATTAGAACTAGTATTTACAATTGAAACAATTGAGCTAACTGCAGACTGTTGCAAAAAATCTACAACATTCGGAAGCGATATATTATTTGATTGTAATTTTCTTTGTGAATAAAGTAATATCTTTGGTGAATGAAAATATTGGACCCGAGTTTGGGATGGATGATTCACCAACCTTTCTTTATCAGGCAGTACTTTGCTGACCATTCCAAGAGCAAGTGCTTCTTTGGCGTCAAACTTTCTGCCTGTGAGGCACAGCTCGCGGGCTATGGAAGTGTTGTTCACTATCTGAAACAAATTAGATTAACAAATTAGATACAACGTCCATAACAGGGTTTTAATTTAAGTTTTTTTACCTAAATAAAAAAACTCAATCAAAAGGTACAGCTGTTTTTGTCCAAATATTTTGAAATTTCCAAGGGAATCATGCACATAAAACCTATAGGGTACTTCCCGTAGACCCAGAATCATGAAATTTGGCAAGAAGCATTTGTGTCCTTTCGGATAGATATACATTTTTAATAAATATTAATAAATAAATAATGCTGGACAATTCACACAGCATTATCTAGCCCCAAGCTAAGCAGAGCTTGTGTTATGAGTACTAGATAACTGATATATTTAATACAATACACTACATAGATAGATATTTTTTTACTATACATAGAAAACATCCAGAACGCCCTCGACAAATGTCTGCAGATCGTACAAACATTTGTCCCGAGGCGGGATCGAGCCCGCAACCTCCTGCGTCGCAGGCAGACCTTCGCCCGCTGCGCCACAGGGGTTGTCTTACTTTTATTTATTTATTTATTTATTTAATTTATTGGAAAACCAACGGCTTAAACTAACTTGATCAAAATTACGTACTAACAACAGAGAGCCAATTAAAGATTTTCACGTATAGTGACAATTATTTCGTTTATTCGTGTACCTTTATATCGTTATCTATGCCCTAATCCCGGAGGTGGGCGTTGCGATCTGCGACACAGTATTTTACTTCTGCAGGTCGCATCGCTGCCTATTATTTTTTGCTAAATCCTTAAATGTGTTCCAAAATAAAGACTTTTTACTTTTACTTTACTTTTAATTTAACTAATCAAATGTGAACTCAATAGAAAACAGCTCGAACGACAATGACGTGGAACAAAAAGGATAAGCAATAAACTATGTAGTATGTACATAAAATGTATGTAAACCTAAGTACCTACGTTACTATTAAAGAAAATACTGGTCAGTCGCTGTCTGGCTGAATTGATGCTCGTGCAGAATAGATCTAGGTCTAAATCAGTCTGCCTGCAAAGCTTATTAAAAAGATCGCTTGTACGCCATAAAAATGAATTTTGTCTATAGTTTGTGCCGGCAATAGGAATCGAAATGGTAGGACTAAATCGGGTGATTTTGGACGGGGCATAAATGTCTATTTTACTGAGAAGCTCAGTAAAATAGACTTTAATTATCATCATCAGCCCGTATACGTCCACTGCTGGACATAGGCCTCCCAAACGACGCCACAAATATCAGTCCTGAGCCGCCTCCACCACCGCCTCCCTGCGACCGCTACCATGTCGTCGGTCCATCGAGTGGGAGGTCTTCCACACTCCGTGTCGCATTGCATCGCGGTCACCACTCGAGAACCTTTACTCCCCAGCGGTTATCGGTTCTGCGAGCTATTATATTGTGTGATAAACTTTTTTTTTTTTTTTTTAAATCTCATTTATTGTCAAGGACTGTGATAAACTTAATACATACACATTAAAGAGATACATATTTTTTTATAAGAGAATATTTGAATTTAAAAACTCATTGACCCTACCAGCTTATTTTAACTTATTTTATGTTTTGTCACAACAGAAAATTAAAATCAACAATAACATATGTTAATTTTCTGTTGATTTTTATAGGATTTTATTGGACATTACATTACCTACTTAATTTAACTGCGCCCCGCGGCTTCGCCCCCCCCCCCCCCCCCCACTCCCGTGGAAATTTTTTCTTTCATTTTTACCTTCTCCTGACACTGACAAACACAACAAAGAAAGAATTAGCGAAATTGGTCTAGCTGTTCACGCGTGATGCCGTGACCAAGGGAAACAGGGATTCATTTTTATATTAGAGAATTGTATTTACTAAGATTTTGCACACCCTTGGGAGTTTCTATTTGGATATTTTTAAGATTACGAACTTTTGTACTTACATACATTCATGCAAATAAAGATTATGATTGATTGATTGACATATCATATTATACATAGAAAACACCCTGAACACCCAGAACAAATATCTGAAGATCGTACAAACTTTCGTGAGACGGGAATCGAACCCGCAACATCCTGCGTCGCAGACCTTCGCCCGCTGCGCCAAGAGATCGTCAAAGTAGTAGGATCACAGATTTGAGTCAAATGGAAATAGAGGACTCACTTTAGGAAATCTTTGCAATGCTCCAACATCTGGTGCCAGTCCAACATCAACTTCTTTTACGGAGAACCAGGCATCTTCTGAACAGTATCTGAAGAATTAATGTATATAAAACCAGCTCCTCACCTCAACAGCCTATATTGGTCCACTGCTGGACGCATGTCTCCCACTGTTAAGCGCCTTATTGACTTTTATCTCATGGGGGTATTGCCCATAATCCCCACACTGGGCATGCGGGTTGGAGATTGCAGTTATAGTAGTTGTACTAACATTTATGGTGAACAACCGAAATAAATAAATTGAAATTGAAATTAACGTGCTTTCCGACGCACGGGGATGTAACACCGCCCACTTCCTGGCTCCGGGCTGCTACTGTGAATTTTTCTTGCTAGAAAAATCCAAATAACCACTATTGGCCCGACCTGGGATGTATACTGCTAATGGCAATGTTTATTTACCTGATATCAGCAGCAGTGATGAGGTTAACCCCAGCTCCAATACACGCATTGTGGGTAACACTGATAACTGGTTTGTAGCATTCCTCCAATGCTGAGATTCCATCCTGAAATATAGATAGATCGAAAATTGTTTACTGCACACTTATACGCTTGCGAGCTTTAAACTGGAATCGCTTCAAGGGTTGTTCAAGACTAATTTTTACAATTTCTTTGCAGTGAACTATGAGTTAAGTTATGTTTTCCCTTACGCAGGATTTATTGGCGACGATAAATTTTGATTTAATGCACGATAATGTCCGCTGCCACACCGCAGCAGTGACTAGACAGTACCGACAGACATCTTCCATGTCGGCATTCCCACACTAGACTGGCCAGCCCTTATTCCTGACTTGATCCCAATCTGGCATATGTGGGACGAGCTAAAACAGCGGATACGAGGGAGAAATCCAGCTCATCCAGCACCGGCGCCGATAGAAGCCGATAGATGCAACTTCGACCTATTGCAATAATTCCCAAAATTTAGGTAGCCAATTTAATTAATTTTAAATCTTCTTGATATCACTTGAAAGGTAACAAAATTATCTTTCAAATGATATACCACAATCTATAGTTCATTGTACATAAATTGTAAAAAAATTGTTTTGATCAACTCGCGATGAAAGCGATTCCATTTTAAAGCTCGCAAGTGTAGATAGAAACAATACATAAAACAGCTTAAAATCTAAGTGACAAGTGGCGGTCTCATCGCTCAAGAGCGATCTCTACCGAACTAGATATATTGAAAAATAAGATAAGTAAAGCTAAAAAGATAACGAGGGAAGATTATCCTGTGTGGATTGTTTATTTATTTAGTAATAAAAGTTATTTAAAATTAATAGTAAAATTGATTCGTATGAAAAACTAGTTTATGCCCGCGGCTTCGCACGAATTTTTTCTATGGAAACGTTTAAAGGTGATTTCTATCCCATGGGAACTGATTTATGGGATAAAAAGTAGCCTATGTTTGATTCCAGGCATAGAGCTACACCGATGCAAAATTTCAGCTCAATCTGTTCAGTAGTTTTGGCGTGAAGACGTAACAAACATTCTATACCTCCATCCATCCAAACTTCCGCATTTATAATATTAGTGTGTAAAAATGATACTCTTCGAGCGTGCATTTTTTTATGTCAAGCGTGAGCGTACGATCTGCAAGCGGCAACGGAGCGTAAAAAATACTTTCATCTGACGAAAATAATATTTCCATTTATTTTTCTTAGCTGCAAAGCTGCCTTTATTTTTTGTAATATAAGTATAGTATACAACTCTTGAATAAAACGGATTTATATCGAGGGCCTTGAATAACTAGCGTCGCTGATGATTCTAACACTTGAATCATCAAGAATCACTCCCTACGGTCGTGATTCAGTCGTTAGATCCTTCACTTGCTTGTGATTCATCTATGGGCCCTCTCTTTAAATCCGTCCTTTATTCACTAATTCCATTATATAATATTCTTCTGTTAATACTTTGTACAGCGACTGCTTAAAAATGAGCATACCTGTGCAAACTTAATGAACTTGGAATGGAATCTCTGCCGTCGAGCTACATCCTCCAACTCTTCAGCTCGCTGCGCCATTTCTACCAGACTATTCAACTCAATGCCTAGAAACAGTAATAATATCAATTAAAAACAAAGAAAATTACAATTTAAACGTAGAAACCAATTAGAACTAGTATTTACAATTGAAACAGTTATAACTCAAGACCTCCTTTTTGATATATATTTTATGATTATTGTTTAACCGGATAGTTAAATGACTAAAATAAAACATGTAAGTATGTATATTTTATAATTTGGATTTTATTTTATAAATTTCACCTTTACTAATTATGCATAATAAGATAAAAAAGGGAGTGTGGATTACTATTTTTTATTACTTTTTGTCTGACACCGCACATCAACTATTTGAAAATGTTCAATTTGAGAATTATTTATTTATTTATTTTAGGGAAACCATCAGCACACTATACATAAATAGGTGATAGAATATAAATTTATGGGCTATTGACAGGAATCCACTGATAGATACATAATGTTACTTGAAGGTACCTAAGTAATGTACCTACTTAATGTACCTACTTAATGTAACTAGTTTTCACTAATACACACAATACAACAAGAGCTTTTAAAGTTGTTACTTCGCATACAATACAATATTATACTAAAAAATTACAATAGATGAAACAAAAGAAATATGGAAGAATTATGGAGGGTAAAACAATATGTTGCCTGGTGTATAGGTACCATATGCTATAATATAAAGGGTTAAGCTAACTGCACATTTTACTATAAAACATTTGTAGTTTCGTGTGCGTAAAGACACGGAACGGCCGCGACGCGCACCGCACCCACCCTGATGAAGTCCCTCGTTAAGACGAATATATACCCCGATAGTGGCGCCACTACATATGTTATTTTATCATTACATTATACAAAGAAATTATCAAAAAATCGGACCGCGCGTAGACGATATCTATCATAAGCTTTTTTTAAATGTATCTGTCTGTAATAGTTTTGTTTTGTGTTATTCAATCAAAAACCTTGTTTGGAGAGCTTGGTGGCCACCAATAGGAACTAAACTCTTGAAACCAGTATTTGCCTAAATAATACAGTACAAAACTATTACAGATACATTTAAAAAAAGCTTATGATAGATTATCGTCTACGCGCGGTCCGATTTTTTGATAATTCCTTTGTATAACGTAATTAAAAATAAAATATGTAGTGGCGCTAGTATCGGGGTATATATACGCCTTAAGGGATAAAACGTTGGTGTTCTTCCAACACAAACCAGGTTCGTAGTTCACCCGATAGCCTTCATACATATATTCTGAACATGTTGCAAGAAATGTCCAGGTAGCTCAACTGATCCATATGAATACCAGTTGGAAGCGTCCCCAAGATGCTGGCTGCATTGCCCCGGAAAACCATACAAAGAATATTAAGATTTTGATGCGGTCAATACCGATTGTTCGATGACAGCATGTGAATGTGAACCTTGAGAACGGTGCGGATACCTTAGCCCCCATACAAACGTACTTTTCGATTCATTTGGAAACTACATGCCCGGCTTAAATGAAATTTTGTATACATAACCGGATAAGAAATAGCTATGTTTGTAGCGTTTTAGTTTTTCAAAAAACATTATAATCTTTAAATGAGAGCGAAACTAATTTACCATATTTTGAGCAACAAATCGAGCCATTTTCAAGCTATTTTTTATGCATGATAGACACCTTTATTCGAAAATCTGTCGCGCTGCAAACATCCTAAATATACTCAACATTAGAAGTAATCAAAAATAGTTCTGTAATCAGTCGTTTATTCAAAATGAATCGGAAAGTACGAAAAAATATCAAAAATAGTGAAATTCCTTCTAATTTCTTCACACGCCCTGTGCGTGCTTCACTCCCTACACACACAGCCACAGCTTTGCATTTGATGGTTAGACGCGCTTTCTCACTCATAACGCGCCCCATTTCATTCGACATGAAACAACAACAAATCCGCATGGGCTGGTCGCTGAGATTTGGGAGAGGTTCGTAGCCAGTGTTGCCAGATGGAATTTGACCAAATCAGTAGAAAATTAAGCAAAAAATCAGTAGCTTGAAGAAAAAATCAGTAGATTTGAAAAAAAATACAAATTTCTAGCTTCCAACACGAAAAACGCGTGGAAGATATCACAGGACAAAATCAGGTAGATTTCACGATATTTTAGAAATAAATCAGTAGATCAGTAGACAATTTAAAAAGCAGGTAGATCTACTGCTAAATCAGTAGATCTGGCATCGCTGTTCGTAGCCTTCTTATGGAGTGTTTACCTACTCAAAGTTTTCATTAAAATATTACCTCCTGTGAAATGCTTCCCTTGCCCCGACAGTACAATAACTCTGCATTCAGGATGATCACTCAGTGCTGAGAAACATTTCCTTAACTCCCTGAAAATAGGAGATCATTTACATTTATGATATGGATTGAATTGAACTAAGTACCTCTTTGTTAAGAAGCATATACATTATGAATACCTTTAAGCTTTAAAGAGGGTGTTTGGTGCATAGTTTGACAAAGGGGGGGGGGGGGGGGGGGTGCTTCCTTTCCGTAGACCTAGAACCATGAAATTTGGTGAGCAGCAAGGTTTTATAGCACAAATGAAGGAAAATATCCTAAAATTGTAAATTTGAAGTTCATGCACCAAAGAAAAATTTTTAATTCTTGCGATAGACCAAAACCTATAGGGTACTTCCCGTTTACATAGAATCATAAAATTTGGTAAGAAGCAAGGTCATATAACACAAAAAACGATAAAAATCTGAAAACCGTAAATTTGTAGTTTATTAACAAAAAATAATAAGTTTTGATTCTCTCCCTCGACCAAAATATACAGGGTACTTACCTACTTCATGCTGACCTAGAATCATTATATTTGGCAAGAAACAAGGTCTTACAATTAAACGGAACCCTTAGTGCGCGAGTCCGACTCGCACTTGACGTTTTATTTATTTCACATCTGAGTACTGAGTAGCATTTGTTCCATTAAAAATAGACAGATTTCAACGCATACGATGGCAATTACCAGCTACGTAGCATATGTGAAATGCAAATGACATGCTTAATTGGTATTATCAAATATCAGCGTAATGTGTCTCGATACACAATCATCATCATAATCAGCCGTTGTTAGTCCACTGCTGAACATAGGCCTCCCCTAATGAGCGCCATAGCGGCCTGTCTTCAGCTTGCCGCATCCAGCATCTGCCTGCAGTCTTTCGCAGGTCGTCATCCCACCTTGCCGGAAGGCGTCCTACACTATTCTTCGCGAGATATGGCCGGCCACTTCAGCTTGCTAATTCTTTGAGCTATGTCGATAACTTTGGTTCTCTGTCGGATGTATTCGTTACGAATCCTATCCTTCAGAGAGACTCCGAGCATGGATGACGAGAAGACTCGACGTAATTTCCCAAACAGCCTAGTTTGATCCTCTTCTTGGTCTCCTTCTTAACTAGTTTTTACCTAACTGCAGAATCTGCCCGAGGTAAGTGTATTCGGAAAAGATTTCGACTTCTTGGTCTGTTTCTTAAAATACTTTTACTTATCTGCAGAATCTGCCCGAGGTAAGTGTATTCGGAAAAGATTTCGAGTTCTTGGTCTCCTTCTTAAAATACTTTTACCTAACTGCAGAATCTGCCCGAGGTAAGTGTATTCGGAAAAGATTTCGAGTTCTTGGTCTCCTTCTTAAAATACTTTTACCTAACTGCAGAATCTGCCCGAGGTAAGGCTGAGCGCAGACTTGAGTCACGACAGTTTTAAGACAGACTTTCCTCACATAGAAAGTCTGCCTTAAAACGGAAACAAAACTGTTTTGTCTTGCATCTTCATACATTTTGTAAAGCAATAGTCTGTCTTTAGTATGTACGTCGGTCTTGGATCAATGTGAGCGTATCATGACTTTGGTTTTATCGATACACAAAATAGGCAAATTAGTAAAGTTAGTAAAGGTTTTCATGGCATGCTGGATACCGTTAGAAAGGGGATAGTCTAGAGAAGTTTTTAAAAGAATTCGAAGTAATCAATTCAGTTTTTTTTATGTCGTTCAAAGTTGAGTTTAAATTCAATTTTGCTTTTTCAAAAAACTTTGCGAGATGATAAAAAAAATAGCTATTGCTAGTGAGTAATTTTGATTTTGATAGAACCGTACAACAATACAAATTAAAATAAAACACAAATTTGGAGGCTACATCACATTTTTTTTCTGCAGACTTTTTAAATTTTAGTAAATCAACATAAAAACCTCTATGGGGCCAAGAATTTTTTGAGGGGGTTGAGAAGGTAGCAACCTCCCTCCCCCCATTTTGTCAATGCATGCACCAAACACCCTGTATTATTTAAAGTATTTATACAGATGTAATTACAGTGTTAACTGCCTAGTTAATTGTTATTCCATAAATAATTAACATTATTTTTACAAATAAAGCAACTAGACTAATTAGGAAGGTTGCTTTTATGTTTCTATGTACATATTATAATACTTACTCCCACATAGCATAATTAAAAGTATTCAACTTCTTGGGTCTATTCAGTTCTACATGGAAAACATTCTTCTTTGGTACGGAGACAGCCAATGTCTCATATTGCAGCACTTCTGAAGAGTATGCTCTGAGAAATGAACCTGAAATTATGATATTTATAAGTCGTATTTCTTTATGAATGCATTTACCTACCCTGTTGGCAATCCTTTTTAATAAATAAATATTTAATTGATTTTGATTAGAATCACTGAAGATCTTTTTCCACAAGTGGACAATAATTGAAGTGAATAGAAAATCAATAACACTATAGTTAACGACAAGCAGCGTGCTCCCCACCACCCCCGGCGCCTACGACCCGTGCTCTGCGTGCCCTAGCCCGTAGTGCGCGGAAGGACGCGGTACAGGCGCGACGCGAACCGCACTCACCCTGATGAAGTCCCTCGTTAAGGGATGAAACGTTGGTGTTCTTCCAACACAAAATAGGTTCGTAGTTAACCCGCTTACATTCATAATGAACACTATAGTTCTCACTAGAGTCATTTACAATGGGATAATGACCATGATTTGAGTTTTGAGCATTAGCATCCAATATTCCAGCACAGTTTTTTCTTTCTCTCGCTTAGCTTAGGGCAAGATGTTGTGTGAATTGTCCAGCATTATTTTATTTGTATATTTTTTATAATAGAATAAGCACACTAATATTATAAATGCGAAAGTTTGGATGGATGGATGGATGGATGTTTGTTACCTCTTCACGCCAAAACTACTGAACAGATCGGGCTGAAATTTAGCATACAGATAATTCTAATCCTGGAATCAAACATACGATACTTTTTATCCCATAAATTAGTTCCCATGGGATAAAAATCACCTTTAAACGTTTATAGAAACAACGCGTGCGAAGCCGCGGGCATAAACTAGTTTTTAAATAATCTTAAATTATTTGACTTGTCTAAGTGCTTTTGTAAGCCTAACAAATTCTGACTTCTGGTCAGAAATTAAATGAACAATGTTCTGTTACAACTCTTAACCTTTCAGGCATTAGCTTTAAACGAGTTCTGCACATTCAGACCGTTCAGACCATGCACATTCATATCAGAGGGGACACACATCTCACAAACAATGTCTGTTTTGTTTTTCTGACACGGGTAATTATTGACAATGACATTTTAAATTGTAGTTCATTTCATTCCTGATCGAACAACATATAGAGGTATAGGTTACAAGCCATAATAAACCATAAACTTTGAAAATAAAGTTACAAGTGACCTGTAGCATCGGTCCCGGAGCGGGATGAATTTATCTTGACGTTATGACAAGAAGTCGGTCCTGGAGCAGGACGAACTCTCTTCTAGTGGTGAAACTTTAAAATTTAGCTACCTATGTTTTGTATCCTCAATACTTCCACTGTCGAGCATGCCTCTTCTAAACTATTGGAGTTTTAGCCTACTCACTAGCTGGACAAGCAGATTGGTGATCACAGTGAAGGTGTTAACAATTAACAGAAATGCGCAGAACGTTGTATGTATTTGCCGAGGGGAAGCGTGTTAAAAAAGCAACACGCTAAATTAAAAGCTGCTTCTCTTATTTTGTATCCATAACCTAAAAAATCTTGGCGACGGTCTCTCCCATTTCCTTCCACCTGTTGTGATCGCTAGCAGCCTTCTTTTGTTCGAGATTATTATTTTATAATAGCCAGGGTAAAATCGGTAAGGTCAAAGTTTTACTTACATAACACCGGCCTTTTAGGTGGGGCACGTA
Organism: Eupithecia subfuscata; assembly: GCA_963564075.1. Classification (NCBI taxonomy): domain Eukaryota; kingdom Metazoa; phylum Arthropoda; class Insecta; order Lepidoptera; family Geometridae; genus Eupithecia; species Eupithecia subfuscata. Next base: position 2,470,368 of record OY751123.1, read on the forward strand.
CAATAGCTTTTACGAACGTAGCCATTTTGAGTTGAATACTAACAAAACACGATCGAAAAGGTGCTTTTATGCTGCTACGCTCTTTTGTTTTCTAGATTAAATTATCAAAGTCCACAGTCCACTCGGAAAAGCAATAACAACAAGAGATAAAACTGTTCAAAGTCCAAAGTTCGAATTTTTTATTCGAATTCCGAAAACGAAAACATTAAATTGGTTGGTTCCCTTGTTTTGGTTTTTTGACAGCTGTCAGAATCAGCCGGCTAACTTCAACTTCTTACTGATGGCTCTGCATCGGTTTGACGCAATTCTGCCAATGTCCGTCTATCAGTCTACAATCTACCTATCCGTTTGATCTTTTTATTTTGATTAATAAAATAACAAACCTAACCTCCACAAATTTTAATCTTATTCGTTCTAAAACTGACATTGGCAGAATTGTGTCAAACTATGACGCAGAGCCAAAAACAAAAGAAGAAGAAGATAAATTATTAACAATAATTGTGAATTTGAAGGATAACTTTTTAGCCGACTTCGAAAATAGGAGGAGGTTCTATGGTCTGCTGTGTTTAATGTATGTTTTCTCGCTATGTATTGCGCGTAGCCATTTTCAAGTGAAAGTAGAATGAGCAAAAATCTAAAATGATTCGACGGATGACAAAGTACGAGCATGACTCGTGGGTTGAGGGTTCGGTATTGGTCGTGCACCCTGAAATTAACGGATTGGTATTGTTAACCGAAACGGTACTTACCTACCTAACTATCAGTTATGTACCTAGCTACCTACTTAAACAACTTAAATTGGCTAAGTACCTACCTATCTGGAACTCCATACCTATCAACAACGTAATAGATAGGTACCTACTATTTTGTAGCTTTATGAATGTCAAGTTGTTTACCAGAGTCGAGGTGTTTATCAGGTATCTGGGTAAGTAAATAAACCTGTTATACAGCTTATATACCGGCTGTATTTACATACAAGGCACGCAGATAGCTCCAGTAATATTCACATTCTGTGTTGTGACTTCTCCGATGGCTGAATTGAAGGTAAGAATTTGCTGTATTCCTCACTCCTTCAAATGTTTATTACTTTTTTACCTGGGGTTACGTGCCCTACCTAATCTTAATCATGGACATTACTTTATGTACTTACCTACCCTATCCATTACTTTTTCAAGTAACTAGGTAGGTACATACGTACATAATGTAGTACCTACCTAAACTTATTTTATAAAAGCTAAGGTTTAGAAAGCTGTTATTTTGATTGCACTGCATTGCGCAATGGGTAGAACTGGCTCAGCTAATGTAAAATGCAGTTTTGCATAGCCGAGTTGACTGATTAAGATTTACTTAGGTACCATGGGTTCCCCATTGATGCGCTCTGTATACATCAATTTTGACACCTGTGGTGCACTTGACGACTTCTTTGGCGCAGCGGACCAAGGTCCACTTGCGACTAAGGTTAAGAATTCGATTCCCGCCTCGGGACAAATGTTTGTACGATCTGCAGATATTTAACCCGTTTTCTATGTGTAATAAAACATTTGTTTAATAACACAAATAGGTAACATAATAATATGGCACTAGTTTTTCGAGATCAAAATCACACTCTTACTTATAATATAAACTACGAATTAAGAAAAAATCGTCAAAAAATTATAATTATTTTAAACATTTATAGAAAAGAAATATTTGATTTAATGTTTTACACTAAACAATTTACAGTTTGCAAACGCAAATTTGGCAAATACCAATCGAATGTTCACCACAAATGGGAACTTCACAATTGTGGCAGTTTTTCATTGACATTCGCCATTTTTTATAGAAACTCACACCGCAACTCTTCCTTTTCTTTGTCGAGGCATTTTCAGGTAAGGGACGATCACCGGAACCTGATGGCAAAGGAATTTGACCTTGACCTTCGGAACTTCCTTCCGGTTTCAAGTCCAACACTTCACTTATCTTTCCTCTACTTTCTTCTTTACTTTTAGGGTCTATTGTGTTTCTCACAGAACGTGCTGGTCCTCTAGCGGTTCTTTTGGGAAGTCAAAAATCAAAATCAAGATCAAAAACTCTTTATTTCCATAAATACAATAAATGTACACTTAGAAAAGGTCAAAATATAAAACTAAACACTGACACGGAAATAAAGTGATATTTTTTGATTTCTGTCGCTTCGGTATGTATGTAGACTAAAGTAAAGAAGCGACGAAGAAACCTTTAGCCTGTCAGTTAGTTGTTATTTTTCGAGTTGGAGTAAAACACGTCCCAAGCTTTTTAGTCCTACATAATCTGATATTTTATAGTAAGCCTTTTTGCACAGCAAGGTTTTGACAATTTGTTTGAATCCCTCACCATAAATGAAGAAACTAAAAAAGCAAACCTAAATGTTTACTAAGTACCTATACCATAAAAGTTACACTTAAGCTAACCATTCGTAAAAATTACGAACACAAATTAGGTATCTCCAAAACTAAGCAACTTACATGATAGACGCGACCAGCACCAAACGCAGTCTAACGGTCACTAAGTTGGCTCGAAACCGCAAATAATACCATAGTTGTAACTGTTAAAAAGGGACGAAACGATATTCATTCGATGTGTGCAAATTTTACGAACGTAGCTTTACAAGGTTAATTTTGTTCATGTTAAGCTTTGTGTCGTGTTTCTTGCCCTAGCAAACTCCTATAGGTACTTACTTAACCTTTACATATATTTTCTTATACTCGAATAAATCTATTTTCATTTCACCCTCCTAAAAGCTCCTATGTTCTTATTTCCAGTATCTCTCTGGCTTCGGCTCGGAGTTCTCCTCCGAAGACCCGCGAAGGCCAGGCGCCCTGCCAGAAGGCCAGAACAGCCCCCAGCGCTGCCCCTACGGACTCTATGCGGAGCAACTCTCAGGGACTGCCTTCACTGCCCCGAGGAGCGAGAATAAGCGGTCATGGCTGTTCAGGTATAATCCTCCTTAGCGGAGGTATGTGTATACCTTTACCTACGACAACTATGGACATGAGTTTGCCATAATCAGCAACACCCAGCACTTCATAGGTGGATTGTTAAAATTCAGTGCTGTTAAAACAACAGTGAATAGTGGAATTAAAAATTCACAGGAGGAACCTGCTGCTTTTCCTCTGCTAGGTTTCTTTAGTTGGCTCTTATGACATCTACGGTCGATTCTTAGGTAGGCCGCGATCGCCACGGTTCAGTAGGTAGTCTACTCTATGAATGAATAATCCCTCCAACCTTCCCATAGTCCTGCCAACCTTGCGGTGACACGGACCGAAACTGTGAGAAAAGACCCACTCGGGTGACTCAAACTCAAGACTCTACAAATACTACGCACTTTGTCCCGTACACTCCCCCCCTTCTGGGGCATGCCACATCACATCATAGACTTCATTGCCGGGCTGCTCCTTCCCAGCTCAGTGCTGCTCTGTGCAACCCCCTCCCCCATCTCTTAGCGAATATGTGCTCTCCTCAGCGCGCCGTAGTTTGTGCCAATAATGGGCAAAGATTTTAAATGCTCTAAAATTGTTTTCCGAAATCTATGAATGTAGTAGTCTTAGTTGTTCCGAAATCCGGAGAGCTCTAATCAGCTTCTGGCTATTGTTAAGAGTCTCTCTACTCTAGTAAGGCCTGATCAGATCATTTTCCATCGCTATTTTCTGCGCATGCGCCTGCGAGTGGGAAGAGTTTCGCCTATTTATTCTCAGGTGTCTGAGGCTAAATAAGTAAATAATGTTGGACAATTCAAACAGCATTATCTAATATAGAATATATAAAGCTAAGCAAAGCTTGTGTATACTTATTATGTATGGGTACCAGCGACAGAATAGAGACTTCTAATTCCGTGGTACCTACCAGCTAAAGAACTGATATAGGTAGGTACTTAATAAAGTACAGAGATATATATATTTTACTATACATTAAAAGTATCCAGAACAACCCAACCAAATATCTGCAGCTCATAAAAACATTTGCCCCGAGGCGGGAATCGAACCCACATTCCTGCGTCGACCTTCGCTCGCCGCGCCCCACAATTAGTCGTTGGCTCGGTTGTTACCTGGCCTGCTCCTGGCTGGAACGTCCTGGAATTAAATAAAAATTTATCCGTTTTTAGGATTCGTCCATCCGTTATCCACAAGCCATTCAAGAAGCTGGATGTAGCGAAGTACTTCACGCACAACTGGGATGAACAAGACCCGGATCCAAACCAGGTAGGTAGAGTAGGTCCCCATACCTACGTACCTACTTACCTTCTATCATAAAATCCATCTAAGTATTCTTTCAGTTTCAACGTAACGTCTAAAAAAAAGTTTCATCAACAAAGAATTCTAGTCAAGTACAAAGAAGAACAAAATTAAAAATTTAAACCCCCCCCCCCCCCCCCGACTCATGAATCATGGCTAAGAACACTCGGGATAAAATTATCTATGACACAAAAAACTAAACGAAAATCGGTTCATCCGTTTGGGAGCTACGAAACCACAGACAGATAGGTACCCAGACAGACGCGTTAAACTTAAAACACCCCTCATTTTTTGCCCCTGGGCACAGTAGATAAATATATTTATGTATTGTGCTCTGGGGTTAAAAATATGAATAAAGAATTGTCAATAGCAAGGTATTTTGTTGGCTTAATATTTAAAACTCACGTTTAAAGGCTATTTATATCCCATTAAGTTGTGAGATAAAAGTAGGGTAAGTTAGGTGTTATTCCTCAGGTCCTATTCAGGTTTAGATTTGACTGACATGTGTGCAAAATTTCAGCCCGATCCGTTCAGTAGTTTTGTCGTGAAGAAACACATCCATATATCCATACAAACTTTCGCATTTATAATATTAGTGTGATGAATAAAAGGCTTCTGCGCCTCCTCATTCTCTATAGGCTTCAAGTATGCCATCATCATGTAAAATTTTCTTTCTAGTCCCGCTGGCTACCCTTCGACATTCCGTCCACCCCAGTGGACTTCACGTCCGGTCTCCACACGGTCTGCGGCGCCGGCGACCCTCGCTCCCGGCATGGCATCGCCATCCATGTCTACCTGTGTAATGTTTCTATGGAGAACAGCGCTTTTTATAACAGCGATGGGGATTTTCTTATTGGTAAGGAAGCAACTGTCAAAAATAACAAAAAGTCTACAACTTTAAAAAGGTAGTGAGCTCTATCATCATCATCAGATCATCCCACAAACGTTCACTGCTGGACAAGGCCTTACCCTGCCCATACGACGACACCACAAATACCAATCCTAGTCCGCGTCCATCCATTGACTCCTTGCAACCGCTACAATCAAAGAACTTTATGGGCTGTATAAATAATAAGCGAGTAACTACCAGTCGAAGGGAACCCACCAGTCCTGCTACCCCTCGACATCCCGTCCACCCACTAGGGGCCGCAGACCTACCCTAGACACCAAGTCCACTAGGACTTGGTGTCTAGGGTAAGTCTGCGGCGCCGCCGCCGGTAACCCTCGCTCCAGGCATGGCATCACCATCCATTGTCTCATGTCAATGTTTCCATGGAGAACAGCACTTTTTATACCCACTTCCTTTCGTAGATTTAGGCAGGGGATACTTTTACAGTTTTACAGCCAGTTGATCAAAAATCTCGCTTGATCCAACTGATATAAAATTTAAATGATTTCAGTCCCCCAACAAGGATCCCTGAAGATTACAACAGAATTTGGTATCATGAAAGTAGCGCCAAACGAGATAGCAGTCATCCAGCAAGGCATGAGGTTTTCAGTTGATGTAGAGGGACCGACTCGGTAAGATTTCCGAAACTTACACTTTTTTAAGTTAAATCAGCGGCCACTGTAGCGGCCCTGCCTGTCGAATAGAAGGTCGCCACCGGGACCCTGTTTCTCGAAGCATTTCAAGTCACTTTTGAGCTACCTATACTATTGACAGACCTCTAGTACCAATAGTAAAAATCATCAATCCTTTCTATTCAGGGGCTACATCTTAGAAGTATTCGACGGTCATTTCAAGCTGCCGGACCTGGGACCCATCGGAGCCAACGGGCTGGCCAACCCTCGGGACTTCCTGACTCCTGTCGCTCATTATATCGATGAGGAAGTTGAAGGTACCTATCTCACAAGCAATGTACATATAACTAGGTACCTATTTCGTTCTATGGGGAAAAAATATTTCAACGTTATTTTTCTTTTACGTAAGTGCTTACAGAGAAAATTAATGAATTTATTTATTTCTTCATGAAAATCCGACAAAGGGGTCACATGAAATTACAATACATATCATTGAGTGTTAAAATTGGCTTAAAAAAAAATTGGTGTTGTGGAAGCAGAAGGTGAAGTCATTAATGACAGCGTCAAATAAGATTGGTCCCAAGTGAGAGCCTTGGGCAAGGGCGGATCCAGGATCTCATTTTGGGGGGGGCCATTTTGACAAAGATTGGAGAAAGGGTTAAAATTATAGGTAAACAAAAAATAAAGTTTTTATGGTAATAAAAACTTTATTTTTTGCAAATATTTTATAAAACATAATAAGTATAATATTTTTTTTTACAAAATAAATTATCGAGTAACGCGCGGGCGGCGCGGGAGGAGAGACGCAGTGCCGCGTTGCGCCGAAAAAATATCATTCTATGAGATAGCGGTTCTTAAACCCTTTGGACATCGAAATATTTGACAGAGACCTAAAATTAAGTTCGTTGCCTAAATGAAAAAAATGGAGAGCGGAGCGAACTTCGAAAATCTTAAAGACTTTTCAGGGACTTATATTAGTAAAAGATGAACCATATAAAATAGGCGAGCGGAGCGAGCCTCGAAATTTTTAAAGATATATTAGTGACGATTGGAAAATTTTAAGAGAAAAGGAAGAAAAGACGATATAATAACGGCGAATGAAGCGAGCCTCGGAAATTTTAAGGTCTTAGCGACGACGATTGGGAAATTTGCGAGAGAAACGATGATATAAAAACGGCGAGCAGAAGGAGACTCGAAATTTAAAAACATATTTTAGCGAAATTCAGGAAATTTGTAAGTGAAAATGTAGAAAAGACGATACAAAAACGGTGCGGCGAGCGGAGCGAGCCTCAAAAATTTGAGAATTTTAGCGCCGATTGGGACACTTGTGAAAGTAAAGAGTATACATACAAAATAGGCAAGCGGAGCGACCCTCGAAATTTTCATGTTTTTTTAGCGACGATTGCAAAATTTGTGAGAGAAACAAAAGCAGAGATGACATAAAAACGGCGAGCGGAGCGAGCCGCGAAAATTTTAAAGACTTTAGAGACGATTGGGAAATTTGTGAAAGCAAAGAAGCAAATACGATTTAACAGCGCCGACGAGTGGTGCGAGCTGCGACAATTATTGAGACTCTAGCGGCGGTGGGAAAATTTGTGGAAGAGAAGAAAGCCAAGGCAAAAATATCGGCGAGCGTAGCGAGCCGCTAAAATTTTGCGTCATTTCTAGCGACGGTTGGGAAAAGAGAACGTATGAATATTAATGGGCGTTGATACGTTCTTTTTTTTTCATGCCTAAACGGCTAAACGGGTCTTAATGAAATTAAGAACTGCAAAAACAATTCCGCAGTACGCAGTATTCCGCCGCGCTAAAATTGATATGATTATTGACTGTCATATAACTTAATATAATATTATAATAATGTATAATTTTCTCCACAACCATGTTTAGGTACTGAACCTTGTTTTTTTTATATGACCAGTATTGTCGCGGAGCCCCCACAGAGGCCCGGAGCACACTTTGAGAATAGCTGCTCTAAGGGGATAAAATAGTAGTTTCTAGTTAGTTTTCGATTTAACTTGAAGTTAAACCAGTAAAATTTGATACCTAGGTATTTTAGGTATTTAGTTTTTCGGTCGATAAATAAATAAGACGTGCTTCAGTATTTTTGTAAATTTATCGTTTGTAGTACTTATAGGAATTCCGTTACTCAGAAACATGAAAATTGGTACCTAGGTATTTTGCCTATTGCTTGATGGAAAATTACGTGTTCAGCTGCAAGCTCAGAATGTAAAAGTTTACATTTTTAAGTATTTATATTGCTGGTGCAAGTGGACGTGGTGGTACTGACAAGTAAAAATTCAGGATATATTTCTGTTTCCTAATAAAGGTACATAGCTAACCTACCGATGAGTAGGTATGCCGTGTAAACCTAAACCTAAATTGCACCTAAATTGACTCGAAAAATAGAGTCGAAAGTATAGAATTCCCAGGTCTTTTGGGGGGGGCCATGGCCCCCATGGCCCCCCCCTGTATCCCAGGCGCGGTCGCAGCCCAAGACTTTGGGGGGGGTCACGCTTGGTGCGGGCCGTAGCCACAAATTCACTTGCAGACTGTTGCAGGCCCCATCCAGAATAGCTAAACTTTTTAGGCGAGCGGAGCGAGCCGCGAAAAATTTACCTTTTTGAATGTTTCGTGGTGGCGGGCAAAGTGATTTTGAAGACCGAAAACATGACATGCCTTACAGTAGTAAGTTTAAGTTATAGCGAGCGAGGCGACCCTCGAAATTGTCGAGATTTTTTCTGATGTTTGAAGAAAAGTAAGCAAGAGTACTTGCTACTACTCTTGCTTACTCTCGCTCGCTATCATAATGATGGCGAGCGAAGCAAGCCCCGAAAATCTTTCGAGACTTTGCGGTAATCAATATAAAGCTACGAATATAAATAAGGGCGAACAGGGCAAGGGACATCAATAAAAAACAAATCGTAAAAGATGTAACGGCGAGCGGAGCGAGCCGCCGAAATTTTTGTTACTTTTTCGGGTGGTTACCCGCCGATAGTATTTTCTAAAATATAGAAAATACTATCGGCGAGCAGAGCGAGCCGCAAAAATATAATAGTTCCCGTTATATTTTCTGCAGTTTTTTGCATATTGACCGCAAACATGACATCGCCTCCCTCAACTCCCAACAATAGTAAGTTTAAGTAACGGCGAGCAAAGCGAGCCTCAAAATTTTTTGAGTTTTTTTTCTGATGTTTGTTGACAAAATAAATGATAGTGAGCGAAGCAAACCCCGAAAATTTAAAAGACTGTGGTGGTGAATATAACGTTTTGAATATAAATAGGGGCGAGTGGAGCAAGGGAAATAAACTAATATTACTTACTCACTTGTTTCCGGACTGGTTTCCGCAACCAGTCCAGAGACAAAACCAGTCCAGAAACGGAATCCAAAAAGAGGTAACCTAACAAATAAATAAATAAAAACCTAAAAAATAAATATATCAGTGAGTGAAATGAGCCGCAGCCTTTTTTGAAATTGGTGAGGTTCGTGCAAGACAAGGAAGCTAACTAATGAGCTATGAACAATTTTTAAGTTTGTCGAATAACAACCAAATATAAGGACAACAGATTAGACTCCATATGGAATCAACGGCGAGCGAAGCGAGCCGCGAAATTTTTTATGATCTGGCTGTGCGTGTGAGTTGTTTGGTATTAGATATTTTGCAGTTGCACCTAAAACGGAGGAGGAGTCCCGCACTAGAGCAAGCCAGAAGCTTATCGAAACAGCAGAATGCTATCAGAGGCTAGCAGAGCTTGCTGCGACAATTTTTGGTTTTTGTTAGATATTGCGCAATTTTTAAGAAAATTTGGCAAAGTGACTTAAGAGGCCAGCGGAAGGCGACTTGTCCATACAAACGTAATACCAAAATTATTTCTAATTCAAGCATATTTCCACTATATTATTGTATTATTTGTATTCAAATAGTATTTATCTAGGTTCCTGGATAGTTTTTTTTTTTCAAAATACTTACCGAAAATTAAATGAAAGCCAATCGCGTTTTGCAATTTTTAAGACAAAATTGGCCAGTTTTCTTCCTATTTGTTTCGTAATAAAGACAACAATATCTTATGTGTTATTTGTTTGGGAACATAGGTAATATTGTCTAGTTACAGAATAACAATACTTTGTGAAGAATACAAGAAGTTTTCAGTCATCATTTTTGGTATTACAGAACACAGCGAAATTCATACCAAATTTTAAACGGCAATCATGCTATCGCGCACGCACGGGGCGGGGTGCAGGGCCGGGGGACGGGACACTTCGGTTGTGTGATCGCTCGTGGCTCGGACAGACACACTAATGCAACGTGTATTTACACGGGGCGCCGCCACCGCTCGGGGACTTTCGGAGGTCGTCGTAGGGGTAGGAGAACATAGATAGGTTCTTATAATATGGTAGGAGAGGCTAGGTATTATTATTTAGTAAGTATACTATTTTCTAAATCAGTGTGTCTGACAAGTTACGGTGCTGTGTGCGTGCGTAGGTATTTGTTTGTTCACTATTCTATAGACCTGTGCCACTGACTTGGATTGAGATTTGCCTTGTTGTTTGGAAACAATAACCTACCTCCTTAGGTACATTACATACCTAGAGGTACCTACCTATTACGACTTTGGCGTGCTTTGGCTTTGTTTACGGACTATGATATTTTTCACTTACGGTTTGGTTAATGACATTATGGACTCGGAACGTTGGGATGTAGGTAGGTATCTCACAGTAAGTAGGTAGGTACTTACTTACCTACCTACCTACCTAAATTATTTTATTATTAGCTAGTTGTTTTCTTATTTTAAAGTAAATACCTACATACCTACCTAATACAATACTTACCTACCTAGGTAGGTAGGTACCTAACATGTTGTTTAGATATATGTACCTATCATAAGATAGGTAGGTACCTACAATGTAGGTACCTATGTGAAGTAAGGAAGTACTAGGTAGGTAGGTATCCAGGCGCGGTCGCAGCCCAAGACTTGGGGGGGGGGGGGGGTCACACTTGGTGCGGGCCGTAGCACCACATGTACTTGTAGGCGGTTGCAGACCCCACTGAAAAGCACTTAACTTTATCGGCGAGCGGAGCGAGCCGCGGAAAATTTATACTCAACTCCTAACAATAGTAGGTATAAGTTATAGCGAGCGAAGCGAGCCTTTTCGAAATTCCCCTTCCTCGAAATTTTTTATGATCTGGCTGTGCGTGTGAGTTGTTTGGTATTAGATATTTTGCAGTTGCAAACTAGCCTGAAACGGAGAAGGAGTCCTGAACTAGAGCAAACCAGAAGCTTATCAAAACAGCAGAATGTTATCAGAGGCAAGCAGAGCGTGCTGCGATAATTTTTGGTTTTTGTTAGATTTTGGGCAACTTTTTAGAAAATTTGGCAAAGTGACCTAAAGCGGGCCGGGTTTTGAGCTTTGGATCATAGTCAGAAGGAACAAATGTTATCAGCGACCAGACCAAAACGCGAAAATTTTGTTGTCTACTAATTTTTTGTACTGGTTGACAAAGTGACCTCGCAGATTATTTGTTATATTTTGTGCTTTTTATTGTGGTGGTTGGATTGATACAAACTGACTATAGCGGACCAGCCAGACCAATAAAATTGGGAACGTTGCCTCTGTGCTAATCAAAATACAGAGCACAAATAACAGTAATATCGGCGAGCGGAGCGAGCCGCGATTTTTTTTATTGCTGCAGTTGGTAACCATAATCAATGTAACGGAAGTAAACAGGAAAAAATTAGACGTTTTTTCATCGTTTTTTACGTGTATTCTTAGGTAGGTATACAAAACGTACCTACAAATAAATTATAAATATTCCTTGATAAGGTTACCCCACAAGGCTTTACCAAAATCGTAAATTGATTTGTTTTTTTGATAAGCAAATAAATGTGTCAAGTCAAAATCAAATGTTTTTTTAAAATAAATGAAAGTGTCAATATCAATGAACAAAAAAGTGTTTACGTTTATATCCTTGCCTTTTATTTTCTTGTCAGAAATTCACTATACCTACTCGTGTATTTAATCCTAAATTTAGGTATAGGTATCCTAGGTATTGCAGAAGCAGAACCGTATGACGAACCTACCTACACTCCATCCAAATTCGGTTAGTTTACAAAAATGTCACACCGAATTTTGCTGGAGTATACGTAGGTGCTTACATAAGTACTACCTAAGTAGGTAGGTACGTATTTCCTGATCGATCAGTTTAGTTAGGTTCTAGGTACCATGATATTACCTATATTTGGGTTCTACATAGGTACCTAGGTACCTAAGTATTTCTTGAGAAATACGTAGGTAGGTAGGCCTTGTAGAGAAACTTGAAGAAAAAAACGCGTTATCAAACTAAACATTCACTTAGATTTTTTTAAAATACACTTTGCACTTCCCAAAATGTAAGTACCAAGGTACCTATGTAGGTATGAAACGCAAATAGTATGCCTAAAGAAATAGGTAGGCAAATTTAGTACCTAGTCTAGTATCTAACCTACCTGCCGCTTTCGATAGCAGAGGTGTATACCTACTCACGCACACGCACAAGCATGGCACTATGGATGGTTGTGTTCACGTATGTAGTACACCTACCGCGTCCCGCGCGCGCCTGCATCAACTAAACAGAGATAGCGATATTCGGGGCGATTTTTGCACGCGCCTCGAATTGAAGTTGCGATCGAGGTCCGCCGGACTCTTAATGCGGGACGGGAGTCGAGCTTTGGAACATAGTTAGAAGGAACAAATTTTATCAGCGAGCGGATCAAAACGCGAAAATTTTGCTGTCTACTAACTTTTTGCGCTAGTTGACAAAGTGACCTCGGAGATTATTAATTGAGTAACAATTTTGTGCTTTTTATTGTGGTGGTTGGATTGATACAAACTGACATTAACGGACCAGCCAGACCACTAAAAATAGGTAAGTAACGTTACCTCTGCACTGATCAAAACACAGGGCACAAAACAACAGTAATATCGGCGAGCGGAGCGAGCCGCGATTTTTTTTTTGCTGCAGTTGGTAACCATATTCAATGTAACGGAAGTAAATAGGAAAAAAACAATCATCAAACTATGGGTTGCAACTTTTTAAGTACCTAAACTAAGATTTTGGGGGGGGTCATGACCCCCGTGACCCCCCCCCTGGGACCGCGCCTGCTGTATCCGCCAATGGCCTTGGGGAACCTCAGGACTAGCGTATCTCGTTGACGATTATTTGGGATAGCCACTGACCTTAAGTAGTCTTTTGTGAAGATAGGAGGTGATCCACTTTAGGAAACTGCTGGCTACGCCTAGCCTAGATAGTTTGAGCAGTGTGAAAGATTATTGTGATTTTGTCTAACGCCTTACTGAAATCGGTGTTATATGTTATGTGGTCATGATGTGAGTTTTCACAGTATGAAATTAGCTTCAGCTCAGGCTTATGCTATTTTCAGACTTCAAAATAATAAACAAGTACCAAGGCCGCCTGTTCGAGGCCTCCCAGCGTCACAGTCCTTTCGACGTGGTGGCCTGGCACGGAAACTACGTGCCTTACAAGTACGACCTCAGCAAGTTTATGGTCATCAACGCTGTGCTCTATGACCATTGCGTAAGTTTCTAGAATCTTCTAAGGTACCTACCGCTAACTAGCGCTAGAATTAGAATGCCTACCTTACCTTCTAAACCGTTTTAACGTAGGCTTTAACAATATTTTTAGACAAGATTTTTAATTATTTTCGAGATCGGAGATCGGTTTCGAAACCCTTATGGTCTCGCTTTGTCTGTCCTTTTTTCCCTCCTTAATATCTCGGCAACTACCGCAGCTATTAACTTGAAATTTATTTAGGTCTAAATATCAGAAAACATCCTCGTAATTCGTAGTGGTTGTCGACATAGTTCTGTGTAGTCGACTGATGTGGTGCGGTGAAGGTCCACGTGCGACGTTTCCCGCCTCGGGATAAATATTTGTAGGTACGATCTGCAAATATTTGTTCCAGGTATTTTCTATGTAGGTATCTATGTCAATATATATTATAAAGGAGTAGGTACCTGACTCACATACAGACAACGTACTGCCCGACAACTGGTTCTAGAGGCTTGTACGCATAACGCGTACGAAGTCGCGGGTTACAGCTAGTTAACAAATATTTATCTATACCAGTTATCTAGTACCCCTACATAACACAAGCTCTGCTAAGCTAGGGGCTAGATGCAGCTGTGAATTGTCCAGCAATGTTTTTAAATTAATTTATCTTATCTTAACTCCCTAGGACCCGTCCATCTTCACAGTCCTGACGTGCCCCTCCACGAAGCCAGGCGTCGCCATCGCTGACTTCGTGATCTTCCCGCCTCGCTGGTCGGTGCAGGAGAATACCTTCAGGCCTCCTTATTATCATAGTAAGTTTCTATTGTTAAGTTCTGTATGATTTACTTCATATTTGGCAAAAAAAATTGCGCGGAAGCCTTTGCTTAATAATTGTGTGTGTTGTAATGTGAACTTGGACAATACCCGATAAATACTTAATTATTAATTATGTTAACAAATCGCGAAAGTCAATTTTTTTATCTCTATTCGAAATCTATTGCTTATTAAACGAATTTTAAAATTAGATGACGTGCGTCATCTATTAACACAGGGTGGTTTTTTGAGAAGGGCGGTGATGGCCAAGTGCGAAACCACGGGAGTTAAAAAAAAGTCGTGAAAGGAGTCATGCCCTCGATTTAAAAAAAAAACAACAACTGCAGTTGTTGTTTAGTTTTATGTATTAGTATTTAGTTTTATTATAAATCTTTTACTTTCGATGGAAATCGACCCGAATGGTTTATCATAAAAAGATACCCGATATTATTGAACCAATGGATTCTGTTGCTTTGTAAATTATTTGGAGACGAGACGCGCTGGAGGACCCACTCGCGTGGCGCGAAAAACGAAACCTGCATGTGGGCCGACCTTTACCTTTTTCCCAAAACATCATATTATCTCATTTCACTCTTACTCAACCATAAACGTGGGTGTTGGTCTGTGTTGGTGAACTTTACTCTATGAAGTTAGGTTTCACGTTGAATTTCAAAAAAGTCGCTGAGGGTAGGATTCGATTCGAACGTGCGCGGGTAGTACCCATTGGATTTTTACTTCTTCTTCTTTCTATTTTTTAACCACTCGGACACCTCAGCTGTTGCTATAGGTACTTAAACCCTAAATAAAATAACTAGAACGATGGCTAATAAAAAATGTAATTTTATGGTTCCGTACCATTTTGACTACCGATGTGGCGCGGCGAGCGAAGGTCCGCAGGCGACGTAGGAGCTTGCGGGTTTGATTCCCGCCTTGGAAACAACTGCTTGTACGATCTGTAAACATTTTTTCCGGGTTTTCTGGGTATTTTCTATGGAAGTATAATAAAAATATTTATCTATGTAGTAAGTATATTGTAATAAGCATATCAGTAATCTTGACGACCTCTGTGGCGCAGCGGGCGAAGGTCTGCCTGCGACGCTGGAGGTTGCGAGTTCGATTCCCGCCTCGGGACAAATGTTTGTAATATCTGCAGACATTTGTCCAGGGCGTTCTGGATGTTTTCTATGTATAATAAAAAATATATATCTATGTAGTGTATTGTTTTAAGTATATCAGCTATCTAGTACCCTTATCACAAGCTCTGCTTAGCTTGAGGCTAGATAATACTGTGTGAATTGTCAAGCATTATTTATTTATTTATTTATTAATCAAGTATACTACCACAAGGTCTGCTTAGCTTGGGGCTAGATGTTGCTGTGTGGATTGTTCAGCATTATTTATTTTATAATACCTACGACTAGACGATCGCCTCGCGGTTTCAACCGCGTAGTTCCCGTTCCCGTTGGGAATTCCGGGATAAAATATAGCCTATGTCACTCCCTGAAAAGTAATCTTCCTAACGGTGAAAGTATTTTTCAAATCGGTCCAGTAGTTTCGTAGCCTATTCAATACAAACAATCAAATCTTTCCTCTTTATAATATTAGTATAGATAGGTAGGTATTATTGTAAGAACTAAAAAGTTAAAATTATCGTAATCGTCATTGCCTAAGGACTTCTCCATATTCCAACTCAGCCTCAAGAAAAAGAGGGGAAGGGTTTAACCGAGATAGGAGATGGACGGACATCCATTTTACGGTTTCGTTCAGTTGAGCTCTAATCTATTTTTTGGTCGAATGTTTGGCGAACGGAACCCGGTCTTTGCAAGTAAGATCGCACTTGGCCGATTTAATTTATTTGTTCAAGTGTAAAATCCAACTATCATATTTATGATTCACGACAAATGGAGCAATAATTTCAAACAATGAATTTGTTATTATGGCATTTCTACCTACCTAGGTACATAATTATTATGTACTTGGGTATTGTGAACCGCATTTCATCTCTTTTCTTATTGAAAAAAGGTTTAATTTTGATTGTGCGCAGTCCTTATTAGAGGGACCAATATCTGTGCCTTGATAGTCTTGTTACTCATTGTATATATTTTTTTCGCCGCCTCTTACAACAGCTGAGGTGTCCGAGTGGTTAAGGAGTTGGACTTGAAATCCAATGGGTTCTACCCGCGCAGGTTCGAATCCTGTCCTCAGCGAAATTGTTATTTTGTCAGTTTTTATAAAATTACTAGCTGACTCGGCGAACTTCGTACCGCTCTTACCTTTTAAACCTTCCCTGAATAAGCTATCCTATCTTTCAAGTTGGATCAAACTGCACACGGTGTGCAAATTTAATTTAAAATCGGTTAAGTAGTTTAGGAGTCCATCGCGGACAAACAACGTGACACGTGATTTATATATTATTATATTAAGATTGAGTGGGCGAATGTGGCATGATAAATCAAAATCAAAAACTCTTTATTTCCATAAATACAATAAAATGGAATATGTGTAATTTTCTTTGTGAATAAAGTATTACTTATTAGGGTGAGATGGGGAAAATGTAATAGCGGGGCAAATGTAAGGAAATGTGTTCGAGTTGTATTGAAAACACAAAACTAGTACTGCCATCTATGATATGCATTAGGTACTTTTTTAACAACGCACCTACCATTTGCCCACCACTCGCATTTGCCCCACTTCACCCTACCTATTAAAAAAAAATTACAAACTAAACACTGACACGGAAATAAAGTGATATTTTTTATTTCTGTCGCATAAGTAGACTAATCATGTTCTAAATGTACGCCAAATTAGATTTAAAAGCTTGTTTTGATCTTTGTAGGAAACTGTATGAGCGAGTTCATGGGTCTGATCCTCGGTTCATACGAGGCGAAGGAAGGAGGCTTCCTCCCCGGGGGCGCTTCGCTGCACTCCATGATGACTCCGCACGGGCCGGATGTAGCGTGCTTCAACGCGGCGAGCGGCGCGCAGCTAAGGCCGGAGAAGATTGCTGTTGGGACACAGGTATGAGGAACTATTTGCTGTTGGGACACAGGTATGAGGAACTATTTGCTGTTGGGACACAGGTATGAGGAACTATTTGCTGTTGGGACACAGGTGTGAGGAGCTTTTGAACTTTCACGGGGGATAATACACTTGCGAGCTTTTAAATTTTATTTTTTATATTTTGCCTATTCATTTAGACGCCCACAACTTTGACCTATTGCAATAATTCCCAAAATTTAGGTAGCCAATTTAATTAATTTTAAATATTTTTGATATCACTTGAAAGGTAACAAAATTACCTTTCAAATGATATACCACAATATATAGTTCATTGTATATAAATTGTAAAAAAAATAGTTTTGATCCAGTTTAAAGCTCGCAAGTGTATAAAGGTAAATAAATAATGTCGCCGGACCATTTGTACCATGAGGCAGTACCATTGATGGTACAATTGGCACCAATTTGTCCCAATTGTACCATTGATGGTACAACTGGCACTAAACTGTAAGTACCGACTTATCCCACTTGTACCATCATCTCAATTAGGAACTTTAGATAAGAACAAACCTCTTTTGTAATGTCTGATGCTGTCCACTTTACGATAAAAAACTGAAAATGTCAGATTTAATTTTAGTCTGATGCATGACTGAAAGTAATGCTGGACAATTCACACAGCATTATCAAGCCCAAGCTAAGCAGAGCTTGTGTTATGGGTACTAGATAACTGATATAGGTACCTACTTAATACAATACACTACATAGATAGACATTTTTTATTATACATTGAAAACATCCAGAACGCCTTGGACAAATGTCTGCAGATCGAAATCGATGTTTCTGATTGGTTTTCGTGCAAAACCACCTACGTAAGATTTGCACGAAAACGAATCAGAAATATCGATTGTTCTTCAGGCCCTGTGGAAAGTTATTAAAATCGTTGTCTTCGATCTTGAACCATGTCTTTCATCATAATATCTAGATGGCGTTAGTAGAAAGTTCATTATAATCATAATCAAGTAGCAATAGCAAATATAGGGTTATTTTGTGGTTGTCGGTTGGTTACTATTCTTTCTGCAGCTGCAGAGAGACCAAAGCCGAAAACCGTTTGTAGCATGGGTGGTGAGTTGGTATCTCAATTCTCAAGTTGAGATAGGTACCTACTCACCAATTGGGATCGAATCTAGGGTCAGTAACTGACCCTGGTGTAGATTCGATTCCCGTCAACCGACTTCCACACCATAAATTAACGTTTGTTCACAGGCCTTCATGTTCGAGTCGTCTCTAAGCATGGCTATTACGAAGTGGGGCGCGGAGACTTGTCAGAAACTGGACGCAAAGTACTACGAGTGCTGGCAGAAGCTGCCTAAACTCTTCTCTGATAAGATTAATGTTTGATTTGTTATTCTACTTGAATCTTTGTGCAATCAACGCCAAAAATCGCTATTAACTTCTATGGTTATCTGCAAATTATGTCATCAAATTCGAACAAAAAAAAACTAAAGATCTTTGCAATGACTCGAGCAAAATGTTTGTATTGTATGCTTTCTTTCTTTCTAGTCGTCATACGTCTACCCTCAACTTTTTTGTTATTTTTATTGGTCAGTAACGTAATGAATGACTTTAGACAATATTCTAGAATAGAGTTGGTACGTTTAAGATTGGTTCTCTTCTCATGCCAGTGAATGTAATATTCTTTATCTTATAATATAAAAATGAATCGCAAAATGTGTTGGTAAGCGCATAACTCAACAACGCCTGGACCGATTTCGCTAATTCTTTCTTTGTTGTGTTTGTTATTGTCAGGAAAAGGTTCTTATGCGGGAGTTTTGCTTTTTCGGAGATTATTAAATAGCGTTAAACTAAAACCCTGATAACCGTTTCCAAGTGAACAAGTTCTAAAGTTTTTTGGCAACTTTTTATGTTGATTGAGCTGTTGTTAATATTAAGACTTCTAAGTCTAACTGTTTATCTTGTTTAAGCGAATAAAAATTTATAAGGATCATCCTTATAAATTTTTATTCGCTTTTTAAGTACCTAACACTTACTATGTTATTTACGAGCAATATCATCTATTAAACAACTTGGGCCTAATTTTTTACCTAGTTTTTAAGTACAACTGTAACACGTCTATCTAAAATAATGATGATAAAGTTACAAATAAAAGAAAATGTACAAATAACTTTATTTTATTCAAACTTTCAAAAAGCTAACACAAAAGCCGTTCGTATGCCGAAACGACTCTGGTACTTTTAGCGACATTTTTTCCAAATGTTTGATTCCATTACTGTACATACTTTTAGAAATATCAGTTGAAACTACGCTGGGATCTTCCAACCAAGTTTCTACTTCACTATTAAGAGATAGCTCAATTTTATACAGCAATTTTGTCACGTAATTGGACTGCAGTAGCACTTTCTCCGCAACTGTTTTTTCTCTCAAAACCTGCAACTCTTTATCTATTACCCAGATGAGTAAATAATGTTTTTTTGCAGACGACATTTTGCATTCAAGAACTATCTTACACATTATTGTATATTGGAAGCCTAGATCAAACTCTTTGATGATTGTTTCGACAGTGAATATAAAATCGTTGGTGGATTGGTTTCCATATGAAATTTTGTATGAAAATGCGGTTTTTTCAGCACTATCTTCGAGGGTAACTTCCGAATTGAATAGCTTCATCATATCCTTGTTTTTCAAGCCCAACCAAGCCAAGCATCTGTTGCAATGGTACACATCTCTTTTAGCATTAAAACTATTGCTCTTCTCGGATAAAAGGCTACTGCTTATAAGAAAGTATGTAAGTCTGTATAAAAAATCAGTTTTGTTCGGTTTTAGCTCTATTTCAGCTTCCGTAGAATTCCCATGGCAGTGTCCGTGGCAAAACCACTCTGCCATATCCAAATTTTCTGAAGGTAACTCCAAAACTCTTGAAAATGTTAAGACATCCTTTGATATGACATTTGAGCAGTTACCACAAGCAAGTTTGACCCCGCAATCAGCTTTCACATTAATTTTCAAGTCACTCGGCTTAATATTTACAACAGTTTTTGGTGATAGCAGTTCTTGATAGAAATTCCCTCCGTTCTCTGGTTCAGTTAGAAGCCTAAAGGAGATTGTGTCCTTGTCGATCTTCAGGCAGGACATTGAATTTGGTATAATTTGGCAGAACTCTCTTATGGATATAATTGCAGATTCTTCTACTGATTCATCTTCCGAACAGTCTGATAGACTCTCAATTGAAGACAAACTGTCTCTTCTAATCTTCCTATCATCACCATAGTAGTTAAGAACTATACAATTGCTCTGTATACTAACTTTTAAGTTACAATTCTTGCTGAAGCTTATCCCAGTCTTGATGAAAACATTGCAGCTTCTCAAACGAGACCTCAATTCCACGAATACACTTTTAACTAGCATTTTAAAGCCTGTACAGACCGCTTAAACTACCCTACAACACAGAGCTGTGTTATTATCACTTCAATTTGTTACAGTATTGCCACAACAACACTTAAAAAATCCTCCGTAACTATTTATCCGTCTTAATCCTCTGAACATGTCCGTTAGTCTCGTACAAATTGAAGATATTATCCATTTCTCTAATAGTGAATGGTAGGGAGGCTTTCTTGTAGTATTCTCCCATCATCTCGAGGTTGCTGATGACTGTGTCCAGGAGATGGGCCTTCTCAGCATAGATGCCCGGGGCCTCGTGTCGGAGGAAGGTGAAGTGGATGTGGAGATGGTAGAATGAGGGCTGGTAGTGCAGGTAAATGCGAAGCTGGGAGCCTGGGACGCCGTATTTCTCGAGGATCTTTTTCTGAAAGGAAATAATGGGTATAAGAAATGGTGGTTGACGGGCGCGAGGCAGTGAATTCCAGGCACACATGTCGTGAGTATTCCGTGTCTAATGTTCCTCTTGATGTGCTTACTTACCTACGACTGCTCTATTGTTCAAGTTGCTAGTGAATTAACTGGCTTTTGTAAAATAGTTTTTACTAAAATAGTTACCCGCTTTATTTGCGTCTCAAATAATTATGTTGGCTTTTTTGCTATAAATCTAACTATAAATTTTTATATAAATCTATTAACTATAAACTATAAATTGGCACACAATCCTGCAGGTTCTGTGAGGAGGCGGAGAAAACGCCTCTCCATCTTCTAGGAGAGTGCGGAGCACTGATGCAAAAACGTAGCATCCATCTGGGCAAGCAACTGCTTAGTCCAGACGAGCTAAAAGACTCCACCCCCCGAAGAAAATCCTACAGTTCCTAGCAGCTGCAAGGGTTAGTGGCGAACGGTGAACGCCGCTGCTTCGAGGCTGAACACACAAAGTGGCGATCACAATAGGCCTATCATGGCCGCAGTGATACGAAAGCCACCAAAAGCAAAAAAAAAAAAAAAAAACTTTAAATTTTGTTATGTAAATAAAATTTAATGCTCAACTAAAGCTTGCATGAAGTCATAATAAGATAGTGTGTTAGGGTTTAATAGCCTACCACTCGTTAATTCTCTTTATTTAAATAAGTTTGAAAAAGCGCACAGCGCTTAGAAACGTGTTTATATTTATGAATAATATTGTCTAGGACAAATGTACACTGGATTTGTATTACTCTTAAGATAATAAAGATATTTTAAATTGAATTGAATTCCGTGAGTGCCCGGCGAGGTGATACTCTGTTATAATCAATGTCAAGATATTATACATTAACAAAGCATTGTCCAGCATTATTTATCTACTTATAAATGTTTTTTTTATTTCAGCCTATTCATAATACTTATTCATAATGCCTATTCATAATGCTTCATAATGCTTAGCTAAATACTGATGATGACTATAACAGAAAACCAATCACTTTCAACAACGCATGACACGCAACGAAACAGGTGTAGGTAAATTCGAGTTCGAAAACTGAGAAGAAACGAAATTATAAAAGCTTTCAAAGGCAAAAATTACTTCGGACTTTGCGATTTATTCCGAGATGATACTGGTATCATTGGAAAATATCTTACGACACTGGTGTCGTAAGATATTTTCCAACAATATTTCTTTGGTTTTAAGTAACCCCGTTTTAGGTAACCCCTTTGTTTGCAACACATATGTATGATTCTAGAACCGAGTGTTGACTTATTTAAGGCGCTGACTTGTGGGTGCCAGATTGTCAAGGGTGGGTAAAGAAGCAGTTTATCAGCTGTGAGGCCATCGAAATACTTAAGGATTTATGTAGTGTATCTTATTAAGTATATCAGTTATCTAGTACCCATAACACAAGCTCTGCTTAGCTTGGGGCTAGATAATGCTGTGTGAATAGTCCATTATTTATTTATTTACCAGCTGGTTAGATAATAAGGTCTTTATTGACAAAGAAAATTACAATCAAATACCTAATAGAAATAAATTAAAACTAGTATTTACAATTGAAACAGTTGAGGTAACTGCAGACTGTTATAGGTATCTACAGGTAGCTCCACTGACCCATATCAATACCAGTCGTCGCGTCCCCAAGACGCTGACTGCAATGCTGATACGCTGCGCCAGATACTTACCGTTTCGATATCGATAATAAGATAAACATAAGATCAACATACAGTGGTATAGATTGCCTGGAAGAGATCGCTCATAGCGATAAGGCCGCCTTTGTATTTCGTCTACTCTTAGCATTTATTTTTGTATTGTTATCTGTCTTTGTGTGGTACAATAAAGTATTATTTATCTACCTAATCTTATGAATTTTAATTTTTTTTTAATTGCTCAAGGTGGATTTTGCATCACTACAGTCATGATAAGACCTATTGTGATCGTCACTTGATGTGACGATCACTATCAGTCTCTGAAGCAGCGGCGTTCATTATTCGCCACTTACCCTTGCAGCTCCTAGGAACCTGTGTTACGGTCTGCAAGTCTAGTTCAAAGCTGGAAGGCGTCCTCCCCTAATGAGCGCCATAGCGCCCTGTCTTCAACTTGCCGCATCGAGCTTGCTGCAGTCTTTAGCATGTCGTCAGCCCACCTGGCTGGAGGCGTCGCACTATACACTAGCCAAACTCGATGTAGATTGTTTGTTAACAAACCACAACACAAGTAACTAAAACTCACTTTCGTCGAGTTTCAGATATAATTGTAAGCAATATTTATTGCAGGAAGGATCTCAAATCGACAAGTATGTAAATCGCGTATAAAATGAATTTTAGGTTAAGTATGGGCAGTTTGTTAACAAATATTGTACGAGGTTGGATAGTGTATGCCTTTGCAGGGTGACTACTGAAATAAAAGATATGAAATCATTAAAATCCTCACCGTTCCTTCTTCTCTAACTGTCCTCAGCAGTGGCAGATGCTCTCCATCCAAGTCCCGTAGACTCCGGACCCCTCTCCGCCTGATGATGGCCAGCAGATACAAGGTCTCTCGGGTAATGCCGTCCCACTTGAGATCGGGCAGCAGCACGAAGCCGTCCTGTTCACAGTTATTGTCGTGGATAATGCGGTCTTGCTCGCTCTTGCCTTCTAGGATGTTGTATACCCACTGGAAAGAAAGAGAGAGTAATGGTTGAGTTAATGGTTGTTTATTCTGTTCATGATCATGTTGTACAATAGTAAATAGGACTCTCAAGAGAAGGATCTATCTAACTCAGCATTGAAATAAGCAACTTGCACTCTGCTTAGAATTTATTTTCCAATAATAAATGTTTTACTATGATAACACGTAAATATCATGATTCTAGGTCAACAGGTAGTAGGTACCCTATAGGGTTTGGTCCATGGCGAGTATAAAATAATTGTTTTTTGTAAATAAACTACAAAACTCCGGTTTTCGGATTTTTCCCTTTACTTTTGATTGCATGACCTTGCTTCTTATCAAATTTTATTATTCTAGGTCAACAGGAAGTCCCTAAAGGTTTTGGTCCAAAAATTATTCAGGCATAACGGTCCTATAAGTGGTCCTCTACAGGTTCCTTTTTTCCTTTTGATGTACGGAACCCTAAAAACTATCATAGTATGTAAGCAGGTTAACTATGAACGTTATTTGTGTTGGAAGAACCTATTGGTATCAATCAACATTACCTGTAGTGTAAACTGCTCCTTCTCAATATGCGGCAGCGTTAACTTCTCATACAGTTCTGGTGTCTCCAGAACTATGTGAGTGGTCTGCTGACTGAACTTTGCTATGTGCTTCTCTGTAGCTGGATATACTATTGAGGTTTTCACTCCTGGAACAAGGAAGTCAAAGTTGATTCTTTTATTATGGTATACTAGCTTCTGCCCGCGGCTTCGCACGCGTTATTTCTATGGAAACGTTTTGAGGTTATTTCTAGCCCATGGGTACTGATTTATGGGATAAAAAGTCTATGTCTATGCCTATGTTTGATTCAAGAGCTAGACTTACCTGTATGCAAAATTTCAGCCTGATCCGTTCAGTAGTTATGGCGTGAAGAGGTAACAAACATCCATCCATCCACCCATCCAAACTTTCGCATCTATAATATTAGTGTGATGTACCTACATCTATTTGAGGAAGGGGAATCTGTGGAACTACTTCTATGTTTCTGAAAAGACATGAGTAGAATTGTGGTCCAGGTGCAGAGAACCGTTTTTTTCTTTTTAATGTGATTAGACCTTAGTTTGACCACAATCACACTTTTTGTTATTTTTTTTTTTGTAAATACTGTACATTCCATAAAGGTTATTGCTCACTCCATAAAGCTTGCGATGCTATCATGAGACAGACATTGGCAAAATTGTGTCAAACCAGACGCAGAAGCCATTTGACAAGAAGAAGTAGAAGAAGATGGTAAGTGCAATGTGGCTGAAGATGTATTTTTAGGGTCTAGACGATACCTATTCACTCTCATCTTGAGACAACCCAGGTTGTAGTTGGTGGGAAAATAGAGGTAGGCAGCAAATTCTAGTCTCAAAGGTAGAGGAGAACTGCTTAGTTAGTGGAAGGAATATCCTCAAGATAAGGGTGGTAATGATAAGCCTTTAATCGGACAAGACAGTTTTTCTTTGTTGTTCATATATCTCTTTTCTTCCATTTTGTGTGTCCGTTGCCAGGTGGCAAAGGCCTCCTCCAATCTTCTCCATTCTGGCCTTTCTATGGCTTATACGGATATAATAATACATTATTAATATATTTATTAAGGGTGGTAATGTCCTGTATGTCTGGTTTGTCCTAGATGGCGGGATAAAGTCATGAAGTTCTGTGAGCATTCTCCGAAATGTATCTTACAACAGAACGAGAGGCAAGCCACCTTGCAGCAGTGTTAGAGACTCACGTTTTACCAAGAAGTCAATAATTATTACCTTGATTGGTATTCTACATTAACCCTGACAGTTTCGTCACTATACCTAGGCCTATTTGAGTAAAAAAACTCAATCAACATACATATCATGTACAGTCAGCTGCAAAAATATGTATACACTCCCAAGTTTTCAATTTGACTAAATATAAATAGTAAGTGTATAGTAATTGTGATAATTTATGTAGGTACCGCATTCTGACGAAGTATGATGACTACTTTGTACGAAAAATGTGTGTTTGTCATTTTATTTGAAAAGTTCCGAGTAAAATAAAAGTTAAACCTTGGAAGTGTATACATGTCTGTGCAGCTGACTGTACCATAGAAAAAGAAGGCTTAGAATGATAGTAGACACAAACGAGGTGTAGCCAAAAAATTGTGACAAATTAGTCTCAATTTCCTATTCGTATACATGCGCTTGTGTGCGTGAAAGCGCTGAACTTGTATGCTAGTCAACTCACACATAGATTCGTTTTTGGCTACAATATCAAGAAAATTGTTGCATGACACTATTCCTCTGCTTTAACAGCAGCGTGTTTTACTTTATGTCATGTACTTTCACTTTGCATGATTAAACAAGTGAATAGAAATTTGATTTCCTGGCTTGGATGCACAGCGTTTTGATTAAATTTCTCTGAGGTGGTAACAAAAGACAAATTGGTGACCACAATTTTACATAACTAATGGTGGTCAATCATGTGAAATTGTGGTCAAATATATCAAGAACACACTCGAACTTAAATATCACACTCGAACTTAAGGGGGTACCCTACCTCGTTATTGTGTGAAGAGGATAGGCATAGGATTTCGCGTTCACAGGAGCGGGACAGAGCAAAGCGGCGTAAGCCCAAAAATCAAGTTTTTAGTAGTTATTTGCTCCCCACAAACATTAGAATAGTTAATTGAAAAAAAGGCAACATATAAAATATTCTTTATACTTAGTTCAATTACTATGCTTAATCTCAAGATCGTATCATCTGTATTTATTGAGAAATTAGGGTTTTAGTAAAAAATTAGAGGTAACTTTGCGATTTTTTTCTATCGAGAAAATTTTATGGCATCGTGTTTTCGAAACATATGATCGATAGAATAAGTCCTGAACTTTACCATATATAAATTTCAAAGTTAAATATTCAGTAGTTTGGAAGATATGGAGGTCCGACGGAGTTGAAAATAAGCAATTTGAGGTACTATACCCCCTTAAATATAAACCTAAGTAGATACATAAAATATATGTACAAGTTTTGTTTTTCTCATTTAAGTGAACTGTATTTATGTTCTTTGAGAAAATAAAGATTCTTTAAACCGAGAACAGTGAAGCTATGTAGTCACAATCACCTTCTCAACTTTCACTTTGCATTTTAATTGGTGAGAAGAAATAGATTCTCTGGCTTGGATGTACTTACCTGTTTTTATTGAATTTCTTTGAAAGGTGCTTAGTTAGCTTACAAAGATACAATTCCACTAAACTTCTTATCAGTTTGTTTTTTATAAATTTAACCAGTTATTTTCAGCAATCTTAAATAAGTTGTTATGTACTTGGTAAGCTAAACTATAGTCAAATTAAGGCGAGGATTCCCGGATTTCGGGATTTTTAACTGTAAGGTTAAAAGTTTAACCTCAATAACTATAAGGCCTATAGTTTTGAAATTCATACATATTATAGTTGAGGATATTTTCTAGTGCATCACTAGACAAAAACACGATTGGTGATATTTCACCCGATAGAAAAAAATTACAAAGTTACTTCTAAATGAAACTTTGAATGATCAATGTGAATAGAAAAATGAATAAAATTACACAAAATGTATAACAAAATATTGCAAACGTTATTACGCAGTGCATCACTAGAAAATATTTTTATATGCCATACAAATATTTTTCAAAACACCTAAATACCTACAAAATCGTGCTCGGCTGCCTGCGCACCGTCTTGCTCACTTACTCGCAATCATCGCATCTCGGGAATCCTCGCCTTAAAAGTTGATTTCTATAATTAGTTTTAAGTAAGAATGTTATCTTTATCTTTATTGACTTGTGTGTAATTCAAACAAAAGAATTACGTTTCATTAGAACATATGTTCGAGTGACGTAATTTATTGATAATGTTACGACGAGTTTGCTGAAAATTAATCAGACAGGTTTCTGTGAGTGTCAGTAAATATTAAAAAATGAAAAACTCACGAGAAATAACGAAAACACTTTCGCACTGGATCACGAAGAAGTGATGACTAATCAAATCACCTTGAAGTTGCAAATTTCGAAAGTAAGCGGGAAGGAGATCGTGTTGTTGTTTTTGACATTGTTTTTGGTTGAATTGCCTGAAAACTTACCGTTGATTGTGATAGGCGGAAAACACTCGCAATTCCAATAAATATCGTTCTGGAAGAAAGTACGGAGTTCTGTTTTTTCAGAAAAATAGCCCGTTTCATTTAGATCTTCTTCTTTGAAAGCATTTTTTTCCAAAATAACCAAAGCCACGCCACTCTTGTTCTTGAATTTTCCTAGTATATTAACGGTTTTCCTGTTGGTACTGCTGCTCAATATTTTTTCCACAGTAAAGTCTTTTAATTCAAGCTCAATTTCACTCACACTATTCCCATTTTCATTGTCAATTTTAAGTTTTTTACTAGTTGGCGATTCCAAATCGTCTGTTTCACGTTTGCCGTCGGACATTTTGTAACGGAGTTGCCAGCCCAGCCACCCAGTGAGTGCCACAACAACCTTTCAATGCTATTAAGTTTCTTACTACAAAATGATTAAAATACCTACTAAGATAGGATTTTTTTGTTATTCAATTATTAAAGCTTACTTTAAAAACTCCTGTTTATAATGTTCAAAATTGTTTAGTTTGCCGAACAATGTTATAAGCGAAAAACACATACAGCTGGACCGAAAATAGTAGACATTAATTAAAATGGAACTAAACAAAACCTTTGCTCTGGCAACACGACACCAATGTCAAATCTGTTCAATTTAAAATTTCAAAATGTCAGGCACATGTAAATAAACATTGGGTACCTACCTCAACGAAATTTCCATTAAAATAACTGTATAATTGTATAATAAATAAGGTGTTTAGTGTAAATTCAACATGGAAAAAACTAATCGCAGTGGAACAAGACAAGTGAAAAAACCAAAGAATCTGAAAAAATCTGCCTCTAACAAACGATTAAACCTGTGAATTTGATTACCTGAGTAATATTTGTTGTTTTGTTTGCATTTTCGTTCATGGTATTTTTAATGTTTATTTCCGTTTGTATTGGAAAGAGTATAGGTACTCCATTTCCATATTTTGTTATATTCATTACTCAACTCAAATAGGTAAGTACTCAAACAAAGTCATCATCATCAACATCATCCGTTTTTCCCATTTAGATTTATTCACCTCAAAACCCATCTGCCACTCCTATCGGTCCTGCGTTACATATCAGTACCTACAATGTATAATTTAAATTTGTTTTTAGGTAGGTACATCCGTTATGTATGTATCTGGGATTGAAGATGCAAGGTTCTACTAGCATAACAAAAGAATATTCAAAACTCCTGCAGAGAAAGAAAATGAAGACCCTATAACTTTCAATTTGTGCGCAATCAGAAAACATGTAGGTACCTATAATACTTACCTATTTGTTGATTTGATATTTTATTAGATTAGTTTTAAAAGTGGTTTAGTAAACTAGTTATGCTAAAGTAGGCACTTACATGTATTATTTTTAAGAATAAATGATTACGATAATATTAAGAATATGAGATTACTTTTGAAATCGTAGATTAATTTTGTCTGCAAACAACATTCATAAAGAGTTGCCAGTTTACAGTAAATTTACGTTTCTTCATAATTAATTTCTACTATTTTTGGTCGGATTTGTACCTATTGACATCCACGTTTTCAACAAAATTTAATTGCTAAACGCAAGGATCAAGACCGTTTGCGTCGTAATATTCGTGTTGCCATGTAAACGACAGCAGCGCCCTCATTTATTTTCTACTCTTTTCGGTTAAAAATGTTGGCTCGATGAAAACCTATTGTAGACAAAGAAAGCATACCATGGACACAATAGATAAAACTAGGTACTGTGCCATGGACAAAGCACCACCAACGGTGTTCTTGTTTCTGCCTTCAGTAATAGATGTCGCTTTCTTCCGACTTTATGCTACTAGATGTCACTACAAACTTGATAATAACCACAGATGAATTTAATAACAAATATTATATAGCTTCTGAACGCGGCTTCTCTCGTTCTGATGGGCGAGTCTACGTATTTAAGAAATAATCGTGAAGTCTCCTTTTATGGGCCTGCCACACACTTGACGAGTGGCGTGGGAAGTAGCGAGGAAAGTAGGCAGAGACGTAGTGTGGCAACGTTACTCGTCATGCCACTCGTGATGCTCCTCGTCCTGCCCATCGCTCCCTATTTTGTCGGTTTTTGGACCGCGAGTCAAAGGACCGGCAATACGAGCGCGAGTGACTGTCCACATACCTACTCGCGCGAGTCGCGCGGCCGCAGTTCGGTAGTTATACACGCACTCGCTGCCACCACAGTTTCAATGTCCATTGTGTAGCAACGACGAATAGACAAGTGCGGCGCGTAGCGATTAATTGCGCGAGTAGAGCAGTGTGTGGACAGACAGGGCAACATCGCGGCAGCGATGCGGCGGCAGCGCGAGGAGCATGACAAGGAGCATAGTGTGGCGGGCGCATTATGTAGTATGGGATTTGCGTAGTTCCATGTCAGCACGATAGAGGCGCTGTACCAAATTGTATGGAAAAAGGAGACTTGACGATCTCGTTACTAACGTCGAATGGACTCACCCTGCTGATTGTTCTTGGATACAGAAAAGCCTATTCCATGTAAAATTCAGATTATGTTCTATATGACATGTACCTACATCTACGCCAAATTTCATCTTGACCAGTTCAGTAGTTTTGGAAATCATAGATTATCATGACGACCCCTGTGGCGCAGCGGGCGAAGGTCTGCCTGCGACGCAGGAGGTTGCGGGTTCGATTCCCGCCTCGGGACAAATGTTTGTACAATCTGCAGACATTTGTCCAGGGCGTTCTGGATGTTTACTATGTACCTATAATAAAAAATATCTATCTATTTAGTGCATTGTATTAAGTATATCAGTTATCTAGTACCCAAAACACAAGCTCTGCTTACCTTGGGGCTAGATAATGCTGTGTGAATTGTCCAGCATTATTTATTATCATCTGCACTATCGCTTCGCATTAATATTTAGCAGGATCTTGTTTCAAAACTACTGGTATGGTATTGAGATCAAAAATTACAGTATTCATTTGTTCTATTCTAGCTAGGTTTGAAGATTTTCAGTATTTCCAATTAATATTATTGATTTCCGGATTATAATGAATGGGAAGGGAATTGAGGTAAGAGAAACCAAAGTTTATTTTCGTATAGTAACTTTATTACGCCTGGTTAATACATTGTGACCTAAATCTAAACTCAAAATTGGTATCAGCCATTTCAAAATTAAAATAAAGCTAAAATACAATAAGATGCTTTACAATGCTAACTTACTGGTATACATGTACATGATCTTTTGTACTTATATTTAAAAAAAAAATCGACAACTTTTTAGTTGCCATAAGTAAAAATAATCACCCAGTTTAAAACATAATTTGACGAAAATGTTTCCAAATAAACGTAAATTGCCCCACTTTTTCGGATTTTTTAACTCTCTTAGTTGGTAACACTAGCACAAAAATGTATTACTAGCTTAGCACGACATTTGATTTTAATTGACAAGTTGTAAGCGTTAAAAAAACGCTAAATATAATAAAATGGTAACATTCAAAATCAATACTTTCATCACAACTCATTTTTCATTCAAAATTAAACCTTCTGTAAATGCATTACAGGCTTATGTTAATGTAAATATAGTTAAATGTATATTCTACATTACAAAAGGTATTTATATAAATATTGTATACAAAAGTAAGTATCCAATATAATATTCTATTTAATACTTTGTTTTCACAAAACATTTTATTCCAGTGAATAATATTATTGTAGCTACCTATCGCGTTATAAAAATAAGGTCTTGCCATTATAAATGAAGTGATAAAACATAGCTGTAGTAAAATATCTAAAAGAAAAAACTATCATAATATAATGAAGAATCGTTTCAAATAACTGCATTATTGCAAATACAAAATGAAGTTCATCATTATTAGATATTTTTAGCTAGCAACACCGATGATACAATATTTTGTACAGTCAGTCTCAAGAAAGGCACTAATAAAATTTGATTTATGAACTTGTAGAGCTACAATTGGCACTTTATATTGTCTCATTTCATCACATTTCGGTATATATGTAGTTAATTATTTTAATATTAAGATTACTTATTAATATTAAGTATATATTCTTTGCATTATAGCAATAATAAGGATTATATGTTTCCTTCTAAAATACTTTGGACTTTTATGTAAGTACCTATCTAAATTCAAGCATATTTCCTTATATGATACTCATGGCAGTTTCCTTCATAATTATCCACTACACAGCGTTTTGTGTAACTTATTACATTCATGTATTTAACTTTGGCTTAATGAAAGAATACAATTTCGTGTAATCTGTCAGCTTTGTAAATATCGAAGCTCTTGTTGCTCCCGACATTTTTCGAATCGATAGATTCGCACTATTCTTAAAAACAGAGTCTATGAAATATTGCGTTCTTTCATTCAGTCACGGAGCATAGAATTAAGTTTCTGACACAGCGTCTTAACATAACTTACTTACTTATCAACCTACCCTCAATTACATTGTAAATTTGTAAAAAATTTGTGCCATAAAGTAAACTTTTATCTGAACCGCAGAACAAGGAATTTACAGTGTAATTGTGGGTAGATTGATATGTAAGTAATTTTAAGCTAACAACTTTAGAAAACTTTAGTGCAGTAGTTTTACAGTATTTTTAGAATAGTTTTGACAACATACACACTATACGAATAATCTGCAATATAAGTTGTTACTTTAGAAGTCCATATTAATACTATGTGTACTTTTTGTAATAGTACTTGTTTATAGCACTTTTACATCAAATTAGGCAAAGATTCTGAAAAAATAAATGATCTATCTAATATAAACGCAAAGAAATTGTATCTAATATGGTAAAAAGTTCGAAGCGGCTACAAAATTTCCAGCAAATATCCTGTTACCCGCGAAATTGCGGGTAACAGAAATAAAACAATCCGTGCTGTGATAGATCGCGTTAGCAGTAAAACTTATACGCTTTGCAAATTGTTTGGAATTAGTATAAGACACTTTTCTAGGCCCTACAAAAACGCTGTATACAACAAAAACACAATCATTAACTTAGGTTACCTTCGCATAAATTTATTCAGCTGAAAATGTCCCTAGTACTCCGTCCGTAGGTACTATAATAGAGGGCGTTAGCAGCAAAATTCTAACGCTTTACAAATCATGTAGAATACGTACCTTTAGACACTTTTCTTGCGTGAAAAACGCTGTTTAGCCCAGCAAAACAGTTTTTCCTAGTATTTAAGTATATTAATTAGTTGTTAAAATCCAGCTTTCTTCACTTCTCATACTCCGTATACCCCTGTGCGCCAATAAAGATGGCGTCTACCCAGATCCTAGAAACTTCACCAGAGGGCGATATGATATAGTACCGTCTCTGTCTAGTTTTGACCATGAACGTGATTTGTAAAAATTCTTTGACGATGTATTAACATTAAATGAAGGTATTCGATTATTCGTATTATAATAACACTATCATTCTGTAAAAGAACGCTGTACATTCAGTAAAATCAGACGTAGTTTTACCAACTCAAATAAGTAGTTTCCCTGCCAGTATACTAGATGGCGTTAGCATAAAACTGGACACTTTACAAATTGTCTAGAATCGGTATCAAGACACTTTTACGCTGAAAAAATGATATAGAATCCAGCAAAAACAGACTTAGAACTTTATTTCATTTAAGTAATTATATCTCTGCAAATTTTCAACTAGACTTCATTCTAAGTATTCGGTATATCCCTGCGCGCCAGTAAAGATGGCGTCTATCCAGATTCTGGCCGCTTCGCCAGAGGGCGCCATGAGGTAGTACCGCCTCTGCCTGGTTTTGACTATGAACGTGGTCTGTGGGCTGGGGGACTTGGAGGTGTTGCCGTGGTCTAGGTATACTTCTTCTATTACCTGTAAGGAAACGTTCATGATCATCAATTATTAACCCCCGACGCAAAAAGAGAGGGGTGTTATAAGTTTAACGTGTCTGTCTGTGGTATCGTAGCTCCCAAACGGATGAACCGATTTTCGTTTAGTTTTTTTTATGTCATAGATAGTTTTATTATGAGTGTTCTTAGCCACGTTTCATGAAAATCGTGCCATGTTTCAGCCAATAAAGGCCGGCGGGTTTTTAAAATTTTAAATTTTGCCTTGTTTGTTGCGTTATGTTGGTACATACAATTTGTCAGAACTTATTGATTGTTAATCCAGTTTCTGACTGGTGTTACGGGCCGTAACGTAATGTACTATTCGCAGCGAGCATGATACGTTACACCGTGTGCTACAATCCGTCTCGCTGCTCGTTGCCTGCCTTCTTCCCCCGTACTGGCTGCACGAACGCTCGCTGTGTAACCCGTTACGTCCCGTAACACCGATAATACCCGGCTTTAGAGACACACACAATAATGTCCCCATTTATGTTATTGTTATAAACTCCTATGCGAGATTTCAATGAAGATCGCTGTTCCCCTACTTAGACTTAGAAGATAAGAGAATGGTTTGAAATGGGTACCTACCGGAATTGGCGGTATTAAAGAAACTCAAGCATCTTTATCAATGAGTGCTTAGTACTTTTAATATAGAAAATAGGATAGCCTACGACTAGCGACTGAAAGTAAATTTCTAATTTTTTAGGTACTTATATGTGGTACGAATCTAAAAAACTTTTACGAAGAATTTATGTGTAAGAGTTGTTTTTTCGTAATGTTGACCCCCCCCCCCTCCACCGCTTCGCGGGGGTGGGAGGCTTACAATTCGGGTCAAATCAAGGTCTTCGTGCTTTAGTCGAAATGTTATTAGTCGAATTGTTTTAGTCGAATTGTTTTAGACGAATTGTTTTAGACGAACTTTCCGCAAAGCGTTTTTTAAGAGGTTTGGTTTTTAAACTGGCAACATTATTTTTACAGAGTGTCAATTTGATAGCTGACAGTTGATTTATAGTCAGTATGTTTTGCCATTTTACCATGAATAGACTGGCGCCAGAACAACGCCTGCAAATTGTGCAAATTTATTTTGAAAATCATACTTCGACAATATCGTATTTTACAACCATTTTTGAAAGTGTCTCGAATAAGATTCTAGAGTGCTAATGAACCATTAAAAATTTACAAAATTTTTATTCAATAGTTAAGTGCCATAAAAATGTATTTAAATTTTGCATTTTCTAATTTGGCGCATAATTTGACGAAAACGCTGGACGCAGTGGACGCCATATTGCTCTGTGGTCATGACGTCAGTTGGCTGTGTAAACAAATGCAGTGATATTTTGTATCTCATAGATTAAACGTACGCTGATACTTGACAGTTCTAAGTTTACACAGCCGTATGACGTAATAACATGGCGACTACTATATACATATATATTGGTGTTATGAAACAGATTAAAAAAGCTGAAGTCTTTGAATTGAATATTAAAACTTAGTGTGCTATTACTAACACTAAAACTAAAGTTTTCCGACTGTTTTATCCTAAGCTATCTCAATAATACATTTTTAGACTTTTTCTCATATGGAGTAAAATACCCTATTACAACCAAGCCCGTTAGGTTTCCCCTTAACAACTTACTTGAAAGTAAGCGCCACCTCGCGGTTTTTTCTCACTCTTGTCCCAGTAGTAAACGAACGTTTTCGTTTCTCTGTCGAAAACGAACCACCTGAAAACAAACAAATCTTCTAGTAAATTAATGTGTAAAAGAAAAAGTACGTAATAATATCATAATAATCATATTTTGTTTTAGTTATTTTGTAATTTTTTTTTGTTTTATGGCGCTACCACGACCCATATCAGCGCCAACACCTATTTTATTTAATTACTAGGTTCTGCCCGCGGCTTAGCACGCGTTGTTTCTATGGAAACGTTCAAAGTTATTTCTATTCCATGGGAACTGATTTATGGGATAAAAAGTAGCCCATGTCTGATTCCAGGATTATAATTATCTGCATACAAAATTTCAGCCCGATCCGTTCAGTAGTTTTGGCGTGAAGAGGTAACAATAGTGCATTTTACACCAAGGCGAGAAAGTGATCAATTCCTACCGAGTGTGTCGTTTTGGGATTTGCGCATTATTTAACTTTCGCATTTATAATATTAGTGTGATGGCTCACCTTTTGGACCACGTGTGGAACTTAGCGCCCAGTTTGTGAAGGTAGCCGCGACACGAACCGGAAGTCACCGTCACGTAGGGGCACAACTCAATCTGGTGACCTGTAGGCGAGAACTAATTGTTAGACAAATAAAACTATTAATATGTATTGACAAATATTTTATTTAACAGATATTGACGACCTCCGTGGCGCAGCGGGCGAAGGTCAGCCTGCGACGCAGGAGGTTGCGGGTTCGATTCCCGCCTCGGAACAAATGTTTGAACGATCTGCAGATATTTGTTCAGGGTGATTACTATCTTAATACATATATATAAATCACGTGTCACGTTGTTTGTCCGCGATGGACTCCAAAACTACTAAACCGATTTTAAATTAAATTTGCACACCGTGTGTAGTTTGATCCAACTTGAGAGATAGGATAGCTTATTCAGGGAAGGTTTGAAAGGTGAGAGCGGTACGAAGTTCGCCGAGTCAACTAGTGTATTAGTCCATAATAAAAACATAATAAAAAATATCTATCTATGTAGTGTATTGTATTAAGTTTATCAGTTATCTAGTACCCATACCAATAAATAAATAAAAATAAAATGGATTCAAAGAAACTCGTAAATAGACAGTACCATAAGTGCAGTAAACAAATAAATACAGCTAAGTATGCTTCTGTAGCGCGTCCGGGATGTTTGCGGAGTCCCGCGTTGATGACTTCTACGCAATCATCCGCAACAGAACATTGCAGCATCCCTGATGCGCCGGGTCAGGGGCGGTACCAGCCAAATATCTATCTATGTAGTGTATTGTATTATGTATATCAGTTATCTAGTACCCATTACACAAGCTCTGCTTAGCTTGGGGCTAGATAATGCTGTGTGAATTGTCCAGCATTTTTTTTTTTAATATTTTTTTTATAGCTATCTGAAGCTTATAGCTGAAAGGCTGGACACGGACTGCGCTTTCATGAAGCATTGGACGTGCACACATCGTGCCATGCGCTTATGGATAATGAGCGTTCCATTGATTAAAGATGATTTTATTTAATTAATTAATCTATGGCTGAAATATGTATCTATGTATCTAAGCTGAAATAAACGTATTGAATTGAATAACAAATTAGCCTGAAGATTAAGATTCTCTATTGGCAACATAGTTACAGGTCGTACAAGTGGTACTATATTTATATAGGTATATATATTTATTTATTTATATAGCCTTCACGAGCACACAGATCCCCTAGTACTATCCAATGATCCTATCCATCCACGGTTGTCTGGTAGAGATCGCTCTTGAGCGATAAGACCGCCACTTGTCACTTAGTTTTTAAGCTGTTTTGTAGTATTGTTTCTATCTTTAAGTGTGCAATAAAGAATTTCGAAATCTTATCTATCATTAAAATTAATATGGTAAAATAATAGGATAAATTAAAAATTAAATAACCATTATAATAATCATAAATATTAAACAATACAATTTTGCGTAGACGCACTGCCGCAGCCTGAACAGCCACGCGTCTGAATTTGGCGCAGCCAGAAGGATTTCAAAACGAGCAATTTCAATCAAACTTTTGTTTGGCGTAGCCAGAGGGATTCCATATTTACCTGCGGATTCCACATGCCTGCGTAGATCGAAGTCGTCCCTATCAACAGGTAGGTATCGAGTGAGCGGCCTTTGAGACTCGCTGTAGGGCGCCACGCCGCGCCGGCTGCGGCGCGGCGCGTTGGATAGCGATACTGGAAGGAAACGTCATATATTAAGCGTCATCATAATCACACTAATATTATAAATGCGCACATGTAAATTTGGGTGAATGGATAGATGGATGGATGGATATTTGTCACTTCTTCACGCCTAAATGCTGAACGTAACGGGCTGAAATTTTGCACAGAGGTAGGTAGACCTGAAATAACACCTAGGCTACTTTTAATCCCATTTATAGGAGTAGAGAAACCTTATATTTTAAACTATCACCATTTCGTGTCACTTACCTCCATGTAATACCGTTTGTTTTCCGTTTGTTTTTAACATTTTTGGTACCGGTGTCCAAATAAATGCTTTTTCTATTCTCTTTAGTTCTCATCAGACAGTAGGTAATAACTTTGAACGTTTCCATAGAAACAACGTGCGCGAAGCTGCGGGAAAAACTAGTCATCATCACTATGCAGTAAAAGTCTAGACGGGGGCCTATCCAAGGTTAAAGCCTCCATGGATGGACATTGTTTTATTTTGATAATATTCTGCTTATTCCAAAGGTTTTTAAACGAAATACAGCTTGATGACTGCCTGATAAACCACAAATTTTCAAAAGTACGTTTCATTTCGTTCAACTGTTCAAGTTACTGATGGCTTTTCGTTTTTTTTAAAATGAAGTAAATGTGAGACAAGAAATTTCGAATTTACTTTGAAACATGACCAAATTCTTAAAATGAATTTGACTACCGATGTGGCGTTGCGGGTTTAATTCCCGCCCTGGTACAAATGTTTGAACGATCTGCAAATATTTGTTCCGGGTGTTCTGGGTATTTTTTATGTATATGTATAATAAAAAATATCTATCAATGTAATGTATTGTATTAAGTATATCAGTCATCTAGTACCCATAACACAAGCTCTGCTGAGTTTGGGGTTAGATGATGCTGTGTGGATTGTCCAGCATTATTATTAGGTATCAAACACTCATTTCTTCTTCAATCTCGTCTATAAAATACATTTTTTACTAAAGAAAATAAAATATTAAAAAACTATTCTACACTAAAAAATATATCGGCACGGTGAATCACCGGCCGCGAAGCTAGCTCAAGCGGTCGGTGACTAGGGCTGCAGAGAGAGGAACTTCCTGACGATTATTATTATTATTATTATTTGTCATAGCCAAGTCTTGGCCAAGGTCGAGTTATACCCAAAAATTTACCAAAAATATTTTTTATGAGCGAAACATTTTAGCACTTTTAATTGACTTTCAAAACAAATTGCTGTCTGTGTCAACAGTGTTGATTAATAGCAAGTGTCTTTATGTGTGGAAGACGTAATGAAGTAACATGACCCCCAAAAAAAACTATAAAATATACATGAAAAATATGAAGACACAGCAATAAAGAATAGGGATAATTTTCGTAACGTAGACAAGTGAACAGTAAAAATATAGTTTTACTAGCTGACTCGGCGAACTTCGTACCGCTCGCTCTCACCTTTTAAACCTTCCCTGAATAAGCTATCCTATCTTTCAAGTTGGATCAAACTGCACACGGTGTGCAAATTTAATTTAAAATCGGTTAAGTAGTTTAGGAGTCCATCGCGGACAAACAACGTGACACGTGATTTATATTATATTAAGATGAAATTTTTTGCAGATGAACAGTGAAGTTTGCCAGTATTTTTTTAGCCAGAATTACAGCGATTTAAAACCCGTGAACAACAACAAAAATTAAATTGTGTGATTCCAGAATTTTTTTACCAAGCATCTGTGCCAATTTCATTACCAGCCTTGAGTTATTTAAGGTGCAAATATGTAACAAACATCCATCCATATTCATAAGGGCAAAATTTCACAACATCATAACATTAGTGAGATGTTTAGTCAACGATAGATTTTTCACGACCTTTGTGGCGCAGCGGGCGAAGGTCCGCCTGCGACGCAGGAGGTTGCGGGTTCGATTCCCGGCTCGGGACAAATGTTTGTACAATCTGCAGATATTTGTTCAGAGTGCTCTGGATGTCTTCTAAAAATATCTATGTAGTGTATTTTATTAAGTATATCAGTTTAACTAGTACCCATAACACAAGCTCTGCTTCGCTTGGGGCTAGATAATGCTGTGTGAATTGTCCAGCATTATTTATTTAAGATATTAATTTATTACTACGAGTATAAAAACTTTCTTGGTTTGACGAATTCATTTATACCACACTCACCCTGATGAATTCCCACGTTAGGGTTGCAACGGTGGTCTTTCAACACAAACTAGGTTCGTAGGTAACCCTATTGCATTCAATATAATATAAATTAATATTTCAGAGATGTCGAATTTTGAAATTTAGTCAAATATAAAGATAGAAATTGACCTGCGCAAGACTGCAGGCAGATGTTGGATGCGGCAAGCTGAAGACAGGGCGCTATGGGGCTCATTAGAGAAGGCCTATGTGTAGCAGTGGACTAATAAAGGTTGATGATGATGATGAAAGGTAGAAACTAGTTATAACTCACGTATATTCTCCCGGCTGAAGTCTGAAGCATGGCTGAGAGGTCGGCTGTCGTCGCTGCGTTTCTCATCTTCTGTCGATTCGGTCCTGGAGTTCCTTACTTGCAGCTGTAAAGAGGAACAAGTGTTTTTATAGAATTATACCTTTTAAACTAGACTCGATAGAATATGGTTGTGTAAATAATGTTAGATGTTGTGTAAATTTGTCTCTCTCTCCCAACACGGTTTGCTGGAAGAGAACTCTTTATAGGGTTAAGCTCGCCTTTGCCTTTCAATTTTTCCTGGAAAATGTTATACTTGTACCAATTTTGTGCAATAAAGAATTATGAATTATGATGTTTTTATATATATATATGTCGTGGCCATATCCTAGAATTCATCACTTCATGATGTGACCGACCATTTCATGAAATGGTAGTAGATGTTTTTTCGCGTGTTTATAATATTGTTTCTAGTCAATTTCTAGCCTCTTACAAATGCACAAGGATTTTGCGCTTTAGTTCATTTCAAACGCCGGACGAAAAATCACCTTTAATTTGAAGGTTTTTTTTTAACAAATACAGGAATCTTTTACTGCACGCCATCAAAGTACCTACAAAAGACAGACGGCCAGTTTTATCACACCAAATTTGATTCTTCTGAAAAGTGTAGGAAAAGTGACATTTTATCGATGAATCACTTTTATTGATTTTGTAAGTCGTGGTGGGCGATGGCCTGGAGGTCTACTTTGAAAACGAACGAAGTTGACGGATGACGTCGGATCGCACAAAACTAAGGACGGCCGATCCGTTCTTTCGATGACTTTACTAACTATGTAAATGATTCTGAGATTTATTTCCTGCGATCTGAAACGAGAGGTGTGTCAGTTGGTGCCACGCCAGAAGCAACTTTGTGGTAAGGTTGTTAGTTTTGACGATCCGACGTCATCCATCAATCCATCCTTCGTTCGGTTTTCAAAGTACACCTCCAGAGCCAAGCTGACCTAACAATAATACTTACAAAAACAGGTCGAGGGTTGCATCCAAGGCCCCAATGCGAACTCTTTATGAGCGTCAGCCAGACAGACATATCAAGCTATATGTATATAGAACTGACATATACACAAATCACTTTTGTTTGTTAAAGGCCGGTTTTTCACAGTTATTATTGTTTGTGTTATATTTGATACGGTAGCTGTAATTTGATTGATGTTGAATTCAGAGGTTTATGTGTGTAACTTTTGTATGACTTTGATTGGCGTAGGTATCACTTTGGTATCGTTATATATTGGTATCACTTTTTGTAGAGATTTTCATCTAATCAGAATATGTTTCCATCGCCCAACTGGCAACAGTGATGAGTTTGACGCACATGGACTATTAAGTATACTATTTTATAAAAAAAATGCTATTGGTAAAGCTTTTGACCAACATCTCACATAAGGCAAGGCACCTATTGCGTCGAATCACGAGAATCGAATAAATTAAAATAAATAATATTTTACTAACAAAGAAAATTACAATCGAACAACAGAAACAAATTAAAACTAGTATTCGCAACTGAATAAAATAACTGCAGACTCTTTCAATCAATCTAGAGGTAGCTCAACTGATCCATAACAAATAAAATGAGAACCGGGAACAAAACCGCCCGTAAACTCTCGCGCAGACAAAAAGTCTACTTCTGTCTGGACTCGTATTTCTTTAAAACCCACGCGATTTTCATGAAACGTAGAGTGTCGTGAATCAAAATAGCGATTCTTTTTATAAAAACAATATGCTTGTGACTAAGCGTCGCCAACTATGTAATAGTTTTACATACTTACTAATAACTATTTATTATACTTATAATAAAACAGTAGGTTAAGTTGTGAGGTTCTATTCTGTACAAAGAAGATATTTAGTATTTTTTTTGGAGGGCGGCCTATTATCGCTACTGAAGCCAAAGCTGTATTTTTTTTCTTTTTTCTGTCTTTCTTTCTGTTTCTTGACCTCGCATCACACCTATTATAATAATAATAATAATAATAATGCTGGACACTTCACACAACATTATCTAGCCCCAAGTTAAGCAGAGCTTGTGTTATGGGTACTAGATAACTGATATACTTAATACAATGCACTACATAGATAGATATTTTTTATTATATATATAAAACATCCAGAACGCCCTGGACAAATGTCTGCAGATCGTACAAAGATTTGTCCCGAGGCGGGAATCGAACCCGCAACCTCCTGCGTCGCAGGCAGACCTTCGCCCGCTGAGCCACAGAGGTCGTCAAATTGATACATTTTTGTTTGATTTCATATGAATAATGATTGTATTCAAATGAAACTTGGTATGATTTGAGTTGGTACTACGAGGAAGGACAGGATACTTTTTGTCCCGGAATTCAGTTCGGTTCCTTGGGAGAGGGGACGAAAGTTTAAGTTCTTGGCCGCGCATCACGCCGAAACTACTGAATGAATTGAAATAAAATGTAAAACCTATTAATTATATCAAAACTGCTCGATAATTCAAGAAAGAAAAACAAAATAAAGAGATTTTCACCAACTTTTAATTTAGAGATGTTTTTAAAGTATGTCTTTTCTAATCGAGATCTTCACACAATGTATTCTAGCCAGATCAAGAGCTAACTAGAGGTCTTGATCTAGGTAAATTCCTAGATAAGGCCAATCAACAGTTCCGTTTGAATTGAATTTCTTCGTAAGCGACCCCGAACTGCGGTGGTGGTAAAGCGCAGTCTATAAAGGCATAGCTAAATTCCCTGGTGTCAACGGGTAGCAGCGTCGGCAGTGTGAAAAAAACCTTTGCCCCGAATGCCGAATTATCGACTCGCATGCTCAGCGTGGAGATTATGGTATTGATGGAACTGATTCGAAGATATGGATAGCTAGTGATATAAAAGCCGAAGGAACGAGGGACGGGCTCTCATTCTGCTACGAGTCGTCGTGCTGTCTGGACGTTCGCTCTCTTGTGTGTTGTTGTATCGTTGTAATTGTGATGAGTACCTTATTTAAGCCTAATTATTAGATTTTGTGATTAATTAATTATCCTTGGTTGTAGTAAAATCCTTTTAGGTTACAAATTGTGTTTTTTTTGACGTGACAACGTCTTATAATTCGATAGAGCCGGCTGCACGCACGAAAAAACATGACGTCATGCGGCGTTACCTCATTCGGCGTTACCTCGTCATGCGGCGTTACCTCGCTCTGAGGCGTTCCATGTAAGGCTTGAAGTGCAAGCGAGAGCGCTCGACATCCGTCTCTCTCCTACTTGAGTGAGCGATGCGTCTGCGTTGTCACGTTCAACTATCGTCAGTAAACCGACTTTACAGACAACCAATTTTTTGACGTGACAACGTCTTATAATTCGATAGAGCCGGCTGCACGCACGAAAAAACATGACATCATGCGGCGTTACCTCATGCGGCGTTACCTCGCTCTTTTCTTAAGACGTTGTTACGTTCAACTATCGTCAGTAAACCGACTTTACAGACAACCAATTTTATTTACATAAATTGGCCTTA
The DNA here is from genome assembly GCA_963564075.1 of Eupithecia subfuscata. NCBI lineage: Eukaryota > Metazoa > Arthropoda > Insecta > Lepidoptera > Geometridae > Eupithecia > Eupithecia subfuscata. The sequence continues at coordinate 2,513,870 of OY751123.1, forward strand.
AGAGTGCTAAAAGTTATATCATTAGTATTAGACTGGTGTTAGGGGGCGTAGCATAATGTACCTACTATGACGCCGAATGCTAAAATCCGTTCTCGTTGCTGACGCCTTCTTTCCCCGTACTGACTGCACGAAGGCTCGCTGTGTAACACGTTACATTACGCTCTGTAACACCGGTCAGCACCCACCACTAAGGCGGATAAGACGGAGGCCTAGGTCCAGCTGTGGACTCTTATTGGTGTTGTTGTTTTGAGGGATTCTCTTAAGTAAAGTAACGGTAGCCGGATAAACACTACATCATCATCATCATCATCAGCCTATATTAGTCCACTGCTGGACATAGGCCTCCCCTAATGAGCGCCATAGCGCCCTGTCTTCAGCTTGCTGCATCCAGCATCTGCCTGCAGTCTTTCGCAGATCGTCATCTGTCGTTTGCCGAGTCGTGGTCTCCACTCAAGAACACGTTTACCCCAGCGGTTGTCGGTTCTGCGCGAGATATGGCCGGCCCACTGCCACTTCAGCTTGCTAATTCTTTGTGCTATGTCGATAACTTTGGTTCTCTGTCGGACGGATGTATTCGTACGAATTCTATCCTTCAGAGAGACTCCGAGCATAGCTCTTTCCATAGCTCGCTGAGCGACTTTGAACTGGTGGACCAGCCCTACCGTGAGTGTCCACGTCTCAGCTCCGTAGGTCATGACGGGTAGGACGCACTGATTGAAAACTTTCGTTTTCAAGCATTGCGGTATGGATGACGAAACACGACATAATACGAGGTTACCCAGAACTCTCTGTGAAGTACTAACGGAACTACATCTTGCCAAAAGCCACGTTGCAAAAATATTTGTGAATCTGTGTTGCAGTTCTTCCCGTCGTCGTCTGAGATAAATGAGATAATGGACACTTATTCAAGAACTGTTCTAAATATACCAAAACATGCTGTGTGGTAAACATTGAAGATGTTTTACGTAAACAATGTAAAATGTGCCTGTTTTACGTTTTTCCACCTGGAATTTATAATACTAACAAAGGAAGTAAGTCTGCCTGTAATTTCAGCAAATTCGGAAGCTTTCACTCCTCATTTCATTCTTCACTCATAACAAACTCGAATTTGAACCTTTCGCTGCGCGTGTGCTATTATGCATTGTTGAAGTTTTTGTCCTAATTTTTTATGTTTACCTTCCTGTTCTTTTAGTTTACTGTTATGTTATCAGTTTGTGTTAAAATATCAAAGAAAAATGTCTTTGTTTAAATAAAATATCAAGGGTTTTAGAAGCGAGTATAGTCAACTTCATCGTTTGGAAACGGCTATGTTTGTCAGACACAATACGCACCTATTTTGTCGGCAATCTGACGCCGTGCAACGCAATAGGCGAGACCAGTTTAAAATTTGTACTCTTAAATGTAAAAAAGAGGTTTTGCGCAAAAGTTTTTTTGCTATGGCACCATCGGTCTATAACAAAATTCCGCTTCTGATAAGAGAACTGCCTACCACGATGTTGCAGAGAAAGCTTAAAACCTTACTATATGATAAATGTTACTATACATACAATAAAAGATTTCATAAATGACAAAAATATTGACAAATAATTAAATTAATTCCTATTTCCTATTGACTATTAATCGTATTTCTTTAATTTGACACCTTATTAATTTCTCTTTCTGTTATTTAATTTTTTTTAGTTTTAGTTGTCTCAATGCACGTAATAGACAGATAATTGCACGCCCATAAAGGGTAAATTACATTGCAACACTATTATTTCACTGTACCATCTATTTAACATGTAATTATGCAATAAATATACTTTTACTTTTACTTTTAACTGAATAATAATAAACTACCTACTGCCGGCCGCTCTGCACATCCAGACCAAACGCACAGCCTTCAGAAACAATTAACAAAAGTGACGATTGCACTATAGCATTTAAGAGTACTGTGGGCATTTAATCATCAGAGAATGAGGATCCGTAACGTTTTTAGTTGAGAATGCAGATTTATAGAACTAAGAAATCCATAGCATAGTGCAAAAATTATTGTTCTACGACAAAAATTGACGAAGTTATGACCAAATTACTAGCGAAGTTCACTGAATAACCGCCGCGGGTGCGTGTGACGTCACTTGCTCGGTCGCCGCCCGTTAACCGTAGGCAGATATCAGTTTTTAGTTATTTACTCCGAAACTATAAGTTAAGGAAAAAATTGGTTGCCTGTAAAGTCGGTATACGGGCGAAAGTTTTACGTGACAACGACTTTGAGTGGTAAAATAATTTTAATGTGAATATTCATTCGTATAGTAGGAAGAAGGATGAAATGCATCATCTATCAAACTCGAGTGGAAGGGACGCGTGCCTTTCACTTTTTATGTCTGTCTCTCTCGCTCTTAGGCGGGCTAACCATGCCCGAGTGGAAGGGACGCGTGCCTCTCACTCGCTCTCATTGTGAGCGCATAACGTGAGCGGAGCGTAACGCAGTTTCTTGAAGTGTCACCCGGCAAACCAATTTATAAGACGTTGTCACGTCAAAAAAAACCAAATAGACTCAGTTTTGAGAGACCCATTATCGATTGGAATGGATTTTTTTTTTTTTTTTATTATTCGATGGGTCTCTCAAACTCGTATTCGACTAGTTCTATTGAAATTGCTATAACGTTACGGATCCTCATTAGGTTTTCAAATAGGACCAGTACTAGCTTCGGAGAATACAACAAATAACAAGTGACGGTCGCGGCGTCAGGGTCAACAATACAATACAATATATTTATTGATAACACCAAGTTATAATTCGAGTACTAAAGTACAATAGTAGTTATTATTTCTATAAATAACAATATGTACTTACAAATCATAATTTTTACTTAAGAAAATGTAAATTATTATTGTTAAAATTATAATTAATTATTATTGATTTTATCATACATTTCAAAAAATATTATTAAGAGATTGGCAGTTCGTAGAACTCGTCAAGCGAGTAGAACGACTCAGTCCGTAAATACCGTAAGAGTCGGCTGAAGGAACCTACCAGAGAGGAAGGCATCAGATTCTTTCTGTGTATTTTTAACAACACTCGGATCACCAATCCGCCTGCAAAGCGTGGTGATTATGCAAAAACCATCTATACTAATATTATAAAGAGGAAAGATTTGATTGTTTGTTTGTATTGAATAGGCTCCGAAACTAATGGACCGATTTGAAAAATTCTTTTACCATTAGAAGCCCACATTATTCCTGATGAACGATTAGGAATGAAGCATTTTCAAAAATGCTCCATTCCTACGTGAAAACGGGTAATAGGACAACGGGTAGTAAGAATGCAGCTAGTACATAATTCAACATAAAATAAAAAATAAAAAGCCTTTTTTTCCAGTAAATTTACATTTCTTAAGTTTATTCTATGTTATCTATTTGTTTCTTACTTATTATAATTTTATGTGTATCCTATGTATTGTATCATAGTATTTATAGTTAGGTACATAATTTTTATTTAATCTACCGGAACCCCAGAATGGGTGAGGGCCTCCTCCAGTGATGCCCATTTGACTCTGTCTTCAGCTACTTGTCTCCAGTTTGGACCAGCTATTGCTTTAAAACCATACATACAAGATCTTATTCTTTGGGATTTGCACATGAGGAGCACTGGGATGTGTGCGGGAGCTTTGTTTGTCAAAAATATCATCAGAAATGCTGTTTACCTATAAAAGCGTCACTAACACCACCCTTTTGTAACTTGCGGATAACGGGGCTGGTCATACTTTTAGTGGCCGAAGCGACAGAAATCAAAAAAATATCACTTTATTTCCGTGTCAGTGCTTAGTTTTATGATTTGACATTTTCTAAGTGTACATTTATTGTATTTATGGAAATAAAGAGTTTTTGATTTTTGATTTTGAGTACTTGTTTAATTTACTTAAGATAATCTGTTAATATTTAAGTATGATCGTTTGTTATCCCTAAGAGGTAAAAATAAAATACATATAAAGAATAAGGGGTCTTAGGTTTTTGTTATTATAGTGCGTAAGCCCTCACACTCTGGGTAATTTCTAAGAAATCAAATAATATCGCAAAAGTGACGCAGGAGCCGCAAATTGCGACTCCTACGTCACTTGACCTAGTTGTACTTGGTTAGCACATTCCCGTACTGAGGGAAGGATGCGGGTTCAAGTCCCGCCGAAGTCGAAATTTTTTGCGATATTATTTGATTTCATAATAAGGGAATTTGGGAAGGCATGTTTATTAGTAAACGTTCGATAACCTGTGGTGCTTGAAATTTTAGTAAAGATTTTCGTCATTCATTCAAGCGAATCTAATGCATAGGTGATGCCAAATATCTCTCAGTTTAAACAACCACGAATGACAACTTGTTTTTAAATAGGTTTATATGTAGACCAATTTATTTTGACATTGAAAACACGAAAATAAACGCAAATAAATGGGTTATTCTCACTGTTCTCAATGGACCTTGAATTTGTTTGCTTACGGTAAGGAAAAAGAATTTATTAGGTAAACTGATATTTTTATCCCAGGCATTTGGACATTGTTTATGGGAATCGTTAATATCATCAGCATATGATAGTCCACTGCTGACATAGGATAGGCCTCCTCTAATGTGCGCCATAGCGTCTTCAGCTGTAACAAGCATCTGCCAGCAATCTTTCGCAGATCGTCTTCCCACCTGGTCGGAGGGCGTCCTAAACTACGATTACCGAGTCGTAGTCTCCACTCAAGAACACTCAAGTGGGAGTCGGTTCGGGAGATGACACTTCAGCTTGCTAATTCATTGATGGTCCAGTCAAAAGTTGGTTGGAAAACTCGGAGCTCATATCTAGACAACGATTGGGAATAGGTTAAAATTGTAATGAACCAAAATTGTAGAGAATTTTATCCTGCTTTCATAATGTATTACTAGTTTTTGTTCGCGACTTCGTAGCGATTCTTTTTATGGAAACGCAGATTTATGGGATAAAAAGTGGCCTTTGTTTGATTCCAGGATTAGAATTACCTGTATGAAAGGAAATTTTTACCGCCATCGAGTTGTGGGTGGATTGGTGGATTTTTAATTTTGATTCAGGCTTCACCAGGTTGTGTTTATCTAGTTTGGTATCGGCGAGGTTGGTCATTTACTTTTTGGAAATAATTTGCGAAATTCCTTATTCCTAATTATTTGCTTATTTCTAGAATGTATATTTGTATGTACGGCTCACGGTAGTGCTGGTCCACCAGTTCAAAGTCGCTCAGCGAGCTATGGAAAGAGCTATGCTCGGAGTCTCTTTGAAGGATAGAATTCGTAACGAATACATCCGACAGAGAACCAAAGTTATCGATATAGCTCAAAGAATTAGCAAGCTGAAGTGGCAGTGGGCCGGCCATATCTCGCGAAGAACCGACAACCGCTGGGGTAAACGAGTTCTTGAGTGGAGACCACGACTCGGCAAACGTAGTGTAGGACGCCCTCCGGCCAGGTGGGATGACGATCTGCGAAAGACTGCAGGCAGATGCTGGATGCGGCAAGCTGAAGACAGGGCGCTATGGCGCTCATTAGGGGAGGCCTATGTCCAGCAGTAGACTAATATAGGCTGATGATGATGATGATATTTGTATGTACTAACTCAGGCAAGGATTTGTATTTTAATAAAGTGGGGTTTACATGTCTCGCTACTCTTAATTATTTTAGCTACTGTCACGGTAGCCAACTTGTTGAGAATACTCACGAGATTGTAGATATTTTTTCATATTCATATTTCATATTTATTTATTGCAATCACTGTGTACATTTTTAGGTCTTAGTATCTAGGTAATGTTTATGAGACACAATGGTACCCTAGCAGGGCGTATTTATATTATATTTATATTGCTGGTTTCTTGCTTTAATTTGATGATTTGTTATAATTTCTTGATTTTTGACTCTTGATGGCAGCGTAAAGGAGAAGAGTGAAATTTTTTGAAGGCTTGGAGTGAATGGTATGTATTTTATGTAAATATTATGTTTTTTCATACTCAGAATTATAGTTTATTTTAGTGCTTTTAGAATAGCTTCTTACTATTTATTTTGGTTGTAAATGTTTGCTTTTGTACGTAATGAACTAAATTGAGATTAAATTTTACTCTTTTTATTTTGATTATTACAAACTCAACCTCCATATTTTAGTATATTTTAATCTTATTCGTTCTAAAACTGACATTGGCAGAATTGTGTCAAACTATGACGCAGAGCCAAAAATAAAAGAAGAAGAAGTGAATGGTTTGTTTCTTTTTTACGTTCGGACATTTGTTTGTCTAAACGGCTACTATACGGTCACTTTGGTCCTAGATAAATATAAATATAAAAGCTTGTTTAAAAGAAGTTTGTTTTATATACTACAAATTTATTTACTTTTGAGATGCAGAAATCCATTCAGCCCCGTTATGATTCATTATACAATTTTAACGCTTTTGGCGTGAATTATGTGTTGGTAGTAATGACGCATTCTATTGTTGTTTACTTCTCGCTCATTGTACTGGCATGGTTTGCAGGTTCAATGGTCATAATAATTTTATTGGTTATGTTTATAGGGATGTAAATATTTCCTCTGAAACGCAGAGGGTAGCAGATTTGATTCCCACTGTGGGATAAATTTATCAAAGAAAATTACAATCAAATAAAATCACTCACAGTCACTGTGGGATATTGCTCCATGATTTACAGATATACGTTGAAAAAACTTTACAAGTTTTTTGTCCCTCGTGAATATTTGATGATTATTTCGCTACTGTATAGCGAATGATCATTGATTATAATCAATGATCAATCGTTATACAGTAGCGAAATAATCATCAAAATCAGTCTATAATTGACGGACAAATCGACGAACATACTAAAAACAAGATCCGTCAAGTGCGGGTGTAACTCGTGCGCCGTGGCCGGACAATCCACACAGCATTATCTAGCCCCAAGCTTAGCAGAGTTTGTATTATGAGTACTTGATGAGTGATATACAGAAGAGGGCGCATTCATTGCGCGCATTTTGTGAAAAGGATAGGCATAGGATTTCGCGTTCATAGGAGCGGGACAGAGTATACGTTTTTGGAACGGCGTAAGCGCAACAATTATGTTTTTGCTTATTTACAAGAAAACTACACAACTTATGAAGAAACTGTATTAAGGAACCAAAGAATTAATAATAACCTACGAATCAAAACAAAAATATTTTCTACTAGACGATCGCCTCGCGGTTTCACCCGCGTAGTTCCCGTTCCCGTGGGAATTCCGGGATAAAATATAGCCCATGTCACTCCCTGTAAAGTAAGCTTCCTAACGGTGAAATAGTTTTTCAAATCGGTCCAGTAGTTTCGGAGCCTATTCAATACAAACAAACAAACAATCAATCAAATCTTTCCTCTTTATAATATTAGTTTATATAGACTGCAAGGGTTCCTGAGATTTCGACCAAATTAAGTGCAAAACAGTGCACTTTCATGATTTTTTTTTTCGCAATCGTGTTTTCCTATTAGGGAACGGGAGAAAAAAAATGAATTTTATGTAATTCTAGTTTACTACAAAGTTCCCGTAAGTACCTACTGAGATCTACTGAGATCCTAATTTGACAAGCAAAGGTTCGCTAGGTTCACCCCTTTAGACAATACATTACATAGATATTTTTATTTTTACTAGGTATACATAGAAAATACCCAGAACACCCGGAACAAACATCTGCAGATCGTACAAACATTTGTTCCGAGGCATACACAGAGACAATATAAACCTCTAAAACCCATTACAAAAATTACATAACTTTTCCACACAAAATACTCTTTTAAGAGTTACGTAGTTTATGATTGACGATTAGGAATTAATTTAGCAATGTTATTTTTACTTTTTCACTAATAACGTTTTTAATGTATTTGTACCTACAGATGCAATATAGTTTTAATTACCACACTGATTCGCTTAAAATTTTGCTGCGTATTTTAAAACTATTAACGGCACGGATATCAAACGTTTTTAATGTATTTGTACCTACAGATGCAATATAGTTTTAATTACCACACTGATTCACTTAAAATTTTGCTGCGTATTTTAAAACTATTAACGGCACGGATATCAAACGTTTTTAATGTATTTGTACCTACAGATGCAATATAGTTTTAATTACCACACTGATTCACTTAAAATTTTGCTGCGTATTTTAAAACTATTAACGGCACGGATATAAAAATTACGTTATTAAACGTAAACGTTATAACGGTTAACGTCTTAACGTTGTAAAGCGCGTGTCGGTAGACAGCGGGTTTTGTACTGAGAGATCCGAAATTCGGAAGCTGGAGAGACGGAATTAAAAGTTTACATAGAGCTATAAAAAGCTCCGTTCCATAGAGGTGTTATGTAGAAATGTTTATGAAAGATTGCTGGTTTGCGTTGAATACTAGTTATGAATTTCTATTGGGATAGGATATTCCAAGATGGTTTTTCGTAAAGAAATCTTTATTCACATAGAAAATTACAATAAAATAATAGTAACAAACTAGAATTAGAATTTACAATTGAAACAATTGAGCTGCCTACCTAAAGTAACGCCCAAGAAAATTATTTTACAAACATGGAAAGTCCTAGAATTATTCATAGGAAAAATTATCAATAAAATATTACGTGTTTTAATCAGCTTTTTAAACAAATTATCTTTAATAGCCTTTAATCCTTTTATCTTGCTAGGGTTCTCTACATTAAGTATCTTTGAAAATTACTAGATAAGTAATAAATATTGTAAATGTTTTACTATTTTTAGTATGTCTATTAGTCTGATTTCGAGCGAATAGTACAAAAACTATATACTTAGTCAAAATATGTGTAAGTATCAAAATGCTCGATTCCTTGTAGCAACGCTCGCGCCGCGCCGTCGTCGTTGTCGTCGCGTCACCGCGTTCGCTGCAACGGTTGCGCTCTTATGATTGTCAACTCTATTCTACAACAAATTCTTAACTCTATGCTTCAGAGACAGATTTAAAAGTGTTATTTTAGTAAACACCTTGCGTGGGCGCGTGTGAAATTGTACACATTAGATAAAACGATTAAATTATTTATCTTGGACTTAAAACTGTATAGATTCATTATGAGTTTCTTGATCTAATGTTTTGGCAACACTAGGAGGTATGAGTAAATGAGTGTGATTATAATTTAGACTCATGTTTTGTTCATAAATTTAAAACTCGCCAAGCGCGAGTATGAGTCGCGCAACAGGGTTCTGTACGTTATTGATTAATATGAAAAATAATAAATACTACTACTAATAATGGAACTTTATTAACAAAGAACAATTGAGCAAACTGTAGACTATTGCAAACAGTGACAATAATAATTGAAATTAAGGAGTAAAATTTCGTACAGGGATTTTAACTTTTTTTTGTGCTTACTGTTATCAGAATCATCTGAGATTGCATTAATATGAACAGTAGTGTATGGTTTCACCATACATAAACAAAATCGCGCACGCGTCATTTTGCACGCGCTGCATTTTACTTTGATTATTATAATTTTTACATACCTTCTTCAGTACGTGACCTACTACTAGGCAAGAAACACCTATCAAGGGAAGATTTGCCACCTTAACCTTGTTAAACTTAACTTTGTAAATAAACTAACTTTAACAGTGAATCTTGTGTTGTGGTCCTACTCATTTTAACTGGCATAACTTTAACTACATACTTATTACTCTATCAGTGAACTCAGTGATAGATACATAGTGCGGTGCCATACTTGGATACCTATCTACAAAATCATCTTTCATGTAAGGTCATCAACATCCAGACCCTACAAGTAGATACTCACATGGTAAAGTAGTTGTTGTAATTATACTCGTGGCCTGTACAAACAATCTACCTTAAAAATATTGATTTGAATGAATGAATTAACACTTTATTGTACAAGTAAATATAGTTAATAAAAGTCTTTAGATATCTAAATGACAAATTAGCATAGTACAAAAGGCAGCCTTATCGCTGAGAGCGATTTCTCCCAAGCAACCTTGGGATGGAGAAAAAGATAATGAAAAGAAAAAAAGGGTTGATAGTGCACAGACAGTAAATAACAGAACTTATATACCTAATACATACATATTTATAATACAAAATTACCTATACTATCTACTATCATAGAAAAAAAGAAAAATAATAATAAACGAAACGAATACAGTAGGTCCAAAGGAAACAATTATAATAAAAGCTAACTATCCAATTAAGTTGCAATAACATCTAACGTACAGAAACAACAGAAACAGAACAGAACCCTTTCAAAAGACTGTCTGACACGCCCTTGGCGAATTTATTAAATATTGATCGAGTAATAGATTACCGGTGTTGAATTCCACCGGGCAATTTAGATAAATGTGTCACGATAAGATAAGGAGCACTATGATAACGACGTTCTACATTTTAGCATAAAACTAACGTTTCTTTGCACGTTTGGGGGAAATCCACCTTTACCCCCAAACTGGTCTTGTCTTTTTTATTCTTTACTAGACGATCGCCTCGCGGTTTCACCCGCGTAGTTCCCGTTCCCGTGGGAATTCCGGGATAAAATATAGCCTATGTCACTCCCTGAAAAGTAAACTTCCTAACGGTGAAAGAATTTTTCAAATCGGTCCAGTAGTTTCGGAGCCTATTCAATTCATACAAACAAACAAAAAATCAAACCTTTCCTCTTTATAATATTAGTATAGAAGTATAGATTAAGGGCTTTGTCGCACATGCGATTATGGCGCCCTGGTAAGTTAAACAAAGCAAAATTAAATTAAACCTTATAACCTAAAACAAATCAACCAAATTCCCTAACATAACCAGTTTGTACAGCGTTCTAGCTACGTCCGAAACAGGCTCAGCTAGGACGCTGTTGCAGTGACCGATATCCCTATAACTAAATGATACAATACTAGGTATTTCTAAACGATTCGTTGCGAACACACTCCATCAAAATGTGGTAAACATAGTCAATAGAATCGCAGAGTAGGCAATTCGGTGTAGTTGATTTTTTCATTAAGTGTAAAAACTTATTACCTGGGATGTGTCCGGATCGAAGTCGTAATGCGATAACAGTTTCGTGACGATTCAAAATGTTGTTGTCAATCCATGGAGAACTCAAGGGATGTGGTTGGATCGTTTTATACCATATTCCTATTTCTCGAGACCGCACATTAAAATATTCTTTCCATAGGTTATAGCAATTGAATTTTGTAAAAAGTGTCCGTGCTTCCTTTTTTATTTGTGGATTAAACCTACCTACCTAGAACGAAGCAGTCTATCATTCCATGGTTAGGATCCCCCACACACGCGTTTTTTCCATCAAAACGTTTTAAGACGCTACCCCGACCCAAATCAGCGCCACCACCTATTTGATTTAATTATTCTGTTAAACGAAGGAAATTTAAAAAATCGATTGGCCAGTTTGTGCTTCCTATCATAAGCTTTTTTTTAATGCCTCTATACCTAAATGTTTTAGTTTGTATAGTGTAGGAAGAGATGCGAAGTTGCTCTTTTCCCACCATGGTGGGCAAAAAGAGCAATTTCGCATGTCTGCTTAAAGTATTCAAAATAAAACTTTTACAGGGACATTAAAAAAAAGCCTTTTGAACGGTTTTTATTACTAAAAACCGTTCGAGTAACTTGGAAGACTAACAAACTGAATACTGTGCTGACTATAAATTTTGAAGCTCGCTTCGAATAAACTATAATAACATTGCATCCATCTTTCAAAATTTTAACCAATTCTCGCTATTTCTGGCAACCTAGAGAACATTCTGCCAGGAAATCATCATTTGTCTTATAAATGGATTCTAGGATATTCTCGGATGCACGGATGCGAACCGTTAGATGGATGGATGGGTGGACATGGTCCATGAATGGATTTACTGCCACTTTGTTTATGGTGTCTGTGAAGGGATATAGGGCAATTAACCTATCAAATGTAGTCCTCTAAATCTAATCCTGCGAGAAGTATGATCTGGCTTTCCATATTGGTGCATGTTGATCAAGTGACCACACTATCCTACCCGAAAAATTACTAAATATCACAAAAGGGTCTCCCCTTAGTGATGGTGACATCACGTGTATTTATTTTTTCCTTAAACACTATGGTACGGGAAAAATTACTAAATATCACAAAAGGGTCTCCCCTTAGTGATGGTAATATCACGTGTATTTATTTTTCCTTAAACACTATGGTACGGGAAAAATCACTAAATATCACAAAATGGCCTCCCTTAGTGATGGTGATATCACGTGTATTTATTATTTGTTAAACGCGCGATTACTATACCGGAAACCGACATTTTTATAACGGTGCTTAAATTTCCAGAATTCAATTATGATTAAACCTGTATTTGGAGACAATATTCATAAATTTGTAGATACTTTGTTGTATCTACGAAAAATGCATGTGCTAAGAGATTTTAGATACGGACGTGATGTACCCCTACTCAAAACTTTTGAGTCAAAAGTGAAGTGGACATCTCGTCCGTGGATCAGTTTGAGATTCGGCCCAGATGTACCCTAACCCGATTTGCGTAGGGGTGTCTAAATCCTCATTTACTTACCATGACTTTACAGAAAAAAAATTAAGTTCTTTTGTCTTATCTGAATCCAGTACTGAATTCAGTAGTCAAACGATGATTTCCTGAGGGATGTCAGTTCCCTCCGTTTCCCTAAATAGCCAGGATTCCAGGATGCTATTAATTTGGCTTGTATTTTAAAATGCTTTGATGTTTTTATTTGGAAAGAGATTTTATGTTAGTTTTAAGGTGAGTAGATTTTTTACTTAAGTATAAATGTATTAAACTTCTTTTATTGTGATTTTCAGGTATGTATTCAAAAACATTACAAAAATTTACTTGGTAACGAATTTAGTGTGTGTACATCTCACTAATATTATAAAGCTGAAAGTTTGTGAAGTCTGAATTTATGTTACCTAGGATCTCCACAACTACTGAACAGATCAAGATGAAATTTGGCGTACCTACATATAGAACATAGCCTAACTTAGAGAATAGGCTACTTATTAAACTTTCGCGATTTGTTAACATAGTTAATGATTATATATATAATAAAAACAAAAGGTACGCGATAAATACCCGATATAATCATTAACTAGGCTACTTATTATACCGAAAATACGTGTGCGAAGCCGCGGGCTACAAGGGCGAAGAGCTAGTATTTCATACACATAAACTCAAAAGGCACCAAAGTTTAGGGGCTCCGTACGTCTGAATGAAAAAACCCCATTTCCTATTACATTTATTACGAAAATGTACGTGGTTTGGGGGGTGTCTAAGTACCAGTGACGAGGAAGGAGTCAAAAAAATTGCGAAAATACAGAACGCGATTAATGGAATTATCTGTAATGTAATGTATTAAGTACCTCATCAGTTATCTTTGCTTTGCTTATTGACATTTGTATTGAATTATTTTGCTTATTGTTTTACATCTATATTTAAAAAAGAAAGTCGTGTTAGTTACACTATTTATAACTCAAGAACGGCTTTACCGATATGGCTGAAAATTGGTGAGGAGGTAGCTTAGAGCCAGGAGACGGACATAGGATACTATTTATTCCGTTCGATAGCATTCAAGTGTGACTTGACATAACCTCAAAAATAGAATAGGATAGAAATAACCTCAAAACGTTTCCATAGAAACAACGCGTGCGAAGCCGCGGGCAGAAGCTAGTATATAATTATTTAGATGACTACTCTGTTGTATTAGGTCTGACCTGTAATAATAGACCTACTATGTATACCTATAGTAAAGTTTTAAATAAATACAAATCTTTATCTAGTACCCTGAAAACCAGCGCCGCTACTAGCTCCGGCTTGTTGCGGCATAATGCTGAGACAGGGACCATTTTAGCCCCTTAAGTAATTTTTATTCCTTTTAATATTTGTGTTTTTGTATGTTTGGGCCAAATAAATGGATTTTCTTTCCTTTCTTTCTTCTTTACCCTTAACACAAGCTCTGATTTGCGTGGGGCTAGATTATGCTGTGTAAATTGTCCAGCATATTTTATTTATTATCTTTTCTTCCCTATCCAAAAACTAATAAACACCTGTACACCAAACTTTTGCAGTACGGAGCTGAACTGTGGGGGCGTGCTGCCGACTGGGAGCGCGCCTTCCACATGCAGAAGCGTGCTATACGTGCAATAGTGAAAATACCGCAGGACGTCTCCGCAAGACCTCACTTTAAAGAGCTGGAAATACTCACTCTCCCATGTGATATTCCAGTTATCGGTATACGTGAGGAACAACATAGAATTGTTCACTAGGAATAGTGACGTTCACAGGTATAATTAGGCCTCCTCATCGATTTCGATGACGGCGACCCTAGCGATTACGATTCCTATCATGAGCGCTTATATGGCTCGCCAGACCGAACTTGGTCTTGAATACCCTTCTACACGTATGACAGTAGAGTTGCCCGCAGAGTTATAGGTGTACGTGTAGGAGGGCTTTGGTCTCTCTTTTCTAGCGTCTCGAGGCGATTTTCCTCAAATGCTTTAATGCTGTTGTAGATAGTGGATCGCCAAGATGACCTGACAGGTATAATACTCGGCGAGCGGACAAGCTTACGACCCTGCCTCGTACTCTCGCGAAGTCTGGGAAGTTAACGCGCATAAAGGGACCGACAGTGAACAACAATCTTCATGAAATTGTCACGAAGGCAACTAGCCTCACATCCTTAGTAATTTAGAAAACGTAGTAACAAACATTTACTCAAACTATGGCTTTTTTATAGCAGGATCTAAACGAATCGATAATACTTGCATTTCCTATGTATAAAAGTAAAGTATTTTTTTTTCATTTTGTACTAAGATCTTATTATACACTTGCGAGCTTTAAAATGGAATCGCTTTCATCGCGAGTTGATCAAAACAATTTTTTTACAATTTATGTACAATGAACTATAGATTGTGGTATATCATTTGAAAGGTAATTTTGTTACCTTTCAAGTGATATCAAGAAGATTTAAAATTAATTAAATTGGCTACCTAAATTTTGGGAATTATTGCAATAGGTCAAAGTTGCATCTATCGGCGCCGGAGCTGGATGAGCTGGATTTCTCCCTCGTATCCGCTGTTTTAGCTCGTCCCACATATGCCAGATTGGGTTCAAGTCAGGAATAAGGGCTGGCCAGTCTAATGTGGGAATGCCGACATGGAAGACGTCTGTCGGTACTGTCTAGTCACTGCTGCGGTGTGGCAGCGGACATTATCGTGCATTAAATCAAAATTTATCGTCGCCAATAAATCCTGCGTAAGGGAAAACATAACTTAACTCATAGTTCACTGCAAATAAATTGTAAAAATTAGTCTTGAACAACCCTTGAAGCGATTCCAGTTTAAAGCTCGCAAGTGTAGTTTCCGTCGATTTCGATAAGATTCTGAGATCTTGTGATCCTTTGTATGTAAGTTGTTTGTTTACGTCCACATAATACGCTAAATTCGCGCTACATTAATGTTTGACGTACACGCATTCCTTTGTCTATTCGTGGTTTATGAGCAGTTTTAGGGTTCCGTATGCACAGGTATTTATAGGACCCGACGAGTTATAGTTAGAAGATTCGTCGATAGCACAGAATAACTATACATATGGTACTTACTATGCGCTAGTAACAATAATATATTTTTAATAGATTTTTTTGATAAGTCCCTACTTATCAAAAAAATCTATTGTTATTTGTTAAGACTAGTTTAGTTTGTTTTCTATATTTATATTTTTGTTACGTTATTTTCATTTTGTTAAACTTATATATAGAAAGTACTTTGTTGTGTTTATAATAGGACTGACGTGTTAATTAATATAACAAAAGTCCTTAAAAATAAATTAGAATTAAAAAAAAATTGTTACCACCTGGGCGAATTAACATGGTTTGAACGAAAACTTAACAAAAACCCAATATTTTTAACAATACCAGCAAGAGAATCTCAATGAGAGACTCTAAAATTTTACATGGGCTAGGATAATGATGATGATCTATAGCCCTCGCACGGTACACTTTCAATGCCCAAGACGCAGACGACGTGCCACTCGATCCCCGTGTCGCGGACGGCTGGGCAGTGAATGCGATATAATAAGCTTAATTAAAAGCATTTAAGAGGGCGCATTGAAGGCCACTTTGTGAAAAGGATAGGATTTCGCGTTCATAGGAGCGGGACGGAGCATACGTTTTTGGAACAGCGTAAGTGCAAAAATTTTGTTTTTGGTTATTACAAGAAAACTACACAACTTATGAAGAAACTGTATGAAGGAACCAAAGAATTAGTAATAACCTACGAATCAACACAAAAGCCTTTTCTATAGACCGCAGGGTTCCTGAGATCTCGACCGAATTAGGTGCAAAACAGTGCACTTTATCGTATTTTTTTTTCTCAATCGTGTTTTCACAATTAAGGCGAATAGTAGGGTCACGTAGGGTGGATAGTGGCGCCACTACATATTTAATTTAATCATTAAGTTAAACAAAGGAATTATCAAAAAATCGGACCGCTGGTAGACGATACCTATCACAAGCTTTTATTTAATGTATCTGTAATAGTTTTGTTTTGTGTCATTCCATCAATAACCTTGTTTGGAGAGCTTGGTGGCCACCAATAGGAAATAAACTCTTGAAACAAGTATCTGCCTAAATAATACAGTACAAAACTATTAAAGATACATTTAAAAAAAGCTTATGATAGATATCGTCTACGCGCGGTTCGATTTTTTGATAATGCCTTTGTATAACGTAATTATAAAATTAAATATGTAGTGGAGCTACTATCCACCCTACTATTCGCCTTAAGGAACCGAAGAAAAAGTTTAGAATTTAATGTAGTTCTAGTTTTTCACTACGGGGATCCCGAGAGTACTATCTAGCCCTAGTTTGACAACCAAACCCGCTAGGTTCGCCCCTTAAAAAAATTGGGATAAAAGAATGCATAAAAAAAAACTTAGTGCTTACCTCCTCGATGGACGATGATAAACATCCCGAACTGAAACAATAAACAAATATAAATATGCAAAGAAAAAAACTTGAGAATGTCAAGGGACACCCGGATGGAACGAAGTTCCTTTCGATTAATTAGTGAAGGAGTTGTAATCGTCGCGACACCACACTGTTCAATGCGAAATAGAAAGACGAAACGAAAATAACTGGCTTGCCTTCTATAAGAGAGAGAGAGACAGACAGAGAAACACGCGCGCGCCGCACAGCTTACAACTATAGCAAAAAGTGTCGAAAGCAAAAAGTGTCGTTACAACTTTTGGTCTTAATTTTTTCCGTCTAACCCCCTTTCGCAACGCGCGATAAGGAACTTCGTTCCAAAACTTCATTCCAATAAAAATAACAGAGAAAAGAAATAAGGATAGTCCTAAAAGTTGTGCCTCCCTTTTTAACCGAAGTCAAGAAAAGGACGTTCTATGTTCAGCTGTATGTTTTTTATGTATGTTCGCTAATTACTCCGTCAGTTATTAGACGGATTTTGATTTTTTTTTATTGTATAGATAGAGAATTATCCTAATATTCTACTTCCTATTAATATAATAAAGCCGAAAGTTTGTGAAATCTGATTTTTGTTACCTAGGATCTCCAAAACTACTGAACAGATCAAGATGAAATTTGGCATATACTTAGAACGGAGCCTTACTTAAACAATAGGCTACTTATTATACGGAAAATACGCGTGCGAAGCCGCGGGCAGAAGCTAGTCACACTATCACGCTAATATTATAAATGCGAAAGTTTGGATGGATGTATGGATGTTACCTCTTCACGCCAAAACTACTGAACGGATCAAGCTGAAATTTTGCATATAGGTAAGTCTAACCCTGGAATCAAACATAGGCGACTTTTTATCCTATAAATCAGTTCCCATGCAACAGAAATAACCTCAAAACGTTTCCATAGAAAGAACGCGTGCGAAGCCGCGGGCACATCCATCCATCCATCCATCCAAACTTTCGCATTTATAATATTAGTGTGATAGAAACATCCAGAACGCCCTGGACAAATGTCTGCAGATCGTACAAACGTTTGTCCCGAGGCGGGAATCGAACCCTCAACCTCCTGCGTCGCAGGCGGACCTTCGCCCGCTGCGCCACAGAGGTCGTCCTCTCTAAGACGATACCATTCTTATAGTGAATAGATCAATTTAGTGAAATTCGGTCCCAGGCCACAGGGCGCCCTACACAACGTTTGCCGAGTCGCGGTCTCCACTCAAGCACAATAGATATAGTAAACTTACCAGCATAAAAATGACGATTTCTCTTTGGATTTAGACATGTTTACTTTTCACTATTCACAAGTAGATTTCACTATTTTGTGCACCTTCCTGCTTAGAGAAGTAAGTACCTACCTATGTTTTTATTTCTATTACAAACACCACCTGAAGATTGTTTGCAACAGTCTGCAGCTAGCTCAATTGTTTTAATTGTAAATACTAGTTGTAATTTATTTATATTAGTTGCTTGTAATTTTCTTTGTGAATAAAGATGTTAAAAAACACCACCTCGATTTTTGTTTAATTTAAGTTATTTATTACTTTTGATTCAGTATTTATTGTGTGTATCAAAAGTCACCTACATAAATAAATAAATAATGCTGGACGCAATTCACATAGCATCATCTAGCCCGAAGCTATGATAGTGTTAAAAAGTAATTTCTTAACACTAAAGACGGTTCAAATCGTTTTTGAAAAAGATTAAAAAACTGAGTTTTTTTAACCGACTTTAAAAATTGTTGGTTTTTGTTGACTGTATGTATTGTACTATGTATACTGTATGTATATATTGGTTCTATTTTCGACTGTATGTATGTTTTTTTAATGTATATTCGCCGATTTCTCCGATTTTAATGATTCTTAATACTGTATGGAGAATGAATCATATTGAGGATCCATAAGGTTTTTAGTTGAGAATGCAGATTTATAGAGCTAAGAAATCCATAACACACAATGCAAAAATTATTGTTCTACGGCAAAAACTGACGAAGTTATAACCAAATTACTAACGAAGTTCACTGAGTGTCCGCCGCGGGTGCGTGTGACGTCACTTGATCGGTTGCCGCCCGTTAACCGTAGGCAGATATCAGTTTTTAGTGATTTACTCCGAAACTATAAGTTTAGGAAAAACAATTACAGAACCAAATAGACTCTTGAGAGACCGTATCTTTTATCTACGAACCTTATTTGTGTTGGAAGATCACTTGGACTTTATTAAAATGGTTCGATAAACCTTCATATAGATGTAAGAATACATTAAAAAACTGAAACACACACGCGACACACCGTTCAAACAAAAAAAAAAATAAACCGATTTTTGTAAAATTTTAGCTTCCTAGATAGACTACTAACATACTAATGCTGCCCGGACCGACGTCGAATGAAAACATCTGTGTACTCAATTATACTCAGGATGTTTTAATATGCGTTGACACGGTTGATATACAGGCTGTTTGAAATCTGGAGTTTATCTATCCTAGAATTAGATGGAAAACTAGATGGAGTTTGAGCTACCAATAGAACGAAGAAAGTTCAAATGTAGGACTTTTTTTACTATAAAACTATCGTAGTTTGACGAATTTATTATGGATGTAAAGGGTTAACTACGAGCCTAATTTGTATTGGAAGAATACCCACGTTTCATTAGGTATGAAACGTGGGACTTTTTCAGGGTGAGTAAGGTTCAAAACGTATAAGACTTCTACTCACAGATTAAAAGATCTGAAAGCCAACTTCGTTTTTCACTAAAGTCAATTTCAAAAATGTCTACAAATAATTTCTAATTCTTACCGAACTAGCCAATAGACACATTCTCATTGTCAATAGGTACAAATCAAAGTAAAATGATAAATAATGCAGGACAATTCACACAGCATCATCTAGCCCCAAGCTAAGCAGAGCTTATGTTATGGATACTAGATAACTGATTTCCTTAATAAAATACACTACATAGATATATTGTTTATTATAACTACATAGAAAACATTCAGAACACCCGGAACAAACATCTACAGATCGTTTAAACATTTGTCCAGAGGCGGGAATAGAACCAGCAACCTCCTGCGTCGCAGGCGGGCCTTCGTCCGCGACAGAGGTCGTCCAAATTAAAATGAAGCATGTCCTTTAACATGTACCTATAAAAGAAGTCACTAGATCAATAAAAATTAAATCGACACACCATGTATCATAGCATCCAATATGGCCGCTCTAAATACAGTGATTGTTTATTAATTCATCGCTTGACTACACCAAAACGGGATTCCATGTCATTGTTTATACTCCAGAGGACTAGAGAAAACTAGGTAGGTACTTCTACTTCTACTTTGGGGATAGTTTTATACTTTTGCACTACATGGCCAATGACCAATTTGGGTCGCAGATACTCAGCAGGAGCAAGGAAGAAATTAAGTATAGCTGTGTTTCATAGGAAAACAAAACCAAGTTATTAAGTCTTTATTCTAAATAAAATTATACTAGTATTTACAATTGAAACAATTGAGCTAACTGCAGACTGTTGCAAACAGTCTACAGGTAGCTGAACTGATCCATATCAATACCAGTCGTTGCGTCCCCAAGACGCTGGCTGCATTGCCCCGCTGTATGGCAATGCTGATGCGCTGCGCCAGATACTCACCAGCTCTCGAGTCACGCGTCGCTTCGACCAGACGCTCAGATATTTTTTTTTAAACCCGAAGAGCCTCGGTACCCCACGGACCTAGGGTCTCGACTCCAAGGGGAGCAAATTAATGTGTCCTTAAACGAGACTCGAACTTGCTATTTATTGGGATTCATTACTAAGCCAATGAATTAAATAACAATCACTTTATCGTATCAAGCTATTTATGGTTTGGCGACTTGACACACCCTGTATCATAGCATCCAATATGGCCGCTCTAAATACACTGATTGTTTATTAATTCATCGCGTTGAGGTACGGAACCCTAAAAATTAAGGTAGAACAATGAACGATATGTAACAATAATAATAATAAATTTATTGCAAAGAGAATCATTACAAAAACATTACATAATTAATTTGTCAGACATAATGAAATTAGTTTACTACATTTGAGCTATTTGAGCTATTTGAGCAGCCAGCGTCTTGGGGACGCTTCCGACTGGTGTTGATATGGATCAGTTGAGCTATCTGTAGACTGTTTGCAACAGTCGGCAGTTAGCTCAATTGTTTCAATTGTAAATACTAGTATAATTTTCTTTGTGAATAAATGTCTATTACTTAAAAAAAAAAAGTTTACTACATAATAAAATTCTTGTTCAAACTATTAGGTAGCCTCAGTTGCCTAAACTAGACTGAGAAATCTGTAATATAGGCAGCTGCGCTCCCCCTATTAAGTTACAAAAATAGATCGAGAAGATGACGTCATACATTAATAAATTTAACATGTAAAATAATGAAATGATAAGTAACTATTAGGTTCACATAATCTAAAGACAGCCCTGTAAAACATATCATTAGTAATATATATAGCATGAATATTCCAATCTGATATCTGTCTTGCGTCAGGCAGAATCCGAGTAAACCACGGGCAGTACCTAGTTTACTTCACGAGTCGAGTTGATTAGATAAAGGTCAAATGATTGATTTCTACAAAGGCCTATTGCGTCAATGCTGTTCTTCTATTGAATTGATGACTAACTCACAGACGAGCAAATGGTGTAGTATCTACTTTCTCGGACAAGCGTTTTATTAAGGCGAATAGTAGGGGTGATAGTGGCGCCACTACATATTTAATTTTATAATCACGTTATACAAAGGAATTATCAAAAAATCGGACCGCGCGTAGACGATATCTATCATAAGCTTTTTTAAAATGTATCTTTAATAGTTTTGTACTGTATTATTTAGGCAGATACTTGTTTCAAGAGTTTAGTTCCTATTGGTGGCCACCAAGCTCTCCAAACAAGGTTTTTGATTGAATAACACAAAACAAAACTATTACAGATACATTAAATAAAAGCTTGTGACAGGTATCGTCTACCAGCGGTCCGATTTCTTGATAATTCCTTTGTATAACTTAATGATTAAATTAAATATATAGTGGCGCCACTATCCACCCTACTATTCGCCTTAAGAAGCCAACTCCGCGATCATGGTGTAGTATGTATAGTTATCTATTAGCATTACGGCTGAAACGTTAGCGGTTGAAACGTTAGAGTGCGCGTACACAGGCCGGCATCGGACAATCCGCACTGGGGCCTCATGGTTTGCCATAAAAGATCCGCACTGCACGGAACCAAATAGACTCAGGTTTGAGAGACCCATCGAAGAATAAAAAAAATCCATTCGATGGGTCTCTCAAAACTGAGTCTATTTGGTTGTGTAATTTTTTTTCCTGAACTTATTGTTTCGTAGCAAATCACTAAAAACTGATATCTGCCTACGGTTTAGGAGCGGCGACCGAGCAAGTGACGTCACACGCACACGCGGCGGTCACTCAGTGAACTTCGCTAGTAATTTGGTCATAACTTCGTCAATTTTTGTCGTCGAACAATAATATTTGCACTGTTATGGATGTTATGGATTTCTTAGCTCTTTAAATTCGCATTCTCAATTAAAAACCTTACGGATCCTAATTAAAGAAAATGAACCAAAGGGCGGCAAAATAGTGTGAGTACCTACGCTCACGAAAACATTTGAAGTCTGAATCTACCTGTTATTTTACGTTATTTTATTTTTCTCTTTCTTTATTTCATGCCGGTGAAATAAGGAGGCCTTTGCCATGTAGGAAGACAAGACACATTCTAAACAGATAATAAATATTTATGACTTTTAATAGAATTATCCCATCCCAAGGCACTAAAATACTGAAGATTCTTGCAAAACACAGAAAATAATAAATAAAAAAAAATTACGCGAATAACCATTAATTCTGCGGAACCCAATAACGAAGGCGTCCGGACACTCTTTACATTAGATACAGATTTTTTAAGTAACGAACAACAACAAAGAAATTCAAATTCGAAATTGGAATTCCGAACGCGACGAATTACGCGAATATACTGACTTTATCTTATCAATCCGTGGACTAATATCATGGAACAAAAATGTAAGCCTTATTACAAAGGAATAAGGCTTCAAATAAGTATGATTAAGTGGTCTATCTTTGAATAAAAATGTATACCTTATTGCAAAGATATAAGGTATACAAGAATGGACTAGGCCAAAGAAAAATGTTGGGTTGTTATCAGTCTGTAGGTATATTTAAATTGGAAGAAACCGAACTCTATCGTTATTTGATTAAGGTGCATTTTCGATTAGAGTAAAATTTTAAGCCACGGTTTAAGCATGTGTCACTTGAGTATACAGGGTTATCTAAAAGACGTGAAAAATGTTTTGGTACTTACGAGATGAGACACTCAGTACAGTACTATAAATACTATAATTAATGATTATTTATCGGGTACTAACTGCTGCCCGCGGTTTCGCACGCGCTTTTCAAATAGCCTATGTCCGTTCCCGGGAACGACCGAGATGTGGCGCGGCGGGGGACGGTCCGCCTGCGACGTAGGTGGTTGCGGGTTCGATTCCCGCCTTGGGACAAATGTTTGTACGATGTGCAAATATTTGTCCCGGGTGTTCTGGGTATTTTCTATGTATAATAAATAAAAAACATCTACCTATACTACTGATATACTAAATACATCTAATGTATTTAGTATATCAGTCGTCTAGTACCCACAACACAAGCTCTGCTTAGCTTGGGGCTAGATGATGGTGTGTGAATTGTCCAGTATTATTTATTCATTCATTTAACTCCCTGTCAAATTTCATTAAGTTCCGTTCAGCCGTTTAGGCATGAAAAGGTAACAGACAGATAGAGTTGCTTTCGAATTTATAATATACTAGACGATCGCCTCGCGGTTTCACCCGCGTAGTTCCCGTTCCCGCCAGTCCCGAGATAAAATATAGCCTATGCCAGTCCCTGAAAAGTAAGCTTCCTAACAGTGAAATAATTTTTCAAATCGGTCCAGTAGTTTCGGAGCCTATTCAATACAAACAAACAATCAAATTTTTCCGCTTTTTAATATTAGTATAGACGAGCTGTTATCCGCCACTTCGTTAGCGTGGTAGGTAGGGTACCTACCTTACTAAAGGACACATCAGTGAATGGAAAATTACCTAATTTATGCTTATATTTATGCCTATGCTGCCGCTGCGCCCTCTAGGTGTCGCATAAAACCAGCGCACAGTACCGCCATCGTTACTGTGCATCATGCTGAGCGACGACCTTTTTTGATGTCACTGTTTTAACTTTTATTTATTTGTACAAACTTTACATGTAATTTTTGTGAAACAGAATAAATACATTTTACTTACTTACTTAATTGAATTATTCTGTTTCTTTGCTGGAGAAAAACATTATCTTTAATTTTCATATTTTGTAAAGCAGAGATGACAACCTTGACAACGTCACAAATCCTATCACTGTTTTGACAAACATAGACAACATTGCATAGACGGACTTTTTATCTATGTTTTGGTTTCTCGTTGGTCATAATGTAAACTATCAAACCCTTCTTTAAATTCTAAATCGGGGGCGAAGCAAAAGTAGCCTATTGTTTAAGTTAGGCTACATTCTAAATGAGTGCCGGATTTCATGTTGATCTGTTCAGTAGTTTTAGAAATCCTAGGTAACAAAAATTTCACATTTCACAAACATTCGGCTTTATTAAATTAGCAGGGTAGGATTTAGCATGGATTACTATCATTTTTTATTTCACTGACAACCAGTTTCTTTATTCAAAATAACCCTGTATAATAAGCAAATATAGACAGAATTAAAACAGCTCTTATTTCCCAGTAGAAAGTGTTTACTTAGGTGTAACTTAGCAAATAAGTGAAAACATTTACATCGTAAATAGAAAATGACGCCAGTTAAGTACACTTTTATCGATAAGAAAATGTACACGCTTGCGGCAAGCTGAAGACAGGGCGCTATGGTGCTCATTAGGGGGGGCTATGTCCAGCAGTGGACTAACATAGGCTGATGATGATGATGAGCACGTTTGTTAGGTTAGTTGGTGATCGCAGTGAAGGTATTAAATTACATTTTTCAACGCTAGTTTCCGCTCGTGGTTTCACCCGCGTTGTTTATACGAATATGGAAAGGAAAACCGTAAATTTGTAGTTTATTAACAAACTAGCTGCGGTCTAGGATAGTGATTAGGACAGTGACCTGACTAGGATAGTGGCCGCGGTAGGTTTTTAATGTTCCCGTGGTTCGGCGGAAAATGTCGAGAGAGGGTCACCGGAGGTGTTAGTGGTTATTACGTCCTTCTCAGGGCGTCGAGTCCCACATAATTCTGGTCCCCTCCAGACCAGTTCATTCGCAGACGAATTTACTCGCCGAATAAAAAAAAGAATTGGTTGTCTGTAAAGTCGGTTTACTGACGATAGTTGAACGTGACAACGTCTTAAGAAAATACTGATGGAATGGTAGCATTTGATACTCGATCAAAACATGTGAATGTACTATAGTATAGCAGCTGTCCACGCAGACGCATCGCTCACTCAAGTAGGAGAGAGACGGATGTCGAGCGCTCTCGCTTGCACTTCAAGCCTTACATGGAACGCCTCAGAGCGAGGTAACGCCGCATGACGTCATGTAGCGAGGTAACGCCGCATGACGTCATGTTTTTTCGTGCGTGCAGCCGGCTCTATCGAATTATAAGACGTTGTCACGTCAAAATAAAAGACTAGGATAGTAGGATCTAGGCTTTAGAGAAAAACACTAAAGTCATTTACAACGGGATATTTACCATGATTTGAGTTTTGAGCTTTCCAATATTAATGAGGGTAGATAGATATATCTGCCAATAACAACTCACTCGCAGTGCCTTCAGTTATTCCGTGATCATGGCGCATGTAACTGTGTCGAAATATTGGAAAGCTCAAATCTCAAATCATAGGAAATATCCCGTTGTTAATGACTTTAGTTTAAATAACCATGATGGATTTATAAGTTTTATTTAGAGAAAAAAACACTCACCTCTCTTCAAAAATAGTAGAATTCACCATAAATCCATCTTCAATCATGCTCGAATCCTCCACGCCTTGATCAAAACAATTGATCGACCGATCAAACTGTCCCGAACGATCAAAATCGATTGATCTGTCAAAGTTGACGGAGCGTTCCTTCCTGTCATAATCCGATCGGTCAAACTTTGACCTGTCTTGGTCAAAATCTGGCGATCTTTCGTTGGCACTTTCCGATTGACTATTGTCAGTAATTTTATCGTCAAAAGTGACAGATTTGTCAGCTTTTTCTTTTTCTTGATAGTCGATGCTTTGACCGCTGTTGCGTCTGTCATCTGTCAAACTGAAGTCTCCGCTGTCAAAGGATTTTTCTCTGATTTTCTGGTCCCAGAGTTTTTTGGTTTCGTCTTGAGCGCGTCGTTTCAGTTCGGAAATCTTTTCGCGTTCGTTTTCTATCATTTGGCAACCTGGAAATAAGGTTCAAATTAGGTTTCAAATGGTTTTGAAGATTTTTGTAAGGAGGGCGCATAATATATATCCACCTAGCCGTTTTCGGCTACAGTGACTTGGACTTTGGACGCAATATTTATCAAGTTTAGGGACTTTGATGTTTAGCCCTTATGTGACTGACATATCCAATTTTTCCCATGAACGTGCGGTCACAGGCTGCGCACGTCAGGGTGCCGTTCACATAATTGTAGTTTATGTTCGAGGGCGGTCTTGCTTTTAGTTGGTCTCGCTTGAGGTCTAGTTCTCGCCTTCTTTCCTCCTCGAAAGCATATACTTTCTCCTGCACATGTCGTCTCCATTCTGGCCTTTTACCAGCATAGGACTCCCAACGAGAGGGTTCGATACTGCATTTCTTCATGTGTCTTTTTTGAACATCTTTAAAACGTAAGAATTGGCCACCGCGTTTCCGCTTACCAAGTTCGAGTTCAGAAAAGAAGATGCATAATAAACGTTATATATTTGCATAATAAACGTTATATATTTGAAAAGAGGATACCAAAAATGTCTATAAAAACTATCGTAGTTTGACGAATTCAATACGGATGTAAGCGGTTAATTACGAACCTTATTTGTGTTGGAAGAACACCAACGTTTCATCCCTTAACGAGGGTTGATTCAGGGTGAGTGCGGTTCTATATAAAAAAAGGTTCGTAGTTAACCCGCTTACATCCGTAATGAACAAAAATGTCTTTTGAAATAATGTCCTAAAGCGTCATGATGAAAATAACTATATTTATTCTTCATATTATGTGAATATCTCAGAAACCGGACGCTTTAGGACATTATGATATACATACTTAGAACTTTTTATATTTGTTTTAGCGTCCTTTAACCAAATATATAACTTTTTCACCACTTTCGCTTGAAAGCGGTGTCTTTGATACTCAAAAACAGTGAGCAAAATCGGGTTTTGCTCACATGTGGAATAAATAATATGATGCAACTTGAGGTATTTTTCGTATTGTGTATTTCCTTTTTTAATCCCTCGCTACCTCAGCAGTCTACTTTAGAGCCACTCGCTACGCTCGTGATTCTATTCTAGACTGCTTCGCTAGCTCGGGATTAAATGACGGCACGCTCAACAAAAAATCGTTTTCCCCACTTGTTGAACAAATAACTATTATTGTGCGCCGCGATTATGAAAAAAAAACATAATGGTGAAATGCTTGGGCCAAAATCTGCAAACCCCTTTGACATTGATTAATCTAACGTTTCTAAAGTTCCAACTCTAGTAGAGTTGGAACTTTAAAAATGTTAGATACATAGTTTGATTAATTCTATAATTAACCCTTTCAGTGCCCATAACACTCAACGTTCGGCTTGTTGGTAGCAACACCGAGGCTGGACAGTGTACATCATCATCAGCCTATATATTAGTCCACTGTCCTCAGTCTAGACATAGCCATAGCGCCCTGTCTTCAGCTTGCTGCATCCAACATCTGCCAACAGTCTTTTGCAGGTCGTCATCCCACCTGACCGAAGGCATACTACACTACGTTGGCCGAATCGCGGTCTCCACTCAATAACACGTCATATTTATGTGAGTACACTGGGTAGTGTGCATATGGCTTTAACAAGATAGTCCGATAGTCATTTTATTGGTAAAATAATGTTTACAAGTTTATTAACACTGTAGGTATAAATCTTGTCGTCATAGACCCACCACTTAAGAATAGAATATTATTTGTAGCATTATAATTTAAACTTAATCTAGTAACATAACTTATAGCACGTATACAAACACCTTAAGGCGCTACCCCGACCCAAATCAGCGCCACCACCTATTTTACCTTATTATTCCGTTAAACGAAGGAAATTCAAAAAATCGATTGGCCAGTTTGTGCTTCCTATCATAAGCTTTTTTTTAATGCCTTTTTATGTTTTTGTTTGTATAGTGTAGGAGGAGATGCAAAGTTGCTCATTTTTCCCACCATGGTGGGCAAAAAGTGCAACTTCGCATCTCTGCATAAAGTATACAAAATAAAACTTTTACAGGGGCATTAAAAAAAAGCTTATGATAAGAAGCACAAACTGGCCAATCGATTTTTTGAATTTCCTTTGTTTAACGGAATAATAAGGTAAAATAGGTGGTGGCGCTGATTTGGGTCGGGGTAGCGCCTTAAGACTTATGGTTAAATTAAAGATAAAACTTTAATGCTACAAAATGGCGTCCGACTCAGAATTTGTTGTGACAACTAGCCAGATGGCATAGATATCTCAACGCTGATCTTCCGGATAAACCAAATGACGCGTCACGTACCTAAACACAAATTTATTTAATACTAGCTTCTGCCTGCGGCTTTGCACGCGTTGTTTCTATAAACGTTTAAAGGTGATTTTCCCATGGGAACTGATTTATGGGATAAAAATATCATATGTTTGATTCCAGGATTAGAATTATCTGTATGCAAAATTTCAGCCCGATCCGTTCAGTAGTTTTGGCGTGAAGAGGTAACAAACATCCATCCATCTATCCATCCATCCATCCAAACTTTCGCATTTATAATATTAGTGTGATGGGTAGTAAGGCAATGAATCCAGTAGAGCCCAGCAAATTACAAATCGGCTGCCCAAATTCAAAACCTAGTAACAGGTGATTTGAAAAAAAAAACGGTTTTTGGCATTTTTCGACCTACTAGACAGTATTAAAGTGATGTGGACCTTAAAACACCCAGTTTCATACTTAATTTTTAAAATTTTATTTAGCAAGTCTAAGCAATTTGGCGTGATTACGAAAATTTCCTTCAAATACAACTTCTAAACTTAGTATGTCAGAATACAAATTTAAAACCCTAGCAGATCAAGCGACTTACTATGTTATGAATTTGAAATACCAACTTGCTATGTTTTGAATTTGGCGCCGATTGTAAAATCAATGACATTTCGTTTAGTAAGTCCAGTGACATTGCGCACGAGTGTTTCGCTCCGTGTTAAAAAAATAATAAAATGAGTTACAAGCAATTTTATCGGTCCAGGCGTATAATTTTTCCAGTCATATTCGGGTAAATTCACAAATAAAATAAAGTATGAGCGATTTAAGTGTAACTATAGTCTAAAACGATTACGAGTATTGCAAACTAAAATGTCAACGATATAGCACAACTTTTCGCCAAACATCCAAATCGCTATCTCTTTTGGCTTCTTCGGGCGAACAAATCAAAGTAGCCAACACGTTTTTTGGCTCTCCTGAACATTTTTGTTGGAACGAGTTACTATGTTTTGATTTTAAGCAGCCGAAATTCTTAATAACTACCTAAGTCGTAAGTATCTGTTGAAATCTGGATCAATAATCGAGATTTCAACGATCAATCACGACAGCTTCCTTTTTCTTACCTTGTTCTTCCAACATCTCCACTCTCCTCCTCTCAATCTCCATTAGACTGTCCAGCGTTCTCTTCCCGAGAGAGTTTAACTCGTCGCTCGATAGGATAGGCGCGTCGATCGTTACTTTTGATATCCTGGGAAAAAAACCATGTTTGTTATTAGGATGGCAGTTATTTTTATTTGTTTATACTACATAACAGGCGTAGACAAAATAGGGTCAAAGAACATTAGTTTTTTTTTCATCTAACTATTACAGATACATTTAAAAAAAGCTTATGATAAATATCGTCTACGCGCGGTCCGATTTTTTGATAATTCCTTTGTATAACGTAATGATAAAATAAAATATGTAGTGGCGCTACTATCGGGGTATATATTCGCCTAAAGACAGAGAAGATTGCGGATTCGTTTCCCACTGCGGGACAAATATTAGTTCTAAGGTTTTTGTTATTATAGTGCGTAAGCCCCCACTCTGGGTAATTTCTAAGAAATCAAATAACATAGCAGAAATTTTTGCGATTTTATTGATTGAGCAACGCGACAGCTCTCGTAAAACGAACAAAATGTAACTTTAGTCTTTGAACAGGATTGGATAAACTTCAATGTTTCCCCTGTAGGTGGAGCTAACGGCGCTAGAGACCGCAAGAAGTCGCAATGATCGACTTCTACGTCACTTGACCTCGTGGTGTAGTTGGTTAGTACATTCCCGTACTGAGGGAAGGATGCGGGTTCAAGTCCCGTCGAAGTCGAAATTTTTTGCGATGTTATTTGATTTTAAATATTAGTTCTGCCTGGGTCTAGGCAGTAAGATTGGCTTACCTACTTCGGGGCTAGATATTTAAAGCAGTTATACAAAATAAAATAAAAAACATTATTTACCTGTCAATATCATCTTGCGACGGAATCTTCCCCGAATCAGAAATCTGCCCAAAATCTTTCACATTCGGTTCATCACCGCAACTCTTACGATATAAAACTTTAGTCGTTTGAAATAAGTCTTCATTTTCCTCAGCAATTTTATCCGTTTTATCAGGAGATAGAGATTTCGATTTGAATTTCTCCGGTTTCGTTTTTAACTTAGGTTTTTCTTCGT
Organism: Eupithecia subfuscata; assembly: GCA_963564075.1. Taxonomy (NCBI): domain Eukaryota; kingdom Metazoa; phylum Arthropoda; class Insecta; order Lepidoptera; family Geometridae; genus Eupithecia; species Eupithecia subfuscata. The sequence continues at coordinate 2,544,781 of OY751123.1, forward strand.
CATTCTTTTTGCCGAATGAATCTTTCTTAATTATCTTGCCCAAAGCTGCGAAAGTAGGTATTTTACTGGAAGAGTTACTTTTAACAGGTCCAGTACCTTTATTATTCTTTTTAGAGTTCCTCAAACTGCCAAACCTTTCAAAAGCCGTTTCGTTTTCTATACTACTGTTGTTGTAGAATAAGTTTTCATTCAAACTTTGCGACATTATATCAACTTTTTCTACCTTCTCTGGAGATTTCGGTTTTTTCTTTCGTTTAAGCGAGTCGAAATTCCTTTCCCAAAATCCTTTCTTTTCCTTCCCTTTTTGACTATCACTTTCTGTAACTCTTTTCTCTATATCTACAGTCATAGACTGCGACATTTGGTCTATAGAGTTAAACTTGTCTTTGATTTCTTTCGTGTGTTCTTCAAAATTGCTTATTTTGATGTCTATGTCTTCATCGCTGCTTGGCGGTGAATAGCCGAACTCCCCCGACTTTGCTCGCGTTTGGTCTGTATAGAAAGCGCTATCTGGGCTTTGGGCTCGCTCTATTTCGTTAAGTTTTACTACGATTGGTTTTAATTCTTTTTCTATGGCTTGTACTTTCGCAGTTAATTCTTCGACATTGGTAAGGTGTTTCACGTATTCTGTGTGCAGTATTTTTGTCTCGTCTAATGCTGATGTTAAGTTGTTACTGGCTTCTGACTTAAGGGTTAGGATTCTTGTTTTTTGCGCGTCGATTTTCTTGGTGAGAAGGGCGATTTCGTTTTGTATATCCTCTCGGTTTGATAATCTGAAACAAGATTGTAATGATAAACTATACGTACGGACAAGAAGAAGATTTGAAGAGAATTCATGTTAAGGCGTATATATACCCCGATACTAGCGCCACTAAATATTTTATTTTATAATTACGTTATACAAAGGAATTATCAAAAAATCGGATCGCGCGTAGACGATATCTATCATAAGCTTTTTTAAATGTATCTGTAATAGTTTTGTACTGTATTATTTAGGCAGATACTTCTTTCAAGAGTTTAGTTCCTATTGGTGGCCACCAAGGTCTCTAAACAAGGTTTTTGATTGAATAACACAAAACAAAACTATTACAGATACATTTAAAAAAAGCATATGATAGATATCGTCTACGCGCGGTCCGATTTTTTGATAATTCCTTTGTATAACGTAATGATAAAATAAAATATGTAGTGGCGCTACTATCGGGGTATATATTCGCCATAAGTGAGTCATCTGTATTATTCTAACAATCTTGGATTCAAATTCCTGACCTTCCTTTATAGTGTTTGGCCGCTTTCTATATTGTCTTTCAGGCAACATAATAATCGGACTACTCTGTATAAAGGTATACATTACAATCAGTGAGTAAACAATCAATCATCCCCTGTTTTCCTACCCTTAGGATTAGATTTCTAAATTTATATGGGATTTATATGCCCACCGGGGGCGGGCAGCAGCGCCCCCTGCAGAACAATTGTACCATCGAACTGCGATCGCCCAGCGTGGGGACTATGGACATTACCCCCCATGAGATAAAAGCCAATAAGGCGCTTATCAGGGGGAGGCCTGCGTCCAGTAGTGGAGGTTGAGGTATACTGTGAGGTAGCGGTATTGGATTATAATTAAACACGTTTGATCTAACCAGTGCTGTGTGCTGTTTGGTGTCGGCTTGAAGCTGTGTGGTGCAGGCTTAGAATTTGCACCACCCCAGCTCTTCCCGCGGGTGTAGTAAGAGGCGACTAAGGGATATCCACCGGGGGCGGGCAGCAGCGCCCCCTGCAGAACTATTCTAACACCAAACTGCGATCCCCAAGCCGCATGCCCAGCGTGGGGATTATGGGCATTACCCCCATGAGATAAAATCCAACAAGGCGCATATCAGGGGGAGGTCTGCGTCCAGCAGTGGACCAATACAGGCTGTTGAGAATCTAACCAGTATAAAAGCCAGTGACTTACAGTTCAGATTCTTCCTCCAACTGTTGGAACTCCAGATCCTCGTATATCTTGGACTCGTTGTCTAGAATGTCCTGCGCATTTTGTAGTTCTTCCAACGTTGCGGCGTTACTCTTTACGTCTTTCTCTAGTCTGTAATATAAATTGCATTCTTTAGGTTTGCAATGAATTAAACTTATAAAGCTGAGTACTGACCATCGATGTGAATCACATGCACATAAAACCTATAGGGTACTTCCCGTAGACCTAGGATTATGAAATTTGGCGAGCAGCAAGGTCTTATAGCACAAGTGAAGGAAAAAATCTATAAAGAAATTGTAGTTTATTCACAAAAAAGTTAGATTTTCGCCATGGACCAAAACCTATAGGGTACCTAAGCTATTTCCCGTTGACCTAGAATCTTAATATTTGGCAAGAAACAAGGTATTACAATCATACGGAACCCTTGGCGCGCGAGTCCGACTTGCATTTGACGTTTTATTTTTTCGAGCGTCACTAACCATAAAGGTGTGTGAAAACGTAAAAGAGAGACAAACATTTTCATTTACAATTAGGATTTAGTAGCTTGACGTGGATTTACCTTTCAACCTTCATAGTAGCAACCTCCACTCTGTCTCTCATGTCGTTCTGCCGACTGTCCTGTCTCCCTCTCAGCTGCTTGATATCATCTTCTATCCTCTTCGCTCGCTCGCTCAGCTCCGTCCGTTTCTTCTGTTCTATCTTGAGGATGGCGATTTCTGAGTCGTATTCGCCTTTAATGAGGGCTTTTTCCATTTCCAACTGAAAGAAGAACATGTAAATAAATATAACTTTGGTCATACTATAACTACGCTCATGGTGTTTATTCACAAAGAAAATTTCACTAGTATTTACAACTTGACTTATTAGTTTAATTTTACGGCTTATTTTCTTTTGTTTGTTATTAATAAGTTTAGGTTATAATACGACTGACATTATGTACTTTGCAAAGTAAAACTTAACAATAAATATGATTTTCTTAAACATGCGCGGAAATATTGTCATTACTTTTGAATAAAGAACACGCGAAGTATCATATTTACGTAGACTGAAAAACCAAAATCATTTCCCGGCGCGTTCTTTGAATTTGGAACGAAGAGCGCGTCGGCAATGTTGTATGAAACGGTGTGCTGTTTGAATTTAGAACTCTTTCATCTATTGTACACATTGCGATCTCGTGGCTGTATAGCCACAGATGCGTTTACCTTTCGGCATAAACTGTAAAAAAATTGGCGGTAAAGAGGAGTTCGTTGTTATTTTGATAATAAAATAATTAAAATGAGTACCGATGATTCTGAAAGTGAAAATGAAATGAAAATTGACTGCACTCCACCAGATTTAAGATCGGAAGCTAAATTAGAGATAGAAAACCTGCTTCCAGCAAAATCAAAAGAAAAATATATGAAAGTATATGAAAATTTAGTATGTAAAAGACCCTTTTTTATTTCCTTGCATTTTTTTAAGAAAAGCACTATATATGCGACCTCGGTGGCGCGGCGGGCGAAGGTCCGCCTGCGGCGCAGGAGGTTGCGGGTTCGGTTCCCGCCTTGGGACAAATATTTGTACGATCTACAAATATTTGTTTCGGGTGTTCAGGTCGTTTCTTTATCATCATCATCATATCAGCCCTTGTCGACCCACTGCTGGGCATAGGCCTCTCTATGTTTATGCCATTCACCTCGATCTTGTGCTAATCTGGGCCAGGTGTAGCCTACGGTTTTGCAAAAATTAAAATTAATTAAAATTAAGGTTTTGCGTTTCTTTATAGGTACATATAATAAAAAAAATCTATTTATGTAATGTATTATATTATGTATATCAGTCATCTAGTACCCATAACACAAGCTCTGCTTAGCTTGGGGCTAGATGATGCTGTGTGGATTGTCCAGCATTATTTATTTATTTATTTGTATTTTTATATGCCTCGGCCGAAATGGCAATTGCCTGTCTTGTATCATTGAAGTCCTCGCCATACTCGACCTGCAATTGCCTATTTCGCTGCCTTTGCAATAATGTACTTATAAAAAAAACTTCATCTTCTTCATTCAGGTCATACACCAAGCAATTTAATCGATAAAAACTCACACAGAAGTTAATTATAGTTGAGAATCATTTTGCAACATGATAACTGTGTCGTTTTGGAGGAAGCAACGAAAATATTTGCTTTGTTGTATTTAAAAGTTTGCTGACAAGCCTATCTAATATGCAAAAAAATCCATAGATCTAAGTAAAATCTGTAGATATGGTATGTTATCCCAGCGCTTACTAAACAACTGGCCTGCGTTACTACACGCAAACATCCAATCAGTCATCAGAGTCAGAATCAGTAAGCTGTTCAGTAGTTTTAGCATAGGAGTTACATATATACTTTCACCTTCATATTAGTGTGAAATCTTACCTCTCGTAATATATCATCTTCTTGGGCCGTTATTTCAGTCATCCTGCACTTAACATCATGAATTTCAGTCACCAATCTCTTCCTCTCTTCTTTCAACTTCTGATATTTACTCTTCAGATCTTCTATATTAACTTCTAAGAGCGAATCAACGTCAATTTCAATATTTTTCATGTCACTTGTTATACTTTTTATTTGTCTCTCACGTTTAGTGTTTAGATCTTTTTCAAACGCTTCCAGTTCTGGTATGTCAGCCATTAGTTCTTTTTTGACATCTTCGAAGCTTTTGTTAGCTTTTTCGTCGGCTGTATCGCTTTTGATAGTTGAGTATCTGAATTCCAAGTCGTTGGCCAGATTTAAATCATCTATCATTGGTATATCTTCTTCCAAGCTTAGTTGCTTCTCTATGCCTGTCTTTTCTGTTTCATTACTAGGCTCTGGATTCTTGTTTGTCCTAGAATTTTCTAGATTGCTGTCGAAGTTCGGTTTTCTATCGGTAGGTGGCGGTGTCGGAAATATAAAATACTGAGGTGAGGGTAGATTTTTGTGTGCGAAGGTAGTTTTGATTCTAGTTCTAGGACTGTTAGTGTTAGGTGATTTTGGTTTTAGGTTATTGTATAAAGGTCTATTCACGTAAACATTTTCGTATGGACTACCATGTGGGTTAATTTTAGCATCCGGGCTGCCTATTGGACTGGTTTGGTCGTATCCTTGGTTTCTACGACCAGATTGGTCGTTTTTTTGGTCGTTTACAGGTCTGCCTGGGTTTTTGCTTGGTCTGGAGTTCGGTTTAGGTTCGTCGAAGACTGGAATGCCGATTTCGTCCATGCGTCCGTAGTTTTCTAAGGAAACTTCTGGAGTTTTGGGGGATGGGTCGAAGTTTTCGTAGCTGGATACGTTGCGTGGTAGGCTTTCGTTACGGTTATGACTAGTTTCAAATCTGGAAAAAGATTATTTGATTAATTTTTAAAATACTTCTCTAGAATACTTAAAGAGATTTGGCTACGCTTTGCGAAAGGTCACTTTATTCATAGTGTTATCTCGGCAAGACTTGAATTATAATAGCATTAGAATGTTATTATGATTCAAAGTGAAACGATCTTCTGGCACACTTTCCGAACAGTAAACGAAAATGAACCGTCACGCTCGGGTTGGTTACGCTGAATTGCGTTTATTTGGCACCAGTCGTCATCAGCTGATATATTATATCAGCTGATGACGACTGGTGCCGAACCAGCGTAACCAACCCGAGCGTGACGGTTCACTCTCGTTTACTGTTTGGAAAGTGTGCCAGAAGATCGTTTCACTTTGAATCATAATATTATAAATCATGATTACTGTCTGACAATGAGAGCATTATACAAGTTTTTACTTTTATTCAGAAATTATAAGCATACACCCAAATTTTGAGCTTTTTTATCACGAATATATCTTCGTCTATGACGATGTGGGCGACGATCTATCACGATGGTCTAGAACACCAGACTCTGTCTTGAAGACACCCAATATGTAATTGGCTGGAAAAACATATGCAGCTTATCTGGCAGATTATGATGATGATAATAATTATACGTACTTATAATATCCATCGCTGGTCTGTACAAAGTTGGGGTTGTTAAATGCGACGCTGCGAGGCAGAGACCCGTTTGTTATTATCTTGTTGTGGGACCTCTTCTCTGTTGGCGTTATGGGGATTCCCGGGCGAGCGTCTGAAAATATAAAATACGTTAAAGGTCGATTCACACATATCAGTGAAGTCACAGTTCCGACACAGTACTGGCACAGTGCGAAATATTCTTTCATACATTATCTGCCGGTGTCGGCACTGACACTGAGAGCACTGTGTCGTCACTGACACTGACAAGTGGGGATACGTTCATAGAGAATGTATGAAAGAACATTTCCCACTGTGCCGGTACTGTGTCGGTACAGTGTCGGAACAGTGACTTCACTGATACTTGCGAATAGACCTTAAAGCATTACCTATAGTACAAAATAAAAAAAATATTTGTAACAATCTAAGAATAATGAAACCGGCCCAGGTTCGGCTCTCATAATTATCCAGCAACTTTTATAATGTGGTTTCTAAGAAATCAAATAATATCGCAAAATTTTTTGACTTCAACGGGACTTGAACCCGCATCCTTCCTTCAGTACAGGAATGTGCTAACCAACTGCACCACGAGGTCAAGTGACGTGGGAGTCGAAAATATTTGCGACTTTCTACGGCCTCTAGCGCCGTAAGCTCCACCTACAGGGGAAACATTGAAGTTTATCCAATCCTGTTCAAAGACTAAAGTAACATTTAGTTCGTTTGACGAGAGGTGTCGCGTTGCTTAATTCTAAATTGAGTGTGGGGTTACGCACTCTAATAACAAAAAACCTTTTAATGTGGTTAAATAAAAGCTTTTCAATTGTTTCACTGGAGGACAAAAAATTTTCACTTTATGAAGAGAATTAAGTAACACTGTATTTCCTCTTTGACAATAATTAAGTTTAAAATTTGACTTCTATATGAGCTTATTTTGTAAGCTTATGGAAATAAAACTTATTTGTTTTTTTTGTTTGACCGAAAAAACATCACTTTTTTCTAAGGTCTGGGTTATAATTACTTACATGCCATGCCTTATGTTATGACCGACGACGGACGGACAGACTGACAAGATTTTAAGGTACTTACTAACAATTTCATTTGACTAAGGAACCCTAAAGTAATTGCTGGTATATGACCGTGATTTTAAATTACCTGTATTCAGCTGCTTTTGGTATTCAGTGAATATGTCGAGTATCTCTTCAAGTCGCTCCATTTCAGCCTCTTTTTTTTCTTCTTCTTTTACCCTCTCTTGGTATGCCTGTGAAAGAACAATAGGCTTCAAAGAAATAGTATAAAATGTCAAAGTTTGATATAGCATGAGTTTATAGACAAGATAAAATTAATATTTTCAAAAACCCGCCGACGTTTATTGGCAGAACAGATTTTCATGAAACATGGCTAAGAACACGCGGGATAAAATTATCTATGACACAAAAAAAACTAAACGAAAATCGGTTCATCCGTTTGGGACCTACGATACCACAGACAGATACACAGATACACAGACAGACACGTCAAACTTATAACACCCCTCTTTTTGCGTCGGGGGGGTTAAAAAATAGCAGCCGCCCGCGACTTCGCACGCGCTTTTCAAGTAGCCTATGTCCGTCCCCAGATACCGTCTACCTCCCTGCCAAATTTCATTCAGATCCGTTCAGCCGTTTAGGCCTGAAAGGTAACAGACACATAGACACAGAGCAACTTTCGAGTTTATAATATACTAAGTATATCAATTATGTCACTGTAAAATAACGAGATCTGAAGATGACGAGTTTAAATCCTTATTTGAATGCTTATTGTGGCGTGTGGAAGTGGTGCTGAATGTATGTGCTACTTCCTTTATAATGAATGTATGTCCTTTTCTGCTAGTAAAATGACTTGTTTTTAATAGCAGAAGCTGTTAAAAACCGGAAAATGATAAAATTTACCGCCACTTGTGAAATTAACCAGGTTAATTTAAGTACAACTCCAGAGTTGTCGGTAATGCTTAAAAAATTTAGAAAAGTCTAGTTATTATAATAATTTGTTTTTTTTCTTGTAACTTTTTTATTATTCCACTCAAAAGTATTGGAGTAAAGCATATCATTCTTAGTTACCTATTTGAGATTTCAACTTACCATAGAGCAAAAAAGTTTATCGATCTTCTTGATAATCCCGTTATAAATCTCATTTTTAACATGCAAATCCTTTAAATTAACGTTGTTCCCGAGCACAAAAACGTTGCTATTCTGCACCGGCGACTGAACATTATTGATGGCAACACCAGCCGCCATCTTTGACAGTTCCTTTTTCAAATCATCGTACGAATTACGGATTTGCGTCTCTAGTTTTATGATTTTTCGTTCGATGTCATTTTCGCTGTCTTTTGTTTTTTTCACGTAATGATTTGTAAGGATTGTGTTGACAGTTTTGTAGATTTTTATGTCGTTTCGTAGTTTGTGTACAACGTCGAGTTTGTCGTTGACGCGTGTCGATATATCGATGATTTTATCGATGTTTTCTTGCGGGTGTTTTTTATCGAGGCTGTGTTTTAGTTCTTGTAATGCTACTGTGTTTTTCTTGAGACAATTTACGAAGATTTTTAGGAGTTGTGTTTGTGATGGCTCTCTTTTCGATTTTGCCGTCATTTTATTGTTTCTGGTGGCAACACTGATTTCTAACTTTAAATTTGTTTTTACGTTAGCACTATTTTTTACACTATTTAATTAGACGCACTTACAATACGCACACAACACTGTCTTTTTATAACACTTTGTCAATATTTAACTGTTTGTAAATTTTATCTTCTATATAATTATCTCATCTACAACATGCTATGATATTGTTAAGGTGAATTTTAGTCCTTGCTATTTTTATCTAAATTCCTAACAATTACAATACTAACTGACAACGTAATTTACCTAAGTTTTCACGACAGAGAAAGGGTTAACTACGTAGCTGTTACAAGATTTAACATTAAAAAATATCACAAAACTATTAATACAATTGATCACAAAACTTTCTTGAAATAACACTATTGTAACTCATAATGTATGATAAGGAAGAGCGTTACCTCCTAATACAAGTATTTTTATACTTAAAAGGAGGTCTCGAACACTGAACTATGTATAAAGTAATTTAAGAGAACGATATTAAACATTTTGTATTTGTATTTCTTATTCTTATATTCTTATTTGTATTTTCGAATATGTTTAAAAACACAATTCGGTCACAACACTGGTCAAATATTAACTTTTTTTAAATTAAGTAAATATTACAAATATGTATATCTCATAAAGACTATCATCGAGGCCTACACAAGACATACTACTAAAGACTAACCCAAAATCAGATAAAATGAAAGTAAACCTTGAGTTGTAATCGATGCCATTACAAATGTGAAATACAAAACCGAATGGGTTTTTAAGGGTTAATTAAAATTGGAAGTCGAACGACCTTGTGATTGTGAAGATAAGGTTGGAATTTGCGTAGTTTTCACTAGATTATATTTTTAACTAGCTTTTGCAAGCGGGTTCGCATGCGCTTTTTTGGAATAAAATATATCTTATTCCAGATCCAGATCTTATATGTGCAAAATTTTAGCTCGATCCATTTAGTAGTTATGGCGTTTTCTTCGGCCAAACATCTCCACAACGGCAAAAACTTTCACCTTTATAATATTAGAAGGATGGGACAGAATAGATATTGTTTCATAATTAAATCTATTAAAAAATTACTTTCAATTTATTCACAAAATACACAAAGCAACAGTCGAGCTAACTGCAGATAGTTGTAAACTGTTCCAATTTGTAATTTATTTTATTTTATTATTTATTTTTATTTATTAAGGAAACATTTAAAAAAAAAAAACATAACTAACACTTAAACCAGCAAAGTTTCTACCATTAAAACTAATTTATAGGAGAGTCTTCATAGATTTGATATATTTTTATTCATAAAGTAGTTGCAAACCGTTAAAATTTGTAATTTATAGGATAGCACTCATCATATAACATGAATTTGATAAATTTTATTTTGGTCAATGCCATGTCGTTACATGACAAAGTAACATTAGCATTGACCTGTGGCGTGCCATAAAACTAAAATAATTTAACTACTTTGAGCATTAAAATTAATCGCTGGAAACACTTTGTTGACATCACAAAATAAACAGTTAATTTATTTAGTCAAAAAGTTCGGCCGAGTTTATTATATTAGTTTATCATACTCGTATTAGATTTTCAATAAGAGAGCATAGAAACAAAACCTAAAGTTTTCTGACGTTCAACATATTTTTTTTTTGTTTTTATATCACATCACATTCACTTTTTTAGTAAGTACCTATTATTTTGTTTGACTTCACTTGCTATTTTTACACATTTTAGCCACCATTTTCAACAAAAGGAAAAAGCATTTTTGATCTGTTTTGGAAATCAGGCATTTCGAAATTTAGTCCTATGGTCAGTAGATGAGACTTTTTTATTTTTTCAGATTTTTTTTACTTTTAAACACCACCGCACTAAGATGTTAATTATACCGCATTGAAGACGTTATCAATGCGTCAATGATATCTGATAACAGTATAGTTTCATTATCAAAGTGTAATGTGGCCTTAGATAACAGTTCTGTCTTATTTATATTTATTTATTGTTAATTTCCTTGCGGAATAGCTGTTGGGAATCAGTCGTGGGTTCGATTCCCGTGGTATGTGTTTGCATGATCTGTATATGTTTCTGGCTTACTTGTGGTGTTGTCTGATACTTTCGTAGCGTAGTATGTGGAAAAGTTGCGAAACCCGCTATCTCATTGCGTTACGGGTTCGATTCTCGATGCCGGTTGGGGTCGATTAAAAGGTCACAGACAGAGTTACTTGCGTATTTATAATATCAGCTGTGTGGTGCCGGCTTAGAATTTGCACCACCCCAATTCTTCCCGTGGGTGTCGTAAGACGCGACTAAGGGATATGAAACGCGCCCCTTGCAGATCAATTCTACCACCTAACTGAGATCCCCAACCCGCATGCCTAGCGTGGGGATTATGGGCATTACCCCCTATGATAATAAGGCGCTTTTAGAGGGAGGCCTGCGTCCAGCAGTGGAGCAACATAGGCTGTCGAGGTCGAGGAGCCGCGGGCAGAAGCTAGTTTACAATACTAGCTTCTGCCCGCGGCTTCGCACGGGTATTTCTATGGAAATGTTTTGAGGTTATTTCTATCGCATGGAAACTGATTTATGGGATAAAAAATAGCCTATGTTTGATTCCAGGCATAGAGCTACACCGGTGCAAAATTACAGCTCTGTTCAGTAGTTTTGGCGTGAAGACGTCACAAACATCCATCCATCCATCCAGACTTTCGCATTTATAATATTAGTGTGATGCGAAAGTTTGTGAAATGTGAAATTTTTGTTACCTAGGTTCTCTATTACTACTGAACAGATCAAGAAGTCTATCAACTATTAAGTTAAGCTACGTTCTAAGTGTATGGGATCAATTTCCCAGACACTTAGAACGTAGCTTAACATAAACAATAGGCTACTTATTATACCGAAAATACGCGTGCGAAGCCGCGGGCAGAAGCTAGTTTATAACAATAGATTGAAACTACAGATGAAGGGACGCGTGTGAAAAGTGTCTAACCTCTCAAGGTTTACACCATTCTAAGCAATCTCTCCGTTGGGCTAATGTACGTCATAGTGAATGCATGTACACGTTGTTTTAGTGTGCGTAAGCTCAGAAGCAATCAGTCTCGCCCGAGACGCGGTCCGGGTCACTAGTGCTCATTGTATTCACGTCAGATTTTGGTAGCAAGTACCGTCAGCATGACAACTAGGCGCAAAGTTGTTCGTAGTGAGGTAAGTTAACGGACTTCGTGAGATAGAACAACTGTACCTGTTTAATTTAAAATGTACATACCTTTACTCTCATTTTCTCAGCCCATTCATATTGGTTTCCGTAGACTGGAGAATATTGTGGTATTCCTATGCCATTATAACTTCTATCTTCTTTACTTCTAGAATATTCTACACTTCTAGACATTTCTATTCCTATGGAAGGTTCAAATATATCTTGACTTTTAGGAATTTCTTTACTTCTACTTGATTCTGCAACTTTACTGTCACTTTTGGTAATGTCTTTATTTCTAGTAGAATCCGCAAATCTATCTGGACTTCTCGAATTTTCTACAGCTTGGTTTTCAAAATGGCGGGCTTGGTTTGTATTTTCTATATGGCGGGAAGAGCTTTGTACATTTCTATAATCTTGGTGGTTTTCTGTTATTCTTTCTTGGAAAGTTTTGGAGTATTCTTGATTATTTTGTGGTTTTGAAGATTCGGAATGTTGTCTAGGATCCAGGAAGTTTTCTCTTCTCGTTTCTTCTCTTCTCCCTTGATTTAATCTGTCTTGATTCTCTTGTACTTGATTATTTCGCAAAAACTCTTGTTTAGTTCTCGCATACTCTTTACTTCTAACTTCTTGATTATTTCTAGAAATTTCAAAGCTAGTATCCTTATAGCTTCTTTCATCATCACGATTTCTAGTAACTTCTTGGTACTTGATTTCGTTTCTAAACTCTACCGTCTCCATTTTATCAATATTTTTATCTTGTCTATCCGTGTTGATCTTTCCGTACACACTATCATTTATAATATCGTTATTGACTTTCTTAGGTAATTTTTCGTCGAAGTTTTTGACTAAATCCCCGATTTTCGTGTTATTTCTGATGGCTACATTCTGATACGAACAGTTCTTCGGATCTTTACTGTCATTGATAACCACTTTATCCTTCATGTAGTTAGGTAAAGGTTTTCCGCCTAAAACGTCTTTTGCTGGAGTGTTGACGGTAAGAGAATTTGAGCTGAACACTTTAGGAGATATTTCTGTTTCGTTTGTGTAAAACTGCGATCGTCCAATCTTATTCTGTTTAGCGTAATACTCGAATTTAGAAACTTTAGACATTATGTTCGTTCTTTCGTCTTTCGGCGCGACTGGAGGTTTCGTTCTAGATAGTTCTTTAAGGGAGATATCCAGTTCTTGGTCAACTTGTTCGAGGTCTTTGTATTTAGGTTGGTAACATTGCGAGTTGTCGGTGTGGGTAACGTTTACGTAACCTGTAACAAAAAGAATTTAAATTATCAGGTTTGTAGTAGATATGTTGTTACGGGGTCGTCAGAGGATGTGTGGTTAGTTTTATGGCCAAATAGCAAAGTTTTGCAAGCCGAGGGAGTCACAGAAATCAAATATAAGAAATTATGATGATGTTCTTCTAGCCGAATTTCGCACAAGGAATAGTGGACAAGTGTGTGGGCAAACACATGAAATACATAGTATGAAGCTCACACTAATTTCCTCCGAGCCGGAAAGATCCGAATTCATTTGTATCGTTTCGATTATATTAGCTCCCTTTCCAGTACTGATTTGAATCAAAGGAATAAGGCGGGTCGTACTAACCTAAAAACCATGCAACATTTTGGGATCTTAATGCAGATAGGGGATAGGATACAATAAAATACACGAGAACATTGCTACCTATGGTCCCCCACACTAGGCTAGGCCTGTTTCGCGGGATTCCGAGTGTACCGGTTGATTGCCATGATACGGTGAGAGCGGTAAACGATTGGTGTAAAATGGGTGTCATAAAGGAGTAAAATACACAAGACTTTTTCTTACCTGCAGTCAAAGCATGGTCCCTCCTAGCAGTAGGCAGCACACTTTTCATCAACATCGCCTCCGCGGGGTGGTTGAAGCGGAGGAAGTTAGCGCGCCCTATAGTTAGCATGCTGCCTGCAATGTCGACGTTAGTGTGAATGAGACAGGCATCATGAAACAAAGGAGAACAGCTTGAATGTTGAAAGAACCTGCGTACTTAAAGAACGGGATGAGAATTGCGTCATCGCTCATGCTGTCCCGCTCAGATTGGATTCGAACAGATGACGTAATTTTCGATTCCATTCCTTAAGTACCTAGGTCTAGAAAAAAGTTTGAGAAAGGGCAGTGAAAAGTTTTTTAAAGAAAATCTGATTGATTGTCAATTTAAAACTTGCAAACATGCACACTTCATGCTTCTTGCGTATTTATGCTATACTAAACTTCCTGCTGTCCGAGAATTTTGTCTATGGCATAACTTTCATCAACTCCCAGAGATCCTTACAAAGGGATCATACTTACTCCTTAGCGGTCTACTTTAACAGTATTTTGTACATTAACAAACAACACAACGCGCCGTGCCCCTTCTGGTCGCATCGCTTAAGCTAAGATGAACACCCTGGGGTGTTCTCTTCGAGACTCTTGCAACCCGCCTTCCCTATATGACACTAATCTTTCTTACCCTCCAACGTGAAAGCAATAGCTTTTAACCAGCTGTGGTAGACCCCTGTTTAGAAGTTCATTGGACACTACACCAGTCCCCCTTACCCTGGCTGAGCCTGCACGGCTTGTGCACGGGCTGCGCGTCCAGCAGCGTGGTCCCAGCGACCGGGTACAGCGTCACTACGCCGTGAGAGTTCTCCACGCGGCAGTGTAGAGGAGACACGCCACTGCCTACTACGTAGATGTCGCATGTTGGGTCGGAGCCGATTGTTACGCGGCCTGGAAGAGGAGAGAAATCTTTTAGGAGAAAGTCCAGTGGTCCACCAGAATGTCAATAATTTTTATTGAGCGCCACACTTGTTTTCGCCACACGCTTTATAAACAAAGCTAAACCTACAAAAGAATATGCCGAGGGAGCTGGATAGGATCTTAAAGTAAAATTCTCCTAGTTGTCTGCGCAGAGTCACACAATTGGTCGAAATTCATTTGTTTTGATTCTATTCTTTCAGCTTTCTTGGCGCATTCTGGTCTATCGAGTGTCTCTTCTGTAGATTGCACAATTTTTGAACCTAAGTATTTTTTCTTTCGATAGAGCCTTTTTTGCAGGTGAAATCATTCATTGTGATTGTAAGCGGGTTAACTACGAATCTAGTTTGTGTTGGAAGAACACCAACACAAACAGGTGGATTTAGTTCCTTAGTCGTCTAAGCTTTTAAAAAACTGTGTTCGTAAGTTTTACATGCTAGACACTAAACGCACCTTGTTTTATAGGATGTAGTGTGACGGCTGTACTGAGCCTCCCAGTGCCGAGGCTCACGAGATGTGGAGTGTTTGTCGCCACCCTGGAAACAAAGAGAAATCTTGGTAGTACTTGTAAGTGGAAGTCGTATATACATGTAGTGAGCTGGTAGGAGTGTTGATAGCGCTTGTAGCCAATCGAGATCTGGTATAATAATGTAGTCCACACACAATCGTTAGAGAGTTCTCAGGAAATGTTTCCCTTCAGAACATTTCTTTTATCATCATCATCATCATCATCCGCAACCCGACTTCACCCACTGCTGGGTATAGGACTCCAAACTTTTGTGCCACTCCACACGGTTCATTTCTTTTAGAAGCTGTCAAAAATCCGTGCTACTGTGCAACAAGAACGTTTCCGAGTCCCGAAGGTTGACTTCGATTTTTACCATGGATGATCCTGGATACAAGATCTCAAACTTTAGAAGTTAATCACAAGTTTTTAGTTCACAATGTGAAAACATACCTCCTGTACCTACATTTCATATCGGCACAAAATCAGGTAACTTCTAAGAAATCAAATAATATCGCAAAAATTTTCGACTTCGACGGGACTTGAACCCGCATCTTTCCTTCAGTACAGGAATGTGCTAACCAACAAGGGTTCAAGTCCCGTGGAAGTCGAAAATTTTTGGGATATTATTTGATTTCTTAGAACTTACCCTGAGTTTGGGGTTACGCACTATAATAACAAAAAACATCAGGTAACTTGTTCCACTCTTTTGATAAATTACCTCTTAAGCTAATAAGACCGCGGACATTTAGCTAGGACATTATAAATACCTAGCCAGGAGAGTTTGACCCCAAGATCTCCAATTTGCGCGTGATTCTAATAAAACCAGTGTAAATAAACGGAGAGCTAATAGTGCTCGCCTAAATAAACCACAAGATGGGGAAATAGGGTGGCCGTGAGGTTGTCAAGATTGTTGGATAAGCGTCTTGTGGACATACTAAATTCAAGGACAGTAAAATATTTCTAGAAAGTAATAAGTACAATAATTTCAATAATATTGGCAACTAATTAACACAAATTACAACTAGTATTTACACTTACATCAATTTCATAAAAATCTAAGCCGTCACCAGAAGTGCAAAGGCAGTGTGCCCAGAATGCCGGCAGAATTGTCACGTTGAATAGCAATACTAATTCGTTGATCAAAATAGAACCAGCATTCCAATCACCTGTGGACTCCATGAGATGTTTGGTAAGATTGCATGTCCCTGGAAGCCCAAGAAACAATAGCGGAGAGCAGCACCATGTTCCAACTGACATTATTTATCTCCTACGGTCCACGTTAATTTCCTACTGTTATTTATGATTCCACACATATTATATTTGTTTCTAGTATCATGTGCTATTGGGCATTCGTTTGATTTGCGTCTACCTAAAATACTACCTTTGTCTGCATAATAAAATATCTGAGCCTCATCTGTCCTGTGCTTTTCGCATCCAGGTGGCCAATAAATGACATAAATGATAATGACATACGTGCCAATAGAGATTAGGAGGGAATATCCCATTTAAATAAATGCCTGCACACATTGGACACTTGGCTAGATGGAAACTATACGAGTACAGGCAGAACTTGAGCTTGAAATACGGAAGATAGAGTTCAGCCATTACGGAATGGTGGTTCAGAGACTCTCCAAGATAAAGAGGCAGGGTCCTAATTTCTACTAAATTAATCGCTCCACCATAACAAGAATATCGTCTCGGAATGCGACATTTTGTTATTTTACCTTTGATGAAAGAAACTACAAATGGAATAACGCGTGTAAGTGTCAAGGGTTGAAACCATTCTATCAATCTCTCCATGCAAATAGCACGTACTATTAAAGTTTATTTCATCTATGGCATACTATTGTCAAAGTAAAGCGATTGGTTAGCAGAATTCGGACCGGACAGAATGGCGGAATGGGTCCTTCAACAACCACCCACAGCCTGGGTCAAGACAAGGGCGAGTAGATATCATCTAGACCTTCATGATATATCCTCGGCCACATCGTCATTTTCCATCGGGTGGGGTTGTGGTCAAACGAAGGCCTATTGAATATAAAAAAGTGGATAGGAGGCCTATACTCAATAGGTGCTTACGGGCTGAGTAGGTAGATAGAAAATGGCTGCAAGTGCCTCTAAAGGTACCAAGCTATGGTAACCCTCGCTGCCCCCAGTAAAAGGCGTAGCCGCAAAAAGGGAAAGTCGACCGGACGTTGCAAAAAGGACTGTCGCTTCTTCCGCTTGCATCTTCCACTGGATCCACGGCTATGAAATTGATACTTAAGGGGTGCAAAGTTGAACATCGATCACCGTAGTCAATAAATTGGGCGCGATCAGTACATGGATTGGTGACCGCGTCATGTTGGCTTTGTGCTTTTTTATCGATCCACCAAAAAAAGATCACGACTTCTAGGGTTCCACTTGTTTTTTTTGCGAAAGTATAATAAATAAGGTATATTAGTTTCGAACGATGATGGTACGGTACCCGTCGTGTGCGTTTCGATTCACACTTGGCCGGTTTATTACTTTTTAATCGTATGGTAAACTATGGTTACCCTCGCTGCCCTCAGTAAAGGGCGTAGCCGCAAAAAGGCAAGTCAACTGCACGCTGAAAATAGACTGTCGCTTCCTTCGTTTGCATCTTCCACTGAATCCAGGGCTATGAACTTGATAATTAAGAAGGGCAAAGCCCATACCATCTGTTCCCGCTGGGTGTCGTAAGAGACGACTAAGGGATATCCACCGGGGGCAGGCAGCAGCGACAATTCTACCACCGAACTGCCATCCCCAACCAGTATGCGCAGCGAGGGCATTATGGGCATTACTCCCATGAAATAAAAGCCAATAAGGCGCTTTTCAGGGGTAGGCCTGCGTCCAGCAGTGGACCAATATAGGCGGTTGAGGTTACGGTGAGTACTTGGATGGGTGACCGCATCGTCATGTTGGCTTTTTGCTTTTTTAACGATCCATCAAAAAAAGCTGTTTTGGTTTGATTTTTTTGCGATTAATAAAATTCTTATATTAGTTTCGATCGATAGCACGGAACCCTACGTGAGCGAAGCGATTTGACTCGCACTTGCGAGTTTATTTCTTTTTAATCGTATGGTAAACTATGGTAACCCTCGCTGCCCCCAGTGGGGGGCGTAGCCGCAAAAAGGGCAAGTCGACTGCACGCTGGAAATAGACTGTCGCTTCCTCCGCTTGCAACTTCCACTAAATCCACGACTATAAACTCAGATGAAAGACATATGTTTATGAGTGTATTCACTCATCTGGGAGTAATCTTGAAAACAGTGGAAATGTATCCCAACTCCGTTGATTAAGTGAGTCTGGGTGGCTACACTGAGAATATTTATTTTTATGCTGGACAGGACAATCCAAGCATTGTCTAGCCAAAGCTAAGCAGAGCTTGTGTTATGGGTATTAGATAACTGATATACTTTACGAGTATAGTTAATGATTCTATCGGGTATTTATCGCGTACCTTTTGTTTTATTTCCCCTACGTTTCTACCGCGTTACAGCGATCGTGGTCACGGGGCGGCTGAACGAACGAACTGGTAGAAACGTAACAAAAGGTACGCGATAAATACCCGATATAATCATTAACTATGTTAACAAATCGCGAAAGTTTAAAAAGTTTTTTTACGAGTAAGTATATCAGGGTTTTTTTTTTGTCTCGTCGAGGAAATTCATTCACGAATAAACTGGTCTGGGGGGGACCAGAATTATGTGGGACTCGACACCCTGAAAAGGACGTAATACCCACTAAAACCTCTCCGGTGTCCCTCTCTCGCCATTTTCGCCGAACCACGGGAACATTTAATCATCCGGGGTAACATAATACGCACCATATTGTATAAACCGTCGCACCCGTTGTGGTTTAGTAAATTAGTCGTCAGATAACGATCTAACGACTATAACCACTGAACAACTGGCTAACAATACAGTACGCGTTGCTAGCCCTTGCATTTGAGTTATGTAGGCAGGGTGGGAGCGTTGGAACGCGATGAAACGTAAGAATCTTGGATCGTGTGGTTAGACACGCTGCACATTGGCTTTGCTATCTACGAATGTCCGTTTCTAACGCGAAATAAACTTTTATAAAGCTTTTACTTGAAAAGTGTCCCTTTTGGAGCATTGAGAGAGCCGTATCAACAGAGTTTCAGAATTCGTTGTATAAAATTGTATGAACCGTCCTACATATTTTGTCTGCGCCGCAGAGTCGAAAGAGTCATTGGTCATTACGGAATTCATTTGCTTCAACTTGACTCTTTAGACTGCCTCGGCGCGTTCGGTCCAGACAGCGTTCCGCTCTTGGGCTAACTTAATGTTAGGTATTCTTAGCATTACAGTATTACCAACAAGTTTATGCCCGCGCTTCGCACGCGTTGTTTCTATAGCAACGTTTTAAGGTTATTTTTATCCCATAGGAACTGATTAATGGGATAAAAAGTAGCCTATGCATTATTCCAGATCTGCACCTACATTTATGCAGAACTTTAGCCTGATCGATTCAGAAGTTTTGGCGTGAAAAAGTAACGAAAATCCATCCATACCATCTTCCATTCATCCTTAATGTGATAGATATATTATCTGTGGTTTTAGGTTTGTCTGCAAAGTGAATGTGCATAGTAAAGCGCTGTGTACTGCACTTATAGGGTTACCGCAACTGAATACTTTAGGTTCGATATGGATATCGGTGTACACTTACAAGAAAATAGATATGGGTGGTATACGAGGTGGTGTATTGAATATAACTTAAGGCTGCATTTCAGGTGTAAAGCGGGAGCGGAAGCGGATTAGGGCAGTTTTCAGGAGAAAATTCCCACGTTCCCCCAGTAAGGGGTTTCCAGGTGGGGGACAACGAGGATAATCTATTGTTTGCTAGTGCAAAATTAGAACACTGTCAAAAATCAGCCGCCGCAGTAGAACTGTCTATTGAAAACGCAGCCAAAGGAAATATTGGAGGCCGCAGAAAATTTCATTTTATTTATTTCAACTATAGGGGCACAAGGATATGATGAGGATGTTGAACAAATAACTATAGACTTTATAGTTATTTGTTCAACATGTGGGCAAAAGATTTTTGTTGAAGGTTCTGCTGATCGCAACAGATTTAGAAGGCGAAAAAAATTTGCTCTCGCGTTAATCATATAACTTTTCACCACGATTAGTGAGAAAATATTTTGTAATTTATAAAACGCATATAAATTCCAAACATGTTGTTTGGGAGATTATTTAAAGATGGCGCTGTCTGCCTGTAAGAATAGTCGTCATAATGAAAGTTGTCATAACCATAAAAAATGGCGCTGCCATTAGTGAGAAAGTTAACCTCCCTTGGTGCAGATTGCGTAGTTTTTTCGGCGCCGCGCCGACCCTATTGTTTCAATAACTTATTGCCCCATGAAAATTTTGTACCTACAGTATTTTGGATTCATATATCTTTTTTCAACAAGTTGAATAACATTCTGTATTTCACATGTGAGCAAAACCCGATTTCCCTCACTGTTTTTGAACATTTTTGTTGCTCACCGTTTTCGAGCGAGAGTGGTGAAAATGAAATTAAATCCAGTCGTTATATCTATGAGCCCATGATTCATCAATCATTTTGCATACTTGTTATAAAACTGGATTAAAATTAATAATAATGCAGGCATTATGACTCGTCATGCCACTTATACTGCACTAGGTCATAGAATAAATTAGATGATTCAGATAAGATTATACTTTGTAGGCACATTTTGATCGAAACATCGCTTTCTTGTTTACTTTTATTTTGCAAAATTATGGGAAAACTTACTGCTAGGTTTTTGGAACGAGAAAGGGAAGAGGAAACTATCAGTGGGCTGCAGAAGCGGTTTTGACGTGACAACGTCTTATAAATTGGTTTGCCGGGTGACACTTCAAGAAACTGCGTTACGCGTTACGTTCCGCTCACGTTATGCGCTCACAATGTTTTACCACTCAAAGTCGTTGTCACGTAAAACTTTCGCCCGTATACCGACTTTACAGGCAACCAATTTTTTTTTAACAGCTCTAATACTAATAAGAAGTGTCAAAAGCCCGCTAAAGCTGCGCTCATCCCACTCGCTCATCATTATCAGTGGCGTTTGCATCCACGAAGGATGTTTTATGTAAGTATTCGTCTTTTGGCTAAATAGTATCCAGTTAATCCGCAAGGATCTGTTTTTTTTTTGCTTTTTGATAGTTTACACTTTTTTTAGGACAATACTGACCAGTCTTCATGACGTCATGATGAAAACTTTAGATCCCGAAGTTTTTGTCACCTCTCATTATACGAGTATTTCTAATACATAATTATATAAAAAATATAAATATAATAATCTGTACAAAATACATTTACCAGTTTATCTTTCTAGAGGATAGGTAAGAATCTAGGGAAGACTTTTGCTCCTATAATTCGAAAAATATCAACGAACAGGCTAGGTTTCGTTATCTCTTTTTTACTTTAGTCTACAAAAATATCACAGAATTTGAACTTTTTATGTGTAAGTACAGTTATTTTAGGTAAGTATTAACGTAATAATGAATTTTACATTTAGATTTTTATTTCGGATCTCTAGGCTCATTTGGTCACGTGATGCGTGAAACCATCATGATAATATAATAAAAAATTGATAATTTTACTTTAACCAACTGTTACACACGTCAATATAACATCAATTCAGTTCATTTATTTATTCCTTTTTGATACAATCACGTACACTCGGAAAAGTCACAAACATTGGTATGATTACATACAAAATTCATCAGCAATAGCTTCGTCAATATTATAGAAAGATTTACATAGCAAGAAGCTTTCGATTGTTTCACAAAAACTTTTCAAAGAGGAATTTTTTTGTAAAATTTTATACAAAGGTAGAAAAAGCTCTTATTTAACTTCGCTAGCCTATGTTTCGGAATGACGACATTTTCTTGCATGTATCATAATTATGTAAATCACTTTGTAAGCCTCGTTTGATATGGTATACGATGCGATTTTTGACTGTCTCGAGCGAGACTTCTCATCCCTATCTACACATATCTAATCTTTGACGAACCAGGAATAAAACAGTTGACGGTTCGTCGACCTCGCATAGCTGCATCAATTCGAGCTTAATTGTCGACGCAGTCGGGTAAACAAATCGTTTACTCTGTCTGGGCGTATTGTTCCGATAGCCGTGGCGGACGTGGCGTAGAAATTCACCATTCCCAAATATGCCCGAAACTTCCAAAGAAAGAAAGACATAAAATTTCTTCATTAGTTCACTAGTACAGCTTGCAACTATTACAATTATACTTATTAGTACATAAGAATATTACAAATAAAAGTTCCTATAATAGCAGCAAGTGTGCGCAGCGAACCAAAAGGTCTCGTCTCAGCATAATTTTGCTCCACAAGAAGTAGAGTAACACTGGTTTCCTGACAGGACCTTTGGCGCGTGTCACCACGGGTGGCAGACCACAGACAAAAATAACAGAAAATAATTACAACCTTACATTACTTACACCTTGACAGCGGGTTGAATTGCCTTAGATTACAGCTTACAACTAAACGCAAAAGGGACCAGGTAGGCGAAGCACTGGGATTGCTTTCTAGGGTAGAATAGACAATAATGATATTGCATCGTCATACATTGCGTACATTTTTGAAGTAGAAGGAATAAATTTCATATAATTTACGCATTCAAAGACAAAGTGACGTAGTTTTTCTCTATTCTACCCTAGACAACAAGCCTCGTGCTTGGCCTGCACAGGAAGGGAGCAGCTTTCTTCTGTGTATTTGTCACACCTCAACTCCGATCACCAATCCGCCTGCCAAGTGTGGTGATGAAGCCAAAACCCAACTTGTTTGAGGAAGGCACGTCCAGAAGTTTTAGGTGTTCTTCGGAATTTACAATTTCGAGAGCACTGAAGGTTCCAAGTTCTTACTGCAGTTTTTTATCATATCAACATACGATAAAGATAATCGTGAAAGTGCAATGTTTCGCACATAGACGGTCGAGATCTCGAGAACCCTGCGGTCTATTGAAATTACTTAATAATTTATCTATACATCATCATCATCATCATCATCCACAGCCGGATTTTACCCACAGCTGGGTTATAGGCTTCCCGAAGTTTGTGCCATCCACTACGGTCCTGTGCTAACCGCCTCCATTGACAAAATAATATCTATACATAAACGTATGAAATTTTGATTCGCAGGTTATTACTAATTATTTGGTTCCTTGAACCAGTTTCTTCATAAATTTTGTAGTTTTCTTCTAAATAAGCCATAATTTTTCAATAAAATTATGTTTTGTCTCGCTCCTATGAACGCGAATTAAATCCTATGTTAGATGACCTCAGTGGCGCAGCGGACGAAGGTCCGCCTGCGACGCAGGAGGTTGCGGGTTCGATTCCCGCCTCGGGACAAATGTTTTTACGATCTGCAGATATTTGTTCAGGGGTTCTGGATGTTTTTCTATGTATAATAAAAAATATCTATCTATGTAGTGTATTGTATTATGTATATCAGTTATCTAGTACCCATAACACAAGCTCTGCTTAGCTTGGGGCTAGATAATGCTGTGTGAATAGTCCAGCATTATTTATTATTATTATTTATATGCCTAACCTTTTCACAAAATGGCGCGCATTCCAAATGTTTGTCCTGTCTCAAAGTGCTTTATGTCTCTTTATAAGTGGCCAGATATTAGATTGTTTATTTGGTTTGCTATAAACCGGACTTTGATGTCTGAAAAGACTTCCTGCCCGATTGATTTACGGTTCAGTATTGTTTATTTACGGTTTCGTATGGGAATCGAGCGTGTGAAACGTTTTATGGGAGGACGAGGACGATCTAAAACGTTTCTAGGAAAAGTTTAATTGCAAGCACTATGAAAGATGGAAGTTTTATATTCAACCCAAATGTTATTCGGAAACCATTAACAAGATGAAAACGAAGAAAACTAGGGGTGGGTGATCGCGGTTTCAACTGGGTCTGTCCTGTCTGTGTCCTAATCGGGGGGAGAAAAGGTGACGGAAGAATGGGGTCGGCGTCGAGTCCCACGTAATTCTGGTCCCCTTCAGACCAGTTTCTAATTCTAATTCTAATTCTAAGTGGGGGAACTGGGATCTGCACTGACATCTCGCATAGGAGTGTATTGTGCATTGTCCCCCTGCCTAACCAGGCCCTAACCTAACCAGCCCAGCTCCTTGAAGTACCTTGAAGTACCAGACCAATTTATTCGCAAACGAATTTCCTCGTCGAATAAAAAAAGGGGTGGGTGATATTAGTTTGAGATGTTGTCTGTAGCATTGCCATTGAAGCTACCAAAACGTTTATTCGATTTATGCTCATTTTATAGTTTTTAATAAAATTGATTTTGATCTGACTTGTAAAAACGGGATGGAAGTTTCTTATTCATTTTCGACTTTCCTTTTCCGAGTAGGATTACCTAGATTATATTTTCTAACCCATTTTTGATGTTCATAGTGAATTTAGGTGGGTTAACTACGAACCTTGTTTGTATTTGAAGAACACCATACATCAATGTTGCCTAATGATAAAATAGGTACCTACTCCTGCTGCATGCCGACATAATAGATCCAATAACCCACATCAACATTCCTACCAAGGTTTACAGAAGCCCTATAGATAACCCTTTAGTTTATTGTCACGTAGGCATCTTTATTTTAACCAACAAAGTAGTTTTTAGGATTACTTACAGGGTTCCGGTTATTTAAAACCATACGAAAGGGGTGTTCATTTTTACATGCTTTTTATTTATTTATTTTATTTAAATCTTTATTGCACTGAGGTACAAAGGGTCATTTTCTACCTGCCAACCAAAAACACATGTTTTTTCAGGGGGTTGGTGTGCTAATTTATAAGTTTTATAGATAGATAACTCTAATTATATATACCAACTTTATATAATATAATTATTATATACATATGTATATTATATAAATAAACATAGGTAACTAAAAAGAGAAAAAACGAGATTTTTTTTTGTAGTATGCTGATTAACTTATTATTAAACAAATATCTAGTAAAAAGTTATTTCTCTTGCCAGATAAGATAGACGTAGTAAGTATATAATATGTTATTCTGTGTAGATGTTGACAAGATATTTTGATCATTGATTAGTTGATTGCAGAGATCATCCGCGTACTAAACGCGTACTTATGGACTATGGTAGAGCGCGATTGAGATTTGATTTTATATTATAATTAGGATTGAGGGTCGAGATTGGATTTTTTTTTAATAACTCTGAACCCGAATTTTTTGCACACGTTAAGACTACCAGTCTTAGCGTGTGCTAAAAAGTTGGGTTTCACCAAAGATAAGGTAGGTTCGTCGGTTAACTTTGATGTTTAATACATGAAAACTTGAGTCAAAAACATCAAAACTGTTTAAAATTTAACCATCTGTTGGTGAACTAAGTATTTTTTTTTTGTTTTATTAATTAATAATTTTATTTACTTGATTTCCTAATTTAACGTTTGAAGTTAAACGACTGTCTCTTTAACTTCAAAGAGTACTTACTGATTTGTACAGAACTCTAAAAATGGCGACGCAGCCCACACAGCGAGAGTGCATAAAGGCTTACAGATGCATCTGCTACTGCATTCCGAGAAATGATCATAAATAACAATGTCGGAAGACAAGTGACGGATTGTTTATGGTACTAGGTGATTAAGGATTAGTGCTACTGGTAGCTTTTTATTAAGGTGATGTGAGTCCCAAAACTCACGTTTTGACTGTACAGAACATCAATTTAAGGCAACATTGAATTTTCAAAAATTTTCCGATAAGTATCAAAAGTTTAGGATTCTAGTTAAAGTAAGTTATGGGAGTCGAAACACAATTGACAAAACTTGACTCGATACAAAAAAATGGCAGTTTCCTCTAAATCTTCATTTTTGCACAAATACTTCTACGGAAAAAGCAGTTTCATTTGCAAGTTACTTATCATAATTCAATTCAATTTCGTCTACGTGTGTTAAGTACTTTAGACGATTATGGTTTTATTTTTTTGCGAAAGAGTATTATTTTAGAGTAAAAAGCAAATTTATAAAAAACGACCAGTGAAATTGCGCGCGGGCTGGCCATTCTCGGCTCTCGCCTTTCCCGCGCGACGTTTGCCTTGTCTCGCAAAATCGACCCCGCTTCGTCTTAAGGCCGTTTCACGGCAAATTGCCCAATACGGTCCTCGACGACGTTTTAAATATTTCTCTAAAACGTGAACCTATACTATCTAGTTTAGGTTCAAGAATAACACATTAGGCTAATCTAGATTTCATAAAATAATCTCTGAGGGGGTTAAAAAGGGTGGTAAAGTTTCTATGGAAAGTTAGTATTCCTTGGTTCTATTCACTCAAAACTCAGTATAAATTAAACTATAAAGTAAATAATGAATCACGTATTTTTTATTTTTACAAACTACCCCTAGGGAATGTGCAATAAAATTTCTGAAATTTCCACGCGGCCGAAGCCGCGGGGCGCAGCTAGTCACATCTATTATATACTATATGTCACTAATATTATAAATGCGAAAGTTTGGATGGATGAATGGATGGATGGATGGATAGATGGATGGATGTTTGTTACGTCTTCACACCAAAAGTACTGAACAGATAAGATTGAGCTAAAATTTTGCATCGGTGTAGGTCTAAGCCTGGAATCAAACATAGACTTCCGATGTTCCCATGGGATAAAAATTACCTTTGAACATTTCCATAGAAAGAACGCGTGCGAAGCCGCGGGCAGAAGCTAGTAATGTATATGTATGCAATAAATCAGATTTTTCTTTAATTAGTGGGAATTTATTTATAGCCACCTGTCTATCCCTTGCATCGCTTTATTGTAGTGTATTGTGTTGAAAAAACCCCTTTAATAAACAGATAAATTTAATGCCATGGTTATTAGATAATACATACGTATACATTTGACGATTGATTCTCTGCAAAGCAGTGGTGAAAGTCCGCCGTAGACGCAAAAATTTCGCACGATTCCCTTCCCATGAAAAAAAATCTTTTCCCAGAAGTCCCACTCGGAAGGAAAATGGAAGTTTCGTTTTCGTTGTCGTGCAAAACCAACTCTAATGCCGCTTGTATAAGATTAGCGTTTGCACGAAAACGAATCATAAACTTCGATTTCGTTTTTAAGAGTACGGGCCCAGGTTTGGGTGTTTTCACGCACACTGTTCAAGCGTAGATCATTTACTAAATACAAGAGTGCCAGAACTATTTTTTTTGTCACCAAACCCCACATTATTCTTGATTACAGCACCAGTATCATCACGCGAGAATCACTATAAACCGAACAGTCATTAAAATCCTATTACAGAATCTTTATAGAACAATCAACGGTCAGAAAAACTGGTCGTTTTTTTCGTAAATTGGTCGCTCAAGGTTGCCGTTAATTACTTCTCTGTGATGATGTTGTTAAGTTTTAACGTAACTGTAGCTATTATTATTTTATGTTTTTTAATTGTTATTCAGATTTCGTATTGAACCTCGAGAGATAGTAACTGGATGAACGTTAACTGAATAAATGATAATAATAATAAAAATAAATCAATAGAATATGGTAAAGGAACACTATTTGTCCTGCTGTCACTGAATACTTGTTTCCATAATATATTATGTGAGTATGTAATATGTTTATTATTTATATATTAATATTTATAAATTTATAGGGATAGGTGTAGGTATGTATGTATTTTTGTGATTTTATTGAAGTATGTTATTATTTATTTTGAGTAAGTACCTAGTAATCATTTTTTAGGGTTTCGAAGATCGGTTTCGAAACCCTTATGGTCTCGCTTTGTCTGTCCTTTTTTCCCTCTTTAATAACTCAGCAACTACAGCAGCTATCAACTTGAAATTTAAAATAAGAATACATTTCGTGCGCCTGTACAGATTAAAAAAAAAAAGAAAAATGAAAATGAACATTTTCCATACAAATTGAGATGTCAAAATTTTAAAAGAGACCTACTTACTGAGTCAAGTGGGGTATATCAAATGAAAGATATTAGTTTGTACATGTCAAAATAGTTTTTGAAATTTCTGTAGGTTTCAAACTTTTTGAAATATTTTGAAAATAGTCGAAAAAATACCCATTCCCCCCCCCCCCCCTATCTCTGAAGTTTGCAGAGCGATTCATTCAAAATGTATGGAGCGTTTGTAGATATAGATCTTTATTTTACAGGAAAAATAAAGAGAAGTCTGTAAAATGAACCCTTTTTGAAAAATGGTCAAAAAGAGGGGGGGGGGGATAATTTGGGGTATCATATGAAAGGTATCAGTTCGTTCATTTCCTGTTCCCACCTGTCTCTGTATTACCTTTCAAACCAAAATGTAGCAATTCTACTTGACAGTACATGCTACCCCTAATGAGTCCTTTTAGCCCTACTACACCTTAACATACACTGAATATTTGGTAACAGGGATTGAATCCTTGTGAATCCTTTGGATTGGCGGCTTTATAGTAAAATGCTTTATTAAATTCCGTCTAGTAATGCATGAAAGCCTTTTACAACATACCTCCAGAGGCTTTTCTAGCAATTACTCGTACAATAACATTAGCATATGTTTATAATACTTTGCATTTCCCAACATTTCCTAACGATTACGGAAAGATCTGAGCAATTTCTCGCTCCGTTGGCTACCTACATGGCTAGTTCAAACGAATATAATACTTATTGCTATGTAAATTGATAGCATAATGCTGTAGTAATCGAATTATCTAATCTCACGGTGAAATTTCAGATGTTTTGATAAGTTGCATCATGGAGGAAACAAAAGTTGGCATCGGACCAGGTTTCCCTGATGCCAGGTAACTTAAATATCAGTAAAATGGCTAAAAATGGCACTACATTGAACTGTCAGTTGGAATTGGTTCTTGTACTATCAGATGATTTATCTACTTATGCCATTCCAATAAATAAATAATGCTGGACCACCCACACAGCATCTAGTCCCCAAATAAGTAGAGCTTGTATTATGGGTAACTACACTTGCGAGCTTTAAACTGGAATCGCTTCAAGGGTTGTTCAAGACTAATTTTTACAATTTCTTTGCAGTGAACTATGAGTTAAGTTATGTTTTCCCTTACACAGGATTTATTGGCGACGATAAATTTTTATTTAATGCACGATAATGTCCGCTGCCACATCGCAGCAGTGACTAGACAGTACCGACAGACGTCTTCCATGTCGGCATTCCCACACTAGACTGGCCAGCCCTTATTCCTGACTTGAACCCAATCTGGCATATGTGGGACGAGCTAAAACAGCGGATACGAGGGAGAAATCCAGCTCATCCAGCTCCGGCGCCGATAGAAGCCGATAGATGCAACTTCGACCTATTGCAATAATTCCCAAAAATTAGGTAGCCAATTTAATTAATTTTAAATCTTCTTGATATCACTTGAAAGGTAACAAAATTACCTTTCAAATGATATACCTACCACAATCTATAGTTCATTGTACATAAATTGTTTTGATCAACTCGCGATGAAAGCGATTCCATTTTAAAGCTCGCAAGTGTAGATAACTGATAAACTTAATATATTATAATCACATCATTATCATCATCAGCCTATATTAGTCCACAGCTGGACATAGGACTTCAGGACATTAGGGGAATGAGCGCCATAGCACCCTGTCTTCAGCTTGCCGCATCCAGCATCTGCCTATCTTTCGCACCCACCGGAGGGCGTATTTATAATAACATAAATATTTTAAATTATGCAAAGAAAACACCCAGAATACCCGGAACATATATCTAAAGATCGTACAAACATTTAACACGAGGTGGGAAAGCGGCAAGCGCACCCGCAATCTCTTGCATTACTGAGAGACCTTTGCCCAATTGGTCTCCTACGAGAGATGTCGCCATAGTTCCTTGATCTGTGCAGGACTGGCGGGAGCCAGTCCTCCGCTTGTAGCTCTGTTGTTCTGCTTCCACCACACCTTTCCAGCGGCACCGCAGGTGTCCCACGGGTTGTCGGCCGACGGGGCAACCAAGATAGGCGTTGTAAACGTTCCAGTCCTCTCCCATCCTCTCTAAGTGACCGAGCCAAGGGATGCGATGTGCCTTCGTTTCGCCGAAGATGTTGGGATGTTGTAGAATAAACTTTTTTTATCATTGCATTGCCATACGGCGGGGCAATGCAGCCAGCGTCTTAGGGACGCTTCCAACTGGTAGGTATTGATATATCAGTTAAACTACCTGAAGATTGTTTGCAACAATCTGCCGTCAGCTCAATTTCAATTGTAAAGACTAGATCGAATTTATTTCTATAATTTGATTGTAATTTTCTTTGTGAAGAATAAACTTACCTCAATGTATTCCCCTGCTCTCTGACATCCACTCCATTGATACTGTCCTCGCCTCTCGCTTGCAGACCTGACATCTTCACGTCAGGGTCATCACCTCCAGTGGCGTAGAATCATTTCTAGGGAAGAAAGAGAAAATAACGTTAACGTTAACGTCGAACTACCTTCATTTCTTTAAATTATCACATCTGACACACAATGACTTTCTGTCATAAGCTCAATGATGGTTATAATGGTGCATCCACACAGCTCGGCGGCATTGCCGGCGGCGGCTTGGTCACAAAATGCTGGTAGCTTGGCTGACAAGGTGGCCGGAATCTTTTAATTTTTGATCGGAGTCAAAATCGGATCTACGAAAAAACATTAGTTCGTTTCGTCCAGTGGTCCGAATCGACCCCATTCCAAAAGATACTTTGGGCCATTCGCACCGCTCCAACCACCCGGTGCCAGAAAGGACCCATTCAAAAAGAGCTCTTGGGCGAAACTACTAAATACCCCATCCACCGGCTCGTGCCACTGCCAATTAGTGTGGTGCATCCACACAGATTGGCGGTGGCACGAGCCAAAAGAAAACATAATAATGAACCACAACACAACCATCAATCACACAAATATTATGCAATTTTGATGTATAAATGTGTGTTATCTATTTACGACAACAGCATCAGAAATATTATTTGCAGAACAAAACAGTTGAAATTTTGCGAAGAATTCGTTCAAGACCTTGCGCCGTACTCTTAAAAACGAAATCGAAGTTTCTGATTCGTTTTCGCGCAAACGCTAATTTTATCATCAGCGACGCGACATAAGAGTTGGTTTTGCACGACAATGAAAAGCAAACCTCGATTTTCCTTTTCTGAGTAGGATGGAATTGAATAACTATGGGTTACTTTTTATCTCAGAAAAACGCGTGCAACCAACATAGGCTAGTATCAAATATATTGGCAGTAAAAATAGAATTGCTATCACATGCCAAGACGATTTGGCACTGCAAGACGTGGGTGGACTCTATTGTTACGGAACTGCACTACTTATAGAAATGTTTTGGGAGTCACAAATGCACTATACAAGTTTATACAACACTAGACATGAAGTCGTTTAGTAGGTCACCTTTTCCACGGCAACATCCTGTTTTTTCCTGGATGGGATGCGGGGAGCGGGGAGAAGCACCTGTCCCAGCCTCTCATCAAGTAAAACACGGTATGCAGGTCACCTCAACCTCAACAGCCTGTATTGGTCCACTGCTGGACGCAGGCCTCCCCCTGATAAGCTCGGAACTGTGTGCTCCGATTATTGGCTTTTATCTCATGGGGGGTAGAATTGTTCTGCAGGAGGCGTTGCTGCCCGCCCCCGGTGGATATTCCTGAGTCGCCTCTTATGACACCAGCGGGAAGAGTTGGGGTGGTGCAAATTCTAAGCCGGAACCACACAGCTACGGTACGCAGGAAGTTGGAATATTTCCATTGAACTATATGTGTACTTAAACTGATCCAGTTTTTCAATGGACAACTGGATCCAGTTTGTAGTGGCAAAACCGAATGTCAAATTCGATCGGTTTTTTGCAGAATACTGTTAACAGGATCCTCGTGTGACTGCTAGAATTGAAACACATACACTACTATACGGGATTCTGCCAAAAACCGTGCCTGCAAATAACGGCCTGTTGCCCTGCGACAGGGCACCAAAAGGGTACAAAATCACTAAACATTTCATGAGGGTCAATCGATGCAGATGATAGTAATGACTCCCACTTCCCTACTTCTTTTGACGCCTGGAACGTACAGTATAATCGACACATATTAAAGCCATGATTGTAATTGTCGGAGACGACACGATAGACGATATTAATATGAATTTGATCGCAATCATAATCTTTGAAGAGCCACGTTCCAAGATCCCTAACGTCATTAAGATCGATGCAGGTGATGATGATAATGACATCTTTTGACGCCTGGAACACCCTGTATAATCGACACACATTAAAGCCAGGATTATTATTGTCGGAGACGATATGCTGGACGATATAGATCGCAATCATAATCTCTGTAGAGCTAAATTCCAAGATCCCTGACGTCATTAGGACTACAATTCGCATGTTTGTTTATCATGTGTGTTAGATAAACAGATATAAGTTATGAATCAGTAGGTTTGGCATGCTATCACAAAAAAACACAAGGGACATGGTTACCCACTCGTATCTTGATGTTCTTGATGTCCTTATACGAATTATACGAGTGAAATAAAATTATTATTCAGAATGAAAAGAAAGCGACGCGTGATCCGAGAGCTGGTGAGTATCTGGCGCAGCGCATCAGTATTGCCATAACAGTGGGGCAATGCAGCCAGCGTCTTGGGGACGTTTTCGACTGGTGTTGGTATGGATCAGTTGAGCTTTCTCTAGATTGTTTGCAACAGTCTGCTCAATTGCTTCAATTGTAAATACTAGTTCTAATTTATTTCTATTATTTGATAGTAATTTACTTTGTTATTAATAACTTATTGATAAGGTCAAAATTTAGGTTGGATGGCAACACGTGCTAAAATTATGACATCGATCTAGGCACGGTAATATTATCCAACAGTATTTGGACTCGGCCGTATCTTTGAAATAAATGCCTACAGCCGCGCGGTAGGTAAACATGCGATAGGGCTGCCCGCCTCCACCATTTTAATTACATTTGCCTACTTTGTGTTTCCATTTAGTTTTGTGATTGTAAATACAGGAAGGTACTTTTTTTATATATAAACAAATAAAATACTTTGTGAATTGAATGGGAAGTGTTCAATAAAAATGCGTGTTGTTTTTTGATTGGTCGATTTAATTAAAAAACCTGTTTATGTTTGAATAACAAATCGGTCTTATAAATTTGCGACCGAAAAATATTTGCGCCTCGACTGAGACGTACCTACAAAATGCTTTATTATTAAATTTTAGGAGATTTTTTTGGAGAAAAAGGAATATCTTTTACTTGGTTATAGATACCTGCAGCTACTTTATTAAATATGTACCTGAACTTATTTTTAGAGAAAAAATTGCGCGGTTATTGTTAAAAAAACATCACACCATCCGTTCGTCACTGCGGCACAGCCGCGACTGTCTGCATGCTGAGCGCATGCCGAGATCGAGGCGCGTAGGTATAGCTCGCGTTTCGCCCGTTTGTATGAAGTCGGATTACTTATAGGATAATATTACCTTGATCTAGGTAAATGAGAGACGTGGAGAAAACCAAAAGGTTTTTATTAATAATTTACTTTTCAGAGAAAAACTTAAACAGTCTAGAGCAACTATCACAGACACAATTTGTACGGACGTTTTGAACAACAAGTGCTTTTGGAGCAAAACTAAATATTTATTTGACACATTCATATAAAAACACATAAGGGGAGAGGAAGACCGAAGAAAAATCTTTATTTAAAGAGCTTAATAACAGGGAAGATGATACACAAGTTGAAGATACACAAACATATACACAAGTACATAAGACACACATTCGGTTAAACTACCTACTAAAGATGAAGAAAATCTTGAAACTTCCTATCCTATGTAATGTATGGTATTATTTATATCAGTCATCTAGTACCCTTGGAACAAGCTCTGCTTAGCGCCTTGGGGCTAGATGATGCTGTGTGGATTGTCCAGCATTATTTATAGTATGCTATATTCCTAGTTTAGTAGTTTAAGGACTACATTATATTACTGTCTGTAAAACTGTAATATGTAAAAAAAACCTTTTTATTCTTTTACTCATGCGTGTGAGAACCTAAAGCCTATCATCGAAATCTAGCAAATATGTACGCCATACCTGTGAATAGACCTAACAGACATTTCGTGTACGCTATTTGGTATTCCGTAACGCCAAGGTCGTTTGCTGTAGGTACAGATTATGTAAATACCACTGGTTTTATGGTATGCCGTGCCGTGAGATATGTAGTCTTTTGGAATGCGATTGATTTAGATACAATTTATTCGATTTAGTTATGAATCCGATGAAACGAGAAGTCTCCGAAATTTACTGGTAGCCGTTGTGATTGCCTATAATGAATAACATGAATAAATAATGTGACGTATGTAAATAAATACAAAAGTTTAGCTGTTCCGAGAGATACATGGAAGGATAGATGTATGTATGTTTCTTCTAGTCAAGCAAAACAACTAAAAGATCGTATTATACGTATTATAAAAGCTTGCGCCGTATCAACCTATGGTTGAGTTAACGATTTTCTATGGCAAAGGCGTTACCCAAGCATAGATCGAGGACTGCTTGCTGCTTTCATAATATGGGCCTAGCTAGAGTCTTATAAGGTTTAAGGGTACTGTGACTTTTTGACGGTAACATACAATGTTACCGTCAAAAAGTCACAGTAACAAACAGTTACTAGACTAGAATGACCCAAAGCTATAAGAGAACGTGAGACGTTTCATGACATAAAAGAAGCCATAGGTAAGCCTACGGCTGACATGATGATGATGATATGGGTAAGGTAACAGCGATGTGTGTACAAGGGTAAGAAGAATAAGTGCAGAAACCATAGACAAGAGCTAATAATGAATTACTCAGTCATCTGACTCACAAGAAAGTGTCATACCACCTGTGTCAGCGAAAAGGTCAAAATTTACATTCACCACAGGTCAACGATCTAAAGGTAACGCCCGAATAAATAAAATAGTGCCAGCTTCCTACATTTCATCACACGCAACGCATGCGTTAAAAATAACCGTGTCAAATGCAGCTGTGGGAATCGAATCTGAATTAGAACAGGATGAGTCAAAGACGGGAGATCTGACTCAGGGACCTACTGTTCAAACAAAATCATCTCAGAATCGGGCTTCCGACGCTTCTTTTGCCTAACTAGCATCTAGAGGTACTAAATAATAATAGATTCAGATGTTACTTCGAAAATCCAGATGGTTCATTTTTTAGGCACTCTCGGTGATCGGTGTCAAAGTCAAGTATTATGTTGTTACGGTGATGTTCCGTGGAGACGAAACTTTGTAGTTGACAATTTACTTTATTTTTTAGTACTTTAAGTAATATATTTTTTCATTGTGTACCTAGTTGGTGTATTTTTCTCCTACAAGCTTTGTTCTTATCAGTTATGGTTTTGCGCGGAATTGTTATTAAATATTTTTATTTACTAACTGCAATGGCTAAAATAAAATGTTGTGATGTTCTTTAAATGTTGGCACCTACATAATAATGTAGCGGTTTTCCCCTTTGCGTTTTACTATAGTATTATGAGGAAACATACAGAGCTGTAAAATAAATCCATCGGCCCGTTCATTCATAACAATAACTTTATCCTTGAAAGGTCAAGGCGACCGTTAACTCGTCCTTAATATCCATTCACTGTTACATATCGGTATGGTTTATGTCTACTTCCCTTCAGCTTAGCGTTACGCATTTTAATTTTATTGTGGCCTCTGATTTGGTCATACTCAGACTTTGAATAGATGTTAACTAAATATCATTGTCATGACGAAAATAATTGCCTATAAGGAGTTACATTTCATTTTCTTAATTAGGTTTACCAAATGTTCCATACACAGAGTTCTTACATCTACATATATTTTAAAATACCAACATGTGAGAAAAAGTAGCGTTACACAATAAATACATTATAAGTAACTATGAATTATTGCAATTTTAAATCGTCTGTTTGAACTTAAGTAAATAGAATAGATAGAATAGATTCCTCATGGTTCAAAAAAACTCCCCACACAATCACTCCATAATGCATAATCGACTGTAAATATGCAATTCAAACCCGAACCGCAATGATTCAAAGCAACTTTGTGGTTGAACAGTTTCACACTCACTCATTAGTTACATTAGCACGTTTTGTTTTCATTATATGCATCAGTGGATATGGCAATGGGAATGGGTGTGAGTCATTATTATGTAAGTCGGAGAAGACCTTGCCGCGGTCCGAGTTAATCTTCCTGTGTTTAGAAGACGTCTAGATTTTAAAACGGACTACTAATCTATAATATAAAAATGAATCGCAAAATGTGTTGGTAAGCGCATAACTC
The DNA here is from genome assembly GCA_963564075.1 of Eupithecia subfuscata. Lineage (NCBI taxonomy): Eukaryota > Metazoa > Arthropoda > Insecta > Lepidoptera > Geometridae > Eupithecia > Eupithecia subfuscata. Next base: position 2,581,186 of record OY751123.1, read on the forward strand.
AACAACGCCTGGACCGATTTCGCTAATTCTTTCTTTGTTGTGTTTGTTATTGTCAGGAGAAGGTTCTTATGAAAGAAAAAATTAAGAAAGTTGGAAACATAAATTTCCACGGGGGCGAAGCCGCGGGGCGCAGCTAGTGTTATATATAAATTGGTAGTCCGTTTAAAACGTAGCGTACAGCGTCTAGCCCTATGGTCTAGCCATAACAAAAGACATTATAAAGGAAGATCGTGTTACATGTACTTCTATTATACATTATTTTCTTATACTTCTTATTTTATTTTGAAGTTACTACGTATTTATATTCCTTATGCATTGTGTTGAAATAATCGTCTCTCTGTTTCTGTTTAAATTCATCTCACAGTTAAAGCACGGTGTTTTTACAGGAAGTTACACACAAAACAAACCATGCGTTTGGTCTTAAGTACTTTCGAATCGTTTGTTCCGTACCTCATTACCGTTTCAGCTAATTTGCAATTTAAATACCTACTTACATTCAAACACCTTTTTGTCCTCGAGTGACTTTGTCAGTGGGGAAAACTTTCGGTCTGGGAAGGTGGTATGTGTTAAACGACACGACAAAGCGATTACTTTAGATGTCAAGCCTTGAATAAAAGTATTTATCATAACAACATTTATCTTATATAAAATAATATATATATATATATAGGTATATAGAAACATTTATCTCAATGTCTATCAACTTATTCTTTTAAGTCTAATATTTTTTTACCGGCTACGTAAAAACGCGGAGGTTCTATGTACGGCTGTATGATGTATGTTTTTTTTAAATTTATTATTATTCTCTATTTCTCCGACAATGGTGGGTCGATTTTGATCTTTTTTTTTAGTCAACTTAGTCTATTTTGTTAGTAGGTACACTTAGGGCTAGAGGTTTAGTACTTAATATTAAACAGGGATTTTGTCCTCTGATGTAGGGCATACATCAGAGGTTAATCAAATTTGATAGATATCGCATTCGGGATACTGTTGCTGCCCCCGCGGGTTCTGCTGAGCAGTGAGGCTGTTTTTTTTGCGCCATATTGCATCAAATGAGTCAGTACGAGCCTCGGCGAACATACCTGAGGCGCTGCAAAACCGCGGCAGCCGCAACAGTAACCTAAATGCGTTATTATATTGGATACGCAAAGCATTGTACGCCTTAAAAAATTGTGTGATTTTTTTTACTTCAAAGCAATATAATTGTATGAAATTATTGAAAATAATCGAAGCGGAAGGACGAACCCATACAGATTTTTTTGATGAGCAAGTCTTCTACTTTTAACTTACACCAAACAAAACAAAACGAACGTGACAAGAATATGATTTTTCGCGTACATTCACGGATGAAGGTTGAATGTACATGGAGGTACGTTTTACCTGATTTACGAGTTACATTTTGCTTAAAATGGTGTTTTGTAGTTTACCTTGCCTGTGTTATCTACATACTTTGTTAGAATATAGACATTACGGAACTCCTTATTTTTATTAGACTCGCTTGGGTTGGTCTTTCCGGCACAGAAACAAGATTTTATTACAACTTGGCTTGGGTGGTACAAATCTGTGTTTTTTTTTACAGTTACTGAAGTAAGGTTTCTTAAGCGAAGATCCGCAACTTTCCGGCACACTCCTCTCTTATGCAATAAAACATTTGATTTGATGTAACTAAATTCCTCCATAAGACTTTTGTTACTAAATCGACTGAACTTCAATCAATAGAAATCAATTAAGGCGAATATTAGGGTGGATAGTCGCGCCACTACATATTTAATTTTATAATTACGTTATACAAAGGAATTATCAAAAAATCGGACCGCGCGTAGACGATATCTATCATAAGCTTTTTTTTAATGTATCTTTAATAGTTTTGTACTGTATTATTTAGGCAGATACTTGTTTCAAGAGTTTAGTTCCTAATGGTGGCCACCAAGCTCTCCAAACAAGGTTTTTGATTGAATAACACAAAACAAAACTATTACAGATACATTAAATAAAAAGGTATCGTCTACCAGCGGTCCGCTTTTTTGATAATTCCTTTGTATAACTTAATGATTAAATGAAATATGTAGTGGCGCCACTATCACCCCTACTATTCGCCTTAAGCAATAAAACATTTGATTTGATGTAACTAAATTCCTCCATAAGACTTTTGTTACTAAATCGACTGAACTTCAATCAATAGAAATCAATTAACATTAGACAGCATGATGTATATGAGGAGCCAAAGTTTGAACAGAACAATAATCAAACTAAGTAGTATAAAGTAGATTGAAAACAAAGATTGGTCCAAAAATAGGCCACTAAATTGGGCCTATTGAATTAGATAGACCTCAATTGCAGCAGGCATATATCAATTTTAATCAACTGTCAGAAACACTCGGTATAATCAGACTCGTTAAGACCATCTGTTGGGTGTTGGTTGAGACTTGAGATGAAATGGGGTGCTCAATGAAGATAAGAAATGATAATTGATGAGTAAGAATGTTTTAAGAGTGACCTGACTTTAACTTCACTTGTTATGTAGAGAATATTGGGGCATATAAGGTATAGGTAGGTACAATGTGTTACGGCAATATTTATGCCGGTTGCAGACCGAAAGCTAAGCTAACTTAGTTTTGACTTAGCTAGCATAGCTGACGCAGTTTTTCATACATGTGTGCAGTTTAGCATAGCTGACGCAGTTTTTCATACATGTGTGGAGCTTAGTTTGTGTAGTTTGCACTGCAAACTACACAAACTAAGCTATGTAGTATGGATAACTGCGTAACCTATGCGAGCTAAGCTAAACTAAGTTAGCTCAACTTTCGATCTGCAATTCGCATGAACGTGTCCAAATGTTATTTACGGTTGAAAGGAAATATAAACAGTTTGCCTTTTGACAATTCGGCCTATTCGGGTTGATTATTGAACCAACTCTATGGGCGGTCATCTCAACGCGTCACAAAGTGTTACAGCTATTTGGGCGGGTCTCCAGTCTTCAGGCAGGTATATAAACGCGGCGATATTTATTATGACTCGTCGCAAGACAATCGCTCTTGTAGCAAGGGCAATTGCAAGTATTTTGTTTTGTTTTATTAGGGAAACAAATATATGTAAAAAACATAAATATATGTAAAGATACAACATAATAAAGACTTAGTTATATACGAATTTTCGTAATAAATTGCAATCAATCCCACATTCTGGAATTCAGTCAAGAATCTGTTGCAGCAAGAAAAACAATCTTACAAAACCTTATATTCGTAGCAGTAAAAACTTATCAGGGCGATCTTCGACATCCAATACCTTATATCGCGAATTCCGTATAAAGACGACCGGTTTGCATTGCGAAAGCAAATAAAATAAACAAAATTCACCGCTTAATCTGCCGTGCATGCAGCTTGCAAGTCTGTGATTATAAAAAGTGTAACCCAAGAAGAATATAAGCCGTAGCCATAGACAAAAGTAATATTATATAATTGATCATGATCACTTATGCGCTGGACATTGATGTCTTCCTAACCGAATTTCGAATTTATTTATTTAACATGAAATAATACAATTTTATTTTGTAAAAATGTATATTTTCATGAGATACTCATTCAAATATATAATTAACAGTTAAAAAGACAAAGAAATTGGCATTGTTTGTTCATAAAATAATTGTACAATTGACAAACAAAAATATGTATGTTCAATAAGATACTTATTTAATTAATTCTTAATGATAATATTATAAGCCAAACTCCTTGGCTGCGGTTCAAAATAGAAAAAGAAAAGTGTTGATGGGTGGCGGCTGTCACATTCGGGATAGACTTTTGCGAGGTATCTTGGACGAGTGCGGTGTGGTTTGCAGAGACTGTAAGCGATTCTATTAATTTCCTTTGTTGCATTCATGTAGGTTAACTTTTCTCAATAAACCACTTTGTGAAACCTACACCGATATAATTCTTGCCCTAGAGCGTAAAATCAGAACCGGGATTCTGCCTTTTGCCCACAGGTTAGTAGAGGGATCTATATGAACAGGCGGTTGGGTTTGTTTTTGTCATGTTACGATTTTCTCGAACGCGAAGTAAAAAAAGGGAGAATCGCTCTCGTAGTCGAAGCAAATCGCACCGGCACCGCCATGAACATCGCTCGCGGTCTCGCAGGCGTGAACCGAGCGCTCGCCCCCGCGAGGGTTCTGTTAGGGAGGTGCTAGGTTCGATAGTGACGCGATTGAGTGCTATCGAGAGTAGTTTTGTGAGTGGGAGAAGTGGTAGTGGGGTACAAACACCGCTACCAGCTCCTGTTTCACTCTTACCACCTCCAGTTAGTGTCCACTCACCTACACTACATAATGTGGACGTAGGCCCCCCTGTCGGTGCCAACTCGCCAATACATAATGATGATGTTTCGTCGGTCACGCGTGATCTTACAAGGGCACTTCTTGCTATAGATAGAGGGAAGGCTAAAAATTATTACGTGTCTAATTTTGATCCTGCGCTAAATAACTTCGAGGTATGGTGTAATGAGGTAGAACGAGCTAGGCTGGCAAACTATTGGGGAGATTCTGAATGCTTGTCTAGAGTAGCAAATTGCCTAAAAGGGGACGCAAGAACCTGGTTAGATGAGTGGACTGCCAGTGCACGTACTTGGTTGAATTTTAAAAGGGAATTTGCCTGTCTCTGTCCCAAACATCTCGATTATGCTCAAACTCTGTTTCAGGTTGTGAATAGTTCCTCAGACCAGTTTCCTACTTACGCTGAATATGCGCGACGCTCACTGCTGCGCTTACGTATAGTGCAGGGATTGAGTGAGCAGCTTATGGTAGCGATTGTGATACGTGGTATCGCGGATGTGCATGTTCGGGCGGCGGCCGTAAATGCCAATTTGACTGTGGAGAGTTTGGTTCCTTTTTTAGCTGTCTATGTCAAGCCTGGTCTAGGCCGCAGTAGGGCGGATAATCGTTTCGTAGCACCTAGTGCAGGTCGAAACAGGTTGAACGATGATAAACCGGTAGTCAGATGTTTTTCCTGTGGTCAGACTGGACATAGGTATGCTAGTTGCCCTAAAATGAGTAAATTGGACGGAATTGAGAAAAAAACCTGTTGCGCCTTTTGTAAAAAAATGGGGCACAAAGAAGAGGACTGTTTTGCCAAACATAGGTCGCAAGGTCCATTTCAAAGGGATCAAATGCAAAAGAAAGTTAACCTGTGTAGCGAACTTACTACGGAGACTTGTAATTAGCGATCAATCTTTGAAATTGCACCTTTCTTTGTACTGAAGTAGAGTACCTGGGGCGAGTCATTAGTCATGGTCAGGTTAGACCGAGCTCCCGAAAGATTGATGCGTTGATTGATACGCCGGTACCAGGTAATGTCAAACAGGTGCAACAACTTTTGGGTCTAGCTGGATACTTTCGTCGGTACATACAGGACTACGCAACGAAAACTGCCAGTATCACTTGTCTCACGAACAAGAATGTTAAGTTTCAGTGGGGTCCTAAACAAGAACGGGTTCGTAAGTATTTGATAGAACGCCTAACGAACGAACCAATACTTGCAATTTTCGACCCCGCCCTTGCTACCGAACTTCACACCGATGCGAGCAGCGCTGGTTATGGGGCAGTGCTCATGCAGACACAAGCGGACAGCAGTAAGCGTGTGGTAGCCTACTTCAGCAAGGTTACCCACGGGGCGGAAAGCAGGTACCATTCGTATGAATTGGAGACGCTGGCGGTTCTCAAAGCATTACAACACTTTAGGCATTTTCTAGTAGGTCTAGAATTCAAAATTGTGACAGATTGTAATGCTTTGAAAGCCACCGAGCGTAAGAAGGATTTACTGCCAAGGGTTGCACGTTGGTGGATCTATCTTCAAGACTTTAATTTTACGATGGAATATAGAAAAGGTGCCATGATGAGTCTGACTTTTTGGTCTTTTGTAAAAAAATGCACTTCACACTGTTTGATCTGTATTTCAAAAAAAAGGGTACCGAGAGCCCCACATCAACCCATTACGTCATGGGAAAAATCTAACGTCCCTTTTAATACAGTGCACGTAGATGTATTAGGCCCACTGCCCGAATCTGAAGGATACAAGTTCGTACTTGTACTGGTGGATTCGTTCACAAAGTATTGTTTGCTTTACTCGATGTACAGACAAGACGCCACTGAACTTAGGCGTATATTTGACAACGCGATCTCGTTGTTTGGTACTCCTAAATTGGTAGTTTGTGATAGAGGCCGAATGTTTGGGGCTTCTAGCTTCACTAACTGGATATCCGAACTCGGTTGTGACATTCATTACATAACGCCTGAAATGCATCACGCAAACGGTCAGGTTGAACGCTATGTATGGACTGTACTCAGCTTAATTCGTGTTGAAAGTTATAATCGGAATGCATCTTGGTCTAAGGCATTATGTAAGATTCAGTTAGTCTTGAATATAACTAAGCAACAAACCACTCAGTACTCTCCACTACAACTGTTAATTGGTACAGAGGCGACTACCCCTGTGATACGTGCGCTAGTCCAAGATGTAGCAATCGAAACTACGAGCCCTAATTGCGAGGCAATGAGGGAACTTAGCAGAAGCCGAGCCAGAGAATTGCTCAAACGAAATAAGGACAAACAAGACTCCTTGGTAAATCGTCATCGACACCCTCCCAGAGTATTTAAAGTTAACGACCAGGTGTTCGTAATCAATCTCAATCTACTGGAAAACTGGACGCTGGCATGAGAGGTCCATACCGTGTCACCACAGTATTGCCAAGTGACCGTTACGAGCTAAAGCTGCTTAGTGGTGCCCGTGGGAAAACCACCCTGGCCGCAGCGCAATACATGGTACCTTGGAAGGGAGAGTGGTGTCCCGAGAGTTGTGCCGCATTTTTTGAAAGTGAGTGTAATGTTTTTCTGATATTTCAGAAATACTTGTTCCGGCCTTGTGTGACTGTGTGGGTGGTGTGCATGTCTACCACGTCGTCTACACAGTGAAAGGCCTGTGGCGCTGGCTATAGCGGTCGTCTGCGGCGCTTACCTGTTGCGGTTACCTGTTGCGGTTGCCTGTGGCAGTTGCCTGTGGCAGTTGCCTGTGGCGGTTGCTTGTGGACGTTGCCCTGTGGGCATTTCCCTGTGGCGGTTGCCTGTGGCGGTTGCCTGTGGCAGTTGCCTGTGGCGGTTGCCTGTGGCGGTTGCCTGTGGCGATTGCTTGTGGACGTTGCCCTGTGGGCATTTCCCTGTGGCGGTTGCCTGTGGCAGTTGCCTGTGGCGGTTGCCTGTGGCGGTTGCTTGTGGACGTTGCCCGTGGGCATTTCCCTGTGGCGGTTGCCTGTGGCGGTTGCCTGTGGCGGTTGCCTGTGGCGGTTGCCTGTGGCAGTTGCCTGTGGCAGTTGCCTGTGGCGGTTGCTTGTGGACGTTGCCCTGTGGGCATTTCCCTGGGGGTTCTGCTCTGTTTGGTCACTAACGTAAAAGTTCTCGCTTGAGGTATGTATTTCTCAGGAGACAAGGGCCCTTGTCTTCTGAGCCCCACAGACGTCGCAGACGTTTATGGTAAACCTGTTAGGCGCAAGTAGGATTTGTGTCTGTCGATGAATGTTATGTTACCGCAAAACGTGATGGATAAATGAAAGTGCAGGACTAAGTCAAAGAAGCTGTGTGTTCTTGAAAGGGGGCCTTGGATGTGTGATTGATGAAAGAATAGGCCATGGCTTTTTACTTTATGTTGATGACTAAGGTTGTTTTCCTTTTCGTAGACTCGGACAATGATGACGATGACGATAATGCTACGGCTGCTGGTTCTTCAACTGGGCTTCTGCTCACCTAAGTGTGCCTGCCTGTTTGCCTGTCAGCCAGCCTGTCTGCCTGTCTGCCTTCCTGCCCGCCTGCCTGCTTTCAATGGTGCTGCCGGAGACGGCACACTGTCAGGTGGGCTGTATAAGCCAAACTCCTTGGCTGCGGTTCAAAATAGAAAAAGAAAAGTGTTGATGGGTGGCGGCTGTCACATTCGGGATAGACTTTTGCGAGGTATCTTGGACGAGTGCGGTGTGGTTTGCAGAGACTGTAAGCGATTCTATTAATTTCCTTTGTTGCATTCATGTAGGTTAACTTTTCTCAATAAACCACTTTGTGAAACCTACACCGATATAATTCTTGCCCTAGAGCGTAAAAATATATATATTATTTGATTTTATTTAAATAATATTAATTTATATGTGGAAATGAATGTGCGTTTTTCTAACGTTTGTGTGTTTGAGTGAATGTGTGTGTGTGTGTGTGTTTGAAGTCTTACCAAAATATATGTGTTTTATTCCTCAGAACTCTGACAGGTATTGCCGACGTGGGAGTCAAGACCGCCACACTCAAATGGCAATGGGCGGGGCACATTAGCCGAATGCATCCCGAGAGGTGGGCTAGTGCCGTAACACCCTGGGTCCCAGATGGAAATCGCGGGCGAGGTCGGCCACGAAAGCGCTGGCGAGACGACCTTAACGCCTTTCTCAGAGATTGGTGGGAGATCGCACCAGACCGCACCGAGTGGAAAGATTTGGGGGAGGCCTTTGCCCAGCAGTGGGACAAACCAGGCTAGACAAAAAAAAAAAAAAAAAAAAATTCCTCAGAAGGTAATTTAATGTTGTTGCATTTAATAGCAACAGGTTGCCATAGGTTTAAAAAGCAAAAGCGGACTAGCACACTCTCTGGTCAAATGATCAGATGAGTTAACTAGTTTGCGACACATTTAAAAAAAAAAACCGAATTTCGACCACGACGGCCAGTCTCATCGGAGACTAGCCAGATGCGCAGGACATTTTATAGTGCACAAGTGTGTGCGCAAGCACGGTGCACTCTTATAATCCGATGGGACGACGGACCGACACGACCGGGGCGAGGTCAAGCGCAGGACCAACGGCTTAGCGTGCTTTCCGATGCGCGGGGGTGTAACACCGCCAACTTCCTGACTCCGGGCTGCTACTGTGAATTCTTGCTACAAAAACCCTAATTACAACTATTGGCCCGACCCGGGATTTGAATCCAGGACCTCAGCGGTTGGACAAGCTGACCGCTAGACCAACGAGGCAGTCATATCTTGCGATGGACATTAAACATGTACAGAACGGTCCCCTTTACTAGCGAGCCACCATCCCTGATATGACGACCACGACCACTCTGGCAAGAGTGTTATAAGTTGAGGTTACCAGAAACGAGGCGAACCCAAACGCCGCGCCGTTTCTGATGTCTTGGTCATCATGTAACTGGACGCAAGCTTTGGAACATAGACAAGATAGAGTGAGGGGAGGCCAATAAACCAATGCCCATTTTATAAATATAATCAAATAATATTATATTTAAATTACCAACCCATGTTTCGCAAAATAAATGAAATTGATATCCACGATTGCATTCCAAGCTACCTCCAAGGATGAATATCTCGCAGCGACTTATTAGAGAATCTAGTCACTAGACGCTCATAGAGTTGTTAAAGAACTAAATCGTACGATACTAAAGCCAATTTTCCATTGCGAAAGGGTAATGAGCGAGAAATGAGAGATGGGACTTAGTTAACTTCAACGCTTTCAGCTCGCTCAGTTCTTTTCGCTCGACTATTTGTCGGTGGGATTACAATACAAGTATGCAGTTTACTCTTGTTTAACTCGAGTTCAACGGAGTCCTGAATGTCCGCTCTCCGTTCGCGGTGGAAACCGGGCTTAATCTTGGCTACACCTTGGCTACGCCAACCTTGGATACACTCGCCGATGGTTTCTAAGGTATTTAGAATATTGCGTATACAGCGTAGGATGTTGTTCGAGGTCAAATTTGAGGAGTAGTCTTAAGGGCGTATACAACCTCAAATTGCTTATTTTCAACTCCGTCGGACCTCCATATCTTCCAAACTACTGAATATTTAACTTTGAAATTTATATATGGTAAAGTTCAGGACTTATTCTATCGATCATATGTTTCGAAAACACGATTCCATAAAATTTTCTCGATAGAAAAAAATCGCAAAGTTAAGTACCTCTAATTTTTTACTAAAACCCTAATTTCTCAATAAATACAGATGATACGATCTTGAGATTAAGCATAGTAATTGAACTAAGTATAAAGAACATTTTATATGTTGCCTTTTTTTCAATTAACTATTCTAATGTTTGTGGGGAGCAAATAACTACTAAAAACTTGATTTTTGGGCTTACGCCGCTTTGCTCTGTCCCGCTCCTGTGAACGCGAAATCCTATGCCTATCCTCTTCACACAATAACGAGGTAGGGTACCGCCTTATAACAATAAATCAGAATAACCGCACACGAGATGAAAAGAGATTGCCGTAACGTTGTAGGCGACGCTGTATTGCCATTTTTGTCGATAAACTTTTGCAATGTAGTTTAATTATAAGGTGGGCTGAATAACTCACCATGTTTGATAAATCCTTTTTCGAAAAACTTGCTTTTGTTGGATTCGAGGAAGGTTAAGATTTAATTGACAATGATTGAGAATTACGGAAGACTGGATGTAACGCACAGGATTGATTGAACTTTTATATCATAAGGTCTATTCACAGACCTTCGTTTAACCGCAATCTCCTGATGGTAGTGACGATGTGGGTGAAGATGTATCACGAAGGTCTAGAAGACAACTATTCACTCTCGTATTAAAGAGACTGTTGTAGTTGGCCGGGATTTAGTGGTATGAATGAAGCGGTAGCGGAGAACCGCTTAGTACGAATGGAAGGGATATCCACAAGATAAGGGTGGTAATGCACCGTATGTCTGCTTGTCCTGGAGTGGAAGGGAGCTGGTGGGATCAAGTCATACAGTTAGCTGGCGTGTAAAAGAGAAAAGTCAAAAGACATAGGCAGTTCTTTTTGACTGTACATGACTCCTGGACACGAATATTTCAAATTTCATTTCGTAAAACTATAGGAACGAAAATGGTCACATTGATACAGCCACCATTGGTCAGTACACGGAGTGATATCACGATGTAGAATTACTAGCCCACAGCTGGGTTTGCCCAAGCTGGTCTGCAAAGCCAAGTCTCAAAAAAGAAATCAAACAACATATACATATTTATGATACATTAGCCAAACTGTAAATTAAATGAGACTTCCAGTCATACAAAGCTAAACTCAAACCCACGCTGCACTGAGGTAATTTGCTTGTTCTTCGATTTCACACTAACGTATGTACACAATACGTTCATGTCTAAGTGTCTATGATCTCAATTGCAGCATTGACCTACTAAGTAAGGCCCACTGCCATAATTAATTTACTATAACTTTTAACACTCACGAATCGACCTTAATTTCGTTTATGTCTGGGAAAGGAGTTGAATTAGAGCGAGTACAATTGAATGTAATGGCATTAGTTTAATGATGGTAGTTTATGCGCAGTGGGAAATTATTCCGAAAGGTATCGTCAGGGAAAGTCTCGTTGGGTTACTTCCATCCATCCGGTCTCTTAACGTCTACGAAAGATGATGTAGGTGGCATCAGCTTGGTTGAGAATCAGCCTCACACTTTCGTGTGTGGCTGAAAAAACCTATTCGGGAGCGACAGCTGCATTTTGTACGGATAAAAGATCCCGTAAGTGGCAACAGGTTAGCGGCACGTTCGTGCCTGAGTGTCCGCTTTTGGGCTAACATTTCTAGCCAATCTTGGTCAAACGCATCTACACTACACCATCAGCGACGACGGTCTTTCTCCACTGGGTTGCTAAGTTCTACAAAAACTTTTTAGCGAGTTCACTGCCAACCGTCAGCGATATGACGACCAGCCCACCAATTACAGTAGCAAATGGCAATGGGGAACGCAACAATGGGGATCATTTTGGCAGCCTTAGCGCTGTCCAAATCTTTTGAAACTTGAAAGGAGGAATATTTAAGCCAAAAAGTTTCCCCTATTCAAGTTTTATAAGATTTAGATACCATTAAGGCTGCCAAAATGATCCCCATTGTTGCTTTCCCTATTGCCATTCGCTACTTTAATTGGGGGCCAGGGCGCGTCGTCGGTGGCAGTCCAAGTGGTAAATGTGTGTGATTACTCTATATTGTTACCTTGTTGTATTCTGCAACTGTTATCAGTTTTTGTTAAGTTTTCATTCATATATGCCTTTGTTGACATAAAATATCTTGGATTCTAAACTTGAGTATAGTACCACGATAACACCGCAACTGCCGCGAGACCATTAAGGTGGTCCCTAAGTTTCGCGTACTATCTTGATGACTTGACAGCTGACATTGGCAAGATCGCGTAGGCACAAAGACCGTGTGGGTGGCATGGTCGCATATGCCACTCATAGTAACTATTGAGCAACTTGTGGTGGATGCAGGTGGAATGACCTCGCACAGAATCACAGTCAGAATGCATTGTGATTTGACCCATTCATACCAACAAACGAACTGATGAGGTGACAAGCCCACTATGTGAGCTTAAAAGGTCTGTGGATGATAAATTAGGTCAAAAGCACGGGTTACCTACAAGCTTAGGCTAATGCAAGCATAGCGTAAAAAAACTGGAAGAATCTGGAAGAAGGAAGTTGGTACTGACGAGGTGACAAGCCCTCGATGTGCGTGAGCTAAAATGTCTGAATGATAAATTAGGTCAAAAGCACGGGTTACCTACAAGCTTAGGCTAATGCAAGCATAGCGGATCAAATCTAAAAACATTCTACAAAATAAGGTCTCGGAAAGAAACTACATAGAAAAGCTATTGCTTACTACACAACTTTATTTCAATACCGAAGATAAAATTAACAGCCACGCGATAAAACTAATAAAATATCAAATTAAAAAATTAACAACTCAGAATAAACTTTGTAATTGCCTTGGCGATATAATTTTATTGCTGCATTCACACAGAGAGATTACCGATAGATTAAGCGAGGCGAGGAATCTATAAATAAAAAATTGTGTGAAAATAGTTTACTGACCCGAAACATAAGTTGAATAAATAATACTGGTCTGTTAACACCGGACCCAAGCTAAGCTTCATACAGAATTACAGATAGAAATTGAGTTCGTACAAATATGTATTTGCAAATCATCTAAACATTGGTCTCTCAATTAAAATCAAGTTGTTGTGTTGTTAATGTCGTTATTAAGTTTTTGTTATTATAGTGCGTAAGCCTCTGGCTAATTTCTAATTTTCTAAGAAATTAATTTCGAATTTCTAATTTCCCGTACTGAGGGAAGGATGCGGGTTCAAGTCCCGACGAAGTTGAAAATTTTTGCGATATTATTTGATTTCTTAATGTTGTTATACTCGAGAATGTCATCTTGCGTGAGTGAATATGATTTTTAATTTTTCGGACGTTAAAATCGCCCTACAGGTGAGTGACATAATCAGAGGCCCAGAAGTGGGTCGAGAACGGCGGAGGACGACAACGCGGTAGCAATTACCCACATACTTCTCAAATTATGTAAACGTCTAGATAGAATGAATCAGCGATCTAAAATTCAGATACTAAACACCATCTGGTGAACAGATAAATGATTCGATTCCGAGTATAACGTATAAGAAACAGGCCGTGTCCATAAAATCAAAGTTAATGCTGCCAGCATGAGCCCTAAATGTGTTATTGGGTGAGGAGAGAAATGAGTGCATTGCTTTTCTAACCCATTTATCCGAAACCAACTCATATAATGAAGCACGCGATCGCGACACATTTAAAGAAGCGTATCAGATAAACTTGGGCCTAAAGTGGAGGAAATAGAAGATAAAGCTTAGCGCAGTGAGGAGTAGATCTTGTGGCTAATTATTAAATTAATGACTAAAATACTGTCTGCCATGCCTTAGATAAAATCTAAATAACTTTATACACAGCAAGCCCTTTACAGCGCATCTACTATCAGTATCATTTTAATAATTCTCGATTACGTACGGCAAATAAAAGAAAGAAACCAATGGTTAAGCCAACCGTACTTACTATAGTTGGGCATTACTAACGCCTTTGACCAATATCACAATGTCCAAATTCTGCCGAATCACCTCGTAATGACTGGCCTATGGTTTAAGTTACGAGCCTTTAAAACAATACCTCCTTTTAACTGTGTTGCGTAAGCGAAAGCGTACATTTAGGCCTTGCATGAGTTGCAAAATCAGAGCTTCAAGTTGGAGTTTAACAAGGGTCTCTTTTAGGCCTATATCGTTTAACCTAGATTAATCATTATGTAAGTTTCAATATCAGTCATAACTTTGACGTAAAGCTATTTGAAATTCTAAACGACAGATCATAAAGTTCAAGCAAGCTAACTCTGATGTTTAACGATTTTAACTCGCTTTAGGTCTCGATTTCTTGATCCAAACAATACTTTAGAAAGCCGGCAATCATAGCAGAATTATAGATAATTTATGGAGAACATACATTACATATGAAACACATAATGTATGCTCATGTAAGTGTTGCGTACCAACGAGGCATATCATATTTATATTAGCCTCGGTACGTTTGGTCGATTAGCAATGGTTTTTGTTTAGTGTTATGTTATGTTAAAATGTATAGCATGTCGGTAACAGAAGACTGAACAGGGATGAATAAAGTAGGTATTTGTGAAAGGAATGGAAACTTCAACGAAATTTTACGGGCGTTCAATTTATATTGCCCACGATTTTTTTTATTATCGAGCAAGCTTAGTTTTGCCATAGATTCTTACGTTCTTAGCCCAAAATCTCATAATTATTATATTTACGCAGAAATTTAGAAAATTAATGATATGACCTCAATTCGATCTATAAGGTTTTATAGGAACTTAAAGAAAACATCGCAAGATTAGCAGTACTATTCAAAATCAAAAGCTCTTTATTTCCATAAATACAATAAATGTACACTTAGAAAAGGTCAAAATATAAAACTAAACACTGACACGGAAATAAAGTGATATTTTTTGATTTCTGTCGCTTCGGTATGTAGACTAAAGTAAAGAAGCGACGAAGAAACCTTTAGCCTGTTAGTTGTTATTTTTCGAGTTGGAGCAAAACCCGTCCCAAGCTTTTTTGTCCTCTAGATAATCTGATATTTTATAGTAAGCCTTTTTGCACAGCATTAAAGTTATAGTCATAATAAGGAGTAGATTCTTTCACAATAACAATTGATCTCACATGATCCACAATGCAATAAGTACGTTAGTTGCTAAACTCATAACATCTGCAACGATTGTTATTGTAGCCATTGAGAGCTAATTGAGAGTCCAAAGGCCTAACTATACCACAGAAGACATTAATGTAATGTTCTGTGTTCTTGTTAGATAGATATCAATCTGTCTCTAGACCAGACAGACGGAGTCAATGATTGTCAGGGTCAGCAGCTCAATGATTTCGACTATTACCTTCATCTATTCCATGGCATTAGAAATCTAAATTGGATTCATCATGAATGTAAGCGGGTTAACTACGAACCTAGCTTGTGTTGGAAGAACACCAACGTTTCATCCTTTAACGAGGGGCTTCATCAGGGTGAGTGCGGTTCGCGTCGCGCCTACCACCCTTCTTCCAACACAAACTAGGTTCGTAGTTAACCCGCTTACATTTTTATTTATTATTTTTAGCAGTTACAGTGTCTTTTCTGGGCAAGTGCTCTTTTATCTTTCTTTTCTTTGAATTACCAAAGATTTTTACTTTTAGGCACTCTAGACTTTTTCAGTTTTCCTCTTTGTCTTCGGTTGAAACTCTGATAAAAGCGAAACGCTAGGATTAGCGCCAGAATTTTTGCTCAATGCACTTCTTGAGTTTTAAGTGTTGTTATTTACAGATTACCCACAACTGCAATAGCATAATCGGTGTCATTCAATGAAGCCATCCTAATAACGTCTTTAAGTTTTCTAGACTGTTCGTTTAATGTCACTCAGTCACGCAACCATAACTAACCAGATAAAGTAGGTAAAGTCTATAGACTTGAGTCTTTTATCTTGTTTTTGCTTGTCATAGATCTATTATCTCGTCTTGCCACTGATAAAGGAAATAGGTTATTTCCGTTGCTCTTAACCGAATTACTAGCTACGTAGCTACCACCATGTTTCGTCATGCGTTAATAGATTTTAAACTGTAAACAGTTGTGATTAAGCTGAGTATGTGGGCTGGTTGGCTTAAATGGGCAATGACTTAGGATTAAGAACTTGTCGGATCCTGTTAGGTTTGTTGGGTTTTGGGTGTGATGATGTCAGGCTATCTTTGTTCGCTTTCTCTTCTTCTGTAGGTAGTTTCTTGATATCTGTGAATCATGCCTATTCTAATACTTTTGCTGCTTTTTTAATCCCCGACGACGACGCCGCCGTCACTTTTAGTTTATAATTTAATGTTGTTTATATTGTGATTCTGTCAGTCGCATCGTAGTTTTCGGAAACAGATGGAGCGATTTTGATGAAGTTATTTTGTTTGAAATGTGACTCTATCGAAAGTTAAGATATAGATGAATCTCAAATCTCAGCAATTTTGATGACATTTTCATGTTTGAATTGTGACTCTATCAACGTGTTCTTAGCTGTTTGATGAATTTCAAACCTAAATGCAGTCGTTTTTATGTCATGGCTGTTTTCATCTCAGTACCTGAATTTCAAAAAAGCTTCAAGCAGTATTTTTTATACCTTTATGTACCTAGCTGGTCTGCTTTCTGTAATAATAAATTCCCCTGTC
Organism: Eupithecia subfuscata; assembly: GCA_963564075.1. NCBI lineage: Eukaryota > Metazoa > Arthropoda > Insecta > Lepidoptera > Geometridae > Eupithecia > Eupithecia subfuscata. Next base: position 2,597,768 of record OY751123.1, read on the forward strand.
AGTCATTCAGAAAAAGCTTTTAGAACATTTGATATTCTGCCTCTGTTATTTGTTTCGCAGAATTCATTACATAACAAACATAGAAACACTAGAAATGTTTAGTTCGAATGTTTTGCTTCTAGGAATTGACTACTGTACAATACATTGTAGTGTAAAATGTAGACTGTAGAAGTGTAGACTGTAGACACACTTTGTGGAGTCTTATCGAGTTATTATTCGACTTAGTACTTTGTTATTTGAATCTATACTAATATTATTAAAGAGGAAAGATTTGATTCTTTATTTATTTGTTTGTTTGTATTGAATAGGCTCCGAAACTACTGGATCGATTTGAAAAATTCTTTCACCGTTAGGAAGCTTACTTTTTAGGGAGTGACATAGGCTATATTTTATCCCGGAATTCCCACGGGAACGGGAACTACGCGGGTGAAACCGCGAGGCGGTCGTTTAGTGTTATATAAATTTAATAGCTACTCTGGTGGAACGACCAAAACCTATAGTTATATTGAAGTTAAGTAATTAGATTTATTTTAAACCGACTTAAAAAAAGAAGAGATTCTATGTTCGGCTGTACGTACTTATGTATGTTTTTGTATTTTATTTTGTATTTAATTATTGAGCAACTAATACGATTAAAATAAACCAATTAAGTACATAAGTTACCTACTTATGATAAGAAAAATATGTGATACTAGCTTCTGCCCGCGGCTTCCTACGCGCTTTTCCGGGATAAAAACGCCTAGGTATGTCTTTCTTATCTCATTGAGGTCTATTCAGTCGTTTTGACGTGAAAAGTTACTTTACAGACAGACAGGCTGCCTTTCCACCAAAGATGTGCTACGTTGCTAAGTTTCCAGCCGACCAATAGCGGCGCTTCTATAACGCGTCATTTTTGTCAGCTATGAAAGTGACGCGATAATGGAGCGATCCTATTGGTTGGCTGGAAACTTAGCAACGTAGCACATCTCTGGTGGATGGAAAGGCAGCCTTACTTTCAAATTTACAAATTTAAAAGTAAACTAATATTTTAAATTCGAAAGTAACTCTGTCTGTCTATCTATCTGTCTGTCTGTCACCTTTTCACGATTAATGAACGGAATAAACCGAAATTTGGCAAGGGGATACATTTCTCTGGGGAGTACATACCTACCTAATTATTCTGTTTATCAGAAATCACGCGTGAAAAGCCGAGGGCAAAAGCTAGATTATAGTATCACACTAATATTATAAATGCGAAAGTTTGGATGGATGGATAGATGGATGGATGGATGTTTGTTACCTCTTCACGCTAAAACTTTGCAAATTTTGCATACCTACAGGTAATTCTAATCCTGGAATGAAACATAGGATACTTCTTTTTATTGCTTGACTTCTTCTTATTAGCATTTATTTTAAATTTTTAGACATTGCACGCCCAATAGGGCTGAATACATTGTGACATGCCATTACATTATAATAAAAACTTCTAGGTATAACATGTACCTATTTCATGCAATAAATAAATTTGATTTGATTTGATTCTTATCCCATAAATCAGTTCCCATGGGATAAAAATCACCTTTAAACGTTTATAGAAACAACGCGTGCGAAGCCGCGGGCATAAACTATTTTATAATATATTCAAAGAATGACGTCACTGATGTGATGATCAAACGCCTAAAGCACGGTAATATTATCCAACAGTATTTGGACTCGGCCGTATCTTTGAAATAAATGCCTACAGCCGCGCGGTAGGTAAACATGCGATAGGGCTGCCCGCCTCCACCATTTTAATTACATTTGCCTACTTTGTGTTTCCATTTAGTTTTGTGATTGTAAATATAGGAAGGTAGGTACTTTTTTTATATAAACAAATAAAATACTTTGTGAATTGAATGGGAAGTGTTCAATAAAAATGCGTGTTGTTTTTTGATTGGTAGATTTAATTAAAAAACCTGTTTATGTTTGAATAACAAATCGGTCTTATAAATTTGCGACCGAAAAATATTTGCGCCTCGACTGAGACGTACCTACAAAATGCTTTATTATTAAATTTTAGGAGATTTTTTTGGAGAAAAAGGAATATCTTTTACTTGGTTTTAGATACCTGCAGCTACTTTATTAAATACTAGACGATCGCCTCGCGGTTTCACCCGCGTAGTTCCCGTTCCCGTGGGAATTCCGGGATAAAATATAGCCTATGTCACTCCCTGAAAAGTAAGCTTCCTAACGGTGACAGAATTTTTCAAATCTGCCAAGTAGTTTCGGAGCCTATTCAATTCATACAAACAAACAAACAAACAAAAAATCAAACCTTTCCTCTTTATAATATTAGTATAGATGTACCTGAACTTATTTTTAGAGAAAAAATCGCGCGGTTATTGTTAAAAAAACATCACACCATCCGTTCGTCACTGCGGCACAGCCGCGACTGTCTGCATGCTGAGCGCATGCCGAGATCGAGGCGCGTAGGTATAGCTCGCGTTTCGCCCGTTTGTATGAAGTCGGATTACTTATAGGATAATATTACCTTGCCTAAAGTTATTTTATTAATGTTATAGAGTCGCCTATAGATCTTACCGATAAACCGAAAGCTAGATCTTATGAGATGTAGTGAAGGTTCAATTTGCAATGACACGGTTCATTAACTTCTCAAATGGACCGGTAAATTTAATAACGAAAGTGAACCTAATGTCCACAAAGGAAAGTGGTGTGGACTTATGGCATTACTTTCTTTTCTATGTACAACCTATTCAGTTGACGGAAGAAGAAATTTGTCCACCAGGAATATTTCTTTATTGATTGATGGTGCAAAGAAAATGCATAGTGAAAAATCGCGTTTTTACTATTTTCTAGGTTCTACAAGTAGTTTAGATAGCAGACAAGAATTTTGCGCATATCGAAGCCATTTGCTATTAAATCTTTGTCAAAAGAAACTTTGAATCAATTTCCAGCTTCTGCCCGCGGCTTCGCACGCGTAGTTTCGGTATAATAAGTGGCCTATTATCTAAGTTAGTTAGGCTTTGCTCTAAACGTAGGTACCTACGCCAAATTTCATATTGATCTATCTGTTCAGTAGTTTTGGAGATCCTAGGTAACAAAAATTCAGATTTCACAAACTTTCGGCTTTATAATAAGTAGGTACCTACCAAGGATGAACAAAATGCATAGTGACGATCGAAAAAAATCGGGTTTTTACTATTTTCTAGGTTCTAAAAGTAGTATAAAAAGCAGATAAGAAATTTAGCGCACATCATTTGTTATAAATCTTTGTTAAAAGAAGCTTTGAATCAATTTCCCATCTACTATTATAATTCCAGACCCCGTTTTTATAACATGTAAATTATTTTTCATAAGCTCAGAGAAATGCCATTCCAATCATTGATATAAGTAAAATTCTATAGATGTGGTACGTCCTCCCAGCGCTATCACAACAAATGGCATGTGTTGTGTTACCTACAACTAAACGCAAAGACACGCTATTTCCAATCTATTGCAATATACCTAACTATTGTACAACAATGATGGAAAGACGTATCTAGACCGAAGTGCAATCCAGACAACAATACACGCGAAACACGTACACCAGCCGCGCCGGTCCGACTGTGACTGAGGTGGGTGGACACAATTGGACTCAATTTGAGCGTTCCACTTTCGAGAAGCTAGTGCCCAATCTTCAGAATTATATTTACATCGATGATTCCAATAGACCTATTTGTAAACAGTGGAGTCGACCACAATCACGCCCTAGCCGATCATACTTGCAAATCAGCGTCTGATGATGTCATCGAGTAAGGACTAACTGAGGATAACTTTAGTTAGATATTTATTGAAGGACAAGTTCTGATTACTTGCCATACAGCGAGGCAATGCAGCCAGCAGCGTCTTGGAAACGCTTCCGACTGGTATTGATATGGATCAGTTGAGCTACCTGTAGATTTTTTGCAACAGTCTGCAGGTAGCTCAATTGTTTCAATTGTAAATACTAGTTCTAATTTATTTGTATTAAGTATTTAATTGTGAAGTTTTTTGTGAATAAAGAATTACCTTACCTGTATTATAAAACATACAGTTTTTGAAGTCTGTTATTAATGGTAAAAGAATGCAGATGGATGTCACAAACTTCGCGAGGAGTAACTTCAAAGCCCTTTTTAACCCCCGACGAGGGGTGTTATAACTTTATAAGTTTAACGTTTCTGTCTGTGTATCTGTCTGTGGTATCGTAGCTCCCAAACGGATGAACCGATTTTCGTTTAGTTTTTTTTTGTGTTATAGATAATTTTATCCCGAGTGTTCTTAGCCATGTTTCATGAAAATCTGTTCGGTCAATAAACGTCGGTGGGTTTTTAAAATTTTTAATTTTGTCTTGTATGTACATTTATGTTTGCTAATTTCGGTTTTGGTTCTGTCTGTATAGAAAATTATCCTGATGATAATGATTAAGGAAATTAATATATTTGTGTTTTGTATCTTTGATCTCGGCTGGTCCCATATAAATTTAAAAAACTGTACTTACAAAAGAATTCAAAGTCGTATTTTGCGCTCCACCGAAGTTAGCCATGTTTCATGAAAATATGTCCGGGGGGGTTTAAATTTTAAATTTTGTTGTTGTATTATTCTTAGCCCTCCGGCCAGGTGGGATGACGATCTGCGAAAGACTGCAGGCAGATGCTGGATGCGGCAAGCTGAAGACAGGGCGCTATGACGCTCATTAGGGGAGGCCTATTTCCAGCAGTGGACTAATACATATAGGCTGATGATGATGATGATGATTATTCCTAGGTGTTGCCGATCATAGTCGAATATCGATAGTCTATCGATAGCCTATCGATAGTCACGAGAAATAAATAGTATCGATTAGCCTATCGATACAATCGATAGTATCGAATTTATCAAATACTATCGATATTGTCGACAGCATTGCACATTTAATGTGAATAAACTATAGATCCAATTGTTTTAGTCAAATTTCCTGCAAAGCCACGCAGATAGACATAAACTGTTGCAGACAATAAATTTCGTTATCATAGTGCCTCTTATGATTACGTCATGTGTGCCGTTGACCCACTGTTTGTTGCTCTATCTTAACTCATCCAGTAGGTATCTATGGAGCTCATTCTATTACCTATAGTTATCTAGGTAGGTACTGTCAACGTTACAATCGCTGGTGATTGTGTATCTTATAAAAAGCGTTTTCTGTTTAATTAAGAGGCTTAAAATAAACAAACACGTTTCTCCCCTGTGAGAAAGAGAGATAATTATGTTTCTTGGCTAAAACATATTTATTTTGTTTTTCGCTGCAACGCGGTAGAAACATAGGGGAAATAAAACAAAAGGTACGCGATAAATACCCGATATAATCATTAACTATGTTAACAAATCGCGAAAGTTTAAGTTTTAAAACATAATTTGTTTTCATTCCTGAGGACATGGAGTAAAAACATGCTGCTGTCACAGCCTTATTTTTCTAAGCCTGAGCACTTAAGTATTAGAAAACTCTTCGGAGGAAGCGACTCGTGTAATTATGGTCAAATTTCACTGTTAAGTTTGATTAACCTTCAATTGTTCTTTCCACCACTTCGGACTAACCAAGTTTAGGTCACGCTCATGGGAAACATCACAGTCTATAAGTATTTTTTGTATAAATTTCAAGCTTTCTAGCATTTTTCTTGTGCACAGTACCAATGTGGTTTTGCTCAATTTTCGGATAAAACTTTACAGCTTCGTGGTTATTCTTAGCACTTTAAAAACCACTACATGGTACTGTTTCTTCAAGATATAACTTTCAAGTGTTTTTGATGTATGTTTTATCTGTTCATTACGGCAGAACAGTGAATGTGGGATTGATAGTCTCAATGTAATTAATGTTCATTTACTATAACAAGTATTCACCAGGTTCTTTTAAAAGCCCGCCCATGTTTTTAGTAAGAATTTGAGACTGAGACAACCTCTGTGGTGCAGCAAGCAAAGGTCCTCCTGCAACACAGGAGGTTGCAGGTTCAATCCTGCCTTGGGACAAATGTTTGAACAATTTGCAGATATTTGTTCAGGATGTACTTCTGGGAGTTTTCTATGTATAGGTAGTAGAAATATCTATATAAAACTAGGTATAAGTGGTTTTGTATTTATTTTATTTACGCAGACCTTTCTTCCATAAAGCTCAAAATCAAAATATTTCACTAGGCCGACCTATACTTAGGTATTGGATGGAAAATGAAGGAATACCAAACCAACAAATTTTTAAATTTATAGGAAAATCTAGGTAGGTACCTACCTACTGTACCTATATTATATATAGTTACTTTCATTTGAATTCAATTCTTGGTTAATGGCTCTGCGTCTAGACGACGCAATTCTGCCAATGTGCGTAACACTAAACCCCTAACATACTCAAATGGAACTTGTTTAGAGGCACATCTTATGTCGCGATTTTTTGACAGTTTTTAATGACAATGACTATCAAAAGTTCGCGACTTGAGACTTGCTTAAACCTGAGTCGCGTTTGAGTATTCGGGCATAAGTGTCATAAACCTTTCTGAGTTTTCACAAAATTCCAAAAGGTTGCAGAAAATAAAGATAGGAAGGTACTTACCTTAATTTGTCATTTACATTCAAAACATTAATTCTAACGTCGGCGGTGTATGTCGGTACCAATGAGATACCATAACCACCTTACTGCTTATAAATAGAACTCAATAAAACACTGATCAAAGAGGTTCTTGTCAGCGAGTTATGTTACGAGGTCAGCTACCAGAAGAAGTCATTTTGCAATGATGCAAAAACCAGTTACGCTCTTGATTTATCCGCCCAAAAGTTACTTTACTATACTCGCTTCTAAATAAAGACAAATCTTTATTAGAGTATTCTTACCTGGTACAACTCGGAGATAACACAATTCCAAGTAAAAACAATTCACCGAAACCACAAAAACATCCAAAATAAAAACTTTTTCTTGATGACTAACTTTACACAAATTTTCACTTTGATCAATTTATTGCACAGTGTTTTGTCACTTTTCGCAGTTCACAGGTAACAGCGAAGTTAAATAATCCAAAATAAATAACGAAATGTAAACAGAAGACGATAAAAAGTTGCGGTGTAAAATGTAAACAAACATTTCATGAGCGAGGGGCAGGAAACCAAAGCAAGCAACTGGAGCTGGAGCGGTCGATACGCGTGCGCGAACGGCAAGTCATCGAATGACATTTGTGGGGTTGCTAGCTACAAGATTTGGTATTCCCAATCGTGTAAACTGGGGTGTAAAAGGTTTGCCCTGCCCAACCACCAACCAACCGTTTGCCATCCGGTATATTTTACTGTAGATTTTGGGCCTAAAATTGGTTACCAAGCTATTTCTTTTCAAAATCATTTAAAAAAAAACTGTGCATAGGTATTTTCATCTGTGAATATATCAGAAACCCTACAATCTCAGAAAACTGACAAGGCACTTTGTTAGATAACATTTTTTATTTGTACAAGTGTCCTCTATCCAAATATATAACTTCAATTAATTTTAAAAAATAAACTGGTAGCCGATGTTAGGGCCACCATAATAAATTCTTCAAACCTATTTAAAACGTCTAACAATAATACTTAAGAAAATTGTCAAAACTTTACATACTTATTTAACATGCTACACTACCTACTGGCAGGCAGAAATTGGAAATTAATTGAAACAAAAACACACAAAATTGGGCTAAAAATACCCTGGTTTTTTATTGATTTTACCAATAATTGCACTTAGAAATAGGTTATACAACGCAGTCATGCTTAGTATTATAAATCTCAGGCAGTGATAGTGATAACGCTTACTTGCAGAAGCTTATATTAAACGCGTAAGAAAATCTTACAGTAGTAGATTAGGTACCTACTAATTACTAGTAACTATTAATCGTTATCCATTGGACTAGCAGAATTATTTTGCCACGTTCCCGTTTCAGATGTCACTTTATTAATGTTTTAATACTTTTGACGATCTGAAACAATACAAAATAATAGTGTAAAACATTGATATTAAGCAATTGCATAAAATTTTATAAACCATTTATTTACCTTATTAGAACGTTGCTACCTAGGTTCATAAAAAAAAGTATTTACTCACCTGAATTTCGGGGAGAATCTTCGGCGTCTAACCTCGTTGTTATCGAAGCTTAATCTCAGTGTTTGGTCAGCCTTAGGTGGTCCGTACTCCCTAAATCCAGGAGGTCCGTATTCAAGGAATCCTTCTGGCACTTGCACAGACCTGTGAAATACCAGTATTATAATTATGAAGGGCGTTATTCCATAGGGCGTATGGACTTTAACCACTTCATTATGAACTAAAATAAAATTAAAAATAAAACTAGTGCATAGTGGTAAACAAGCAATGCGGGAATATTATAAAAAATTTACTTACGCAGATCCTTCCTGATTTTTCAATTCACCGTCAGCTTCAACGATCTGCTGGACCTACAAACGAATCAAATGTTATTATCTCTAAGTCATCACGAGCTTTGTTTGTGGGGGAAAAAATGTGACAAGTGTAATATAAGTCCCGACATTTCGGAGAATCTTCATAAGCCTGGCAAGACACAAAGTTCTCGAATCGTATTGGTCGAAATGATAATGTTACCACCTACGATAATATTCCTTTCTTGTACGGAAATTACCTTCTCTGCCTTGACCTCAATTGCAAGGTTGCCAAGAACAACAGCTCTGTTGAGTTCCTCTGATTTGGTGACCTCTTCAACTTTCTCTTCTTCAACGATGTTTTGTAAAGCTTCTGTAATAGCTGCAGCTGTAGCTTCCACCTGAAAAGTAGTGAATGCTTTAACAAAAAAATGGAGGAAATAGTCAGCCAGTCAGTCTGTGTCAGCCTCAAGATCTAAATAAATTACGGCGAACAATAGAGTCACCTCCGTTACTGCTTTTATGATAGGTAGCTTCAAGACTGTCGGTTCCTACAATACCTACCTAGGTACCTACGTACCTGGGTAGGTAGGCTAATTATTATTTAAGTACAAAACCATTTGTTAATCACCAGTCACTTTAGCAATCCAGTCTTTTCCTTCACGAGCTCATTAACTGTCCTTATCAGCACGTATAGGTACGTCCACTGCTGAACATGCGTCCCCAACAAGGGGGGTTTTCCAAAATCAAAGTGGTTACAGTCGTTACCCACACGTAGGTGTGTGTAATGACTGTAATCACTTTGCCTACTGTTAGTCATGTCCTCACTTGTTTATCGCTGGGGTAAACGAGATCTTGAATGGAGACCAAAACTCGGCGTGTTGACGACCTGCAAAAGACTACAGACAAATGCTGGATGCGGCAAGCTGAAGAAAGGGGCTATGGCGCTCTAAAGGGAGGCCTATGTCCAACAGTCGACCTAAATAGGCTGATGATGTTGAGTCATCTATGAAATTTGTTCAACTGATTTACCAATCTTACCTCCTGAACATCCTCAGTGACAGCCACGGTGTGAGCAACACGGAAATAGACTTAATTTAATTCCGTGGTGAGCAATAACAGCAGCAGTGTTTTCCGGCTCTACTTCCACATTCAGGCTCCTTGCGTCTATCAGTTCTTCCGCCCATTTCTACTCCTTCACGGCTTTATGAATAGATAGCTCCAAGACTGTAGGTTCTTACAATACTTAGGTACCAATATAGGTACTCGAACCTGCCTACAATACCGTTTTATCATCACCCACCAGTCACATGAGCTATCCTGTCTCTTTCCATTACTTGTTACCTACTGTTAATCATCTTTTCTTTTCTTGATTTACCAATCTTACCTCCTGAACTTCCTCAGTGACAGCCACGCTCTCAGCAATATCAGCAGCAGTGGTTTCCGCCTCCACTTCCACATTCAGGCTCCTTGCGTCTATCAGCTCTTCAGCCTGTGTGAGTGTCACCTCCGTCACTGCTTCTGTCGTTTCCACGATGTCGGCTTTGGGTTCTGCATTTACTGGAAGAAATAAATAAATACCTACAACGCAATGCTGAAAATTTATAAAAAACTTAACCGCTGGATTGGTGGTCTTGCTTGAGTCGTCCCGGTGAGGGAAAAAAAATTGTACCTCCTCTGGTAAAACAGCAATCCTTTCTGCGTTTACGTAGGTTGGTACCTACTGTACCAACGAGCTTGTCTTTCTACTGAGATAGGTACTATGGGTAGTGAGAAATCTTGCTACCTTATCCACCTATTTACTGAGATAGTGAGAAATCTTGCTACCTTATCCACCTATTCTGATGATGGGTAAAATCACCAGACAATCCTCGAATTCTCAAACGCAACTTAGAATAATTAAGCACGTCTCAAGCAATGACTTTTTGACAGTTTTCAATGAAATTCTGTCAAAAATTCGTCATTTGAAAGTAGTTTGAGAACAGCGGCGCCATTATGAAAGAAGTTGAAGTCTCCGTTGCGTTTGAATATGGGGGGGGACGGGGGAGAAAAAAGGCAACAAAAGACGATAAGGACGACGCACCTGTCTTGTGTTAGGTACCTAGCTCACAAATTATTGTTTGCTATTAGCCCCGTACGTAAAATAAAAAAAAATGCGACGCCTAGCCAGCCGCTTTGACCACACAACACATCAGTAGTTGCCGTGGCGGCCGCGGCATAAGAATCGACCCCACAACTACGCAAGTGTATGACGTGCGAAGAGATGAATAAGAGATCTATCAAAGGAAAGGCAGCTGCTTTCTCCTATGTATTTTTGCCTAACTGCGCCAGGAGGTTTATGTTTTTGTCACCTCCACTGTGATCACAAATCCGGCTAATTGTAGAAGTTTAATGCCAAACACCCATTCTTATGGTTGCACGCTCAGCAGTGGTTGGAGCTCACATTTATTTTTTGCCTCATCTTATCCTGCTAACCATAGATATAAGTAAAATTCTGTAGATATGGTACCTACATTCTCCCAGCGCTAACTCAACAAATGGCCTGTATTGTGTCACAACTGAACGCAAAGATTCGACACTTCCAATCTTTTGCAATATTTCTGCGTAGGTATTTAACAACAAAGATAGAAAGACACCTAGACCAAATGTGACCCAGACAACAATACGGACGCGAAACACGTACGCCAGTGGCACCACCCCCGGTCCGACTATGACTGAGGTGGGTGGACCTAATTCGACCTAATTTGAGCCTTCCACTTGCGAGAAGCTAGTGCCCAATCCCATTTACTTACATCGATGCTGCTAACATACTAAACACTCCATACCTTCAGCTAGTATCTGCTGTTCCTTATTCTCCACATATTCTGCAACCTTCTCCACAGTTTCCTCCACCTTCACAACATACGGCTCCGCCACGTAGAACGGCTGATCAGTGACCACGTCAGGCAGGGTCTGCACGATGTTCAGAGACTCCTGGATGCTATCGACCTGGGGGGGTCCATATTCGCGAAGACCTTCGGATCCTGAGGCTTCGGTCTCGATGAGGATGATTTCTTTGAGAGGGTTATCGGCTGGCTCCTGGAAAATTATTAGGTAACTTTTAGCTGGAGTGCTTTAAAGAAAGGGACAGCTCTTGAGGTAATAAGCCACTTTTTGGTGGAGTAGTTTCCGGTAGTCTCTTCTCATTGTAGGTAGGTATCTACTAGTTAGGTACTTGCTATAATATCACGGTAGGTTTAGGTATAACCAACCAATTTATTATTTATTTATTGGTCATTTATGTATTTATTAATGATAAGAACGGCGATTGCCAATTATACTAACTAATTACAATTTATATTTATAACACACAAAACTAAGATATGATTAAATAAAAAATTATAATGTTTAAATAAAATGTCAGAATAAAATTATACCTGATTAATAATTATTTTATTATTATGTAAATCGGTCATTCATCCTTCTCACAATTAGAGCAGACAAACTGACATTAGGTCCATCCATTCGTCCGCAAATATGTCACAGTCTGGAAAAGCCATAAGTAACCCGTTGAGGCCGTCGAGAGCGTGAGGCAGCGGCGACTGATGGAGGGGCTGCCTGGGGCCGCCAGCCACTTGGAAGGTACGAGCCAAAGCCGATAGCTGATGCGGAGGCCAGAGCCAAGATCACTGGATAACCTTATGATGGTGGTACCCACCTGACTTCAGAAGGCGGGACCCTGGGGCTGCCAGCCAAGTGGCTGGCAGCCGCAGGGCTATCAACTATCGGCTTGGGCTCGTACCTTCCAAGTGGAAGGTACGAGCCCAAGCCGATAGCTGATGCGGAGGCGAGAGCCAAGATCACTGGATAACCTGATGATGATTGTACCCACCTGAGCTTCAGAAGGCAGATAGAAGGCTGGACCCTGGGGCCGCCAGCCACTTGGAAGGTACGGTCCCGAGCCGATAGCTGATGCGGAGGCGAGAGCGAGAATCACTGCTACGATAACCTGAGGGTGGTGGACATGGACAACTTTTGAGATGGATGAGATGTTATACCGCATTAGTGGGTAAAAGTTAGAAGATTTCTTAGCACTTTCGAGATAGAAAAAGAATTACCTACCAACTATCAAAATTCTAGCTAGGATAAAGGTGAGCATCGAAGATAGAATTGAGCTTCAAGATCTCAATATTCCATATCGATGTTCACCTTTATCCTATAATAGCTAGAATTTTGATAGTTGTCAGTGCCTAAGACTTAGGCACTGACAACTATCAAAATTCTAGCCTACTTAGTAGGTAATTCTCTTTCTATTTCGAAAGTTCGAAGAAATCTTCGAAGTTTTACCCACTAATACGGTAATACTTGAAAACTTTTAATAAACTATTATTATTATTTTTATTATATAATATATTTTTATTATTAGAAAACTATGTTGAATAAGATTTTACCGAGCCGCACGCAAGTTTTGTTAGACAGTGTATTGTAGGCTGAGCTTTAAAAAATTCAAGATATTAAATATATAAGTACCTAGTGCTGGAAAATTCACACAGCATTTAGAGAAAGCCTTTCAAGATTAACCTACATCTTTTATGAATGAGTAAAATGTCCCTGATTGAGTTCACCTTCCAAAATAGGTGAAAATGAATAGATAGATAGATAATACTTTATTGTACCACACAAAGACAGTTAGCAATACAGAAATAAATGCTACGAGTAGACGAAGTACAAAGGCGGCCTTATCGCTATGAGCTAATTTTTGTCTCTCACTCTTCTTTTTCAGGAGTGCCAGATATTTTTACACTTTCACTGATAATAAAATTAAATGACAAAATTACCTTCATTTTGCTGAGATCTTCAGAGGCACTTAACTGAATGGTAATTGGAACTGATCACCGGTTTATATATTAAATTCGCTTGAATTAGCTATATCAACAGAACCTTGATAACTTAATCAAATATTGACATAATAGCTAGATGGACAAGATTCGTAAATTTCATTTGTTTTAACTTTTAGGACAGTAGACAAGGTCAAGGTTTTTTGGTATCCATAGATACCCATGGTTCAGTATAGGTACCTAATCCCTCTGATACGTAACTCTCCCCGTTCTAATTGGCTCTATTTCTGCGTTAAAAAAGGAATAAAAGTAATTTGCCACAAATCGTAAAAGCTTTTCAATGACAAATTTGAATCTCGCGCCATCACAAAACGGAAACTGATAAAATTCGTGGAAAACAAATTACAAATTAAATCCCCTTTCGCTTCTTTTACGTGAGATTGGGTGAGATTTAGCTCGTAATTCTTCGAAATCCCCTGCCTGTTTTTTTTTTATCTAGGTAATAAATAATAGACCTTCGTTTGACCGCAATCTCACCTGAGAACAACTCAACTGAAAAGTAGATTCAACTGAAAACTAAATCCTACCTTATTTTGTCAGAAATACTGCTTAAAAACGGTTGCACAATTGTTTGAAATCATTAATAAAACAGCATAATAAAACATAGGTTATTGCAGTAATTTCACAACACCGTCTATACAAAAAGAATAGCCAGTTATACTACAATGCCATAGAACTTATTATATTCAGCCTCTAAGTTACATAGAACATATTCGGGACTTCCTCAAAGTTCTCTATTCAAAAAATGGGCGTATTTTAGCGCAATTTTTGTCCATTTTCGGAGAATATATATTTTATCTGTAGATGGATTATCTTAATATAATATAAATCACGTGTCACGTTGTTTGTCCGCGATGGACTCCTAAACTACTTAACCGATTTTAAATTAAATTTGCACACCGTGTGCAGTTTGATTCAACTTGAAAGATAGGATAGCTTATTCAGGGAAGGTTTGAGAGCGGTACGAAGTTCGCCGAGTCGGCTAGTATTTTGACTCTTGGGCATGCTGGATAAATAACTAATCAATAGAATATCAACAGTCTTAAAATTCTATACCATACATTTTTGAGAAAATTGCTTGATACATTTTGAATTGGGCAAATTGGTCAAAATTTTGGACTTTACCATAATAGATCACATTCATTAGTGTGTGTTACAAACACAATCTAAGATGTACGAATTTAAAAACTAGGCACCAACTATAGTACCCGGTTCCAGAATCCTGGATATTTTTTGGGGAACAAAGTGTTACAAAACCAAAGAAATAGGTAGGTACTTATTTTTGTAAAAAATTACGACAATTTTTAAAGATTAGACAACACTAGTATTATCGCAGCAAAGCCCAGAAGTTCGATATTATTGTTCGATTTGACCGCTTTCATTTGTCTCTTGTCCGATTTAAAACTCTCATTTGCATCTTTTTCGCTGCGCGTCTGCAATGATGCGTTATTAAAGTTTTAGTCTCATTACCTATAAGTTGTCTGTAATTGTTATTAGTTTTTGTTAAGTTTTCATGCTTAAAAGTCTTGGTTGACATAAAATATCTTGGATCCTAGAACGGAGTAAGTAAAGGCGAAATTAGTAGGTACCTAATCAATCACCGGAAATTGTGTAATTAATCAACCCACAAAGTCAAACAAAATCTAATTATGCATGATGACCTCTACAACGGATGACATTAGTTCAATATTTGCTCATTTTCTGCTCAATGAATAATGTACAGTCAACGACATTGATAAGTTATTGTGATCACTAAACGCCAATTAACCAGCCTGATCACGATCAGTGATCATTAGTCTCTGAACAGGATTGGATAAACTTTAATGTTTCCCCTGTAGGTGGAGCTAACGGCGCTAGAGACCGTAGGAAGTCGCAAAGATTTTCGACTCCCACGTCACTTGACCTCGTGGTGTAGTTGGTTAGCACATTCCTGTACTGAAGGAAGGATGCGGGTTCAAGTCCCGTCGAAGTCGAAAATTTTTGCGATATTATTTGATTTCTTAGAAATTGGAGTTTAGTGAGTGAGTTAGTAGGTAGCGTTAAATCTCAAACAATACAAAATACAGATTAGGTAATACATTTAAAAAACCTTATGCAAGTGGGGCTAAGAAACTATAACAATCCCTATATATTTTTGACTAGCTTCTTCCCGCGGCTTCGCACGCGTTGTTTCTATGGACGCGTTTTGAGGTTATTTCAGGGAACTGATTTATGGGATAATTAAAAAAAAGAAAAAATTGAATAAAGTTTGTTTAAATTGAAGAATGAAGTTTGTTTAATTTGTTTCCTTGCTCAGTGTAGTCGAAAAAACAGCTTTACAGACGACATCCGACAACACGCAGGCCATGATTGGATGTCGAGGTTCCAAGATCGTCTAGAGTGGAGGCGTTTGGAGCCTCCATAGAGAAATGGATCCATGATAGGCCGCGATGATGATGATGAAAACTAAGGTTCAACTAATCCGATATTCGTTGGACCTTAGTTTTACACGTAGTTATACTGTTGAGGTTGTGGTCAGACTTTTCTGTAGGTTTCCGACTTATATAAAATTTCGTCAGATAGTACTACAGATACTTTTATTAGTAAAGTCACATAGTCACATGAAGAAGCAAGTTTTTAACAAGCTCGAAAGTCAAATAGGTCAGTTTTTGTCGCATCATTGTCTTCTATTTAAGTATTATTGAATAGGTTCTCATGTTACAAGCAGTTATTAATGGACCAAATCGTCAAAACAAAAGATTTCAACGCGCGCCGTGCTGAGCTAATTTATTTTGATGGTACAAAAACAACATGATTTATGTGTAACCAAAATATTTTATTTATAAAATCTGTCACACAAATAACTTTAGTTTTTTACTACTGAATCAAATCATAGAAAGAATAATATAAAACCGATCGCAATAAAATAAGTTAGTCAATAACCGGAACGGGGTTGTCCGCCATTGCTGCGGGCGCCATTTTGCTCGTGGCCATGGTAACCGTGGTCGTTTGACCTGAAGTTATTTGCGTTCGAGTCGTAGCCCGAACGGGTTAGATCTTCGGTGTCTTCGTAAGAGATTTGGGGCTTGAAACCACGCTCATCGGCTTCGTAGCTCACAGTCTGTAAAGAGAAGTAAGTAGGTAGGTATAAGATGACGACGCGTGACCCGAGAGCTGGTGAGTATCTGGTGCAGCGCATCAGCATTGCCACACAGCGGGGCAATGCAGCCAGCAGCGTCTTGGATACGCTTCCGACTGGTATTGATATGGATCAGTTGAGGTACCTTAGATTGTTTGCAACAGTCTGCAGTTAGATTGTTTGCAACAGTCAGGGTGTTTGTGTGAACACTTATCCTTGAAACCATATAGAGGGTTTCTCAGAACTTGGTTTCTGCTACCAGCTATGGCAGACAGATTTAGTGATCATAGTGAACCTCACCGACACAGATACGTCCACTGCCGAACGTGCCTCTCCCAAACAAGGGTAGTTTTGCCATAGTCACGCTTGGCAGGCGGGTTGGTGATCACAAGAGATGTTAAATTACACAGATAGAAGGCTTATTCCAATATTCCCCTCACTTTAGGTAATTTATTTGACTTTTTCAAAATATTTAACCTAGAGAAATTTCAAAATGCACAAGTCAATACCTTTCGATTGATACCCCACTCAGTGAGGAAGTAAAAATGGTCAAAAAGTGGGGGAATAATTTACAAGAGGGGGCCTTTTGTAAATTATTCCCCCACTTTTTGACCACTTTTCAAAAAGTGTTCGGTTTACAAACTTCTCTATATTTTTCCTGTAAAATATAGATCCTTAACTACAAACGCTCCATACATTTTAGATGGATCGCTCTGCAATCTTCGGAGATAGGGAATGGGTATGTTTTCGAATTTTTTCCAAATATTTCGAAAAGTATGAAACCTACAGAAATTTCAAAAACTATTTTGATATGTACAAACTGATACCTTTCATTTGATACCCTACATAACCCTATAGGTATCTTTTCTCTCAATCTCAATTAGTGGGTACCTACCTATGGAAATGTTCATTTTAATTTTTTATTCTTAAAATTTGTACAGACACACGAAATGTATTATTATTTTAAATTTCGTATTGATAGCTGCGGTAGTTGCTGAGTTATGAGGAGGGAAAAAAGGACAGACAAAGCGAGACCATAAGGGTTTCGAAACCGATCTTCGAAAACCTAACAAGCAAAGTGTTTGACATCAGTGAGAGAGTTGGTAGACTTAAGTGGGAGTGGGCAGGCCACATAGCAAAGAGACATCATGGTGCAAGAACCTCTTGGAGTGGAGACCATGGGGGAAACCAAGACCTGTGGGACGGTCACTAATGAATGAGATGGAAGGACGACCTCAAAAAGACAGCGGGCAGCAACTGGACATTAACTGTCCAAAGTTGAAGGAAATGGAAGAGTTTGAAGGAGACCTACACCAGTCTACTGGTCGACAAAGGCTAAAAAGAAGAATGAAGAAGTTCTTCATAGTAGTTCTTAGCAGAAAGGCTATAATGGTGATGAACGGCTGCTGGTAGAATGCCCCGCCATCTTTGTCTGTTGGACGCGTTGTGGCAGCAGTATCAAGGTGGACTGTGTTGAAGGTGACAAGGTCTGACCATCTACAGAAAGAAGAAATGATGTCTGCTATAGCTCGGCTTTCTTTTGGGCTAGATGATGCTGTGCGGATTGTCCAGCATTGATAATGTCCTCTTCACTGAATTTCGGACCTCGGAGGCCAGTCTCAACGGAGAAAGTGCAATTTTGTGCGCAAACACAGGTGCACTCTATTATCTCACGCTCATAGTGCAATGGGACCACAGATCGCTACGACCAGAAAGAGGTCTGGCGCAGGAGCAACGATTTAATCTGCTTTTCGAGGCTCGGGGATGTAACACTACCAACTTCCTGACTCCAGGCTGCTACAGTGAATGGTATTTCTAAAAAAAACCCTATAATAACTTTGGCCCAACCGGGGATTTGAACCCGGAACTTCAGCATTATTTATGTACCTACCTGTTTTCTGCCATCAGGTAGAACCACATGGTACTCCCCATGCGCCGACTCCTCCTGCCTGGCCTCGTGGTGACCGAAGTCAGTTCCTTCCTGGTGATCATTCACCATGTACCCGAAGTTGTAGTTGGCTGGGTCCTGGGAAAGATTCAGTAGGTAATAATATGAAAACTAGGTTCTGCCCGCAACTTCGCAGGCAATTTAAAGGGATGTAAAGTAGCTTTTGTTGGTTTGTTGCACCGGGATATCAGCTATCTATATGCCAAAATTCATTAAGATCCGAAAAGATTCCGGCTTCAGAAAGTATCGTTTTACAGTGTGAAATGTCTAGCATCCATTATAAATCAGAAAATAAATGTATCTGTCTGTCTGTCCGTTACCTTTTCAGCTCCAAAGATTGGAGGAGTTGGCTGTCAAAAAGTAGAACTAGAACATTCAGAACAAGACCATCCGGGCGTAGATCAGACAGTTCCCCACTGCCAGATCATTGGCACATTGGCTGGCGAAAAAATGCACAGAACCGAGATAAAACAAGCCTACAAAGTGCTTTGAACTAAGTTACTGAGTCCTAGAAAGTCGAGACTCTAGGTCCGGGTACCGAGGCTCTCACGGTTTTTAAAAAAATATCTGAGCGTCTTGTCGAAACGACGCGTGAACCGAGAGCTGGTGAGTATCTGGCGCAGCGCATCAGCATTTCCATACAGCGAGGCACCCGACTGGTATTGATATGGATCAGTTGAACTGCCTGTTGATTGTTTGCAACAGTCTGCAGTTGCTATAATAATTGTTTCAATTGTAAATAGGAACTAGTTCTAATTGGTTTCAATTATTTGATTGTAGTTACTGAGTCACTTCTGTGATTTTAGTCGTCGTGGACTTAACTTACGGCATTCTGGTCCAAGCCGTTCCTAGCGAAACCAGCAGCGTTACTGTCATATCCCTTCTGGTATCCCTGGCTCTGGTCGATAGCCTGGTTGTAGCGGGCGCCTCGGGCGTTGGAACTCTGATGCTGGTTTTGAGCGCCAAAGGCAGCTGGGCTATTCCTGTGGACATTGAATACAAGATTCTTAAACAGATTGTGAATTATAATAGTTAGAATCATGCCTGATGCATGAGCTTTTACAGTGTGGTGCTGGCTTAGAATTTACACCACCTCAAGTCTTCCGCAATTAGTGTCGTAAGAGGCGACTAATGGATATCAACGGGGGGCAGGCAGCAGCATCCCCTGCAGAACAATTCTACCACCGAACTGCGATCTACAACTCGCATGCCCAGCGTGGGTATGATGGGTACTACCGCCATGAGTTAAAAGCCAATAAGGCGCTTATCAGTGGAAGGCCTGCGTCCAGCAGTGGATCAATACAGGCTGTTGAGTTTAAGGTTGAGAATATTTATTTGCGACGATTAATCAAGGACTTGCAGTGGCAGACACTTTGCAACGAGCAACAAGACGAATTTTAGCACACATCGTAACGTATCATGCTCGCGAATGGTACATTACGCCTCGTAACACCGGTCAGTACTCAGCAATCCTGCGTCCAGCAGTGGACCAATATAAGCTGTTGAGGTGAGGTGAGGTGAAGATGAGCTTCGCATAGCTTACAAAAAATAAGTTTAAAGATTTCGTACATTAAGCGCCTGGTAGCGGTCTTCCCTCAACAGCCTGTATTGGTCCACTGCTGGACGCAGGCCTCCCCCTGATAAGCGGTCTTACCGGATACTAAAAGGAACTTCTTTTCATGGTTCTGCATAAATGACAGCGATCCAATAGTTTCTTTAGGAACTCGATTGGTTCTTCCGAATGATTTTATGATTTCGAGTTGCAGTACAACTTTGGAAGTAGCTGTTCCTTGCAGCAGCAGTGATGAGCGCGAGTGTGTAAGAGTGTGAGTGTGCTTGTTTCGCTTCGGGGTCTCCGTAGGCTCTGGTCTTGTCTCGGTTACAGGTTAAGTGAGACAACGAGTGTGTACCTACATGGTGCATCTCCTGGCGAGGACGAACGCCCAAGATATTCGATGAGACAACTAGCCGAGTGGGTGGGGTAACTTCTACCGGCATAAGGATCATTACCTACAGAATACACATACCTGGCGAATCCACCAGCAGACCCGTGACCTTGGGCTCCATGGCCTTGCTCCAGACTCCTGGCAGCCACCACCTGCGGCAGACCAGCGCCGGCCGGACCCTGGGACTGTGGGTAGCCTCCACGGGTGGATGGGGGGAGGTAGCTGGAAGAACCAAGATAACTTAATAATGTTTGATACAAGGAATTGCAAATCAATTATTGATTGCAACGTAATGTTGTACAAAAAGTAAGCTGAATTGAATGTCTTTTAGTGTCCAATTTTATCAGTATTTCGGTGGCATGTTTTGTGTTATGAAACACTAGCTTCTGCCCGCGGCTTCGCACGCTTATTTTCGGTATAATAAGTACTCTATTATCTAAGTTAGGCTTTGTTCTAAAAGTACGCCAAATTTCACCTTGATCTGTTTAGTAGTTTTGGAGATCCTAGGGAACAAAAATTCAGATTTCACAAACTTTCGGCTTTATAATATTGGTAGGATAAAAACGTAAAATAATGATTATGTCATCGAGTTGCACAGAGGATGATGCTGATAATGGAATATTGTTTTTGGATCTAGCTTTTCTGAACGAGCATTTGTACGCGCCATGTCTATCTCGACGAGCACTTTATTTTACCTTCAGAAACTAGTGCTGGACAGTTCCCGAGATATAATGATTTGAGGATAGCTGTCTTCCGAAATGTAGTTCTCGACGAGTACTACAATTTACCATTAGAAATCTGGCAGCATTTGTGCTGGATGTGTATTTAAGACATTTCGATACAGAACCCTAGAAAAGAAAAAAAAGAGATTCGGACGAGATGTCCCCTTCACTTTTGGTTGAGGGTACATCTGATCCGAATCTAAAACTAAGAGATTTTAGATTCGGACGAGATGTACCCCAGCTCAAAAGTGAAGTGGACATCTCGTCCGTGGATCAGTTTGAGATTCGGCCCAGATATACCCTAACCCTATCAAATCATCAGAATTGATTGGTTTAAATTTGGCTCTGTGAAAGCTTCATCACACTGGCGATATGCTAGCGATTTCAAAGCAAGCAGGTCGCGACGACGACGCGTCGCCGCGAGCTCGCCGCGATTAGCGCTCGATAATCGCCAGTGTGCTATGCTAAGTCTCATAAAAACCACCTCAACGAGCGAATGTATCGCCGGAGACAGTTTCACCGTGCCACAGTCTTACACACGTTTACTGCGATCACCAATTCCCCTGCCAAACGTGGTGATTATGATTAAACTTTTACTTAACTATGTTTTAAAGATGAAGCATGTAGACTAGTCGCATCACGCGAGCCAAATAATAGGGTGTAATGTAAACTAATAAAATTCTACTAATAATTAAACTTTGTTTGCAACGACCTGCGAAAGGCTTCAGGCAGATGCTGGATGCGGCAAACTGAAGATAGGGCGCTATGGCGCTCACGAGAGGCCTATGTCCAGTAGTGGTCTGATGATGATGATCATGATTGTTTGCAACAGTCCGCAGTTAGCTCAATTGTTTCAATTGTAAAATACGAGTTCTAATTTGTTTCTATTCATCATCCGCAACCCGACTTCACCCACTGCTGGGTATAGGTCTCCAAACTTTTGTGCCACTCCACACGGTCCTGCGCCAATCTCATCCAGGTTCGCCCTGCGGTGTTAGAGATGTCATCTGCCCATCTTGCCACACACTTGTTTCTATTATTTAATTGTAATTTTCTTTGTTAATAAAATACAACCTAAGGTAAATTATCTTTATATCCATAGGTTTGCTGTAAGAAAACTCTTTTAGGGTTAAGCTCGCCTTTGTACATGCCCAGTATTTGTTAACTTTTATGTATGAATTATCTTGTGTGTGCAATAAAGAATTAAAGAATAAAATCTCTAGATTTGTAATGAATCGCAAATTTGTTAAAATTTGGTAATCCCTCGAATAAATATAAATATAAAAACCCTCCTTGTTTGGGGGCAGCTGTGGAATAAAATGTGCTGATGAGGACATACCCGAGTCTATTACATGTCTGTGATTGTGAAAGTATATTGTATTTACCTGTTAGAAGGTGGTGGTTCTGCCATCACAAAGGCAACGATGAGGGTAAATGCGGCAAAGGACTGAAAAGAAGATTATATAAAAAGAACAGGAATGAAAATGTTGAACTCTCTCTACCATTAAGTGCAGTAAAAGCCAACAAAGTGAGAGCTTTTTATAATGTGAAGTTTTTTCTAAACACCAGCTAAAACGTAGGATAATTTAGGGTGGTGTAAAAATTAGGTAATTTTCGGGTAAGAACTAGGTAATTTAGAGTAAAAATTTGGTA
The DNA here is from genome assembly GCA_963564075.1 of Eupithecia subfuscata. NCBI lineage: Eukaryota > Metazoa > Arthropoda > Insecta > Lepidoptera > Geometridae > Eupithecia > Eupithecia subfuscata. The sequence continues at coordinate 2,620,399 of OY751123.1, forward strand.
AATTTAGGCTAAAATTTAGGGTAAATTATAAGAAGAGAAGTTCACCTCTAAATAAAGGTAAAAATACTTCTAAGAATGAATTACATTAAAAAACTACTTTTAGAAGAATTTTGTTAGTAACTATTTAACTTTCGTAGAGCATAAAGCACTTTTTTTATCACATCACACATTAAATTAAACCCACCTTCATTTCAACAAATCCAAATTGTAACACAACACAAGACAGAAGAAGCACTTTGAATGATACATCTCCATTCTGAACCTAAGCTTTTATACTCAGTACAGTATACAGATTCTGTTAGGGGTTGAAAAATGACACTCATTAGTGATATAATAAAGCTAGCTAGTTGACAGTTTCAAGGTGTAGACGGATTAGGCACAAGAAAGGTGTGGAGGTGTTGAGACTAAAAACTTGCGTAGAGTTCAGCGAGCCGAATATTAGAGTGTATATAGGTAGCTCTAACTCAAAAACTAACAACCTAACAAGGTATAGGATGCTTGTTCGCTTCTTTGCTCTACTTTAAAAAGATTGAAGTGAACAAAAAAGCAAAGTGATCATTTTATTTCCTAGTTTTGCTTATTTAATTCGAATTTTGTGTCGTGTCCAAGAGTCCTGTAAGTCTAAAGTGTAAACTAGCACTTTGACATTCGATATTTGACTACTAATAGTTGAGTTACCTTTAGATTGTTTGCAATAGTCTGTAGTTAGCTCAATCGTAATACAATTTCTAATTTGTTTCTATCTAATATCAAACAAACGCAGTTGTGAAAAGACTTGCCTCTGGACATTCGAAAGGCTATACACGAGATATACAGAGCTATACAGAGATGCTTTTAAGCAAATGGTGCGCAAGCATTTTCTTTAGAGGTTATACAAATAGTTTTGTTTACACAAATGTTTCTCATTGGTAGTTGATACTATGCTTATGCTTTAGTAGGTTTTTTGGTATGTGTAAATATAATTAGAACTATCTATAAGTATCTGTAAAACTTATATTAGCACGCCAACCCCGTAAAAACATAATTATGTTTTTGGTCGGCAGGTAGAAAATACCTCGGAATTAAGCCCACCCTTTGTACCTCACTCAGTGCAATAAAGGTTAAATAAATAAACAAAATTTACTATAAGTACCTAGGGATATATTTTGCACTGATGTGTTAAAACAAGAAAATGTAATTAATTGATACTTTCTACTACTTGATACGTAGGGTATATTCCTAGGTAGGTCATTTATATAACTTTGCACTCGTTATTTTTGCACTTGTTACAGGTAGGTTCGTCACCAATCAAGTGTTTGGTTGTTATTACAGATATTTCACAGCTATATTGTAATAGCTAGAGCTCGTTTCTATTCTATTTGTTTGTATTGTAAATTTAACAATATTTAAAAAGAAATGTTTTGTATATAATTTGTTACTCATGTACATGAAAGTACTACTAGTTTTTCTTCGCGTAGTTCCATGACTTTTTAGTGTGCACACTACTCCACGCCATTTAAATCCCCAAATCTCCATCAAGGATGTCAGAGCACGACTCAGCGAGCTTCCTCGTGACCTTGCTCCGTTTACATCGAGCCTTACAGGTCCTGACCTGGTTTATTATATTCTATCTAAAATCTGTAAATTTGTAGCTGATTACCGAGGCACTTCGTGTTTAAAAAAAATATCTGAGTGTTTGGTCATAGCAACGCGTAACCCGAGAGCTGGTGAGTATCTGGCGCAGCGCATCAGCATTGCCATACAGCGTGGCAATGCAGCCAGCGTCTTGGGGATGCTTCCGACTGCTATTGATATGAATTAGTTGAGCTACCTGTAAATTTTTTGCAACAGTCTGCAGTTCGCTCAATTGTAAATACTAGTTCTAATTAAATTCTATTATTTGATTATAAATCTGTTACTAAATTCTAAAAGAGAATGTTTGAGGGGTAAATACATTCTTGTGCTTGGTAAAGTTTGAAAATCATAAAATATTTAAAAAATATTTAGTAACAATTCCGCGTAAAACCGTCTCTGATGAGAAATTAAACAAAATGAATTCGCCTGCACCGCACTCCCTCAAATTGACGGAATTGTTACTAAATATTCCAAGAGCCCTGACTGGACACCGGTCGCCTCAACAAGCACATGTTCAAACTGGGGCTAAGCGACACACAATCCTGCAGGTTCTGTGAGGAGGCGGAAAAAACGCCTCTCCATCTTCTAGGAGAGTACGGAGCACTGATGCAAAAACGTAGCATCCATCTGGGCAAGCACCTGCTTAGCCCAGACGAGCTAAAAGACTTCACTCCGAAGAAAATCCTACAGTTCCTAGCAGCTGCAAGGGTTAGTGGCGAATTTGAACGCCGCTGCTTCGAAGCTGAACACACAAAGTGGCGATCACAATTATAGGCCTATCACGGCCGCAGTGATATGAAAGCGACCAAATGCTAATAAAAAAAATATTCTAATATTTCAAAGGATTTCCGCAAAAAATTGCCTGAATTTATGATTTATCTTCGAAAATATTGTCATCTTGTCGGAGAAGAAAATTGAAATTTGTACGGAAAGTTGGAGAAAATCTACGCTAAAGCTTTTTTCTACTGGACACCATTATATTGATGTGCTGAGGAGCCGTGTCTTTCAGATTGTTTGGGTTTAATGGAAAAAATACAGAAATCAAAAAAGCAACGACACATTTATTCAAAACTTAAATATGACTAGGTAGGTACTTAGATAAGTAAGTGAAAACATTTTTTTTAACGCCAAGCGCTGTGATTTTTTTAAATGAGTAAATAACTACAATAGTTATTATAATTAAATTCTTATTCGCCATTAATTCAGAAAAAATGTTTTATTGATTAAAATCGTCTTTTCCGTTTCCATGCTTGATTTTCTTATTCCAGTCTGTCCAGGACTTTAGGAGCTGTAAAAGAAAACTTTGAATCGATGCATAATAATAACTAGAATAAACTAAAAAATAATGCTGGACAATCCACACAGCATCATCTAGCCCCAAGCTAAGCAGAGCTTGTGTTATGGGTACTAGACGACTGATATAATACATCACATTACATAGATATTAATTTTCCTACTAGCTTCTGCCCGCGGCTTCGCAAGCGTTGTTTCTATGGAAACGTTTTGAGGTTATTTCTATCCCATGGGAACTGATTTATGGGATAAAAGGTCGCCTATGTTTGATTCCAGAGTTAGACTTACCTGTATGCAAAATTTCAGCCTGATCCGTTCAGTAGTTTTGGCGTGAAGAGGTAACAAACATCCATCCATCCATCCATTGAAACTTTCGCATTTATAATATTAGTGTGATACATTAAAAATACCCAGAACACCCGGAACAAATATTTGCAGATCGTACAAACATTTGTCCCAAGGCGGTAATCAAACCCGCAACCTCCTGCGTCGTAGGCGGATCTTCGCCCGCCACTCCACCTCTGTCGTCGAATATTAGAACCATCTGGCTGGAGTATAATGCTACCCTTTCCCCCAGCTTTAAGAAGACGTACATTTGTTCCCCCAATTATAGGAGGCTACATTATTTATTACTCAAAAAAAAATCTAAGTGGGTTGGGTAGGTTATGCCTAACCTAAGCCGATAACGCTAAGGCTGCCTTTCCACCAAAGATGTGCTAAGTTGCTAAGTTTCCAGCCGACCAATATGATCGCTCCATTATCGCGTCATTTTCATACCTGACACAAATTACGCGATAATGAAGCGATCCTAATTGGCTGGCTGGAAACTTAGCAACGTAGCACATCTCTGGTGGAAAGGCAGCCTTAAGAAGAAGTACATTGGTTCCCTCAATCATAGGCCACGTGGCTACTTATTACACAAAAAACTTTTTCTAAGTAGGTGGGTAGGTCTTGCCTAAGCATAAGGGGTAGAAAGTAGAGTAAAATCAAAATCTGTTCAATACGTACGAATTGCTGGATTATTGCTTGTTTCTCACTCCAGTTTTCTTTATCCTCGTTCCCTTCAATCCTCCAAGATGTCGGCTTAGGAGAACGTCTGAAATAAATAATGATATACGATTATTAGTGACGCAATACCATGTCATTTATTTATTGGGACATCATCAGCATATTATACTTTATACATAGAGTAAAAACTCGCTGCTACTTTATACTACACCTGCTCGGAAAGTTGCCTATTCCTTTTCCATTTATAGAATAGAAAGTATGTCTTTGCAGGCCTATAGGAAACCGGGAGGAAAAACTCTATGGAATTTCATTTCTCACGTGTTTTAGCGGGAGGAAAAAGTGTATGGAAATCCATTTCTAACGTGTTATTTTTTTTTAATTTCTAAAAGATCGGCCGGTAGCTATGGTTATTTTCGTTCGGTCAAACGACAAAAAGTTTTTACTCCAAGTCCATAAAGAACCCAAAGGCTTGCGCGGTCAATGAGGTTTTACCAACATCATTGGGCGCGGTAAGTTCTTTTTTGAGTTTCAATAACTGTAATAATTTTAATATAAATTTCAATTAATAATTAATTTTGCTTTTTATGTTCCTCGAAGGTGTAGTATAAAGCACTATTTATCACTCGGCAGAAAGTGCGATTCCTACCTCGTGTGTTTTAAGGCAAAACGACACACTCGGTAGGAATTGATAACTTTCTCGCCTTGGTGTAAAATGCACTATTCTTATGTGGGCAACTATTTTCTGCCCGCCTACGCGTCATTGGCATAGCTGCATAGTTATGCCAATGACGCGTAGCATAGTTGTTGGATGTAGGTTATATGTGCTCGGTAGGTCTACTCGGAAAATCGAAGTTCAGATTCGTTTTCTTGCAAAACAAACTCTAAAGTCGCTTGCCTACACAGTAAGCGTTCGCACAAAAACGAATCAGAAATTTCGATTCGTTTTTACGAATATACATAGACTAGATTCTGCCCGCGGCTTCGCAGGCGTTAATTAAAAAAACATTGTCCAGCGGACAAAATTGTGAATCTAAACCATTCCCAGATCCCCTTGAACACACACAAAAAATTTCATCAAAATCGGTCCAGTCAAAATTGTGAATCTAAACCATTCCCAGATCCCCTTGAACACACACAAAAAATTTCATCAAAATCGGTCCAGTCGTTTGAGAGAAGTTCAGTGACATACACACTCACAGAAGAATTATATATAGTAAGATGAGCCCTGTTCTTTATGGTCAGATAGGATAACGATCTGCGAAAGACGGCTGACAGATGCTGGATGGTTCAAGTAATAAATTACTTATTCGCGATTAAGTGGAAATACAGCTTTAGAAAGGCTGTGCAGCATTGGACTAACATAGGCTGATGATGATGACGTATTCTCTAATGTCACTTACCTGCGAATGTTCTGGTACAGAATCCCATCATTCACTCTTTTGTGGGGTGTTCCATCTTCACTGAAAAATAAAATAATTTACTGATTAGTCTACCGGATCGAAATCGGAGCGTACGTGGCCCATAGGCGTCGCTATCTCACTGTCACATCACATCACATCACCTATTCAATCGTTTTTCGTATTCTCTTAAAATAAAAAACATAAAAAAAATATTAAAAGAAACTCGTAAATAGACAATACATTATGTGCACTAAACAAATAAATACAGCTAAGTATAACAAATTAGCCTGAACTAGGTGATCCTGTGTTTCAGGCGACAAGGGTGCTAATTATTAGATAAAACAATCACTTATTATTATTACAAAAAAGGCATTTAGTTTAATGTTGTTTAAGTTACAAACATTTTGTGTGTGATATATAGGTACTTAACTTACATAGAGTAAAAAAAAAATTAGATTAATCACTATACTAACTAGGTTAACTTTATGTATAAAAATATAATTTACTTGATAATATCTAATAGCTTCTCTGTATCATCGTAGGAAAGACTTTGAAGTGTAGATTTAATATATTTTTTAGAATTATTATAGTTAAGCGCGTAAAGATTATACTGTCTTAGTCTAAGATCCGGCTGCAGATTTAGTGCACCCATCGAGTACGAGCTAAAAACGAAATGTTTACGCATATTTGTGATAAGGAGAATACTTTATCTACTAGGTTGCCTATCAAAATGTGGCCGCTAGTATTTTTAATTAAATTATTGTTAAATCTGCAGTCGGATCTTGTACTATCTGTAAGTTTTAAGTTAAAAGGTACCTCCCCTCCTTTCAGCTTTCTAGCTTCAGCGATTTAGGATGGTAGCTGTTACCAGAAATCCTTTTGTTCTTTTATGATCTTATTCAAATCAATTGTTATCTATTCTTGCCTATTATAATTACTACTTATTTTTAAAATGACATTCCTAAATTACCGCTTGTATTTGCTTGGCTTACATTTAGTTTCTGATGTGAAACTTCGGTGTGTGTTTATTTTGTTTTTATTCGTGTACGAGTTTACTGTATTAAACTACCAACTTACCTAGGAAGATACATAGTACCAACTATTTATAATATTAACCATATTGTACCATAGAGACTGAGGCTGACGGACAAACCGAATTACGGTTTATGTTAGCTGTAGATAAAATAAGTTAATAATTATGTAACATAAATAAAAGAAAAAAAAAAAAAATCTGATTCCATAAATATGATGTACCAAAGTAATGAATCTAACAAGAGCGAACTCAAAATACCTACCTAATTGTAGTGCCCTGACAGGCGAAGGTCCGCCTGCGACGCAGGAGGTTGCGAGTTCGATTCCCGCCTCGGGACAAATATTTGTACGATCTGCAGATATTTGTTCAGGGTGTTCTGGTCGTTTTCTATGTATAATAAAAAATATCTATCTATGTACTCGTACATTTTTAAGTATATCAGTTATCTAGTACCCATAACACAAGCTCTGCTTAGCTCGGGGCTAGATAATGCTGTGTGAATTGTCCAGCATAATTTATTATTTATTTATAATGTACCCACTAAGACTACATACACCTAAGAACAACATCTGTATGCATAAAATCACAATAAATATATGAATATGAATTTAATAGACTAGCTATCACACTCACTACCCGAGACTTTGTTCGCGATTGCCATACCTGACGACTAATTAAGTTCACATTTAACCATAGTTTCTCTCACATTAAGAAAAACCATGCAAAAAAACTACGATGCGCAGAATTGAACCTGTTACACTTTTAATGTAATTTAGGTACCTAAATAAATATAAAAAGGCATTTTGAAAATTCGCACTCGGAGTTTCAAAATAGTGGGGTTACAGCTAGTTATGCATAATTCATTTAGGGTGAAAGGGGGGTAGCGTGCTGTCATTTTCAATCCTGTTCTTTATCTACACGATTTTTAGCTACGACTCGGCCAGCGTCAGTGTCAAGAAGCGTCATACTCGTTTCACTTCTTACTCATGGTTCTGTTCAGCTGGGGCCCTATTCTGCTAAACAAATCGCTTCACCATGTATCGTCACAGAATGACACGTTTTAGTATTCTACCTTGAAAGAAATTATGATGAATCAGATGGAGAGACGCGCGTCAAAGTGTCAAAAATATCAAATTGTTGCACTACATATTATTTGCTTTGAATTCTTATCTCTATACCATATAATTTATAATATATAATCTATCCTAATATTATAAAGAGGAAATATTTGTATTTTTGGTTTTTTGTATGTTTGTAACGAATAAACTCAAAAACTACTGGACGGATTTCAAAAATTCTTTCACCATTAGAATGCTTCATTATTCCTGAGTAACATAGGCTATATTTATTATTGAAAAAATTAATCCCTACTAAAACTTCAATAATGTTAATGTATTTTGTATTGTATTGTATTTATATTAGCCATAAATTGTCTATCATCGCATGCGCTGCTGAAACTATTGATCATAGAACAAGAAAATGTTCTAACTATTAAAGAAAATATAAATATCTGCAAAAAACTTAGCGATATCATTTGTCCGACTATTGTAGTTATGTCTGTATGTGTATGTTATTGTATGTATGTATAACTCCTTACTTTTTTACATTTTAAAAGTTGATGAAAATGCCGACCAAAATCTGACCATGTTTTCCATACCTTTGTATTAATCCTTATCCAAATTAATCATTTCCATACCTTTGTATTAATCCTTATCCAAATTAAGAATTATTCAAATCGGACATTCCATTCAAAAGATATTACGAATTTTAAAATGTCAATCTAACTAAACAAAATAGAGAAATAAACGACGCCGCGCCGCGCCGCCGCCGCCGCCCCGCGCCGTGGCCCCGTTCAGCGCAGGTAGCAACGCACGCGGGCAACGATAGGACGGCAGACCGACACCACCGGGGAGAGGTCAAATGCAGGACCAACGGCTTAACGTGCTTTCCGAGGCACGGCTCCGTGCCTCGGAAAGCACAATAAGCCGTCTAACACCGCCAACTTCCTAACTCCGCGCTGATACTGTGAATATTTCTTGCTAGAAAAGACCCAAAATCTTCGCCCGACCCCGGGATTTGAACCCCGGATCTCATTATGAGCGGTTGAAAACACGACCGCTAGACCACGAGGCAGTCGGATAAAAGTATATAATATCCTGCATAAAGATACATTAACCTTACGTTTATTCCAAAATGTTTAATAATAAATATCCTCCCGTGCGAAGCCGGGACGGGCCGCTAGTATCCTACATTTTCAAAAAAAAAAAATTGGTTGTCTGTAAAGTCGGTTTACTGACGATAGTTGAACGTGACAACGTCTTAAGAAAATACTGATGGAATGATAGCATTTGATACTCGATCAAAACATGTAAATGTACTATAGTATAGCAGCTATCCACGCAGACGCATCGCTCACTCAAGTAGGAGAGAGACGGATGTCGAGCGCCTTCGCTTGCACTTCAAGCCTTACATGGAACGCCTCAGAGCGAGGTAACGCCGCATGACGTCATGTTTTTTCCTGCGTGCAGCCGGCTCTATCGAATTATAAGACGTTGTCACGTCAATAATAAAAAAATTCACTCACGTTCTCGATGTTTCACGGGATAGCTCCTTCAGCTCTTGCGGTTTAATTTCAGAAGGGTCGACAAGGTATGGGCTGAAAAATAAAACGTACAAGTAAACATAATATTTACTTTTACCTTTTATTATCTTCCTAAATAATAGTACATTATGGTACTAGTGTGTAACATTGGTGATTACCGCCGAGGCGCCATTGGGTCTTAAGAGAGCCGAGGACGGTAATCATCAATACACACGTGTATCATACGAGGTTTTTCAACACACTTGTGAATAAAATAGCAATAAAAACACTACGTTACTAAGAAATCAAATAATATCGCAAAAATTTCGACTTCGACGGGACTTGAACCCGCATCCTTCCTTCAGTACAGGAATGTGATAACCAACTACACCACGAGGTCAAGTGACGTAGGAGTCGAAAATCTTTGCGACTTCCTACGGTCTCTAGCGCCGTTAGCTCCACCTACAGGGATACATTGAAGTTTATCCAATCCTCTTCAAAGACTAAAGTTACATTTAGTTCGTTTGACCGAATCTACGTCATAGTAGTCTACGTTACTACTATGACGCAGATTTCAACTACATCTGCTCTGACGCAGATTTCGACGGAACAAAACTCTAGACGTTTTTCATACGATTATATTGTGTTCGGCACCGCATAGCGCATACCGCATCGTACTGCGCGGTAATCAGGAGCAATAACTTGTACACCTTTAAATGCTTATCTACCTAAACAATATTACACATATAAATATGTAAAGAATATTATCCTGGACTGGTTTTCTAGGATCAATAATTTCCGAAATATCGTGACTTAAAGTTCGACAGAAAAACATTTTTTTTGTGTTTCTGTAAGTATATTTATCCGTTTTTCTTGGGTTTGCGAATTTATAATATTACAAAGTAAATACAGGGCGTTTGGTGCACTATCACAAACAAAAAAGTTATGATGATAAATGCAATATTTCGGGCGATTTAAAAAACTAAAAAAATAACACAATCTCACTACCGTACACTTAGGACATAGAGTCTATCGGTGAAAATTAGCGCTTAACCCAAAACCCCAAAAATTCTGTCGTTCCATGCGCCAAACAACCTGTATATTACCCATACAGGATGCCACATAATGGGTATACTATGCCAAAAGTGATTCTGGACCCCGAGGAGATCGACTTCTATTCTACGATTTTTCGAATTATTTGTTTTGGCTTAGCCTTTTCCGTGGCACCCTGTATGTATAGCAAATATGTGTAGTATATTGTAAAGTCACACTATCACATCACATCACACTAATATTATAAACTAGCTTCTGCCCGCGGCTTCGCACGCGTTATTTCTACGGAAACGTTCAAAGGTAATTTCTATCCCATGGGAACTGATTTGTGGGATAAAAAGTTGCCTATGTTCTATTCCAGGATTAGAATTACCTGTATGCAGATTTCAGCCCGATCCGTTCAGTAGTTTTGGCGTGAAGAGGTAACAAACATCCATCCATCTATACATCCATCCAAACTTTCGCATTTATAATATAAGTGTGATGCGAAAGTTTGGATGGATGGATTGGTATTAGTATGAAAATATGGATTTTCAAATTTCACTCACTTCAGCGCGATCGGTCGACAATTATTGTCAGGGCAATGGTCTAGTGGTGCTAGCTGTCTTTTATCTTCACTGAAAAATAAAACAATTTACATATGAATATTTCGGTATCCATTTTGGTAAGTTGAGCTTTTTTAACCGAGGTTCTCACGTCGACGCGTATATTTTTTTATGTAGGACCACGCATAACTTTTTACAGAGTACTCCGATTTTGATAATTCTTTTGTTAATGGCCCTTTCCATTAAAAAAGTCGTTGATTAAGGCGCTATCCCGATCCAAATCAGCGCCACCATTTTATCTTATTTTTCTGTAAAGAAATTTTCAAAAATCGATTGGCCAGTTTGTTATTCCTATCATAACCTTTTTTTTAATGCCCCTGTAAAAGTTTTATGGTGTAATAGGAAGAAATGCGAAATTACTTATTTTTGCCACCATGGTGGCCAAAAAGAGCAACTTCGCATCTCTGCTTAAAGTAAGTACACAACAGGTGCATTAAAAAAATCTATAGGAATCACAAACCGGCCAATGGATTTTTGAAAATTCCTTCGTTGAACAGAAAAATAAGATAAAATAGGCGGTGGCGCTGATTTTGGTAGGGGTAGTGCCTTAATCGTCGCAAATAAATATTAATATCAACCTCAACCCACTACGCTGCGATCCCAGACCCAGATAACGGACGTAGCTTAAAACCGAACGGCTGTGCGATTACGCAAGAAGCACTCATTCTTTAAATTGACATTTATTTATTAACTAGCTGCGCCCCGCGGCTTCGCCCCCGTGGAAATTTATATTTCCAACTTTCTTAATTTTTTCTTTCATAAGAACCTTCTCCTGACAATAACAAACACAACAAAGAAAGAATTAGCGAAATCGGTCCAGCCGTTCACGCGTGATGCCGTGACCAAGGAAAACGGGTTTCATTTTTATATTTAACTAGCTGCGCCCCGCGGCTTCGCCCCCGTGGAAATTTATGTTTCCAACTTTCTTAATTTTTTCTTTCATAAGAACCTTCTCCTGACAATAACAAACACAACAAAGAAAGAATCAGCGAAATCGGTCCAGCCGTTCACGCGTGATGCCGTGACAACGCGAAACGGGTTTCATTTTTATATATAAGAAGATGAAATCAATAATGTGAACATGGAAAAAAATAATGTTGCATGCAATAAGTTTATATTACCCTAATTTTAAAGCCATTTCAATGGCCTTCGCCATACGATTGCTAATTACGAAAGACATTCAATGGGTTTTCAAATGTCAATATAGGATGGGTGATTTTTCTTAATCCCACAGAGGATCGGGCTGAAATGTCCAATTTGAAGTTAGCAAAGTTTTAAGCCACTCCGTTCAGTTTTTAGTATTAGCAGTAAGTAGGTAGGTATTCCAGAACAGTGAACTTACATATCTTGCATGCCCTGATTTTCTCCATCAAATCTTCTTGCGATCCGGTAGTATATTGGAAACCTATGGGCTTCCACCATGTCAGTGATGACACAAACCATACTGCAAAAAATACACATGTGTAAATTAATTAAAGCTGAAGTGGCAGTGGGCCGGCCATATCTCGCGAAGAACCGACAACCGCTGGGGTAAACGAGTTCTTGAGTGGAGACCACGACTCGGCAAACGTAGTGTAGGACGCCCTCCGGCCAGGTGGGATGACGATCTGCGAAAGACTGCAGGCAGACGCTGGATGCGGCAAGCTGAAGACAGGGCGCTATGGCGCTCATTAGGGGAAGCCTATGTCCAGCAGTGGACTAATATAGGCTGATGATGATGATGATGATAAATTAATAATGCCTCAGTCAATTTATCGCCTGATTCCAATAATCCACTGCCATTTTTCCCTGTGAAAGGGATTTCTGAAATTTTTGTCTAAAATTTCCCTGCCGGCTAGCTTATTACTCTAAATCAATGGATCCATGGATGGGTTACTACCCATCCATGGATCCATATACTATATACTTATAGTTTCATCAAATTGCATTAAATAAGAGAAATAATTGATGATTGCCAGTCACAGTGGTTCAAGTTAAATCTGAAACCCACTTATTATAATTACACATATAAAATCAATAATATTATTCATTTATGGGTTCACACTGGCAATCATCCATTATTTTTCTTATTAATTAGGTACTGTAATTTTAGTGACTTATGTCGTTCATGTATTGTATGTGCTTCAGATATGAATAGGACTGGCAATCATCCATTCTTTATCTTATCTAATTTATTGCAAATTGGTATAAAAAAATATTAACCATCCATGGATCCATTGATTTAAAATAATAAGCCCGCGCCGGCATGGCAATTCTGGACCAAAAATCCCGAAATTCGGCTAAAAGGAGGACACACACGACGGGGATAGGTACATCAATATCAGTAAATAAGTACATAAATTCAATCCGAAAAAAATTGTCAAAACCTTCCTGTGTAAATTAGAAGCTTGGGAAGGGTTTGGCTCTACTCCAAAAATACTCGAAAAAGGTTTCTTCGCTTCGGTGTGTCTACAGTCTAGTTAACATATCGAAAAATGACATTTTATTTCCATGTCAGTGTTTATTTTTAAGAATTTGGCAGTCTAAAAGAAAATTAAGAGTTATCGATGCTTGAATGATGACGATGATGATGTTTTCAAAACAAAATAAATACAAACTTTGTTCAACAAGTTAATTAAATACTCACATAATCGCCGCTAACACCCAGACACTTTGAAAAGACATTATTCCCGGAACGCTAAGGGTGTTCTACTTTCATCCTACCATGGCAATGACTTTTATAGCACGTCCCAGGAAATTATGCTAATTCTATTGTAATAGACGTTTATTATTTATCGAATATTATTCGCTCATTTTAAGATAGATTGGAGATTATCTAGTTATCGGATTTTTTGCGCAAATTCGACGGAATAAGGAATGACCTATATTTACCTATACCGGGTAGAATAGTCATGACATCTTACACTTTTTTCTTCTATGATGTTACTAAACATAAGTAACATCATAGAAGAAAAAATAGAAGGAAAAAATACCTACATATAAGCAAGAGTCAGATCAAGTAGAAAGTCGCTGCCATGTCGTATAAAGATGTGGGTAAAAGACATTTTTTATTAACAAAGAAAATTACAATAAAATAATAAAATAGAAATAAATGTCTTTACAATTGAAACATTTGAGCTAACTGCAGACCGTTGAAAACATCCTACAGGTAGCTCAACTGATCCATATTGGCCTCATCAATGCCAGTGCGGTAAAAAATTTTCTGGGCGTCTGGGGGCCTAATGCGCCACTTTAAGCAGTCGAAGCGTAGTCGAATAAGAGCGCGGATAAGGTCGATTCGTATTACGCTGGCCCACAGAAATCTGAATAACAAGGCACTAGAAATCGTAAGCGCGCGTGACCTTGTCGCCGCTCAGGTGACTCTCACGCCACCAGTGCGTTCGTTGCTGTTCAGTTGCTCTCGAAACGTGCGTGTGTAAAAATGGTGTGTTGCAGCATTTCCCATTGCGGAAATTCTTCCACAAGTTGTAATTATATTAATAAAGGAATAACTTTTCATCGGTAAGTATTGTTTTTTCTAAATAATGCCGTTTTTCCTTAAAATTATAGAATCTTTAAAAGTAATACGAACGTCACAGTCGACCGTTCTTATTATCACGTTTAACTATACATTGCCTCTTATTTTTGTCAACATCGGGCAGGTACCTCATTACAAAAAGCAATGTACTGCACAGTGAACGATAACGTTGCGCGCTCGATTTCCTATCGTGGTACGGCCGCAGAACTCGGTCGCGAGCTAGTGTTGTGACACGGTAATATTATCCTTAATATTACCTTGGTTGTGATTTGTAAAACAACTTTGCATAATTTAACATAGTATTTTAGGAATACGATGTTATATTAAAATTGTTTATTTATGATTTATTATCATAATAACTAACTATCTATAAAGCTCGATTACCACTGACTGACTGACTGACATAATTGTTCTCCTTGATGGTGGAGGGGGAGGTATGTTTTTTTTGCAGAATCATGTAGGAGGTGTCCGGGGGACCTAGGAAAAATTCCGACTTTTTGAGATTTGCCCCCCGGAACCACCGCCCCCCAGGGGGGCGCCAAGCAGAGTCACACTGATGAAAAATTTTTAGGGGGTTGTATAGAGGGGGTCATATGATTTCGATTCCAAAAAAATTTTTACCCCCCCGTTCCTCCCAAGACCCCCCTTTTTGAGAGTGCTACCGGATGCCTTACATTGCAAACGCTGGCTGAACCCTACGAGATAGATCAGAATAATGTACTACAGTATTTTACAACTTAAAAAGGTCTACAAAAAAGTCTACGATAGTATATGTCTATCTCTTAGGGATAACCCACAATAACCATTTTTTATCCTTTACTTTTTACGAGAAATAATGGCTTATTTACGAGGCGATTTTAAGCAGTACAGCATTAATCCTTATCCAATTAAGTAACTTAGATACATTGTGCATTTAATATAGATTAATATTGCCCTTTACAGCATGTAATTTGAATGAATATTTTCGAAGATATTACAGATTTAAAATGACAGGGACATAGCGATTGCGGTATCGGCCGGAGTACCAATTCTGCAGTAGGTATATTTAGTATAAGCATTGCACCCGTGCGAAGCCGGGGCGGGTCGCTAGTTAATAATAAATGAATATTGAAGTACAAACTATATTTTTATTTTATTAGTACAATGACGTGACCTGATATTTCGTGCCCAGCACTAGGGTAGATTACATTAAAATGACGTCATAACGACAACAAATGCAAACTTGTCACTAATGTGTGAGTAAGCGAACGTATGCAACTACGCATATGGCTTAATTTGGTTTGCACTGCATTTTTGGATGGGCGTAGCCGTAATTCCGTAGTTATTGTCTGTGTATGTAGTGGTAAGGTAGTAGAGGGGGCGAGCCGGCGACACGCATTCCCGATAGATCGGATGGTACTCAGCATTTCTAGTGCCTTGTTATTAAGATTTCTGTGCGCTGGCCACTTAGCAGCGCGCGAGAAGTTGAACTTATCCGCGCAGCTTAGCGTTTATGGTCCTCGCATTTGTATGAAATTTCGTATTGCTGAAGCCAATTGACGTAGAGTTGAGCTGCTATTATCTGTCAAATAAGCAGCTGAACAAGAGTTTATAAATAGTAACTTCTGCAAAACTTCTTAGGTATTTTAGGTTATTATTTAGTTTTACAATTATTTGTTTCTGAGAATAATGGCTCGATTATGGCTGTGGAGTGATGTATTCGAACGTGCTCGTATTTTTGATATTCGTACAAAACAAAGACAGATGCGTTTGCAAAGGGAACAAGCAAACCCATTTGAAATGCCGGATGCAGATTTTATAGGGACTTAACGTCTCTCTAAGCCTCTAGTCGAGGACCTCATTGTAGAACTGCAGCCATTAATGCGAGCCCCAAGAAGGACCGGAGACATATCCATAGAAACTAAGGTACCTAAGTGTTTCATTTAACTTAGTATTGAAAGGTATTAATTTCCTACATAGTAATTATTTATATTTAAATATATATATATTATATACTTATGATGAGTGCATCATCATCATTATCTCGTAGGTAACAATAGTGAACCTTAGCCCTAAATTACATTAATTTGATTACAGGTGCTGACGGCACTGTCATTCTATGCCTGTGGGTCTTACCAAAGAGGTGTTGGGCAAAACCTCAGCCATAGTATATCCCAACCGAGTGTCTCCACTGTTCTTAGGGAAGTTACAATGACACTTAATCACATAAGTATTAGAAATAAATACATAAAATTTCCTCGCACCGTGGAAGAAAGAAATAAATTAAAAACAGAGTAAGAACATTAACTTTAATTTACTTTGTTTTATTGGTTTCAACTATTTTAAAATTACTATTTACTTCTACTTAATGAACTTGTTCAAATAATCAACTTTTCAGATTCTACACTACATTTGGGATACCTGGAGTGATAGGTTGTATAGACGGTACCCACATTGCTTTAATAAGACCAGCTGAACATGAAGAAAGATATTTCAATAGAAAAAGATATCATTCCATTAATACACAAATAGTAAGTACCTATACTAACTACCTGCTGAAAAAAAGAAAAGAAAACAATTAATCTACTGAAACATGTATTTAATTAACATATAATAATTATGTAGCCAACATTCCAATTATTCCAATTATGTCCATTTTTTGCAGATATGTGATGCTTCTATGAACATATTAAGCGTAGACGCTAGCCACCCTGGATCCAGCCATGATGCCTTCATCTGGAACTCGCACCCAGTGAACCGTCACCTGCAGGATATTACAGAAAATCATAATGAAACTGTATGGCTCCTCGGTACTATTTTTTAGATCATTATCAGAAAATCACGTTGAATTTCATAAATTATGCTGCTTTTTTAATAAATAATAATAAATAATGCTTGGACAATTCACACAGCATTATCTAGCCCCAAGGTAAGCAAAGCTTGTGTTATGGGTACTAGATGACTGATATACATAATAATATACGAGTACATAGATAGATAATAATAATAATAATAATAATGCTGGACAATTCACACAGCATTATCTAGCCCCAAGGTAAGCAGAGCTTGTGTTATGGGTACTAGATAACTGATACACATAATAATATACGAGTACATAGATAGATATTTTTTATTATACATAGAAAACGACCAGAACACCCTGAACAAATATCTGCAGATCGTACAAATATTTGTCCCGAGGCGGGAATCGAACCCGCAACCTCCTGCGTCGTAGGCGGACCTTCGCCCACCGCACCACAGAGGTCGTCTTGCTTTGCAATTCAACATTTTTGTGAGATTATAAAAACCTTTTTAATATCTTATGCGTTTTTTTGTTTTAGGTGATTCCGGGTACCCACAACGAAAATGGTTAATGACACCAATCCTCAATGCTATGCCTGGATCATTACTGCCGAGGAACATTATACAGACATGCATGTTCGAGCCAGAAATGTGGTAGAAACATGTTTCGGTGTACTCAAATCTCGCTGGCGATGTTTGCTGTCTCATCGAGTGTTGCATTATGATCCCCATACAGTGGGATTAATAATCAATGCGTGTGTGATACTGCACAATATTGCCATTGCAGCTGGACTTCCTACAGAGGAATTACCCACCATAGATCAACAGGCTGAGGAAGCAGTTCGAGTACCTGTTGATGCAGAAGCCCAAGTTGTTGTTGGTGGTAGAGTGCACCAGAACTTGCTGCAGGACGAGCCATGAGGGCTGCATTGGTTAGGCGTCTTTGGGTACCGAGTGTCCCCCAGAAAGATTGATAGAGACTTGATATTATTCTATGTTTAAGATTAACAGTTTAAATGTTGTTAATTATTTTGTTGTATAAAATTGTTTTTTTTTAGTAAAATAGGTTCCTATAAATAATAAATCCTTTCTTTAAATTTGTTTGGAAGATTGTATGAAATTATTTAATTTATTGTATTCTATCCTATGAAGAAATAAGCTCAATAGGTTTTAAGAATTCATAGTCATTCTTCATGGTCTAACTTCATAACCGATTTCAACAGAACTTTCACTGTTCTGAAGAAAATGAACTCGTGCTTTATGAAATAAGAATTAATTTATAATATAATTCTAGTTGTATTAAAAATAAGTTAGTACCTTTTTTACCACCTTTCTCCACTTAGTTTTTCACTTAATGTTTTGATACTATCTGCCATATTATTAAGGGCACCAGCAACTTGACGACCAAGCTCTTCCTGTGTAGTTACTGCACGTTCCATCAGGGTTACAATTTTAGCTAAAGAATTAGCGTTCATTAATGCAGCCTCTGCTCTTTTTTCCTCGATGTTTTTTAAAGTATTGTGAGCTTGGTCGAATGCTGTCAGTGGTCTATCTAGAACAAGTATTACAAATTAGAAACATAGGTATAAAATTGAACATACAAGTCTGATTTTGATCTACCAGAGTTATACACAAAACCGGAATAAACTTTAACATATCCCTGTTAGACAGTTTTTCAGTTTAGGCACAACAACGTTTAGAAATTGAGTTTATTTACTTCTCTGACGAGTACGCCTTTGTCTGGCTGGTCCTCTTCGGTGTGTTGACAGGGGAGGTTGGTCTGCAGGGGGCTGGTCTGCGGGAGTGTTTGAAGGCCCTTCACCTGAAGGTGCTGCATTTTCTATTTCCGCTTCTCTGCTTGTCCCTTTATAGGGTCGTAATGCAGAAAATATTTCATGTGGCATTTCCACAAAATTATTTTCTTCGTCAAGCAGTACCTCTGCTACCTAGATAAAAAAATAATTGTTAAAATTAGTATGATATATAAATTTATCATATTTTAATGACACTTGTAAAAAAATGCATAATAATTTACCATGTTTACAGATGAAAAAGGGTCAACAGCTACACCTTCAAG
Organism: Eupithecia subfuscata; assembly: GCA_963564075.1. Taxonomy (NCBI): domain Eukaryota; kingdom Metazoa; phylum Arthropoda; class Insecta; order Lepidoptera; family Geometridae; genus Eupithecia; species Eupithecia subfuscata. The sequence goes on from OY751123.1 coordinate 2,639,361, forward strand.
CTGACCTCCAAAATTCTCTCCTAGTATAGCTAGTAGTCTTATTTCTATATTAGAGAGAATTTCTCTGAGTGGAGGCCCACCACCGGTCCTTTCCATGTCTGCAGTGATATCTTGGACCTTCTTTTTAACTTACATTTGTAATCATTCCAAAACTGTAATGAAAATATTTTTATATATATCAATAGTTCTTAGGTAGAAAAAGTAATTGCTTTTACATTACCTACTTATCCCAATAATGACAGTCAAGTGAATATTATATATTATATTGTTGTCAGGCAGTATTGCATTGGAACATTAGTTCCTGCAGATATTAATCTGCAGATCGTACAAATACTTGTCCCGAGGCGGGAATCGAACCCGCAACCTCCTGCGTCGCAGGCGGACCTTCGAAATGTATTATAATATAACACAAGTTCTGCTTAGCTTGGGGCTAGATAATGATGTGTGATTGTCCAGTATTATTTATTTATTTATTATTTTAAATTTCAAGTTGATAGCTGCGGTAGTTACTGAGTTATTAAGGAGGGAAAAAAGGACAGACATAGCGAGACCATGACCTAAAAAAACATTAAATATAGAATAGATCATACTCACTTTGGACCAAGATTTCACTTCTTTGGTAACACCTTCCCCATCGGAATTGAGCAGCACGGCAAGTTGCTCCCACATGCGTAAGGCTTGTTGCCGAGCCTGGGTAGACCTTGCGTACCCGCGAGCCACTTGTGGGTTTTTTTCAAAAAACCCCACCAACTGTTCCCATTGCGCTGGGCTTAATATTTGCCTTCTTTCCATCTGAAATTTTATTTATAGCAGGTAAAATGAAAATGTTCAGCAAAACGTAGTGGTGCTAGTAAATGAATAAAAACTAGTAAGTAGTTGACCTAGGAAAACTTCGTTCACGGTTAGCTGCCACAAATGAGACATGCACCTTAATTAAATGTTTCACACTTACCTAGTCTTCGAAATTACATTCACAACACATAGAACTTCTCTCACGAAATTACAAAACACGAAACTTTAGAACACCACGAAAATTGCCGCGTTATTTTTGTAAAAATTTTAACGTTCCGTTCGTTTTGTTGTTCATAGGGACTGTATCTTACGTTCAATTTGTCAACATTCAACATGTTTATTTATTTTAACGAATTCGAACATTTTCTATTATAATCAATCTTGTAAATATTGAAATAAAAGTATTCTAAGCATATTTAAAAAATATGATTTAGCTTCAATTAACTCTTGTCTATCAAAATAAACACGGTAATGAAACGTTTAAGGTTTTACGATTGCCAATGTAAAAAATCGATATAATGGTACTTCGAAAAACATCTAGATTTTTTCTCTTTAGTAAGTTATTTTGTACTTTTTCACGTCAATAATTATTTTAAAGTAGTATTTACTTCTTTAAATATTTTAATTTCAATGTAATTGTCCAATAATTTGAATGTGGGAAAATATTTTTTTCTATCTGGCACTCTAATTATCCGTTGAGCTGCGCTGCTCGTTCAGCGTATCCGTTAACGTCTATTGGTTGGCACAATACGAAACTAGTTATCCGCTCAACTTCGACTTCGACTACGCTACAACTCCGCTCCGACTTCTACGCTTTTGGCGCATTAGACCCCCTCTGGTGAGTATCTGGCGCAGCGCATCAGCATTGCCATACAGCGGGGTAATGCAGCTAGCGTCTAAAAGACATTGCATTGGAGAGAGAAAAGTGGAGGAAATTGTTTCATTACACCGACAAGAGCTAGGTTCTTCAATTTATAAAAAAAAAAGAGTAGTTTTATGGTCTCTTTCTCCAAACAATGTGCCCAGCTGGGTCTACAGGGTGGCACATTTAGCTCTTGCTGGTTTCGCAACTTGTTATATACACTGAAACAAAGAGCTACTAACAACCATAGAGACTTTACGCAGCTAAAACGTGTGGAATTTTGTATTGAAAAAAATTGAGGTCATTTTGAAAACTAGCTAAAGTAAATTAAAGGATATGAAAACAATGCATTTTATTCATTTTAGACTTCATGTTTCAAAGTAACATTTACTGCTTATGACCTACACAATCGATATCTAAATATAAATAATGTTAGTTTTATATTTCTAAACGTCCGGGTTCGATTCCCGAGCAGAGTACACGTTATTTTTTAATGTAAATCGATGACATGGTTCCTAAGAAGAGATGTTCGTATGTCTTATAGTTTCAGACTTTCCCATACTGACCGATCTAAATGTGCCACCCTGTGTAGTACCTAATGCTTAATTTCGAGGATATCCGTGAGGGCGAGTGCGGTGGCAGATTTGGCCGAGGATCTCAAGAGGGGCAAATAAGTGTGCAGATCTCGACACAGCCTACAGATTTGCTCTCCTTAGAGTCAAGACCACCCTGCAGACCTAGCCGAGGGGTACCGAGGGTTCGTGGGGTATCTGAGCGTCTGCTCGAAGCGACGCGTGATCCGAGAGCTGGTGAGTAAGTATCTGGTGCAGCACATTAGCATTGCCATAAAGCGGGGCAATGTAGCCAGCGTCTTGGGGTTGCTTCCGACTATGGATTAGTTGAGCTATCTGTGGATCGTTTGCAACAGTCTGCAGTTAGCTCAATTGTTTTAATTGTAAATTGTAGTTCTAATATCGAGATCTAGTCCATTTAATACCTAGTCTTATCAAGATGTCGTCATAAATCTTCTAACCCTTTATTTTTATTATTTGATTGTAATTGTCTTTGTCAATAAATAGTAGGTAAATAAAATCTATATCTAAAATAAGTTTGTCAGAAACCGTAGTGAAACATTTTATTGAATTTCGGTCATTTATTTAAACATCATCATCGACCTACATAGTATATAAAATATAATTAGTCCACTGCTGGACATAGGCCTAACCTAAAGAGCGCCATAGCGCCCTGTCTCAGCTTGCCGCATCCAGCATCTGCCTGCAGTCTTTCACAGACCGTCATCCCACCTGGCCGGACGGCGTCCTACACTACATTTGCCGGGTCGCAGTCTCCACTGAAGAACACGTTTACCCCAGTGGTTGTCGATTATTCGCGAGATATGGCCGGCCTTACTACCACTTCTGTTTACTAATTCGTTGAGATAAGTCGATAACTTTTATTTTAATTAATTATAATTTTATAAATTTTAGACTCTAGGCAGTACAGGCAACGTTTATTAATTTTTTTTTTGTATAAAGTAATCGTGTCGATAAATAAATTAGCATAGCAAACGGCTTTGTCGATTGCCCTGAATTTCTCGAGCAAATAGTGCAGACTCCCACAACATGGTTGCACTGAGAAAATCTAACACCGTTATGTTTTAATCGCTTGGACATAATTATAGTCAAAATTCAGATGTTTATAAGTAGGTACAGTGGCGGTCAGAAGTGGTGACCTAGTCTCAAAAGACATCGTCTTGGAGCCATTCGTGGTGATTACAACCTTTTTAAAATTTATTATTATTTGGGTCCTAGGTTCAAATCCACAAAGTCATTTACACTTAATAATTACTCTATTTCATTAGGAAATAGAACAGCAAAATAAATAACGTAATTTATTTTAACACGGATAAATGACATATTAAAACAATTGGTCAAAATCACAACTCATAAGTAGGTATTATATAATATTTCCCTAATCCATACCGTGTACACCGTGCATACGATATTAATGTTGGGCTGAAATTTAGAATTTGATGATAATTTACTATTTTAAATCGTATGAACCTTCAAGCGAGTATGATCTTTAAGGCGAATAGTGGGGGTGATAGTGGCGCCACTACATATTTAATTTTATAATTACATTATACAAAGGAATGATCAAAAAATCGGACCGCGCGTAGACGATATCTATCATAAGTTTTTTTTAAATGTATCTTTAATAGTTTTGTACTGTATTATTTAGGCAGATACTTGTTTCAAGAGTTTAGTTTCTATTGGTGGCCACCAAGCTCTCCAAACAAGGTTTTTGATTGAATAATGGCGCTTCTAAACGGGCTATACTTTGCTGCAATACATGTGTCTGGTATGGCCCGGCAACATAGCCAGCAACACCAGACACACTATGCAATCTTGCAGTAATGGCCCGGCAATAATTGCCAAACATTTTCGGTGTAGCCCGTATAGCCGGTATTGCGAGCAATACCGGCCATACATGGCCGAGCGATCGCTAACCGATCGATCTGAACTGCAATATTGCCGGGCCAGTTCTATTGTTGTTTCAGTCGCTCCATATTGTAATGGCATAGTGCATCTTTTTCTACCGACATGAAGTGTTTGTTTTGAGGACTGTGCTTGTTTGTGTTTGAGTTTATATTTATTAAAAACAAAAATGACTAATACGTGGACTAACGAGAAAATCCAAAATCTCTCTTTTTTCTTTTTTGGTTTTATAATAATATAAGCCGCTGCGACAAGTGTGATTTTGTCAGCCATTGTTGCCGATTTATGTAGCCCGTTTAGGAGTCTGCATCATGAGCCACTGTATAGCCGACATGGCCGGGCCATGTGTTGCACATGGCCCGGCCATACATTGCCCGGACATCAATTGCCGAGCAATATTTTTGTAATGGCCGGGCCATCAGTTGCCGATACTGCAGCTACAAATTGCAGAAAAGTATAGCCCGTTTAGAAGCGCCTTTACACAAAACAAAACTATTACAGATACATACATTAAATAAAAGCTTGAGATAGGTATCGTCTACCAGCGGTCCGATTTTTTGATAATTCCTTTGTATAACTTAATGATTAAATTAAATATGTAGTGGCACCAATATCACCCCTACTATTCGCCTTAAGGTACTTATGTCTCCAATTATGACTGCAACTGTACTCAGAGCATCTTGATCTTAAAGACTTCTCGCTTAGATGATGATTGTGTGTATTTTCCACTGTCCAGCATTAATTTTATTTATTTATTTATAAAACACAGCGAAGTAAGTAGGTAGGTATGTGGTATAGGTACTTATATATCGCCAGTAGGTGTAAAAGTTTGCTTAAGGTGGGAATCTCGCGCCAAAACGAAACGATCACCCTTATTAAAATTCACTTTGTGCCGTCTGTATTCTTTGATTTCTTACTATGTGCCTTACCTACCTCTTAATTAATAAAACGTCAAGTGCGAGTCGAACTCGCACCCTAAGGGTTCCGTATGATTGTAACTTGTTTCTTGAAAAACATTATGATTCTACGTCAACGGGAAGTACAGAGTACCTACCCTGTATATTTTGGTTCAAAGACAGAATCAAAAATTATTTTTTTAATTAATTAACTACAAATTAATGTTTTTCGGATTTTGCTCTTTATTTGTGCTATAAGACCTTGCTTCTTGCCAAATTCTATGATTCTAGGTAGAATGATCAATGATTCTAGAAAAGATAAACTACAAATTTAGGGTTTTAGAATTTTTTTCTTTATTTTAGAGAGAGAGAATAAGAATATTTTATTTCTAAACCTATCCACAAAAAGAAACGTAACTTAAAAATAAAATATGATACAGCTTCTGTCGATTAGAGTCACAAAACGGTCTCTGTCTCAGCATGAGCTAGTTGCAAACTTTACTACTTACTACTTGTGCTACTTTGCTTCTTGCAAAATTTCATGATTCTAGATCTACGGAACCCTATAGGTTTTGTGTAATTCCCTTGGAATTTTCAAAATATTCGGACATAAACGGCTGTAACTTTTGATTGCGTTGACCTAGAAGTTTTATTTATATCAAGCTTTCAAGAGGTTACGGACGTGAGTATTTGATGTTAAATTCAACTCGATACCTCCACGCGTTCCTGAGAAAAGGGGGTTGACAGACGGACAGACAGACAGGCGAACAACAAAGTTATCCTGTAAGAATTCCTTTTTTCCTTTTGAGGCACGGAACCCTAAAAAACAAATACCTAACTGTAACTGAGTGGTTATAAAATTTTTCAAGAACCAGCTAAATATGATTTTGAGTAGTATAAAACTAAATACGTCATTAAAATATTATTAGGTATGTAGGTAATGTTGTTCTTATTTTTAGGTAGGTACATATTTATAACATTGTTAATATTTATTTAAGATTGTAATTTAATTGGTCTAGTCTATAATTGGTCGCATATAATTATTAGGGATGCGCATATCTTATCACTCTAATGAAAAGAGTGATACATATCTCTTTGATCTACTGATATATATCACTCATTTAGCTCTTTAGCTCATTTAGCTCAGTGGATCAATGATGTAGTCTTAGAGCTGGGTAGCTCATGAGTGAAAGAAAGATAAAAAGATAATTAGGTATCCGTTCAACTGAGCTAGCGCTAAAGAGTAAGTGACACATGAAAAAAGGTATAAACCTATCGCTCACAGTTTAAAGGCTTTGTGATTAATAATTAACATAGAGTCAACGATTTTCCTTCAGACTTCACAGGCTTAGGACATAGGTACAAGTTTCCAAAAAAGTTTCCAAAATTCCGAAAAAGTACGTAGGTGCTCAACGAAACCAAAACAACAACCAAAAGTAAACAAACAAAGATTCGAACTGATAACGATAACTTTAAAAACAATAATAATTGAATTTGCAGATTTTGAAGTCAAACGTATTTGCATAACTAAAAGCCTGAACCGGATTTTGCTATCGTTCTCTCTTTTTCACGTTGTAAGTATTTGACATCGTGCATTTCACTCTATCAAATCATTCGGGACATTTCGGAACGAATCGCTCGCCTTGCTCGGTCGTCTTCGCTATCGCTCACTTTTCATTTAGCTCAACACTTCAATGGTTCGAAAATGAATCTTATTCCAGATGAGCTAAAGATATAGTTGAAACCAAGGTGAGCTAGAGATAGATTCGCTCAGTTGAACTGATCTATATCTTTTGTATCTCTCACTCATGAGCTACTCACCTCTAATAATTATTCTTAAATTCACATAATTCTTTCCATCCAAAGGTTACCTGGAAGAGATCGCTTCTAAGCGATAAAGCCGCCCATTGTACTTGTATCTTATGTAATGTCTCTTGTATTGTATTTTTGTTGGTGTACCTACAATAACGTTTATAATCCTTTGATTGTAATTTTCTTTGTAAATAATGAATGATTAAATTTAATGGACAAAACTCGCCTTATAAACTTAAGATTATATGCGTAAGTAAATAAAAAATAAGTAATTAAATCAACTCTTGATTTATTTGCACTTAATCTACATCACAAGCAACTTAAACAAACTAATTAAGTACTTAATAATTATGTACCTACCTACTCCACTTTTTATGTATTTTTTACAATTTGCTAAAATAAATAAGTTATTTACAAGGTCCGTTTTCGTTCAAAGTCGTTGTGAAAGATCGATTCATTACCTATTCCTACAACTAAAATTTACAGTATTTCATTTTGGGGGAGAGGTTGCAATTTCCCCCAAATAGTAACAATAGTGATAAAAACCAAAAAGGCGCTTATCAGGGGGAGACCTGCGTCCAGTAGTGGACCACTACAGGCTGCTGAGGAGTAACAAAGGGAGATCTCCTCAGGACAGGGCTGTTCCAGCTGGTCCACTGAACTCGGTGGTCTTTCAACCGACGGTTGGTGTCGGATAGTAGTATACTGGTGGTCAGTTGTTACTGAATCAAGTGTTGATGTAAGTGATATTTAAAATTTGGTATCTTATCTACTATCTTCAAAATCCACTGTTTTGTGCCCAGTGTACCGTAATCTCTGACAATAATCAACAAAAATCTGACAATAAGTAATCTCAAGACTGCTATCATTGTAGATGGTTTATATAAGAGCTAGGATATTTTATACTTAGGTAAGCGATTTGCCTACAATGTTTATTTAGGCAAGTTAAATTACAATGTTAACCAACAGTAGTAATAAGAATTCCTAAGTAAAATAGATGAGAACTCTTTGCCTAGACAAACCTAACATAGGCTTTAAGGCATTACTAACCAACCTATGTAATGTCTTTTTCTTTATGAATAAATGATATATCTATCTATATCTATCTATCTCTGTATAATTAGTAAGGTCATTGGTCTAATTATTGTGTGTAGAGATCTTACTTAGTGTTATTTTTTGTTTATAGTCTTCGGTCTAAATAAGAAATATCTTTTGAACTTGTTATCTTTTGAGCATGGAAGGAATCGCCTTTAAGCGATAAGGAAGTCAATTGTATTTGTATCTAATGTACTTTGTAAAGTATTTTTGTTGGCCAATTAAAGTGTTTTTGTACTATATTATATTAAACATATCTTTATGGTCCATTGCCTTCTATCCAGGTCAGTTCAACGTTAGCTCTGTATAATTAGATCCTTGGTCAGTTTATCGTATGTTCTCCATCATCAGTAAGGTCCGCCAGATCTAGCCAAGTCCGCGGCATTCTCGTCGTAGCCGCGAGCTGATGATTCCACAGCTTCTACAGAGATCCTGGGCTTGAAGCCCTCTTCATCAGCTTCATATTCCACGGTCTGAAGGAAAAAGATTGAAAGTTATTGAGGTAGGGATAAACCATTCTAAAAATGCACGCCCCCTCCACTAAGCGTCATACAATCGGCGTGTATTTTTAGAATGGTTTATCTCTACTTAATTAACATTGTAAAACGCATGGTAAGGCGTGAAGGGATATCTGACATTTAGTCCCATCCGGTAGTAAGGTGGCTGCCTTCAGCGTGGTTCTCCTGTCTCGACTCTGAGTGCCTGAAGTCACTGCCTGACTCATAGTCATTATATTCTACTCAAAGTGTATGTGAGTAGACTCAAAGTGCCTCACCTGCTTAGTCCCATCAGGTAGAAGAACGAAGTAGCTGCCTTCAGCGTGGTTTTCCTGTCTCGACTCTGTGTGCCCGAAGTCACTGCCTGACTCAAAGTCGTTTACTTTGTACGCAAAGTCGTAGTTTGCTGGTTCCTAGGGAAAGTTTATTATCACTGAGTTATTTATGCAAATTCCAAAAATATCTACTACATATTTTGGTGAGTGAGGTTCGAGTCGCGTGCGTTCTCCGAACCGCACTAACTTTCATGAGGCTCCTCGTTAAGGGATGAATCGTTGGTGTTCTTCCAACACAAACTAGGTTCGTTAGGTTAACCCGCCTATATTCATAATGAATACGTCAAACTACGAATACTTACCTAGTAGATTGTTTGCCTAGGGTTGAAAAGAATCAATCCCCGAGGTAGTTAGACGCCCGAGCGCAGCGAGGGCGGCTATAGTCCGAGTAGGATTTGATTCTTTTACCCGTGGCAAACACTCTACTTTTCATTTAGAATATGAGGAAAATAAAAGATTTTCTATGACACAATTTGCCTCGTCTGTAATGGAATCTGGTGTCAATATTTCGCATGAACTCATTTTTAATATTCAATTCAAATCTTAGCACAAAAGTCCGACACAGATACATACATAACAGATTTTAGTATCCTGCCAATTTGTGTTGACTTTTTAAATTTTAAATATGGAACTCGCCGCTCGCCGCGTAATTGTCGCGGCACTCGCGGTTTATTCCGCTCAAAGAAGTTTGCGCTAAATTCACACTGGCTGTTTAGAAAGTTATGACAGTTTTTAAATTAGTTTTTTTTTACATAAAACTCTTCACAGCTGACCGCAGTTCTATTTTTAAAGTTCATTCCGGCCCGAGGGTTGGAATGAATTTGTATGAGTTTTTCCCTCCCTATGAAAGGAAAGCAGCATTTTCCACCCAATAATCAGATCAAAACAACACTACTTTCCGAGTATGAGAAATGAAAAGTCTTTTTAGTAAAACGCGATAGATGTTACCTGATATACCTACCTTCTATTTATCATCATCATTTACACTCTGACTTCGCCCCACCGTTTATAAGCCATCAAACTCTTGTACCACCCCCTACGGTTCAGCACCTACACTAGGAAAGGTTTTTTTTATAAGAAATCAAATAATATCGCAAAAATTTTCGACTTCGACGGGACTTGAACCCGTTGTTTTTTTTATTTTTTTTTATTCATAATGGTTAAGCGTTTGGACACCAACTCACTTATAGTAAGTGAAGATGTGGCCTAAGATGGAGCACGCTTTCCCAGAAGGAACTTATTTACCCTGGACTTGAAGACTCCAAGATTGTACTCTAGCGGGAAAACAGACGCACGACTTTTAGTCTGACGGACGACTTTTAGTCTGATGATGGAGAGTATTGAGGGTACAAACCTGGTTTTCCTCGTCAGCTGATCGTCCATAGCTGTACCCCTGGTTGGACTGTGCATCATACTGCTCTGGTACTCCGTATTGCTCTGAGGGCATGCGAGCTGATGGTGCTCCGTACGTCGATGATGGAGAGGATCTGGAAGTGATGGTTATAAGGTTAGTAATGGTGATGAGCAAATCTAGAATTTTAGGAACTTGAGTTTGATTGTAGTCCACGATTAAAAATAAATGAAACGGTCTACGTAGCTACATTAATAATATGTTGTGCGAAATACACACACTGACTAACAGACAAAGGTATTATTCGAAAATCACCTGGGATTTCTTAAATCCTTGGACACTGTTAATTCATACTAAATCCCAAAAATCTATCTAAGTCAGTAACTATCGAAGTTCTATGCCAAAATAAAAGAATAAGGTAGAAGGCGTCAAAATAACTACCTATATTTTGACTCCTTCTGCTCTTCTGCTGGTAGAGGATTCATACCTGGCAGAAGAATACGAAGACGCAACAGCACTAGTCTTCAAACTAGCTGAAGAATACCCCTGAGACAGCCCTCTTGCACTGGGCGCTCCATAGGTTTCATCTGGCGCACTGTAAGATGCAACTGGAGCCTTATACTCTTGGGCATAAGAATCAGTTTCTACAGCAGATTTGGCGAAAGATTGACCCTTATGACTCCGAGATCCAAAACTGGATGGATACCCTTGGGAAATGTCGTTAGATCTAGCAGACCCAGACTTCTGGAAGGCAGAACGGGCTGAGGAATAACCTTGAGAGCTACGGAAAGAACTAGCTGATTTCGCTTTAGGTTTGCCACTTCTTGCTACCGCTGGTACCCCATATTCTTCTGATGGCGTTGATCTAGCATCAGGGACGCCGTATTCAGTCGACAAAGATCGAGAAGACAGATCTGGGGTACCATATTCTTGGGACAAAGAACGCTGGGCTGGTGAATAGCCTTGGGAGATTCCAGAGTGTTCCTTCGGAGTTCCATACTCTTGGGAAAGCCCAGAGCGAGCATTTGGTGTCCCGTATTCTGTAGAAGGCTCAGATCGAGCATTAGGAGCTCCATATTCTTGGGAAAGCGAAGAACGCGCGTTGGGAACTCCGTACTCTTCAGAAATTCCACTTCTAGCGTTAGGAGCACCATATTTCTGTGATAAACCACTCCTCGCGTTTGGTGCTCCATATTTCTGAGACAGACTCTTGCCCTGACTTTTTGATGATCCGAAGGTTTGAGAAAAGCTGGTTCTGGCGGCTGGGGGCGCAAAGTTCTTCTGTCTTGAGCTTATTCTTGCGCTAGGTGGACCATAGTCTTCAGAGAGACTGTTCCTGGCAGCAGGAGCTCCGTATTCAGCGGACGGGGCCAAAGACCTGGCATTGGGTGCTCCATATTCAGTAGAAAGTCCAGAAGACCTGGCGTTGGGTGGACCGTACACATCAGAAACGCTGCTCCTAGCGTTAGGAGTGCCGTATTCAGTAGAAAGAGCAGATCTTGCACTAGGTGCCCCATATTCAGTAGATAGACTAGAAGACCTAGCATTTGGAGCACCATACTGAGTCGGAGGCCCGTATTCCGAAGAAATGCCGTTTCGAGAGGACCCGAAGGCAGGAGGTCCATACTCTTCGGAGGGAGATCTGGTAAGGTCAGAATGATCGTGGTGGTGATCGTGGTGGTCATGGGATGACCGGGATGCTGCGTAGCCGTCACTGAAAATAATAATACATTATGAGAAAGCGACTTGTGAAAGGAGCTCATCAAATGTTGCCCTCGTGAAACTTTGAAATACAATCAGCTATCTATAAATAGTTATTTCAGTTAACTGTGGTATCAGTTTAGTAGAAAACGCACTGCCACAGATGCTCATGACGTGACCAGCTGTCTTAGGCCTGCGTTGAAAACCAGCGCTGGGCAGACACACCAGTTCTCCCTATCACAATGCTGAGTGTAAGCCATATTTGCCCTAAACGTATAGTATTATAATATCTGTGCCTAAACCTAACTTAGCTAAGCTTCTTAATTTTCGTACGTAGCAACGAAAATCGAGCAGCTTAGTCTAGGATTAATTATTGTATTGTGCAGTAAATATAAGGCACATAAAATTATTTTCTTTCTTTAGTTTAACGCTCAGCATCACCTTTTGTTCAGATCGTAATATCTAAATTAGAACTTCGTTAACTTTCTTGCTTATGTAGTGTAGCTACCTCTGTTCGTTGCAAATATTTACTATCCGCTTTTTTAAGCCACTGCCGCCTGAAAAATATGGCGCTTACACCGAAGTAGTCTGCAACGACTGAAGCCCAAGGTTTTTCCTGATCTTCCCCATCAGCATAAAGACTTCCACTGGTGATCATGCCTCCCCTAGACAAGGGATTTTGCTACAATCACCACGCTTCGAAGGTGTGGTGCCGGCTTACAATTTAAACCACCTCAACTCTTCCCGCGGGTGTTGTAAGAGGCGACTAAGGGATCTCAACCGGGAGCGGGCAGCAGCGCCCTGCAGAACAATTCCACCGAACTGCGATCCCCAACCCGCATGCCTAGCGTGGGGATTATGGACATTAACCCCCAAGAGATAAAAGTCAGGAAGGTGCTTATCAGTAGGCAGCCTGCGTCCAGCAGTGGACCAATATAGGCTGTTGAGGTGAGATTGGTGCTCGCAGTAGAGGTTTTAAAAACACACAAGGAAGAAGCTGCCCTTCCTGCACGGGCTTAGTTGGATGTGACCACAGCCTCTTCCTGACCTTATTTTAGCGTGATTCTAGGACTGTTTCATAGGGAGAAGAGAACCTATAGGTTCACTAAGGTGGATTTACTTACCCAACCGGTGGTTCAGCCACCGCCATTGATAGCAAACACAGAAGTGGAATGAACATCTGAAAGGATGAAATTATTTAGAAAATGTTCTCTAACTTAGATAAAAAAAAATACTAAGAAATCGCAAAAATTTTCGTCTTGAAGTTTATCCAATCCTAAATATAATAAAAAAAAATTGCGATATTATTTGATTGCTTAGAAATTACCCTGAGTGGGGGGCACTTTAATAACAAAAAACCTTTGAAAAGTTAATACATTATCTATTTCAAGTGAAATTGGAGGGGTAATGAATGGGAATAAAGGGGTTTGAAGATTTTAATATGGAGGGTCGCTCTAACATTGGCTACCACACTAATTATTTAGTCAATATATTTGGATAGCGGACACATAGACAAAAAAAAATTCTAAAGAGTCAGGTTTCTGAGATATTCACAGATGAAAATACTTATTGCTCTAATATTTTCTTTTCATTTTATTGTAAAGTGGTATTGATATGAATCAGTTGAGCTACCTGTAAATTGTTTGTAAAAGTCTGCAGTTAGCTCAATTGTAAATAGGTAGGTACGAGTTCTAGTTTATTTCTATTATTAGAGTGTAATTTTCTTTGTCAATAAAGATTTAAATTGTCCTCTATACAAACATACAAACTTAAGCGTCCGCGGCGATTTAGAAAAAAAAAAACAGGTAGCCGGTTTAGGGCCAAAATCTTCAAACACCAAGGGGACCGTTTGAGAAGTGGACCGATTGATACGCGGACCTTTTGAGAAGTGGACCTATTGAGAAGTGGCCCGATTGCGAAGTTGACTATATACGAAAGGGACCGATTGCTCATCTCCTACAGAAAATTTTAGTGGACGGTTCGCTAAGTTGACCATAAGCGAACAAATGAAAAATCAGACAAAATTAAAGTTTACCTTCATTTTGAAGCTAGTGAAGCTTTGAGATCAAAAAATGCGCTGTAGTTGCTACCCCTTAAGTATGAAGGGAATCGATTTCAGTTCCTTCTTTATCCTGAAAAATAAAAATGTTAAATATTAAAACTATTTGTAACATTGCCAGGAAAAACTCGTTTGGTTAGAAGTTAAGATAAGTAAGTTAAATGACCAAAAATAAGGGTTTCAAAATTGACTAAAACCACTATTATAAAGTATTTTTTTCTGCTGTGTTTAAACCAATTTTATATCAAACTTTTGTAATTATCATGGTTTTTAACACTAAAGTCATTTAATTCGGGTTTTTTTACTTATTCCGTGATCATGGCGCATGAAACTGTGCCGAAATATTGGAAAGCTCAAAACTCAAATTACGGTGAATTGATTAAGTGACTTAAATTTTCCATCCTTTATTATTTTGTAAAACAGTTGAACCGAGAAAATTAGAACACATGATGTTGTGTTCTAATTTTCACTCATAGAAAGTTTTGTAAAGCTGAAGTTTTTTTTATAAGACTTTTTCTACAAACCTTTTGAACTGATAGTATGTTACTTTGAAGACTCAGTTATCGAATGCTAACAGTCAAACACTCACCACTATTTATACTAAATACAACAACAATACGATACACCATCTTCTTCTCCACCTTCAAATCCTGGAGAATTTGCACTTTATTGCTTCGATAATAGAGGCGACACGGCTGGATCATTTGTGGTAAGGTTTTGCATTGTGCGCTTGATAGGCTCGTGTCGACATTCGATCTAGTTTGTACAGATAGCGGGTATAGTCTGGCACTTGACTATTTTCACGGATGTTGTGCCTTATTCGTAGATTAAAAACATACTTACGTTAAAAATACAGACAGTCACTATAAAATCTGTCTCACTGCAAAAGAGGAAATCGAGTGTTTCCATTTCTGTCAGCGTTACCAAGGTTCTTTGGGTTGCTTGTAACTACATATAAGTAACTGTTGATTTAACATTAAAATCCGCCCCTCCACCAATCTCAATCAATCTGCCAATCAATCTTGCGATCCGAACAGGTGGGATGATGATCTGCGAAAGACTGCAGGCAGATGCTGGATGCGCAAAGCTGAAGACAGGGCGCTATGGCGCTCATTAGGGGAGGCCTATGTCCAGCAGTGGACTAACATAGGCTGATGATGATGTATAAGTAACTGTTGATTTAACATTAAAATCCGCCCCTCCACCAATCTCAATCAATCTGCCAATCAATCTTGCGATCCGAACAGGTGGGGTGACGATCTGCGAAAGACTGCAGGCAGATGCTGGATGCGCAAAGCTGAAGACAGGGCGCTATGGCGCTCATTAGGGGAGGCCTATGTCCAGCAGTGGACTAACATAGGCTGATGATGATGTATAAGTAACTGTTGATTTAACATTAAAATCCGCCCCTCCACCAATCTCAATCAATCTGCCAATCAATCTTGCGATCCGAACAGGTGGGATGATGATCTGCGAAAGACTGCAGGCAGATGCTGGATGCGCAAAGCTGAAGACAGGGCGCTATGGCGCTCATTAGGGGAGGCCTATGTCCAGCAGTGGACTAACATAGGCTGATGATGATGTATAAGTAACTGTTGATTTAACATTAAAATCCGCCCCTCCACCAATCTCAATCAATCTGCCAATCAATCTTGCGATCCGAACAGGTGGGATGACGATCTGCGAAAGACTGCAGGCAGATGCTGGATGCGCAAAGCTGAAGACAGGGCGCTATGGCGCTCATTAGGGGAGGCCTATGTCCAGCAGTGGACTAACATAGGCTGATGATGATGATGATGATGAAACATTAAAATAAATAAAGAGGACTCTTACGGTGCGTCCAGATTAAGTAACAAAACATGCAATTTAAAACATAGTTATTTAACATGTTTTGTGTTAATGTGGAAATGTTACATAACTTAAGTTATATAACATGCTACATTATATTTTTATTTGAAAAATGTTATTATTCTGTTGACCAATTCGCGACGGTCAAACTAAAATGACACCAACCTATGATGAAACAATGAATAAATGACAATTCTGGCTTGTAGGTAGATTCAATTTAATCAGTTCTATGAGTATGAAACTTATTTTTCTGTATGACATTAACCTCTCCCGTGGCAAGAGGCCATATTATGGCTTCTCAAATAAAACCGTTGTGTGGCAAGCGACCATATTATGGCCGATTTTCCGATTTTTTTTGTTGTTTTTTGTTTCGTCGAATTTATGTACTTAGAGTCAACTTTTCAGCCATGTCAATGTCTTAAAAGTTGACTGACAGTGTCAAGCTGACGTTAAAACCATAAACTAACCAAGTTTAGAAGAAATTTAAAAAAAAATCGTAAATTGTTATTGTTTTAATTATGTAAGTATTTTAAAATCTATTTGACATATTGTGTAAATAAAGTACGTACGAACTGTTTTGCAGTGCCTTTCCAGGGTGCATGTACCTAACTAGTGACAACTTAACTAACCATTCACTACCTAAGAATGAATGTACATGCAAGCAAAAGAAATAAAAAATCTGGATGCACCCTAATGCTGGACAATTTAAACAGCATCATCTAGCGCCAAACTAAGCAGAGCTTGTGTTAAAGGTAAATATAATAGGTACAAATGTACAATAAATAACATAACACAGAAAGATACTTAAATAAACATAAACGGATCGTACAAACATTTGTCTCGGGAATCGAACCCGCAACCTCCTGCGTTGCAGACTAACTTTCGCTCAATGCGTCAGGTCGTCGTTATGTTAAATGAAATGAAAATACATTTATTCTGTTAAGTATAGATATAAGAAAATATACAGGTTATGTGTCTAGCTAGACTAGAGCAACAAACACGGCACACAAATTATTAAATAAATAACTGATAGGTAAGTATTGGTGGAAAATTCACAAGCATCATCTAGCCCCAAGCTAAGTGTAGAGCTTGTGTTGTGTATGATTTTTTATTCAACGATTTTTGTAGCACAAATTTCAGTTTTCCCCCTTGAGGATAATCTTCAAAGGGGAAAACTGGACTCCAAAAACATTATGTATTCCAATATGTAATCATGTACCTATAGATTGCATACATTCTGTAGTTTAAGCGTTGTCATCGGCCAAACATCTTCATAACGGCCATCGATGTAAGTAAAAAAATTGGTTGTCTGTAAAGTCGGTTTACTGACGATAGTTGAACGTGACAACGTCTTAAGAAAAGAGCGAGGTAACGCCGCATGAGGTAACGCCGCATGACGTCATGTTTTTTCGTGCGTGCAGCCGGCTCTATCGAATTATAAGACGTTGTCACGTCAAAAATTGGTTGTATGTAAAGTCGGTTTACTGACGATAGTTGAACGTGACAACGTCTCAGAGCGAGGTAACGCCGCATGAGGTAACGCCGCATGACGAGGCAACGCCGCATGACGTCATGTTTTTTCGTGCGTGCAGCCGGCTCTATCGAATTATAAGACGTTGTCATGTCAAAAAGCTAAGTATAAAATGCTTAAAAACTAATATGTTAAAGATTAGGTCACCTACCAACCTATAATTTCAAAGCTTCACTATGCGTCGTAGGCACGGTTCTTCAGATCCATATAATGTGCCAGACCAAATGAAGTTGACTACCACGATCTTCTCAAAGAATACCCAATAGTAGATGTGGTGGACAGGTTGCTTTAGAACGATTTTTCAAGGTTTCTGTGATCCGTTGTACGAGGACACGGAAAAATTGATTATCCATGGTCAAAGCTTTCCTATTTAATGGTGTGTGTAGGCATGAAAAGAAGAGCTTCCAGGATATTGTATTCTAGTTGGTAATGCGTAAATTGATGCTACGGCTGTTCTCCTTCTGTTCTTGTAGCTGCAAAATGATCAGCGTGGTTGTAGCGAAATGCGTAGCATAGTAGCTGCAAAAGCGAAGAGTGATTGCTACGAAAAGTGTCGCACAGTAGTGTAGCCCAATCTATGAAAATCGTAGCAAAATTGGTTACGAAATGCGTAGCACGCGGTAACTACGAAAGGTGTAGCACAGTAGCTTCGAAAAGCATAGAATAGTAGCTGTGACCAGCGTAGAATAATAGCTACGAAAAGCGATAGCACAATAGCTACGAAAAGCATAGAATAGTAGCTACGAAAAGCGTAGCACAGCAGCTACGAAAAGCCAAGAATAGCAGCTACGAAAAGCGTAGCACAGTAGCTACGAAAAGCGTAGCACAGCAGCTACGAAAAGCCAAGAATAGTAGCTACGAAAAGCGTAGCAGGAAGGAAGGCCCAGGAAGTGCTCAAATGCAATAAAGGCTATCTTTTAAGCTACTTTAAATTTGGCTAAGGCTAATAGGCATGCAGTAACGTTTTCAGACGTTACTCGAATTAATCTGAAACCTTATTGAGGACAAATTTTATTTTGGAGCTCATTTACCGGACATAGGGCTCTGATTTTCCTATATGAGTATATCCATCACACGCGCAGTAGCGCTTTGGCTACGAAATTGCGTAGCACGGTTGCTTTGCTACGAAATCATGTAGCACTGATTTTATAAAATACATTGAAATATTATGAGAATCACACTAATATTATAAATGCGAAAGTTTGGATTCCCGTGGGATAGAAATCACCTTTAACCGTTTCCATAGAAACAACGCGTGCGAAGCCGCGGGCAGAAGCTAGTATTATAAATGCGAAAGTTTGGATGGATGGATGTATGGATGGATGTTTGTTACCTCTTTACGCCAAAATTACCGAACGGGTCGGGCTGAAATTTTGCATACAGGCAATTGTAATCCTGGAATCAAACATCAGGCTACTTTTTATCCCATAAATCAGTTCCCGTGGGATATAAATCACCTTTAAACGTTTCCATAGAAACAACGCGTGCGAAGGCGCGGGGCGCAGCTAGTCTTTTATATATTTTTTCTCTGGTAGGTGCCCTTAGTCGACTCTATGACATCCACGGCTGAGTTAAAGGGGTCAATTCGAAGACCACATCCGCTAAAAAAAAGTAAAAACAAAGAATGAAATCAATTCTTTTTGGCGGTAAATTCCGCCACTGCCACAGCCAACAAAAAACTGAAGTAATTCAATTTAAAAAAAATTAAAAATTACTTATACCTACTGTTCAGTGGGGTTTCCAACAACGAAATTTTAGATCCAATGTCGGCCAACGATCCACTATGCCACCAAGTATAACGAGAGCAAGGACACAATCAAATTAGATCCATGGCACACGATCAATGATCATTTATTTGATGATGATTGAAATTAGACACTTTAAGAGATGACCTTATTTTCAACCTTAAGTTTTAAAAGATAGAGATGCTTTTGTGAGTAGAAATGGTAAACGAAGGTTGTATAGTATGGAATAGAGACTAAAATGCAATGACTTGACTTGAAGTTTCGTTGTTAAGTACATACGTATGCATTGCTTTGGCATACAGTAGGTACTTACAGAATAGAAATTTGACAGATAAGTAAATTTTATGGAACGCTAAAACTCTACGCTGCAGCCGACTATACACCGCGAAATTTCCATCTTTATTATGACTCATGTTCGCAAATAAATGACTAACTTAATAACTTTTGGAATCGAAGTGCGCGGAACAATTGAAAATTACCAACATTAGAAATATTCAGGTACCTACTTATACAGGTATGCATTGCATGCGCATACAGTATCTACAGAATTAAAAAAAGTGCTCAGCGCCGCTAAAGAAGTTTTCACTTCAAAAATACAGTGAAGTAGGTAGATAAGTAAAAATGATACAAATTAGAAATAGGTACTTACTTAGATATTTACTCTTACTCACTAGATAATTATTTCTAGAGTCTCTGTTTGACTAGAAACTCTCTAGACTGATTCTAATCGCCGCCGGAACTACACGTAAATCCTAGATTTTTTCGATGACCTTCTCTTCCTATAATTATTATGACAGAATCATTTTCCAAATGTGCTAAATATTACCTAGGTAAGTAAGCTACTAGAGCAAAGTGAGCTTAAATATAGTATTTTTATAAAAGTAGGGCAGAAAATGGGACCTAGATAAATAAAACAACTCTTACGACATCCAGACATTTATATTGGCGATTAAAATAGACAAAAATGCATAATTGCAGGACTCTGATAACTATCCCACATTTTGCTATTCTGATTTTAAAGGAACATATTAAAAATTAGATAATTATTAGGGTTTATACTATATAATCATAATGAATTGACCCGTTTATCTTAAATCCAGTAAGTAGATACTTATTAATTATGACCATGACCTTATAACATTGATAATGAGTGCATAAATCGATAACAACAGAAATAACAAGTAGTTCTTAGTAAATCTTCTTTAAAATAAGACGTTGTACAGATTAAAGTTTTAATTTAACACACAAACAAACAAACATGAAAATTTTAACAATAATAACAATTATATTAGTAGAGTGCAGTGCGAAAATAAACATTAACATTAAAACATCGAATTATCGAAACAGAACTAAAGTGGAATTTACAGGAAAGGATATAAAACTAATCACCGATGCAGAAGTAGCGCTATTTAATATTAGACATGAAAATTTAAACAAAGGAGTCAGAGTTGAGATGGGTAGAGTACCAGACGACATCTTCCTAAGAGACCCGACACCATACGAAGACCTATTCAAAGAATACAAATGGCCACAAGTTGCAAGGTTTCTAACAGTCAAAAGCGCTAAAATAATAGAGTTCTTAAAGGAAGATATACTGATCAAAACTCATGAACATATCAACAACACTACAGTTACTATTCAGTCTAAAACTGATATGATGCAAATGGTAGAAAATACTGTTCTATCTCTATGGTCACCTGATGGGTTACCTGAAGACATGATTCTCTTTGGTGTTAATATAGATTTTGGGTTTACGGACTGGAATTTCGACGATAAGTGGAGGGATGAAGGTTTAAAGTCGATAAATTTGCCCTTTGGAGCCAGTAAAGGCGATATTGCTTTGAAATCCGGTAAGACAATCGAGAGCAAATTATCAGGAAACAAAATAGTGATGCTGATAGAAATAGAGTACATAGCGAATTTGACTGGTAACATTATAACAGACTATGAGAATCTATACGGGAAATATCATTTTTACTCGCCAACGATTGGAAATATCATGAAGGCAGCAAAGATAAAGAACGAAATAGTAACAAAGCAGTATTTAGAATTAAGGTTCTACACTAATCCAAGGATTGAAGTTTTTGATAAAGATACTGGAGAAGAATTAAATGTTGTTTTGAAGAAACGACATTGGAAGAAGGGGAATTATACTCACTTTTATATTAATGATTAGCTATATTAAGTATGTACAAAATACAAAGCTCGTGACTATAAATACTTAATTATAACATTATCTATGAAGGTATTTTATTTAATTATAAGGATTTTGAACGATTTTATTGAAAAAAGCATAAATACTAAACTATAAGTACTATTTAAAATACACAGAATACTGAATGTCATACTATTTTTATTGTTCTGAGTGACATACTTAAATAAGTACTATACATACTTCAACATGATTATGACCCTACATATAAATAACAAATCCGTTATCATAATGTATATCTGAAAACATTTCATTTCTTTTATTTAATCTGATAAATAATAAAAAGCTCCTTTCATGAACAAACATAAAACGTAAAATTTAAAATTGGTAAAGATAATGAAGTAAATTTTGTTTAGGTACTTTAACTTAGACCAAAGACCCAGTTTGAATGTCCATACATTTTATAAATACTTATATAAAAATATACTTACTAATAACCTTAATTTTTATTTTTACATGTAACTTTTTGTAAACTTAGAAGCTCTCGTCCTATGACAGAGTATTCAGTAATTTGGATGTAAATTTATTATTATACCTATTATAGTAACTAAAGTAATGTTAAAATTATAATTTTTTTTTCCCATTCTTTATTAGCTTACCTTACCAAATCATTATTTTAAACGAGTCTGATTATATTCAATACTTCATTCATTCGATAATTATGTATTTCATTTGTTAACCCTAGAATTTTTATCAATTTAATTTCACCTCATCTCACCTCAACATCCTATAGTGGTCCACAGCACGCAGTTTGGTGGTAGGATTTCTATGTGTAAATGAATAAGTAGGTAGCTACCTACAGAACAATAAAACAATACAGAAAATACAGAAAAATATGCTTATGGGTAAATTTTTAAAAGTATAAAAAATGTACACATTCGATCTATGTGCTATCTAGGCTGATTATGTGTTACCTACTAAATTAAGATCCAATTAAAATTAAAAGAAGTTATATAAATCAATAGGCACCCCTAATGCCTTATCCTAAAATCTCCTCTGAATTCAGAACCAATAACCATACCTACTCCGTGACAAATATAAAACCCAATCGTAACAATGGTGCCAGGCAGTTGACCCTTAGCTCTAAGAGACGATCCAGGCTTTCTCAAACAATTTGCTTCCAATTCGTCGGAGTACGGATGCTGCCCAGGTAATTGAGGACACACCAGTTGAAGTACCAAAAGTATCCAAATACGATTCCTACGGCTATGTCTGGTGTATTCGTTAAGTTATTATTGGTAATTATTATCTGTGTTAAGGCCTATTTAAACTGCGGTATTTACTACTCAAGAGTGGTAAATTTCTTTCCCTCAGGGCTCAGTTGGAGTCTGTACCAACTGAGCCCTAACTTCTCTTTGAAGATAGCATCGAGACATCCCACTTTGAAATCAAATCGTTCATTTCGAAAAAATAAAAATTTGCAATATAATATTGAGTCTGTAGGATCCCGAACTAGCCTAAGATGTATTACAGGACACAAGGCTTTTTCTTAATAGACTATTTATAAGTAATAATGAAAAAAACATCAGGCAGTAATAATATTCAAATGTGCTAAACTAAACAAAATATTATCATACCGCAAAAATACGAATTTAGATGCTTTTCAAAAATAAAGTACCTACTTAGTAAGCAGGCATGAATCTACGCAAATACCATATAAAAAATAGATGTCTCAATACTATTGTCGAACTAATCTTGGGGCCCTGCAAGATTTCGACACTCTGCTACCGAGTCATCAACACAGAATCTGACCCAGATTCACATGAAATTCAAATATTTTTGCAGTTTTCAATATTTTCTGCATTCTGCAAGCAATACTAAAACGAGTTTGAGTCATCCTGTACGACTAGATTGGAAAACATTCAAAATCATAAGTCTGCTATAATTATCTGATATTAATAAATGCCCTTCACAAAATCATGCAAATTGTGCAATTACACAAACATTTAAATTGTAGATTGTATGTTATCTTTTTCTCTTATGTATCTTAAAATTATCTTTAGCTTTACCTTTATTAGTCATAAGTACTAATTATTTATTATTATTTTTAACCCACACTGTCCTACCATAGCAAAAGGCTTTATTATTACCAGTTCTTTTTTTATTCCTCTCTATTACAACCCAGTCTGGATGGTGCACATACATATAAATACTAACCTATAACGGAGAAAAGAGGAAACCTGACAGAAAACGGGATTGAAGCGTATCATAGAGGCATCAAAGCCATCCAGACCTAAAGAAAAGCTGAAACGAAGCTGTCAATCTTCAGTCCTGCTCCGGTACTTTAAGGAGCTGGGCTGGTTAAGGCCTGGTTAGGCAGGGGGACAATGCACAATACACTCCCATGAGAGATCCAATGCAGATCCCAGTTCCCCCACTTAGAATTAGAATTATGGGAGAAAACACTTAATCTTTTTCCATTGCTATCTTTGATGAGTTAAGGTAGGTAGGATTTCAGAATATTTAGGTCGGGAATAATGCACATACACTTCAGGTGATTCTACAGGTTGCTGGAGAGAGTTGGAAGTCTAAGGCACGGAATTATGGTAGTTATTGTGGGTAGTACTACCATTTTATGTAGCACACACTGAGAGTGATATCACATCTTACCTTCTGAGTCATGTTCAGCTATGACCAATACAAATGTTTTTGTAAAGGATACGGATTAAAACCTTCTCCCAGGGTTCCACTATGAACAGCTCGGTAGCCAGGAGGTATCTCGTGATACAAAGGTGGAAAAACTTGAATATCTTTGCGAATAAATTCATCTTCGGAGCTCGATCGTAGGAGCAAGTATGTTAATCAGAGCTGGACGGGCGAGCTGCAGCAACGGTGGCGGCAGATAAATTGTAAACTTTCCCGTGATACAAAGTACCTATATATGTATATTATTTATATATTATATATTATTTATTATATTGTATTATATGTACTTTGTGTTGGAAACAGCAGAAATACTGGCTGAAATTCTCAATTTTCACAATAAACTTCGTAAATAAGTTCTTTGAAAACTGAAAAGTAGGCTTGTTCAAAAAATATCGATATATTTATCGATATTATTTTTTCGATGTATTGATATTTTTGCTCAATATTTAATGTTTCGATATATCGATGTATCGATATAAAATTAAAAGTATCGAAAAGGTATAAAAATCGATATTATACATTAAAATAAAAAATAAATAAAAACATGCGTTTTTTTGTTTAGGATCGACTCGATTCGCTGCTTTTTAATTTTATACTTAAGTTGATAACTCTAACTACTGTCTTGTCTGTCAAGTCAATGTCAATTTCAAATATCCGTCTCCGCTTGACTGACTTATAACCTCAACTTTCTGCATTTTCTGCACTTGAATATCTACCCAGTTGAACTAGGTAGGTACTTGAGTGATTAATAAATAATAAAGAAAATATTCGTTTTTCTTCATTTATTAAAATGTTATTAGTATTTATCTAGTAATGTAAGATGGTTGAAGTAGATTAGGCCAAATAATGTTCACTACTCTTGGACTTTACTCCTGCTTTCCATGAGGCAGAGTCCACTCACTACATAAGGATAATAAAAAAGAAATAATTATAATTTTTAGAGCGCCAATATTCTCTGTCAAATCATACCGATATATAAAAATAACAATTACGATTTTGATATTTATAAATATCGTTATGTCGATATTTTTTTTCACTTCCGACATCCCTACTTTGTAGGATGGGATGAGTCGTCTGTCATATATATGTTAATTGTCATGTACAGTGAGTGCCAGTGTCAGCGTTACGCGTTGTATGCTAAAGTCATAAGTTTTTTTTAGTTTGATTTTGTCATGAAAGGTGTTGCTGCGTCTATGAAGTTTACACATTTTCCAGTAACTATGGCTTATGACGACATGAAAGTTATCAGAAAAAAACCGTGGAAAAACCGGCGATTCCCATTTGGAGATTTTCTTCCTCTCGTGACTCTTCAACTTACCTATTTCTTCTGATTAGAAAGTTGTCAAAGTTAGAAATTGGTTAACATTTTAGCCAATTTTTCATAAGTGTGATTAAGAATAAAGCTGGAAAAATTAACCTGACAGTTCTAATTCTAACCTATTTACTGTAGGGATGCGCATATCATATCACTCTAATGAAAAGAGTGATACATATCTCTTTGATCTACTGATATACATATCACTCATTTAGCTCTTTAGCTCATTTAGCTCAGTGGATCAATGATGTAGTCTTAGAGCTGGGTAGCTCATGAGTGAAAGAAAGATAAAAAGATAATTAGGTATCCGTTCAACTGAGCTGAGCTAGCGCTAGAGAAACTGACACATGAAAAAATGTAAGTACCTATAAACCTATCGTTCACAGTATAAAGGCTTTGTGATTAATAATTAACATAGAGTCAACGATTTTCCTTCAGACTTCACAGGCATAGGACATACAAGTTTCCAAAATTCCGAAAAAGTACGTAGGTGCTCAACGAAACCAAAACAACAACCAAAAGTAAACAAACAAAGATTCGAACCGTTAACGATAACTTTAAAAACAATAATAATTGAATTTTCAGGTTTTGCAGTCAACGTATTTGCATATCTAAAAGCCTGAACCGGATTTTGCTATCGTTCTCTCTTTTTCACGTTGTATTTGACATCGTGCATTTCACTCTATCAAATCATTCGGGATATTTGGCAATGAACCGCTCGCCTTGCTCGGTCGTCTTCGCTATCGCTCACTTTTCATTTAGCTCAACACTTCAATGGTTCGAAAATGAATCTTATTCCAAATGAGCTAAAGATATAGTTGAAACCAAGGTGAGCTAGAGATAGATTCGCTCATTTGAACTGATCTATATCTTTTGTATCACTCACTCATGAGCTACTCACCTCTAATTTACTGTGAGTGGAAAGTTGTCAAAATTGGAAATCCGTGAACTATTGTAAATTTTTAATATGGGTGATTATGTATGTAGCTGGAAACATTAACCTGACAGTTCTAATAACTGACAGGAGAGTTTGTCAAAATTAAAAAACAAAACAAAACGAGTGGTCTCTTTGAACAAACAAAACAAACAAATGTCTTCAAGAGTCCGAAGGTCCGGTTCGTCTTTCGTCAATTGTATTGTGCGATTATTTTAGTATTCCATTCATTAATTTTGTTACCGTACACCGTACCGTACCGTTTGACTTGAATTTGTTGAGTGTAATTTATAAACCATTAGCCGGTAAATTCATTCTCACACAAAGACGAAATTATTTTATTGTACCAAGTTTTCAGTGCACGTATCTTATTTAATTCACATCTTATCTGTTCATAATTTGCACCGATTTATGACTAACTTTGTTCGATTGTAGGCTCTTGGAGTGATTATAATGATTGATTTGACGGGAATATATATTTCCGTTGCTCTTTACGCGGCAGGGTAAGTAACCTACTAATTTATTTGCTACAAGAAATACCATAAAAACTAGCGAAAAATGTAAAAAAAATTATACATATTTTGTACTTAATCCAGTTTTAATGATATTCAGTACAAAAACTAACTTTCTCTTCTGTAGTTAACTCTTACTGACCTACATTCAGAAGTTCTACATGGCTTCCTGCTATATATTTTATGAATTATCTTACTACCTACTTTGATAAATAACAGTTATTAATAATCTGCAGTGATAAACCCAGCAGTATTATTAATAGTTATTAATCTTCAGTAGAAGTAGGTACAAAGGTCAATAAAATTATTGAGTTTTTGTCTAACAAGATGGATTAATTCACATTTATTTAATGAGAGGTCAAGCAGGTGAATAATTTGAATACAATACCAAATTACCTTATTAAGAATTATGTTGTGCATGAAATTGTAGGTTTTAAATTAGGGACAAGTCCAAACCAAAAATGGTTTTTTTGGTTTGGATATTTTAACTAAGTACTTACAATTAGTTCTAATTATTACTATTACTATTAAAGATATAGGTACCAAGGCATGACATCAGGTAACAATTCAGGTTTTTGAGTTAATTCAGAATTCCACAGTCCATTGTCCAGCATTATTTATTTATTTACTAGATAACACGTTAAATAAGTATACGAATACAAGTAAGCATTGGGTTGGTTGGTACTAAGTAACCCACTCAGCAAGCAGGCGAGCGTGTGTGTAGGTCTAACAGGTCCTGACTCAGCTTGTTGCTCTAACACAAAAACCTGTATTATTTTATTAGGGTATTTGTATTTCTTTCCACAACAATTTTAAATGTGTGGCAGGGAAATATAACCTTTGCCCTTGGTGAGATACCTAACTTAAAACTAGTGAATTTTTTCTTAGCTATGTGTAGACCTGGAATAACACATAAGCTACTTCTTAGGGTTCCGTACCTCAAGAGGAAACAAGGAACCCTAGGATATTTGCTTGTCCATCTCTCTGTCTGTCTCTTTGTCTGCCAGTCCATCTGTCTGTCAATCCCCTTTTCTCAGGAACGTGTGGAGGTATCAAGTTGAAATTATCATCAAATACTCAAGTCCGTTACCTCTTGAAACCTTGATATAAATGAAACTTCTAGGTCAATGCAATCAAAAGTTACAGCCGTTAATGTCCGAATATTTTGAAATTTCCAAGGGACTCACATGCACACAAAACCTATAGGGTACTTCCCGTTGACCTAGAATCATTACAATTTGGCAAGAAGTAAGGTCTTGTACCACAAATAAAGGGAAAAAATCTAAAAACGGAAATTTGTAGTTTATTAACAAAAAAAAAATGTTTGATTCTCTCCCTGGACCAAAATATACAGGATACCTACCTACTTCTCATTGACCTAGAATCATGATATTTAGCAAGAAACGAGGTCTTACAATTAAATGGAACCCTTAGTGCGCGAGTCATACGCACATTTGACTTTTTATTATCCAAAAAATCAGTTCTCGCATCGTGAGATGTAAATAACCTTTAAACATTTACATAGAAACAACGCGCGCGTAACCACTAGCAGAAACTAGGTATTAAATACATTAATATTATATAAAAATTTATAATATCCCAAAAAACATTAGAACTCGACGGGACTTGAAAACGAAAAAATCATATTCCAGTTTTCTGCATTTTCTGAGAAGATTTACTATAGTAATATATAATTTTTTTTACACCATCGGTAAGTAGAGATTTCAACGAATAGAAAGCATACCAACTTTTTGAAAGAAGCTAATTTTTGACGGGTGAATTTTCAATTCAAAATGAGGGTGCTTTTTTCGTAATTGAGTCAAAATAAGGTGAAAAAATAAATATTTCAAAAAAATAAATTACAGTGTATTTGGGACATAAAAAGGTAAGTTTTCACCAAATTTCGTGAAAAAAAGAATAGTTTTGTAAAAGATAAAAATAAAAAACCAAATACTTGGTTTTTTGAATTTTTTACATTAATTTTGAGGTTATGTGAAAAAAGTGTATAATTATACAAAAGTTGTAGATCTTTTTGTTACCTACAACTTTGCAATTTGACTTTATTCCATAGGACTTGTAGTTTTGCCTGAAATCGAGATACACCGTTTTTTACCCTTAAAACTCACCCCCTTCCCCTTCCCGACCTCAGGTCGCCCGTAAATTATTTTTCCTAAAATTTTTATATTATTCTCCTCCTTTTCCAATGGGTTTCATCCTACTATGAATTCTTTTGGTTTCAAAAATTATCGACCCTGATCTACGATGGTTTCCCCTCATACGCCTTCTTGAAAGCCCGATCCTCTTGCATTCTTTCGACGCGTGCGAGCGGAGACGAGCTCTCTTCAACTCGCCTATGACGTTTGGTTCCCACGAAAATCAAAATCAAAAACCCTTTACCTTATATACAATAATTGTACACTTAGAAAAGGTCATATTATAAAACAAAACACTGACACGGAAATAGTGTTATATTTTGGATTTCTGTCGCTTCGGTATGTAGACTAAAGCAAAGAAGCGACGAAGAAACCTTTAGCCTGTTAGTTTTTATTTTTCGAGTTGGAGCAAAACTCGTCCCAAGCTTTTTGTCATCTACTCGTACATAATCTGATATTTTATAGTAAGCCTTTTTGCACAGCAAAGTTTTGACAATATGTTTGAATTTATTTACTTATAATTTTTGCAACTCACTAGGAGTTTTGTTCAAGAATCGTTTACATTGCTCTTTAAAAGATACATTAATTTTGTGTAGCCTAGTTGCACTATAATAACATAAACCTTATGAACATAATTAACTTCCAGGCTGCTGCTACTAGGAGCCCAGACCACTGCAGCTGTGTTCATATTCCATATTACCATAGTGCCTATCATCTTCAAGTACTCGAAGACATTTAGGAGGACTTTAGTCTTTGCTAATTTCGGTAAGAAATCCTAATATTATACATTCGAAAGTAACTCTTTCTGTCTGCCAAACGGCTCTTCTTGAAATTTTGTCAGGGAGGTAGACGGTATCTCAGGGAAGGATATATGTTACTTTTTATCCCGGTAAAGTGCGTGAAAAGCCACGGGCAGAAACAAAATTGACATAAATTCTGGTCAGAACAGTTCAAACTCGTGTGGTAGAAATCTCTACAAAAGATAAGAACAGGATTGTACAAGCCTTGGCTCGTATCCGGCTCGAAGGACCATATACGAGCCGAGAACTTTAGTTAGATAGTTTGAATTAAACAACTGAGTAAATCAATCGAAGTTATATCGTGAAAAGTACAAGTTTAAGAAAGATACTCATCCGCTCTTGTCCGCGGTAAAGGCAGGTCGCGGCTGATCGCGTCAGCTGAAATAGTTTTATGATAAATTTGTGCTGTACGTGAACTGTACAAGGATTTACAGGATATACCGACTGAAACGTGTACGTACAAGTTTCCTGCAATAAATTTTTTATTTATTGATATATTGAAACTGTAAAATCACGGAACTTAATGGGGATTTGAATACCTACAGTTTAAATGCCTCTTTCACATAGAATCTTAATCTCACTGGAAACTTTTAATAACAATTTGTTGTCATCAAGTGTCTTTTTAACCAACTTCAAAAAATGAGGTTCTATGTGCGGCTGTATATATATTTTTTTTGTTCGTCGATTTCTCCATCAATAGGTTAGTGTCCTAAATAATTGTAATTAGTCCGTCAGTTAGATTGTCAGAAGATATTGGACACGTATATTTTCTTTTGTCGATTAAACAAAAAATTATGAAGATACAGCCAGTTAAAGTTCCGCATGACGTCACACCTTGCGACACTTTTTAGCAAGGTTCACGTCACTAGCCCAAACTTTGACGCGCTTAATTTTTGTAATTTTTTGTTTGAATGACTAAAAAAAATATGTGTCCAATATCTTGTGATAATCTACGGACTAAATTATAAATTTTAATGTCATAAAGTTCTACATAATTATGTATTGAATATAGACAGAGACGACCTCTGTGGCGCGGTGGGCGAAGGTCCGCCTGCGACGCAGGAGGTTGCGGGGTCGAATCCCGCCTCGGGACAAATATTTGTACGATCTGCAGATATTTGTTCAGGGTGTTCTGGTCGTTTTCTGTGTATAGTAAAAAATATCTATCTATGTACTCGTATATTATTATGTATATCAGTTATCTAGTACCCATAACACAAGCTCTGCTTACCTTGGGGCTAGATAATGCTGTGTGAATTGTCCAGCATTATTTATTTTTTGAATACACAACTTAAAAAAAAGTCATTAAATAACCCACCCCTGACCATTCCCGGTGCAAAGGTGCCCATAATGCTTGCAGCATTACCTCGCTTAATAGCGATTGATATCCTTTGCACCAAGACCGCCCGGAGCGGGAGTCTCCTGTCACTTCGTTAAGTATACGGCCTAATTCTCCCACTAAACACTTCGCCTCCACACTCCAACAGCCCAAGGTCTCCACTGCTACAGGTGCAAAATGATAAGGACTAAATAGAATAATATTTTTGGACCACTATTGTATAGGAAATGATTCCGAGGTACTTTAAAAATTGTATTCCCGAGAGATTTGTATTTTCTAAGAAAATCGAATAATATCGCAAAAATTTTCGACTTCGACGGGAAAATTTTTTGCGATATTATTCGTTTTTCTTAGAAATTAGAAATTATCCAGAGTGCGAGGCTTACGCACTATAATAACAAAAACGTTAGATTTGTAATTGTTCCTAAAAATTGAAAAACAGTGTAACTAAGGAATTCCAAGTAGGTTTTTAGTTTTTTCAGACAATCAAGTTACCCTGGTTGCTATGCTAGGTAATCAGTTAAATCCCTAGATAAGGCTTAAGCTTAAAGATATAGGCACTGTGTGCTACTTTGAACCTTTAGGTATTGAGTACCTACTTTAGTCTTTAATCGACAACCTCTTGATTAAATGATAGTAGGTTGGATTAAAAGATACAGTGACCCACTAAAGGTTAATTTATTATCAACATGTATGTTGTACTACTAATAGACTACTAATAGATACTGAATAAGTAAAAATTGTTTTATTATTAATTAACATCTGTTCCAGTCCAATGGCCTATAAACTTCAACTACGACGAACCGACGCGAGTGGGTCTGAACGGGGCACGGAACCTAAGTGTAGAGTATGACTCTAAAGTCGACAAGTGCAGGATCAAGCTAGGTAAGTACAGAACCGACAGGAGAGGGTCTGAAAGGGACACGGAAGCTGGATCTGAATGGGGCACGGAACCTAAGTGTAGAGTATGACTCTAAAGTCGACAAGTGCAGGATCAAGCTAGGTAAGTACAGAAAAATCGCGAGTGGGTCTGAACGGGGCACGGAACGTAAGTTTAGAGTATGACTCTAAAGTCGACAAGTGCAGGATCAAGCTAGGTAAGTACAGAACCGACAGGAGAGAGTCTGAAAGGAACACGGAAACTGGATCTGAATGGGGCACGGAACCTAAGTGTAGAGTATGACTCTAAAGACGACAAGTGCAGGATCAAGCTAGGTAAGTACAGAACCGACAGGAGAGGGTCTGAAAGGGACACGGAAGCTGGATCTGAATGGGGCACGGAACCTAAATGTAGAGTATGACTCTAAAGTCGACAAGTGCAGGATCAAGCTAGGTAAGTACAGAACCGACAGGAGAGAGTCTGAAAGGAACACGGAAACTGGATCTGAATGGGGCACGGAACCTAAGTGTAGAGTATGACTCTAAAGACGACAAGTGCAGGATCAAGCTAGGTAAGTACAGAACCGACAGGAGAGGGTCTGAAAGGGACACGGAAGCTGGATCTGAATGGGGCACGGAACCTAAATGTAGAGTATGACTCTAAAGTCGACAAGTGCAGGATCAAGCTAGGTAAGTACAGAACCGACAGGAGAGGGTCTTAAAGGGACACGGAAGCTGGATCTGAATGGGGCACGGAACCTAAGTGTAGAGTATGACTCTAAAGTCGACAAGTGCAGGATCAAGCTAGGTAAGTACAGAACCGACAGGAGAGGGTCTGAAAGGGACACGGAAACTGGATCTGAATGGGGCACGGAACCTAAGTGTAGAGTATGACTCTAAAGTCGACAAGTGCAGGATCAAGCTAGGTAAGTACAGAACCGACAGGAGAGGGTCTGAAAGGGACACGGAAACTGGATCTGAATGGGGCACGGAACCTAAGTGTAGAGTATGACTCTAAAGTCGACTGGTGCAGGATCAAGCTAGGTAAGTACAGAACCGACGTTAGTGACCAAAGCTGAGTAACTAAACACTAGACAATTTTTATATTATTTTGCATGCTAAGCAACTTTTTAATGGAAGTCTTTAATAAATAAATAACTCAGCTTGTGTAAACTATTTACCGAAATCCAATCAATCAAACAGTTTCAGCTAGAAATATTTTGTAATACGCGATAGCAAGGTCAATTATTCACGGTTATTATTGAATTTGTAGTCATAGTGCCCAATAATGTGAACAAAGGTATCAAATTTCATACTTAAAAAAAAAAACGTAGACTGCTGCAGATAATTTTTTTATCATTTTACTGAGTGGCCGCTTTGCCCCCCCCCCCACAATTAGTACCTGCGGGGTTATCCATTAAGGCGAAGAGTAGGGGCGATAGTGGCGCCACTACATATTTAATTTAATCATTACGTTATAAAAAAGAATTATCAAAAAATCGGACCGCGCGTAGACGATATCTATCATAAGCTTTTTTTAAATGTATCTGTTATAGTTTTGTACTGTATTATTTAGCTATTGGTGGCCACCAAGCTCTCCAAACAAGGTTTTTGATTGAATAACACAAAACAAAACTATTACAGATACATTTAAAAAAAGCTTATGATAGATATAGTCTACGCGCGGTCCGATTTTTTGATAATTCCTTTGTTTATCTTAATGATTAAATTAAATATGTAGTGGCGCCACTATCGCCGCTACTCTTCGCCTTAATTACCGAACACCGTGTATATCATATTTCTTAATATTAAAAAAGAACCATTATGAACATTTACCTCCATCTATACTAATATTATAGAGGAAAGATTTGATTGATTGTTTGTTTGTATTGAATATATGTTTGGCTCCGAAACTACTGAACCGATTTGAAAAATTCTTTTATCATTAGAAGCCCACATTATTCCTGATGGACATAGGCTACTTTTTACAGCGCGAAAATGCTTCATTCCTACGGGAAAACGGGTAATAGGACAACAGGTAATAAGAATGGAGCTAGTCTATACTAATATTATAAAGAGGAAAGGTTTGATTTTTTGTTTGTTTGTTTGTTTGCATGAATTGAATAGGCTCGGAAACTACTGGACCGATTTGAAAAATTCTTTCACCGTTAGGAAGCTTACTTTTCAGGGAGTGACATAGGCTATATATATCCCGGAATTCCCACGGGAACGGGAACTACGCGGGTGAAACCGCGAGGCGATCGTCTAGTACTTAATAATCTGTGAACTTAAAGCAAAAACAAAGAAATGTTTTTACTTATTCTGACTTTTGTACGTCTACAGAAGATAAGAAAGGACTGATACATTATTGAGGGCACCATTTATTTATTTGTTTACACAATAACATTACAGAAGATTTCCAAAGCCTTGAGAGGTTTTTATAAACCTCAATGCTTTGTATTTTGTATGTTCTAGAATAAACGTATAATATTTTAAAACCTAACGGGCGAACCGGGTTTGATTGTCAAACTAGGCCAAGATCTCAGTACTTACGGCTTCCCCGTGGTAATAATATCGAATAACATAAAATTCAACATTATTCCTTGATCCCTTAAGGGGGTACCCTACCTCGTTATTGTGTGAAGAGGATAGGCATAGGATTTCGCGTTCACAGGAGCGGGACAAAGCAAAGCGGCGTAATCCCAAAAATCAAGTTTTTAGTAGTTATTTGCTCCCCACAAACATTAGAATAGTTAATTGAAAAAAAGGCAACATATAAAATGTTCTTTATACTTAGCTCAATTACTATGCTTAATCTCAAGATCGTATCATTATTTATTGAGAAATTAGGGTTTTAGTAAAAAATTAGAGGTAACTTTGCGATTTTTTTCTATCGAGAAAATTTTATGGAATCGTATTTTCGAAACATATGATCGATAGAATAAGTCCTGAACTTTACCATATATAAATTTCAAAGTTAAATATTCAGTAGTTTGGAAGATATGGAGGTCCGACGGAGTTGAAAATAAGCAATTTGAGGGTAAGGTACCCCCTTAAATGTGAAAACAAGATTGAGAAAAAAATACGATAAAAAATATCATGAAAGTGTATTGTTTCGCACATAATTTGGTCGAGATCTCATTAACCCTACTGTCTAATGAAATGACTTATGTATTGATTCGTGGGTATTCGTTATTACAAATAATTTAGTTATTTGAACCAGTTTCTTCATAAGTTGCGTTGTTTTCTTGGAAATTAATCAATAACTAGATTTTTGCTGTTACGCCGTTCCAAAAACGTATGTTTTGTCCCGCTCTATGAACGCGAAATAAGTACTATGCCCGTCCTTTTCACAACATGTTTATCTCTCCTGAACTCGATTTAAGTTAGCCTGCTTTATTAGGTCGTAGTCTTCACACAACAATACTAATGACTAATAAGTGTACCTAAATTAAACAAATATTATGAAAGACGGAACATTGAATGTTTGCAAGGTTCTTCGCACCAAAACTGCTGAACAAATCGGGCCCAAACGCACTCTAGTCACGCTAATCACACTAATATTATAAAAGCGAAAGTTTGGGTGGATGTATAGATGGATAGATGGATGTTTGTTACCTCTTCACGCCAAAACTACTGAACAGATCGGGCTGAAATTTTGCATACAGCTAATTCTAATCCTGGAATCAAACAAAGGCTTTTTATCACATAAATCAGTTCCCATGGGATAGAAATCACCGTCACGTTTATAGAAACAACGCGTGCGAAGCCGCGAGCATAAACTAGTTTTAACTTAAATAAAGTGTTAATAGGAAAAAAAAAATAACAATTCTGCGTTAAAACTATCTCTGATGAGATACAACATAATGTATTCGTGTGCACCGCCCACAAATGTACATGTCATACAATTAGAGAAATAAATAAATAATAATAAATAAATAATAAATAATGCTGGACAATTCACACAGCATTATCTAGCCCCAAGCTAAGCAGAGCTTGTGTTATGGGTACTAGATAACTGATATACATAATACAATACACTACATAGATAGATATTTTTTATTATACATAGAAAACATCCAGAACCCCTGAACAAATATCTGCAGATCGTACAAACATTTGTCCCGAGGCGGGAATCGAACCCGCAACCTCCTGCGTCGCAGGCGGACCTTCGCCTGCTGCGCCACAGAGGTCGTCGAGGAGAAAGTAATTTAATATTGCGCAAGTCTGTTTTTAATATGTTTTATCCTAATATCTTGCAATGGATTTCCGCAAAGATGAGATTAAAGTGGCATAGACCTTGCTTATTTGGACATAGCATCCCATTGACTAGTTAGCTCCTCTCCGCTATAATCCACGCCATGTAATTCTTAGGTACTAAATAGGCTATTTTTCTTTATTGGAGAACTCCATAAGATAACCTTAGAAGAGATATGATTTTGACTATAACATTTAGCATTTTTTCTGTCTTTTAAGGGATATGGCATATCCTACCTGCCACAGTATACGAGCGGCTGAAAGGCCGCTTCGAAGACGGTACAGAGAAGGAAGAACTGTACAAACTGTTAGATGAAGAGTTGGCAACATCGAAAACGCCTATTGTTATATACTTTCATGGTAAGTAAACACAAATGCCCGTATAAAAGCTAGCAAGCACTAAAGCACTTTGGTCAGTCTTCGATCTTGAGTAATGATTTTCTACGGCAAAAGCGCTACCCAAGCATAGATCCATTACTGAGCATGATTATATTATAAAAAAAGTATATTTTTTAAGCTTTTTAAAATGTATCGAGACTCGACAGTAAGTGTTGGCAGCTGGTTGTATAGATAGATTATAATTAGGTATTAGATATAAAATGTAATTGAGGTTTGAGATTAGAATTTACCTATGATCAAGATTGAAGCTGTTTTCTAAAATTCGACAATTTTATCCATGTTAATTTATTGACTTTAAAAGGAAGACTTACAGCTTATATAAATACAAAAAAAGTTACAAGAACCTAGCAACAAAAAAGCGTCTTTATGGCCTTCACGGCTAATAAATGACAGTGTGAATATTAAATTCGTTATCATCATCATCATCAGCCTATGAAAGTCCACTGCTGGACATAGGCCTCCCCTAATAAGCGCCATAGCGCCCTGTA
This sequence comes from Eupithecia subfuscata, assembly GCA_963564075.1. Lineage (NCBI taxonomy): Eukaryota > Metazoa > Arthropoda > Insecta > Lepidoptera > Geometridae > Eupithecia > Eupithecia subfuscata. The sequence goes on from OY751123.1 coordinate 2,676,317, forward strand.
TTCAGCTTGCCGCTTGCTTATAGTGTAGGACACCCTCAGAACCAGGTGGGATGACGATCTGCGAAAGTCTGCAGGCAAAGGCTGGATGCGGCAAGCTGAATACACTGTGCAATCAAACAATATAGAAATTGTTTTGAATAAATTGTTAATCTAGTCATGTAGTATATTAAAAATACTGACATAAATATTTTAAAACAGAATTGAAAACACGTTTTCTTTGAACCTTTCAGGAAACTCGAACAACAGGGCTACAGCGCACAGAATACTATTGTACCGGTTTTTTCAGAAGATGGACTTCCACACTATAGCATTCGATTATAGAGGTAAGAACTTAGAGTACTTAATTTAATAGGTATTAGAAAGTTTTCATCATCATCATCTGCAGCCGAATTTTACCCACTGCTTGATATAGGCCTCCCTCAGTTTGTGCCGTCCACCAACATCCTATGCTTACCTCCTCCATTGACGCCTCCCGACACGTAGTATGTCGTCGACCCATCTTGCAACCGGGATACCTAATAGATAGAGCAAAACAGTAACTGATTGGTGGTTGATAATAGGCAAAAGAAACTTCTGACGCCCGGTTGCAAGAAAGTCTTTAGTTAAATTAAGAAACATGAGTAACAAATAAAATCGGACCCCAAGAAAAGCCCTGTCCTACCCCGATTTTCCCATTGAACAACGAAAGCGATCTTATCAAAGGCCTCTCCAAAGAACCAAATTATTTATTTTTTATTCGATATATTTTATTTTATAATTTCTATGTTAATAAAAGATTTGATTACACATTTGATTAAGGAATCATTCATTCATTCCATTCATTAATAAATTTATAAAAATATTTGTATATAAAAGTACAAAGATTTTGGCACAGTCGCTATAAACGACTGTAATACGCCATAAATTAATACAAAAACTTTCTTATATCTTTATTAACGAAGAAAAGTTTTGCAATCGGCCTATATGATTTATACAAACGGGCGCATTGTCCGATCCGGCGGCGTCATTGATATGTATCAGTTGACCTACCTCTAATCATATTCACAAAGAAAATAAAAATCAAATAATACAAACCAATAAGAACTAGTATTTACAATTGAAACAATTGAGGTAACTGCAAACTGTTGCAAACAATCTACAGGTCGGAAGCGTCCCCAAGACGCTGGATGCATGCAAAAAAACTTTCTTACACGCCCTCTGCGCGTAATACATAATCTCTAATACATTTCTGTATTCTTGCCCCTAAGCAGTGAAAGTGTTATTTTCTAGGTTACGGCGACTCAACGAAAGTTAACCCTAGCGAGGCTGGCGTGGTGGAAGATTCCCTGATGGTCTACGATTGGCTTCAGAACCTCATCTCGAAGAATGGTGCTAGTAAACCGCCTGTGTTCGTCTGGGGGCATTCTTTAGGTAAGACTTTTATTTTACTTCACTTTTAAACATTGTTTCAGAACTAGATATTCAGTGTTCTGATTGTTTTGCCTTTCAGCATAGCTCTTTTCTATGTCGTCGGTATGCAGATTGTTTTGCTTTTCATCATAGGCTCCCCCAGATTCTTCCATAGCAGTCAGTCATGTGTTTTCTTCCCCCAATGTGTGCCCGCTGTTGATTTGATGTCATTTTCCCATCCTGGAACTGGTGATGACCTAAGAACCAAACAGGATGAATGTGCCAAAAAATTAAAAAAAAATTCATTAATTAAGTAAAATTTTTTAATGATCACACTTAGGTAGTTTATTATAATTCTATTAGTGAATGCCTGTTATTAGCTTTCTGTGTCTATTTTAATTTCTATTGTAATTAGATAAGCTGATGGCAATCCGAATTAAATAAATAAATAAAAATGTCACCGAATGGTATCCTAGAGAAGGAAACAGAGCAAGGGAAAGAACATGTTCAAACTGGGGTAAGCGACACACAATCCTGCAGATTCTGTGAAGAGGCGAAGGAAACGCCTCCCCATTTTCTAGGAGAGTGCGGAGCACTGATGCAAAAACGTAGGATCCATCTGGGCAAGCACCTGCTTAGCCCAGATGAGCTAAGAGACTTCACTTTGAAGAAAATCCTACAGTTCCTAACAGCTGCAAGGGTTATCGGCGATTTATGAACGCCGCTGCTTCGAGACTGAACACACAAGGTGGCGATCACAATAGGCCTATCATGACCGCAGTGACAAGAAAGCCACCAAAAGCAAAAAATTGGGAAGACCTATGGGAGGAATAGTTAGATCATCATCATCATCAGCCTATATTAGTCCACTGCTGGACATAGGCCTCCCCTAATGAGCGCCATAGCGCCCTGTCTTCAGCTTGCCGCATCCAGCATCTGCCTGCAGTCTTTCGCAGATCGTCATCCCACCTGGCCGGAGGGCGTCCTACACTACGTTTGCCGAGTCGTGGTCTCCACTCAAGAACACGTTTACCCCAGCGGTTGTCGGTTCTTCGCGAGATATGGCCGGCCCACTGCCACTTCAGCTTGCTAATTCTTTGTGCTATGTCGATAACTTTGGTTCTCTGTCGGATGTATTCGTTACGAATTCTATCTTTCAGAGAGACTCCGAGCATAGCTCTTTCCATAGCTCGCTGAGCGACTTTGAACTGGTGGACCAGCCCTCACTGCCCTACCGTGAGTGTCCACGTCTCAGCTCCGTAGGTCATGACGGGTAGGACGCACTGATTGAAAACTTTCGTTTTCAAGCATTGCGGTATGGATGACGAGAAGACTCGACGTAGTTTACCAAACGCTGCCCAGCCTAGCTGGATCCTCCTCTTGGCCTCCTTCTCAAAATTATTTTTACCTAACTGCAGAACTTGCCCAAGGTAAGTATACTCGGAAACAATTTCGAGAAGGAATAGTTAGATGGCAGATAGGAATAATAGGCTATTGGAATTTTTTTCTAGGGTAGAATAGAGAAAAATTAAAGCGCTTCTTCCTACATTGCGTAAATAATTGAAGTGGAAGTGTGTATACGCTTCTACAACAAAACTCCTAATAAATAAATTCAAACAGATTGTCAAAACCTTCCTGTGCAAAAAGGCTCACCATAAAATATCAGAGAATTATGTAGAGGATAAATAGGCTAGCGACAGGTTTTGCTCCAACTCGAAAAATAACAACTAACAGGCTAAGGTTTCTTCACTTCTTTACTTTAGTCTACATAGCGAAGCAACAGAAAACAAAAATATTATTTTATTTCCGTGTCAGTGTTTAATTTTATAATTTGACCTTTTCTAGGTGTATATTTAGTGTATTTTTATGGAAATAAAGAGTTTTTTGAAGGAATTATTTTCAGCATTCGATGTGATGTAATTTTTCTCTATTCTACCCTAGAAATCAATCTCCGTGCGAGGCCTACATCTAGACCTTTGGAAAAATGATAGAAACATTTTGTCTCGGGGCAAGAATATGACCTCTTTAAGGCGAATAGTCACTATACCGACTCACTATACCGCCACTATACCGACGAACTGCCAGACATAAGTCAAGTCGAGATCGTGTTAGCTCTGAAGCAGCTTAAAAATGGAAAAGCCCCCAGTGAGGACGGAATAACTTCGGAGCTTTTGAAATCCGGAGGTGCCCCTGTAATACAGGAGCTTCCGAACCTCTTCAACACCGTCCTTCACAGTGGAAGAACTCCATAGGCGTGGAGCGGGAATTTGGTGGTGCTCTTTTTTAAGAAGGGAGATAAAACCATCCTTAAAAGCTACAGACCCATCACACTCTTGAGCCACGTCTATAAGCTGTTCTCACGAGTGGTCTCGAATCGTCTCGCCAGGTGACTCGACGAGTTCCAGCCACCGGAACAGGCCGGGTTCCGCGGAGGATTTGGCACCATAGACCACATTCACACAGTGAGGCAGATTATACAGAAGTCCGAAGAGTATAATCCTAGTAAGAGCCTTTGACTCTGTCGAAACCTGGGCTGTTCTAGAATCCTTACAGCGATGCCAAGTAGACTATCGTTATATCGAGGTGCTAAGATGTCTCTACGAGGCCGCCACCATGAGTGTCCAAGTACAGGGCCAGCAGTCTAAACCCATCCAACTGCGCAGAGGAGTGAGACAGGGGGATGTTATATCCCCGAAACTGTTCACGAGCGCGTTGGAAGGTATGTTTAAGACGCTGGACTGGAAAGGTAAGGGCATTAACATAAACGGCGGCTACATCTCACACCTGCGATTCGCTGATGACATAGTTTTAATGGCGGAGTCGCTAGAGGAGCTAAACCAGATGCTGGACGGCCTAGCCTCAGCCGCGCGACGCATCGGTCTTGGCATGAATTTGGATAAAACCAAAGTCATGATCAATGGCCTCATTGATCCGGGACCGGTCATCGTACATGGCCACCCTCTCGAAATTGTTTCCGAGTATACTTACCTTGGGCAAATTCTGCAATTAGGTAAAAACAATTTTGAGAAGGAGGCCAAGAGGAGGATCCAGTTAGGCTGGGCAGCGTTTTTGAAACTACGTCGAGTCTTCTCGTCATCCATACCGCAATGCTTGAAAACGAAAGTTTTCAGTCAGTGCGTCCTACCCGTCATGACCTACGGAGCTGAGACGTGGACACTCACGGTAGGGCTGGTCCACCAGTTCAAAGTCGCTCAGCGAGCTATGGAAAGAGCTATGCTCGGAGTCTCTTTGAAGGATAGAATTCGTAACGAATACATCCGACAGAGAACCAAAGTTATCGACATAGCTCAGAGAATTAGCAAGCTGAAGTGGCAGTGGGCCGGCCATATATCGCGAAGAACCGACAACCGCTGGGGTAAACGAGTTCTTGAGTGGAGACCACGACTCGGCAAACGTAGTGTAGGACGCCCTCCGGCCAGGTGGGATGACGATCTGCGAAAGACTGCAGGCAGATGCTGAATGCCACAAGCTGAAGACAGGGCGCTATGGCGCTCATTAGGGGAGGCCTATGTCCAGCAGTGGACTAATATAGGCTGATGGTGATTATGATGATGAAGGCGAATAGTAGGGTGGATAGTGGCGCCACTGCATATTTACTATTACTACTATTAACTATTTAAGATACATTTAAAAAAAAAGCTTATGATAGATATCGTCTACGCGCGGTCCGATTTTTTGATAATTCCTTTGTATAACGTAATTATAAAATTAAATATGTAGTGGCGCCACTATCCACCCTACTATTCGCCTTAAACCTTTTGGCTCTTTGCCCTGATAAAAGTCGCTATGTGGTTATTTTTGTACTGTTTACTTTTATGTATCATATCAATGAAATGTTTTTATTGTCTGTCGTGTTGTTGTTCCCAAGTGTTCATTATCTGTGCAGCTCTCTTTTACAGACACAGAGGTTATCTAAAGCAACGGCAATATTAATAACGCTGGACAACCCAGACAGAATTATCTGCAGAGCTTGTGTTATGATTATTATACAGGTGTGGCGTAAAAAGTGGTCAATACTTTACCTACGGGTAGGGGGCATCAGAACTGTTCAGAAAATAAAAAAAAAACGTCAAGTGCGAGTTGGACTCGCGCACTAAGGGTTCCGTTTAATTGTAAGACCTTGTTTCTTGCCAAATATCATGATTCTAGGTCAACATGAAGAAGGTACCCTGTATATTTTGGTCGAGGGAGAGAATCAAAACTTATTATATTTTTGTTAATAAACTACAAATTTACGGTTTTCAGATTTTTCTCGTTATTTGTGCTATATGACCTTTCTTCTTACTAAATTTTATGATTCTATGTAAACGGGAAGTACCCTATAGGTTTTGGTCCATGGCGAGAATCAAAAGTAATTTTTTTAGTGAATTAATTACAAATTTACGTTTTTCGGATTTTTCCCTTTACTTGTGCTATAAGACCTTGCCGCTCACCAAACATGATTCTAGGTCTACGGGAAGTACCCTATAGGTTTTATGTGCATATGATTCCCTTGGAAATTTCAAAATATTCGCACTTCAACGGCTGTAACTTTTGAATGCGTTGACTTAGAAGTTTTATTTATATCGCGGCTTCAAGAGGTTACGGACTTGAGTATTTGACGTTAATTTCAACTCGATACGTCCACGCGTTCCTGAGAAAAGAGGGTTGACAGACGGACAGACAGACAAACAGACAGACGGACAACAAAGTGATCCTATAAGGGTTCCTTTTTCCTTTTGAGATACGGGACCCTAAAAATGGTACCCAGTAAAAGTCTCACAGTTTTCAAGTATTGGACACTTTCGAAATTTTCAACTTTTCTTACCTTTGTCCATTCCTTTCAATGCCAAGGTTACAAATCAAGGAATTTTCTTAATTTTTTTTTGTATTAGCAATCTTGGATAACTGTGCTATCAAGTGCTAACTGTGCCAAAAGATCACTTTTTCTTTTACGACATGTTATACAAACAAAAATGTGTGATGATAACTTTTGACGTGACAACGTCTTATAAATTGGTTTGCCGGGTGACACTTCAAGAAACTGCGTTACGCGTTACGCTCCGCTCACGTTATGCAGACATAAAAAGTGAAAGGAACTCAAAGTCGTTGTCACGTAAAACTTTCGCCCGTATACCGACTTTACAGGCAACCAATTTTTTTTTCTTTTAGACCTCATATGGTAAAACAAAATTGTATGTTCATCTCAGTGACCAACTAATAAAAAACTTGCCCACTTCAACGAGATTCCGAAATGATATAAGTACTTTACTTGGTATTTCCAACTTTTCATGCAAAGAATATTCCTGTTAAGATGGGGAGGTAAGGGTCATTTATTAAAATTAGAATTAGGGTTAAAACTCGCTTATTGGATTGGAATTTCTTATAATAAGTGCTCAAAATGGCTACCACTATCTCTTATGTACGCTCTGCATCTTTTAATAAAATAGCGCTTTATTTTGCGCGCATGCCCAGTTTGGGCAATGGTTTAGGCCGCCTTTTGTATACGCTCACAGAGCTGCTCAATTGAGGTGATGGGCATCTTGTACACCGGGGGTGTGTAATAAATTTCTGAAATTTGTATGATAGCCATGCGGGCGAAGCTGTGGGGCGCACCTAGTTCGGGTTCGATTCCCGAGCTGAGTACAAGTTTTTTTGAAATGTATGAATGCAGTTTTTTTGTTAAGAAGAAATCTTCGTATGTCTTATAGTTTCAGACTTTTCCATACTGACCGATCTAAATGTGCCACCCTGTATATTATGCTTTCGTGATTATTAAAAGCTTTAAGTGTTTCATAAAAAAATTGTTTATACTACACCTGCTCGGAAAGTTGCCTATTCCTTTTCCATTTATAGAATAGAAAGTATGTCTTTGCAGGTCTATAGGAAACCGGGAGGAAAAACTCTATGGAATTTCATTTCTCACGTGTTTTAGCGGGAGGAAAAAGTGTATGGAAATCCATTTCTAACGTGTCATTTATTTTAATTTCCTAAAAGATCGGCCGGTAGCTATGGTTATTTTCGTTCCGTCAAACGACAAAAAGTTTTTACTCCAAGTCCATTAGGCCTCCTCCGATTTCCGAACAATATTTTGAAAAAAGAACCCAAAGGCTGGCACGGTCAATGAGGTTTTACCAACATCATTGGGCGCGGTAAGTTCTTCTAAATTTATTTCAATTAATCATTAATTCTGCTTTTTATTTTCCTCGAAGGTGTAGTATAAAGCACTATTTATCACTCGGCAGAAAGTGCGTTTCCTACCTCATGTGTTTTAAAGCCCTCGGCTGCGCCTCGGGCCCAAAACGACACACTCGGTAGGAATTGATCACTTTCTCGCCTTGGTGTAAAATGCACTATTTTATCATTTTTCAACGCGATGATATTTTGTTGTAGGTACCGGAATCTCATCATCGCTACTAGGTAACCTGGACCAACTATCTCAGAAGAGTTTGAACAAGTCGCTGCCTTTACCCAACGGTCTCATCCTAGAAGCACCGTTCAATAACTTGGCAGATGAGGTGTCAAACCATCCTTTAGCTATTGTGAGTAAAGTGTTGGACCCGTATTATGAAAGCTGGCTCGTTCATTTCGCACCCGTTGTTTCCATTTAAACGTTTAAAGGTTATTTCTATCCCATGGGAACTGATTTATGGGATAAAAAGTAGGCTATTGTATATATTTGATTTTAGGCTTAGAGCTAGACCTATGCGAAATTTCAGCTCGACCGGTTCAATGGTTTTGGCGTGAAGAGATAAGAAACATCCATCCATACATACATCTAAACACCCAAACTTAAGCATTTTAAAAAAATAAATATAAATGTAAAGAGAGTACGTAAATTCCCGTATTGTTGCTCAGGGGGGTATTTTTTTATTTAACTGTGTTAGTAGCACAATCCACGACTAACTTTCTAACACCGGAAAATCCCACCCATTTTTCTTTCCTGTCTCTCGCTCCTGACGTGGGCTGTCACACACCTTTTTTCGGAACTCTATTTATCAAAGGAGGTTCTCCAACGGAGATAAGTAACAACCTCCCAACTAGTTTGCTATAAAGAAATAATATTAATGTGATAAATAGTGCGGGAATTTACACAGCATCACCTTTTTTTTATTCGGCGAGGAAATTAATTAACGAATAAACTGGTTTGGGGGGGGGGGGGGCCGAATTATGTGGGACTCGACGCCCTGAGAAGGACGTAATACCCGCTTAAACCTCTCCGGTATCCCTCTCTCGCCATTTTCGCCGAACCACGGGAACATTTAAACATCCGCGGCCCGACTGGCGTCCCCTCTTCCTCCTATACATGGCCGGCGAGCCCATCGATCCACTCACTCGCTGGCCCCATTCTTCCGTCACCTTTCCTCCCCCCGATTAGGACACAGACAGGACAGACACAGTTGGAACCGCGAATGTCCACCTCTGTGCCCAGATGGGTATTGTCGCCCCATACTACTACCAGGTGCCAGTGGGTCTCACATTTACACAGCATCACCTAGCCCCAAGCTAAGCAGATCTATGACTCTAAATGGCTCTCTTCAAATTCCAGATGGTCTGCTGGCTACCATACTTCGACGCGACCTTCGCGGCGCCGTTTCGGATGCACTCCGAGCAGCGGTTCCGCTCCGACCGGAACCTGGTGCAGTGCGCGGCGCTGCCCGTGCTGATACTGCACGCTAAGGACGATTATGTCGTGCCTTTTAGAGTTGGACTTAAGGTGAATACTACCTATCTATACTTGATAAACCGATTTCAATCTTTCAATTCTTCTAGTGGCGACATCTAGTTAAAATTCGAGTCTAATTTAGTTTGATGACATATCGAGGTCTATCCAATAAAAAAAGAATTATCAAAATCGGACTTTTCTGTAAAAAGTTATGCGTCATCAAGTCATACATAAAAAATATATATACGCGTCCACTTGAGAACCTCCTCCGTTTTTCGTCGGTTGATAAAACTGTAACAGGTCCAATTCTGCACATACAAATATATTTATATATATATATATATATATATTTTTTGATGGCACTATTATCGTTACTGAAGCCAAAACTGTATTTTTTTAATTCATGTCTGTCTGTCTGTTTCTTAAACGTGCATCACACCGAAACCACTGAATGTATTAAAATGAAACTCGGCATGCGGGCATACTACGAGGAAGGACAAAGGATACTTATTATCCCGGAATTCAGTAAGGTTCTCCTAGGAGAGGGGATGAGAGTAAAATTCCTTCACCGCGCATCAAGCCGAAACTGCTGAATGAGTTAAAATGAAACTTGACACGATTTGAGTTCATGCTACAATGAAAGACATAGGATACATTTTATCCCGGAATTCAGTAGGCACGGTTCCCTTGGGGAGGGGTACCTACTTAGTTGTAATTCATTAACGCGTCGTCCGATTTCATGCATTCTTTTTTTGTTAGAAACAGTGTTGCAAGATCAAATTTGACTAAATCAGTAGAAAGTCGAGTAGAAAATCAGTAGATTGATGAAAAAATCTGTTGACTGAAGAAAAAAAAAATTGGTTGTCTGTAAAGTCGGTTTACTGACGATAGTTGAACGTGACAACGTCTTAAGAAAATACTGATGGAATGGTAGCATTTGATACTCGATCAAAACATGTAAATGTACTATAGTATAGCAGCTGTCCACGCAGACGCATCACTCACTCAAGTAGGAGAGAGACGGATGTCGAGCGCTCTCGCTTGCACTTCAAGCCTTACATGGAACGCTTCAGAGCGAGGTAACGCCTCAGAGCGAGGTAACGCCTCCGAGCGAGGTAACGCCGCATGAGTCATGTTTTTTCGTGCGTGCGTCAGTAAATAAAGGGTAGAAGTTCCCTTCTATTTTTTTCCAAGACGCACCCATTAGTTAGGTTCCTACTTACTTCCCAATACCTATTTCAGGCAAGGCAATCATCATAAACATGATATTTGGTGGTTTAGCTGGTCCAATTAACTGTACCACCGAAGTTTGGTTGGAGTAAGTGGTCCAATTAAACTAACTGGACCACAGAAAAATATTTTTACTGTGGTACACAATGAACTGTACCTACCTACTAACGAAAAAAAAATTGCGGTGGTCCAGTCAATACAATTGCTTCACTATGACAATGGAATTGTCGCAAAATCATCACGTAGTATCTTTAAAAAGATAGACATTTATTCACAAAGAAAATTATACTAGTATTTACAATTGAAACAATTGAGCTAACTGCCGACTGTTGCAAACAGTCTACAGATAGCTCAACTGAATCTTTCAACAGTATCTTTAGATTAATAAAACTCCAGATAGCTGCGTGCGAGATAAATTAATAATTTGACACTTTGACACGCGTCTCTCTCATCATCCGAGGCCCAAATTACAGTTACAAACCAAATTACAGTTTTGTATCGAAGCGGGAAAAATCAAAATCCTTCTGCGTCCCAGATGGATTTTCTGCCACTACGCTGCAGAGGTCGTCAATTATTCCAGTCCAGTACATATATTTACTAATATAACTTTCTACTAGTATTTATTTGTAATCATTATAACTTCCAATATTCATTTCCAGCTCTACCGATCACTCTTAGCGGCTAGAAAAGATGGCGGCGGCACGCTCAAGTTCCACGCGTATGAGAAATCGCATCATTTAGGACACAAGTACATCTGTTTAGCGCCCGATCTACACAACGTTGTCGGGTAAGTTAATATAGACCGATTTCAAATTAGAATCAGAATTAATAATGTTCCACCGGTACGAGAAGTCACATCATTTAGGACATTGTACAGTCAGCTGCACAGACATGTATACACTTCTAAGGTTTAACTTTTATTTTACTCGGAACTTTTCAAATAAAAGTACATGCACACGTTTTTCGTACAAAGTAGTCACCATAATTTTTTCAGAATGCGGTACATAAATTATCACAATTACTATACACTTACTATTTGGTCAAATTGAAAACTTGGAAGTGTATACATATTTTTGCAGCTGACTGTACATCTGCCAATCGCCTGATCTACACAGCGTTGTTGGGTATGTTAATTGAAAACCGATTTCGCATTAGAATCGGAATTAATGATGTTCCACCGGTACAAGAAGTCGCATCATTTAGGACATTGTACATCTGTCAAGCGCCTGATCTACACAGCGTTGTTGGGTATGTTAATTGAAAACCGATTTCACATTAGAATCGGAATTAATGATATTCCACCGGTACGACAAGTCGCATCATTTAGGACATTGTACATCTGTCAAGCGCCTGATCTACACAGCGTTGTTGGGTATGTTAATTGAAAACCGATTTCACATTAGAATCGGAATTAATGATATTCCACCGGTACGAGAAGTCGCATCATTTAGGACATTGTACATCTGCCAATCGCCTGATCTACACAGCGTTGTTGGGTATGTTAATTGAAAACCGATTTCACATTAGAATCGGAATTAATGATATTCCACCGGTACGAGAAGTCGCATCATTTAGGACATTGTACATCTGCCAATCGCCTGATCTACACAGCGTTGTTGGGTATGTTAATTGAAAACCGATTTCGCATTAGAATCGGAATTAATGATGTTCCACCGGTACAAGAAGTCGCATCATTTCGGACATTGTACATCTGTCAAGCGCCTGATCTACACAGCGTTGTTGGGTATGTTAATTGAAAACCGATTTCACATTAGAATCGGAATTAATGATATTCCACCGGTTCGAGAAGTCGCATCATTTTGGACATTGTACATCTGTCAAGCGCCTGATCTACACAGCGTTGTTGGGTATGTTAATTGAAAACCGATTTCACATTAGAATCGGAATTAATGATATTCCACCGGTACGAGAAGTCGCATCATTTAGGACATTGTACATCTGCCAATCGCCTGATCTACACAGCGTTGTTGGGTATGTTAATTGAAAACCGATTTCGCATTAGAATCGGAATTAATGATGTTCCACCGGTACAAGAAGTCGCATCATTTCGGACATTGTACATCTGTCAAGCGCCTGATCTACACAGCGTTGTTGGGTATGTTAATTGAAAACCGATTTCACATTAGAATCGGAATTAATGATATTCCACCGGTTCGAGAAGTCGCATCATTTAGGACATTGTACATCTGCCAATCGCCTGATCTACACAGCGTTGTTGGGTATGTTAATTGAAAACCGATTTCGCATTAGAATCGGAATTAATGATGTTCCACGGGTACGAGAAGTCGCATCATTTTGGACATTGTACATCTGCCAAGCGCCTGATCTACACAGCGTTGTCGGGTATGTTAACTGAAAACCAATTTTACATAAGAATCGGAATTAATGACGTTTCACGGGTACGAGAAGTCGCATCATTTAGGACATTGTACATCTGCCAAGCGCCTGATCTACACAGCGTTGTTGAGTAAGTATAGACTGATTTGACATTGAATTGAATAATGTATTTATTTTCTCTTACAAAAGATAATTGTTTACAATTTTGGCTTATGCTTAATTTAGATCTAGTTATCTTGTTTTGCAAGAGACTGGTGCCCGAGAGAGGTTTATAAAACCTGTGGTACGGGTCACCAGGGCCTTCCTCCGCAGGATAATTTAGGATACTTATATTAAAAGAGACTGTAACAAATATTTGTTCCAAAGATAGCAATAAATTAAACCTAGCTAATATACAAAAGACAGAAAATAAGTAAGATCCCACTTATAATAAAAATAATATCCTTATTGTACCCACACAAGCATACCTACCTTAGGTAGGTAGGCTACCTACACAGGAGTGTGCCGTGCCTACAAAAATAGATTCAAGAAAGTGAAGTTGCGTGAGAACATATCAAATGCTGTACCTATGAATAATGAGGTAAGAGTGAATGGAATACAATATAGGGAGAAAAAGAATTGAAAAGCGAGGTATTCTATTTTAAGGGGATCAGCAGGTTTTCTGTTTGTTCATAGTTGAGTGTTTTAAGCCAATCAGATACCGATGTTTTACATTTATGTTGAGTAAGAGAATAAATTGATAAAGTACTATTGATTTTATTGTAAATGTAAGGTCCTAGAAAGAGGAAGAAATTTTGAGGAAGACGAGAATGACATTGGACACCCTTACATACAGTGCCTTTTCTTCGCTTGTCTTTTACCAGATTTGGGTCATACTTTAGCTGGGCATGTTTCCTAAGCGTCGTTTGAAGAAGGAACGACTGCCTGACTGTAAGGAGGTTCCATTCCTTGTATAAATCAGACGTGGGAAAACTAAAGGGGTAGCCAGAACTAACTTTTAGGATGGCCCTTTGAGCCCTTTCTAACAAAATAAGGTGAGTTTTACCTGCACCACCCCACGAGGTTATACAATAATCAACAATAGATTGACATAGTGCGTAATATACCATTTTAATAACTTTACGATCAGAGACATGTCTTAATGTTTTAAAAATGAAAATGAGTTTACGTAATCTGGTGACAAGGATTTCAATGTGAGGCCTAAATGTAAGCGTCTGGTCAATCGTGATACCTAAATACTTCAGAGACTTAGTGTTTTCGAGGGTGGGACATGAACAGGCAGAGGCGCCAGGTGAACAGTAGTGGGCCCTAATGGTAAGTTCAGAAGGCGGCAAAAGATTGGATCTGTGGGCGAACGCAATGTATTTAGATTTAGTTACATTGAGGGTTAAGGAATTAGCCTGGAGCCAATTAGCAACATTACGCAACCCAAGTTCTGCCTTTTTGTAGACATCAGTCCAGTTGGAGCCTTTGATAAATATTGCCGTATCGTCTGCAAAAGTGAAGATTTTACCATTCTCAATAGACAAGTTGCACAAGCTATTGATGTATACAAGAAACAGTGTAGGTCCGAGTATACTCCCCTGGGGGACCCCGTACACCACGTCTTCTATGTCACTGAGCCAGTGGTCGATCTTGACTCTCTGTTTCCTCTCAGTGAGGTAATCTTCAAAGAGTTTTAACGGAAGACCTCTAACTCCGATGTTTTCTAGCTTTAAGATAAGATGTGGAATTGAGACTGTATCAAAGGCTTTTGCCAAGTCTAGAAATATGGCAAGACATTTCTTCTTTTTATCAATGTTTGTTACGATACAATCAACAAGTTCGTGAACTGCATCATTCGTCGATTTACCCCGACGGAAACCATACTGGGATGATGAAAGTAGGTTGTTACTCTCCAGAAAGCTAACAAGCTGGTTATTCATAATCCTTTCAAGGATTTTTGATAGAGCTGGAAGGATAGAAATGGGCCTATAGTTGTTGACACAGTCTTTTTTGCCTGCCTTGTAAATGGGTTTGATCAAAGCGATTTTAAATGACCTAGGAAAGGAACCAGTTTCAATGGCGAGGTTGCAGATATGTGCAATAGGTCTAGCCAAAAGGGAAGAATATCTTTTAATAATTTTGTTTGATATTTGGTCCAATCCTACTGCACAGCTATCTCTTAACTCTTTTATTAGCAGACTAACGGCATCTTCGTCCGTGGGAAGAAGTACAAGTGAGTTACAGGTAGGATGAGGTGTCGCAGAATGAGTGGGTGTGGTAGTCGTCGAGTTAAGGGGCGCGTTATACTCGGTCGTGCGATGAGAGGAGGGCAAAAACGGTGGGTTGATATTGATTAGTACATTAGTAATAGGGTTAGTAAGCGGGGAGTAGTCGATCGAAGGGGTAGAGGGAGATAGCATAGGAAGGGAATCAGTCAAGGGGTAGGAGGGAGAATTCATAGATGGGTTTAGCTTTATTTGTGCAGTAGTTACTGAATTAGTAGGAGGGGTAATATCGGGCGAGGGGTTAGGGGGAGGTGAAATATATGGGTCAGAAGTTACTGAGGTAGTAGGAGAACAAAAATTAGTCGTAGGGTTAGGGGGAGGTAGTATAAATGGGTTTGGTGTAATGGACGGGTTTGAATTATTTCGTATGGTAGTCACTGAGGTAGAAGGAGGGGAATAGTCAGACGAAGGGTTAGAGGGAGGTTGTATGGATGAGTTTATAATAATTTGTGGTGTAGTAACTGAGGTAGTAAGAAGGGGAAAATTGGTCGAAGGGTTAAGGGGAGGTAGCATAGTTTGGTTAAGGTTAAGGTTAATTTGCTCAGCTAGGTTTCTTCCAACGTTAGCAAAAAATGCATTTACCTTATTAACGCTAATTCCCGGGTTAGTCGAGGAGATGAGGTTTGATGCGTGGTCCAGTGCCTTATTAATACCTCCGATGTTTTTAATAACTTCCCATAGTCTTTTCTTGTTATTTTTAGCTGATTCGATCTCTTGTTTTTCAAAATTAATTTTAGCTTTCTTTAGAATAGAAGTGCAATAATTCCTGTACCTCTTATAGGTAGTTAGGAGGATCTCATTAGTAGGATCCCTTTTTAGCTTTTTATTGAGATTATCTCTATTTTGCATACAACGTAGAATACCTTTTGTTATCCACGGTTTGTAGAAAAATTGTCTGCAAGGAATTTTGATTAATTTAGAATTGTCTGTAATTGCCTTCTGCAGGTTATTGACAAAGAGATCAGTAGCCTCGTCTACATTTTTTGATTCGTATATGTCTTCAAAATTCATGCTTGATACTACCAGATCAAGCGAAGCATAATCAATACTTACTTTGGTTTTATTTGTGTTACTACATTTTGGAGTCATATTTATGCTGAGGGCTACAGATTCGTGATCCGTTATCGATGATTCTATAACAAAACACTGTATTTCTAGTCTACTCTTTATCATCACGTGATCGAGGCATGAGGTACCTCGTGTCGGAAGATCATGAGCCGGAAGTAGACAATGCCCAGCAAGGCAAGTTAAGTAATCATAGCTACGTTTGTCAGAGGTGTTGGGCGTAATGTCTACGTTAATGTCACCACATAGGTAGATGTTTTTATAATTACTAAGGGAGGCCAGCAGATTATCCAGTGAGTATACAAAATTGATAGTGTTAAATTTACTAGGAGGCCGATATAAACCAAGAATACATGTATGAGAATTTATTTTAACTAATAAACAGTTAGCATCGCTCACTTCAGATTCCTCAAATGAGATAGTTAAGTGATCTTTGTAGTATATTACAACGCCTTCATTCTGCGAGTGATGGCGGGTGGTTGAAATCGAGCTGTAGCCATGCAAGTGTGGAATTTGCGGAGTTTTAGACAACCAGCACTCGGTGAGGATTATTACCTGCCAGTCAATTTTAGATCTTAATATTAAGGTGGTAAAGTTATTAAGATTGCAGTTTATGCTTCTTATGTTTTGAGTAATAATGTTAAAATTTGAGCAATTCGGCTGTTTTATGTATGTTCTCACTTTGTCTATGTCACATTTTACCGCGTTCGCTACCGACAGCGAGTCCAGGCCCAGATTAATACAGTTAATACTTTGACTAACCATTGTTTAAGATAAAACAAAAGGGTTTCCATTGAACCCATTGGATATAAAATCCAGTAAGCGAGTAGGTTTTGAGATAGCAATCTGGGGCCAACTGGCTCATTGTAACCGGCAAACACTTTGTAAACAGTAACACAGTTTTAGTATGTAAATAGTTATTATTATAAGATGTAGACACAGGCGCACACTCGGGGTTAATTATTGAATATAATCGTGTGTTTTGCAACAGTAGGTATTGGAGCTTAATATGTATCTGTATAGGTAGCAGTAGTATACTACAATTGTGGTAGAACGTGGGTGCAATAAGGAGTTGGTGACTAAAATAGGTGGGATCTTGAATAAAAAACTTATTGTATAACACACTAGTAATATATCTAAGGGTTCCAACAGTTAATGATTTATGTAAATAACAAACAATAGCAGGAACACTATAACTAACACAAAATAAACAAAAAATCTTCATCTCAGTTTGTATATCTAGTCATTTTGAGTTCTGGAGGAGATCAGTTTCATCTTCAATACGAAAAGGGGCGGCGCCTTCGTCATGCTTGACTAGCACTTTCCCAAATGAAGTCCAG
This sequence comes from Eupithecia subfuscata, assembly GCA_963564075.1. NCBI lineage: Eukaryota > Metazoa > Arthropoda > Insecta > Lepidoptera > Geometridae > Eupithecia > Eupithecia subfuscata. The sequence goes on from OY751123.1 coordinate 2,693,635, forward strand.
GCTGCAAACAACTTCTTCTCTTTGACAAGTTGGCGAGCGACATAATAAATACGTCGGGTTTTTGTCGTTAGTAGTTCCGAGAGGTAGAATGTCTGCGGAGACCCACCTAAGGCAGACAGCTGTAGATGAGAAGTGTTTAGAGGTGGTTCCTTGTTTTCACGTCGCACTTTGTTTGTGTTTTTGTAGTGGGCAATCAATTCATCTTTGCGGCATGTGGAGGTGAAGTCCACCACAATGGCATTTGACTTTCTTCGATAAATGTTCTTAATATCCGAATCTTGGATAGGCTTACCAATATTGATGCAAGTACCAATATTCTTTAAAGTTTCGATGATACTCTTTTTGTTTTCATTCGGCTGTTTGGGTATGTTTCTAATTTCAATGGATGAATTGCGCACTTGTTGTTCCATGAATTCCAGTTGGTGCTCTAGGGATGATATCTTTTTTTTGTTGTCTGCGTTGTCAAATTCCAGTGAAGAAACAGAGCTCTGTAAACCTTCGTATTGAGCAGAAATGTAGGCAATAGATTTTTGTATCTCTTGGTTCTGCGTGATAATCGTGGCCATTGCTGTGGTAAGTGCTTCGAATTTGTGATCATGTTGTAGTTGTTGAGCGTGGATTTCGGCAAACATGGATTTTATTTCACTTGACAGCTCCGGTGAGTTTGGGGATACTTCTAGACAAGCACGCTTGGTACTTCTTTGTAAGAACTGTCCACACGTATCCGCTCCACCATCCACTGGATCCGAACCAAATTTGGACATTGGAGGCGTGTTGTTTCCATTTTTAGGCGTAGAAAACTTTGGTGAGTTACCACGAGACATCGCTTCAGTGGGCTCGCTTGTACGTAGAATATTAGTTACGAAGCAGAGCCGTGTCACCTCGTAAATATTAAACGCGCACTAATGGGGTTATTATAATTGTGTTGTGTTGTGATTGATGCACAACTTTTGTTTGATTGAGATTTAGAGGTTATCAAGCAAAATTAGCGCGTAGCGCGTAAGTATTGTCTATTACTGTCTAACACTTAGGTACAAACGGTATTCCGTCTCACTCAGACTTACGACACAGGATTGTTTTGACGAAGCTACCGCCGACTTTATGTTTATTACGATGAAGGAATAACTTCGTGTAGTGGGCTTATGCGATAGCACACACGTCCGTTCTGTACGAAGCGCGCGGAGGAAGGGGAATCACTTTGTTGTCCCACAGTCCGTCTATCCATCTGTCCGTATCGGTACCAAATCCTGTGGGACTACTTCTTGTTGACCTAGAATCATTATACCTTCTTCGCGATCTTAAATACAATAGTTTAGAAACTTGGGGCGCAGAATCTTGTCATTTATTATTGCATGTAAATTGGTGCATGTATTTCAAGGAGCATGAGATACTTTCAATCAATGGACAATGTTTTTAAACAGCTGGATCACCAAGATAGGTAACAATACACATACACAAAATTGATTTTAGTAAAAAATCTGTTTATAACCATAGACTCCAAAACAACAAATGATTCGTAGATTAACTAAGCGTGGGTTCATAGTAGGTAAATTGTTTATTTTGTGCACAAAACTTCTTATCTGGTAGGTATATAAATTATTGACTTGTAGAAACTAAAATTAGTAAAAATCGATATCTGTCGCATCTTTTGGTATACAATTGCATCTGTCAAGCGCCTGATGACACAGCGTTGTCGGGTATGTTAACTGAAAACCGATTTCACATTAAAATCAAAATTTCACAACGTATCACGCGTTTGAAAAGTCGCATCATATGGGACACAAGTAATTCTGTCTGGCAGCAGCTTCTGTGTATTTTAAGGCGAATAGTAGGAGTGATAGTGGCGCCACTACATATTTAATTTAATCATTAAGTTATACAAAGGAATTATCAAAAAGTCGGACCGCTGGTAGACGATACCTATCATAAGCTTTTATTTAATGTATCTGTAATAGTTTTGTTTTGTGTTATTCGATCAAAAACCTTGTTTGGAGAGCTTGGTGGCCACCAATAGGAACTAAACTCTTGAAACAAGTATCTGCCTAAATAATACAGTACAAAACTATTAAATATACATTTAAAAAAAGCTTATGATAGATATCGTCTACGCGCGGTCCGATTTTTTGATAATTCCTTTGTATAACGTAATTATAAAATTAAATATGTAGTGGCGCCACTATCCACCCTACTATTCGCCTTAAACCTGCGTCTGCTAGCACAAATAATAAATAGATAATGCTGGAGAATTGACACAGCATTATCTAGGCTCAAGCTAAATACAATACATAGAATTATTGTACTTCAGTCAACAGTGTACAACTCGTTGTACCTACTAAGAACCGTATATTTTATGGTATACTAGCTTCTGCCCGCGGCTTCGCACGCGTTGTTTCTATGGAAACGTTTTGAGGTTATTTCTATCCCATGGGATTTGATTTATGGGATAAAAAGTCGCGTATGTTTTATTTCAGGATTAGAATTACCTGTATGCAAAATTTCAGCCCGATCCGGTCAGTAGTTTGGGCGTGAAGAGGTAACAAACATCTATCCATCCATACATCCATCCAAACTTTCGCATTTATAATATTAGTGTGAAGTATTAACCATTATGTATTTTCATTTCTTTTTTATTTGTTACAGAGATTTCGTCAACGACCATGTCTGAAGAAAAAACCTCAATCGAATTTCGATAACATGCCTTATGTAGTTATGTAAGGTTTTAAGTAAAATGCAATTAAATACTCCAACTACGTACTCTCTAGAATATGTCACAAACGTGTTAAAACATTTTATGATTATTTATTTTAACTACTTAATTATTAATTATTTATTTACTAATTATTGTGTATGATTATTCTTAACACTTTCCTTGTCAACGCACGAGGCACAATGTAGGCAGTGAAAGCGTTAACTAAAATAGATTGAAAAAGCTCATATTAATGAACTGTGATTAAAATCGAGTGATTATTTAATTATTATTTGTTAATATTTTGTTTAACTTTGTTATAAAAATCTTTATTTATTATTAGTTTATTAAATAAAATATTATTTAGTTTATTAAATAATAGTTAAGATTATTGTAATAAAGGGGATAAATTATATCTTCTCTGAAGCATTTTTCTTCGTCAAATTAGAAAGAGGTATTTGAGGTTTTTCGACTCCAAAAGAACTTGCACGAGCCTAATAATTCTTTCACTTATAGAAAGCTACATTTTCCCTGAGTGCTTGATCACTTGAGGCTACAAATACCACGGGCAGAAGCTGTAAATAAATAATAAATAAATAATGCTGGACAATTCACACAGCATTATCTAGCCCCAAGCTAAGCAGAGCTTGTGTTATGGGTACTAGATAACTGATATACTTAATACAATACACTTATTTTATTATACATAGAAAACATCCAGAACGCCCTGGACAAATGTCTGCAGATCGTCCAAACATTTGTCCCGAGGTGGGAATCGAACCCGCAACCTCCTGCGTCGCAGGCAGACCTTGCCCGCTGCGCCACAGAGAGTAACGTAAAATAAATTGTGATATCCAAAACTGGTTATTTCGATAAAAATCCAATAAATATTGCAAAAAATGCTCGTTTGAAACAAAATGTGGCCTCATTAAAAATGATAAAGGTTTTGAAAAGTTATAAATGTAGTTAATTACTGCAAATTGGTTCATTCGATTACTTGATGACAATAACTTGTTCGGAATGCATAAAACATGCTTTTTTTTAATATGTATCGTTGTTGGGTTATCAACGGTAAGTAATTGCAATGTTTTGAATCTCTAATTTTTTATTGTAATCGATCGAAGTGAGCGAAGCGAACGAAGATCTCAGTAGCAGCTCGGGTGATTTAGTTGTATTACGCAAACGCGCCTTCGAGCAAACTGTCCAACCGTTGTTGATCCGATTTGCATAAAAGAGCTTTGAAGATATTGGTTCTAACAGCGGCCTCCAATCTTTAATATTATAATAAATAATGTTGGACAATTCACACAGCATTCTCTAGCCCCAAGCTTTATACTTTATACTTATTACTTTATACTTAAAAGGAGGTCTCGAACACTGAACAATGTATAAAGTAATTTAAGAGAATGATAATAAACATTTTGTATTTGTATAAGGTAAGCAGAGCTTGTGTTATGGGTACTAGATAACTGATATACTTAATACAATACACTACATAGATAGATATTTTTACTATACACTAGCTGCATTCTTACTACCCGTTGTCCTACTACCCGTTTTCCCGTAGAAATGAAGCATTTTCCCGCGGTAAAAAGTAGCCTATGTTCATCAGGAATAATGTGGGCTTATAATAATTATGACGTTATTTCGTCTACTCTATTCAATAATATAATTTGTGTTACAGCAAACCGAAAAAGGTGAGTTGATTATAATTTTTTTCTTAAAAAAATTATATTATATTTTTATTTTATTTTATTTTACAATTTTAGGGAAACTAACAGCTAGGTAACTATAATTACAGAAATGGTAGGTAACTAACGGCTAATTAAAAGTTCCCACAAATAATAACTAAATTAAATTATAGAGACATTCGAAAAACATAAGAAAATAGACGGCGCGTTTGGTTCATAATAAGGAAAAAAAAAATTAAAACTAAGTTGCAATTTATATCAAAAAAAAAATTACTCCAATATAAGTACATAATTTTAATTGTTATTTCGAAGATTCCATCACAAATCCATGCTCTACCTGCCTAGGATCATTTGTCGATGATAGAGGTCCAGTAACGTTCCCGGTTACTGAAGAAACCAGTCAAGGTTGTGAGGGAAATACAACGGGTTGTGGAGAAAACAGTCAAGGTAGTGGACAAAACAGTAAAGGTAGTGGACAAAACAGTAAAGGGAGTTATGAAAATGAAGAATCAAATGAAAGCGACTGTGAAAACGAAGCCGACGATGATAAAAATGCTATAAAAGGTAAACGTATTTATTACAGAACGGGGAAATTTGTTTTATGATGAATAAGATAATAGGGACTTGGGAACCGCTAACATGGGATCCAGCAGTAGACCAGATCTACTTTGAAAAACGAACGAAGTTGAATGACGTCGATCGCACGAAACGAACAACCTTGCCGCCAAGTTGCTTTGGGCGCGACTGATACGCAGTACAGCAGCGCAGCAGTTCAGCGTAGATGGGGATTGCTTCTATTCAATGATAACACACTGGATTTACAGGAATACGTCGTTTTAATCTTTTGGACAACAGGCTAGAGCTAGGATACAACCAGAGAGTAAAGAGTAGAATAAAATCGAGTTTGACAAGTACACACATAGTGTTGCCGCATTAAGATTTTAAGAATATACAATTCAACAGCGACAAGAACCGAGACAGTCGTTTCGGATCTTTAAGAAAATAAATGACAGAATCATTATCATAGTAAGGAAAAACTTCATAACGAGTCCACAGGGGATCGGAATGCTGGCTTCTTTTTCGGTCAATGAATTAGCATTGCCATTCAACGTGGCAATGCCGCCAGCATTCTCGGCACTCTGTCTTCTGGTGACGGATTAGATTTTTATTAAGTATATAAGTGTAAATCGTAGTTTTAATTGTTTTATATTATTTATAATAAGTGCTAAATAAATGTATCTAGTAAGGTCGAAAGAACTCAAATAACGGATCGGCCGATGACGACGTCATATGTCAGCTTCGTTCGTTTTTCGAAGTAGACCTCCTGCATAGGCTGTAGATTTGTTTTTATGCACTGCATTTGTTTTTACCTAGATACTAGGTACCTACCATTAAATATGCTAGACACGAAGGTACCCAATTATTTCATTATTAATTTTCCTTTCAGCGGTTATTCTAGAAACAATAAAAGAAAAAGTAAAAGAGAAAATAGAGGAAACAATTGAATCGGCAAAGGAAAAAATAAAAGACAAAATAGAATCGGCTAAGGAAAAAGTGGGAACAGTGAAAGAAAAACTGTAAGTTTAGTAATTTTGTAAATTTAGGTTAGTTCTTAAAGTGCGTCCAGATTTAAAAAAAAACATGCTGTAAAACATAATTATGTTATCAATGTAGGTACCTACCACTGTAAGATAAATACAATTTATTCGACTAATTAGTGACTAAGTATTACATATTAGAAAAAAATAAACAACATAAACCTTCTTGACCCCTTGAAAATAAAATTTAAATAAACTACTGTTCATTGTACATTATTACATGTTTTATCAGTATGGATGATTTTTTATTATAACGAATTTAAATCGCACTGTCTTATTAATATGTACAGTACACTCTTGTTAACCCCGACGCAAAAAGAGAGGGGTGTTATAAGTTTAACGTGTCTGTCTGTGTATCTGTGTATCTCTCTGTGGCATCGTAGCTCCCAAACGGATGAATTTTTCGTTTTCGTTTAGTTTTTTTTGTGTCATATATAATTTTATCCCGAGTGTTCTTAGCCACGTTTCATGAAAATAATGTTCAACCAATCAACGTCGGCGGTTTTTAAATTTTTAAATTTTGTCTTGTTTTATGTCAACAAGTTAAATATCATGAGGACATGTTATATAACATAAGTTATATATATAACATGTTACTTAATCTCGCACATAGAACCTACGTATTTTAAATCATGAATTATTGTTTTCAGCTTTCAACCACACCAGGGAGATATAAAAGAAAATAAAACTTAAAGCGGCACTCAGAAAGAATACCAGGATGATCATCATTCATTCAACATTAGCTCGTATGTCCACTGCTGAACATAGGCCTCCCCAACGATGTCACGGATACCGGTCCAGTAGGGCTATTCAGGCTCTGCGCCACCGAGTCATTGACACGGAATCTGTCACAAATTCGCGCGAAATTTAAGTATAGGTATATTTTTGCGGTTTTTCATATTTTCTGCGTGCTGCAAGGAATTATACTACCAGAAAAGTGGTTTCAAATTTCAGATTTAATTATTGCGTAGATTTAGGCTGAGCGCAGACTTGAGTCACGACAGTTTTAAGACAGACTAAAGACAGACTATTGCTTTACAAAATGTATGAAGATGCAAGACAAAACAGTTTTGTTTCCGTTTTAAGGCAGACTTTCTATGTGAGGAAAGTCTGTCTTAAAACTGTCGTGACTCAAGTCTGCGCTCAGCCTTACGTTATTACAAAGTTTTAGCGTAAGTGATAATTAGCTTAAATGTAAGTACATGTACCCTATAAGGGCGCAGCAATTCCACAAATCGTTGACTATTTTCTATGAACCCATATTATAACATGAAATCTGACACAGATTCTCGGGAAATGAAAAAAAATTGGTTGTTTGTAAAGTAGGTTTACGATCGAGATGTTTACGTGATAACGTCTTATTTGCCGCTAGAGTGAGAGAGGCGGAAGATCGGTCCACTCACTCGAACGCTATGCCAGCCTCCGCTCGTGAGGATTCCGCGTGACAAGTTTCACGGAATGACTGGCAGCGCTCGAGATGAGACGGGAGATCGGTCCGTCTCTCTCTCGTTATACCTGCGATCGCGCTCGTGAGGTTTTGGTGTGACACAAGTTTCTGAACATGTCACCCGACTAAAACGATTTTAAAGACGTTATCACGTCAAAAATAGCGTTTTTTAATATTTTCTGCGTTCTGCAAGGAATTAGACTACCAGAAAAGTAGTTTTCCACAAATCGACTATTTGCTATATTGACTATTTGCTATGAGCCCATGTTTTTAGAAACTTCGATTTAGTGCTACTTTTGGAGCAATTAATAACATAAAGAGCTTTATTACTAAAAATCAACATATCACCAAAAGCTACATTATAATTATTATCATACTTTATTGTAACATTGGGTTCATAGATACCTAATGGTCTACGATTTGTGGAAAACTACTTTTATTAAAGTTTAGTTACTTGCAGAACGCAGAAAATAATAAAAACTGCTTAAATTTTTGAATATTTTTGAAAAATATCAGATTATCTAGAGGACAAAAATGCTTGGGACGGGTTTTGCTCCAACTCGAAAAATAACAACTAACAGGCTAAAGGTTTCTTCGTCGCTTCTTTACTTTAGTCTACATACCGAAGCGACAGAAATCAAAAAATATCACTTTATTTCCGTGTCAGTGTTTAGCTTTATATATTGACCTTTTCTAAGTGTACATTTATTGTATTTATGGAAATAAAGAGTTTTTTATTTTGATTTTGATTTTGAATTTCGCGCGAATCTGTGTCAGATTTCGTGTCGAAAACTTGGTAGCAGAGAATCTCAATAGCTGCTGTGACCATACTCTTAAAAACGAAATCGAAGTTTGTTATTAGTTTTCTTGAAAACCCTTATCTTATGCAAGCGACATAAGAGTTGGTTTTGCGCGACAACGAAAGCGAAACTTCGACTTTATTCAGGGGGCCTATGGAAGATCGAAGAAGAGAAGAGTGATGTGATGACATGGGATGTTTCAAATTAAGCATGGTGTATTAAATCAGAAAATAACAATGTTTATTTCTTTAGGCTTACGAAATAAGCATGGACAAGTCAAATTAAGTACTTTTAAATTATTATGAAATAAATAATCAAATTTCAATCAATATTATTATCAAATCTATACCTAAAAGTGCCGATACAGTAAACATAATAGGTAATAGGTATACAACATTTTTGTTTTTTAGCATCCGTATTTACTCGTATTATAGGTAGGTATCTCTAATATGTAGCCTAGTTTAGTGTTATTAGCTTAAGTTATTTTGAAAATCTGCACTGACGCTTTGTTTTACTTTATCTATGTAATTATTTATCCCTATCATTGTAAGCAATTTTGCCTGAGATACAGGTTTTACCTAGTTCAGGCACACGTAATCTATAGAATTTAAGTTATTATTAGATATTCTTATGTTATGCAGTCTTATAAGAAATTTTTGAATAAATTATTTTATTTTATTTTTATACTAATATTAGAAAAAGGAAAGATTTGATTGTTTGTTTGTTTGTATTGAATAGGCTCCGAAACTACTACGACCAACTTGAAAAATTCTTTCACCGTTAGGAAGTTTACTTTTCAGGGAGTGACGTAGGCTATATTTTATCCCGGAATTCCCACGGGAACGGGAACTACGCGGTTGAAACCGCGAGGCGATCGTCTAGTAAAGAATAAAGTGATAAGTAGGTACTTGATTTTCTGTTCACTACCATTTTTATCTAATAGTGAAAGAAGTAAAAACGATGCATATGCAGGGTCTATGCCACAATAAAAAAGTTGAAGTAAGTATTTTATAACTAGATGTCGCTGTTAAATGTGACCCAGCTCGTGAGATCGAGTTTTCGCCTAACGGCTTGTTTGAGCCAATAACCAACTGCTGCGGGCTGGTCTACAATAGTATAAGTTTTTATGCAAGGTATAAGTTTTTATGACGATAAGGAACATTTTCATTTAAAAAATTTACTTATCGTGACATTATATTTTTTCACTCTCATTTGGAATTATTTAAAATTTTATTCGATAACAGTTATTTTAATTAAATAACAGTTATTTTAATAAAAAGCCTTAGTTATGAATTTTGCACGCCTTGACGAGGCAAAATTTACTGGAGTTTTTTAATTATTTTATTAGGTATTAAGACCTATTTATTGTACCTACCACTATATGCCTGCAAATAAATGTTTTATGCTTTGTATGTTGCTGACTAGGCTTAGTCATAGGTACAGATAAATTAGTTGTGAATGAGTTGGTTTTGGTACCTTTTTAGGGCTTTGTAGGAACCTTATGCTTATACGTAAGTACCTATAAGTACCTACCTAGTTTTGCCATGTCCGCCTGTCCGTGATTACTAGGATGCTGTAATTTGACATGGGTTTTTAACATATTTTTTACAAAGCAGTCAAAAAAAATGTTAAACATAAAAATAATTTAAACCAGATGTTAATAATCAACCAATAATTTAAACCTACTTCTTAACTAGAGCGAATAATTCGGTAGAATTCTGGAGCTTACAATGTTACTGAAAAGTCAGAAACCTATCAAGTCGCATGAATAAAAGAAAAAAGAACTTGAGAGGTGTCAAGGGACACCCGGATGGAACGAAGTTCCTTTCGATTAATCTCGCGTCCTCGCGTCATCTTCAGTGAGGCCGCAGAAAACTGATATATCCCGCTCACTCCAATGACACGTTGCGCGAGCGAGCGGAACACACGATTGTTCGAATCGAAGAGCACCTCGGCTCAACTCGGCTGCGGTCGTCGCTTCGGTTCTCCTCGGTTCTCTTCGTCAAAAAGTGTCGTTGCAACTTTTTGTAAGAATGTTTTCCGTGTTCCCTTTCAACGCGCGATAAGGAACTTCGTTCCAAAAAAAAAATTTGTGGGTTCCTCCCATTCACGTATTATGTGGTGTTTGGGATAGTGAGATGATTTTTTTCCCCACACCATGAACTGCAATACCTCGTTCAAAAATATTGTGGGTTGCTATGACTCACCAAATCAAAAAAGGTTTTTTGGTTAGGGGATCTGTTAACGAAATATCAAGCTTTTATATGATAATTTTTGGTAGAATCAAACAGAAGAAAAACCATTTTTCTAGTGTCCAGTGCATGCATTGTACCTACCGAACATAGATCTAGGTTTGACAGCATCGATGTAAGTAGAATTCGGGAGATTAGTTAGGTACTAGCTTCTCGAAAGTGGAAGGCTTAAATTAGGTCCAATTAGGTTCACGCGCCGCGCACGCTTTTTGTAATTTTGTCTCGGTCGCACTTCCGTCTACTTACGTCTTTCCATCTGACAACCTCTGTGCCGCAGCGGGCGAAGGTCTGCCTGCGACGCAGGAGGTTGCGGGTTCGATTCCCGCCTCGGGACAAATGTTTGTACGATCTGCAGACATTTGTCCAGGGCGTTCTGGATGTTTTCTATGTACAATAAAAAATATCTATCTATGTAATGTATTGTATTAAGTATATCAGTTATCTAGTACCCATAACACAAGCTCTGCTTACCTTGGGGCTAGATAATGCTGTGTGAATTGTCCAGCATTATTTATTTATTTCATCTTTGTTGTTCATTAGGTAGGTATATTATTGCAAAAGATTGTAATTAGCGTGTCTTTACGTTTAGTTGTAACACAAAACAGGCCCCTTTGTTGAGTTAACGCTGGGAGAACGTAACATATCTACAGAATTTTACTTAGATCTATGTTTGACAGTGATTATTATTCTCTTTGTTTTAGCCTCCTTGGTTTTAGGGAGATTGTAGACTACTTTGATCATAGAGGATCATAGATCAACTTGGTTATGTGGGATATCATGTCACGAAGTTATTGTATTGTCTTTGATCATGCATGTCATTTAATAATCTTCAAAAATGTAAATAAACATATCATATTTATATAGAAAATTTTAATAAAATGAATAAAAAACCACGTCTAGTTAAACTAGCTGAAGTACAAAATGGTTTTTTCGTAAGTGCCAATTCCAATCTCTTATAAATTAACTGATAGATTGGGTATTGTTGTCTAGGGTAAAAAATTGGTTGTCTGTAAAGTCGGTTTACTGACGATAGTTGAACGTGACAACGTCTTAAGAAAATACTGATGGAATGGTAGCCTTTGATACTCGATCAAAACATGTAAATGTACTATAGTATAGCAGCTGTCCACGCAGACGCATCGCTCACTCAAGTAGGAGAGAGACGGATGTCAAGCGCTCTCGCTTGCACTTCAAGCTTTACACGGAACGCCTCAGAGCGAGGTAACGCCGCATGACGTCAGAGCGAGGTAACGCCGCATGACGTCATGTTTTTTCGTGCGTGCAGCCGGCTCTATCGAATTATAAGACGTTGTCACGTCAAAAATACGTCATGTTGTCATCGAAAGCGTAAAGTGGGTAAGTGATAGACGTACGAGCAAGTACGCACCTATGGCACAGTAGATAAATATATTTATGTATTGTGCCTATGGCTTGACGACATTTTTGCCTTGTGTGTCACCGTAAGTACCTATGCGTATCTACCTACTTTAAAACCGTCGTGCAAAATCGTCGGCGATCCAACCGGTTTGAAATCTTGCTCTTGAATCTTCCTTTTCTTCGTGTAATTCCCCCCCCCCCCCCCAATCACTCAACGCGCGCGAAGCCGCGGGCATAAACTAGTTTAATAAAAATCTCTTACTACAAAATACTTACAGAACGAAAATTACATGGAGTTGTGTATCATAGAAAAACATGATCAACTGCTAGGCAAAATAAATTGTATCGCGTGAAACGAACCCGCTACCTTCTGCGGCGCAGCCGGACCTGAGCCGGCTGCGCCAACTGTGGTCGTCACAACATCATTTCCTTTCCAGTGCGATCTTGACAGCGGGAGCATCAGTGACAGCCAGCATCCTGGTCATCCAGGTGGCGGTGCTGCCTCTGCTCTTCAAATACAGCAAGTGTGTCCAGAGGAAGATGGTCTTCTCTAACTGTAGTAAGAGCTTACCTACCAAAATTAGGTATCTGCATGGCTTAACACGACGGCACCTTACCAACGTACCTTCTTGTAGGTACGGTGACTTTGGGTCAGGTTCTGTGGGTAAATAGGCACCTGAAAACCATAGATAGGTATAGGTAAGTAAAATTCTGTAGATATGGTAGGCACGTTTTCCCAGCGCTAACTCAACTAGTGGCCTGTGTTGTATTACAACTAAATGCAAAGACACGCTATTGCCAAAAACAAAGATGGGAAGACATAGAGGTCATATAGAGATAAACCCACAGAAATCTTAATAACAAGGCACTAGAAATGCTGAGTACCATCCGATCTATCGGGAATGCGTGTCGCCGGCTCGCCCCCTCTACTACCTTACCACTACATACACAGACAATAACTACGGAATTACGGCTACGCCCATCCAAAAATGCAGTGCAAACCAAATTAAGCCTTATGCGTAGTTGCATACGTTCGCTTACTCACACATTAGTGACAAGTTTGCATTTGTTGTCGTTATGACGTCATTTTAATGTAATCTACCCTAGTGCTGGGCACGAAATATCAGGTCACGTACCTATCGTACTGTTATTCTATGACTAGGGCATTGTACTAATAAAATAAAAATATAGTTTGTACTTCAATATTCATTTATTATTAACTAGCGACCCGCCCCGGCTTCGCACGGGTGCAATGCTTATACTAAATATACCTACTGCAGAATTGGTACTCCGGCCGATACCGCAATCGCTATGTCCCTGTCATTTTAAATCTGTAATATCTTCGAGAATATTCATTCAAATTACATGCTGTAAAGGGCAATATTAATCTATATTAAATGCACAATGTATCTAAGTTACTTAATTGGATAAGGATTAATGCTGTACTGCTTAAAATCGCCTCGTAAATAAGCCATTATTTCTCGTAAAAAGTAAAGGATAAAAAATGGTTATTGTGGGTTATCCCTAAGAGATAGACATATACTATCGTAGACTTTTTTGTAGACCTTTTTAAGTTGTAAAATACTGTAGTAAATTATTCTGATCTATCTCGTAGGGTTCAGCCAGCGTTTGCAATGTAAGGCATCCGGTAGCACTCTCAAAAAGGGGGGTCTTGGGAGGAACGGGGGGGTAAAATTTTTTTTGGAATCGAAATCATATGACCCTCTCTATACAACCACCTAAAAATTTTTCATCAGTGTTACTCTGCTTGGCGCCCCCCTGGGGGGCGGTGGTTCCGGGGGGCAAATCTCAAAAAGTCGGAATTTTTCCTAGGTCCCCCGGACACCCCCTACATGATTCTGCAAAAAAAACATACCTCCCCCTACACCATCAAGGAGAACAATTATGTCAGTCAGTCAGTCAGTGGTAATCGAGCTTTATAGATAGTTAGTTATTATGATAATAAATCATAAATAAACAATTTTAATATAACATCGTATTCCTAAAATACTATGTTAAATTATGCAAAGTTGTTTTACAAATCACAACCAAGGTAATATTAAGGATAATATTACCGTGTCACAACACTAGCTCGCGACCGAGTTCTGCGGCCGTACCACGATAGGAAATCGAGCGCGCAACGTTATCGTTCACTGTGCAGTACATTGCTTTTTGTAATGAGGTACCTGCCCGATGTTGACAAAAATAAGAGGCAATGTATAGTTAAACGTGATAATAAGAACGGTCGACTGTGACGTTCGTATTACTTTTAAAGATTCTATAATTTTAAGGAAAAACGGCATTATTTAGAAAAAACAATACTTACCGATGAAAAGTTATTCCTTTATTAATATAATTACAACTTGTGGAAGAATTTCCGCAATGGGAAATGCTGCAACACACCATTTTTACACACGCACGTTTCGAGAGCAACTGAACAGCAACGAACGCACTGGTGGCGTGAGAGTCACCTGAGCGGCGACAAGGTCACGCGCGCTTACGATTTCTAGTGCCTTGTTATTCAGATTTCTGTGGATAAACCATTCTAAAAATGCACGCCAATATGCACGTCTCCAATAAACGTCATACAATCGGCGTTCATTTTTAGATCTCTACCTACCTAGACTGAAGTGCGACCGAGACAACAAATACGCACGCGAAACACGAACGCTGGCGGCGCCGCCCCGGTCCGACTATGACTGAGGTGGGTGGATCTACATAATTTGACCCTTCCACTTCCGAGAAGCTTTACCTATACGTAATCTCCCGAATTTTGCTTCCATCGATGCTAAAAACTTAGCTTGCTAAAGTTTTCATGCTTAGGCTAGCAGATTCCTTGAGCTCGTTTGTTAGCTATTAAATAACTGCACTTTTTTTTATATGGTTGTTTTATGGTTGCAGCGCGACTCTATCTAACTAGGCATATTAATAAATCGAAGGCTAGAGGTTTCTTTGAATGACAAATCTATCCAGCTGAGAGCCGAAGATTTCAATCAATTACCTCACCTCAACAGCCTGTATTGGTCCACTGCTGGACTCAGGCCTCCCCCGATAAGCGACTTATTGGCTTTTATCAAGGGAGGGCCGATAATCCCCACGCTGGGAATGCGGGTTGGGGATTGCAGTTCGGTGGTAGAACTGTTTTGCAGGAGGCGCTGCTGCCCGCCCCCGGATATCCCTTAGTCGCCTCTTACGACACCCGCGAAGAATTCTAAGCCGGCATCACACAGCCAATTAATGTTGATTAATTAATTAATGATTACACCACACGGCAATTAATCAAATAGGTACAAAAAAGCACCAGAGTCTATTTCCCAACCAACCCACTCAAACTCTAATTCATCATCATCATCAGCGTATATTAGTCCTCCCCTAATGAGCGCCATAGCGCCCTGTCTTCACTATGGGCATAACCAGCTAATAAATAAATAAATAATGCTGGACAATTCACACAGTATTATCTAGCCCCAAGCTAAGCAGAGCTTGTGTTATGGGTACTAGATAACTGATATACATAATACAATACACTACATAGATAGATATTTTTTTATTACACATAGGAAAACATCCAGAACCCCTGAACAAATATTAATTAATGTAGATTAATTAATTAATGATGACACCACACGGCAATTAATCAAATAAGTACAAAAAAGCACCAGAGTCTATTTCCCAACCAACTCAAACTCAATCATATATCCATTCCTTAGTAAACTACCCTCGGAACCTAAACTACGAGAGTCCGTCGAGTGTCGACATCGTCGGAGGACGCAATTTCAGTATCCAGTTCGAGTCTGAAACCGACAAGTGTCCTATAAAAATTGGCAAGTAACCATTCTGTTCATTAACCGACTGCGAAAGAAGGAGGAGGTTCAATGTTCGACTTTGTGTATGTTTTTTAATGTCCTTCGATTTCTCCGAAAAAAGGGATATACAAAATAAATAAATAATGCTGGACAATTCACACAGCATTATCTAGCCCCAAGCTAAGCAGAGCTTGTGTTATGGGTACATAGATAACTGATAGACAGAATAGCGCCACCACATAGATAGATATTTTTTAATATACATAGAAAACATCCAGAACACCCTGAACAAATATCTGTAGATCGTACAAACATTTGTCCCGAGGCGGGAATCGAACCCGCAACCTCTGGCGTCGCAGGCGAACCTTCGCCCGCTGCGCCAAAGAGGTCGTCAAAATACGTAATAATGAAAAACATAAACCTTTGGATTTAAGTTCAAAACATAATGTAAGCAGCGTGTATTATAGTCCCAAGGCATCGATCAAGTATGCGGCGGCAAATTTTTGATCGATGTCCCAAGGGTAAAAATAATTGGTCTTTTCATATCTATGTGCGCGGCTAATCAGGTCCAGCCCAGCCTCAGCTTGTTGTCGTTATCCACCGAGGTCGATAACGACGCTGCTTTTCAGTCGAATGCAGAGATACTTCGAACATAGCTCTTCCCATAGCTGCCATAGATTGCTGAGCGAATTTGGATCTACTTAAACATTATTAGGTACCTTCTTTTATGTAGTATGTTATTAACTGAGTCTGATCGGCGTAAACTATTATTTCAGGAATCTGGCACATAGTCCCTAGATCCCTGTTCTGCCACATCTGCAATTTTAGAGATGGTGGTGATCTGGATTCGGAAATCCTGCGAGAGCTGTGGGCCACGTCCGATACAGTCGTGTTGTATTGTCATGGTGAGCGCCTGTGGGTTTTGTAGTAGCAATGTTAACGGTTTGCTCTGATTTTATGAAGAGTCAAAATCCATAAAATCAAGTCTTATGTCAAACCTCAGTATTATCAAACCACACTAATATAATAAATACGAAAGTTTTGATGTTTGGATGGTTGTTACCTACCTACCTCTTCACGCCAAAACGGTTGAACTGATTAGGCTGAAATTTTACTACGATGCGAAATATTACTATTTAAGCGCTGCTGGCTAAAGACTCAGTCCGCATCTCCGCTCTAGTCTATCCAGTAGATGCGCATCTGTGCAAAGCTTCGGTGGAGACACCCTACCTGAAAAACGTCTCTTCTCGTCTCTACTTCTTGGTGGAGTCTGGGCCATCGACTCGTCACGTCAAATCCTGCAAAGAACCTACCTGAGTAAAACCAGGCACAGTCATATAGTCATACAAATAGCTAGAATTAACGAGGATTAAATACTATTGTTAAGTTTGTCTGACCATCCCAGGGAACTCCAACCACCGCGCGTCTCCGCACAGGCTGCAGATGTACAAGGTGTTCCAGGAGCTGAACTTCCACGTCATAACTTTCGACTATCGAGGTAACAATCTAACAATTTCCTACAAGATGCTCACATGACACAAAAAATACAATTACCACGACACATAAGTTCGTGAGCTCTCCCAAAAACGCCTAAGAAGACACATAGAATTAAGTAGGTATTATAATTTTCGTTCTATTTTCTTCTGTACCTATGTATATTTTATGTAGAGATAAACCATTCTAAAAATGAACGCCGATTGTAAGGCGTTTAGTGGAGGGGCATGCATATTGGCATGCATTTTTAAAATGGTTTATCTCTACTTAGATTTGTTGACCGATTTCTTCGTCAATTGTGGACCTATTTTAAACTTTTTTTCCTGTTGTACCTATAGAATGATGCCGAGATAGTCCAATAAACATTTAGTCTCAGTCCCGTCCCGGAACACTTAAAAAAACAATGTAAATATTAGGGAATTTGAAGTCTTGTTTTATCCTTTTCTTTGTTGACAGGTTACGGAGACTCGTCCCAAGTGCGTCCAACGGAGCAAGGAGTGGTGGAAGACTGCCTGCAAGTCTACAACTGGCTGATCAAAAGCCTGGATCCTAGCAGTAGACCCACCATACTGCTCTGGGGACACTCTCTCGGTACTTTCCATTCTTGGCTTTCCATCTTGGCTAAAACTACTCCAGGCGTCTCGGTTCTACAATGGTGTCTATTCAGATTTCACGAACTAGCCTAAACTAAACTAAATTTTAAAAATAGAACCATTTTAGTACGTGTGCTATTCAGATGATGCCATTTTAGTGCAAACTATACTAATTATAGTTTGACAGGACTAAACTTGATTTTAGTTACTCAATTTAGTTTAGAAGCCACTTTTCGTATTCTGTTGTACCACATAAGTGACAGATTTACACTAAATTCGACTATAAACAGTTTAGTTTAGAACACTGTAAAATTTTAGTATAGTATAGTTTAGTTTTGGGCTGATCCTGAATTGACACCACTGTCTTTTGTCTCGTCGATGCCATACAGCGCAGTTTGGTTTACTTACGCTCTCATGGTTGTCTCTGAAACGCTATTAGTGCAGTACAGTATAGTGATGGACTCTTTCTAAGTTCATTCGACAGTCCCAGCTGAAATCGAAGATTGTCTGCACGTATACAACTGGCTGATACGAAGCATTTATCCTAGCAGACCCACCATACAACTCTGGGGACACTCTCTCGGTTCCGACCTACTACCAGCTACTGCAGCGTAGCGAACCAGTGCATCCAAGCAGCTCTGCTCTGAGCTATCTATCGCTTTCTCAATTCAGTGATACTTCGGCCTCCCTCTGTTTACACCAATTTTCTCTAAGTAGTCGACGCATCACACATGTGTACGACTTTGACACTTTATTATTATTAAGTACCCAAGTCATTTATTTCGGATTCACAATCCATATAACATGTACAAATTAATAAAATGTCACATATTAAAAATTGAACTAACTTATTGAGCATTTATATAAAGATAGTCCCCATCAATATCTTCATCCATTTAATTTGGATGGGACAGTCCAGACGCGAAATAATCGTTTGCAAGATACCGTTGCCACTGGCTCGCGCACGATGTAGTAGGGAAGCGATGCGAATTATCGCATGAAAACCGTCCATTCGCACTTCCGCGAACTTAGGTACCAGATCCACTGCAAAAGCGACGCAGCTGCATCAGCATCCTGAAAATGTTATTGTACACGTAGAGAACTGGCTGCCCGGCGGTTGCAGTTGAGCCAGAGGCTACTCGAGTGGAAGGAATGGCATATGGTCTTAAAAAGAGTGACTCTCACTTCCCTCGAGCAGCGTGCGAACGGAAGAGCACTCATATTTTCCCGTATAACCAGAGCTCTACGCTTCCTTTCAACGTCTGCGTCATCGCATAGAGACTCTATTGGTAAGTTCGGTGACAATGCAATGTTATGGCACCATAGAGCTGGTGTAACGATGGAGACAGAAGGTGGCCATAGGACTCCTAAACGAAACCACGTAACCCCGTCGAGTTTAAGTTCGATGGAAATCCATCTCGCTTTTGTATCATCTAGGACTAAAGTCTTTCCAAGTACTTTAGTCTTAGATGATACAAACGCTATGAAAAAAAATGATGATGTTCCTGTCAATGGTCCTCAGGGTCCGCAGTCGCCGCTAACCTGGTAGCCCACCTGCCCTCCCTCTGTAAGCAACACGGTCTAGAACCGCTGCCGGCACCCGACGCTTTGGTGCTGGAGTCGCCTTTTAACAACCTCTCGGAGGAAATTGCAAGTCATCCCTTCTCTAAGGTAAGGAGGACGCGATGACGATCGTTTAGATTAGAAAAACTCTGGCGATTTATTTGGTTCTTAAAAGAAATGAAATGCAATACATGACGAAATCGGTCACTACTCAGCATGCGCTTTAGCAGAGCAGATTATGTTTGTTAACTCATGCTTGTTACAATCTTTCACTTCTAGCAAGTTGTAGAGGATATCATCAGGCACAAAAACTGTACATCCTTTGCACGTTTGACACATTCCCTCGCAATCTACGTAGCAAAGTGTGGGCGGCAAAGCGAGATTCAAACTGGTCAAGATCTCTTCCTTTTTTCTCCAACTCAGCCCAAGCATTTCTAGTAGCAATTAAGACATCTAGCTAACCGGGGATGAGCAGCAGCATCCGAAAGAGAAGGTCCAACAAATCAATACCTGCACACTGCACCTTTGAAAACTAACAAAAGGAAAAGATTTAAACCATTTTCAAAAGTTCTAAGCTTCCTCTGTCCATCAAAATTGCAGTCTTCCTATATTTATCGCCAGTGCTACCTGTCCTTTCAGCTAGTTTCCTGGCTGCCGTACTACCGTCAGACCTTCGTGACTCCGTTCCTGGAGTCGCCAGACTTCGCGTTCACAACCGACCAGTACCTGACACGGGCGCCGACCCAACCCGCGCTGATGCTGCACTGTCGCGGGGACAAGATTGTGCCCTACGAGCTGGCTGTTAAGGTATTTTTTACTATTCTGCTGATTGAGTCAAAGTTTTAAATCGTAAAATACGCCCTGACACTAAAAACAGTGGCATTGTCTTTGAATGCGTGTTAAACAAAATTTCGATGCACGCACACTATGAGTACCTAGTTCAAAATAATGTTTTTGCCAATAAACCCGACCCGTTACCCCATTACATTTATTGTGCAATCATTTTGCACGAATTTTTGCGAAAAATAACACCAAAAAAACACACAATACACTAATTACAAATGAGCGAGCTATCTCATTTCGCTTGGCAACGAAAAGGCACGGTCTCGCAAGGGCCTATCTAACGAATTAAATCTTTGGATTCTAATTCTAAGTCTAATTGTTTGGGTCACTTGCGTAACCGAAGGGAGCCAGCCAACGAAACCTTACATAAAGCTGTCATCGTCGCGTCTGACCAAAATTTTGTCACATAACTACACAAACAACTATCTCTGTTTTGTTTCAAGAATAAAACAAAACAGAGATAGATTGTCTCTCTACTGAAAATTTCCACACTGGGGCAGGACTCAGGAGCATGGCGAATGGCAAACATATAGAGGTCTGTGTTCAGCATTGGATAAACGGCTGATGATGATCCTAACACTCTGGACGGACACCTACCACCGCGTGTTGCTGCGACGCCACCCGCAGGGGCCAGCTAGTAAGAACACCATGCCGCCAGCTAGGCTGTTCATAGGCTGAGCATGAGCTGTACCGTAAACTGGGGCTACTTTCACATAGCTTGGAAGGTTTTTGATGTGTAATTGTCTTTTAGAATCCTCCATACGAGATCTTTCTTCTTGATTGGAAGCAGAGGTACCTACCGTAAATTGGGGCTACTTTCACATATCTTGGAAGGTTATTGATGTGTAATTGTCTTTTAGAATCCTCCATACGCGATCTTTCTTCTTGATTAGAACAATTGATTTCTTGGCTACAAGTCTGGCAAAAAAACAGGTAGTTAGGACCCTCTTTTAGTTAGGCCGTATTTTTTAACTTTAGAGTCGAAATGTAACCCACACTGTCAAAGTAGCTCCAGCTTACGGTACCTCAAGCATAAGGTACCTATCGTCAGAAGCGAACACCAGAATCAAAGTGCTGTGTGTTATTGCCCAGCATTATTTGTTTATTTATTTATGTGTGAGTGGCAGCTACGATCACTCGAACGGGAATGTGCTAAGCCCTAATTTTCTCCACAGCTGTACGAAACAGTGAAAAAATCCCGCGGCCCTGGTTCCGCTCCACTAGTCCTGCACTCGTTCGACAAGGGCCATGGACTGGGCCACAACAACATCTGCGAGGCTCACGATCTGCAGATCATCGTCAGGTGAGGTTCTTCTAGCCGTGGACATCGCGGCGCAAGCGTCGATGCTTGCGCCTCTGACTCAGCCCATAGAATGTCGTAAGGCTTAGCGCAAAAGGACCACCAACCACTGCCACCGGTGGCGAGCGACAAGCTGTTTAACGCTTGTTCGTACACTACTTGACGCCGCTGCGCGCCTCGCAAGACGCCGTCTCTCGCCACAATCGCGCCGCCGCCCCGCCCCGCCCCCCACTCAGCTAACCGCTAGGTGTCCTACGCATCGCAGGCCTAAGGCCCGAGATGCCATGATTGCACTGAGCAAGACGGTGCGCAGGCAGCCGAGCACTATAGGCCTTATACTTCTTGAGGTTGGGACAGTTAAAAATCCCGAAATCCGGGAATCCTCGCCTCAAAATGTGGTCGCTTATGAACACCGGTGGCTGTCGCGCGCTTCCGTGACTGTTGCAATTGCAGCGGTAGCGCGGCAGCCACCGGTGGCTGTGGTCGGTGGTCCGTTTGCGCCAAGCCTAAGAGCCGACTAAGGGAAGCTACCAGAGGAAAGGCATCCTCTGTGTATTTTTACACCTCCACATGGGATCAGCAATTGCAATAGAGGTGGTGACTATGGCAAAACTCCATGTGTGGGTAGTATTCAGCAGCGGACGTTGTGTGCCAAATAAATGCATCCAAAATAATGTACTTAGGTACTTACCTCTGTCAGTCTGTGTGTCCAATTTTGGAGATATATTTTCTTATTCGACAGCAATGAAGTATTATAGTTACTAATTGTTTGACACAAACAAACACACACTTAAAACACAAACTTAAAAGATAGCTAAAGTGAATCCAATTAAAATCAAAATCCAAAACTCTGTATTTACATAAATACAATAAATGTCACTAAGAAAAGGTCAAATCAATAAATTAAACACTGACACGGAAATAAAGTGAAATGTTTTCTGTCGCTTCGTTCGGTAGAATAAAGTAAAGAAGCGACGAAGAAACCTTTGGTTTAGCCTGTTATTTGTTATTTTTCGACTCCCGAACTAACTAATCTCTTTTCTATATTTTCAGAAATTTCCTGGACATGTTAAACTTGGAAAAGCCAAACGCCGATAAATTGGTAAAAGTAAAATAAAACTTGTGTAAAAGATGTTTTGTTAGTTTTAATCGAAAGGTACCTACAAATTATGGTAGTAAATTAAGTGAGGGTTGCCAACTCATAAATCTTAATTTGAAGGTAGAATGGACGTGACTGCCCGTGCCCGGTAGCTTTGTAAAAAAATATAGTAAGGGATTGGCAACCTTTTTTAAGAACATTTACATTTTATAAGACGAAGCCCTATTAAACTTCGAATTCCTTTAAGCCGGTGATCACTGACCAGTGTTACGGGGCGTGTTACACAGCGAGCGTTCGTGCAGTCAGTACTACTGCCATATACATATACATACACACAATTTCTACAAAACTGTACCTTCTTAAATTGTTTACTATTATTTATTGTTCTCAAGTTTTTTTACCATCAAAAAACTAATAAGTTTCTCTGTGTTATGTTAAAATGTGCCTTAATTGTTGTGGTCGTTTTGTCTTATGTGCTTCAGTTTCGAATAAATCTTTTACCTATTTATCTACTGACTGCACCAACGGTACGAACGTAGGGGAAAGGTCACAACGAGTAACGAAACGGATTTTAACACACGGCGATCATGCTCGCTGTGAATGTGTACGTTATGCCCCGTAACACCGGCTAGTAACCGGCTTTAGATCTTGCATTGGGTGAAGAAAAACAATTCAGTTGAAATAGTTACCTACCATTAATAAAAATGACCTACGATGGAATATCAACTACCACTCACTTTGGCATTAAATAAAATTCAAAATTACACAGTCAATAAATTACCTAAGCAGAAAGCTTTGAACTTACTATCTATCGACTCGAGATTGTAGAGTTCGTAAGTTATTTTTTTCCACTTACATAGTAAAAAGACAAAGAGAAGCCAAAAGTTTGTGACCCCATCTAATTAAGCAAGTGTGAATCGAATGAATTCTTTATTTGAATTTATTCGTTCGATTAACAATACAACGGAAACTCTTTGTTACGCGCAAATTCTTAATCCAGAAATCCTTGACCTCTTTGCTTCTATAAAGGTAGAACAGGTTAACAATTCTGAAGGTCTATATAAAATGGTCGGTTTGTCCTGTCCAAATTATTTAGAACCCTCATTCGACAAGACTTTTGAATAAAATTGCTTTGATCGGAGCTCATTTGATTTTGGAGATATTTCCTCTAAACGGAAATACAGCGCATTCCTTGAGATTTTTAGTGGACAGTTTAATATTTTTGTCATAAATTGCTCTATTTTATGTAATTTTTTGTGTTTTTTTTGCTGACCTGACCTCATGCGGATATTGCGAAACCAATAGGAAATATAGAAAATACTAGTTTAGTTTTAGTTCAGTTAAAATGTATCGTCTACAAGATACCTTAACAGGAATAAAGAACAATGGCAAGAATTATGAGCTATCATGAGGATAGATCCCACGGGTATCAATCGATAGCTCCGGAAATTCTGAATAAAACTGTATATTTAGTTTTTCCATAATTTTTGCAGGAAAAATTAAATTAATTTTTGAAAATGTGGATGAATAGCAATTTGGGCGAAGCTAGGATGTTATAAACTCGTAGAATCCGCCATTTTGTTTTTGACATTGACAGCACTACGCCACTACCAACTCTGCCTGTCATTATTCTGTGGTCCAATCCGCGCGCTTTTGTAATGTGTTTGTTGACAAAATGGTTTTCAAAATAAACTTATCAAAATAATGCTACAGGTGAACCTTCTATCCTTACCCAAGTGTTTGTGAGAGTGATTTCAAAAAAGTTGTACCTAGTAGCAAAGAAACTTGTTTCAAATAATATTTTCTTTCTTGGGTGCTAAAGAACTACATAAGTAGGTACCCTTCGCCATTGTAAGTTATTGTACATCGAGAGTTTATTTTGTTTTCATTGTTTGCCTACTTCGTAAGATTGTCGGTATGTGCCTAGTTATGCATGTAAAAGTTAGTAGTACTTACCTAATACTCCGTAAGTACATTATGTGCAGTGTTTGTATTGTACGTACCTAGCTTTCGTTACTAAAATTCTCCCATACATTTTAGTAATAAGTCTTACAAACATTGAACATTCCTTTCCTTTTATAAATAACTAGACGATCGCCTCGCGGTTTCACCCGCGTAGTTCCCGTTCCCGTGGGAATTCCGGGATAAAATATAACCTATGTCACTCCCTGAAAAGTAAAGTTCCTAGCGGTGAAAGAATTTTTCAAATCGGTCCTATAGTTTCGGAGCCTATTCAATACAAACAAACAAACAATCAAATCTTTCCTCTTTATAATATTATAGTATAGATGTGTTTATTTTTCAGGTAGGTATTTAGGTACCTATCTAAATGACGATAGAGAGGAAACCGAATAACCGAATAACCTCGGTCCCATAGGCCCCAGCAGAAAATCAGCGCAGGTTTTTAACGCCTGCATAAGCTGAGTTGGGACCATTTTGTAGCTAAAACTAAGTTTAATAGTAATAAGTATATTATATTGTCATTTTGTATTTTTTATTAGTTATGTAACGGTTTTTAATTTATGTCTTAGCTGCAAATAAACGTTTTGATTTGATTTGAATAACAATAGGTAGGTAATAGTTGTGCCATGGGTAATTTAAGAATCGAAAAGCAAACGTGTTCTTGTCTTTAGTGGAGACTGCGACTCGGCAAACGTAGTGTAGGACGCAATTGGTAGGGAGATGCTGGATGCGGCAAGCTGAAGACTGAGCGATATGGCGCTCATTAGGTACCTATCAATTTTATTTGAACCGGTAGGCGACACGTTCTTGGAACGCATTGTAAAGCCGCGGCAATACACCTGAGCTGGTTTAGGTTAGGCTGGGCTAGGTAGGTATAGGCTATAGGAAATCTCTATCCAAAAATGTAGCAAGGCCTAATACCTAGCTATTTTCGTCCATGGCCGATTAACCTACTCTATTCTACCTACCAACTGAAAAAAGAAGGTTGGTTTTAATCCTGCCCCTAACCTGAAACTAACCTCTAGAATCGAAACCTTTTTTGTCACCCCGCCGCCTTTTGCAATGAAGAGATGAACCAAGGATAGGAAATTATTCTGCCAATTTTCAAAAAAATATTTATTTTTTTCTGGAAAAATCTCGGAAAAACTAAAAATGCAGAGTTCCTTAATATTTTGAGATGAATCGAATGGTATATTTCTTATCTTTCCTCAAATTTTTGGGACAAACCATAAGGGATCACAAATCAAGGCAATTTTTCCCATGCTTCTTTACATAAAAATTTCACCGGCTTAATTAAAAACATTTAGATATCGGCGCTGTCAAAGCTATGCACGTGCTTTGACAGCGTGCCAAAATCTATTGCAATTCCGAATTTCTATTAAAACTTCATAAGCGCTCATTGAGCTTGTATTGTAGACACAAAATATTAAATTCATTGCTACACACCCCTGCCACCGAGGCGTGTAACGAACCAAGTGGGTTTCAAACGCAATCTCACCACATGCGAGTTCCGCTGGTTATTACTGGCAACCCTGCGGAGAAAATTGGCGGGACTTGATTTTGTTTTTGGGGAAGTGATGTTCTGGATTCGAATTTCGAATTTTGTTGTCGATAGTTAACATGTAGGTAGCTAGCTAAGTAATAATAGTCATCAGTGAATGGTTATAAGAAATAACGTTATTTTTTCTTTATATTGCTTTCTTAGGGTTCCGTAGCCAAAGAATTCGAACGGGACCCTACTACTAAGCTATAAACGAACCGTAAAAGGTAGGTAGTTGATTAAGATTTTTACTAAGATCCTGAAATAAAACAATAGACAAAAGACTGGAAGAAGAAAGAAACCTTACATGATACATTTCTGGCAAAGCAGGGAAAAAACGCAAGTGTGAAATAAATCGTTGATTCTTGCAATACGGGTTCAAGTAAGAAAATGCAATTTTATCGGAAAATAAGGTAAGTACTTACCAATAATATTATACCTAAGTAGTAGGACCACAGATGTAGGACTAACCAGATCCACACAAACACACACACATTACACATTATCAAATAGGTACCTGGAGTATAATCAGCCACTGTGTCTAACTTTTGTGGATTATGAGAAGGCCTTTGACTCTGTCGAAACCTGGGCTGTTCTGGAATCCTTACAGCGATGCCAAGTAGACTGTCGTTATATCGAGGTGCTGAGATGTCTCTACGAAGCCGCCACCATGAGTGTCCAAGTACAGGGCCAGCAGTCTAATCTAAACCCATCCAATTGCGCAGAGGAGTGAGACAGGGGCTGAAGACAGGGCGCTATGGCGGTCATTAGGGGAGGCCTATGTCCAGCAGTGGACTAATATAGGCTGATGATGATGATGATGATGAAATACCTGGAAAAAAAAATTGGTTGTCTGTAAAGTCGGTTTACTGACGATAGTTGAACGTGACAACGCAGACGCATCGCTCACTCAAGTAGGAGAGAGACGGATGTCGAGCGCTCTCGCTTGCACTTCAAGCCTTACATGGAACGCCTCAGAGCGAGGTAACGCCGCATGACGTCATGTTTTTTCGTGCGTGCAGCCGGCTCTATCGAATTATAAGACGTTGTCACGTCAATAACGGAATAAGTACCTAATTAATTTACAAAATTACCTACATCGTAGCGTAGGTAATTTTGTACCTACATCGCGCATCGTAGGTAATTTTGTGTAGCACTTTGACATTTTCATTCCGCGCTACCAATAGTGTCCACGCACTATCGATATCGATAAAATAGCCGAAGGGGTGAAACCCAATATCGTTATAGCGCGTTTGTTTTGCCATTTCACAGTTGTGGTCTCTCTCAAGAGGAGATATTGTTGGCAAATGTTAGAGCTTGCACTCCTTTACACATTCTTTTAATAAGTTTTTAAAAGTAGGTATAAGTAATTACTATCATTCTTTCAATGATAATAATTTTATATAAGTATTTGAAATAACCAATGGAAAAGTTCTAATAGCGTACATTTTATTATTTATTATTTAGTGTGGGTCTCAAACTTAATTTATTATGTAAAGTTCATTAACGTGTCCCTTTCTGCTTTTGTTTTGATACAAAGATGTACCTACTTATAATATATCAATATTTTAAAACTTTTTTTTAATATTCTGTTGTTATATTCCTTGTAAATAGAACTTAAAGAAATGTACCTGTAGAGTAGAAGTCCCAAATGAGATAATATCCTGAGGTACCTAAGTAACTACATTTGGCGACGGATATGGCTCGGCGGGCGAAGGTCGGCTGCGTGTTCGATTCTCGCCTGTGGACAAATGTTTATACGATCTGCAAATATTTGTTCCGGGTGCTCTGGACATTTTCTATGCATAATAATTAAAGGTATACCACGCAATGTTATTTATTCATCATAATGTTATGTATCAGTCATCTAGTACTCATAACACAAGCTCTGCTTAGCTTGGAGCTGATGCTGTGTGGATTTCCAGCATTATTTATTATTTTATTTAAAAAACACAAATAAATGGAACAGGTAAAACTAATAAACGAAATGTTTTCGGTCACTGTGCCCATTACTGAAATGAAAGGTCTCGCCCGAAGCTTCCATGACAACTGAGTGTGTATATTCACAAGCAGAGCGATAGACGTAGCGGTATTCCGCTAGTCAATTATTTTGGAAAAGATAATTAGGCATACCGAAAATCCGATTCCCGATATCCTAATTGGTATTTTTACTTCCATAAGATAACAACTTAATCTTTTCATCCAATATGTTGGTAGGTATTAAGTTTAGTATATTTAAAGTTTTAGACTTGCTACGAGTAGTACCTAGTACTAGTCTATAATATTATAGAGGAAAGATTTGATTGTTTGTTTGTATTGAATAGGCTCCGAAACTACTGGACCGATTTGAAAGATTCTTTCACCGTTAGGAAGCTTACTTTTCAGGAAGTGACATATTTTATCTCGGAATTCGAACGGGAACGGGAACTATGCGGGTAAAACCGCGAGGCGATCGTCTAGTAAGTTAATAATTTTACGATTGTAGTTTTGGTGGTTGGTTGTAATAATTAAGCTCTTAGCATCAAAAATAAACACATTTAAATTAAATGGCTGGATAAAGTGGCAAATAAAAAACTAAAGGGACAGTTGAACCCGTTACGAAGTTACGATACTGAAAAGTGTGTTGTAATTTATGCCGAGCTCAAATTTGGGCGGGGTGATAATCCGTTCCAAGTTGACGTGTGCGACATAAACCGCTGCTCGCTCCGCTCGTGCCAACGCGTCTCTCTGCTCTCTGTTTAATTAAATGGAAGGTGGATTTTAGCTGGCGGCTGTAACTGTAGCAAAAACAACTTCAGCTTTTTTCTGACACAAACCATTTCCATTCTGTCATGGTTTTATTTTATTTTATAAATTAGTTTTTCTAAAAGAAAATTGCTTGCTGTTATTTTCATATTTTGTTGAGATGTTATTGTTATTACAACATCTAGAACTCAGATTTTAATAAATGAGGTGGTAGGGGCTGTACTGGTTTAGATAGATAGATAGATTATATCTTTATTGCACCATCAATACACAGAACAATTTAATAAGAACTTAATACTAACTATATAGAATATGGCACAATCGGCGGCCTTATCGCTAACAGCGATCTCTTCCAGGCAACCTTCGGATGGATAGGATCGGTACGTATTGAAGCTGACGGTGGCGTTATTGACGATGTACTAAAATAAGTATTAAACAATCGAGTGGGAGCTATAGAAAGCAGAAATAAATAAATAATGCTGAACAATTCACACAGCATTATCTAGCCCCAAGCTAAGCAGAGCTTGTGTTATGGGTGCTAGATAACTGATATACTTAATACAATACACTACATAGATAGATATTTTTTATTATACATAGAAAACATCCAGAACGCCCTGAACAAATGTCTGCAGATCGTACAAACATTTGTCCCGAGGCGGGAATCGAACCCGCAACCTCCTGCGTCGCAGGCAGACCTTCGCCCGCTGCGCCACAGAGGTCGTCAAATGCAATCGTTTATTAATAGTAGAGAGATAAAAGAGAGCAAACAGACACAAAAGAAATTGGTTGTCTGTAAAGTCGGTTTACTGACGATAGTTGAACGTGACAACGTCTTAAGAAAATACTGATGGAATGGTAGCATTTGATACTCGATCAAAACATGTAAATGTACTATAGTACAGCAGCTGTCCACGCAGACGCATCGCTCACTCAAGTAGGAGAGAGACGGATGTCGAGCGCTCTCGCTTGCACTTCAAGCCTTACATGGAACGCCTCAGAGCGAGGTAACGCCGCATGACGTTTTTTCGTGCGTGCAGCCGGCTCTATCGAATTATAAGACGTTGTCACGTCAAAAAAAAAGGGAATAAATTACAAAATATAAATAAAGAATATCAGGAATACTTATCAAGAGTGGATAGATAGTGTCGATGAACCATACTTTGTGATATGAATGAGATACCTACCTACTTAGAAGAAGGCAGCAGCGAGTTTTTACTCTATGCCTACCTACATAACCTTTTAGAGTTGTTTCATTTTGTTTACCTCAACCTTAACAGCCTATATTGGTCCACTGCTGGACGCAGGCTGCTGCTTGATAAGCACCATCATCATCACAATTTTATTTGGTTTTGTAAATTTAAAGGAAAGTATAAAAAGATATCTGGATTCCAGTTCAGATAGCTCTTAGCAATAAGGCCGACGATTATTTTAACATAAGTAAGAACCTACATAACTAGATATTAAAAAAGCCTACATACCTAAGTAAGCCACTCTTGCACAGGATATCTCATCATCATCATCATCATCAGCCTATATTAGTCCACTGCTGGACATAGGCAAACGTAGTGTAGGACGCTCTCCGGCCAGGTGGGATGACGATCTGCGAAAGACTGCAGGCAGGATGTCTAATTGGCTAAAATTTGTTAGTGAGTTGTTAAACCATACAAAAATACTTTAAGAATAGGATTAGATTTTTAAAAATTATTGCGTTAGTGTACCTAAGTAGACAGGTAGGTATTTCATAAATCTTAAAAACAAAAGAAAGAAAGAAGAAAGAAAAACATTTTATTGGTTCACACATAAAAAAAACAATAATAATAAAAACCCTTAAATATAAAAAGTATTAATCTATGGGAACCAAAAAGGTCCTACCTCAGCATCATGTTGCTCAACATAAATTTGAGCAACGCACAAAATGAAACTAAACTCAACTCAAACATTGAATGCCTACCTATAGTTTTACCTTATTTTTTAAGTAATTGACCTCGTGTAGAAGAATATGAAAGAATCGTCGGAACACGTGAAAATAGACCGCGTGACGAACCGCGTCATAGTTTGTATGGTTTCGGAGTGTCAGACGGAAACCTTTCAGCTTTCGCCGAGGTTGAGTTTACGTCCTTCATGGACACTGTCCCAATGGGACATGGAATTGTGCGATAGATATCTATATTAATAATTTCGGACCGGTCTACGGTAGACTCGAACGAAATTCACATCAAATTGAAGAGCGTAAAAAATTAGTCGATCCGAGTCGACAACTTATAGGCGGAAAATTCGGATTAAGTATCGAGTAGTTTCAATATGGCGCTTCTAAACGGGCTATACTTTGCTGCAATTTGTAGCTGCACTATCGGCAACTGAGGGCCGGGCCATTACAAAAACATTGCTCGGCAATTGATGTCCGGGCAATGTATGGCCGGGCCATGTGTTGCACATGGCCCGGCCATGTCGGCAATACAGTGGCTCATGATGCAGACTCCTAAACGGGCTACACAAATCGGCAACAATGGCTGACGAAATCACACTTGTCGCAGCGGCTTAGGTACATTATTTTAAAATCAAAAAAGAAAAAAGAGAGATTGTGGATTCGACCTTACCTAAATAGGCGTAAAACAATAGGCAATTTAAGTCTGGAAATAAGCCTTGATGAAAAATTATTTACAAACTTTACTAGAATGTCGGTAGAAAAAGATGCACTATGCCGTTACAATAGGGAGCGACTGAAACAACAATAGAACTAGCCCGGCAATATTGCAGTTCAGATCGATCGGTCAGCGATCGCTCGGCCATGTATGGCCGGTATTGCTCGCAATACCGGCTATACGGGCTACACCGAAAATGTTTGGCAATGATTGCCGGGCCATTACTGCAAGATTGCATAGTGTGTCTGGTGTTGCTGGCAATGTTGCCGGGCCATACCAGACACATGTATTGCAGCTACAAATTGCAGCAAAGTATAGCCCGTTTAGAAGCGCCTATATGAAAATGAATAAATTGTAACGGCGTTGCAAAGTAAACATGTCAATTAAGTATAAACATGTCTATGGTTCGGTCTTGGTACCGTGGACGGAAGAAATCGCTCCAATACTCCTTGATCGTAGCTTGGTACATATATAGTGATCTGTGGTTCGGTCTAATTTCTTTGAATGAAAACTCTTTGCTCTTTGATTGAGAAATCATAATATGTATAATAATAGTAATAGTAGTATTTTATTGCACCCGTGCGAAGCCGGGGCGGGTCGCTAGTGTTTAAAAAAACATCATGATCCTTTGGTATACCATAAATACTAATCCGCTGGAAGCTAAGAAGATAAATAAAGATGGGCATTTTCAAGCAGCATCATCAAGCACAAGGTGAGCAGGTGGTGAAACAATAATCAGAGTCATCTGGTTCTTCCACAATGTTAGGAGAACCAAATGACTCAGATTATTGTTTCACTATGTTTATACTATTCTATCAAGCTTTAATTATATTAACCCCTCAGGTGGCACGCCCTGCGCCCCGCTAACCCCGTTGAGTGGCAGGTACTTCCGCAAAAATCGCGGAAAATCCGCGGAAATGCATCACAATGCATTATTTCGCTTATTTCTTGATTATTATCTACTAACACCTCATAACATCTATATATATTTGGATTCTCCATGAAATTTCCTACAAAACAGCGTGGAAACATTCTGATGTTGTATAACGTAATTAATGAGGTTGATTAAAATTAAACTATAATTGCGGAAAAATGGAAAAATTTTAATAATTTTTAAAAAAATCATAAAAAAAAAAGTTTACCGTTTTTATGTCCAGTTTGAGTTTTATTTTAGAGATCTTGCCACCTGAGAGGTTAAGTATGGAAAACACCTACCTAGACTCAATAATACAATTAAGGTATAATATATAACTCTTTATTGTACACCACAAAATATATACGGAAATATTCACAGATCAGAAAAAAATCTGCTCCGAGAATGGAATCCAAAACCTTCTGCTTCTTAGGCGGACTTTCCCCACTACGCTAAAGAGATTGCCGAGAGCAGTGGTATGGATCAAACCTAGCCGCTCTCTCATCAGTAATTGACAGAGATCTCGGTAATTAGTAATTACCTAGCAGAGAAATATTAATGAGATTGATTCTCAATTCGTAGGTAGGTACTTATAATTTCTGTGGTAAGTAGCAGTTGCGACGTGAAAATAGTTTAGATTATGTTGCAAGTGTTACAACTAGTATATTAAAGCCTTATTACTTATAGTTATATATTGAAAATTAAATCCTTATTACACCTATTATACCTTCAAATCAAGCATACTCGTAAATTAGGTAAAGTCTTTAACTGAAGTTTACGTAGGTATGTCAAATAATTTATCTATCTATGGAAACTTTGACACAATCAAGCTTGGGTGGCATTCAAAGTCCGCATTTAATATAAGCAGAGGTCAAGACAAAACACAGCAGAACAGAACACGGATTTATCCGTCGATGTATACAATGACGACCCCATACGGCTCATGGTGAAGGTAAGTGTGTTTGGAAAGTTGGTCTAGGTGTACTGAATTATAATTTATAATATTATCTAGTCCAAAAATGTATATATATGGACTCCAGGTAATAATTTTAGCTTGACTACAACATCATTACTATTAAATTCAAGATGGAGTACCCCACTATAATCTGGAATATCCCTATCCCTTCTCCCTACATCATAAATCATAAATGCACCATTATTTATTACTGATTCAATTTCACCCACCTTACCTTACCAACTTCATTGTTTATTTCTACCAACATCTACGTATGAATACATTTTGTAGAGACTGTTGTAAAAAATACATCTCCTGCGCCCATTCGCCTTTAAATAAAACAAAAGAGACTACAAAGACATGTCGGTGAAACAATTGACTGGTCATCGATATGTTATGTCGCAACACTAGTTCTAAGCTAAACGATTTTGAGTCTTTCGGA
The DNA here is from genome assembly GCA_963564075.1 of Eupithecia subfuscata. Lineage (NCBI taxonomy): Eukaryota > Metazoa > Arthropoda > Insecta > Lepidoptera > Geometridae > Eupithecia > Eupithecia subfuscata. The sequence goes on from OY751123.1 coordinate 2,727,386, forward strand.
TTTCGAATAAGGTGGCGATTGCAGTCTTCCCGAAATGTTGGTAAGATTGTACGATGCGCGGGAAACGAAAGTGGTTACATATTTATAAAATGGAATCGATTTTTAAATGAGCCAATGGTTGGGCTCGTTTTGAGAGGCGGGAAATTGTAAGCTCCACCCAGCGTTCGCTGTCAGATGAACGTCTCGCGCGCTTTTTTGCTCATTCGCTCAGCGTCCGCCGACGCGAGTGGACTGCTGTAATAATGAATAGCAATTTGTATGTTTATTTTATAGACTTTTGAGAAAATAAACCTTTAGTAATCGACATTCCAATTCGTGTTCCCACATAGATTTCAACCATCGAAATTTAACTAAGTATTGTTACAAAACGATGCATATTCTCCACAAACAGCTAAATTCTAAAATCCAAATTGTTTGAGAGGTAATGATTTGTCGTATCAATAATCGTAAATATCGATAGAATACGCATCGTTTCCCCACACTAGCGATAAACCAGGAGCTAATACAGCTTACAGTAGTCGATTTGCTACTTGAAGCGTTTTCAGTGATTAATGTCTCTCTCTACTCTATGGCCGCGATTATCTATGGAATTATTTGAGATTCGAACAGTAGCTGGTTGTTGTGTGCCAAATAAAGATTTTCACACTTGAGCAATAAAATTATGACCAATAATTTAGCTGGGCAAATAAATCGATGATACTCTTTTTATTAACAACTAGCGGCCCGTCCCGGCTTTGCACGGGTGGAAATTTGTTTTTTTAACAAATAAATATAGCATTATGTTCAGGGATAATGAAGCTAATGTAGTAAATTCTAATGTTTTTTTAGTTTATTCGTCACAAACATACAAAAATAGAAATCTTTTCTGTTTATAAAATTAATGCTGGTCCTATAATATGTTTTTTTGTGGTTACTGATGTAGGATAACAAATTATGTCTATGAAGGAGGTTTTATTTTAATTGATTTATTATAATAGAGATGAGATGTAAAACGACGTGTGGCATAGGCCACACATCGTTCGTGGGCCTATGCCCAGCCGTGGGTGGAAATTGCTGATGGTGATGATGATGGCGGCGACATACAAATCAGCTTATCAATTCAGATGTTTTTGTAAGTGTGTCACACATACATAGGTACTATTTTCGCCGATCAGTTCATTATCTTGTTTTTTATTTATAATCAAATAGATTATGTCCACTGCTTCGCACGCGTTGTTTGTATGGAAAAGTTTAAAGGTGATTTATATCCCATTGGAACTGATTTATGGGGTAAAAAAGAAGTCTGTTTTATTCGAGGCCTAGAACTAAAACTAAAATATGCAAAATTTCAGCCAAATACATTCAGTAGTTTTCGCGTAAAGAGGTTATAAACATCTATACATCTAAATATTTAAACTTTCGCATTTATTATAGTGATATTAGTGTGATATGAAGCCAAGGTTTTTTGTTTGTGCGTAAGCCTTGGGGTAATTCCTAAGAAATTAATGTTTGGTATAATTTTTGATTTAATATGTAGCCAAGCAGATGAGTGGGAAAAATAGTATGAGAGAATACATCTCGCGAGCTTCTGGATTGAGCTGCCGCTGTGGGAGGAATGCGCTGATAACAAAGCTGATTCTGACGATGGCGAATATTAACAAATCTTATATTACGTAAAAGGTACCCAGTTAGTGCATGCCTACAGCCTACCATACAACTTACAAGTACCTACCTAGAAGGAAAGAAAGAAAGAAAGATTGTTTAATAAACACTGCACTACTATTAAAAAAATAAAAGACTACTTAGTGACACGTCTACTCAGACAAAAACACAGGTGAACATTTATACTAATACTAACACAATACGTAGGTATACTAACACAAGAACTTAAGCATTAGGTTCGTATTAAGTACCCCACTCAGCATGTAGACGAGCGCGTGTGTAGGTCTTGTTGGAAATATAAACCAAACTACATTATAGAAAATGTCTATGAACAACTGTCGTAGGTGGCGCTGTTCATCATAGCTTTCAAGATGGCGATAGGTACACATCTTTGTAACGTTTTAGTGAATAAACTTCGTTCCTTGTTTCAACCTTTGTTTTTTGCTTATAACCAGGTTATGGGCCCATTGCGCAGGTCCTGACTCTGCTCGTTGCTCTAACATAAAAACCTTTCCTACTTACTCGGTACCTATGCTTTATAAATAAATTATGATAAGATGAAGGTTCCTACAGAAAACACCACAATTCTCATGATAAGCCATGACACATTTCGATGACACCAAAACATCGGTCATGGAAACCATAATAAAAATCCAGAAACCTGTGACTCAGACAATGATCAGTCAAAAAAACCAAATTAAAATGCAAAATGAGGAACAGCGCCCAAATAAGTCACAGGTCATCTATAACAATCAATTCAAACGACACGAGGCTATAAATTATAAAAATCTGCTACACTTGTAAGAACCCGAGTGTCCACCGGTGGAATGTCTATGGTTGATTTTTTTTCGAACCTTTTTTAAAATTCAAATCGAATCACCCAAATTAAGTAGCCATAAACGGAATCAGCTTCCAAATTTAAATATTTCATTCGTGCCAGCGAGCGCGCGCTTTGATTTGTACGTGTATATGCTAGTGATGTTTTTACGCGCTTTATCGATAAAATCTTTGTAATTACGAGCTTGAAATGCAACGAGCAAAAACGTGGCGGGCTAAAAGCGTTGCCAGATAATTGTGTTTATCAACAATTGTAATTTATTACTCTAAGTGTGAGAGTTTTTTATGTTTTTATCAAATTGGCTTGAATTATACTAAACAGTGTCTCGTGGTTTACCAAGACACATAAGTAAAGGTGTCATTTAGTTACGGGACCTAGTTTTTTTTAATTGATTGTAGAAGACGAGGAACCTACACAATTAATTCTAAAAGTTATTAGGTCAGTGACAATAAAGATCGTCATGATGCAAAACATCGACATCGATAGAATCCCAAACAAAGTGCGCGCATCCCTAATCCTTTGTACCATCGCACCGCGCGTTGATAAGGAAACATTTTAAATTAGTAGAAGGAGAGAAAAAATATTTTATTTTTATTTTTTATTTGTATTTTATCACGAACACAAAACGGGTAGCCGCTACCGATATAAATTATATCATTTTTCACTGCGACAACCCTAACGGACGTAAAAAATGACGTTCCATTCAGTTCCAAGTTTGAAAGTTTTGCCGCGTTTTTTATTCGTTTCCGGGCGAGGTCGTTCGATAATCGAATAAAGAACTACATATTGCTGGGTTTTTACAATTTTCTATAAGTTTTTCATAGTAAAACAGCAGTGGAACTTAAACTATTGTTAAAATAGATGTGTTAGGTGAGGGTGACCTTTACTGTCGGCTTTTTTATCGCTCTGACTGTACGTTACCGGTTAGTTTGTTATAATAATGTAGGAATTTATAATTGTGACGTTTTACTAATGAAAAAGGGAAAAATGTGTTATGGACATAAATTTGTCTGCGTTCATTGATTGTTTTTTTATTAGAAAGGTGTGTATTCAGTTAGTTCAATCACCTTTTAGCTCTGTTATACCTACCCGAAGGTTGTCTAGGAGATATGGCTTTTTTGCCTGCCTAAATCAAGAATTAAGTACCTACCTATGTTGTTATTATTGCGTAGGTACATGGTTTCGATCAGAATATCTACTCAAAATTGTGCTGCTGAGTACAATAACAGGTACCTATAAAATTATCTTCCAATCCAAATTGAACTTCGCATCTGTCAATGACAACGGAGTTTTAGAACATTGATCGAGTTTAACACGATAAGTTAAAACCGTCCTCTTTCTGAAAATTTAAAAACGTGATGGTAGTTCTCAATTCAAAATGGTATAAGTATCGATTCGAAAAATTCGAATACGTACCAACCAACGTTCCAAATGTCATAACTTTCACACCTACCGAAATGATTTTACTCCTCACAATTTGCTTGTTTATTTTGAACTTTATGCGTTTGAAATACAGGGGATATTGGCTTCGTAAATACGGTTTTTAGAATCGTTTTAAATGATGAGTAGTAGTGGTAAATGTCATTGGTTTTGTCCGGCTAATGAAGGTTGTCATAGTGTGGATACGACCAAAATGATTTTAATTTTTTTCCTGAGAAATTCTGGTCTAAAAATATTTAAAACTAGATGAATTTTGTATCACCTACAATTCTTTCCACCTTTTTCTTCTTCCTCGAAGTAAGTATTAAAGCAAACGAAACAAAAAAAACAATTCGGTAAAGCCAAGCAAAAGGTTTTTAAGTTTTAGCGAGGCTAACTAACACCATTTTTTTATTTTATACAAATGGGTATGAATACTTCTGACATAAAAAGTACACATAACCGAGCATCAAAATAAATTACAGTTTAATCTCTCTTTGTAAATTCTGACTGGATTAAAGTAGCTAATGTCCTTCTGACATAAAAGTACACATTACCGAGCATCAAAATAAATTACAGTTTAATCTCTCTTTGTAAATTCTGACTGGATTAAAGTAGCTAATGTCCTTCCCAGTAATTCAATCTCTTTCCTTGCCGAGTTTTATAATAATCCGTTCAGTGATTTAGTCATAACTTTCTTACAAATGTAGGTAACACTGATAAATAAAACATTTATTTAAACTTCACACACATGTCATTTGCAATACCCATACCATTTAATTAAACCATAGTTCGTAGGTATACCTTACGCCTCTCCACACTCGCGAAGCTGTGAACCACCCAGACCCACATACCATGAGTGTGGATCTCATTCGCACATTGGTCTCCGCTTCGCGTCGCGTTCGCGCCTCGTTCGCGTATTTTGTCCGTTTTTTCTCCCGCGACAAAGGGTTTGCAAGGCACGCGCGAATCGCGCTCGATTGTGGAGAGGCCTTCACAATCGTGCACAGATGCACAATGAAGTATTAAATGATAAGGGGGTATGGATTACTTAATTTACTAGGGAGGTACTCACTTATGATGGAAGTATAAATTTTGAAAGCCACATCCACACTATTCTGTCCGCGTACCGGTCGGCTCAACAAAAGTGAGATATAAGTTAAATACGAGTTTTTTTACGTACGGGAATAAATTTATGATATTTTGAGGTTATTTATTCTGAGGCAGCATTCTACTGGCTTCGTTTTATGTCCCTATGATCTTGCTCGGTAAGGCAATAGGGACGTAAGTAGGTACTTAGGTCTAGAATGCAGCATAGATACCATAGACTGGTTATTTTAGTTTAAAATTGGTAAGCACGAACCATAAAGGGTCGATGTCACCAAACATAAAACTTTGGTCAGCTAACAGCATAAATATACCTTAGTAAATTTTTTTAGAAATAGTACGTTCTCCCAGCGCTAACTCAATAAATGGCCTGTGTTGTGTTACATTACAACTACATAAACGGAAAGACACGCTTTTTCCAATCGTTTGCAATATATTTACTTCGTGAACAACAAAAACGGAAAGACGTACATTAGACCGACGACTATGCAAAACACGAACGCCGCCGGTCCGACTATGATGAACCTAATCGCACTTAATTTGAGCCACTTTCGAAAAGCTAGAACCTCTTCTCCCCTTTTTTACTCCTATTGCTTTAAAATTGGTAAGTAAGAACCATAAAGAGTCGACTTCACCAAGCATAAAGCTTTGGTCAGCTTACAGACAGGTTTTGTCTCTAATTTTTCTTCGCATCAGCTGTCAGTTTTTAAAACTGTTATTGGCTTTGTGAAAATGAGCCTGTCTTTTAGTATACTAATAAGAATGTACCTTGGTAGCTACTTGTTTTAAGAATACGGTGAACAAACATGTTTTTTAAATTTATTTCTATTCATTTACTCACTTACATACTATTTCAGTCAGGTAATTTATTTGTACTTACTTTTATTTATTTGATGTACATTTTTTAGATCAACAAAATAACAATCTATAATATAAAAATGAATCGCAAAATGTGTTGGTAAGCGCATAACTCAACAACGCCTGGACCGATTTCGCTAATTCTTTCTTTGTTGTGTTTGTTATTGTCAGGAGAAGGTTCTTATGAAAGAAAAAATTAAGAAAGTTGGAAACATAAATTTCCACGGGGGCGAAGCCGCGGGGCGCAGTTAGTTATTTATATAAACGAATAGTCAAACCATAGCACAGAGATTTTATAACCCATTTTATGAATTAAACTGTTTCACCTTGCAATGTAATGCTCCCATATTACCCACTTTCATAATTTCCCCAATAATCCAATAAAACCAGACTTAATTTTACAACCTATGAATATAAATTATATTTTTTATGTTTTTTTTCTCTAATCTCATAACGATGGGGCTAAAGGAACGGTAGCGAGCTTCGTTTTTATAGCCCTTATATCAATTAGACTGTTCAAATTGTTGCGTGAAACGGAACGGGTTAGGTACGTGTTTGAAATTGGAAGGACGTCACGTGACCTATTCGGATTTGGAAATGGTTTCATAATGATTTCCTTTGATTCAATGATCGATTTGGGTCATGGAAAAGTAAATAACCCTAAAAGTAGAAAATAAATTGAACGACACGAGTTTTGAGCGGGACTCTAAAATCATTTCATAGATAGGTTTTTAGTGAAAATCAGTAAAATTATTGTGATTTGACGCAGCACAGATCTACATAAGTACCTATTAGATAAAGTTTGAGAACTTAATTTTTTTATAATAACTTTATGGAAGTGTATAAGATGTACTAGTAGGTACTACCTATGTATCTTATAAGTGTTTTGTTTTTATCTCTGTTTGTATTGTTGTTACATAAATAAATTTAAGTATTTCTTCTTTAATACTGAGGTAAAGATGTGTAAAAAATATTTCAAACCAACTAAAATTTACAAGGTATTGGAAGTACCGTTAGATTTTTAAGAAAAAAATAATGTCTGTACAGTGGTTTTAGGTAGCATTCTTAGTTTCCCATGCTTTAACATTTTTACAAGAAATAAATAATCCCTTTAGTGACACTTCCATAGAAGAGAATTAATCTCGATAAGAATAAAACGATTTCCCTTAACTGTCTTTGTTCAAACTTATCTACGGTTTTATAAGAAAGGATTATCTTTTTTACAATCTTTGTTGAATAATGCACTAAATAAATACTACCATGAATTTGTATTGTTTTGCAGAAGACAACGATTGTAAGGTGGCAGATTTACTGATTTAAACATTCAATTTATTTTGCTTTTTAAATTTCCAATTATTGGCTTGTTTCAATTCTTCATTCGAGTAACCGACCTATCAACAATAGAAATAATAAACAGCGAATAGACGGCAACATTTTATTTCAAAAAATGTAATAACATAACTAATCAAAATTTTATTACGAACTTGTCGTAAAATAATTCCGTGTTACTCAATCAAATTATGGATAATCGCTTCGTATCACAACCAGTGTTCTTGATAACTAGATTACAAGAACCTTATCAAATCAAAGACAGTAGCGTAAAAAATACGAAACTGTACAATAAGTCACCAATAAATAACAATATGGCAACAGATTATGTAACGGCACGCGTCGCACGCCAACAAAATGTTAAAACAAAGGGCAAAAATCACCAGCCTCCTGGACCACCCATTAACGCCTTTCAACAGTTTCAACGCTTACAGGTCTTCTAGTAATTTTCGTCAGCCAAAATAGGTAAAGTAAAAAAGTTTTTACTACGTTTTTATTTTTACCTGGTATCGGAGGGGTGGGGGGCGCGCGGCGAGCGCTGTGCGGCAGTCTGCCATCGGCCGCCGCGGAGCACGTCGACACGTAACCCCCACACTGCAGAATACTGTGCTTGGCCTATGTTCATAACAACGAAAAACTTTTTTTTAATTAGAACTTTTGTTTACTTTTTTATGTGGACTTTGTGTAATTGAGGAGTCGTGTTTTTTTATCGATAAGATTAGTCGTGCGGTGTCGTGGATAGTGATTGATCGCATCGGAAATATAGATTTTTAATCGATTTAGTGTCGAGTTTTGTGGAACGTTGCTTTGGATTGTGACGATTTCTGGTGAGTGCAAATTTTTAAGTTATTTAGGTTATACGTTTTGCTTTCACGCGGCAGAAACGGAAAAACAAGCGTTATTTATAAAAAATAACTAACGCAACTCAATATTTTGAGACAATTTAGTAAAATACTGTTTTTTTTTATAATTTCTTATCAAATTTAACCTTATCTCAACTCTCAAATAAGTTTTTGACTACCTGCAATAAAATGAAACGCCTAGAATCTACCCACAGAGGTTTTTCTTTAAGCATTTTACCTCATTTTACTACTTTTACGTGGCTTTTTTTTACTGTATTTTATACTTTTCCACAGTTTTCACTACTGTAAGATTTGAATTGAAAAAGGGTGCATTGCATATGCACAGCACACCTACATTTTATTTATTATAATATAAAAAATTGACGGTATTTTATGATACCTAGGTGTAATGCGATTTCTCAACACGGAAGTGTTAATGTAAATAACTAACTGTAAGTAAATAACTTATAAATATGTGACGGAAGTACCTACATAAGTCCTACTTAGATGGTTACTAGTTTCTACCTAAGTACTTACATTAAAAATTAGCTATAAACTAAATATAATAATTGATACGTAAATATTATAAAATAAAGGATAATAAAATAAGGGATTTATTAATGCTACTTTAACATTAAAATTATATAATGGACACTAACTAGGTAGGTACTTCTGTCAAGTGAATCGACAAGTGAAAGGATTTTTCTAGAATAGATCCATGATAAGCGTAACTTCCGACTACATGCCTAGGATTATCTTGACCTTTTTTGAATAATCTTCGGCACCTAATATCTAAAACCTGATAAACAATTATTTTAGCAGATATTTTACCTGTGCTATCCACGCATTGATTTTATTTGAATAAATAAATAAAATAAATAAATAATTAATTACTATTTAGAAAAATTATTTTTCAAAATAGTGATACGAATCTGTCGACTTGATAAAAAGCTGGACTAACGAGAGCGTCGATATTTATGGAGCTGACAGAATACGTGTCTAGAAATATTGCATTCTTTCATTCAGTCAAAGAAAATAAATTTGTGGAAGGAGTTTAGGTACGGGCGAGTAAATAGTCAGGATTACCTGCCACTTGTATACCTCGCTGGCTTCTTCCACCAGTGGAAAAAAAATTAAGTGAAGAGAATCAATTAACAATTATATAATAATTATATCTTATTTGTTAGTGTTATTGTCATTGATTTTGTTTTGGTTTTCTAATAGCTAGATAAAATTATAGAATAAAACATGACACAACGTAGACTTGAAATTAGCCGAGACATACATTATTATTTTTATTTATATATTTCTATCGATGGCTTCTTACATCAATTTTTTTAGTTAATTTCGGTTCTAGAATCCTATTATCCTACATATTTTTTGCAAACAAAGCAGTTAGGTACAAAAGCGAAGAAATATAATTGGAAATAGTTTACGGAACTGTGTCATGAAAGCAAATTGCAGAAGTTCACTAAAATTGTGAGATTTGGCAGCTTTCACTCATCATATCATAGCGTGTGTGATTCCTTTTCAAACTTGAATTTGCACTTTTTTGTCGTGTGTGTGCAATTATGTGTTGTGATTTGGATATCCGTGAGGGCGGGTGCGGCGGCAGATTTGGCCGAAGATCTCAAGAGGCGCAAATATGCAGGTCTCGTCAGAGTCTACACATTTGCTCCCCTTGGAGTCGAGACCCTAGGTCCGTGGGGTACCGAGGCTCTTCGGACTTAAAAAAAATATCTGAGCGTCTGGTGGAAGCGACGCGTTGAGCTGGTGAGTATCTGGCACAGCGCATCAGCATTGCCATACAGCGGGGCAATGCAGCCAGCGTGGCGGGGCGCTTCCGACTGGTATTGATATGGATCAGTTAAGTACCTGTAGATTGTTTGCAACAGTCTGCAGTTAGCTGAGTTGTTTCAATTGTAAATACTTGTGTAATTTTCTTTGTGGATAAAGGCTTCTGCATTGTTGAAGCTATTGTTTTAGTTTATATTTTAATGGCAGTGGTTGCCTTAGGTTTTCTGTTATTGTGTTCAGTTTTTATAAAGTTACACACATAAATATGATACATAAAATATCTTGGATTTAAAAATATGTAATCAACACCATTTTGGTCATTGCAAACCATTAACCCCCAAATGGTGCATGTACCCCTCAATTCAATAATAATAAATACCCACGTGCAAAGCATTCAAGGGTTAACACGGGGGGTGTATAGTGTCCATTATAGAAATGAATTTAATCTGCTACCCCTTGCTACTTTTGTTATTTGGTCTGACGGACTCCGTTATTGTAGTGACATTTTTGAAATTAGATGGATCTAATTTAAATTTGTTTTAAATCCTCGAATTCAATTTACATCAGCTGGTCTATTCAAATATATTCTTGAGTGAATCATTCATACTATGTTCACAGCTAATTTGTTAATTTTCTTGTTTTTTATTTTATTTTAATAGTTTATGTAACTATGGGAACGTTTAAAGTTAATTTCTATCTCATGGGAACTGATTTATGGGATAAAAAGTTGACTATGTTTGATTCCAGGATTGGAACTACCTGTTTGCAAAATTTCAGCCTGATCCGTTCAGTAGTTTTAGCATGAAGAGGACAAACATCCATCTATCCGAACTTTCGCTTTTATAATATTTTTAAATTTTGTATAAGAGAAAGGTATGAGTGTATATACATTCACAAATATTTCTGAATCGCCAGCAGCATCTCACTGTTTCCGCACCGCCTTCGAAAAAAGGAGGAACTTCTGTGATTGGCTGTGTATGTTTTTTTATGTACAAAAAAAACATACACAGCTGATGGGCCCGTCAATTTCTCCGTCTTTTATGGACTGGTTTTGATGATTCTTTTGCAGTTGTATAGAAGATGATTTCGAGATGGTTCCGTAAAGTTTTAATTCCTGAGGGATTTGTATTTATACCACATAACTTAAAACAGTGTAAATTAAGGCTAGATAGTTAGTTTTATTAAATTCAAATTAGGTATAAATAAATAATTTAGAAATCATATTAATGAAATCGTACTTGGAACTTAATTATTCAATACCTAATTTCTATCATTGTATCGTTGCGGTGTAAAAACCCAAAAAATTAAACATCCGTGACAACTACACCGACACAAAACAGTCTAAAAACCAAAATTATGTTTACCTTGTAACGCGAATAAAAAAGAATTTCCACCGTCAAGGTATTTTATATTCGTAGCATAAAGCGTCTCGAGAGCCCCTAGGGGTCCAAGTGGTACCACCCTCGGGGTCCAAGGACCACCCTCAGGGGGCGTGACGTGGCCACGCCTGGCGCAATTTATACAGTTTTCGAGTTACCCTATTTCGGGTGTAGCACGTCGAGATTGAAAAATGTAGTATAATATTTTTTGGTGAAATCACTTTACCTTTCCTTTTGCGACGTCTTTTTCATAGTAAATTTTATTTTGTGAGTTTTTGCTTTCGTTCTCTCTTAATGTTAGAAGTCGTGACATTTCCATGGCTAGGTAGTCCTACAATAAAATACAAAATCGGTTGGTATACAGATATTATTAAGTACCTACCTACGCCACACACAATATCATACTCATACCTATTCCAATTAATGTGATAGCTTGGATGTTTAGATGGATGGATGTTTGTTACTTCTTCACGCCAAAACTACTGAGCGGATCAGGCTGAAATTTTGCATACAGGTAAGTCTAACCCTGGAATCAACCATAGGCGACTTTTTATCCCATAAATCAGTTCCCATGGGATAGAAATAACCTAAAAACGTTTCCATAGAAACAACGCGTGCGAAGCCGCGGGCAGAAGCTTCTTATAAAAAGAAGTTCCATATATAAAATAAAAATTACCTATCATGAACTGTAGGTACCCTACCCACTTTGTGTTAGACCTAAAGCCGTTTCTCTTATTGCAATTGTTTTTTGAGGGTTAGAATAGGTACTTTTAAGTAGGTACCTACCTACCTACTACTAAAAATCATCATAATTTTCATCCAACGTTACCTAGCAGATGAATGATTCAGTATGCGACAGCACGCATAGCTACACTTCATCGTATATAACCCTAAAAATTCTTCCTTCATCTATACTAATATTATAAAGAGGAAAGATTTGCCTATTTCGGCACAGGGTCATGGGGGCAACGCTCGATTTGACAGTCAAAATTTGTTTTTAATTTAGCTCAGTCTTTGTTTGGTTTTGTATGTTTTATATGTGTGTCGAAATAAATCTTATTTTATTCTATTCTATTTGATTGTTTGTTTGTTTGTATTGAATAGGCTCCGAAACTACTGGACCGATTTGAAAAAATCTTTCACCGTTAGGAAGCTTACTTTTCAGGGAGTGACATAGGCTATCTTATCCCGGAATTCCCACGGGAACGGGAACTACGCGGGTGAAACCGCGAGGCGATCGTCTAGTAATTCATAATTCTTTATTGAACAAAATTGGTACAAGTAGAATCAGGAAAAATAATGACAAAGGCGAGCTTAACCTTAAAAAGAGTTCTCTTCCAGCAAACCTTATTGGGAGAGCGAGACAAAATTGTAAAAGTAGGTACATGTGCTTAACAAAGTATACAAGAATTAATTTTAACCTACTTATTAAATAGACTACTACATAATATAATACAATACATAAAATACTATAACTTAACAAATACTATAATTATAATACATTATATAAATTTATATTCAGGGGAGGCCTATGTCCAGCAGTGGACTAATATAGGCTGATAATGATGAGGATGATGATATAATTTTAATAAATATATAAAATACAACAGAATCATAAAGATAGGTTTTAGGTAAAGACACTTTTCAAATCACATTTTTAGAAAAATATACCCCTATTCGAACCTAAGTACTGTGGTTCTCGGATCCAAGTACACCCTGCGACTTAAATAATAACATAGGGTGCTTATCTCATACATAACATAACCCTCCTCCGTCGGTAGTCGGGTAAAATTCTGAATATTATCCTCAATCGATAATAAAGGGACCTTATTCAATAAAATCGATACGAATTAAATTTACATACAAAAGACTTCAACGCGTTTCCTTCTAACAACTTTTATGATTTGAATTATTCAAAACTTGCTTCTACCCGCGGATTTGCACATGTTTTCGAGGAAAAATATTGACTAAATGGTATTTCAAATCTAGAACTACTTTAATGCAACATTTCAGCCCTATTCGTTCAGTCGTTTTTCCATTGTGTGCACACAAACACACAAATTTTAGTTGGATCATCTCTTGTCACCTAATAAGATGTAGAAAATTGCGGGTTTGATTCCCATAGCGGGGCAAATGTTAGTGTCATCAGCAATTTGTTTTGGTAGGTTGATTTTTTTAGAACTTAATAAAACACAAAATTCTTTTTTCTTACCAAATAATTAAATATTAACAGCAGCAAGACCATCATTATCACAAAAGTCCAATGGGCGGCCTTATCGCAGATAAACTATGTACACACTATACACTAGCCCAACTCGATGTGAATATTTCTAAACAAACCACGACACAAAAAACTTAAACTCGCTAGCTTGGCATCGAGTTTCAAATATAATTATAAGCAACTAGTTTCTGCCCCCAGCTTCAGACGCGTTGTTTATATGGAAACGTTTTCTATCCCATGGGAACTGATCTAAGGGATAAAAAGCCTATGCCTACCCTATGTTTGATTCCAGGATGAGAATTACCTATATGCAAAATTTCAGCTCGATCCGTTCAGTAGTTTTGGCGTGAAGAGGTAACAAACAAACATCCATCCAGACATCTAAACATCCAAACTTTCGCATTTATAGTACTAGCTTCTGCCAGCGGCTTGAAGAGGTAACAAACATCCATCCATCCATCTGTCCATCCATCCAAACTTTCGCATTTATAATATTAGTGTGATTAGTCTGATATTTTTATTGAAGGTATTGTAAATTGACGCGGCAACAGAGTGAATTTTGTAATCAAATTTGTAATCCAATTCGACAATCGACAACAAACATTGTACATCAATTCGGCTGGAATATAGGTATCTAAATAGTGCCTAGGTAAATCGTTCATTGACACCGCATAATAAAAAACCTGCTTACTGCACACTCGAGCAAAAAGTAAATAACAAGTAAATTGTCCATCATTTTGTGTACAATTAGTAGTATAATGTAGTAGTACACGTAATTTGTCCATCATTTTGTGTAGGTACAATTAATTTCTTTTTGTGTATCAAATAAGTTTAATAAAGATTTTTTTTGTCGTTTTATTTTACATAATATAATATTACTACTGAATATTACTATATATTACTACTGAAATACCAATGTAAAACTATAGTGTATTTTGCTACCAGTGGAAACTTCATAAATAGCCCTCAGATACATGTAATTTTCATGTTAGTAGGTATTTGTATTATTATTTCACATTTTGTAATGTAAGTAACTTTTCTAAAATTCGAAAATAAAAAAAATAAATGAAAATAAAATTCCATCGTCATAATCATCATCAGCCTGATTATTGAGGATCCGTAACGTTTTTAGGTGAGAATGCAGATTTATTGAGCTAAAAAATCCATAACACACAGTGCAAAAATTTTTGTTCTACGACATAAATTTACGAAGTTATGACCAAATTACTAGCGAGGTTCACCGTGTGACCGACGCGGGAGCATGTGACGTCACTCGCTCGGACGCCGCCCGTTAACCGACGGCAGATATCAGTTTTTAGTGATATACTCCGAAACTATAAGTTTAGAAAAAAAGGTCTCATAAAACTGAGACTATTTGGTTCTGTCATTTATTTTCCTAAACTTATAGTTTCGGAGTAAATCACTAAAAACTCATATCTGCCTACGGTTACCGGGCGGCGACCGAGCCAGTGACGTCACACGCATCCGCGGCGACGGTCACTCAGCGAACTTCGCTAGTCATATAGTCATAACTTCGTACGTAATGGTCCGATTTGGATAATTTAAAAAGTTATATCATTCTTATGTCATAAAGAATAACGTGGATACTAGTTCTATTGAAATTGCTTTAACGTTACGGATAACCTAACCTAACCCATAAGTATATTTAAACTGACATTTCCAAGTTTGCCTTGTAACTACGACAAATAAATGAGTATGAGTATGAGCCTATATTAGTCCACTGCTGAACATAAACCTCCCCTAACAAGCACCGATTTATCTCATTGAGTTTCATCAAATGACCACAAATGATCAAAAACAACAGAGATCAACAAGGCACTAAAGAAGCTGCAACAAACGGACGGATTTAATTGGTTGTTATCTAAATGTAATCTGCAGGGGTGGTTTGTCTGTCAGCTAATGATTTGGTGCAGTTATGAGCAGCAGGTGTATTTTAAATCATTCGATTCGTTTCCGAATCGAAAACGTCGGATTCGAATTTGATTCCGACGGATCTATAGAACGCTATTCTGATTTCGCCTTTTGTTGATGATAGAAATAAGGAGTTCTTCCTCATTGACATGGCCAATATTCCGTCTACGGAAAAATCGACTAAAACAATTCGTCTAATACAATTAGACTAAAACACAATTAGACTAAAAATATTTCGACTAATAACAATTCGACTAAAGCACGAAGACTTTGATTTGACCCGACTTGTGGGCCTCCCACCCCCGCGAAGCGGGGGGGTCAACATTAACTTACTCCTAACGAAGCCCGTCCGAACGCCCCCCCAGGGGGGCGGGTTCGTGGCGACTCTGTGACTGAAAGGGTGTGTATATGTATAATTGCACCCAGAGCCATATGATGACACAAAATGTTTCGTTGTTAAAACGAATTGTTTTAGTCGTTAGTCGAATTGTGTTTTAGTCGAATTGTTTTAGTCGAATGGTTTTAGACGAATTGTTTTAGACAAACTTTCCGCAAAGCCATTATTCAACAGGTTCGTTTCGGATTTTCGATTCCCGAGGCGAAATCAAAATATAAAATTTTTATAGATCTGTCGGAATCGATTTAGAATCCGACTTTTTTGATTCGGAAACGAATCGAATTAAAATACCCTGCAGCTCTATAGAGCAGAGTTCTGAGTTGGTATAAAATATCGCCTTGTTACGCAGTGAACAAATAATAATAATAAATAATAATAAACATGTTTATTTTCTCTCACAAAGGTATCTTATCTATATCAAGCTTACATATATCTATAATTCAGGCTTAGATTAGGTAGTATTAAAACTATTGGAGAGTAAATACATAAGTACTAAGTATGCATAGCCACCTGTGTTGTGAAAGACAAATATAGGTTGATTTAATTTTAGATTACCTTCTTTCATAGGCTGAGAGAGTCCAAAGCGCATCTCTGTGATCTCGCCACACAGGCTCTTCAGAGACATAGTGCGAGGGATCTGCGAAAGACTGCAGGCAGATGCTGGATGCGGCAAGCTGAAGACAGGGCGCTATGGCGCTCATTAGGAGAGGTCTATGTCCAGCAGTGGACTAATATAGGCTGATGATAATGATGATGATGATGATGTAATAATAAACTCTTTGATTAGAATAAAAAACTTAATGAAGACCGCAATAAAAGCTACATCATCGAAATCAAAATAGATCTTAAAAAAACCAGATGACTAACCAATGTTAGATTGAAAATATTTCCAATTTTAATCTAAAGATTGGTTAATACATAATTAACACCTGTTCGAAATTAATTAGTTTTAGTTAAGTAATCTAATTTTACGATTTAGCACCTTCTAAATTTCAATAAAAGTAAAATTCTATCGTTAATTCTATTGCTGTCATTTTACTCTCAAATGACATATTACCGGTTCACGATGTAACTTTTGAATTTTAAACGCATTTTAACTTCCGTTTTCATACATCGTTATCACTAAAAATTTACCTCCTCGTATAAATTAAGAAAGGTATAAAAAATAGGGTTAACTTAAAATTCAACCCGATTTTTTTATACCCACATATATATCTTTATCTGCAAAAAGATAGGAAACAATCCCGCAGTAGGGTTGTTTATTTTTACACACAACTTAAGTAATTGTAGATTTGAGATCCTTTCTAAAATAAAAATAATACATTTATTCACAAAGAAAATTATACTAGTATTTACAATTGAAACAATTGAGCTAACTGCCGACTGTTGCAAACAGTCTACAGATAGCTCAACTGATCCATATCAACACCAGTCGGAAGCGTCCCCAAGACGCTGGCTGCATTGCCACGCTGTATGGCAATGCTGATACGCTGTGCCAGATTAATAATAAATAAAAATTGATAACAAACGTAAAAAAGTAAAAGAAAAAATCGTTTATTGGTACAGAACATAGAACGGAAAAGTTTTGACAAGCATGTCATTTGCAGAATTTTAGCACTCTGTCGCATTGTATTGGTATCTTTATCTTGTACCATAAAAACCTATTGAGACATAAGCGGTATTTGCTCTTAATAAAGACAATCAAGATTTAACTACTCGATTCGAAAGTGTTGGGAAATTCAACCAATGTACTCTCTAAACTAACGTTCTTTTAACGTTGGTGTTCTTTCAACACAAACTGGGTTCGTAGTAAACCCGCTAACATTCTTAATGGATTCGTCAAACTACGATAGTTTATATAGTAAAATACTTCTAACAATAAAGTCATTTACTACTTTCACTACCACAGAAGGTCCATCACCTTTCCTCCCGCTACCATTCTTGCTACTCCAGACATGGACTAGGCTCAAAACCAGAGAGATGCATAACGAACGATGAACACGCCTTCCAGAATGCAGACAAGCCAGAGCGGCGCTTCCATCAACATCACCGAGGCTGACAAAACGCCTACTCAACCTAAACAGGACGGACCTGCGTATCCTGGTAGGAACACTAACAGGACACTGCCCACTAAACAAACATCTATTTACCATCGGAGCGACGGATAGCCCTCTCTACAGAGGATGCCTCAGCGACGACGAATCAGCTGCCCACGTGGTCCTGGAATGCGAGGGAGTAACAGCACAACGAACAGAAATCCTCAACTTGCCGAGGTCACTCCGCGAAGCCTGTGAAGATCCCAGGAAGATTCTGCGCTTCTGGACGGAGTTAGGCTGGCTATGCTAGCTAATTTTAACGCACAATGGACCAACTATGAAAAAAAACTATCTGAGCGTCTGGTCGAAGCGACGCGTGACCCGAGAGCTGGTGAATATCTGGCACAGCGTATCAGCATTGCCATACAGCGTGGCAATGCAGCCAGCGTCTTGGGGACGCTTCCGACTGGTGTTGATATGGATCAGTTGAGCTATCTGTAGACTGTTTGCAACAGTCGGCAGTTAGCTCAATTGTTTCAATTGTAAATACTAGTATAATTTTCTTTGTGAATAAATGTCTATTCTTATAATATAAAAAAAACCAACTACTCTGAATGCGGAAAAAAGAGTAGTACTTCTACCTAACCTAAGTCATTTACAACGGGATATGTACCATGATTTGAGTTTTGAGCTTTCCAATATTTCGGCACAGTTTCTTGCGCCATGAAATCAAAAATCAAAATCAAAAACTCTTTATTTCCATAAATACAATAAATAAATAAATAAAATAAATAAAGCTGGACAATTCACACAGCATTATCTAGCCCCAAGCTAAGCAGAGCTTGTGTTATGGGGATTAGATAACTGTTATACATAATACAATACACTACATAGATAGATATTTTCTTTTATTATACATAGAAAACATCCAGAACGCCCTGGACAAATGTCTGCAGATCGTACAAATATCTGTCCCGAGGCGGGAATCGAACCCGCAACCTCCTGCGTCGCAGGCGGACCGTCGCCCGCTGAGCCACAGAGGTCGTCAATAAATGTACACTTAGAAAAGGTCAAAATATAAAAGTAAACACTGACACGGAAATAAAGTGATATTTTTGATTTCTGTCGCTTCGATATGTAGACTAAAGTAAAGAAGCGACAAAGAAACCTTTAGCCTGTTATTTGTTATTTTTTGAGTTGGAGCAAAACCCGTCCCAAGCTTTTTTATCCTCTAGCTAGATAATCTGATATTTTATAGTAAGCGCCTTTTTGCACAGCAAGGTTTTGACAATTTGTTTGAATTTATTTACTGATAATTTTTGCAACTCACTAGAAGTTTTGTTGTAGAAGCGTATACATTGCCCTTTAAAAGATGCATTTATCTTGTGTAGCCTAGTTGTGGGCACAGCGAGTTTATTCTTATTTCTAGTATTTATGTTATGTATGTCGCTATTTTTAGGGAATTGATTGATATTTCTATGAGTGTATAACAAGTTTTCATAAATGTCATAAATGATCACGTTACAACAAAAATAGACTTCTGACAAGTTCTAACGTCCGGTAAATTTAAGGCTCTGCATTTACTGTCGGGGTTGGAACCCACATCTTTCAATAAAAGGCTAGGTATATTCGCGTTACCTTTACCAACCACGCAATAAAGGTCATCGAAAAATCACGTGAAAAACATTTCGTAGCGCGTGTTCAATAGGTATCTTACCCAATCTCAACAAATAATAGTTTTGCAATTAGATTATACAAATCCATTATTGATAATTATCGTCACTTTGACATGTTGATAACGGTATCACTTCATTATCACTCCATTATCTGTTATCAAAAGGTTAATCGTAGAATTTCGGGTTATTTAGATATGAAAATCAGAGTTAGCCTTGAAAGTACACGGGTAATGCTTCTGTATTGCAGATTATTGGTTATTTACAGGATTTTGTATTTTTCGGGTAATTAAACACGGGTTTTAAAGGTATTAAGGGTAATTATAAGTACTTAACAGAGTTCTTATGTGAGTAGGTATCTACTACCTAAGAGTAAGTGGGTAAATATACTGGGTGGCTTTTTAGTTTATAACAATAATAATTTTGGACTATTCACACAGCATTATCTAGCCCAAGCTAAGCAGAGCTTGTGCTATGGATACTAGATAACTGATAAACTTAATACAAATACACTACATAGATAGATATTTTTTGGAACGAAGTTACTTATCGCGCGTTGTGAAAGGGGGCTAGACGGAAAAAATTCATACGAAAAGTTGTAACGACACTTTTTGCTATTAGTAAGCTATTGTAAACCGTTCGGCGTGCGCATGTTTCTCTGTCTGTCTCTCTCTCTTATGAACTTCGTTCCATCCGGGTGTCCGGTGTCACCTCTCAAGTTTTTTATTATACATAGAAAACATCCAGAACACCCTGAACAAATATCTGTAGATCTTACAAACATTTGTCCCGAGGCGGGAATCGAACCTGAAACCTCCTGCATCGCAGGCGGTCCTTCACCCGCCGCGCCACGGAGGTCGTCATAAGATCGTCGTAAGATCGGAGTGAGTAGGCAAATCCGAAACCATGAAAGTATACTATAGGTACTAAACTAAACTATACTACGTAATATACTAAACTAAACTATACTAAACTAAAGAAAAGTCGTGAAAGAAATCATGACCTCGATATATGAGAAAACAATAACTGCATATTTCGATTTTTTAATCTTCTGTAGGAAATCGAACCGATTGATTTTTCAATAAATATGACATCCTGTATTTTTGCACTAACGGATTCGATTGCTGATAAAGTGATAAGTATCAATCTTTGCAAAGAAAAAAAATGCATTATGAATATGAAAAATCCAAAGAAATTATTGTTATAATTTTACACAGCCGATTTTATTAACCTCCCCTTTTTTTGAAGTCAGTTAATAAAATGGCGGTTAATATAATTATCCAGTGGATAATGGACTGATAATAGGCTGATGATGATAATAATCAACTATAAAGTATCTTCATAATATGTTTATTTCTAATAATTTGCAATTACAATATTTATAAGTTAAGTATAATAGGTAGATGTCTACCTAGTGTTTTACTTCGATTTTTATAGACGTCACTTTGACAGGTGATTTTGTACAACATTAAAGTTCTAATTTGCAAATAAAATAGATGAAATCATAATAAATACAAGTGAAGACATTAATAGTCGAATAAAATGACTTGATTGACCTTTTATCGCTTTCTACCAAAACTAGAACACATTAGGAAAGTTTTTGATTTAAATTTGTAGGTACCTATTCAGGTAAATTTATAGAAAAATGCTATACGGTCTTTTCACACTTAATATTATAAATAATATTTATAATATATAATGTAAATCTGTATGTCCGTTTGTTTGTATATCTATTATATTTTCACAACTAAACAGTACATAATTAATCCTAACGAATTACCTAGATCTAATAAAATTTGGCAAGGAGAAACCTGGACTATATCCCGATGCTCCTTTTTAGGGTTCCGTACCCGATAGGTGAAAACGGGACCCTATACCATCACACTATCACACTAATATTATAAATGCGAAAGTTTGGATGGATGTATAGATGGATGGATGTTTGTTACCTCTTCACGCCAAAACTACTGAACGGATCGGGTTGAAATTTTGCATACAGATAATTCTAGGCCTGGAATAAAACATACTTTTTATCCCATAAATCAATCACCTTTAAACGTTTCCATAGAAACAACGCGTGCGATGATGTGATGTGACCGCGTCATGGCGGCTTTTTGCTTTTTATCGCTCTACCAAAAAAATTGGGTTTTAGGTTTGTAGAGTTCTTGATTCTTTTGGGAAAGTGTACTAAATAAAGTATATTCGTTTTGAACGATGATGGTACGGAACCCTTCGTTTGCGATTGTACTAGCACTTGGCCAGCTTATTAATAATGAAACGTGCTTTTATAACTAAATAGTTTAACCGATTTTTAGTGAAACTTAATTTATTGCAAAATATACTAACATCATTTTGTCCAATATTTTAAGAAAAAAACCACCAAAGTATTATAAATATAACCCATTAAACCACTTTACCTGTTCAAGTTACGAGTTAAACTAAATAACTTTATGACTAAGCAGTTAAAATGATTTCTTAGTTAAAAATCTGGTTTTATTCTGAAAACCCATGGATTTTTTATTACACGAAATGATAATAAATTTTCCAATGTCTCGATGACTCAAAGTCCTGATTTGAAGTTTATTATGATTTAATGTAATAAATTAATAATAGAGACCAACTTCCTAGGTTAGTTTAGTTTTAGGAATTATTGTTACCTAACAATATTGTACAACATTATATAATATATTTTTGACGTGACAACGTCTTATAAATTGGTTTGCCGGGTGACACTTCAAGAAACTGCGTTACGCTCCGCTCACGTTATGCGCTCACAATGAGAGCGAGTGAGAGGCACGCGTCCCTTCCACTCGGGCATGGTTAGCCCGCCTAAGAGCGAGAGAGACAGACATAAAAAGTGAAAGGAACTCAAAGTCGTTGTCACTTAAAACTTTCGCCCGTATACCGACTTTACAGGCAACCAATTTTTTTTTATTCAAAATACCTTTCGTGTGTGGTTCGTCTAGGTAGTTGTTGGGTGGTGCCAAAATTCCAAGAGTTTTGTAAATTGAAAATGTTATATTGAATGGTAATGATGACTAATGACGAGATAATTCGGTTTCTCTGTTTCGATCTGCGGTTTCGTGTACTTTCGATATACCGTTATCCGGTATTTCGACTGCGGTATTCCGTAATACAGTCGAGTAGATCGCCATATTGAACTTAAATTGAAAAATACGTTCGGAAACAATGCACTGTCCGATGCCATGCCGGCCGTTCGGATACAAATCAAAATCAAATCAAATCAAAATAGTTTTTTTCTTAAAGTAAGATGATTCTGTGAAAAAGTCCAGCATTCAGTATTTATTTTATTTATCATAGCAACAAAATAGATAAATAAATAATACTTTATTCATCACAATACAATACAATACAATACAAATACACTTTATTGCACACCAAGAAAATAAATGTGTATAATAAATGAAATAAATGTACAATGGGCGGCCTTATCGCTAAGAGCGATATCTTCCAGACAACCTTGGGATGGACACGAAGCAGTTGTGCTTGTAAAGACGGTGGCGTATTACTTAAATATACAATACATACATTATTTTATATAATACATAATATAAAATATACTAATATTTATATACCTACTTAATAATAATAACTTACCAAGTTTTATAAAAAAAAAATTAAAAAAAGAAATGCAAAATAAAAAAAACGAACAATTTATAACTGAAGAGAGATAGTGTTCATAGACCACCTTGACCTTAACAAAAAACAGCAATGGAACTGGCGGCCTTATCGCTTAAAGCGATTTCTTCCAGGCAACCAAAACGATGCGAGAAAAATAAAGGATGGCGGTGCTTCTTAACATAAATGTAAACTATTAATAGGTACTAATACCACAGCCTACCTATATTACTTATACTGTGCTAATACACAATCTATCTATAATATAAAAATGAATCGCAAAATGTGTTGGTAAGCGCATAACTCAACAACGCCTGGACCGATTTCGCTAATTCTTTCTTTGTTGTGTTTGTTATTGTCAGGAGAAGGTTCTTATGAAAGAAAAAAATAAGAAAGTTGGAAACATAAATTTCCACGGGGGCGAAGCCGCGGGGCGCAGCTAGGATTGAAGACTTTCCTGTTAAAACCAAAATAAGTTTTAGGTACCAACCTAAAACATTATTTTTGACCCAATGATGTTTGTAAAAATTATTCTTATCTGAACCCATTATATTTTTCTGAATAATTTATGGTAAGTAGGTATATTGTCAGTAGTAGGTACTTACCTACTTTAGTTCACTACCTACTTTTTTATTACCTACTTTGCATAGGTAGTAATCAAGCTTTGTGGGATCAAAATATTTGCTAAATAAATTTAAAAACTAGTTGTACGCAGGTTAGCTATAATTATAATTTACTAGCTTTCTGCCCGCGGTTTCCCACATGTTTTTTCAGAATAAAGTGTCAACCCAGGTTCAAAACTACTTATATGCAAAATTTCAGCCTGATAAGTTCAGGAGGTAGTTGTAACAAACATCCAGACTTTAGCATTTAGGTATAATAATAGTGTGATCTTATTACTTCAAGTGCAAGCTAAGAGCTTCAGCAGTGTTAAAAAAAACATGTCTTCCGACGGGAATCAAACCCGCTACATTAAAAAACCATAAAAACTAAAAACGTATTACGAGTCGTGTGAATGAAAACTTGCTGTATCACTGTTTCCCCAATTAGTAGCGACTACTTTCGGCTACTTTATAGTGACTACTATAAAATGGGACAGTGTAACCTCTTTTTAATTATTTATAGGGCTTCCGGTGTCTATATTAAATAATAAATACTCTCGATCTGTGCGGCTCCAAGAGGTTACGGACTTTAGTATTAAACGTTAATTTCAACTCGATACGTCCACGCGTTCCTGAGAAAAGGGGTTTGACAGATGGACAGACAGACAGACGGACAACAAAGTGATCCTATAAGGGTTCCTTTTCTCTTCTTGAGGACAGAACCCTAAAAATAACATTGCTTGCTTAAAATTTCAATTATAGGAAGTGGCATAAATCAACTATACCTAATATAAAATAATATCAAGATAGGTATACCTACCACTTCTACTGATTTACTAGAACACTAGTTCCAACCAAGATAAGATAGTAAGTCTTTAACAGGTCCAAGCAAGTAGGTTTTTGAAGGTAGGTACCTACTACAGAACTAAAATAACTTATTTATCTTAATGCTTAAAACAGCTACTTACAACTGAAACCCAGATAATACGCTGTTATCATTATTGAAAACATTTACGTATTTAATAATATATCGAAATACTTAAATGATACTAGCTGCATTCTTACTACCCGTTGTCCTATTACCCGTTTTCCCGTAGGAATGAAGCATTTTCCCGCGGTAAAAAGTAGCCTATGTTCATCAGGAATTATGTGGGCTTCTAATGGTAAAAGGATGTTTCAAATCGGTCCAGTAGTTTTGGAGCCCTTTCAATACAAACAAACAATCAAGTCTTTCCTCTTTATCATATTAGTATAGATTGACGATGATAAATGATTTTAAAATAATTGTATTCCTAAGGAGACTTGATAAGATAGGAAATATGACGTCAATGGTTATTATTGACACCAAAAATACATTAACAATTTGTAGAAGTAAGTACCGACTCAAACCACATATTTTGACATTTTGGCAGACTTTGGCAGTCAAGGACCATTGGCACAAAACCCAATGACCAAAGACCAATGTCGGCATGTTATAGATTAAATCATTGTGTGGTTTCTTCATCTTTACTTTAGTCTACATACCGTAGCGAAAGAAATCAAAAACATCACTTTATTTCCGTATCAGTGATTAGTTTAATAATTTGAACTTTTCTAAGAGTAGGTACTTACGTACTTACATTTATTGTATTTATGGAAATACAGTTTTTGATTTTGTCATCAAATAGTAACGTGTTGTCCCGGTATATATCTACATTTCTATTTTCGTATTGGTTACTTAGATCCAATTCTTTTTTTTTTATAATTATAACTGACAAACCACCAGTAGTTTCAGCTGGTTGATTCAGGTGTATTTATGAGTGTAACCCTCATACTATTTTTGCGGCTAATTGGTTCATTCAATATCATTTTTCATTCGTTAGGTACCAAAATGAGCGGCGAATGAGTGATACGACAGTGTTCGTTCTGTAAAACAGATGCTTTAGTACCTAACAACGTGAGTGAAGTCACAGGCAAAAGCTACTCTGTTTCTGTAATATTTGGATATATAAATTTCGGTATCGAAAACTAGTTTCAATGCAATCAGCGATGTAAGTAAAATTCGGAAGATTATGCACTGGCTTCTCGAAAGTGGAACGCTCAAATTGAGTCCAATTGTGTCCACCCACCTCAGTCACAGTCGGACCGGCCGGCGTACGGGTTTCGCGTGTATTGTTGTCTCGATCGCACTTCGGTCTAGGTAGGTAAGTACGTCTTTCCATCTTTGTCGTTCATTAGGTAGGTATATTGCAAAAGATTGGAAGTAGGAAGTGTCTTTGCATTTAGTTGTAACACAACACAGGCCATTTGTTGAGTTAGCGCTGGGAGAACGTACCATATCTACTGAATTACTTATATCTATGAATGCAATACAAATATTACACCCATACCATTGTATGCAAGCTTACATAACCTCTAATTGGGTATGAAGCATGACTTAGGTGACGCAGCGATTTTGTTTGTTGGTACTACTGAGTTACGTGAGCGATTGTGTGTTACCAGCTGTATTTATTATTTATTGAATATATTTATTATGTGCCTATCTTGATAACAAACCACGATAACAATTAATGAATTAACCCTGTGGGTGGTGAAACTTTCTGATTTATATCGTCTAGTTGAACTGTAAATCGATTATTGTAGATAGTAAGTAGGTAGGCATTTAGTTATAAGATAAGTACTTACTAGTACCTAGCTATTTATTTATCCTAAGTTAACGTAGTCAGAATAAATGTAATATTCTATAATAAATCTTAATGGCTCTACGAGGTTCTTTGTTATAAAAACGCATTTTATTTCAACCAACCCCTTTCAAAAACATTCATCATTGTCCCCGCCATTTTTTGACAACCATAGACAATAACTTTTTCTACAGGCAGATGTTCACAACATTCAACCTATGTGGCACATACTCAATAGAAATAATAATTAGTACGCCTCACCCCTGCTGGCCCGCCCTTTTGTATAAAAAAACGTTTTTTCGTCACTCAGTTCTGTTTGGGGTAATAAAAGTAATTATAGTGGTTTGGTTGGTTTTTGCGTGCTACCGATTTTGGGCGGACATCTGTCATTTTTGAATTGGCTTTATCCAAACAATGTTCGGATATAACATTCAAGCACTCGTTGGAGGCAGGTGAAAAACTTTAGGCAAGATCTCAGTAAAAATTCTACTTTTTCAGAATCATCGAACGCTTAGTTTGTCTTTATATTTAAACGCGTTGATGTCTTTCATGTTAAAAACAAGGTAAAAACTCCTAAGCTATTAACTATTACTCCTTAACCAAAAAGAAAGGTGTTAGTGTTATAGCTTTATGCATATTTGACGTGTAGTTATATCTAATTTATGTGTCTGTCTGTAGCATCACGGCACTCACACTAAAAGGTTAGTTTTTTGGTTAAAATGTGACTTGATTAAGTGTGTTCATTACATTGCCTGTGCTTCAAAAAAATCTCTACAAACATTCTTAAGTTATGATGATCAATAGTCAAATCTTGTAAAATTAGCTTGCTTTGACGACCTCTGTGGCACAGAGGATGAAGATCCGCCTGCAACGCAGAAAGATTTGCAGATACATATTTGTTCGGGATGTTCTAGGTGTTTCCTAATAAACAATTTAAAAAAAGTATTTAATGAAGGTAGATGTAATGTATACAGTTTGTTTAGGTTTCGGTAGACTTAACAAAACTTCAAGAGCTTTTAGCCCCAGAGTTAGCAGAGCTTAAGGCTCTGCTAACTCTTGATACTGTGTGGATTATCAAGCATTATTTATTGTTAATATTCTATATTAATAATCTTGTTTCTCTCTAGCGAGTTAGCACTAAGAAATAAATGTAAGATGCAAGATTTCTCCTATCCCAGCCCGCCCACAAGCAAACCTAGGTTTTTTATCATACAAACAAAAGCAACAACCCATTTGTTACAATCACGTACAAACTTATTCATACGCGAAACTGGCACGATATTGTACTTACCTTTGTGTGTTCTATTTTCAAACGTCACGTAGAGGAAACATTAATTAAATTTTCGTATTTAGAATGTTGACAGCGCTGTTTTGTGGGTTGCCATGCTTTTGATTGTTCCCTAGAAGAGTGAGAATGCAACTGCACTTTATTAACCAGACGTTGATGTGAAGTTTTATTATGAAGGTTCAATTGCTACAAAGGCAGCCTGTGCTCAGCATCTTTAAACATCTGGTTATGCTGCTTTGTGAGAGTACTATAGCGTATTTTTCAGGAAGGTTTCCTTCCACTAAATTCTAACCTAAAATAGACTTTTTAGGTTAGAATTCTGCCTAAAGAAAGAAAGACTTTTCTGAGTCTTTCGTAAGCATAGTTAACGTCTAGATTCCAACATTTAATGAAAAACCTTGCCCACAAATTGCCCAACTTAGCTAGGTTCCTAAACACCTCAATAAAGTATAGACTTTCTTCGACTTTCGCCTTGAAAACGTCAATAACACCTTGCTATTACCTCCATTACCTACTATAAAACCAAGTTCAAACTACCTGAAATAGCCGCAATAAGCCAAAACACTTCAAACAACCGTAAATCACTTGTTTTATTTACAGTCTAGGTTTACAGAACTGTAGCTGTCTCCTTCGCACGTACAAAAACTGCATTTAAGGCGGTTTAAGCCACGCCTTAGCCTCCCTCTGTCGCTGTCTCACTTCGGCTTATGCGTCTGGCTCGCTCATTGGGTCGTATCGATTTTCTTCTGAGCTTGTTTACCCGGCTGGATTCCGTTGCTACTCATTTCGAGTGAGCGTTGTAATAATGCATGTTGACTCTGCTCGGTCGTGTTATTGGTCGGTTTCTGAAAATGGATTTCACGTCTGGGGAATATTGAAACGTTTTTGATTCTAAGTCAGAATTTGAAATTCAGGATTGAAATTTCGCTATTCAAATGTAAAGAATAAGGGTCTGTATAGAATATTGAACATTTATAACAGTACCTACAGAATATTGACCATTAGTAAAAGAACTCTTATCAACAACCTACCTAGACCTTATAAAATTAAAGCTTCTGGGGCTGTGCATTTTTTGTTTTGGTAAATAAATACTCATTGTGTTAGGTTAACTTTATGTTCTTTGACGGGATACAATCTATCTCCTTGCAAAATTTCATAATGATCCGTTCAGCCATAGAGTCGTAGAAAGGGTAAAAACAGACAAAGAGGCAGCCAGAGTTGTGTTGGCTTTTATAATTAGTCCGGAAGTGTGGATTTATATTATTTATCAACAAAAACTCACAAGCACATGCCACTCTTATCTTGCCACATTCCAAACTCAACTGAAATCTCGATTACCGTCGAAATTAGTTTTATCAATTGGCAACACTGATTGGCCGAACAATGCTGCACGCGCCTCCGACACGCTAAGGGGATTTCAAATAAATTGAAAATAGAATCGAATGGAGGCCGGTGGGTGCAATGATTTGATTGGTAACATGATAATGTTGCCATTTTGATTGTATTGAATAGAATGGAAATAATAAAGAGGTATAATAAAAGGAGGTAGATGGGATTAGAAACCTACCTATCGTATAGTTGCGCATTAAGTGATATAACGCAGTCTTACTTCGTAAATACTTAGGACCAAAGTTTAAAATGCGGGTAAAAGTGGTCTAACCTTGAATCTACAAGCAATTGTAAGAAGTTTTGCTTGCATACTTATAGGCCTGGTGTCTTCAAAATATATAGTTTTAGGCAAATTTTCTACCCTATACAGCTATGAGTAGGTTAGCCTTCTAACTATAATAAATTAATAACCTTAGCTCTAAATTATTCCTATCCTAGAATGTCTGTTTCTGAAAGTATTCTCCCGGAGAAAGAATAAACCTGTCTGTAACCGAAAATTCTCACATGGGAACACAGATTTCATATATACAAAACTAAATAGGATTTGTACTTACCTAAAATGTTAATTGAACCCACTAGATACTATAGTAGCATCAACAACTTGTATCTACTCCTATTGACTTGTGTTACGACCCAGAAAATAGTAAAATAAATAATTACCTACGCAACCTCCACGCTCTCTGACAGGGGCGGCGTCCCCCGGGGCTAGGGCTCCGCTAATGGCCCGTGTAGCGCGGTCAGGGGGCGTGGGCCCTATTTGTAGAATTAATGGTTAATACTTTATTTTATCTTGACTCCGATAACCTGCTCACCTTCAGTTGGGCTTTGGGATCTTCCTTTAATAAAAACTGAAAATCTCTAAAAAACCAAAATTCATCACATTTTGTATCGTAACATCTTATTATAATTGAAAAGCCACCTCAAGCTAGCCCAGGTCTTGCAAGCGAGTGATCCAGATTTCTACAACCCAATTTGGCAACCACTCGGTTAAAGTTTTACTCAAGCGGCCATCACTTCGTTTGGCCAAGTGCCCAACGGACCCAAGCCAAAACCAAATCTTAGTTTGGTAGATTTCCATGAATACATCAATTTACAGATCAAACCAATAATGTCCAATATATCTTTACAATACCTACGTCGTAAGACTCGACTAGTAGACCGTACCAGAGAAGGGCAGCTTCATTCTGCGTATTTTCAACACCTCAACTGCGATCGCCATTCCGCTGCCAAGCATGGTGAATAAGCCAAACCCCCCTTGGTTGGTGGAGAAACGTTCAACAGTGGACGTACAGTCAGCTGCTCAGATATGTGTACATTCCCAAGATTTGACTATTATTTTACTCGGAACTATTCAATTAAATGTCTACCGCACACATTTTTCGTACAAAGTAGTCATCGTACTTGTCAGAATGTCGTAAATAAACTATCACAATTACTATAAAATTACTATTCAGTCAAATTGAAAACTTGGGAGTGTATAGATTTTTTTGCAGCTGACTGTACGTGTGGTGTGCTGGTAATAGCACGGTGAAACTAAGTGAAAAAAGAAAATTAAATTAAATCTGAGAAATCAAATGTTTCTTTATTTTAGAGGCGCGAATATGCAGGTCTCACAGCCTTGCAGCCTACATTTGCTCCCCTTGGAGTCGAAACCCTAGTGGGGTATCGAGGCTCTTCGGGTATTTAAAAAATTATCGAGCGTCTGGTCGAAGCGACGCGTGACCCGAGAGCTGGTGAGTATCTGGCACAGCGCATCAGCATTGCCATACAGCGGGGCAGCGTCTTGGGGACACTTCCGACTGGTATTGATATGGATCAGTTGACCAACCTGTAGATTGTTTGCAACAGCCTGCAGTTAGCTCAATTGTTTCAATTGTAAATACTAGTTCTTTATTTCTATTATTTGAATGTAATTTTCTTTGTGAATGAAGATGCTTTATTTATCTACACATTGATAATAGACGAGCAGTCTGTGGGTGATATGTCTATATCACACAGTGTTGAATTTAGTCATTGCGTCATATACCCCAAAAAAAATCGAGTTTGACGGGACTTGAACCCGCATCCTTCCCTCAGTGCGGGAATGTACTAACCAACAACACCACGAGGTCAAAGTACGTGGCGTAGGCGTCGAAACACTTTGGGACTTAGTTAGGACTCCACTAGCCCCGAAACTGTGAGGGCTTATACCTTACATTAAATCTTTTGTCCTCTATTTATGCACACGTACCCTCTTTTAAAACTTTATCTCTCTCCCAATAAGGTTTGCTGGAAGAGAACGCTTTTTAGGGTTAAGGTCGCCTTTGCTATTATTTTTCTACTGTGTATATTTATTGTGCAATAAAGAATTATGAAAACTAATAATCACTAAATAATAAATAATGCTGGACAATCCACACAGCATCATCTAGCCCCAAGCTAAGCAGAGCTTGTGTTATGGGTACTAGATGACTGATATACATAATATATACATTACATTAGATATAATATTTTTATTATACATAGAAACGACCAGAACACCCGGAACAAATATTTGTAGATCGTACAAACATTTGTCCCATGGCGGGAATAAACCCGCAACTTCCCGCGCCGCAGGCGGACCTTCGCCCGCCGCGCCACCGAGGTCGTCATATATGATATCGTATATCATAATATAAATAAATTAGAACTAGTAGGTATTTATAATTGAAACAATTGAGCTAACTGCAGACTGTTGCAACCAATCTACAGGTATCTCAACTGATCCGTATCAATACCAGTCGGATTTAGTGTTATATTTGATTGTAATTTTCTTCGTCAATAATCAATTAATCACTTTACTTTACTTTTATCTGTTTCAAATCTCAAACACTCACATATTTGCTCAACTATTAAATCCCCTTCAATATTAACCAGTCATTACTAACACAATCGTTGCACAAATGAGAGTATCAGATTACTCCCTCGAGGTCTGTGCTTTTAGCATTTCACCCCGGGTCTTTAGGACCGGGTCTGAGAGACCCGCTGGGACTGTAGGACCCTGAGACCGTGCGTTTGATTGTTTTGTGCTTGTCTGTCTCTTGGGATATGTTATTTGATTCTGTGAGGTAATGGGAGTAAAAATGTTTTCAATTTGAGAGTTAATATGGTCATGTTTCTGTATTTTTTTACGGACTTGTGCGTTGATTTTTGCATCTCAAGGTGGGTACTTACCCCTCTTTGTGAATTGAAAGTCCTGTCATGCATATTAGAGAAGTCTGTGTATTTGTCAAATCTTACCCACTAAACTGTCTGGTAGAGATCGCTCTTGAGGGATAAGACCGCCACTTGTCACTTAGTTTTTAAGCTGTTTTGTTGTATTGTTTCTATCTATAAGTGTGCAATAAAGAATTTTCTAAACGTTCCCCACGTTTAGTTAAAGTAAGCTGGGTAAGATTCGACAGAAAACATGTTAAGATTCGACAGAAAAGGGCCAAGTTTCAGAACTTGCTCTACAAACCTCAATATCGTAAGGATATTTATTAGAAAAATGTTTTTAACATGTGCATAATTATTTATAAGAAGCTACCAGAAAAATTGAAGGATTCGAAGAGAAACTTATTTTAGAAAAAGTTAGATATTTGGTTGCTTTCAAATTGTTTTTATAGTGTAATCGAATACTTAAATTTTAAATTTTAAGAGTATTAATCACATCACACTAATTATAAATGCGAAAGTTTGGATGGATAGATGGATAGATGTTTGTTACCTCTTCACGCCAAAACTACTAAAAGGATCAGGCTGAAATTTTGCATACAGGTAAGTCTAACCCTGGAACCAAACATAGGCGACTTTTTATCCCATAAATAAGTTCCCATGGGATAGAAATAACCTCAAAACGTTTCCATAGAAACATTGCGTGCGAAGCCGCGGGCAGAAGCTAGCTAATTATATTTTATCTATATATATGTCGTGGCCATATCCTAGAATTGATCACTTCATGATGTGACCGACCATTTCATGAAATGGTAGAATTTCGTGACATGGCCAGCTAAAACTGACTATATCGTTTAAGCATCAACGTTTAATGATATTTCCATCAACGTTTGGCCATATCATTTATGTAGGGTTTCCATGACATCAAAAGGTTTAAGGCTATGGCGCTCATTACGGGAGGCCTATGTCCAGCAGTGGACTAATATAGGCTGATGATGATGATGAAGAAGTTTAATGAAACATTCGAATTAGGAAGGAACTTTATATTTAAAAATTGCTTCATGCAGTTGGCTTTCAGTTTAGACGTTATGCTCGTTTTTCGAGTGACTTTTATAAAATTCCTGTAGTTTTTATCGTAACAGCTCTTTACTTCATTTTTGTCTTCTACTTGTACATAATTATTCGCTTTTTTAACTAAATAATTGTCCGCCGACATGATGCATCACAGAACAGAAACAAACAAACACTCAAAAACCACAGATGTCAAAAACAAAACAAAACAATATCAGCGCCTCTAACGGTGGATAATGTAACTATTTTATGATATTGTTTGACCTTAACATGAAGTAGCCGTGCGTTTAGCTTTTCATATCGTTAAACGCTGATTATTCATTGATCTGGCCTGACTACATCATGATATGGCCAGCGCGTATTTTCCATTTCATGAAATTCTACCATTTCTTGAAATGGTCGGTTACATCATGAAGTGATCAATTCTAGGATATGGCCACGACATATATATAAATGAAACCCGTTTTCCTTGGTCACGGCATCACGCGTGAACGGCTGGACCGATTTCGCTAATTCTTTCTTTGTTGTGTTTGTTATTGTCAGGAGAAGGTTCTTATGAAAGTAAAAATTAAGACAGTTGGAAACATAAATTTCCACGGGGGCGAAGCCGCGGGGCGCAGCTAGTACCTAACCTAATAATAAAAATCACATTTAATATTTGCACCCCTGCTTGCGGGTCGAATA
The DNA here is from genome assembly GCA_963564075.1 of Eupithecia subfuscata. Taxonomy (NCBI): domain Eukaryota; kingdom Metazoa; phylum Arthropoda; class Insecta; order Lepidoptera; family Geometridae; genus Eupithecia; species Eupithecia subfuscata. The sequence continues at coordinate 2,761,362 of OY751123.1, forward strand.
CATTGTCATCACATAGCTTTAAGAACTTGGCTTGTAATTATTGTATTCTGCAAATAAACGATTGATTCTACTTCTTACCGGCGTTACAAGGCGTATTGTAACGTGTTACACAGCGAGCGTTCGTGCAGTCAGTACGGGGAGAGAAGGCGTCAGCAACGAGCGCAGCGAGACGGATTGTAGCACACGGTGTAACGTATCATGCTCGCTGCGAATACATTACGGCCTGTAACACCAGTCAGTAACCGAGAAATTGTGCTATGATTAGAAAGAAAGAAAGAAAGAAAAGAAAGAAAATACATTTATTTGGACTATGCATAACACAACACATTACAATTACATATACATACAATGATGGATGAGATTGGCGCAGGACCGTGTGGAGTGGCACAAAAGTTTGGAGACCTATACCCAGCAGTGGGTGAAGTAGGGTTGCGGATGATGATGATGATACATACAATGAACATACAGGATTATATCGAAAGGAAACAACAAAATAAAAAATAAAAACAGATACAAATTAGTGGTAGTGTTAGGTACATAGGCCAAAAAGGTCCCTGTCTCAGCATTATGCCGCTACAAGCCGAAGCTAGTAGCGGCGCTGGTTTTCAGACAGGTCCTAGTGTGGCAATACAAAAAAACAGAATACAAAGAATAGGTACACAGTTACCTAATTTATAACATTCATCTATCAAAATACCCAAATGGCCTTGCTAGCAGCGATGTAAGTAAAATTCTGAAGATTGGACACTGGCTTCTCGAAAGTGGAACGCTCAAATTGAGTCCAGTTAGGTCCACCCACCTCAGTCACAGTCGGACCGGCCGCTTCTTCCTCGTGCTCCTACTAACTGGTAGGAGCACCGGGACACCCATGTCCTGATGCCCCTACTGCAAAAGGAAATTGTAAAACGCTAAGTAGGAGCATCGAGACATAACTAAAATAGATTTCCTTATAGGCATACTCTGATTCAAGTACAGGTGAAGAGTCACTTCACTATGAAAGTAGATTTCTGTTTAGATATAAAACCTCCTTTTGTTTGTTGGTTTATTCTAATAGTGACAGACTTCTTTATAAAACAAATGAATAAAAAAATGGAAAATTTTGTGTCTATGGGCGTTTTTCCATTAGCCAACCCGGCACCGGCATGGCACCGGTATGGCCGTGCCTCGGCACCGGCGCCGGGGTTTCGTTTTTCCACTGCGCCGGTGTCGATGCCGGTTTACTACGGTCCTCCTACCCGTCCCGCGCACTCACACATGCACACGGCTACAATTCATATACAATAGGTACACATGCAATTTTGCCGGGCCGGCACGGGTGGGAAACTTGCTACCCTGGCGACGGCGACGGCGCCGGTAGGACTCAATGCCGGGTCGGCGCCGGCGCCGGTAAGTCAAAAAGCGAGTCATACATTTTCATACATTTTTGCTTCGCCGGCACCGGCGTCGGCGCCGGCGTCGGCGCCGGTGTCGGGCCGGATAATGGAAAAACGCCCATTGACTTCGCTGCCGGCGTACGTGTTTCGCGTGTACTGTTGTCTCGATCACACTTCGGTCTAGATACGTCTTTCCATCATTGTTGTAGAATAGTTATGTATATTGCAATAGATTGGAAATAGCGTGTCTTTGCGTTTGGTTGTAGGTAACACAACACAGGCCATTTGTTGAGATAGCACTGGGAGGACGTAAGTACCATATCTACAGAATTTTACTTATATCAATAATGCTTGCTAGACCTTACTCTATAGGTAGCACCTATGGAGTGAGTTCTCTCTCAATTTCAGTATTTGTTTGGATCATGTAGTGAAAAAATCCCAAGTCTATGGTTTGAATTGGATATTTACCTTACGGTACAAAGTTAATGTTTTCTAAAATAATATTTTAATTCTGGCAACAAAACAGCTACCAACAATGACATTCCAATTTCGATTGAGACGATACAATCCCGATATATTCAAAAAGAATTCGAAATAGAGTCGCAACAATTTGAAATTCAAAAATAGAATACCGATGTTAAACAAACTGTCATTGCAACAATGGCGGATGTTAGACCCTCGTCCTAAGCATGCGTGTCCAATAACAAATTAGATTTTTTGTTGAGAAAACAAAATATCGGAACGCTTCTGTTATCTGATTGGTCTATTTTTGATGCAAATGTTATATTATGATGACTGACCCTGCATAAATAAATAGGTACCTATTTATCTCACGAAGTCCGTTAACTTACCTCACTACGAACAACTTTGCGCTTAGTTGCCATGCTGACGGTACTCGCTACCAAAATCCGACGTGAAAACAATGAGCACTAGTGACCCGGACCGCGTCTCGGGCGAGACTGATTGCTTCTGAGCTTACGCACACTAAAACAATGTGTACATGCATTCACTATGACATACATAGCCGAACGGACTTGGTGAGATACAACAACTATACCTACTTAAAGCACTGTAGCTCCATTAATCACACCGCTTAGGAATGGAACTCGCTGCTTTTGTTTTTCCGGCCAATTACAACCTGGGGCTCTTCAAGGCCAGAAAAAGTGTCTTCTAGACCTTGGTTAACACTGTCGACCACATCGTCACTTTCAATAAGGTGTTAATGGTCAAAGAAAGGTCTATTGACTAAAAAGTAACCGATAGCATCTTATCTCATTGACAGAGACTCTATTCCCTTTCGTTGGATTTCCCGTTTTGCACGTATTTAGAACGGCATTCCTAATGTGTGATAGTTTTTATTTGTTTATATTCATTATGACTCCTAGCGAAAGGGTCACAAACATTATAGACAGTACTAACTTACGACTAAATTATGTAAGTAGATCCTAATTGTAAGTTTTCTCTCGGTTGAGGGCATGTCTAAATATTATGGTTAACAATAGTTTTGTCAAACTATCGAATACGTGCAATAGAAAAGTTACCTACCCACCCTTAGCTTAAATTCTTAGCTACCTATGCAAGATAATAATAATAATAATGCTGGACAATTCACACAGCATTATCTAGCCCCAAGGTAAGCAGAGCTTGTGTTATGGGTACTAGATAACTGATATACTTAATACAATACACTAAATAGATAGATATTTTTTATTATAGGTACATAGAAAACATCCAGAACGCCCTGACAAATGTCTGCAGATGAAGATAATGTCATTAACTCACAAAAACTATTAGTAGAAAGAAGCAAGGCAAAACTTTCACTCGCAAAATCTACCAACGCCCAGTCTAGACCTAACAAAACCAAAGTCTCCAACCACACAAACGTTCCGACCATCATTGTACGACAAATGGTTCTTCGAAACTGAAAAAAACCGTATTGAAATAGTTAATAGTGTGTCACGAAGCGAGAAATTTGTCACAAAGGAACCCCGAGCCCAACAGTGGGCAATTATCACGCCCGAAATTAATGTCTTTGTCAAAATAATGTTTGGGGTTTTGGAAAATAGAGTACCGTCAGATCTATCGGGATGGGATATAAAAAATAAGATGTATTTGAGCAGTAAAATCCTATGTTTTATTTGAAAAATCGTAACGATTGTGTATTTTTTTGTAAACGGGTTACAAAAAGGTTACAAAAAAATTTTGGTGTATAATATTCTACGACACTGGTATCATTAAAGCTATTCGCAAAACTTCGAATTTTTTTCATTCATCAGATTTCCATTCGTCTCTTGTCTGTTTTCGAACTCGAATTAGCATTTATTCGCTGCGCCTCTGCAACAGTGCGTTGTTGAAGCTTTTTAGTGGTTGTCTAGCGTAGTTGTAACCTTGACTGTAATATATTTTGACGTGACAACGTCTTATAAATTGGTTTGCCGGGTGACACTTCAAGAAACTGCGTTACGCGTTACGCTCCGCTCACGTTATGCAGACATAAAAAGTGAAAGGAACTCAAAGTCGTTGTCACGTAAAACTTTCGCCCGTATACCGACTTTACAGGCAACCAATTTTTTTGTTAAGTTTTCATAATTAAATGTCTTTGTTTAAGAAGTACTTTAGGTACATAAAATATCTTAGACTCTGAGGCCTCTATTCTGAAAGTTTGCTCAGTCATTGATCTCTACTTGAGTAACGCTTTTCTATGGTATAAACGTGACTCAAGTTTAGATCATAGGTAATAAGACTAAGTAAACTTTCCTAATGCGAGCCTAAAACTCAGTACCTATAGGTTGGTATGTTGTTTACTGGCCTATGTCCGGAGTCACGAAGTTGGCGGTGTTACACTACACCGCCGCTAGGCCTTGCGTTTGACCTCTCCCCGGTCGATCTGTCGTCCCATCGGATTATGAGAGTAAGGAAATAGAAAGTGCACCTGTGTTTGCGCACACACTTGTGCATTATAATATGTCCTGCGCATATGGCTAGTCTCCGATGAGACTGCCGCCGTGGTCAAAATTCGGCTAGGAGGACGTTATTATTATTATCATCATTGGCATATCATAATAGTCCCACTTACTGAAAATTGATACAAAAAGATGGCAGTATTTTTTTTGAAAATTTCAGCAAATGAGATTTTATTTTAATTTTTGTGCTCGCTAGTTTTAGCATTTATTTAGTTTCAGTAATTGTATCATTATCAAAACAAACTAATTTTTTACCGACGGGTCACGGCAATCCGTCACAGTGACAGCCACTGCTGCCAACTGCGCAAACAGAACGAATAATTACATTGAAAAGGGCGCGAATATTTGTTTTCCATACAATATGGCGGCTTGTTTGCCATGCGATATTATTTATGGCCTTCATTGCATTGTGACAAATAGATTTTTGGCGTTATTGACACCGTATTTTAAGGGGCAGGGTGTTAATGTGGTGTCTTTTTGCAGGGGTGCATATTCAATTGAATAAATCGGTTGAGGAAGTGATAACTTTGTTACAATGGGTCTAAAACTTCGTTTAGGTACAGTCGGCTGCAAAAATATGTATACACTCCCAAGTTTTCAATTTGACTAAATATTAAGTGTATAGGAATTGTGATAATTTATGTACCGCATTCTGACGAAGTACGATGACTACTTTGTACGAAAAACGTGTGCATGTTCTTTTATTTAAATAGTTCCGAGTAAAATAAAAGTTAAAACTTGGATGTGTATACATGTCTGTGCAGCTGACTGTACCTATCTCCACCAGCACCAGTACCATCACTGGCGCTTGAAAGGTGCTGTAAGACTTAAAGACGAATTAAACGAACTTCGTATCCAAGAGTTCTTAAGGTATTTTTAGTAAAATAGTTAAGTTCCCACTTTGACCTGTCCCATCTTCATCGTTTACCAAAGTATGAGTAAAAGCATCTACGTAACATTATTTTTTTTATTTTCGAGCCCCTTTTTTCAAACCCACCAAAAACACCACAGCGACATATTGTAACTCATTCTACCTCGTCGATAACAAGAAACGCATTGACGCGAAAACTCAAAAGTACCGCCAAAAAAATTAAAACCAAAGTGCTTTTCGTTACACAATCGAACACCTTTCGAGGGTTTTACCGCCAAAACGCAAATTCTAATCAAGCGGAAATCCTTGCAGTGTTACCACATTAACAAAACCAACTTTAGCTTATGGAGTTGAGGTTGAGATTCGCGTGGGCGATATTAGGTTCTTTATAATGGGTAGGCTTAGGATAATCTTTTGTTGACAATTTCAAGGTGCCTGTCGGAAAATACGTGTGTTCTTGGAACAGATAACGTCGCCGAAAGTGACAATGTTAATTTTTTGCTACATTTTGGGATTTGCAGTGGTTTAAATGGTATTAATGATGTTGGCGACAGCTTTTGCAAACTTCCGTTGAGATTTTGCCTTGGTACATCTTTTTACCAAATATTGTCTATACCCAAGTACCTACTTATGACAAGAGTGGTGTCTTCTTCATGATACATCGTCATCTTTAAATCAGGTGAGAGCGTGGTCAAACGAAGGTTTACCGACAATAAAAAAAAATACGAAAGTTTTACCGCATCATCCGCATTAGTAGAACATAAGATAATCATGCATCAAAACATAATAGGTAGGTACCTAATAAAAATATTAAGTTCTAAGTACAAAAAAAACAACACTTCAAATAAATTGTCATCATCCAATTAAACATTTTTTATGGTGGGTTCTTCGTGTCATCAACTGAAAATTACTTTTTCCGAGTGCAAAATCAACAAATCGTTTTTTTCCTTTTCGTCATAACCTAGCCAAGGACTACGCAAACAAAAAACGTAATAAACTCTAGAATAAGTGGAAACTCATCAGCGTATTCACTGCAGCCCCTAACGGAGGCCTAAAGAGGGCTATAATCCACCACCCGTGGAGCCCCGCACTCTGTCTTCAACTTTTTATGAGACAAGTTTTGGCAAATTCAGAATAACTTGCATGTGGTAGAATAAAGTACGATCTTTTGCTGGCAATTAAAAATACAAATTCCCTCAGTATTCTAGTGAAATTAAAAAACATGCAATACCTACCTACTTCTGATTTATATACCAGGGGGCTGCAGTGAATACGTTGATGAGTTTCCACATTCTTGAGTTTATTACGTTTTCTGTTTGGGTAGTCCTACCCACTAGTTAATAATAAGTACTTACCTACCTATTTCATTGGAATATTTGTTTAACATTACGTGGTTACAAAACCGGCTTGAAGTTTTCTATCTGCTTTTATGTTCTAACAGGTTTTTTTTTTTCGAAAAAATAATGAATGAGTTTTTTTTTTTTTTTTATTCATTTTTTACAACTTTTGAACAACATGTTCATGACAGTTGGCTAGGTATAATACAGTTTATAAAGGCAAAAAAACTTAAAAAAGAAACAAGAGAAAACTTCGGTACCTACCTAATTACAAAATAAAAGAGAATAACATTTAAGAGAAATAACGTAAAAAAACCGCTAATTATTATTACTAACTAACCTACTAGTTATACCTATCCTATGAAATTAAGTTGCCATTTGAGCGCAATGAATGAGTTGGTAAGTAACTGCTTATCTGAAAATTCAATCTTAGTCTAGTAGGTACCTCTCGCTGTATTACCATAACTATCAAGGTTCCCGGTGCAAGAATCTAGGTTTTTTATATCATAATTAGTGTTTACTATTTAGTTCTGCGACTGCAAATGCTAAGCCGATTAGGATGTTATTCAAGTTACCTGGCGGCAGATAGATTATTTGTAATTGGAACAGAAAATAAGTAAATTAGCTACATGTTTAATGGTTACTAACGTCTCTTTTACAATTTAAGCGTCCATAAAGCTACTTACCTAGCACTAGCTAGAATTTTCAGACTTTCTGAATATTCTGCTAAACTTATTTTCCTTCGTAAAGAAAATTTTTGATCAAACCTCCTTGATATTAACTTAATCTCATGCAAGTTATTTAGTGGTCATTTATTCCTTACATTTCAACTTCTAAAATGGTTTCATACGTATTTATTCCGTACGCCTACAAATTCTAAGCCATCGCAGGATCGGCTCTCAGAAAAAACCTTTTTTCCTCAGATGTCATCACTTTGATACAGCTCGTCAATTTTTTTCACCACAAAGAGATCATAGCCCCCTCAATTTAGCAAAGGCAACTCAGGTAACGTCCCAAAAAAAAATAAACGTGACAAAATGTCTGTAAACATGTACCTACCAACATAGCAAAAAACGTCTTTCAATTTTGCAAGAACGTTCGAAACATCCGTATCGTAACGAATTCTTTCTTCGAATTTCGAAGGCGTTTCACGTGTTTGACTTTTGTGTGTATTTTTTATATCTGAGAGTTGCAATAGTGCGGAAATTCACCTTTCATGGGTAATTGTAAAATATTTAGCGATAAAAAAATTGAAGTTGTTATATTGTAATTGAAAATTGATAGTCAATTGTACGCGAATATTGAATGAGTATGTTATGATCCGTTAATAATTGCCTATTTTACGCTCTGTACACTTTAATTGATTTGAACATTGTTGGTTAAAACTTTTAACCATTGAAATGATACTTTTAACTTAAAAGTATCATTTCAATGATAGTTGAATGATGACAACACCAAAGATTAAAATAATAGGAAGGACTGTAGGTTACTTACACTTGCATTGTGCAATGCTAGACATAATGGTTTGTTATTTTGTTGCTTACATGACTTTGCCTGGAATATGAAATAAAATGGAATATAAAATGTTAATAACTTTGTGCAGCAAGTTACCCTAAGGTATATAAACGCATGTGAAATGTGACAGGGTTTTTTTTAAGAAAAATCTGTTAGCTTTCCCATCTTACGAAAACGAAATGCACCCGAAAATGTACCGATTTATTTGTAAATTTTGTACCTTTCTAAATTTAAGTTATAACAACTGAAAAAAAAACTTAATATAATAGGTACAGGATTCTTGCCCCCGCTGAAAAAACTTTAGTTCAGAAGACAGAGTGAGGGTAGTTTTACGAATAATGCTGCCCCCGCTTCGCAGAAGCGTTAGCTCGCTGAAGCTAACGCTTCTGCTTACTGGCTTACACAATGTCGTGGTCACTGGAGTCAGAACTCCAGTCATCTCGTGACCACGACAGTGTGTAAACCTGTTGACACGTCAGGAAAACAAGGCCCAGGCCTTCCCATGTCAAAAAGGCCAAAGTAAACAACAATTCCCTTTCTCTCTTCCAGAGCCATGCCTTCCACCAGGACCTTCCTCCCCGCGCAGTAACAGCCTCCACCATGTCCATCCACAAACGGAAGCGGCTCCAACGGTGACAACCTCCGTCAAGAGATGGCGCTGTTAACAAACTCGTCAACGCCAGCGACACCTACGGCGCCACAAGCGCACCATTCTACCACGCCGTTACACCACTATTTTCACTATCTGAAGCAGCCGTCTCCGCTTGCGCAGAATCCTTACGCGCACCATTCGGGAGCGCATCACATGGGCATGGGGCCGGGACCGCTTGGGGGCCTTGGGCCGTTTGGACTGTCGCATCATGGGCTTGAAGTGGGGTTTCCCCAAGGTAAGTCCATAGACATATTTTTACTTTTTGTGATACTAGGATGGGTGGGAGGGAACTAACGTACAAACTTATCTTAACTGAGGTGCAAAATAATGTTTTTTAAACTTTATTCCGCAGCAGTCGCTTATAAAATATTCACATGAAAATTGCAGTGAAAATCCATGGCAGTTCTCGGCTTCTTGGGTGGGACGTTTACTTATCTTTTATTCGTTTCCAAATCAAAATTCAATTTGACATCAACGACTGACATTAAATAAAAACACTATTCCATACAAACTAACAGGTATCAATTTACCAAGCATAAGATTCAAAGCACAAACAATCACTAAAGCTTATCTTAGTCCATTATAAATTAAACAAACTACCAACATGTTGAGCGAAACGTCAAAACAACAAAGCGAAAAGCATTGCATAATTTACGTACCAAGAAGACATCCTTGGGAATAATCAAAACAGCCCCAACCTCCCCGGTAAGCGGCTTAGCCCCCCTCCCCTCAGAGGGTCGGTGTTGCCATGCTACCCCCGAAATGGGAACGGAAGTCGCTTGTTAGTTTACTTTAATTAGTGGAGTTTGGTTTTTGATGTTGGTAGCAGTTTGATTTTTTAAATTGAATTTGGAATGGATCAGGTTGGCCTTTACGTTCCATTTGATTGATAAAACGATAAATCTAAAGCTAATTCTACGATTCCTTTAGGAAGTTCATAAAATGTTCCTCATTCTTTCTCTCTGCGGTAGTAGGTAGTTATTTTATTTGTTTATTTATAATTTTCTTTGTGAATAAAAGCATCTCCTGTCTATTCTCTTAGAACATTTCTATTTATATGGAATAATGCTTTTATTTAATACTAGCTTCTGCTCGCGGCTTCGCACGCGTTGTTTCTATGGAAACGTTTTGAGGTTATTTCTATCGCATGGGAACTGAGTTATGGGAAAAAAGTAGCTTATGTTTGATTCCAGGGTTAGACTTACCTGTCTGCAAAATTTCAGCCTGATCCGTTAAGTAATTTTGGCGTGAAGAGGTAACAAACATCCATCCATCCATCCATCTATCCATCCAAACTTTCGCATTTATATTATTAGTGTGATTGTATCTACGATTTCACTTCTGTACCTATCTATGTATTTAGTTTTCTATCGTTTTGTCGATATTGCAACCAAACAAACGAGAAATTGTTACACATTCATTGTGAGGTTCAGATGGTCTCTGATTCGAGTGCTTCCCCGTTCGACCCAAGATTTTTCAACCCAATAGGTATTTTGCTCCGTTCGACCCATAACATTTTATTTTAGTTCCCCTTTCTACCCACACCTACTTATTCGAAATTTCTATTGTTTAAATTCAAATAAAGGACACAGTGAAACACCGAAGTAGATGGGTCAGCAGACAATAGTGCATTTTACACCAAGGCGAGAACGTGATCAATTCCTACCGAGTGTGTCGTTTTGATTCAATTCAATATTTAAGTTCTGTGTGACCATTCTAATTTCTATTAGAACGGAGTGTATCGAACCCCTTAAACGAACTTAATTCTTAATTAGATAGGTACTTACTTATTATTTAGGAAAGCAAGAATTTGGGTTATAATTATTACTTTGTTGACGGGCACAATAACCTGTAGGTAATAGAAATACAAGACAAAATTAAAATTTAAAAAAACTCGCCGACGTTTATTGGCCGAACAGATTTTCGTGAAACATGGCTAAGAACACTCGGGATAAAATTATCTACTTCTGACACAAAAAAAACTAAACAAAAATCGGTTCATCGGTTTGGGAGCTACGATACCACAGACAGACACGTCAAACTTATAACATCCCTCTTTTTGCATCGGATGTTAAAAAGGAAAGAGGATGACTGCCTAAAGACCACCATTATTTTGCTCTGCATCACTCCTGGGTATTAGACCTCCTTTCGCTACTGACAGCCGAGGAGGCTGGCGAAAGGAGGCCTAATCCATATTAATTTTAAATAAAAATAAAATCAGTTTATTGCAGCCACAAAAAGACCCTTAGCACACAAAAAATACAACTTAACAGTAGGTTCTTATAAGAAAGAGTAAAGTAATGTAGAGGAATAGTGCATTTTACACCAAGGCGAGAAAGTGATCAATTCCTACCGAGTGTGTCGTTTTGGACCTCATTGACCGCGCCAGCCTTTGGGTTCTATTTTCAAAATATTGATCGGAAATCGGAGGAGGCCTAATGGACTTGGAGTAAAAACTTTTTGTCGTTTGACCGAACGAAAATAACCATAGCTACCGGCCGATCTTTTAGGAAATTAAAAAAAAATAACACGTTAGAAATGGATTTCCATACACTTTTTCCTCCCGCTAAAACACGTGAGAAATGAAATTCCATAGAGTTTTTCCTCCCGGTTTCCTATAGGCCTGCAAAGACATACTTTCTATTCTATAAATGGAAAAGGAATAGGCAACATTCCGAGCAGGTGTAGTATAAATTATTTTCTTATATTCTAACCAATTGATAAAGGTATGGATCCTATCCAACACATTTCTAGACGAATCATTTTTGAAAATCGAACGAAACCTTGAAAAGGGAACCTCTATAAGGCGGATTAGCGTCCCCTCGGTTCGACTCAATAGAGTGCGTTCTCAATGAACGGACCTAGATGCGTTCTTATTATTTACTAGCTTCGGTTCGCGTCTTCCCTCACGCCGTACTTGGATCAAGCTGAGCAAAGCTTGTGTTATGGGTACTAGATAACTGAGGAACGTATTATAAGACATGATATTAATATTATACCTACATATAAAACACCCAGAACACACGGAACAAGTCTGCAGATCGTGCAACTCCTGAGAGTCTACTCGGAAAACGAAAATCGAATTTTCTGTTTCGTGTTCAAGCAAAACTCTTATGTCACTTTCATAATATTGCGCTTAGGTATAGTTGTTCTATCTCACGAAGTCCGTTGGGCTATGTGTGATAGTGAATGCATGTACACATTGTTTTAGTGTGCGTAAGCTCAGAAGCAATCAGTCTCGCTCGAGACGCGGTCCGGGTCACTAGTGCTCATTGTATTCACGTCAGATTTTGGTAGCGAGTACCGTCAGCATGACAACTAAGCGCAAAGTTGTTCGTAGTGAGGTAAGTTAACGGACTTCGTGAGATAGATACACGAAAACGAATTACAACATTCGATTTTCGTTTTTACGAGTAGACCTCCTGAGCCGCCTCCATCCATCGATTCTCTGCGACCGCCGCAATGTTGTCAGTCCGAAGAACTAAAATAGTTCTAAGTAAATTTATTTAATACTTAATTCAAACATTCTGTAGTAGTACTGTTATCTAATCTGTGGTACTAGTTCGTTTGGCTTAATTAAGCCCTGAATCCTGAATCTTTGAATTAAACAAATTACATTGTCTTACAAACCAACAAACAACAAAACCTATGGACAATGACGACCTCTGTTGCGCAACGGGCGAAGGTCTGCCTGCGATGCAGGAGGTTGCGGGTTCGATTCCCGCCTCGGGACAAATGTTTGTACGATCTGCAGACATTTGTCCAGGGCGTTCTGGATGTTGTCTATGTTTAATAAAAAATATCTACATATCTATGTAGTGTATTGTATTAAGTCTATCAGTTATCTAGTACCCATAACACAAACTCTGCTTAGCTTGGGGCTAGATAATGCTGTGTGAATTGTCCAGCGTTATTTATATTTTACATTTATTTATATTCTAATGAATTTTACAGATCCTAAATAAAATTAATCCACCGAGTTCAGTTAAATCTGCATTACCTTTCTTTCTCGCTCGTATATTAATCCCAACATAATTCTTTTCTCTCATTCTACCAAGTTCGATAGCGTAACAGTGGCAGCTGGGCGTTCTTATTTTGATTTTTTATTATATTTTTGAAATGGCATCCCTTAGCGGCCATTTGCTTTTTTAATCTTTTTGCGGGCGTAATAATTAAATAACTTCTCTATGAGCTTTTATCGGGAGGATAACACAATTGTAACCTATCTATTGTTTTATCTGCCACGAGAAGGTTCCTATTAGTATCACTACATAGTATAAAACAAAGTCGCTTTCTCTGTATCTATGCTTAAATCTTCTTCCATATGTATGCTAAAATCTTCAAAACTACGCAACGGATTTTGATGCGTTTTTTTTAACATATAGAGTGATTCAAGAGGAAGGTTTATATGTATAATACTTACATGCATAATACAGGAGAGAAGCATTGCACCCGTGCGAAGCCGCGGCGGGTCGCTAGTTTAATAATAAATAATAAAAATAATATAGGTACAATACAATTCTACTTAAAATAATTAAAACTAAAACACAAAAAAATGAACAGTTTGGTAGTAGTTTAGTTACCTACTTACTGTTTTAAAACAAAGGAATATAATCTAAATAATAAAAGTATGATATCTCTAGAAAAAAAAAACCGAATGCATCGTTGTTCACAATGTTGTTGGCTTTTAAATTAATTTTGATACTTATGTAACACACATCTACAATACTTATTTCCCTTTGTAAAAAATAATACCTTCTACAACACAATACTGCAAAATGATGATATTGCAAAAGACGGCAGGCAGATGCTGGATGCGGCAAGCTCAAGGCGCTATGCCATTATGTCCAGCAGTGGACTAATTTAGGCTGATAATGATGATTGTGAAAAATAATACCTACTTTCTGTTTTTAAGTTTATTAAAAACAGTAAAAACGAAAAAGATTCCGCCAAGATAACGCCAACAAACTCATCTCTCAAAAATTAAGTCATTAATCTCAAAAATAAAAATAAATCACGAAAAACGGAACGTTTTTACGTTCCGTACCATGTCGAATTTCATTGAGGTTGGAATATGACACCGTCGCTCCAACTTTAAGGCTTCTTTAATCGAAGCTTGACACATTGACCTCCTTATTGATTGGAGGTACTTTTGTCGGTGATGCAATAGCTTTGTTGGATCAAATGATGAGCTTTAAGCTTGACACACACCTGAAAAGCACCGCTGAAGCACAACACACATAGTGTGTTCAAATATACCTGCTATAACTTTTTGTAATACTGGACAATCCATACAGCATCATCTAGCTCCCCAAGCTCTGCTTAGCTTAGAGCTTTCATTAACCCAATACCGCTACCACAAAGCACAAAAAAGAGCATTCACTTAATTGCCGCAGGAGGTTGCGGGTTCGATTCCCGCCTCGGGGCAAATGTTTGTACGATCTGCAGATATTTGTTCAGGGTGTTCTGAATGTTATCTGTTTTTTTTTTTAAATAATCTATGTAGTATTCTATTAAGTACCTGTATCAGTTATCTAGTACCCATAACACAAGCTCTGCTTAGCTTGGGGCTAGATAATGCTGTGTGAATTGTCCCGCATTATTTATTTATTTATTTGTGTCAAAAAATTATAAGCAAAGTTGGTACAAACAAATTTTATAAGTTACAACAATGACATCAAAACAGGTCTACGTCCAGCATGAGGCACAGTAATGGCCTCCTAGCCGAATTTCGACCACGGCGGCCCTCGGAGACTAGCCAGATGGGCAGCACATTTCTAGTGCACAAGTGTGTGCGCAAACACAGGTGTACTCTCTATACCCTCACTCTCATAATCCGATTGGACGACAGATCGACACGACCGGGGAGAGGTCAGGCGCAGGACCAACAGCTTAACATGCTTTCCGGCATGGGGGTGTAACACCGAAAGCTTCTTGACTCCGGGCTGCTACTGTGCTACTGTTTTTTTTTTTTTTTTAAAGAACCCCAATTACAACTACTGGCCCGACCCCGGATTCGAACCGAGGACCTTATAATCAGCGCTAGACCAACGAGGCAGTAGACCAAAGAGGCATATTAAAGTAACGATAACGCTAATGTGCGCTGGTTTTTTGCGACTCCTTGAATAGGCAAATATATAAAAATGAAACCCGTTTTCCTTGGTCACGGCATCACGCGTGAACGGCTGGATCGATTTCGCTAATTCTTTCTTTGTTGTGTTTGTTATTGTCAGGAGAAGGTTCTTATGAAAGAAAAAATTAAGAAAGTTGGAAACATAAATTTCCACGGGGGCGAAGCCGCGGGGCGCAGCTAGTAAGTTAAAAAAACAAAAATAATGTACTACTGCCACGCTATCGCCTACTACTGCAATGTCACTGCCAAGTTTTCCTGCCAATTTTTACTTACTGGCAATAATGCACTACTCAAATCAAATCAAAATCATAAAAGCCTTTATTCGCTGACCATGTTACATTAGGTAAATTTATAGCATAAAATTATACAGTAAGTACCTAAGTGCTATTTTTAAACATAAAATAGAAAACGAATTTTTGTGGTGCTCCCACACTGCTGTTAGAAAATGTTAACTAATGTTAGTAAACATTTGTTTACAAACATTTGATCACAAATGTTATAAAATGTTTTCATGTTAGACAATGTTAGTAAACATTTTATAACAAAATAAAACATTTGTTATCTTTTTTTTTAAACAAAAAATAAAAGCTATTCCAATGAGCAAATCTTCTTCCATTTTCATGTAGACACCTGAGAACGCAAAACCAAACTGCGAGCCAAAAATGTTATAAAATGTTAGTAAAAATTTTCCGTCAGTGTAGGAGCACTTGTCTCTAACAACAGTAATCTAACATTTTCTAACAAAATGTAACAATTCATAACATTTGTTAGTAAATGTTATAGTGTTAGAAAATGTTTGTAAACATTTTCTAACAGCAGTGTGGGAGCACCATTAAGCAACCAGTTTGCTGGTCAGGTTCTCCTTCGACTCCCCTTGTTTCTTCCACTCATCTCTGTCACGAGCTGGTCTCGTCCAACCTTTTGGTGGACCATCTTCCCATCTCTTAAATGGACGTCCCTTTCGTCTTTTTCCGTTCTTAGGATACCATTCCATTACATCTTTCGTCCACTTTTCTCTATTCGTTCTCTTAATGTGGATAGTCGAGTTCCATTTGAGGTTTTTTATTTGCTTGCTTACTGCCAATTTTCCGCATAATAACAGTCTAAAAGTAACATTTACAAAGTTACATTAACATAGTCAAAAGTTACATTTACATCTGTAAAGGTCTACTACCCAGGTGCAATCCAAGCCACAGGTAAAACCTAGTGCTCAAAAATCTCCACTAACTACACCAGCACTAAATCACTACTTACAATAAATTGTCACCAAAATGGCCCTCGTATTACGGCCCTCACAAATCATAATAAATATTATTGAATTTATCATTTTATGAATTCCGACGATAACTCGGTAAAGCTACCGGCGCGGCTTCCTTTGAGCCGCCATCTTGGACCGCCATGTTTGTTTTACTCTTTTTGGGTTCCGTATAGATAAATTTTAAATGTGAATGTGTGCTGTAGCCTTGGGTGTTCCGTTATAATGAACTTAAGATGTTATATGAATCATCTTTTTCTCTTATTGTTTGATAAAAGAGGTTTAAATTCAAATCAAAATAGGTTTGAGAGCTCGTTTAAGTCTTTTGTATGAAAATCACGGACAGGTCATTGTTGTTCTTATCATAAAACCCGCTAAACCAATGAGTATCAGCTGTTCTATTCATAATAAAAAACATTTTACTTATAATATAGGAAAGAGATTTAACCTAGTACTTAACTATGCACTTAATTTTGACTAATCAAAATCCAAATCCAAGCTGTCACATTTTACTTAAAACACATGAGTTATATTAAGATACGGAACCGCTTGCTTAGGTACTCTTTCTTGACCACATTAATTTCTTAATGCAAAGCGCATGTCAACGTCAAAGCTATCTTGAGACGTCATTTCAAAAGCGCGGCAAAAAGTAATTTCGCTACAGATAAGCTAAGTTCAGATAACAATGCGGAGTGGCGTGTGGAGATCGGTTTAATTGTTTGAAAATGGAATGTTGATAGAATTATGATGTGATAATGTCTATGGACTTTTTTGAAATTAGAATCTGACGCAATTATAGTGTTGTGCCTACATGGTAAATTGTACACTTATTAAAGTGTACAATTTGTCATCTTATTAACTTCAGTTTGTATCAGGTTTGTATCTCGGTTACAAAAATCAAAGAATGACGAGGACCTGTACATCTGAAGAAATTTTTTATCGCTTGACACACCCAAATCCAAGGTGTATTTATAGACATGTCGTAATTTCCTTCTTCTGTGAATGTCACTCACCGTGACCTGAAGAAAATGTGTATCAAATTCTAACTATAAATACCCCTACTTTTCAATTAAATTCTAACTGCATTATTTCGTTACCTATAGTAGGTTTAAAGAACCAAGAACCTTTATTTTAAAGAAAGAAGAAAGAAAGAGAGAAAGAAAATATTCTTAAACCTTAAAACTACTATACACAATTAACCTTAAGACTAAATTAATTAATACTACCAAATGGTTACAAAAAAAAAAAATTTTGTTTTGTGCGTAGCTGCAGCGTTAAAGGCAAATAATGGCCCTTCACTCAGCGTAGTGCTGGATGCACACTGATGTGTCATTTTAAGTTAAATAAGATCTGTACCTTTTCTATAGTCTGAAATAAATGAATTATTATTGTTAATATTAAGTACTCGTAAGGTAAGTACCACCAAACGACTCCAATTCTACCGCGACTCCCACTCAACCGAAAAACACCCCCAATATTTACAATAACAATTAGCCAAGAGCGTGAATTGCTGCTCAAATAGATAAGTGCGAGGAGCGTGGCGGACACGTGCGTTCGCGGCGACGGTCGATTGATAAGTGATGACTTTATACTTTTGAGAGAGCCATAGACAAATAGACTTTTGGTCAAAGCGAGCAGACTGGAGTAGCAGTTTTCTTTCAAGACTTATCATAAGCAAGCTCTCTACTGGTTAGTAATGTCACAATTCTACCACCGAAATGCGATCCCCAACCCGCATGCCCAGCGTGGGGTTCATCGACCACCCCCCATGAGATAAAAGCCAATAAGGGGAGGCCTGTGTCCAGCAGTGGAGCAAAATAGGCTGTTGTGGTGGGATTGTGTGGAAGTAATTTCGGGAGGAAAAACTGCTGGAGGTATAGTTTGGTGCTGTTGTTCAATTTAAGACTCAGCTTAGGGAGCATCTTAGATTAGAGCAAAAATAAATGTAGCCAGAGCTCGTTGCTGATATTAGGCCTCTTTTACACGCCAGCTCAATCTATCCTGACCGAGTCTCACAAAAGTACAAAAGAGCGCATAATTTAGTTAACCAATCGCTTCACTATGGCAAAGGTATCGTAGAATCGTCACTTAAAATCCGTAGATTAAAAAAAACTCCAGATAGTGGGTGCGGTGCTTTTGCAAGAAGAGATTTATTTATTCATTTATTGTTTCAACAAAATCTTTAACCTACAGCCCTTAAATTTAGACAATTCTAACGTTAATAATCTATCTTACGGACCATGAAAGATTTACATTTTTTAAAAGAATCTTAAAATAACGACAAACAAATACCACTAAGCAAAATACAACTTACTTATTAAAAGACAATAGATATACAGTTATTTTAACCTAAAACAACAACCTCAACAACACTTGCGCCTTCCCATCTTCCGAGGACATCCGTGAGGGCGGGTGCGGCGGCAGATTTGACCGAAGATCTCAAGAGGCGCAAATATGCAGGTCTAGACAGAGCCTACACATTTTCTCCCCTTGGAGTCGAGACCCTAGGTCCGTGGGGTACCGAGGCTCTTCGGGTTTCTAAAAAATTATCTGAGCGTCTGGTCGAAACGACGCGTGACCCGAGAGCTGGCGAGTATCTGGCACAGCACATCAGCATTGCCATACAGCGGGGCAATGCAGCCAGCGTCTTGGGGACGCTTCCGACTGGTATTGATATGGATCAGTTGAGCTACCTGTAGACTGTTTGCAACAGTCAGCAGTTAGCTCAATTGTTTTAATTGTAAATACTACTACTAATATAATTTTCTTTGTGAATAAAGATATTACAAGCTAAATATTTAATTTGTTCTAATTACATCTATGTACTTAAATACCGAACTTGAAATAGAAATATAACTTAAACTATTTATGCTGCGCCCCCATCGAGCACGTACCCAATGTATGGTATAAAGGTGTCTTAAAGGTCCTGCGGGGGGCCGCAGGACCTTTAAGACACCTTTTTTAAATGCTATGCTAGATTGAAAAGAATAGTTTAAACTACAAATTTCTGTTAGTTCTGTTGTGCGTCTTTCCATCTTTAGTTTCTTTCAGCTAATGTAGAATACCAAAACACATGACGACCTCAGTGGCGCGGCGGGCGAAGGTCCGCCTGCAGCGCAGGAGGTTCCGGGTTCGATTCCCGCCTTGAGACAAATGTTTGTTCCGGGTGTTCTGGTCATTTCTATGTATAATAAAAATATCTATCTATGTATTATATTATGTATATCAGTCATCTAGTACCCATAACACAAGCTCTGCTTAGCTTGGGGCTAGATGATGCTGTGTGAATTGTCCAGCATTATTTATTTATTGACGATACCAATGTTATCGCGAAACGATTAGCTTAGCAGAATAGGACCCGTGGTCCTAAAAGACCTTTTCACATAGGGTTGCCAGATGGTATCCAAAAGGAGGACATGTCCTCCTTTTCCATATTTTGTCCTCCCGTCCTCCCTTTAAGTCCTCCTTTTTACATAGGTACCTACGTTTTTAATGCTCGCTGAAAATGAAACTTTTGTAACCTGATTTCGTTTCTTGATTCGAAATCCGATGGTGATCCTGATGAAGTATATTTTGATTTCAAGTTGCATAAACATAAGTGCACGAAAAGTGTTAAAATAATAGAATGTTTCTCAGAACTGCTCAAGATCTGCGAGTTTTATTTTTGTGTAAACGCGAATATGGAAATAATTTTCTCACTGATTAATACTCAGTGGAGCAAGGAGAGGAACAGATTAAGTGTGCGTTAAATCGTTGATTCTTACTCAATACAACTTCAAAAACATGTCATGTGAAGATTTTTATGATTATTTGTTGAAAAACCACAATCCTCTTGCAATAATTGTCAGCTCAGCCAAATATGATTAAAATAAAATAAAGTAAGTTTCATTGTCTACACTCGATTTATTATTAGTTTAAAGTTTGTAACTTGTGTGTTTTATATGGGCCACAACGGGTCTAAAATAAACGATTTTTATTTTATTTATATATTGTAAGTGTCCTCCCTTTTTACAGAAAATCCTCCTTTTAGACCCATCCGCCCTCCTTTATCAAATTTACATCTGGCAACCGTATTTTCACATAGCAATATCTAGCCCCGAAGTAGGTAAGTATAATAGCTGAGACAGCAGCGAGTTTTTACTCTATGTATAATAGTTTATTTTTCTCACTTCATCACAAAGTTAAAAAGCTATATACCAGCCAAACTCGATGTATATTGTTTGTAAGCTTACCGGCCATACTTAAACTGAAATTCACTATTGCTGCGTCTTTTTACACGCAATTTCCTTGCTTATCGATTTGAGATCCTACCTTCAATAAATATTGTTTACAATTATATCTAATTTAATAATAAGAATAATTATAAAATGACATTATAACAAAGGATAGACTAAGATTATGGATTTTACCAGGTAAATATTGACAAGCCCTGTTTTGTGAAGAATTGTAAGCAATATTGCTTACAACGCGACACCAATCAAGTGAGTTTTAGTTAAGTGTGTCATGGTTTGTTTACAAACATTCTACATCGACTTAGGCTAGTGTGACCCATGCATTTTTGTCCATTAACCGAAGTAACACCTTGAGGCTACTCACTTCACACACTTCCTCCGCCTCTCCCTCGCACAAACACAGACTAATTGCAAAATAAACATCACTTGTTTTAGTGATTGTGTTTTTGACAGGCAGTGTTGCCGTTAGGGAGATTTTTTACCGATTTTTAGGGAGTGTTTTTATTTGACAAATTGAGTAACATGTGGGTTTTTTATACGAAGTAGCCTGCATTTATCTACACTAGTTTCTGCCCGTGGCTTTGCACTCACTTTACCAAGATAAAAAGTGGCTCATGTATTATAAAAAGTTACTATCGATGTAATGTATTGTGTTAAGTATATCAGTTATCTAGTACCCATAACACAAGCTCTGCTTAGCTTGGGGCTAGATAGGCATTCTTTGTTTATATGTCCTTCTCCAGGATATTATCTATCTCCCAGCAAAATTTCATCGAGATCCGTTTAGCCGTTTGGTCGTGAAAGGTACAGACAGAAATAATTACTCTCGAATTTTAATACGCTCATAGAGATACTGGGTATGTACTTAGTTAGGTTTATTTTGGACTAGTATATGCCCGCGGCTACGCACGCGTTGTTTCTATGTAACGTTTAAAGGTGATTTTTGAAGTGAAAACTTCTTTAGCGGCGCTGAGCACTTTTTTTGTATGGGTAAAAACTTTCAAACTCGCGTCAGGGTCACGTGATGCTGATCGAAAAAGCGTAAGATCGAGTATTGAAGTTTTCACTTCTGCCGGCACTCCCGGAGTGCTACCTTTTTATCACATGGTAACTGATTTATGGATTAAAAGGTATCCTATGTTTGATTCGAGGATTAGAATTACCTGTATGCAAAATTTCAGCCTGATCCGTTCAGTAGTTTTGGCGTGAAGAGGTAACAAACATCCATTCATCTATCCATCCATCCATCTATCCACCATCCATCTATCCATCCATACAAACATTCGCATTTATAATATTAGTGATTACTATGGATTTCAGTTCTTAATGCAAAACAGTCTGATTCATTCAATAGATTTGTCACGCGTGACGAAATAACAAACATCCTTCCAAACTTTCCCATCATCATCATCATCAGCCTATTTAGTCCTCTGCTGGACACAGGCCTCCCCTAATGAGCGCCATAGCGCCCTGTCTTCAGCTTGCAGCATCCAGCATCTGCCTGCAGTCTTTCGCAGGTTTCTCAATTCTTAAAACTTGATCACACTGCGGATCTGCAAGCGATTTTAAGGCGAGAGCACAGCTCGCTGCGTGCCCGCGGCGTCGTAGCGGCGTGCTCGCTGCGCAAATCGCCAGCGTAATAATGTCTCTTAGAAAGACATTATTAACTAAGAAAGTGCTATTTGCAACAAACTTAACACCAGAGGGCGTCTGCGGTGTTTTCTTTCAACACCATTGCAAATTCAAAAGTTGTTTTTCAATTAACCACTCGGGTACCCTCCGTGGGAACTCATAGACTGTTTATTTATGCAATGGGGTTAGTGCAAATATTACTGAACCCTGGTTGACACTTGCGATGGTTTAGTGGGAGGGGGATTTGATCTGCAGGTCGTTGGTTCGAGGTCCGATTCAGACAATTTCAATATATCAGATCTTTACGCAAAATTAACAATCAAATAATAGATTTAATTAGAACTAGTATTTACACTTGAAACAATTGAGGTAACTGCAGACTGTTGCAAACAATCTACAGGTAACTCAACTGATCCATATCAACATCAGTCGTCGCGTCCCCGCTACGGTGCCTACATTGCCCCGCTGTATGGCAATGCTGATGCGCTGCGCCAGATACTCACCAGCTCTCTCGCTTTTTGCGTTTGAGATTTAATGTATCACCTTTTCAATGAATAAATTTCACAATAAAAACATCAAGAAATACAAAAATAAATATACAAATATATTTCTATAAGATACAATAATATATATTGTTTTTTTGAAATCACATGCAGATACCCTATTAACTTATGTAAAAAACATACCTAGAGCCGAACGTAGCACCTCTTCCCTTTTCGAAGTCAATTAAAAATACCTTCCTTTTACATTGATACCAAACCAACCCTTAAAGAAGCAGTTTTCACAAGCACCTACCTAATTGTAACAACAAACATACAAGGCGTGAGAAAAGACAGATGCGAAGGGCGGGCGGCGCCCTACGAAGATGGTGGCTGTTATTTGTGCCTTTAAATAAACTAAAACACGATTTGAATTTCAACAGTGGTTGCTTCTGATTGTTTCGGACGACCTCGGTGGCGTAGCGGGCGAAGCTGCGCCTGCGACGCAGGGGGTTGTGGGTTCAATTCTCGTTTCAGGACAAAAGTTTATACGATCTTCAGTCATTTGAACACTAAAGTCAGTAACAACGGGATATTTACCATGATTTGAGTTTTGAGCTTTCCAATATTTCGGCACAGTACATGCGCCATGATCACGGAATAACTGAAACTTTGCCGAAATATTGGATAGCTCAAAACTCAAATCATGGTAAATAACCCGTCGTAAATGACTTTAGTGTTAATAACCATGATGGATTAAAAAAACTCCAGATATTTGTTCCGGGTGTTCTGGGTGTTTTCTATTTAATATAAATCAGCGCATCAGCATTGCCATACAGCGTGGCAATGCAGCCAGCGTCTTGGGGACGCGACGACTGGTGTTGATATAGATCAGTTGAGCTACATGTATCTCTAGATTGTTTGCAGTTAGCTCAATTGTTTCAATTTGTGAATACTAGCTCAACTGATCCATATCAACACCAGTCGTCGCGTCCCCGCTACGCTGGCTGCTTTGCCCCGCGCGCTGTTTGGCAATGCTGATGCGCTGCGCCAGATACTCACCAGCTCTCGGGATATTTCTTGGCACTTTCATGTATATTCATATTGTATCCAATTGATTCGTTTTTTTTTTGTCCAGTATTATGGGTTTATTATTAGGTCAAAGAACATTTTTAAGAACAATTATAGAATTGATCAAGTGTCTTGCGTAAAGTCGGCGTAAAGTGGCGTAAAGTCATATACATTTTATAAACCATTATTATCCTTCTTGTAAACCATTCATCATTAAATTTAATATGCCAATAAAAATATAGATACATAGAAAATACTTTATTAATACCACACAAAGACAGAAAACAATTTAGAAAAAAGCTTAGAATAAAGGAAGTATAAAGGGCGGCCTTATCGCTAAGAGCGATCTCTTCCAGGCATATTATGCATTTTAAAATAAAAACAGAGGTGGCAAAAAGAAACCCAAACCTTTGATCATTTTCTTGGAAATCTCTTAATTAGAGAACTAATTGTAATTCTTAAAATCAATCAAACGTGTCTAAAATCGCTTTCTTACATATCATAGGTACTTAAACATATTTTGTGACACCTTATAGACTCTTACCTACGGTATGCAAATTTCACCATAATTGTAACAGCAAGCAAAGCACTTTACTGTTTTTTTTCATTCCATCATTTTACCGCCTTGTTAAACTTGAAGATGTTGAGTGAAATCTCATGTCATTCAATTAGTGTGAGTATCACTTGCTTGGATCAACACTCGGGTGGAGTGGTACCTTCGCACTTGTGTGGTATTGTTGCACGGGAGTTTGACCTTTATTGGATTTTCGGGTTTTTTATCGGTCTATTGATTTTAGATGCGTTAAATTTGTTTCTATTATTATTATTTAAACCTTTATTGCACTGAGGTACAAAGGGTGGGCTTAATGCCGAGGCATTTTCTACCTGCCAACCAAAAACACATGTTTTTACAATATTATTTTGTAAATAATTTTTCTATTTTCTTTACCATCGACTATATCCAGTCATTAGCGACATAAAAATCAATAAAAACATTTTAAAGATATACCTAAGTAGGTCCGACTGGTGTTGATATGGATCAGTTGAGCTACCTGTAGATTGTTTGCAACAGTCTGCAGTTGGCTCAATTGTTTCAATCGTAAATAAGTTTAATTTTTTTCTATTCTTTGATTGTATTTTTTTTTAATATAGTAGGTAACTTTTGTTAAGCATTATGGTATGAAAGACTGAAAAATAAAACTTATTTAATGAACGCATCTTTTCGAGATAGATCGCGTTAAAAGGTTTATTAATAGTTTAAATGTTTCCACTATTATTATCTTCCGGCAAACCCTAGTACAATGGCATCCGCCCCTATACTTACCCCAACATCGCAAATAGGCGATAATTTATTAGATAAATTTCAATTTGGCTACATTCGGTTAGCACCCCTATTAGAGCGGGCAACATTATCATAGTAATAAAATAACTAACGACACACCCTCAATCTAAACTCTAAACTTAGAGATATAAAGCACAAATTATTATAGCACGCTTCAGATTCCAATACCGAACATACTGTCTAGATATTCAAAGCATTTTTATCTTTAATCCCCTGACTGTAGAGCTCTTATTACATTTCAATAACTTACGCTGAAATATTTATTGTATACCAAATAGCGAGGTTTAACGATAGAAATAGAGTCGGTTTTTCTATGATGGTGTTCAGGGTTGTCACGTAACAGTAATCTATCACAACTTGTCGCGTCACCCCTATTTCAGGGTTGCTACAAACGCAATTTATGTGTTAACATGATTTATGGGAGAATACCCCCGTTTCAGGGTGTTACCCTCTATTTTGGGTATAATGATATTGTTTATTATGTATATTATATGAAATTGTACATAATGCCTACCATAAAAAATACTAATGTCTTTAACGTGACTTGGTTTGTTAGTAAAAACATGTATCCAAAATTTATTCACTGCCTGATACAATGAATACTTTCTTGAATAATCTGGCCATTTATAAGATTAGAATCAATTTAATCTATCCCTTTGAATCCAGACCACACACTTCCGAAATAAATGTAGGTAGGTACTTACTGAATGAAAACTTACAGTAGTAGGTACTTACCTACTTACCTAACTACATTATATAGTTTTTAAAGTTAGTACTTATAGTTTTCGTTCATTAATCTCTCATTGTAAGATAAAACCTATAAAATTTAAAATCAGACCCCATCCCTACAAACAACAAACCGGTTTCAAAATCCGAACGTAGCCATTACAGCCCCTCGAACTGTCACTCTGACAGTTGACGCTCCCGCCATTTTCACCCATTCTAAAACCGTCTCTATTGTTTTACTCTATGGTTTATTTTGCTTCTTTGCGGTTTACCCTCCAAAATAATTTACACGCCATTAAAAGATGTGCCGACGGGAGGTCAAATGCCGTGAAAAACGAGGAAATAATTTATTTGTATCATCTGTGTTTACTTTGAGGTTTTCTGATCAATAGAAACATTATCTCTCACTTGTTTCTGCCCGCGGCTTCGCACGCGTTGTTTCTATGAAAAAGTTTTAAAGTTATTTCTATTCATGGGAACTGATTTATGGGATAAAGATAAACGGGTTTTATTCTAGGCTTAGATCGACATTTATGCAAAATTTCAGCCCGATCCGCCAGTAGTTTTGGCGTGAAGAAGTAACAAACATCCATCCATCCATCCAAGATTTCAAATTTCCGCATTTATAATATTAAGTGCAATTATTTTCGAGATTTGTCGCTCGTTACCTATTTTTTTAAACCGAATTTCAATAAAATAATTCATGTGTGATTCGAATGCAAATCATAATATTCCTTTTCCTTGTTTCAGATCGATTTTATGGTATGTTTTTCAAAATACTTTTTTTTCTGCTCTAACTTTTTTCTATTCCACCTTGCGCTTACCAGAGACATTTTTTTAAATAATCATCTAATCATCCATGCCGCTTCCGAACCACGGTTTCAAATTTCGAACACCTATCTGTCCATCTAACTAACCTCTCAAACCGATAGTAACTAGACCCCAAACACAGCAAAACCATTAGCCATAGACAAGCATAAACAAGGGCATAGCAGTAGCCGTATCGAAAATCATAGATAAAAATCGGAGCCAAAAAAGCCCATGTCATACGGATTAGCTGGGCATTGTTACGAACACAATCGTATATCTATCTCTGTCTGACACACGTCTAGCGGCATACAATAGAGCGGGACGGTTTCAGTCCCAAATGTGACAGTTTGTATGAAATGTTTGTTTGGAATAGTTACAATGGGGACATTTCGAATGGATTTTGTATTCTTTTTCCTTTTTAATCCGTGAGCAAGTTTGAAATGAAGTTTCAAATGTTTTGTTCTAGTAGATCACGTTATTTGAAATTGGAATCAATGGGATAATATTACACTTCATTTTCAAAAACCTAAAAATGAACAGTATTAACCTAATAATGTAGGCTTTCCTTAGATAAAGAATACCTACCTACCTACATCATTTAGGTATAAGTACACAGAACAGCACAGACAGCAAATAATAAAATAAACTAGATTCAAAATAAAAAAACCTCGCCCGCTAAACAAATTTCGTAACAACTCCAAATATAAACCCAACAAGCGTGTAATCCCAAACAATCCATTCCAAACTTGAATTTAAAAAAGAAAATCCATGCTCACTTTCGTTGTCTATGGTTCACAACAAAAGCTTTAGTTTCACTCGTAGCCACGCAGTCTATCTTTGCCCATTCATTAGACAACATCTAGACAAAAATATGGCATTTTAACACGCGTTCAAGCGATTCATCATAGACTTTGGTCTCTAAATAGAGATGTTAAGATTTTTTTCGTGTAATTTAGTATGAGTAATGACCGTCTAGTTAATTATTTAATTTGTATGGGATTACATAGGATTAGTAAGTAACCTACATTCTTGTATGGTCTGCGTGTAATGAATAATGAGTCGAGGTCTTTACTTTGATTCTGTTTGAGATTGAATTTTCTGAATTTCGAATATTTTTGATATTTTTTCGTAAATTAATCGATTTTTTTCTTCTTTTTCGTGTTCTCACACGCGCTCTCGCCTAATCATTTCACAGATGCTTTTCGCCTGTTTTTTCAGCAAAACCAGTGTTTTATCAAATTATTTTAAATTTTTATGGGTCTAAAATAAATGATTTTTATTTTATTTTTTATTTATCATGAAATTATTCCAAAAATTCATGTAAATCCTTTGAAATTTCAAAACAAAAAGAAAAATCTCAGAATACCCTTAAAATCTCCAAAATCCATTTCGGAAATGATAGTTTCTATAGGCTCACATTTTTTTGTTGGAAAATATAAACTAAAGTTAATGCATTTCTCTTTTTGGGAAAGTCGAAATGTGTAATCGGAATAAAAGGCTCAGTAGTCCGATGATCTGTATCAATCAGCATCATCGGACTGATGAGACTAAAAAGTCTCATCAGTCCGATCATAGGACTAAATCATCGGACTACTGATACTAGGGGTACAAAAATATCCTTACGAAATAAACAACACAACGGGTACCTACTGCTGTGCAAAAGGCTTTCTTTAGTTGTGCTGCAAAGTCTTCGTAGAGTAAAAAAACTGGGTGCTTATTTCTAACGACATTTTAAGAAACACTGCCGATAGTGCCTCTTGCAAGGCTGAAATTAAACAAAGCCAACAAATAATATAAAAACAGTGGACAAAAAGTGGATAAAAAACACATGGATCAGTTGAGCTACCTGAAGATTGTTTGCAGCAGTATACAGTTAGTTCAATTGTAAATACTAGTTCTAATTTATTTCTATTATTTGATTGTAATTTTCTTTGTGAATCTCTAAAAGACTAAAAAAAATTAGTTGTCTGTAAAGTCGGTTTACTGACGATAGTTGAACGTGACAACGCAGACGCATCGCTCACTCAAGTAGGAGAGAGACGGATGTCGAGCGCTCTCGCTTGCACTTCAAGCCTTACATGGAACGCCTCAGAGCGAGGTAACGCCGCATGACGAGGTAACGCCGCATGACGTCATGTTTTTTTGTGCGTGCAGCCGGCTCTATCGAATTATAAGACGTTGTCACGTCAAAAAACAGTACCTATTCTGCTCTATCGGTCCAAAACTCTAAACAAAATTAATTAAAATCATCTCACCTTGAAAGTTTAATATCTCTGGTATAAATTTTAAAACATAATACTGATATTTCTGGAGATCGTAACACAGAAGCGGGCCACATTACCATAATGTGATGAACCGGCGTGCATTAACACGTTCCGACGGCGTTTCTTATTTTATAGTGTCCACCGGTTTTTGGTAGAGTTGGGAAAGAAGTTATCGATTTACAACGGAATGCTTCTACGGCTTCAGTCACTTGTCACCTGGATAACATAAATTATAAATAAAGCACTCTGAAATTACTGATGTAGCTACGTTTTATCGATTTGTTTTTAATTTAAACTCAATTACTTTTTAGAAATTTTAACAGAAATTTTACAGATAAAGTGTGATGATGTAATAAGTATTTTTGATAAAATAACGATCTTTGTCTTACTAGTGAAACTAAGGTTATTAATATTTTCCGTGGATTTTAATCATCATAATTCAGAATTTGGTTTAATATAACCTACATAGAGTCATCGATAAATAATCAGAATCACAAAATATTGGTCTAATCTACTGTTTAAAAATAATTACGATACGAACGAAAAAAACACTAGGACAAAACGAATGAATTCTTTTTATTACGTATTTTAGTTTAATTATATAGTAAATGAGGAACCTGATCAAAATATTTATGCATTAAAACAAAGTTTATGGGTTACTCTATAAATATAAATGACAAACGACAAACCGTGAAAAATAAATCACCTCAATTTATTGCCAATAAATAAAATTAACTATGATTAATCAGAACTTTGAATGAATAATTTAAAAATAATAGCATTTCCAATCAATATGCATGGTTTTTATTTCAAATAAATTATTTGCCTTGTTAGTATCTACCTAAAAACTATCGATATAACATTCTATAGATACCTACTTTATGACTGTAGTATTATATTTAGTTATTAGAAGGTAGATTTCGATTTAATAGGATTAAATAAGTAAATATCATATATCTATTTTAAACACATCGTAAACAATTTCATGACCTAACGGATGATATTCCTATCGTAAAACAACAATAAATGCATATAAATCTCTTTAGTGCTTTCTATAAAATGTTATAAAATATTTTCTTTATCCTCAACATTATATTTCATAATTTTAGTGTCTTTTCATTTTATCGACATTCAAAAAAATCGATTTTACTTTCGTTTACCTTAGTATATATTACTTTTTTCGAATGTCCCATCTCTAGTCAGCTATCTGAATTAAAATTTTAATAAAATTATGCATGAATTTATTCGTATTTTTGTAAATTATTGCTAATGATTTGTTTTGTTTGGTTTAACCGCATACCATATCTACATTCTTACAAGAAGTACAACAGTTTTGTCTATTTTTGTAGCATGACTATTAGCACACATATTTTATTTTCACTCTACTGGGGAACGTACTTCCCCCAAACAGAGGGGGGGGGGGTACAATGCAATACATAACTCTTTATTCTACAACACAATTAAATACAATATACAGACATTAACATAAAACAGAAAGGTACAATGGGCGACAATCGCTTTGAAGCGATTTCTTCTAGGCAACCTTTGGATGGATAGAAAATTTAGAATTTAGGAAAGGCGTGTATACAAATATAATATGTACATAATAATGAATATTCTTATGCAAGTAGATATATAGATAAAAATAAAATTATATTATAGGAAAATATATATAATTATGTAATATCCCAACACTTTTCTGACGAATAGAAATCTTCGACGCGAGCTTTGAAAACCCTGTTTTCAAAGTCCTACTCGGAAAAGGAAAATCGAAGTTTCGTTTCCGTTGTCGTGCAAAATTATCTTATGTCGCTTGCACGCTAATCATATATTAGCGTTTGCACGAAAACGAATCAGAAACTAGTTTTTAAGAGTACGGGTCCAGGTAGAGATTCAGTTTTCCTAATGGACTCAAGCAGTATAATATTATAGCAGTATTAATATAGCCAGTCCCAGTGAATTTGTTATTTTTCTGTTTTCTGTAATAAGTTTACAAAGCAGTTTCCAATCATTTTCACGTCTAAAATACTGAAATTACAGGTTTTTATCCAGATTGTAGCCATAAATGTAAATATAACATGATTGAATAGTGTTGCAAACATAGATAAATAAATTTCCCTAAAGACAAGTAAATATTATAATAAGTTATTAGATTGAAATGAATGAATGAAGTTTGTTTAAATTGAACGAATGAAGTCTATTTGATTTGTTTACTTGCTCAGTGTAGTCGAAACAGCTTTACGGAAACGTTAAACTACTTACACAGAAGAAAGCCCTGCTTCTTGTCAGCTCCCGTAGTCGACTGTTACGACATCCACATCAGACATCTAATTTTGTAGCACATTCCTTTTATTAAGTATTAGACCTATTTTACTTGCTAGTAGATTCTTACTATTTTCTAATGTATATTAATTTTAGCTAGTATTATAATGTGTTTTGTGTGTTATATAAATAATTAGGAATGTACTAGTTCTGTTCTAATTTGTTTCTATTAATGGATTCGAATTTTCTTTGATAATAAATTTTCCTATGTACTTATATCTAAGTAACAAACACACTTTTCGTATCTTTTTCGTAGATAATGGTGCATTGAAGTCTTTTGCATCAATAGTTATGAAAAATCGAATACTTAAATAAACGTACTATTTACCTACAAAGCTACCAAGTCATACACATGAACATCACAAACAAAACTTTTTAAAAGATCAAACTGGCAAAGTTATTTACTTTTCAAATATTTTGCCGTGGCTATAGATTAGACCGCCATCACGAATAAGACAGACCCCCCTTGAAAAAAACGACAATCATTATAATTTATTAAAAACTAGTTTATGCCCGCGGCTCCGCACGCGTTGTTTCTATAGAAAGTTTAAAGGTGATTTCTATACCATGGGAACTGATTTATGGGATAAAAAGTAGCCTATGTTTGATTCCAGGGTTGGAATTACCTGTATGCAAATTTTCAGCCCGATCCGTTCAGTAGTTTTGGCGTGAAGACGTAACAAACATCCATCCATTCATCCATCTATCCATCCATCCATTCATCCATCTATCCATCCATCCAAACTTTCGCATTTATAATACTAGCTTCTGCCCGCGGCTTCGCACGCGTTGTTTCTATGGAAACGTTTTGAGGTTATTTCTATCCCATGGGAACTGATTTATGGGATAAAAAGTCGCCTATGTGTGATTCCAGGGTTAGACTTACCTGCATAAAATTTTAGCCCGATCCGTTCAGTAGTTTTGGCATGAAGAGGTAACAAACATCCATCCATCTATCCATCTAAACTTTCGCATTTATAATATTAGTGTGATGTTAATAAGTAGGAGTATATAACTTTCAGTGCCCACAATCCTCTATCGTGCGTACAGGGAACTAAGCAAATCCCCATACCAAAAGAAAACGTCACGATCACTTCTCATTAGAATAGAATAGAATTATTTATTCAGGTAAAAAACAACATTACATTTCGGTTAGAAGTGGCTTAAAGCCTATGTTAGGTTTAACTAGACACAAAGTTCTCACCTGGTTCAAGAGGAGGTATTTATATCTAGGTAGGTATATTAATCGAAATACTTTGGTTATGGACAATCTTTCTAGCTACCTATTTTTAGAACAATTACAATAAAAAAACTAGGACAATCCGATGAATATCGGGTGCCTGTTGAGGAATATAACTTTTAACAAAGCCAAGCCTTTTACAATGCTTGATACTAGATATAGGTATTCATACATCAATATAAACGACAACCGTAGATATGCATGATTAATTGATTACGCACACAACAAACAAGCATTCCGCTGCGGTCCGAATGTATGTGAATTACTAACGTCAAATAGACTCACCCGAGCATGCTAGTAGATCTGTGGCAACAATTTTCAGATATGTTTTGTCCTCAGGCGTGAACCCAAGAAAGCAGAGAAGAGAACGAACGACCTTCACGAGAGCCCAGCTGGATGTGCTAGAAGCGTTGTTCGGGAAGACGAGGTACCCTGACATCTTTATGAGGGAGGAGGTGGCTCTGAAGATCAACCTTCCGGAGAGCAGGGTTCAGGTTTGTTACCGATGACATTATTAATAAAGTTTTTTGTTATTATAGTGCGTAACCCCACACTCAAGGTAATTTCTAAGAAATCAAATAATAACGCAATAATTTTCGACTTCGACGGGACTTGAACCCGCATCCTTCCTTCAGTACAGGAATGTGCTAACCAACTACACCACGAGGTCAAGACTAGTGTTGTGTTGCTTAATTCTAAGGTTTTGAAACCAAAAAACCTTAGAATTAAGCAACGCGACACCTCTCTTCAAACGAACCAAATGTAACTTTAGTCTTTGAACAGGATTGGATAAACCTCAATGTTTCCCCTGTAGGTGGAGCTAACGGCGCTAGAGACCGTAGGAAGTCGCAAAGATTTTCGACTCCCACATCACTTGACCTCGTGGTGTAGTTGGTTAGCACATTCCTGTACTGAAGGAAGGATGCGGGTCAAGTCCCGTCGAAGGCGAAAATTTTTGCGATATTATTTGATTTCTTAAATTATTAATAAACATTAACAGAAATAATAATATCGAAAGTTTTGTAACTAAATTCAAGTTGATTATTGGGGCTTACGAAGGTCAGTACAGACCTATTTATAGAGTAACTAACAATGTGTTATTTTAATTTATATCAACGTTTTTTCGAGAATCTTTCTTCTTTTAGCTACTGTTGCAAACCAAACAAGCATTGGACGAAATAAATAGGTTACATTTATAAGACCAGTATTTAATCCAATAAATTAATTACATAAATCTTATACTTATCAATTACAAAAATATACAACATCGTAGATCAAATCCGAGGATTATTAAGTTCCAATTAACTACAGATATCGCCTCGTCATAATCGTAATTATAATCCGTTATAATGGAAAACCACCCAAACCGAGACCCATTAGAATAAAGTTGATAAAACTCGATAAAAACTTCAAAGATCCATCAGCTACGACAGTTCACGCTCGACTGAACACCAGATTTGTTTTAAACGCTCTTTTTATACGAACAAGGATGGTGCATTAGCGCCAATCGAGTTACGCGTTCCAATTTTCGTATTTGAAAATCGAATTATTCAATTGTTTGAAGTTGCCAACGTGCCGGATTAAATGGCGCGTTTTACCAAAATAATTCCTCCGTCAGCGAATTCGAAGTTTCTTTATTCAACTTTTTTTATCAAAATCATCATCACTAGATCCAAAAGGTCGTCTAAGATTCAATCTTCACACAACATCATTATATTTTTGCAACTGGTCACCCTACGATAACCTCCCCTACGGTTAATTAGTCAAAGGCCCTTAGTTTAAACTCAAAGGTATGCTACGCCCAATTATTCGGTATCAGTCATCGGATTTGTTGTAAGAGCTTAACGAATCAACTTATCCATTGCATCTGCTTTTAATTGGCGATAAACAATCGTAATAGCCTAGTGAGCGGTGCTTTGATTAGATTAAGAGATTCATGTCCAACCGTGCACTTATTAATTTGAAAACAAATTAGCGTTGACAATAAGTGTTGACAAGCGGTTTTAGAAAAACATCACACAGAAAACGTCACAGTACAAAATATATGTAAAAAATATTTATATGCAACTGTTAAACAAGACAGAATATAAACTTATCCCAAAAGATACGCAAAAAAATACATTTCGTAGTGTGCTAAGTGAAGTAAGACTGCGATATTCGTCAACTTCCTCTCTTACTAGGCTAAGCCTATCTTTTATTAAAATGGGCAATAATGGATCTAGTTATCCTTAGCCTTTGTAAATATTTCCGATTCTGGTAAGATCTGTCTGTCTTTTGTACGAAACCGGCTTTATTCGAACCAACAAAGCCCTTTGACTTAATCAATTACGATGTTTTACTACCCATATGGCTACATACCGGTCGTTCGTCACATTAACCATTAATATTAGTCAAACGATACCTACATTAGCTACCAAAATCAAAGTATCGGTACATCCAGCACCGTGCCAGTTCATACGCACCTCGGATTAGCGCAGGGGGCGCGTCGGGTCCCATTATGTTCCTTTCCCCTAATGGGTTGATAAGTTTTGAGCAAAAGAGCAGTTGGGCTGTCATTAATATTGGCTTTTTAAGTGATTTGAACTATGATGTTGTAAGTTCAGATAGTGTTTCGGGCCCAGTATAAAATAAATTTAAAAATATATACGTTCAGAAGTGAATAAATTAACGAGACTTTTCTAGAACTAGGTTTTGCCTGCGTTAAATGTCCGAATAGGTGGTGGATGGCATAGAATCAGAGGAAGCTGAGAATCATATTGTCTGAAAAATGTTACTACACAGTAAATGATTTTATTAATGATAAGAGCTTTGACAAATAACTTTATAACAACTTATTATTTGCTAAATTTATGTCAATTCTATGCATGTCAGTCAACTTTATTAATTCTATTTATTAACACTAATTTTTGTTTATTAGCTATAGTTTCTTTTATATTAATTATTCCATGTAAATTAATAAGACAATTGCACGCCCCAAAAAGGGCAAATTACATTGCATACACTGTATTTACCATCTTTTTACTACATTGCAATAAATATACTTTACTTTAGATATTTTTATGCTTAGCGAGTCAGCGTTGACTATTATATCCCGAAAATTAGATATCTCGCAAAAAAATAATCAAGTTTGTAAAGCTTTTGCTAGTGCACTTACTATTGAATATTCTATGAAACAGGCGTGGTGTTTGCAACAAGGTAACAGATGTGGCTATTTGTGTCGATTTTTCCGCGGTTTTGAACATCTATGAGGCCACCTCATAATCGCGGTGCATCTGTTACTTTTGTGTATTCTTTGAGTTATATTATTTGAAAATCGAATATTATTAAGGTGTCCTAATTTGAAAGCCGTTATGTCTTTAGTACCTTCATGAAACGTTTGAAATAATCCAGCACGACAAGACAGATATTAAAATACTATACACGACAACAAGCACTATATTGATAGTATCAAAACCAAGGCAGGAAGAAATAACATTTCTGAAAAAATGTAAACAGGTACCACGTTTAATTTCATAAAGTGCAGAATAAAAACAATAACTGTTGCCTCGTCGCTTGTTGGTCGCGCTAAATAATACCACCATCCACCAGTTATCAAGTTTTGACTGCCTTGTTGGTGTAGCGGTCAGCTTGTTCAACCGCTGATTTTGAGGTCCTAGGATCGAATCCCGGGTCGGGCCAGTAGTTGTTACTGGGGTTTTTCTAGCAAGGAAATTTCACAGTAGCAGCCCGGAGTCAGGAAGTTGGCGGTGTTACACCCCCGTGCCTCGGATAGCATGTTAAGCCAGTGTTCCTGCGCTTGACCTCTCCCCGGTCATGTCGATCTGTCGTCTGTCGAAGTGAGAGAATAGAGAGTGCAGAATTGTTTACGCACACGCGTATGCACTATAACATGTCTGTCCGGAAATAATCAGATGCTAAAAAATACTACAGAATTACATACCTACTTTCTTATAGTAGGTAATAGGACTTAAAGAGCGTGTATTGTAAATAATGTTTTTTGTTTTTTCAGTAATTGTAATTTTGACAACAAAGTATAGTAAAAATGTACCCATAAAATGGAAAACGACCTCATTCAAAATTTACTTAGTTATATGTAACCTATGTTATATAATAGTCCATGTCCTACTTTAGGCCCAAAACAGAACCAGTAGCAAACCAACCACCACAACGTCCACAACCCTAACACCATAACCACAGAATATGAAATAGTACTACACCATAACTCAATGTAATCCTAATCTCAAACAGTATAATTGAACCGTAGGGCAGTAATCACTAGTAATGTGTGTTTGTCTTTCTGTGTTTGTTGCAATGTGGCGGGGGGGTACGACTTTTGACACATGCACACAAAATGGCGGAGCGTTCCAAATTTGAATGGAACCGTTTAAAAATCGGAGGGTCTAGTTTCAAACTTTCTAATAATATCTGAATTAATTTATGAAAATTAGGCACTAAATGATTTTTTTCAATTTTTTTATTCACAAAGAAAATGACAATCAACTAATACAAATAAATTATAACTAGTATTTACAATTGAAACAATTGAGCTAACTGCAGACTGTTGCAAACAATCTCCAGGTCAACTGATGCATATCCAAGACACTGGCTGCATTGCCACGCTGTATGGCAATGCTGATGCGCTGCGCCAGATACTCACCAGCTCTCGGGTACTACTAAATTATTAACAAAAAAACAATTGAAATGGTTATATTAGCCTGCTGATTATGCTCATATTCAAAGTCACCTGGCATCGGTTTTAAGTAGAACTCTAGACCCGTACTCTTAAAAACGATATCGAAGTTTTTGATTCGTGCAAACGCTAATCTAATGCAAGCGACTTATGAGTTGGTTTTGCACGACAACGAAAACGAAACACCGATTTTCCTTTCCCGAGTAGGACCTCTGTTTTGGATATACTAATCCTGTGTTGAACTCTTCACACAATCCAACAATTTACCAGAAAACAAACATATGTGTAAGAAACAATCATATGTGTAACAAACTAACATATCTGCGTAACAAACAACCACATGTATAACAAACAAACATATGTGTATCAAACTAACATAATACACTAACACATATTATGTGTCACAAACAAGTGACTCTAAAGAGCATACTCTAATAAACAACCTTTGCCAACAGGTCTGGTTCAAAAACCGAAGAGCGAAATGCAGACAGCAACTACAGCAGCAAACCAGCAACCAAATCTCCAGCAAGTCCACCTCTTCAGCCAAAAGCAGCTCATCATCCACCTCCATCAAAAACACCCCATCCTCTGCCTCCTCAAAGTCTAGTAAAGCCATCACCAGCACATCTACGACCAATACAACAACCACTCCTAATCTTCCAACACCAACTACCTCTGTCAGTCCTCCCATCAACGTAATATGCAAAAAGGAGTCCGCAAACTATGACAGTTCTGTGAAAAACCATCAGCATTACAACGATGTGAGGCTAAAAGACTCATCGCCAGACGTATCCAACCTCCATGGTTACGGAGTCACGCCCAAGCAGGAGTTATACAGCAGTCCAAAAAGGCTAGACTACAGCAAGCTCGACTACACCGATAAGTCGTTCGGCAGTAACTTAGTCAAGGATCAGTATAGCACGCGTTTGACGGGTAACTTAACTCCTTTAGGGTCCAATTCCTCGATCATGACTACCCCATCCCCTCCTATTACCCCCCAGAGCTTGAATGGGCCAGGGAATGTGTACCACCCGGATAGCTACAACAGTTTCCATTGGCCGGGGAGCTCCGATTATATTAGAAGCTATTCATCGTCACATCATCATCAGGGCTACGGTCAGAGCGCTTACAATTCACCGTATTATCCGAGTCAGGTGAGTTGAATTTGTCTCTGATTATTGTGTCAATTATAACCTGCGTCTCTTAAAGACAACAGTGAATCGGTGTTTCCTCGACTCTTATTTCGGCCATAACATCTTAAATTGTGGTCAAACGAAAGTCCATCTATAATAACGAGAAATTTATTTCTTAACATTATATGTTTTAAGGTTTTAACGGGTTTTACTTAGTAGTTCCGTCTTTAAGCTTCAAGATTCATTGATTACTTTGAAAAGAGAGCATTATAAACCTTCTTGTGTTAGCTCTCCAACTAAATACCTTAAGACCTAAACTGTATGTTGGTGCTTTGGCTGATAGTTGTAGATAATATTTGTTTCAATCGCTGATAATGTTAGGTAGACTTAGTATATTTGTAATAATATTTACATGCATTAAACTTCATGCCAAATGTGTGGCAATGGCAACACGCTGCAACTAGACACTAGACAAACCTTATATGGTTTAAAGGGTCGTGGAAATAAGAATATAATAAGTTTTTGATTAATAAAGAAAAACAAAAACCTCACCAAGCAAAACTAACTGAACCTTTTTTCCAGATGGAGTACTTCAATGGTTCAGCGGTCAACCAAACCCACGGCAGCCACAGCCACAACCTAACAACCAACGGCAACCAGCTTTACAACCAGGTTTCCTTCGGCAACCCTTCCCCGCCCGCCGCTTGGCCCTCACACCACAACATACTCTCTTCTGGACCAGAATCCCCTGAAAACCAGTCTCAGAACAGCCCCCACTTGAGCATGCTTCAAGCAAGCCAAATATCGAACTTTTCTAACAGCGGTAATAGTTATTTCGCGCCGGAAAAGTACGGAATAAACATGGTTTAGTGTTTTCTAGTCGTTGTGTAGTTTTCTTGTAAATATTATTTAGATTTGTAGGGACTTTGTTGGTTTTTCAACGACCTTTTTGAATCAAAAATATGGTAATTTTAGGGATGCCAGTTTTGGAATCTTTTAAGTAGCCACATTTTAATTATTTAATATTTATTTCATTTTTATTTTTAAATTCCGCTCTAGTTATTCTTTCTGAAAATTCATATCATTGGTCTTCTATAAAATGTACCATTCACTGCCTACAATGAAATAGATTTTTACTAAGAATAGCTAGATTCTCCAACTTATACTTTCGGATTATTTTAAATATTTTTAACACATTTGCACTCGTTAAACTTATTTATTTCTTGTAACAATTTGTTAAAAATGGGATAAAATAATTTGAAAGTATGATGTAAGCACTTATAGATGAAAGAAAACCAACGAATTCTCTACAAATCTAACCTGCAATGTATTGTAATCATACGATAATTCTGATTATGGTTAAAGTTTGAGGTTATATTCTGAGGCACAGTAATGTATGGAAATGTGCTACCAAAAAGGTAGATGTATGTAATCGAATATTATCTCAAGCTTTATCCAGAATCACGTAAAATCTAAACCCGATAATTTATAAAAAAACAATCGACGAATTTTCAACGAAAGATATAGTAGCGAGAGGCCTAAACTAAAACGAAAAGGAAAATCCTTGCCATATTTAAATGAAATTCCACAAAAATAATATAAGAATTGTATAGAGATTTCTTTCGTATTTGCTTTATGCCTATGTAAAACACCTGAGTCATATCAATTATAAAATTTAGGCTATGTTTAGTGAAATTCGCTAAGTTATCAAGCAAAATAAGAATAGTTTAATATTGTAAATAATTACACATAAGAACTTTATTTTGTATATGTGTGTGCGAATGTAAAATGTGACTTATTATTATATCATAGAATAGGAATTATCTATTTTCTTTATTTGAAGCCTGCGAACCACATTGTATAGTTTAATTTTATTTTCCTAGTAATTTTTAACATTATAGAAAGAATTTTACTTATTTTTCAGCAATAGTTTTCAAGTTATGAATAAAATATTTATTCATTTTAAGAGAAACGCTAAATTTTTATATAAAATAAGCGTTTTCGTATATTTTCAATGTAATTTATCACAAGTAAGTACAAACATTTAAAGATATACTTCGTATAATCTTCCATCATGGAAGACTTACGCAAGCATTTAAATTTAAACTATTTGTTCCTATGATTTGTTAAAAAAAAATTGCGTCTGTGTCGTTATTGCCATTTTCTACATAGTTTTCCCAAGTGACAGGGAAATCCACCCCGTCGGCAATCAGATTTGTCGACACTTGACGCGAGCTTCTCTTTGGTTCCTGAATTTCGAAAATGGAATACATATGCATTTTAACCTAATTTTAACAAATCTTAAAGAGATTATTAGTTATTTAAAATTATTATTTTCAAATTGTAGTATTTAAATGTAATGAAATTTGTAATT
Organism: Eupithecia subfuscata; assembly: GCA_963564075.1. Lineage (NCBI taxonomy): Eukaryota > Metazoa > Arthropoda > Insecta > Lepidoptera > Geometridae > Eupithecia > Eupithecia subfuscata. The sequence goes on from OY751123.1 coordinate 2,801,776, forward strand.
TATAGTAAATTTTAAGCTTGGACATAGCTAAGATAGTTTTAAGCGTCGTCGTTTCTGTAACGCGTTGGATGAAAAGTCAGTGTATTTTTTTTAACTTAAGTTGTATTAATTACTGATAGCTATTCAAATATTGAATCCGAATATATGCATATAAAATACAGTCTTGTGTTTTATTTATTTTTCTCACAAAAAGAAAAATAAGTACCTACAGATATTCTATTTCGCGAAGTCCGTTGGGCTATGTATGTCATAATAGTGAATGCATGTACACATTGTTTTAGTGTGCGTAAGCTCAGAAGTAATCAGTCTCGCCCGAGACGCGGTCCGGGTCACTAGTGCTCATTGTATTCACGTCAGATTTTTGTTTAGGTACCTAATTATCGCTCTATTTAATTGTCAAAAATTACGATTCGACCTGACTTGCGCCCGACTTGTGAAAAGCGCCAGCTTTTGTCTTACAAGTTGTCAGACAAAAGATGGCGCTTTTATGTAGTTTGAAATTAAATGGCATATACACTCCACCACCACCTTTATTCTTCCGCGAAAGATCCCTTAAACTAAGGTAAATTATAGTTTTTCTTTTTTGGAAACGTATCATTTGAAATGAATCCCTCACCACAACCACAAGACAGACTTTTGATCTCTATGGTATAAAATGCATAACGTCTTTAGACAGAATTTGAGGCTTGTGTCTATGTACATATAAGTCTGTCGGTAGACTAAAATAAGAATAATAATGCTCAACAATCCCCACAGCATCATCTAGCCCCAAGGAAAGCAGAGCTCGTGTTATGGGTACTAGATAACTGATATACTTAATTTAATACTATACATGACATATTATATAGATTTTTTTATACTAGAAAATACCCAGCCGCAATAGAATTTATTTTCATCGAACGCACATCTATCCAAGCCTAAGGCTTCGACCATAGCTATGGTTGAAGCCATGGTATAATAATACAAGGTATGCTACTCCGAGAAACAACGGTCACGTGGGTTTTCCCATTCATTTCATATCCGCTACGGTGGTTCTCATACTTTTTAGTTTTGGGAGATTCGAGATCTAGACCTAGGTTTTAGGTTTTCCATGAAATTCTTCAAACTTAGTTCCCATAATTTGAGCAACGCTAATGAGCTCTGCACATGGATAAATCAATTTTTCCCTTGAAATGAAATCTATCTAATCGCAGGAACATTTTTCAGCTACAGATTCTCTTTTCGGGGATTTAAAGAACCTTATTTTACTGCCCTTCACACTTAAAGTTACTAATAGAGTAACCGCCCATTTTATTTTAAAGATTTATACGATCAATAACGCGAGTGATTCACCGGCGTCAATAAAAGTTTGATAGTCACCGGCAAATGAACGTAACCTCCCATTTTTGTGCCAATTGGACAGTGACGTATTCTTGGGTAGATCTCGGAGTAGCATACCTTGTATTATTTTACCAGGGTTGAAGCCTTAGGCTATCCTCGCATAGTACCTATGCATAGCGCGGACGTGACGCAAGGATGCTAACTCAGGAATTATGACATCGGCCTGTCAAAAATGGTTGGTACTTTATAAAAAACTATGGTACGGTTTCTAAAAAGTCTTACACGAATTTTATACGGTTCGAGATACCTACACAACTTTTCTAGTAGGTACCAAGTTGGCTAGGCAAGGGAAGTAAGTAAGTATTATACTCGGAATATCGAGGCAAAGTCACAGTTTGAACCTATCATAAGCTATCATAAGCAGTTAGCTCAATTGTTACAATTGTAGGTAGACACAAGTTCTATTTTGTTTCTATTATTTGATAATAGCCTTTATTCACAAAGAAATTTATACTAGTATTTACAATTGAAACAATTGAGCTAACTGCAGACTGTTGAACAGTCTACAGGTAGCTCAACTGATCCATATCAATACCAGTCGGAAGCTTCATTTGAATTATTTGATTGTATAGTGTAGGCAGAGATGCGAAGTTGCACTTTTTTGCCAATATAGCTGCCAAAAAGAGCAACTTTGCATTTCTGTTTAGTAGGTAAGTATACAAAATATAACTTTTACAGAAGCATTAAAAAAAAGCTTATGATAGTTATCACAAACTGGACAATCGGTTTTTGAAAATTCCTTCGTTTAACAGAATAATAAGATAAATTGGTGGTGGCGCTGATTTGGGTCGGGGTACCGCCCTATTATGAAACAATTTTTTAAATTTCCAAAAGGTAGCTGACCTGTTAAAACCACAGTGTACCTACCCGTAGGTAAAGTAACACGAGCCGAGGTCGTCGCCTGAAGCCAGAACAGAACGCGATGACCTGTGACATGTCACAGTACACCTACACTGTGGTGCTGTAACTCTATAGCACAGGGAAAATAATAGAGGAAAGGCCAGTATTTTATTGTGTTGGCTTCCTGGAATGTTTGAATTTAGAACTTTTTTTTTATTATTCAATTTGTACAACCTTTTAACAATTCTCATGTCGGTTGACTAAGTAACAATAAAAAATAAACTTAAAAGTAAACAAAAAGAACACTTCTGGAATGGACAAGACAAAATTAACCTATGAGAAAATTGACTTATAAATATTACATAAGTAGGAATACATAAACAGAACTTTATATTTTTTAAATTCTATTTTACGCTACAGGATAGAGTAAGGTGGAGGAAAGTCTTATTTTGTTGGTAGTGTCATGGCTTCGTTTGTGAAATCTTTGAAAATAGAATTTTGATGTATAAGCTTTAAATTAATACTTACCTACTCTGTCGCTGTTTTGTTCTACCAACAGGTCATTTTAAATTTATTCGCTGTCACTTATACCGTTTTCTGTTCTCATTGGTTTATTTTCTAAATATAGCTGCATTACGATGAGTGGCGAATATAGTTGATTCATTCACTCATTAATACATTTAATATCAGCATTGCCATACAGCGTGGCAATGCAGCCAGCGTCTTGGGTACGCTTCCTACTGATATTGATATGGATCAGTTGAGCTATCTGTAGACTATTTGCAACAGTCAGCAGTTAGCTCAATTGTTTCAATTGTAAATATTATTATAATTTTCTTTGTGAATAAAGATGTACATTTTAAAAAATAAAAATGTAATAGACCGGTGTTTGTTATTCCATCGGGTTAAATGTACCCAGCTTACTTATCTTACTTCTCATGTGGCCCAATATCTAGTCACTCACCTATATATTTATTTAATTTGATGAAAAATCAATAATGATCCTGTGTAATAATCATCATAGCCTCAAAGTAAGTACCTGAGCAATGCTTCTGTTTATGTATACCTATAGTACCAATAAATAAATAAAAAATAATGCTGGACAATTCACACAGCATTATCTAGCCCCAAGCTAAGCAGAGCTTGTGTTATGGGTACTAGATAACTGATATACCTACTTAATACAATACACTACATAGATAGATATTTTTTATCATACATAGAAAACATCCAGAACGCCCTGGACAAATGTCTGCAGATCGTACAAACATTTGTCCCGAGGCGGGAATCGAACCCGCAACCTCCTGCGTCGCAGGCAGACCTTCGCCCGCTGCGCCACAGAGGTCGTCGGTTAGGTACTCGAATATAACGATGTCCATATAAAGTAATATTTACAGATGTACCTACATTTTTTTGGGCTCATGTCGGAAAACGAACCTACAACTTTCTGCGAATCGGATTTACCTTCGCTTACTGCGCCACCAGAGTCGTCAAATAAACTATGGTTAAAAAGAAACGGTAGGTAAGTTTCTAACTACTTTAGTTTTAAAATAATGAAAACTTCATAACTTCATAATCTGGACGTTTCTGATAATAGAATTGGTATATCTACCAGAAGAAATACCCTATAAAAATAACAGTCACGTTTTCTCAGAATATTAAACAAACAATAAACCATATAAAGCCCTAATATATAATAATAATTAACGCCATACACAAACAAAAAACAAACCACCAGCATACAAAACATCTTCAAAAACTGCTAAAGTTCTACCAAATTAGCTGTTAGTAGGTACTGAATGTTCCCTATAACTATAGCTGCTATAGCTTCATATCGCAAACATTACTTGTACCCAGTAGATATTCCCTGGAAAATGTATTTTTATTTTATTCTGGCAACACCAGTTAACTAACCCCCTAAAAACATTCAGCCGACATTCAACCTTATCCAAGTGTTATAGAGAAAATAATAGCTTGAGCGTGCTTCAAACTTAGAGCGTTTAAAATAAGAACGCCCAACGTCAAGTGTACGCAGTAACTTTGCAGCTGTATATAGCGACGAGTTTCCTTCTCCCTTACACTCGTAGTGTTTCTGTATGCGTCTGTCTCGTTTGGGTGCGGAGTTAAGCCGCTTATCTTCGGCCCGCACGCCTCCCCCCGGCTGCTGCGCGTAACGGACCCATTCTGCAATCATTTTACAAAATTATTGCTTTTTGAATGAATCGAAAATGTCATAATTTTATGGGAAAATACAAAAGATCACGGTACCTACCTATTGTAAAAATGGGGAGATTATGTGGTTTCGTAAACGAATATTTTTGATTTCATAAAAACATTATTTTTTTAGGCTACACCAAAATTGAGCGCGTTGAAATCCTTTGTATGTAAGAAAATGTGTGCATTATTTTATTTGTCTTAAATTGAGTGACGTTGAATTAAATAAGACAAAATTTTAAAATTTTAAAACCCGCCGACGTTTATTGTCTGAACAGATTTTCATGAAACATGGCTAAGGACACGCAGGATAAAATTATCTATGACACAAAAAAAAACTAAACGAGAATCGGTTCAGCCGTTTGGGAGCTTCGATACCACAGACAGAAACACAGATACACAGACTGACACGTCGAACTTACATGAACCCCTCTCTTATTGCGTTAGGGGTAAAAAAAGAAAAAATTAGGTAAGCGAAATGTATTCGCAAATGTCGATATTAATTTATTTAATTTTAAAATAAAATAGCAATTTATTTTCCATCGTGCTTATAGAATAACCAATCTCCATTACGAGGGCACTCGAGTCTTCGTCTACCATAGATTCTAACAAAAGCTAAAACAATGTGTTTTTGACTGGCTTAAAGGCTATGACTACGATGGTGTAGAACAAATGTTTTTTAAAAAGACTTAGAATAATGTAAATTCAAATCCACTAAATTTAAAAATATATAAAATAATATATTATGTATAGAATCTGATCCTACCTAAACACCTATATATTTATACACAATAATGTCCTACACTCACATCTATAAACAAATGTCTCTATTATTCTATTAATACCTAAAACAACCCATATTACTAGTGTACACTGGTAATTTTTTTTCTTGTACACCCTATATCATACCTAAATATTGTATAAGACAATAGCTTATTTGTTTGCTAATTATAAATAAAAACATAGTACTTAAGCAAATGTTTAGCAATAGGATATTTATCTATACTAATATTATAAAGAGGAAAGGTTTGATTTTTTGTTTGTTTGTTTGTTTGTATGAATTGAATAGGCTCCGAAACTACTGGACCGATTTGAAAAATTCTTTCACCGTTAGGAAGCTTACTTTTCAGGGAGTGACATAGGCTATATTTTATCCCGGAATTCCCACGGGAACGGGAACTACGCGGGTGAAACCGCGAGGCGATCGTCTAGTATGTAAATAAAGATAAGCAGATACAGTGCATTAACCTACTTACTCTTTATAATAATAGATAAGTTAATATTAAGATACTTACCTACTTTATGTTAAGTTATGTCAAGTACATAAGGGAAGAAACTGTTCGCCTGTAACACAGCTACATTGTAGCTACCACAGGAGACAGTGCTCTAACTGAATTGTTACACACATTTCTAAAATAAACGTTTTTGTAAAAATAAAAATAAACGTTTTTTCTATGAAAGTGTTACGCATCTTCTGTAGTTATAGCCTGGAAGAGATCGCTTCTAAGCGATAAGGCCGCCCATTATACTTGTATCCTATGTAAGGTCTCGTGTATTGTATTTTGGTTGGTGTACAATAAAGTACCTATTTTGTATTGTATTTTTTTTTGTATTATAGGTACTGGGGTATCCTCCTTAGTTATAGATACGGGGAGGTTACCTCTAATACCTGCAATATTTTCCAAGATCACAGAATAACTATACCTATAGTTCTACGTACTTAGATGTCGTAAGATTCGTATATGGGAATCTACCAAAAGAACGGCAGCAATAATGCTAGTTTTCCGCTGAATCTAGATTGTTTATATAATCAATATAAATAATCATTATATTTTAATTTGTTTTAAAATGGCCAGTTTAAAAAACTGAGAAACTTCGGACCTTGATTATGCTTCCTGTGTATTTTTGGCACCTCTGCTGCCAATGCGCCAGCCAAATTATACCTAAAAGATCTCTGTTATTTTGTATTAAATACCAAATAGGTACCTACTTAATTAAGTCCCTATCAAGTCCTAGATTAAGATTTATATTGCCATACCCTACCTGACAGACATGAATACTTACAAAACTGTATTTTTAATATTATTAAAACTGTATTTTTAATATTATTATTTAAATAATATTTTTTTTGTCTTGCAATAAAAATACTGAATACTGCTAATTATCCGATTATCTTTTAATGAGCATCAGCCTACGTATTAATAATTAACGATGTAGTTATAATAAACTTTGAATTGCCTTTACTTTGTTGTGTGGGACGCTACATGCGTTGACACACTTGCGCCTTCCCATCTTCCGAGGATTTCCGTGAGGGCGGGTGCGGATTTGGACGAAGATCTCAAGAAGCGCAAATATGCCGGTCTCGACAGAGCCTACACATTTGCTCCCCTTGGAGTCGAGACCCTAAGTCCGTGGGGTACCGAGGCTCTTCGGGTTTTTAAAAACTTATCTGAGCGTCTGGTCGAAGCGACGCGTGATCCGAGAGCTGGTGAGTATCTGGCACAGCGCACCAGCATTGCCATACAGCGTGGCAATGCAGCCAGCGTCTTGGGGACGCTTACGCCTAGTATTGATATGGATCAGTTGAGCTACCTGTAGACTTTTTGCAACAGTCTGCAGTTAGCTCAATTGTCTCAATTGTAAATACTAGTATAATTTTCTTTGTAAATAAAGACTTTAGTTCTTTTACTTTGAACTGTCTCTACCGACGATAAATGACTCTACCGCAACATCAGGTAATTTTAAACGCTAGTTTTTCGCTTAGATTACTGTAATATTTTTGTATTGCAATAAAAATACTGAATACTGCTCCGATAAATCAAAAAATACTGAATCCGATTATCTTTTAATGCTCAGCCTACGTATTAATAAACTAAACTAATTTGACAGCACTAAAACAATGCCTGTTACGGTGGCCTGTTTGGGGTACATGTGTCAATGACTTCGAATTTAATGATTGCGTACACATTACGGTGGCCTGTTTGGAGTTGGTATTAGTTGTGAAACACTGAGTTTAGAGTATATTATAATTTTATGTCACCAGAGCACATGTAGGTACACATTATCGAGAATAAATCGGAAGTTCTTTTCATAACTAGAGGAAATGGAAAGTAAAATATTTCCATGGAGTAATTACAAGGCATTGATCTATAATTCACAAATAATAAATTCGGTGTCATTGACAATTTTGTGAGTATTTCCAACAATGCCTTCCTTTTTATTTCGATCGTTATAAAAGGGACGGCAACATCTTTAGTCCTGTCAAATTAGTTTAGTTAAGTTTTGGCGACACCTGAATCGACGCCACTGTCTCTACCGGCGATGAATAACTCTACTGCGACATGGTAATCTTAAATGCTAGTTTTTCGCTGAATCTAGATTTATATAATCAATATAAATAATATATTTTAATTTATTTTAAAATGACCAATACCAATTTTAAAAATCGAGAAGATCCGGGCAATATGACTATGCAAATTACATAATGTGTAAAACTTTGGCTATTGCTTACCTAAGCTTTTATAGTTTTCTAGTCATCTCGTAATTTTCTACTACATTTTAAATAAGCAAATAATTTCGGTAAAAAAAATTGCGCTAGCAACACTATAATTAATGGGTCGACGAATGAAAAATAACACCAGCCTGGGTTTTTAATAAGCACTGGCAGCATGTGGCCACTTGCGTTCGAATTACGAACGAGTGTTCTTTTATTGAAAATTCGATTCGAATGTTATTTGTATTTCCAGACGATTGAGTTTTGGTCAGAGTTTAATAGTTAACTTTTGTCCTTAAATTCATAGAACGCGACAATACTAGCTTCGCCCGGTGGTTTTGCTTGTTTTCAAAGAGAATGTAACGCTACGCTTGTTTTGCATCAGGTACTTGTAACGCAAAAGAGAATTTATCCCTAAGACAAGAGTGATTTAGGTACCTACAGTTTCGGCCGGTCAAACATCTAGGTATTAAAAATAAAAAATACCTTTGTGGAGCAAGGATAAATTCATAAAACATCCTCCAAAAACTGCTAAATACAAGTAATAAATAAATTAACCAATGACTAATTAGTTCATTTAAGCTATACAAATCTAATTTTGAATCTATAGGGTATGTCCAACTTGCACACTAGTACCAGTATAGTACCTATTATAATATCTGTGACACTAGCGTTAACACAACCTGTAGGTATATCATTCGTAATCGGTTACATTCGAGTATCTAAGTGTTACTAATAAAGATATAATAAGGGACCATAATTAGTAGGTCGATTCAATAGTATTAATGAAAGTTAAAATGAGTAAAAAGAGTTATAATGCACCTTAAAGTAAACATCTAACTAGAAACTCCTTAAGCATTACCAAATGTCGGGTGGGAGCAGAAAAAAAGGCTAGTAGGGTAAAGAAGTTGTCAAAACTTAAAAGGCTACTCGATTACCACCATCATTACACAAACCACCAAACCCCAGATGTATCAAGAAAATGAATAATAAATCCGCGCCACAGACAATAGAGGCATTAGGGCCATAGACAAGAGATCGCAGTGCAAGGGGTGAGCACAATCGGCACGTCAACTCTATTATTTATGGATTCTTTAACATGTAAGGACTATCGTATGACGGGGGAGTGAATCGGACATTTGGTAAAGGAAGTGTTTCTTATGCACCACTGGTTTGAGGGGGATTAAAACGAAATTGTTTATGGGTTTTCACGTCTGTTAGGTTGGCAACAGCAATCTCGATTTGAAAAGTTGAACCCGAAATTATTCTATTTCTATTTTCGAATACCTATCCTTTGCAGTTTAAATTTTTAAAAGTTATTAAAGGCATTCGTTTACCATACTGGAGTACTTAGGTTTTTATAGAGCAAAGTAGAGCAATGCTAAAGCCGCGTTGACACGATCAAAGTCTGCTCGGACACCGCTCGGACCGAGGGGACTCTTATAGGACTAGCTCAGTACGAGTGTGGTACTAAGTACCTACACTCGAACTCGATAGGATATGTTGATAGTTAACATAGTTCACTTTTTTCATAAACAACATCGAAAAATGTTATGAGACGCTTGTTTGTTGTTACTAGACGGTATTATGTTTTCCTACGAGTATACGAGCTAGCTCGGAAAAGTATATCGCTTTGCAATTATACTAATATCGAACGCCATCGTCGACCGAATACGCTCATATTAGAGGTCGCCACTTGCCACAATACGAGTTGCGTCTGAGTAGGTATCTGAGTTCACTCGGTCCGAGCAGACTCTGATCATGTCAACGAGGCATAAGCAAAACTGCAGAAAAGAAAAACTACTTCCAACGAGCCTTTAAAGCTCATCATTAACATCATCAGCATTATCCCTTAATAGTCCATTGCCAGATATTGAGCTCGCATTTAAAAAAAAACTCTACCTTCTCATCATTTCATACTCATTTTTATCGAATATGATTCATCATAGAATGTATCATCATCATCATCATCAACCTATATTAGTCCACTGCTGGACATAGGCCTCCCCTAATGAGCGCCATAGCGCCCTGTCTTCAGCTTGCCGCATCCAGCATCTGCCTGCAGTATTTCGCAGATCGTCATCCCACCTGGATGGAGGGCGTCCTACACTACGTTTGCCTAGTCTCGGTCTCCACTCAAGAACACGTTTACCCCAGCAGTTGTCGGTTCTTCGCGAGATGTGCCCGGCCCACTGCCACTTCAGCTTGCTAATTCTTTGGGCTATGTGGATAACTTTGGTTCTCTGAAGATAGAATGTATACCTACTTAGTTCAAAATTAACTAAGATAAGGTCTTACCTTAGTTAATTTTGAACTAAGTAGGTAGGTTCTTTCATAAATGTAGGCAAGCAATAAACCGAGTTCGGTTCAAAAATGCTAATACAACGGCAAAATTGATGACATAAAAAGCAATCAGTTACCATTTAGAGGAGGAAATAGATCAAAGAGGGCGAAGATTCATGCGAGAATAATGTAATAAATTCATTTTTCGGTCTCAGTTCAACCTAAAACAGCGCCAAATTGAATAGCACGGTCCTACGAACAAAACGAGGTCTCTTTTGATTTACAAAATTCAATTTCTTATTACGCTCAGCATAAATCAAACCTTTTTGGTTAAAAGAAAAAAGAATTTTCGAATTTCCGAACGAAATTAGAACGAACGTTCCACTTTCAAATTGCGGAAACAAAATGGCCAAATGACGTTTCCGTGTTAGAGCTGTTATCTCAGTTGATAGAATTTAGAGAGTGGAATTCAATTTAGTGTTTTTCCATTTTCGCAAAATCAAGGAAAATTACCACCTTCGCCACCGCCTTACTAAAAATATTTAATTTGCTCTTTTCATCATAAATTACTGCTACTTTACTTTTACTGTTTTGCCTAGGTAGGCCTTTACAGTATCGTAACCAAACCTAGGTAGGTTTGTTTACGGGTAGACATGAGGTAGGTTAACAAAGCGAAACTTATTAATTTTCGAAATGAATACCATTTAAGTATCTAGGTAATTCCGTGAAAATCCAACAATCTTAATACGAATTATCCGACTAACTACCCCATATTAAATTTATTAACATTAAATACGATCGCAAGAACACTTCGTATTATTTTCGGGTATTTCTGCCAATGTTCGGGAGTCGACGATTAGCCACCGATCCTCTTGATTTATTCGATTTTGGAACACCATTTAAAGTCACGTGTCTATTGCAAATAAGGCGGGAAAAGGATCTGGTTTTAACACAGGGTGTTTGTTGTTAAAAAGCGAGGCGTTTCTTTAAATTTACTGTTTTGCCTAAAAACTGTGCTACGCCATGCTATGACATACAAAATAGGAAACGCCTACGCCGTAGCAGTCTACGGCGTAGGCGTTTCCTATTTTGCTGTATTTATTTTATTCTATGAAATGTTGTACAAGAAATGTAGGTAATTAAATAAATTGTTTAGATATAATGAAATGTTTGGTATTACTTTTCTAACGAAATGTCTTGCAATAGTAAGTACGATTTATTTCCAAAACTAGCTATTAAGTATCTGCGATTTCGCTGGCACAATATTTTTTATGCTAGCTATAACGCAGCATGCATTATACTATTTAAGTGATTTTAGATAGGCAGGATTCTAGGCATCCTAGGCAGTTATCGCATGAAACGCATTAAACATAGGTAGGTAATTCATTCATAAATTTCAATAGTAAAAGAATACTTTTACTTCATATTAATTACAGACTTGTTTAAAATATTACCAACGGCGGCGTGATATGATTATTATTATTGGGGTTTCTGATAAATTGACCATCTCGCGGTTTTGGGTTCGATGTCTGTCGTCATAAATCAGAAAAGGGACCAAATATAATCTGACATCGTGACCTTTAGAATGCCATTTGACAAACAAATAAAGTTAGATGTTACTTATAAACCAGTTAAACCAAGATTTTAATTGTTTTTACCAGACTGCGTTTTCATATGGTTTTTTGCAATTTTGATCACGTCATTGAAAAAAAACTGCCCTATCTAATCATTGGCCCATGCTGGACAGACCCATCAAACTAAATTTGTATATATGACTTAACCTCATAACTTTACCTCATCATAACTCTTTAAGAGCAAATCAACTGAACGTAGCATGATTTTCCTGGTGTTATTAGAACACCAGGAAATGTTGGTAACCACTAAAAATCTCTAGAATTTCCTTCTTAAGAAAACTCAAAGAGTATCTTTGGTGGCTTTGGCTTCTCATTTTTTGGATTTGAAAGTACCTATATTTAACCAATAAAGTTTTGTTTGGTCAGTTGTTTTGTTTCTATAACATCCTGTACATAAACTTATAGAACACGACACCGGTAATTGGAGCACTCAATTTGCGCGCCACTTTCCCGCCGCCGCGTGCTCGGCACGCGCCTCTATCAATTCTCTATGGCTATCTGCTCTATAATCGAATGTTTTGTCTGTGGTACCTACCCTTTTGAATAAAGAAAACAATGCCTCCCGCGCTTTTAGTGCTTCACAGCGATATTAAATATTCATAATTGGAACGGTACGATCATAAATGGAACGTGGCAATATTCATTTGGTTGGAGATAATCTCACGTTTCGGGGGGATATCTTTATTATCTTTGTCCAATCATACCACTTTGTTCGGTCGTACGGTATCTAACGCCGGCTACTGACCGGCGTTACGGTGCAAAACGTGTCGTTTTACGCAGTAAGCGTTCATGCAGTCAGTGCGGGAAAAAAAATGCTCGCAACGAGCAGCGAAATGGAATTTGCCACATAGCGTAACGTATCATGTTCGCTGCGAATAAGCACATTACGCCCCGTAACACCGGTCAGACTTGATCTCGTTTAATAAATACAATTACCAAACACGCTTAAAAATCAAGCTCTAACAAAAATGTGGTTTAAAACGAAGACTTGATGAGATGACTTGAAGTTCATTTCATATTGCGTCTTTCTTATAAGCTTGCTTTGAAAATTGGGTCAGCAGTTAGACCTTAGGCATTTATAAATTAGCCTGAAAACGTCCAGAAAAATTGAAATTAGGTAGGTAGGTACAATTTTTGTGAGGGCCCAATTTATAAATAAACACCCATTTACCCACCCATACCCCCAAAGGACCGTTGACGTAAATCCTTAGAATTTAAAAAGCATCCCAACTCCGAATAAAAAGAAAAAATCCTTGTCGATGGATTAAGGCGCACGCTCCATTGCCAATTATAATTTTTTTTTTCGAGATCCATTTTTTCGCAAACTTTTTTGTTAATGAAACTTTTTTAACAAAGCCAGGTGTGACTTGAATGCATTCTAATTGGGATGTCTTTGCAACTCGCGAAGAAACATTCAGAACAATGAAACAGCGGGGGTCTATAATCCCTAATCCTGAATATGATACCTCTTTTCTTAGACCTTCATAGATACCTCTTTTTCACATGCAGGGTGTAACAAGACCCGCCCAAAAACCACTATGAGGCAACTTTTACTTACAACCCTAAAGTGTACAATTAATAAAAAGTATACTGACATGAAAATTGGAAATAGTACAGCAAGCTTTGCCCTGCAATTAGGTGATAATGGCAAATGTAGGTAGAGTATTAGCATAATGAGGTGAAGATGTCTGACTTCTTTGTTAATGGAAACATGCTTAGATCAGTGAGTATAGACATTAGGTTTTTTTTCTCGATGGCAACATTGTGTCTGGTTTGCCACTTTTCTGCCAGTTTCCGTATTCATGGAATAATCATGGAATGGAGGCATAAACAACAAATAAAAAGACTTGTCATAGAAACCGCTGACAGGAATTTCTGGTTTTATTGCCCAAAATGCTATACATTCATTTGATTTTGCCTAATCAAACATTCATTTGATTTTCAAAAGTTTTAAGGGTTTTCTCAATTCTCGTCTCAATTCAACAACAAGATATTTTATTCCAGTTTATTAAGGGATCAGTACCTTTTCAAATCAAGACAAAAGATAGAACTAGGTATTATAATTTGCCTGTGTGGTTTGTAATTTGTGCGCAAAATTCTGCCAGCTGAGATAAAGTTATGAGTGATCGTAATGGGACCTAACTGGCTATTAATAATAACTGGCCCATAAAGCCAGTTAGAACCAGATTAAGGCAGATAGTAGTGATGAAGACCAAAAATTGCCATCAAAATTATTAAAAAAACACAGAAAACTAATTTTGATTTACTACCCCCGTTAAGGCAAATAATATCCAGGCATTTCCTGTCGATCCCTACTAATTCGGAGGAAGTCCGCTCTTTTGTCAGGAACACATTAAAACGATGTTCCAGAATAATCCCCAAAATGGAACTGTAACTAATCCATAAAAAAATCCCCAATAAATCAGATCTATAAAATACAAAATGACCTTCCGTCTGCGACCCGAAAAATTAAAAAAACATAACCTCGTATTTCACAATTACATTCGGCTACTGGTCATGGCCGAAAGTATACATAATAAATATCTTTCTAAAAAGCTCCGACTGAAAAGGGCAGGATACGGCACAAAAGGCGGGCAGGGTACGAAAAAAAAAGAAAAATAAAGTTGTTTATGGTCATTTTGCCGCCAACGCTCGGCGAGTTTAAATTTAGAATTTTAACTTTTTAAGGCGAGGTAGCATTATCCTGGATGCGTCCAGAAACCTGTATTAAAACGAGTAAAGGAGGTAGGTACTTACTAAAAATGTCGCAGTAAGCAGGTATATTTGAATCTCAGATTTTATAGGTTTGAGTTTGGCTCTACGATTTATTTTTATGAGTCTTACTGCTGCTCTAGAAACATTTACGTGTATCGTTCTTGTAGAAAATCTTAGATTTAAGAGTCTTAAGCAGGCCCTTAGTCCAAGTGCCAAAGTATTTACCAAAATGAATCAAGAGAAGTTTTAAGTCCATTCTGCGTCCTTCATACTATAAAAACCGTTAGAACAACATTTATAAATCACACACAGTTCACAGAAGTTCAAAACTTTACGAACAACAAAATTAAGTATCTGAAAGATTACAACAAACTTACACCGCCTATCCAAATAAATGATTGATCGCCATAACAAATACACCTGTGCACACAGAAACGAAGAAAAAACTCTCATTCAAAAATTCGAAAACGGAACTGAATCGGACAAAGGATGTTCTGAGCATAGACAAGTTCCCACGTCTTATTTTTTTCTAACGATCCATTGATGGCCAGTAGCAAAATTTATGACAGCTAGGTGCGAAAAGGTCTTCAAAGGAGGTTGTACAAATTGGGGTCAATGCTTGAACTTGCTGCACTGTCTTCGTAAGTACCTAAGTAAACGACTGCTGAACATGCCATTCCCAAACAAGGAGGGTTTTGGCATTATCACCACACTTGGCAGCACGATTGGTGATCATAGTACCTACAGGTGTTTAAATACACTGAAGGAAACTGATGCCCTTTCCTTGATAGTTTCCTTAGTCGACTTTTACGACATCAACTGAGCGGCTTAGTTGGAGGCGTCGAACCTTTTTACGCCACGACGGCATAAAAAGTATCTAAGTTATGTAGTGGCGGCATAAAAAGTATCTAAGTTATTTTGATACCATACCTACCATACGTTGTTTCGGATATGCGAATAAATTTTCCGGTGCTAGACAACGAATAGAATATGTGTTCAGGGGGCCTACTCAAAAAACGAAAACCAAAGATTCTATGTAGTTAGTTTTCGTGCAAAATCAACTCGTCCCACATAATAATATAGCATTTGCCAGAAAACTAACTTAGATTTTCTTTTCTTCGAGTACAGGCCCGGTTCAGGGGGATGAATGGTCACGGGATTTGCCTAGTTCCTTGTCCGCACGATAGAGGCGCTGTACCAAATTGTATGGAAAAAGGAGACGTAACCGTCACATCTCATTACTAACGTCAAATACCCCTTAGTTCACCGTTTTTGACGTGACAACGTCTTATAATTCGATAGAGCCGGCTGCACGCACGAAAAAACATGACGTCATGCGGCGTTACTTCGCTCTGAGGCGTTCCATGTAAGGCTTGAAGTGCAAGCGAGAGCGTTCGACATCCGTCTCTCTCCTACTTGAGTGAGCGATGCGTCTGCGTGGTCAGCTGCTATACTATAGTACATTTACATGTTTTGATCGAGTATCAAATGCTACCATTCCATCAGTATTTTCTTAAGACGTTGTCACGTTCAACTATCGTCAGTAAACCGACTTTACAGACAACCAATTTTTTTTTTTTCATTGTTTTAGTCGCAAAAGTATAATTTGAAAGTCCGATACAATCCAAATCTTATCTATTATTATTGTAAGACCACCTAGTCGTGCGACCATGTCATTCCACGTTTTATAATGGAAGCTCAACGTCAAGCCATCTTATTTTGTGTGAGCTTTTGTCTCCAGGGACAATCGACAACCTCCTTTGTTTACGACGAAAATAACGCGACAGTATTATTTTGTAATCAGTTATTTGCAGAAAATTTGAACTTAGAATTTTTATTTATAATATCACACTACTTTAAATGCGAAAGTTGGATGGATGGATATCTTACTTCTTCACGGCAAAACTACTGAACGGATCGGACTGAATTTTTGGGTAAATGGATAGGTAAAGTTATAAAAAATGCTGAACAATTCACAAGCATCATATAGCCCTAGGACTTTCTCAACTCTGTAGGTGCCAAGAGGTAGGTAGGTAGGTACTTAGAAATTCTATCAAAAGTACTTAAATCCTTCTACATCAAAATACCTTCAAGATTGACAAGAGGTATTTTATACGTCAAATTCTTGGTGGATCTTCGAAAGAAATCTTTAAAAAGTAAGCATGCACCTACCTGAACTTAACAATGAATGATAGAAAATTAATAAACCGTATAGAATACATCCATACGGGGACATTAAAAAATAATTGATAGAAAAAATAATCCATGCCCCATGAGGATTACACAACAAACGCATTTTGAACCTGGCCACACCGAACGGGCTTCCAAATTTAAAATTGAAAAAGTGTCCAATGGCAACGCCTTCATATTTCAATAATCGATCTTTATTTTAGGGTTCCCCAATGATTTAATAACGTATTTTACCTGCGTAGAATAGCTTCCTGATAGTTTAAGGTTTAGTTTATTAATCAATACAGTTTCATGTTACAGTATGTTCATAAAGGAAATACGTAGGCAAAAAATGACACACTTTGACACACAAAAAACACAACACAAAAAAATATATACACAAAGAACTCAGCGTTCTCTATTAATGATACGCTAATGCAAGATCATGTCATTATCTGTCTGCTGGATCCCAAAACTGGGCAAAGCTAAGCTAGCATAGGTCTAGGTATCTAAATGCCCCAACATCCAATGAATTTCTCCCTGCTTTCAGTTTCAAGTTCTTTATGGAGTTGTTTTTGGATTCTTAGGATGTTTTGGTGGGACGTTCCCTATAATTTAGATACTACGGATTTATTATTTAATTATTCATTTTTACAAAGTTGTTACAATTTAGTAGGTATATATAGCATCCTAAATCCTAAGTAAGGTTTATCTAGAGTTAGACACTAGGGAATATTGTTTTGTCGAATATTTTTTTCTGTCATTTCATATAAGAAAAGAATATTTCGTTGTACAGAACCCATGATACCTGCCCACAATGTGTCATAGGATAGGTATCAAAAAATATTTTTGATCAAATCAACTGTCACTGTCAAAGCAAGTGCCACCTGCATTCTAAATAGATCAGTAGTTTATCATCATCCAATGATTTGGCAGAAAAATTACAATGAAATCGTTTGGGAAACAGTTTTTCTATTTTGATGTGGGTGGACATGGACACCCTTCTTGTAATGCTTTTCATGTTGCTTAGAACCTTACATCGTGCGAAATTTTAAAAATAAAATGTATGTACACATTTTACAGACGACTCGACATCAGACTTGAACTGGATGGGGTAGGTAGCTTGGTAGGTATATTATATAAATTAAATTAGACACCTCCTTCATTAGAAATAATGGCTTGGTCTAAAAAACCCTTATATAATCCCGTGCGAAATGTACTTGTATACTTTTTGTCCAAAAATCCCATTAACATCACATTTTAGTGGCGTAAGGGTTATTTGACAGAAAAAATCTAAAATTCCCCTTTACCACTTAAATTATTTTGGCTTAAGGGGATTACTTATAGACAAAAATCTAGAAATCGTCTTGAACACTAAATTAATTTGTAAAATCATATACAAACCATTCTTCTATTATCTTACAAAGTATACCTACCTATAATTTTCTAATACAATTTTCACGCCATTGTTTCCTCAAAAATTTTAACATTTCTCTACTCTCTACCATATCTAATACCTCATGTTAATCTGAGAGGCAACTTTAGTAAGTCAGTAAATTTTCGATTAGTGTACCTACCTACTTGATTTTTTACAAGAATTAACCTTTATGATAATGAGGGCTTTTTCCAAAAAAGAAAAACCATCCGCCATCCATTAGGATAGCGTGGATTTTTAACAGAGAAGACCTTGTAGGATGGATATAATATCCAAATAGGCATGGTCAATGCCACTTGAATTTGGCGGCCCCACGTAAAAAGTGCCCTCATTTTAGTTAGTAGTAACTACTTTTTGTCATAAATGAAGTAGGTACTAATGATGCGTTAAAAAAACGCATAATTAGTTCCAAGGAACCTTCACAAGGAAGAACGAAGAACATTCTCCTTTTTCTTAAAAAGTTTTCCTGCCATTTTCGATCCTTTGTTTTAGCGCGCATTTTAAAAATGGAAAACATGAAAACCACATTCCTCAAAATATTTTATTACTCATTTCTCTACCCCAAGTTAATCTGAGAGGCAATTACAGTAAGTTTCCGATTACTTGAGTTTTTTACAAGAATGTGCGTTTAGAATTACGATGCAGGTTGTTTAATATCGTCCCGCGTTTAAAAGGATTATTTCACGGGCGGTCATGACACTTGAGACGAAGAAAAAAGAAAAATAATTGTTGGGAGGATTAGCTGCCAGTGTCAAAGTGTTAAAGATCGAACACAGTCTAATTTGACAACTGAGACTGGACGAAAAACTTCGATGCAGCGCGATAGAAAAAAAGAAATTTGACAAATCTGTCACATTTCTGTTATGGTTTGACATTTCGGTATGTCTCGTTTGACAGCGGAATGGCTTAATGTTTGATTGTGTTTTTCAACGAAAATTATTTTTGATTGTTCTTAAACCTGTTTGGGGATTATGTTTTTTGTGCTTAGGTACCCTAGGTGGGTTGGTTAGGTCCCCTAACAGACAGACAGTCAGAATTACTTTCGCTCTTATAATAATAAGTATGGATGACGTCATGTGACATAGGGATACCTACCTAGGTTGCATCCTGAAGTAAGACATACCTACCTAGACTTCTTTAAGCGCGGTTTACACTTCATTAAGTACAGTAGCGATGGTAGCGAGTTAACTTGGTGAGTTAAGCTGATAATAACGTTTGAACGGCAAAGGCGAGGTAGAAAGTTGTTGATTAAGTTAAGTTGAAAAGATAGCGATCCTATTTTCCGGCTAGTCGAAGTGCGAAGTAGCCCAGTAGCCCCCTCTCCCGCGTCTCCCGCACCCCGCTGACTTAACTGGCCGGCATGTAGACGGACGAGTTTACTAAACTCGCCCGTCTATGGACTGTACTAAACTCAGTTTAGTACAGTCCATAAGTTTCCACACAGCGGCCGCGTACTCGTGTTTTTAGTGTAAAAATGAAGTGGTCTGATAATACTACCTTTGCATTTGTACAAGAATTACCTTAAACATGAGTGTTTGTTTAATTCAAAATGCAATAATTACCGCAATAAACTAGCTAGAGATGCAGCTCTTATTACTATTTCTCTTAATAAAGCACGTAAATTAGTGTTAAGCAATTCAACGTCCATTTTCAAGATTGAAAACAACTGTTTA
Organism: Eupithecia subfuscata; assembly: GCA_963564075.1. NCBI lineage: Eukaryota > Metazoa > Arthropoda > Insecta > Lepidoptera > Geometridae > Eupithecia > Eupithecia subfuscata. The sequence continues at coordinate 2,821,612 of OY751123.1, forward strand.
AGAGGAATTCGAGTAAAACAATAGTTCGTTTGCAAAGACAATCGATCTTCTTCTCGGAACCGCAACTCTGTACTAAACTCCATTTGAACGCTACATTAGGTACTACTTATTACTCAACTGTCCAATTTCTTAACTCGCTACTGTACTTATTGAAGTGTAAACCGTGCTTTAGTCTCTACTCTAGGAAAGCACCACGCAAGCGAAGCCACTGGCAAAAGCTAGTTGCAGCTAATTCTTGCGCTACTGCTTCCTAGAAGTCACCAAGAAAGAACATGTGAGACAAGATCTACCATTCATTCAATTCCCATACGCCACCAAAACGCACAGTCATGCCAAATCGATAAAAAACATCGAACATGCTTCCTACTATTGATATTATCGAATGATGTTGTCCCAAACAATGTCCAATTCGTAGAAAAATAAAGAATTCGATGCTTCGGTATTTAAAAATTTAAATGGGCCAGACTGGCCGGCGCGCTTCGAATTTCAAGTTGAAAATTGTGCATGGAATGTCCTACCTAGGTTACAGCTTTTACTAGCTTCTAACTAAAGTGTTGCAACTTGCAAGCAAAGGTTTTAAGTTTGTTATGAATAAGCTGCCCCAAAGTATACAAAACTTGTTATTAAGTATTAATATTGTTTTTAACTGTGTGAATTGTCCAACATTATTTATTTATTTCTATTTAAGTTTATGTAGTAACCACTATTCAGATTTCTGTGGTAGTAACCTACTATAAATAGAGGTAGATAACCTTATACTTATGACATTGCATAGATAGGTAGAGATAAACCATTCCAAAAGTGCACGCCACAGAAATCTTAATAACAAGGCACTAGAAATGCTGAGTACCATCCGATCTATCGGGAATGCGTGTCGCCGGCTCGCCCCCTCTACTACCTTACCACTACATACACAGACAATAACTACGGAATTACGGCTACGCCCATCCAAAAATGCAGTGCAAACCAAATTAAGCCTTATGCGTAGTTGCATACGTTCGCTTACTCACACATTAGTGACAAGTTTGCATTTGTTGTCGTTATGACGTCATTTTAATGTAATCTACCCTAGTGCTGGGCACGAAATATCAGGTCACGTACCTATCGTACTGTTATTCTATGACTAGGGCATTGTACTAATAAAATAAAAATATAGTTTGTACTTCAATATTAATTTATTATTAACTAGCGACCCGCCCCGGCCTCGCACGGGTGTAATGCTTATACTAAATATACCTACTGCAGAATTGGTACTCCGGCCGATACCGCAATCGCTATGTCCCTGTCATTTTAAATCTGTAATATCTTCGAAAATATTCATTCAAATTACATGCTGTAAAGGGCAATATTAAATGCACAATGTATCTAAGTTACTTAATTGGATAAGGATTAATGCTGTACTGCTTAAAATCGCCTCGTAAATTATTTCTCGTAAAAAGTAAAGGATAAAAAATGGTTATTGTGGGTTATCCCTAAGAGATAGACATATACTATCATAGACTTTTTTTGTAGACCTTTTTAAGTTGTAAAATACTGTAGTACATTATTCTGATCTATCTCGTAGGGTTCAGCCAGCGTTTGCAATGTAAGGCATCCGGTAGCACTCTCAAAAAGGGGGGTCTTGGGAGGAACGGAGGGGTAAAATTTTTTTTGGAATCGAAATCATATGACCCCCTCTATACAACCCCCTAAAAATTTTTCATCAGTGTGACTCTGCTTGACGCCCCCCTGGGGGGCGGTGGTTCCGGGGGGCAAATCTCAAAAAGTCGGAATTTTTCCTAGGTCCCCCGGACACCCCCTACATGATTCTGCAAAAAAAACATACCTCCCCTTCCACCATCAAGGAGAACAATTATGTCAGTCAGTCAGTCAGTGGTAATCGAGCTTTATAGATAGTTAGTTATTATGATAATAAATCATAAATAAACAATTTTAATATAACATCGTATTCCTAAAATACTATGTTAAATTATGCAAAGTTGTTTTACAAATCACAACCATGGTAATATTAAGGATAATATTACCGTGTCACAACACTAGCTCGCGACCGAGTTCTGCGGCCGTACCACGATAGGAAATCGAGCGCGCAACGTTATCGTTCACTGTGCAGTACATTGCTTTTTGTAATGAGGTACCTGCCCGATGTTGACAAAAATAAGAGGCAATGTATAGTTAAACGTGATAATAAGAACGGTCGACTGTGACGTTCGTATTACTTTTAAAGATTCTATAATTTTAAGGAAAAACGGCATTATTTAGAAAAAACAATACTTACCGATGAAAAGTTATTCCTTTATTAATATAATTACAACTTGTGGAAGAATTTCCGCAATGGGAAATGCTGCAACACACCATTTTTACACACGCACGTTTCGAGAGCAACTGAACAGCAACGAACGCACTGGTGGCGTGAGAGTCACCTGAGCGGCGACAAGGTCACGCGCGCTTACGATTTCTAGTGCCTTGTTATTCAGATTTCTGTGGTGCACGCCGAGTGTCCCCTATGACTTTTTGTGGAGGGGGCGTGTATTCATTACGGATGTAAGCGGGTTAACTACGAACCTTATTTGTTTTGGAAGAACACCAACGATTCATCCTTTACATCCGTAATGAATTCGTCAAAGTACGATAGTTTTTATAGGACCTACAAGGGGCGTGCATTTTTAGAATGGCTTATCTCTAAGTACCTATCTAGTTATTATTTTAGTTTTTAGTATACTTAGTACTTACATTCGAAAACACTGAGAGCACCCGGAACAAATCTCAGCAGATCGTATAAACATTTGTTCCTAGGCGGAAATCGAATCCGCAACCTACTGCGTCGTTGGCTTGGCGGACCTTCGCCCACTGAACAAATACCTAAACCACAGATATTATAATACTATAGGTACTCCTAAACCTAACTTTTCTTACTAGGAACCTATGTACCTACTTTGAAACATAAATACATATATATTGGCTTCTGCCCGCGGCTTCGCACGCATATTTTTGCTACAATAAGTACCCTATTATCCAAGTTAGGCTTAGCTCTAAATAACAAGAAGATAAATTGTCGATTTGTGTAATATTCGTGTGAGTCCCCCTGAAACACCGGTTTTATATGAGTCTGGGCAACATACCAGACCACACCCAGACCTATTAGAAAAGAACAGACAATCGCGCCAGCTAATAAAACGTACCTTATACCATAGACTAATAAAACAAATACCTAGTCTATGTTTATACTATCGATGCTTCCAACACTAAACTACCCAGTACTACCTGCTTGCAAGTAGTTAGGTAGGAAGGTACTATTGTGTCGTGATGTTATCGACACCGTTGTGTTGCGGGGCTTCAACCTTCATGGCTTCGTCTACAATCGATCGCGACGTTACGATCTAGTTTTTGACGATATTTGTACGGATAGATAGATTTGAAATAGGAACGATGGAGGATTGATTTGAAATAGGAAGGAGGTTATCCTCTCAATTGGCACGCCCCGCGCCCCGCTACCGCCGTTGTGTGGCAGGACTTCCGCCAGCATGATGCCCGCTAGCGCGGAAATGGGATGTGTTGCATTATTTCGCTGATTTCTTGATTACTAATATTATCTAGTAATACCTCGTAACATCTATATATTTGGATTCTCCATAAAATTTCCTACAAAACAGCCTATTTCACGTTTTACATAACAGAGGTTTAAAAAAAAAATTAAAGTATCAAACGTAGATAGAATGAATAATTCTTTATTACACACTTATCAAAACAATTTACAAAGAAAATAACCAACAAAAATTACAAAATATGTGACAATTGGCGGTCTTATCGCTCAAGAGCGATCTCTACCAGACAACCGTGGATGGATAGGATCGTTGGATTGAAGATGGGGAACTGTGTGCATTGTTACATAAGTAGCTAATTTTACATACAATTTTACACAATACCTAGGTAATTAAAATTACATATTACCATAGACTAATTTAGTCTATGATATTACCCAGGTAGGTTAAAAATAATATGATCTATAGTGACAAAGAAAATTACAATCAAATACTTAACAGAAATAAATTAGAACTCGTATTTACAATAATAATTGAAAAAATTGAGCTAACTGCAGACTGTTGCAAACAATCTAGAGGTTACTCAATTGATCAATATCAATAACAGTCGAAAGCGTTCCCAATAGAAGCTGGCACTACATACTACTACTGGCGCTGCTGGCTACATTGCCCCGCTGTATCGCATCATACATGCCGTGATGCCACAGATTAAGTATAGTCCTAAACAGTCCTAAAGGAGACGATACGCTGCGCCATATAAAAACAGGTAGGTAGGTAAGTACCTAAAATGTCTTCTCTAGGAAAAAATATCATGACGCAAATGTCATCCTTGGCCAATAAGGAAGAAGGAAGGATTCACCACTGCATTTCGTTCTGCATGCACGTTTCATGATAGACTGAAAGAAAATCAAACCTGCACCAAAATGTTTTCGTCGCATTCGCCACAAACAAGGCTTATAGCGCCATCTAGTAGAATTTCGAATGCCAAAGTCTTTCAAAGAATGTTGCAAGATGGCAGTACAAGTGTTGGACAAACGCAAAAAAGACAAAGAAAACAAGAAAAATATAAATACAGAATTTTAATTCTTTTCTAGATGATTTGAACAATTTCCTAATATTTACTTTTTCTTGAAAACATTCAAAACAAAAAAAAATACCTCTTGACTGGCAATATTTATGCGCAAATGTTAGAATTTTCTATCCTGGCAACCGAACACAAATCTGAAATCAAACATGGCGCGCGTACACAAAATGCCTCAATTTTTACATTTTTTCGTTTTTATCTCATTTGTTTTGTGTTGTTTTACTAATTCCGTAGAAAGTGCAAACCGCGACCTAAATGAAGACAACTGGAATATAATCCTCAAAGGAGAATGGATGGTAGAATTGTAAGTATGACTTGAGCCGGCATCGCCTGCTGATCGTCGCGTGTCGATATTTTTCTACGAATTACGTGACCCTTGTATCCTTCGTTCGTAGTTGTATTTTTAGCAGCTTTGTTCTAGAAGTTCAGTAAGTGTGGGTTTATCTCCCACACTGGTAGGTCAACAACCAACGCAAGGTCGATAGGGTCCAAAGAACCGTTTCGAAGTCTGACGCATAGCCTATTCTGTCACTGCTTCACGCGGCAGAATCTAAATAACTCACGTCTACATGTAGACTTTACGGTAATGTACGGTACCTGCAGTAATTACCTACATAAATAAAGCTTTGTTGGAGAGGTATTTTTATGGGCAATTCGAGATTGTTTTGTCTGTCTTGTGTTGTAGCTGCTTTTTAATAGTTGCCCGAGGTATTCAACTACTTGGCAAGGTTTTGACTCTTGCGACAAGGCAGAATTTCAAGACATACCTGGTTCATAAATGATTTTTGAACCTTTATCTGAAGAGGTCTCTATTGACCTGATAAGCACCCATTCTATCTTAAACTTTTTATTCATACCTTGTAAGACTGTAAAATCAGTATTTGTTAGAAAGGCAGAATTATATTTAATGATTTGAATGAACTAATATTATAAAAGCGAAAATAACTCTTGTCTGTCTGTTACTTTTTCACAACTAAATGACAGAACGGATGTCTTTGTTATTAAAGTGCGTAAGCCTTGCACTCTGGATAATTTCTAATTGAAATTTGGTGGAAAGGTAAGCAATATCCCAGGAATGGACAGAGGCTACTTGAAAATGCATGCGAAGCCGTGAGCAGAAGCTAGTACACAATATTTCTTATGAATGCAAATCAATCAATAAACCAGTCCTTTTTTCAAGTTAAACTCCCATGTAAACAACAAATATCACTATCTTACCTGTGCTTATGACATCAGCATAGCAAGCTGATGTCAGAATTGAGAAACTATTTAGCTTATGTTTATTGAATTCTGATTATAATCAGAAATGATTCATATAACACTTACAATTAGAATTCAATAAACAGGGTTATTTACATTTTTAGCGATATTAGGTCTCATCAATCATGAGTTTTTTATACTTATGGGAAGATGTTGTATGTAGGGGCGGGCAACAGTGCCTCCTGTAATTCTACAGGAGATCGCAGTTCGGTGGTAGATTCATTCGAATCTACCACTGAACTGCGATCTCCAACCCCCATGCCCAGCGTGGGGATTATGGGCATTACCCCCATGAGGTAAAAGCCATTACAGTGCTTATCAGAGGAGGCCTGCGTCTAGCAATGGACCAATACAGACGGTCGAGGTTGAGGTTGTATGTTGGAATAATAGGAGTATAATAGGTGTTATGAATGTCATTTTTTTTCATACAAACATTTTCAAACTCGCCTATTATCATTAACATGGGCCCTACAAAATAGATTTCTGTAATATGAAGCCCTTAGGAGTTTTGGAAGATGCTCCCTGATCATCAGTCGATCAGGGAGCATCTTCCAAAACTCCTAAGGGCTTCATATTACAGAAATCATATTAAAGAACTACCTATTCCAGCTACGCTCCATGGTGCCCCGCCTGCAACGCCCTAGCCCCAGCATGGAAGGAGCTCTCATCACAACTGGACCGCAAGGGGTTGGAGACTCAGACTGGCGCTGTCGATGTCACCAAGGCACCTGGACTAAGTGGCCGGTTTGTGGTCACCGCTCTGCCTACCATCTTCCAGTAAGTTATCAACATCTCGTTCAGTCTACTATCTAGAAATTCCAACTAGATTGCAATGTCACCGGTGACTGCACAGTCTCTATAGTCTACTAATATCACCATTTTGTTCAGTCCTAAGCAGTTAGCCATGAGGTACCTATCTCACACTTCGATTTAAGAAATGGTAGTAGAAAAATTATAAATAAAATAAGTAAGTGATTATTTTACTATAAAAACTGTCGTAGTTTGACGAATTCATTACGGATGTAATCGGGTTAATTACGAAGTGAGTTGTCACATGATCATCACGACGACCCCCACGAGCGCCTTAAAGTGGAACTTTAGTGTTATTAAAATGTTTGCCGAAGCTCACGAACAGAGACTTGATCACCATGTGAATGTCGAGGCTATCCAACTCCTCGACAAGACATACATATTAAGAGAACTGAAAAAAACAGTGAGAAAAAATAAGGGAAGAGGCCTACATCCAACACTGGATCCCGAAAAGGCCAACATGATGATGATATTAAAGAATGCATGAAAAAGTGTCTTCGCCTTAAATAGAGACATTAGAAAAGTGTTGATGGACACATTCTTATTATCCAAGTATTTTAGCAGTTTAGGTCATAAATTACTTATTAGTCTTAGACTAGATTGTAATACTATGATGTTATTTAGGAATAGATAATCACTACATAGTATAAAACAAAGTCGCTTTCTCTGTCCCTATGTATGCTTAAATCTTTAAAACTACGCAACGGATTTTGATGCGGTTTTTTTAAACAGATACATAGAGTGATTGAAGTGGAAGGTTTATATGTATAACTAGCTGCGCCCCGCGGCTTCGCCCCCGTGGAAATTTATGTTTCCAACTTTCATAATTTTTTCTCTCATAAGAACCTTCTCCTGACAATAACAAACACAACAAAGAAAGAATTAGCGAAATCGGTCCAGCCGTTCACGCGTGATGCCGTGACCAAGGAAAACGGGTTTCATTTTTATATATATAGATAATAGTAATAGTAGTATTTTATTGCACCCGTGCGAAGCCGGGGCGGGTCGCTAGTTACAATATAAAAAAAAGCGATCATCACGATGTTCTTAGGTATTCGAGATTCTATCAATATTGGAATTGAATACGTATGGAATTATATGAATCTAGACATTATCGACCTTCTGTCGGATCTTTATGCTACAACTGCGGGGGTATTTTAATTCATTCGATTCGTTTCCGAATCGTAAACGTCTGATTCGAATTCAATTCCGATGGATCTATAAAACTTTGTTTATGATCGAAAAAGGGAGCACCTCCTCATTGACATGGCCATTATTCAACAGATTCGCTTCGGATTTTCGATCATCAACCCGAAGCGAAATCAAAATAGCGTTATATAGATCCGTCGAATCGAATTCGAATCCGACGTTTTCGATTCGGTAACGAATAGAACTAATAGTTCTACGAACAGTAGACGTCGCGAACACTAACTTTTTTCAACAATTAATTTATTTATTAATGTACTAAAGTAATTTAAAACGGGATATTTTGGTAGGTAGGTTCGGTAGGTATATTTTTTTGCGGAGCTAAATCTGCTCGTCATGCCGAAAATCCTCATCCGTTCTTTACCAAATTTTTATAAGAACAGTTTAAAGTTATTAGGTACCTTTCAATTAAAAATACAATCATCAAAATCAGATCTCTTAAAGCGGAAATATTCCAAATCCGCCTTTTTGCCTTATTGTGGAAGAAGTACGCCTTTAATCAAAAAATCCCGACGACAATAAAATTCTATAAAATCATAGAATCTGTACACAAAGTTTCGTATCGATCGGTTGTAAAATACGACCTGTAGAGGAGTACGGACATACTGACAAAAACGCTATTTTGGCCAGACCTGAAACGAAGACTTTCGTTCACGACGTCAATGAATTAAAATACCTATGCCGGTCTCCGAAACTGGAATATAAGAGTTAAGTAATAACCATTGTAGCCGCCGCCGTAGTAGACGTGGCGTAACAATCGATAAACCCTTCAACTTAGCCTGTGGATGACGTAAGAGGTGACCTGAAAGGCAGCTGAAGGCTGGAGGGTGGGCTGAAGGGTATTATCACTTCTACTGCGTTCACCTATCCGCCTATCAAGCGAGGTGGTGGAAATCCTCTTGTTTGGAGGAGGCACCTAAGATTTGTTTATTCAGAACAAAAATCAAAATATCTTTATTTCCATAACTACAATAAATGTACACCTAGAAAAGGTCAAATTATAAAACTAAACACTGACACGGAAATAAAGTGAAATTTTTGATTTGTGTCGCTTCGGTATGTAGACTTATTATGGTACAATTATACAAGGTATGCTACTCCGTCCACTTGCCACAAAAATGGGAGGTTACTTTCATTTGCCGGTGACTGTCAAACTTTTATTGACGCCGGTGAATCACTCGCGTTTTTGATCGGATAAATCTTTAAAATAAAATGGGCGGTTACTCTATCCGTAACTGTAAGTGTGAAGGGCGGTAAAATAAGGTTCTTTAAATTCCCGAAAAGAGAATCTGTGGCTGAAAAATGTTCCTGCGATTACATAAATTTCATTTCAAGGGAAAAATTGATTTATTCATGTGCAGAGCTCATTTTAGCGTTACTCAAATTATGGAAACTAAGTTTGAAAAATTTCATTGAAAACCTAAAACCTAGATCTAGATTTCGAATCTCCCAAAACTAAAAAGTTTGAGAACCACCGTAGCGGATATGACGTACGCTTGGGAAAACCCACGTGACCGTTGTTTCTCGGAGTAGCATACCTTGTTTATTTGTACCATGTGTAGACTAAGGTAAAGAAGCGACGAAGAAACCTTTCGCCTATTAGTTGTTATTTTTCGAGTTAGAGCAAAACTCGTCCCAAGCTTTTTTATCTCTAGCTAGATAATCTGATATTTTATAGTAAGCCTTTGTGCACAGCAAGGTTTTGACAATTTGTTTGAATTTGTTTACTGATTATTTTTGCAAATTAGTCATTCTGTTACTGGACTGTGATTCGTCCATTAGTAACCAAACTAAGTAACCAGACCAATAACAATCATACGTATGAATGTTGCGCCGTCTGGTGCAGCTTAGGATTTGCACCACCCCTACTCTTCCCGCGGGTGTCGTAAAAGGCGATTGAGGGATATCCACCGGGGGCGGGCAGCAGCGTCCCATACAGAACAATTCTACCACCAAACTGCGATCTCCAACCTGCATGCCCAGCGTGGGGATTATGTTATGAGCAATACCCTCCATGAGATGAAGGCCAATAAGGCGCTTATCAGGGGGTGGCCTGGTCTAACTGTGGACCAATACAGGCTGTTGAGGTTGAGGTATAATTGTTTCAAACCATGATAGTTTCAAAGAGAGTTGTATATATTGATACTAGCTGCCGCCCGCGGCTTCGCACGCGTTGTTTCTATGGAAACGTGAAAAAGTGATTTCTATCCCATGGGAACTGATCTATGGGATAAAAAAATAGCCTATGTTTGATTCCAGGATTATAATTATCTGTTTACAAAATTTCAGCGATCCGTTCAGTAGTTTTGGCGTGAAGAGGTAACAAACATCCATCCATCCATCCAAACTTTCGCATTTATAATATTAGTGTGATGTTTCCAGTGTAATCAACGGCGAGTTTCGGCAGTACAAAGGTCCTCGCGACGTGGACTCCATGCTCAGCTTCGTGGACCAGCAGCGGTGGAAGCAGACTGAACCCATTCCATCGTGGAAGGCTCCGGACTCCATACAGATGACCTTTGTGTCCGAGTTCTTCAAGCTGAGCCAGGCTCTCCGGGTAAGGATCTATAGCCTAGCTTCTGCTCGCGGCTTCGGACGCCTTCCGGGATAAAAGTAGCCTATGTCATTCTCCATGGTTCCATCTGTCTCCGTGCTAAATTTCAGTAAGATCGGTTGAGCTTAGACTTGTAGGTAACATTCTAATACTAAGTGGAGGAACCAGCTCCTTGAAGTACCGGAGCAGGACTGACAGCTTCGTTTCAGCTTCCCTGTGAGTGTGGATGGGGTTGATTCCATAATGAGACTCTTCAGCCCCGTTTTGTGTCTGGCTTCCTCTGTGGCCGTGCAGTGTACAACATGTTGCAGTCTCTTCTTCTTGGAAGCAGCCGCGATACAAGCTGCTGTCTGTGGCTCCAGTCTTGAAAGGATGATGGTTCAGTTCACGGTGACCTGTAATGGTCCTCGCGGCTCATCTTGAGCATCCTGTTTGTGGTTTTCCTGTCTCTGGAGGGGCATATTGATTTAGTATGTTTGCTTGATTTAGTAGGTAGGTAACATACAGTTTAGTATTTATGGTATTTGTGTGGAGAGCTTCTAGCAGGGTCGCTCTCATGGTACCTATACTTTGTGCTGGTCTCAAGATATAATTTTGTAAACACCATGAAAATCCTAAATTGTCAAGTTTCAATTATTTCTTGTGTAGTACATGTTGCTACATAGATCTTACAAATTAGTTAAGTATCATCCTGTACTTACACTACAAATAACTAAAAAAGACATTATTTTCTTATTGGCATATTTGCCCAGCAGTAGGACAACATAGGTTAGAATAAATTGGCATCTAGCTACAAAAATAACTGTCAGCATTATGCATTGTAGGAAAGAGCTCTAATAGTACAAGTACAGTGCACATTTTGGCAAATAAATGAATGAATGAACACTTTATTGTACTAGTAATTAACATACACAAAAGTCTTTAGATCTAAATGAGAAATAACATACTACAAAAGGCGGCTTTCGCTGAAAGCAATTTCTCCCAGGCGACCTTGGAATAAATCAACAACACGATACTGATTTTAGGTAGGTATAATGGGTACCATGTTTACAACATTGTATCTTGAATTTGGCCGGAGTATACATTATCTTTCAGCTATCACCTCAAGAATTGATGGTAGCTAAGATAACCGGAACTCCTATTCGGGAGACTGTTCCCTTTGCGGTTATGAAAAAGGCCCTCAAAAGCTGTGTAGTAAGTGAATCGAAAGAACTATTACAACTCCTAGTTTCTGAGAATACCCATCACACTTTACAATACAATACATTACACTTTATTGCTCACCAAGAAAATACAAAAATAAAAATACAGGAAGAGAGAGATACAGAGCTGCTCAATGGGCGGCCTTATCGCTAACAGCGATCTCTCCCAGACAACCTTGGGATGGGCACGAAATAGTTGTACGTGTAAAGACGGTGACATATTACTGAAATATACAATACATACTTTACACTAATATTATAAACCAGCTGAAGCCCGCGGCTTCGCACGTGCTTTTTAAGAAGTCTATGTCTGTCTCCGAGATACCATTATGTTTATATTTATATAAGTATGTATATGTAGGTATATATTTTTGTAATTTTGTCGGTATTTTATGTAAAACTAGCTTGTGCCCGCGGCTTCGCACGCGTTGTTTCTATGGAAAAGTTTTGAGGTTATTTCTATCCTATGCTATTTTTGAGGTTATGTCAAGTCACACTTGAATGCTATCGAACGGAATAAATAGTATCCTATGTCCGTCTCCTGGCTCTAAGCTACCTCCTCACCAATTTTCAGCCATATCGGTAAAGCCGTTCTTGAGTTATAAATAGTGTAACTAACACGACTTTCTTTTATATAGATATGTATTAGCTAATAATGCACACAGATCTTTAATCCAACGATCCTATCCATCCACGCTCTTGGGCGATAAGACCGCCAATTGTCACATATTTTGTAAATTTTGGAAAAAAGTTGTGTGGTGCCGGCTTAGAATTTACACCACCCCACCAGCCCCCCCAGCAATAGTGCATTTTACACCAAGGAGAGAAAGTGATCAATTTCTACCGAGTGTGTCGTTTTGGTCTTAAAACACACGAGGTAGGAGTGGCACTTTCTGCCGAGTGATAAATAGTGCTTTATACACCTTCGAGGAACATAAAAAGCAGAATTAATTATTAATTGAAATCGCGCCCAATGATGTTGGTAAACCCTCATTGACCGCGCCAGCCTTTGGGTTCTTTTTTCAAAATATTGTTCGGAAATCGGAGGAGGCCTATAATGGACTTGGAGTAAAAACTTTTTGTCGTTTGACCGAACGAAAATAACCATAGCTACCGGTCGATCTTTTAGGAAATTAAAAAAAAATAACACGTTAGAAATGGATTTCAATACACTTTTTCCTCCCGCTAAAACACGTGAGAAATGAAATTCCATAGAGTTTTTCCTCCCGGTTTCCTATAGGCCTGCAAAGACATACTTTCTATTCTATAAATGGAAAAGGAATAGGCAACTTTCCGAGCAGGTGTAGTATAAACACCTTGGCACCACATAGCTGTGTGCTTGGTAGAGCGGAACTGAGCTGCCAGCGAGCGTTGGATGTTTGTTGAGATGAATGCACTAGCGGCGCCGCTCACTGCACGCCTCTGACATCTCTTCTCGTCTCCGCTGCGTGACGACGCCAGCTTGCGAGGCACAGCTCACATCTCCGCTTCGATATCTCACTCGTCTCCGCTTTGGTCGAGTCCGGCCCTAATATGCTTGGCAAAGAATAAGAAACATTTATTGTTCAAACTGTGTACACAGTTGGTCTTATGAACTACTTATAAATTGTTCAACAGTCTGTCCTTTCGGGCATAAAAAATTAATTATTATTAACATTAGTTAATAAACTTAAAAAGATAGGAATTGCACATTTTCTTTATCACACTAATATTATAAATGCGAAAGTTTGGAGGGATGGATGTTTGTTACCTCTTCACACCAAAACTACTGAACGGATCAGGCTGAAATTTTGCATACAGGTAAGTCTAACCCTGGAATCAAACATAGGCGTCTTTTTATTCCATAAATCAGTTCCCATGGGATAGAAATAACCTCAAAACGTTTCCATAGAAACAACGCGTGCGAAGCCGCGGGCAGAAGCTAGTACTTTATAAAGGTATTTAATAGGGATCGATAATTACTATCTAAATTTTGGGAGGGTACAATGATGGGTGGTTAAAATCATAATAGTGAAAATGCCGCCGATTGTACCACACTAGATATAGCTAGTATAAAATTATTGTAGCTAGTATAAAATTAGTTTTATGTATTGATGGTGCAATAAATTAATATCCTATTGTATATAACCCTGGTTCCTATTGCAGAGTGTGCACAACATGCTGATGGAAACATACGGGCTGCCGACCTGGGGATCCTACCTCATCTTCGCTGTGGCTACCATCTTCATCGGAGCTGTCCTTGGATTGGTATGTTATCTTCACCTTACCTTATCAATAGCAGTCGGAAGCGTCCCCAAGACGCTGGCTGCATTGCCACGCCGTATGGCAATGCTGATGCAGACGTAGACAGTCTGCAGTTAGTTCAATTGTAAATACTAGTATAATTTACTTTGTGAATAAAAACTTATGCTTTGCCTTACCTTTAGACGTTGATATTTTACTTGTAAAGAAGAAACTTATCTATACCCGCTAAAGATCCAACTCACAAACACAGCTTGCTGTGCATTAAGACTGCTGGCTGCCTTGTTGATTTAGCGGTAGCGTGTTCAACTGCAGGTGATGAGGTGCCCAGTTCGAATACCGGGTCGGGTCAAAAAAGTCTTGCTATTGGAATTTTTTAGAGCAGAAGCTGGGAAAGTTGGCGGTGTTCCACTCCCCTGTCACGGTGTGCAATATAATGGTTATGGAATCATTTCAAAATTTTCTATAAAATATCAAAATTGTTCCCTATTAAAATAATTGATAGAAAAATCGGCGAACATACATACATACAACTTTTATTTTATTTTAAGGTCGCTCCGCGGTAAATTGCCCAATTCTGTCACTGTTTTAAAGATTTCTCTAAAACTTTTGTAATTAGGTACTGAAACAGATCACAAAATACACGCACAAAAACTACTTAGGGGGCTAAGTAGTTTACATTTCGTAATACCCATTTACTCTCACAAAATTCACCGCTCAAACGCTTCTAGACCTAGAGACTTGATGATAATTTAAGTGTACGAAAGTGCAGCATTATCTAATATTTTGTTTTGTTTAGCAAATTTGAATATTATTACTGCATTAAGTTTTTTTTGCTAAGCTGTGTGGTGCCGGCTTAGAATTAGCACCACCCCAACTCTTCCCGCGGGTGTCGTAAGAGGCGACTAAGGGATATCCACCGGGCAGCAGCGCCCCCTGCAGAACATTCTACCATCGAACTACGATCCCCAACCCGCATGCCCAGCGTGGGGATTATGGGCATTACCCCCATGAGTTAAAAGCCAATAAGGCGCTTATCAGGGGGAGGCCTGCGTCCAGCAGTGGACCAACACAGGCTGTTGAGGTTGAGGTAGTTTTTTTTATTAAGTACTAGTTTATGCCCGCGGCTTTACACGCGTTGTTTCTGCAGAAACGTTTAAAGGTGATTTCTATCCCATGGGAACTGATTTATGGGATAAAAAGTAGCCTATGTTTGATTCCAGGATTATAATTACCTGTATGCAAAATTTCATCCCGATCCGTTCAGTAGTTTTGGCGTGAAGAAGTAACAAACATCCATCCATCCAAACTTTCACATTTATAATATTAGTGTGATTAGTTTTAAGATACATATAAAATAGTCAACTAAACACACAATTTTGTTAATTATTAAGAGAAGTCCTGTAATACAGCTTTGGCTAGTTCGGGATCCTGCGTGCTCATTATTATATTGTAGACATTTTATTGTGTCAAAGATAAACGATTTGATTTCGTTTTTTATTTCAGATCCTGGTGTGCATCATAGACCTTCTGTACCCGCCGCGTCGCTCCGACAAGGTCCTCATCCCGCAGTCCGAGGTGGACAGGCTGGCTAAAGGAGACCACGATGCTAAGGAGAAGTCTGATGATGACCAGGTATTGTTTATTTACGACCTGGTGCCCGCGGCTTCGCACGCGTTTTTCTATGGAAATGTTTATGGGTTTAAAAAACAGTTGTAAATCAGACAGATTTGCAAATGGGATAAAAGTATAAGAATAAGAACATCAAGACGACCTCTGTGGCAATAAAACTTAACTTTTAACTTGGGTTTTAATTTTACTTTTTAACTTTTAAGATATTATTATATACTCCATACCGGACTATTAAAGCCAAATCTGCTAAGAATTAAGTTATTTTAAAAAGTAGCTAGATGTCGCTATTTAAATTTTTGGCACAGGATCAGAAAAAACAGTCGTGAAGGCAATTAATAATATCCGCTAAATAATAATAATAATATAATAATGCTGGACAATTCACACAGCATTATCTAGCCCCACGGTAAGCAGAGCTTGTGTTATGGGTACTAGATAACTGATATACATAATAATATACGAGTACATAGATAGATGTTTTTTTATTATACATAGAGAACGACCAGAACTCCCTGAACAAATATCTGCAGATCGTACAAATATTTGTTCCGAGGCGGGAATCGAACCCGCAACCTCCTGCGTCGCAGGCGGACCTTCGCCCACCGCGCCAGAGGTCGTCTAAATCTAGCGACAAAGTCGCTAAAACGGCAACATTAGACAAGAACATAGCGGCGTGTGCTGTACTATGTTTATTTCTCATTTAGACTTTTATTTATGTTAATTACTAGTACAATAAAGGGTTATTCATTAATTAATTCCTAATCCTTTGTATTATTCTACCAGGAACTTCTGAACGAAGACATCGTGGACGAGGTGGAAGCCGAGGCAAACAGCGACGCTGAAAGAAACTCCCCCAGTGATGTAAGTTCATTTGTGTTAGTACCTCTGTTCTCTTGTCGATTAGTGGTTATTCGTCGTTAAATAATTGTTTCTGCACGCAGTTTCGCACGCGTTTTTCTATGGAAACGTTTATCTTACTAATATTAAGAAAAGCTAAAGAAAAACTAAAGTACTGATAAGAAAAACTAAAGTACTGATTCCTAACTACCTCAACCTCAACAGCCTGTATTGGTCCACTGCTGGACGCAGACCTCCCCCTGATAAGCGCCTTGTTGGCTTTTATCTCATGGGGGTAATGCCCATAATCCCCACGCTAGGCATGCGGGTTGGGGATCGCAATTCGGTGGTAGAATCGTTCTGCAGGGGGCGCTGCTGCCCGCCCTCGGGATATCCCTTAGTCGCCTCTTACAACACCCGCGGGAAGAGTTGGGGTGGTGCAAATTCTAAACCGGCACCACACAGCTAAGCGATTCCTAACTATAATTCAAATTCCAGACATCTGACGACGACAAGAGAGCCACAGGAGACACCCCTCTCGGCTCCGAGACCGAAAGCAAGCCCGAAGTCCGCAAGCGAAGACCGCGCAAGGCGGACTAACCTGTTGCTACACTATCTGGACTTAAAGCCGGCTTTTGATGAGGAGAAAGCTATCTAGATTTAATAGTACTGACTGGTGTTACGGGCCGTAACGTAATGCACCGTTCGCAGCGAGCATGATACGTTACACCGTGTGCTACAATCTGTCTCGTTGCTAGTTGCGTACTCCTTCTTCCCCCGTACTGACTGCACGAACGCTCGCTGTGTACACGTTACAATACGACCCGTAAAGGTGATATCAGACGGATCACTCGAATGAATGTTCACTCGAGTGAATGCTTCATTTTTCTATCATTCCATATTCACACGGCTTAGCTGGAATGACTTAGAAAAGAGCATTCACCTCCTCTTTTCATTCAAGATGTCGTCAAATGAAGTCGTGTCGATCTCACTTTCGTCTGCTACAGGACTCAAAACAAATGGCCGAATGCGAGTGAACATTCACTCTGTGTTCAGATTGTTCATGTTCCGTTCATTCGAAGTGGGAGTGAAAGATGCGAATGAAAATATCTAACATTGTCGGATCGGTTCATTAGTGAATTCATTCGGCACTATTGCTCATTTTGTGTTCAAACGTTTCATTTCGAGTGAAAGATGCCGAATGAAAGACGAAAATGAACTGTCTGATATCACCTTAACGCTAGTCAATACCCACCTTAAGGATCCCTCAGCACGAGCATACATCTGTAATGTAACATTCGTTTGCGAGCATGAGGATGAGAACAGCCTGTTGGTCCACTACCGGACGCGGGCCTCCCCCTGATAAGCGCCTTATTCGCATGGATGAGGCTAAACGAGCGTATTTTTTAATTGTGTTGCGTAAAATAAGCTACTACATACAGAAGTCCTGTTTGTGCCACACGATGATTTGATTTGTCACTATTGAAGGTTGGTAAGGTACTAATTTCACGCAACTAATAAGTCAATTCGCTCGTCTGGCCTCGGGCCTTACGTTACAATCATCATCAACCTATATTAGTCATAGTTCTCCCGTAATGAACGCCACGTCCAATAGCGCTCCCTAACTGTCGAGCTAGTAACCTAAAATGACTATCCAACAAGATTCAATTTTGAGTTTTCTGCTGTAGTCGAATCAGTTGTTTTTACAATGTCAGATGAAACTTCTAGCGTTACATTACTGTAATCCTTGGTTCTCCCGCAATCTGAATGTTACATTACAGGCGAATGCTCCCGCTGAGGTACCTCCTTAAGGCTACGCTCGCACTGCAAGGTGGTAGCGTGACGCGAAACTTAATAAATTTCGAGCATTGAGGTAAAAATCCAAAAAATTCATCGCCTCGCTACATCCAGGCGACTAGTTACGCTAGGATACTAGCGGTGTCGCTGGTTCTGTAGAACAGCCGTCAATCTTCTTGTCCTTTCGAACCACGTGACTGAGATGCGCAGAACGCAATTCTAAGGCCAAATTGGTGGGCGGTTACCTTATAGACAGTTGCCTCGATTATTCATTGAGAGTTTTGTTTCAAAGAGCGAGACACTGCTAGATACGAACCTGTCTCTTTCGCCTGCTGCGTTGCCAGTGGCATATGAAATGCGTGAGTGTCGATGACGACCTCGGTGGCGCGGCTGGCGAAGGTCCGTCTGCGGCGCAGGAGGTTGCGGGTTCGATTCCCGCCCTGGGACAAACGTTTGTACGATCTACAAATATTTGTTTCGGGTGTTCTGGTCGTTTCTATGTATAATAAAAAATATCTATCTACGTAGTGTATTGTATATCAGTTATCTAGTACCCATAACACAAGCTCGGCTTAGCTTGGGGCTAGATAATGCTGTGTGAATTGTCCAGCACTATTTATTTATATTTAGTGTGCCTGCGCAAACTTCCCACTCTCGCTGTCCGTCATCGGACAAGATGTTTGGCGGCAACTTATACATTGCGTTTAATGTCATCTACCATCCAAGCTACCATCTTGCAGTGCGAATTAGGGGCGGTGTTCTTCTTAAATCTAATCGGATGGTTACATTTTATTACGCATTTCTGACAGAAGTTTTTCATTATACAACGAAATTGCGGATCGCATCTTTCAGAGAACATAACTCTGTAAGAACACTGTTATTCCGTTCAATTATTACGGAATCTGGCAAACAAACCATATTCTTCATATTATGAACTCTATTATAATTATTAAGAAATCGCAAAGTTAAGAAAATGAATTCAGAACATGCTTTAATTAAAATGACGCCATCTCTATCAATTTGTGGTATTAGTAAGAAAACACTTCTATTAAATTTTGAATGATAGTTTTTTCCTAAAAGCGGTACTAGAGTCCAGTCCAAATGTGAAACTAAATATCCAAAAAGTCCTCGGACGAGACTATGAATGATTGTTACAATAGTTTCACATTGTATTAAATCGGAGAGAAGTTATACTAGGACCTTTTAGAAATTCATCTGAATTATTAAAGCGCCATATTGTCTTAGGTATTTTGTATTTGGTTGAGCAGAAGCGTTTCTAGTATAACTTCATTCTTACCGTAGTTGCTTATAAAATAAGATTGATAAATCGCATAAACGAATCTTTTATTCTCTAAGACTGGGTTTAAGCTCATTTCTGAGTGTTTTTGCATCTTTTGCATTTATTGTGGTTTTGTTGCACTAAAATTGTTAGTTTTATCTGGAGTTGGATGTCACAGAAAATCATATGAAATGATTATTATTAATTTTGTCTGTGTTGTATGTAAAAGTATTACTCACTTTGTAAGTTTTTATTCAGGCATAAATAAATTAACGCTAAGGTTTATAACCTAATTTAACTGTTTATTTTATTTGTGAAATTACTAAGTCGCCAAGCATTTATTTTAAACATTAAATAAAATTATATACTGTTAATAAAAAACTGAAATAGTCCTATAATTTTAAAATAAATATGTAATCAACACAACATTCCTTTTGTCAGTCGCTTAATGATTTTATTTCTAACGTACTTATTGAGATTATTTATTTTTATTTATAATATTTTTCGCTATCGTTGTATCAAAAATTACGTCTATTAATCACTGTAGGAATAAAATTATGAACTAAAAGATAGGTACAGAAGGGTACGAAATGCGAAAATTACAGAAATTACATCATTTTTCTGCCCTCCTAATTGGTATAAGTTTCTGTAATTTTCTGTTTTCCGTCGGGCGGGTACGAAATTGTTATGTAACAAGAAAATTGCCTTGTACAAAGACTAAGATTGTTTTAAGTGTTGCGTTGGTAAACGGTTGACCTAGTGACTTGCTTAAATAAATTGAATTTGTAACTAATAATTTTCTCTTTTATTTTCCCAGTACTTGATTAAGTCTTAATCGTTTTCGATTAACGATAGGATAAGCAGAATGTCCTGTCTGTCATGAGTCATGAGTCATGACAGGCAGGACATCCATGGCGGGGCTGCTAACTTGACGGACACGTCTCAGTTCCGTAGGTCATGACTCATGCATGACCTACGGAACTGAGACGTGTCCGTCAAGTTAGCAGCCCCGCCATGGAATTTGGTGGTTTCAACTGTCAATAAATGTGTCTGAAATAGTGCCCCCGATGCCCTAAGTAAAATAAATAGTACCCCAGTACTTTAGGAGATATTTAGGTCTTTCACTGTGGCTGCTATCTTGACGTCAAGCTGGCAGCCCCGCTGATTTCGACGAATCTATAGCGAGATATAAATCCTGAACTATGCCAATTAACTGTGCCTTAAGTTATCTAGTTCTCCTGCAAAGCTCAGAAATAGACCTCCGGCGGTTTAAGAGATATTTGACTCTGAACATCTACATACATTACATAAAGTACAGACGAGTACAGAAGCGAATTGTTCCTCGCACGTCGATTCCCGTAATGTTGATTCTGGGGGTACCCTACCTCGTTATTGTGTGAAGAGGATAGGCATAGGATTTCGCGTTCACAGGAGCGGGACAGAGCAAAGCGGCGTAAGCCCAAAAATCAAGTTTTTAGTAGTTATTTACTCCCCACAAACATTAGAATAGTTAATTGAAAAAAAGGCAACATATAAAATGTTCTTTATACTTAGCTCAATTACTATGCTTAATCTCAAGATCGTATCATCTGTATTTATTGAGAAATTAGGGTTTTAGTAAAAAATTAGAGGTAACTTTGCGATTTTTTTCTATCGAGAAAATTTTATGGAATCGTGTTTTCGAAACATATGATCGATAGAATAAGTCCTGAACTTTACCATATATAAATTTCAAAGTTAAATATTCAGTAGTTTGGAAGATATGGAGATCCGACGGAGTTGAAAATAAGCAATTTGAGGGTAGGTACCTACCACCGCGCCTGAATTCCCTTCACGACGATCTCGCTTTTTTCGCAGTGTACAGTCGGCTGCGGTGTAGAAAAATGAATAAAAACGTTATAATATAACACACATAACTACAATAGTTGGACATATGGTATCGTATAGGTTTTTTGTAGATATCGATGTGTCCTTCAATATTGTAGAACATTTTTTTGTTCTATCATCAACAGTTTCCGCAGCGCATGCGATGATAGACAATTTATGGCTAATTTTTTTTACACCTTGGGTTACATTATTTAAGTTTTAGTAGGGATCTCTAATTTTTTCAAGTAATAATTGTAGCCTATGTTACTCAAGGATAATGTAGCATTCTAACGGGGAAAGAATTTTTGAAATCGGCCCAGTAGTTTTTGAGTTTATTCGTTACAAATATACAAATCTTTCCTCTTTATAATATTATATTTAGTACTAGTTAATGCCTGCGGCTTCGCACTCGTTGTTTCTATGTTTAACGTTTAAAGGTGATTTCTATCCCATGGGAACTGATTTATGGGATAGATGCCTATGTTTGATTCCCGGATTAGAGTTACCTGTATGCAAAATTTCAGCCCGATCCGTTCAGTAGTTTTGGCGTGAAGAGGTAACAAACATCCATCCATCCAAACTTTAGCATTTATATTACCTATTAGTGTGATGTGATTAGTATAGACAAACATACAAAAATCCAAAAATACAAATCTTTCCTCTTTATAATATTAAGTAAATTTTTTTTTCTTCAGATTTTTCCCTTTACTTGTGCTATAAGACCTTGCTGCTCACCAAATTTCATGATTCCTAAGTCTACGGGAAGGGAAGTACCCTATAGGTTTTGTGTGCATGTGATTCCAATGAGATTTCACCAATATAACATCCTTGATGTGATTTCCTTGGAAATTTCATAATATTCGGACTTAAACGGCTGTAACTTTTGAGGTTGTTGACTTAGAAGTTTTATTTATATCGCGGCTTCAAGATGTTACGGACTTGAGTATTTGACGTTAATTTCAACTCGATACGTCCACGCGTTCCTGAGAAAAGACGGTTGACAGACTGAAAGACAGACAGGCGGACAGCAAAGTAATCCTTTATGGGTTCCTTTTTTCCTTTTGAGGTACGGAACCCTAAAAATAAAAGAAAAAAAGAACTAGTTTAAATCAGTTTATTACGTAAAATAGGTACCTATAGTTAAGTAAGACATTTCGTTAACTTAATATTTGGTTTCATTGACAACTTATACTAAACTAGTTTTTGCCCGCGGATTCGCAAGCGTTGTTTCTATAGAATCGATTTAAGGTTATGTCTATCCCATGGGAACTGATTTATTAGATAAGTAACCTTTGTTTGATTCCCGGCATGAGTTACCTCTATGCAAACTTTCAGTATTTTTGGTGTGTATTAATTTTCTATTCAGGTAGTTTTAGGCCTGGAATAAAACAAAGGCTACTTTCCCTGACATCCCATAAATCAGTTCCCATGGGATAATAATATAAGTAACCATAAAACGTGTCCATAGAAACGAGGCGTGCGAAGCAGCGGGCAGAAACTAGTTCCACAATACATAATTAACGACATTCAACCAAGACAATTATGAAAACAATGTTAGTGTGTTGTTTATTGTTTATAATTATAACTCAGAATAACACGCAGCTACTTAGAGCATTGTGTAATTAATGATTTGAGTAGGTACCTTCATACTTACCTACCCTTGGATCTTAAGGCGAATAATAGGGTGGATAGTGGCGCCACTACATATTTAATTTTATAATTACGTTATACAAAGGAATTATCAAAAAATCGGACCGCGCGTAGACTATATCTATCATAAGTTTTTTTTAAATGTATCTTTAATAGTTTTGTACTGTAATATTTAATTTTAGGCAGATACTTGTTTCATGAGTTTAGTTCCTATTGGTGGCCACCAAGCTCTCCAAACAAGGTTTTTGATTGAATAACACAAAACAAAACTATTACAGATACATAAGGTAAAAGCTTGTGATAGGTATCGTCTACCAGCGGTACGATTTTTTGATAATTCCTTTGTATAACTTAATGATTAAATTAAATATGTAGTGGCGCCACTATCTACCCTACTATTCGCCTTAAGCTAGAGAGTTTTACTTACTCGTACGTATATACAAAAATAGATACACATCTTTTTAAATTGTAACCCGAGGTATTTAACATTCGGGTCAAACCCCTTCGGGTTTAAAGAGTGTTATTAATTTAAGTCCTATGTAATATTAAAAAAATACATCCTACGGCATATCCTATCGAGTGTTTCCCTTCCTCCATCCCTATGTCGCCGCACAATATGCCTCTGTACAGGGTGTAACACATCACAAAATCTGGGTTAGACTTACAAAATCTGAACCACATCTGGATCAAACTTTCAGGGGTGGTCTAGATTCGATCTTAGGATGCAGGAAAAATTAATCAACAAAAAGCTCGATCTCTACCACGGTTGTCTGGTAGAGATCGCTCTTGAGCGATAGGACCACCACTTGTCACTTAGTTTTTAAGATGTTTTGTTATCATCGATTTATGTGAGCAATAAAGTATTTTCTATTTTCTATGACCTTAATTAAAACAAAATTTGAAACTAAACAAAGGATTGTTGTTCAGGATTGTTTAATATTATTCCCGTGTTATAAGGTCGAATCTGGACCGAAAGTTAGGACCACACTTTTGTTACACCCTGTATTGTAATCTACCTACTTTGTGCGTATCTAACTACTATATTATCACAAAAGAGAAAACTCTTATTATTTACATGTCCGACCAATTTGACTTAATTTCAATTTGTTTGCAGGAACACCAATAAGCCATTATGAAAGAAGTTGAAGCTGAGTTCAAATTAGAAAGATACTTTTTTAGCATGAAATTTGTGACTTTTTATCGTTTGTATTTTGTTAGTTAATCATAACTATTGATACAAAGGTAGTTCTGTGCTAGTGTAGAGTAGTCTACCTATTCACTAGCCAAACTCTATTTAGAATGTTTGTAAACAAATCACGACACAATTATCTAAAACTCACTTGCTTAGCGTCGAGTTTCAAATGTAATTGTAAGCAATATTTATTAAGGCGAATAGTAGGGTGGATAGTGGCGCCATTACATATTTAATTTTATAATTACGTTATACAACGGAATTATCAAAAAATCGGACCGCGCGTAGACGATATCTATCATAAGCTTTTTTTAAATGTATCTTTAATAGTTTTGTACTGTATTATTTAGGCAGATACTTGTTTCAAGAGTTTAGTTCCTATTGGTGGCCACCAAGCTCTCCAAACAAGGTTTTTGATTGAATAACACAAAACAAAACTATTACAGATACATTAAATAAAAGCTTGTGATAGGTATCGTCTACCAGCGGTCCGATTTTTTGATAATTCCTTTGTCTTAATGATTAAATTAAATATGTAGTGGCGCCACTATCACCCCTACTATTCGCCTTAAAGGAAGGATCTCAAATCGATAAGTAATTTAAATTGAATAGGTTAAGTATGCGCGGCTTATTTACAAACATTGTTATAGCATTTAATGGCACCACCCTTAATTGATAAGAGTCAACAAGGCGCTCATCCGGAGGCCTAAGTCCAGCAGTGGACTGACAAGTCCGTTGTGTGATGTGAAGTACGCTTTCATTGAAATTCTACTACAACGCCACAGACACACAAACAAATGACAAACACACAGACAAATGACAAACTTGTATCATCTATGTTTTTGGTTAATATCACATGCGAGGGCAAAAGCAGCCTCACAATTCAAGACACGTAAACAGTTTTAAACAGACGACGCAGGAGGTTGCTGGTTTGATTCCCGCCTCGGGACAAATGTTTGTATGATCTGCATGTTGGTCCAGAGTCTGGATGTTTTCTATGTATACTTAATAAATCTAGTAAAAAATATATCTATTCTATTTATCAATTATCTAGTACCCATAACATAAGCTCTGCTTGGTACGGGGCTAGATGATGCTGAATGGATTGACCAGCATTATTTATTTATTGCTTACTATGATAGTTTATTAGTATGTTTGTTGGTCATCGCAGCAGTCGAGACAACACCTGGCTGAGTTTGCTCGTGTGTGCGTCGTCGAACAAACTCTTCACGAATATCACCTGGAACATACATTTATTATTATTATTATAAGCCGAATTTATCCCACTGCTGGGCAAAGGCCTAGGAAAGTAGGAACAGACATAAAACATGTTAATAAATACATACTAATTGATCGAGCGAACGAAGTGAGCCAAGTGTCTCTGCATCAAGTCTAGCAAAATTAGCGTTTCTGTCAGTATGTCCGTACTCCTCCACAGGTCGTATTCTACAACCGATCAGGAAGAAACTTGGTGTACAGATTCTACGATTTTATAGAATTTTTTTGTCGTCGGGGTTTTTTGACTAATGGCGTACTTCCTCCAAATAAAACGTCAAGTGCGAGTCGGACTCGTGCACTAAGGGTTCCGTTTAATTATAAGACCTTGTTTCTTGCCAAATATCATGAGTCTAGGTCAACATGAAGTAGGTACCCTGTATATTTTGGTCAAGAGAGAATCAAAATTTATTATTTTTTTGTTAGTAAAATACAAATTTACGGTTTTCAGATTTTCCCCGTTATTTGTGCTATATGACCTTGCTTGTTGCCAAATTTTATGATTCTAGGTAAACCGGAAGTACCCTATAGGTTTTGGTCTATAGCAAGAATCAAAAGTATTTTTTTTTTGGTCTACAAATGTACGGTTTTAGGATTTTTCCTTTACTTGTGCTATAAGACCTTGCTTCTTGCCAAGTTTTATGATTCTACGTCGACGGGAAGTACCCTATAGGTTTTGGTCCATGGCGAGAATCAAAAGTATTTTTTTTGTGAATAAACTACAAATTTACTGTATGGATTTTTTCTTTATTTGTGCTATAAGACCTTGCTGCTCACAAAATTTCATGATTCTAGGTCTACGGGAAGTACCCAATAGGTTTTGTGTGCATGTGATACCCTTGAAAATTTCAAAATATTCGGACATAAACGGCTGTAACTTTTGAGTGCGTTGACTTAGAAGTTTTATTTATATCACGGATTCAAGAGGTTACGGACTTGAGTATTTGACGTTAATTTCAACTCGACCCGTCCACGCGTTCCTGAGAAAAGAGGGTTGACAGACGGACAAGAAAGTGCTCATATAAGGGTTCCTTTTTTTCTTTTGAGGTACGGAACCCTAAAAAGCGCGTC
Source organism: Eupithecia subfuscata (assembly GCA_963564075.1). NCBI lineage: Eukaryota > Metazoa > Arthropoda > Insecta > Lepidoptera > Geometridae > Eupithecia > Eupithecia subfuscata. Next base: position 2,848,107 of record OY751123.1, read on the forward strand.
CACAGTGGACGCGTCTGTGCTGAGGATGGAGTCGTACCTGCGTGACGCCGACCAGCAGCATCAGGCCGATCTGCCAGAGCGACCAGTGCAGCACGCTGCGGACAAACAAACAAACAATTTTAACATAATTATGCGTAGTCTGGTTTACAATAATTACGGTCTTTGTTCACACCCGTTTTATTCCACGTAAATTGTAGGACATTCACAAAAAAAAAATTTGATCCTCGCCATGGACAATATGGAAAATAGAGTAGGTACACAATACAATATAACAATACAATACATGGTCCAAAACTTATAGGTTATTTCCCGTTGACCTAAATCTACGGATAATTGGCCGTGTGTAGGCACTGCGCCATCAACAAGCTTCCACAGTGATCCATACAACACTGACGACCGTCCCTTTACACGGGGAATTAGCCGTACATTTTTACGGCGAAAAAAACGTGTGTGCGCGAGCCCTTAGTCCGTTAATTTATCCGTGAAAACCATTGGTAAGTTATCTGGAATTTTTAAATTCGTTGTTTAGTCTGTAATAATAAACTTCTTGTTTTTCCAATAAATAAGTATAAATATAAATAAAAATTGAATCACACTAATATTATAAATGCGAAAGTTTGGATGGATGGATGTTTGTTACCTCTTCACGCCAAAACTACTGAACGGATCAGGCTGAAATTTTGCATACAGGTAAGTCTGATCCTGGAATCAAACATAGGCTACGTTTTATCCCATAAATCAGTTTATCCCATAGAAATAACCTCAAAACATTTCCATAGAAACAACGCGTGCGAAGCCGCAGGCAGAAGCTAGTTTATAATTTTTTGTTATTTATTCCTTTTTTTTGTGTCTGTTTGCTCTCTTTTATCTCTCTACTATTAATAAACGATTGCATTTCTGCTTTCTATAGCTCCTACTTGATTGTTTAATACTTATTTTAGTACATCGTCAATAACGCCACCGTCAGCTTCAATACGTACCGATCCTATCCATCCAAAGGTTGCCTGGAAGAGATCACTGTTAGCGATAAGGCCGACGATTGTGCCATATTATATATAGTTAGTATTAAGTTCTTATTAAATTGTTCTGTGTATTGATGGTGCAATAAAGATATAATCTATCTATCTATCTATAATAAAATTTTCTGTCCGCGGTGTCATGATGTAGTTATAAGCCCCGCAAGTTGATATTGCGATTGGCGGCCATCTTGGTGACGTAGTCGACGTCGCACCGTCAGCACAATAGATAAATATACAGTAATCCGACTCCATACTAGACCTCCATATTATTTTTTTCTGAAATTCCCTTATTTTTTCCTACCAACTTAATTTGCGGTCTAAATGTATTCTACATTATACTCGTATATACAAGACCTAATTTTGGTACGGAACCCTAAATGTGCGAAGTCGACACGCAATTGGCCTTCGCTTTCTTGTTTGTCTCTTCGGAGGTGGGTGATGGACAAATGATAGGTAGGTACACCTCTGTATTACTTTTTGTAGGTACCAACCCTAGCGCTCCGCTCAACTGTAGGTATAAAGTTCAAAGAGACGGCTGAGTCATTCTACTGTATATTTATCTACTGTGTCTGTACTTTTTTGCGACGGATGACGTCACGCAGCTGTTATTGTGACAAGGTTCCATCGCAATATCAACTTGCGGGGCTCATAACATCTAACACTTGCCTAGTGCAGAGGCCTTCTGCCAGGTTCCTGTCGCGCGCTTCGTGCGCGGAGTGCAGGTCCTGCAAGCGGCGCGCGGCCGCCACGTGCTCGCGCACGCGCGCCACGCTGTCCGCTATGTCGCGCACGCGCATCATGTACGACTCCGCAGCTTCCGCGCCGCCTGTACATTATTACTTATCTCAATCACATTTCATCATCAGCCTTTGATGTGCATGAAGATGTGTTTATAGCCTGGAAATATCACAAAAAAGTTGTATTAAGATGTATTTAATGACCTGGAGAAATCACAAAACACTTAATATGCAGTGTTTTTGGATCTCTTCATAGCTTTTGACAGTATCTCTCGTGAAAATTTATTTAGTAAGTAAAAACAATATTCAAACTTTGTAATGAATCATAGATATTTGTTCCACCAAGCATGTGACAAAAATTCTAGACAATGTAGAGACCCGAATAGGCTTATTCTAAAAGAAACCTCAAAATCAGCGAGACATCAAAAAACCTGCTTGACTATGTGTGTAAAAATTTATAATACAATACAATACAATACAAATACACTTTATTGCACACCAAGAAAATACAAAAATAAAAATATAGGAAAAGAGAGATACAGAGTTGTACAATGGGCGGCCTTATCGCTAAGAGCGATCTCTTCCAGACAACCTTGGGATGGACATGAAATAAATTTTATAATAAGATACCTAATGAATTTAAATTATTGAATGACCATTTATATAAAAATAAATTATTTAGTTGGCTGAATGAACGTAATTTTAATGATATTAATGAATTTATTAATTTTAAGACATGAACATAAGTTTATAATTTGCATGCTATAGAATAGTTAAACATGAGCTCATAATATAACTCATAACGAACCACCTTTTATACCATGTTTTATGCAATAAAATATCATTTCATTTCATTTCAATAATTATGGTGTTAAAAATTATGAACTTAATATCGAATCTTATTTATCGGACAGAAAGCAAATCACTGAATGACATGGCTGTAGATCTAATGAAGGTCACTTTCATTGCATAACTTTTGGGAGTTTCACAAGGCTCAATATAGGGTCCTCTTTTATTTTTAATTTATATCAATGACTAGCTTCTGCCCGCGGCTTCGCACGCGTGTTTTCGGTATAAAAAGTAGCCTATTATCTAAGTTAGGCTTTGCTCTAAGCATACACCAAATTTCATCTTCATCTGTTCACTAGTTTTGGAGATCCTAGGTAAGAAAAATTCAGATTTCACCAACTTTCGGCTTTAGTAGGAAGTATGTAGTAAACAGTAGTTATTATACAATTGACGAAGCTTTGGCTGATAAAAACATATTTTGTGGTAAGTTAGCTAGGTACTACCAGCTGAGCTGAACTAAGTTAGTCGTAAAATAGTTAAGTACCTACTTATTTTTGAAACTGTTTCACTTTCTAAGTACATTCGTAGGTGTCGAAAATAAATGAATTGAATTTAACTATGCTACTCTGCTGCTACTAGCAGTAGGTCGCGTCACGTAAAAAGAACGCTGGAAGAAAGTGGAAGGGGTTTGTTCGCGCATGGGTACACTCGCGCACGATAGTACCACAGATAGTACTATGCCAATTTGCTAAGCCTATTTTTAACTAATATTTTGCTCGCGGTTTGGTATTGGTTATTAGAAAATAATATTAGATAAAATTAAAAACATGTTCGATGCAGTTTAGAATGTGTAACCTAATTACAAAAAAATTATATTATGTTGCCTCTGCGGTGCGTTTCATGCACTGTTTTAAATTATTAACAGCATTATTATCTGCCTCTCTCTTCATAAAACAATATACTTACGTCATAAATAATTTTTCTCACTTTTCTATGTAAAACCATTTGGAAAACTTTTGTGCGCGATGGTATTTTGACAAGAAACGTGACGTGGACACAACGCGAACCAATAGCGCACCGGCAGGCATGCGGCGCGAGACCCACGCGCCCCGCGCCCCACCGCATACCACCAAATAGAAAAATCATCTTTAAATCGCCTACTGCGCAGCTTGACCACCAGCGTTCTTTTTACATGACGCGAACTATAGCATAGTTCAATTCATTCGTCTGCTAGACGGTGGGCTCCCCTAATAAGCGCTATATCCTTGTCTGTAGCCGCATCTAGGATCTAAAAATGTTCAGAGAAAGTGTTCATAAACAAATTTTCGCAAAAGTACAATTCATTCAGGAGCTACTCAGAGCATTCACGTGGGATTTCCACCGTCACCGGTGCTCCGTACATGTTGGTATCTATAAATAATGGTGTCATTCAGACATCGCCAGAAGCAATTTTACTGCACTTTTTATTTTATTTTGATCGTCATGAACTGTAAGTAACGCTGATGTGAGTGTGAAAAATCAGATTTCACAAACTTTCGGCTTTATAATAGTAGTAGGATAGGAAGTAGGATACACTCCCCGTGTCAAACAACCGTCACTCACCGAGCTCCATCTCCCGCTCATCGTCTCCGTCGTAGTCGCGCGATGCGTCCGCGTCGTTTTGAATAAGCAGGTCGAAGAATACCTGAAATATGTTGGAAAGTTCTACTTGCAATATTTGTATTTATTTACCATTTATAACGTAGGTCGTTCTTTATACAAGCCAAGTCAGAATTTGGAACCCCATTCTTTAACTAATCGCAGTTGAGCAATTTTGAGCAGTACATCGGGGATCTCCCGAGTTTTTTGGTATCTGGCGTCACATTTGCAACCCCATGTGAAATTCAGTGTTTTAGTATTTGCGAAATCTAAGGATCAGTCACTCCTATCGGTAATCTTTTAGCGCCATCCTACTGGATGGCGACGTTTTTGAAAGTTCCTAGTGAAAGGACTATCAAACCTGCCTCGGTGTTTCCTGGGTGAAGTTCAATTGACGATTGGATGTCATCACAAGCGATGGATACTGCTGCAGTTTTTAGGGTTCCGTACCCAAAGTGTGACAACGAGCCCTATCACCACCCCCGAATACTCAATCGCTACTCAGATTTAAGCACATCTCAAGAAGATGCGATTTTTTCTATGAAATTCTGTCAAAAATTATGTAGTCATTTAAGACGTGTTTAAATCTGAGTTGCGTTTGAGTATTCAGTCAGGGGTAATCCCCGCTGTCTGTCTGTCAGCGCTCAGCGGGTTGTACTCGGGAGGCACATGAGTCGACTCACTGTCTTGGTACTAAACGTGCTGAAGGTGTTGTCGAAGCAAATGCGGTAGGCCCCCGGTTCGCCCGCCTCGTGCCGGTGCGCGCCCTCCGGCTTGCGCAGGTCGGCCACCAGCAGCTTGCCCGAGGGCGCCGCCAGCTGGAACGACACCTCCAGGGAGCCGTGGGACGCGTCTATCACCTGGAATAAGATTACATACCAATACATTAAAATTAAATAAGATAAGACATTTAACAAGAACAATTAAAAATTTTAAAAACTCCCTGACAGGTTTTCATTAAACATGGCTAAGAACACTCGGGATAAAATTATCTGTGACACAAAAAAAATTTACGTAAATCGGTTCATCCGTTTGGGAGCTACGATATCACAGACAGATACACAGACAGACACGTTAAACTTATAGCACCTCTCTTTTTGCGTCGAGGTTAAAAACAAGAATCGTCAAGTGTGAGTGTAACTCGGGCGCCAAGGATTTCAAATGTTTAAACTCAAATATTTTGAAAATAGTCGAAATTTTACCCATTCCCCCATCTCTGAAGATTGCAGAGCAATCCATCTGAAATATATGTAGCGTTGGTGGATAGGTATGTGGATGGTATCTATACTTTGAAATAATTAAAAATGGTCAATAAGGGGGGGCTACCTCACCGAGTGGGGTACCTATCAAGTGAAAGGTTTATACGTTCCAAAAGGTTTCCAAAAGGTTTTGAAATTAACCTAATCTCCGAAGTATGCATCTAAAATGTAGTTTGATACCTACTATTCATAGGTATTTATTAAGTAGCAAGATTTACTTACTATTATAGAATAATAAGTAACCGGTAGGCACATTATATGTGCCTCAATTACTTAGGTATACAAATATGTACCTAGGTATAGTACATATTTGTATACCTAAGTAATTGACAAACGTTCGAAACCCTCGGATCTTGTTCATCTCATCATTTGTTCGGCTTGCAACTAACGGCTGCCATAGAAAGCTATGCCCGTCCGCCCCGGGAAAAAAGGACACAAAGCTAGACCATAACGGTTTTGAAACCGATCTCGAAACCCTAATTACTAAATTCAACAGTGTGTGATATAGAAACATCAGCCACAGGTTGTTGCTATAGTCAACCAAACCCATAATAATCATACTAATATTATAAATTCATTTAAAAATAAAGTACTTTTGCAAGCAGTGCTAAGTGACTATCATTCAACCTTAAAAATAAATGTAATAATTTTAGACTGTTGATAAAGAAACAGGTACAAAATTAATTGCAAATTTTTGCTCGAAATCAGTATACCTACTGTTAAAAATTAATTACAAATGAAACTTTGATTTTAACGAGCTGCTGTAATTGCGTCACTAAGATAAGAGTGAACACGAACCCGCTATCAACAAAGTAGAGTCACGAACAATCTATTTCCTATTAGAGTACCTATGAGTTACTTTCTTATACAGCCACCAGCATAATATTATTAAGCCTTGACCTAATTAATGTTATCTATGATAATGAATATTAAAAAAAATGTTGTAGAGGTAGTAACAGTAGCCTTTTTTAAAGCAAATAATCGACAGAATTATGGTTGTATAGTAAAAATAATGGATTAAGGTTTTATAGTAAAAAAATTTAAGTGTACATTTATTGTATTTATGGAAAATAGGAGTTTTTGATTTTTTCTATTTTTTTTTTCGACTGGACTAAAATACTGTTGACCGCAGATGGCCATGACAGTGTTACCGGACTTTTGGTGGGCGCAGAGGGCGCCGCGCCGGTTAAAAGTTAGGTTGGGGCAACATGCACAAGGGCCACCACTTAGGTGCGAGCCTCGGCTTGGGCTGTTGCCAGATGCTACAAGAGGAAAGGGAGGTTTCGCCTAGGTGCACGAGTGCAACTATGGGCAGAAGCGGGAAATTCTTCGACCCCGCATGATTTTGAAATAGAAAGACATTTAGGTTTAACACAAGTACCTATGCTTGTACTACAAAGATAAAAATAGACTATAAGGACCAACTTTGTAAAGCTACTTTAGTGAATAAACATTTATTATTATTTTATTTATTATTTAACCTACGCTATGTAGAGTACACCTCCTTGCTCTGCATAGCCAGTTTTCCCTGGGACTCACTCAGGTACCTATCCGGCAATAGCCGACTATTGCCACAGTCTATCTAAATAGCTATTATTTATTGATACCGTGCTATTTATTGTTATGTGTTATGTGCACAGTTGAAGGTTAGTGCCGAGTTGCGGTGCTAAGTTCTCACCTGGTACTCGATGTCGATGATTTCTCCCTTGACCACGTCGTGGTAGAAGCAGTCCGTCCTTCCCGCGGCCACCGTGATCGTCATGTCCTTTTCGTAACCACACACTACACTCGCGAGCGTCAACAAACACAACAGCGTCCACATCTCGCTGAAACACTGATATTAAGCTGTAAGAATGGACGACTGAGCGCTGAAACTGAGTGGAACGCTTCTCGAGACTCTCGCGCTGTTATAAATAGTGGGCTGATGAGTAACTTGTGTTTATAATTAGAGAAAATACAACAAAAATAACAAGGCACCACACCGAGGAACCCTTTGGCTGGGCCGGCAATGTTTCCAGCTTGGAATCTTGGATATCCTTTACTGCCTTGCATATGATGGGACTTTGCTGACGGACAGTTTGAGGACCATATTCTAGCCAAATTCAATGTAAAATCTTTGTAAACAAACCACCCTACTTAACTGTTGTGCCTTTCATATCAGTAATTTACAGTACTTGATGGTTGGTATATGAATTATATGATCTTTCTTTTAATCACAATAATAATAATATTTTAAATGTGAAAGTTTAGATGGATGGATGGAAGTTTGTTACCTCTTCACGCCAAAACTACTGAACGGATCGGGCTGACATTTTGCATACAGGTAATTCTGGCATAAACTAGTAGTTAATAAAAGTCATATCTAAATGACAAATAAGCATAGTATAAAAGGCGGTTCAGTAGTTTTGGCGTGAAGAGGTGACAAACATCCATCCATCTACACATCCATCCAAACTTTCGCATTTATAATACTTCTGCCCTTCTGCCTTCTGCTTCTATAATAGCTTCTGCTCGCGGCTTCGCACGCGTTGTTTCTATGGAAACGTTTTGAGGTTATTTATATCCAATGGAAACTGATTTATGGGATAAAAAGTCGCCTATGTTTGATTCCAGGGTTAGAGCTACCTGTATGCAAAATTTCGTAATTTTGTAGTTTTGGCGTGAAGAGGTAACGAACATCCATCCATCCATACAAACATCTATCCATTCAAACTTTCGCATTTATAATATTAGTGTGATGTGATGATAGCGTTATTTACTAGTAGGGGGAGGTGGGGTGCATTGATACAAGGGGCACATCGATACACTAGCCTTATCTAATAATTGAGTGAATGGATTTGAGTTTCGCTATCTCCAAAACGTTCGGAAAAACTTCCGAACGCATCCATTGTAACCGCACCGACCGTCTGCCAACGGGTGGCCTTGGACATGTGGAAACATGTTTTGAGCGTCATGAAGTAAATTCTGTCGCAATATGTGAAAGTGTTTCGACGCTCTTCGATAACATCTAGCGAGGATCTATATATACCAAAGGTAAGTTAAACTATCAATAATTATGATTTTTGTAAATTTTACTTTAAATCAAAAATAGTTTTAATATGATAATTCGAATTTCTAAAAATGTCGTTTGGGGCACTTTGATGCAACAAAGTGCGGGGCACATTGATGTGTATCATTGTGCCCCGTCTCTGTATTAATATAAAAATGTAAGGGATTTCCTTCTCATTAAATTTGAAAAAAATAAGATCGATGCTCCTCTATGTTGCTAAAGTCATTACTAAATACAATTTGACTGAGTATAACTTGTTATACTTGAGAAAAAAAAGTGGAAAGTCCTACATTTTTGTCTTTCCAGATGTCGAAGACAAAGCAAGTGTTGATTTTCGAGATGTTGGTTTACATCCGCCTACACCAAATTTTACGTAAGACACAACCCGAACCTCATCTATGTAAACTTTTTCTATTAATTTGAGTGCATATAATGTGCAATAAAATAATAAAAAGATTTATATTGCTTTGTTAAATAATATTAAGTTTGATAGTTTGATTTATTGATTGTTTGAGACTGACTGAAGGCTGATTATGATCTAATCACAATAAACAAGTAGAATCAATGTAAAAGTGTTTTAATTTGATAATCTTCATTGATTTTTGACCCTGTATGAAAGTGCCCCACGTGGTGTATCAAAGTACCCCGCTAGTGGGGCAGATTGAGACAAAACCCATTTTTTACTAAGCATCATTTATTTCTTTTCTTTGATGACTTAAACCATTTTAAACTATGAAATTATAATATTTAATTGTTTAGCTATACGTTTAATGCAAAATTTATGAAAATATTATGTTTATCCACATTTTATGGAACTTTAAATTTTTGTGTATCAATCTGCCCCACTTCCCCCTACAATAAAGTGTTCATTCATTCATTCATTCATTTTATACCGAAAATACGCGTGCCTTCGCACGCGTATTTTCAGCGGGCAGAATCTAGTAATACAATACATTACATAGATTAAAATTTCTTTAAAATATACATAGAAAATACCCAGAATCATCCAGGACAAAATAAACTTATATTTCCCATTTTATAGGCGAGTCAAACTATACGGAAACACAAAAGCACCGAAACCGACAGTGACAGTGATAGCAGTGATTTGCAAACGTCAAACTAACCTCCATTCCGCTCCATTCCGTTCACTTACAAAATATTTTGCGTTCCGAATCACGATAGGTAAGTACTGACAGTTGAGTCCTTTAAGGTGCTATTAATATTTCGTACCTACCGCTCATGAACGCGCTCACGATCACAAGTCGCGGTGTCTACAAACATTCTAAACGTCAGTCAGTAGGTATTTTGACAATTTTATAAAGCCGATTGTCACTTTTGTTTGACAGAGCGCTAAAATAATAATTTGGCGTGTTTTAAAAACGATAAACCGACTTATAATACTTCTAGTGGCGACATCTAGTTAAAATTAGAGTCTAATTTAGTTTGTGTGTGAGTTGTGCTCGTAGGTAGAGTAGAATTGTTCTGTGGAGTTGTGTGACACGACACATCGAGGTAGGTATACCCTATATCTATCTATACTTTTATTTTAAAGAGGAAATATTTGCATTTTTGTAACGAATAAACTCAAAAACTACTAGACCGATTTCAAAATTTATTTCACTATTAGAATGCTACATTATTCCTGTCCTGAGTAACATAGACAATCCCTCCAACCTTCCCATGGTCCCGCCAACCATGCGGTTATACGGACCGAAACTGTGAGAAATGAGCCACTCGGGTAACTCAAGACTCTATAAATCCTACGCAAATTGTCCCATACACTCTCGTCCTTCTGGGGCATGCCACATCACATCAGACTTCATTGCCGGGCTGCTCCTCCCCAGCTCGGTGCTGCTCTGTGCCCCCCCCCCTCCCCCTACCACTTTGCAAAAATTTATTTATTTATCGACTCACTACATAAATTACTTTTCTAATCACACTAGGTAGTCATACAGGAATTCATTTATGATAAATTTGATATACTTAAGTAATTCAAGGATTATCAATAAAATACTAATGAATTAATCTTAAAACTATAAAATAATAATAAAATAAAACCTCATTCTAAGCCGGCGGCACCACACGGCTCAGCGGGTGCCGGCAATCGGGTGAAGAGTGGGTGAAGATAACTGGTCTAAAATTCAGTTGCAATGCAAGATTAGGTAGGTACCTACCTACTGACTGAAAAATAATCAATGGTCCAGCATAAAGCGATCTGTGCACCCATTGATTTAAGTAAAATTCTGTATAAATGGTACGTCCTCCCAGCGCTATCACAACAAATGGCCTGTGTTGTGTTACCTACAACTAAACGCAAAGACACGCTATTTCCAATCTATTGCAATATACATAACTATGATGGAAAGACGTATCTAGACCAAAGTTCGATCGAGACAACAATACCGCGTGTAATGTTGTCTCGATCGCACTTTGGTCGCGTACCACGCGCCGCCGCGCCGGTCCGACTGTGACTGAGGTGGGTGGACCTAATTGGACTCAATTTGAGCGTTCCACTTTTGAGAAGCCAGTGCCCAATCTTCCGAATTTTACTTACATCGATGTGTGCACCTACAAAAGCTGATCATGCAAACACTCAATCGATCGATGCCCCATTCAATCGAACTCGTTATCATCTGCGTCTCACACACGGGCCTCCGCCACGCCAGCAGAGGTCGTATGAACCTTCAGCTCAATACCAGCTACGACCAGCGGAGTCCGCGCGCTACTGTTACTTCGGAATGCGCATGTCTAAACGGCATCAAAGAGAAATTATAATCACTACCCCGGCCTAGGTTGGCAGACTTGGACGCTTATTAATTCCACGAATGTTTTTTTACGTTAGTTACGTTTCCCTTGTACCGGAACATCTGAACATCTCCCGGATTTAGTGACATTTTTTGCATATGATTAGTATAATAAATAATAATACTGGAGCTGTGGTTCGGGCATTGGAGGCACCATTGTGCACCAAATGCCAATCATTTGAATGAAATCAAGTTCTATGGTGAGGCTGCGGACTTGATGGACACTCGGGTGTTAAGCAAAGCCCTAAGTTGGATGTTAGTACATAAAAATGGTTTTCACTGCTAACCCACAATGTACGATAAGTTTAATTTTTCTTCTCATTATTTTGGGTTACGTATTCATTTTTTTTCAGATGAATGCAATCCTTTTCATTCTTAATCTCTGGTGAATTTATGGTAGAAAGGTTAATAAAAGATTTTGTCATCATAATACAAAATAGGTATTTCATTTTATTGTCGTTTATTTACGTTACCTAATAACAAGTGCTTATTCCTAGTATAAGATACATTTTGAATTTAAAGGATAGAATAATTTTGCTGTAATAATGTAGGTACTAATTAATCTGTTTATTTTTCTGTTAGAAAGTTTTCATATGGCAAGAATTATTTTACAAACAAATTATGTTGAAGAAAACAAAATCATCGTGTTTTTGTTTTTCTTTTCAAATCATTTGTTTAGCATGAAAAAAATCATTTTGAGATTCAAATTAAATGAATGAATAATATTAAAATATTTAACAACGTAAAACTGGCTAAACTTACCCTTAAACTAAATGGAAGTAACAAAATGAAGCTTATTTTCGCTAAATAACAGTCTGTTTTCGTTTCCTAACCTAAAGCTACTTTAAAATGAAATTAATAAGATCCTTTAGTGGCAGCGGTCCGATATTTTGATAATTCATTTGTATAACTTAATGATTAAATTAAATATGTAGTGGCGCCACTATCACCCCTACTATTCGCCTTAAGTTACAGCAGCTTGACGTGAACTAAATTATACAGGTTTATTGGTAATAAACGGACACCACGTAAATTGCAGGTTCAACCCATCATCACAAACACGTTCGTGGAGACTCCAGGTCTTAAATCCTATATTTTTATTGTAAATCACCTCTGCTTAAAATTAAAAACGTTTGTCTGGAATCTCATTTGATTCCAGACAAACGTTTTCAATTTTTGAGTTCACCAAAGACCCATCTCTCACAGTACTGTTAATTCAGGACAGAGCCGTTTTGTTTAATTTCAAATTATCATCATCATCATCATCAATGGCCTTTACATCCACGAATGATGACTTACGTAGATTTACGGACTTATGTTTCATAAAGCCTCCATAAAGAACGATTATTGAATGGAGGGGGTACTATCAATACCGAGTTTAAAAATTAAGACCTGGCGTCTTCACAAACGTGTTCGATAGGCAGAACCTGTAGTTCACGCAATGTCAGTGAATTATCAATAACCCTGTTTATTTCAAAATAATATTTATATTCAACATTCAATGTTGAAAATCTTATATTTCAAGTTAACTTCGGAATATTTTATATAACTGATATAAATAAGGATATTGGATTAATACTGTTTAAAATTAAAAATAAATGGTAAAAAAATGATGGCAATCATATTTACAAGGTCGTGGCATGATTTTAGACATAATAAAAAACTTATTAAACCCGCATTAATTAATATGCTAAATTAATGAAACTAAAATATTTTACAATCAAATTAAATAGTTACTAAAATAAATTAACCCTAAATTCTAACATTGATTTAGCTAAAATATTATGCATGCTAATGAATACAAAAAAATATTAAATCTATGAATTCTTATAAAAATATTATATTTCACATTTTGTGCTGCAATAAATTTATTTAAATTCTGAGAACTCTCTGTTATAATTACTCTATGGTAAGGCACTTCAAGGTATTTTTTGATTACATAAATTTTTTGATTGGCCTGTTTGTTTTTGAAATCAGTGGCATTTATCAATTATCTCTTCGGATGCAGCAACTCGGTAATTATGGTCAAACTTCACTAAAGGTAAGTTTGTTTATCCTTCTATTATATTACATAATAAAATTAAATGCAACACGGATTATGGAAGACTCAGATTACAATTAGACCATACCACCACAAATATAACTTAAATCAATACCGAAAAATTGTGGAATGTTGAAAATTACCTAAAAATATTTATATCATAATAAAATTTCATTTATTTGCAATAAAACCAGATCGGTATTTAAACTGTACAGTTAGCCTCTCAGAGGAAGACTTCTTAAATCAAGCACTGGATATTAGATATTTATTAAACTCCAGTTCTATCTAATCCATCATTTTATCTATTTAAATCCTATAAAAATGTCATTGCAGACCTTAACAGGCTAGGCATCAAGTAAGTTCAATACTAAATGAACTATTGTTATTTAAATACAATTAAATTCAGCATATTGTATCTTTCTCCATGTGTGTTTTACACTTTACACACTCATTCAGCTGAATTCATTCCCTTCATACAAACTCTCACACACCTCTAGCAACCTTAGAACTGGACTGATGTTGTATGGGAACAGAGATTTGGAAACCAATCGACTAATCTGAAGTCTAAGTCGTATCAGAACCCTCATTGTGTCATCTAGGCCACGATTGCTGCCAGAATCTGTGTGCTGGCATGTCTCAAGGAATTTCGGCCAATTTCTCCTTACAAACTTCAAGAATCTCAGGAGATATAGTAAGAAACATGTCTCATTGCTTACTAGATAGTCGAGTAAAACATCACTGTCATGTGAAACTACCTTCAGGAACTCAATAAATGATGATATAGGGTTGAGCATAGGAATCAGATCTGGGTATACAGAATTTCTGTAGACAATACCGACGGTTATATCTAGGGTACATACCATGGACTCTATTAGATAGTCATCTTGCTCGCTGAAAAGGTGAATGAGCATTTTTGTAAAAGGCGTCTCGGGATGGAATTCCAAGTTATTCCTGATAAAGACATCTAGCTTTTTTAGGACATCTCGTATCGACCGTTCTACGATCTGCATGTCCTGTATCGCATTATAATCAGATGAGTCAATTGAGCTATCTGAGGAGTCACACCTCATTTCTTTCACAGTCACAGCAACGGATTTAAGTACTAGTAACGACATTCTCTGTAACATAGTTTTGTCTACTTCGCTTCGTGACTCGGTCTCATCATCCCCATAGCTCTGATCAACTAATTGTATTGATGATGTGATAGGTGCTACTTCAGGACCTAATGTATAGTCTCTTATAACTTGACAATCATGAGCAAGGAAGCCGAATCCACTACGACTGCTTTGTACTCTCACGTCACTCAGTAACCTGAAATCTTTTACATATCTCACTATGGAGTGAGCTAGACAACATATTTCTTCTGGTAAAATATCCTGTAGTGCTAAAGTGGATCCATAGCACAGGACTTCATTGAAAAGGCTGAGTAAATGAGTGTAAATGAGACTGGGTAGGACTGTGTTCCTCAATAAATCTACGAAACCTTTTAAGTCAGCGTAGAAAGGTTTTGTGTCTATTACTGAGAGATTCGCTTTCACACTGATGATATTCTCCCATAAAGAGAAGAATGTAAGAATACAGTTTTCAGAGTTGGGTAAATTTAGGTACCGTAACAATAGCAGCTTCATATTTTTCACCAGAACAGGCCAGTGGTGTTCTAGTGTCTTTATTGTAAGGCATTTTATGTGTGATGTGTCGAATGATTCTGAGTCTATAAGAACAACAGTCACGCAACCGTGTTCGTTTACTCTCTCTAGTCTTGCGTGGGTTGGTTCTGGTGAGGATGGTTCTTCCATTCTAGGCTCGTCTGTTTTTAATACTGGCTGGTGTGGTTTCAAAGTTGTGCTGCTCTCTTCAGAGGATGTTGAGGCTGTGCTTTGCGTTTGTAGATTTGAGAAAGCACTATTTAAGGCACTGCTGTGTGAGCTTGACGCTTCAGTACTGGTTGTTCCATACCCAACGCTACTTCTGAATGGATTGTCTTCTTGCACTGTTGATGTTGAGAAATTACTCTCTTCTAGAGGATGCTGCTCCATATCCTTCCACTCAACTATCCTCTTTATGATATCTAGGCTAAAGTTTATCTTCTGCACTGTTATCCTGTTTATCCGATCAAAGAGATATACATTCTCTACAATCTGTTGAAGCCAGTTTTCATCAACGGTGTCTTTTGAGACTATAAGAAAGCTAGCTAGTACTCGGCTTGCAACAAAAGTGACGAATTTACTTTTATGGTCTGCTAGTTCGACTACTTCTGTTAGCCAGTCGTGTCTGTTTCGCACTAGAACATCACATGCCTGCATGAGTCGTGAACATATTGTGCCTGTATTGTTTTGTTTAAGGTACATATCGAACATAAGCTGCATAGTGGAGAGGTATGTAAGGGAACATGTTAGAGGCCAGGTTACAATGTTGAGCTGTCTATCAAAGAGTCCATTTACAACAGTTTCATCAAATCTACATAAACATTGACCAACGAGGGCATCTTGAAGTATCCTGAGTTCAGCGAGAAGTTTATCATTTTCAGAGGTCCATTGTGAGGTGGTTGTTGAACAGGATGGTATGATTTCAACTCCCGCTTCTATTATAGGGAGTTGGAGTATACTTGAGCAGTCGACGGCATCCTCACTTACAGTTCCACTGTCTGGAGACTCACCATTTCTCGTTGGAAATTCTTCGGATGTTTCCGCTGGAGTTTCGGAGTCGAATAAGTCTGTTAGGACTTCTTCAACGGACCTGTCGCTCCCATCGTCTATATCGGGCGCATCGATTCGTTGTTTCTTCTTGACAGGCTGGTCCGAGGCCATAGCATCAGACAGAGGTTCACAAAGTTGCCCCCTCAAAACCATTCGCGTATTTGGAATCGCCGAAACGTTATCCACGGGGTTCTGGCGCGAGAAGTCGGTTTATCTTGGTGTGAGCATGATTCTGGAAGCATAAAGGTGAGCATGAATGCATGACCTTTCGGATCAGCTACTCAATTACGCGCGCGACAAAGCCTTCGAGTTTTAGCTCTATTTAGACCCTCCAGCAAGTGAATGAGGCATTATTTAGTTAGTTTTTACTGGTGTTTAACGAATTTGGTAAGCATTTCGGGAGAATAAACAGACTACAGGCAAAATTCAATGAACTTTCCAAAATATTTTGATGTCACACATACCATTGATGAAATGAGGTTGTTTCTGAGATTATCTCCGGTGTAAGGATCCATATATCATTCGTAACCATTCACTGCAATCCAATAGAACTTTTTGACACACAGTTTTATGTGAGAATTTATGTGAATAATCCACAAATTCATGAAATACAACTTGTTGCGAGGAACATCGACTCCATTACGTACAAATGACGCTCTATCAATTGCCGTCCTTTATGCATTGGAATGTATAAGATTTACCGGTTATCTTGCTCGTAAAAGCAAATGGCAAATCTAATTATAAGGAGATTTTAATTTAGAATTACTATTTATTTATGAATTGATAGCAGTTTTGGTTAAAAGATGTATAAAGATTGTCTATTGATCCACGATGTGCATATTAACATCCGGTACAGTTATTGCCAGTTTGACGACTTCTGAATTTAGCAAACAGTAGCTGTCTAGCATTTGCTCCTTTTGGGTAATTTTTGCTCATTTTCTCTATCTCTGCAAGACAACAAACTATCGCTATTGTGTTTAGGCCCATCTTGTCTAGTTTACAGAAAAACATAGAATTTTTTCGTAGTTTTTCGATTTTGTGTACTGGTTTTGATTATTTTACGGAAAAGTCCGGTTTTTGTAAGTTTTTTACCAACTATTTGCTTGAATCTATCTAGCAACACTGCCAATGTCTCCCGTAAAAATGTCTGCTGTCGATTGAATTCAAGAAATAATTTACAAAATGATACAATAGCCGTAGTCCAAATCAAATAAATTTTGCTGAATTACTAGGTAAATACAGTGTTGTTAATGTTGTTGTGCTAACACAGTGGAAACTATGACTCATAACAGTGTTTTTGCATAACAATCGATAGAAAAAATATAGGTTAAGATCTCAGTGCTATTGTGTTCAGTTCAGAGCGATATATAAATATGATGGAAATAAAAAAGTAACAACTGGATCGTATATTCGCTGCGCGCAAGTATATGTTATTGTTTATTTATAGGCCTGATGCGGAAATCGGTGATATGTCATGGTGGTTCTCCTATTCTTTTTGTTGGGTGCAAAATGTACCTAAACGATCTGCTAGGGAGATTTCGAAAGTGTTCTGGTGTTGAATGACACAAGCAACCTTGTAGAGAGCGAATAGAAAGCATTAGCGGTCTGTGAGTCGTTAGACAATGCCTGAAATGGGGTTGGATTTCCTGCCCTTACTCCAAAAGCGACGTAAACCTACTATGCTGTGGTTCCGCCCAGTGGATCGTTATAAAATCGAATAGAACTAGTTACCTCAGTTATCACGAGAATTTGATAATGATATGTACTCACATAATAGTGTTGTCATTCATAAACTCATTATCAAAACCATGTCCATAGTGCATTGACCTTTTATTTACATGAACCATTACTGATTTTATTAGAATTAATCACTTCTGAATAAACTGCAATGAAACTAAGTTAATAGTTGATTTCAAGTAGAAAACTGCCTGAATATGGCTTTAATAGGCTGAGGGACATAACTTTAAAGTTTGCGAATAGTACAACTTTTATTCTTTATTTATGTAGCTGCCAATCACAAACCAATAAATCCGAATAAATAAATCAATCAAATCAGGTAGTAGGTACTTTACAATTTTTGAAGTGAAAACTTCTTTAGCGGCGCTGAGCACTTTTTTTTGTATGGGTAAAAACTTTCAAACTCGCGTCAGGGTCACGTGATGCTGATCGAAAAAGCGTAAAATCGAGTTTTCACTTCTGCCGGCACTCCCGGAGTGCTACCTTTTTTTTTTGTAATAGAAATCTAACTGAAATGAAATATCTTGCACACTTCAATCTGTATCATCTAATATTTTTATTTCTAAAATAAAAACACCCACACATGTTGTGAAAAGATTGGAATGTTGTAACATATCATTCAACAACTCCACCTGGACATAGGCCAATGTAAAGTACCAAAATTCAACATAAATATAAAATATATACTTCATTATATCAAAGTTAATATTTTAATAGGAAATGGAATTATTATTATTCAACAGAGCACAAATAAGTACGTAATTGAAAAATTTATTAAATGAAAATAGGTTACCTTTACCCTGCATAAAGTCTATTTAAGAGGATCTAAAGATTTTTTATATTGCATAATGACAAATCCCAGTTCCTTATTTTATTATCAAAATATAAATAATAAAATATAAATAAATAATATTATGGTATTATTTAATAATAAATACATCCATGTAAACCTATGAACATCACATTAATACTTACTTATTATAAATGTGAGTGTTTGGATGGATGGATAGATGTTTGCTACTCTTCATACCAAAACTAAGGATTGGCCTGAAATTTTGCATACATGTAGCCTAGTAAAACCTGCAATAACAAAAGGCTACTTTTTCCTTGTGGAAATCTGCAAGCAAAAGGGTTTCCAGGAGCAAGTATTTTATTATGTACATCTATAAGAAGGAAGAGCAAAGTCACAGGTAAAATAAATCCTTAAGGATATTAAAAGGATGATTGACTCTGAAATATTTGAGAACAAGGATAACTTTGCAATTACAATTCTAATAGTTTTATGCTAAAATGATTATTTATTAAATGGATTGCCAGTTCACAGTTTCGCGTGACATTTTCCTGGATTAAGAGCCATTATAATGTAAAGAAAATTCTCTTTTGTTTGGTAGCTCTGTGTTATTCCGTGGTTTTGGTGTGAAATGAGAAATCAATCATGTTTATTTCTTAGGTTAACAAAATAAGCTTGAAGAAAAGTCAATTTTAAAACTCTTCCTCCTAGTTAAATTATAGATTCAGGCGTTACTTTGCAGAAATCCATTGTATAATATTATGTTAAAAAAATATTTAGTAACACATCCGCGCAATTTTGCGCAGAATTGTTACTAAATATTGTATATTCTTCCCGCTAGTGTCGTTAGTGGGGGGAATAAGGGAAGCCGGCAGCAGTCGCCCCTGCAGAACAATTCTACCACCTAACTGAGATCACCAACCCGCATGCCCAGCATGGGGGGGGGGGGGGGATTGTAGGCATTACCCCCATGTGATAAAAGCCAATAAGTAATGGTTTATACCTTGTTATACTCCATTATTATTTACTTTATTTCTGAGTAGGTAACATAAAATATAGTCCAAAGTGATCTAAAGGAGTAACAAACATCCATCCCAACTGATGCATTTTTAAAGCATTTTTTAAATCTAAACAACATTATTTACTTAATAACACAAGTATATTTTTTGTTCCAGAAGCTGAACTATGAAGACAATACAGCAGGCCTTGTAGATTTTATATGAATGTTAGAAAGAAGTGATATGTAGTGTTTTGTACAGAATCTCATAGTTTAGTTCAGTATGTGTGCGTGAATCTCATGAAGTAAAGTGACCATGTCGGATGAGGAGGAACCGTCTCAGGATGTTGCTGTGCCTAGCAACAATGTGCCTGGTGAGTTACTCAGATGAAGTCTCTATTAAAGTTGGCTTACAAATCCAACATCACTGCTGCACATCACAAAAATAATGCTGGACAATTCACACAGCATCATCTAGCTCCAAGCTAAGCAGAGCTTGTGATTTTTTTATTATACATAGAAACTATCCAGAACACCCTGAACAAATATCTGCAGATCGTACAAACATTTGTCCCGAGGCGGAAATAGAACCCGCAAGCTCCTGCGTCGCAGGCGGACCTTCGCCCGCTGCGCCATCGAGGTCGTCTAAATATTACACATTCCAATATGGGCTTAAACTCATAAAATTTAGATTCATTTTACAATACAAATTGGTAGACAGCGCGCGGGCCTCTCGCATAAAGCTTGCGTTAACTCAAGTATGTCACTGTAAAATGTATCTAAAAATTATGAGTGTAAGCCATCGATCAAGTATGCGGCCTCCCCCGTAGATACCTAGAACCTTACAAGAATGACACTCAAAAGTGTCCACGTTTTGTTTTGACGCAGACAGTTTGCGCAGAGCCTGTCAAGTTTTTTGCATGCGGAACAAGAGATTAGTGGAGTCGAATTTATTTTATTTTGTAAGTAGGTAGGAAGGTACCTAAAAATAATTTATACACTGTTTATTTTTATAAGGATTATAAAATCAACAGAATTCAGGTAAAGATAACGAATTATTTATTGATACAACTATAAATTAGCGACGCAACAGTCAACAAACAAAAGGGTCATTTCGGACATACAATAATATAAATATGTTCACAAAGCTAGTGAAATAAACCTAAAATACAATGTGCTGAAATGAACCTCCATTTTTCCCAAGGGTAACTAAAAATTAAATACTAAGTTGATTATATCTAATACTTTTGGTAGTCTTTCCTTTATTAGAGAGTTCACGCAAATAAAATTGAGGGCGGGTCAGCTAGTTATTTTATAAACCTCAACCAGTTATTTTAAATGTCTTTTCATGAAAAAAAAAATCACTTAAGTACAACTTACCACAAATAAATTAAAAAAAATTTTGAAACAATAGCCGCTCCATTCATCAACTTAGAACAAAATAAATATTTTTACATAGGCAAACCCAACAATATTTAATGCTGATTTCTCAAGTATATAAGGCTCAATTGGCTCATATCACAATACACAGGTAAAAATTACATTTAAACTTACTGAAAATAAGAAATTCCATCCTTTTTCTGTTGCTTGGTCGGTCGATTATTGCATTTTTTATACGAGCACTTGACCATGCTTTCTGTCCGAGAGCTAAAATGACACTAGTTGAAAAGGTATCCCAAATTGCCAAATGGGATACCTTTTGATATTGACGTTTTCAGGGCGCGCATTGTGCATCTAAGGGGGGTCGGCCGGAAATTTTTGATCGATGGTGTAAGCCCACGAATGCTCATTATTGTGTTTTATGGCAGTAGGGTTGAACCTGTGAGCAACAACCTTTATGAAATCTACACACCAAAGCCATTCAATATTCATTTAAATGTCGCACCATCCCGCCGGGTTTCGCGTATGGTCGGCCCCTGACAGAGCAACTATTGTGGCAACAGGCAACTCGCAACTATCTGTTTACATATAAACTTTTTTATAACGTATAACCATACGAAAAATATTAATTAGTTGACAGTTTCTTCAACTAAAATTGCTGTGTCTGTAAAGCGGCTTAAGAGGGCGCATTCCGCGCCATTTTGTGAAAAGGATAGGCATAGGATTTCGCGTTCATAGGAGCGGGACAGAGTTTCACACGTTTTCGGAACGGCGTAAGAGCAAAAATGATGTTTTTATTTATTTACAAAAAAACTACACAACTTATGCAGAAACTTTATTAACGAACCAAAGAATTAGTAATAACCTACGGATCAAAACAAAAACCTTTTCTATAGACCGCAGGGTTCCTGAGATCTCGACCAAATTAGGTGCAAATTAGTGCACTTTCATTATTTTTTATCGTAATTTTTTTAGCAATCGTGATTTCCAATTAACGAACCGAAGAAAAAATGTAGAATTATATGTAATTCTAGTTTTTTACCACGGGCATCCCATGAGTACTGCGATGTGTAGGTCTAGTTTGACAACCAAACCCGCTAGGTTCGCCTCCTTAAGTCCTATCTATTTCCTCATTCAACACAAACCAAGGCGTACTAATTCACACTCCTGATACACACTGCCTGACCTTATGCCAATACCGTGGCATACATAATACGTAATGCAATCCTTTTAAAATTTGGTTTCCTGTGCATTGTTGAGGATACGGTTTTTGATTACGTAGTGTGAAATGAATTCACAAAGGAAAACAGATTTTAACAGACTCCAAAAACGGAAGAAGCCGTACTAATATTATAAAAGGGAAAGTAGGTCTATCTGAATTTTGTGTTGTTCAATGAAATTTGGTAGTTAACAATATCCCGAGAACGGACATAGGGTAGGTACTTGAAATGTGCGTGCGATGCCGCGTGTAGAAGCTAGTAATATTATAAAAGCCAAAGTTATTCTGTCTGTCTGTTACCTTTTCACGCCATGACGGCTTTTTTAAAGAATTTCAATGAAATTTCGAAGGGTAACCGAAGGTTCGAAGGTAATCCGCGGGCTGAAGTTTGTATGATAATAAAATCAGAGATTATTCTTCACAGCGAAATACATTGTTGACAAAGAAAATTACAATCGAATAATAGAAATAAATAAGAACTAGATTACGATTGAAACAATTGAGCTAACTGCAAACAATCTACAGGTAGCTCAACTGATCCATATCAATACCAGTCGTCGCGTCCCCGCTACGCTGGCTGCATTGCCCCGCTGTATGGCAATGCTGATGCGCTGCGCCAGATACTCACCAGCTCTCGGGTTTCGCGTCGCTTCACGGCGACATTTTGGTTTTCAATAATTATTTCTGGGAAAGAGGTCCTTTGTGTGGTCCCGTATAGATTTGCCTAAGATCTGATTGGGCCGTGGTGGTCGCAGCTTAAGAATCGACCGTCCCAAATCAGCCCGTGGATGTCGTTAGAGTCGACTTAGGAAACCTACCAGAGGAAGGACATCCCACAATGCCGAACCAAACGTTTCCGCTCTACTTTCGTTATAAGTACTGGTAAAGAGTGGAACGAACTTCCTGCGTCCGTTTTTCCGGGAGAGTAGAATAAAATAGAGATTTATTTCACTTAAATAACTGAGGAAAAGTAAATCACAAAAAAAGAAAGTACAATATTCAAATCCCGAGTTAATAAGTTCCTTCTGGGAAAGCATGCCCCATCTCAGGCCACATCATGGTGGTCAAATACTTTGCCATCCGCAATAAAAAAAAGGAAGGGCAGCAGATTCCTTTTGCGTATGCTCTTACTAGCTTCTGCCCGCGGCTTCGCACGCGTTGTTTCTATCGAAACGTTTTGAGGTTATTTCTATCTCATGGGAACTGATTTACAGGATAAAAAGTCACCTATGTTTGATTCCAGGGTTAGACTTACCTGTATGCAAAATTTCAGCCTGATCCGTACAGTAGTTTTGGCGTGAAGAGGTAACAAACATCCATCCATCCATACATCAATCCATCCAAACTTTCGCATTTATAATATTAGTGTGATACAGCTCCTATCGAACCAACAAAAAAGTTGTATCGTTGAAAAAGAAAAATAGTTTATCCACTTCAATTTGTCATTTGGTTGGTCCGACTGGAACAATTTTACCCAAAATAAAATATATGACCAACCAGTTTGTTCGATTGGAAAAAAACCCTTCATCGAGTTTTTCTGCACAACCAGTTGGTCGGAGTGGAAGGACAGCTCTGCGATCACTAATCCGCATTGTCAAGCATGTCCACCAGTGGACGTATCTGTTCCGATAGGTAAATGAGAACTGAAATGTGTTAAAAAGAAACCATTGAAAGTTTTAACAATCAGCTTTCAGTGGCAGTTTTTTGCGAGTACCGTTTGGTTTTGCATTCTAAAAATTAATATTCTTATGCATAAGTAAAAAGTGTAATTAGAAAGCAGTAAATAAAACCTACTTTTAACTAAATATTATAAAAGAAGAGATAGGCTCGTCTGAGACACTAAGTTTCATTATTCAAGTACGCGCAATGAAAGTTTATTATTGGCAATCAAAGCAGCTTGCTTTGAATGGGACCAATATTTGATCTCGAACGTCTCTGATAAAAAATAGACATTGGGTAAAGCGTACCAAAACAACATGACAACCGTAACTGTAACATTAGTTGCATAGACGGTCACTATCTTCTGCACCTATGTACGCCAAATTTCAACCGTTCTGATTACTGGTTTTGGATATCATAGGTATCATACATGTTTGCATTTTCACAAATTTTCACAGTAATATTGGTTCATTTGGAGTATTAACGCCTTCTGAAATCCATACAAAAGACAGATGAATGAAATAATATAGCGTCTTGAGAAGTTCTATGTTCGGTTGTATGTTTCTTTATGTACGTCGATTTCTCCGTCAATTTATGGATGGATTTTCGAAATTCTTACGCTATAGTATGTAGAATAATCCCGAGGTGTTTATTCCCATCCCAAGGGATTATTAGTTTTCCCGCAAATCTTAAAAAAAGTGTAAAATTAAGGGATTCAAAGTTTTTCAAATCAACTATATTATTTTATAATACACGTAGGTAGTATCGCACACGCGAATTTTTCAAATCAACTATATATTTTATAATAGGGACCGTTTCCTATTATAAAATAAGTATCGCACATGCTAATTGATGGTTGCAAATATTTCCCCGAATGAGCATAACAAATTAACTGGGTTAGTAGGTGACACCGTGTCGCTGTTCATTTCCCTTAACAACTTGATACAAATGCATTATTTCCGTCTAAAACTAAATGCTTTTTGAAACGTTAGTGCATCTCGTCAACAATAAAGTATCGTGTCAGCGAAAACCGTTCTCCAATACGTAACAATGCTGTGTAAAATACACAGTATTGTTAATTTTTTTTACCCTAATCTTAATACATTTAAATAAAGGAAAATTTCCTTACCTTAATACTTTTAAATAAAGGATAATTTCGTTTCAGTGCTCGGCCTCAAACGACTCAAACAGCTGGAGTCGATGTTCGCTTGTGGCCGCAACGTGCCGCAACGGGCAGGTCTGAGCGTAGAGACTCTAGTCGACGCTCTGTTGGTCCTCTACGATGAATGCTGTAACAGCAGCCTTAGGAGAGAGAAGCCTGTGGCGGACTTTATTAGATATGGTGAGTTTTAGCCCTACTTGTCCAATGTTCGCTTGCCGCAACGGGCAAGCCTGAGCGTAGAGACTTTAGTCGACGATCTCTTGGTCCTCTACGATGAATGCTGTAACAGCAGCCTTAGGAGAGAGAAGCCTGTGGCGGACTTTATTAGATATGGTGAGTTTTAGCCCTACTAGTCCAATGTTCGCTTGCCGCAACGGGCAGGCCTGAGCGTAGAGACTCTAGTCGACGCTCTCTTGGTCCTCTACGACGAATGCTGTAATAGCAGCCTTAGGAGAGAGAAACCTGAGGCGGACTTTATTAGATATGGTGAGTTTTAGCCCTACTAGTCCAATGTTCGCTTGCTGCAGCAAACAGGCCAGAGCGTAGAGACTAGTCGACGCTTTGTTGATCCTCTACGATGAATGCTGTAACAGCAGCCTTAGGAGAGAGAAACCTGAGGCGGACTTTATTAGATATGGTGAGTTTTAGCCCTACTAGTCCAATGTTCGCTTGCTGCAGCAAACAGGCCAGAGCGTAGAGACTAGTCGACGCTTTGTTGATCCTCTACGATGAATGCTGTAACAGCAGCCTTAGGAGAGAGAAACCTGAGGCGGACTTTATTAGATATGGTGAGTTTTAGCCCTACTAGTCCAATGTTCGCTTGCTGCAACAAACAGGCCTGAGCGTAGAGACTAGTCGACGCTTTGTTGATCCTCTGCGATGAATGCTGTAACAGCAGCCTTAGGTGAGAGAAACCTGAGGCGGACTTTATTAGATATGGTGAGTTTTAGCCCTACTAGTTCAATGTTCGCTTGCCGCAACGGGCAGGCCTGAGCGTAGAGACTATTCGACGCTCTGTAGGTCCTCTACCATGAATGCTGTAACAGCAGCCTTAAGAGAGAGAAACCTGTTGCGGACTTTATTAAATATGGTGAGTTTTAGCCCTACTAGTCCAATGTTCGCTTGCCGCAACGGGCAGGCCTGAGCGTAGATACTCTAGTCGACGCTCTGTTGGTCATCTACGATGAATGCTGTAATAGCAGCCTTAGGAGAGAGAAACCTGTCGTGGACTTTATTAGTTAGGTATAGGGAGTTTTTCAGATACGGCAGTATGTGTGAATGTTTTAGACCTTAGACGGCGGCCGCATTGCAAGCGCCAAGATTGGCGCAATAGCTTTAGGTAAGCCCGTGCGTGGCCTTAAAGTGCCTTTTCTAATTTTATTTTTAATGGCGGACTGTGTCAAAGCTCGCTTTTGCCACTGCTTTTAACGTATTCTCCATGGAACTGTAAAAGTGCCTTATAAAAATATAAATGTAAACTTACACTCTCGGCGCAAAAGTCGACCGTTCGTTTCACTCTAATTATTATATACATACCGAAAAATATCACTTTATTTCTGTGTCAGTGTAGAATTTTATAATTTGAGCTTTTCGGGTACATTTATTGTATTTAATGGAAATAAAGAGTTTTTGATTTGATTTGAAATCGTTTGTTATGTATAGAGTTGAAAATAATCTGGCATAGTTTTTAGAATAACGTAGAGGACTATGTATAGCTAGTTTCCAATGCCCCAATGTATTGTTACAGTGAAACCTGTAGTAACATCGTTGAAGAGGCTGCGTCTAACACGCGATGACTTCGAACTGGTTAAAGTCATCGGCCGAGGAGCGTTTGGTGAGGTGTGCGTTGTACGGGCGTCTTTTATGCAAGTAAGTGTACATCTTTTATGGAAGTGTACATCTTTTATGCAAGTAAGTGTACATATTCGCACTTCTATACTAATATTATAAAGAGGAAAGGTTTGATTGTTTGTTTGTATTGAATAGGCTCCGAAACTACTGGACCGATTTGAAAAATTATTTCACCGTTAGGAAGTTTAGCTTACTTTTCAGGGAGTGACATAGGCATATTTTATCCCGGGATTCCCACGGGAACGGGAACTACGCGGGTGAAACCGCGAGGCGATCGTCTAGTATATTATAAACTAGTTTATGCTGCGGCCCGCGGCTTCGCACGCGTTGTTTCTATGGAAACGTTTAAAGATGATTTCTATCCCATGGGAACTGATGTATGGGATAAAAAGTATGCCTATGTTTGATTCCAGGATTAGAATTACCTGAATGCAAAATTTCAGCCCGATCTATTCAGTAGTTTTGGCGTGAAGAGGTAACAAACATCAATACATCCATCCAAACTCTCGCAGTAAAGTTCATTTCAGATTGAGTGTAATAATCGTCAAACTTCTTGTCCTCTGGCGAACCACGTGACAAAGATGCGCCAAACGCAATTCTTAGGCCAAATCGGTGGGCCTTCTGGACAGTCGCGTCGATTAGTCACTGCGAGTGTTTCATGTTTAAAAAAATGAACAAGCAAGACAGAGCTATACGAAGCTGAAAGTATAGAAGCTTGTATTTTTCAAATGTATACTTTTTTACGGTTTAGGGTGTATACACCACTCCGGAACCGTGGTCCCACTGCGATGTCCACTGGACGGGTTTTGCTCCAACTCGAAAAATAACAACTAACAGGCTAAAGGTTTCTTCGTCGCTTCTTTACTTTAGTCTACATACCGAAGCGACAGAAATCAAAAAATATCACTTTATTTCCGTGTCAGTGCTTAGTTTTATGATTTGACCTTTTCTAAGTGTACATTTATTGTATTTATGGAAATAAAGAGTTTTTGATTTTGATTTTTGATTTTGACTGGTGGGACAAAACTTTTTCGTGGTCCCACCAAACACACACTTGACCGTTCAACATATGGTTCTGGGTGCAATTATAAGATAATTGCACCCAGAACCGGTGTTAAAAGAAAGGGTGTGTATATATATTATATATACACACCCTTTCAGTCACAGAGTCGCCACGACCCCCCCCCCCCCGCGTCGCGGGGGTTGGACGGGCTTCGTTAGGAGTAAGTTAATGTTGACCCCCCCCCCCCCCCGGGGTGGGAGGATGTGGACGGTCAAGTGTGTGTTTGGTGATACCACGAAAAAGTTTATCCCACCAGGGGCATCGCAGTGGGACCACGGTTCCGTCACTGTATACACACATAGATAAAGACGAGATAAATTGATATTATCCTTAGTTTTGGATGGACAACATCAAACTCCCTTCCACGTTTGTATGGAAAGATGAGCGACTCGTGTAGCCTCTTAATCTCTGCATCTTTTCAGGGCGCAGACGGCAACAGCACTGCTGCTGGCGGCGCCGTGTCCACCGCCACGGGGGAAAGAGTGTACGCCATGAAGATATTGAACAAGTGGGAGATGCTCAAGGTATGCTTCTCTTTTAAGCACTCACTTCGCTATCTATCGTCACTTACTATCAGGGCCCTTTATTTTTTATCAGGGCCCTAATTCCGCTAAATTAATACGGTTCACCATAACAATGGTATCATCCCAGACACGTTTTGGCATTTTACCTATGAACCTACCCCAAGAATTAAGAAACTAAGACGGAAGAAGCTGAAAGCAGGGCTCTATGGCGCTCATAACAAGTAAAAGAGACCACATTGGAAAGAAAAAAGTGGAGGAAATTGCATTATTGCATCGCCAAGACATAGGCTCTTCAACTACTACATAGTATAAAACAAAGGCGCTTTCTCTGTCCCGTATGTTGCGTAGTTTTGAAGATTTAAGCATATATAATGCTTAAATCTTCAAAACTACGCTTCGGATTTTGATGCGGTTTTTTTTGATAGATAGAGTGATTCAAGAGGAAGGTTTATATGTATAATACATCCATAATATAGGAGAGAAGCATTGCACCCGTGCAAAGCCGGGGCGGGTCGCTAGTTTATAATAATAACCTTTGATGAAAGAAACTACAGATGGAAGGACGCTTGTCAAATGTGTCAAGTGTTGAAACTATGAACATTCCCAAATACCTAACAATATCCAGCCTTAGTAAAATGTTTAATATGGTTGTAAAAATGGCTTGCATTTATTTAATTGTACCCATGAATAAATATTTACTCACTGTCAGGTACCTACCTACTCAAGATTGATCTATTTTTTATGTATTGATCGTTAACCTCTCGGTGACCAGCTATCCGAGAGGAGTAAATTGAAAAACAGCGCTGCTTGCATATTAATGCATTACAGCAAAATGCTGAATTTACTCCTTTTGTCTTAGTTTATTTGTTTTAATTAAGTAGTATACGTATGGTTTTATGTTGTATATTTTCTGAATTAAGGCAATAAATGATATTATATTCTATTCTATCTGTTGTATCAATCTCTCCGTGCTAATATCACCGCACGCACTATCCAGAGTTTCTTTCATCTATGGACAATTCTGGGACGATACCATTGTCATAGAAGCGTTGGGTGATGTTGAATTTAGTTAGGCAAACGTAGTAGAGGACGCCCTCCAGCCAGGTGGGATGACGATCTCAGATGCTGGATGCGGTCAGCTGAAGACAGGGCACTATGGCGCTCATTAGGGGAGGCCTATGTCCGGCAGTGGACTAATATAGGCTGATGATGACGTATAAAGACCATTTGTAACATAGTTTGTTAATCCTCCACCAGAGGGCAGAAACGGCGTGTTTTCAAGAAGAACGCGATGTCCTCGTCTTTGGAGACCGGCGGTGGATCACGAACCTGCACTACGCTTTCCAGGATGAACACAATTTGGTGAGAATGTTTAATAAATAAATAATGTTAAACAATTCACACAGCATTATCTAGCCCTAAGCTAAGCAGACCTTCTGTTAAGGGTACTAGATAACTGATATACTTAATACAACACACTACCTACATAGATAGATATTTTTTATTCTACATAGAAAACATCCAGAACACCCTGAACAAATATCTGCAGATTGTACACACATTTGTCCCTAGGCGGGAAAGTCAGTGACCCTAGACAGTTTCATGAATACTTATATCGTTCGAGTGAGACAGTTGCGAGAACTCAAAGACATTTTATTTATTATTTCCCCCACAAAAACTTAAATTAAACCTCAAAACAGAAGAAATTTCGTATATCCATGATCAAACAAACAAAAACATTGAACACCACTCGCGACGTCTGTCAAAATGATTACATGCCGTCTGCGCCCCGTGAGTGCGCCGTACATCCCGTGCATTTGCAACGCAAAACAAACTCGCCTATCCTGGAATTTCACGAACGAACCAGGCAGAAGCCAGTTTAGGTCTGGTCGAAGCGACGCGTGACCCGAGAGCTGGTGAGTATCTGGCACAGCGCATCAGCATTGCCATACAGCGGGGCAATGCAGCCAGCGTCTTGGAGACGCGAGGACTGGTATTGATATGAATCAGTTGAGCTACGTGTAGATTGTTTGCAACAGTCTGAAGCTAGCTCAATTGTTTCAACTGTAAAAACTAGTTCTAATTTATTCCTATCATTTGATTGTGATTTTCTCAGTATGAGCTATTACGCACTGTCGACTTTCACTACAGTTTAAATAGGTGTTTACGCACTTGGTCGTCGGTCGCCCAAGCGACTGGGCGCCTCGCCGCGACGTAGCGACGCACAAGCGACTGCCGGTCGCCGGCGACCAATAGGAGCACGGCTTCAAATGGAAGCATTCACACTGCAAGCAACTGTCGTAACGACCAGACGTCGCGCACAAAAATGGCTCAGGCTTTTATTTTTTCTTCCGGAGAAACACATGGTCGCATATTTGTATCTGTGCCAGTTATATGTGGTTTCAGAAGACACAATAGCTCATCAAACGAACGCACAGACATTCTTGCGTAGTTGAAAAATTTACGAGGGTATTTTCTCACGTCTTCATAAAATATTTTAAACATTCCTTTTGATCTCCGTTCTTGTAACAAAGGATGTACCCAATACTCTCTTGATTTTCTTTTATTTTTCTTTCTCTTGATTAGTAGCGCTACTATAGCAGCTTCTTCGACGTCCATTCTGCACGAATGTACTTGGAAAACTGTCGCTGGGCTTGGTCTCCTGGGCCTAGTTGCCTATGTTTTGGTCGCCGAGCGACCGAGTCGCCGGCGACAAGTCGACAGTGCGTAATAGCTCTATAGGTATAACAATAGAATAAAACCTTATCTGTATTTCCCCAGTACCTGGTAATGGACTACTACTGCGGCGGCGACCTTCTCACCCTGCTGTCCAAGTTCGAGGACCGTCTGCCGGAAGACATGGCCAAGTTCTACATCGCGGAGATGGTGCTTGCTGTGCAGTCTGTGCACGCCGGCTCCTATGTACACAGGTATACCTTAGACAGCTTGTTCCATGAAAAAAAAAACGTTTATATATCGCATAGCTGTGCTGTGATCCATTTTTTTATATTATTGACTAGACGATCGCCTCGCGGTTTCACCCGCGTAGTTCCCGTTTCCGTGGGAATTCCGCGATAAAATATAGCCCATGTCACTCCCTGAAAAGTAAGCTTCCTAGCGGTGAAAGAATTTTTCAAATCGGTCCAGTAGTTTCGGAGCCTATTCAATACAAACAAACAAACAATCAATCAAATCTTTCCTCTTTATAATATTAGTATAGATATAGATGTTGCCAAAACGACTATTGATTTGGCTTGATATGGTCTTGTTTTAGCGTGGGCTTATAGCAAATGGCTTAAAATTGTTAGCCTATTATCTTGTAAGCAGAAATAACAAAAAAGAAACAGTTTTTTTTAAATAACTTCACAATAAGGATCGTTAGCGTTTTTAGTTCCATTCGATGGGTCTCTCAAAACTGAGTCTATTTGGTTCTGTCATTTTTTTCCCTAAACTTCGGAGTAAATCTCGAAAAACTGATATCTGCCTACGGTTAACGGGCGGCGACCGAGCAAGTGACGTCACACGCACCCGCGGCGGATACTCAGTGAACTTCGCTAGTAATTTAGTCATAACTTCGTACGTAATGGTCCGATTTGGATAATTTAAAAAGATACATCATTCTAATGTCACAAAGAATAACGTGGATACTAGTTCTATTAATTATTAAAGTAGTTTATTTAGTAACGAATTACATGGTTGTAGTAACTATTGGAATTCGATGATGCCCGCAGTAGTTTTTAGTAAAACTGTATCGCCGAAACCATCGCCCTCCTCATAGACAGGGTGTTCTGTTACATAATTTTGAAATAACTATTAGATAGTTATCTATGATGAATTATTGAAATTGCTATAATTTTACAGATCCTCATTAAATATAACTTGTTCCAGGGATATAAAACCAGACAATGTTCTACTAGACGCGAGCGGACACATCCGACTGGCAGACTTTGGCTCGTGTCTCCGGCTGGGGGAGGACGGCAAGGTGCAAAGCAACGTGGCCGTCGGCACTCCGGATTATATCTCGCCTGAGATACTGAGGGTAAGCACTTCAATAAATAAATAAAATAATGCTGGACAATTCCAACAGCACCATCTAGTCCCAAGCTAAGCAGAGCTTGTGTTATGGGTATACTTGATAACTGATATCCTACTATAATATTTTGACGACCTCGGTGGCGCGGCGAGCGAAGGTCCGCCTGCGGCGCGGGAGGTTGCGGGTTTGATTCCCGCCTTGGGACAAATGTTAGTACGATCTACAAATATTTGTTCCGGGTGTTCTAGTCGTTTCTATGTAAAATAAAAAATATCTATCTATGTAATGTATTATATTATGTATATCAGTTATCTAGTACCCATAACACAAGCTCTGCTTAGCTTGGGGCTAGATGACGCTGTGTGGATTGTCCAGCATTATTTATTTATTAATATTATAAAGCCGAAAGTTTGTGAAATCTAAATTTTTGTTACCCAAGATCTCCAAAACTACAAAATTTGGCGTACATTTAGGGCAAAGCCTAACTTAGATAATAGGCTTATCATACCGAAAATATGCGTGCAAAACCGCAAGCAGAAGCTAGTACTTAATACAATTCATTAGGCACAGACAGCGTCAGAATTAAGTAACCCCGAAGCTCTTCGGGTTTTTAAAAAAATTATCTGAGCGTCTGGTCGAAGTGACGCGTGATCCGAGAGCTGGTGAGTATCTGGCGCATCGCATCAGCATTGCCATACAGCGGGGCAATGCAGCCAGCGTAGCGGGGACGCGACGACTGGTATTTATATGGATTAGTGGAGGTTCAAAGTCGCTCAGCGAGCTATGGAAAGAGCTATGCTCGGAGTCTCCTTGAAGGATAGAATTCGTAACGAATACATCCGACAGAGAACCAAAGTTATCGACATAGCTCAAAGAATTAGCAAGCTGAAGTGGCAGTGGGCCGGCCATATCTCGCGAAGAACCGACAACCGCTGGGGTAAACGAGTTCTTGAGTGGAGACCACGACTCGGCAAACGTAGTGTAGGACGCCCTCCGGCCAGGTGGGATGACGATCTGCGAAAGACTGCAGGCAGATGCTGGATGCGACGAGCTGAAGACAGGGCGCTATGGCGCTCATTAAGGGAGGCCTATGTCCAGCAGTGGACTAATATAGGCTGATGATGATGATGAGTGGAGGTACCTGTATTAATACTTATTTTTGTTTGTGTTTAGGCGATGGAAGATGGACAGGGGCGGTACGGACCTGAATGCGACTGGTGGTCGTTAGGTAAGTGAATAACAAACATAACTTATTCGCGAACGTAGGACTGGCTGGCTCCCTATTCGCGAACGTAGGAACGTTAGGGTGCTTTGTCTTCTTTTTTCTGCTCTTAAAGATCCTTCTGCTCCTGGCTATCTCAAAAATCGTCTTTCATTTCTGGCTGACTCGCATGACAGACCACTCAGATCATCAAGTAACCTCCTCCTAGAGATACCGGCACACAGCTCATCTTACCGTGAAAAATCATTTTCCATTGAGGCTGTTAGACTTTGGAACTCTCTTCCATATGATATCAGAAAAGTCGAATCAAAGGACTGTTTTAAAAAGCTGACACGTGAACATTTTTTCAAGAATCTCTACCCGATTTCTAGTTAAGTAACTTAACCATCTTTTCAGCTATTTGTTATTTTTATTTTTGCTACCTTCCTATATTAAAACATTGTAAATACCTACATACCTATTGTAATGTATATTATTTTTATTTATATTTAAATATAATATTATATGTATTATATATTATATAGTGTTAGTTTATTATTGTATAACTGTAATTTTTCTCTGTAATTATACTTGTATTTAGGTTACTTTAATTATATAGCACGCCTTTTGATCTGTTACTACCATGTGTGGTTGGCAGGTAGATAATGCCATCGGCATTAAGCCCACCTTTTGTATACTTTAGATAAATGTGTGCAATAAAGGATTTAAATAAATAAAATAACTTATAAGTATGCAGAGAAAGTTGTCATTGACCATTTCGTAACAACTTAACTGTCCAATGAGTCAATTAAGACTCACGATGAACATTTGGAATAAGTCCACGAGTCATTTGTCACTCATTTGTTATTGCAATTGGGATATATGTTTTTTTATCCCACGTCCATAAGTCTAAACAAAAGAAAATAATAATTATGAAAACAGTAAGTATTTTCATGAAATATGATTTTTTAAAGATAATGTGAATGTTATTTAGCAGAAATATTTTTAGAATTTTTTTCAATCAGAAAAAAAAATTGTGAATTTGAGAAAAAGAAATTGTGAATGTTATTTAGCAGAAAAGAAAAAATGGTAGACGTGGGGTAGTTGTATATTTCATTGTACGGGGACAGTTAAGTTGTTAAGGTGGGTACTGACCGGCGGTGTTACGGGTCGTAATGTACCGTGTTACACAGCGAGCGTTCGTGCTGTCAGTACGGGGTACAGTAACGAGCCACGAGGCAGGTTTTAGCACACGGTGTAAAGTATCATGCTCGCTACGAATGGTGCATTACGTTACGGCCCGTAACACCCGACAGTACCCTTCTTTAGTGCTCGTTTACCCTATTACATTTCGTTTCAATGAATGTATAAAGGCAACCATTTTCAGCATGACGATGGAAAGTTAAACAGGTTTTATTATTATTTTGCAGTTAAAAATTAACACAAGGGGTAAATCTTTCTCTCAGAAAATGGTAATAATGGTGGATAAAATCATTATCTTTTATTTATTAAGTCAAGCTTCTGTCCGGGGTCTCACAAGCATTTTTTAGAATTAAAAGTAGCCTATATCAATGAATGTATAAAGGCAACCATTTTCCGCATGACGAAGAAATGTGAAACATAGGTTTTATTATTATTTTGCAGTTTAAAATTAACACAAGGGGTAAATCTTTCTTTTAGAAGAAGTAGAATGGTGAATAAAATCATTATCTTTCAATTATTAGGTCAAGGTTCTGTTCGGGACCTCGCACGCATTTTTTGGAATTAAAAGTAGCCTATAACATATTAGGCTACTTCTAGCTCCAAATCTATGTGTGTCCATAATTTCATCCCAATCCATTCAGTACTTTCAGTTCTTCTTCTTTTTCTTCCTTTATAATATTAGGATTTACCCAATGCTACCCATGTTTTCAGTTGGGAGAATTAAATGAATTGCTACAAAAAGAAATAAATAATTTCTAAATCTGTTTTCACAACTTTCCAGGTGTATGCATGTACGAAATGCTATTCGGCGAGACTCCATTCTACGCGGAGTCGCTAGTGGAGACATACGGCAAGATCATGAACCACGCGCGCTCCTTCCACTGCCCTCCGCCGGACGAGCAAGCCGCGCAGGTAACATCCTCAACATCAACAGCCTGTATTGGTCCACTGCTGGACGCAGGCCTCCCCCTGATAAGCGCCTTGTTGGCTTTTATGAGATAGAGAGAGAAAAATAATTTATTATACCCAAAAAACACATTAGTACATGACTTTACGCAGAATACAACAACACAGTTATTAACTTTATTATACCCAAAAAACACATTAGTACATGACTTTACGCAGAATACAACAATACAGTTATTAACTTTATTATACCCAAAAAACACATTAGTACATGACTTTACGCAGAATACAACAACACAGTTATTAACTTTATTATACCCAAAAAACACATTAGTACATGACTTTACGCAGAATACAACAACACAGTTATTAACTTTATTATACCCAAAAAACACATTAGTACATGACTTTACGCAGAATACAACAACACAGTTATTAACTTTATTATACCCAAAAAACACATTAGTACATGACTTTACGCAGAATACAACAACACAGTTATTAACTTTATTATACCCAAAAAACACATTAGTACATGACTTTACGCAGAATACAACAACACAGTTATTAACTTTATTATACCCAAAAAACACATTAGTACATGACTTTACGCAGAATACAACAACACAGTTATTAACTTATTTAAGGCGCTACCCCGACCCAAATCAGCGCCACCACCTATTTTATTTAATTATTCTGTTAAACGAAGGAAATTTAAAAAATCGATTGGCCAGTTTGTGCTTCCTATCATAAGCTTTTTTTTAATGCCTCTATTAATGTTTTAGTTTGTATAGTGTAGGAAGAGATGCGAAGTTGATCTTTTTTCCCACCATGGTGGTCAAAAAGAGCAACTTCGCATCTCTGCTAAAGTATTCAAAATAAAACTTTTACAGACACCTTAAAAAAAAGCCTATGATAGGAAGCACAAACTGGCCAACCAATTTTTTAAAATTCCGTCGTTTAACAGAATAATTAAATAAAATAGGTGGTGGCGCTGATTTGGGTCGGGGTAGCGCCTTAATATGTAGGTACTTATATTTACGGAGATAAGGGTAAAATGGATCCCAGCCTCAGCATGTTTTAGGATTAAGGCATTTGCCCAATACTGCGCTGATTTTCAGGCAGGTCCCGTGAGAGGTGGAGTGAAGAATTATATGGATAGTCCAGGTAATACAGGCTGTTGAATAGGTACGTTTATCTCAGGGGGGTAATGCCCATAATCACCACGCTGGACATGGGGGTTGGGGATCGCAGTTCGGTGGTAGAATGGTTCTGCAGGGGGCTCTGCTGCCCGCCCCCGGTGGATATCCCTTAGTCGCCTCTTATTTTAAAATAAGTTTAAAATAAGTTTTTATATTTTTATGTATGTTAGATTTTTTTTGGGTGTTGGCAACCCTAGCAACAGCTGTTCGCTTTGGTGCTCCATAACATTATTTCACAAAATAATTATTTTTACGTAGTATTCTAGTCCCTATTCCGATTTCATCGTATATTTATAAGATAAAACAAGTGTACAAATAGTTATAACCGTAAAAAAGTTGTACGATTAATGTGTTTGGCCCTCGGGATACCGGCTCTTTTTCGGTTAGCATTCCTGAGAAATTTGGCTAGTTTGTGTGTTCTGAGGAAGCTCGAGTTTACGTGAGTGCATTTCTTATACGTAGGAATACTATTTCCAACATAGCTAACATCTTTTACTGACACGTAAGTACTTACAGCATTTTCAGACACATAACCTATTGACATTGTATTTTCTGTCTCGAGCTCGTTACGGTAAAAAACGATTCAACCATTCAAAATGAATACAAGAAGCGCCTTGTTGCGTCAGGCAGAAATCAAATTAAACCAGGCTTTATTAGAGCTCAAGTCAGCAAAGAGACAGATTGCACAATTAGAATTAGAACGAGATGATAATGAAAACATTCTCTTAGAAGCGCTAGATAATAACAAAAAATTAACAAATGAGATGACCACGTTATTTTGCGAGAACAATTCTATTATTGAGGAACGGGATAGGCTTCAGACTATAATAAATACCTTCGATGAACGATGTGGCATTGAGTTTGAAACGGCCCTGCACAGAACTTCAATCCTGCAAAAGGAATTGTGTGATGCACACCACCACATCACCCAG
The DNA here is from genome assembly GCA_963564075.1 of Eupithecia subfuscata. NCBI lineage: Eukaryota > Metazoa > Arthropoda > Insecta > Lepidoptera > Geometridae > Eupithecia > Eupithecia subfuscata. The sequence continues at coordinate 2,885,998 of OY751123.1, forward strand.
CTAGAAGAAGCGGCCCAGAACTCTGCCACCGCGAAAACACAAATTTTATTTGATGAGCTAGTATCGGCTAACTCACCATTGGGCCATGTTTCTGTTGCCGGCTGCAGCATACACACATTGCAAAATATTGACCTAACAAAAGATGACTCAGTGTGTAATGTGGAAGCTAGCAGCAAAAACCAACACAAGCTAAGCAAAAATAAGTTTAAAAAAAATGTTAAAATAAGTAAGTTCATAAAAAAATCGCAAAATTTATTAGAAAATCAAAAACATAAAGTATCCGAAATCAAATGTAATAGAAAACTTGTTGATGAATTAGAGCTATGTACAATAAAGCTAAATCAAAATCAGCTGCAATATGAGGCAGAATTGCAAGAGCTGAGGTGTAAACTTGGCCAGGCCGAGCACTCCCTAGGGCACTACATCAGCCTTTATGAGAGAACTACTGAACAGACAAGGGAACTCCACCTGGCCATGGATGCCCTCCTCGGTAGCCAGGCGAGTCTGGAGGGCAGGATTCTGGAGGGCTGCGGGTGCTGTGGACCCAATTTGGTCGGTCACAACTTAAGTCCGGACAGTTCTATCTCAGCCGCATCCCACCTGGACCTCAGCACTTCATGCTCAGGTAATAAAACCATAATGTACTGCGATGAAATTGGAAAAAATATGGGCCAGTTTTTAAACATGAATATGGAGCACTCTATAAATAATTGCTTACCTAACTGCAATCTTCATGATATTATGCACAGAATTGATAATGAAAGATTTGACATTAACTCAAACTTGATAATTTTACTTGGAAATAGGGGTAATGTGAACAAATTGGACTTAATTAAATATATGGACAAATTATGTTCCCTAAAATTAAATAAAATTGTAATGTTCACATTCCCCTACAGCAACAGCTTGCCAAATATAGAAAATAACATTAGATATAAGCTAAATATGATATTGCATACTATTTCATGCAATAATAATATACATGTGATTGACACTAACAATACTGTTAGTAAAAAATATTGTTTGACTAAAAAAGGTAATTACTACCTTTCAAATTATTGCAAAAAACAAATAGCTGTGTCGCTATCCTATTACTTTACTATTACAGCCAAAAATTTGGCTAAACAAGATGCTTCTTTTGAGCATTGTAATAAATTTACAACCAAGACCTTGGAACTTCTTCCAAGCCATTTAAATTAGATTTAACGACAATAGAGGAAGTCTCTAGCCATAAACAGTCAAATAATATTGGTTACATAAAAAGTCAAAGAAACCAAACCTGTAAAATAAATGCAAAGTTCACTAACTTGGTGCATCAAAATATTCAAGGATTAAAAAGTAAATTACTAGAGTTGGAATTGTACATGAACGCTTTTCATATTGATATCATCTGCTTAACAGAACACTGGCTGAAAAGCTATGAGCTCATGTTCAATTTCAGTAACCACCAGGTTGGTAGCTCTTTTTGCAGATCACATGCTATTCGTGGAGGCTCATTAATATTACTAAACAAATTAATGAAATTCAAAGACCGTAAGGACATAATATGCTTATCCGTTGAAAGCCACATTGAAGTAGCATGTGTAGAGTTGGAGCAAATTATTGTAGTAAGCGTATACAGCCCACCATCAGCTTCCTTTGAAATATTTGAAAAAATTATGGATGATATCTTATTTAAAATATCAAAATCTAATAAAAATCTCTTGGTATGTGGAGACTTTAATATTGATCTTTTAGAACTTTACTCCCTCAGTAGTAGACTAACTAATTTATTTAACTCTTATAATCTAAGGCCATTATTTATGGAACCTACTAGAATTACTGAAACTTCAGCAAAATGTATAGATAATATATTTGTTTGCCAAAATGATAAATTTATTAGTAAAAAAATAATAAGCAATTTAAAATCAGACCACTTAGGTCAACTAATTCAATTAGACATACAAGTGAAAAATAATAATTGTAAAAAGAAAATAAAATACATACCTGTGACCACAAGTCGATTTGAACGGTTGAAATTGGATTGGGATTCTAAGCCATCACCTAATTACTCACATAACAACCCAAATGAGTCGTATTGTAGTTTTTTTTATAAATTCACCAATGCGTTCAATTCAATATTCACATCCAAATCGATTATGGTCTCAGAAAAACTTAGCTTTAGGTATACATAAGAGTAGACAAACTTTGTATGAACTATATAGTGAAAAACAATACAATTTTAGCCAGGAGTTCAAAGAAAAAGTAAAAAATTACTCAAAAATGTTTAGAAAAGTTTGTCAAATAGCAAAATCAAATTATATAAGCTCCAAAATTAGAAATAGTGAAAATGTCATAAAATCAACGTGGAAAATAATTAATAGTGAGACTGGAAAGGTCAGTACCTACGTTAATGATTACAATTTAAAGATAAATGATTGCACAATCAAAAATGACATTGAAGTAGCCCAAGCTTTTGAAAACTTTTTTACTGACATTCCAATCTCTACTACGAAGTGTCTAAACTCTTCTCAATTAATCGCTGAGTCATTACTCATAGAAAATGTACCTAAATGCGAAAATAAACTTAATTTCAACTATGTCGATGAAAAAGATATTAAAAAAGCCTTCAAACTTTTAAATATAAAGAAAACTGCAGATCTCTGGGGCATTTCCGTTAAAATTATTAAACCTTTAATTGATACGATTGCACCAGATCTAGCTTTTATATTCAATGAATCTATTGATTGTGGCGTATTTCCTGATCTAATGAAATGTAGTAAAGTAATCCCACTTTTTAAATCGGGTAGTAGGTCTGACCCCACTAACTTTAGACCAATATCAGTACTGCCAACTTTCAGCAAAGTTTTTGAAAAACTTATTTTACATCAATTGCTTAGGCATTTTAATGGCAATGACCTGCTACATGGTAAGCAATTCGGGTTTACTCGGGGCAGGTCAACTACTGATGCCGGTGTAGAGTTAGTATCGTATATTTTTGATGCTTGGGAGAAGTCGCAAGATGCTTTAGGTGTTTTTTGCGACTTGTCAAAAGCATTCGATTGCGTACACCATGAAACATTAATCAGGAAACTACATCACTATGGAATAAGAGACACCTCTTTGGATCTTCTTACATCTTACTTGAGTGATAGGATACAAAGAGTTGACATTAATGGGAAACGGTCTTCGGGGTCTGTAGTTACAATGGGTGTACCGCAGGGCTCTATCCTCGGTCCTTTCCTATTTTTAGTTTATATTAACGACCTACCACATCTTGTTAAGAATAATCACGAGATTGTGTTGTTTGCTGATGATACTTCATTAATTTTTAAAATGAAACGACAAAACATTAATTTCGACGATGTGAATAATGCAATCTCAAAAGTAGTACATTGGTTTAGTGTCAATAATCTTTTGCTTAACGAAACCAAAACAAAATGTATAAAATTTACTCTACCTAATGTAAAACAAGTTAAGGCTGATGTAAACGTAAAAGGAGAAACATTAGAAATTGTAAACAGTACAGTATTCTTAGGAATAACCTTAGATAGTAAACTTCAATGGGGCCCACACATAGATAAGCTAGCAAAGAGACTTAGCTCTGCAGCGTATGCAGTCAAAAAAATCCGTCATCTTACAGACGTTGATACTTCTAGACTAGTCTATTTCAGCTACTTCCATAGTGTTATGTCTTATGGCATTCTGCTGTGGGGGAACGCTGCAGATATTAACACCGTATTTGTGCTGCAGAAGAGAGCTGTTCGTGCAATCTATAATATGGGTCCCAGAGAATCCCTGCGTGATAAATTCAAAGAAATTAACATAATGACAGTACCATGTCAATACATTTATGAAAACTTGTTGTACACTCATAGAAATATCAATCAATTCCCTAAAAATAGCGACATACATAATATAAATACTAGAAATAAGAATAAACTCGCTGTGCCCACAACTAGGCTACACAAGATAAATGCATCTTTTAAAGGGCAATGTATACGCTTCTACAACAAAACTCCAAGTGAGTTGCAAAAAATATCAATAAATAAATTCAAACAAATTGTCAAAACCTTGCTGTGCAAAAAGGCTTACTATAAAATATCAGATTATCTAGAGGATAAAAAAGCTTGGGACGGGTTTTGCTCCAACTCGAAAAATAACAAATAACAGGCTAAAGGTTTCTTCGTCGCTTCAGAAGAAGAAGAAGAAGAAGAAGAAGAAGAAGAAGAAGAAGAAGAAGAAGAAGAAGAAGAAGAAGAAGAAGAAGAAGAAGAAGAAGAAGAAGAAGAAGAAGAAGAAGAAGAAGAAGAAGAAGAAGAAGAAGAAGAAGAAGAAGAAGAAGAAGAAGAAGAAGAAGAAGAAGAAGAAGAAGAAGAAGAAGAAGAAGAAGAAGAAGAAGAAGAAGAAGAAGAAGAAGAAGAAGAAGAAGAAGAAGAAGAAGAAGAAGAAGAAGAAGAAGAAGAAGAAGAAGAAGAAGAAGAAGAAGAAGAAGAAGAAGAAGAAGAAGAAGAAGAAGAAGAAGAAGAAGAAGAAGAAGAAGAAGAAGAAGAAGAAGAAGAAGAAGAAGAAGAAGAAGAGATCAAAAACCCCGACGACAAAAAAATTCTATAAAATCGTTGAATCTGTACACGAAGTTTCGTACCGATCGGTTGTAAAATACGATCTGTAGAGGAGTACGGACATACTGACAGAAAAGCTATTTTGGCCAGTCTTGAAACGAAGACTTTTGTTCACTTTCGTTCACGACGTCAATAACCTGTAGGCAAAGTTCCAGCCCGATCCGTTCAGTAGTTTTGGCGTGAAGAGGTAACACACATCCATCTATACATCCATCCATCCAAACTTTCGCATTTATTACATATATAACTAAATCCCATAAATCAGTTCCCATGGGATAGAAATAACCATAAAATGTTTCCATAGAAACGACGCGTGCGAAACTGCGGGCAGAAACTAGTAATAAATAAATAATTAAGCTGGACAATCCACACTGCATCATCTAGCCCCAAGCTAAGCAGAGCTTGTGTTATGGGTACTTACTAGATGACCGATATACTTAATAGACTAAATTACATTACTACTACGACTAGATTAAATTACATAGATAGATATTTTTTATTATACATATAAAATTCCCAGAACACAAATGATTACCAATTTATTTATTTCAGGTATCAGAAGAAGCCAAAGATCTAATAAGACGACTGATATGCTCTTCCGAAACTCGACTCGGGAAGAACGGATTACAAGATTTCAAGGTAAATTAAAAAGTGCTTTTAACTAACAAGCCAATATAATATGGCCAGGGCCCTTTTTTATCTAGCCTGGTTTGTCCCACTGCTGGGCGAAGGCCTCCCCCACATCTTTCCACTCGGTGCGGTCTCGTGCGATCTCAGGGCCCTTATTCCACTAAATTTATTACTTCACCATAACAGTGGTATTTTCTAAGAATTTTGTCATTTTCCTTTGATGAAAGAAACTACAGATGGAGGAACGCGTGTCAAGAATGTCAAGGTTGAAACCATTCTATCAATCTCTGCAAATAGCACCGCACATACTATCTAGAGTTTCTTTCATCAATGGACGCTCCCGAGTTGCATACATCACCGCCTTAGTAACTCGGGAGCGTCCCCCCCCCCTCTCCCCCGACCCGTCCTTTGCCCCCCGCACGATTGCCCTGTCAAAACGCCTTCGTCGAACGACTGTATGCATAGATAGGCTGTGGTTTGGAGAAAAACGACTAAAAGCTATTAGAAGCTGTTTGAAATCTCACTTGTTTTTTTTAATTACAGAGTCATCCATGGTTCGCTGGTCTAGATTGGGACAATTTACGAGAGATGCAAGCTCCCTTCGTGCCCGACGTGTCTAGCCCCACTGACACTTCCAACTTTGACGTCGATGATACTGACATCAGGTGAATGACATTTTACACTTTTAACGAAATTTTAACGCATTCACTGCCCGTACACGGAGCTGGGGGAGATAGTTCAGGTAAACCGACCACGCAGCAGATATGCATTTAGCTGCGCTTGCAGTTGAATGCGTATTTGCTCGCGTTTATCTAAATTGACAGTTCGCGATCGACCGCCATCGCGGGTTCAAACCAATCCAACCATTTATACCAACCATAAGTTGGCGGCAGTACTTTAATTATCTTAAATGTCCGTCTTGTGAATATAGGCCCTACCATACCATTCGCAATTTCGCTCAGCAAAACTTGTCTTGGAAGGCGGGACTCATCCATGCGGTGTATATGCCCTAGCCATCGCAGGCGTCACCAGACCACGGACATTACCTAAATCGTCTATAAAGACGGAACAAGGCCAATGATGATGATGATACCATTACCAGTCACTTTCCTTGACCACGCCAAATACCAATCTCAAAGGGCAGTTTGGCGATCAAACAGAACCATCCACCACACAACCCCAACCACAACCCTTTTCAGAGGTCATCTGCGTCTTGTGCCATGAAAGTGTGCAAATATGAGTCTGATGTTTTAATTTTAACCCGCCTCCATTCCATGATTATGAAATTTCCATGAACTGGACACTGGCAGAAAAGTGACAAACCAAACACATATTGCCAATACTGTCCTAGCCGAATTTCGACCACGGCGGCCAGTCTCATCAGAGACTAGCCAGATGCGGAGGACATATTATAGTGCACAAGCGTGTGCGCAAACACAGGTGCACTCTCTATTCCCTCACTCTCACTCTGGAACGGCAGACCGACACAACCGTGGAGAGGTCAAGCGCCGGACCAACAGCTTAACGTGCTTTCCGAGGCACGGGGGTGTAATACCGCCAATTTCCTGATTTCGGGCTGTTACTGTGAAGTTTTCTTGCAAGAAAAATCCCAATAACAACCATTGATCCGGGATTTGAACCCAGGACCTCATCATCAATCAGCGGTTGAACAAGCTCACCGCTTATCAGCACTCCACGTATACGTCCACCATGCCACCCAAACGGGGGGGGGGGGGGGGGGGGGAGTAATCACCAATCCCTTGCCGTTGCAATACTTATCAGCACTCCACGTATACGTCCACCATGCCACCCAAACGGGGGGAGGGGGAGGGGGGGGACGCGTCGAGCAACGCGTCTCGTCAAACGAACTAAATGTGACTTTAGTCTTTAAATAGGATTGGTTAAACTTCGATGTTTCCCCTGTAGGTGGAGCTAACGGCGCTAGAGTCCGAAGGAAGTCCCAGAGATTTTGGACTCCTGCGTCACTTGACCTCGTGGTGTAGTTGGTTAGCACATTTCCGTACTGAGGGAAAGATGCGGGTTCAAGTCCCATCGGAGTCGATTTTTTTTGGGATAATATTTTGTTATTATTTCCCCTACGTTTCTACCGCGTTACAGCGATCGTGGTCACGGGGCGACTGGATGTACTCGGAGTTACAGCCGAAAATAGACGGCAGTATCCATGACTACCCTTAATTATATTACTATCATTAATTATGTTACACTTGTTCCATCTCACAAAGTCCGTTAACTTACCTCACTACGAACAACTTTGCGCTTAGTTGTCATGCTGACGGTACTCGCTACCAAAATCCGACGTGAATACAATGAGCACTAGTGACCCGGACCGCGTCTCGGGCGAGACTGATTGCTTCTGAGCTTACGCACACTAAAACAATGTGTACATGCATTCACTATCACACATAGCCCAACGGGCTTCGTGAAATAGAATTCATCACAGGTTTTGTTTTAGGTTGTTGATATATAAAGAAGGAATACCAATCCCATCCCGTTGCAATATCAGCCCTATACTCACCATCACACGGTTGCTTCCAGGTTATCAGAAGCGGTGCCACCTGCATCAGCATCCACCGCGTTCTCTGGCGTACATCTCCCGTTCATCGGGTTCACGTTTACAGCTGGCTCGCGGCTCTCCGACCTGGGCCGCGCCGCGCCGCTCAGCCCCGCCAAGAACGCTACGGCACAGGTATACTAAACTAATTAATCATTCTGCGACTCAGAAAAAAAAATCAGTTGCACTCCGTCCATGCATTTATCTTCTTTGACTTAATGAAAGAATACAATTTTTCGTACACACGTAATCTGTCAGCTCGGTAAACATCGAAGCTTTCGTTAGTCTCAAAAAGAAGCAGAGTCTATTTATTTATTTAGTTTATTAGAAAATCAACGGCTTAAATTAACTTGTCAAATTACGTAATAACAACAGAGAGCCAATTAAAGATTGTTCACGTATAGTGACAATTTAACTAATGAAATGTGAACATAATAGAAAACAGCTCAAACGCTTCAAAGCTATGAAATATACCATTCTTTCATTGAGACAAAGAAAATAAATGCGTGGACGAAGCATAGGCTGTGTCACGGGCGTAGCCGCGGAGAAGTGGGTGGAAATGTGTGGCTCGCTTCGCTCTCCACGCTGTATGAAAAAGTAAGTATCGCTTCACTCGCCACGCTGTGTGAAGGAGTGTAGCTCCCATCGCTCGCCACACTGTTAAAGGCAGGGCCACGGCTGTGTAAAAGAGTAGGGCTGATTTGCCATGCTGTGCAGAGTGCGAGCTAAGTAATCCATACCGACACAACATGTTGATAAACAAAGGGAGGGTGGGGCTCGCTTTGCTCGCCACTCTTTGTGAGGGTTTACAACTTTTACCGCACTAGGATGGCGTGTCATTACTTGAGTACTATCACCATTACTGTTGGGTCTGTTTCATACAATTCTATAGTGTAGGCATTCTTTAAAGTTTTTTGTTTCGAAAGTGTATGTAAAGAAAATACTTTAGATACAAGAAAACGTAATAACGCTTTTCCATCTGTTTTCCTCACAGGCGCCATCAAACGCGAGTGACCGTGCAGCGCTGAAAGCGCTTGAGCGTGAGAACGCGTTGTTAGCTCAGACCATCGCTGAGCTGAGGGCTGGAGGCGCCGCTTTAGATGCTGGCAGTGGTAAGTAGTCTTGAAATGTAGTTGAAACCTAGAATAACAAGCCTTTTTATCCCGAAATAATCTGTGCGAAGCCGCGGGCAGAAGCTAGTTTACACTTGTTTATTTTATAGAAGAACTAATCCAACTGAAAGAGGATCTCGCGACAATATCCAAACGGAACGCAGATCTCGAGGCTCAAGTGAGGTGTTTCGACCAGCTGAGCAGCGGCGCCGTGACATCGGTAAGATTTTAATTAGGTTTCCGCTGTTGGAGCAAAATTTTCTTGAAATTGTGTCCAGGAAAACCCAAAAATACAGTTTTTAATACGCGTTATTTCTATCTAGAATCAATCAATAATGTTGATTTCTAACGTTTTTGTTATTATAGTGCGTAAGCCTCGCACTCTGGATAATTTTTAATTTCTAAGAAATCAAATAATATCGTCACTTGACTTCGTGGTGTACTTGGTTATCACATTCCCGTACTGAGGGGAGGACGCGGGTTCAAGTCCCGTCGAAGTCGAAAATTTTTGCGATATTATTTGATTTCTTAGAAATTAAAAAAAAATGTTGATTTCCTTCAAACACAAGGTGACATTTAAAAAAGTCAATCATTTATTAAAACAAAACGATAGTATTGGTACGTTCTACAGAATATGAAGTGCTATTTGATTATTTTCACTTCAATCGGTTAAGCCTTTTCATATAAGTTATCATATCAGCATTCTTGCTTAGTTTGAGTTCCGCTGGCACTATACTGTATTTTTATTGTATGTGTTTTTGGTAAATAAATGTTTATTATTATTATTATATAAATATTTTTGTAGGAGGTGCCCGAAACGCCGCAGGAAATGGCGGCGCGGATCAGAGAGCTCGAAGTCATTGTACAAGCGATGAACTTGGAGAAGGAGGAACTTGCCAAGGAGAGGAATGATTGTATGGAGAAATTGAGGCTACAGGTAATTTAAATTATCATTAAATTATCGCGATCACGCTATCACACTAATGATATAATCTATACTAATATTATAAAGTGCGGCAAGCTGAACACAGGGCGCTATGGCGCTCATTAGGGGAGTCCTATGTCCAGCAGTGGACTAATATAGGCTGATGATGATGATGATTATAAAGAGGAAAGATTTGATTGTTTTTTTATTTGTTTGTTTGTTTCTATTCAATAGGCTCCGAAACTACTGGACCGATTTGAAAAATTCTTTCACCGTTAGGAAGCTTACTTTTCAGGGCGTGACATAAGCTATATTTTATCCCGGAATTCCCACGGGAACGGGAACTACGCAGGTGAAACCGCGAGGCGATCGTCTAGTCTATATATATAAAAGAAAGTCGTGTTAGTTACATTATTTATAACTCAAGAACGGCTTTACCGATATGGCTGAAAATTGGTGAGGAGGTAGCTTAGAGCCAGGAGACGGACATAGGATACTATTTATTCCGTTCGATAGCATTCAAGTGTGACTTGAAATAACCTCAAAAATAGAATAGGATAGAAATAACCTCAAAACGTTTCCATAGAAACAACGCGTGCGAAGCCGCGGGCAGAAACTGTGATATTATAAAATGCGAAAGTTTGATACCTCTTCACGCCAAAACTACTGAACGGATCGTTCTGATATATTGCACACGGCTAGGCCTGGTATAAAACATAGGCTACTTTGAACCTCAAAAATCAGTTCGTAGTGCGAAGCCGCGGGCAGTAACTAGCCATACATGAAGCAGGAATGGTCTCGTCTAAATACGCCGCTAGTAGTAGACTTTTTTGCGGAGGTGTAACAAAATATTCGCTGAGAAGTCCTTCCACTCATAAATTTTGTTGGATACTGTGCGGAAGGTATGATGTAATATAAAATATTAAATAGTATATATGGATAATAATCTATAATATAAAAAATGAATCGCAAAATGTGTTGGTAAGCGCATAACTCAACAACGCCTGGACCGATTTCGCTAATTCTTTCTTTGTTGTGTTTGTTATTGTCAGGAGAAGGTTCTTATGAAAGAAAAAATTAAGAAAGTTGGAAACATAAATTTCCACGGGGGCGAAGCCGCGGGGCGCAGCTAGTAGTATATATATATGGATCAGTTGAGCTACCTGTAGACTGTTTGCAACAGTAAGCAGTTAGCTCAATTGTTTCAATTGTAAATACTAGTATAATTTTCTTAGTTATTAAAGGTATTTATTTCTTTTAAATAGTTAATACTGCTAAAGACATTTACAATGGGATATTTACCATGATTTGAGTTTTGAGCTTTCCAATATTTCGACACAGTTTCATGCGCCATGATCACGGAATAACTGTAATTAATAATAGCATAACTGTAATGTAATTGTATTGTATTTTATTTCATTTATTTCAGATAATTAAATAATCCATTTTACACACACACACACACAAATTCAAATAAAATTCTAAATTACACAGTCAATAAATTAATAAATAAGATCAGATAAATTAGGTCACATTAGATAAGATTAAATAACATTGCACACATAACATTACTAACTTACATCTAACATCTGTTTGATACCTATCAAAGGGTTTCTTAAGAATGGATAATATAAAACTTGAAAACTGAATCATAAAACTGCAAATAAAATAAACTGAATCATCGACTTAGACATCATACCCACAGACCGGTCCAACACATTTTGTAAAATGTCTCCACAGAGGAGACAGACAATGCTCCGCCACAGTTTTTAGGATGCTGTTGTGACTGGCCTCCGTCCTGCTCATCAGAGATGCTGTTTTCTTCCGAATGATGGCGTGGAAACCATCAGTTCGATATTGAGCAACATTAATGAATACTCATTATATTTATCAACAGGATAAGGAGTTGAAGGACGCGTTATCGCAACGCAAGCTCGCGATGACGGAATACAACGAGGTTACCGAACGTCTATCTGAATTGAGACAGCAGAAACAGAAGCTGTCTCGGCAGGTACGTTGCTACATACCTTACTTACTATTTACTAATAACACCGCCTACCTATAAGCCTACAGTCGTTCGACGAAGGCGTTTTAACAGGACAATCGAGCGGGGGGCCAAGGGTCGGGTCGGGGAGGAGGACGCTCCCGAGTTACTAAGGCGATGTATGCAACTCGGGAGCGTACCTCCCCCGTCCCGTGCCTTGCCCCCCTCACGATTGCCCTGTCAAAACCACGTCAAAATGCCTTCGTTGAACGACTGTATACATTTAAGTAGGCTGTGGTAATGTGTGATTAAGCTCTTTAAAGAAAGATTAAAAAAAACAATAAGGGTGAATCGTGCGTGTAACAAAATAAACAGTGCTATACCTATTGCTTCAGAGAAACTGAGATTGTAGTGTTCAGAAAAAGTCTTTTTTGTTTGATTAAGTAAATTTCTGATTTAGTAAATATGATGACTCTAAGATCGACCAGAAGTAAGCTATTGCTGAGGTAGAGATGCCTCGCGTCTACATTTGCTTTATGTGGCTTTCTTGTCACTGCGGCCATGATAGGCCTATTGTGATCGCCACTTTCTGTGTTCAGCCTCGAAGCAGCAGCGTTCATAATTAGCCACTAACCCTTGCAGATGCCAGGAACTGTAGGATTTTCTTCGGAATGATGTCTCTTAGCTCGTCTGGGCTGTACAGGTGCTTGCCCAGATGAATGCTACGTATTTGCATCAGTGCTCCGCACTCGAGCGAGAGGTTGCAACTAAGACTAAGAAACAGTCAGGTCTTAAACACTGTCCCTACTGTTACTGTTAAGACCTTTTTAAATAAACGTTTATTATATTAAACACTCATTTATTCTTAAATCTCGTTATAAAACATTTTTTACTACAGAAAATAAAATATTTTAAAACTATTGTACAGTAAAAATATATCGGCACGGTGAATCACCGGCCGCGAAGCTAGGCTCAAGCGGCCGGTGTCTAGGGCTGCAGAGAGAGGACTTCCTGACGATGCGCGCCGAGTCCAGGAATACCGACTTTTGAATCTGGCCTTTGATCCAACTTCCTAACTTATTATTATTATTTTCCTAGGTTCGAGATAAAGAAGAAGAATTGGAGGTTGCGATGCAGAAAATAGATGTCCTCCGTCAAGATATCAGGCGATCTGACAAGGGAAGACGGGAGCTAGAGGCTAGGCTGGACACGGCCATATCTGAATCTACTAAGGTAACATTAGACGCATTAGGGGAGGCCTGTGTCCAGCTGTGGGCTACAATAGGCTGATTATGATGAAGGTGACTTGATTAAATGTGGAATATAAACTTCGGCCCGTATTATAAAAGCTTGATTAGTCATTTAAATAATAGAAATATGAATGAACTCTCTGTGGCCACAACTAGGCTACACAAGAAGGCAATGTATACGCAAAACTCCAAGTGAGTTGCAAAAATTATCAAACAATAAATTCAAACAAATTGTCAAACATATCCTTTGTAAAAAGGTTTACTACAAAATATCAGATTATCCAGAGGATAAAAAACTTGGGACGTGTTTTGTTCCAGCTCGAAAACTAACAACCTTAGATTCAGATTCAGATTCAGATTCTTTATTGGCAACATAGTTACAGGTCTTACAAGTGGTACATGTGGTACATAGACTTACTTAATTTGTAAGTAGAGCTAGTTAAAATTACTATAGTAAAGTAACAGTATAAATTAAAAATTGGATTAAATATAACATAGGAATATCATTATAATAATCATACATTTTAAACAATACAATTGTATAATATAATAATAAAATAAGAATGTCAAAATATCAATTCATTTTCATTGTCATTAATTCATTAACATCATAAAAACACATGTCAATAAGCCAATTTTTCAGCTTGTGCTTATAAGATTACATCGATGGTGCGCTGGTGATTTCGTGTGGCAGTCGGTTGTACACACTTGGGCCGAGCATGTGTACCAGCTTTCTGGATTTCGCCAACTTATGGTCAATGGTCCTCAGCCTCTTTGCGTGCCTGAAGTCGTATCTCTGTCCATCGCCGCATCTAGAGTAATCTTCAAGGTGGCTTTGGACATAGAGCGCTGCCTGGTAGATAACAAGGGCAGGAACAGTCATTATACCCAGGGACTTGAAGTACGGTCTAGCTGATGTGTTCTGGGAAACTCGCACAACAGCACGTACTGCCCTCTTTTGCAGTCTGAAGGCGCGCTCCCAGTCTGCAGCGCAGCCCCAAAGGTCCACTCCGTACTGCAAGTGACTATGGATATGGACAGAGGCGAAGTACAGACTTCTCACCATCTTTTTATCTAGAGTTGATGAGAGGCGCCATAGAGCAAAGCAGGCTCTACCTATTTTTTTGCTCAAGGTATTAATGTGTTGCTCCCAAGTTAGCGTCTTGTCCAGGGTAAAGCCTAGGAACACTGTCTCATTGACCTGGCCTAGCTGCTTACTATCAATATCCACATTCAACGGCCTATACGGACGACCAGCTAGGTTGAAGTGGATAAAGTTAAACTTAAGGTAAAGGTTTCTTGTTAGCGTCTTTACTTTACCTTTAAAAGATTGAAGTGATCAAAAAATCAAAGTAATTTTACCTATGTAATTGACCGAGCGAACGCGAAGCGTCTCCGTTTCAAGTCTGGCAAATTTAGCGTTTCTGTCAGTATGTCCGTACTTCTCTACAGGTCGTATTTTACAACCGATCGGCACGAAACTTGGTGTACAGATTCTACGATTTTATAGAATTTTTTTGGCGTCAGGGTTTTTGATTAGAGGCGTAATTCCTCCAAAAAAATCAAAAAGGGGGATTTAGAATATCTCCGCTTTAAGACATCTGATTTCAATGATTATATTTTTAAATGAAAAGTTGTTGTTTTTAATTGTTCTCATAAACAATTGGTAAAGATCTGATCAGCATTTTTGGCATGACGAGCAGAATAGCTCCGCAACATGCAGTAATATGCAAGGGAGCATTATTACATTTATTATTACAGTAGGTACCTACAACGCCACCATTTTGTTAAAAAATACCTAACTAGGGGTGCACATTCATGGCTCAAGGCGCAGATGATAGTATCCGTCACCGTGTCGCAGCGGTGCGACCCGCAGAAGCTGGGCAGTGAATCCTCAACCTCAACAGCCTGTATTGGTCCACTGCTGGACGCAGGCGTCCCCCTGATAAGCGCCTTGTTGGCTTTTATCTCATGGGGATAATGCCCATAATCCCCACGCTTGCGGGTTGGGGATCGCAGTTGTAGAATTGTTCTGCAGGGGGCGCTGCTAACCGCCCTCGGTGGATATCCCTTAGTCGCCTCTTACGACACCCGCGGGAAGAGTTGGGTGGAGCAAATTCTAAGTCGGCACCACACAGCTGAGCAGTGAATGTCATTTACTAAATAGCGAAGTCTCTAACCGGTACCTTTAGTACATTTTTGTATAATGACTTCACAAACATTAGGCGACCTCTGTGGCGCGGCGGGCGAAGGTCCGTCTGCGGAGGTTGCGGGTTCGATTCCCGCCTCGTGATAAATGTTTGTACGAACTGCAGGTATTTTTTCCAGGTGTTCTTGATGTTTCTATGTATAATAAAAAATATCTATCTATATCGTGTATTGTAATATAATAAGTATATCAGTTATCTAGTACCCATAACACAAGCTCTGCTTAGCTTCGGGTTAGATAACGCTGTGTGAATTATCCAGCATTATTTATTTATTAAAAAATAAACGTTCGAAACCCTCGGCGCGCGAGTTACACTCGCACTTGACGGATCTTGTTTAAATATGTGCATTGAAACAGTTGTTATTGTTATCGGGTAAGCTGTTGTATTACTGCGCACCTTCATAAAGAATGTTTCTTTTTCCATAGTTGGTTCGCGGACTCCATAGTGATAACTTACTTTTATTGTAGGACTAGCTTCTGCCCGCGGCTTCGCACGCGTTGTGAAATAAATTTTTCCTTAATTTTCTTTGCTATAAACCTCACGGAGCCCGAGACCTTTCCAACGAATGCAAAACCGTGGAAATCGGTTCGTGCGTTCTGGAGTTATAGCGTCAGGAAGGAAAACCCGATTTATTTTTATATAGTAGAATTGTGTAAGTGTTATTTGCGTATGTATAATATTTTATTAGTTACGTTACGTTTTGACGAGCGATGAAGCGCGGTGGACGTAAGTCCGCCTGAGACGCAGGAGATGGCGGGCTCGATTCCCGCCTTGGGACAAGTTTTTGTATGATCTGAAAATATTTGTTCCGGGTGTTCTGGGTATTTTCTATGTATAACTAGCTGCGCCCCGCGGCTTCGCTCGCGTGGAAATTTATGTTTCCCACTTTCTTAATTTTTTCTTTGCTATAAACCTCACGGAGCCCGAGACCTTTCCAACGAATGCAAAACCGTGGAAATCGGTTGGTGCGTTCTGGAGTTATAGCGTCAGAAAGGAAAACCTGACTTATTTTTATATAGTAGATTAAAAATATCTATCTATGTAATGTATTGTATTATGTCAATCAGTCATCTATTCTATCTGCTAGCTCTATAGTTTTTTTTCGATAACCTAAATTCTTAGTATTTTTTTAAAATATTTTTGTTTCTGTGATCGAAGCTGCACCCCCCTTCAAGTTTGGTCCTTACTCTTTGTTTTTTTGCGAATCTCTTGACAGTGCGATGAGACCAAAGATCATCTCGATTGCATTTGTATGAATACGTATCGTAACCATTTATAATATAGTTGTTTGTTATTAAAAATCTACATGCGTATACAAGACCCTTAAGGCGAATAGTAGGGTGGATAGTGGCGTCACTACATATTTAATTTTATAATTACGTTATACAAAGGAATTATCAAGAAATCGGACCGTGCGTAGACGATATCTATCATAAGCTTTTTTTAAATGTATCTTTAATAGTTTTGTACTGTATTATTTAGGCAGATACTTGTTTCTAGAGTTTAGTTCCTATTGGTGGCCACCAAGCTCTCCAAACAAGGTTTTTGATTGAATAACACAAAACAAAACTATTACAGATACATTTAAAAAAAGCTTATGATAGATATCGTCTACGCGCGGTCCGATTTCTTGATAATTCCTTTTTATAACGTAATTATTAAATTAAATATGTAGTGGCGCCACTATCCACCCTACTATTCGCCTTAATTTGGCATCGCTTTAGAGCTCCTCGCTCTTACTCAGTTCAAACTTGGAGTTGAATAGAGAGGAGGAACTCCCCTTTGTTCCACATTTCACCTTTGTTGATATTTAACATGTGTGTTTATTCTTCAGGAACGTAAGCTACGCGAGGAAACGCTTCGCTCGCAGCGCGACAGTGGCGCCCCCTCGCCGTCTCCTTCAAACTCGTCCACGGCGCATGACGTTGCTAGGTTACAGGCTGAGGTGGAAACACTGGAGGTAGGAAAATATTTACATGACTAATTTTCTACTCAAAGCTTACCCTAATAATAGGGTAGTGGGTAAATAAAAGATAATTCTATTTAGTATAGTACCTGGGTAAAAACGATTATTCTGTTTAGTCCGTCAGTTAGATTATCAGAAGATATTGGACACATTATTTTTTTTGTCCATCAAACAAAAATTACAAAATTAAAGCGTCAAAGTTTTCCCTTTTTGGTTTTCTCTTTTTTTCCTAAAGATGCCATAGTACAACTTTAAATTATTTATTTTTTGGGGGTGTTAACAATTAAGTACTTTAATTAAACTATACTACTAATATTATAAATGCGAAAGTTTCTGAAATGTGAATTTTTGTCGCCTAAGATCTCCAAAACTACTCACGATGAAATTTGGCATACACTTAGAATGTAGCTGAACTTAAACAATAGGGTACTTATTATACCGAAAATACGCGTGCGAAGCCGCGGGCAGAAGCTAGTATTATGATATATTGTTCTTAGTGTAAAAAACACTTAAAAAAAATATTGTTTACAGATGCAATATAAAGAGTCTTTAACGCAGCAGCAGTCGAGATTCAACGCGGAAGTTTGCGCGCTCAACGAGCAGATACAAGAGGCCGAGGCGCACAGAAATGCGCTCAATAGAGAGGTACGTATGAGGATCTCAAATTTATAACTTACTAGCTGCGCCCAGCGGCTACGCCCGCGTGGAAATTTAAAATTATCACTTAGGGGTATGAAAAATAAGTGACGGAACCGTGGTCCCACTGCGATGTCCCACTGGTGGGACAAAACTTTTTCGTGGTCCCACCAAACACACACTTGACCGTCCACATCCTCCCACCCCCGCGAAGCGGGGGGCGACTCTGTGACTGAAAGGGTGTGTGTATATATATAATTGCACCCAGAGCCATAATGTTGAACGGTCAAGTGTGTGTTTGGTGGGATCACGAAAAAGTTTTGTCCCACCAGTGGGACATCGCAGTGGGACCACGGTTCCGGAGTGGAAAAATAGATGTTGGCCGATTCTCAGACCTACTCAATATGCTCACAAAATTTCATGAGAATCGGTCAAGCCGTTTCGGAGGAGTACGGGAACGAACATTGTGACACGAGAATTTTATATATAAGACTAGCTTACCCGTTTTCCCGTAGGAATTAAGCATTTTCCCAGAACTCTTCAAATCGGTCCAGTAGTTTCGGAGCCTATTCAATACAAACAAACAATCAATTCTTTCCTTATTATAATGTTAGTATAGATAACAATATATATAATATTAGCAGAGATAAGATAATATAGAGATAGATATAGAGTAATGCGTCTTGGGGACGCTTCCGACTGGTGTTGATATCGATCAGTTGAGCTACCTGTAGACTGTTTGCAACAGTAAGCAGTTAGCTCAATTGTTTCAATTGTAAATACTAGTATAATTTTCTTTGTGAATAAAGATGTAGAGATAAGAATATATATAATATTAGTATAGATTGTATAGATGAGAATACCCCATGCTAACACAGCGAAAGGAGCTGGTTCAGACACGGCGGAATACGCGCTTGCGTGTCATCATCAACCTATATTAGTCCACTGATGCACAAATGGAGTTGTGTGGGAGCTTAGAATTTACACCACCAATTCTTCCTGCGGGTGTCGTAAGAGGCGACTAACGGATATCCACAGAGGGCGGGCAGCAGCGCCGCGCGCAGAACAATTCTACCACCGAACAGCGATCCCCAACCCGCATGCCCAGCGTGGGGATGGGCACTACCCCATGAGATAAAAGCCAATAAGGCGCTTATCAGGGGGAGGTCTGCGTCCAGCTGTGAACCAACACAGGCTGTTGAGGTTGATGTATAGCGTACCTTTTGCGATCGTGGTGTCCTCAATTCTCGGCTGTAACTCCGAGTACATCCAGTCGCCCCGTGACCACGATCGCTGTAACGCGGTTAGAAACGTAGGGGAAATAATAACTAAAGGTACGCGATACATACCCGATAAAATCATTAATTATGTTAACAAATCGCGAAAGTTTAAAAGGGGTACCTACACCGATTTCGAAGTCACAATTCGACTTGATCGCGAGTAAAGTCATTTACAACGGAATATTTACTATGATGGATTTATAAGTTTTATTGATCGAGAGTGTTCTATAGTCACATAAGATGAAAATCCATGCGTTTCTGAAGTTTATTGGATCTATCCAGAGATTATTCCAATTGTCACCGACTCTAAAGTTTCTCCAAATTGAAATTACATTTTCTTTATCAGTTGCAAGCATCCAAAGAGAAGTTAGAAAACAGGCGATTGGAACAGCTCAACGACACGGAAGATAAGCAGATACTCATCAACGAAAATAGGAAGCTGGCAAAAGATCTCGACTCGGTAAGTTAAATAATCAATCACGTTTTTAATCTTTCATTCAATGACGAAAAGAAACTAAAAATCTAGATAGATACAAGTAATTGTTCGAGCACCCATACATATTTTGTTATTAAATACAAGGTGGACCAAACAATGACGTCAAAAAAATGCCTCACCCCCGAGGGTACGTGTAAATACCCATGTATGTTCACCGATTTTTCGTATTATGATTTTTTTAACGTTTAGTTTGAGAAGTTTCGGGCGGGAACGGTTAACGGTACCACAAATTCTTTTGCACTGCCGGAAATAGACAGCGGTTAAAAGCAAAGCTAAGAAAAAAGCTTCCGACGAGATTTTAACCGCTGTCATACATTTTTTTGCACTGTCGGAAATACCGGAGGTGCAAAAAAATGTATGATCAAATCAAATTAACAAAAGAAAGAAAAAAAATCTACTCGCATCGAATTGAATCGCTGGTTTCATCTTTAAAGCACTTTCATATTTCTACTTAAATCAGGTATTTTGTATCTGACGCACCGCATTGCCATACAGCGGGGCAATGCAGCCAGCGTCTTGGGGACGCTTCTTGGTATTGATATGGATCAGTTGAGCTACCTGTAGATAGAATAGTCTGCAGTTAGCTCAATTGTTTCAATTGTAAATACTAGTTCTAATTTATTTCTATTATTTGATTGTAATTTTCTTTGTCAATAAAGACATATATTTTGTTATTGCAGATGGCAGAAAACGGCAGAAGATGGCAGACGGAAAGACGGCAAATGGAGTTGGAGCTGGATGATCTAAGAGCTAAACGGGACACCATGCAACATTGGGAGGCTCAGGTACTTACTTATCTTGCTTTTACGCTCATTCGAAGCGGACAGGAGATGTTTAAAAATGACCAATAAAATCTCAAATCATTATCAAAAATTACATACATGATACAATACTATACATTTACTCTTTATTGCACACCACTAAATTAAAGAAAATACATCATCGCAGAAGCGATGAAGTATTTTCTTAAAAATATACTGTAAATAAAGCTTCTAAAAAATGATTTTCCTGACACGTACTATGTCACTTAGAACCGAATAATGATAACCATGATAGTTTTAAAAGTTTTATCGAATTTAGAAAGCATCCGCTCGCCCTTGGAATCGAATTTGGATGAGTAAGTTTGGCAAATAAATGATTTGATTTGAGTAGAAACCGAAGCAGTTAGTGCATTGAAACATTGTCGGCGACATATTATGTAGGCTGCCGACGGTGTCTTCCAACTTGTAACGAGATGTGAACCCGCCGACAAAGCCGCTGCGCTGTGTCGGCGGGTCAGTGGGTTTTTGTGTAGGTACCTTTATGTTGCTGCTTATTAATATTTATTTAAATGTTACCAGATAGCGGATATAATCAGATGGGTGTCGGACGAGAAAGAAGCGCGCGGTTACTTACAAGCTTTGGCTACTAAGATGACTGAAGAGTTGGATTACTTGAAACATGGTAAGTTGAACTTAGATTTGGTCAAAACCTTGATCTTAGAGTCGAAGCTACGAGAGCCCATTTTCTTAGGCATTTTCATTTAAAAAAAGTGAGGAAACATTAACAAAATCAAGCACAACTTGTGAACAGAACAATCGTGATTGAAGAAAGTTTTGGCTTCTTTAAATTTATTCCAGAGATAAAACCCCGAACACCCCAGATTTATTTCTCTTGGAATAAAAAACCTGTTCTTTTCCACTATTCTTGTTTCTTCCACATTATGTCACGCTTACTCATTAGGTCACCACATTCTAGCCGAGGACTTCGAGTGATATAATATATTGCTATGATGATATATGATGCTAGAAAGTCGCTGTCTGAATAAATATCTCAAGGCATGATTTATAAATTAACTTTCACATTCCAGCCTCAGCCTCCCGCAACTCGCTCTCAATCCCGTCCTCCCCCCCTGCTGCCCCCCCAGGAGGAGGCTCAGGGGGCTGGCGGAACCGACGCTCCCAGAAACTGGACAAGATGGAGATACTCACGCTACAGTCGTCTCTGCACGCGGAGATCCAGGCCAAGCAGGCGGTCCACGAGGAGCTGAGCCGGACGAGAGCAGAGCTGATGGCGTCGCAGCGGTACGTGGATGATGAAATATCGGGTAGCTCGCTTTGTTCGCCGCACAGCATTTCTATACACACAGCGTGTTTTTTGCCTGATGCGCCCTATAGGTGCTGGAAGCTTGTCCAGTTGTACGGAATAGATGGGAGCTCAATTGAAAGAATTGAATTGAGAGATAATTTGTAATAAAAGTTCTACAAACAAACTTGTGAATAACAAAATTAAGTGCGCAGGTAAAGAGAAAGACAATGCTTCGGCGTTCAACTTATATACTTTGGAGCAGCGCCTCTGGTGTCATCTTTAGGAACTAGGTTGGTCCATCGATCGATCCTTTAGCTGTGTATGTAGTTCCGGCATTCTTCACTAGACGGCGTGAACACAGCGTCTCGCTTCGCTCGCGACGCTGTGTTAGGAATTGTGGATCGCGCCCTACGCTCAGTGAGAATAGATAGATAATTATTTATTGTACCACACAAAGACAGATAACAATACATAAATGCTAAGAGTAGACGAAGTACAAAGGTCTTATCGCTATGAGCGATCTCTTCCAAGCAACCTTGGGATGGACTGGACATGTAAGAATAAAATAGACAGTCACTATCGAAAAAAACAATACTTACACTACATGCTGATACCTACATGAATCTGCGGTACGGTTCGCTTCGCTCGCGACGCTATGTGTAAGAATGTGACTCGTTCCGCTCGCCACGCTATACTGTGGTCTCACACACCGATGTATCTTGCATTTCTATTCCATAGGTACCAACCAATACAACAGGTCAATCACCAATCCTCCTGCCAAGCATGGGGATTATAAATAATAATAAATAAATAAATAAATAAATAAAATTCGTTTATTTCAGGCACATAATACGAAATTAGGGACCCATATCACAAATAAAAATTTAAATAAAAACACATAAATATTTTAGTACACAATGCATGTACCTAATTCGTCAGAACCCAGCGCATAATGCTACCGGGCGTCACTTCTTGTTGCCGCCCAAGTGGACGGATATCCAATGCTGGATTATGGCCAAACCCATCTGGTTTCGAGACGTTCAGCAGTGGACTTATATCCACAGAGGATAAAGCAATACTACAGGTCACAGTGCGTTAAGTCCAACAATTAATTCGTTTGTTACAGCGATCTTCTAGACACGCGACAGCGGCTAGACTCCATAGCTCACGACATGAAGCGCAAGGAACAACACATCCGCGACATGCAGGCTCGTCTGGACGCGCCGCCGCATCACCAGGGGAATTCATGTGAGTATTTACACTAAATACTAAATAGCTCATCAGAACACGTACAGTCTCCTAGATCTAGACACGATAGCTTGGCTCCGTATGGGCATTACGGCTCCAGCGTTAGCCGTTGAAACTTTACTACTATGTCATATAAGCCCCGCAAGTTGATATTGCGATTGGCGGCCATCTTGGTGACGTAGTCGACGTCGCACCGTCAGTACCGTTCGCAAGGTCAGCCCGCGCTTACGTGCTTACGCGCATCGAGTACTTATTATAGCTTTTTGTTTTTGTTATCCTGTTTTGTATTTATTTTTGAGTGTTGTTGTTTAGTTTTGTTACCTGTTACCCGTTAAAATGAGTAAGAAATTAATTAACAGTCGTGCTCGTGAGATGATAATTAAAGTGGACAATTATTTTTTAAAAGAGAAAGAAGACTCTAAGTTAATTATCCAAAATATAAACTGTTCCTTAAAAACTGCTTCGAACACTACTGAGGACATTTTAATGTCGAAGCAACTAGTAATAGACAATTTGAATATTTTGCAAAATTCTACCAAAGTCACGGAACGTGTGGCCTGGTTTAAATACAAATATCCCATAACCCTAGCTTATTTACTTTTTATTACATTTTTTTGCTATCTGTACTTTTTTGCGACGGATGACGTCATGCAGCTGTTATTGTGACAAGGTTCCATCGCAATATCAACTTGCGGGGCTTATAAGACTTATATGACATAGAAAGATCAGGCAGTGGGCTATATCTCCCGAAGCGACAACCGCTGGGGCAAAGTTTGGGTGGTGACCGCGACTCGGCAGACTTAGCGTAAACTTGACAAATACTGGATGAGGTAAGCTTAAGGGCGCTATAGCGTGAGGTAGAAGCCCCCGCCGTCCAACAGTGGACTAAACCAGACGGACTCGGACCGGTCTTCATTTGAATACGCATACAAGACGATAAGGCTGCCTTTTCACCATAGATGTGCTACGTTGCTATGTTGCCAGCCGACCTATAGGATCGCTCCATTATCGCGTCATATGAAAATTACGCGATAATGGAGCGATCCTATTGGTTGACTGGAAACATAGCAACGTAGCACATCTCTGGTGGAAAGGCAGCAGTGGAAAGGTGGCTTGGCTGGCTTGGCTTGTCGAGTTCGAGGATTTTAGGTAAGTCTAAGAATAATGGAGGCGAGTGTTGATTTTAGTCGCGAGCAAAGCGACGACGTAAGAAATATTTTTATACAAATGTACCTACATTTATTTCAGCGCACATATCTACGTATGTTTATTTAGTGCACCATTTTTCTTTTTGTTTCTATTACATGTTACCGCACAATCCCACCTTACGCACGTATAAACCTGTGACGTCATACGCTAATGTCAAATGGATCTGGATCTCCCATCAAAGTACAACGTCGACCGCGACGGAAAAAACGGAAATAAACGAACTCTATGTGCCATGTGCCACGTTACGTGAACTGGAAATTTATGATTGGAACGCTGTGAAAACTTATTGTTCATTTGAAATGGAACGTTTTTGTTGAAATTCGAACGTGTGTATGTGCACGCTAAATGTTTTGTTATCGTTTGAATGCCAATTCTCAATTCAAATGATTCTGCTGTGAAATTGTCTATGGGCTATGAAATTGTTATTTTTTGAAAATAACGGACCTATTCCACTAAATTATTGTTGATTAAAATACATATCAATTTGAAATTGTCTATGGATCGATTAATTGAAATTGGAACTGTGATTCGAAATTCTATTGGTCCGTTTCAAAAATGGAATGTCCCCAATCGTGATCTATGGCGTAACGATCATGTATTACTTGTGGCATTTACTAATATATGCGTGAGACGCTGTTTTATTTATAATTTTAATGTTATATTCATTAATTATTTGTGTTATTTTTATTGTTTTCAAACCTGCATTGTGCTGAAACAGTTCGAACGTGGATAGGGCAGTACATGCCTCTTTTCATAGGAATGACGTCATGCATTTGGGGCGTAGCCATTTTGGTTTACCATCACTTGTATGAATGATGTTTGTTTTATTTCTATAGCCACACAAGTCATTTAGGGTTCCGTAGGTGTTTTAACGAAATCTTATTGTAAAGGCTGTCCTCGCATCGTTGGGTCGACAAGTCGTTAATTGATACTTATTTCTTCGAACGAGATGTTTCGTATAATTATGATTGAACTTCACTTGGTAAGTTCGTTTCATTATCTTATACTTGCATCACGTTCTGGAATTAAGTATCCTATAAGAATTATTTGCAACTATGAGGGACTTAAGGCTTGGGCTGAATTCCGCTAAATAAATCGCTGCCCTAACAATGGTATCGTCAGAATGACATATTTTGGCATTTTACCTGAAAAAACTGCAAGTGGAGATAAGCTAGTTTAAAGTCTCAAAGTTGAAACCATTGTATCAATCTCTCCGTGCAAATAGCACCGCACGATCTCGAGTTTCTTTCATCTATGTACAGTTGTTGTAGTAGTGAAGAGTACCTTAGTTGTCATGCTGACGGTACTCGCTACCAAAATCTGACGTGAATACAATGAGCACTAGTGACCCGGACCGCGTCTCGGGCGAGACTGATTGCTTCTGAGCTTACGCACACTAAAACAACGTGTACATGCATTCACTATGACGTACATAGCCCAACGGACTTCGTGAAATAGAGCAACTGTACGATCCTACGATTATACCACCGTCATAGTAAAGCGATTGGTTAGAATTCAGCCCATGAATGACAGTTTGTTTGTACACATTAATCGAAGAGTAACCAAAGAAACTGATTGCCATCTTTTTCTAGTATAAAGAAAAGAGAAAGCGGCATTAAAGCTTTGGTTAACGATACACACATTAGGATAAACGAGGCCCTGTCTACGTCTTAAATCTTTCTGTAGGCCTAGCACGGGGATAGTTGTCTAGGGTAGAATAGAGAGGAATGACATCGCATTGTCATACATTGCGTAAATTTATTGAAGTTAATGAATAACTCATAATTCTTTATTGTACAAAATTGGTACAAGTATAACATTTTCCAGGAAAAATAATGGCAAAGGCGAGCTTAACCCTATAAAGAGTTCTCTTCCAGCAAACCTTATTGGGAGAGAGAGACAAATTTGTAAAAGTGGGTACATGTGCTTAAACAAAGGATACAAGATTTAATTTTAACCTACTTATTAAATAGACTACTTTTATTACAATACTTATAATACTATAACTTAACAAATACTATAGTTATATACATAAACAAATTAAATAAGTACATAAAATACAATAATGCTCTTTGACTTTACGCTTGAAAATGAAGAGTGAGGGGCTAGCACGAATATCGTGTGGGAGAGAATTCCATAACCTAACCGAGGTAAAAGTTAAGTTAACTTTCAAATAGATTACGCATTCGATGACGATGTGACGTAATTTTTCTCTATTCTACCCTAGACAACAATCCCCGTACTAGGCCTACAGAAAGACGTTTTCGATTTCCGAACAAGCTCATGCTACCTCTATAATTTTTTGGTAGATGTCAAAAGGCCATGATAATTGTAAAGGCTATAGAAATTCGCTTCGAATGCTTTTTCTTGCTATTAGTTATTATTACGTTAGAAAATTAGTGCTCAAATTACTAGTCGCAGCGTATATTATTATCTTTAATGGGAGTTATTGGTTGAAATTGTGTAAAATAATGTTTTACACCATTGAAATTATTCTATAGATATCTTACCTACCCACCTTTACACAAATTTGCCATTTTATAAACAGTAAATACATCTATCCCCAAAGATCAAGCACAGCAATTTTTGTCTAGGGTACAATAGACAAATACGTCGGCAAATTGTCATTGAATAAAATATTTGACATTTATTCCTTCATCTTGAATAATATACTCAGCGTATACCGGTTTTTCTATTCTAGCCTAGACAAAAATTAACGGCGCTAGAGTACAAAGTCCCAGAGTTTTTCGACTCCTACGTCACTTGAACTCGTGGCGCAATTGGTTAGCGGGTTAAAGACCCGCTGACGTCAAAAAATTTTAGGGATATTACTTGATGTCTTAGCAAAAATTGCCATACTGGGGGGCATATTATACTTAAGGAAAATAATTTCATTTTCACTCACAAGGGGTTTCTTAATTAAGGCCGGCTTGCATAAGGATATTAAATTTTCATAATTATGATTAGTGAGTTGCCAAACCATACGAATACGTCAAAGTTAAACAAATATAGACATTTAAAAATCGTTGTGCAAGTCGGGCTTACATATTAAGAAAGTTCTTAATTTAAGCTGCAAACTCCCAAACTTTCACCAAAGTAAGTAACGTCTAGTCCTTTCAAATTTTAGTCTAGTCTTAATCTACACAACCAAAGATTTTTAAAATTGTATCGTCCTTTTACGTTCGAACTAGTCATATATATATTTAAACTCCCATATTCATAATAATCTGGTCTCGTAAAGTTGCTAAGCAGTGTTAAGCTGTGGGTCCACCAGATTGGAATCGGAGCGTACGCAGCGTAAGGATTTGTTGCTTTAATAAATAAAACAGTTTAGTTATTAGCATTGGTCATCCCACGGGCAAAGACCTCCCCGCACTCGAACATCACGATTACTGGCCAGCACCGTCCAGTCGGCCAGTTTGTTCCATTTGTCCCGCCATCTCCGTAAAATGATATAAAAAAAAAATCTTTTATTTCGGACTACAGATGGATACATTTTGTTAGTAAGTATAGGCAGAGAGAACTTATAATTAGGGTTAGTTATTTTGCTTATTGCTAGGTACTTATTATACTAAAAATTTATTAAATCACATCTTCTCATGAAACAATGTCACGTGGTAATTCTACCACCCATATTTTGAAGGATGATGTTGGCCCAACACTGTTGGGGCTGTCACACTCTGCGCATCAGGGATTCGGTCTTTTTACGGAAAATGGCAGCAAATCCATCAGTCTGGTCTTCTGAAAACGTTCTTGATGCACTGCAGAAACGGGGCAGTCCTAAAAATATTATTATACTGTACGTAGGGTCTCTAGCAGTCATTTAGTGTAGCTAACCCATAGGTTCACAGTGTAGAAACTTTGGCAGTATGCTTTTAAAGATATGTATTGATTACAGTGTACAGCGTACACTGGATCGACATATCTCTGTCGCCGCATACGCTGTGTACGCTCTGATTCCGATACGGTGGACGCATAGCCTTACTTCACACTCTGACTTCTTACAACACTGCTTAGAAACGGTTTTAAGTTGACAGATTATTATGAAAAAAAGTGGATATTTTATTGTTTTACACATAAGTACGTTTTAATATTGGTATAATTTTTGAATATTTAATATTTTAAATTAAATCAATTGACAACACACAATGTGCATTATGTTTTTTTTAATATACGGCTTTGCTTTTTTGCATATTGTCTTGTAAATAATGCTACTACATTTTATCAAAAAAGAAAAAATTGTATGACAGCACGATGCAGGTTTTTTTAAAAGTATTTATTGTTTAGTTTTAAGTTTTCACTTTGATCTGTAGAATCTCAGTTTAGTTTGTTCTTTTTATTTACATTTTTGTTTTAATTTTTCTGTTAATAAACTATATTGTAGGTATTTTATTTTGTTGGTACCATTTGACAGGTTTTGTTACAAAATTAAAATATTTCTTAAGTCTAAATTTTAGCTGATTATAATGTATAATCCAACATAAAATACAAATAAGAACAAAAGTGGTTCAAGTCACAAAAACGAACAAAATAAAACCCGTGGTATCAAAGCTGTTTTTTTATATTATGTTGATTATTTTATTTTATTGTATGCTTTTAATTAAGTTACTTCAGCACATTTACTCTGCATTTAATTTATGTTTAGGTTATTGAACCTTGGTGTCTTAAACTTTGCAATGCAGTTTTTATGTAAATAAGTTATTAAAGTTCTGTTTTAAAATGTTATATTTACTTTTATTTAAACTCACATTTATTACAATTATGTAAATTGTGTTCATGAAATTAAAGTCGTAAGTTATGCGCAAGCAGCAAGGCAGGGATCGACTAAAGGATCTAACTACTGGAGCGGAAAAGAAGAGACTGGTTCGTTATTTTACTTTACATTTAAATTATTTAGAAGTAGTTTTGTATGTGATTGTGTGTCCATAAGGTGTAAGTTTTGAGTTTTTTTCTGTCCTGTGTTGCGTAAGTAGTATCTAATCATTTTTTTATCATTCCATTGTAAATACGATCAAGTGTAAAGGAAATTTATTATTTTTAACCAGGTGTCACTGTTTTTTTGGGTATTGGACACTTTTTAATTTTAATTTGTGTATATATTTAGTAATATATTTAAATTGAATAATTCCCCCTACTTTTACTAATAATACTGACTATTGACCCCTAGTTAACTTTGTACATAATGTACATACGTTATCCTATTACTACCAACCAACACAAAAGAAATAAAAAAGAAAAATAAGTCAAGATCAAAACAGAAACGATGTTTTAAAAAAAGTAGCATTTAATTTTTAATAAGTATAAAATGATTCCTGTGAGTACTAAGTTTTCTACAAGAAAATTATACACACTGGCCCTGAGTCCAAAAAAAAATTACCTATGAAAAACCGTGACATTCCAACCATTCGGCCATTTTGTAAAACTTGAAGTTTTTTGCTTCGCTTGCTTGAGCTTTTTTATGAACGTGACGACAATACTCGGTTCACTTTAACTTGCTAAGCGACATGGTTTTTCCTTTAACACTTGTTTGTATCGTTTAGGCATTTGACTAATCTGTTTTTTTTTATATTTTTGTACATTTAATTCTTGTACCTCGGTTTTGTATTGTCCTTATTAGTTTAGATACCTGACGAAATTGCATACAAATATACAAAATGATTTTACCGTCAGATATACATTTTTTGGAACGAAGTTCCTTATCGCGCGTTGCGAAAGAGGGCTAGACGGAAAAAATTAAGACCAATAGTTGTAACGACACTTTTTGCTATAGTTGTAAGCCGTGCGGCGTGCGCGTGTTTCTCTGTCTGTCTCTCTCTCTCTCTCTTATAGAAAGCAGGCCAGTTATTTTCGTTTCGTCTTTCTATTTCGCATTGAAAAGGAACTTCTCTCCATCCGGGTGTCCCTTGACACCTCTCAAGTTTTTTTTTAAGACTGGCTATTTTTGTTTTTGTGTGCAATATCAAGCTGCAGGTTATATTGTACAAATTCAATTGTATACGTCCAATATGCATGTTATACCTGGTTTAAAATCACAAAAAATAAGTCGTTATGCTCGATATAGTCGAGTGCAAATAAGACAACAGTATTTATCCTACTTCTCCCTAAGAAAAAAGTAACATGTTTTTGACGTGACAACGTCTTATAATTCGATGGAGCCGAAAAAACATGACGTCATGCGGCGTTACCTCGCTATGACGTCATGCGGCGTTACCTCGATCTGAGGCGTTCCATGTAATTCTTGAAGTACAAGCGAGAGCGCTCGACATCCGTCTCTCTCCTACTTGAGTGAGCGATGCGTCTGCGTGGACAGCTGCTATACTATAGTACATTTACATGTTTTGATCGAGTATCACATGCCACCATTCCATCAGTATTTTCTTAAGACGTTGTCACGTTCAACTATCGTCAGTAAACCGACTTTACAGACAACCAATTTTTTTTGTTAACACTTTTGTGCCCGACTGTATCATAAAATCTAATAATGTGATGTCCTTGTAGTTATTATGTTGTGAAATTGGTTTCGGTTGGGATTGGATTTGTGTTTTAGTTTTGATATTTTATTGTATTTTACTAATTAATTATTAAGGATGACTGGGAATAAATTTATCCAAAACAGTGCCTGTTTCATCTATAAATAAAGATTTCTTGAGGCACAAAAGAAATTAAAGGTCTGTTTTGAATTCCTGATTGATTTATAATTTTCAGGTAGCAATTGTGAAATAAGTATTTTGAAATATTAGTCAAAATTCTTCTTACTTCCTTTAGATGTTTTTAGAAGCTATTTTCTAACAGCTGATTCAAGGGTTCGGAGTTATAGACAAAACTTCAAATTAAAAGAAATTGTAAAATACAAAATTTTAAATGTACTTTTCTTTTTTCAGTTTTGGACCGTCCCCCATCTCAAATGAGTTACCTAGATCAATTCTTGAAAGAGGCGCCGACGGAGCGGCACTACGATAATGTAGCTTCTATAAACGAGCAGAAGGTAGGTTTTAGCTTGACAAATTCTGAAGTTTTAAAGTATATCATAGATGCTTTGCAAAATTCCATTGAATATAAAATGTGTTTTAAGTTTTAAATTGAACTTTCGACGGAATAAAGTTAAGGTTCAAGAAAAAAATTAAAACTCATTTTTTCATGTAATTGTGATTAATAAATAAGGTGATTGATTTTTTATTTAACTCTAAATTATGCCTTATTTTGGGTATTTTTCTTGAAAAACTCTTCAAACTTATGTAACTGAGCAACTTATGTAAAAGTAACTCATTTCGTAAGATTTACTTTTACATGAGTGGCTAAGCATAAACATTGTTAAAGGTTTTTGCAATTTTGCAAAACCAAATTTCTTCAAAATCTGGCATAATTTCGTATCATGCTTCTTAATTTTCGTTTCGCAATATTTTTAGTTGTTTTTGTTACATCACAGATGTCGCCACAGTACCACCGATACAGAAATATGCAACATTGTTGTAATTCCAAGGTATTGTTTTGTTTTTGTTTTGCATGCACTTTATTTTCATTATTTTATTGCTCATTTTATAACCTGTTTCTAATCATTTGTGTCATTTTTAACTTTCTAAGCTAAAAAATTGTGGTGCTGGATAAACCTGATTCATTTAATCAAAATTAAAATCAAGTGTTTTAAGGTTAATTCATTTAGAGTGACACTTTAAGATAGCCCAGTTTTTTTTAAATGGGCTATCTTAAAGTGTCTTTTCTTTTTCATCGGTCATTGCGGAATGAATAATTCAGTTATTGAAGAAGTCACCACGACAGACCGGCGCTCAAAAACTTTATCAACAAATATATATATTTTGTTGTAGAATTTCTGGAACCTCCCACATGTCTAAATTTGTTTCATTCTGACGGGTAGCTCCGCTTCCCTCATAAGTATTTCGGTATCCGTCTTATGCTTGTTTGTTTTACGATACCGGGGGGCTCGAACCACCACCCTCCTTGCCATTAATTTTGGTCTCCAAGCCTTCTTCATTTCTTAGCACAGCAAAAAGTTTCACAAACGCTGCAGTTCTTGCCAATAGTTCCACCGATACTCATTAATCTTCCAGATGCTATACGGATCAGAACAGGGTGCCGCACTGAGCGGGTCTATAGAGTCCCAGGACGAGCTGGAGGGATGTGCGCCCGCCTCACCCCCTTCCAGCAAGAGCTCCCCCAGTGAGATGTCGACAGTAAGTCAGTTTGTAAGTACAAGTAGATATATACGGTAAGTAGATACAAGAAACTTACTAACGTAAGTCTGTTGTTTACCTTCCCTAATTGTAAGTAGGATCAATTTGTTCACACACGCATTACATTTTATTGGATCTTATCAGAAAAGGTTTTGCGCGGAATTGTTACTAAATATTGTTTTATCCTCAATATTAGTAAAAAAACTCGATGGAATTGGGTAGGCTGTAACTGAAACGCGATTGCAGAGTACGTAATAATATTAACACACAGCTCGTCTCACTTCGCTCCCCACGCTGTGTGAGGGTTTGCGGCTCGCTTCGGTGTCCGCACTGAGATGGCACGTCGTTAAGTCGCGTACTGGCGGCGTTACGGGGCGTAATGAGGCGTAATTTAATTATATTGAATGTTATATTATTATTAATTCTAATCAACTTATTAATTTATAGGTACATTTTCAAATCAAAATGTATTTTATAGCAATAGATTAGGTATACATAGCAAAATATGTAGACAGTTTTTGACATGTAATAATTATTACCAATAAAGACTATTATGACTATTATTAATATGACTATTAATGAACAGTATCACACAGCGAGCATTACGTCCCGTAAAGCCTTGATCACTACGCAGTACGCTGGGTGATGCACTATGCGGTGCCGGACACAATCATATGAAAAACGTCTAGTGGTCTTTTGTTCCGTCGAATTCTGCGTCAACGGTATGGGGTATTGGGTAATATTGATCAAGAGACCAAAGCTTAAGGGATGTTTACCGGGCCGGGATGAGGCCGGGACGGACCGGAGCGAAGCCGAAGAGAACGTTAGTAGACGCGCCCGTACTTGACACGGATCATGCACTGTTTAATATAAACTGCATTCATACAAAATGTATGTAACGTTTCAAATCCGTACCCCGTCCGGGCCACGTACACGGCACGCCACGGGCGCGGTCTGGTCTACTATAATTCTTCCCTAAACACGGATTAATAACCGGCTTTATATATCGCGGCTCGTGGAGTGTGGCTCGCCACGCTGTGTGTGTTAGAACTTTTTCTGGTTTTGAACTATACGATCTCACTTCTTTCCGAATCTGGAGTAGTATATTTCTAACAAATAATTTCTCTGCAGGATCCATCGCTGGGCCCGGCGGTGCCAGGCAAGCAGAAGGTCCACCAGTTCCTAGTAAGAACATTCAGCAGTCCTACCAAATGTAACCATTGTACGTCGCTTATGGTGAGTACTAGTAGTATACTCTTAAAATTGTGTAGGAAATATTTGGCTGCGTCTTGGGTGTTTTTTTTTTATTTATGAGCTATTGGTGGCTTTTGTATCACTGCGGCCGTGATAGGCCTATTGTGATCGCCAGTTTGTGTGTTCAGCCTCGAAGCAGCGGCGTTCATATTCACCACTAACCCTTGTAGCTGCTAGGAACTGTAGGATTTTCATCGGGGTGGAGTCGCTCGTCTGGACTAAGCAGGTGCTTGCCCAGATGGATGCTACGTTTTTGCATCAGTGCTCCGTACTCTCCTAGAAGATGGAGAGGCGTTTCCTCCGCCTCCTCGTCTTGGGTGTGAATTTTCTTTAAAATGTTAGAATGATATTTTCTTTAAAATCTGTCACAACAACCGCTCCTAGGAGCGGTTGTTGTGACAGATTTTAAAGAAAATATCATTCTCAGTGGCGGGACGTTCTATAGAAAAAACAGCTCCCTGTTAAACGCACCTTTAAATACATACAGTGAATATTTGTTCTTTTTTCTTGGTATTCTTAATGCTTGTGAAAGTCGGCTTAGTTTAAGACGTTTATGTGTATAAGGAAAAGTAACGGTCCCCATATCGTCCCCTGAGGGAGTCTATAACTTAATCTTTTCGGTTTTACTATGGAACTTTCAAATATTTACGATCTTTTGGTGATATACGACTTATTGATTAAATTATTATATTTATCTTTTGTTTATGGGTTTTGTTACGTACGGTAACGAATTCCATATTTAATTTGGTGGGTGATTGTGTTAA
This sequence comes from Eupithecia subfuscata, assembly GCA_963564075.1. Lineage (NCBI taxonomy): Eukaryota > Metazoa > Arthropoda > Insecta > Lepidoptera > Geometridae > Eupithecia > Eupithecia subfuscata. The sequence goes on from OY751123.1 coordinate 2,920,391, forward strand.
AAGCCTTATATAGGTACAAAAATCAAATAGTAAACGGGTGGACTAACAGATTATAAACGTGCTATGTAGCTACGTTGGAGATCTTTTGTAGAAGCACGTTTATAACCGTTAGCATACGTTAGCTAACCAATGTCGAACACCAATAATATCCCACGCATAATGGATTTCTTTGAGCTAAAAGCCTATGAGTAAATTCCGACTGTGTATCTATTGGACAACCTCCCCCTTTATCCCCTTTATCATAGCTTATTCCTTCTCCTAGATCGGTCTAACCCGTCAAGGCGTAGTTTGCGAACGCTGTGGTCTAGCGGTCCACACTCGGTGCTGCGCCCGCGTGCCGCCCCGCTGTCCGCTGCCCGCGATGTCGGAGCGCCGCCCGCTCGGCATAGACCCCGCGCGCGGACAGGGCACCGCCTACGAGGGATATGTGAAGGTACGTAGTGGTACAATACAATACAAAATAATTTATTGTACACCAACAAAAATACAATACACGAGACCTTACATAAGATACCAAGTACAATGGGCGGCCTTATCGCCTAGAAGCGACCTCTTCCAGGCAAAATTTGGATGGAAAGAATTATGTAAATTTGAGAAAGGCAGGGGTGTACCAACCAATACTAATAATAAGTAAGTATAAGTAATATAATAAGTGGTACTAGTGAGTCTAGCGGTCAACAATGTCTACTGCCCAATCTCCACGGGTTTCGAGGTGACGTTTGATTCCGTCCCGGGGCAAAATCTCGATGGGCGTGAACGTGTTAGAGCGAAACCAGCTTTGCGCGCGAGACAAAAGTTCTCTGAAGTTGGCTACATCTGACGTAAGCGTCAGCTTTGTCTAATTCCTAGTGAGAAAAACAATTAAAACAAACCTGTTTTTTGTTTACAAATGTAATTTTCAGAGAAAATAAATGATGATTTCTTTATTGAATTCTCCGAGAAGCAGAATTTTCCTGTCATCAAATATCCGGAAATGCAGTTGTGTTTTTCTTCAAAATGAACCTGTAGTTTCTTAAGAACAGAAAGAAAAATTTTGTGCCATCCGGTATATCAGCGGCCAAGACTTTTGATCCCTGCCCTGTGCCATCAAAGCAAGCGAAACATGTATTGTCATAAAAACTATCGTAGTTTGACGAATTCACTACGAATGTAACCGGGTTAACTACGAATCTCTTTCTGACCCACGGTCCCCAAGCTATCTATCCGAATTATTTTCACCACTTTACACTTGTGGACGCACTGCGCGGCACTCAAAACGACTGCTGCTTGCGACACCAGATCACTGTACTGTGGGCTACCATAAAACCTTTGCCGTCGAGGCCACTCGTTTATGGAACAGTCTTCCAATGGAATGTCGCGAGGTATCCTCAGTAAATGTCATTAGATCTAGAGTCTTTAATCACTTTCTTGGAATAATTCGGTACGTTATATATTTTATTATTTATGTATCTACACTTAAGTATTTATTTGAGTAGTATATTTTGCTATATTTATGTGTGTATTTATTTATGTTAATGTAACGATTTATTAATTGTATTTTTCTTTATTCTATTCTCTAGCACTACCTACTAAATTGTTGTTCACACTACCCAAAGGTTAGCAGGTAGAGAATGCTATCTAGCATTATGTTCGCCTATGTACAACTTTTGTGCAATAAAGTATATTCTATTCTAACCTTTTAATTGTTTTTGAAGAAAGAAAGGTTCGTAGTTAACCCGGTTACGTCCAGAATGAACTTATGTATTGTATTCAGTATATCATTATCTATTACCACAGCACAAGCTCTGGCTTAGCTTGGGGCTAGATGTGTCCAGCATAATTTATTAATGTTTTATCTTTCATTTACCAGGTCCCAAAACCAGGCGGCGTCAAAAAAGGCTGGATGCGACAGTTCGTAGTCGTTTGTGACTTCAAGTTGTTCCTCTACGACATCTCAGCCGATCGGAACGCGCTCCCCGCGCTATGCGTCAGTCAAGTACTAGATATGCGGGATCCGCATTTCAGCGTGGCGGCGGTGAGAGATAGCGATGTTATACACGCGGCGAAGCGGGACATACCTTGTATATTTAGGGTGAGTCACTTTTTTGAGTGAGGTGTTAAATTTTTAAATAAAAAGCGATTTTGTGCTAATCGTTTTCCATCGTTAAACCTTGAAAATTAATAAAATATAAATATTTTTCATCTAGTTTTAAAATATTGCATTTGATTCTCTGATATTGGCAGATATTTAATCGACAGCGGGTGAAGGTCCGCCTGCGACGCATGAGGTTGCGGGTTCGATTCCCGCCTCGGGACAAATGTTTGTACGATCTGCAGATATTTGTTCAGGGGTTCTGGATGTTTTTCTATGTATAATAAAAAATATCTATCTATGTAGTGTATAGTATTATGTATATCAGTTATCTAGTACCCATAACACAAGCTCTGCTTAGCTTGGGGCTAGATTATGCTGTGTGAATTGTCCAGCATTATTTATTTATTTATTCTTCTTTGCGTTACCAAAAGATGCCGCAAAAACCACAATATATTTAATTTTACAAAACAAACAAGACATGAATCGTTCAGTCAATTTCAAAATGTCCGTTATAATTCATCTTTACTCAATCCTAGAATAGACTATCTATACTAATAATTATTATAAAGAGGAAAGATTTGATTGTTTGTTTGTATTGAATAAGCTCCGAAACTACTGGACCGATTTGAAAAAAAAGTTCACCGTTAGGAAGCTTACTTTTCAGGGAGTGACATAGGCTATATTTTATCCCGGAATTATCACGGGAACGGTAACTACGCGGGTGAAACCGCGAGGCGATCGTCTAGTTTATTCATATTTTTAGTGCCGTAAACTTAACTTCAGATACATGATTTAAAATCAAAAGCCCATTAAAGTCATTTATTCCAGCGTTAGTCCTAAAGCTAACAACCAGTGTTATTCCAGATATCAACATCACAAATAGAAGGCGGAAGACGATCTCATACACTAATGCTGGCCGAGTCAGAATCTGAGAAGACTAAATGGGTCGTGGCCTTAAGCGAACTGCATAGGATATTGAAAAGGAATAATTTACCAGACAAATGCGTAAGTATGACTTCTTTCAAGGTTGACTAAAGTCTATTTAATCGAAAATCAACAGCTTAAACTAAAGTAACTATTTGAGTATATTTTGTAGATTTGTTATTTGTATATCTATTGACAATAAAATGCTCGGAGGCTCTCTGAAGGATAGGATTCGTAACGAATACATCCGACAGAAAACCAAAGTTATCGACATAGCTCAAAGAATAAGAGAGCTGAAGTGCCAGTGGGCCGGCCATATCTCGCGAAGAACCGACAACCGCTGGGGTAAACGTATTCATGGCAAACGTAGTGTAGGACGCCCTCCGGCCAGGTGGGATGCGGCAAGCTGAAGACAGGGCGCTATGGCGCTCATTAGGGGAGGCCTATGTCCAGCAGTGGACTAATATAGGCTGATGATAATGATGACATTTAAAGCTGCTGAGGGTGGCGTGATAAAAAGCCATTTTACCAGTCTAAAACATGGACACCTCAGTATAGGCCTAGCAGTCGGTGTTTCTGACAGCCAATCCCCAAAACCTCGAACGCAACTTAACTTAACAGACACTTAACTGACAGATTTTCTTTGAAAACTGTCAAAATTGCGACTCGAGACGTGCTTAAATCTGAGTTGCGTTTTGAGTATTCAGCCGGTAGATTCTCACTTACTTCTCAGCGAGGCGAAATATGACTTGAACTCAATAAGAGAAGCCGCCATTATGGAATGACTTGTTCAGTAGTTTTGGAACGAAGTTCCTTATCGCGCGTTGCGAAAGGGGGCTAGACGGAAAAAATTAAGACCAAAAGTTGTAACGAAACTTTTTGCTATAGTTGTAAGCCGTGCGACGTGCGCGTGTTTCTCTGTCTGTCTCTATCTCTCTCTCTCTCTCTCTCTTATAGAAAGCAGGAACTTCGTTCCATCCGGGTGTCCCTTGACACCTCTCAAGTTTTTTTTTATTATGCGTAAGCAGTACTTAAATGTAACTAATGTATTGTAGGTTGATTTCCTCGTTTTGCCCACAGGTTTACAGCGCAGTAGTCGTAGTGGATTCTACAGCCGGCGCTGTCCTACGCGGCGCGTTATGCGCATGCGTCCTAGAAAGGTCACGGGTTGTCATAGGGGGGGAGGGGGGGCTCGCTTTATTAGACCTGGAGCGGGGGGAGATCACCCCGAGACGGTCGCACGCGCCCGTCGCCAGCGCGGTGTATATACCCAAGGAACAGTTGTTAGGTGAGTCGCCAGACACGTGACGTCATAGGAGAGGGGGATACCCCCGATACCGATAACTCGCCCTTAGATACATTCTTTACTTTAGTCTACAAACCGAAGCGACAGAAATCAAAAATATCACTTTATTTCCGTGTCAGTGTTTAGTTTTATAATTTGACCTTTTCTAAGTGTACATACATTTATTGTATTTATGAAGATTTTAGTGTGTTACGATAGTATGTTTCTATATCCGCAGTGGTGATAGCGGGTCGCGGGCGCTACGTGCGCCTGGTGCCTCTCCGCGCGCTGGAGTGTTCCGAGGTGGAATGTGTGAAGCTGGCGGAGAGCAAGGGCGCGCTGGCGGTGGCTGGCGGGGCGCTGCATAATAACTCGTACGGGTTCGCGGTGCTGGCCAAGAAACAGGTGAGTGTGTAGTGTGGAGTGACTAGCCCCCCCCCCCCCCCCCCCCCCAACCACTAACGCGTTGGTTGGGGGGGGGGGTCTGCCTAATAACGCGTACGTTCCCGGTGCTGGCTTAGAAACAGGTATTAGAATGGTTACTATGGTTAGGTTTTATTAACACTTTAACTGCCCCTGCCGCGCAGGGTGATGTAGGACAGCGTGTTGCATCGCAGCTTGGCGCTAACGAACACATATTCACAAAGAGTGCACAGGGGGGGTCACCGGATTATAATGGTAGATTTCATTTTCATTGGCCTACCCTCCTTTACAAAAGCTTAAGCTTATTAGCTAGGTTTTGTTGAGAAACAAAATATATACAAAACTAGCTGTGCCCCGCGGCTTCGCACGCCTTGAATTTTCTTTGCTATAAACCTCACGGAGCCCGAGACCTTTCCAACGAATGCAAAACCGTGGAAATCGGTTCGTGCGTTCTGGAGTTATAGCGTCAGGAAGGAAAACCCGACTTATTTTTATATAGTAGAAGATAGTGTAAAACAGATGGTGATATCTGACAATGACGGCCTTATATAATAATCGTTAATTTCCCCTCAGAACCAGTACATAGTGAACGTGTACGAGATCACGCGAACAGCGGCGCGGCGCTGCCGCATCGCGGAGCTGCGCGCGCCCTCCTGCGTGCACAGCGTGCAGCTGGCGGGCGGCCGGCTCGTGCTGGGCTACCGCGGGGGCTTCGCGGCGCACGCGCTGCCCGACCCGCGGCGCCCCACGCAGGACCAGCCGGCACTGTGTGAGTCTTACTCAGCAAATGTGTCGGCCCCCCAACCCGTCTTTCTGTTTTCAAAATGAAAGCAAAGAAAAATTTATTAATATGAACTTTTATGCCATTTTGCCTCAAAGAGAATCAATACAAACAATCAAATCTTTCCCCTTTATAATATTAGTATAGATATCTATATTTTATAAAGGGAAACAAGGGTGTGGTCAGTGAGAACAGGACAAATATTGTGTTTAACACCCTGTTTTCTTGTCTACAGCTCTAGTCCACCCGGAGAACCAAGTGAACGTGTTCCTGTCTCACTCTGGCGCGCGGCCTCTCGCTTGCGCGCCCGTGCCTAACTCCACCGACACTCTCCTGGTGTTCAACACGCTAGCGCTGTACGTGGACCGGCATGGACATAGAGCGCGCGACCCCGAGCTCATGTTCACAGCACACCCCTCGCATCATGGTGAGTTTGCCCATTGACGACGGAGGTGGCGCGGCGGGCGATCGTCCACTTTTTTTTTTTTTTTCCACCTGTAGGGTGCGTAGTGTATAGGATTGTGGGAATCCTATAAGTTGTTGGTAGAGTTGTAAGATAAGCTGGGGATAAACATGCCCGTAGCTTGCACACTAGCATACCAGCTCCATGCAAGTGGCAGCTACAGTCATGTGTATTCACTTACTGGCATGCCTGTAACTGGAAGCTAGCTAGTTGCAAGTAGCTAGCACAACATTTGATTTTCTTGCATGCCCGTTGGGGGAGGGGACGCGGGGGGCTGCTAACCTGGCACGTGTGAACAGACGCGACAGCTACGGGCATGCCAGTAGCCGACTCATTGTGACCGTAGGCTGTGAGCGTAAACCCGTCTTCGTTTTTTCTTTTTATCTCTCATTAATTTTGCTACTCATTCAATTGCTACTAACAACACGATTTTGTTTGATTCACTTCGAATGTTATCTAGCCTCTCTTTTTGGCTACCACTCCTCGCGATTTAACGCTGTCACAAGCCATGGATGGTGTGCGTCAAACTCGTCTCGTCATTTTCTTTGCAAAATAAAAAATATTTATCTGTGTAGTGTATTATATTAAGTATATCAGTCATCTAGTACCCATAACTCAAGCTCTGCTTAGCTTGCAGCTAGATGATGCTGTGTGAATTGTCCAGCATTTTTATTTATTTATTTATTTTTAGTATTGCTCTCTACAAACAAAGGGGGTTACGAAGCCCCCCTAACTCCCAACTTCTCTTAGCATTCTCGGATTTGCCACCCCGAAAGGCCGAGAAGCTCTTAAATACGTCAGGTACTTTCTCGTTGATGGTACCTTTGACTCATGTCCGGCTGCGTGTATATCTTCTATTGTTTGTTGTGTATTTGGTTGATAAAGTATGATACAAATGGGGGCTTGGCCCCCCATTCCCTTTATAAGTGTTTTATTACGTACCTACAGAACATTCTAATGAGGTGGTTGCGACCCCCCCCCACCCTTCATTGTTATTGTGGTATTTGACACCAAATACCACAATTGGTTGGAGTGCTGTACACAAAAGTCGAAGACGAATCAAATAATCCACGAGTCTTTCAAACAAAAAAATGCATATTGAATGTGTAAAACTACATTCAAACTTTGAAGGTATAAATTACTAGTTTATGCCCGCGGCTTCGCACGCGTTGTTTCTATGGAAACGTTTAAAGGCAATTTCTATCCCATGGGAACTGACTTATGGGGTAAAAAGTATGATTTATTGATTCCAGAATTAGAATTACCTATAAGCAAAGTTTCAGCCCGATCCGTTCAGTAGTTTTGGCGTGCAGAGGTAACAAACATCCATCCATCTATAATAATAATAAATAAATAATGCTGAACAATCCACACAGCATCATCTAGCCCCAAGCTAAGTAGAGCTTGTGTTATGGGTACTAGATGATCTATCCAACCAAACTTTCGCATCTATAACATTAGTGTGATAATACATAAAATGGAAAGTATTTATGTAAAGTTTTTTGTTTCAGCGATCAACGAAACCCACCTACTGATATTCACCGCCACGCATATAGACATCTACGATATTGAAACTGGAGAGTGGGTGCAAACGCTCAATATACGTAAGTACCCTCATTTAAACTTTTTAAACACTCTGAATTTCAATCACAAAATTATTGGCAGCACTACAGTTCAGTTCATTTATTTTATAATGGAATATGTACATTACAGGTCAAAAGAATATAAGCATTAGTATAAATTATCTTAAATTATATAAGAAATATATGAAGTACAGATAATTGAAATTGTATTAATATTATTAATAAAAATTAATCACAGGTACGTCATTTGTACGTACGTAGAGACCGAATTAGTTTCTTGTTAAGGCCCCCGACCCAAATCAGCGCCACCATATTTTATCTTATAATTCTGTTAAACGAAAGAATTTTGAAAAAACGATTGGCCAGTTTGTGATACCTATCATAAACTTTTTTCTGCTGCCCGCCCCCGGTGGATATCCCTTAGTCGCCTCTTACGACACCCGCGGGAAGAGTTGGGGTGGTGCTAATTCTAAGCCGGCGCTACACAGCTCACCACATATCGCTTTTAGCATATAGAACGTTAAATAACTAGTATTAGACGACCTCTGTAGCGCAGCGGGCGAAGGTCTGCCTGCGACGCAGGAGGTTGCGGGTTCGATTCCCGCCTCAGGACAAATGTTTGTACGATCTGCAGACATTTGTCCAGGGCGTTCTGGATGTTTTCTATGTATAATAAAAAATATCTATCTATGTAGTGTATTGTATTAAGTATATCAGTTATCTAGTACCCATAACACAAGCTCTGCTTAGCTTGGGGCTAGATAATACTGTGTGAATTGTCCAGCATTATTTATTTATTTATTTGTTTGTCTCCAGCAAACGCACGACCGTTGGACGAGAGCGGTTGGATCTGCGCTTTCGGCGGCGCGAATAACGGTTTCCCCTTCTCCGGAGAATCTGCACCAGTCATTATTTACTTGAGGCCTTTGTTAGCGCGTGAGTATTTTAATTTATTATGTCGAATTAGAGTGGCTGTGGGCCGGCCATATCTCGCGAAGAACCGACAACCGCTGTGGTAAACGAGTTCTTGAGTGGAGACCACGACTCGGCAAACGTAGTGTAGGACGCCCTCCGGCCAGGTGGGATGACGATCTGCGAAAGACTGCAGGCAGATGCTGGATGCGGCAAGCTGAAGACAGGGCGCTATGGCGCTCATTAGGGGAGGCCTATGTCCAGCAGTGGACTAATATGATGATGTCGAATTAAATTCCATGTACGAGTTGGTGTTTTGGCCTCTGGGTCGGATTTGGTGCCAAATGAAAGATTCCAAGACTTTAAGAAAATTCTATTCAACAATGAGTGAAAATCACGAGGCGAATTCTTACTATACTCGTACTATTACGTAACGTTCTATCACTTTTCCGACCACTTTTACTTAACTTACACTAACATTGCAAATGTTGCTCTATGAAAAATAATGGCGTGGACGGTGGACTCAACGTAAGGAGCACCAAACTGACAGTTTTTGACGTGACAACGTCTTATAATTCGATAGAGCCGGCTGCACGCACGAAAAAACATGACGTCATGCGGCGTTACCTCGCTCTCAGGCGTTCCATGTAAGGCTTGAAGTGCAAGCGAGAGCGCTCGACATCCGTCTATCTCCTACTTGAGTGAGCGATGCGTCTGCGTGGACAGCTGCTATACTATAGTACATTTACATGTTTTGATCGAGTATCAAATGCTACCATTCCATCAGTATTTTCTTAAGACGTTGTCACGTTCAACTATCCAGTAAAACGACTTTACAGACAACCAGTTTTTTCTTTGTATTTTAATTTGTGGGTCTGTTTTCGAAATTAGCTTTATGGAATGTCTTGTCCATTATAAATGAGAGCAGGTTAACTACGGACCTCTTCGAACGTTGGTGTTCTTCCAACACAAAAAAGGTTTGTAGTTAACCCGCTCATATTCTTAGTAAATTCGTCAAACTACTATAGTTTTTATAGTAGAAATTCTTATCATATATTTGTTGTCTTACATTCACAGAGGGTCCACTAAGCGTGGAGCACGCTACACAATGGGGCACCAACAAGAGAAGATTCTCAGTTCGCGAGCAATCGCACCAAGCTATAGAGGCTCATAATAGATTGTAAGTATCATCAATTTAGATTGAGAAAATGCGTGGTACTTGCTGCGGTTGGTCGAACATTGCGTGGTATTAGCCGTGGTTGGTCGAACATTACGATGTACTAGCCGCGGTTGGTCGAAAATTGCGTGATACCAGCCGCAGTTGGTCGAAAGTTGCGTGATACTAGCCGCAGTTGGTCGAAAATTGCGTGATTCTAGCTGCGGTTGGTCGGAAATTGCGTGGTACTAGCCGCGATTGGTCCAACATTGCGTGGTACTAGCCGCGGTTGGTCGAAAATTGCGTGACACTAGCCGCAGTTGGTCGAAAATTGCATGGTACTAGCCTCGATTGGTCGCGTCGTACGAATCGACCTCTCCAAATCAGAATGTGGATGTCCGAAGAGCCAACAAAGCGAACCTACCAGAGAAAGGGCAGCAGCTTGCTTGTGTATTTTTACACACTTCCACTGCGATCAGGAATAAGCCTGCCAAGCGTGGTGACTATGGCAAATCACAAATTCAGCCTCACTAAATCACACTAATATTATAAATGCGAAAGTTTGGATGGATGAATGTTTGTTAACTCTTCACGCCAAAACTACTGAACGGATCGGGCTGAAATTTTGTATACAGATAATTTTAATCTTGGAATCAAACTTAAGCTACTTTTTATCCCTTAAATCAGTTCCCATGGGATAGAAATCACTTTTTAACGTTTCCATAGAAACACGCGTGCGAAGCCGCGGGCGGCAGCTAGTAAAGACATAAATTCGCAACAAGACGGTTCTGTCATATTTCAAATCAAATCATTTATTTGCAGGAATGTAGGTACAAAAGCTCTTAATAATAATGGTAACTCCAGTACATTCTGCCTCGTCGAGGCGCGCAAAATTAAAATTTTAGGCTTTATTACAGTAATATGTCAAAGATTAATTCAATTAACTAAAGCTGGCATTATATAATTCAAAATGTGTGTCAAAATTTATGTTAGATAGTACTTACGTCAAAAAAAGTTTTATAGTCAAAATATTCCTTTACGTCATAAAAACATGTCTCCATTAACCACACTTTTAATTTAATTTTGAATAAATTAAATGGCATAGCTTTAAGTTCATTGGGCAATTTGTTGTAATTTTTTATTGCCTGGTTCTTTGTAACAAGTTTTACTCTGTGTTCCGGGACATAGAGCCTGTGTCTATCATTCACCTCTAGTGGGGACTTCACCTCTTCATCTCACCTCAACAGCCTATATTTACCCACTGCTGGACGCCCTGCCCCTGATAAACGCCTTGTTGGCTTTTATCCCTTGGTTGGGCCTATAATACCCACGCTGCGTATGCGGGTTGCGGATCGCAGTTCGGTGGTAGAATTGTCCTGAAGGGGGCGCTGCTGCCCGCTCCCGGTGGATATCCCTTAGTCGCCTCTTACGACACCCGCGGGAAGAGTAATTCATAATTCATTTATTGTTTGTGAATCAGGTTATATTACAGTCAGTTAATGAGACTTTAGATCGCTGGATTCTGCCTCTTGGGCGTACAAACATTTCAATATACATATTTGTGAACGTTGGAACCAACAATCTAAGTTAGTTCTTTTATTAAGAAGCATGCATTAATATTACAATTTGAAACAATATTTATTTTTAACAAACTTATACACCTATCAATGTCACATTATGAATTTAAATTTCAATTATTTTTTTTTTTTTTTTTACATTTCAAAATAAATTTATTCACAAAGAAAATTATACTAGTATTTACAATTGAAACAATTGAGCTAACTGCCGACTGTTGCAATTCAATTAATACAATAAAAAAAGGTCAGTACTAGATGAATATGTCAAAGTTAAATTTATTCACAAAGAAAATTATACTAGTATTCACAATTGAAACAATTGAGCTAACTGCCGACTGTTGCAAACAGTCTACAGATAGCTCAACTGATCCATAAGTCGGAAGCGTCCCCAAGACGCTGGCTGCATTGCCACGCTGTATGACAATTCTGATACGCTGTGCCAGATATTCACCAGCTCTCGGGTCACGCGTTGCTTCGACCAGACGCTCAGATAGTTTTTTGAAAACCCGAAGAGCCTCGGTACCCCACGGACCTAGGGTCTCGACTCCAAGGGGAGCAAATGTGTAGGCTGTGTCAAAGTTGAGTTAAGAGTTGGGGTGGTGCTAATTCTAATCCGGCACCACACAACGACCTTCACCTATGTATTATTGTTTTCAGATCCGAAGGTCGCTCCCGACTGATCTCAGCTCCGTCCCACTTCACTCACCTCTCCCACATGGGGCCAGGAGACGGCATCAAGTCACAGCGTCTCCTAGACCTGCCCACCACCGTCGAGACAGCCGATGACCCACAGGTAAATCACACTAATATTAAAAATGCGAAAGTTTGGATGGATGGATGTTTGTTACCTCTTCACGCCAAAACTACTGAACGGATCGGTCTGAAATTTTGCATACAGGTAATTCTAATCCTGGAATCAAACAGGTACTTTTTATCCCATAAATGAGTTTCGGTGGGATAGAAATCACCTTTAAACGTTTCCATAGAAACAACGCGTGCGAAGCCGCGGGGCGCAGCTAGTCATAAATATTTCATTAATATCACGAACACATAATGTACCTACAAAATAAAAGGCTCGCTTTTTTTTTTTTTAAAACCAATTCACACAGTGCGGCTCGCTTAGCTGGCCAGTCTGACACACGTCGTCAATACACACAGCGCGGCTCGCTTAGCTCGCCAGTCTGACACAGCTTGTGAATACACACAGCGCGGCTCGCTTAGCTCGCCAGTCTGACACAGCTTGTCAATACACACAGCGCGGCTCGCTTAGCTCGCCAGTATGACACAGCTTGTGAATACACACAGCGCGGCTCGCTTAGCTCGCCAGTCTGACACAGCTTGTCAATACAAACAGCGCGGCTCGCTTAGCTCGCCAGTAGAATTGTTCTGCAGGGGGCGTTGCTGCCCGCCCCCGGTGGATATCCCTTAGTCGCCTCTTACGACACCCGCGGGAAGAGTTGGGGTGGTATAAATTCTAAGCCGGCACCACACAGCATATCGAGCAACATACATAAACATAAAACTAGAGAGGACACACTTTCAAGGATTTCATTCTTCCGCCTCGCAGAATATCCTGTGCTTGTTATTATTAATTGGAAATGTTATTGTTCTAGATTCAGATGTACAGCAGTCGAGAAAGTAGTAAACGGACCTCACCTCTCACGATATCGCACGGTACGGGCTCTTATAACGGTAAGCATTGTCTATATTTGACGACCTCTGTGGCGCAGCGGGCGAAGGTCCGCCTGCGACGCAGGAGGTTGCGGATTCGATTCCCGCCTCGGGACAAATGTTTTTACGATTTGCAGATATTTGTTTAGGGGTTCTGGATGTTTTTCTATGTATAATAAAAAATATCTATCTATGTAGTCTATTGTATTGTATATCAGTTATCTAGTACCCATAACACAAGCTCTGCTTAGCTTGGGGCTAGATAATGCTGTGTGAATTGTCCAGCATTATTTATTATTTATTTATTATTCTTTACTGTAATATAATTTGTTGAGGAAATTATCACATTTCCTACCAATATTATAAAGCCAAAAGTTGGTGAAATGTAAATTTTTGTTACCTAGGATCTCCAAAACTACTTAACGGATCGTAATAAAAATTGTCGTACATTTAGAACATAGCTTAACTTAGATAATAGGCTAAGTACTTATTAGACCGAAAAAACGCGTGCGCAGCCGCGGGCAGAAGCTAGTAATATTATATATGCGAAAGATAAGATATATGGACGGACGGATGTTTTTTACCTCTTCACGCCAAATCTACTGAACGGATCAGTCTAAATTTATTAGAAGTAGTATTTACAATTGCAAAAATTTAGCTAACTGCAGACTGTTGCAAACAATCTACAGATAGCTCAACTTGTGTTAGCTTGTTTTATTTATTGTGTCAAACTTTTATACTTACACTATGTATGTACCTACCAACTGTGTGCGGAAGCAAGTAAATGATCGATATATCTACCACATATATTATAATACTATACTAGTACATCTACTAAAACCCTAGCGCCTTCACATCTGGGAGGGACATCGGTAAGGGCCGATTCTGCAGCAATATTACCGGAGTCCCTTAAACGGCGAAAATATGCAAACCTTGACCGAGGTTACCTATTTGAGCCGTTTGGGGTTGAAACCCTTGGCCCTTGGGGTCCTGGGGCACACGCAATTTATAAAAATCTTACCAAACTTCTTGAGTCCACAGGTGATCGGAACGCTGACTTCTATTCAACGAATTAGCATTGCCATTCAACGTGGCAATGCTGCTAGCATTCTGGGCACTCTGCCTTCTGGTGACGGCTTAGATTTTTAAGAAATAGATATACGTGTATATACTAGTTGTTATTGTTTTATTCTGTTAATGTAATTTTCTAAAATGAGTCTTTATTGTGACCAGGTTCATGGCGGAGCGGCAGGCCTAGAGAAGGTCCGCCGCCAGCGCCCGAGGCTCCGCCCTCGCCCCAGCTGTCTCACCATCGAACCATGGAGAGGTATACAATACATTACACTTTATTGCACACCAAGAAAATACAAAAATAAATAATATAGGAAAAGAGAGATAACAGAGATGCACAATGGGGGGTGGCCTTATCGCTATGAGCGATGCCTTCCAGACAACCTTGGTATAATTTCAAAATATAGTTAGTAAACAAAGTTACACCGGTTAAGGTACCTTAATGCGTCCAAAACTTCCACCCTACATCTTTAAGTCTGAAGAATAAACCTCAAACCCTCTTCTGCCAACAGATCAATAGGCGGGGGCTCCCAAGGCAGTGGTTCCCTCCTGGAGCGGTCAATCACGCCACTCAGCCTCGGCAGTATGAGCTCGCTACACGACGTACTTAAGGTAACTATCAGATCTGCCCTTCTAGACCTGCCTTGACAAAATAATAATAAATTGATGACGACTCGATGTAATTTTTGTTCTATTCTACCTTGGACCTTGTAAAGAGTGGAATAGAGAAAATTTCAGATATTGCGTAAATTATTGGAGTTGAAGGAATGAATTGATGTAAATATTTACGCATTTGATGTCGATTGGATGTCATTTTTGTCTATTCTACCTTGGACCTTGTAAAGAGTGGAATAGAGAAAATTTCAGACATATCGTAAACTTGTCGAGTTGAAGGAATAAATTGTTGTAAATATTTACGCATTTAATGTCGATTGGATGTTATTTTTGTCTATTCTACCTGGGACCTTGTAAAGAGTGGAATTGAGAAAATTTCAGATCTTGCGTAAATTATTGGAGTTGAAGGAATTAATTTTAAATATTCTAGCATTTCATGTTGAATCGATTTTATTTCGTCTATTCTAGCCAAGACTGTTTAATCTGTCCACGCTAAGCATATTGTGTATCATGGATATTGAACTTTATGTGTGTGCTGAGTAGAGCTGAATATTGTTTAAGCTTTTGTGTTGATCTATATTCAAACTGACTTCTTTTTGTGAATGCAGAGAAAATATTTTTATACTCTATCCACGAATTTATTTTCTTTGACTCAATGAAAGAAAACTCAGATTTAAAAATATTTTATTTATAACTCAGATTAAATTCACTTACATGAGAAAACACTTTTGTTTTGCAATGTAGGGCTACTCGTACTAAACCTAACTTATAAAAGTGCTTAATTAGTATTTAATTATATTATTAGTAATCTACGTGTATAGGAAAAGTAGTATTTTCCTGTACACGTAGATTACTTCACACTAATATTATAAATGCGAAAGTTTGGATGGATGGATGGATGGATGTTTGTTACCTCTTCACGCCAAAACTACTGAACGGATCAGGCTGAAATTTTGCATACGGGTAAGTCTAACCCTGGAATCAAACATAGGCGATTTTTTATCCCATAAATCAGTTCCTATGGGATAGAAATAACCTCAAAACGTTTCCATAGAAACAACGCGTGCGAAGCCGCGGGCGGAAGCTAGTATACTATAATTGATTAAACTAGATAAATTTCTAAGCTCTTATTAGTCCCGATATTTTTCAATAGAACACATCACTATTTTAAAAAATAAACAGTCTGAAATAATGAATTCTTTCATTTAGTAAAAAAAAATGCGTGACGGCCGCATAATGTTCACATGTTTTTTAAATCACAATTTAAGACCAATTTAGTATAATAATAATATATGTGTGTATGTATAATATATAAATAATTTAGTTACCATACATTTTTTCTAAGGTAAAAAATGCACATAAAAATGCATGACTGTAAAATTATGTGCATTTTGTAATATTCAGCTCTACACACATACAAATAAAGTTGTTATTCGGGGTCCGACAGCTTCTGTGAATCAACTCATATCTTCATCGCTCCGCAGCTGAACAAGGAATGCTAAAATTTAAGGTAGGCTATCATGCTTGCTGGAGGAATTTGAACATTAAATCAAGTGAACAAAGTCGTATATCCTATAGAGTATTTTATTTAGCTCCTTAAATAATCTTTTTAGCTATCGAAGCATTATAAATATCAAACTTTAGAGGGACTTCATTATCATCTACAGCCTATATTGGTCCACTGCTGGACGCAGGCCTCCCCCGATAAGCGCTTTATTGGGTTTATAAAGATTTCATATAACATAATTTTTTCATATGCCTTTTTTGATGTTCCATAAATCATTTGCTGCATTTTCTGGTCTATATGAGCATGAACATTAATTTATCTCTTCTAATTAATCATATATACTAATTTTAATTTAGAGGTAAAATTGTAATTTTGTATATCTTTCCGAATTTGATTGACGCTCTTGCGCGCGTCTCAATACTGGGTATAAAACACTGACTTCTATTATACAAGTACGCCTTGTATAATAGACGTCATATATTTGTATAATAGGCTCTTCGGGTCTTTAAAAAGTTATCTGAGCGTCTGGTCGAAGCGACGCGTGACCCGAGAGCTGGTGAGTATCTGGCGCAGCACATCAGCATTGCCATACAGCGTGGCAATGCAGCCAGCGTCTTGGGGACGCTTCCGACTGGTATTGATATGGATCAGTTGAGCTACCTGTAGATTGTTTGCAACAGTCTGCAGTTAAATCAATTGTTTCAATTTTAAATACTAGTTCTTATTTATTTATATTATTTGATTGTAATTTTCTTTGTGAATAAAGTATGTTTTTATGCTTCATAAAAAATATAGACGCCATTGGTATAATCTCAGGAACTACTGACACGAAAGAAAACATATTTAACTGATCAGTAGCTATAGTAAAATATCCAGGTAAAAACGTAACTACGTTTTACCCTGGAGGCCAACTCGGAAAAGAAAAATCGAGGTTACGTTTTCGTTGTCGTGCAAAGCAACTCTTATGTCACTTGCAATAAGAAACTTCGATTTCGTTTTTAAGAGTACGGGCCCTGGTATAATGTGACCAAAGCCGCAAGTAGAAGTTAGTATGCAATAAATTTAGGATTTTCTTGTTTTACCATCTCTTAGCTTTCTGACGTCTGTAAGCCTGTACCTGTACCTATTAATTGTATGTACTATACAGGGTGGGGCAAATTTTTGGCCCCGCTACCCTTACGGGGCCAAAAATTTACATACTGTATGTACTAAACTATCATATTATGTTCATGCCTGACCATCCAGCGAGACTGAGGCTGCTTATCCATTGACGCGGAGCGAGGCAGCGGAGCGGAGTTGCGGACTGTGTCCGTTCAGTGATGCGGACCTCCCCGCTTTTGTTTAAATTCCGCTCCGCTCCCTGTTTTTGTATGATTTTTTTAAACTAGTAAATCCCTGCCCACTGAAGTGAAGCGGAGATTTTATGTGATTTTATTCGCACAGCTCCGCTCCGCTCCTCTCCGCGTCAATGAATCTCCTACTTGTTAAGCAACGTCAGTGTCTGCCTAAAGCAGAATTTCTTAATATTATCGTGTGAATTTTTCGTTGAAAAATATTGCTCAACAAAATATGACCTCGAAAAAAAGTCGGATTAATAGCTCTCTAAATCGATTCTTTAATATTTTGCGGTGTTTCTGATCAGTCCACCTATTTTAAATACATTGTTGACTTTTCGTCCCCTCTAACAAAATCTGTCTGTATGTACATGATGGGTATGTCCTAGAGAACAATGGATATTTCTAAGAAATCAAATAATATCCCAAAAATGTTTGACCTCCACTGGACTTGAACCTGCATCCTTTCCTTTTTTTCTTTACTTTAGTTTAGTGTATTTTAGTTGTATCGCGTTCACTGCCCAGCCTCGGCGGTGCGGTGTTTCCTTGGCATTTAAAAAAGTTTAGTCAACACAACCGCTTTTTAGGGCTCGATAGCTGAAGGTGGCTGAAGCTACGTCCGAACGAAAAACAGAACTCAAAAGGATGACGCGTCTGTCTTTCTGTCCGTCCGTTAACGCATTCACTGCCCAGCCACGAGAGTCGAGAGGCACGTCTGCGTCTTGGGCCATGAAAGTGTTAAAAACTTCTTATTACTTTCTTAATATTTATTAATTTCTTAGAAATTACCCTGAGTGTGAGAGCTTACGCACATAATACAAAAAATCTATGTATTGTCCTGTATACTGTACAGTTATTAACGTGTGGCAGTTCTCTGTGTTCTCTCAGGTGGGGACTATGGAGGGGGGCGAAGGTCAATCGGAGGAAAGCAGCTGTGGGGCCAGCCCGCCGCATCCGCACGACACTTGATGGTGAGTTAGTGGCAACCGAGTTAAATGTGTAATTGAAAAAAATGTTAAATGTGTGTGTAATGATGTATTCTTCTTTTTAAAGTTAAAACCGAGGAATGTATTCATATTCATATAATTTATTGTCATTTTATGCATACAGATGTTTTTCTTAGGTGTAGGTCTTAGTGGGTAGGTACACAATGCATAAAAACCCTGTTGTATCAATTTAATCCATGTCTAGGTAAGTAATAGAAAATTGTCACAAAAGGTAGGCATGCTTATTGTGTAGGTAGTAATTGTTAATGGCATAGGTATTTACAACGTCAAACTAAAAATGTTACATTCGGGTCAAACCCCCACGGGCTTAAAGAGTGTTATTTTTGAAATTAATAAATTAAATAATATATAAAATAAATCGTCAAGTGCGAGTCGGGCTCGCGCACTAAGGGTTCCGTTTAATTGTAAGACCTTGTTTCTCGCCAAATTATTATGATTCTAGTTCAACATGAAGTACCTTGCTTCTTACCAAATTTTATGATTCTAGGTAAACGGGAAGTACCCTATAGGTTTTGGTCCATGGCAAGCATTAAAAGTCATTTTTTTAGTGAATAAATTACAAATTTATGTTTTTCGGATTTTTCCCTTTACTTGTGCTATAAGACCTTGCTGCTCACCAAAATTTCATGATTCTAGGTCTACGGGAAGTACCTAGGTTTTGTGTGCATATGATTCCCTTGGAAATTTCAAAATATTCGGACTTAAACGTCTGTAACTTTTGAGTGCGTTGACTTAGAAGTTTTATTTATATCGCGGCTTCAAGAGGTTAAGGACTTGAGTATTTGACGTTAATTTCAACTCGATACGTCCACGCGTTCCTGAGAAAAGAGGGTTGACAGACGGACAGACAGACGGACAACAAAGTGATCCCATAAGGGTTCCTTTTTTCCTTTTGAGGTGCGGAACCCTAAAAATGGGAACAGACTTTTAGCACAAGGTTTATTATAGAACAAATATTGAGAGTATCATTTGAAAATATATTTATTTCAACTTTTAAAAAACTTAACTATGTCGGTATGGGCTTTATTTAGAGTTTTCTTTCTCCGTATGTTTTTTATTTTCGCCCAAAGTTGGGCTAAAATCAGTGTTGAAACACGAAAGTTTAGAAGCTTGTATTTTTGCTGTATGCTTTTTTTCAGTTTTTGGTGTAGGTATACAAACGTAGATAATGACGAGATAAATTATTATTGATATTATCCTTAGTTTTGAATGGTCAACATCAAACAGCGTAGTAGTTACCTTCCACGTTTGTATGGAAAGATGAGCGACTTCTTTACCCTTAACTATCTATTTCATTATTCAAAGTAGGTTGTCTGGTTGACCAGCGAAGTTAAACTTGGACTTGGAACTAAAATAAATAAAATAAAATAGCCTTTTATTTCTTGCCATTACCTAATACATGTTTTCTAATTTAAAGATTAATTAATGTCATACTGTTTCAATATTAATTCTTCATTTAATTTAACAATTTAATAAAATAATAATCTATAAGTCGAGTTCGTGCAAGAACCCCTCATGAAAGGGTGAAGGCCTCCTCCAGACTACTCCATTTGTCTCTGTCGATAGCTACTGCCATCCTGTCTTTGCTCGTTATTTTTGCGATTTCCTCGTCCCATCTTGTAGTTGGTCTGCCTCTTGGACTTGGAACTAAGTAATGTAAAATATTACTTAGTTCCAATTTATTTCTATTATTTGATTGCCACGTTGGCCGAATGCACCCCGAGAGGTGGGCTCATATCACTACACCCTGGGTCCCGGAAGGAAGCCGCGTCGAGGTCGGCCACGAAAACGTTGGCGGGACGACCTTAACGCCTTCCTAAATGAGTGGTGGGAAATCGCGCAAGATCGCACGGAGTGGAAACAGTGGGACGGAATAGGCTGAATAAAAAAAAAAAAAAAATTGATTGTAATTTTCTTTGTGAATAAAGGATTATATCTTTCAGAAGTGAAATCCAGAACGCGCAATGGCTGGACGTTTCTCGTCTCTACGCGTGCTTCTGCTAGCGGCCAAGAAGTTTGTCGCAACGCTTTGTTAACCACGGTTATACGGACGATATTATTGTAGTTGGTGTTGGGTTGGTGCTTTATACACTGGAAGGGTTTTGTAGGGGTGGACTTGGACGTTTGTTTAGAACGCAACGGCATACAATCATCATCTCAGCCTATGATAGTCCACTGCTGGACATAGGCCTCCCCTAAGCCATAGCGCCTTATCTTCAGCTCGCAGCATCTGCCTGCGGTCTTTCGCAGGTCATCATCCCACCTGGGCGGGCGTCCTACACTACGTTTGCTGAGTCGTGGTCTCTCAAGAACACGTTTACAGCAGCTGTTACCGGTTCTTCACGAGATACGGCTGTCTTTTTTGAGGTAGCATACTTGAAAAGTGAGAGATACAATTATAAATATTTTATGTTATTTTGAAAGCGACCAAAGTAAAAAAAAAAAATTTGAGTGAACACCTGTTGTATCCTACTACGTTTTGGAGTTACTATAAGACCATTCCAGTGTATACTGCGCCAATTTCGACTTTATGCTAATAAGTTAAAGATTTATAATCGCGCTACAAGCCTGAGTGACGTAATAGTATGCTTTTTAATTATCACTGCATTTATAAGAGCATATTCCCAGCTACACCTTGCAGTTTTTTCTTATGAACTTCGCGATCCCCACCCCAGCATGCTCAGCAAGCAGTTTATGGTATTACCCCCTATCAGGGGGTGCATATGCCTACATATGTCCAGCAATGACCAAAGCTGATGATGAAGTCCCAAAATAATCTACATTTACAGCCTATGCTAGTCCAGCATTGTACTAGCATAGGCTGTACAATGCTGTATGTAAATGTAGATTATTTTGGGACTTCATCATCAGCTTTGGTCATTGCTGGACATATGTAGGCATATGCACATATATGACTTCATCATCAGACTTAGTCACTGCTGGACATATGTAGGCCTACCCTAATGAGCGCCAGAGCGCCCTGTCTTCAGCTGGCCGCATCCAGCATCTGTCATTTTCTTGGATTTTATTTTTGGCCCTTTTCGATAAATACGTGCAATCTTAGTGATAATTAGCAATGAAAATGTTTTTATCAATGCAGTAATAAAATATAAATGAAATTATTTATCAGCATTTGGTTCCTAAGAGATTAAAATATAATATTATAAATTATTTTGCAATGTTTGCGTATTACTAACATAATAATAAAATTGTACCTTCCATTTATGATAATAAGTAAAATAAAAGTTTATATATGTGCCTACATAAAATTATACATTTTTAATAACTACTAGCTGCGCCCCGCGGCTTCGCCCCCGTGGAAATTTATGTTTCCAACTTTCTTAATTTTTTCTTTCATAAGAACCTTCTCCTGACAATAACAAACACAACAAAGAAAGAATTAGCGAAATCGGTCCAGCCGTTCACGCGTGATGCCGTGACCAAGGAAAACGGGTTTCATTTTTATATATATAGATTCATTTTCAAGTACCTACGGTAGGTGCTCTAGGTATGTGGTCCTTGAAAAGATAATCAATTACATTTTAATTGACGATTTGACATAAGTTTTCAGTCATTTTACTTCAAAGTTAACTGACGAAACTTATAACTGATCGATTTATCTTTCAAAGAACACCCTTTATATCTTGTTGTTTAAAATTTTACTTAATCGACGATCACGTATGGTTTTACAAATGTGAGTAAACGACATACAAGGGAATTCTACCGTAGCAATAATATTATAATATAAATAAATGAATCTTTAAACCATCATGGTTAATAATACCAAAATCACTTTTATCGGAATATTCCGGAAATAGAATTGAGTTATATGTACTAAAGTCATTAATAACGGGATTTGTTTCATAATATTTGTTAATAGCCATGATAGTTTTTAAAATTGTATAAATTTTATGTAGATGCATATATTATAATATTCCCGACGTGGCTTCTAGGTCAATTAGAATGAACAAATAAGAATAAATTATAGTTATAATAGTGGACATTTAATCGCTTTTAATACCTGTGTAAGAATATTATTTATGCATGTACAATAATGTACCTACTAGTTTGTTATTGTAATCTGATAGTCAAATTTCATCCAAAATCAACAGTATAACAATACTATTAGTAACAATATAAAAAAAAATTGGTTGTCTGTAAAGTCGGTTTACTGACGATAGTTGAACGTGACAACGTCTGAAGAAAATACTGATGGAATGGTAGCATTTGATACTCGATCAAAACATGTAAATGTACAATAGTAGCTGTCCACGCAGACGCATCGCTCACTCAAGTAGGAGAGAGACGGATGTCGAGCGCTCTCGCTTGCACTTCAAGCCTTACATGGAACGCCTCAGAGCGAGGTAACGCCGCATGACGTCATGTTTTTTCGTGCGTGCAGCCGGCTCTATCGAATTATAAGACGTTGTCACGTCAAAAATAGTTTTATATTGGCTCATCCTTTGCCGATGTAAAATTTTTAAAGGCATGTTAAGATCAACGCGGTATCCGCTACCCAGAGCGGTAGCGGTAACTTTCGCTTGGATTTCGCGCGGTCCGCGGTATTACATCAAGTATTTTAGTGACAGTAAGGTTGCTTTCCGAATTACAAATACAGCGCCGTTAGCGATTACAACGATATTTGTAGTTCCAAATTAGTTAGCACGATATTGACAGTTGAGTGCCATCATCAATTCGGAACACTTGTATACGCGCTCACGGGCACGAGTCACATGTCAAATGTCATTGTACGTGTTCTGTGAATGATATTGTGAGATTTGACAGAGTAAACGTCAGTTTTGACAGAGCGCTCACAGTGATTTCAGTTTGTGGGATGGTCGGTGATATCGCAAAATGGCGCATGTCATGACGTCATCTATGACGTCACACGGGACATCGTTGTCGCGCTCACAGTAATTTGGAACGCTTGTGAGCGCGCTATTATCGATATTTGCGTAACTCGGAATGCAGCCTAAGATTACCGCATACCCACTCGGATTTCACTGTCGCTCTGGGTAGCGAATACCGCTTGGTCCGAATAGGTCTTTTAGGTATACAGAAGTATAAAACCTGTGTACTTAAATAATGGGATTGAGAATTACATGATTTCTCTACAGCATGACATATACATAAATAATGTCGGACAATTCACACAGCATCATCTAGCCCCAAGCAAAGCAGAGCTTGTGTTATGGGACTAGATGACTGATATCACACTAATACATATTATAAATGCGAAAGTTAGGATGTTTAGATGCATGGATGTATATTAACCTCTTCACGCCAAAACTACAGGTGGTTACTTTGCACACAGGTGGTTTTAGGCCTGGAATAAAACATAGGCTACTTTTTATCCCATAAATCATGTCGAGATTGAGAATTACAATATGATCTCTCTACAGCATGACATATAAATAAATAATGTCGGACAATTCACACAGCATCATCTAGCGCCAAGCTAAGCAGAGCTTGTGTTATGGGTACTAGATAACTGATATACTTTTTTATCTACATAGATAGATATTTTTTATTATACATAGAAAATGACCAGAACACCCGGAACAAATATCTGCAGGTCGTACAAACATTATGTCGTCATCATGTATTAAGTATTAGTTTCTGCCCGCGGCTTCGCAAGCTTTGTTTTCTATGAAAACGTTATTTCTATCCCATGGGAACTGATTTATGGGATAAAAAGTAGCCTATGTTTTATTCCAGGCCTAAAACCACCTGTGTGCAAAGTAACCACCTGTAGTTTTGGCGTGAAGAGGTTAATAAACCAATTAATATCGCAAAAATTTTCGACTTCGACGGGAATCAAGTACTTGACTTCGTGGTGTAGTTGGTTATCACATCCCCGTACTGAGGGGAGGACGCGGGTTCAAGTCCCGTCGAAGTCGGAAATTTTTGCGATATTATTTGATTTCTTAGAAATTAGAAATTATCCAGAGTGCGAGGCTTACGCACTATAATAACAAAAACGTTAGGTTAATAATCATTCATGCATCTAAACATCCTAACTTTCGCATTTATAATATTAGTGATATGATATAGTGTAATATCAGTCATCTAGTCCCATAACACAAGCTCTGCTTAGCTTGGGGCTAGATAATGCTGTGTGAATTGTCCAGCATTATTTATTTTCAAACCCATTTTTTTAAGTACGCGCGTCTAATATTTTACACTATACCCATGTAATCCATGTGTCGTGCGAGTAATTAAATTTTCGTTCGCAATCAAAAAAGAAACCGTTCGCGGCCATTATTGATTGATTTTGACAGTTCATTTTATCGATTCCCCATCAGTAGTATCAAATGTCTATATAAAAAAAACTTTCACTACATTAAATTAAATACAAACACTGCCACATTGTAAAATTTATAAGGAATTATGAGTGGCTAGTTTCAAATAATATTTTCTAATCTAAGCCAATTCGGCTAGTAGCAACGAAAGCTAAATAATTGAATAAATATAACAGAAGTTTGACTAGGATGTCTATCATCAAAATTTGAATGAACACCCGTAATATATAAAAGATTACATAACAAAATTAATGGATTTTGAATATCGTATAATTTCTATAAAATGGTTTTTGAAAATAAAAACAGATATTAATTTCTAAAAATATTTAATTTAACCAAAATAAGGTCGACATTTTAATTGTAAGTTGTTTACTACTTGTGTAATTATAATTTAGGAGTTATATGAATATTATCTAGCTTTTTTTGTATCATCCGCCGACTAGTAATAACTGGCTTAGCAGATTATAATAATTAGGCTAAAACTAATGAAATTCAATTTTAATTTATGACCGAAAATTCATCTTTATATTTTTCACCACAGCTCTCTTAATTTTCAAGAAAAACAACTATTTATCTCATATTAATTTATGTCAACTAACACTAAGGTTTATTTTTTAAATGTAATTTTAACAATCTAGTCTTTTTTGTTTTTTACAACCGAAATGTATTAATTACGACAATTTTGACGTATGGTTTTTTTATTTGAGTAAGTATAAAAATAGATTTACGAATAGAATGAGATTTTTAGAATAATTTAAAAGAATATTGTTGTGAAGAAGGCTTCATTTAAAATCTGAGATTAAATGGGTTATCCAAAGATCTGTAAAAGTTTACAATTATCCCCATTTAAATTATTTTATGTATTGTCAAATTTATCTACTTACCTCCTATCATTATTTAAGTGTAAGTTTAGTAAATTTCCATTTTTACCAATAATTTCTACTAGAACTGATATTAAAGTTTGTTTTCTTAAAGGTATGATAAAAATTAAATATTGATTTCCCTTTATAATTTCTGTATTTTTTATTCTTCAATTATACAATACCCGTCGATAGTGCAAAAAACATCGATTATTTTAATGCCACCATCTAGTATATTGTCAATTGTTATAAATTTAATAAAATACGTAAGTTTTAGGAATCGCTAATGTTAATCTGGGCAAGCATTGTCGAAAATACAAACACGAGATTTAAAAATGCTGTAATGAATTTCGGAAATTATTTCGTGGAGCACACGCCCCGTTTAGGGCTTGGCAAGGATGCTAGACTACTTCAAAAGATTAAAGTTTACAAAACGATTCAGTAACGCTTAAGCTTTCACCAGGAAAACACCACTGCCGCACAGCAAAAAAGTACATTGAAATATGGGCCTTAACTCGTAAAAATTAGATGAATTTTATATTGACGGCGTCAGATGACAGGCAACTTGTGCACGTTCGAAGCTTGTGGGGTAGCCATTTTGTCACTGTAAAATTTATCTAAAAAAAGGAGTTTAAGCCCGTAGTTGGAATTACGGTTTATGTGGTGTGTGGTAGCGGTATTGGATTAATGAGCGCATAGAAGCGATAGTTAAGCATAGCTCGGGGACTGAGCCTGCTTTCATAATACGCGCCTTTGTGGCGATAATATCACTTTAATTCCATCTAGTTTCCAGTTACGACAATGCTGTCGTCCATAATCCATAAAATTTGTATCGATTAAAAGTAGATTTTGCATGATTTTTTAATGGTTTTGTCATAAAAATTGTCATTATTAGTCTCGGCTAAAATTATTTTAATAACCAAAACTTGTTTAAATAGCAAAATGTTGCGCTGACAATACTAAAGTATCTTCCTTCTCGTCTAAAACTTATTTTTATAATCAGAGTTTCCCTTAGTCCACTGACGTCCATGATACAAGTTCTACAATGATACACGTCCATGATACAATTTGTATAATGAATAATGATACACGTCCATGATACAAGTTGTATAATGATACACGTCCATGATACAATTTGTATAATGAATAATGATACACGTCCATGATACAAGTTGTATAATGATACAAGTCCAAGATACAAGATGTATAATGGAGGTCAGTGCTTTAGTCAATCCTTAGCTAATTTTTTGGCCTAATAAGAGAATATATGAATCCAGAATACAGATTTGGAAAACTCGCTGTTTGTTCACTTATATATGTCACTAAAATGTATCCAAAACCATGAGTATTCTACAAAAAAAAACACTTGACAAATGTAGGTCATTATGGCCAATATTATTTTTGTATTCTGTACAAGTCTAATTAAAAATGCATTCGCTTTTTTTAACTGTTTTTTTAACTGTGTCAATCTTAACCTATTTATATTAGGCTTTACTTATTCCTAAGCGTCTGTATCTTCCGTATTCTATTATTTCTATTGTAAATCTGAATTATCTCATTTAATTTTATGTAAATATCTGAATAAAGAACATTTGAAATTCAATCACTTGTTTTCATTGTAACCACTACGACTTTATTCCATAACTATGACATGTGTCTGGTTTGTTTCATATCGTATGGACATCGATACGATAAAATTTACTAAGTAGATAACTTTTATAAATCACTGCGATACGAAGAAATAACTAAACGGTCATTCCATAAAGGGCTTACCCTACTCTATTTAAATTAAAACGTAGGTCTTAAAAATAAAACACCAAATATGTACGTATCACCAATCTATATTCTAACATAATTTACAACGTAACATCAAGACATCCATACCAACACTGTACACAGGTAAATATTTATATCTACCTACAATACATATCCTTACTTAAATTGTCTGTGTTAGGACTTAGAAGCGTCTACGATGAATCTAGATATAATAGAACTAGGAATCTTAGTTCGACAAACTCGTGAATGTAAGAAGGTTAACAACGAACCTTGTTTGTGTTGGAAGAACACCAACGTTTCATCCCTTAACGAGGGACTTCAG
This sequence comes from Eupithecia subfuscata, assembly GCA_963564075.1. NCBI lineage: Eukaryota > Metazoa > Arthropoda > Insecta > Lepidoptera > Geometridae > Eupithecia > Eupithecia subfuscata. Next base: position 2,948,034 of record OY751123.1, read on the forward strand.
GGCAAGTGCGGAAACGTGGGTGTTCTTCCAACACAAATAAGGTTCGTCGTTAAACCGCATAGGTATATCCGTAATTAAAAGTTAATAGATTTATTACAGGGTGTACCTATAGAAAAATTGATTTCAATAGTCTATCTGGTCTATGAATAGGTCATAGATTATCTAAGGTGCATAGGTACTGAGTATAGAATCTGGTACATAAAACCATGGTTTAGTTAACAATAGGGAGCGGAGCGACTGAAACAACAATAGAACTGGCTGGGCAATATTGCAGTCAAATCGATCGGTCAACGATCGCCCGGCCATCTATCGAACAACATTGGCAATTATTGCCGGGACAATACTGCAATATTGCAGTCTGGCTGGTATTGCTAGCAATGTTGCCGGTCATTGTATTGCAGAAAAATATTGCCCGTTTAGAAGCGCCTTAATATAGGTATACTTGGCATTCCGAGGGACAACGGTCACACGGGTGACACAAGCCTACGTCATCGACGAGAGATTGATTTAATGGTTTCAACTTTTGACACTTGTCCCTCAGTCCCTCAGTTTCAAAGGTAAAATGACATAATAGTGTCATTCTGAGACGATTCCATTGTTTTCGTGGTGTTCGTGATTTAGTTGAATTAGGGCCATGATACCACGATCTGGCGGCGAGTCATATACCAAAATATATTCAGTTCTGTGTTAATGACACTGCTTGTTAGGTTGTCATTATAATCCCATGTCAGTATAACATGGGTAGGTGTAATGTAATAGTGATTTTACACCTTTAGCGCGTTAGTGCACTAACTGGGTCTAAAGTCTCACTCAGTTTGCATAGTGTAGAAAGAGATGCCCTCTATTTCGACACAGAAAGACAGCTGTTAGCCAGACCTCTGACGGAGAGGCACAAGCTGAAATGTACTCTTTTGCGTTGAAGCTAGAATCACAAATTAATTTTATCCCGGCCCAGAAAGAGAAATGTATTTTGGCCTTTACATGTTACACCAATCAATTTATAGAGACTGGAAGTGATCTATCATTTTAACTTTCGTTGAATCTACAAATATAATAGGATGTAGTAGCTGTCACAATAGTCATCCAAAAACCAAGTAGGTATGGTACACCTCTAATTTGCAACTATTTTCAAGTAGGTACATAACACAGAAAATAGAAGCTTATGCCTTAGACCTAAGGCACTACTTTCAACAATGTTAAATTTGGCCATAGATAATATAACATTTAAATCTCAATATCCTTAGCTTAATACATTGACTCGAGTAAGTAAGGAGTTTATTGCATACAGTATATTTTAATTCAAACATTTTAAGCCGAATATCAACTTTAAGTCTACTTACTACAAGATCTAATATCGAATTAACGAAACTGACCATTTTCTATGGCGTCGTTTATCAGTATATAGTTTAAATCTTTGTAGATACGAAACAGTTTGTAGGCATAGAATAGTCAGAATAGATAGAAGTGATACTCAAATAATTGGTAACAGCAAAACATTCATACGACTTAGATAATATACTTACAGAATATATTCTAAAACATTTAAAAACATAGGTTCTTTTATTCCTACCATATTCCAACAATCATACGAACGACACTATAAAAATTGTCGTTTAGCATCAACTGATCATGTTATTTTAATTGTATTTAAATGTTTAAGAAAACCTAATTATTTCAGCGTACAAAAAGAAAAAAAAACAAAGACTAAGCTACATTATACCTAAATTGGTAAACAGTTTGACTCAACGCGACAAATGTTACACAATAAATAAATTAACCTAACAAAACTGAAACAAAAAATCTCGTTGTCTATACTACAAAGGTAACAAATATCGCGCTTAAAATAATAATAAAAAAAAAACAAAAACAAAATTCAGGTATCGTAATCCTCGTCGATTTGTAGGTTGCCGGAATTCAAACTGTCAATGTCAACCGGGATCGCCTGAATGGGTTTCACTTCTACCTTCTTAATTTCGATTTTAGTTTTGGAGTTGTGTCTACTTACTTTAGGTTTAGGGTTAGGCACCGCGGTCGCATCAAGAACTTTAATCTCCGGAACCGATAAGTTTTTAGAAAAATCTATATTTATAATCGGTGTGACTGGGGTCCGCGGTGTGACAGGCGTCCGTACAGAATTCTGCCTCTCAAAACTCTTTGGAATCTCTATCTTATGCAAGGGAGGAACAGGGTTCAAATTCTTGTAACTAGTCGAAGGCTGTGGAGTTGCATACGTCGGGTTTATTTTTATAACGCTTTTGTGCTGTAGATCGTCTGTTAGTAAAGTCTCTTGGTAGAAATTAGCTCTTGGGGTTCGCTTAGTGAGATCTATTGCTCCGGAAGTTTCTGCTTTAACGATAGGGAAGTAGGGCTCTGTTTTGATTGGTGCGGAGAGGGGAGGGGTGTCTAGTTTGGGTTGTTTGTGTGGTATTTCCGTTTCCGCTGACACAGCCCGCTTGAGAGTGTCTCTGGGTGTTTGCGGCGGCGTGGTGTGGGTTCGCGAGTCGCAGTTGCTTTGGGAACTGGCTTCGGAGAATCTGAAGAGATAAATAAAATCAATTAAACGACAGATTATAAAATTGACAGCGTCTTACTCATTCAATTAATTAATTAAATCTCATTTAATTAATTAATTAAATCTTATTTAATTAAATCTCATTTAATTAATTGTTATTTATTTATTATTTTGGGTGTACTTGAGTGATTAATTTCGAGTTCGGTTTAATTAATTAATTACAATACACTCACTGATTCTTCAATCTGGTCTATAAAATACATTTTTTAGTATAGAAAATATAACATTATAAAACTATTCTACAGTAAAAAATATATCAAAACGGTAAATCACCCACCGCGAAGCTAGGCTAATTAAGCTTACTATTATCTTATATATAAAAATGAAACCCGTTTCGCGTTGTCACGGCATCACGCGTGAACGGCTGGACCGATTTCGCTAATTATTTCTTTGTTGTGTTTGTTATTGTCAGGAGAAGGTTCTTATGAAAGAAAAAATTAAGAAAGTTGGAAACATAAATTTCCACGGGGGCGAAGCCGCGGGGCGCAGCTAGTTTTTAATAAATTTGTATTGTTTTATGTTATTAGTAGAATTTTTAATTCATTATCTTAAGGCGCTACCCCGACCCAAATCAGCGCCACCACCTATTTTATTTAATTATTATGCTAAACGAAGGAATTATCAAAAATCGATTGGCCAGTTTGTGATTCCTATCATAAGCTTGTTTTGAATGCCTTTATACATTTTTTAGATCATATAGTGTAGGAAGAGATGCGAAGTTGCTCATTTTTCCCACCATGGTGGCCAAAAAGGGCAACTTCGCATCTCTGCATAAAGTATACAAAATAAAACTTTTAGAAGGGCATTAAAAAAAAGCTTATGATAAGAATCACAAACTGGCCAATCAATTTTTTAAAATTCTTTGGTTTAGTATAATAATTAAATTAAATAGGTGGTGGCGCTGATTTGGGTCGGGGTAGCGCCTACTGTAACTAGACAATATTAGCTATGTTCCCTAACAAATAACACATAAGATATTGTTGTTTTTAATATGAAACAAATAGGAAGAAAACTAGCCATTTTTGTCTTAAAAATTGCAAAATGCGATTGGCTTTCATTTAATTTTCGGTAAGTATTTTGAAAAAAAAAAAAAACTATCCAGGAACCTAGATAAATACTATTTGAATACAAATAATATAATAATATAGTGGAAATATGCTTGAATTAGAAATAATTTTGGTATTACGTTTGTATGGGCAAGTCTTCTTCCGCTGGCCTCTTAAGAACAACCAATAGTGACAATTTTAAATTTGTAGAATTAATTAGTATCACCTAGATGACTGTAACTCTACGTATGGTTGTGAATAAATAAGTACCCTATCGCATTAGGTGTGCCTGTATTTATAGGTGTACACTAATTTAAATAAATAAATAAATAAAAATAAAAAATCATTAAGGAAAGGCGCTGAAGGAGTGGAGGTGAATTTAATTGAGAAAAGACAAGGGTGAGTAGGTATCTTCTAGACCTTCGTGACCGTGATACACCATCTGCCATATTTGCTTTCTATCAGGTAAGATTGCAGTCAAGTGAATGTCTATTGTAAAAAGTTTGACCCGACTGCCATACATATGGGACAATTGAGAGAGAGAGAGAGAGGTGTCTAGGAAGGCAATCTAACCAGTAGGCCAAGCACAGCCATTCTTGTCTAAGGCAGTATAGAGAAAAATTACGTCACATCGTCACCGAATGACTAATATAGGTTGATGATGTTGATGTCGATGCGATTAATTTGTCTATTAATATCTGAATAGACCTTGGCCTACCGGAGACGGACAGAGAGCATACAATTAACAAAAAAAGTATAAAAGGAATTTTACAAAAAAAATGGTTGTCTGTAAAGTCGGTTTACTGACGATAGTTGAACGTGACAACGTCTTAAGAAAATACTGATGGAATGTTAGCATTTTTCAAAACTCGATCAAAACATGTAAATGTACTATAGTATAGCAGCTGTCCACGCAGACGCATCGCTCACTCAAGTAGGAGAGAGACGGATGTCGAACGCTGCCGAACGCAAAGGCCGATTGTGCTTCTTTGTCGCTCGTTCCGCGCTCTCACTTGCACTTCAAGCCTTACATGGAACGCCTCAGAGCGAGGTAACGCCGCATGAGTCACGTTTTTTCGTGCGTGCAGCCGGCTCTATCGAATTGTAAGACGTTGTCACGTCAAAAGTATAAATTAAGTAGGTATACAATTTGATCTATGGTGCCACAAAAAGGTTGTAGGTACAAAACCAAAAGGGGCGTTTTCACCCTACAATACTCAGGAATAATATTATAACATCTCGTATTATAACTACGTACATTAATAAAGGTTTATAATAATTTCCGAAAGCAGACTGGCTCGGAGATTACCCATTACGAGCAAACACCAAATAGGTAACTTTATAGTGGTAAAGTTGCTACCAAAGTTTGACCAGCTGAGTCAACACCCATGGAACAATAGCCCTAAACGTCTCAGACACAAAGGCATGTTTACCTTGACGAGGTCGGCGAACTCTCAGCACTCATTAGCTCCTTCTCTTCCGCTGCTGACACGTCTGGTATGTTCTTAACCTGAAAAAGAAAATAAGACAAGAATTTATATACCTCAACCTCAACAGCCTGTATTGGTCCACTGCTGGACGCAGGCCTCTTTGCCCCTGATAAGCGCCTTATTGGCTTTTATCTTATGGGGGTAATGCCAATAAAATAATTCCCGCGGGTGTCGTAAGAGGCGACTGAGGGATTTCTACCGGGGGCGGGCAGCAGCGCCCCCTGCAGGACAATTCTACCACCAAACTGCAATCCCCAACCCGCATGCCCAGCGTGGGAATTTATATACACTCATCCCAAAAAAAAATGTTCTCACTTGAATCTCCATAGGTACCTAGCTAATTTCAACGTTTGTTTAACTTAACTTTCTCTTTTCTAAACTGTATGATTGCATAGCGTATTTACGAGTAATATTCACACTGTCGTATTTACCTAATAATACAAAAGAGGTTATTCTTTTGTATTTAAGTAAGCTCTAAGGCTTAATTGCAGGAAGGCCTACGCCTTCCTTAAAATTTAGATCACACTAATATTATAAATGCGAAAGTTTGGATGGATGGATGGATAGATATTAGTTACCTCTTCACGCCAAAACTACTGAACGGATCGGGCTGAAAATTTGCATACAGGTAAGTCTAACCCTGGAATCAAACATACTTTTCATCCCATAGGTAGGTAAATCAGTTCCCATGGGATACAAATAACCTCAAAACGTTTCCATAGAAACAACGCGTGCGAAGCCGCGGGCAGAAGCTAGTTAAATAATATCGCAAAAAGTTTTGACTTCGTCGGGACTTGAACCTGCATCCCTCAGTACATCACCGCTCAGTCTATAATAATAACAAAAAACCTTAGAATTAAGCAACGCGACAGCTCTCGTCAAACGAACTAAATGTAACTTTAGTCTTTGAACAGGATTGAATAATCTTCAATGTTTCCCCTGTAGGTGGAGCTAACGGCGCTAGAGACCGTAGGAAGTCGCAAAGATTTTCGACTCCCACGTCACTTGACCTCGTGGTGTAGTTGGTTAGTACATTCCCGTACTGAGGGAAGGATGCGGGTTCAAGTCCCGTCGAAGTCGAAATTTTTTGCGATATTACTTGATTTCTTAGAAATTACCCTGAGTGTGGGGTTACGCACTATAATATAAAACCTTATGCCTCATTTACGTTCAGCCCCTGCCGCTGCCCCTCGCGCTTCCGGCGATAATTCCCTAAATACTGCTGCAGCAGGATCGAGAGGAGTGTGTGTTTACATACTGCCCTGCTCACTCACTTAGCTTTCAAGTTTCGGCAATGGCAGACGTCGAAATAATTACAGCGGCACCGCTGTCTCTTTTTGCGATACATAATTTATGTTCGATATTTAAAAAGATATCGAATACAAAAAAAGAATTTAAAAATAAACGTCTTTCTCCTCCAGGCGCTCGGCGAGTACTGAGCGTCGCAGCAGAATGTAAACACGCACTGCTCGCGCTGCCGGTCCTTTGACTTCCGCACAAAAAACCGCCATTTTGGGGAGCGCCGGGCAGCGCGAGTGGCAATGGCAGTGGCATGAGAAGTATCGCGTTTACTTTACACACTCGTCCTGCCCACTTCCCTGCTCACTACGGCTGAATGTAAATGCGGTATAAGATATTTATTTAGGGGAAAACCTACAGAACCAACAACCTACACAAAAATTAACAGAATTACAAATTATATAGAATAAGCTTCAAAATGTCTTACCAAATCCTTCAGGAAATCGAACCGCGACTCGGCCAGGATGCACTGTTTTACGTGAGACGGACTCAATGTCTTTGCGTTTCTGTTCAGCGTTACTTGCAGCGCCTTGCTGAGCAGCGATTCCACGAACAGCTCCAGGGTCCGCGGTGTTGGAGGGTTAAGGAATTATTGTGATGGAGGTAAACTATATAAGTACCTACATTAATAAGTTAATTAGACTTGTATCTAGGTTACTTTAATTATATAGCACGCCTTTTGATTTGTTACTACCATGTGTGGTTGGCAGGTAGATAATGCCATCGGCATTAAGCCCACCTTTGTATACTTTAGATATATGTGTGCAATAAAGGATTTAAATAAAAAAAAAATAAGGTTGCCTGGATGAAATTGTTTTAAGCAATAAGGCCGCCTATTGTACGTTTTTTTTAAATTAGTTATGAGATATTTTATATTTGAGGGGGGGGAGGGATATTGAATGACAGAATTTCTTCTCCGATATGGCAGCACTGTGTGCAAAAAGTAATATAGTTGTATATTTAATTGATTTAATTTAACTTTTGATCCAATTTAATTCTATTTATTGCTTTGTATTTTCATTTTATTAATTTTATTTCGTTGTATTTAATTTATTTTAATTTAATTTGGTCGAATTTAAATTAAATTAAATGTAGTAGGTACATAGGCTAAGAATACTAAAATCTATATATATAAAAGAAAGTCGTGTTAGTTACACTATTTATAACTCAAGAACGGCTTTACCGATATTTCTGAAAATTGGTGAGGAGGTAGCTTAGAGCCAGGAGACGGACATAGGATACTATTTATTCCGTTCGATAGCATTCAAGTGACATAAAACATCAACATCCTGATGGAGCCATTGCCTATCTTAAATCTGCTTATTTATTGCCTTTAAGGCGGAACAGAGTTCGCCGGGTCAGCTAGTTTAAAATAAAACATCTTTCTGCTACTAACAAATTATGGATCACAGTTATCTCAAAATAAATGAATTTGAATTTAAATAACATAATTTGGCGTGTTTTAAAAAACTATGAACCGACTTCAAAATTAAGTCCAACCGGGACCAATTTCGAAGTATACCCTATCCAATAAAAAAATAATTATCAAAATCGGACTACTCTGTAAGAAGTTATGCATGGTCATACATTACAATCAGTGAGTGAACAATCAATCATCCCCTGTTTTCCTACCATTAGGGTTGGATTTTTTATTCCAAATTTAAATGGGACCAACTTCGGGGTTTACACTTTCACTTAAAAAAATTGGTTTTCTGTAAAGTCGGTTTACTGACGATAGTTGAACGTGACAACGTCTTAAGAAAAGAGCGAGGTAACGCCGCATGAGGTAACGCCGCATGACGTCATGTTTTTTCGTGCGTGCAGCCGGCTCTATCGAATTATAAGACGTTGTCACGTCAAAAAAGAATTATTGAAATCGGACTACTCTGTAAAAAGTTATGCGTGGTCTACATAAAAAAAAATATATAAGTATACGCGACTTGAGAACCTCCTTTGTTTTTCGTCGGTTGAAAATGCGAAACATTTATGTTGCGTGCTCAATCGTTTCCTAATTCGGTCTGTCTGTCTGGAATGTGAAATTCGAAGACGATCCGTAACCCAAGGCGGCGGGATTGAATCTCACTTAGTCCTAAATTATTTGCACACGTCGATTTTGCTTCAAAAGACATGATTTTCATAATATTTTAACAGTATTCTGTTATGTAATGTTCTGCCAATGAAATAATAAAAAATAAGTTTATTAAGTAATGTTAATAATAATTGAATGTTAATAAAATACATATATAACACAATTTATCGTTAGAAATAAAAGAAATAGAAGATAATAAATTCAAATTAAAATTAAGATAATATCGTATTGAATACACACAGTTTGTCTTACGCGTGTGTCAGCTGCTGCCGCTGCGCCCTCTAGGTGTCGCATAAAACCAGCGCACAGTAGCGCCATCGTTACTGTGCATCATGCTGAGCGACGACCTTTTTTGATGTCACTGTTTTAACTTTTATTTATTTGTACCAACGTTCCATGTAATTTTTGTGACCAGAATAAATACTTTTTACTTTACTTTATATTATAATATCAAAGAATATATTATATAGTATATTATAACTACTGTTAAAATATTATTATAACTAAAGAGCATAAGAATAAGAAACATTTATTGTTTAAACTGTGTGTGTGTACATAGTTGGTCTTAAGAGCTACTTGTAATTGTCCAACAGTTTGTCCTATCGGACAAACAATAATAAAATTATTATTAACATTAGTTAATAATAAAAAAGGGGGTTACTCTCCTCAAAATAATAATCCCCCTCAAAATTTAGATAGTAATCATTGTTATTTAACTCTTATTGTTAACCTAAATTAAGTATAAAGAAAATGTGCAATTTAACTAATGTTAACAATAATTTTATTATTGTATGTCCGAAAGGACAAACTGTTGGCCAATTACAAGTAGTTCCCTATTTCTTTCCGCAGGTGTCCAAAGAGGCGACTAAGGGATATTCACCAGGGGCGGGCAGCAGCGCCCCCCGCAGTACAATTCTACCATCGAACTGAGATCCCCAACACGCATGCCCAGCGTGGTGATTATGGGCACTACCCCTCATGAGATAAAAGCCAATAAAACACTTATCAGGGGATTCCTGCTTCTAGCAGTGGACGAATGTAAGCTGTCAAGGAATTTCTCGAAGCCTGCTTACTTACTTACAAAAAATACCTAATATTACTCATCTGTCTCTACTTATCTGGAACATACAATATACATTCAAAACTGGACAAAACCTTGTGTGGTCCACTAACATTTTATCAACACAAACACAGAAACTTTTATGATAAGAACAAAAATGCATGTTATTCATCTCGAAGCTGATAATAAGTTTAGGTAGGTTAGGTTACATTATCAGAATTCACTGATGGAGTTATTTATAGAACTGACTTTATCCTTTAATAATTATGATAACAGAGTTGCAAGCACAAAAGAATTGTCAGCATGCCTCTCAGAAAGGATCCAATGATGATGAGAATGATGACTATGGATACCGATGATGATGATAACCATGGATACTAATGATGTAAATTAATTCAGACAAATTGTCAAAACATGTCTGTGCAAAAAGGCTTTCTATAAATATTTAGAGGATAAAAAGCTTGGTATGGGCTCAAACATAGCAGGCTAAAGGTTTCTTCGTCGCTTCTTTACCTTAGTCTTCATATCAAAGCGACAGGAATCAAAAATATCACTTATTTCCATGTCTATTTTAGTTTGAGGATTTAACCTTTTCTAAGTTTAGGTACAGTGATTTTACTTATTCACCGAAACAAAGCATTGCAAAGCAAAGATTTGATGGTGTCCAACGATGCTGATAGTTATGAATGAGAAAGTTTGGATGGATGTTTGATACTTCATACTTTCAAAATTACTTGGCCCATTATGGCCAAGTCATTTTGGTATTAATTTGGAATTATCTACCAAACTAATTGCTTCACCATAACATTGGTAACATCCTAAAACAGACTCATGTCAAAAGTGTAATGGGTTGAAACTATTCTATTAATTCTCTGTGCAAATAGATAATACTGCGATAATACTATTCTCATAGTAAATTGATTGGTTAACTAAATTTGGGCCCTGAATAAATGAGGTTGATTATGAATGTAGATATACACTTGGAGTAACATAATATGTATACCCCTTTTTATTTGAATGTGCAAAGTTTTACTAGTGTTTAGAATAAAATCTGCTCTTTTCAAATTCAATTGTATGTAATCATAGTAATATCTCGCAAGCTGCTTTTTATGACCAATAAAGTGAAATCCCATCATGCCACTTTTCCAAAAGCTATGACACTGTTTAGAAATTATCATTTAGAACAGAACCCATGATGATAGTACTTATAATGATCAATAAAGTGCAATGGAGATTCCATAGCATTTTTATTAAAGCTTTGGTTTAATTCTCAGTTAATAGACCAATTCGAATCAATTAGAATGGAATGACAATACAAAACAATGGTACCTATGTAATATGTTTACATCAGATTTATTATGGTCTGGTTTGTTTATTTTCGTAGTTTTTGGCCCTCAGATGCTAATTTCTGTTGAAAAGGATATAGATTATGATCGGGACGGCCTGTGCGACTTTCCCAACTTCTTCATCAGTCTGCATAATCTTCTTGATTCGCCCCTACAAACAAACAAACAATGCCATACGATCAGTTAGATGAAAAATATCGACGAAAACAACAAGAAGTTTTTGGTGTTTTGAGGTACTTTTTCAAGGTTTTCGACTTACCGCCGGGAATCTGGCATTGTATTTTCTCTTTTTCGATGGCATTGTAGCCATACGCTAGCGGTATCACCAATTATTGAATAATTGTATCAATTCACCATCAGAATGTTCACTTCTCGCGCATTTTTGAGGTTAGAAAGGGGAGACGTCTGCAGTACGTACATTCAATAAATACCAATCTGTCAAACTACTGTCTGTCATTCTGAATGTTAAATATTATACTGTCATTCTGAATGTTGTTAAATATAATTAATAATAAACGTAGGGTGGACGGGTGGACGAAGCAAATCACACTTTTTTGGCGGGTTTTTAAAGTGGCCTGGAAACTTTTTGAAGTTTTTAATAATTTGGGTTTTAATACAATTTTATTCTTATTTAAATTCATTGAGTTTCAGAGAAACTAAGCTACTGAACAGCTTTTGAGCGCGGGAAGCGCGCCCAGCCGCGCTGCCACGCTTACGACGGGCCCCGCTTATGACCGTGAGTGTGCATAATAAATAATGAATGAGCTTCACGCCACGTGGGCAATGGCCCAGGGCGCCAGGCAGCCGCTAGCTCTTCTTGCCGTTTACATTTTTGCCTGCCTCAGGTCCGAGGCTCATTCCTCGTTTTCAGTCAGTATGCAAAACACTGCAAAAAAATGAAAGAAAAAAGAAACGAAGAAAGCCACAAAATTTTCGCGTCCAGCTTGTCTTGCTATTCTGTGTGTGGTCCAGTGCTCTGGCACGGCGCGCAGCGCGGCGGCGGCGCAGGGGCCACTTTGCCCTAGGTAACAATCACCAAGGGGTCACAACGACTACTCACACAGCCAATGAATACTAACAGAAGAATTACTCCACAAAAACATACCTACAACTAAACCAGATATAATGAGTTTTGTTGGCTTCATGACATGTGAAAAAACCGAGATAGAGTAGAGAGTGTGGAGCGGTCATTCGCGTGTGTATGTGAGTGCCAGGTGGCAAAGGGCGCTGAATAAAATGTCACGTCCGGCTCTGAGAGAGTTTGCCACCTTCGCCACTCCTATCTCGAGCATTAATAACCGCGGCTCGCTCTGCTTGCAATTATTTCTTTAGTACTGTAATGTTCTAAACATTTTAACCAGCTCAGTTAGATGTCTGATAAAAAATCGCAACTTGCTTCGCTCCGTGTTTATTCTATATTGTACGTGGTCCTCCTATTAAGCATAAATTTGTTCTAAGCTCATTATCTTAGCTACCTTGTCTTTGCTTAGCATGCCACTCACTGCTACACCAATTTCAAAAAAGGCTGCGACTCACTTCACTAGCCGATACTTATTTTGTACTAGCTGCGCCCCGCGGCTTCGCCCGCGTTGTTTTTATCGAAACGTTTAAAGGTGATTTCTATCCCACGGGAACTGGTTTATGGGATAAAAAGTAGCCTATGTTTGATTTCAGGATTACAATTACCTGTATGCGAAATGTCAGTCCGATCCATTCAGTAGTTTTTACGTGAAAGAGTAACAAACATCCATACTTACATACTTTCGCGTTTATAATAATAGTAGGATTTGTTTCTCAACAAAAACAATTAAGCTGCAGCCGCCCCATACTTCAAAATTTTCAGGGTCTACGACGACGTAATAAACATTATGGCAGCTCAATCCACTCGTCGTTTTTTGTGTTTTTCTTGTAGGTATCTTATTTCTTTGTCTTCGCTGCCTCACCTCAAAAAAATTCAAAATTGGAGCGCCGCCACCGCCGCTATTTAAAATATGAGGCCAATTTCTTTAAATTTGTTTGGCCTCTAGTATTTCTTGTATCTACCACACTTTTCCTTAGATTAACCTTATAAATAAGATAATATATTTTCCAAGGATTCAAAAAAGTCTCAAAAAATTTGCAGCTTGCACCGCTGCTGGCTGGCTGACTTCTGTTAGGTGTTTCTGTTTCATTTTTTTGGGGTGTGCTTGGTAGAAAACTACCCCGGGTGCCATACCAACCCACGCTACTGCCCGCTACCGCCAGCCACTATAGTGTGTAGAACACTATAGTGGCGGGCGGTAGCGGGCAGTAGCGTGAGTTGGTATGGCACCCAGAATAAGGTCAACAACAAATTTCGTTAAAAAATAAACAGATGAAGATTCTCCCGTGGCAGGCGTCCAAAATTTGTACTGTCAAAAAATACCGTTGAGTGGCAAGCGACCAAAGAACAATGGCAACTTTCCCTTATGGTTTGTCCCAAAAATTTGAGGAAAGATAAGAAATATACCATTCGATTCATCTCAGAATTTTAAGGAACTCTGCATTTTTAGTTTTTCCGAGATTATTCCAGAAAAAATTAAATATTTTTTTGAAAATTGGCAGAATAATTTCCTATCCTTGGTTCTTAGAGCATTTAGCCTTGGTTCATCTCTTCATTGCAAATGGCGGCGGGGTGACAAAAAAGGTTTCAATTCTAGAGGTTAGTTTCAGGTTAGGGGCAGGATTAAAACCAACCTCCTTTTTTCAGTTGGTAGGTAGAATAGAGTAGGTTTATCGGCCATGGACGAAAATAGCTAGGTCTTAGGCCCTGCTACATTTTTGGATAGAGATTTCCTAACTTTTTATGTAGGTAGTACCCTTAGCCTATACCTACCTAGCCCAGCCTAACCTAAACCAGCTCACGTGTATTGCCGCGGCTTTACAATGTGTTCCAAGAACGTGTCGCCTACCTGTTCAAATAAAATTGATAGGTACCTAATGAGCGCCATATCGCCCAGTCTTCAGCTTGCCGCATTCAGCATCTCCCTACCAATTGCGTCCTACACTACGTTTGCCGAGTCGCAGTCTCCACTAAAGACAAGAACACGTTTGCTTTTCGATTCTTAACTTACCCATGGCACAACTATTATTTGTATTATAGGTAGGTACGTGGGGTATCGTACGTACCGTACCTTCCTGAAGTGAAGACAATATAATTAACCGCTATCTCAATAAAAGTCATAGGTCTACCTACCTATAGTCATCGCCAAAATTACTTACCTAGGTATAGCGGTGAACAGATGAAGATTCCAATCCAAAGCACAGAGCAGCTTCTGTTGTCTTGCAATAAGTGTAGTTTAGCGATTGCTCTTGACGGTTTTGGAGTCTTCAACTTAACGAGTTACGAGCACCTACCTACCTAGGTAGTACCTAATCAAAAATGTTTTTAGGTAGGTACCTATCTACCAAAATAGATAATTTTGTAATAATTCCTAATATCCCAGAAGGATCGAGTGGTTGGCCTTACTACCTACGTTACGTACCATTCTAGCTTTACCAATAGGTAATACTATCTATAAACTAGCCAAACTCGATGTGGAGTGTTTATAAGCAAACCATTAAGAACACACACACACAACGCTTACACAAAAAACTAAAACTCACTTGCTTTGCTTGGCGTCGAGTTTCAGATAGGTACCTACCTACGTATAATAAATTGCATTGATTGTTTGCAACAGTCTGCAGTTAGCCAAATCCTGGCCAAATTGTTTCAATAAGTAATACTAGTTCTAATTTCACTCTGTTGCTGCGTCTTTTTATACGCAATTTACATCCTTACTTACGTCTGCCGATTTGAGATCCTTCCTTCAATAAATATTGCTTATAATTTATTAATTTTAAATACTTACTTTATTTACAAAGAAAATAAGTGCAATCAAATACCTACCTAATAATTTATATTATATAAAAAGACGCGGCAACAGAGTGAATTTTAGGTTAAGTATGGGCGGTATGTTTACAAACATTCTAAATCGAGTTTGGCTAGTGTATATGCATAAGATAAGAAAACATACCAACTAGCACGGTAATATTATAGGATAATATTACCTTGCAAGTAGGTAACTGGTCAGTGGAATCGTATAATTTTATTAATATGCGCAGGCAAACTCATAGATGAAATATTTTTTATCTTGGTGCTAAATTATACATTTTCAAGAATGCTTAGGTAAGTACAGTATATCAATTCTTGGGGTTAGTTTCTTTCAATTCTTAGTAAGTTTTTCCATTATCTGTGAGGTAGCGCTACCGAGTAAGTATTGTTATTCGGTTTCCTCTCTATCGTCATTTAGATAGGTACCTAAATACCTGAAAAATAAACACATCGATACTATAATATTATAAAGAGGAAAGATTTGATTGTTTGTTTGTTTGTATTGAATAGGCTCCGAAACTACTGGACCGATTTGAAAAATTCTTTCATTGCTATGAAGTTTACTTTTCAGGGAGTGACATAGGTTATATTTTATCCCGGAATTCCCACAGGAACGGGAACTACGCGGGTGAAACAGCGAGGCGATCGTCTAGTTATTTAAAAAAGGAAAGGAATGTTCAATGTTTGTAAGACTTATTACTAAAATGTATGGGAGAATTTTAGTAACGATAGCTAGGTAGGTACAATACAAACACTGCACATAGGTATGTAGGTACCATAGAAATCTAAATTGTTATTTAGATTTCTATGGTAGGTACTTACGGAGTATTAGGTAAGTACTTACTACTAACTTTTACTAGGTATGCATAATTTTATGTAGACTAGGCACATACCGACAATCTTACGAAGTAGGTAGGTAGGTGAACAATGAAAACAAAATAAACTCTCGATGTACAATAACTTACAATGGCGAAGGGTAGGTAAGTACCTATGTAGTTCTTTAGCACCCAAGAAAGAAAATATATTCTTTGAAACAAGTTTCTTTGCTACTAAGTACAACTTTTTGTGAAATCACTCGCACAAACACTTGGGCACAGATATTATAATACTATATTGGGTAAGGATACAAGGTTCACCTGTAGTATTATTTTGATAAGTTTATTTTGAAAATCATTTTGTCAACAAACACATTACAAAAGCGCGCGGATTGGACCACATAATAATAATGACAGGCAGAGTTGGTAGTGCTGTCAATGTCAAAAACAAAATGGCGGATTCTACGAGTTTTTATCACCCTAGCTTCGCCCAAATTGCTATTCATCCACATTTTCAAAAATTAATTTAATTTTTCCTGCAATAATTATGGAAAAACTAAATATACAGTTTTATTCAGAATTTCCGGAGCTATCGATTGATACCCGTGGGATCTTTCCTCATGATACCTCATAATTCTTGCCATTGTTCTTTTGGACGATCATAAAGGTTTTTTTTTGCGGCATTATTGTGGGTAAATAATGGGGACAATCTTTAAGCCAAGTCAATGCTTCCATGGAGCCATAACTACATTAAGCCGACGACGACGTCAGGTCAAGCCTCAGGGTCAAGCCCATGGTAAATAATGCTTCCATGGAGCCATAACTACATTAAGCCGACGACGACGTCAGGTCAAGCCTCAGGGTCAAGCCCATGGTAAATAAAATATTAAATAGACCATGGTCAAGCTGTCCAATTATAGAAAACCAGAATTAAAAAAAATTAAAAATCGGTCTCTGTCTGTCTGATGCCCGCCCGCCCGGACGCGACGCGCGCTTCAATCAAATCACAGAACAAATATCCGAATCAAATAAACGGCTTTTTCTGTTTCTCGGCGTGCACAGAGAGTGGTCTTATTCTATTATCATCAATTTAATTACGCTTCGATTTTGTGTGAAACAGTTTTATAACAATGCCTGGGTAAGTAATCTGCCTTTCTACAATCCCTTTTTGTGTTACTGTGTGTATTTTCATATGAAATTTCATCAATAAACCAAACTGCAATCCTTTAGGACTATACCATGATTAAACCTATAAATCTGTGCCCTGAAAAACTACTTATTTTTTACTACAAACAGTAGTAAAACCACTTCATTACATTAATCTTTTTCTATGTCCTTCCACATCCTTAATAGAGTACCTATCATAGATTTCATAAATTCGAAGTAAATACGAAGTGGCGTATCAGCGTCCAAAATTTGGTTCCAATTTGCCACGCTGTGTAAAATCAGGAGCGGCATAGTATGGATACGTACGACCATCGCGGTCGCTGTGTTGCTTATAATTTTCTACTTATTTTTTATTGCCAGTTACCATAGAGTAACTTATATACTCCAGTTGCCACATAGTTACTTTATGCATGAAATGCGTAGGTCTAGGTAATAAGCTGCTCCTAAACGGGCTACACTTTTCTGCAATTTGTGGCTGCACTTTTGGCAACTGATTGCCCGGCCATTACAAGAATATTGCTCGGCCACTGATGTCCGGGCAATCTATGGCCGGGCCATGTGTTGCGTTGCGATATGTTGGCTATGCAGTGGCTCATGATGCAGACTCTTAAACGGGCTACACAAATTGGCAACAATGGCTGACGAAATCACACTTGTCGTAACGGCTTACATTATTTTAAGATCAAAAAAGAAAAGAGAGAGATTGTGGACTTTCTCGTTAGTTCACGTATAAGTCATTTTTGTTTTTAATAAATATAACCTCAAACACAAACAAGCACAGTCCTCAAAACAAACAAAAAAGCACAGAACATAGCAACAAGTCAAAGCATCACTCATAACTGTTCTGTTATTTCCTGTCTGTGCACTAGGAACCCTTTTTATTTTCTTTTATCTTTTTCTTCATCCCAAGGTTGCCTGGGAGAAATCGCTCTCAGCGATAAGGCCGTCTTTTTGTACTATGTGAACCTGTCATTTAGATATAAGACTTCTATTAACTTTATTTACTTGTAAGTACAAATAAAGTGTTAATTCATTCATTCATAACAAACTTCATGTCGGCAGAAAAAGATGCACTATGCCATTACAATAGGGAGCGACTGAAACAACAATAGAACTGACCGGGCAATAGTGCAGTTAATTCAATCGGTCAGCGATCGCTAGGCCATCTCTCGAGCAATATCGGCCATACATGGCCACTCCTAAAATGTTTGGCAATTGTTGCCGGGACATTATAGCAAGATTGCATAGTTGGCTGGTATTGCTGGCAATGTTGCCGGCCATTATATTACAGCCACATCTAGGTAGTTAATATTGTTCCCAGTTTTTTTCTGCAAGCAGTAATTTCGAGGAGATAGGTAACCGTTTTTGGTTTATACGGCAAATAAATTAAAAAAACGAATGAAATTATAAATATACATACTTTTTATGCATGAAATGAATAGATTAAGTGAAGCTTGTTAATTTTTGCTTCAATATTTTTTTTCTGCGAGCACTAATTACTTAGCACTAATTTCAGGGAAATTTCCTTTTTTGGTTTATTAGTAAAATATATCTAAAATAAAACACCTGAATTTATAAATCCACATACCTACTTTTTATGAATGAAATGAATAGATTAGGTGTAGCTTGTTAATTTTTGTTTCAATATTTTTTTTTCTGCGAGCACTAATTTCAGAGAATATTACCTTTTTTGGTTAATTAGTAAAATATATTAAACCACACCTGAATTTATGAATGAAATGAATAGATTAGGTGTAACTTTCTATGTTTTGGTTTTTTTTTTTTCTGTAACCACTTCTGCAGAAATTACCTTTTTTGGTTAAACTATATTAGAAAACACCTGAATTTATAAATCCACACACTTTTTCTGAATAAAATGAATAGATTAGGTGTAGCTTGTTAATTTTCAATATTAATAATACCTATACATATTTTAATATTATGCATAAAAAGAATTGGTGTAACTGAAATGTATATCCAAAGATAAGGTTACCAGGGACAAACATCATATTTTGTCAAAAAATTCAATGAATTATAAGTTTTTCTGTCAAAACAGATCCAAAAAAGGTCACAGGCGAATAAAGTTATGTTCAATTTATAACAGAATACCTAGGTACCTACTTTGCTTGCTGAAATGCTTCTACTGAAAAATCGCTTTTTGTCAGTTACGTTGAACCTACAAACGACCATATAGGTCTAAATCACGCCTACAAAGTACTTGGTATCACAGGAAAATCACGCCTTAATGCAAAATGGCGTAGCGCGGAAATACAGTTTCCAATATTTTTTTCTTCTTTTTATTTCTTCCCATCAACCTGTTTGTAACCTTATTTCTGCTTGCTCAATGGTGGTATAGAAAACTTTATTTCTGCTTGCTCGGTGGTGGTATAGAAACAATGGAGGAGCGCACACTCGTGGTGGAGATGCACCGGGTGCTGCACCGCTTTGTGCATCGCCTGTTGCACCGGCTGCTGCACTGCTTGGTGCACCGCCAGCACCACTGCCTGCTACACCGCCTTCACCTGCACGCCGCCATCGCCGAGACCGCCGCGCCACAGTTGACAGAGCCGGCGTGGGCCAGCGCAGGCCTGTTGCTACTGGAAAGTAGGTTATTTTTTCTAAGCCATATTTATCTGTAGAAAATAATAACTAGATATTATATTATATACTAGCTTCTGCCCGCGGCTTCGCACGCGTTGTTTCTATGGAAACGTTTTGAGGTCATTTCTATCCAATGGGAACTGATTTATGGGATAAAAAGTCGCCTATGTTTGATTCCAGGGTTAGACTTACCTGTATGCAAAATTTCAGCCTGATCCGTTCAGTAGTTTTGGCGTGAAGAGGTAACAAACAAACATCCATCCATCCATCCAAACTTTCGCATGTATAATGTTAGTGTGATGTTTATATTCAAATAACTAATATAATTTTAGTAAATTTATAATTACGTTATTTTATATTGATCATTTAAACTTATAATAAAACTGTAACAGGTCCAATTCTGTAAATTGAAAATATTAAAAAAAAAAGTTTGGAGGGCACTCTTTTATTGATACTGAAGCCAAAACTGTAATTTTTTTTATTCATGTCTGTCTGTCTGTTTCTTAAACGCGCACCACGCCGAAACTACTAAAGGTATTGAAATGAAACTCTGCATGATTTTAGGTCATGCTAAAAGGAAGGACATATGATACATTTTATACTGGAATTCAGTGAGGTTCCCCTGGGATAGAATGAAAGTAAAATTCTTTAACCGCTCATCACGACGGACCTACTGAATGAATTCGAATGGAAGTCGGCACGATTTCAGTTCATACTACGAGGAAAGATACATTTTATACCGGAATTCAGTAAGGTTCCCCGTGGAGAGGGGATAAAAGTCAAATTCCTGGGCCGCGCATCACGCCGAAAGTATACTATGAATTCAAATGTACAATATTATTTATCCCGGAATCAGTACGGTTCCCTTAGGAGAGTGGATGAAAGTAAAAATATGCTACTGAATGAATTCAAATGTAATTTTGCATGAATTGAGCTCATACTACGAGGAAGAACATAGGATAAATTTTATCTGGGATATCAGTAGGCTCGGTTCAGTAGGCAGTAGTCGCGGATACAGCTAGTCACACTAATACACTCGAGAGCAATGAATCCGGGTCACTCAAAGAATCCAAAAAATCTCGGAAAGTAAGAATGCTAGGTTAATGCAATAAATTGTATTTAATAGACAATTTAATACTCCTTAAATGAAAGTTAAAAAAATATGAGTCACCATACATTTTATTTACACAAAATTACATAAAGAAAAAAAACTGCTGATCTCTCCTTAAAACAAAAATAGGAAACATGAAATTTTTGAACTTTATGACGATTTTCTTGAATTTCAATACTTCGTATTACCTTCTCGTGCTTCCATTACTGCGTTTACGCGGTTTGGCATGCTGTACACCAAGTTCCTTATACGATTTTGGGCAATATTCTCCCATTCCTCTGTGAGAGCAATTTTGAGCTCAGGAAGCGTGATTGGGGGAGGGTTTCGTTGTTTTACGCATCTCCCTAGCTCGTCCCAAGCATGCTCGATCGGGTTGATATCCGGGCTGCGCGCTGGCCACTCCATACAAGTAATGTTCATCTCTTGAAGGTAGTCATTCACAATCCTACCTGTATGAGGTCGGGCATTGTCATGCATAAATATAGCATCCTCACCCAAATTGACCATAAATGGACCAACGTGTTCGTTGAGGATTTCTTCCACATATCTTACGCTAGTTAAAGAGCCGTTTTCTATGATCACCAGCTCTGTGCGACTTTCAGAGGAAATTCCGGCCCACACAAGTACAGACCCACCACCGTAGGCTACTTTTTCTTCGATGCATGCTTGCTTGAATCTTTCCCCTGGTCTTCTATACACTCTGTGTCTTCCATCGTGCTTGTAGAGCATAAATTTTGATTCGTCGGAGAACATAACTTTCGACCAATCTTCAATACTCCAATTTACGTGGTTCTGGGCATATCTTAGTCCATGCACTTGGGTTACTTCCTCCGAGGCGTCGAAACTGATTTGTGAGTTCAGTTCCTGTGAGAAAGCGATTTCGAAGCATGGTGTTCACCAAGTATCGGTCTTCTCGTGCTGTGGTACACCTAGTTCTGCCCGTTCCTGGTCTGCGTAGGTTAGAACCAGTTTCTTCGTAACGTCGGAGAACTCTTTGTACTGTTGACAGCGACACACCGACAGTCCTGGCTGTATCGCGCTGACTCCGGCCGGTTTCCACCAATGTAAGTATTCTGGTGCATTCTTCAAGTGTAAGCGACATGATTTCAGCTTGAATAATGAATATTGAGCACTATCAACCTGGTTTATGTACCAACATAAATGACAGATTACAAACAAAAGCAAAAACAAATCCTGTAATTTCGAGGTTCCATCTTCGACAGTGTTCCCTTTTCAAATTTGATTTTTTTATGATATAACTTTACAATAACTAAGAAGTTTTAATACTTTCATTTAAGGAGTATTAAATTGTCTATTAAATACAATTTATTGCATTAACCTAGCATTCTTACTTTCCGAGATTTTTTGGATTCTTTGTGTGACCCGGATTCATTGCTCTCGAGTGTATTATAAACGCGAAAGTTTGGATGGATGGATGTTTGTTACCTCTTCACGCCAAAACTACTGAACGGATCGGGCTGAAATTTTGTATACAGATAATTATAATCCTGGAATCAAACATAGGCTACTTTTTATCCCATAAATCAGTTCCCGTGGGATAGAAATCACCTTTTAACGTTTCCATAGAAACAACGCGTGCGAAGCCGCGGGCAGAAACTAGTTATTAATAAAAGTAATAAAAATAAATGTAATTAATAATAACAATTTTATTAATGTATTGTACGCAGCATGAACATCGGGACGATAGACGACCTGCCTCAGGGCGTACCCTTGGAGACGCCCCTTCATATCAAACGGCGGCGTACTCTGCCGCTCGATGACTATAAGCCTTCGTAAGTTGAAAACCATCAAAATGCCTCAAAACTCACATAAGAAGGTATATCATAATATATATAAATCACGTGTCACGTTGTTTGTCCGCGATGGACTCCTAAACTACTTAACCGATTTTAAATTAAATTTGCACACCGTGTGCAGTTTGATCCAACTTGAAAGATAGGATAGGTTATTCAGGGAAGGTTTAAAAGGTGAGAGCGGTACGAAGTTCGCCGAGTCAGCTAGTATATGTATATATATATATTTAAATACTCAAGTGTATATTTTGTTCTAGATGTTGGTCCATAGTGAGCTCTGGGGCGGCGTCTCAGCCGCCGTTGCGGGCAAAACCCGAGCCGTAAGTAGTTTGTTATTCATGAATGTGACTTTTTTCAAAAAACTATCTGAGCGTCTGGTCGAAGCGACGCGTGACCCGAGAGCTGGTGAATATCTGTCACAGCGTATCAGCATTGCCATACAGCGTGGCAATGCAGCCAGCATCTTGGGGACGCTTCCGACTGGTGTTGATATGGATCAGTTGAGCTATCTGTAGACTGTTTGCAACAGTCGGCAGTTAGCTCTATTGTTTCAATTGTAAATACTAGTACTTATAATTTTCTTTGTGAATAAATTTTTAATTTAAAAAAAACACGAATGTGACTTTTGAATCTTATGATGTGTGTTACTCGTGATACCATTTTTTTAGATCTCATCTCAGAAGTGTTTATTGTGTTCTAGATCTTGTTTCTCAACGAGCTCTGGGGCAGCGTCTCTGCCGCCGCCGGTGCCGGCAAAACCCGAGCCGTAAGTATAAGAATAGAATAGAATAGAAAAGCATTTATTTCGACACACAATATAAATCAAACAAAACCAAACAAATAATAAGGAGCTAAATTAAAAAACAAATTTTGACCGTCAAATCCAGCTTTGCCCCTATGACCCTGTGCCGAAATAGGCTTTGGCTCAGCGCTGAGCGATCGCCGCTCAGCGCTGTTTTTTAGCCAAAAACCTATATATAAGTAGTTAAGTTATGCATATTCAATGAACGAGACTAATGGTGTGTGTATTACACCACGTGATAGTTTTTGTTTTAGATCTGTCTAATCTCTGATGATGGATTATGAACGATATCAAAGAGTTTATATATTTTGTATAAACTCTTTGATACCTATCGTTAATAATTCAAATTATCGTTAATATATATTATATATTTTGTGTTTGCCATTGCCGCCTGTTTTAGGCCATATAGCTTTATTGAGGCTATAAACTAAATGTTTATTTTCTTCTGAAATAAATTATTCCGGTTGTTCCATGTAAACAGTTTCTGATAGATTTCCATTCAAAAATGCTTTATAGGACGACATTGCAATGTCATCCTATAAAGCATTTTTGAATGGAAATCGCCGATTTTTCGTTTTTCATTGATTTCTTTGTGATTTTACACCCCTCGGGCTTAAAAGTTACAGTACTTATAACCATTTCTACTTAGTTCCCTCACTGATAGTGTTAGCGGGGAGTTAGGGTATGAAATGAACATCGTCACACTAATATTATAAATGCGAAAGTTTGGATGGATGGATGTATAGAGAGATGGATGTTTGTTACCTCTTCACGCCAAAACTACTGAACGGATTAGGCTGAAATTTTGCATACAGGTAAGTCTAACCCTGGAAACAAACATAGGCGACTTTTTATCCCATAAATCAGTTCCCATGGGACAGAAATAACCTCAAAACGTTTCCATAGAAACAACGCGTGCGATGCCGCGGGGCGCACCTAGTTACTTATAGGTTTTACACCATTTTTGATTGGCACTGAAAGTCTAACATCACATTTATATTGTTGCGCATATGATTTGTAGCACCTGAGTACATCATTCCCAGACCAGACACATTCACAGATAATGCAGTCAACCTTGGTAGAAGTAGTCATATTCTTCTTGCCATCAGCCCACATCAAGTCACAGTCTTGTCATCAGCTCTTTGATTCCATGAACAATCCTTCTTCATATGCCACCTGCTTACATCTGAAGCATTTG
This sequence comes from Eupithecia subfuscata, assembly GCA_963564075.1. NCBI lineage: Eukaryota > Metazoa > Arthropoda > Insecta > Lepidoptera > Geometridae > Eupithecia > Eupithecia subfuscata. Next base: position 2,972,336 of record OY751123.1, read on the forward strand.
ATAACCTTCTTTACTGCCATTGCGTTCATCTCCGTATATTCAGACTTGTCTCTAAGCCTGTCGGTCTCATCTTAACTCAAGTGTTTATTTTGTTCTAGATCTTGGTCCTCAACGAGCTCTGGGGCGGCGTCTCAGCCGCCGGTGCGGGTAAAACTCGAGCCGTAAGTAGTGTAGGAATCGCGGCTAGCTCTTCCCGGGATGCTAATATAAAAGCCGAGTTTATGGTACAAAAGCTATATTGTATAAAACTACGACTAATATGATGTTAATGAGTGCGGTTGAAATGGCTGCTGCTGATGCACTGACCTCCGTAGGCGCCCGGGCCGCGCTCGTGGCACGAGTAACCTACTTAGGTCAAACTGCTGATGATGCTAATTTACCTACCTACGTGATCGATGTATCGAACAAGTAGTTTGATATGCATATTCAACTAAATTGTGTTCACGGTTAGCAGGTAGAGAATGATATCTAGCATTATGTTCGCCTATGTACAACTTTACAATAATCATGTGACGACCGATGAGGCGCGGGGGGCGAAGGTCCGCCTGCGGCGCAGGAGGTCGCGGGTTCGATTCTACAAATATTTGTTTCGGGTGTTCTGGTCGTTTCTATGTATAATAAAAAATATCTAGCCATGTAATGTATTATATTAAGTATATCAGTCATCTAGTACCCATACATAATACGAGCTCTGCTTAGCTTGGGGCTAGATGACTGGATTGTCCAGCATTATTTATTTAATGTATATTCTATCTATATTCTAACTAACGTGACTAATGGTGTCTGTTAATCGTGATATTTTTTGTTTTAGATCTGTCTCATCTCACCTTTTGATGACCTCTGTGGCGCAGCGGGCGAAGGTCCGCCTGCGACGCAGGAGGTTGCGGGTTCGATTCCCGCCTCGGGACAAATGTTTGTACGATCTGCAGATATTCGTTCAGGGGTTCTGGATATTTTTCTATGTATAATAAAAAATGTCTATTTATGTAGTGTATTGTATTAAGTATATCAGTTATCTAGTACCCATAACACAAGCTTTGCTTATCTTGGGGCTAGATAATGCTGTGTGAATTGTCCAGCATTATTATTATTATTAGCCTGTCGAACTCATATCAATCAACTCAAGTGTATATTTTGTTCTAGATCTTGGTCCTCAACGAGCTCTGGGGCGGAGTCCCAGCCGCTGGTGCCGGTAAAGCTCGAGCCGTGAGTAGTTTGGTTTGCATATTCAACTATCGTGACCAGTGGTGTGTGTTACTCGTGATATTTTGACGTGACAACGTCTTATCATGCGGCGTTACCTCGCTCTGAGGCGTTCCATGGAACGCCTCAGCGCTCTCATCAGCTCTCTCCTACTTGAGTGAGCGATGCGTCTGCGTGGACAGCTGCTATACCATAGTAAATTTACATTTTTTTTTTTTTTTTTTTTTATTTATTCATTACAATAACAATAACAATTTATCTTATTTGTACCATATAAACATGTTTTGATCGAGTATCAAATGCTACCATTCCATCAGTATTTTCTTAAGACGTTGTCACGTTCAACTATCGTCAGTAAACCGACTTTACAGACAACCAATATTTTTGACGTGACAACGTCTTATAATTCGATAGAGCCGGCTGCACGCACGAAAAAAAATGACGTCATGCGGCGTTACCTCATGCGGCGTTACCTCGCTCTTTTCTTAAGACGTGGTCACGTTCAACTATCGTCAGTAAACCGACTTTACAGACAACCAATTTTTTTGTTTTAGATCTGGATCAATTGAAGGGCCAGAATTTCAATTCTTGGAAACGCGTTCGGTGCCATCACCGGCCGAGTAAGTATAGTATTGACTGGATAAGAGAGAGTATTTCTGCTGTGACTAGCTGTGAATTTAAAAATGACAGAACCAAATAGACTCAGTTTTGAGAGACCCATCAAATAATAAGAAATCACACTAATATTATAAATGCGAAAGTTTGGATGGATGGATGGATGTTTGTTACCTCTTCTCGCCAAAACTACTGAATGGATCGGGCTGAAATTTTGCATACAGGCAAGTCTAACCCTGGAATCAAACATAGGCTACTTTTTATCCCATAAATCAGTTCCCATGGGATACAAATAACCTCAAAACGTTTCCATAGAAACAACGCGTGCGAAGCCACGGGCAGAAGCTAGTAAAAAAAATTAATAAAAAAAAACCATTCGTCTCAAATTTGAGTCTATTTGGTTCTGTCTTTTTTTTACCAAACTTATAGTTTCGGAATAAATTACTAAAAACTGATATCTGCCTACGCGACGGTTACAGGGCGGCGAGCGACCCAGTGACGTCACACGCGCCCGCCTCGCTCACTCAGTGAACCTCGCTAGTAATTTGGTCATAACTTCGTCAATTTTTGTCGTAGAACAATAATTTTTGCACTGTGTGTTATGGATTTCTTAGTTCTATAAATCTGCATTCTCAACTAAAAACGTTACGGATCCTCATTAAAATCATCGATTGTTTCAGGTTCTATGAGTGTGGCCGGCACCGGTCGTTGAGGGATGACGAAATGGCTGGCTGCAACGTCGGTCAGTAGTTTTTCATTGCACTAATAAATTTTTATGAATGTTTTTGTGTCTGGTTGGTCACTAATAGGCTGTTGTTTTTCTTTCCATAGGAAGCGAAGAAGAGAATGGTGACTCCGGGGACGAGGATGAGTCACGCCAGTTCATACCTCGCGGCCTTCGTATGTTCGTCGTGGACGACGAATATACAGAGCAGGAGGCTGAAGCGGCCATCGTGTTTGACCCCCTCGCAGTGAATGAGATGAACGTGGAAGGCCAGATGAATGAGATGAACGTGGAAGGCGAGATATATGAGCTGAACGTGGAAGGCGAGATGAATGAGATGAACGTGGAAGGCGAGATATATGAGCTGAACGTGGAAGGCGAGATGAATGAAATGAGCGTGGAAGGCGAGAGGAATGTGGAAGGCCAGATGAATGGGCCACTATTGCTTCTCGATTTCGACTGGCGGGAGTTTTCAAATTCGCCTATTTCCCCGGAGCTAAGAAGGGAAGTGTTTGTTGGCCGCCACGGCCCCACCACTGAACCTACGCTGACTCCCTACGACGCATTCGTGAAAATTTGGGATAGGCCAGTGATGGAGGAGATTGCGCGCCAAACAAACATTTATGCGCAACAATACGCGCTTCGCCTGCTCGACTGCGGGGAAATGATGCCGAACAGTCGCATAGTGGATTGGAGAGATACCGACGTAGACGAACTATACATTTATTTCGCATTGGTCATGGCAATGGGAATCACCGTCAAATCTTCATTAGCACACTACTGGTCAACAGATAACAATATTTTCTCGACCCCTGGCTTCTCCACACACATGTCCCTCAGGCGCTTTCAACTGTTGTCCAAATGTTTGCACTTTACTGACAATACCAACTGTCCTCCCAACCCCACCCGTTCCGAAGCCAAAATCTCAAAAATCAAACCCATTGTCGACCATTTAAATGCGAAATTTCAAGCCTTATACAGCTTGGGGCAAAACATTGCCCTAGACGAATCCCTAACCCAATGGAAGGGGTGGCTCGACATCAAACAGTACATCCCGAACAAGGCTGCGACAATCGGAATCAAGACGTACGAGGTCTGCGATTCCCTTTCGGGATATCTGTGGCGGTTCGAGGTCCACTCGGGCGGTGAGTCTGAAATCCCAGAAACTGTCATCTCCGGTACTATACCGAATTTGGTTCTCCGGTTGTTACAGGGGCTAGAAAACCGTGGCCATACAGTATGGATGGATAACTTCTACAACTCACCTGCCCTGGCCCGCATCCTGAAGACGAGGGGATTCGACTGCGTAGGGACATTGCGAACAAACCAGCAGTTTGTTCCCGAGCAAATCACGAACATCCAGAAGTCTGACATGACGGTGGGCCAAGTGTGCGGATACACTTCTGGAGATGTCGATGTCATGGTTTGGCGGGATCAGAATAAAGTGGCCATGATCTCTACATACCATGGCACCGCAGTATACCGCTCGAAGCCCATCCTGATCAAGGACTATAATGTCTGCATGGGGGGTGTAGACAAAAAGGATCAGATGCTCGCTAACTACCTTATGGAGCGTAAACGTACGCAAGTATGGTACAAAAAGTTCTTCAAGCGTTTATTAAATGCTAGCATTTTAAACGCTTACATCATCCACAAACACAACCACGCCCAGGTCACTCACAGGGCGTTCAGGATGGAGCTGGTACAAGAACTCTTACAACATCACCAACAAAGACAGGTGGCCCCGCTTGCGAAAGTTCGTGGGGTACCGAAGTTTTCAGTTGAGGTACAAGCTCACTTCCCGGTGGAACTTCCCCAGTGCCCCGGAGATAAACCTAACAAGCAGAGGCGGCAATGTGTCGTTTGTAAGGCAAAGCGCACCCATGTTATGTGCAACGCATGCAATGTGGCTCTGTGCTTCAACCTAAAATCCAGGTCCACCTGCTATATGTCGTACCATACCTAAAAATTTATTGACATACTGACAGGTTTATAACTGACTGACCGTTAGTGCTCTCCAATAGAATGAATGTTGTATGTATGCTTGTATGTATGTGTATCAATTACACCTTATTTCTTATTTGACAAAATGAGTGCTTACTTTTTAAGCCTAAAGAAATAAAGTATGTATCACCATGTAACACCTTATTTCCCATTTGATATTTAATTTACAGTATAAAATTATACTCGTCTGAAGTGCTTACTTTATAAGCCTAAAGAAATAAAGTGTATGTAAGAAATATATTGTCTGTTTGTATGAATGTATGTATGTTTGTTTATGTGAGTTGTGTGTATGTTTTTATTGCTAAACGTAGTAGTACCTATGTTGGTATTAGGCATATTTAATTCGTATTTTTTCGTTTGTCATACCACAATAAAATTCAAAGACAAAAACCAACATAGACAAAAAAAACTTTATTAAACAAACTTTATTTTTTAAGACAAAAACGATAATTTTTTTGTAAAATAAAATCTCCACCATTTTCTTTTTGCAAAATATAGCCTAAAGTTCCCAACTGTATCGCTTCTATATCAGGTTACCAGGGAAAAAATGTACCAAACTAAATGTGTGTATGTGTATGTTGCTATGTTGATTATGTATGTTGATGACCAAACTTTGTAATTTTGTTGGTATTAGACATAACTTATGTAATTATTGCTTACCTATTTTGTTGTCATGGCAACAAAAGCATAAGTGCCATCTTCAAATCGGGCAATAAATCCGACCCTGGTTATTATAGCCCCGTATCAGTTTTACCCGCCATCTCTAATATCTTTGAGAAAGTTATGTACAATCGGCTCGAGCATCACCTTTAATTGAAACAATTGAGCTAACTGCAGACTGTTGCAAACAGTCTACAGGTAGGTCAACTGATCCATATCAATACTTTAAAAAGAAGTTTTCCGTAAAAGTCAAAAAAAGTTGGTAAGTATATTTCTTTTCGTTGTCATCTTATCATCATAATTAGGTACTTATAAATTAGGTGCTTTCTCTCGTGTACTAAGATCAACAGGAATCTCAACTGATTTTATCTTCATAAATTATATAAAACAAGGCAAGATAGGGAGAAGAGGGAGGCCTTTTTTGACCAGCAGTGGGGCTGTGACCGTTAGGCTGCTTAAGATTTTTTTAATTAATTAAAATGTGGATTAATCGTGTTCTTTTTTGTTTCTATTGTGTAATTAATTAATAATAGGCTATTTATTATCTTGAAAGTAAAACTCAAACTGTACATTGTATCACTAATGTTTAATTAATAAAATTACCTAATTTTACAATCCTTCACCCACCTTCATCACAATTTTACCTATCCAACTTTACATGAACCTCATTTAGGTATTTTTATACAAATTCAGAATATTTACATGCATATTTGTAGTAAATTTTATGGAGAATCCGAATATAATGGTACTACTAGATATCAATCAAAATATCTGCGAAAGAATGCATCATACTTAATATTCATAAAGTAGTAGGGGAGAAGGAGACAGCTTTGAACAGGGGCGACATTGGTAAGTGGAACTTAAATTGAACTAAGTATGGATAAATTCATTTTTTTTTTTTTTAAATATAATTATGCTCAAGTGCGCCAGCGTTGAGGGTATTTTCGAAAATAAAATTACCACTATTACCAGTTAATTTCTTTGAACCCATTGGGGCAGATTTGAACAAAACAAAGGGGGCACTTTTGAACATGTTCAAAGGTGGCCCAATACTGCCGTCAATAGCATAGATAGTTATGTACAGTAAGTCGGATTTTTGTCAAAACTGAGTTAGATATTAATAATAATACAGGCGTGAACACAATAAAATAGTCTAGTCATTGTAACTAAAAGTCATTCAATTTGTCTTAGAATACAAGCAGGTAAAGTCGGGTAATACCGGTCAGTTGGCAATACCGGTCACCTCACTTTCTAACAAAATACTGCGTTTATGCGCATACACCCATGCAAAGAGGGTGGCGTGATCGTTCCCTGCCCCTATGCACCGACCCCCGCTTAGTTCCGGCCACTTGCCATTGCGTCCAAGACGCGTGTGTGTTTTGCGCCACTTTGTTATAACTTTCTGGTCGCAGAAAATAAGAGGTGAGTATCGTAATTTTCATATATAATTTATTGTTTATAATATTTTTTGTGTGTCAGTTATCTAACTATGCATTAGATTATTCATTTGAAGCAATTAGCTACGCGTTTTTTCTTAAATTATTATTAACTTCAAAAGTGCGCAGGCGGGTAATGCCGGTCACCGTGACCGGCATTAGCCGCAAGTCACAAATACAAGCAGATGATATTTTGCGACGTATAAAAAATCATTATGTTCTATGATCGTAGAGTTTGTTTTTATACATAATTATACTTAACCTACTTTTTTAAAAAGGAGGAGGTTCTATGTTTGACTGTTTGTGTTTTTTTTTTACGGTCACCGATTTTCGTTTTATATTACCGATGATTCGTTTTATATTAGTTTTTTATATAGGTACAGTTACTGGCCTGTAATTGTACTTATGTATATTTTTTGCATTTTGTGTGGGCATTGGGCTCACGCCGAATGCTCAGGATACGAGTCCCCCGAAGATTATATTTGTGATTTATGGCTTTAAAATAACTGACCGGTATTGTCAACCTGCTGACCGGCATTGCCCGCCATGTCGGGCAATACCGGTCAAAGCTATATTTTTTTAAAAAAGTCTATTGTGGCATGTGTTTTGAGAAAACTGAAGTCATAGTTCATAAGTATGATAGAATAATAGTTAAATTTAAGTTTTCCATATAGTTTTTAAATAAAAACTAGATTTTTTTGTAATTTGTGTTTCATTTTGCTTAAGTGACCGGCAATACCCTTCCTTACCCTAACTTAGCCCCGATGCTGCTCCCCCAAAATCACTTTTGTCCCAACGGCAATGGGACGGGCCTCTGTGTGAGTTGACACGGAACTGTTTGTTACAAACGTGCTCCAGCTCTGCAGATCGTGCCCGCCTCCTGGCCGTTTCTAAATGGGAGTCAGGACATTGGTTGCAAGCATTTCCTTCATATAACACTGGTACTTTATTGGATCCCGTAACTTTCCGTATCGCAACATGTCTCCGGTTGGGTGCAAGGTGTTGCGCGCCTCATCAATGCCAGTGCGGTACTGCTGTCGAACAGCTTGGTCATCACGGATTATCGTGCACTAGGGCCGCCGGTCGGATATCTCGCCACGCTAGCCTTAACGACATCATCCGGCGGGCCTTTGTCACCGCTAACGTACCAGCTATTCTCGAACCGAATGGTCTGTTGCGTGACGATGGTAAGAGGCCCGACGGTATGACACTAGTCCCATGGGAGTTGGGGAGGCCCATTGTGTGGGACGCTACATGCGTCGACACACTTGCGCCTTCCCATCTTCCGAGGACATCCGTGAGGGCGGGTGCGGCGGCAGATTTGGCCGAAGATCTCAAGAGGCGCAAATATGCAGGTCTCGACAGAGCCTACACATTTGCTCCCCTTGGAGTCGAGACCCTAGGTCCGTGGGGTACCGAGGCTCTTCGGGTTTTCAAAAAACTATCTGAGCGTCTGGTCGAAGCGACGCGTGACCCGAGAGCTGGTGAATATCTGGCACAGCGTATCAGCATTGCCATACAGCGTGGCAATGCAGCCAGCGTCTTGGGGACGCTTCCGACTGGTGTTGATATGGATCAGTTGAGCTATCTGTAGACTGTTTGCAACAGTCGGCAGTTAGCTCAATTGTTTCAATTGTAAATACTAGTATAATTTTCTTTGTGAATAAATGTCTCTTAGCAGTAACTTGATTGGAGTCCCTCTGCTCCGGAAGAATAATTCCAGTTGTCTGTTCCTCGAATACCTACTTTAAATTTTCGGTGTAGTCCGGTTACAACTAAGTGAACCGGACTATTGACCGGCCCAGCCGCACGCCAAGATTTAAAACAACTGTGATTTTGTTTGTCCAAGAATATAAATCATACTTCTTAACTGTCAGTCATATCATGTCATTTTAGTTTCTGAACGAAAAAGAAAAAAAATCTACCAATCAAATCAACTCAAGTTCAGCGTTGCCACCTTGGTGATTTTATCACTAGATTTAGTGATTTTTGGAGTACGTTAGTGATATTCTGAAGATAAAATCACTAAAAAAAAATTGGTTGCCTGTAAAGTCGGTTTACTGACGATAGTTGAACGTGACAACGTCTTAAGAAAATACTGATGGAATGGTAGCATTTGATACTCGATCAAAACATGTAAATGTACTATAGTATAGCAGCTGTCCACGCAGACGCATCGCTCACTCAAGTAGGAGAGAGACGGATGTCGAGCGCTCTCGCTTGCACTTCAAGCCTTACATGGAACGCCTCAGAGCGAGGTAACGCCGCATGACGTCATAGCGAGGTAACGCCGCATGACGTCATAGCGAGGTAACGCCGCATGGGTCATGTTTTTTCGTGCGCGCAGCCGGCTCTATCGAATTATAAGACGTTGTCACGTCAAAAATATCTCATGATTTTTAATGATATTTATCGAATCTTGAAAATTTTTGAAAATACATCCTTATTAACAACGAATTTCCCAATTTATGTGAAAATAGCACAATACAAATAGCAACCATGACTCTTTATAGGTTCATGAATTTTTGGTTATGTAAACCTACCTTGGGGAATCCCCGACCCCAACTACTGATGAGAACCTATCACGTACCTACTAAACTAGTTTATTTGAGTATGTATTTAGTTAGGTGCTTGCTACTGTTGTTAGGCAGTTCTTGCTAAACTTCGTCCGGGAAAGTAAGTGATCACATCGAAATAATTCGAGCAAGTTTTTGTGAAGTATTTCTTCGTTATTTCGCATTTATTATGGACGTGCTAAAAAAGACTTCTATTCACAAAAATATGGGAAACCTAAGAAATCAAAATGTGGTTACGGCCTATAAGCAAACGATACTACAAAAGCCTTATGTAGGTACTTTTTATCAAAAAGAAATATTTACTTCCAAGAATTGTCGACATTAAGAAACATTAAGAAACACAAAAATATATATCTATCTAGCTTAGTGTCAAAAAAATTTGCTATTTTGATATCAGTATGTTGTGTTTTTAACGTGACAACGTCTTATAATTCGATAGAGCCGGCTGCACGCACGAAAAAACATGACGTCATGCGGCGTTACCTCGCTCTGAGTCGTTCCATGTAAGGCTTGAAGTGCAAGCGAGAGCGCCTGCGTGGACAGCTGCTATACTATAGTACATTTACATGTTTTGATCGAGTATCAAATGCTACCATTCCATCAGTATTTTCTTAAGACGTTGTCACGTTCAACTATCGTCAGTAAACCGACTTTACAGACAACCAATTTTTTTGTAACTTATTTTCACAAATACATTATTTTGTAGTACCTACCGTGTAATTTCATTTTAAATTATTCAGTGAATTCTAGTAATTTTTTTTTGTTCAAAATATTTCGATATCTAGTGAGTTTTGTTTTGAGATCAAATCTAGTGATATTTTTTTCTGCAAAGTGGCAACACTGTTCAAGTTACCAAAATGGCGTCGTTGACGAGGTACGTAGTGCTGAATTATTTTTTAGAAATTCTTTAGACCTATTATTTTGCCTATGAATCTGTGTTGAACATATAATATTTACCTACCTTTGTTAATCAAAAAAGTTATTTTTTACGCATATAAGTCTTCTGTCGTGAAATTGCATCTCTCTGGTAGTGACTACAATCTCGTGTTTATTTCATTGCATTTCGCAATTCAGGCCTTGCATCAGCGTTTTAACCGCTAAAACTGAAATATTGAACAGTATTCTTCCCGAGAGGATGAGTTTCTCGCCATGTAAATTAACGGTTAACCTTAATTTTTGTTGACATGTAAGATGCATTGTTTTTTTTCAGCCTTTTGCCAGCTCCCCAACACATTTGGGATAAAGATGATGAGCTCAAAGCTAAAAGGGTGGGCAGTGCCCTTGTTCTCTCACAGACGAGTGTACCGCCTTACGGGCAGAGGAAAGGATGGGTGCCCAGAGCTGAAGCAGATTTTGCAGGTTTGTTCTTGTTTCCTTAACCCATTAATATTACAAGTACCGAAGAAGAGCTTAATTTAAAACCAATGTGTTATCTGTGGCGAATTTGGACTCCAAAATGGACCTACCATTAAGCACGTATCAATAAGAAACTGATGCCGAAGAATATATAAAAAATTAGAAAAGTATACATAAAAAGTCCCTTAGAGCAAGGTTGGCACATTCACTGCCCAGCTTCACGGGGGTGAAGAAAGACATCGGTCTGCATCTTGGGCCATGAAAGTGTTTGATCAAACAATTTCTGTAGCGGATAATGTGCCCATGGAAAATTAATAATACTAATATTTTAAATGCGAAAGACTAAACCTTCATCATATCAATCATGATATCCGGGCTTTTCGAAGCAACCCTGTGCGAAAAGATGCAGAAGGCACTACGGATTGTAGAGACATGGTGCAACAAACACAGTCTATCAGTAAACCCGAATAAGACAGAACTTGTACTCTTTACTCGTAAAACTAAACTACCCAGACTTGAACTACCGTCATTGTTAGGTACGACACTGACGCTAAGCAAGGAGGTCAAATATCTTGGTATATGGCTAGACAGTAAGCTACTGTGGGGCAAACACCTTGAACATGTTATAACAAAAGCAACAAACGTTTTATGGCAATGCACGCGAGCGGTAGGCAAGGACTGGGGCCTGAAGCCTAAGCTGTGCTTATGGCTGTACACAGTCATGGTCCGCCCAGTGCTAACCTACGGCGCTATAGTATGGTGGCCTAGAACAAATTTAGTCACCACCATAAATAAATTACAGCAAGTTCAAAGACTGGCGTGCACACTAATCTGCGGATGCAGGAAATCAACTCCATCAGCAGCGCTGGACATAATACTAGGACTAACGCCTTTGCATGTTCACATACAGCATGAAGCAATGGCAGCGTCTCTAAGAATAAAATCAACAAACCAGTGGAAAGGCGACTCAGGCCTCACAAACCACAGTAGAATATTAAACAAAGCAATTGCTGCAATTCCAGAGGCGGCAAATGGCACGGACCGAATAGCGTCTACCTACTTAACAGGCAAGACTTACGAAATAACGCATGAAGAGAACCCAGTAGCCATCACCTCACATGACGTTACCACATACCACATCTACACAGATGGGGCCAAGAACAACACAGGAGCTGGCTGCGGCTATTCCTGTCCCGAAACTGGACTCTCAAGAGCCCAACCACTAAATCCAGCGACCACGGCCTTTCAGGCGGAAACACTGGGGATCCAACTGGCGGCAAATGATATGCTTCTGGAAACATCCATCAAAGAGCCAACCAGACGGATGCAACTGGTCTTCAAAACAGACAGCGCTGCACTTATAAACGCACTTAAAAGGTCAGACACAAGATCAAAAGCAATTGTAGAATGCCACAATGCTCTACAACAACTTTCTCAACACAGCAAAGTCTGCATAGAATGGACAGAGAGTCGATCCTGCCCAGGCAACATAAATGCAGACAGACTAGCAAAAGAAGCAGCGAAACAAACTCCAACACAAAAAGATATAGGCCTCTCTAACCCACCCACAGCAGAGGTAAAAATTAGACTAAAACTTAACTCAGAAAAAGAACACCAAAAACTATGGGAGCGTCGAACAGACTGCAGGCATACTAAATCAATATTCCCCTCCATAGACAGGAAAACCACAAACACGATGCTCAAGATGAGCCGCGAGGACCTGAGAACAATGGTGGGTATCATCACAGGTCATTGCGAGCTGAACCATCATCTGTTCAAGACTGGAGCCACAGACAGCAGCTTGTGTCGTGGCTGCTTCCAAGAAGAAGAGACTGTGGAACACGTCATATTACACTGCACGGCCACAGAGGAAGCCAGACGCAAGACGGGGCTGAAGGGTCTCATTGAGGAGTCAACCTCGTCTACACCCACAGAGAAGCTGAAACGAAGCTGTCAGTCACCAAAAGTCCTGCTCCGGTACTTCAAGGAGCTGGGCTGGTTAGGGCCTGTTTAGGCAGGGGGATAATGCACAATACACTCCCATGCGAGATGTCCGTGCAGATCTCAGTTCCCCCCAAACAGAATTAGAATTAGAATTAGACTAAACCTTCTCTGACTAAAGGCTTATTATTATATAATCATGATTTTTATCAACCCTGGTCAAAATCCTTCAACAGATGGAGGAGCATACCCTGAGATCCATGTGGCGCAGTATCCCCTGGGGATGGGAGCGCGAGGCAAGGAGAGCACATCCAACGCCCTTGCTGTCCAGCTTGATGAGTCTGGTCGGGTGAAGTACTCTGCTATTGCACGGCAGGGGCATAGTGCTGATAAGGTAGATCTTTTAGCATTATGTTTTTGATCATATTAACCTCTGACACTAGAGAACATAGAATATACTACAATAACATTAGAATATACTTTATTGCACAAAAGTTGTACATAGGCGAACATAATGCTAGATAGCATTCTCTACCTGCTAACCTTTGGGTAGTATCAACAACAATTTAGTAGGTAGTGCTAGAAACTAGAACAAAAAAAAAAACAATTAATAAATCGTAACATTAACATAAATATAATAAAATATACTACTCAAATAAATACTTAAGTGTAGATACATAAATAATAAAATATATAATGTACCGAATTATTCCTGGGAAAGAAAATGACTTAATCAGTCATTTTCTCTCAATCTATAAATAGGCGAAGCTCCTCCCACTCGCAAGCGCATGCGCAGAAAATGGCGACGGAAAATGCCTGATCAGGCCTTACAAGAGTAGTACCTTAAAACAAAGACAAAGAAAAACCAAATTAAAAATAGAATTCCATTTTGTGGCTTGCGTCAAATTGGAATGTAACTTCTTTCCTGTACACTTTGCCATTCTGTATCTGCCGATGGAACACTTTTTTAGCTCTTGCTTTCCAATTGGAGGGACAAAGGCCTCCCACACTTCTTAAAAGAAAAGCTACCGATATAATAAACTATACGACTCGCTTCGCGGTTTCACCCGCGTAGTTCCCGTTCCCGTGGGAATTCCGGGATAAATTAAAGCCTATGTTACTTCCTGAAAAGTAAGCTTCCTAACGGTGAAAGAATTTTTCAAATTGGTCCAGTAGTTTCAGAGCCTATTCAATACAAAGAAACAATCAAATCTTTCCTCTTTATAATATTAGTATAGATAAAAGAAGTAAGACAGATCATTCTCCCAACGTTGTCAATTTCTATAAATTTTTGTTCTTAATAAAAATAAAACCCAGCTGTGGGTAAAGTCAGCCAATAAGGCGTTTATCAGGAGCCTGCGTCCAGCAGTGGACCAGGCTGTTGTGGAAGTTGAAGTTAGGATGATGATAAAGATTAATGCAAAATTACTGTGTAATGTACACACCTGTTTGAAACCAGCATTTCATTCATCTCCAATTTAACATACAAATCTTACCAATACCCTCCCTTTCAGATTATCTACTCCAAGCTCACGGATCTCCTGCCATCAGAGGTCCTGGCTGAAGACGACCCGACCTTGCAGAAACCTGATGATGAAGAGATCCAGGATATCACGGAGAAGACTAAACTGGCTCTGGAGAAACTTACTAATGCCAAGATATCTGCTGCATTACCAGTGAAGTCCGCTCCGAAGGCTGTAAGTTGAAAAAGATTGTCACACTAATATAAATGCGAAAGTTTGGATGGATAGTTGGGTGGATATATGGATGATGTTTGTTATTTCTTCATGGCAATACTTCTGTATGGTTTGGGCTGAAATTGTGCATAGATGTAATAATATTATAAGTATTTTATTCAGACAGTTTACAATATGCAGTAAAATACACTTAGACTAAATCCTGCCAGTTTTCCATTGCAACACCTAAATGGGTACCTACATACTGTGAACTTAACTTAAACTCACCTAATCACTAAGACCCACCTAATTACTATTAGTGAATGCCTATTATTAGCTTTCTGTGTCTATTTTAATTTCTATTTATTTATTTATTATAATAAGTTCACAAAGCAATCCGAATTAAATAAATAAATAAATAAAAAAGACCTGAATGTACGAATGCAATAAATAAAATACTGAAATCCTCTGCTTCGGTTATCCGTCTGTGTGCATAGATGTAAACCTGGACTATAACATCTGTTCTTATTTGATAGAAACAACATGTATATGTTTCCATAGACAACGCCTGCGAAGGCGCAGGCAGAGACTAGATTGGAATATATCCTGCTTCATGTATACATTCAAAATTGGCTATTAACCGCGGCTTCACACGCATCTTTCTATGAAAAAATAGCCCATTATGTAATTCTGAATTTAGAAAAGCATGCAAACTAGCTACGTTCAATTTTGGCGATGTCTTCGCCTTAACTTCTTACATCTTAAAACATGTTTTCCTAATGTAAGTTATAATTATGATAGGAAAAATGTTGTGTTTTCCACCTTTGTTCCATATTTCATCGAAGGCACAGATATTTTTTTTTATTTTTTTATTTTTTTTTTCTTTATTTCGGACAAGTCAATAGTTTTATAAAAATACATAAGTACTGAAACATACTACATAGGTACTATATTTAAGAGATAGTCAGTAACTAAAAGTACTTAATTAGGTACCTAGTAGATAGGTAATATTTCTACTTGCGGTTCCCACTGTGGTGCACCGATATCCAATAGCGGAAGTAGTCATTATCTGGGCACTCAGCGATGGACTGCAAGATAGAGTTCTTGGATGCGCGCAGACGTTTATACATATTGATGTCGATTCTGTTGTTTTAGGATTTCTAGCTTAAATTTTCTAAGTTGGGTTGACCTAAAATTATGGTATTCTCTGTACAGATCCTAAAAATACCACAAAATTCATATTTCACTTTTTTCAAAAGAATCGGCCCGTTTTTTCACTAGAATAAATTTTAATCACGTAGACGTTTCTAATCATAGCTAAATGCAATGCAAAGAATAACATTTTAACTAAGTTGAGTTGTTTAAGATCTGTAAACCTAATTTTAAACCTGACAGTCTAATTTTTGAAACATAGAATAGCTTTCGTCTATTTGACATTCCTAAATCAACAGAATAAAACAACAGAATCGACACCATTATAATACTATACTAGTCGAAGGTTAGAATTGGCGCCCATCCTACCGCACCCGATGCCTCGGCGACGTAGCTGGTAACGTGTCCAAACTTTTCATTCTGCATTGTATAGCAGATAACTCACTTGGCGATGGTTTGGAAATGTCGTCTGCCATACAATAGTTTGGATACGTTGTCAGCAATGTCGCCGCGGCCTCCTGGTGACATAGGGCCCTTTGTTTTCCTGACTCTTTCACTTTCAGAGTGCCTCCTTTTCTTTATATGCCTATGTGGCTTTCGTGTCACTACGGCCATGACAAGCCGCTTAGTGTGTTCAGCCTCGAAGCAGCGGCGTTCATAATTCTCCTAAACTACTATAGTAGTTACGTTTATTACGTAGCCTGCGTTCAGTGTGCCTTACAAAATAAGTTACCAGGCACACCATAAATAATTAACCGACCTTCATACCCCCAGTGGTATGAAGGTCGGTTAATTGTAAGATCTCATTCCAATCACCTGATAGTACGTTCCTTGCAGGCTCCCGCACAATACATCAGATACACGCCGGCACAGCAAGGTGGGTCCTTCAATTCTGGAGCCAAGCAGAGGGTAATCAGGTCTGTATACTCATATCTTACTAGCTGCATTCTTACTACCCTTTATCCTATTACCCGTTTTCCCGAAGGAATGAAGCATTTTCCCGCGGTAAAAAGTAGCCTATGTTCATCAGGAATAATGTGGGCTTCTAATGGTAAAAGAATTTTTCAAATCGGTCCAGTAGTTTCGGAGCCTATTCAATACAAACAAACAAACAATCTGTCCTGCTTATAATATTAGTATAGGCTAGCTCCTGCCCGCGGTTTCGCACGCCCTTTTCAAGTAGCCTATGTCCATTCATAGGTTACCTCTTACCACCCTGCCAAATTTCATTGTGATCCGTTCAGTTATTAAGGCGCGGTAAGGGGACAGACATAAAAAATTCCTTTCGCTTTTATAACCTCATAACGTGGAATGAAGAGATTTAGATCCATTTCTATTTGACCGAGCGAACGAAGTGAGCGAACCGTCTCTGCATCAAGTCTAGCAAAATTAGCGTTTCTGTCAGTATGTGTAGAAGAGCTACAGGTCGTACTTTGCAACCGATCGGTACGAAACTTGGTGTACAGATTCTACGATTTTATAAATTTTATTGTCGTCGGGGTTTTTTGATTAAAAACGTACTTCCTCCAAAAAAGGCTAAAAAGGAGCTTTAGAATATCTACGCTTTCAGAGATCTGATTCTGTTAGTTATATTTTTTAAATGCATCTCGGCATCTCACTACATACCTACCTACAAAAAGGAATTACAAAAACCCGTACACCTAAATATCCCGTTTTAATTAACTTGTATTAAGTAAATTAATTGTTGAAAAAAAAATAGTGCTCGTGAGGTTAATCGTTAAAGCTTCTCTAACCCTTCTCCTCTCCCACAGAATGGTAGAAGCCCAAAGCGACCCGATGGAGCCCCCCCGCTTCCAGATCAACAAGAAGATCCCGCGCGCCGCGCCCTCCCCTCCCGCGCCCGTGCTGCACTCCCCCCCGCGCAGAGTCTCCGTCAAACAGCAGCGCGACTGGAAGGTGCCACCCTGTGTCAGTCACTGGAAGAACGCTAAAGGTAAACCCTCTTCATCATAATTTTCAGTAGCCGTGATGGTGTAACATTTCCCGAGCCCTTCAACTCGCTTTACGGAAAATTGGACTAAAACAATTCGTCTAAAACAATTCAACTAAAACACCATTCGACTAAAAACATTTCGACTAGTAACAATTCGACTAACGACTAAAACAATTTGATTCAACACCAAAAATTTTTTGTGTCAACATATGGCTCTGATTGCAATTATATATATACACCCCCGCCCCCACCGCTTCGAGGGGGTGGGGCGGGCTTCGTTAGGAGTAAGTTAATGTTGATCCCATCGGATTATGAGAGTGAGGGAATAGAGAGTGCACCTGTGTTTGCGTACACACTTGTGCACTATAATATGTCCTGCACAGTCTTCGATGAGACTGGCCGCCGTGGTCGGAATTCGGCCAGGAGAACATTATAATTAATATTTGAACTTTAATACACTTAAATAGTAGCTTAGGGTTGTATGTATTTACAACTCAATTAAGCCGAGACCTTTTTGCTGCTGCGACACACAATCTCTCAAAATATTTTGTGTATTCTCGCCTATTTCAATTGAAATATTCAATTATTACTTTAATTAAAATATTCAATTTGTAACTTGTGGATAACGGGGCTGGTCATACATTTAGTACCTATTTCGTTTACTTAAGATAATGATGTCGATTCTGTTGTTTAAGGATTCCTAACTTAAATTTTACAAATTATGGTATACTCAGATCCTAAAAATACTACAAAATCCACATTTCACTTTTTTTAAAAGAATCTGCCCGTTTTTCACTAAAATAAATTTTAATCACAACCAAATTAGATGCCTGCTAAAATTAAAATGCTAATTAAAATGCTATGCAAAGAATAAGATTTTAACTATTTTAACTAAGTTGAGTTGTTTTAGATCTGTCACCCTAATTTTAAACCGGGCAGTCTAATTTTTGAAACATAGAATAGTTTCCGTCTATTTGACATTCCTAAATCCTTATTTTAGCTAATTCTAAAACAACAGAATCGACACCATTCTGTTAATAATTAAGTATGATTGTTTGTTATCCGTAAGACGTAAAAATAATCATAAAATACTTAAATAAAAATTAAATAGGCATACATTTTTACACATAATATTCTTTCCCAACGTTTGTTTACTCATTCATATTATTCGATGTCTGTTTTAATTTTATTGTAATGTGTGAGCAGCAAATAAATGCAAGTCTAAATAACACCTATTCCTTTGTCCCCAGGGTACACCATCCCGCTTGACAAGCGGTTGGCGGCCGACGGTCGCGGTTTGCAGCAAGTTCACATCAACGAAAACTTCTCTAAGCTCGCTGAAGCGCTTTATATTGCTGACAGGTAAATTAAATTCGTGATAGTAGTAGTTGAGGTTTATTATTCTCGGTATAACCCGTGACTAATGACTATTTAAAGTTTTATGTCCACTCAACAAACTTAAGATGTTGAAACACTAAACACAAAGCGACGCGTGACCCGAGAGCTGGTGAGTATCTGGCGCAGCGCATCAGCATTGCCATACAGCGTGGCAATGCAGCCAGCGTCTTGGGGACGCGACGACTGGTATTGATATGGATCAGTTGAGCTACCTGTAGATTGTTTGCAACAGTCTGCAGTTAGCTCAATTGCTTCAATTGTAAATACTAGTGTAATTTTCTTTGTGAATAGTCTTAACATAAAAAAAAAACGAAACACAAACTAATCCGTTCTACCATTCTTTGTCACTTATCAATTTGTTTTGTTCAACAGGAAAGCCCGAGAAGCGGTAGAAGCGAGAGCCCAACTCGAAAGGAGATTAGCTCAGAGAGAGAAAGAGAAGAAAGAAGAACATCTGAGAATGCTAGCTCAGCGCGCGAGAGATCATAGAGCTGGTTTGTATTATGATTGACCGTTACACGTCTCTGACGCAAACAGAAGGATGCTATCATCCGTTCAGTAGTTTTGGCGGGAAAAAGTAACAAATTTAACGTCCATCCAAAAGTTGGTAAATGTGCAAAATCAGAGGCCAGAGGCTCCATCAGAAGCCAATGTCAGGAGCTGTTTCTTTTCTTGTACAATTTACAACGTCAAAGCAATCAAAAAAGTACTTCTTTTTAAAGTAGGACATACATATTTATGGACCAAAACATCTCAAAAAATTACGGAAAGAAAGTCCCAGCCCAAGAAAGGCGTTTTCTTAAAGTAGATGTTACATACATCTACTTTAGTTATGTGTGATTACATTTTTAGTGAACACTATCTATCACCATCTAACAGAGCTCTCCCCTCAGGCATCCGAGCACCAGAAGAAGAAATGGAATCCAACGAAGTGGACGAGAGCGGTCTCACAGCCAACGAGAGAGACAAGCTACGAGTGGAGAGACACAAGGACAGGCAGCGAGAGAGAAATATCGCTAGAGCAGCGCCCGATAAGAGGTACGTACATAATAGGAAACGATAGCTCGAAGAATTAGCTAGCTAAAGTGGCAGTGGGCTGGCCTCATTGGGGGAGCCATGTTGTGTGCTCATGAAGAAAAGAGAAAGAAGATGCTATGTAAAGATAAAGATACATTTGTAAACATCCTAACATTATACACTTAACTAACGGCCCGTCCCGGCTTCGCACGGATGGACATTTATTTTTTTAAACATATAAAATAATAAATAAATAAATAATGCGGGACAATTCACACAGCATTATCTAGCCCCAAGCTAAGCAGAGCTTGTGTTATGGGTACTAGATAACTGATAGACATAATACAATACACTACATAGATATTTTTTATTATACATAGAAAACATCCATCCCAACACTCAGAACAAATATCTGCAGATCGTACAAACATTTGTCCCGAGGCGGGAATCGAACCCGCAACCTCCTGCGTCGCAGGCGGACCTTCGCCCGCTGCGCCACAGAGGTCGTCATAAATATAGCCTATGTTACTCAGGGATAATGTAGCATTCTAATAGTGAAAGAATTTTTTAAATCGGTCCAGTAGTTTTTGAGTTTATTCTTTACAAACATAAAAATCTTTCCTCTTTATAATATTAGTGTAGATAATTTATTGATTTTAATGTATCTATTTTCAGGTCCAAGTTAGTGAACCGCGAGCGTGATATATCGGAACAGATCGCCTTGGGCATGCCGGCCAAGTCCAACCAGGGCGGCGAGGGGATGTTCGACCAACGACTATTCAATACAAGCAAGGGGATGGATAGCGGTGAGTGTACTAAGTTATTTGAGATTACAGGACTTTTGAGATGGGAGTGGAGCCAAATCCTTGTTATTTTGCTTGCATTTTTGCTTATTTACAAGAAAACTACACAACTTATGAAGAAACAACTTTATTGGCAAAGAAAATTACAATCAAATAATAGAAATAAATTAGAACTAGTATTTACAATTGGAACAATTGAGCTAACTGCAGACTGTTGCAAACAATCTACAGGTAGCTCAACTAATCCGCATCAATACAAGTCGTCGCGTCCCCGCTACGCTGGCTGCATTGCCACGCTGTATGGCAATGCTGATGCGCTGCGCCAGATACTCACCAGCTCTCGGGTCACGTGTCGCTTCGACCAGACACTCAGATAATTTTTAAAAACTCGAAGAGCCTCGGTACGAGTACTTCAAGGAGCTGGGCTGGTTAGGGCCTGGTTAGGCAGGGGGACAATGCACAATACACTCCTAAGCGAGATGTCAGTGCAGATCCCAGTTCCCCCACTTAGAATTAGAATTAGAATTAGAGCCTCGGTACCCCACGGACCTAGGGTCTCGACTCCGAGGGGAGCAAATGTGTAGGCTCTGTCGAGACCTGCATATTACGCCTCTTGAGGTCCTCGGCCAAATCTGCCGCCGCAGCCGCCCTCACGGATGTCCTCGGAAGATGGGAAGGAGCAAGTGTGTCGACGCATGTAGCGTCGCACACAATGGGCCTCCCCAACTCCTATGGGATGTCATATCGTACTATACTCGTATATCTCAAATTTCCTGTATATGAAGTGAACCACTTCATATACAGGAAATTTGAGATGGGATTGGATGGCCAAATCCTAGCTATTTTGCTTGCTTTTGCTTTTTTACAAGAAAACTTCACAACTTATGAAGAAACTGGTATAAGGAACTAAATAATTAGCAATAACCTATGAATCAAAATATAAGTAATATATAGACCGCAGGGTTCCTGCGAACTCGACCAAATTATGGGCGAAACAGGCATGTTTTTTATCAAAAAAAATCAAAATTCAAAAAATCCAAATTCAAAAAATCAAAAACTCTTTATTTCCATAAATACAATAAATGTACACTTAGAAAAGGTCAAATCATAAAACTAAGCACTGACACGGAAATAAAGTGATATTTTTTGATTTCTGTCGCTTTGGTATGTAGACTAAAGTAAAGAAGCGACGAAGAAACCTTTAGCCTGTTAGTTGTTATTTTTCGAGTTAGAGCAAAACCCGTCCCAAGTTTTTTTATCCTCCTGATAATCTGATATTTTATAGTAAGCCTTTTTGCACAGCAAGGTTTTGACAATTTGTTTGAATTTATTTACTGATAATTATTCAACAACTCACTAGGAGTTTTGTTGTAGATCATAATTCTTCAATCGTGTTTTCACTTCACTTCCATGGAATTAAGAATTTTTTTTATTAAATTTTATGTAATTCCAGTTTTTTTACGGTTTGATCTAGGCCTAGTTTGACAAGCAAACCCGCCAGGTTCGCCATAAATAAATAAATAAATAATGCTCTACAATCCACACAGCATCATCTAGCCCCAAGCTAAGCAGAGCTTGTGTTATGGGTACTAGATGACTGATATACTTAATATAATACATTACATAGATAGATATTTTTTATTATACATAGAAATGACCAGAACACCCGGTACAGATATTTGTAGATCGTACAAACATTTATCCCCCTTTGTCCATAACATGTTTATATTCAATTTTGTTCATAATCAAAATCAAAAACTCTTTATTCCCATAAATACAATAAATTTATACTTAGAAAAAGTCAAATTATAAAACTAAACACTGACACGGATATAAAGTAATTTTTTTTATTTCTGTCGCTTCGGTATGTGGACTAAAGTAAAGAAGCGACAAAGAAACCTTTAGCCTATTATTTGTTATTCGAGTTGGAACAAAACCCGTCCCAAGCTTTTTTATCCTCTAGATAATCTGATATTATAGTAAGGGTCTGTTTGACAATGTCCGGATAAGTTCTGCATAAGTTCCAAATAAGCTATTTGTTACTTACCCGTTGGATAAACATCATTGTTACGTTTCCCGACTACCGAATAGCGCTAACTGTCGTATAAAGTCGTCCTAACTCATTCACTTTTATCCTCCAAATAATTTATGTGTTAGATAGTTAATCAATACTTTATCAGGACATTGTGAAACAGACCCTAAGCCTTTTTGCTCAGCAAGGTTTTGACAATTTGTTAATTTAGACATAACAGACATCATTCCCGTTTTCCAATTCCAATTGTATATTTCCGACTGATGGCGGTTTGACCTTTTTCTTGAAAATAAAAGGCTTGAATAGAAAACTGTTGATTTATTTTTCTTCTGAACAATATGAATGTTACAAAAAATGGTGGATATGATCTTGTCTTTTCTTGAATGAATGACTCTTACCTTGTCCATAGACAAAAATTGACAGTATACATACTCATAGACAAACATGTTTATTTTTAATGAACACCAACTAATAAATGCTTTCCTCACTTTCAGGCTACGCGGATGACGAAGCTTACACTGTGTACGACAAGCCGTGGCGGAATCAAGACCACGTGGGCGCTCACATCTACCGACCTTCGAGGAACCAGGACGCAGACAACTACGGGGACTTGGACTCGCTCGCTAACAACAGGAGGTAAGGGAGGTCGCTTACAGCAAAGTCGAAGCGGAGTCGAGGCGCGGGCGAACGTCGTATGTGCTAAGAGTCGAGGCAGTGTAGGCGTGAGGTGAGGGCGATTAGAAGGCGCGCCTCTTCAATTTCTTGTTTGATGGCTTCTGCGTCTGGTTTGACAGCGCGCCTCTTCTAAAAGTCTCATAGTTTCTGGGTGTAACTGTGATAAGTGTGATAACACAAGACAAAATTAAAATTTTTAAAAACCCGCCGACGTTTATTGGCTGAACAGATTTCCATGAAACATGGCTAAGAACACACGGGATAAAATTATCTATGACACAAAAAAACTAAAAGAAAATCGGTTTTTGCAGATCACCTCGTATACAGAATAAAAAAAACACGTTTGTCCGGAACCCAATGAATGACTAAATACCGATCTCCTAGGTTTTGTTTCAAATAAACTTTCTCTAAAGGACGATTATTCAATGGAGGGGGGGGGGGAGTACTACTACCAACACGACGTTTAAGAATTAAGACCTGGGCCGCGATCACGGTGTGGTAATGCACGGTATTACGGCTCAAACGTTGGCAGTTGAACCGTTAGGCTGCACGTTCACAGGCCGGCATCGGACAATCCACACTGGCTGCATCAATTATTAGACACTAGACGATCGCATAGCGGTTTCACGCGTGTAGTTCCCGTTCCCGTGGGAATTCCGGGATAAAATATAGCCTATGTCACTCCCTGAAAAGTAAGCTTCCTAGCGGTGAAAGAATTTTTCAAATCGGTTCAGTAGTTTCGAAGCCTATTCAATACAAACAAACAATCAAATCTTTCCTCTTTATAATATTACTAGACGATCACCTCGCGTTTTCACCCGCGTAGTTTCAGTTCCCGTGGGAATTCCGGGATAAAATATAGCCTATGTCACTCCCTGAAAAGTAAGCTTCCTAACGGTGAAAGAATTTTTCAAATCGGTTCAGTAGTTTCGGAGCCTATTCAAAACAAACAATCAAATCTTTCCTCTTTATAATATTAGTATAGATATAGATGTTGCCAAAACGACTATTGATTTGGACTTTGATTTAGCGTGGGCTTATAGCAAATGGCTTAAAATTGCTAGCCTATTATCTTGTAAGATTCTACACCGTGCTCGGGGCCCTGGCGTCTTCAGGTTCATAAACGTGTTTGTGATGATGGGCAGAACCTGCAGCGGGCCTAGCACACCGTTTCTTGTCTAGGGTAGAATAGATTTAAAATGACATAAAAATGACATTTAGATGTAGAGAGTAGAAAGTTTTCGATCGGGAACACGGCGCTCGAAAGAATGAGCGGATAGAAATGTTTTCTAGTCTACCCTAGAGATGAGTCTACCACTGCGAACATGCCGATCAATTTACTCTACTTTTGACATTTGAGAATAGAAACATTTCTTCTAAAATTCTCTACACCTCTCGAGACCTAGAAACGCGTTGCTCTCGCATCATTTATAGATTATTTTTCTACGAGAATTATGAACGGGGGTAGAAATTGGCTTTTTCTGTTTCAAGTTTCAAGTGTTTTATTGCTTTCATATTGTACAAAGATCTTAAAAATAAATTACAGCTACCAACATGAGCCCGGGTGGGGCACTGCAAAATATACATATCGTATTTTTTGTTCTTGTGAGCAAAAATAAATATTTTTACTTTTACATAGAATCCATCAAATTCTGGAGACACTGTTCGGCAAAATGTTTTTTGAGCTCGACATATTTATTTTCTACCTTGCCTCACTGTGGTGAAAAAACCGAAAGAAAATTAAATTTTCGCGCCGGAGACCATGGGTAATGCTAATGACATTGACATAGGCTATGATATGACAAAAATTGTCGGAAACGTCAAGTCAATGTCAAAATTAAAACGTTTCATTTTACGTATAAACTGTATTTCTTGTTTCGTGTTGATATTTTGTGAGTAATGAAACGCAAAGAACGAGCTTTTTACAACATTTTATGTTTTATCTGTGGTTTCGCTCCCGTTGCTATAGAAAGAGCTTGTCTACGAAGAAACTGTTTTCTAGGGTTTGTTTCGAGAAACGGTATGCTCGGGTAATAGAAAGAATAGGAAGACAAGAAACTTGCTTCTCTAGTCTAGTGTAGAGTAGAGATGAAAACGCCGTGCTAGGCTTGCAGTTCACGCCTCAACAGTCTGTATTGGTCCACTACTAGACGCAGGCCTCCCCCTGATAAGCGCCTTATTCGCTTCTATCTCATGGGGGGTAATACCCATAATCCCCACACTGGGCATGCGTGTTGGAGATCGCAGTTCGCTGCTAGAATTGTTCTGCAGGGGGCGCTGCTGCCCGCCCCCGGTGAATATCCCTTAGTCGCCTCTTACGACACCCGCGGGAAGAGTTGGAGTGATGCGAATTCTAAGCCGGCACCACACAGCTAGTGAGCAGTGCAGTGTAGTTCACGCAGTGTCAGTAAATTACCAATAACCTAAATTATCATAAATACACAGGTTCCATCATATATTGCGAAGCAGAAGATTAATAACTGATGTGCTTCTTTATACTGTACCCGACTATAAAATAGTCTTACAAATAAATTGATTTATTATTTTGATTTTATAGATTCGTGGCGGACAAAGAATTTGCTGGCACAAGCAGTAGCAACACTCGCAGTGGACCCGTGCAGTTCGAGAGAGATTCGCACTCGCACAGAGAAGAACCAGTAAGTTTAATAAATAAATAATGCTGGACAATTCACACAGCATTATCTAGCCCCGAGCTAAGCAGAGCTTGTGTTATGGGTACTAGATAACTGATATACAATACACTACATAGATATATATTTTTTATTGTACATAGAAAACATCCAGAACGCCGTGGAAAAATATCTGCAGATCGTACAAACATTGGTCCCGAGGCGGGAATCGAACCTGCAACCTCCTGCGTCGCAGGCAGACCTTCGCCCGCTGCGCCACAGAGGCCGTCAAAAGTTTATTATATACCTTAGATTGAGCAATGCGACAGCTCTCGTCAAACGAACGAAATGTAACTTTAGTCTTTGAACAGGATTAGATAAACTTCAATCTTTCCCCTGTAGGTGGAGCTAACGGCGCTTGAGTCCGTAGGAAGTCGCAAAGATTTAATTGAGACTTAGTGCGGTATCGCTCACGTGGGTGACACAAATTCTACCGTCATCGGCGGATATGGCGGCTCTCAAACTTCTTAGTTTGGTGAAAAGTAGATCTATTCACTAACCAATCTCGATGTAGAATGTTTGTAAACAAACCACGACACGAATAAAAACTTACTTGATTGGCATCGAGTTTCAGATATTAAGTAGTACCTAGTTAGCAATATTTATTGAAGGAAGGATCTCAAATAGACAAGTAATGTGAATTGCGTATATAAAGACCCGGCAACAGAGTGAATTTTTTGGTTTGTATACAAATATTCTACATCGAATTTGGCCAATGAATAGATCTACTGATAATGTTGTGTGGATTGTACAGCATTATATAATTATTTATTTATAAACTTTTTCTCCAAACTAAAATGTTTGAGCCTATGACATAGAATTTGCGTCACTCTCGGAGTGTCAGACCTTGTTTTCTTGGACCATGCCTGTGACGTCACGACGCGTCGTCAGCGTGGATAATTATATGTAAAAACAAAAAAAAATCGCGCCAGCTTGTATAAATTCCATAATATTTACACAAATAACTTTATTCACAAAGAAAATTATACTAGTATTTACAGTTGAAACAATTGAGCTAACTGCTGACTGTTGCAAACAGTCTAACAGCTTGTATAAATTAATCTTTAAACAGAGTAGTTATTTATCTGTCTAATAAAGTATCCCTCTTTCAGTCTCGCAACCAACCCGAAGCGGACTCGGATCCGTTCGGTCTGGATCGGTTCTTGTCGGAGGCGAAGCGAGCCGACAAGTCGTCGAGGAAGCGAGAGCACGATAGGCGAGACACGCACAACAAGAAACGCAGGGATTGATGGGAAACCGTATGTATCTTTTCTTTAAAAAGTACCACAAAATATTGTGTGATTGGCCGTGGTGGGCGCTACATTTTACTAGTCGACAAATTAGCACCACAATCTTTAAAATCCCACTAATATTATAAAGCCGAATGTTTTGTGAAATGTGAATTTTTGTTACCCAAGATCTTCAAAACTACTGAACAGGTCATAATGAAATTTGGCGTACATTTAGAACATAGCCTAACTTAGATAGTAGGCTACTTATTACACCGCAAATACGCGTGCGAAGCCGCGGACAGAAGCTAGTATATAAATATAATAATATACAATATAATAATGCTGAACAATTCACACAGCATTATCTAGCCCCAAGCTAAGCAGAGCTAATAAACTCAGCCCGTGGATCTTGCAAGAGTCGACTAAGCAGCGCAACGAAGAATGTGCAAAAACATTACATCTGTGCAAATACCTGTGTAAATATCCCGTTGTAAATGACTTTAGTGTTAATAAACATGATAGATTTAAAAGTTTTAATAACTTCTTTCTTTGTTTTCAGGTTATGTGGTTTATGTATTCTGGTACCTTCCGACTTCGTATATCTACGAGTTTGTATATGTGTACTTTCAAGCTAGAAGTAGTTTTTGTATAGAGTTTAGTTGGATAATGTGATAGGTAAGCTTTCAAATTATTTTATACATTTTAAATCTTCTATCAAAATTACATTAACAGAATAAAACAATTAGAACTAGTATATACATTTCTATCTATTTCTTAAAAATCTAAGCCGTCTCCAGAAGGCAGAGTGCTCAAAATGCTGGCAGCATTGCCACGTTGAATGGTAATGCTAAATCTAAAATAACTTAAAATCTTCTATTGATTTGATTCCATTGATGTTAGTTGCTTGTACATATCTTTAACATGTTCAATGCCACCACGATTTTCATTATGTTTTGCCGGATGCCGCGTACATTTCACGGTGGACGCACTAGGTGCGTCACCGAAATTGGAATATAAATTAAGTGAACACGCAGGACGAGCCAGTGGCACTGCACGTGTTCACGACCAAGAGATCTTTGCGAGACTTGCAACCATACAAAATGTATGAGGTTCCTGCGAGGCCATTTTAATGCACTTCGCCATACAATTTCAAATTACGAAGGCCATTCAAAGGACTTTCTAATGTCAAGATGGGATGAGTGGTTTTTGCGTAATCGTACACAGTAGATTTGACTGCATATAAAATTATGCACGTATTTACTTAACCCGTAGGATTTATATTCAAATTTAGTCAATTTTAGTATTTAGTTCCTCGATTGCAGTTTTATTAATACAGATTACAGTGCCTTGTAATTGTAACACACAGCTTATTTGTAAAAGACTTTTTAATAACGATAAATAAAAGTAGAAAGATAGAGAAGAAGATAATTAATTTTACCTTGTCGACTTCACATAGCAATATTTTGAAAAATGATGGTATTGTGAAGGGTCTTTCCCCAATGATTGGCTTTCAATTTGTACAATTTTCAATGAACAATCTTTGTTAATGTTAGTTTAATATGTATCTTTTCATTGCCTGTCATTGAAATATAGACCAAATGTTGAAAATATAACCTAGGTACATTAGTTGGTAATGTTATGTAGTTAAATAAATTAAGTTTTGTAATAAAGCTATGTAAGTAATTTTAGTAGTTTTTTATTTTACTCCTTAACATGGTTGTAATAGACACTACATAAACAAAATCATTTATTTCAAAATTAAATACACAAAACAAGTGGCAGGTATCCCTGGTTTCTGTTTTAGTTAAGTTTAAACTGTATTAGAGATAACTTGAATGCATACTCTACCTATAGCTGGATACTGACCGGTGTTACGGGCCGTAACATTCGCATCGAACATGAAACGTTACGCCATGTGCTAAAATCGATTTTTTTCCTCGCACGCCGATATCCAGCGCGTTGCGAGCGCCTTTTTTCCCCATACTGACTGCACGAACGTTCGCTGTGTAACACGTTAGTTACGTAAAGGTTGTCGCAGTTCAAAGGTGCACCGCTGCAGCACAGAAGAAAAATGCGGATTTAAATATGGGCTTTAATCTACACTAATATTATAAATAGGAAAGATTTGATTGTTTGCTTTGAATAGGCTCCGAAACTACTGGACCGATTTGAAAAATTCTTTCACTGTTAGGAAGCTTAGTTTTCAGAGAGTGACATATGCTATATTTTATCCCAGAATTCCCACGGGAACGGGAACTACGCGGGTGAAACCGCGAGGCGATCGTCTTAGTTCGTAATATTTAGATGCATTTTTATCTTGACGGCATCAGATGACAGACAACTCTCGGGCCACACGTTTGAATCTTGTGGGATGCCATTTTGTCTCTGTAAAACGTATCTAAAGAGTTATAGCTCATAATTATTTGAATGCACGGTGCTGGCGGTAGTGGCGTTGGATTAATGTCCGCAAAGCTTTATCCGGCTTTAAAAGCCTGGTCATCAGTTCTTCGACGTTCTGTTAGTCGTGCATGTTGCAAATGCAATGACGTTAGGTAGGACGTCATTGCAGTGTAGGCACTGGGGCGACACCTCAAAAAACCAAAAAATGGTTTAGTTTTATTGATTCACTTTCAGAAAGCGAGTTCGTTTATTGAATTTTTGATTGATGGGGAACAAGCGCAGTGGTATCTATACTAATATTATAAAGAGGAAAGATTTGTTTGTTTGTATTGAATAGGCTCCGAAACTACTGGACCGATTTGAAAAATTCTTTCACTGTTAGGAAGTTTACTTTTCAGGGAGTGACATAGGATATATTTTATCCCAGAATTCCCACGGGAACGGGAACTACGCGGGTGAAACCGCGAGGCGATCGTCTAGTTCGTAATATTTAGATGCATTTTATCTTGACGGCATCAGATGACAGACAACTCTCGAGCCACACGTTTGAATCTTGTGGGATGCCATTTTGTCTCTTTAAAATGTATCTAGATTTCAGATTTATTTATTGCATACATATACGATAATACAGTTTTTGCTTAGATGGTAATTAGCTTATTATGTAAGTACATGTACCCTGTAAGGGCGCAGCAAAATGATGTAGAGTTATAATAATACAGGTAGTTACACAATCTATTTCTTGCTAGGAACATAGTCGTAGAATATAAACATTGTCAGCTACAAGAATCAAAAAATTGTATTAGTAATAACTGGGTAGGTAGTTATGTCAATTTATTACGCAGGCAGTCAAATAATTATGGGTTAGATTTATCATTTAAAGATTCGTCAACGGAGTAATAGTATAACATTTAGAAATCTAAAGAGTTATAGCTCATATTTGAATGCACATTTCGGTGCTGGCGGTAGTGGCGTTGGATTAATGTCCGCAAAGCTTTATCCGGCTTTAAAAGCCTGGTCACCATCAGTTCTTCGACGTTCTGTTAGTCGTGCATGTTGCAAATGCAATGACGTTAGGACGTGTAGGCACTCCTCAAAAAACCAAAAAATGGTTTAGTTCTATTGATTCACTTTCGAAAAGCGAGTATGTTTATTGAATTTTTGATTGATGGGGAACAAGTGCAGTGGTATCTATACTAATATTATAAAGAGGAAAGATTTGTTTGTTTGTATTGAATAGGCTCCGAAACTACTGGACTGATTTGAAAAATTATTTCACTGTTATGAAGCTTACTTTTCAGGGAGTGACATAGGCTATATTTCATCCCGGAATTCCCACGGGAACGGGAAATACGCGGGTGAAACCGCGAGGCGATCGTCTAGTAGGTATAATAAAATAAACCTGCTGTAGGTACCTTCTCTAAAAAAATCCTTAAGAAATTGTAAATAGTCTCCGAAGACCATTTTCTTGTTAGTACTACACCGGTTGGAGTAGGGTAACCCTCGTATAATTAATCTCATTGAATGTTATGTAGGTAATCTTTGGTAGAGATATCAATTGCTATATTGTCGGTTTCGAACTATACCTTCTACTGTCGTCTGGTTACTAGAACTGGTTAGTAGATTACACAAATACAAAATATGTGGTAATGCTGTAAAGTACCTACCATAATATCTTATCAACCGTAGGTACTTTAAATGAAGCCACAAACATCCACAATAATATTTTATTGAAGTAACAATACTTTGTAACATAGATAATGCACAGTACAATCGATTTGCATGCTCACTACAAAGCTTGTGCAAGTAACATACTAAGCTTTTTCACTGGTTTTAATTAAAATTATGCGTAAATCGCCTCCCTGACCAATTACTGTATTTGTGACAAAACATAAAAAACCGCTGTGATATCTACCAGCACAAGTGTAAAACATAATGTATTTTCTTTTGTAAATAGTAACATCTAATAAATTCATAACGTCTTTCAAGATTCAATTTGGGGACATCTTAATAAAGACAGATGTTTTCGACAGTTTCAACACATTTGGACCAAAATTTTGATGTTTTGTGGCTGATTCTGTATCAGTGATGCATCACCACTAAACTTTGGATAGGCCACTTATAAAAGGCAGACAACATTGTCAAAACCAAGACTTTTCTGTATAGTAATGCATAATAATCACCAGAATTTGGATAGGCCATAAATTATATCATTTTAAAACAGTCGATTTTACCTCTCTGTGTTAAATTCCCTTCAAAAACACCCGTACATATAAAAATAAAGCTTAAATAAATGCTGTCAGGGAGACCACAGCTAAAGGCATCTACTTCAGTTTAAGAATGGTGTTCTTGAGTTTGTCGACGTTCGCGCCGGAGAATTCTTCAATTTTCTTGTTGTTTTTCACGAAAACGAAGGTAGGCATCGAGTTTACATTGTATTCGGTTGCGATGTCTTCGCACTCGTCCACATCGACCTGGAATAGAGGAAACTGTTGTTAGTAATGCTGATTTTGACAGTGGTTGTCGCAGGACCAACGTGTGGTGCCGGCTTTGAATTTACACCACCCCAACTCTTCCCGCGGGTGTCGTAAGAGGCGACCAAGGGATATCCACCGGGGGCGGGCAGCAGCGTCCCATACAGAACAATTCTACCACCAAATGCGATCCCCAACCCGCATGCCCAGCGTGGTGATTATGGGCAATACCCCCCATGAGATATCTCATGGACCTCCATATGGAGGTCAACAAGGCGCGTATCAGGGGTAGGCCTGCGTCCAGCAGTGGACCAATACAGGCGGTTGAGGTTGTCTCAGCACAACAGCACATAAAAGTGCATTAATACATGGGCCTTAACTTGTAATGTTTAGAAGCATTTTATATTGACAGAATCAGACGACAGCTCGTGGGCCACTCGCTTGAAGCTTGCCCGCGCGCTACAGTGCCTGCAGGCAGGGCAGTCACTTTGTTTACTTATTTAAATTAGGTTTTCTAGTAAGTCTCTCACTGATATAAAGCTGCATGAATCGCATGACAACTATTCTAATTAAAGGAAACGTATCACTTTCCGGAATTTTATTTTTAATGCCAAATTGTCGTTTCATTTCTCGCTAAAATATAATCGCTGGTGACGAATCATTTCATCTGTGTGCCAAGTATCATCATGATCTATGTTTTGTGATGTTGATGAGTCATTGATCAATGAGTCACATAGATCGATTATTTATTCTATCAGTTGCATTGAATGACCAGCAATATTGTGCATATTATTCTTATCTATTTAATGAACTCGCTTATCGGTGGTAACTACCTTTATTATGTGAAGTGAGTAAATTGATTTATTTCTAGTTATCTTTGTGTACATTTGTTTCTAGATCTTTCTCACATGGCACATGAAAACCACATCCCTCGAGTTCTCCATGTACAAAAACATTTTTCATTTACAACGGTATATTTACCATGATTTAAGTTTTGAGCTTTCCAATATTTCGGCACAGTTTCATGCGCCATGATCACGGAATAACAGGTCTGATGGTAAATATTCCGTTGTAAATGACTTTAGTGTATAATAACCATAATAGTGTATAATAACATTAATAACATTTTGAATCGTCGTCGCGAAACTGTAAATACATTACGACTTCGATCAAGACACAGCCCAGCCAATAAGTTTTTACATTTGATGACAAAATCAACTACACCGAATTGCCTACTATTTAATTCTACGATGTTTCCACATTTTGATGGAGCGTTTTCGCAACGAATCGGAAATAGTATTTTGTCATTAAGATAGAAGGATATCGGTTAGGTACTGAAACCAGCGTTCTTGCTGACTGAGCCTGTTTCACTAGAACGCTATACAAACTGGTTTTGTTTTAGTATTATATTAAGATTATGTTTATCTCACTAGGGCGTCATAAAATTATTATAATTAGGGGCCCCTGTAAAAATAGTATAAGTATTTTTAATAAACAAAATAAAGAAAAAAAATGGCACCTGACTGAAATTAGCACATAGTACTCAGGAATAATTTGAGTGGGTTACCGTTTACTAAAAGAACTTTCAGAATCGGTCCAGCCTTTCCTTAAATTACAAATTATACATATAGAAACCACCCAGACTCAATTTTCCCCCATATTCTTAATGTATGTTTTTCCTTGACAAATAATTCTAAGTTACGGGAAAGGAAATCCCATTAATTCCACGCCCAGTGATAGCATGACCTTATAAAACCATGACAAGTTATTTGCTACCTTACTACCATAGTTTTACCGTCCAAAATTCCCTAACCACCATGATTTCGCAAACTTCTTCGACAAAATCGCATAACAACATGACCAATCACTTTATTCTGGGCAACTTCCCATTTATATCCATAACTACTCAGACATGACGTCATCATTGCTCAACCAGTCGCCATCTTTATTTCAATGGAATAGAGCTCAAAATAGGCTCTTGTGAGACAAAAAATACATCTATCATAACTAGATAGAGTTCATTTTATATCGTTTTATTTGTGCTACTATCAGACAGAGACTTGATGGTTAATATTTACTTATAATTTTGTATCTTTATGTTGCTAAGTAAATCATTTTGATAATAAGTGTGTGTGAAAATACAAGAATAAGTTAATTACATTATTATGATTTAAACTCGGACCCTTTGATTATTAATATATATCAACCAGAAAAAGAACCATAAAAAACATGCCAACTTCCGTGTGCTAGCGAGCGCGACGGTTTTAAACTCGCGCTAGGTACCCATTATTCTTTGGCATAATGATACCAGTTGTAAAGAAACTCCCATTACAAATAGTGATTATTTACCATAGCGTCGAGTGTCTACAAAAATATGCTCAAAGAAAAAAGTTAGCGAGTGCGGGCTGAAGATTTAGAGGTCAACAGTCCCTAGGGCTAACATTGATATGTTTGATAATACTTACTATTTCAAACAGTGGCCTAAACTGACAGTCAATAGAAGAAATGGACAAAGGAAAGGGACGCCCAGATTTTCTCTTTCCATTTTCCTCTAGTATTCTACTGGCTCTTATTCCATACCAATATTATAAAAGATGATTATTAATTGTCCCACAAAAATTTAAAACCGTGAAAAATTAAGGGGTTAGATGTCGAGTTTCAGATTTTTCAAAACAATCAAATGATTACTATGCGAAACCTCAGGCAGAAGCAATAATCTACATACAATACTAGCTTCTGCCTGCGGCTTCGCACGCGTATTTTCGGTATAATAAGTGCCCTATTACCTATCTAAGTTAGGCTTTGCTCTAGGACTCTAAACGTACGCCAAATTTCATCTTGATCTGTTCAGTAGTTTGAGAGATCCTAGGTAACAAAAATTTCACATTTCACAAACTTTCGCATTTATAATATTAGTAGGATAAAAATCAAAACCCGTTTGTCTCACAAAAACTCTAGAACGGCTGGACCGATTTGGCTAATTTTGGGTATGAAATATTTGTAGAAGTCCAAGGAAGTTTTAAAAGGTGAGAGCGGTACGTAGTTCTCCAGGTCAGCTAGTACATAATATCTTAATATATATAAATCACGTGTCACGTTGTTTGTCCGCGATGGACTCCTAAACTACTTAACCGATTTTAAATTAAATTTGCACACCGTGTGCAGTTTGATCCAACTTGAAAGATAGGATAGCTTATTCAGGGAAGGTTTAAAAGGTGAGAGCGGTACGAAGTTCGCCGAGTCAGCTAGTCTATACTAATATTATAAAGAGGAAAGGTTTGATTTTTTGTTTGTTTGTTTGTTTGTATGAATTGAATAGGCTCCGAAACTACTGGACCGATTTGAAAAATTCTTTCACCGTTAGGAAGCTTACTTTTCAGGGAGTGACATAGGCTATATTTTATCCCGGAATTCCCACGGGAACGGGAACTACGCGGGTGAAACCGCGAGGCGATCGTCTAGTAATATTATAAAGAGGAAAGATTTGATTGTTTGTATTGAATAGGCTCCGAAACTACTGGACCGATTTGAAAAATTCTTTCACCATTAGGAAGCTTACTTCTCAGGGAGTGACATAAGCTTATTTTATCCCGGAATTCCCACGGGAACGGGAACTACGCGAGTGAAACCGTGATGCGATCGTATAGTACATAATAATAAATTTACCTTGAGGACCACAATAGAGTCGACCATCTCAGCAGCCATCTCCTCTAGCTTGGGTCCGATCATCTTGCACGGCCCGCACCAGGTAGCCATGAAGTCGATGACGACCAGCTTGTCACCAGCTTCGTTCAAGCGGGTCTTCAGGTCATCGAAATCTTTGATGTGAATGGCGGACATTTTGTATTCTGGAGACAAAAAATACATTCTTTACTCATTTGAATACCTCACATCAATAAGCTGGTCCGCTGGATGCGAGATCGACGTGGATCGAAATCACTGTTATGGGACAGTATAACGT
Source organism: Eupithecia subfuscata (assembly GCA_963564075.1). NCBI lineage: Eukaryota > Metazoa > Arthropoda > Insecta > Lepidoptera > Geometridae > Eupithecia > Eupithecia subfuscata. The sequence continues at coordinate 3,008,312 of OY751123.1, forward strand.
ACATTGCCTACCTCTGATAAGCGCCTGATTGGTTTTTATTTGTATTTATTTATTTACCATTTATTTATAACATAGGTCGCTTTACAAGGCAAGTCAGAAATTGTACAGTTTGAAACGATAAAACATATTCACTAACCAAAATTAAAAAGGTCCTAAATAAAAACAAATTTCAATTAATTCCAGATCATAAAATTCAATGACATGTTTCAATCTATACTAATATTATAAAGAGGAAAGATTTGTATTTTTGTATGTTTCTTACGAATAAACTCAAAAACTACTGGACCGATTTCAAAAATTCTTTCACCATTAGAATGCTACATTATCCCTGAGTAACATAGGCTATATTTATTTCTTAAAAAAATTAGGGATCCCTAGTGTTATATAGAATCAGCTAGTAGTATACATATGTAAGCTTATAGAAATAAAGTTGAAATTTGAGATGAGACAGTTCCTTTCACTAGACCAATTGGAAAATAAGAACAGGCAAAGACTTTATCAGCTTTACCTACTACAAAAATGTTAGACATCTGCTGAGCGCGTGTGCGCAAAAGCGTTACCACAAAACTGCGTTTTACGACGGTTTACAGTAGACACGGCTTAGACATACTCGTAGTTTAAACGAGAGTTAAACTCTTGTTAAACCCATGTCTAACTGTTTAGACGCTGTTTAGCTAAACGCTTGTTAGATCAGTGTTTACGTTGGTTTTTGTAGTACCTGTATGTCTTGTGAAGGCTATACAGAAATACGAATCCTGTTGAATTGGTATCGAGTGGGGGACATAATCTATCTGGGTTAATAGCTAATGCTTTCATGGGATCTCCCCATGTGTCCTACGAGTACATTATGGGGAATTCCATAAAAGCAAAGGCAATAATTACAATAAGTAGTGGACTAACCAAGGCTACTAATAAATCGATTCAGAGCGGCCTCGTGCTTTTATTTTATGCATGGCTGGTACAAAACTAGAATGCGGTAAATTGTCAGCGACAATAATTTTATCAGGTTTCATGAAAGTTATTAAATACTTTTATTTACAAAGGAAATTGCAATCAAATAATAGAAACGAATTAGACCAAGTATTTACGATTGAAACGCTAACAGCTGTTGCAAACAATCTACAGGTAGCTCAACTGATCCATATCAATAGGTACCAGTCGTCGCGTCCCCAAGACGCTGGCTGCATTGTAAGGCAGCAATGCGGATGCGCTGCACCAGATACCAGCTCTCGGGTCGCTTCGACCAGACGCTCGATAAATTTTTACAAGTGAAAGTCAGTGGGTGCCACAGTTTGCTTGCCAAAAATATTCTTTGTAAAACGCTTACTATTAAATATCAGATTATCTGGATGATTAATAATCATAATTTAATTGTTTTGAAAAAAAAAAACGACTTGGAATCCCTTAGTTTTTAAGCTTTGCGAGATAAATATTACTAATCCATTGGCCGTAAAATTTTTATGACACAACCTCGGGATGATCTCGCAAAATAAAATGATACAACTGCAAAATAATTGTCTAAATCGATAAACGACGGAGAAATCGACGAACATACATAAAAAAAAACACTCGAACACAGAACCAGAACCTCCTCCTTTTTCCAAATCTGTTAAAAAGCTTGGGACGAGTTTTCCTCCAACTCGAAAAGTAACAACTAACAGGATAAAGGCTTCTTCGTCGCTTTTTTAGTCTACATGGAAATGACGAAATAAAAAATAACAGCGGTACTACAAAAACCAGCGTAAACACTGGTCTAACAAGCGTTTAGCTAAACAGTGTCTAAACATTTGGACCTGGGTTTAACAACAGTTTAACTCTCGTTTAAACTATGTCCAAGCCGTGTCTAACTTTAAACCGTTGTAAAACGCAGTTTTGTGGTAACGATTTTGTTAAACACGCGCTCAACAGATGTCTAACTTTTTTGTAGTAAAGCTGTATCACTTTATTTCCATGTCTATTTTAATTTTAAGAATTTCACCTTTTCTTATTTTACATTCATTGTATTTACCGAAATAAAGAGTTTTTGATTCTTGATTTGTGGTTGGGTAATCGATGTTATTCATCGACCTATTGACACGCCCAGCTTCGTTATTATTATTATTGTGTTGTCTCTTATACTGTACATTACCTAGAGACGTACACATGTACATAATGATTGCAATAAAATAAATATGTATCTACCGACTATGAATCTAATCTAAATAAATATGATACCGCGACTACGCAAATGTAATGTAGGATGTCCTCCAGCTAGGTGAGATGACGATCTGCAAAAGACTACAGGCAGATGCTGGATGCTGCAAGCTGAAGACAGGGCGCTATGGCGCTCATTATGGGAGGCCTATGTCCAGCGGTGGACTATTAAAGGCTGATGATGATGATGCAATATGAATGGTTATCCGTCGAAGCTTTGTGTTTAAATAGGATCTAGTTTACAAGTATTTTGATAGCTAATAAAAACTTTTGATTGATTAACTTTTGATAGTAGTCAAGGAACAAAAGGTCACATTAGCACCGAGATTAAAGCCCGGTTTCCACCGCGAGCGGAGCGGACCCATTAAGGACTCCGTTCAACTCGCACGAGGTCTGCATACTTGTATTTCCACCAGCAAAAGTCAAACAGAAAGGACGGAGCGAGCAGAAAACGTTAAAATGACGCTCCGGTCACTCTCTCTCTATCTCTCTCATTTTCCTTTTGCGGTGGAAATTAATTTTAATAATCTTATTATTCTAACCACGTTATAGGAGGATTGTGTTTTTAGCATAGATTTAAGTAAAGTTCTGTAGATAGCATCACATTTACCCTTACACGTGTAAAATTTTCGAGTTTTTCCTTTGCTTGCTTGTTATTTTAGTATTGTGCTATGTTAAGGCGAATAGTAGGGGTGATAGTGGCGCCACTACATATTCAATTTTATAATTACGTTATACAAAGGAATTATCAAGAAATCGGACCGCGCGTAGACGATATCTATCATAAGCTTTTTTTAAATGTACATATCTGTAATAGTTTTGTTTTGTGTTATTCTTTAAAAAACCTTGTTTGGAGAGCTTGGTGGCCACCAATAGGAACTAAACTCTTGAAACAAGTATCTGCCTAAATAATACAGTACAAAACTATTAAAGATACATTTAAAAAAGCTTATGATAGATATCGTCTACGCGCGGTCCGATTTTTTGATAATTCCTTTGCATAACGTAATTATAAAATTAAATATGTAGTGGCGCCACTATCCACCCTAGAAAGAAAGAAAGAAAGAATTAACATGGTACTAACCTATCAGGATGTTTTCATTTGTAATACTCTAAGCTTCAGTGCTCAACAGTGACCTTTGACCTTCCTAAATTTTTATTAATTGTCAGTTCGCCTACGGACACTTGTTTATCATCCCATATCTTTCAGAAGTATACCTACCTATTAATTATTATACCATTGTAATACTCTAGTTTTACTATGTACTTATATTTAGAAAACTGAAAGGCCTACTTTTATGACTTTAGTTATAGTTTCTCTATAATGTGAATTTGTAAATTCTTGAGAAAAATAAATTTATCAAATTTTTATTTAACACAACCATGACTGTTAAAAAATATAGCAATTCAGTTTACCTAAATTTATTTGACTACGAAAACGTAAATAAAACAAATCACAAAACACACATAAATAACTTAAGCTTTCTGTAATTTATTACTGTTTTTATTATCGTGTTTGCACTGTGTTGTTTTCGAGCTGGTTGTCTAAGATATTGTGAAGGGAAACTTTCCTTCATCTTGGCTCATTTGTCTCTCGCTTTATGGGGCAGAAGTGGCTCTATCTTCTGTTGTTGGCACCACTGGTGCTGAGGGCGGTCTACGTTGCCAGTGACGGTTATCTAAAGGTACAAACGGTGAAACCTCTAACCTGCTGGTTTGAGGCCGAGTGTTGCTTTTATTTGTAGTTGAACTCCTTCGCAGTTTTTCTTCTTTAATTTTTGCGAGTTTTGAGTGATCCGTGCTTTGTAGTCCATCAATTTTGGATTCTAAGCGTTTCATACATAGCACCAAAGTTTTAATTTGGTCTTCAATTGGGGAGAGCCGTTTTTTGACTGTATTTTCGATGTCCAATATTGATATTTTTGGTTTAAAAGTCGGAATGTTCGGTGATGGTTTTATGATTTTTTCCTTCATAGTTTTGGTTTTTGTATTAGGTACTTTGGATTAACTTACGGAGGATTTACGTTATTTTTTATCAAAACATAGTTGACGTACTTGACAGTTAATTGGATTCAAAGGTTTTTTTTTTGTAACCAAGAAGGATTTGCAAATAACTCGGAAGTCAAGTCGACCAATAAGGATTTGAACGCCATGTTACAATTTCAATTTTATTCACCGAAGTTTTGTAGGTTCAGCAGTGGGGTTTAAGTTTAGCACATCGCAAGAAAGCCGTAAGCACAGATAATGGGTCTGGAATCTTGATTTCGATTACGGTTCACGATAATGATTTTGTATCTGGTGTCGGCAAGAACGATCGTTTCTCAGCGAATTTTGTCGACATCAGAGACAAAATCGGTGCTTAGCTTATCCTTATTGAGAAGCCACTGAGCGCTATTATACAATTACTGATTATTGGAGCGAGAAATGGTATAAAATAATATATACAAGGTTATTTTCTGACATTATGTGAACTGCAGGTTCTGCCCACCATCATGAACACCTCCGTGAAGACGCCAGGTCTCAATTCTTAAAATTGGTGGATAGGGAATGATATCAGTATGTACCCTCTCCATTCAAAAATATAATTATAGGGGTTTTCTTTGAAGCTAAACCTAAAAACGGCTCTGCCCTGAATTATCAGAGGGTGTGTGGCTGTCTCCCAGCCAGGCTGATGCCACTTGAATCGTCTTTCGTGGATGTAAAATAAGCCAATGATGATGATGTGGATTTAAACACTCCGGAACCGTGGTCCCACTGCGATGTCCCACTGGTGGGTCAAAACTTTTTCGTGGTCCCACCAAACACACACTTGACCGTTCAACATATGGCTCCGGGTGCAATTATATTATATACACACCCTTTCAGTCACAGAGTCGCCACGAACCCCCCCCCCCCCCCATACATAATAGAAATAATAATATTACTCTTGTCTTGTGTCTTTTCCTTTGAGCTAGCTAGATAAACCGTCTATTCTATACTATACGTATAAACTAACCAAACTCGATGTAGAATTTTTGTAAACAAACATGGGGGTTTAACTTAATCTAAAATTCACTCGACAAACTCGACGCCCACGTGAGTTTCAGTTATTTGTGTCGTGGTTTGTTTACAAACATTAAACATCGAGCAAGGCTAGTGTATAGGTACTTATTGCCTGTATGTACCACTCAGTAAAATAATAAAAAGAGTCCGTAGAAAAAACGTAAGGTCATAGAAACCGGTCATAAGTACAAATGATCGTTGTGTCACGCACGACATGATTCATGATTTCATGAGTGAGAAAATGTCTCAGATCTGGGTTTTTAGGTCAGCTATGGCATAGCTATGGCGTTCTATGGTATGTGGCATGGCGCTATCGAGCTCTACGCCCATGCCCTTGAAACATTCTGCAAAACTTAAGGTAAGTGACGCTCGAAAAAAAATAACGAATATTTACATACTATTTTCTCGTAGGTATAAGTTAAATTCTGTAGATACGGTACGTTCTTCCAGCGCTAACTCAACAAATGTCTTGTTTTCTGTTACTACTTAACGCAAAGACACGCTATTTCCAATCTGAACAACAAAGTATTAAGTCCATATATCAGTTATCTAGTACCCATAACACAAGCTCTGCTTAGCTTGGGGCTAGATAATGCTGTGTGAATTGTCCAGCATTATTTATTTATTTAAAGATGGAAAGGCGTACCTAGACAGAAGTGTGACCTATATAGATAGCAATACGCATGCGAAACAAGAACGCCGGCGGCGCCGGTCTGACTACGGCTGAGGCGGGGATCTAATTGATCCCTTATTTGAGTGGTCCACTTTCGAGAAGCTACCCAATCTACCGTATTTTACTTATATCGATGGGTTCTACAAGTAATTTAGATTGCAGATAAGAAGTTTTGGTCACTTAGCAATTTGCTATAAACCCACTAATTCTAATTCTGAGTGGGGGAACTGGGATCTGCACTGACATCTCGCTTTGGAGTGTATTATGCATTGTCCCCCTGCCTAAGCAGGCCCTAACCAGCCCAGCTCCTTGAAGTACCGGAGCAGGACTTTTGGCGATTGACAGCTTCGTTTCAGCTTTTCTGTGGGCGAGGACGGGTTAGATCCCTCTATGAGAGTCTTCAGTCCCGTTACCCGTCTGGCCTCCTCTGTGGTCGTGCAGTGAACCACTACATGTTCCACAGTCTCTTCTTCCTGGAAGCAGCCGCGAAGCTATAAACCCACGATCAAACAATATACAAATCAATCTTCGTTTTGAAGTCTAGACACTAAGATTTTCATAAATCAACATTATGTCGATATACTGCAAAACTACAATCGATTCCAAGTTTCTTTTAGCAAAGGTTCATAGAAAATGACGTAGGTATAGTATACAATGGGCGAAAAACTTCTTATATGCTAACTAAATTACTTGTAGAACCTATAAAATGGTACAAACCCATTATTTTTTAAACCTCACTAACCACGTCCTGAGGTAATTAGAAATATTTATTTTAATATCATTTAAATATTTAAAAAAAGTGTGGTACCTATGGTGGTAAAGTAAAGAATAAACAAACTGGCAAAATCATAAACTATAAAAATTCAGAATTTATGTGTAGTGTGGGAATTCAAAGAAGCGGTTATTAAGTACTTTTTTGTATAAAATTTATCAAAAAAAAAAATAACTCCCTTGAGACCGTAGCGTCTTAATAAAGGAAAATTTCCTCTTGCCTTTCCGAAGTAAATGGCGTAGGTAACTTACACTGACATTGATTCAAATCAAACACAGGTTGAATCCGATAAGATTACAAAGACAGCTTTAAAAGGTATAATCAAGTCGAAAAAATATAAATTTGATTAAACTTAGAACAAAAACTCACCTAATTAAAGTTTAATAAATAATATCACAGATATCACTAGTATTAAGTCGAATTAAATCGCGTGACACGTCTAGTACATTCGACTGCCTTGCCACAACTGGTTCACTTTACGATTCCTTACCACTATTTTGTAGTGCTCGTATTCGCTATGATTTCATTCAATAACGTGTGATGTCATAACGCGTTCTGCTAGTTTAATTCGCCAGTCATCAAAACGTAGCCAATCGCGTTTACTACTTATTGCATGTTCTAAATAAGGGCCCTGGTAATTTAAGTGAGTCAGTCAGTTTCTCGAGTCGCACTTTTCTAATTGATGCTAAACTACGCGTTAGAGGGAGATGGCAGGTACCTACCGGTTTTGAATCGCGTCATCGACCTTGGAATTTTTATTCCGTGTCATCGCCTACTGACGATTATTTGTCGTATACTATGATTGTATTAGGTTTGATGACTTTCGTAGAAATACACCTGAATTCAACTCTATCGCCTGACGCCTAGTTTAGTAGATACATATTTGGTTTTAAATATTAATGCAATTTCCTTCGGTAGAATTTACTAAGCCAAAAGGCGGAGATTCTGAACCCCGACTTAACTTATGATTTAGAAAAAATATGATATGTTTTCTTCCTATTCGTGTCCTTTTACACGCACTCTTGCATCATTTAACATTATAAAAAGTTGTAGAACAAATTAAAGTCGTTCCTCTCGTTGCCCAGAATCCCCTTTCGACGTCTTAATACACGTGTTGGTGGCACCCTGTATTAATCAAATCAATTTCATTTATTTTGCGAAACATGGGTTACAGGGACGTTAAGGGGGTACCCTACCTCGTTATTGTGTGAAGAGGATAGGCATAGGATTTCGCGTTCACAGGAGCGGGACAGAGCAAAGCGGCGTAAGCCCAAAAATCAAGTTTTTAGTAGTTATTTGCTCCCCACAAACATTAGAATAGTTAATTGAAAAAAAGGCAACATATAAAATGTTCTTTATACTTAGTTCAATTACTATGCTTAATCTCAAGATCGTATCATCTGTATTTATTGAGAAATTAGGGTTTTAGTAAAAAATTAGAGGTAACTTTGCGATTTTTTTCTATCGAGAAAATTTTATGGCATCGTGTTTTCGAAACATATGATCGATAGAATAAGTCCTGAACTTTACGATATATAAATTTCAAAGTTAAATATTCAGTAGTTTGGAAGATATGGAGGTCCGACGGAGTTGAAAATAAGCAATTTGAGGTACTATACCCCCTTAAATTAAAATAGAAAAAGCACACACAACCATGATGGATCCTTTACAGCATGTAAGTCAAGATAAATATAAATACTATGTCAATACCTTAATTATTATAATATAATGAATGAATTGTTTTATTCTAGAATTTGTCTATCAGATAGATTATTTCTTTCTTCTCATCAGATACTCATAAACATTGTAATAAGCGGTCTCAATTAACAACCATCCTAATTTTTGTTTAAAAATATTAATAGTATTGCTTTCTTTCTTTAATGATCATTGAAAATTAAAGGAAATAGCTAGTATTTAATTTCTTTATTTTTAGTTTGAATATCTTATATCACAGTTACCAAGCATTGATGTGAAAATTTTATACCTATAGCTTCACATTTCGAACAACTGGTGATAGATAAGTGCCTATACGAAGCCTGGATTTTAATAGGATTTCTCCTCGGGAATTCGGTATGATTTTTGTAAGCTGTATTGAAAATTTAAATTCTTAATGCTTGTAGATATCTGAATTAATAAAATGCTATGTTTCCAAAACAAGATATAAAGTAGGTACCTAGTCAGTTGATATAAATAGACATTATCCAATATCATTGGGCTATCATGCAATGTCACATGTGTTTCATTTTATTTTTTAACCAGCTTCGAAATAAGGTGGAGGTGATGTTCTAGGTATGCATGCATGTCTTTTTTATTCAACACTAGCTTCTTCCCGCGGCTTCGCACGGGCTTTCCGGGATAAAAAGAAGCCATACCTATGACGTTTCTAATTACCCTCGCTTCGCTCGTGAGTTATTATAGAATCCCGATTTGCGCTCGGGCTTTACACACACTGTGCATAATCTACTTTTATACTTAAGCACGGCGGGGCAATGCAGCCGGTTTCTTGGGGACGCTTCCGAATTCTTTTGACAATTCCGAATGATATTGATTGCTACCTGTAGATTGATTGTTACCTGTAGATTTATTGCACCAGTCTGCAGTTAGCTCAGTAGTTTCAATTGTAAATACTAGTTCTAATTTGTTTCTTTTATTTATTAGTAATTTTCTTTTTTTAGGGATTACAGTCCAATATTACGCATAGTAAGGCAGGGGGGGGGGTAACTTCACCAAAGCTCTTTAATTTGTACGTTGACAACCTGATAGATGGCCTCAGTAGCATGCCAGTCGGATGCTCTATTGACGGAGTTAGTGTTAATAATCTCAGCTATGCTGATGACATGGTCCTCCTGGCGCCATCTGTCGGGGCTCTTAGAAGTCTCTTAGCATATTGTGAAGCTTATGCTGCAAGACATGGCTTGCAGTATAATGTAAAAAAAAGTGTATTCATGTTGTTCTGGCCAGGCGGCAAAAGCCCAAGTTATGTGCCTCCAATCATATTGAATGGAAATTCAATAGCCAGAGTAAACGAGTTCCGATACTTGGGACATTTAGTGCATGAAAATCTTAGAGATGAAGGAGATATAGAAAGGGAGCGAAGAGCGTTGACGGTGAGAGCTAATATGCTGATCCGCAGGTTTGCTCGTTGTTCAGAAGAGGTAAAAATAACTCTGTTCAAATCATTTTGTCAAACATTTTACACGAGCAGCCTGTGGTTCACATACACGCAGAAATCCGTCAATGCTATTCGCGTGCAATACAACAATGCATTCAGGATGTTGCTGGGGCTGCCGCGGTTCTGCAGCGCGTCTGTCATGTTCGCCGAGGCGCGCACAGATGGGTTCGCCGCCTGCATGAGGAAAAAAGCAGCCTCACTGCTGAGCAGAGTCCGTGGGAGCACCAACAACATCCTGCGAATGATAGCGGACAAGATGGATGGCCCGCTATACAGACACTGCATTGCTGTACTTACCAAATAATTAAGTACCTCTACCTCCCATAAATTTAAGCTAACATAGATTTAAGACTTAGATATAGATTAACCCGAATATGGATCTTGTGTTGTCCGAAATAAACGATTATTATTATTATTATTATTATTATTATAGTAACCAAACACCCAGAACAAATATGAATAGTAAACATGCTAACCCAAAGTAGAGAGTCCAATTATGTCAAGTGCCAGTCAGAGGTAGCCGCCGTGGGAACAATTAACTATGTGAACTGTGAAGTGAACAAATTAATTGTAATTTAATTTATCATGGAAATTGCTTCCATAGTCGCAGTTTTTGAGGGCCTTCATCCTTGTATTATTACATTATGTCATGACGACCCCAGTGGCGCAGCAGATGAAGGTCAACCTGTGACGCAGGAGGTTGCAGGTTTGATTCCCTCCTCGGAACAAATATTTGTTTGATCCGTCGTGTGCGCTGGGTGTTACAAGCTGTGTTTAGCTTGGGGCTCGATGATGCTGTGTGAATTGTCAAGCACTATTTATGTGTTCGATACTAGATTCTGCTTGGTGTGTCGACCTATAAGACATTGGTGCACTTAGTATCATATATTTAAAATTTATGTACCTACCTAAAGCTTTGGTGTACTCACTGTAGGTTAACCTATTTAATTGTTAAAATAAAATATATAACGATACATTCAACGTTATACCCTTAAAAGGTCAGGGTCAGGGTGTGAGTAATAATAATGACAATACATTCTATTTCGATGTCCTAGAAAGTACTTCCTGGTGTTGAGTAATTCAGGAAAAGTATTAAACATTGTACGATTACTTTCAATTTTATACTCGCATAATTATGGTATTACCCTACCCAGCAGTTGTCAGGGGTGTATCCGACCCAAAATTCTAATTTCACATTTATTTATTTACAAAATAAATTTGATAACTCCGCCAAGTTTTTTCAGTTAGTGGCTTAGTCCCTTATTGTTTTTCATATTTGTCTGTTAATTTATTTATAGTGCTGCCTATGGCGAATAAACGAGTATGAGCATTGTAACATGAGACATTATTTAACACACATATTTTTGAAACTAAACTTTTTTGTATTATGACCACTGACTTCAAAGGAAAATATTGTTACAAATAAAATAACTAGATACCTCTCACATAGGGCTTTAAGGACATTAGGAGCACTTTCTTAACAGAATAATAGTTTTGGTACCAAAGGCAATTATACAATCTTGGTGATGTCCTCCTAGCCGAATTTAGGCCAGGCAGCCAGTTTCAATGGAGACTGTGTGGAGGAAATATATACAGTGCACAAGGTTTCTACAAGTTACATCTGTATTTTAAAGAACATTTCTTGGAGCCGGCACTATCAAACACAAGGGCCAAACATAACGCCCATTTATAAAAAGTAATGTAACTATTACGAAAAGGAATAATCAATTTACACGAACCGAAGGTCCTTGAGTAGAGCTATTGACAAGGTCATTCGCAAATCGGGGCTTGGGCCATGGAAGTTGTATGTCATTTCCCCCCGGGAATTTTATGGGCGTAATATCTAGACTATAAAAGTAAATACTCACGGTTTTTCGAAGATAAATAAATAAAATTCTGAACCGGCAGAACACGCGGTGACAGCAACGCAACGCAAGGCACGAAAAAGTGAAGTTATTAGAGATGGGGTAATGTAATGTAATCGCCGGAAAAAATTATCGATATTGTGATGCCATAAAAATGTGTTAGAACTTGCTTAATATACTTTTGAACTACCTACTTTACTTAAGTAGGTCGTTCAAAAGTAAAAGGTAGGTACAGACAGCTGGACCGAAAAGAGGAACTAAACTAAACCTTTGCTCTGGCAACACGAAACCAATGTCGAATCTGTTCAAAATGTCACTCACACGTAAATAAACATTGGGTACCTCAACGAAATTAGGTAACGTAAAGGTACTCCATTTTTTATCGAGCGAGCGAAGGGTCTCTACTTCAATTCTGGCAACATTTGCTTTCCTCTGTCAGTCGGTCGGTACTCCTCTGAGAGGCAATGTAGCATTTTACAAGCAATCTGGACGAAATTTGACTCATATGCATGTACAATTAATTGAACGTAGATACCGTTTTTACGATTCTTTTATTTATTTAATATAAGGGCATCCAACATGAGTTCACACTTTAGATTTACGATAAGAGAATGTACTAAATTCTACAAAAAGGGAAATAAAGGGGATACTGGAATATCTCCACCTTAAGAGATCCGATTTCGATTTCTCTTGTTCATTCGAAAGGTTGTAAGTAACGTGTTGTTCTCATAAAAATTGGATGAAGATCTACTGTTTGTCATTGGCGGGATGAGCAGAATAGCTCGTAAAAATATGTAACTGGCAAAATGTTGTTAGGTGTAAAGTAGCTTCAAAAGTCTCGTGTTCAACAAATAGTAGGTACATAGTTGCCTAACTTTATTTGGTTGTTGCAAAAAAGTTTGAGCTTGCGAAGTTCGCATAACTATTGGTTTCGAACACCAGCAAAATGCAAGAAAAACGAAACAATAAAATACTACCAGCAAATTTAAAACAGAACGAATTTTAATCAGGATTTTTGTGAAATATGTAAATGAGAAAACGTCTTGTATTAAGTACCTACCTACCTATCTATACCTACATGACAAAGAAACATTATTTTTATTTGTCTCATGCTGAACATCTATTTAAGCTAAGTATAGAACAAATAGACCAGGGTTACTGAATTACACTTCGCGCCTCTGTTAATATTTCTTAACCACGGCGAGCCCCAAGGAGCGAGCGCTAAAAAGTTCCACAAATGTCGTGTGTGTTAATAAGCAAATAAAACAAACACAAATTGAAACAATGAATGTGCTTCTTTCATTTGCACATTCATGCGCTTGTCGAGCAAAACAATTTGTCTTTTTTGCGGTGCTATTCCAAAACTTAAGAAAATTCTGACAAAAGAAGTTTGTTTTTGAATGTTAAAAATATAAGGAAACTGAAACCATAGTGAGCGGAGAAGGCCACTAACACCACATAATATTTATTTTTGGGCTCTTTGGGTCAAATTCATACATTAAATTCTGTTTACATAACCGTTTTTATAGTGTTTTGTATGGGTAGTCCGAACAAGTCAGAAGACCACCTATGCAAAATAGTCACTATCACAGCACAGAGCCTCATTTACAGAAGTTACAGAGGCCCTGTGATAGCGTTAATTTTGTGCCAATAAAGCGAAAAGTTTCAAAAATAATATTGAGTTCATTTTGTGATTTGGCAAAGAAGTCATTCTTGAAAGTAGCAATACCTACGTACCCTCCGTTGACAAACCCGAGAATAGACGATCCAGAACGATAGACTGTATACAAAAGAAGCTGTAGGTCGTATTTGAAATATATAAAAAATCTCATGGAAATGTTAAATATCGCCACCAGCTTTTTATCAGTACCGTTAAACATTACATTCAACCAATTTCTGTGTCAAAATGTTACCTGCGTATCAATAACATTATTTTACCTTTATCGATAATTTATACGTCTCTATGACCGATAGACAAACACTTTAACAGTGATTTCGTTCGTTCCTTCGTAACCCAATCAATTTTTCGGTTGCTTATGATTTGAAATCGACATTGACATAACTTTGACGTATGACAAAACTGACGTTTGAGGTAAGTTCCTTTGAAAAATTATTTTATTCGTGTTTATTTTTAGTATTCTGTGGTTTTTTATCAGGGCCGGTCGCTGGCGGTCGAACTTGAATGAAAATAGTAATAGAAAATTCGAAATTTAGTGATTATCGCGCACGGAAAAATACGAAAACTACAAAAATGTCTGCTAATATTACAGAAATTGGCTCGCAAAGAGTTAAAAGTGTTACAAACGGACAGGTAATATGTTTACAATATTTTCCGATGTAGAAGCGTAAAGAAAATTTATGAAAGTTTTCCACCGTTTCATTGTTTGAACTTTCACTGTTTTTTCTTCACATACACCTTTCTATATAACTCTTGAAGAGGATTTAATATTGGTCTGCTAAGATTTATTGTACGTAGAACAAATTTGCTACCCACAAACTTATTGCTTCTCATCTCAAACCAGCTTAAAAAATTATCCCTATCCAAGATGGGTACTCTCTCTAAGTATGAATTTTAATCAGAATGGAAAACAAATATTTGTCCCGTAAGCTTAAAAAAGAGCAGTGTAATTAATAAGAAATTTGAAGTTAGTTTTTAGTTTTTTTAAAAACAATCAAATTCTTTAATTTAGAGCAAAATTTAGTAAAACATTGCCGCAAAAAAGTTTGTATTAAAGTAAGTTCTAGGGACCTATTTACGTACTCTTGTAAAATCATGATGATTTCTCTTTCACAAAAAAAAATCTAAGTGTTCATTGTTTGTTATTTATTTATTTTCTTTCTACTAACTAGTCATTAGAGTTCACAAAAATACAAATGTTTATTATAATTCTCAAGTTACATTATTAAATTCTTCTGTGTTCAAGACATCCTTAAGTACCTGTAACATCCATCAGGTATCACAGATCCTTGAAATAAATAGCTCTAGAAGTCATCCCCTTCTAGCTCCATTGCACACATTATTTTGTAGCACTTTCCTTAACAACCTGTATTGGTCCACTGCTGGCCATAGGCCTCCCCCTGATAAGCACGTTGTTGGCTTTTATCTTATGGCGGTTATGCCCATAATCCCCATGCTGGGCATGCAGATTGGGGACCTCATGGTCGATCGATTCGGTGGTAGAATTGTTCTGCAGGGGCGCTGTTGCCTGCCCCCGGTGGATATCCCTTAGTCGCCTCTTACGACACCCGCGGGAAGAGTTGGGGTGTTGCTAATTCTAACCGGCACCACACAGCACTTTGCATGAGGAATATTCTTATTCTTCTTTATCTAGCCGTGTTTGTCCCACTGCTGAGCAAAGGCCTCTCCCAAGTCTTTCCACAATATTCTTCTTACCAAACAAAGTTATTAAACTACCAACTTAGCCTGCAAAGCAAAGTTAGGTACTATGTGGTTACGGCTAAGCAGGTATATTTTCACAACAACCATTGACCTAGTGCAGTGATCAGTCAGGCGTTAACTCAAGTCTTGTAATATTAGTTACACTGATGAAGTACAGAGCTTAGTTGAATTATTGGGTTGTGTACCATTGGATTCAGTGTTTTGAATCCTGGTTCACAGTAGTTTTTTACTGGAATGGTTTTGTAAAATAATAAATAAATAAATAATGCTGGACAATTCACACAGCAACCTCTAGCCCCAAGCTAAGCAGTGCTTGTGGTATGGGTGATAGATAACTGTTATACATAATACAATACTACTTATATAGATATTTTATTTTATTTATTATACATAGAAAAACATCCAGAACACCCTGAACAAATATCTGCAGATCGTATAAACATTTGTCCCGAGGCGGGAATCGAACCCGCAACCTCCTGCGTCGCAGGCGGACCTTCGCCCGCTGCGCCACAGAGGTCGTCTAGAAAGAAATTCGTCTAAAAGATATTATTTAATAACTGGTAACTAAGACTTCTTAATCTTCTGTAAAATTGATCTTTTCTCTTCGGTGGATACAATGTTTTACGATCTGCAAATATTTATTCCAGGTGTTCTGGGTATTTTCTATAACAAAAATATCTATCCATGTACCTGATATATTGTACCTATTATGCATAACAGTCATCTAGTACCTACCTACCCATAACACAAGCTCTGCTTAGCTTGGGACGAGATGATGCTGTGTGGATTGTCCAGCGTTATTTACTTAAGTATTTATTTAAGTATTTGTTATTATTTTTTATTTACATACTGTAGGGATCAGTCCTGCCCGTAGGCACGGTAATATTATATAATATTACCTTGCCGTAGGTCCTACTGTATGAGTAGCTACAATTATTCCTAGGCCGTACTCTTGAAAACGAAAATGGAAGTCTTTACCTTAGAGTTGGTTTTGCTTTCGATACTCGTTTTCCGAATATTTATTTTATTGCATTTATTTATCCAATACTTATAACTATTCTGAATTGTTAATGATTATATCGGGTATTTATCGCAAATAAAACAAAAGAAAACAAAAGGTACGCGATAAATACCCGATTTAATCATTAACTATGTTAACAAATCGCGAAAGTTTAAAAAGTTTTATTTTGAATTGATTGCAACAGTCTGCAGTTAGCTCAGTTGTTTCAATTGTAAATACTACTAGTGTAATTTTCTATGTGAATAAAGGCTTCCATTCTGTTTTAAAAGACACTGGGTAAACCAAATAAGGTTAGTCTGGTTTGTTGCCCCCCTGAGTCCTATTAGGTTACGTTTTATCGTCGTACTACGACGGAAGCTAGTAATATCGATGCATAATTTACTCGACAAATGAACCAGCGTCCTTTGCAAATTGCGACGTGTGCGAGTGGCCTTCACAGAATTAATCTGTCACCATCGCGCGTGTTCTAGAAAGAAACAGACTTCTTAATACTACGGCCACACTATCACGATAACGCGAAGATTTGCGCTGTCGCTACAAGTCTGGCCAAGATGTTTGTCTTATCGCGAATCATCATCGCGACTTTTTTTTCCAGTGTGTCCAAACACTTTTTCGTTGAACGAACACGAAGTTTTATCACAACAACGCGAAGACGAATCTTCGCCTTGTAATGTGGCCGTAGCAAAATAAATAAATAAAACTGTTTATGTTAGGTAGGTATGTACCTACCTACTGTTATACTGTAAAAGCCTTAAATAAGGTTTAAATCTTAAGATTATCGCATTCACTGCCCAGCCTCGGGGCGGCGACCCCCGCAGGGCGCTGCTTATGTTAACTGGTAAAAAGGGCAATTCCAGCGAAAATAAAAACTCCAGGTCAAACAAATTAATTAGTCAAAGCCAATGAATTGACTCAACAGGAGTTGTCCGATTTATTTAATACTAGACGATCGCCTCGCGGTTTCACCCGCGTAGTTCCCGTTCCCGTGGGAATTATGGGATAAAATATAGCCTATATCACTCCCTGAAAAGTAAGCTTCCTAACGGTGAAAGAATTTTTCAAAGCGATCCAGTAGTTTCGGAGCCTATTCAATACAAACAAACAATAAAATCTTTCCTCTTTATAATATACTAGACGATCGCCTCGCGGTTTCACCCGCGTAGTTCCAGTTCCCGTGGGAATTCCGGGATAAAATATAGCCTGTCACTCCCAAGTTTCCTAAGCGAAAGAATTTTTCAAATCTGTCCAGTAGGTTCGTAGCCTATTCAATACAAACAAACAAAGTAACAAACAATCAAATCTTTCCTCTTTATAATATTAGTATAGATTTTTAGGATTTTCGACATTTTTATTGATCTTGAAAACAGATGTAGTGCGATTGCCTACGGTATGGTATTTTTTCTTCATGATCGGAATAGTTTTCTTCGCCCTCTAATGTATTATTTCATAAGACGATAAGACAAAAGTGCTGTATTCAATTTCAATGATCCTCATAACGCTGGTCCTCCATGCTGCAGCACTCTACCTGGAGATGGAATGAAATAGGGTACTGCCAGGTCTTATAGCTAGGCAGTGTGCGTACACGCGTACTATGCTGCAACTCTGTGCATGTGCACTAGGTAGATGTTGCCTGGCTGTGGAATTGGTTGTGCTGTTTAAATTTAATTTTCTCACCAGTGTCTTGTACTAACTAGATTTTCCTGTTTATTGTAAGTTGATTTAGTACGACTAATAATATAAATTATACTTAGCTGTACACACATATCTTTACGCTACAATGTGGATTAAAACTATTTTTTTGTACGTTAATTTTAGCTGGCATTGTAATGTGTTTTGTGTGTTAAATAAATAAATAAATAAATTTGCATTGTTAGTTTTAGAAAAATTAATTGGAGTTGGAGCAAAAAGGGGTTACGTTAAGTGACGGACGAACCGTGCTGCCCGCCTCCGGTGGATATCCCTTAGTCGCCTCTTACGACACCCGCGGGAAGAGCCGGGGTGGTGCAAATTCTAACAACAGCGTGTCATGATGATGATGATTATTAAATATCCTTTTTGTTACAGTCAGTGGAACTGAGGAGTTTCTGGGAGGAGAAGAGTGTTGCCATCATCTTTTTTCGTCGTTGGGGTTGTGTGCTCTGCAGACTTTGGGCTAAAGAGGTATAGCTCAGTTCTTTAAGGCGAATAGTAGGGGTGATAGTGGCGCCACTACATATTTAATTTTATAATTACGTTATACAAAGAAATTATCAAAAAATCGGACCGCGCGTAGACGATATCTATCATAAGCTTTTTTTAAATGTATCTTTAATAGTTTTGTACTGTATTATTTAGGCAGATACTTGTTTCAAGAGTTTAGTTCCTATTGGTGGCCACCAAGCTCTCCAAACAAGGTTTTTGATTGAATAACACAAAACAAAACTATTACAGATACATTAAATAAAAGCTTGTGATAGATATCGTCTACGCGCGGTCCGATTTTTTGATAATTCCTTTGTATAACGTAATTATAAAATTATATATGTAGTGGCGCCACTATCCACCCTACTATTCGCCTTAAAGAAAGGAATCTAAAATGGCGGTGCTTATCGTGTTATCCCGCTTGCACACTATTGCCGTCTATACTCACTCTCGCGCGTACCGCTGGCAGAAAAAAAATTAGTCTCGATTTGCTTTCACTGGAAAATGGAACTTTAAAATGTGTTTTTTTCTTTGTTGAGATATCTTAACGATTTTGATGTCAAATGAAAGGTCTCGGTCTACAATCAATTTATTCGTTTAAATTATGTAAATAGGTCCACGTGTTTACGAGGTATTCGCTAATAATAGATGGCATCAAATGTCTTTAAAATTTTAAATTTTAACGCGGGCGAAGCCGCTGGCACAAACTAGTCACACTAATATTATAAATGCGAAAGTTTGGATGGATAGATGGATGGATGTTTGTTACCTCTTCACGCCAAAACTACTGACCGGATCGCGCTGAAATTTTGCATGCAGATAATTCTAGGCCTGGAATAAAACATAGGCAACTTCTTATCCTATAAATCAGTTTCTATGGGATAGAAATTACCTTTAAACGTTTCCATAGAAACAACGCGTGCAAAGCCGCGGGCATAAACTAGTTTAAATAAAATCGACACGGTCATGTTTTTATTATTTTCAATTTGAAAAAAATCTTCGACTTGCAATTTTATTTGCTAACTGTACTATCTGTCAACGCAAGTACAAGCCGCCATTTATGATTCCTTTCTTTAATGCATCGGCTTATAACATTATTTATTGAGAGGTGGTTATGAGACGGGCGGCATATTTTTTTTAATTACTCTTGAAATTATAAAATTACTAGCTTCTGCCCGCGGCTTCGCACGCGTTATCTCTATGGAAACGTTTTGAGGTTATTTCAATCGCATGGGATTGGGAACTGATTTATGGGATAAAAAGTGATTTATGGGATAAAAAGCCTATGTTTGATTCTAGGGTTATACTTACCTGTATGCAAAATTTCAGCCAGATCCGTTTTAGTAGTTTTGGCGTGAAGAGGTAACAAACATCCATCCATCTATACATCCATCCATCCAAACTTTTGCATTTATAATATTAGTGTGATACAATACCACATTCCCACATATACACTTTGCCAATATTTTTATTACCTACCTACTTTACGTGATTCAACATATTTATCTGATATTTATCTGATAAAAATTGCATGCGTGATATTAAAAAAGCCTTGCTCACGATTACGTATCATTATTTAGCCTATAATTAAATTAAATTAAGTAAATAGCCTAATCGCTAGGCTTTTAAAATTATTTCGAAAAATATAGGAAACGGCCTACTTAGTAATAACGTCCTTCTAGCCGAATTTCGACCACGGCGGCCAATCTGATCGGAGACTAGCCAGATGCGCAGGACATATTATAGTGCACAAGTGTGTGCACAAACACAGATGCACTCTCTATTCCCTCACTCTCATAATCCGATGGGACGACAGATCGACACGACCGGAGAGAGGTCAGGCGCAGGACCAACAGCTTAACTTGCTTTCCGAGGCACGGGGGTGTAACACCGCCAACTTCCTGACTCCGGGCTGCTACTGTGAAAGAAAAATCCTAATAACAAATAGTGGCCCGACCCGGGATTCGAACCCAGAACCTCATTAACAGCGGTTGAACAAGCTGGCTACATAATGTAGAACCACTAGGAGTCCACACAGATGAGTATTTTGATACCTTATCAAAATAGCTTCAGCCGATTGGATGCGCGCCTTTTTGTGTGTGTGAAAAGAATAGGCATAGGATTTCGCGTTCATCAGACATCGAATACTTAACTACTTTTTGTTGACTACCTCTGTGGCGCAGCGGGCGAAGGTCTGCCTGCGACGCAGAAGTGTGCGGGTTCGATTCCCGCCTCGGGACAAATGTTTGTACGATCTGCAGACATTCGTCCAGGGCGTTCTGGATGTTTTCTATGTATAATAAAAAAAGTATCTACATATCAGTTACCTAGTACCCCTAACACAAGCTCAGCTTAGCTTGGGGTCAGATAATGCTGTGTGAGTTGTCCAGCATTATTTATTTATTTTATTCCACAAATTAGTTCCCAAGGGATAGAAATAACCTTCAGAGTTTCTATAGAAACAACGCGTGCGTAGCCGCGTCCAGAAATTTGCATTTTTTTTCAAGTCCCTTCCTACCTCTCCATATTTGTATTTATATTAATAATAATTTATTTATTTTCAGACAACATAGATCCATAAATTTGTAAAACAAATCTTCTTTGTAATTTTATGAATAATATTATATTTAATTACAATGGAGATGGAGTGCTTATAAACCACTCCATCCAGTTTATCGGCTATTGCTGTCAGGATGGTCTTGGTACTCCAGCGTATTCTACTAAGCAGTGAGGCTGCCTTTTTTCTCATACAGGCGGCAAAGCCGTCGACACGAGCCTCCGCAAACATACCGGAGGCGCTGCAAAATCGCGGGAGAATGCATCTTCCAGCTCTACGTAGAGGTCAAGATCCTTAAAATGTAATTGGGCTGGGCACATGTGCAGGATGGAAAATAATCTCCACGATTTTACTCTTCGTTGGGCCAAAAAATCACAGAGTGGATCCCAAGGTATAAGAAGAGATCCAGAGGTCGACCTGAGAAGAGATGGCAAGACATCTTTATGAAGATATCTGGCCCTAACTGGATGACAAAGGCCAGAGATAGAAAAGTTTGGAAGGAGCTTGGGAAGGCCTGCGCCAAAAACGGCGACTACTAACTTAAGGCGAATAGTAGGGGTGATAGTGGCGCCACTACATATATAATTTTATAATTACGTTATACAAAGGAATTATCAAAAAATCGGACCGCGCGTAGACGATATCTATCATAAACTTTTTTTAAATGTATATTTAATAGTTTTGTACTGTATTATTTAGGCAGATACTTGTTTCAAGAGTTTAGTTCCTATTGGTGGCCACCAAGCTCTCCAAACAAGGTTTTTGATTGAATAACACAAAACAAAACTATTACAGATACATTAAATAATATCGTCTACCAGCGGTCCGATTTTTTGATAATTCCTTTGTATAACTTAATGATTAAATTAAATATGTAGTGGCGCCACTATCACCCCTACTATTCGCCTTAACCTAAGTTTGTAAATATATAGTTACCTATACTAGCTGACTCGGCGAACTTCGTACCGCTCTCACCTTTTAAACCTTCCCTGAATAAGCTATCCTATCTTTCAAGTTGGATCAAACTGCACACGGTGTGCAAATTTAATTTAAAATCGGTTAAGTAGTTTAGGAGTCCATCGCGGACAAACAACGTGACACGTGATTTATATATATTAAGATAAGTAGTTACATAAGAAGTAGGAAATAAAGGCTAATTTTATTTTATTTATTATCTTCCAGCTCGCCGAAATAGCGCCCATTCTGAAGGAGCACAACATCAGCCTGATCGGCGTCGGCGTCGAAGAGGCTGGCTCTAAGGAGTTTGTAGAGGGGAAATACTTCGATGGAGGTGAGATATAGAGCTAAGAAAACACGGACTGGACAAGCTAGTGTTAGATTGACGACCTCTGTGGCGTAGCGGGCGAAGGTCTGCCTGCGACACAGGAGGTTGTGGGTTCGATTCCCGCCTCGGGACAAATGTTTGTACGATCTGCAGACATTTTTCTAGGGCGTTCTGGATGTTTTCTATGTATAATAAAAAATATCTATCTATGTAGTGTATTGTATTAAGTATATCAGTTATCTAGTACCCATAACACAAGCTCTGCTTAGCTTGGGGCTGGATCATGCTGTGTGAATTGTCCAGCATTATTTATTTTATTTATTTAGATACATAGAAATACTCATATACAGGGTGTGTCGTAAAGAGTGGTCAAGCCTTTACCTACAGGGGCATTAGAACTGTTCAGAAAATAAAAAAATTGTACCCAGTAAGAGTCTCACGGCTATCGAGTTATTAATTTACTACTAAAATACAATAGAAAATGAACCACTGAGCAGCGAAAATAGCAGGAGTGCTATTTTAATACTTACTGCAAATTAATTAACAAAAAATTAAAAAAAAATTCAATTAAATTAATAAATTAATTAACTGCAGAGTTAATTATTTTAGCTAAGCACAATAATGAAGGTTTTTTCAACAGTAGGCATGAAGATTGTTCGTTCATTAAGTTTCGTCGTGGCAAAAACGTCTTAATAGGGGTTCAAATATGAAATTGCTATTTTTCTACTCAAATTTATTTTGTACATATTTTTTTAAATTCAGCAGCTACATACAAAATGAATTTATATTCTGAACGTTACATTAATGGAAAGATATAAAATGTAATCATCCCTAAAAATAAAGCAGCTCCTTTCACGTTTTCATGGTTGGAATTCGGTGTATTTTTTATTCGTTAGTTTTTTAGAAATTAATGATACACACACACCTCATAATGGTGTCCAATTATAGGTACACACAAAAATTTTACGGAATTGTATTAATCATCAAAAAAAAAATACAAAATTGTTCGTATTGAGAAATCAGTTTTCTTAAAATTCTCCATACAAAACGACAATTTCATAGTTTAAAACCGAATATAGTACGTAATTACTGAATTCGATGTAATTAAGGTCGAATCAACCTCACACAAAATCACCGTCAAAAATGATTTATTTAATGTAAGTAAGCCTTAAATATAAATAAATAATGCTGGACAATTCACACAGCGTTATCAAGCCCCAAGCTAAGCAGATAATATAATAAGACTTGCATTATTTTATCATCCTAGTATTATTATCACATATTATCACTAGAATTATAAGTAGTTATGTAGTAAAGTAATCATAAAACCAGTAAAACTACTTATACCAGTAGGTATAGTAACCATCTACATTGTAAGCTCCTAGTTTTCCTACGAGATACATAATAATGTATCCACGGTAGGATAAATAAATAAATAAATAAATAATGCTGGACAATTCACACAGCATTATCTAGCCCCAAGCTAAGCAGAGCTTGTGTTATGGGTACTAGATAACTGATATACTTAATACAATACACTACATAGATAGATATTTTTTATTATACATAGAAAACATCCAGAACGCCCTGAACAAATGTCTGCAGATCGTACAAACAATTGTCCCGAGGCGGGAATCGAACCCGCAACCTCCTGCGTCGCAGGCAGACCTTCGCCCGCTGCACCACAGAGGTCGTCAAGGATAGATCAGGATAGATTTTATAATGTAAATCCTCGTATACACCATTATATACATTAGAAATTAACATAAACGGCGATTCCATCTCACACCTGCGATTTACTGATGGCACAGTTTCAATAGCCGAGTCGCTAGAGGAGCTGAACCAGATGCTGGACGGCCTAGCCTCAGCCTCACGACGCATCGGTCTTGGCATGAATTTGGATGAAACTTAAATCATGCAGTATAAATGCCACATTGATCCAAGACCGGTGGTCGTACATGGTCACCTTCTCGAAATCGTTTCCGAATACACTTACCTCGGGCAGATTCTGCAGTTAGATAAAAACAATTTTGCGAAGGAGGGCAGCGTTTGGGAAATTACGTCGAGTCTTCTCGTCATCCATACCGCAATGCTTGACAACGAAAGTTTTCAAGCATTGCGTCCTACCCGCCATGACCTACGGAGCTGAGACGTAGACACTCACGGTAGGGCTGGTCCACCAGTTCAAAGTCGCTCAGCGAGCTCTGGAAAGAGCTATGCTCGGAGTTTCTCTGAAGGATAGGATTCGTAACGAATACGTCAGTAAGTGCCAGTGGGCCGGCCATATCTCGCGAAGAACCGCTAACCGTTGGGGTAAACGTGTTCGTGAGTGGAGACCACGACTCGGAAAACGTAGTGCAGGACGCCCTTGGTGATCAGCAAAGTGGAGGTCCTATCTATATTATCATCTACTAGTAATACCGTAACACAAGCTCTGCTTAGCTTGGGGCTAGATGATGCTGTGTGGTTTGTCCAGTATCACACTAATATTATAAATGCGAAAGTTTGGATGGATGGATCTATGGATGGAGGTTTGCTACCTCTTCACGCCAAAAGTACTGAACGGATCAGGCTAAAATTTTGCACACAGGTAAGTCTAACCCTGGAATCAAACATAGGCCACTTTTTATCCCAAAATCAGTTCCCATGGGATAGAAACAACCTCAAAACGTTTCCATAGAAACAACGCGTGCGAAGCCGCGGGCAGAAGCTAGTTGAGAACAAATGAAAAATATATATCATCATAATATCTTAGATTATTCTCTAAACTTATCAAAACTTATAGAATGTTACATGATGTTGTAATTTTGAAAAACATGATTATGTACAATATGTCATTTTGGTGTTGACGCACCTTACTTCATCAGTCACTCTCGTTCAAATCTATATCTTATCTTTATCTTATCTTTGACAGGTGATAGGCCTCTCTTTTTTGTTACCCCATAGTTAAAAGGCCTCACATTTCAACAAGAGGTAGCTAGCTGTCTCTTCATCAATTTTTCATCAATTTCGCTTCAGTTTTCACGTGAGCTATTGCAAATGGGTTTAAAATTACACAAATAGTGTATGCTTAGATAGACTAAGTGTAAATTAGATAATTAAAAGAAACCCGATATTACACAGTGTCATATCTGAATTCTTTTAATAATCTATAAAAATCAAAATCAAAATCAAAATCAAAAACTCTTTATTTCCATAAATACAATAAATGTACACTTAGAAAAGGTCAAAATATAAAAGTAAACACTGACACGGAAATAAAGTGATATTTTTGATTTCTGTCGCTTCGATATGTAGACTAAAGTAAAGAAGCGACGAAGAAACCTTTAGCCTGTTATTTGTTAATTTTCGAGTTGGAGCAAAACCCGTCCCAAGCTTTTTTATCCTCTAGATAATCTGATATTTTATAGTAAGCCTTTTTGCACAGCAAGGTTTTGACAATTTGTTTGAATTTATTTATTGATATTCTTTGCAACTCACTTGGAGTTTTGTTGTAGAAGAATATATACCCTAGTACTTCTCTACTGAAATGCAGAGCATAAAAGCAGAGCTTGTTTTATGAGTACTAGACCTACTACTAGACAACTGAAATACTACAGAGATAGACTTTTTATTATACATATAAAACATCCAGAACACTCGGAACAAATATCTGCAGATCGTATTAACATTTTCCCGAGGCGGGAATCGAACCCGCAACCTCCTGCGTCGTAAAGGACCTTCGTCCGCCGCGCCACAGAGATCGTCAAAGAATAAATTAAATAATTTTTTTAAGGTATAAACTTAAAAAGACTTACTTGTTTAACATCCGACATTAAATTTGCTTAGAGTCCTATGACGTTACAACACGGCCGACAGCGTGATTTTAAATTGAAAATATGTAGTCATCTGAACTCTATAAATATTGGTCTTAAAAAGGTAAAAAGAGACCGCACCGAGTGGAAAGATTTGGGGGAGGCCTTTGCCCAGCAGTGGGACAAACCAGGCTAGATATAAAAAGGTATAAACTCTTTATTCACAAAGAAAATTACAATAAATAAAATAATAGAAGTAAATTACAACTAGTATTTACTATTGAAAAACTTGAGCCAACTGCAGACTGTTGCAATTGATCTACAGGAGCTCAACTGATTCATTTAACTTAAAGCAAGTGACGCAAGACTCGACACCGATTAAAAACAACGACTTCGCGGCTCAATTACAAGTTGCACGCAAGGTAGTTTTTTACAGTAGCAAAACACCATATAGAAACAAATAATATCGCAAAAATTTTCGACTTCGACGGGACTTGAACCCGCTTCCTTCCCTCAGTACAGGAATGTGCACCACGAGGTCAAGTGACGTAGGAGTCGAAAATTACTGGGACTTCCTACGGACTACGTTAGATTTAGCCTTGTCTAGACAGCAGGTGTACTTTTCATGACTTTAACCTGACCTACGCCATAATTGGCATATTATATAGAATTCAAAGTAGTTATAGGTAATCTAAAAACCGTTTGAAATTACCGAAAAATACTTGAGATTATAGGTAATAGGGTAATCGTTTTCAGAAATCGAAAAGCCATTTTGTACAGACCAGCTTGTATGCTTTTAATATACTTTGAAAAATGAGATTTATAATGACAGTCTGTACCTAGCTATAGACTTCAAAGTAGTTATGTAACTTGATTTTTCTGTTAACTGTACATTAAAGCAAATTAGGTATATGGTCCCAGTCGACCAATTCAAGAATGTGATCAGGTAACTGGGACCGCATTCCTAGTTATGTATGGGCCCAGTCGCCTGTATCCTCAATCAAAAAACTGTTTGAAATTACAGAAAAAATTTGGTACAGACTAGCTTGTATGCTTGTATATTCTCTCCGCCTGCGACGCAGGAGGTTGCGGGTTCGATTCCCGCCTCGGGATAAATATTTGTACGATCTGCAGATATTTGTTCAGGGTGTTCTGGTCGTTTTCTATGTATAATAAAAAATATCTATCTATGTACTCGTATATTATTATGTATATCAGTTATCTAGTACCCATAACACAAGCTCTGCTTACCTTGGGGCTAGATAATGTTGTGTGAATTGTCCAGCATTATATATATATATATATATTTATTTTGAAAAATGATAATTTATAATGACAGCCAGTAGGTACTGGCTGTCATTATAAATTATCATTTTTTTTAGGTAGCTATTAATACATAAATCTAACAACTTTCGACCCCGTTGTATGACCGTGGCGGAGGCACATTGAGAAGTGGATGTATTTGTGCTTATAACGTAAATTCATATTTACATAAAAAACTATTACCTCGAGAATAAACCAGTTACAGAACCACCCCGTGATTATTTTCTTGGATATTTAATTCTATCGGATAATGATAAAATTTGCGGAGATACCGAGTTACAAATATAGTAGTAGGTAGGTTCAGTTAAAGTTTTATTTTTTCACCACAAGCAGAAGCTAATCTATATCTATCTATAATATAAAAATGAATCGCAAAATGTGTTGGTAAGCGCATAACTCAACAACGCCTGGACCGATTTCGCTAATTCTTTCTTTGTTGTGTTTGTTATTGTCAGGAGAAGGTTCTTATGAAAGAAAAAATTAAGAAAGTTGGAAACATAAATTTCCACGGGGGCGAAGCCGCGGGGCGCAGCTAGTCTTATATATAAAAATGAAACCCGTTTTCCGTTGTCATCGCATCACGCGTGAACGGCTGGACCGATTTCGCTAATTCTTTCTTTGTTGTGTTTGTTATTGTCAGGAGAAGGTTCTTATGAAAGAAAAAATTAAGAAAGTTGGAAAAATAAATTTCCACGGGGGCGAAGCCGCGGGGCGCAGCTAGTCTACTATATAAAAATAAGTCGGGTTTTCCTTCCTGACGCTATAACTCCAGAACGCACTAACCGATTTCCACGGTTTTGCATTCGTTGGAAAGGTCTCGGGCTCCGTGAGGTTTATAGCAAAAAAAAATTGGTTGTCTGTAAAGTCGGTTTACTGACGATAGTTGAACGTGACAACGTCTTAAGAAAATACTGATGGAATGGTAGCATTTTTCAAAAGAAAATTTTAATTTCATTTTCTTTCTTCTTCTTTCTTTCTTCACTTGATACTCGATCAAAACATGTAAATGTACTATAGTATAGCAGCTGTCCACGCAGACGCATCGCTCACTCAAGTAGGAGAGAGACGGATGTCGAACGCTGCCGAACGCAAAGGCCGATTGTGCTTCTTTGTCGCTCGTTCCGCGCTCTC
This sequence comes from Eupithecia subfuscata, assembly GCA_963564075.1. Lineage (NCBI taxonomy): Eukaryota > Metazoa > Arthropoda > Insecta > Lepidoptera > Geometridae > Eupithecia > Eupithecia subfuscata. The sequence goes on from OY751123.1 coordinate 3,036,721, forward strand.
GCTTGCACTTCAAGCCTTACATGGAACGCCTCAGAGCGAGGTAACGCCTCAGAGCGAGGTAACGCCTCAGAGCGAGGTAACGCATGAGTCATGTTTTTTCGTGCGTGCAGCCGGCTCTATCGAATTATAAGACGTTGTCACGTCAAAATTAAGAAAGTTTGAAACATAAATTTCCACGCGAGCGAAGCCGCGGGCCGCAGCTAGTGGTAAATAAATGAATACCTAACTGAAACTGTGGCGAATAATGTCACGTGCGAAACCTATAAAGTAAATAATGTAATTTTTATTTTTACTAAACTACCCCAAGGGTGTATGCAATAAATTTCTGAAATTTGTATGATTACCACGCGGGCGAAGCCGCGAGGCACAGCAAGTAATAGATAAATAAAATAAAAAAAATAATGCTGGACAATCCACAGAGCATCATCTAGCCCCAAGCTAATCAGAACAAATACCCATTCTATAATTACGCAGGTTATACTGATTCTGATTAAACAAGTGGTTAGATGATACTCACTACCTGTAATCGTCCTTGTTGCGTGCGTAGATATTTAATAGGACTGCTTATAGGTCGGTACGTCAGTGTTGTGGTCAATTATGGATAATTGAATGCATTAATTGAGGAGACAATGAATGTGAGGTTTCGCAAGTGATTGTACAGTCAGCGTCAGATTTATGGTAGTGTCGAATTGATAAATAAAGAGCTCAAGGGAACCTACCGGGTTTGCTTGTCAAACTAGGCCTAGATCTCAGTACTCACGGGATCCCCGTGATAAAAAACAAGAATTACATAAAATTAAATTTTTTCCTTCGGTTCCTTAAGGGGGTACCCTACCTCGTTATTGTGTGAAGAGGATAGGCATAGGATTTCGCGTTCACAGGAGCGGGACAGAGCAAAGCGGCGTAAGCCCAAAAATCAAGTTTTTAGTAGTTATTTGCTCCCCACAAACATTAGAATAGTTAATTGAAAAAAAGGCAACATATAAAATGTTCTTTATACTTAGCTCAATTACTATGCTTAATCTCAAGATCGTATCATCTGTATTTATTGAGAAATTAGGGTTTTAGTAAAAAATTAGAGGTAACTTTGCGATTTTTTTCTATCGAGAAAATTTTATGGAATCGTGTTTTCGAAACATATGATCGATAGAATAAGTCCTGAACTTTACCATATATAAATTTCAAAGTTAAATATTCAGTAGTTTGGAAGATATGGAGGTCCGACGGAGTTGAAAATAAGCAATTTGAGGGTAGGTACCCCCTTAATTGTGAAAAAACGAATGAGAAAAAAAATACGATAAAAAAATCATGAAAGTGCACTGTTTTACACCTAATTTGGTCGAGATCTGAGGAACCCTGCGGTTTATAGAAAAGATTTTTGTTTTGATTCGTAGGTATTACTAATTCTTTTAGTTCCTTAATACAGTTTCTTCATAAGTTATGTAGTTTTCTTGTAAATAAGCAAACACATCATTTTGGCGCTTACGCCGCGCCGTTCCGAAAACCTATGCTCTGTCCTGCTTCTATGAACGCGAAATCCTATGCACAAAATGGCGCGCAATACGCCCTCTTAATACAATCCATAGATAGATATTTTTAGGGTTTCGGTCAGGGACGAAACCCTTATTTAAGCCCGATTCGCACATATCTGTAAAGCCACAGTTCAGTATCAGTGAATGTCAAATTCGATACAGAATATTGTCGGTCCGTCATCGGTCCGTGAATATTCTGTACCAAATTGGAGATTCACTGATACTGAACTGTGACTGCACTGATATGTGTGAATCGGCACTTATGGTCTCGTTCGGTCTGTCCTTTTTTCCTCTCGAATATCTCGGCAACTACCGAAGCCTTAATGGCTTGAAATTAGAATTATCAATAAATATCGTGCGCCTGTACAGATAAAATAAAAGCTAATTTCTAAGAAATCAAATAATATCGTAAAAATTTTCGACTTCGACGTCACTTGACTTCGTGGTGTTGGTTACCACATTCCCGTACAGAGGGGAGGACGCGGGTTCAAGTCCCGTCGAAGTCGAAAACTTTTGCGATATTATTTGATTTCTTAGAAATTAGAAATTATCCAGAGTGCGAGGCTTACGCACTATAATAAAAAAACGTTAAAATAAAAGCTGTTAAAATAAGAAAAGTGTTTAATAAGAATGTAAAATGAAAAGGATATTTTCAGTACAAATTGTGATGTCGTCAAAATAAATTTATCGGTTTGTTCATTTCAAAACATTTCTTGATTTTTTTCTAGGTGACATACAAAAAGTATGTCACCTAAAAAAAATCAAGAAATTTGTTTTATTAATATTTTTGTATTATTGTTTTATATTATTTTGTTTTATAATTATTAATATTTTGAAAACATCGAATAAATGATCGAACCGACCTTTGCACACTTGCAGAGAAGTACATCTCAAATGTATGTAGAGTTTGTAGATACGCATCTATATTTTACAGGAAAAAAAAAGAGAAGTCTGTAAGTAAAACACTTTTTGAAAAATGGTCAAAAAGGGGGGAATGTTTTCCAAAAGATGGGGCTACCTCATCGAGTGGGGTATCAAACAAAAGGTATCGGTTTGTACATTTCAAAACAGTTTTTAAAACTTTTCATTTGAAGTTAACTGTACCTAACCAATGTCCGTTCATTACGTGGATCAAGGACCCGTGGACTTTGTCACGGATAATATTAAACTTGATACAGATAACGGTTTATTTTAACACATTAGGCTTATAAATTCAAGTTTTTTTCGTATTTCCTATCTCTTTCTAAAGCTGGGCTATACTGATAACAATATACTGATAATAATGATAACAATGAAAAAAACAGATTACAGGTTGTAATCCGTTTTTTGAAACAAAAATTAAAAACCAGATTTCCTTTGTAAGCTGTTGTCGGGCAGTGTAAGGTTTAACAGTTAAATTAATAAATAAATAATACTGGACAATTCACACAGTACTATCTCGCCCCAAGCCAGCTATTTCGTTCACAATACATAATTATCTATGGCGATCATTAGGGGAGGCCTATGTCCAGCAGTGGACTAATATAGGCTGATGATGATGATGATGATGACATAATTATCTTATACATAAATATAATATTTTTAAGACTCGTTTTATGTATAGAATACTTGTACTAGGAGGGTTGAAATCATCAATACTAAAGCCGCCTGCGACGCAGGAGTTTGCGGGTCTGATACCCGCCTTGGGACAAATGTTTGGACGATCTGCAGATATTTGTTCCGGGGGTTCTGGGTTTTTTAATATTATGTATATCAGTATATCTATGTAGTGTATTCTATTAAGTATCATTTCTCTAGTACACAAGCACAAGCTCAGCTTGGCTTGGGTCTAGAATCTAGATGATGCTGTGTGGATTGGCCAGCATTATTTTATTTATATGCGTATGTAATTATAGTATTTGTTAGGTTATAGTATTTTATGTATTGTATTATATTATATAGTAGTCTAATTAATAATTAGATTAAAATTGAACCTTATATCCTCTGTGTAAGCACATGTACCCACTTTTTCAAATTTGTCTCTCTCCCAATAAGGTTTTATTTATTTTATTTATTTATTAAATAAGAACGCCAACAGCGTATACATAAAGCATTCTTATATTTAATTTAAATTAGGTTTGCTGGAAGAGAACTCTTTTTATAGTTAAGCTCGCCTTAGCCATTATTTTTCCTGCTAAATGTATTACTTTTACCTATTTTGTGCAATAAAGAATTATTAATTTATTTATTTATATTTAATTATGTTAATTCCAGATCTATACTACGTTGAGGATATATCCACCTATCACCTACTGGGCTTCAAGAGATTCAATCTGATCTCCATACTCACTTCTCTGTTCTGGAAACAATCTCGCGAGGCTATCCTCAAAGGACGAGATATGAGTACGTATAGCAAGATTGTTTTACAAAAACATCGCTAATATAAAACACATTTATTCACATAGCATACACACATATACCAAACACACATACACAAACGTACATATACAAATATTTTTATCTAGAATCCTAATTTTGACAATGCCCTTCTACAGCAGGTCTAGTAATTAATTTTATAATTATTCTGTTTAATTTGATTATTTACAGCAGATAACTATAGATATTAATTTCTTTGTTTTGTGTTACTATCATTATTTATTTTGTCTTATTATTTATATTTTTTAAACATCTTTATTCACAAAGAAAATTACAATCAACTAGTAGAAATAAAAATTGTCTTATTACTTATTTCTATTTGCAACCAAGTGTGCCTTGTGCACACTTGCGCACACAGCGAATAAATATATATCAGTATAGTATATGTCAATAAATATATGTCGTTTTATATAAGGAGTATATAAAACGACAGACAATTTGAATCGTTCACTAAAAAGGTTAGGTAAAGAATTATTCTGACATTGCACACAATTAAAATCTAAGAAAAACATTTAAAATTGAAGAGAAATAAACACTAAAAGACACAATGCCCAGGGACTAGATTATGCCTGCGACGCAGGCGCGAGGTTGCGGGTTCGATTCCCGCCTCGGAAAAATGTTTGTACGATCTGCAGATATTTGTTCAGGGTGTTCTGGATGTTTTCCTATGTATAATAAAAAATATCTATCTATGCATGGAGAAAGGTATCGCGTCGCCATTTTAATGTTTCCAACTCTAGACCGATAGTGCGACATCTAGCTCAATTAACGTAATCGGTGGTTATGTTCTCACACAACTATAAATAAATATGATTCTTGTGTAGGTAAATCCTTTGATCAACTGCGATTATGTTGCAAGTTTCGTTTTTATGACATATGCACATCACATGTACCTTTTAAATTAAATAATGCTGGACAATTCACACAGTATTATCTAGCTCAAGCTAAGCAGAGCTTGTGTTATGGGTACTAGATAACTGATATACATAATACAATACACCACATAGATATATATTTTTATTATAAACTAGCTTCTGCCCGCGGCTTCGCACGCGTAATTTCGGTGTAATAAGTCCGTTAAGTACTGCTATTCCAAGCCTTATTCTAATGTCGCGACTCCACACGATCTAACATAAAACCCATGGTGACAGATATATCAGCGGACACAATTGGCGATGGCCTGCAAAGCGGCGGCATGGTTATCGTCAAAAACGGGAAGCAAACGCTGCATTTCATGCAAATGCGCCCCGCCGACAGATTACCTAATTCTGATATTATGAAGGTTATGCCCATTTTATTGCAGGGGGCTCAGGAATTTGGACTTTGGAATGAGAATTATATAACATAAATTAATCATTCATAATCCTGCATTATTTATTCATCTATATTAATAATTTCGGACCGGTCTACGGTAGACTCGAACGAAATGCACATCAAATTAAAGAGCGTAAAAAATTAGTCGATCCGAGTCGACAACTTATAGGCGGGAAATTCGGATTATCGAGTAGTTTCAATATGAAAATGAATAAATTGCTAAAAAAAATTCTAACGGCGGCGTTGGAAAGTAAACATTTCAATTAAGTATTAACATGTCTATGGTTTGGTCTTGGTACCGTGGACGGAAGAAATCGCTCCCCAGGGTATATAAATACTCCTTGATCGTAGCTTGGTACATATATAGTGATCTGTGGTTCGGTCTAATTTCTTTGAATGAAAACTCTTTGCTCTTTGATTGAGAAATCATAATATGTATAATAATAGTAATAGTAGTATTTTATTGCACCCGTGCGAAGCCGGGGCGGGTCGCTAGTTTAATTATAAAGACGCGGAACAGAAAAAGCGGTCATATAGAAAGTACTAAATAAAAAGTAATCACATAGAAAGTGATTTAAAACGAAAGTAGCGCCATGAAGTATTTTTATAATTAGGTATGTAGTTTACACAGAGAAGCAAATAATCCGATGGTGGGCACCAAACATTGTTTTCGCATCTCTGACCAAACCAGGCTAAACAAAAAAACTCTAGAAGAAATAAAAAAATTGGTTGTCTGTAAAGTCGGTTTACTGACGATAGTTGAACGTGACAACGTCTTAAGAAAATACTGATGGAATGGTAGCATTTGATACTCGATCAAAACATGTAAATGTACTATAGTATAGAAGCTGTCCACGCAGACGCATCGCTCACTCAAGTAGGAGAGAGACGGATGTCGAGCGCTCTCGCTTGCACTTCAAGCCTTACATGGAACGCCTCAGAGCGAGGTAACGCCTCAGAGCGAGGTAACGTTTTTTCGTGCGTGCAGCCGGCTCTATCGAATTATAAGACGTTGTCACGTCAAAAACCTATTAGAAATATCACATTTACCCCATTTGCTATTTGATAATTTTTATTAGGTACCTACGTTTGCAATGTTAATAAATAAGTAGGTAGGTGCTGGCGCTAGTTTCGCACAGACACCTTTACCATTCAACGAACCAAATTAGTACACGAACGAAATACAAGATGGCGCCACTTTCAATGACCGCTTTGCCGATTAAAATAGTATCACTCGTTTCGCTCAGCGTACCCCATTCATCCATAGATGGCGCTTATTTAATTTTTGTCGTCGACAATTGCGTACTTAATAAAGTAATGAAATTATATAAATCACTCCAAAGTCCGCCCTGAGTTCCTTATTTCCAGTATTTATTAGTATTTACTAGTTTCTCGTATTTAGAGCTAGGTGGCGACCTCAAAGGCGACTGGGTGCAGGTTGGTGGCGCCCTCTTGGTGCAGAAAGGCGGAAACTTACTCCGCCATTTTGTACAGACGGGCCCGGGAGAACATCTGCCCAATTTGGACATTTTAAAGGTAAGTTTTCAAACTAAGGGGATTCTTCTGAAGTTTCTTCTAGTTTATAATTATTTTAAACTAGCTTCTGCCCGCGGCTTCGCACGCTTTACGGGATAAAAAGAAGCCTATGTGCTTCCACCTGATAACATCTTTATCCTTGCCAGATTTAATTAAGATGATACAAATCTTAGATCATTTTCTATGAACCCTATGTTACAATATAGTATGATATAAGTAACGTAGCTTTTAGTAATATGTTGATTTTTAATAAAAAAAGCTCTTATTTATTATTAACTAGCTTCTGCCAGCGGCTTCGCACGCATTGTTTCTATAGAAACGTTTTGAGGTTATTTCTATCCCATGGGAACTGATTTATGGGATAAAAAGTCGCCTATGTTTGATTCCAGGGTAAGACTTACCTGTATGCAAAATTTCAGCCTGATCCGTTCAGTAGTTTTGGCGTGAAGAGGTAACAAACATCCATCCATCCATCTATCCATCCATCCATCCAAACTATCGCATTTATAATTTTAGTGTGATGTGATTGCTCCAAAAGCAGCACTAAATCGAAATTTGTTAAAACATTAGTCCATAGAAAATGTTTTAAGTATTATGTAAAACTACTTTTTTGGAAAATAATACTAATATATACAATTGAAACAATTGAGCTAACTGCTGACTGTTGCAAACAGTCTACAGGTAGCTCTACTGATCCATATCAACACCAGTCGGAAGCGTCCCCAAGACGCTGGCTGCATTGCCACGCTGTATGGCAATGCTGATACGCTGTGCCAGATATTCACCAGCTCTCGGGTCACGCGTTGCTTCGACCAGACGCTCAGATAGTGTTTTGAAAACCCGAAGAGCCTCGGTACCCCACGGACCTGGGGTCTCGACTCCAAGGGGAGCAAATGTGTAGGCTCTGTCGAGACCTTTTTTGGTAGTTTAATTCCTTGAAGAGCGCTATACGGAGCTCAATCATCACCAACATCATCTGCCCGTATACGTCCACTGCTGGGCATAGGCCTCCCCCAAACGACGTCACAAATACCGGTCCTAAGCCGCCTCCACCACCGACTCCCTGCGACCGCTACAAACTCGTCGGTCCATCGAGTGGGAGGTCTTCCCACACTCCGTGTCGCATTGCATCACGGTCGCCACTCGAGAACCTTTGCTCCCCAACAGTTATCGGTTCTGCGAGCTATATGGCCTGCCCATCGCCACTTCAGCCTGATAACTCTCAGAGCTACGTCTGTTGCTTTGGTTCTTCCACGGATTTCCGTATTCCGGATCCTATCGGGTAGAGAAACTCCGAGCATATCTCTTTCCATAGCTCGCTGAGATTATGCACGACGCCTATAGTCAGCGACCACATCTCGGATCCGTAAGTCATCACTGGTTTAGTTGTTCTATCTCACGAAGTCCGTTGGGCTATGTATGTCATCATCATCATCACACTATATTATAAATGCGAAAGTTTAGATGGATGGATGTATAGATGGATGGATGTTTGTTACCTCTTCACGCCAAAACTACTGAACGGATCAGGCTGAAATTTTGCATACAGGTAAGTCAAACCCTTCCAGGGTTCGACTTACCTGTATGCAAAACTTCAAATATAGGCGACTTTTTATCCCATAAATCAGTTCCCATGGGATAGAAATAACCTCAAAACGTTTCCATAGAGACAACGCCTACGAAGCCGCGGGCAGAAGCTAGTAGTAAATAAATAAATAATAAATAATGCTGGACAATTCACACAGCATTATCTAGCCCCAAGGTAAGCAGAGCTTGTGTTATGGGTACTAGATAACTGATATACTTAATACATCGCAATACACTACATAGATACATATTTTTATTATACATAGAAACATCCAGAACGCCCTGGACAAATGTTTGCAGATCGTACAAACATTTGTCCCGATGCGGGAATTGAACCCGCAACCTCCTGCGTCGCAGGCAGACCTTCGCCCGCTGCGCCACAGAGGTCGTCATAGTCACGGTAATATTATCCAACAGTATTTGGACTCGGCCGTATCTTTGAAATAAATGCCTACAGCCGCGCGGTAGGTAAACATGCGATAGGGCTGCCCGCCTCCACCATTTTAATTACATTTGCCTACTTTGCGTTTCCATTTAGTTTTGTGATTGTAAATATAGGAAGGTACTTTTTTTATATAAACAAATAAAATACTTTGTGAATTGAATGGGAAGTGTTCAATAAAAATGCGTGTTGTTTTTTGATTGGTAGATTTAATTAAAAAACCTGTTTATGTTTGAATAACAAATCGGTCTTATAAATTTGCGCCTCGACTGAGACGTACCTACAAAATGCTTTATTATTAAATTTTAGGAGATTTTTTTGGAGAAAAAGGAATATCTTTTACTTGGTTATAGATATCACTTTATTAAATATGTACCTGAACTTATTTTTAGAGAAAAAATCGCGCGGTTATTGTTAAAAAAACATCACACCATCCGTTCGTCACTGCGGCACAGCCGCGACTGTCTGCATGCTGAGCGCATGCCGAGATCGAGGCGCGTAGGTATAGCTCGCGTTTCGCCCGTTTGTATGAAGTCGGATTACTTAAAGGATAATATTACCTTGTCATAGTGAATGCATGTACACATTGTTTTAGTGTGCGTAAGCTCAGAAGCAATCAGTCTCGCCCGAGACGCGGTCCGGGTCACTAGTGCTCATTGTATTCACGTCAGATTTTGGTAGCGAGTACCGTCAGCATGACAACTAAGCGCAAAGTTGTTCGTAGTGAGGTAAGTTAACGGACTTCGTGAGATAGAAAAACTATAACACACATTGGTCAAAGACTTTCTTAGTCTTGAGGCTCTGCGGTACGGCGCTCAATAGAGAACGATGTCTGATGATAGATAGATAGATAATACTTCTATTCATCACCTTAAGAAAAACAAATTTTATATAGAAACACATAGACAACAGCAATGGAACTGACGGCCTTATCGCTTAAAGCGATTTCTTCCAAGCAACCAAAACGATGGGAGAAAAATAAAAGATGGCGGTGCTTCTAAATGTAAATCTAAACTATTAATACTAAAACACATAATACCTACTAAACTAATACAATAATAACTAAACTAAACTAAAACTAAACGAATACACTATTAACTAATACACATACAACATAATAATTATACTTAGTAACTATATTGGACATGCTAAATAATCTACTGTGACGTGACGTTTAAAAAGTAATTAAAGACTTTCCTTTTAAAAGCGTGATGTGATGTGGACTTCTTAATATCCACTGGCAAATCGTTGATGATGATGATGGAAGTATGGGTCTAGGAAGAACATCATCAGCCTATATTAGTCTACTGCTGGACATAGGGCTCCACTAATAAGCGCCATAGCGCCCTGTCTTCAGCTTGCCGCATCCAGCATCTGCCTGCAGTCTTTCGCAGATCGTCATCCGATATGGCCGGAGGGCGTCCTACACTACGTTTGGAGGAAGATGCCTGGATATTCCTATTATTCAGTCTGTGGTCACCATGTTTGAAATGAGTTTTTTTTTTAATTTCAGAACTTCGGTCTCGAGCAAGAATACAACCATGAAACAATGGCCAACAAGAACCGCGAGGAAGCCATGTGCACTGTACGTATCGATACAATACAATAATTTTTTTACTAGAAAACACATTACATTTAGGCACACTTATATATTATACAGAACAGAAACTTAGACCTATTAAAATAAATTAATGGGTATGTCTAACATGGATGGCTACGGCCCCACACTAGGCTCATGGCCCGTGACGTGGGTACCGGGGCACGATAATCAGAAGATTAATGAAATTCAAGGGTATCCGAAGTATTATTATTGTATGTTTTTAACTTTAATTTAAAAAAAAATAGTGAGACTGTGGTATGCAATCTGTGTCTGTGTGTGGTGAGTGTCTGTGTGATGTGTGAGTGTGTGTTGGTGTGGTGTGTAAATAGTCGTGAGAGGTCAGACTAAAGATGTTTGATTCTGTTGTTTAAACTTTGAGTTTGAACCATTTTGTAGATAGAGATACTGAAAACACCGGAACTGTAAGAGTCCGTGGAGTGAAGCCGTGACCTGTAAATTCTGTAATAAAAGTTTTACTACCTACTCGTACATCAGGCACCAGTCTTCACAATACAGATTTGATCTATAGTCACACTATTATTATAAACTAGCTTCTGGCCGCGGCTTCGCACGCGTTGTTTCTATGGAAACGTTTTAAGGTTATTTTTATCCCATGGGAACTGATTTATGGGATAAAAAGTGCCTATGTTTGATTCCAGGGTTAGACTTACCTGTATGCATCAGCCTGATCCGTTCAGTAGTTTTGGCGTGAAGAGGTAACAAACATCCATCCATCATGTATTAAGTATATCAGTTATTTAGTACCCATAACACAAGCTCTGCTTACCTTGGGGCTAGATAATGCTGTGTGAATTGTCCAGCATTATTTATTTATTTATTTATTTATCCATCCATCCAAACTTTCGCATTTATAATATTAGTGTGACTAGTTCATGCCCGCTTCTATAAACGTTTAAAGGTGATTTCTTTCCCATGGAAACTGATTTATGGGACAAAAAGCAGCTTATGTTTGATTCCAGGATTAGAATTACCTGTATGCAAAATTTCACCGAGACCGAACAGCCTGTGTTGGTCCACTGCTGGACGCAAGCCTCCCCCTGATAAGCGCCTTATTGGCTTTTATCTCATGGGGGGTAATGCCTATACCCACGCCGGGCATGCGGGTTGGTGATCGCAGTTTGGTGGTAGAATTGTTCTGCAGGAGGCGCTGCTGTCCGCCCCCGGTGGATATCCCTTAGTCGCCTCTTACGACACCCGCGGGAAGAGTTGGAGTGATGCTAATTCTAAGCCGGCACCACACATCTCCCTCCACAGAAGCGCTATTTTCTGCAAAATGGGCGCCTTTAAAGTTCGATTCACACATATCAGTGAAGTCACAGTACCGACACAGTACTGGCACAGTGCGAAATATTCTTTCATACATTCTCTATGAACGTATACTTGTCAGCGACGACACAGTGCTCTCAGTGTCAGTGCCGACACCGGCAGAGAATGTATGATAGAATATTTCGCACTGTGCCGGTACTGTGTCGGAACTGTGACTTCACTAATATGTGTGAATCGACCTTAATTAGGGGTAGTTAGTTACCTACCTAAATCAAAATTTGTAGTTAGAACCAAACAAACACACTCACCCCAAAATTTCCACTTTCCAGCCAGAAATCAAGTCTTAATTGGAAGAAAACCCTGTCTCAAGCCACCATGGCGCCCATCCACAGCATATGGACAGAACGGCGCTGTAAATCTTATAAGATTTCGTGGGTATAATGGAATATTAGAGAAAGCTAGAAAATATCCGAAAGAAACAAAAAAGGTAACATTTTTACACTTTTCAAAAGGTAGCATTTATACAATTCTAAAAGGTATTTTACACTTTTAAAAGGTAATTTCTGCACTTTTGAAAAGGGTAACACTTTTACACTTTTTAAAACGGTAACTTGAGCAGGCAGACTTTTCAGTAAAGTCATTTACAACCGGATATTTTACCATGATTTGAGTTTTGAGCTTTCCAATATTTCGGCACAGTTTCATGCGCCATGATCACGGAATAACTCAAACCATCGTAAATATACTGTTGTAAATGACTTTAGTCTTTTCAGTTTGTAACAATGATTATTTTAATTATTTTATTCGGCTTTAAATTTCGTTTTGGTTATGAGTAGGCCAATAAAAGGTTTTCCCTTATACTTTTTGAAATTATCGTGGCTATAGGAAATCTTATAAGAATAAGAGTCGCTTATTTGCGAACTCAAACAAAAAAAATTACTTATTTTTCCCTTGAGATTTGAGTCACGTAACTATCTCGGTCTCAACATTAGAACTCAAAACAACAATCGTATTTACAAATTAAAGTAATTTTAGGTTCAAGATTTACGGTGTCATGAAAGTTTCAAAAGTTATAAAGTTAGACCTTAATAATGACCATTTTGTATGAACTATACAGTAGCCGGAATCGATGTAGAATGTTTGTAAACAAACCACAACACCACTATCTAAAACTCACTAGCTTGGCGTCGACTTTCAGATATAATTGTAAGCACTATTTACTGAAGGATCTCAAATCGACAAGAATTGTAAGTCCATACTAATATTATAAATTCGAAAGTAACTCTGTCTTTTACCTTTTCATGTCAAAACAGCTGAACAGATCCTAATGAAATTTGACACGGAGGTAAATGGTATCCCCGGGAAGGACATACTACTTGAAAAGCGCGTGCGAAGCCGCGGGCAGTAGCTAAGTTGCGTATAAAAAGACGCGGCAACAGTGAATTTAAGGTTAAGTATGGGCGGTTTGTTCACAAACATTCTACATCAAGTTTGGCTAGTGTATAGATAGAAGGTATTCTTTGTCAGTATTCTATTCCAAATTTTAGGGAGTATGTTGCTTGGGGTACAAGGCATTACATAAGTATTTTAAATTAAGTAAATGTATTAATCGATTTCGAGGCTTAAGAATTTACGATGTGAAGTGATATTTGGGTGCTTGCTTTAGAACAGTTCTTATATTATTAAACTTAATAAATTTTGTAGAATTGATCAATCTTGAATTGCCGGCCACATCTACCTACACCATCAAATAAGATTGTGGTCAAATGAAGGTCTCGATTATAATATGAAAAATGTTATACGTTCAATACGTACCGGATTTGGGTGGAATTTAGAATTTACTTTTCTATTAAGACCTGTCAGATTTTAAACAACTGCTAAGCAGTGTTTTATCTCATTCTGACGTTATGTCGACAGAATAAAACAAACGACTGTTAGCGCTTGCTAAATCACAGATTTTAAAGCCTCTACCCCACAACCGCGATTTTGAAGCGCGTCTTGTGTCGCGCGATTTGTTGCGATTTTGGGTGCATTCCGAAATACGATTACAGTGCTGATAGCGATCACAACGATATTTTGCGTTCCAAATTAGATATCCCGATATTGACAGTTGAGAGCTATCATTAATTCGAAACACTCATGACTCGTGAGCGTTCTCACGGTCACAAGTCGCGGTGTCAAGTCAAATGTGAGTCATGTGCAAGTAAACGAGGAAAAAAAGAGAGTATAAAATACTACGATGAATGATAATTGTCAGTTTTGCGTTTTGACAGAGCGCTCACAGTGATTTCAGTTTGTAGGATGGTCGGTGATATCGCGAAATGGCGAATGTAACGACGTCATCTATGATGTCACACGGGACATCGTTGTCGTGCTCACAGTAATTTGGAACGCTTGTGAGCGCGCTAATATCGATTTTAGCGTAATTCGGAATGCACTCTTTGTGGCGCGATTCTTTACACACAGCTGCGTTTTTATAAGCGCGATCCATTTACAAAGTTGTGTGTAAGATGGCATGCGTCCTAATACAAAATGTTCCGTGAACAATTATCTCAAAATCACAGGACGCGGAAACGCGTCGTCCAAGTACTATCTCGTCGATAAAATAGCAGTAGTGTGTAAGATCGTATGCGTCTTAGTACAAAATGTATTGCAAACAAATCGCGCGACACAAGACGCGCTTCAAAATCGCAGCTGTAGACTCTACCCCTATCCTGTAGAGGCTTGAAGGTCAAATTGGGTAGCCATTGGTTATACAAAAGAAGGCTTATAAGAGGGTAAATAGATTATGCTTTTCTAAGTTTGGAACCATCAAGAATCAAGTATTAAGTGAGTTTTAACTTGAAATTAGTGTTATTGGAACTGCTCTCAAGAGTAAACATACCTAATAGAAATTTAATTTACTATATGCACTAAGTATTATTAAAATATCAGAAATTATACATATGGACTAAAGTCTTATAGAATCGATCACTCAAAATTTATTGAAGTTCTTAAATTGTGATTCTACCAAAAAATTATTGATAAGATTGACTTAAACCCACATAAGAACACGCTTTGTATTTTTTATATTATTCTTCATTTTTGTATTGTTTTGTATTTATTTTTCTATTTTTAAGGATTTTTATAATGTTTTGTTTGTATACTATCTAAAATAAAACGAAAAAATATGAAATTAATACAAACATGAAGAAAACATGAAAATAAAATAAAATTTTAATAATGAAATTTAAATATCCTAAAACCAAAGTTGGAGTCAACAAATTCCATGGCTTTATTATTTTACATTGTTTGCTTCATGCGATGTTGTTTTTTTTATTTATTTTACTTTTTATGTATATTACGTTTTTTTAGTTTATTTTATAATATACAATTGCATTACTCTACCGAAATATTAAATAGAAAAAAAACATGATACAAAAATGAAGAAAAAGGTAAAAAAAAAAATTTACACGAAAAATCTTTCACGCACATACACATTCCCGAAACACTTTATTAATAATTTTTACATTAAAAATTAACCTTTGCTGATATGTCTTTACTTACTAAACCTTAGATTTTAATAAAGAAAATTCTAGAATATAATCTCGCGGAGTCTTTTAGAAGCCTTAAAACCAAAAAATTGAAATTAAAACCAAAATTGTATTAGTCATTAGAAATTCGTATAATTTGAATTGTATTTTTTTAAATCGTATTTTTCGAAAAATGAGCAAGATCTAAAACGGGCTTAGACCACATTTTATTACGTTTATTTGATTAAATGTTTACCAAGTGTTTTTAATATGTTTTTGTTTAAGCTTGTTTATTTGTTGGTGTAATGTTATTACGATATTTTATTGATGCTTTTGACATTAAACATGTAATTTGAGAATGTATTGTGTATTTATTTATCCATCATTATGTAAAAGCAAAAGTAACTCCTATTATTTATTAAAACACCTACGGGACCAACAACGGGACGCTTCCGACTGGTATTGATATGGATCAGTTGAGCTACCTGTAGATTGTTTGCAACAGTCTGCAGTTATCTAAATTGTTTCAATTGTAAATACTCGTTCCAATTTCCATCTAATATTGATTGTAATTTTCTTTGTTAATAAAGTTATGTAAAAAAGATTCATAAAAACATTTAGTTTTAACATTATTTGGCCTGTCACTTTGTTCCGGCTGATCTCCGAAACGGCTGCACCGACGATGATGGGACTTTCACTGGCAGATAGCTTATTTTTAAAGAGGAACTGTCCTATTATTTTAGGAAAAGTAACTTTTCCTATATTGTTAGGTTGGTTGATAAAAAGTATTCTTTTTTTATTCCGCGTTAAGATTTATATCAATGCACAATCTGAGCCCGATCCATTCAGAAGTCAGTAGGGTAAAGAACACACATCCATCCATAGAAACTTTTGTTATAATATTAGTGTGATACTAGCGGCCCGTCGCGGTTTCGGGTGGACATTTATTGACGTGACAACGTCTTATAATTCGATAGAGCCGGCTGCACGCACGAAAAAAACATGACGTCATGCGGCGTTACCTCGCTCTGAGGCGTTCCCTCGCTCTGAGGCGTTCCATGTAATGAGGCGTTCCATGTAAGGCTTGAAGTGCAAGCGAGAGCGCTCGACATCCGTCTCTCTCCTACTTGAGTGAGCGATGCGTCTGCGTGGACAGCTGCTATACTATAGTACATTTACATGTTTTGATCGAGTATCAAATGCTACCATTCCATCAGTATTTTCTTAAGACGTTGTCACGTTCAACTATCGTCAGTAAACCGACTTTACAGACAACCAATTCTTTTTTAAACATTATAATTAAACCTTTCTTACCTAGCCTTTGTTACTCAGGAATAATGTAGCATTCTAATGGTGAAAGAACTTTTGAAATAGGTCCAGTAGTTCGTTAGAAATATATAAAAATACAAATCTTTCCTCTTTATAACAGTATTGTAGATATAGTGTGATATTATTAAATGATTCACGCGGGCGAAGCCGCGGGTATAGCTGTAAAGTAGTAAATTTCCAAGTAGGAATATTTTCAATTCTACACGGAAACTTGGACTGGTTTTCTAGGATGCAAACAAAACATTTCTTATCAATGTTATCAATTATTGAGTCATCTTCCTTGTTTGTTACCATTTATTATGCATTCGCGTCTTGCTTCGCCACTCATATATTACTGATAGATTCTGTAAATACAGGGCAGCATACCCTGTGCCCTTCCCTGACCATAAAATTCTGATCGATTCTGTAAATACAGTAAATAAAATAAAAATAATAAATAAAAAATAATGCTGGACAATTCACACAGCATTACCTAGCCCCAAGCTAAGCAGAGCTTGTGTTATGGGTACTAGATAACTGATATACATAATACAATACACTACATAGATAGATATTTTTTATTATACATAGAAAAACATCCAGAACCCCTGAACAAATATCTGACGATCGCACAAACATTTGTCCCGAGGCGGGAATCGAACCCGCAACCTCCTGCGTCGCAGGCGGACCTTCGCCCGCTGCGCCACAGTACCTTGAAACAATAAATAAATATCTATCTATCTATCTATTTATGCAGCACACGGAGGTGGATGGCCAGTGGTGCATACTCGATGGTAAGATGGAAGATTTGACAATCACAATCACTTTAATAGCGTGATAATATTAAGATTTTCAGGTTTAGGTGCCTTTTCCCTGACTAAAATTCTGAAAGAGTAAATTTAGTGTGCTAAAAAATTCTGACATTTCAAGGGTAGACAGGATTGGGTGCCCTTTCCTTGGCAATTAAAAAAGTTGTAAAAAAACAACACAGCCGATTTTTAGGGCTCGGTAGCTGGAAGCTAGGTCCGAACAAAAACAGAACCCAAAAGGATGACTCGTCTGTCTTTCTGTCCGTCCATTAATGTATCCATCCATCACAGTAAATTTTTTACGGATCTACTGGATTGATCAAGTTGAAGTAGAAATATCATTTCTGTGATCTACACACGTGTTACAAATTAAATTCTCGGATTCGTCTCGAAGCGACGCGTGACCCGAGAGTTGGTGAGTATCTGGCGCAGCGCATCAGCATTGCCATACAGCGGGGCACTGCAGCCAGCGTCTTGGGGACGCGACGACTGGCATTGATATGGATCAGTTGTACATTGTTTGCAACAGTCTGCAGTTAACTTAATTGTTTCAATTGTAAATACTAGTTCTAATTTGTTTCTATTATTTGATTGTTATTTTCTTTGTTATTAAAGATGCTAATTTGACAGCTTTTAATATTGATACCGACCCTTTTTGTGAAAAAAAATTGGTTGTCTGTAAAGTCGGTTTACTGTTAGCTCAATTGTTTCAATTGTAAATACTAGTATAATTTTCTTTGTGAATAAATGTTAATTATATTATTAAATAAAATAGGTGGCGCCTTAATACCATTCCGTTAAATTTTTGTGTCTATATTTGGACAACATTGTGAGGTGTATGCGTAGCATTAATTTCTAAAAAACTAACTCATAAAAAATACCTACGAGTTCAAACATTGAAAACGTGAAAGGAGCTGTTTTATTTTTAGGGATGATAAAATTTTATATCTTTCCAATAATGTAATGCTCAGAATATAAATTAATTTTGTATGTACCTATGTGCTGAATTAAAAAAATGTATACAAAATAAATTTGAGTAAAATTGGTTGTCTGTAAAGTCGGTTTACTGACGATAGTTGAACATGACAACGTCTTAAGAAAATACTGATGGAATGGTAGCATTTGATACTCGATCAAAACATGTAAATGTACTATAGTATAGCAGCTGTCCACGCAGACGCATCGCTCATTCAAGTAGGAGAGAGACGGATGTCGAGCGCTCTCGCTTGCACTTCAAGCCTTACATGGAACGTCTCAGAGCGAGGTAACGCCGCATGACGTCATGTTTTTTCGTGCGTGCAGCCGGCTCTATCGAATTATAAGACGTTGTCACGTCAATAAAAAAGAGTGCGTCATTATTACTGCTGTCAAAGTTTAGTCAAGTTTTTATGCCAAATTGTACCTACTCCACCAATGGCTCTTATAATTAGTTAATTAGGTTATTAACACGTCTAAATTATTTTATTTGTACAAATTAAATATTATGTACCTACCTACTGGACAATCCACACCATATCATTTAGCACCAAAGTCATTAGTGCTTGTGTTACGGGTAGGTATAGGTAACTGATATACTTACTAAATAAATTCCATATAAATTTGTATTATACCTACATAGAAAACACCCATTTACACAAGTATCTTGGAAGAATCTTTAGTGATTTGTTTCTGCATAACTTGTTGTTAATCTGTACAAAGGCCAAGACATCTCTTATCATTTGTTTATAATTTACAACAAAACAGCTATCAGTTTTAAGACATATCAGTATTCGGTAAGACATGTGCAAGGAATATTAGTTATAACTGAGTATTTATTTGAGTATTAAGCTAGATGCTAGTTAGAATACATCGTTCTGTGTTTTAGAAACATACTATTTTTTGCTTGACTTTTTATCGTAGAAAGAGAAAGTCACCAGTGAAATAGTGTTGGGATTTTTCGACGATAATTTCTGTGGATACCTTCATATTTTCTGCTATGATTCTAAGGTAAATTATAAATTAAATTTTTAAGTGTCACGAGTTAGGTACCATATTCAGTAAACAGTGTTACATTATACAATTAAAGCGAGGTAAAAGTATTCTGTGTAAATTTTTAGGTTAATTTAATATTGTGTTGCAAGCAAGGAGAGATAAATATTATTTTTAAAAATACGTGTAAAAGACGAGACCTTTTTTACCCAGCGGTGGGCGACGACGAATGTTTTTGTTAAATTTTTAGCTTGACTGGTTGTTGGCGTGGTTTTCATGAACACTATATATTTTTATTTATAAATTCGTATCTTTTTTCAGAAAACTCCTAGCTAATATCATAATATTAGCCTCCACCATAAGTTCAGCAACATGCCATAACTGCCACGCCTGTTTAGACGGTATCTGCTACTCTAAAACAAGGATCGTAGACGAAAATCGATTCACCGGGCAACTCGCTGTCGATCGAACCGAAAACATCGTATACTTCCACTATGAAGACAAAAATTCTGAGGACCACACAGCTGCTTTCGATCTAGACGACATTCGGTTTAAAATGATCCCTGATATCGATTTCTCATTCGCTCGAACAGTCGATCAGATCACTCGAGAGGTTTATATAAGCGGTGCGCAAGGAATTTATAAGTACAACCCTATTGAGAACATCACTACGCGATTCGGACTGTTTGATAAAACAATATGGCACATGCAGTTTAAGAACAAAGTTTACTACACTATTTTCAAGACAAAAGGGCTATTTACAATCGAAAATAAACAATCAAAATCTGTGAATGTAAATCCGTTAGCGACTTACACAATCGATGACTTCATTATCGATAGTCGAGAGGATATCTACTTTCTGAGCCAAGGGAACGTTTATCGACTGAAAAAAGGTGGGAGCAGCGCAACACTATTCAAAGATGACAGCTACTCTCTATCCATAGACAAGAATGAGGTTGCGCACTTTATGCATAGCGGAAAAAGAGGTCTCTACAAACTTGATCCGAAAACTGACGATTTGATTGAAGTGGGAGCATTTGGTAATGGTTCACCACTTAGATATGTATTTGATAACAATAATAATGTTATTTTCCATGAGAATCATAGCAGAAAGCTGTACTATTTAATGCCGAACTTTGGTAGATGTGTAGTGTCGCATAGAGCTAGGGCTAATATTAATCATAGAAAGGGCATGAAGAAATCTGGAGAGGAAGACGTTGATGCCACTTCTACGGGTAGGTTTCTAGTTTTTAGACCAGTGAACTGATTTATGTAGGCGATTTTATATCTAGTTTTATTTAATCACACACAAATACAGTATCTTCTAGGACGCATTCCGAAAAACGCAGCTGTGTGTAAAGAATCGCGCCACAAAGAGTGCATTCCGAATCACGCTAAAATCGATATTAGCGCGCTCACAAGCGTTCCAAATTACTGTGAGCGCGACAACGATGTCCCGTGTGACGTCATAGATGATAATAACAATAAATAAGATTCGATATTACGTACATTACATGCCTATTTAAAATTAGTCTTCCATTAATGTTTTTTCGAATAATGATGATCGTACAGTAGGTATTGAGTTGCAGAAACCAAACTATCAGCAACTGAATCCATTGGTTCAATAATATCGGGTGTCTTTTTTTGATAAACCATTCGGGTCGACTTCCATCATATGTAAAAGATTAAAAAAACAACTAAATGCAGTTATTGTTTTTTTATAAACACTAAACACTATGCAGTTATTGTTTTTTATAAATCGAGGGCATGACTCCTTTCACAACTTTTCTTTGACTCCCGTGGTTTCGCACTTGGCCATCACCACCCATCTCAAAAAATCAGCCTGTATAAGTTCATGCTTTGTATTAATTGTGTAAAATAAAGAATTACACAATATATTACTCATAGAACCTAGCAAATAGTAAAAACCCGTTATTTTCCGAGCGTCACTAAACACTACATCCGAGTTGCGTTCGAGTGTTCGGGGGAAAGTCGTGTAGATAAAGAATTACTAGATGACAAAATCAAAATCAAAAACTCTTTATTTCCATAAATACAATAAATGTACACTTAGAAAAGGTCAAATTATAAAACTAAACACTGACACGGAAATGAAGTGATATTTTTTGATTTCTGTCGCTTCGGTATGTAGACAGCGGGACACCGTGCTCTGTCATCTTCAGTCTAATTCATTTTTAGGGTTTCAAGAATCGTTCTGAAACTCTTATGGCCTCGCTTTGTCACGGTTTTAAAAATTTTCGAATCGTGTTTTTACAGTAGTTAATTACTGTGTCTGTCCTATCTGTGTTCTAATCGGGGGGAGGAAAGGTGACGGAAGAATGGGGTCGGCGAGTGTGTGGATCGGTGGGCTCGCCGGCCATGTATAGGAGGAAGAGGGGACGCCAGTCGGGCCGCGGATGTTTAAGTGTTCCCGTGGTTCGAAAATGGCGAGAGAGGGACACCGGAGAGGTTTAGTGGGTATTACGTCCTTCTCAGGGCGTCGAGTCCCACATAAAGATAGGTTCACATTGCTGTGTCGGGGTGTGTCGTGGCGCGCCAGAGCGCAATCGGTTACGTTCATTACCTATGAGTATGACTAGATTCACATTAGTAGGTAAAATAAAAGTATAAATCAAAGTAAACCAAATCAAAGTAACCGATAAAAGTAACCGATTGCGCTCTGGCGCGCCACGACACACCCCGACACAGCAATGTGAAACTAGCTTAATTCTGGTCCCCCCCAGACCAGTTTATTCGTTAATGAATTTCCTCGACGAGAAAAAACAAGGTAATTATACCGCTCAAACCTACCAAGCCTTTCCATACGATTGGGCTACACTACAGTACTGTGTATATTACGTCTGCAAATGCTGATGAGCTGCGTAGGTCACACCACACCACAGTAAACACGGTCATCCATTACTATGCAAGCCGGCCCGCGGTCAAGACCGGAGCGTGAGCGCCATAGACAAGCGTTTACTTATAAATAACTATTTTAGCAGCTTTCGTGTTTGGAGGGTTTTGATATGAAGGTCGTAGGATGATTCTGCACGAGTAGCATTGAGCTTATTCTAATTGGCGATCTCTGTGGCGCAGCGGGCGAAGGTTCGCCTGCGGTCGGGTTCGATTCCCGCCTCGGGACAAATGTTTGTGCGAGCTGCAGATATTTGAACCGGTTGTTCTGGACGTTTTGTTCTGTCTTCAGCTTGCCGCATCCAGCATCTGCCTGCATATACACATACAGGGTGGCACATTTAGGTTAAGCAGATATACTAGTTAACTGTACTGGTTAAAAGTAACATGTTGCGACACCAGCAAAGAGTTACAAACAACCATAGAGACAATTTTACGCACCTAAACGTGTTGAATGTTGTATTGAAAAAAATAGTGGTAATGTCGAAAACTTGCTAAAATAAATTAGAGGATATGAAAACAATGCATTTTGTATTCATTTTAGACATCATGTTTCATAGTACCTACCATTTACTGCTACCTACCCAATCGATTTCTAAATATAAATAGTGTTAGTTTTATTATTCAAAACGTCCGGGTTCGATTCCCGAGCTGAGTTCAAGTTTTTTTTAATGTATGAATGCAGTTTTTCTTGTTACTAAAATCGTTGACATGGTTCTTATGAGATCTTCGTATGTCTTATAGTTTCAGACTTTCCCATACTGACCGATCTAAATGTGCCACCCTGTATATGCAGGCAGATGCTGGATGCGGCAAGCTGAAGACATGGCGCTATGGCGCTCATTAGGGGAGGCCTATGTCCAGCAGTGGACTAATATAGGTTGGTGATGATGATGATGATATCAGTAAAAGACGATGCGCGCCAGTGGACGTAATGCTCAGGAGGTAAGTAGAGATTCCAAAATTATTAGCATCATGGTATAATAATACAAGGTATGCTACTCCGAGAAACAACGGTCACGTGGGTTTTCCCAAGCTACGTCATATCCGCTACGGTGGTTCTCAAACTTTTTAGTTTTGGGAGATTCGAGATCCAGATCTAGGTTTTAGGTTTTCCATTAAATTCTTCAAACTTGGTTTCCATAATTTGAGCAACGCTACGCGAGCAACGCATTGCACATGGATAAATACATTTTTCCTTGAAATGAAATTTATCTAATCACAGGAACATTTTTCACCCACAGATTCTCTTTTCGGGAATTTAAAGAACCATAGTTTACCGCCTTTTCGCCTTTCACACTTACAGTTACGGATAGAGTAACCGACCATTTTATTTTAAAGATTTATCCGATCAATAACGCGAGTGATTCACCGGCGTCAATAAAAGTTTGATAGTCACCGGCAAATGAACGTAACCTCCCATTTTTGTGGCAAGTGGACAGTGACGTAGACTTGGGAAGATCTCGGAGTAGCAGTTTATAAATAAATAAATAAAACACACTACTACTTGCTAATAAAGAGCATTTAGCTTAACCCAAGGACCGAGGGGTCGTCACCCCTCGAGTTGAAGCCGGGGTAAAGAGGCCAAGCCTCGAGGCCCCCCTCCGTGCCCCCACAAGGGCCGGACAGAAAGTTCATCATCTCGGAGTAGCATACCTTGTATTATTTTACCATGATTGGCATTATAAAACCGTAGTAACCGTAAAACCGTACCGGAACACGTACATTCGTGTCGGTATCGAACTCTGGCCAAATAGTACAATGGAATCAGTTGGACTCGGCCCAATAAACATTTATAACTACAGTCAGCGACAGAAATATGTAGAGGTATCCAAATGGTACTAGAATACCGCTATACAACCGATTACCCGATAAAATAAGAGCTTCCTCCAACATATTCAAGCACCGACTAAAAACATGGCTACTGGATAGAGTGTCCTACAGCTTTGGGAGTGCCTTCATAGAGTTACCCGAACTGTAGAATACAATCCCGGTGCCTGATGCCAGAGCTAAATAATAATAATAATAAATAAAATAAAATGTTCAGCGAAGAACACATAGGAAGCTAGGTTTATAGCGGATAAGATTAGTATAAGATTAGATTGCATCCACACGCTCAATCTAGTAGCGGAGAGAGTCGATATTTTTAACTGCTCCCTGAGCGAATTTCATAGGACTCTGTTATTTATTCTATGCTATTTTAATAAGATTTGACATTAATATATTGATTATGTACCGATTTTTCTTTATTATTATTTTATTAGGTTTGACATTATGTAATTTGAATTTATTAAGTGAATTATTATTATATTGATGTAAAATAATTTGACATTGTATATTGACGAATTTTATATATTATTGTGTAATTTAAGTTTTTAGTTCATGTAATTTTAATTTTTTTATTTTAATTTATATAGACTTTTTACACTATTGCATTAGGGGCCCCTGTAAAAATAGTGTAAGTATTTTTAATAAACAAATAAAAAATAAAAAGATAATTAGTGAACTAATGTAATTCCATAATAAGTTAATATTAATGTAGGTACCTAATTGTAACAAAGACCAGATTTCAATTCAATTATACTAGTGTAATTTTGTTTGTGAATAAAGTCATGGTAAAAAAAATGTAATTTTATCTTACGACGAAAAAATGTAATTTTATCGACGTATAAAACTATATTTATCAATAAAATCTTGAATCTTGAGTCTATAGCGGCCGCGCACAATCATTACATTAATCGTGCCATTTTGGGGGGGCTATGGCCAGCTGTGGGGCGTCTATTGGCTAAGATGATGAAGATCTGAAAGGAACATTAGAATCAATTAATAGAAACAAATTAGAACTAGTTTTTATAATTGAAACAATTGAAAGGAACTGATTTTGGGAAGTTTTTTGTAACCTAGGTACGTTATCTCGAAGGCTGGGCAAAGGTCTCTTCCAGGCGTCGCGTTCGTCAGGTCCACAGGTCAGGTCAGGTCTACCCGAAATGGGTCGAAAACGTATCCTAGGCATGCCTTGGCGATGTTGCTCTTTTGACAGTTACTTAGCAAATAAAAAAGAATAAGAACCTCGAGTCTATTCCGAACCAGCTACTTAGTCCTGTTAACGAAGAATTGTGGATGGAAAGGTCGAAAGCAGACAGTTTGAATTCGAATCTTTGTTTGGACTAGTAGTCCGTAGTAGTCAATAATGAATACCTACTTAGTAAATATTGTTGATTACAATTTGTAGTTTCATTGTTAACGATATCCATTGTAGTGCACTAGTACTTTATCACCATTTTTTTCATTTCAAATATAATTTAAAACTTTGGTTTTGATGATCTTTCGAGGTAACATCCATCGATGAAATGTAGGTATCGTCGAGGCCATCGAGGTAGAAACCCTTGGAGGTCGAGGTAGAGACATCGTGGTATTGAACATCGAGTTATCATACTAAAAGTCCCCACCCCTGTGAGCCCTAGGAGTGGGGGCACGAACGAGAAGGTTTTTTTTACTTTTTTTTGCTTATCTCGTAAAAGTTTTTTGTTTACGAAATGACGAGATTTTTTTTACTACATAATGAAAGCTGTTAAAATTCTTTACAACTTTAATTCTACACACTTTTTACCCATTCTCAATCGTTGTCTATATTTTTGAGCACTCATTGAATGACCTATACCCATTGGTATCGAGTTTGATAATAGAGATTTGTTAACCTTTTGACCGCCAACTCAAAATGGCATATCTACGCTTGTGGCGGACAAACACTAGGGGTTCCCGCAAAATATTTTATATGAATTACATTAAGATCTATTATACTAATATTATAAAGAGAAAAGATTTGATTGTTTGTTTATATTGAATAGGCTCAGAAACTACTGGACCGATTTAAAAAATTCTTTCACTGTTAGGAAGCTTACTTTTCAGGGAGTGACATAGGCTATATTTTATCCCAGAATTCCCACCGGAACGGGAACTACGCGGGTGAAACCGCGAGGTGATCGTCTAGTATTTTATACCTAAGTATAGATATTTGAATATCAAATGATTAGATGCGGCTGACTGTACACTTGGCGTTTTGATAAAACTATAATACGTCTTGCAATGGATTTGGCAAACCCTTTGCTTTGACCCTCTGTTTATTTTAAAGGTTTGGTTTAGAAACTTTAACAAATAAACAAAAAAATATCTACTTTCTTTTAAAGGTTAAGCGGTTATTTCAAACCAATGATACTAATCGTTCTAGTTTCTAACCTATGGGAATATGGGTTAAAACTAGCTTAAGTTTTATTCTAGCTACCCTAGAACTAATATCTGTATGCAAAATAAGCCCTAGTTTTACCATGAGATGGTAACAAATATCCATCCATCCATCCAAGCATCTGAACTTTCGCATTTATAATATTAGTGTGACTAGGTACTTTCTGCCGCGTCTTCGCACGCGTTGTGTCTATGGAAACACAAAGTTATTTCCCTTCGATGGGAACTAAGTTATTGGATAAAAAGCCATGTGTTATTCGGGGTCTAGACCTAGATCTAAGCAAAATTTCAGCTCGATCCGTTCAGCAGTTTTGGCGTGAAGAAGTAGGTAACTCACATCCATGCCGCAAGGGTCTGGAGTGGCGACCATGCGGGCAGCACAAAATCAGTAATTCTGGAGATCTTTACAATACAATACAATTTAAAAAATGCTTTATTGTACAATTATGAATAAGCAACAGTACACCGTAAAAATAACATTACAAGGAGACATTACATAATACAAGTAAAATGGGCGGCCTTATCGCTCAGAAGTGATCTCTTCCAGGCAACCTTTGGATGGAAAGAATTGTCTTTAGGGGAGGCCTATGTCCAGCTGTGGACGTCGATCGGCAGATATGATGATGATGAGTCAAATAAATAAGATTATTTTCTATTCTCAACGTTCCAATCTCTCCGCCGGACCGCATGTCAGGATAACTTAACTAAAAGCTAACTGGCAGCTTTTTCCGCTAACAGCTCGCTTTAAACTCTTCTCTAACCGGCGACAGTCTGAGGGTCTGGCTATATTTATCAAGTCGGACTCTGCTTATGGCTTGTTCAGACCAACGCTGTTGTATTGGTCTGCACGACACAGGGAATCCTAGTGTGTAGATCAAGATCTTTGTTAGTTCTCACATAATTGTTACCTACATTCTCTTTTGCATACTTTCAAGTAGGTACCTACATAACATACATTGTCAAAATTGTAGTTTTAAGTAAGCATGTAATAATTTAGTTTTTATAAGTTTCAAAATAAACTTATTATAAGAAAAAAAACGCTGTATTCGCTAACCAGAGCGGTAGCAAGATCGAGTGGGTATGCGGCAATCCAACTGTCACTAAAATACTTGCCTGAGTACCGCGGATCGTGAAACTTATCGCTACGGCTCTGGGTAGCAAATACCTCGTTATCTCAACAGGCAAACCAATGCTTGTAATTTTTTTTGCTGGTTCCGTTGACTGGACCACGGAATGAAAAATTCTTCCGTGGTACAGTTAACTGGAGTACCGAAAAAATAATTTGCGGTAGTCCAGTCAACTGGACCAGCTTAACGGGACCACGGGCAAGCGGTCAGTTCGACCAGAAAAAGGTTTAAGGCTGACCGCACAATCCTATAGCGTAAGCGATCATTGCTTCGGCTACCATTTCGTTGTTAACGCTGGCAGGGCAGTGAAAGCGATAACACATAGAGTGCCCATGACGCTCATTTCTTTCAGCAGCGTTTAGACCAGCGCAGCGTCCTTGCTGGTTGGCACCGCTAAGGCTGGTGGGCAGTAAATGCGTTGAGCGACCGGACGTAGGACTTTCTGAGCGGACCGGAGCAGGTTCCGCGTCGATAAATGTGGCGCTACCCTAAACTCGCAGATGTTAGGTACTTACTTACTAATTTTATCAAAATTAGATCGAACCGAACTGTCTAGAATAGGGTTGGGATAGTGTTGATATTTTTCAATGTCGATGTTAGGTTTTGTCGATAATATCAACGAGAAATATCAAATAACTTCGATCATGCGTTATTTGAAGTATTGTAGTTCGAGCAAAACAATCGAACGATTGCTAGATGATGCTGTGTGAATTGACCAACATTATTTATTTAAAGATTTCATTCATCATTCTCTTGGTCTTTCTTTCATAAGCGTGGTCGGCATAGTTAGTTTTCTTCTTCCGATTCTACAGGGTTATTGTTTTGATCGATTTACGACTGGCAAGCCCAAATTAATTGGACTGTCTTGTGGTCCAATTATTTTATTTTATCTTTTATTATGCGATTAACATAATATTTTAGGGATTATGACCTGGCCTCACCTATGCCTGCCGTCTTCACGAACGTCTTCTGGATGATGTGCAGAACTTGCAGTTCAGGCAGTGTCAATGAATTAGGTATCAGTAACCCTGTTTAAATCGTAATCTACGTAGTGTAATGCTCGGAAATATCGTACCCTACCCTACCTGATCACTAGTGATTAGCTATCAATAAAACTAAGTATTTTACTATAAGTTTTGTATTAAAATTGTGATTTAAAGTGGCCAATGATCGTCTAGTTAGCGGTAGGACTCATACATTGTGATGTAGTAACTCAGATTCTTTTAGAAGCTTAAGACAAATGAAATAAACGTTAAAACTACTTAGGTTATTGACTCTTCAATCCTGGTACAGTAGTATAGCACCCCTCTTTCATGGCCGTCTCAAACCATGATACACCCATGCTCTGAAACAACTGAAATTACATAGTAAGCGAAGAACCTATAATATCTCGGCATTGTGACTTTGGTTGGTTACTCTGCCTCTCCTATCGCGGAACCTGAGAACTTTGCTTTATCCCGTATAGGTATAAGCCAAATTTATCTGGTTGGTGCCCCACTACGAAGTTAATCTTTTCTTCTCCTCGGGGAAAGTCGTAAGCAGACGGCTATCGCCCTTCCCGTACTCAGAGATAACCAGACATTTAAAAGCAAAGCGTTTGTAAATCGCTAACTCAGGAGAGTTTGATGGGGAATGATCTCAAGCGATCCAAATACATCCTACCTTACTAAAACTCTAGCCCACCTAATTCCATACCTAGTCCACGCGGGGAGTCCTAAGAAGTAAACGTGTGGAACCACATTCCAGTCCAACCGTAGGTCAAAACAATAGATTTAATAATCAGGTTAGTTCAGGGCCTTACAGCACAAGCATTCACCAACACATCCAGGAACGTTGCAGTATCGACAGAATGTGTTTAATAAATATAATAATAAATTAGAATAGTCGGTTCTGGGATGTAACACCATCCATTTACAATACGGAGAATTATTAGAAATGAAAAGTGTGGGTTTACGTAACCTGAATCTGATTGATAGAAATTTGCAATCCATCCTAGAATTCCTCCCTGGTCTCGTTCGATGGCTGAGCCGAACGATTTCCATCAAAAGAATTCACTATTTCTGTAAAATCTAGAAAAAACCCCAAATTTTCACTTCCCTTCCAAAAAACTCTCGATCTCCTCCCCTTGACATCTCTGTACCAACTATCAAGAAGCCCATTTTTTTTCCTAGAATCGTCAAATTCAAACATTACTAAACTGTCGTAAGACTTAAGAAGGTTGCTATCCTTCCAGCAAAGCGTTCGAACCGATTTACAGTTCAGAATATATTTTTAGTGTTTCAAACTATATCAAAATGTGTTAATTATTTCTATATTTGCAAATTAAACGAACCAGCATAAACTGGACCGTTACAGCGACCCCAAATCCTTAAGCATTTCCAAAGAAGTAAGGATTTCCTAAAATTTCAAATAATTTACAAATATATTTAGTTTTTTTTTATAATTTTTCTATTTAATTTTATTAAATAGTGCTATTATTGAACTCTTAATTTATTTAAACTTGTAATCACATACATTTTACTGTTTTGTGTATTTAAACCAGGTTTAAAACAATCAATATGGTCCAGCGCCACATTCATAATCTAATTGTCAAGTTAACTCTATTGCATTATCAACGTTTCACAGAGTAAAAACAATAGCTCCTGGAACATGGTCGTGAATCATGGCATCCCTAATAGAACATCAGTCAACTTATGATAGGGTACCAGACCTCACACATAACTCAACTAAAACCAGATCAATTGCCTGTTACCTGCTTAATGACCCGACCAATAACACAATTTCAATTTACCCCAAAATCCCCACAAAGGCTTTAAATCCCATTCTAAACTTGGAGTTTGTGAAGTGTGCTTAGTTCTGGCCTAATAGGTGAAGTATGAGGTTCTATGAAGCCAGTCCAAGCTGCAATTCAGATCTCAGATTTTTCAATGTAATCTGACAAGATCTCAGTAACCTAACTCCAGAATTATTCCTTCATAGAACCTGTATGTGATGCGCATGTGACTCAAGTCCAATAAACCGTCCCAGATTCCGAAATAAGATTAATTACGAGGGCACACTGCACTCCGATTTTACTGATACTACTAACATTCATACAAACTCACTGCTTACTCCTCTCGTACAAGTTATATATATCAATCCCTCTTCCTTCTTACAAACCCCCCGCAAACAATTCAGTCATGTCTTGCCCAGTAATCAACCTGTACCTGAATCCGTGACACAGAGCCTCCATTATTTTTAGTTATTTGTTAGTTATTCACGACTCTTAATAGTATTTTATTAGTTTGTTGCAAGCTTTATTTTGTTTTCATATTTTTCTCATTCCTCCTGCCGACTATTTTTCCGATGGCCAACCATTTACCTGGACTGACAAATAACTAATTTTCTAACCAAGCTAAATAGCCCAACTTGTTGGACGGTAGGAATATAGACCATATACCCCAAGTCTATGGAACACGTAAGTAGGGTAGACACCTTGGACGAGTGAAAACAGGCCCGTCTCGTTGTTGGACAGAATGTAGACCAACCCTATGTCCATGAACCTATGGCCAAACTCACAGTTCCTGGCCGATTCTAAGGCCTACTGTCACTGTCAAACCTACATAATCCACCCGCGTTTCCGCACTATTTTCTGAAGGCAGAATTGTGTCAACCCATGATCATCATCATCAACATCATCATCATCAATGGCCTTTACATCCACAAAGGATGGTTTATGTAACCAAACCATGATACAGAGCTAAAAATAAACCGAAGAATAAAGAAGGATTCTGTAATAAATAAGGCCCCATTCCAACGCAATCGAACCTTCATCATACTAAACCAAAATAAAAATAGAAGGTGGAAATTCTGAAATATTTAAGGTTCCATTCCATTGTAATCGAAGTTAATTTTAAGGCCCCGTTCCAACATAATCGAACGGTACGATATGGTCTCAAAAATATAAAAGGAAGATGTAAATTCTGAAATAAATAAAAAGAACAACGCTATGCTTTAATTTTAGTATTAAATTTAGTTTATTTTAATCGTTTAATTTATTATTATTTTTTTTTTTGTTTAAAGTTCAACGCTATGCTTTAATTTTAGTTTTAAATTAAGTTTATTTTAACAGTTATAATTTTGAGACAATCAATGCTATGCTTTAATTTAAATATTATTTTAACAGTTATAATTTTGAGACAATCAATGCTATGCTTTAATTTAAATATTATTTTAACAGTTATAATTTTGAGACAATCAATGCTATGCTTTAATTTAAGTATTATTTTAACAGTTATAATTTTGAGACAATCAATGCTAATTTTAGTTTATTTTAGATGATGCTGTGTGAATTGCCCAGCATTATTATTATTACTATTATTTATTATTGATTATTGATTATTGATTATTGGTTATTGATTATTGATTATTGATTATTGATTATTGATTATTGATTATTGATTATTGATTATTGATTATTGATTATTGATTATTGATTATTGATTATTGATTATTGATTATTGATTATTGATTATTGATTATTGTTTATTGATTACTGATTATTGATTATTGATTATTGATTATTGTTTATTGATTATTGATTATTGATTATTGATTATTGGTTATTGTTTATTGATTATTGATTATTGATTATTGTTTATTATTTATTATTATAAACGTTTTAAACGACCCCGAGTGTCAAAACGCGAAATCAATGCTATGCTTTATTTTTTGTTTATAAATTTAGTTTATTTTAAACGTTTTAATTTTTAATCGACCCCAAGTGTCAAATCGCGAAATCAATGCTATGCTTTATTTTTTGTTTATAAATTTAGTTTATTTTAAACGTTTTAATTTTTAATCGACCCCGAGTGTCCAAACGCGACCGTTATTCTACCTCGTGTAAATCGGCCTTAATATACCGTGACATTCTACCTACAACGTAGTTCCATATTGACACTGGCAGAGTCGAAGGCAAGCGGCCCCATTAAAAAAGAAGTTGAAGTAATTCGACTTTGACGTTTCGTTCGACATGACATTTGACAAAAACGTAAACAAACAAACATTTTTTTTCTTTTCAAGGGTCACCACAATGCACGACAATTTACTGCACGGCACCATAATGCTCACCCCAATAATCCGTGCCAAAACGGTTTCAATTATCTGGGTGTACAATATCTCGACGCGCAATATCAGTCTGTGTAAGCTTGTCACGTGACGATAATGCACAACCACCAAAATCAGAAGCAATGTACACGAATTATTAGGCTGTACAAATTTTGTCACCAATTATTGTGCCGTACAATATCCGGCCGTACATTATTGTCTCCCCTTTTCAAAACACAAAAGACAAAATAACAATTTCGACAAGTTAATTGAGGTTTCTAATGTTTGTTTCCAATCCTATGCGGAAGCCTGTGATTAAAAGAAACCGCGCCGCCGCGCTCCGCTGTTGACCGGCAAGAACAATTGGATATCCATAATCGTAAGTATCACTTTTTGGTAACCTCCGACATTTCAATGTAGACGAACCAAGTCCCTTTTGAAGTCAGAAAATGCCAGATAATGACAAGCAATGCCAATTCGTACAAATGTTTACACATTTTTCCCTTATTTATTTCAGAAATAAACCTTACGACCCCTACGTCAAACTCACCCCTTCATGAGTCAAAACAGACCTCAGTCCATCCGCAACGCGTCGTCCAGCGGCGCGCTCCTACCGGATTCCTCTGCTGAAGCTAGTAGTGAATGCGCCAATCACCTGGCCAGCTGCTCGAAACAGCATTCCGTTTCTCCATTGCCTCGTCCAGTAACACGCCTCTCCGGTTCACTTCGTCGAAGCTGGCAGTGAATATGCCTATACCTAGCTAGCAGCTTGATACAGTATGCTGTTACCTCAAGAAAGAATCAAGTAAGTACATTTAATTGACTTCAAGTCTTAGATATTCCTAACTAGTTTATGCCCGCGGCTTCGCACGTGTTGTTTCTATAAACGTTTAAAGGTGATTCCCATCTCATGGGAACTGCTTATGGGATAGAAGTATTCTATGTTTGATTACAGAACTAGAATCACCTGCATGCAAAACCTCAACCCAATCCGTTCAGCAGCCTAGACGTGAAGATGCAACAAACGTCCATCCATCCAAACCTTCGCATTTATAATATTAATGTGACTAGCTAGACGTAACGTTCTCGAATCCCACGTCTGGGTGTGACAACTGCTCTGCACTCAATCCTCTGTGACGCAGCGAGCGAAGGTCCGCCTGCGACGACAGGAGGTTCGATTCCCGCCTCGAGACAAATGTTTATACGATCTGCAGATACCTGTCCAAAGCGTACTTGATGTCTCTATGTACAATAAAAATAATCTATCTACACTGCACCTCTGATGCTAACATATTCGTAGCTAGAACCCTAATAAAAATAATTTTATTTCTTGCTTATCTCAGATGACGCTTGGAGATCGTTGTCCACTGCACGGCCCGCTTCTGCACCATCAACACCGCTTCAGATGAAGCCTGGAGAACGTTGCTCACAGCTCGGCCTGCTTCTCCATCATCAATACCGCTTCAGATGACGCCTGGAGAACGCTGCTCACAGCACGTCCAGCTTCTCCATCATCAACATCGCCCATTCGACACCAGTGCTAGATATTAAGGAAAATTGAGTTATTGACTGAAATTAAATATTATTTTAAAGCGACCCCCCAACTTGTCGATTCTTGTCTAACCTTCTACTCACTTCAGCCTCTAAACCTTATTCTATTATTTCACTTGCAACATATTTTACGAGAATCGAACCCGCACCTCACATCTAAATCTTATTCTATTATTCCGTTTGTCTTAAGCTTCTTTCCATTTCACTGCAACAAATTGTGCGAGAGTCGAACTCGCACTTCACATCTAAATTTACTCTAACCTAACTAAACCGAATAGCTATATTAGATCATTTTATTCAATACTATTTTACGCGACTTTTGATTATGGTTATGGATTAATACATTATTAGATAGATAGGTACTCATTATTATTTTGTTTGTTGTTGGTTTGTTGGTTTGTTGTTGGTTTGTTGGTTTGTGTGGTTTGTTGGTTTGTATTGTTTGTTTGTTAGTTTGTTGTTGGTTTTGTCGTTACCTTTGTCGTTACCTCTGTCGTTACCTTTGTCGTTACCTTCGTCGTTACCTTTGTTGTTACCTTCGTTGTTACCTTTGTCGTTACCTTTGTCGTTACCTCTGTCGTTACCTTTGTCGTTACCTTTGTCGTTACCTTTGTCGTTACCTCTGTCGTTACCTTTGTCGTTACCTTGTTGTTAATTTGTTTGTTGGTTTGTTGGTTTCTAGTCATATTTTTGATATTTTTAAGTAATTTTTAGAATCTGATCACATTTTTTTTTAATTTTGTAGGATTTTGGTTATATTTTTGATATTTTTAAATAATTTTTAGGATCCTGGTCACGTTTTTATAATTTTGTAGGATTTTGGTTATATTTTTGTTATTTTTAAATGATTTTTAGAATCCTGGTCACGTTTTTATAATTTTGTAGGATTTTGGTTATATTTTTGATATTTTTAAATGATTTTTAGAATCCTGGTCACTACGGCACCAAATTGTAATGCTCGGAAATATCGTACCCTACCCTACCTGATCACTAGTGATTAGCTATCAATAAAACTAAGTATTTTACTATAAGTTTTGTATTAAAATTGTGATTTAAAGTGGCCAATGATCGTCTAGTTAGCGGTAGGACTCATACATTGTGATGTAGTAACTCAGATTCTTTTAGAAGCTTAAGACAAATGAAATAAACGTTAAAACTACTTAGGTTATTGACTCTTCAATCCTGGTACAGTAGTATAGCACCCCTCTTTCATGGCCGTCTCAAACCATGATACACCCATGCTCTGAAACAACTGAAATTACATAGTAAGCGAAGAACCTATAATATCTCGGCATTGTGACTTTGGTTGGTTACTCTGCCTCTCCTATCGCGGAACCTGAGAACTTTGCTTTATCCCGTATAGGTATAAGCCAAATTTATCTGGTTGGTGCCCCACTACGAAGTTAATCTTTTCTTCTCCTCGGGGAAAGTCGTAAGCAGACGGCTATCGCCCTTCCCGTACTCAGAGATAACCAGACATTTAAAAGCAAAGCGTTTGTAAATCGCTAACTCAGGAGAGTTTGATGGGGAATGATCTCAAGCGATCCAAATACATCCTACCTTACTAAAACTCTAGCCCACCTAATTCCATACCTAGTCCACGCGGGGAGTCCTAAGAAGTAAACGTGTGGAACCACATTCCAGTCCAACCGTAGGTCAAAACAATAGATTTAATAATCAGGTTAGTTCAGGGCCTTACAGCACAAGCATTCACCAACACATCCAGGAACGTTGCAGTATCGACAGAATGTGTTTAATAAATATAATAATAAATTAGAATAGTCGGTTCTGGGATGTAACACCATCCATTTACAATACGGAGAATTATTAGAAATGAAAAGTGTGGGTTTACGTAACCTGAATCTGATTGATAGAAATTTGCAATCCATCCTAGAATTCCTCCCTGGTCTCGTTCGATGGCTGAGCCGAACGATTTCCATCAAAAGAATTCACTATTTCTGTAAAATCTAGAAAAAACCCCAAATTTTCACTTCCCTTCCAAAAAACTCTCGATCTCCTCCCCTTGACATCTCTGTACCAACTATCAAGAAGCCCATTTTTTTTCCTAGAATCGTCAAATTCAAACATTACTAAACTGTCGTAAGACTTAAGAAGGTTGCTATCCTTCCAGCAAAGCGTTCGAACCGATTTACAGTTCAGAATATATTTTTAGTGTTTCAAACTATATCAAAATGTGTTAATTATTTCTATATTTGCAAATTAAACGAACCAGCATAAACTGGACCGTTACAGTAGGTACCCATGCCATCTTTCATACAGTCCATCCATCTCTTTCTTTGGCCTACCACTACTCCATATCCACATTCAATTCACCATAACTCGATAAAGGCCAACTGCTATCTAATTATAATTGATTGGAATAATTGGAAGCTAAGTCCCTAGGTAGTGAGAACGAATCCTCGCATTATCTGAACTACTGAAATAAAACATAGGTAGATCAGTTTAGACGGGTTTGTAATCCATTCTGAGTCTCGATAAAATATTAAACACTAGACGATCGCCTCGCGGTTTCACCTGCCTAGTTCTCGTTCCCGTGGGAATTCCGGGATAAAATATAGCCTATGTCAGTCCCTGAAAAGTAAGCTTCCTAATGGTGAAATAATTTTTCAAATCGGTCCAGTAGTTTCGGAGCCTATTCAATACAAACAAACTAGGTATCAAATCTTTCCTCTTTGTAATATTAGTACCTATAGATAAAAAAACTTCCCTGAAAAGTCTAATCGATATGACATAGTGGAGTTGCCCGCTCTAGCAACATATTCTGCTAGTCCAATGCCAAAATATTGCCAGCTGTACACATTTATTTATAGCAAGCTTATAGTAGATACTTACTTTTGCTTTGTTGCATTATCTGTCTTTCTATTTGAAGTAGCTTATGCAAAAACAGAATTCTTAATACTGATTCGTAACCCTGTTTGTTTAACTATTCGCTTTGTATTGACCAGTTCGTTTTTGCAAATTGTCATGCAATCATAAAAATTGTAATAACAAGAGTGGGTAAATAAGTGGAGAATACAGTTTGCAATTGCAAGAGATTATAGGCTGAAGGAAATAACCAAGTACCTACTTCTAATAAGCCTTCCGTATTTTATTAATGAAAATCAAACTTTATTGCACTGTACCTTACAAAGGTGGGCACAGTGCCGAGGCTATGTTTTCATAATTGAGCATCATAAAAAAATCATCATATTTTTTATGATGCTCAATTACGAAAGTATAACTGCATATTTTCACGTATTTGCTTTTCTATCCCGTTGTTTGGTGAAAACTGGTGCATTTTCAACTCTTACTATTCTTATTATATGCTACTATTATGTATGTTATTGAATATCTTCGCCAGTTGTTGACCGATTTTTGATAATTCTTTCAGTAGGTACCTGAGTCTAGAGAATTATTTCAGGGTGGTTGGTCCCTTAAAAGTTTAACTCTTTCATGGGCCAAGACGCAGATAGCCTATGGCAGCTCCGTGGAGAGGGCGGCGCGCCTCTGAGGGTCGCACAGCTGAGGCTGGGCAGTGAATGTATTAAGTTTAGTCTAGAGACCTTAGAAAAACAATGCAAGTGCACTGTTTCGCACATAATTTGATCGAGGTCTCGAGACAGGGTTCCCGGTTTATTGAAATGATTTATGTTTTGATTTGTAGTTTATTTTTTGTAAATAAGCAAAAACTTGATTTTAGCGCTTAGGTAGAGAAAAACCATTCTTAAAATGCACGCCAAAATGCACACCTCCAATAAACGTCATACAATCGGCGTTCATTTTTAGAATGGTTTATCTCTACCTACCTATGCCGTTCCAAAAACGTATGCTCTATCCCGCTCTTATGAATGCGAAATCCTATGCCTATCCTATTCACAAAATTGCACGCGCTTTCTAAACACAAGCTCTGCTTAGTTTAACTGGATAATGCTGTGTGAATTGTCCAGCAGCCATTATTATATCGTGTGTATTTACGTCGCACAGTACAGTCTTGCACTCGCCGTCTGGTGCCGGCTTAGAATTTGCACCACCCCAACTCTTCCCGCGGGTGTCGTAAGAGGCGACTAAGGGATATCCGACTCATTCGTCAACTCGCTTGAAAGAATCACGCGAGTTCGCGCGAGTTGGCACCTTCTAATTTTACCTACTTTTTGTGTCGTCAACTCGCTTGATTCTAAAAATCTAACGATTTATGTACAGTCTGGTACAAAAACGTTTTAATAAAAATGTGATGAAGATACCTTCTTTAAACGTGTTAAACACGTTAGTTACGATTTGACTTTAAAATAAAAGACAACATAGTTTTTGATATAGATACATATAATATAAAACAACATGACAAAAATATTAAATTGCTTATTTTCCTAATAATTATTAACAACATCACAAATCACTAATATCACTCAAGAATTTGGTTTATTTACTATTATGTAAACTATCTAAAACTAAGCAAATAAACAAAAAATCAACATTATTTGTGGGCAGCGAAATTGCTCATTATCATCTTAATGTAATAATAATAGTAATCAACAAGTATACATTTGGTTAATCATTTACTTACTTATAAAATATATCAGTCTTAGGAACTATAAAATCACAGAGGGTTTTAGACGTGTGCGCCGCGCCGACCCGCCGCCGCCGCCGACAAATTTTCCACGCCGCCGCCGCCGATCGGCTAATCGGCGTGAAATCGGCGTGGAACGTATTCTTTTAGACGCTTTGAAAACTCCCTTATTTTATTGATTATTACACTGTCCGACACCTAGAACCAAGTTGTAGTCAAAGAAGAAACCGCGCCGCGCCACGATGTCAAAGGGTGCCGCGATGTCAAAGGGCACCGCGAATCGAACGGTATCAAAAGTTCCGCTGATTCAGACAGATACAGGTGCCGATATAGACTTGGAGGGGACACCGTAGGAAAATAAACTATATCAAATATCAAGACAAATTCACTAGATTGAGACTAAATTTATATTGCATAAATTGCATTTAATTATTTTCAAAACCTTACAAAGGCACAACCACTGTAAGGTTTACGAAACGTCAGGGTTTTAAATATTTTTCAATTTCGAAACTGGCTTTCTAAATTCGGAACTTCAATTTCGAAAGTTCGAAGTTAAGACAGAAAATGTAACTCTTATTCTTCTGTCCCTTTACACATAATTTTACGTTGTTGTAATTATCACAGATCATGATAATTACAATTGAAACAAATGAGCTAACTACAGACTGTTGCAAACAATCTACAACAGGGCACGGGGATTGTTGTCTAGGGTAGAATAGAAAAAAATTACGTCACTTTGTCAACGAATGCGTAAATTGTTTGAACTTCAATCCTTTTACTTCTATAATGTACGCAATGTATGACGATGCGATGTCGATAATGTCTATTCTACCCTAGATAATAATCTCCGTGCTTGGCCTAGAGGTAGCTCAAATGATCCATATCAATACCAGTCAGAAGCGTCCCCAAGAGGCTGGCTGCATTGCCCCGCTGTATGCCTATGCTGATGCGCTGCGCCAGATACTCACCAGCTCTCGGGTCACGTTTTGCTTCGACTCAACGCTCAGATAATTTTTCAAAAACCCGAAGAACCAGAGGTCTCGACTCCAAGGGGAGCAAATGTGTAGGCTCTGTCGAGACTTGCATGTTTGCGCCTCTTGAGATCCTCGGCCAAATCTTCCCCCGCATCTGCCCTCACGGATGTCCTCGGAACATGGGAAGGCGCTAGTGTGTCGACGCATGTAGCGTCCCACACAATGGGCCTCCCCAACTCCCATGGGATTAGTGTCATACCGTCGGGCCTCTTGCCATCGTCACGCAACAGACCATTCGGTTTGAGCATAGCTGGTACGTTAGCGATGACAAAGACTCGCCGGATGATGTCGCCGGCTGGCGTGGCGAGATATCCGACCGGCGGCCCTAGTACACGATAATCCGTGATGATCAAGCTGTTCGACAGCAATACCGCACTGGCATTGGCATTGATGAGGCGCGCAACATCTTGCACCCAACCGAAGACATGTTGCGATACGGAAAGTTACGGGATCCAATAAACTACCAGTGTTATATGAATCAAATGCTTGCAACCAATGTTCTGACTCCCATTTACTTAATTAAATGTATTATATTTTACGTTAGTTAGTTGTTAATAAACCCCTAAAAAATTTAGGGCATCCAGCGTTTTGCCGCTGTGAGAGCTCCTCAGGCGGTTACAAATGTAGCCAGCCGCTGAGAAAGCTCTCTCAGCTTCAACACTGGTCGCATTTATATTGGTTTTATTTCGTATATTATTATGTATATCAGTTATCTAGTACCCATAACACAAGCTCTGCTTACCTTGGGGCTAGATAATGCTGTGTGAATTGCCAGCATTATTATTATTATTTCACTCTTTCATAGCACGCGTGCGTTCCGCTACTACCTAAGGTGCCTTATTTGCGTGGGTAAATCATCGAAACAAAAAAATTAGAAAGTTCGAATTTGTGGCCACCAAATACGAACTTAAAAAATGGCGAATTTACGAAACTTCGAAGTTTCGAAATGTACCTCCTAATGTACTCGTAGGTATATTATAATGTATATCAGTTATCTAGTATAGTACCCATAACATAACACAAGCTCTGCTTAGCTTGGGGCTAGATAAGGCTGTGTGAATTGTCCAGCATTATTTATTTTTTACTTATACCTACGCGCCGATTTCACGCCGAAATCACGCCGCCGCCGCCGATTTCAGGCCGGCGCCCGCCGCCGATCATTTTAACATCGGCGCACACGTCTAGAGGGTCTGTTGTATATTATTTTTCTTAACAAACGTTACTATTAAAACCTATGC
The DNA here is from genome assembly GCA_963564075.1 of Eupithecia subfuscata. Classification (NCBI taxonomy): domain Eukaryota; kingdom Metazoa; phylum Arthropoda; class Insecta; order Lepidoptera; family Geometridae; genus Eupithecia; species Eupithecia subfuscata. Next base: position 3,077,785 of record OY751123.1, read on the forward strand.
TTAAAAATATAAATATAAAAATCACAACTAATAAAATCAATCAGTCTTAGATACTATAAAATCACAGAGTTTGTTGTAAAAAATTTTACAAACGTTACTTTTCAAAACTATGCTAAATATATAACAATAAAAAATCACAAGATTAGAATAGAAGTTCTTCACATAAATCAACACTTAAAACTATCGCCTAATTATTACTTCCTAATAAAATCAGTCTTAGGATAATAACAATCACAATACTTTGGTTGTAAATAATTTAAAAAAATCAATAGATTAGAAGTTCGATACATAAATCGATACTTATAGCTCCGTGGATAAATTGGTTAATAGCGCAGGTTTCCTTTAATTTTGCTGTTATATCAGTTAAGTATAAAGATTGATAATAGCTGTCTTCTTCCTGCAAGATGGTCAAAAAATGTGCAATACTTATGGGTTTACTGTTAGATTTTTTGTTTACAGTAGAATGCCAACTTTCGACCATGTTTGTGGTGCGGTGATGCATGTTATAGCAAGACCATTTGTCGGCAAAAAACGAAGTCTCATTCAACCAAGTCCCTACGAAATAATCATTAAATTTGTCAATTTTTTCATCTTTCGGACATTGAGACATAACGTACAACCAACCATTCTCAATAGCTTCTTTGGGCAAATGTGGCAATACAATACACCTCTTTAAATGTTTCTTAAACAGTACAGATTTAGTAATTCCTATTTTGTCAGCTTTCCGCCACAAGCTTTGTGAGAAATGGAAGAAACACCCACTAATACTCGTTTCAGGAAATGTATCTATATATATCATGTATATATATAGGGTTTGCGCGCAAGCAACGTCATACTAAGAGATAGCAGGTAATCATGCGTCACCGGCTGCGGCCCCTTGCCTCATTACGCACCTCAAAATAGAAATCTATGTAGATGCATTTCAATTGCTTACCTACATGCATATTTCCAATACACTTCTGCTCTCCTGGTAGGTACTCTAGAGGTATTTGATGTAAGTAGGTAAATTTATCTTAGGTAGAAAGCACTTGCACTTGCGCACCTCCGTTATATTTCTGATGACCGTACTTTGGATAAGGAACGAACTCTGCTACAATATAGTCGTCTTGGCAGTTTAAGTTAATGCATCTGACTGTACAAAACCGCTTTTATCATGTTCAAGCGAGTTGACGACAAGAAAAATAGGTAAAATCGGAAGGTGCCAACTCGCGCGAACGCACGTGTTCAATTCAAGCGAGTTGACGAATAAGTCGGATATCCACCGGGGGCGGGCAGCAGCGCCCCTGCAGAACAATTCTACCACCGAACTGCGATCACCAATCCGCATGCCCAGCGTGGGGATTATGGGCATTACCCCCCATGTGATATAAGGCAATAAAGCGCTTATCAGGGGGAGGCCTGCGTCCAGTAGTGGACCAATACAGGCTGTTGAGGTGTATTTACGTATACAGTGTGCAAGTTTGTATTTCATCGATAACTCTACACACATCCCTAGCACGGTAAAGTTTTCCACTAACTCGCGGTTTCGACATGTTTTCGGTTTCCAGGGAATATATCTTTGATAGATCTGCAAGACGGGACTTGGTTTCAGCTTTCGAATGGGACCTAGATTATTTACGGGCTAGATGTTTGTGAAGAGCTGGGTAACAATATTATTTTTACCTGAGTGTATAAGGTAGGTACCTAATTCGTGTTTTAATTTATTTCTGTACTAGACGATCGCCTCGCGGTTTCACCCGCGTAGTTCCCGTTCCCGTGGGAATTCCGGGATAAAAATTATAGCCTATGTCACTCCCTGAAAAGTAAGCTTCCTAACTGTGAAAGAATTTTTCAAATCAGTCTAGTAGTTTCGGAGCCTATTCAATACAAACAAACAAACAATCAAATCTTTCCTCTTTATAATATTAGTATAGATATAGATGATAGGTAATTATGAGTGTTTTAATTAATTTTTATGGTGTGATATTTTATTTATTTTTACTATTCTATGATTTGATTGTATAAGTGATATTTAGATTTTTGTACTAATTTATTATTTGTACTTATATATTTCTGTGAGAATAAATAAACAGAAACACTGAAACTAACTTGTATGATTGATTTCACAAACTTTCGGCTTTTTAATGTACTTAACTAGCTTCAGCCCGCGGCCTCGCACGCGTATTTTCGGTATAATAGGTAGCCTATTGTTTAAGTTAGGCTACGTTCTAAGTGTATGCCAAATTTCATCTTGATCTGTTCAGTAGTTTTGGAGATCATCTACTATATAAAAATAAGTCGGGTTTTCCTTCCTGACGCTATAACTCCAGAACGCACGAACCGATTTCCACGGTTTTGCATTCGTTGGAAAGGTCTCAGGTTCCGTGAGGTTTATAGCAAAGAAAAAATTAAGAAAGTGGGAAACAAATTTCCACACGAGCGAAGCCGTGGGGCGCAGCTAGTTAGTAATAAAAATTTCACATTTCACAAACTTTCGTATTTATAATATTAGTAGGATAATAGGATAAATAGTCTAATACATAAAATAAACCTATTTCCTACTACTACTACATAAACTCATCAAAATCATCTATTCTATTGGACCAACTGAGGTTGGAGTACCCTAAAAAAGTCTCATTGATATTTTTTAGGCACGGAACCCAAATAACTAATAGTATGGTATCAAAATAACATCAAAATTACTATCACGTCACCTATAGGTAGCTACTTACTCGGTTATATTGTTTTTTTTACCTAACTCTTCGCTAATGTATTATGAGTTTCCCATTAGTTATTAGATATGATTGGCATAACAATAGATTAGTGTTTTTGTGTTAAAATGGACTCTCATTCAATTGCCTAAGGTGGAACGCCTCTATACAAATAGTTAGTGCACATTCCTCAGATAGTCTATACTAATATTATAAAGAGGAAAGATTTGATTGTTTGTTTGTATTGAATAGGCTCCGAAACTACTGGACCGATTTGAAAAATTCTTTCACCGTTAGGAAGCTTACTTTTCAGGGAGGGACATAGGCTATATTTCATCCCGGAATTCCCACGCGGGTGAAACCGCGAGGCGATCGTCTCGTAAGTAAATAAATTTTAACATGGTATATTTTAGTTTATTTAGAGGAACCTGTTTATTAATTGATAATCGTACTTAAGGCGCTGCCCTGACCCAAATCAGCGCCACCACCTATTTTATCTAAATATTACTATGTTAAATGAAGGAATTTTCTAAAATTGATTGGGCAGTTTGTGATACCTATCTCATGCTTTTTTTAATGCCTCTGTAGAAGTTTGGTGGCAAAGGTGGTGGTGCTAATTTTGGACGGAGTAACGCCTTAGATATAGATAGCTAGGGTGTCACGGATTAGGATAAGAATCATTTATTTGCATAAAACATTAGTATTAACATGATGCGAGCATGTATGTTAAAATATAAATGGATGACCTACATGTTTTGCCATTACTGGCGTGCAAATAGGAGAGGGCACGCTGCAGATTTGTCACTAATGTGATAATTATGTCTTATAAAGTACTTACACAATCATTCATATTACAAAAAATTATCACAGCAAAAATTTGATCGCAAATAATTATTTTCTTTGCGACTTAACCTTCTCTATCATTATTTATATGATATTTTACTTTCAGCCGTAACTGTGTCACTGTTGGGCAATTATTTATTTATTTATTATAGAAGAAATATTGCCAAAAACTGAATGATTATGACTTCTCGAACGAAATTATTAGATTTTTGTGTATGCACGTTAGGAATTTTATTAACTTTGCCATAAATTATCATTGTGACACGAGTTCGTTACGCTTACAGTATTTCAACAAACATCACACTAATTAATAGGTATTATAAATGTGTAAGTTTGGATGTTTAGATGGATGGATGGATGTTTGTTACCTCTTCACGCCAAAACTACGAGGTAACAATCCATACATCTAAACGTCTAAACCTTCGTATTTATAAAATTAGTATGTATCTGTAAATGGGCATCGTCAAAAATCAAGTTAAACTGAATAAATAATAAAAAAAATCTAGTATAGTTTACGGCATAGAACCACGGTCGGCACAAAACCTAGGAATCGTTTCACCTCAATCGATGGTAAAGTTCGTATGTTTATTGTATTTGCATAAAACGGAAGGTAGGTTATTTAAAAATAAAAATTACGCAGGTAATCCTACCTATAGCTAATAATCCTATTCAACTTTTGACGACCTCCGTGGCGCAGCGGGGTCTGCGAAGGTCTGCCTGCGACGCAGGAGGTTGCGGGTTCGATTCCCGCCTCGGGACAAATGTTTGTACGATCTGCAGACATTTGTCCAGGGCGTTCTGGATGTTTTCTATGCACTTATAATAAAAAAATATCTATCTATGTAGTGTATTGTATTAAGTACAGCTTCTGCCCGCAGCTTCGCACGCGTTGTTTCCATGGAAACGTTTAAAGGTAATTTATATCCCACGGGAACTGATTTATGGGATAAAAAGTAGCCTATGTTTTATTCCAGGCCTAGAATTATCCGTATGCAAAATTTCAGCCCGATCCGTTCAGTAGTTTTCGCGTGAAGAGGTACCTAACAAACATCCATCCATCCATCCATTCAAACTTTCGCATTTATAATATTAGTGTGATGTGATGTGATATCAGTTATCTAGTACCCATAACACAAGCTCTGCTTAGCTTCGGGCTAGATAATGCTGTGTGAATTGTCCAGCATTATTTATTTTATTTATTTATTTAATTTGGTACGACGCCCCTACCTTGCTTACAGGGAACTACGCAAATCCCATACTAGAAGCAGACGTCACTATCAAGTAGCGGTACCTACGTCAAATAGATACCCCTCAGGTCTTGGAATCCTACACGGCCCTAAAATCAGAGGCGATATCGGGGAAGTGGTGGGGAGCGCCCTAGATCGTTCCCTAAATCGTATCGTGTGTAGGCTAATCGCAACCATGTTTTGGTTGCGATTAGCCACTTCCCCGATATCGCCTCTGATTTTAGGGCCGTGTATAGTATGTTTTAGGCAACTTTTTCTTTGTACTCTTTATTCTAAACTAGCTTCTGCCCGCGGCTTCGCACGCGTTGTTTCTATGGAAACGTTTTGAGGTTATTAGGTATTCTATCTATGTTATTAGGTATCTATGTCAAGTCACACTTGAATGCTATCGAACGGAATAAATAGTATCCTATGTCCGTCTCCTGGCTCTAAGCTACCTCCTCACCAATTTTCAGCCATATCGGTAAAGCCGTTCTTGAGTTATAAATAGTGTAACTAACACGACTTTCTTTTATATTATCTAGAAGGTGTAGGTAAATAAAGTACGTCCGAACTCAGTTTTGCAGTGCCCTTCCAGGGTGCATGTACCTAGCTAGTGATAAGTCTATAACTAACCATTCACTTAGACCTAAGAATGAATGTACATGCAAGCAAAAAATAAAGAAATAAAATAAAATAAAAACGCGTGCGAGACCGTGGACTGAAGACAGCTAGTGCAATAAAAAAATACGAACAAAGTTTTTTTTATCTCAGGCACAGATATTATAATACTATTAGCTTCTGCCCGCGGCTTCGCACGCGTATTTTCGGTACAATAAGTAGCATATTATCTAAGGTAGGCTATGCTCTAAACGTACGCCAAATTTCATCTCGATCTGTTCAGTAGTTTTGAAGATTCTAGGTAGGTAACAAAAGTTCATTTTCACAAACTTTTGGCTTTATAATATTACTAGCTTCTGCCCGCGGCATCGCACGCGTATTTTCGGTACAATAAGTAGCATATTATTTAAGTTAGGCTTTGCTCTAAACGTACGCCAAAGTTCAGTAGTTTTGGAGATCCTAGGTAACAAAAATTCAGATTTTATAAACTTTCGGCTTTATAATATTAGTAGCATATCTCAGGTAAGCAGTAACTCTAACTTTTTCATCAACTATAAGTAGGTACCAATTGCAAATAACATAGGTAAAACGTTCGTGGTATGTAATCCTACGTATACCCTAGCCAAACTTGATGTGGAATGTTAGTAAACAATCCACGACACAAAAGCTAAAACTAACTTGCTTGGCGTCGACTTTCAGATTAATTTTAAGCAATATTTATTGAAGAAAGGATCACAAATCGGCGAGTACCTAAAGTAAATCTACACGAATAATATAAAGAGGAAAGATTTGTATTTTTTTATGTTTGTAACGAATAAACTCGAAACTACTGGGACCGAATTGAAAAATTCTTTCACCATTAGAATGCTACATTAACTCTGAGTATCATAACATAACATAACATAACACATAACATATATTTAAATGTTTAAAAAATTTATTTCCACCCGTGCGAAGCCGGGACGTGCCGCTAGTTCCGTATAGAAAGACGCGGGAACAGAGTGAATTTTAGGTTAAATAAGGGTAGTTGTGTGAGCGGTGTGGTGCCGGCTTAGAATTTGCACCAGCCTAACTCTTCCCGCGGGTGTCGTAAGAGGCGAATAAGGGATATCCACCGGGGGCGGGCAGCAGCGCCCTCTGCACAACAATTCTACCACCAAACTGCGATCACCAACCCGCATGCCCAGCGTGGGGATTATGGGCATTACCCCCATGTGATAAAAGCCAGTAAGGTGCTTATCAGGGGGAGGCCTGCGTCCAGTAGTAGACCAATACAGGCTGTTCACTCGTGACTCGTGGTCCCCCCAAGATGTTCCCCTGGGGGGACGACAAGTCCCCCTGACTCACACTTGACCAGAAATGAAGCAATGTGGTATGTACATGGTACGGGAATTTATTTTTGTTACACGTTGCGGAATTAGTTACTAAGTTGTCAACCCATATAGTTGACAACTTAGTTACTTAGTTCCGTGTGTTGAGGTTGAGGGGTGGTTTGTTTACAAAGATTCCACATCGAGTTTGGCTGGTCTATAGGTAGTTAGTCATCTACTTATTTGACAATTTTAAGGTGTAGACGCACAACCCTGTAGACGCGAGTAAGGTCTCAAGCGCGCGCGTCGCGCATGCCAATTGTCAAATGCATTGTCTATAAAAGCCATGCGTACGCGCTTCTCAGCAAGCGAAAGTGAACGAAAATGAAGGTGATTACACGTTTGTTTACTTGTGTTGTGATGGTGTTTTTTTGTGATTAAACAATTCTCGATTTACGGAAAACATTTCAAAATAAATCTTGCCTACATTTATGTATTAATGTATTGTGTATTCATTATCATGTAGTACTTATTAATAAGTCCGACTTTAAAGTAGGAGTCGGTTGAAGTGTACAAAATTAACAGTAAAATAGGTTTTTTTTTCATGCCCGACCAATAAAAAGAGGGTTGTTATAAATTTGAGGTGTGTCTGTTTTTAGCATCGTATCTTCCTAAACGGATGAACGGTTTTGATTCAGTTTATTTTGGTTTGAAAGATGATTTCATCGAGAGTGTTTCAGCTATGTTTGATGGAAATTGGTGCAGCGATTCTAATGTTATGGTAGTTCAAAGTTAAGGCTAAAAAATCAGACTAGAATTGTCGTTAGAAGTATAACACTTTGTTATATTGAAGAGCTTGTGAGAAGCTTGTTTAATAAAGTAACTTCAGTTTTAAGCCGCCACTATAAATGTCTAGAAATTCCTAGCAATAACAACTCTAATCGGGGCGTTAGAGGAGCTCCCGACGCCCTAGGCCCCTAGAGGGTAAAGACCTAGCTGGCCTTCTTTCGACCGGCCTCAAAAAAGGCCGAATAGCTTCATATATAAACCGCCATTATAACTTTCTAGGAATTCCTAGCAGTAATATCTCTCCTGCTATCCGGGGCGGTAGCGGAGGCCCCGGCGCCCTACGCGCCTAGTGGTTGGAAGCCTAGCGGGCCTTCCTTCGACCTGCCGCAACGAGGTACTCAGCAGGTAAGACATTTCCTTTGTTAGAAAAGTTGCGTATTCTATTATGGTATTTTTTGATTTTGATTCTGCTTAGGGGGCCTATTTTAATTCTGCAAAAACGCAACTGCGTGGTACTCTAATATACAAAGAATTAAAGTAAAGAATCTTAGAGTACAGGGTATACTACAGTTTATAAGAGTTCTTCATTGACAAATTCATCAAAACATTTGACGACCTCTGTGGCGCGGCGGGCGAAGGTCTGCCTGCGACGCAGGAGGTTGTAGGTTCGATTCCAACAAATGTTTGTACGCCCTGCAGATATTTGTTTAGGGTGTTCTGGATGTTTTCTATGTATAATTAAAAAATATCTATCTATGTAGCGTATTGTAATAAGTATATCAGTCATCTAGTACCCATTAGTAGTGAGCGTTGAATCAACGAACTGTTATAAAAAACAGCTTTTCTACATTTAACGAATCAACCGTTTTCTCTTCTCCACGAAACAGGTTGATTCAATCAACTTATTATTTCATTCAACGAACGACATACTATGACGTTGACACATTCTCGTTCGTTGACGGACAAAACGAATCAACCGTCTTCTCTTTTCCGCGAAACAAGTTGATTCAATCAACTTATTATTTCATTCAACGACATACTATGACGTTGACATACTATCTCGTTCGTTGACGGACAAGTTACATGGAAGATTGAACTTTAAAAACACCTTACGAACGAACACCATCCGAAAATGAACGAACGAGCTTCGAACCGCTAGGTAAAAGTAAAACACGTTGTACACGAGCGAGCGAGACGCCGCAGTAGTCGACCGCTTAAGATTGTTGGAGAGTGAAAGAGATGAATGTATGTTTGTTCATTCCGGGGGCTAAGCGCTCCGTGCGCCGCGCGCCGGCCTTCTGACTGACCAAGAAAAACAGGGAAATTGTTTTCATTCGTTTAATTAGTTTGTTTATGTGACACGTTGAGGTCAACGCTTTTTTAATTATTTTATTATGTATAGGTAGTGAAAGTTAGTGATAATTTAGGATATTTATGGCAAATAAGGACAGTGTTTTATTGTAAATAAATAATACTAAGTAGTTCAAATGTAAATAAAGTAAAAAACAATTTGCAAAATGCCGGAATGACAAGGCACTACAGTTTACGTTTCGACAACTCAGTTAAAACGTCAACAGGTTTTGCCACAAGTTGACCGTTTCAGACGTTAACGCGTCAACACTACTAGTGCAATACAGTTAACGTTTCGACAAACCTGTTAAAAACGTCAACCGGTTTTTTAACCGGTTGACCGTTTATAGAAAACGGTTTCGTTTCGTTAACGCAAAAACAGTCAACGACCCACAACTAGTACCCATAACACAAGCTCTGCTTAGCTTGGGGCTAGATAATGCTATGTAAATTGTCCAGCATTATTTATTTATTTTATTTATAATCTCCACCTTGTTACCCTTCTAGTTAGCAGCTATTTCAAAGATTTATATAGTTTTTCTCACTGATTTCAGAAAAGTAGAAGCTCTTAATTCGACTTTTTCTTGTTGGTGCTTATCTCGGACCTTCCTTAGTTTTTGTTTTATGTAAAAAGGACTAAAGCCTAAAGCCTAAAGCCGTCTCAAAAGTTTTGGCTCAGTATTGTTTAATCTAGATAAATTCTGTTATGTCAGTATTTATTCATAACTAGCTGCGCCCCGCGGCTTCGCCCCCGTGGAAATTTATGTTTCCAACTATCTTAATTTTTTCTTTCATAAGAACCTTCTCCTGACAATAACAAACACAACAAAGAAAGAATTAGCGAAATCGGTCCAGGCGTTGTTGAGTTATGCGCTTACCAACACATTTTGCGATTCATTTTTATATTATAGAAGATTAAAAACGATTATTTTGTGAAACAAATAATGGTACTTACCACATCTAATAATTTTACAAATTAAGGGTAGTTAACACACAAAACAATGAGATTTCTTTAGTTAGTCCTAAGCTTAATGTAAGTAATAACTTAATAAGGTACATAAATATAACTAACAATAAGTATAAATTAACATTGTTTCTTGATTTTCCATAAGAATTTCCAATTCAATTTGTAAACAGCGCTGGCTTCTGTTTGTTTATGGTGATTTATAATTGTAAGGTGTACAGTCGGCTGCAAAAATATGTATACACTCCCAAGTTTTTAATTTGACAAGACAAGTAAGTGTATAGTAATTGTGATAATTTATGTACCGCATTCTGACAAGTACGATGATTACTTTGTACTAAAAACGTGTGCGTGGCCTTTTATTTGAAAAAGTCCGAGTAAAATAAAAGTTAAACCTTGGAAGTGTATACATGTCTGTGCAGCTGACTGTACCTACAATAAAGAATTATGTACAAAAACATGTCCAGCATTATTTATTTATTGTATTCCCTCTGCAGCCACAAAACCCCCGCTACCTGCCGCCTTTAGACCCTCGAAACAACCCCCCCTCCTCCGAAGAAGACGTCTCAGTCCAGGGTCTCCCGCAGCCGGAGCAGCGGCCCCTGTTCCAGGCCTCTCCTATATCTGGCCAGGAGTACACTGGACCAGCTTTTAACCAGGATCTGAGGGACTTGGATGCGAGGTTCCAGCAGTCTGAGGTTAGTTACGTTAGCTAATCAGCAGTTCCATTATTAATAGCCCTAATAAGTTTTTTTTTTTATATTACATACCTACTTTATTCACAAAGAAAATTATACTAGTATTTATAATTGAAACAATTGAGCTAACTGCAGACTGTTGCAAACAGTCTACAGGTAGCTCAACTGATCCATATCAATACCAGTCGGAAGCGTCCCCAAGACGCTGGCTGCATTGCCACGCTGAATGGCAATGCTGGTGCCTAATAAGTAGTTATTGTAGTGTTTTTCTTTTCTTCCTCTTAATAGATTTTATTCAATTGCCACCATCTATCTATACTGTTCTTTCACGTCCTCTCCATCCCAAGGTTACCTGGAATAGATCGATCATAGCGATAAAGCCGCCCTTTATACTTCCTCTATTCTAAGCATGTCTGTTTGTATTGTTTTCTTTCTTTGTGTGGTAATAAAGTATTTTCTATCTATCTATTGTTTGTGTTTCTAAGAGTAATCTGAAGTGCCAATAGATCTCACTACTGACAGGCCGTCTGTCTAAGGAGCCCAATGGATCTCACTATTAATCTTATTTCTCTCATCTCGGTCTAAGAAGTGGATTCACCAGCCTAGACAAGCTCTTCACCCTTGTACGGTTAAGGCAGATGGATTTGCCCTATTTGTCGTCTAGACAGACTCCAAGATCTCCAAGTCCAAGAAACCTTTTTCTTAGGTGTTTTTGCTTTTGAAGAGCATCAAAAGCAAAAACACCTATGAAAAAGGTTTCTTGGCCCATAAGACCACAAAACCTCTCGAAGTCTGGGTCCTCAAACTACGACCTAAGAAATATTGATCACACTCCTCTTAAAATTTGTAAATACCACAAAATGACACTAAAGCCTCCAAACACCTGCCAAAAAAACCTTCTAAAATCTTGGGCCTAGATTATGCTGTATGAATTGTTCAGTACTATTCAATTATTTATTTTATTTATTATTTTTCCTTGCAGTACCAAAAGCAACAAGAAAGGTACCGCGAGTACCAACGCCAGAGGCAGCTAGAATCTCAACCAAGCAGTTCCACAGCACCTTCCAACCCTCGCCAATTCGCCAGAACAACTTCCACCACCGAAGCTACCACATCTAAAGACAACAGCCTAAACCAAGGCGAAGTCTTAGAACCACAAAAGACCCCGAAGACCACCGTGGAAGTCACAAAACAGAACCTTAAAGAGTACCCTGGAGAGTTGTTTTTGAGTTCTCTAGCCCAGCTGCAATTGCAACCTCAGTTTTTGCCCCTACAACCAGTCTCCAACCAGTATATTCAACCTTCTGGAGCTTACATCCAGCCTGAAAAACAGGGTTTTGATGGACCAGCCCATTTCTCAGCTTTGCCGTCGGTTTTAGCTCAGCAAAGGCAAAATGAGCTGTTGGTGCAAAATGAGCAATCATTATTAGTTCAGCAACCAATTTCGCAGTTTGCTCAAGCCCAGGTTCAAACCTACCAGCCTCAAGTACCGACTCAACAGGGTCCAGTTGTATTACAAGCCCCAGCGCAATTTCAACCTAATGTCTACCTACAACCCAATCCGGAGGCAGTTGCAGTGCGACAAAACCAACCTCAATTCATTGCACAACCGGTTGTTTTCCCATCTCAGCAACCGGCTGCCTTTGCACCCCAGCAACCAAACTTCCAGCAAGCTGAAGATACCGAAAGCATAGACGTTCAGAGCCAAAATCAACAGCAGCAGCAAAATCAAGACCAGCAACCTACAGCGCCTTTCCAGCCACAGAACCAGTATAACCAACCCCAATTCCAGCAGCCTGGGCAACAAACCCAATTCGCACAACCAGGTCAACCACAATACCAATTCACGCAATCAGGCCAACCTGAGACTCAGTTTGTTCAACCGGGTCAACCGCAAACTCAATTCTTACAACCTGGTCAACCACAAACACAATTCTATCAACCTGGACAACCACAAACTCAATTCTTACAACCTGGTCAACCTCAAACTCAATTTGTGCAACCAGGTCAACCGCAAACGCAATTCCTGCAACCGCAAAACCAGATAGCTCAACCAGAAATCCAATACCGGCAACCACAGTATAGCGAACCTCAGAATCAATATGGACAACCACAGATAGCGCAACCAGAGGCGCAATTTGTGCAACCACAGTTCGCGCAACCACAATTCGCGCAACCACAACCGCAATTTGGCCAACCACAAGCCCAGTTTGGTCAGCAATTCTTGCAACCACAGTCAGCTGATCTTCAGAACCAATTCTTGCAACCTCAGCAATCGCAAAATCAGCAAGCTGGTATTCAAAACCAGTACTTGCAGCCACAAACCCAGGTACGAATATTAGAATAAAGACCTTTATTTTTACAGATTTTGTTTTAAATACGTTTATGCATTTTGGTCAGACAAGCATCAATACGAGGACTCTTCCTTTATTTCATTATCATCAAGGAATTTGAGCTAGATAGCTCATACAATTTTATACATGACTAGACGATCGCCTCGCGGTTTCACCCGCGTAGTGTCCGTTCCCGTGGGAATTTCGGGATAAATTCCCACGGGAACGGGAAATACGTGGGTGAAACCGCGAGGTGATCGTCTAGTCGTTAATAAAATATAAAATACTAGCTGCATTCTTACTACCCGTTGTCCTATTACCCGTTTTCCCGCGGTAAAAAGTAGCCTATGTTCATCAGGAATTATGTGGGCTTCTATACTAAAATACAAACAATCAAATCTTTCCTCTTTATAATACGAGTATTATCAGTATATTAGTATAGATATGATGAAGAAGAAAGAACTAAAGTAGTCTTTCCTTTCTTCCAGTTTCAACCTCAATTCCAAGGCCAAGATAACCTCCAAAGCGGCTTGGACATCAACCAACAAGGCAACGACATCGACGAACCAGAAGACAACCAGAATGAGGGCGCCACGGCTGTCGCCACTGCTTTCGGCACCAGGTCAGTTTTACAATCTTGGAGGCTTCAAGTCCTGGTAAATTAGTTCCTTCTGGGAAAGCGTGCTCCATCTTAGGCCACATCTTCACTTACTTTAAGTGAGTTGATGGCCAAACGCTTAATCTTTATCAATAAAAAAAAACGCGTTTTGTGCGGAACCCTCATTGTTTGATGGTTATTCGGCTATCCCGGACGAAGACAAATTCAACAAGCCAAAGATCTTTGAAATCGGTCCAGCCGTTCGTGAGTTATAAATGGTGAAAATAACATGACTTTGATTTATTTATATATAAGGTACTCGTAGGTTAGTGTGATTTCTTACCAACTTAAAAAAAAGAGGTTCTATTTTTGGCTGTATGTATGTTTTTTTAAGTAGGTACCTATATTTGCCGAGTTCTTTCGCATTGCGGACCGATTTTGATGAATACTGTTTCCTGGGGATTTTCTATAAATAAAAATATTCCCGAGGGATTACTATTTTTTTCGGTAAACTTTAAAATACAGCGAATATAAAGGAATTGGAGTCTGTTTTTCAGTTTTTGTAAAAACATCAAATCATAACTAAAGTCATTCACAATCACAACTAGATTTTTACCATGATTTGAGTTCTTGGTAAATATCCTGTTATGACTTTTTGATAATAACAATGATGAATTTAAAAGTTTTATCAAATCATAATTTTGGTACCTACCTACTTATTTGATCATCCTAGGCACACGTTAAAAACATCGATGTAAATCCACAAAAACTCACATCCAAACATTCAAACACCAATCCATTAGTAGATTCGATGACTCCCTCCCAAATAATAAATGCACACCTTGGCCCGTGTCCAGAATCGAACCAACGAACCACGGTTCTAGTCAAGGATAGACAGCATTTCGAATTTCAATTCAATCGCGTCAAGTGTGTTTTGAATAACATAAAACTGTTTTCCCTAAAACAGATTCGTAATTCATGTGTGTGGTAGGTCAAGTTACACAAGAATGACTAACTTGGTTGACTAACCTCCGTGTAGGTACTCAAACGATAGGTACCTACTCAAACGATCTCCTTTAGTCACGGTAATATTATCCTATACAGTATTTGAACTCGGCCGTATCTTTGAAATAAATGCCTACAGCCGCGCGGTAGGTAAACATGCGATAGGGCTGCCCGCCTCCACCATTTTAATTACATTTGCCTACTTTGTGTTTCCATTTAGTTTTGTGATTGTAACTATAGGTAGGTACTTTTTTTATATAAACAAATAAAATACTTTTTGAATGGAATGGGAAGTGTTCAATAAAAATGCGTGTTGTTTTTTGATTGGTAGATTTAATTAAAAAACCTGTTTATGTTTGAATAACAAATCTTATAAATTTGCGACCGAAACATATTTGCGCCTCGACTGAGACGTACAAAATGCTTTATTATTAAATTTTAGGAGATTTTTTGGAGAAAAAGGAATATCTTTTACTTGGTTATAGATACCTGCAGCTACTTTATTAAATATGTACCTGAACTTATTTTTAGAGAAAAAATCGCGCGGTTATTGTTAAAAAAACATCACACCATCCGTTCGTCACTGCGGCACAGCCGCGACTGTCTGCATGCTGAGCGCATGCCGAGATCGAGGCGCGTAGGTATAGCTCGCGTTTCGCCCGTTTGTATGAAGTCGGATTACTTATAGGATAATATTACCTTGCTTTAGTCCACGTTCGTAGCTGATCTTTGATAACCAGCTATGAACATGGAATTTTTTTCTTGTTTGATATCCAGTTACGAGAACGGAATGTACTTGCCGTTTTCGTAGCTGTTATCGTAGCCAGCTACGAAAGTGTTTTCTTATCTCTGTTCATAACTGTTTATTATTTATAAGTATTTTATCCACTTTCGTAGCCGAGTTTCATAACCTGGAAATATCAACTTTTCAAAACTTTTCATAACTACATAACAAGTTATGGTGTATGGAAAGATCGTTAGAAATCCGGTGAGTTTCTCGAATGCGTGGGGTATAAGCCCCGCAAGTTGATATTGCGATGGAACCTTGTCACAATAACAGCTGCGTAACGTCATCCGTCGCAAAAAAGTACAGATAGCAAAAAAATGTAATAAAAAGTAAATAAGCTAGGGTTATGGGATATTTGTATTTAAACCAGGCCACACGTTCTGTGACTCTGGTAGAATTTTGCAAAATATTCAAAATGTCTATTACTAGTTGCTTCGACATTAAAATATCGTCAGTAGTGTTCGAAGCACTATTTAAGGCACAGTTTATATTTTGAATAACTAACATAGAGTCTTCTTTCTCTTTTAAAAAATAATTGTCCACTTTAATTATCATTCCACGAGCACGACTGTTAATTAATTTCTTACTCATTTTAACGGGTAACAGGTAACAAAACTAAACAACAAAACTCAAAAATAACAATAAAACAGGATAACAAAAACAAAAAGCTATAACAAGTACTCGAAGCGCGTAAGCACGTAAGCGCGGGCTGACCTTGCGAACGGTACTGACGGTGCGACGTCGACTACGTCACCAAGATGGCCGCCAATCGCAATATCAACTTGCGGGGCTTATAATTGCGTCCGTCCTACTGGGGCATTTGCGTCCGGTGAGGCGCATTTACCCCAAAATTAGAGATTCTAATCATTTTGTCCAATAATTTACTTGAATACCTAACCTACCTTTCCGCTTAGCGGCCAGCTTGTTCAACCGCGCTGATTATGAGGTCCTGGGTTCGAATCCCGGGTCGGGCCAATAGTTGTTAATGGGGTTTCTCTAGCAAGAAAAATTCGCTCCTTCCTCGTGCTCCTACTAAATGCTCCTACTGCAAAAGGAAATTGTAAAACGCTAAGTAGGAGCATCGAGACATAACTAAAATAGATTTCCTTATAGGCATACTCTGATTCAAGTACCTACAGGTGAACAGTCACCTCACTATTTTGTGTCATCATATTATGGCTATGGGTGCAATTATACATACACACACCCTTTCAGTCACAGAGTCGCCACGAACCCGCTCCCCCCCGCTTCGCGGGGATTGGACGGGCTTCGTTAGGAGTAAGTTAATGTTGACCCCCCCCCGCTTCGCGGGGGTGGGAGGCCTACAAGGGAAAACATTAGTGTTTAGGTATAAGTAGTTATTATTTGTTTATTAGTTGCTTAAAGTAGTTGACTGTTCAATATGTTATGTGATAGGAGCAGGAGGAATTAAATTTAGAATATTACATTATTCCCCGTGGTTTTTATGTTCAGTAGGAGCATCAGGACATGGGTGTCCCGGTGCTCCTACCAGTAGGAGAATTTAGTAGGAGCACGAGGAAGAAGCTGAAAAATTCATAGTAGCAGCCCGGACTTAAGAAGTTGGCGGTGTTACAACCCTGTGCCTCGGAATGCATGTTAAGTCGTTGATCTTGCGCCTGACTTCTCCCCGGTCGTGTCGGTCTGCCATCCCATCGGATTATGAGTGAGAGAATAAAGAGTGCACTGAGAGACTTTCGCATTTAAAGTATTAGTATAGATGTATAATTAACGTATACTTTTTATGTAATTAAACTTGTTAAAATTACTAATAATCATGTGTGTTCTGTAAATCTTTATCTCATAATATTCTCACGGCGAAAGCTTGTGCCGTGTTGTGAATATATTTGGCCGAAGACAACGCATAAACTACTAAATGGATCAAGCTGAAATCCTACACACATCTGGGACCTGGTGTATCATATGTGACGACCTCTGTGGCGCAGCGGGCGAAGGTCTGCCTGCGACGCAGGAGGTTGTGGGTTCGATTCCCGCATCGGGACAAATGTTTGTACGATCTGCAGACATTTGTCCAGGGCGTTCTGGATGTTTTCTATGTATACTAAAAAATATCTATCTATGTAGTGTATTGTATTAAGTATATCAGTTATCTAGTACCCATAACACAAGCTCTGCTTAGCTTGGGGCTAGATGATGCTGTGTGAATTGTCCAGCATTATTATTATTATTATTATTATTATCATATAGCCTACTTTTTATTCCATAAAAAGCGTGCGAAGCAGAGCCGTTAGTGGCAAATAAATTCATTTGTGTTTGTAAAATATCTCGTAGCTAAAATATTATTTTATTCTTTACAGAACCCAGCCTAGAGTGAATACTCGCTATGGTGCCCCGTTCCCCGTGCCGAAGGTACAAGCCAGCCCCACCACCACTGAATCTGCAGTCGAGGTATGTTGTACCTTTAGACTTATCCTTTATAGAACAGTCTAGATCTAGAATGAACACTCGCTATGGTGCCCCGTTCCCCGTGCCGAAGGTACAAGCCAGCCCCACCACCACTGAATCTGCAGTCGAGGTATGTTGTACCTTTAGACTTATCCTTTATAGAACAGTCTAGATCTAGAATGAACACTCGCTATGGTGCCCCGTTCCCCGTGCCGAAGGTACAAGCCAGCCCCACCACCACTGAATCTGCAGTCGAGGTATGTTGTACCTTTAGACTTATCCTTTATAGAACAGTCTAGATCTAGAATGAACACTCGCTATGGTGCCCCGTTCCCCGTGCCGAAGGTACAAGCCAGCCCCACCACCACCGAATCTGCAGTCGAGGTATTTTGTACCTATACCTTTAGACTTATCCTTTAAAGAACAGTCTAGAATATATCTCGCGAAGAACCGACAACCGACAACCGACAACCGCTGGGGTAAACGTGTTCTTGAATGGAGACCACGACTCGGCAAACGTAGTGTAGGACATAAAACTACAAAAAATTTCAGTAAATTTAGTATTTCTCATAGTTACTATGCATTTCTCAAAACTACAAGACCACAGTCTTAACGTTGTGTGACATACCAATTTCTTGGTCTATCTTTCGCACGGGCGCGAAGCTGGGGTGGGTCGCTAGTTGGTAAATATTACTTTTCTGTTTGATTGTACTTGCGCACTTTTCCTTCTGCGCCTAATTTCACAGAGCTCATTAAATTTTGCGATCACTCTAACCTATCTATGAACACCAATGTACCTGCCTAACTCTTTGATCTTTTGTTCAGGACATAACAGAAGAAGGCCCAGCAGTCGCTCAAGCGGTCGCCGTTGCAAATGGTGAAAGAAGAAAAAGCAGTAAGCTAAGGTAAATATGAACTCGAAAATATTAATCTGTATTGATTGTTTTCAAAAACTGACAGCCGCCTTCAACTTATGAAGAAACTGTATTAAGGAACCGAAGAATCAGTAATAACCTACGAATCAAAACAAAAATCTTTTCTATACACCGCAGGGTTTCTGAGATCTCGACCAAATTATGTGCAAAACAGTGCACTTCATTATATTTTTAGCAATTGTTTTTTCCATTTATGGAACATAAAGAAGAAAAAATGTAGAATTTTATGTAATTCTAGTTTTTTATCACGGGCATCCCGTGAGTACTGAGATCTTGGCCTAGTTTGACAACCAAACCCGCTAGGTAAGGCTCTACCTCCCCGAACACTAGCGCCGCCACATATTTTATCTTATTATTACGTCGAAGAAAGGAAATTCCAAAAATTACGTTGGGCAATTTGTGATACCTATTATAAGCATTTTTTGAACGCCTCTGTAATAGTTTTATTTTGTATAGTTGTATAGTACGGATCAGCAGGTATTTTCTCATAGGGGGAAATAGTAAGAAATCAAAATGATAAGGGTGATTAGGTTCCCCCCAAATAAATAATTGGGGAAACTTGGAATAAGCCAACGCAAATAACATTCTAGGTACTAATATTATAAAGTCGAAAGTTTGTGAAATGTGATATTTATTTAGCTACCTAAGATCTCTAAAACTACTCAAGGATCAAGATGAAACATTAAGAACATGACCTAACTTAGATAATAAGCTACTTATTAAACATTTATACACGTACGTAATTATAAGATCTACCAAATAAGAGTGTAAGAATAGCGAAATATTCGAGTACCTTTACCTATAAATAAGGATGTAATCATTAATGAAGCTATGTAATAGTTTTATTTTGTATAGTTTAGGCAGAGATACGATGTTGCCCTTGGTGGCCACCAAACTCTATTTTCGCATCTCTGTTTAAACTATACAAAATAAAACTATTACAGAGGCGTTAAAAAATTGCTTATGATAGGTATCACAATTTGCCCAACGTACTTTTTGGAATTTCCTTTCTTCGACGTAATAATAAGATAAAATATGTGGCGGCGCTAGTGTTCGGGGAGGTAGAGCCTTAAGGCTTTACCTACCAAGGATAAGAGCCATTATTGCGCTATCAGGGGAAGCCTATGTCCAGCAGTGGACTTAGTGTAGGCTGATGGTGTGTGATGCAGACAAGGCACCTATTAAGTTTTGATTTTGTTTTCAGGACTCGTCGGATCCGTCCTGTTTACGCATTGGACAGATCTGGACAATTTGTCTTAGCTGAAGCATAAGTCAACTAAGTCTAAAGTTAAGCGTCCACTGCATCGGAATTTGAGCGTACGCAGCGTACGCGGCGTCGGTATTTACTGCTGCTCTACTCTACTTGCTTTCGAAATTTGCATCGGCAATATAGTAATTTAAAAGCGCCAGAGCTTAAAATGCGAACGATGAGGTCATCCGCAATCTCCTCGTCACTACGAGGATACTCTTGTGGATGACGTCATCGGTAGAAATTCTGGCATCGGTATTACATTATGCGTATCCAGTGTACGCTGTACCATAGAAATCGATACAAAACATGAAATCCTTACGCTCTGTACGCTCCACATTGCGACCCTATAAGCTAGGCTTGACACATTCCACACTGGTGGAAAAAAACACCCTTAATCTTTATTTCTGCTATTCAATTACATCAAAATCTGTTTATGTATACTTAACATATAGTTTATGCATAAAGTAATCGTGCCATAGTTAAACCTGTTATTAATAACGATGCTGATTTAAATTAATTTTCTAAGATAACTCCCAAACTGCTGATCATTTTCGATGTCCTACTAATTATAAAGGTTTGTGCCGTTGTAAGATGTTTGTGCGAAGACAACGCCAAAACTGCTGAATAGATCAAACTAAAGTTTTGCAAAGATTTAGTTCTAGATCCGAATTAATAGGCTATAAAGATTGTCGCAGGTCAAAGGCACACCACAACAGTACAGCACAAAAATGTGCATTTAAATATGAGCTTTAACTCGTAACGTAACATTTAAAGTAGGGACAAGATAATAGGTCACATTTGACAGATGTCTGCAGAATTAGTGCACCCATCGAGTATGAGCTGAAATCCAAATTTTACGCATATTTGTGATAAGGAGAATATATATCAACTAGGTTGCCTATCAAAATGTGGCCGCTAGTATTTTTAATTAAATTATTGTTAATTGATTTTTGGGAAAAAAATTCACTCACTTGTTTTTTTAATAAAATATCGTCCACTCATCCTTCCACGATCCTTCTTTCAATAATTATTACTTACAAATATATCTGAAACATAACGCCAAGCAAGTGGGTTTTAGTTATTTGTGTCGTGGTTTGTTTACAATCATTATACATCGAGTTTGGCTAGTGTATATACCCACATCTATGCAAAATTTCATGTACACAAACATCTCACCTCACTACCAAGCTAAGACTGACAACTGTCAAATGTGACCTATTATCTTGTCCCTACTTTAGATGCATCGCATATCGACGGCATCAGATGACAGACAGCTCGCGGGAAGCTTGTGGAACGCCATTTTGTCATTGTAAAATATCTAAAGATTGATAGAAGATCTAGTTTAAGCCCTGGATGCACATTTTTGTGCTCTGCGGCAGTGACGTTGAAGGAATGTGCGCAAAGCTTTACTTTATTAAAAGCGTGCGCAGCGAGCAGATACGTTTGTTATTGTGACTCCTTGAAACTGAACTTGATATTTATTGTTTTTGTATATTCATATTTGTGTATTTCATACAAAATATGAGATACATAGATACATTCCTTTATTTGTATGATAGATACGTATGTTTATAAAATACCTACCTATTGATTGAAATGATTTTCGACCATGTGATATTAATTTTATTATTATTATTTAGTATTTTTGTGTATTCATTTGTATTTTTGTGTATTCATACAACCTATCGAGATTAAAATAATTTATATTATTATGTATTTTCGTTGTTTATTTTCAATCCATACTTAATTTTTTTGATATTATAAATTTGAAAATCAGTATAATCTCTTGGTCTGTCTGTCTGTCAAAGGAGAAACGTTTCGAAGGTTTCAGACTCTCTGCCTCGTGGAATCCAGTCATAGCTAAGTGTACCTACTCTTCGTAGACCGGTTGCTCAGTGCGTCGCAGACACGGCTGGTGTTGTGTGTCGTCTGAGTGTGTAGATGGACATTTCCATTTCTAAAGAACAAATGAGGGTAGTTGCAGAAAATGCTGCTCCCGCTTCGCAGAGGCGGTAGCTATAGTACTCCAGTCATCCCGTCACTACGACAAGTATAAACCTGTTGAAACGTCGGGAAAAGTAGGTAAATAAACGCGTTATATACCCGTGAATATTTATAATGTCAGGCTTAAGGTTTCTTCGTCGCTTCTTTTCTTATCCGGCTCGAAGGACCATGTAGGAATCGCGGCTAGCTCTTCCTGGGATGCTAATATAAAAGTCGAGTATATGGAACAATAGCTGTATTGTATAAAACTACGATTAATATGATGTTAATGAGTGCGGTTGAAATGGCTGCTGCTGATGCACTGACCTCCGTAGGCGCCCGGTCCGCGCTCGCGGCACGAGTAACCTACTTAGGTCAAACTGCTGATGATGCTAATTTACCTACCTACGTGATCGATGTATCGAACAGTCTACATACCGAAGCGACAGAAATCAAAAATATCACTTTATTTCCATGTCAGTGTTTCATTTTATAATTTGACCCTTTTCTAAGTGTACATTTATTGTATTGTATGTATGGAAATAGAGTTTTTGATTTGATCTGTTACCTTTGACGCCTCAACAGCTGAACGGACTTTATGAAATTTGGCAGGGATGTAGATGGTATTCCGGGGACAGACATAGGCCGGAAAAGCACGCGCAAAGCCGCGGGCAGAAGCTAGAATGTAAATTGCATTTACCTTTGTTTTGCGTAGGTACCTTTCTAATTCGCTTTTGATTTCGAAGACTTAGAATAACAAAGCATTCAAAAATGACACGAATAATGTAATTTACCACAAAGGCTTCATCACAAACTGAATCAAACCATATATACAAAGCAAGAACACAAAGAACGTAGGCACACTCGTTATAACCAACATATTCTCTCGTACGAAGCTCACTGGTATCGAAGTTAGCCAACTCAAACGGTGGTACAACTTATGTGAGTCACTTGTTAGTGTTGAAATAGTAATTTGATCCCCCTTTTCAGTCAAGGCTCGAGTAGTATCTGGCGATATTATAACCTCGATGTCATTGTACAAATCCAATTTGTGCAGAGTATTAGGCGTTTTGATTTTGGGACCTTCACTGCTCAGTTTTCCCATTATCTTATCTATTGTCGTGCTCTTCACTAAATCACACTGAACACTTAAATTTTCGCTACCAGCTTGCTCAACTCTGGTTTTTACTTCTAGGTTTTGTGGATTTTGCTCCGGATCCTTGACGACAGATCTCTGAATCTCCTTCATAATTTTTTCTACTAAATTGTCTTCTAGTCTATGCACTGCCATTTCTAAAGCAGACATGAGCCGCTCCCAAAGGGGAGGTATGTTCGGTGGATTTCTCATCTCGTCACCACATTTTAATAGTGGCATCTCTTTTTCTCTGAGCATTGCTTTGATTTCCATTTGGTTAGGTAGGTTCAACATTTTGTTTGGAACTTTTTCTGTCGGCTGGTCAGCAGTTTTTGTTAATATAGTCTTCCGACTGTTTTCCTTTTCTTTCTCTTTATCTTTATTATCACTAGGGTTTTGGTACGTCGAATGTTTATTGTTTGGGACGTTTGCGACAATTATATCATTGAAGTAAGGTAGATCATCAGAGCTAGTCGAAGGCGTCTCATCGCATCGGTCTAGATTAATCACAGTTTCAAAAATCATCGCTTCCTTATTTAAGACGTTATCCTTTGTCATACTTTCGACGTTGATAACAGTATTTATGTCATTTGTCAAGGTAGAATACGAATCTAAGCATTTTGAAAATTGTGAACTTGTACGCGCATTAAAAAAATTATCATGGTGGACAAAGCCAGAATTCATGTTTATTAATGTTTTGCTGCTTGGTTTGATAGTAACGTTGTCAAAGTTATCTGAACTCGGTTCATTGATTTCGGACACCACATTAGAAATGAAAGGCACAACTCCTTCACAGCTGGTCAAGGGTAACTTGACTAACATGAATATTTCTTCACTAGTTTCTTGGCTAGTTAATAAAAGGTTTTCGTTTTTTGACCCCGAGACTGTCGATCTATCGTAGGCTACAGTTACAGGAATACTGACCACCTCTGATTTGTATACATTATTTACGTCTGGCATTTTTAGCAGAGAGCATACATGATCCACTTCTATGTCTTGGTTCACTTTAATCATATCGAGTATGTCAGTACCATAAGATATTGTACTAGATTCTTGTACTAAATTATTCTGACTAGAATTGAATTGGCTGATTGGCATTAACGTCTTTTCGGCTGTTGAAAGTGATGAAGTCAAAGATCGTTCATCGTCAAAATCACTGGTAAACGTTTTGACATCTGAGTTTTCCAACAAGTTTTCCCTTGCTTTTTTACGTACAACTTGTGTTCTTGAAACTACGGTAGAAACTTTATCGGAATATAAATCAAATTGGACCTGGTAAGCGTCAATTGAACTATTTCTTTTTTCATAGTACTTTTCAAGTCGGGCGTCAATTCTTTTCTTTGAAAATTTACATTTGAATTTTTTCTGTTTTATGTTAACAGCATTGTTAGATTTCCGTCTGAATGATTTCTTTTTCTTCGGAGCGCGATCTTTTCTCACAGCTTTAAAAATACTTTCAGGTTCTTTATTCTTTTTCTTGTTTTCCTGACTTAAGTTACTGCCATCGTTTATTTTATCTGAAACGTAATTAACTTCTCCATCATTGTCCTTATTATCTTTATCGCCTGTATTACCTGAATCACCTGTATTAACTGTATAACCCGTATTATCACTATTGCTGTTATTATCTGATTCGTCATACACATATACAGTGATATAATTTTCAATTTTCTCCTTATTTTGTCTAACATTGCCTTCTTTTTTTAGTTCTTGGGGAACAACTTCGCGTCTTATTGCATTTTGGTCTACAACATCACATTTCATTGTATTTCCAGTTATATCGCTGCATTCTGTAGTGTTTGGTTCAGTACTATTTGTTCCAAAGGCTGTAAAATCAATAGTTCCTTTTTGTTTTTCACCTATTGTTATCCTAGAAGCGGTAGAATAATCACTGCTAGAGAATGTGAGCGAACTTGTTGGTGTCGAAGAGTTCGCAGAGTAAATACTGGAATGAATACTGTTTTCGATACTAACTGGCATATTTTCGGAATGTTTCTTATCTAAAATTTGGCTTCTATCACTAGTTCGTTCAGTTTCGAGCACTTTGAGGGAATTTTTTGGTGTTATAGAATCAGGACTATTTTTTCTCATTGGGTTATGATCGTTATTGCTCTTTGCGATTATATTTGATCTGTCAATTCCAATCTCGAGTATTTTAAAAGATCCAGTTGGTGTAATAGAATTAGTGCTATCATGTGGACTATGTTCAGGACTCAAGGGTCTGTTCTTTGTGATTATATTCGATTCGTCAAGTTCAGTCTTGAGTATTTTGAAGGATCCAGTTGGTGTAATAGAATAAGTGCCATCATGTGAACTGTGTTCAGGATTCCAGGGTCTGTTCTTTATGATTGTATTTGGTTCCTCAAGTTCAGTTTCGAGTATTTTGAAGGATCCAGTTGGTGTAATGGAATTAGTGCTATCATCTGGACTGTGTTCAGGGCTCGAGGGTTTGATCTTTGCGATTATATTTGATTCGTCAAGTTCAGTCTCCAGGATCTTGAAGCATCTAGCCGTCGTTATAGAATTAGTGCGCTCCTGTGGTATATGATCTGGACTCGAGGGTGTGTTCTTTGCGATTATATTTGATTCGTCAAGTTCAGTCTCGGGTATTTTATAAGATCCAGTTGGTGTTATAGAATTGGTGCTTTCTTGTGGACTGTGTTCAGGAGTCGGGCGTTTGCAGATCATCTGTTGTGCAGTAGCCAGGTCGTCGTAAGTTTCCTTGAGGGAGAATGCGACCAGGTATGTTGGACATCTTCTTGGATAGTTCGTGCGCAGCATATCGTCGTGACGTGATAGCTCGCCATGTATGGGCCTCTGTTTTTTAATTTTTTTCTCTCCTGCAGTGGGTTCCATTGCGACGGTTCTGATTTCTGAAACAATTGACGAGTGATGTTTGATATAGACAAACTAAAATTCCCCAATAGGGGGCATGCCTATGCCAACTGAAATACCAAATTCGACTGACATGACACCATACAAGTTATGATTTTCTCCCAGTAGTTCTATGTAACTACGGAACTAATGGGACAATACAATTTCAATTTCATAAGTTCTGTCTAAAGACTAGAAAACTTGTGGAGATAAGTAAATACTTCCAAGTGTTAAACTAAACAACAATGATAAATCAAACAAGTAGGTATTGTAAAATTGATTTATATAACAGAGCATTAAAATCCTAAATCAGACATTTTGTATGCATTTCTTCTCAACACCTTACTAAGACTAGGTGCAGTTGTAGTAGAAGAGTTCGTTATGAGATCTTTAATAACGTATGCATAAAAAAGACCCGCAATTATCAAAACAGGGATCCACATAATAACACAGTAAAAAAGACCCTCGAGGAAACTCATGCCCGTCTTCCGACATGAGGGTATAGGATTACTACAGCATTTGCCGATTTCGCAAGTAGTTTTGTTGAAATCTGGTAAATAATGGTTGCATTCCCCACATTCATTATCTGTTTCTGCATTCGAAGAGTCTATATCGTGTCTACATCCACTAGAAGCGTCGTAGGCGAACTTCTTGTCGTATCTATCATAGAAATATGTTAGGACACTTTGCTTTTGTATGTCGTTGGTCTTCTGTACTTCACAATTAGAAATCGGGAGTGATTTCGATGATGTAGGCTGCTTATTGGCAGCTGAGGTCATATCTGTCACTCTAAGTATTGATTCGCTGTCAATAATGTTATAAGAGGTGCTTTTCCTCATGAGTCGATTATAGAACTCATTGGGATCATGAGTTTCGTGACTTCTTGATAGTCTTTCCCCTGTCACAGTTTCCTTCGAGGGTTGAATAGCTTTTGATATGTTGCTGTGATTCTTAGTAAGCCCACTAGATTTATTTCGTTCTTTGGTCAAAATATCTGCTGTTTTGGCCAGTTCTTTGATAATACACTTCAGTTCACTAATATCATTTTTGATATTGGTTTCAGCGAATACAATGTTGCAAAATTCAGAGAGGGTAGTATTTGTGTTTTTGGGGGCAGTGTTATCTTTAACAGTTTTGTTGCTAGAGCTTCCACTATTGAAAATGTATTTAGCTTGATTGTCTGCTCCATCTAACAACGGTATTATGTTGCGTTCTTGCTCTGAGGCGTCTTTTGTCTCGGAACAGTGATCTTTATCTAAATATGTATTTTCAACGTTAGAGACAATGTCACTTTTTGTGATATCAGTTCCATCAAAACTGTGTACACTCATCTCTGTACTTTGGTGATGAAAAGTACCAGCCGGAACCGGCATCATTGTTACATGAATATCAAGTTTCATTTTATGATGAGTTTCAGCATCAGCAAAGTACTGAAATACATTCTGAAAGTGGTCCAAAAATTGTTGGCCACGTCTCTCCTTCTTTTTATCTCGCTTGACTCTGAACCGCTTGCTCTCAGTTGTTATATTATTAAATTTTAACTTTCGTCTTTTCGTAGACATCTTTTTTTCATTTTTATTATCGGTATTTGTTGCATTACAAACGGTCTCTTTATATTTATAATTGGTTTTTACCTCTGGCTTGGGAAAAATATTCGACGGCTCATAACTTTCATTTCTAATATCTATTTTGATTAAAGGTTCACTTACTTCACCTTCAACGAGCATACACTTAGGTTTCGAAACAGCATGCATCTCGCATGCACTTTCAATATTATTCAGGTCGACACTCTCCATTTCGGCAGAAACAACTCTACGTGCCGGAGAAAACGCCTCAGTCATTGTGCAGTGGTCATTTGTAATGTTATTGATATTTTCATCGATACTCATGTTTGTTGGATCAGCGTAAATACTTTTCATAAGACTGGGTAATTGTTGGAACGTTTTAACTTGCCCGTTATCCGTTTTAGTTTCGTTACTAACACGTGTAGTAGTATCGGTATTGATAGTTTTGATTTTCTGTTTTTGTCTTCTGTTTTTCTGATCGCAATTATATGTTGCACACCGCTTAGTAAAAGATTTTGTTGATATTGTCAGCAAATCAAAACTAGAGAAATCTAATAGAAAACTGTGGTTCTTCGCTACTGTATAAGATTTATTGTCTTTGCTTCTCTTCACTCTACCTTTTGAATGACGTTTCTTTTTCGGAATACTCAACGTAGAAATAACTTTGGCAGTTTTCTTCGATACAGGTATTGATATTGAGTTACAAGACGGTTCAAAGATTATACTT
Organism: Eupithecia subfuscata; assembly: GCA_963564075.1. Classification (NCBI taxonomy): domain Eukaryota; kingdom Metazoa; phylum Arthropoda; class Insecta; order Lepidoptera; family Geometridae; genus Eupithecia; species Eupithecia subfuscata. The sequence continues at coordinate 3,105,894 of OY751123.1, forward strand.
CTGCTACCTCTTATCAAATTTTCGTTTCTGCAATTTTCACAAAAAACACATCTCGTGTCAACTCTCTTGTTCTTAACTCCAAGCCTCATACATTTTCTGTCTATTATAAATGTTGACCCTGATGTCGATGTGCAATTGTTTTCCGTTTTTTCATCATGAAGCATGGAGTACAGAACAGAGGCTTTATCATTACTATCCCTGTTCTCAAGCAAGTACTTTTCAACCCAGCTGTTGATTAAACTTTTGAAGTTGTCTACCATTACTTTAGCTATGTCGTACTGTATATTGTTCGTGGCTTCGCGTTCGCTGTCGCCACAAGCGCTCGAATCGGGCTGAAATTCTGTAATGGTATCTATTTCCGTATCAACTAAGTTGTAACTGGTGGAGTACTTTGTTTTGGAGCCTTGTAGTGAAAGTTTATTTTTCTTCTTTTTCACATATCTCCTTAGAATGCATATGTCGGTTTCGATGCTCAAGTCTCGTTTTACTTTGCCTCCAACCGAGTAGTTCTTTGATTGGGATACTGATTTCTTGAGCTGAAGAAGCCCGCTCCTCGTGAAGTTCTGTGAGAGCCCCGAGCACGTTCTTGACTGAGTGTATATCGTATGCTGCGATTTTTTGAAGAGAATCGTTGCACATGCATCGTCTTTGTTTGCAAAGCCCTTCAGTTTTCCCATAGCTTGTTCTCTCTTCGGTCTTCTGCAATCAACAATTCTATTGTTTCATCTTATTTTCTGTTACATTTAAAATAAGCAGGGGTTGTTCTTTAGGATATGATTCGGATAAGATCTGCACTTCACTGGATAGTTTCCTATTTAGTTCAGTTTTTCTTATTTTCTACCAACACGTGTTAAGTTGGTACATGGATGTCCGAACTGGACAAGGTAGTTTAATGATGTCTCCTAACTGATTTCAACTATGGTGACTTACTCACTGGGGTTAACTTTTATTGGTTTCAAAAATCACATTTTGCGATTTATAACCACGTTTAAACCTCGCCACTATATTGTTTAACAACGAGCTGAAACTTTTCCTAAGAATAACCTACCACCGACAATATTACATCCAAAGATCTATCTTCACAGGCAAGAGAGTCATTGCAGTCAATGAAAGATATAACTGTGATTGTAACGCCATAGTTTACGATAGAATTGGGTAGAGGCATGTATTTTTTATATTAGACCTTCGTTTGGTCACAATCTCACCAGATATGATGTGACTATGGTCTATAAGATTCCTATTTACTCTTGTTGTTTGACGAGAGTATTGCCCGCGCAAAGCTCAGGGTATAGTGAAACTTTGTTCAAGGTTACAAGTCTAACGATGCGTGTCGAATCTCAGACGAAGTTTGGGCTAGGGGCATGAGGTTTTAAATGACCTATATAGGTCCTACGACCTCTATCTCAGCGTCATATAACCACTGCTAAGCAAACTCACTCCACCAAACAAGGGGAGTTTTACCCTTTTGTGATCCGAGGACCTAGATATATTAAACTTTTCCTTAGAGTAACCTACCACGATTCTGGCCTGCAAATACATTGTAGTCCAGAATTTAAAAAAACTATTATGACGACGTTACACGGCGGTGAATAGTTTAGTTAAATAAATATACTAACCGAAATGTTCGTCTACGTCACAAGAAATTTATAGAACCAAGATGTTTTACATCACGGAAACTAAATAAAAAACTTGTAAAATACAATAAAATACAATTGAAAATTTTTCACAAAACTATGACATGATTTTTGACATTTGTTTTGAGTTTGACAATCTTCGGAAATATTTCTTCTCACTACAGGATGTCAATGAGAGAAGAACATAAGGACAGATGTTTCGCAACCAAAGATTAGAATCTTTATCTCTACCGTAGAGTAACTTTAGAAAGTTACTCTACGGTAATTTAGATAGCTGTGTGGTGCCGGCTTAGAATTTTCACCACCCCAATCCTTCCCGCGGGTGTCGTAAGAGGCAACTATGGGATATCTACCAGGGGTAGGCAGCAGCGCCCCCTGCAGAACATTTCTACCACCGAACTGCGATCCCCAACGAGCATGTCCAGCGTGTGGATTATGGGCATTACCCCTTATGTATATTTATCATATCGATAAAAAACTTATAAAATATATTTAATTTCTCACGAAAGGGCATAACAGAGTATTTTAGCGTTACGTGTATTTTATTTTTGGTAGAGAAGGTATTCTAGCGATTCAAAATTTTCCTCTAAACCCGTGTAAAATATTATTGTACAGAAAACACAGTAAAGATAAAGATTATTTACCGTCGAAACTGTGTACAAAAAGATATTAAAAATAATAATAATAATAAATAAATAATGCTGGACAATTCACACAGCATTATCTAGCCCCAAGGTAAGCAAAGCTTGTGTTATGGGTACTAGATAACTGATATACAATACACTACACAGATAGAAATTTTTTATTATACATAGAAAACGACCAGAACACCCTGAACTGTAGATCGTACAAATATTTGTCCCGAGGCGGGAATCGAACCCGCAACCTCCTGCGTTGCAGGCGGACCTTCGCCCACCGCGCCACAGAGGTCGTCAAAAATAAGATGGAAACAACCGTAATTACAGACGTACAATATTTAACTTGTATAATAAAGCTATGAAATTGAATTATTCTTTGATTTCATAAAAACATTTCTCTGTGAGCTACGCTAAGTTCTGAAGTGTAAAAACAAATATCTATATCTTCAGTAATATACATTACGTGTCACAAGCACATTTTAACATATCTAAAGCATGGCATTATATCCCTAACATTTCGGGACATAAATCATGAAATACGTCAAATACCCTCTCGTATATATCATGATAGAAAAACCTGCAGGAAAATATATTTATGGAGCTTCTGGGCAAGAAGTCACACATCTAACATTGTATACATCATCATAGAATGAATAGAATAGAAAATACTTTATTATACCACACAAAGACAGGAAACAATACAGAGAAAAAAGCTTAGAATGCAGGAAGTATAAAGGGTGGCCTTATCGCTGTGAGCGATCTCTTCCAGGCAACCTTGGGATGGACTGGACATGAAAAGAACAAAATGGACGGTGGCACTGAATATATCTATTTAGATCACAGAACAGAGAATTCAAATTCTGTGATTTTAGAGATTAGATACTTAAAGAAACCAGATTAAGTATCTATCACTACATACTATAATACCTACATTGCCTACAAACATTAAAATAAACTTACATAAACATAAAATAAGGTTCATTATGAATGTAAGCGGGTTAACTACGAACCTATTTTGTGTTGGAAGAACACCAACTGGCTCTCCTACTCAACAGCATCGACAAGCAGCGAGCAGCGTGCTCTGCGTGCCCTAGCCCGTAGTGCGCGGAAGGACGCGGTACAGGCGCGACGCGAACCGCACTCACCCTGATGAAGTCCCTCGTTAAGGGATGAAACGTTGGTGTTCTTCCAACACAAAATAGGTTCGTAGTTAACCCGCTTACATTCATAATGAATTCGTCAAACTACGAAAGTTTTTATAGTAAAATAAAATAAGGTTGTCTAACTTTTACAAGGATACTTTACAATATACTTTACAATTTAAGATAACTTTTACAATAATGCAGATGAAGCAGTTTTTTAAAGAAAGGGACTGATTTTGCACGTCTGATCATCATCATTATCACCAGCCCCTATACGTCCACTGCTGGACATAGGCCTCCCCCAAACGACGCCAAAATACCGGTCCTGAGCCACCTGCATCCATTACTCTCTGCGGCCGATACAATGCCATAGACATTGAATGCTGAGAAACAATGGAAAAGAGAATCATAAATAGATAGATGATACTTTATTGTACCACACAAATACAGATAACAATACAGAAATAAATGCTAAGAGTAGACGAAGTACAAAGGCGGCCTTATCGCTATGAGTAATCGAACCCGCAACCTCCTGCGTCGCAGGCAGACCTTCGCCCGCTGCGCCACAGAGGTCGTTAATGATGTCGTCGACAATGGTTGACTCTATGGTCTACGCCGTAGCACTTCTACGACAACTCTACGAAACGTCTACGTGCTACGACAACAGCTAGAAAAACTAAGATAAATTTAGATAATTCAGGGTACCATGTGTGCACCAAGCGGAAAGGGGTTGATTCTGGACCCAGAGGTCCAGAATCACCCCCTTTACTTGCCTTGTGAGTAAGGATTTGTTGAATTTCTTATATTTATTATAAAAAAAAAAATTGTTTTATTTAAAAATTAAGTTTGTTTTTTGTCTCAAATCATAAATCATTTATTTGCAGGAATGTTAAACAAAGAAAATTATACTAGTATTTACAATTGAAACAATTGAGCTAACTGCCGACTGTTGCAAACAGTCTACAGATAGCTCAACTGATCCAAATCAACACCAGTCGGAAGCGTCCCCAAGACGCTGAATAAATAGGTAAATAGGTAAAAATAGGTCTTAATGATAAAAATAACACTCCAATACATTCTGCCTCGTCTAGGCGTGCAAAGTAAGTAAGGCTTTATATAATACTAGATTCTGCCCGCGGCTTCGCACGCGTAAACAAAATTGTTAATCTAAACCATTCCCAGATCCCCTTGAACACACACAAAAAATTTCATCAAAATCGGTCCAGTCGTTAAAATTGTGAATCTAAACCATTCCCAGATCCCCTTGAACACACACAAAAAAATTCATCAAAATCGGTCCAGTCGTTTGAGAGAAGTTCAGTGACATACACACTCACAGAAGAATTATATATAGTAAGATTAAAATAACTAATATTTAATAAAATTTCAAATAATATAAAATGAGAATAAAAAAAATAAGAAATTAATATAACGTCATGAAAAATCAATTTTTAAAATTCATAAAAACATTTATCCGTTAACCATAATTTTAATTTAATTTTAAATAAATTAAATGATAAAGCTTTTAAGTCACTGTCTTGTTGGGCATCACATAACATTGTGAAATATTTCACAAAACATTTGTAAAATATTTCATATTGCTTTGCTGGGTTTTTTTTCAGCAAAACCAGTGTTTTGTCATGAAATTATCAAAAAGAAAAATACCTTTGAAATTTCAAAACCATAAATAATGTAAAAATACACGTTAGAGAACACGAAAAAAATCGTAGAACTTAAGGATCCTATAAATATCCTATAAAGGTCCCTCTTTCGGAAGAAGAGTCATCCTCTTTCGGCGACACATATTTCGTGGCAAGCATTATCACACTAATTTAGGGATGCGAAAATCGGATGTTTTGGATGTTTTTCTTACGCCTAAGTCACATCGGCTGAACGGAATGGGCTCAAATATTGCATAGATGGAGTTTTAGACTTAGTTTGACATTACAGGCTAGTTTTCTATCTTATCCCGGAAGCTAATCATCTATAAATAAATAATGCTGGACAATCCACAACTAAATAATAAAACAAGGTTATTACAAAGCATCATCTACCCCCAAAGTAAGCAGAGCTTGTGTTATGGATACTAGATAACTGATATAGTAGTATTTTTGATTTAGGAATCTGTTGTATTAAATTTAATTCATGAATAGATATTTTTTATTACACAGAAAAGACCCAACCTACCACCATAAACTTTGTAATTATTACCATTCTCTTTATTTCAGACCGAGATTTTATTTCTACCACAGAATAACTATTTAGTATAGACTCCTTGGTTTTTTTTTATTGATAACACTGCAGTATTTATTCTACTTCAAGGAAAAATCTCTTTTTAGGGTAAAGCTCGGATAAGGTAAAGTATAAGGTAAAGACATTGTTTTTCCTGTTAAATGTTTTACTTGTACATATATTGTGCAATAAAGAATTATGAATTATGAAAAATTATGATCGTCACAATGATGGTAGGTAAATCAATGGTTTAGTGGTTCAATTTTGGACTATAGTTCTACCATTGAATTACAGGGATAAAAATGTGTTAACAGTTCTATGACGTCACAGTCCTATAGAACAAATGGGATTTACCGACTCTAACCGATACTGAAATAAGTGGATTACCATGCAACTTTTGGAGTTAAAGCGAGCAAAACCACAGACAAAACCTAATATCCAATAAATCCTCGTTACTAGAAGTAGGTACCATAGAGCAGGCATCCGAAATATTACCCGCGCTTATTTTACGACGTCCGTCCATAGAGGCGACATATGACGTCGCAGTATATTACGACGTAGGCAGGTTTTACTGCCGCTCTTATGGAGGCGACGTACACAGTGCGGTGCGATATTTTTTGCGGCAAAGGTATAACTATAAGTAGGTTATGTAGATATTTATATACCAAAGTTGTAATTGAGATATCTGTATTTGTGTTATTTATTCTATCGTAGGTACCTACACTTGATGTGACACTTGATCTCGTTACTTTCTATATTTAAGTACTATTATAACAACAACTCACATACTTAGGTACTTCGTTATAGGAAACATGTGTGCCCTATGGGGCACAAAGGTAAAAAATTCAGACAGTCATGACTAAAAAATTAAATAAAAATAATTAGTCAAAGTAAAATAAATAATAAATAAATAAATAAAAATTATATTATTTATTTCTTTATAATTTTTTTTATCTGTTTTTCTTAACTTTTAACCTTTTTTTAATTTTTGCTATCAATAAATGATAGCATTACTCTGACATAACTTTTAATTAATTAATTAATTATCTATTTGACTTTGTCTAATTATTTTATTGATTGTTTTGAAAAACTAAAAACCAACTTCGAATCCCATAATTTTACACTGTTTTTGAGTTTAACGGGACAAATAGGTACTTGTTCGATCCGGAATCAAATTTTTATGGAATCACTTCAAAATCATCCTCAATTCAATAGTGAAAGAATTTTCAAAATCGGTCCATAATTGGCAGAGAAATCTACAAACATAATATATGAATATATAGAAAAACATATACAAAGCCGAATATTGAACTTCCTCCTTTTTCGGAAGTCGATTAATAAAGTAACCAACATTCCCGTACGGAACGTAAGCTGCTACGATCTTAGAAATTAAGCTTTCGGAAATATATTGCAGAAGACATTTTTATTCAAATAAAATAATTAGATGAGAAGTTAAAATAGGTACACTTATTGCGATACGATCTATTTGAATCAAAAAATGTTGACCAACAAAACTTTGGACTGATTCATTGGACAGTGGGATTTTTGAACACCGATACTGTGATCTTACTTGTTACTGGACTGGTTTCCGCAACTAGGCCACAGGTGGGCCCTTTTGCGTGTCGGGTGGGGGCTTCTAATCTAACCACCCGATGTCCTTCAGGAAAGCCAGCAGCTCGCTAATGCCGGTGCATGCCTCCCTAGGCGTCCTCGGTGTCCCGAGGTATTGTAGTCGTTGAGAAGCCAGGCTATCGCACTCTACAAGCACATGCGCGGCCGTCTCCTCTGCGTTCATGCACCCCCTGCATAGGGGGCTGTCCGTGATACCCAGATTACATAGGTGTTTGTTAAGCATGCAGTGTCCTGTGACAATACCGACGATTTGTCGGAGCTTGTCACGCTTCAGATTGAGGAGTTTTCGGGAGTATCTCGGGTTTAGAGCCGGGAAGGCCTCCTTCGACTGTCTGCAATCTGGAATACTTGCCCAGTAGTCTTGGTGTTGTTTGGTTGTACGTTGACGGATCCATGAGCGGACTTGACTGAATGGCAGGGGGATGATTGGTTCGGGCCCTGTCGGTTGCCGCTCCGAACCTCTCCTTGCCAGTGAATCAGCTTCGTCATTTCCTCTCGATCCGCTGTGTCCTTTTATCCACTGTAGGGTGACTCTATTGGACTCGCTTACTTGTTCTAACAGGTGGTGGCATTGTAGGGTGAGTCCCGAGTTGTGTTCTCTCCTGTCCAGGGCCTGTAGTACGGCTGCGCTGTCCGAGAGGATCCTGATCGATACTGCGATCACAAATCATTCAAAATAATATGGCAAATCCCCCAATATGGCAAATCCCCCATGTTTGGGGAAGGAACTTTTAGGACATTAGTGTTCTGAGGTAAGTGGTACCCACTAAAGTCAAAATTGCGATGCGATTTTTACAACCAATCAGCCACGCATCGCATCGTGTGCCTCGAGCTTTACGCTCCCGTTACGTAATGAGAAAATGGAGGAAAAAATGTTAAAATAATTGAATATTTATATTTACGAGAATGTCAACGCAATTTTCGTGTGAAAATAATTAAAGTTTTGTCGATGTAGTGTATTTATCGCGTAGGTGAATTTTTGGTTTTAAATAATTTGACGTATACCTACGATTTAAAATAAATAATGCTGGACAATTCACACAGCATTATCTAGCCCCAAGCTAAGCAGATCTTGTGGTATGAGTACTAGATAACTGATGTACTTGATACAATTAATTACGTAGATAGGAAGATATTTTTTATTATACTTAGAAAACACCCGAAACAAATATGAAATCGAAGCCTGTAAAGATTTACACCGTATTCGCTACCAAGAAATACGAGCGGTAATCTTACTGTAACTATAGAGCCGCTGGCCCACTGCAGCGCACGCTGTGCACGGCCACGCGGTGCAATTTAGCTGCCTGAGTTCGTTTGTTTCACAACGTGGGTCTGCGTTTACACTGCAGCACACACTATACATGAAAATTAACCCACGACTATTTACAACTGCAGCGCAGCACAGATTTGAATCATACGCGTGTAGTGTTGGGCTGCGTGGGCGCTATATTCGAGAACGACACGCGTGTACCCATGACGTCAGTAATCTCGTATTCGTGCGTAGCGTTTCGTGCCTAGGGTTGCAGTGGTGGTTATCATATCACCTACATTTTCTTGCAACGCGAAGCTAGACACGTGCGTAGCCTATCCGTGCGCAGCAGTGGGGCTGTGGCGTAATAATGTCGTCATAGCCGAATTTCGACCACGGCGGCCAGTCTCATCGGAGACTAACCAGATGCGCAGGACATATTATAGTCCACAAATGTGTGCGAAAACACAGGTGCACTCTCTATTCCCTCACTCACATAATCCGATGGGACGGCAGACCAACACGACTGGGGAGAGGTCAGATGCAGGACCAACAGCTTAACGTGCTTTCCGAGGCACGGCTGTGGCGTAATAATCGACTGAATACCGCAGACCGCGGGAAACTTACCGCTAAGTACCGCTCTGGGTAGCAAATACCCCGTAATTCTAAATAGGCTTCTAACCAAACTCGTTTTTAATTTCCCAAACATAAAATACGGAACATAGCACAGAAATTATTTCGGGATCAAAGAATTTCGCATTCATTGTCCGAAATTCAATTAGGAAATTGAATGTATGTAGCCGGAAGCACGGCCGGTGCCCTTTTAATGTCGTCATATCCGGTCCTTCCGGGAACAGAACCCACGTTTGACATCAGCAGTGGGCAGCGATTCGTTTGAGTAAGTCCAGCAGGGCTATTCCTACTTAATCGAAATCGGTTTTCAGAGTACGTCAACTAACAAACTCAAACAAACAAGTCAAATCAAATCCAATCATATTATAAAAAACTGTTTATTTCCATAAATACAATAAATGTACAATTAACAAAGGTGTCTGGTGCTGGCTTAGAATTTACACCAGCCTAACTCTTCCCGCGGGTGTCGTAAGAGGCGACTAAGGGATATTCACCGGGGGCGGGCAGCAGCGCCCCCTGCAGAACAATTCTACCACCGAACTGCGATCCTCAACCCGCATGTTCAGCGCGGGGATAATTGGCATTACCCCCATGAGATAAAGTCAATAAGGCGCTTATCAGGGGGAGGCCTGCGTCCATCAGTGGACGGCTGTTGACGTGAGGTAACAAAGGTATTAAGTGGTTTACTACTTCCGGTGTAAATAGTGGACCAGGGGATTTCTGGACAAAAACTCCAGAAATCCCCTTCACAAAGGCCTGTGAAACGTGATTATTGGAATAAGAGATATTTTTAATTTCTGTGTGTTCTGTAAGTTTATGCTTTCTGTTACTTCTTTTTTATAATAGTTTCCCCGGTCGTGTCGCTCCACCGGATTATAAGAGTTAGGGAATAGAGAGTGCACCTGTGTTTATGCACACACTTGTGCATTAAAATAATGTCCTGTGCACATGGCTAGTCCGTTGCAATTGCAATTGGCCGCCGCACCGCGCCGCGCCTTTTAAAAATAAGCTCATAGAAAAGCCAAATTTTAAACTATAAATTATTATCATCTAAGAAATAAAGTGTGAATTGATTTTCTTTTCACTCCTTCAATAAAAGTGGTCTAAAGTTAACTTGGTCGTTTTGGTAGCAGTTCGTCCAAAGCGCGATTTGTCCAATTACTATTTAAACGCGTTTCGTCCAACACGTTTTCATTATAAGGTAGGTACTTTACGTTAAATCGTATGGAAACTAAACTCGCCTAGGTTTGCGGAACCACGTTTAGTTAAACTTACAAGTTACTGGTGATTTCAGTACTCACTCCAAAGCTTTAATCGTATCAAAACTTTATACTGGTCGAAACTAGAATTGAAGGAGCTTTTCAACCGAAGCTAAGCTGCCCACCGTCATAAATAAATTAGTTTCATTTATCTATGCTAACGTATAAACGGCGCAATAATTTTTGTAATATAAATAAATAAATAATGCTGGAAAATTTACACAGCATTATCTAGCCCCGAGATAAGCAGAGCTATGGGTACTAGATAACTGACATATATATTATAATACACTACATAGATAGATATTTTTTATTATACATAGAAAACATCCAGAACGCCCTGGACAAATGTCTGCAGATCGTACAAACATTTGTCCCGAGGCGGGAATCTAACCCGCAACCTCCTGCGTCGCAGGCGGACCTTCGCCCGCTGCGCCACAGAGGTCGTCGTATTGGAAATTAAATAAAACAAACAATAATTTGTCGTGTTTTATAAAACGATAAACCGACTTCCAATTCTTCTAGTGGCGACATCTACTTAAATTTCAATTCAATTTGATGACACATCGAGGTAAAACCTATCCAATAAAAAAGAAATATAAAAATCGGACTACTCTATAAAAAGCTATGCGTGGTCAAACATTACAGTCAGTGAGTGAACAATCAATCACCCCCTGTTTTCCTATCCTTAATGTTGAATTATTAATATACATCTATAATTTTATGCGTAGTAATAATTTCATTTAATGGTGGAAACTTTGCTGGCTTAAGTGTTAGTTAAGTATATATTTTTTTTACTTTATAATAACTGTTTGTTTCCCAAATAAATATAGAAAAAAAGTTTCCAAAGAATTGTATAACCCGTCAAAATGAAGATTTATGACGAAAGCGAAATCTGACGAAAGGGTCATTAGAAGTTATCCACATCCGTCATTCATGACGAAACTGAACTGAAATTATACAAAAAACTACTTCTGACGAAAGTGGAATCTGACGGATGTGTTCTAAATCATTTTAAGTTGTGCCCTTTTATGATATTGTGAAGGAGATAGTTCAACAACCGGCATTGCCACGCTATCTGTCACCTAGTTTAAGTAGTTTCGTCCACAGACACTAGTTAGCTATTCGCTTTCATTCGTAGCTAAAAACTAGGAACTAATCGCAATCATGTAATTTCATTTTAACTTTTGTCGTCCGAATGCCATCGGCTAAACATTGCCACTAAACTATGAACTTTGCCTTTGAACGTGGCTAAAACTATCCGGACTAGTGCTGGGACAGCAGTTCTGTGTTCAAGACTGGAGAAAGAAAGAAAACACAATATGGCGGCTCACAATAAATACACGTTTTTAGAAAAACCTTACTAAAGAAAATTAGAATCTAATAATAGAAACAAATTAGACCTAGTATTCACCATTGAAAAAAGCTATGCTAGCTACTGCAGATTGTTGCAAACAATCTGCAGTTAGCTTTGTTCGATTTCAAGCTCAACTCATCATCAATATCAGCCTATGTTAGTTCACTGCTGGACATCGGCCTCCCATAATGAGAGCAATAGCGCCCGTTTTCAGCTTGCCGCATCCAGCATATGCCCGCAGTCTTTTGCAGGTCGTCACCCCACCTTGCCGGAGGGCATCCTACACTACGTTTGACGAGTCGTGGCCTCCAGTCAAGAACACGTTTACACCAGCGGTTATCGGTTCTTCGCGAGATATGGCCGGCCCACTGCCACTTCAGCTTGCTAATTCTTTGAGCTATGTCGATAACTTTGGTTCTCTGTCGGATGTATTCGTTATGAATGCTATCCTTCAGAGAGACTCCGAGCATAGCTCTTTCCATAGCTCGCTGAGCGACTTTGAACTAGTGAACCAACGCTATCGTGAGTGGACACGACGATTTATGTACCGATTTGGATGATTGTTTTGCAGTTGTTTAAAGGATGATTCCGAAGTGGTTCCAAAATAATTTTATTCCCAAGGGATTAGTATTTATCCAGCGGATTATGAGAGAGAGCCCATACAGAGTGCACCTATGCTTGCGCGCACACTTGTGCACTATAATATGTATATCCTGCGCACCTGGTTAGTCTTCGTTGAGACTGGTCGCCGCCGTCTAGCCGTGGCCAACCATAATAATAAAATCTGTCTATGTAGTGTACCGTATTATGTATAACAGTTATCTAGTACCCATAATACAAGCACTGCTTAGCTTGGGGCTAATTGTCCAGCGGTATTTATTATATAACTAGCTGCCGCCCGCGGCTTCGCACGCGTTGTTTCTATGGAAACGTTAACAGGTGATTTCTATCCCATGGGAACTGATTTATGGGATAAAAAGTAGGCTATGTTTGATTCCAGGATTATAATTATCAGTATACAAAATTTCAGCCCGATCCGTTCAGTAGTTTTGGCGTGAAGAGGTAACAAACATCCATCCATCCATCCATACAAACTTTCGCATTTATAACCTTTCACTTGGTACCCCACTCGATGAGGTAGGTAGCCCCCCCCCCCCCCTTATTGACTATTCTGTATTTTTCCTGTAAAGTATATAGATCCATACCTACCTATCCACAAACGCTACATAGGTACATTTCAGATGGATCGCTCTGCAATCTTCGGAGATGGGGGAGGAATGGGTAAAATTACGACTATTTATAAAATATTTCAAAAAGTATGAAACTCACAGAAATTTGAAGGAACAAACAGGAATTACCAAAAACATGGTACCTACCTACCCAAATATCCCGTTTTAAATCACTTTAGTAGTTTTAGTAGTGAGCGTCTGGTCGAAGCGACGCGTGACCCGAGAGCTCGTGAATATCTGGCACAGCGTATCAGCATTGCCATACAGCGTGGCAATGCAGCCAGCGTCTTGAGGACGCTTCCGACTGGTGTTGATATGGATCAGTTGAGCTATCTGTAGACTGTTTGCAACAGTCGGCAGTTAGCTCAATTGTTTCAATTGTAAATACTAGTATAATTTTCTTTGTGAATAAATGTCATCCTTTAGTCCTTAATAAGTAAATTAATTGTTGAAAAAAGTTAGTGTTCGCGACGTCTACTGTTCGTAGAACTACTAGTCTTGTTTATTTATTTTACGTTGGATATCAAGACCAAGTCTTATTTTCCCATCACTAACTCAACCATTACCTGTTATGCCGCTTATTAAAGCACATATTATTGAAAAGTTTATAACTATAGCGAGTTTCATTTTAACTTCACCGTATATTACCCCACGTAGGTTAACGTAGGTAAGGTAGTTTACTAATTAGGTGTACCGTATACGGTGTACGAGCGGTTCTAATTGAAAAAGTATTGAATTCCGTATAGTTATTGTTTTAATAATGAAGCGGATATACTTGTTTATAAATAACCTTTATTCACACAGAAAATTATATTAGTACTAGCTGTGCCCCGCGGCTTCGCCCCCGTGGAAACTTATGTTTCCAACTTTCTTAATTTTTTCTTTCATAAGAACCTTCTCATGACAATAACAAACACAACAAAGGAAGAATTAGCGAAATCGGTCCAGCCGTTCACGCGTGATGCCGTGACCAAGGAAAACGGGTTTCATTTTTATATATATAGATTTACAATTGAAACAATTGGGCTAACTGCAGACTTTTGCAAACAGTCTACAGGTAGCTCAACTGATCCATATCAATACCAGTCGGAAGCGTCTATAAGTAAGATTTTCAATAAAAATGGATAAAAATAAAAAGGAGTTTATTCATCAAAACTATATCTATCCTATATCTATAATCAATTTAATCATAGAAGTACTTACTTACTCGTTGACATAACACTTGATAGATACAAAACAGAGATCACTTTTGAAATAAGGTTAGGTATCTAAAGAAAGTAGGTACTTTAAGCTTGGTAGGCCAGCAGAGGCCGCACTTTTGTGATTTTTAAATTCATCTGAGACTTAGAAAAATGGGTTTAAAATTCTGTTTTTTTTTTTATATTCTACTTAAGGATCTAATCTAATCAAAGTCGCATTCAGTTACAAGATCTAATGAACTTCACTCGATAGAAAAAAACCCCAAAGTTACCCCTTTTTTAATGTTTTTTTCAATATTATGACTAGCGAACTACAAATATGTTACTTTTTTTGTACTCAACTAAAGACACTTAGTATTTCTAAACAAATTCGCAGATTTTGACTTGATAAAATGATTTTCTTAATGAACATGTTTAAATAACTACAAAAAACATGAGCGCGGCGGCTTGGCAGGCGCGTTTTCCCTTACGCCTTCTAAAGCAGGAATACCTGGCCTTAAGTGACGGGATAATGATGAAAAGGTTAAGAATTCAGCATCGCTGACTTTTAGGCCTATCTGGAAAATTTCCGCTGTCGCCACAAATTGTAGGCAGCAATGGTACAATACAAATTTTGGAGTTAACTAGACCGTTTCAGATGGGTTTGCAACTTGTTCTCTGTTGTGTTGTCTAAAGTCGTTAAAATAATAAATAATGCTGGACAATCCACACAGCATCATCTAGCCCCAAGTTAAGCAGAGCTTGTGTTATGGAGTAGGTAGGTAGACGCGGCGACTGATAAACTTATGCTAACTTCCAAAATTTTAAGATACTAACCTTGCCTGGATAAATGGATGGGTGTGTTGTAAAGAGAGGTCAAGCAGAATAACTAACAAAATCCGCATGTTTTATCTTTAATATTGTATACGTACTGGTATTCTCAATGTATATATTTTCTAATTTCTAAGAAATCGAATTATATCGCAAAAATTTCCGAGTTCGACGGGACTTGAACCCGCGTCCTCCCCTCAGTACGGGAATGTGATAACCAACTACACCACGAAGTCAAGTGACGTGGGAGTCGAAAATCTTTGCGACTTTCTACGGACTCAAGCGCCGTTAGCTCCACCTACAGGGAAACATTGAAGATTATCCAATCCTGTTCAAAGACTAAAGTTACGTTTAGTTCGTTTGACGAGAGGTGTCGCGTCGCTCTAAATCTAAGGTTTTGTTATTATAGTGCGTAGTAATCCTCGCACTCTGGATAATTTCTAATTTCTAAGAAATCGAATTATATCGCAAAAATTTCCGACTTCGACGGGACTTGAACCCGCGTCCTCCCCTCAGTACGGGGATGTGATAACCAACTACACCACGAAGTCAAGTGACGTGGGAGTCGAAAATCTTTGCGACTTTCTACGGACTCAAGCGCCGTTAGCTCCACCTACAGGGGAAACATTGTATATATTTTCAATAAGTAAATATATATTTTCCGAATTTTTCCACCGGAAACCCTTTACTTAAACTCAGTAGTCTGATATTTTATTACTTAAATTAATAAAACCCCCGAGTTATTTCGAGTAAACCACCCCACTATCGCGTCCCGCGCTCCACTGGATTTGACTTCCGGTCGTGACGTCACTGCGTTTCCGGTCTCGGACGCACCGCTTTGCGCGGGAATTATTTGTTGAGTTTGTAATTCATATTTTAGACTAGAATAAAATTTATTGCAGACAACGGGGCGTACAGAATCAATAACATTTATTTGAATAGTCAAATTGAATTGAATTGGATACACAATACAATACAATTTGAATTGTAGCTTATGCTTACAATTTGTGTTAGTGTACCTATGTGACGCGACATTTGGTTTATCCGGAAGATCAGCGTTGAGATAACTATGCCCACCGGCTCAACAAATGCTGAGTCGGAAGCCATTTTGTAGCATTAAAATTAATAAATAACATAAAAATAAAAATCATATATTTCAGCACCACTGGTACCATATACACATAAACATTTATACATCACATTAGATGATGTAGGTGTCGTGGCCATATCCTAGAATTGATCACTTCATGATGTGACCGACCATTTCATGAAATGGTAGAATTTCATGACATGGTCAGCTAAAACTGACTATATCGTTTAAGCATCAACGTTTAATGATATTTCCATCAACGTTTGGCCATGTCATTTATTTAGGGATTCCATGACATCAAAAGGTTTAAGGCTATGGCGCTCATTACGGGAGGCCTATGTCCAGCAGTGGACTAATATAGGCTGATGATGATGATGAAAAGGTTTAATGAAAAATTCTAATTAGGAAGGAACTTTATATTTAAAAATTGCTTAATGCAAAGGTTTTTTTTTTTTTGTTATTATAGTGCGTAACCCCACACTAAGGGTAATTTCTAAGAAATCAAATAACATCGCAAAAATTTTCGACTTCGACGGGACTTGAACCCGCGTCCTCCCCTCAGTACGGGGATGCTTAATGCAGTTGGCTTTCAGTTTAGACGTAGGTATAAATTGCGATTGAAGAAAGTTTTTGAAATCTGAATTTTTGTTACCTAGGATCTTTTAAACTACTGAACAGATCAAGATGAAATTTGGCGTACGTGCAATGCTTAACTTAGATAATAAGCTACTTATTATACCAAAAATACGCGTGCGAAGCCGCGGTCATAATTTTATTGTGTAATAGCTTATGACTCATAACTTCATAAGCTATTACACAATAAAATTCATAAATTCATTCATTATGTAGGTACCTATGAATACTAAATGAAAAAATTAAATTTTTCGTGCTCACGTAATCTATCAGCTCGATAGATATCCAACGAAGCTCCCGTTAGTTCCGATATTTTTGACGTGACAACGTCTTATAATTCGATAGAGCCGGCTGCACGCACGAAAAAACATGACGTCATGCGGCGTTACCTCGTCATGCGGCGTTACCTCGCTCTGAGGCGTTCCATGTAAGGCTTGAAGTGCTAGCGAGAGCGCTCGACATCCGTCTCTCTCCTACTTGAGTGAGCGATGCGTCTGCGTTGTCACGTTCAACTATCGTCAGTAAACCGACTTTACAGACAACCAATTTTTTGAGTTGATAGATTCGCATCACTATTCTGAAAAAGTAGCAGAGTCTATGATATTTGCATTCTTCCATTGAGAAGAAAATAAGTAATATAATTATTCTAACTAATATAACCCGTCCAAGTGCGTCCCGGGCAACGCGTAATGTAGTAGAAGAGAGAATAGAATAAAAAATACATTTATTTGGACACAGCTACAAAAAAGTTAAAAATAAATAAAAACGGTATAGCATGGAGGTAAGTCAATTCTACCACCGAACTGCGATCCCCAACCCGCCTGCCCAGTGTAGGGATTATGGGCATTATCCCCATGAGATAAAAGCCAACAAGGCGCTTATCAGGGGGAGGCCTGCGTCCAGCAGTGGACCAATACAGGCTGTTGAGGTGAGCTTGATGGAGGTAAGTGCCACGAAAGGTAGTTTAAAATATAAGGTGTCTCTGCGCTGAAATAGGGGTGGGCTCATCGTGTGCTGAACATTTTATGTACAGCGCTTAAGTTGATCGACTCGTCAACCAGTAACGCAAGCACAGGAAGTTTTGTCTAGGCGAGGATAGAGAAAAATTACGTCACTTTGTCATCGAATGCGTAAATTATTAAAAATTAATTCCTTCAACTTCAATAATGTACGCAATTTTACTATAAAAACTTTCGTAGTTTGACGAATTCATTATGAAAGTCCCTCGTTAAGGGATGAAACGTTGGTGTTCTTCCAACACAAAATAGGTTCGTAGTTAACCCGCTTACATTCATAATGAATGTACGCAATGTTTGACGATGCGATGTCATAATTTTCTATTCGACCCTAGAGAATGCAATCCCCGTGCTCAGCTTACTGTAAGATAAAAACTCACTGTGAAGGTTGTTACCGTCAGTTTATGTTTTAATTTAGCAGTTTTTCATCATAAATTTCCTAAAATGGCCTGAAGCCGCTTGCATCTTCAAAATAGACAGTCCCTACCTTAGCAACAGATTATTGTTTATTTCCGACGGAGTGAGCATTGCCCATGTTTTGTAGAAACTCTAACAGCCCAGGATTACTCCAATTACAAGTTGGTAGGGCCCTTTGGACCTTCACAGCTCAAAGAACACAGCTGGTCTTTGCTGTACAGTCAGCTGCACAGACATGTATACATTTCCAAGTTTTAACTTTTATTCTACTCGGAACTTTTTAAATAAAAGGACATGCACACGTTTTTCGTACAAAGTAGTCATCGTACTTCGTCAGAATGCGGTTCATAAATTATCACAATTACTATACACTTACTCTTTAGTCAAATTGAAAACTTGGGGGTGTATACATATTTTTGCAGCCGACTGTACTTGAATTTGGCGCGAGAGACATTTACGTTAAAATTCTAGTCTAACCAGAGTAATTTTTAAATTGATTACAATTTTTAATTTTATACCCCTTCAGTAATTTTCTCGCGAAGTAGGTAAATTATTTATAAACATATTATCGATGCAAATAATAATACTAGTGTGATGTAGATGTACTCGCGAAGAACCGACAATCGCTCTAGGGTAAAAGTGTACTTGAGTGGAGACCACGACTTGGAAAACGTGGTGTGGGACCCTCTGCGACCATCTGTGGGATGACGATCTGCGAAAGACTTCAGGCAGATGCTGGATGCGGCAAGCTGAAGACAGGGCGCTATGGCGCTCATTAGGGGAGGCCTATGTCCAGCAGTGGATTAGCAGGCTGATGATCATGTAATTTATTTGGTGCAAAATAAACAGGTGCGCGTTGAAATCTGTTACATGCTACGCAGGTTCGGCGTAGCGTCGTAGCACGATCTACGAAGCTCTACGACAAAGTGCGTTAGGTGATGTATTATTAAGGCGAATAGTAGGGTGGATAGTGGCGCCACTACATATTTAATTTTATAATTACGTTATACAAAGGAATTATCAAAAAATCGGACCGCGCGTAGACGATATCTATCCTAAGCTTTTTTTAAATGTTTCTATAATAGTTTTGTACTGTATTATTTAGGCAGATACTTGTTTCAAGAGTTTAGTTCCTATTGGTGGCCACCAAGCTCTCCAAACAAGGTTTTTGATTGAATAACACAAAACAAAACTATTACAGATACATTACCTATAGGGTAGTTTCCGTTTACCTAGAACCATAAAATTTGATAAGAAGCAAGGTCATATAGCACAAATGCGTGAGTCCGTCCACACTTGACGTTTTATTTTATTTGCATTTGGTGGCTTTCGTATCACTGCGTCCATGATAGGCCTATTCAGATCGCCAGGTTTTGTGTTCAGCGTCGAAACAACGGCGTTCATAATTCGCCACTAATCCTTGCAGCTGCTAGGAACTGTAGGATTTTCTTCTGTAGACTGTTGCAAACAGTCTAGAGATAGCCAAACTGACCCAAATCAATACTAATCGGAAGCATTCCCCAGGCCTGTTGTTGTTAACATAGTATAAATAATCAAGACTGCATTGTTCCGCCCGCTGTGTGGCAATGCTGATGTAAAACCATACCTATTTCTAACGCAGTTGCCGTGTATAAAAAATCGCCATGTTTATATATATTAACATCATTGCTATAAGTTTTTTTTGTCCAAGTAAAATGCTTGCTAAACGACATAATTTACAAAGTTTGTAGAGCTAGGAAAAAAAAATGTACACTAGCTTATACGGTCAAACTGTAACCTGATGTTTTAATAAAGAAATTTTAAATTGAAAATGCTTATGTGTTGCGCCAGATACTCACCGGCTTTCGGGTCACGCGTAGCTTTAACGAAATTAAAATAGTTTGGTGAACCAGCTACAATTACCCCTAAGCTGTGCACCACTGCAGTAATTTCATTTGTTCGAGAACATTCATCACAGTGACCTTGTAAGGAGGTACATAACTCGAGCATAATCAGGAATTTGTAAACTTTCACGAACGTCGTCTGCGCGTTTCCCTAAAACTCGGGAGATGAATAATTTGCTGGTTTTTCTCTTTTTTTCCTTGTAATAAGTCATAGGAAAGTTTTTCTCTTGTATTTACGGGAACAGCGGTTGTGTGGCAATTTTGATTTGTGAGTTCTGAAAAATGCAGTAGGTTCCTCGATGTTTCTAGCATAGATAAAACATAGACAAAAAGTCCGTCTAAGCGATGTTGTCTATTTTTGTCAAAATAGTGATTGAATTTGTGATGTTTTCATGGATCTGCTTTGTAAAATATGAAAATTAAACAGAATGTTTTTCTCCAGCAAAGAAAATAAATAATTTAATCAATTGCTAAAGGTAGGTACATTCTATGGACAATATTAATGCTTCGTGTGTAAGAAGGCACTGATGCATTCACTTTTTAAATGCAATTTTTTTTCCGTTCACTGATGTGTCCTTTAGTAGGTACACAAGGTAGGTATAGTTGTTCTATCTCACGAAGTCCGTTTAGCCGCTAAAGTGCCCATGGTCACAATAGTGACCATAGTCACGTGACAAAGTCAATTGGCACTTAAGTTTGCAACGCTCGGTCACTATTTATTTTTTATCTAAGAATCTGTTTAGTTTGTGTCTGATTTTGCGCTTAGTTGTCATGCTGACGGTACTCGCTACCAAAATCTGACGTGAATACAATGAGCACTAGTGACCCGGACCGTGTCTCGGGCGAGACTGATTGCTTCTGAGCTTACGCACACTAAAACAATGTGTACATGCATTCACTATGACGTACATAGCCCAACGGACTTCGTGAGATAGAACAACTATACCCTTACCTACCACGCTAACGAAGTTGCAGGTAACAGCTAGTACCTATATCTGTGCCTATAGGTTTTTTTTGTTGAATTTCATTTGTTTCCTAAGTAATGCTGTTTCTTAGTCGTTCCTACATTTAGGTATACTTACATTTACGAGACCTCGCGATTACGAATGAATGTCATTTATTACTTTCGGGGTAAACCGGAAACAATATAGTTTAGGAGCTGAGAGGTGGCAAAGTAGCATGTAAAAGTATTTATACTACACCTGCTCGGAAAGTTGCCTATTCCTTTTCCATCTAAAGAATAGAAAGTATGTCTTTGCAGGCCTATAGGAAACCGGGAGGAAAAACTCTATGGAATTTCATTTCTCACGTGTTTTAGCGGGAGGAAAAAGTGTATGGAAATCCATTTCTAACGTGTTATTTTTTTTTTAATTTCCTAAAAGATCGGGCGGTAGCTATGGATAATTTCTTTCGGTCAAACGACAAAAAGTTTTTACTCCAAGTCCATTAGGCCTCCTCCGATTTCCGAACAATATTTTGAAAAACACCAACATCATTGGGCGCGATTTCAATTATTAATTAATTCTGCTTTTTATTTTCCTCGAAGGTGTAGTATAAAGCACTATTTATCACTCGGCAGAAAGTGCGATTCCTACCTCGTGTGTTTTAACGCGACACACTCGGTAGGAATTGATCACTTTCTCGCCTTGGTGTAAAATGCACTATTAATTCGCATTTTACCCACAACTAATAAATAATAAATAGTCATAAATAATGCTGGACAATCCACACAGCATCATCTAGCCCCAAGCTAAGCAGAGTTTGTGTTATGGGTACTAGATAACTGATATACTTAATACCATACATATATACAGATAATATATTTTTTACTATACACAGAAAATACCCAGAACACCTGGAACAAATATTTGTAGATCGTACCAACATTTGTTCCAAGGCGGGAATCGAACCCACAACCTGCGACCTTCGCCCGCCGCGCCATATTGTTCGTCTAGTTTGATTGGAAGTGTAATTCTGTAGTAGCTCAATAAATAAATAATCCATGTTCATTTATCGCGTACCTTTTGTTAAATTATAGTTTAATAGGAAATATCCGATAAAGTCATGAATCCATAGATAGGGATCCATACAATAAATTTGGAGTTAACTCTGTGTGTCTGTCTGTTACTTTTTCACTCCTTAACGTGCTGAAAGGCGGGCAGCAGCTGGTAAAAAATAAATTGTCTTATAGCTTCTGATAAATGATGTCATTCTTGCCGAATTTCGCCCACCGCAGCGGCCAGTCTCGAAGGAGAATGACCATGATAATATTGCAGAAGTGTGTGCTCAAAAACAAGAGCACACTCTATTCCCTCACTCTCCAAATCCGATGGAACGCAAGACGACCGGGAAGAGGTCAGGCGCAGGATCGACGGCTTAACGCGCGGGGGTGAACACCGCCTACTTCTTGACTCCGGGTTGCTATTGCTTTTAATCTATATAAAAAAAACTACACGACTGCCTCGTTGGTCTAGCGATCAGCTTGTTCAACCGATTGATTATGAGGTCCTGGGTTCGAAACCTGAGGCGGGTTAACAGTTATTATTGGGGTTTTTCTGCCAAGAAAAATTCACAGTAGCAGCCCGAAGTCAGGAAGTTGGCGATGTTACACCCCCGTGTCTCGGAAAGCACGTTAAGGCGTTGGTTGCGCTTGACCTCGCCCTGGTCGTGTTGGTCTGCCCCACCAATTATGAGAGTGAGAGAATATAGAGTGCACTGTGTTTTCGCACATACTTGTGCACTATAATATGTCCTGCGCATCTGGCTAGTCTCCGATGAGACTGGCCGCCGTGGTCGAAATTCGGCTAGGAGGACACCACTACAGCAAAATAATGCTACCCCGCTCTCCTGCACTAGACATCAAACTTTCGCCCCCATCGGGCGAAATGATGTGTCAGAAATTAATGGAACCATCGATATAAAGAGTGCTGCTATTTTTCCGAGCTACCCCTATTTGTAACGGATTAAACGAACTTACTTTTCCTGTCAATAATGTGCTATTTTTTGTTGGTTACTTTTTATTTTAGATAGGCTTTAACACAATAATAAATCGAAGGGGAAAACTGGGGGTTATTCTATAAACAGTTTAAATCTTGGTTCCAAGTTGGATATTAATCTTACCAATGGTAATGCTTCTAATTCCAATTCTAACTGCACTAACATCTTGCAAAACTCCTAGTGAGTTGCAAAAATTATCAATAAATAAATTCTAACAAATCGTCAAACATATCCTTTGTAAAAAGGCTTACTACAAAATATCAAATTATCTAGAGGATAAATAAGCTTGGGACGAGTTTTGCTTCAGCTCGAAAACTAGCGCCATAACATGGTAAAGGTTTCTTGTACGCTTCTTTACTTTACCTTAAAAAGATTGAAGTGTACAAAAAATCAAAATGATCACTTTATTTCCTAGTTTTACTTATGTAATTTGAATTTTTGTGTCTAAGAGTCCTGTAAGGTATGAAGTAAATAAAGCACTTTGATAATTGATATTTGATGGGAGTGTATTGTACATTGTCAACTTTTCATATTCCGACGTGTAAAACTGACTACAGGCAGAACACATTTTTGAAAAGGTCATGCAGATGTTTTAACGTTCTTTCCAGAGAGGTTGATATGGATATTTTCAATATTCCTTCCACTAAACTAAAAAAAATCGTGAGTGCCCTCCTGCCTAACCAGGTCCTACCCAGCCCAGCTCCTTGAAGTACCAGAGCGGGACTGTTGGTCATTGACAGCTTCGTTTCAGCTTTTCTGTAGGTGTGGGTTCAAACCCATACAGGCATCAATGCCTGTATGAGACTCTTTACTCACCAATGCTTGCAATTCGGTGGTTCAAAATGAAGCATCGCTTTAAAGAGATATTCGTAAAGAGCAGTCCTATAAAGAACGACAAGGTTAGGGGGGAATTTCAAGGGGCAAAACTGAAAAAAGCCAAAGGTAACAGAACAGGCCATTAAAGTTCTATATCCCATTATAACAATTTACTGTATAAGTACTTTATTCACAAAGAAAATTACAATCAAGTAATATCAACACCAGTCGGAAGCGTCCCCAAGACGGTGGCTGCATTGGTTTATATATAACTCAATAACATATTTTTTAATAAAAAGTAGTTTTCAGGGTCAGTTAGCAATTGGAGGAAAAAAGCACATATTTTTTAATTTTCAAAATAATTATTTAGATTCCACACAAAATAAAAAAAACAGGTGTTCCTCTACGAAGTATGAAATGCTTCGAAACAAATATTTTGTTTTAAAACATCGCCGAATTTTAACGTATACTGTAGGCGACCTCTAGTCGACATCGGACGAACTACAAAGCTAACGTCAATAGAGGTGATAGAGGCACCAAAGAAAAGTAACACCGAAAACTGAAGTAAACCTACCTAAGCGCTTCAATCAGTGTCCGCTAGATGTCGTTAAGACAAAAATTCCAACGGAAAAAGGAAAAAAGAAAAGCAATGCTAGATCGCGCAAACTCTTGTTTCAGTTGCAACTGACCATATACGACTATCCGACAGGCTGACTGGACCAGATGAGTCGGGCCCGGTTCAAAGGAGGTCTGTCTCTATTTGGGGGAAAATCAACCCTTACCCCCAACCCCAAATATACGATAAAACGCCCTATAAAACTGGTATGTGACCGCACCCTTCGTCACCTCTTCCAACACCCGCGACTTCCCGCGGATTCTTTAGTCCCGCACCAGTCGTGGAAGAAGCAGTCATTTCATTTAAAAAAAATCGTGTCTTGTGACTTACACCAAACACCACCCCTAGGCGCCGCAATATAAGTTAAGGAAGGAAGGCCAATAGGCGAAGCGAACCGGACTGAACCGAAGTGAACCAAAGTGGACCTCCATATTGTTCCGAACACGGATTTCGCAGCTTGTATGTAGATTGTTGAAAACTACAGATTGTTCAAACTGTGAAGTAACCGGAGGGTTGCGATTCTAGTTGTTGCGGTCAGATTTAGAAGGACTTTAGTTGTTTCGTCCGTGACTGAAATATGATCAGTCATCGGTTTTGTACAACAAAACTCCTAGTGAGTTGCAAAAATTATCAGTAAGTAATTAAATTCAAACAAATTGTCAAAACCTTGCTGTGCAAAAAGGCTTACGTAGGTACTATAATAAATCTATACTAATTATTATAAAGAGGAAAGATTGTTTGTTTGTTTGCATTGAATAGGCTCCAAAACTACTGGACCGATTTGAAAAATTCTTTCACCGTTAGGAAGCTACTTTTCAGGAAGCTTACTTTTCAGGGAGTTACATATGCTATATTTTATCCCGGAATTCCCACGGGAACGGGAACTACGCGGGTGAAATCACGAGGCGATCGTCTAGTCAGATTATGTAGAGGATAAAAAAGCTTGGAACGGGTTTTGCTCCAACTCGAGAAATAACAACTAACAGGCTAAAGGTTTCTTCGTCGCTTCTTTACTTTAGTCTACATACCGAAGCGACAGAAATAAAAAATATCACTTTATTTCCGTGTCAGTGTTTAGTTTTATACTTTTCTAAGTGTAGGAACATTGTAGATATTTATGGAAGTAAAAAGTTTTTGATTTGTTTTGATTTGATTTGGTAACTTCAAATTGCTGACATGTCCGAGAGTCCAGTAGGTCTAAAAAGGAAATAAATAGTTTTGAGTTTGATTTCCTTTGTAGGTACCATTTGTGCGTTTACGATGACGAAAAAAGTTATCATCTCTTTTCATACATTTGGCGCCTAGACCTGTGCCTAGACGAGCAAGGTAGTTATCTACACTAATATTATAAAGATGATGTTTGTAACGAATTAACTCAAAAACTACTGTACCAATTTCAAAACTTCTTTCACCATTAGAATGCTACGTTATCCCTGAGTAACATAGGCTATATTTATATGTTTAAAGAATAAATGTCCACTCGTGCGCCGGGACGGGCCGCTAGTGCACCTACCTATAATTGCCAAAATTAATAACGAATTCGATTTCAAATAAATAAGTTCCGTTGAGAAATAGCTCGAAGCCAGTAAATTTGTAATAAATTCTAAGAAAAAAAAACCGCAACTTTGAATGATCGAAAGTCAATCTAAAGTTTCTCGTCGCGGCGAAGCCCTCAAATAGTATTTTTGCTATAAATGCAGGGTTGTCACGTTCCTTTAGTTGCCTACTAGTTTCGACTCGCTTTCGCACGCGTTGTTTGTATGGAAACGTTAAATAGTTATTTGTTACTGAACTATTGACAAAAAAATGCTTTAATCCTTTTATGAATTTATGAACGATAAATGGTTTATGACATTAACACTTTATGAGTATTATTTCTTTTGAATAAAACAGACTTAAGCCTTTATTCACAAAGAAAATTATACCAGTATTTACAATTGAAACAACGTCTACAGGTAGCTCAACTGATCCATATCAATACCAGTCGTCGCGTCCCCAAGATTTGCTCTCTTATTTCTTTATTTGTCTGTGAATTTTATGTATTATTTTCTTAAGAATTGTATTAGCTGTTATTGTAAATTTTACGACACTGCACGCCCATTAAGGCAGAATACAGTGTCCGTGTAGTTTTCAGATTTCAAGTTTTCATCCTAAAGGTCCCAAAACTGAGAAGGTTTTCTGTAGGCAACCCTACAAATACTTACATAATAATCTAATGTTGTGAAAACCACAGACTGGCATTTATCTTGTTAGCAATAAAAATATAAACCTGGAATAGATACCGCACGCAGTCTGGTTTACTACGACCTCTGTGGCGCAGCGGGCGAAGGTCCGCCTGCAGGAGCTTGCGGTTTCTATTTCCACCTCGCGACAAATGTTTGTACGATCTACAGATATTTGTTCCGGGTATTCTGGGTGTTTTCAATGCATGGTAAAAAATAACAATTAAATATTATTTATCGTGTATTTATCGCGTACCTTTTAACAAAACAAATAAATCGCGAAAGTTTAAAAAGTTTTATATAGTTTTATATGAAAATTGTAACAAATACATACAGCCGAACAGAGAACCTCCTCCTTTTTTGAAATCGGTTAAAAGATAAACATAGAAAATAACTCAGAACGACTGGAATTAATATTTTTGCAGATCGTACAAACATTTGTCCCGAGGCGGGAATCAAACACGATAAAAGATTGGTTCGATTTTTCTTAATCTTGGTTTATCTGATTTTATTCATAACATAATTCACGCAATTGATGTTTTGATTTTGAGTTTGTTAGGAATCTGTTTTTCATATAACTTCTAGCATTAGCTGAAATCGAAAACTTTTACAATTTCTTAGCCAAAATTGGAATAGAAATGGCTTTCAAAGGTCTTCTAATAAATAGGAAAAAATAAAAAAATCGAACTTATGTCGTTTTAACACAAAAACAACTAATCATCTCGATCTGATAAATCGAGAATCATTGCGTAATAATTTATAATTTTATGAACTGACTTAAGTACTCATTTTTCTGTTAAATTAATTTTTATGTATATGTATTATTGAGTACTTGTCCTGTTTATAAAATAAAGATATTTTATTCTTATTATTCTTAATAACCCCACTAATAAGCCGAAAGTATCTGTCTCACTTGTGGACATAATTGGGTAATGTCAGTTGAAAATAGAGCTCTGAAACACAGACACAAGGCCAGGGCCTCTGACTACACGAATCGCAAGATCATTTTGATATCTACTATTAAAAAAATGGTTGTCTGTAAAGTCGGTTTACTGACGATAGTTGAACGTGACAACGTCTTAAGAAAATACTGATGGAATGGTAGCATTTGATACTCGATCAATAAATGTAAATGTACTATAGTATAGCAGCTTTCCATGCAGACGCATCGCTCACTCAAGTAGGAGAGAGACGGATGTCGAGCGCTCTCGCTTGCACTTCAAGCCTTACATGGAACGCCTCAGAGCGAGGTAACGCCGCATGAGGTAACGCCGCATGACGTCATGTTTTTTCGTGCGTGCAGCCGGCTCTATCGAATTATAAGACGTTGTCACGTCAAAGTCGGGTTTTCCTTCCTGACGCTATAACTCCAGAAGGCACGAACCGATTTCCACGGTTTTGCATTCGTTGGAAAGGTCTCGGGCTCCGTGAGGTTTATAGCAAAGAAAATTGGAAATTGGGATTTAAATCACCTTTAAACGTTTCCATAGAAACAACGCGTGCCGCGGGGCGCGTTTGGCATACATTTAGCACATAGTCTAACTTAGATAATAGGCTACTTAATATACCGAAAAAAGGCGTGCGAAGCCGCGGGCAGAAGCTAGTAATAAATAAATCACAAACAAAAATAATTGATTCCCGTGATGAACCCCGTAGTTCGTCTATTGTTCCAACAAGTTTGTACCGAATCCTCGATGCAAGAGTCGACTCACACTTGGCCGGTTACCTAGAGTCTGGGCCCGTGCTGTTAAAAGCGGAGTCAAAGTTTGTGATTCGTTTTCGTGCAAACAGTAATCTTATGCAAGCCACCTAAGAGTTGGTATTGCACGACAACAAAAACGAAACTTCGACTTTCCTTGTCCGAGTAGGCTCTATGAAGGTTAAATAAAAAACTACAAGTAGGTAATGTCCTCCTAGCCGAATTTCGACCACGGCGGCCAGTCTCATCGGAGACTATCCAGATGCGCAGGACATTTTATACTGCACAAGTGTGTGTGCTAACACAGGTGCACTCTCTATTCCCTCCCTCTCATAATCCGATGGGACGGCAGATCGGCACGACCGGGGAGAGGTCAGGCGCAGGACTAACGGCTTAACGTGCTTTCTGAGCCACGGGGATGTACCACCGCCAACTTCCTGAGTCCGGGCTGCTACTGTGAATTTTCCTTGCTAGAAAAACCCCAAAAACAACTGTTGACGCGACCCGGGATTCGAAACCAGGACCTCGTAATCAACGGTTGAACAAGCTGACCCCTAGACCAACGAGGCAGTATCTTCTTGTGTTTATTGCTCAGCAAACATTGAAAACACCACTTTCTATCGTTTTGAACGAATTTATTTCAAGAATTTGGTCGGGAGTAATTTAGACATCACTCCTGCCCAACCAGTAGGTACTTGTTTTCTCCCTTAAGGGGGATTTGTCAAGGGGGAAAACTAAAATAACCCCTTAAACCGTAGGTGAATAGGTAAATACTCATCTAAAATACAATTTTAACACAAAACAGAAATTGAAATTGTTCCAAAAGCTATTAAAACTTGTGTTATTGACCAACAAAGGCAACAAATAATTGTGGAATTCGGTCGCAGGTGGATGACTTACGAATAATCCACGACTTTAATCGCTTGTTATAAATCGTCGGGCAATTTGTCTTGGACGGGTTATTTCGGGTAAATGTACCCAAAATACCTAAATCTAGCATTGATTTAAGTAAATAAGGGGACATAAGGTACTAGCTTCTCGAAAGTGGAAGGCTTCAATTAGGTGCGATTAGGCCCACCTCGCTGTATGGTGCCGGCTTAGAATTTGCGCTACACCAACTCTTCCCGCGGGTGTCGTAAGAGGCGACTAAGGGATATCCACCAGGGGAGGGCAGCAGCGCCTCCTGCAGAACAATTCTACCACCGAACTGCGAACCCGCATGCACAGCGTGGTTATTATGGGCATTATCCCCATGAGATAAAAGCCAATAAGGCGCTTATCAGGGGGAGGCCTGCGTCCATCAGTGGATGGATAAAGGCTGTTGAGGTGAGGTCCACCTCAGTCATAGTCGAACCGGCCGGAGGTGTGATTTATTGACTTATAGACAATACAATACAATACAAATATTCTTCATAGCACACCAAGAAATCAAAAATCACAGAAAACAAAATAACAAATACAGATAATGTGCAATGAAAAAAAGGACTACAGCAATGCATTATAATTATTGCACAAGATGAAATGTAAAATATGTACAGATAGATGTGTACATTTTTTTTATATATATGACCACGCATAACTTTTTACTGAGTACCTATCCCGATTTTGATAATTCTTTTTTATTGGAAAGGGTATACCCCGAAGTTGATCCAACTTCGACAAATTTTTATTTAACTCGATATTCGCCAATTCCTGTCCAATTTTAATGATTCATACGACTTTTTATAGAGGATCATTCCGAGGTGATTCCATAAAAAAGATTCCTGAGAGATTGATAAACTAAAATAAATAAAACGTCAAGTGAGAGTCGGGCTCCCGCACTTAGGGTTCCGTAAGACCTTGTGTCTTGCCAAATTATCATGATTCTAGGTCAACGGGAAGTAGGTACCCTGCAGGTTTTGATCCATAGCGAGAATGAAAATATTGTTTCGTGAATAAATTACAAATTATATTGTTTCTGGATTTTTCCCTTTATTTGTGCTGTAATACCTTGCTTCAAGCTAAATTTTATGATTCTAGGTAAACGGAAAGTACCCTATAGGTCTTAGTCTATAGCAAGAATTAAAAATATTTTTTTTTTGTGAATAAATTACAAATAGTAATACCTTGCTTCAAGCCACATTTGATGATTCTACGTCAACGGGAAGTACCCTATAGGTTTGGTCCATGGCGAGAATCAAATATATTTTTTTGTGAATAAACTACAAATTCGCTGTTTTCGGACTTTTCCCTTTACTTCTGCTATAAGGCCTTGCTTCTTGCCAAATTTCATAATTCTATCTAGGTCTACGGGAAGTACCCCATTGGTTTTGTGTGCATGTGGAAAGTAAAAATATTCGAAACGGCTGTAACTTTGAGTGCGTTGACTTAGAAGTTTAATTCATAATTATCACGGTTTCAAGACGGACATAGGCTTCTTGAAAATAGCGTGCGAAACCGCGGGCAGCAGCTACAATTTTATATTTTAATGGGCTAAAATCTTCAAATAACTTTGTAAAACACTCATGCATAATATTGGTAGGCATAATTAAATTAAACACCTACCATAACGAGGCCCTTTGCAAGTCGTGATCATGTTAATTTTTCACCATTAAACTACCCATCAATCCTTTTTACAGGCCGCTCGGTTTATCATCATCTTAGGGTGACCATGACCATAAGAAATACAGAAAATACAAACGAGACAAAATTAAAAATTTTAAATACTTGTAGGTACTTAAATACTTACTACTAATTTATTGGTTAAATCTGTACACCAAGGTATTTTGTTAGTTTATTCGTTTATTGAACATATCTTTATGAAACATGGGTAAGAACACCCGGGATAAAATTATCTATGAGTTTAGTATTATTTTTGTGTCATAGACTATGACACAAAAATAATACTAAACGAAAATCGGTTCATCCGTTTGGGAATTACGATACCACAGACAGATACACAGATACATAGACAGACATGGTATACTTATAACACCCCTCTCTTTTTGTGTCGGGGGTTAAAAAAGAAATACTTCATGACATTAATAATTTGGTTAGGCGTATTGCTACGTATCATCTTTAGTTCGCTCTCACGCGTATCTTTAGTTTAAATAATGCATTTTCCTAAAAGTTATACCTCTTTATTTTGTTGAGTTTGTGTGTTTTGCCATGTTTATATTATAAAGAATTGATCTTTAACGGGAGCGGCATAGTCACTGTGTGACAAAACTCCATTTTAATAAATGAAGATAACAAAAATAAAGAAAATCCTTAGAGATAAAAACATTTCATCTTAGCACTAAATCATATAGGTGGCGTGGAATCTGTTAGGGTAAGTGATGGGATATTATCATATGAAGCAAGGTCATAACAAATATGAAATATCAAAATGCTTTCCTTTAGACCTAACAGGATGCTTGGACACGTCACAAACGTTCAAATGACATAGATAAGTAATTAAAATTACATAGGTATGCGGGGTCTATGGCTACATTAATTTGACAGACGTAAAGAGAGCCCACTTTTTAGTCTGCTTTAACAAATTTTGAGCTATTTAAAAAACGCCCTATGGTCATAATTATCATACGCATTTGTCTTTTGCTAGCGTAAGCAGTGAATAGATAGCGAGTACCTAGATATTTTTTTTTTTAATAAATAATGCTGGACAATTCACACAGCATTATCTAGCCCCAAAGTAAGCAGAGCTTGTGTTATGGGTGCTAGATAACTGATATACATAATACAATACACTACATAGATAGATATTTTTTATTATACATAGAAAACATCCAGAACGCCCTGGACAAATGTCTGTCGATCGTACAAACATTTGTCCCGAGGCGGGAATCGAACCCGCAACCTCCTGCGCCGCAGATTCGCCCAGGCTTTCAATATGGAACAGAAGTTTTGACAAACGCAGTCCTATTCGAATACAAACCAATTTTTGCACTTGTCTTAGCTACTTAATGAAAATATCCCCATTACTTTTCCAAATCATGGCGACCCCACATGTAGACGCGCGCATCATTAAACATTAATTCTCGACTACCCTCCTAAGTAGCCGCTGGTGGCTACTTTATTGATTTAAATTATACACTAACGTACGCGATACAAGTAACCCAAGGTTGAATTACTTATATCGACCAGACTCTGTATTTTTACAAGCTTTTATTTGACTTGCCCTGTTAGTCACAATGGTTTTACACCTTTAGCGCATTAGTGCAATAACTGGGTGTAAAGTCTCGCTCTATTTGTATAGGTGTAGAAAGAGATGCCCTCTATTTCGAATTTTCGATGCAGAAAGACAGCTGTTAGCGTCCGAGCTTCGTTTCCTAGTCGAATTCGAGTTTGCGTTCCAAATACACGGGATGTACGGCACACTCACGGGATGCAGATGGCGTGTAATGATTTTGACAGACGACGCCGATGGTGTTAGATTTTTGTTTTGTTTGGACATACGAAATTTGTTCTGCTTTGAGGTTTAGTTTCACTTTTGTGAGAGGAATATAAAAAATAAAATGTCTGAGTTCTTGCAACTGTCTCACTTGCAGGATATAAGTATTCCTCGACGATCTCTGTGGCGCAGCGGGCGAAGGTCCGCCTGCGACGCAGGAGGTTGCGGCTTCGATTTCCGCCTGCGAACAAAATGTTTGTACGATCTCCAGATATTTGTTCAGAGTGTTTTTCTATGTAAAATAAAAAAAAATCTATAATCTCTATGTAGTGTATTGTATTTAGTTTAGCAGTTATCTAGTACCCATAACACAAGCTCTGCTTAGCTTGAGGCTAGATAATGCTGTGTGAATTGTCAAGCATTATTTATTATTTATTTATTTATATATTCATGAAGTGACCCTAGACGTCACACACAGCTGCGCATATATGTGCTGAGACCATAGATTGATTGATTGATTGATTGAACACTTTATTGTTTACAATACATAAAATAACTTATATCTAAATAAAATAAAAACGTACAATGGGCGGCCTTATTGCTTAAAGCAATTTCTTCCAGGCAACCTTATCACTAACAGTAGATATAATACATAAATTGTTGGTAGTGCATATACAAAAAACATAATACAGGAATATATACATAGGCAATTACAATACAAATAGAAACATTATACATACATAATATACCAATTATCAAGCTACATTGACATCAAAAGTGACAGGTGAAGGCGAATCAGAAAGAAAGGAAGCACAGCTTAAATAGCTGAAGATAGGAAATGGGACTTGAGTTGGGATTTGAATGAGTTAATGGAAGGAGCACGTTTGATAGCGACAGGCAGTTTATTCCAAAGACGTACTGCCTGTACACTAAAAGAATTGCCATAAAAGGATTGGGAATGGGTGGGAAACTTGAGAAGTAAGTTATCTGATGACCTAAGATTGAGGGAGTTAGAGGAATGAAGAAACTCAAATCTATTTTTGAGGTACGCTGGAGAATATGGGTTAAAGAGAATAGAATAGAGAAGAGAAAGTACATGCATGTCCCGGCGAAGTCGAATAGGGAGCCACTTGAGCATGGTGCGAAAAGGAGAGACATGGTCATATTTGCGCAAACCAAATACGAACGTAATGCAAAAATTTTGGAGACGCTCAAGTTTATCCAATTGCTCCTCAACGAGATCTAAATAGCAGGTGTCAGCATAGTCCAGTACGGGAAGAAGAAGGGACTGGGCCAGAGCAATTTTTGTAGCAGTCGGTAAAAAGTACCGCAACCTTCTCAGGGAACCCGCGGAAGCATAGAGCTTTTTACACGTGACTTCTAGCTGAGGGCGCCATGAAAGTTTACGATCAAACGTAACCCCTAAGTTCTTCACAGTAACACTGTAAGGAACAGGTATCCCATCAAAGATAACTTGGGGTACAGACTGCCAGTCTAATCTATCTATCAATCTCGAGCTCCCGATGATAATAGTCTGGGTCTTAGCGGGATTGATTTTTAGACCATGAGCTTGACTCCACTCAGCGATTCGACGTAAATCCGAGTTCGTTATGTCAACTGCGTCGCCAATACGATCCAGGTGAGCTTGAGCATAAATCTGCAGGTCATCGGCATAAAGGTGATAGGATGAGGTTAAATTTAAAGAGATAGAGTTAATGAATATGGCAAAAAGAAGAGGAGAGAGGACACCGCCCTGCGGAACACCGACAGAAATGTCGCACCATGACGAGACAGACTCACCGACTCGGACTCTCTGCCGGCGGCCATGCAAGTAATTGAAGAACCAGTCAACTACCCCCTGGGAGATGTTAAGAGAACGAAGGAATGCGAGGAGAATGTCGAAGTCCACTGTATTAAAGGCATTGCTAAAATCCAGCAAGGTCAAAACCGTAAGTTGTCGACTATCCATGCCCCGGCGTATGTCGTCCGTTATGTTTACTAGGGCAGTCACCGTGCTGTGTCCTTTACGGAAACCGGACTGCAAGGGGTTAAGTAGGTTGTGCATGGAGAGGAAAGAGTTCAGCTGGTTGTGGACAAGCCGTTCTAAAACTTTAGACAGAAATGGGAGGATAGAGATAGGGCGGTATTCAGAAAAGGATTTGGGATTGGATTTCTTAGGTAAGGGAATCAATTGGGCTTCCTTCCAACAAGAAGGAAATACCCCGTGCTCCAATGAATTATTAAGGATATGGCATAGAGTCGATAGGATAAGGTCAAGTATGGGAATTAGCATGTTAAGGCTGATACCATCAGTCCCTACAGCTTTGGAGGAGATGGATAGGATACTCTTCTTAACATCTTCCGGGGTGACTGGGTCGAAACAAAACTGAGACTGGTTAGGGGTTGGAGCGATAGAAAGGTTACTGAGAGTATTCATTTTGATAGCGTCATTAATGGAAGGAGCAGGAGAAAAATGAAGATTGAGAGAGTTAATATCTAAATTATCAGGAATTGAGTCCAATTTTAACTTTCCGACTCCCAACGTTCTGAGAAAATTCCAGACCTTAGCAGGATCGTCTTGTGAAACCGATTCATGTATGAAACGACGCTGCGCATCCCTGCACTTTCTGTTACTACGGTTACGGAGTTCTAAATAGGTGGTTTTGTTTCCATCGCTTGGATTAATTTTATATCTAGTTTTCGCGCAGGATTTTTGATGCATAAGCCGCTTAATGTCATCTGTTAACCATGGTGCCGGGAGATGCTTTAATTTAATAGGACGAAATGGTGCATGCTTATCAAAAAGATGAGTTATTAAAGCATTGAAGGTGGCTACCTTATCATCCAACGAACCAGCTTCGTAAACAGAGGACCAATTCAGATCTTGTGCATCAGCTCGGAGTTTATCGGGGTCAATGCTCCCAAAATTGCGTTGCAGAATGACTTTGGGCTTAGATTTAGGGGGTCGAATTTTATATGATAGGAATATTAAGTCATGGTACGAAAAATTATCAGCGGGAAATTGACCATGTCTGAACGCATAAAAAGGAGAAGAAACTATAATTAAATCTAGAAGAGACGGGGTACAGTTCGGAAAATGATGGGTTGCTCCAAGAGGGAGGATGTGTAAATTGCAAGACCTAACAATGCTCTCAATTGCTGCGGCACGATGGTCCCTTTTGAGAAGACAGGTATTGAAGTCACCCATGATGATAGTTTGACTGTAAATGGGGACGAAATCCTCCAAAAGTTTTTCAAAAGAAGAGAAATAATTGATCCTAAGGGATGGACAATAGAAAACTCCAAGCAAGATTTTCGTGTGAGAGAGAGTGACCTCAACAAAAAGATGTTCACCTGCATTAGGCGGCGGAGGCTGGGCCGACATACTTAAGATAGAAAACGGGATGTGAGATCGTAAGTATATCGCCACCCCACCACAGCGCGCGCCCACACGGTCATTTCGAATAAGGCGAAAACCTGGAAGAGAGAAAGTAGTAGAAGGTAAACAAGGCTTAAGAAACGATTCGGAAATAAGTATAGCATGAATGGACTTATGATCGAAGGATGCCATCATATCAGGAAAATGGTCCGGGACACTTTGTGCGTTGATATGTACAACATTGAAGTTTTTAGGTACATCAGAAAACTGAGCAGAAAGATTTTCGGATAATGAAGGAATACTGATAAAGCTATCATCACTGTTAGAAGAGGAAGAGATGGATTCATATTGATCATCATCACCGTCACTGGTGTCACTAAAAATGTTATGCAGCATAAATTATGAGCTATAATAATAAAATTATACCTAAACTAAATATACCTAATTTTTTTTTTAATATATTCAAAATAACCTATACTAATTTTAACTTGTTGGCTAGTTTCAAATCACTTAATTTACTCTACCTGCTGGTTGTGCATCGTTAACAGAATTTACATATGCAATTACTAAGAAATAATTAAAATCAACAAACAATAAAACCACAACAAAATCATACTCCTTGTGCAGTCGGGTAAAATAAGAATGGCATGTAAAAATACCTACCATCTCGAAAAAGTAAAGTTACAAGACAAGAAAGAAAAAGAAAAAAAAAAAACAATTTGGACGAACATAATCAATCGTATACGTTTGACTTTGACAGCTTTGCACGTATTTAATCATTATTCAGCTTACAGGAGACAAGAAAATACAGCGAGCCATGAGACAAGAAGTTGAAAATAAGACAAAAAGCAATTGTCATGTCAATGTCATTACATAATCAAAACAAAACAAAATATTTTTCTAAAAGTTGCAGCGGGTATTCAGTTTTTTACATATGATTTACGTCGAAAGATGAACTGCAGTGATTACGTATCATTCAACGAAAATGAGAGGGAAGAGAGAATTACTTTTTGGTAGGCGCTGCGGCACGGCGGCTCTTCGGCGCCCCTGCCGGCGCCGCCGCCGCGGCGGCGGGTTCCTTGAGGGCTACCGAAACCGGCTTTGGCTCTTCCAGCTGACTAACAATCCTGTCAAGCTCCTGATGATGGCTTATGCGGTGGCGGACACCGTCGGGGCCAAGAATGACAATATTTCCTTCCTGTGTCCAACATTTCGCCACGCCGAATCGTTGTCTTGCGGCCATAAAAGTTTCGTGCCGTGGCCTGGTTAGGAATTCAGACAAAGTGATGCCAGTGCCTTTTAACTCGGTTTTAGCGTACCATATCTCATTCTTGACCTCAGACTCACGCAGTTTAAGTAAAATGGGTCTAGGACGATCAGCAGAGTTAGGGCGACCCATCCTATGACACCGACTGATAGCAGTGTTGGTAAAACCAGCTACCTTTAGCTTTTGGACAACGGTGTGCACAATAATGTCACTGGTTTTCTCACCCTTGGCCTCTGGGACACCATGCAGCAATACCATCTTGCGCCTGCTCCTCATTTCAAGGTTGTCAACTTCACGGCTAAGTGACTGAAACTGATCCTGCAAGATCTTCAAAGCTGCCATGATGAAGGTCCTGAATGTAGCAAGCTCAGTAGCAAGGCTTGAAGTTGTGGCCTTGCTAGGTGTACTGCTTTGCTCGATTCTGCTGCTAAAATCCTCCATTTGCTTCACAAACAAGGATTCCATTTGCCTCATTGAATTGGCCATAACCTCCAAAGATTTCTGTGACATTGTGATGTGACAAAAGTGCTTCTTAGATGTGTGTAATTTTGATGAAAACACTCCCACGCAGGTATTGTAAACCAAGCTTTGATTTAATGCATGTAATAGATGGTAATAACTGGTTTAATTTAATTAAAAGGAAATAATAATAGAGAGTAAATTTTTCGAATGTTTACGTTGCAACTACCCCCAGGCGAAAAAAAAGCATAGATTTAAGTAAAATTCAGTAGATATGGTACTTTCACCAGCGCTAACTCAACAAATGGCCTGTGTTGTGTTACAGCACAACTAAACGCAACGACACTTCCTACTTCCAATCTTTTGCAATATACCTACCTAATGAACGACAAAGATGGAAAGACGTACCTAGACCGAAGTGCGATCGAGACAACAATACACGCGAAACACGTACGCCGGCGGCGCCGGTCCAACTGTGACTGAGGTGGGTGGACACAATTGGACTCAATTTGAGCGTTCCTTTCGAGAAGCTAGTGCCCAATCTTCCGAATTTTACTTACATCGATGGTAATGAAGTGACCCTAGACGTCACACACAGCTGCACATATATGTGCCGAGACGGGACTTTGTATGGAGAAATGTGTGTCCGGGTGTGGCATAGGTACAGTTCAACCCTAATGGCCTGTTATAAAGGAATTCACAGTTTTTGTTTTGGGTTGGCACTTGGCCCCGGTCTTTAGGAACACCATTAGCATGGGAACAAGACAACTTTGTAATGGGGATATGATTTTTGATATTTCGTGTCATTTTTGACATTTGGTGTCATTTTTTATAAAGTCTGTCATTACTGTCAAAGTACAAAATAAAAATTGAGTTAACTGTTGAGTAATGTAGTTTTTATTGTTCTCTTTGGTTTCCTTCTCTCAAGGGGGAAAACTGGACTCCAAAAAAATGAATTCCAGTTTTCCCCCTTAAGGGGGATTTGTCAAGGGGGAAAACTGGAATAACCCTGAATACTGCACTTAGCCTTTAGGCAACCCAGAATCTTTTTTATCTACCTAGATAAATCAAATATTTTCAATTTCAAAAATTCTTTACTAAAACCTTAATTACCAATAATCTGGTACAATTACTAGTTTTAATTTAATCATAGAATGCACAAAGATTCTCAAATAAAAACGTTTTAGAAGCTAGGGCGGGCGCTAATAAAACTTACGATGTTAAATTAGATAAATCTAATATGAATATGTAAATGATGGTGACCTCGTAGTTGACGACCTCTGTGGCGCAGCGAGCGAAGGTCCGCCTGCAACGCAGGAGGTTGCGGGTTCGATTCCCGCCTCGAGGCAAATGTTTGTACTATCTGCAGATATTTGTTCAGGGTGTTCTGGGTGTTTTTCTATGTATAATAAAAAATATTTATCTATGTAGTGTATTGTATTATGTATATCAGTTATCTAATACCCATAACACAAGCTCTGCTTAGCTTGGGGCTAGATATCGCTGTGTGAATTGTCTAGCATTATTTACTATTTATTTATTATTAGTTGAATTTCGGCCACGGCAGCCAGTCTCATCGAAAACTAGCCTCACATGGCTAGTCGGCTGGCTAGCCTCGCAGGGCATTCATGGTGCACAAGTGTGTGTGCAAGGTTAGATGCACTCTATTCTTTCACTCTCATATTCTGATAGGACCGACACGATCGGGGAGAGGTCAGGCGTTAATTATGTAATGCTGATCATTTCACGTATCGTCGAGATTCATAGGAACAGAATGGAAAAACAATTACAAAACCAAATAGACTCAGTTTTGAGAGACCCATCGAATTAAAAAACTTTAAAAAAATCATTCGATGGGTCTCTCGAAACTGAGTCTATTTGGTTTTCTAATTGTTTTTCCTAAACTGATAGTTTCGGAGTAAATCACTAAAAACTGACATCTGCCTACAATAACGGGCGGCGACCGAGCCAGTGACGTCACACGCACCCGCGGCGGTCACTCAGTGAACTTGGCTAGTAATTTGGTCATAACTTCGTCAAATTTTGCACTGTGTGTTATGGATTTCTTAGCTCTATAAATCTGCATTCTCAACTAAAAACGATACGGATCCTCATTGAAAAAACCTCCAGGTTAGGTTTTGTAAGTTACATTTTTGTAAATCACACCAATTACAAATGGTTGTTTGTTACCTCTTCACGCCAAAACTACGGAAGGAATCGGGCTGAATTTTGCATACATGTAGTTCTAAACTTGGAAAAACATATAGGTTTCTTTTTTATCCCCGAAAAATACGAAACATGCAAAGCGGCAAAAGTTTACGTTACACACAAGTACTTTGTTTGACCTCAACCTCAACAGCCTATATTGGTCCACTGCTGGACGCAGGCATCCCCCAGATAGGCGCCATATTGACGCCATATCTGGGGCTAATCCCCACGCTGGGCATGCGGGTTGGAGATCGCAGTTCGGTGGTGTAAGTTTTGCTGGAGGCGCTGCTGCCCGTCCCCGGTGGATATCCCTTTGTCGCCTCTTACGACACCCGCGGGAAGAGTTGGGGACAGGGAAGTACAGAATACCCTGATCCTGTTTTTTTTTTATTCTAACTACGTTTAGGTTTAAAGATACTTATTCTCAAAAGACACAGTCACTTACATGAGAATAGTAATTTAGCTTAGTGTAAACAATTTAGGTATAAAAGTTAAAGTTGTTGTTCGGTCTGTAGGTATTACTGTTTTGCATAATTGAAAAGCTAAATACAAAAAAGGTAAAACCTACACATTACATAAAATTTGTATTACTTACTACACTTGCTAGAATTAAACAATCTTATAAAATTGGCCGATTTTCCTTTACAAAACTAGCAAGTTCAGATTTTAAACTGATATAGAAATAAATTGTAATTGCTATGTAGTTCCAATCCTACTTGATCTTTCTGTTTCGTTAACTCATTCCGCAACCCTAAAAACAAACCCAAAATAATCGAAACCGATCTCATCTGCTGAAAAAACATTTCGCAAAAGTCCAGGAAAAAATAGGGAAAAAAGCAATGCAAACAATACCCCCTTAAATTAAATAAAAACAGACCGATACAGGGTGCTTAAATAATATAAACACGCTGTACAGGGTGGATCATG
This sequence comes from Eupithecia subfuscata, assembly GCA_963564075.1. Lineage (NCBI taxonomy): Eukaryota > Metazoa > Arthropoda > Insecta > Lepidoptera > Geometridae > Eupithecia > Eupithecia subfuscata. The sequence continues at coordinate 3,146,909 of OY751123.1, forward strand.
ATTTAGAAGAAAAACATGGTCCCTTTTTGTAATTTGCGATTAAAACAGCGAGGTAAGTTAATAAGGAAGACGAAGGAAACCAAATTATTACTAAGAAAGGAGAAGAGTTCGGGAGCATGAGGTAAAAATTATAAGACGTTGATTTGACCTAAAACAATTTCATCATTTTATAATATTCATCTTAAAGAATAAATGGTTTAAAGTCGAATCGAGTTATAAGTCGAATTCGAAGAAGGTCGAATTTAAAAGATTCGCACTGGTATTTTCATGGGTTTATTTTTTGCTTGTATTCTAACTCAGGAAATTATTAATTTAACTGTTAGTTTTTCTATGATTCTTTTTAGGTTTCGCAGCACAGAAAATGTTATATGCACTAAAATGTAAAACCATCGAAAGTGAGATCGTGTTATAAAAACGTAGTTCATTACAACTATTTAGCCCGGTGGATCGCATAAAGACCGATCGGGGTAGGTACCTACATGTTATTGTTTTATGAGAGTGAGGGAATAGAGAGTGCACTTAAGTTTGCGCACATACTTGTGCACAAAATTAGTGCACATACTTGTGCATAAAATTAGTGATGAGCTGCGCCCATGGCTGGTCTCCGTTGAGATTGAGACTGGACGGCCGAAAACTCGGCTAGGAGGACATCATGTTTATGTGTCATACATGTGTCTATACAAAATAATGGCTACTCTGCGGTAGAATAGTTATCATCATCAACCTATACAAGTCCACTGCTGGACATAGGCCTCCCCTAATGTCTCTAATGATCGCCATAACGCCCTGTCTTCAGCTTGCCGCCTCCATCATCTGCCTGCAGTCTTTCGCAGATCGTCATCCCACCTGGCCAACGGGCGTCCTAAACTACGTTTGCCGAGTCGCAGTCTCCACTCAAGATCACGTTTACCCCAATGGTAGTCGGTTCTTCGCGAGATATGGCCGGCCCACTGCCACTTCAGCTTGCTAATTGTGTGGGCTATGTCGTCAACTTTGGTTCTCTGTCGGATGTACCTATTCGTTACGAATCCTATCCTTCAGAGAAACTCCGAGCATAGCTTTTTCTATAGCTCGCTGAGCGAAAGTAGCGAGAGTTTAATAAATAAGGTAATATTTCCACACGGGCCTTCAGCACTACGAATCTCGTCCTACACCCCCTTAATTTAGAGTTTCATTCGCAATACAAGTTCTAACATTAGCCGTTCATTTATATCAACCGGGGAAGCAATTTCACGGGAAAAATTGTAATAATACAAACTTGAACTTTAATTCTGACTTATTGGATAAAATGTTGCAGTTTAGGAAAATCTAGGTAAGGGGTCTTCCTATCACGTTATGTTTTTAGCACCTTTTAAACACCCCCGTCCCCCTGGTGGTACGTGGTGAGGTTTTAGACTACCACCCCCTCCCGCCCAAAAACACATGTAAGTATTATTTTTTTGTAGATAAGAACAGGGTATCAAAAAATTTCAGAATATTGTTTGTAAAATACATAATCTTATTTAATTCTGGAAAAACAAGTATTTAAAGAGTCGCAAATATGCAGGTCTCGACAGAGCCTACACATTTGCTCCCCTTGGAGTCGAGACCCTAGGTCCCTGGAGTAACGAGTTACGAGGCTCTTCGGGTTTTTACAAAATTATCTGAGTGTCTGGTCGAAGCGACGCGTGACCCGAGAGCTGGTGAGTGTCTGGTACAGCGCATCAGCATTGCCATACAGCTTCCGACTGGTATTGATATGGATCAGTTGAGCTACCTGTAGACTGTTTGCAACAGTCAGCAGTTAGCTTAATTGTTTCAATTGTAAACACTGGTATAATTTTCGTTGTGAATTAAGGCTTTAGTAAAGTACTTAAACCGTAATAAAAATGTCTGTCTGCCGATTTAGAAAATGTACAACTGGTATGACTGGTACGTAGGTACCTTTAGGTACAACTCACACTCACCACGCGATAATGACAACCCGTGTTCGGGTGTAAATTTGTATGAAAAGGTTTAATTCACTCGAACCACATTTTGCCGACAACTCAACCGTGTGGTTCAATGGTTCATTTATTGCTATAGTTGTTCTATCTCACGAAGTCCGTTGGGCTATGTATGTGATAGTGAATGCATGTACACATTGTTTTAGTGTGCGTAAGCTCAGAAGCAATCAGTCTCGCCCGAGACGTGGTCCGGGTCACTAGTGCTCATTTTATTCACGTCAGATTTCTGTAGCAAGTACCGTCAGCATGACAAATAAGCGCAAAGTCACTACTACAACCAGGGTTATAAAATGCTTATAAAATGGCTATAAAAGAATAATATAAATAACAATACCCTACTCTTTTATTTCACGAACCACATTTTGCTGTCTAACTCAACCGTGAGATACCGAACACATCGCAAGCACAACGCAACCATATCGCAACCACCAGCCAAACCGCGCTCTAGCCGCAGGCCACATCGCAACTACTAGCGTCGTCAGCGCAACCACATCCACTTTTTGTAGTTACCACAACGCAACTGTAAAAAACTGCAGCAGCACTTTACACACGTATCCATTGCGTCACTACTTTTTGTCGCTGAGAAGTGGTGTGGTTGTTATACGTGTGAATTGCCCCTTAGTACCCGTGTGGCCTAAACAGTTTAAACGAATAATTTTCTAATTTTGCCTAAATTTCAATTTCGTTTGTTTATTAGCTTGTAGAAAAACTTTCAGATTTTTATTAATATTATTTTTTAGTTCTCGGTTTATTCCTAACATACATACACATCTCACTCTCTTGATCAAAACTCTTTTGATCAAACCAACATTTCACTGTTTGCTATGGAAGAATAAATCGCTTCGGAAATATTATTTAAATGTTCACAGTCTAGTGCCTTTGGAGATAGAGTAATATCACCAAGCTATAGAAACGATTAATTTGATTGTTTTGAAAAACTAAAAACTGATTTCTTCTGCTGGGCTATTCAGACTCTCCACTATCGTTGACTTATTGTTTTTCAATTGTATTCTCTTCTTTCTAAACATATTGTATCGCATTTTCACTCCGAGTTTATCAGTGCCTTATTCATATCCGACGCCATCTCGTCTGTCTGTCAGTCAACGTTTCAGAGCGAGATGTCAATTGTCAATGACACTCCAAAACCTGCTTGGACGAAAGAAATTACAGTCTGTATGTGTGGAATTATTTGATAGTTCTGTGATGAGATTAGGGTTCCGTGTTGAACAGGCAAATAGTTTATTCATACACTTCATATCATTGTTAGACAAGTAACTTTTTTGTATTTTTAGTAGTGTAGTGTCATTTTTTGTCTGTGGTCTGCCACCCGTGTTGACACGAGCCAAAGGTCCTGTCAGAAAACCAGCGTTACTCTACTTCTTGTGGAGCAATATAATGCTGAGATAGGACCTTTTGGTTCGCTGCATTGCTTGCTACTGTTAGGTACTATTATTTTATTATTGTTATTGTAATATTCTTAAGTAAGTATAAGTATTGTAATAGTTGCAAGCTATCTAGTGAACTAATAAATTAATTTTCTTTCTTTCTATCGAGACATCGACTCGGAATCTGACACAGATCGCGCGAAATTCAAATCTTTTAATATTTTCTGCGTTCTACGAGGACTATCTATTGTGGTATTTTTCCATCCACTTTGCCCACCACAACTACTTAGTTTCTTTTTACTTTGCCACCGCTAACGTACCAGCTATTCTCGAACCGAATGGTCTGTTGCGTGACGATGGTAAGAGGCCCGACGGTATGACACTAGTCCCATGGGAGTTGGGGAGGCCCATTGTGTGGGACGCTACATGCGTCGACACACTTGCGCCTTCCCATCTTCCGAGGACATCCGTGAGGGCGGGTGCGGCGGCAGATTTGGCCGAAGATCTCAAGAGGCGCAAATATGCAGGTCTCGACAGAGCCTACACATTTGCTCCCCTTGGAGTCGAGACCCTAGGTCCGTGGGGTACCGAGGCTCTTCGGGTTTTCAAAAAACTATCTGAGCGTCTGGTCGAAGCGACGCGTGACCGCTGGTGAATATCTGGCACAGCGTATCAGCATTGCCATACAGCGTGGCAATGCAGCCAGCGTCTTGGGGACGCTTCCGACTGGTGTTGATATGGATCAGTTGAGCTATCTGTAGACTGTTTGCAACAGTCGGCAGCTAGCTCAATTGTTTCAATTGTAAATACTAGTATAATTTTCTTTGTGAATAAATCTTAGTTTCTCCAGATTGTCTGGGTTTCGTCTAGCTTTGTGAGAGCAAAGAGCCTCGTTTTAATTTGAAGCTGGCTAAGAATTGATACGTGTTGGTTCTTTTGGCTGTTCAGGGTTTCCGCAGCATTCTCTTCTAGCACCACTTTTGAACTTTTGAATAGACGGCTCTAGATATTGAAAAGGTTATATTTTTTGTGAAACGGAGTGTGGGAAGACCTCCCACTCGATGGACCGACGAGTTTGTAGCGGTCGCAGGGAGTCGGTGGTGGAGGTGACTCAGGACAGCTATTCGTGGCGTCGTTTGCTGGAGGCCTATGTCCAGCAGTAGACGTATTGATTATATTTTGTACGAACAGTTTATATCGGTATTTCGAACGGTGCCTATTGCTTCTATCTACTCTCAGAACCTTTGCACCATTTACGATATTACAAGTTCAAAGACTTCGCGAATATGCAAAACATTGGTCTGGTCTGGACATGTATTTATGAAGTCTAGGATCTACATTATACTAGGGCCTTGGACTTTTAGTGGCTGGATAAAAATACTCTGAAAAACTTAAATGCTTCAAATTGTAAGTCTTACAACGTCTCTGAAGCAGACTATAATTTCATTTTAGGTGTAGTGCTGTAATAACTTTCTAATCTAATTTTTTTATTTTTAAGATCTTTATAGCGGACACATTCCATCCAAAAAAGGATTATCCAACAAAGGACGACCTCTGCGGCGCAGCGGGCGAAGGTCCGCCTGCGACGCACGAGGTTGCGGGTTCGATTCCCGCCTCGGGACAAATGTTTGTACGATCTGCAGATATTTGTTCAGGGGTTCTGGATGTTTTTCTATGTATAATAAAAAATATCTATTAATGTAGTGTATAGTATTATGTATATCAGTTATCTAGTACCCATAACACAAGCTCTGCTTACCTTGGGGCTAGATAATGCTGTGTGAATTGTCCAGCATTATTTATTTATTATCAATGAAAAAAGTCTCATCACCAAATTGTGACATGTGTGGTAATATTCGTTTATTCCCACTAGTTTAGTTGTCCAGTTCAGTTGACTGAACTAGTGAGATTTTTTTTCTTGTTTGTTCAATTGAAAGTAAGACTAGCTTTTGCACCTTGTTATATTTATTATTATTAATTTAATTTATAGGTACATAGTTTTTCCAAAAAGGTAGCCACATTAATTTCGCCATTTACTAACTGCATTTGTACATGACGAATGAATTCGTCGTTTTTGATTTCAATTTCTGTCCTCTTATTGATGATGTTCATCATATTATAATGGAATGTGTACGAAACGCAAACGAACGACTTCGTATTTTTGGAGTGGCTAAGTTGTATGATGTTGGCAAATGTAACTCTAAGTCATCCAATCCATTGTCTGAAGAAGCCCGCACAACTTACAACTTTGCTTTAAGTTATTTCTGTAGAGATTAGTTATTAGCAGTGATAGGAATAGGTAGTGCTTATTTACCTAAACTTGTTTTAGCGAGCTAAAGCAGATATTTATTTCAAAACGTGTACCTACGGCTTCGATCGTGTTTGATAGTTTTAAGATCAACAAGTTATTTACAAAACGTTCTCCAAAAGAAAATGTTGTGGTTGTAATGACTCTATGTTATGTTATGTCTAGTCGCTCGCAAACTTTAGGTAAACATAGACCAACTACTTATACGAATAACATTATTTTCTAATGTACCCAAGTAAAATCCGGAATTTTGGGGCAGAAAAAATATTTTCGGAAGGAAGTCTCCGATTCTTTTCACTGTTCCTCGAAGTTTAGGTAAATAAGCACTACCTATTCCTATCACTGGTTACCTATTAGTTTTCATTTGTAAAATTTTGTAAATATGTATAAATTAGGCGATGTCATCGGATGTGTTGTGGATCATCAATTAATGATTTAATACCACAAGCACAATCAGATTTAAATAAATTGTTTACCTGGTTCCAGCATAATCTGCTATCAGTAAATACAGCTAAGACATGCATCTTTAGGGCAAGAAATAAAATAATTGCGACACATGACCAACTTAAAATAAATAACGTAGCCATACTCGAAAAAAAGAGCGAAAAATATCTAGGTCTACAAATGGATAGCTACTTGACGTGGAATGCACATATCGAACACATTAAAAGTAAACTCTCGTCTCTCACTGGATCTCTTCGTAACATCGCTCGATGTATTCCACGCCAAGTTTTATAACTGTCTAGTAAAACCACATCTCATGTGCTTAATTGAAATCTGGGGTAGTGCTACGAAATCAAAGTTAGGTGAACTGCAAATTATTCAAAACGAAATTATTAAATTACTATTTCAATATCCATATTTGACCCCAACAACACAAATTTACAAAGAAACAAAATTACTAAATATTAAACAGTTATACATTTACAACACTTGCGTTCTTGTTCGTAAAATCCTCAAAAACCAAATCCATACTAACTTATCCTTTGCCAAACAGCGTGAAATAACCAAGCGAAACACTCGCAGAGCCAGCTTCTTAGTCCTACCCAAGCCGCGTACCAAAAACTACGGAAAAAAGATATTTACGTACGAAGGTGCACAGTACTACAATAAAATACCCTCCATTATAAAAAATTTAAACTCATTCAATGCATTTAAAACAAAACTAGCTGAATATGTAGCAGTTTATTATTTTTAAATGCATTGGATGGGTAAGTACCTATTAGATGTACGAAAACGACCTACTCAATTTATATCTACTTTAGAATAACTTTTTTTCTCATGTAAGTGACATTGTCTTTTTGAGAATAAATTTCTTTAAACCGAAACCGATGTCGCTCAGCGACAAAGCCTTTTCTGTGTTGTGAAATAAAAAAAGATCTTGATATTTCTACTGTTAGAAGCTTTTATTTTACTTGTCTTTGTCCTAACTGAAGTGTGTATGTACCTATGTGTTGGAAAAATGTTACAACTGAATTTTAGACCAGTTATCCTCAACTGAAAGGCATACGCAATGTTATGGTACCAGCTGGTGGTGATGGGAGACGGAAGTTGGCCATAGGAACTCCTAAACGAATCGAACGTAAATTTTTCAAATCGGTCCAGTAGTTTCGGAGCCTATTCAATACAAATAAACAATCAAATCTTTTCTCTTTATAATATTAGTGTAGATTAGTACCTACTTATTAGTATAGAAAAAGTGCCAAAAGTGCAAAAGTGTAAAAGAAGCCTAGAACTACATCTATGCAAAAATTCAGCCCGATCCGTTCAGTAGTTTTGGCGTGAAGAAAAACAAACATCCATCCATCTGAACATCCAAACTTTCGCATTTAGGAGATATTTTTATCTTTAAATATTTATAAAATTAATAAATTTATCTTTACAGTGAAAATGTAATGTTTTTTAAACTATATAAATAAGAAATACTAATGGAATTTAACCACTAAAAATTAAGTAATAGTGTGATATTATGTAAAATGCAGTCAAAAGCGACGAAAATAGAATGAATGATAAATAAGATATAAGTATAAGGATAAGTAATTTTCGTTGAAAAGCGAAAGATGAAAACACTATCAATCATTATAATTAGATTGAGAATTTGTCGTCTTGTTTTGTCCCTAATACAATACATATCCCGTGAGCGAAATAGATAGTCCAAAAACGTTAGGCTAGTTCGAATGTTTGTTGTCAGATAATGTTGCTGACGATGTATCACGGTATACAGGGTGCCACGTAACATGTGCACTAAACCGAAAGTGGTCATTCTGGACCTCTGGATCAACTTGTGAATTACGAGTTTTTTGAATAACGAATGATATTATTTTATTTCTAAGAAATCAAGTAATATCCTAAAAATGTTCAGATTTGACGGGACGTGAACCCTTATTATGGTACATTCAAATTTCTAAGAAGGTGAGCCATAGAAATCTAATTTAGATTTCTATGAGGTGAGCACATTCCCAGGCTGGTAGGCCAGCAGAGGCCGCACTTTTGTGATTTTTAAAATCATCTGAGACTTGGAAAATAGGGTTTAAAATTCTGAAAAAATTATATATATTACATAAAGATCTAATCTAGTCAAAGTCGCATTCAGTTACAAGATCTTCAATCGATAGAAAAAAATCCCAAAGTTACCCCTTTTTCTAATATATTTTCAATATTATGATAATGACTAGCGAACTACAGATATGTTAAGTACTTTTTTTTGTACGCAACTAAAGACACTTAGTATTTTTAAACAAATTCGCAGATTTTGACTTTATAAAATGATTTTCATAATCACCATGTTTAAATAATTACAAAAAACACGAGCGCGGCGGCTTGGCAGGCGCGCGTGTTCCCTTACGCCTGCTAAAGCAGGAATACCTGGCCTTAATAAGAAGTACGTGAATGTTCTCATCTTCTTAGAAATTACCCAGAGTGAGATAAAGACTATTTATTAATAACAAAAACATTATTTTCTTTTTTTCAAACCTTTTTCTTTCTATTCGTTTGCTTTTTTAACACGTACTCATTACGCATTATTTAACATTAAAAAATATTTCACAGAGGTTTTATTCTTGTTTATTCAGCATTAAATTTTACTAACATAAGTTAAATAACAAAAGTTTGTAAAAATTATAGCAGAAATTTTACAAACGTTGGTTTTGTAAAATGTTTTAACACAAAAAGTACCATCATCACTCTATGTAATATTATGTAAATATATTGGGAAAAATAGAGTATACTAGCCAAAGTCGACGCAGAATGTATGTAAACAAACAACGACACAAATAAATAAAACTCACTTGATTAGCGTCGAGTTTCAGATATTAGTTAATTATAAAACAATATTGATTGAATTAAGGATTTCAAATCGTGAAGAAATGTAAATTGCGTATAAAAAAGACGCGCCAACGGATTGAATTTAAGATTTTTTAAGTATGATACAGTACTTTTTTAAGCTCAACCCAAACCGTAAAGCCAAGAAAATGTAACAAGCAAAGTCGCATGCATAACCATAGTCTGTGTTATTGCGTGGGTAGTTATCTGTCACTGTCAAGAAAATGACAATACGTCTTTTGTTTCTGTCAGATTAAGTCTTGGATTAAGATGTGTGGCGAAGAGTGTGGCTGTCATGACAGGGGGGTGTTGTCTACATGATTTATATCTATATTATGTGACTTCATATATAAATATACCAAACCACAATAGCTTTACAGTACCAGCTATGGTTTTGTGTTTTCTTATCTTTCAATGAGCAAAAGGAAAACCGTCCTGAACCTCAACCTCAGCAGCCTATATTAGTGACGGAACCGTGGTCCCACTGCGATGTCCTGGTGGGACAAAAGTTTTTCGTGGTCCCACCCGGAGTGCCTATATTGGTCCACTGCTACACGCAGGCCTCCCCTGATAAGCGCTTTATTGGCTTTTATCTCATGGGGGTAATGCCCATAATCCCCGCGCTGGTCATGCGGGTCGGGGATCGCAGTTCGGTGGTGAAATTGTTCTGCAGGGGCGCTGCTACCCGTCCGGATATCCGCTGGATATTCCTTAGTCGCCTCTTACGACACCCGCGGGAAGAGTTGAGGTATACCAAACCCACCAAACCGACGACCCCTGTGGCGCAGCGGGCGAAGGTCTGCCTGCGACGCAGGAGGTTGCGGATTCGATTCCCGCCTCGGGACAAATGTTTGTACGATCTGCAGACATTTGTCCAGGGAGTTCTGGATGTTTTCTATATAATTCTATACAATATCTATCTATTTAGTGTATTGTATTAAGTATATCAGTTATCTAGTACCATAACACAAGCTCTGCTTACCTTGGGGCTAGATAATGCTGTGTGAATTGTCCAGCATTATTTATTTATTTATACATATAATATAATTATATATACATATATTACATATACATATAATTCTTGGTATAATTTGAATGTTTTGAAAATGTTAAGTATTTTTACCGACTAAAGCTTTAGAGAGACGGGATCGTGACGTCTCAAATCAAATCAAATCAAATCATTTATTTGTAGACAACGGGTTACAAGTTGGTATGCTTATTTTAAAATGTCCCTTGCGATGACTTACCAGCTAGAGCTTTGGTGTGCAAAATTATATAATAAGAGCAACAAATCGGCATGCAGATCGGAAAGTTAATGAAAATAATATCAAAACATTCAAACTTTTAGTAAGTAGGTATTACAGATAACATTGATCCATAGAAATAACAAAAAGCAGAGCAATTAGCAAATTTCAATTATTTAAGTCAATTTCAATTACAAATGTCATATTACAATTTTATGTCAAACTTATAAAATTTTAATGTTAGAGTCCGTGAAAAATTCATTGATATGATAGTAGCATTTTAATGTCAATATCTTAAATATTTTTTTCTTAAACATACATAGTCTCCATTTACACTTGCGAGCTTTAAAATGGAATCGCTTTCATCGCGAGTTGATCAAAACAATTTTTTTACAATTTATGTACAATGAACTATAGGTTGTGGTATATCATTTGAAAGGTAATTTTGTTACCTTTCAAGTGATATAATATTAGGAAGATTTAAAATTAATTAAATTGGCTACCTAAATTCTGGGAATTATTGCAATAGGTCGAAGTTGCATCTATCGGCTTCTATCGGCGCCGGAGCTGGATGAGCTGGATTTCTCCCTCGTATCCGCTGTTTTAGCTCGTCCCACATATGCCAGATTGGGTTCAAGTCAGGAATAAGGGCTGGCCTGTGGGAATGCCGACATGGAAGACGTCTGTCGGTACTGTCTAGTCACTGCTGCGGTGTGGCAGCGGACATTATCGTGCATTAAATCAAAATTTATCGTCGCCAATAAATCCTGCGTAAGGGAAAACATAACTTAACTCATAGTTCACTGCAAAGAAATTGTAAAAATTAGTCTTGAACAACCCATGAAGCGATTCCAGTGGATTTGCGTAGTTCCGTGTCAGCACGACAGAGGTGCTGCTGTAGCAAATTGAATGGAAAAAAGGAGACGTCACAAAATAGACTCGCCTGTCTGATATAAATAAATAAATAGTGTTGGACAATTCACACAGTATAAGCCCCGCAAGTTGATATTGCGATTGGCGGCCATCTTTGTGACGTAGTCGACGTCGCACCGTCAGTACCGTTCGCAAGGTCAGTACCGCGCTTACGTGCGTCGAGTACTTGCTATAGCTTTTTGTTTTTGTTATCCTGTTATTTTTGAGTTTTGTTGTTTAGTTTTGTTACCTGTTACCCGTTAAAATGAGTAAGAAATTAATTAACAGTCGTGCTCGTGGATGATAATTAAAGTCGACAATTATTTTTTAAAAGAGAAAGAAGACTCTAAGTTAGTTATCCAAAATATAAACTGTGCCTTAAAAAGTGCTTCGAACACTACTGAGGACATTTTAATGTCGAAGCAACTAGTAATAGACATTTTGAATATTTTGCAAAATTCTACCAAAGTCACGGAACGTGTGGCCTGGTTTAAATACAAATATCCCATAACCCTAGCATATTTACTTTTTATTACATTTTTTTTGCTATCTGTACTTTTTTGCGACGGATGACGTCACGCAGCTGTTATTGTGACAAGGCTCCATCGCAATATTGCAACACTATACTGTATATTACAACTTGCGGGGCTTATAATTGATTATAGAAATATAGAAATAGAAATAGAAACGTTTATTTGTAACTCAAACACAGACATACAATTTAAAACAAAAGAACATAGACAATTTGAGTTACAAAACGGTCCCTGTCTCAGCAGGAGTTGGTTGTATTTGCGTACAACCAACGCTGGTCTTCCGACTGAGCCGTTTCGTGACATCACGGAGTATAAACAAATGTACAAACAAAGACAAACATGTTGAGAAAAATACAATGACAATGAAAATCTATATTTATAAAATATAATATATAATAAATCACGGCATCCCGTGACCAAGGAAAACGGGTTTCATTTTTATGAACGCGTGATGACGCGTTAATGGCTGGACCGATTTCGCTAATTCTTTCTTTGTTGTGTTTATTATTGTCAGGAGAAGGTTCTTATGAAAGAAAAAATTAAGAAAGTTGGAAACATAAATTTCCACGGGGGCGAAGCCGCGGGGCCCAGCTAGTATTATATAAACATGCAAAACAATGAAATAAAAAAGAAACTAAAAGAGTGGGTATTATTATAGGTTTATTTCTCTACTTCAAATAAAATAAAACGTCAAATGCGACTGGGACTATAATTGTAAGACCATGTTTTTAGCCAAATATCATGATTCTAGGTCAACGGGAAGTAGGTACCCAGTATATTTTGGTCGAGATCTTAGGTAGCCTACGGTCTATTGAAATTACTAATGTTTTGATTCGTAGGTTAGGTATTACTAGTTATTCGATTCCTTGAACCAGTTTCTTCATAAGTTGCGTAGTTTTCTTGTAAATAGACAATAACTTCATATTTTCGCTTGCGCAAGAACCTATGAATGCGAAATGCTATGCTTTTCACAAAATGTCACGCAATGCGCCCTTTTATTTCACATTACCTTCTAATAAAAATCGATTTATTAGTTTACTTATTTGATTGCTTGATTAAATTTTCAGTGGATATCCATTCCGACTAGCTACTACAATAGGGATGTACAGGTACTGCTGCAAAAATCTCTGTCGGGCAGTCTATTGTAGGCTTGGCTCTATAAATTACGATGCAGTTTTGTACCTGCACAGAAATAAAAGGCTGACGCTTAAAAACTGTTAGTCGTGGACAAAGAAAACATAACCACGGGTAAAGTTGTTTTTGTACTGTGAGATGTAATATTTGAAGAGAGTTTTGTCCAACCAGGGGCTCATTTTTTCTAACCAATCGCTTTACTATTTTAATTTTGTTTATTTGGTCTACCAGTAAGTCATAACATAATTTTACACTTTTAATGAGATAGCTAATTGCACAACCAGTTGTAGGTGAACACTGCATGCTAAGTATGTTAATTTATATAGATACTATTTTCCAAGCTAATAATGAGATAGCTAATTGAAGAAGAAGAAAAAAAGGTAAAATGTATTGTTACGTACGAGACATCAGTTAATTTTTGTGTCCTACCCCCACCTTATTTGTTATTTTGTTATCATACTTTAATTTACTTGGAATCAATATAATTGTATTGTTTTGTAATGTTTTTAAAAAGTGTAACGCCTTTAAAATGTATACCTACATAATTTAAAACGTGGAAGAGCGAAAGCACCTATCACAAGTATTTCCAAAATACTTAAAAGGTGTTTTCATCTATTAATAAGACTATGTATCTTTTAATACCGACTAAAACATTAATATTATAATTGCACAGCCAGTTGTAGGTGAACACTGTATGCTAAATACATATATTAATTTATATAGATACTAATTTCCAGTTAAAACTTTAGTATTTACTTTGCCTTGAAAAACCATCGCATAGCAAAGCTTGTGGTACACGACATGCCAGTCAATGGGCGGGTTCAGTTTTACGGAAAAAGTCCCAGTTTTTCAGACAGTTTTTGTTCGTTGTCCGGACAAAACACTAGTGTTTTTTTAAAAGCCCCTGGAAAATTGTGCCGGTTTATATTTTTGAAATGTTTTATTGAAATTATAGTGAATATTTACCAGGAATCCGGGTGCGTTTGACGGAGTTTTCGACGTTTTAATCAAAACTTTTACCGATTTTATCGCGCAAACTCATAATAAACTCTTTGTTGTGAACTTACATTAGGTACATAACGCCTGCCAATTTAGAGATGGCAAGACTTCTTACCGTCATACCACAGCCTACATATGAATACAGTCGTTCGACGAAAACATTTTGACGTGAATTTGACAGGGCAATCGTGCGGGGGGCAAGGGACGGGACGGGGGAGGGACTTCAACTTCAACTTCTTATATAATGGCACCGCTTACTTTTTGCTACGACTCTGCCAGTGTCCGGGGGAGGAACGCTTCCGAGTTGCATACATCACCGCCTTAGTAACTCGGCAGCGACCCGCCCCCCGGAGTTTTGACAGGGCAATCGTGCGGGTCAAGGAACGGGCCCTTGACCCTGCACGATTGCCCTATCAAAACGACTTCGTCGCACGAAGGACAGTCACTCGACCCCGCGAAACTCCTCACCTCAATCAATATGTAGGCTTGTATTGGTCCACTGCTGGACGCAGGCCTACCCCTGATAAGCGCCTTATTGACTTTTATTCCATGGGGGCTGGGGGGTATTGCTCATAGTTTCCAGGCTGTGATGCGGTGAGGATCGCAGTTTGGTAGTAAAATAATTGTTCTGCAGGGGGCGCTGCTGGCCCCCAGTGGATATCCCTTAGTCGCCTCTTACGACACCCGCGAGAAGAATTGGGGTGGTGGAAATTACATAACTTACTATAATAATTGGCCCATAACTTTAATAGTGATATTTTTTCTTTTTAAATACATTTTTTCCCTGGGTAAAGTAAAAATAGTATTCATCCATGTCATTACTCTAATTCACACCTTTACAACTTTGGTCATCACGGAATATGGAACAAAACTAACGCAGCGGCCATGTCCACACTAATTGCACTGAAGTGTACCTCGGAAACTGCACGGTGCAGATGAAGTTGCCAGCAGTGTTCGGCGAGCTTAGTTCTACTACTGATATTTCATTATGACTATAGGGGTTAAGTTATTTTGTTTCTAAACGGACTTTATGTTAATACCTACCTAGTTAGGTTATTACCTAACTACTGCCCGGGGTTTCGCTCATGTGGTACAGTGGCGGTCAGAAGTGGTGGCCAAGAATTTTTTTTTTACATAACCTCAAAATTTATGTAAAAAATTCAAAAAACAAAGTTTTTGGTTTTTATTTTTATCTTTTAAAAAACAATTCTTTTTTTCACGAAATTTGGTGAAAACTTACCTTTTTATGTCCCAATTAAAATGTAATTTATTTGATTTGAAATAAGTAGGTATATTTACTTTTTCACCTTTTTTTTGACTTAATATCGAAAAAGCACCGTCATTTTCAATCGAAAATTTATCCGTCAAAATATTAGCTTTTTTCAAAAAATTGATGTGCTCTCTGTTCGTTGAAATGTCAACTTTCCGATGGTGTAAAGTAAAATATATACTTATATAATATATAATACATAAATAACTATATTACTATATATATATATATTAAGCGGTTTCTATAAATTTAACATAAAAAAACAAATCTAACAACAAAATAATTTAATAACCTCAAAATTATTTAACAAAAAACGGTTACAACCAATTAATACAAATCAATGGCAATTTAGACATAGTAACAGTGTACTTTACCAAGGTGTTGACCTTACGACAGCTCGAGCAAAAGTGAGCTTGAGACAGCGAGTGCGCTGCTTTTATAGAAATGCTACCGTCTTATACTTCAAAATAATGTTTCCCGCTGATTCGGCTTCTCCTGACAGTGGTTGCCTTCAACCACACATTACTTCTTGCTTCTTCACGAGGGTGGAGGTCTCTAGACTCAACAAGTGAACTTGAGTAGAGCTCGGGTATGCCTCGTTGTGCAGTGGTGATGTCATCGTCGAGTGGACCCGCCTGCCTGTCTTCTGACGTGCCGATGAGCAGGCTGGGATAAAACCGCAGGAACCTCTGCTTCGCACGTGCGTGGACCAGCTTGGAACGAACCCGTAGAGATGTCCCCATCACGAGTGCTCGGTGTAGGCTCGGACGCCAAGGCGTCATCATCAACTGGAAATAATGCGAAACGTACCACACATTAGCACTATTTTTCTATCAGCGTAGATATACAGCAAGTCTGTATATTCAAAAGTATCAAACTAGACAGTGGCACCCAGCTGCATGTCTAAGCAGAGCACAGCTCTATGTAACAATCGTAACAACAACAGACAGTCGCACCAAGCTGCGTATCTAAAGGCAGAGCACAGCTCAATGCAACCGGTATGTAAAGACAGTGGCACCCAACTGCGTGTCTTAAGCAGAGCTACATGTACATATTTCATAGACCAATCTCGGACAGAGGGCTCAGTTATCTCTGTCAGCAGAGAGGGACTCCATGCTACATGTACGTATAGGTACCACATACCAATCCGAGAGGACCCAGTTAACCTCTGCCAGCGGATATACTGCATGTGCATATATCCCACATCAACCTCAGAGGACCCAGTTAACCTCTGCCAGCGGATATGCTGCATGAGCGTAGGCTTGAGCATATATCACACACTGATCACAGAGGACCCAGTTAACCTCTGCCAGCGAATACGCTGAATGTGCATATGTCACACGTCAATCTCAGAGGACCCAGTTAACCTCTGCGAGCGGATATGCTGCATGTGCATATACCACATACCAATTTCAGACAGAGGGCTCAGTTATCTCTGTCACCGGATATGCTACATGTACATATATCACACACCAATCTCAGACAGAGGGCTGAGTTATCTCCGTCAGCAGAGAGGGACTCTGTGCTACATGTACATATACCACATACCAAACCCAGAGGACCCAGTTAACCTCTGTCAGCAGAGCGGGGGGCTCAATGCTTCACTGTTCATGTACCAACGACAAACGCACCCAGTTAGCGTGCCATAGCAGTGTCCGCGTAAACTATAAACATATCATCATCAATAGACATGAACTAAAACTTACTCGTTTTATTTAAACCACAAAACGAAAGGGTGTTTTTCCATCGTACATCGGGTAGGTACAACGGGACTCGAACCCGTGACCATCTCTCTAGGCTAGGCCTTGATACAACGGGAATCGAACCCGCAACTCGTATCTTTCTCTAGGCCATGACATAAGTAGGTACAATGTACTTACAGTAAAAATGAGGCACACGACTTGGAGGGGGACCATACGAACCACTAACCAACTGCAGCTCGTAACAGCCATGAGGCAGAATAGTTTTTTATTTACTCGATAGGACCCTTGCATCCAGCTCATCAGCAAGCAGCAACGCATCGTTAAGCTTGCCTTTCACTTGAGAAGTTTATTACAAAAACCATTTTGTTGTGCGTGAGCATTTTGTCTGTCTCTCTATTTCTGTTCTCAAACAAACTCGTCCAACTTTTGTCTATGTTGTTCAAGCAGTCAGCTAGTGCGTTAACGATAACGACACATCTATAGCTATACTGGCTAACCCACAACACAAAAATCCAAAAGCCAACTGTCAGCACTAAACATTTTAGGATCTAAACATTTAGATCTAGTAAAATCGACACAAAAAATCGAACATCACGAACAAGTGATCTCATTACCGATGTCACAGCCCCGACGGCGATAATGCAGTCGATGACGGGCTGCATTCTACACAAAGACTGACCAAGTATTACCTGTTTTCGTTGCCTAAATTCGCAGAATGTCCAAAGTCCTGAAGTAGAACTCGACCTGACAGTATTCATTGTGTATCTACGGTGATATAAAGTGAATTTGGCTACGTATACCATCAACACAACTTCGAAAACTCGCGCTCAAACACGACCACGGTCACACAATAAGCCGACGGGATTCCAAATGAGGAAGTATTCCCATTTAGGCACCAATTTTTAGGGCACCACATTTACGGCACCTATTTTATTCCCAGTTACACCCACAAAGATACAGTGTTACAAAATAACGGACAGTTACTGCTGCTGAGTAGGCATCTACAATGAGCAGAACAAACCAAACTATGTTCGTTAAAAAGAGGCAATGGACCTAGTAAGTCTATTGCGCGAGAAAAAGAAAGACTTGCCACATAAACTTAGCATTTGCAAAACTACGGGAATTAGCTGGCAGAAACTTTAACTATCAGTGGATTTACTGAAAGTTACATACACAATGTGGTACCATACAACTTGTGGTACTTATCAACAACTACATCTCCAACATCAAGGTTCAACATCAAGGATTCTTTTAGAAAGGTACCCTAGACCACAGTAACAAGAAAAATGGTTCAAAATAAATTCAATTAATTTTGCAGCACAGATACTTTATGCTTTTATTGATCATGAAAAATCCTCGGTAAGCTGAGACGGGATCAGGGATGAAACATAGAAGTTTCAGCTCCACACCTCTAGTACCCTTACCGAAATGCTTGTAGTAAAGCAACCACCAACGCACCATACTTAACATAGGAGCCTTTTTGCGCTTAGTCAAGCACAACCCGTCACGATCGTGAAGAGTATACAAAACAAGTACGATACCTAAGTAGGTACACACAAGACGGCAAAAGTTTCTAGCTTGTAAGAGTTATACCGCACGCAGTTCGACGCCCTGCATGGTCTTACAATAATACGCTACAACTAGCCTTATTGCACTCGTGCACCTGGATCAGCACCGCGACGTACCCGATGGAGCTGGCGTCCGTATACAGCTCTGTAGGCAGCTAAAGATCGCAAGATAACGAGCACTCGCTTGATGAAGTACTTACGCGCACTTGCGTGCGAGTCTTTGGAGGCGCCCCGATGGAACTCCACATGGCTGCGCGTTAGACTGGCTATGAGGATTGTCATTGACTCGTAATCAGGTACGCAATGTACCTATGTTGTACTACCTAAATATCCTGCAAACCATAACAATTACTAGACCTGTTCGACATTCGTGGGCACAGGAGAGTTGTTCACAACTAATTTACCTCTCGCTCGGTCTGACCTGACCTTAAGACCAATCGCGACCTAAAAATTTTACTTCTGTGGCCACGAAGGTGCTATTCTTCAGGTTTATCGAGACTCGAACTCGCGGACCGTTTTCCGGCACTGTCATACATTTTTGAGGTACAACAAAACAAAATAACATTGAGGGATTCATTACGGATGTAAGCGGGTTAACTATGAACCTTACTTTTGTTGGAAGAACACGCAATCTCTCATCCCTTAACGAGGTCAAACCACGATAGTCTCCACATTAAAACCTGGATGGAAATGTTACTAAACTCGGTCACCCAAGTAACATACTTACGATGTATTCTAATACACATACACACACAAAACACACACCGTGTTGAGCTGGCTGCTGAAAACACATGAAGTGTTTGAGGCTCAAACTTTGACCAAAGGTTCAGAAATAAGCGAGATCTGGTCACGCCCAGCTGTAAAGTAATGCGTCAGTAAGTAGGTATACACCTTGTATTACCGCCTTCGAACATTGCGAAGTAACGTCACTATCTGTAGAAGTGCATTAGGTACAACTCACAAAACTTTACATTCATGGCTTGTTTACATTGATTCTGGATCGAAAAACACATTTTAGATTCTACCTTCAACGCAAGAAATTTACTTAAGCTTGTACCTCTCTGTCAGAGCGCTAACAGGCCAACAGCGATCTTTCTGCGACAGGGTAGGTACAGGGACATCCTTTATCTACACTATGCAAACGGAGCGAGATTTAGACCCAGTTAGTGCACTAACGCACTAAATAGTTTAAAATTACTGTAACTAACACACAACATAACTGTTTAAAATGTTTGTAACGCAAACAGTGATTCGCGTCGACATTCGACAACAAGATCACTTTTCTCACTACCCGCATCTTTACTAGTAAAATTAAATTACTGCCAATACCTGCCCAGTTGGTTTCTTAGGACACAAACACATCGGATGAACAAGGCCACCACAAGAGTAGCATTTTGGATCTGATCTCTTATTGTTTAGGGGACGTTTATAACGGGCTTACCCTGGACTGGCTTCGTAGAAGCACACGATTCGGATTTTACCTTAGGCTTGGTACCTAGGTATAGATCGAAGAAACTCGACAAGGGGTTTGGGTAACATTCGGGTATTCGTGACAGCAGCATGTACCGTGCGTCAGTTATTCGGCGTATCACAATAGCAACAGTAAGCTCATCGCTTAACACTTTCACAACATTACGTCGGAGAACAGAACGCTAGGCATATCTGCCCTGCATAGATACGTGGAATAACTGTCGGAATTTGTACACAAAACCTCAAACAAAACATTTGCGACATCGATTCTTCGCAAGCACAAGGGCTTGAATTGGGCTTTCAAATAAGACCACGTGCGGTCATTGGTAACCCAATCATTGGGCCAACTACGAGCATCTCCCTTCAAGCAGCTCGCTATCCGGGATAAGCACTCCAACAATTAACATTACGCGCTCTCGCACTGAGAATCGATATCATGCAAACTTGAATCGAAATTTGAGATAATAATGGTTGGATCTAACCTTGTTCAACGCGCTCAACGCTCCGATGAGGCGTTTAGTGGCACCTGGTGACGATGAATCGTTCGTCATGGACTTGCCAATGGTGCTGGCAATGGACACCGGCACAGAGACCTCTCCCCCTGGGAGCTACAGCATGAAACCGCGGACTGCGAGTGCGGCGAGCACGTTACGGCGGGACTGGGCCGCGCCAAGGCGCGCTCGTCCGGTGCCATCAGCAGCAATCACGTGGCGCTCATCGAGGGTAGACCAGCATGTTCCAGCGCGTTATAGCGCGCCAGAATTGTACCTAGAAACTCACGAAGTTCATTAGTTTCGATGTCAGTTTGTTGCCTTGTTCTACCTCTTCCACGAGATGTAGAACGTTCGGCAATGGTTTACACAATGAAAAACCATTTGCGCTATAGGCCAGAGCAGAGATTGGACAATGGTGTCCAATCCCACTTCTGAATTAAGCGGTTTCTATAAATTTAACATAAAAAAACAAATCTAACAACAAAATAATTTAATAACCTCAAAATTATTTAACAAAAAACGGTTACAACCAATTAATACAAATCAATGGCAATTTAGACATAGTAACAGTGTACTTTACCAAGGTGTTGACCTTACGACAGCTCGAGCAAAAGTGAGCTTGAGACAGCGAGTGCGCTGCTTTTATAGAAATGCTACCGTCTTATACTTCAAAATAATGTTTCCCGCTGATTATATATATTGTCCACTGCTGTACGCAGGCCTCCCCCTGATAAGCACCTTACTGGCTTTTATCACATGGGGGAAATGCCCATAATCCCCACGCTGGGCATGCGGGTTGGGGATCGCAGTTCGGTGAATTGTTTTGCAGGGGGCGCTGCTGCCCGCCCCCGGTGGATATCCCTTAGTCGCCTCTTACGACACCCGCGGGAAGAGTTGGGGTCACAGAAATCTGAATAATATTCAGATTTCTGTGGTTGGGGTGGTGCAAATTCTTAGCCAACACCACACAGCTGATATATACCTACTACCCTTCTAGTAGAACTTGCTTGCATTAATTCGAAACAGGTAGAAGTTCTACCTGTTTCGAATTAATGCAAGCAAGTCAGTATGCAAGTGGCAAGTTTCGCGCATAATAATTTATTAGTGAGTTGTGCTCGGAGCGCTGAAATAATGATTGCACGGTCGGTAACATAATACGATTGAAAGTAAAGTATGGTTCGCAAAAAAGGGGAATTTAATTTAATGTGTGTAACGGTGTTACAAAATTCAGGGAATAAGTCTTCAAGTGTCAAACTGTGTTTTAATATCTAAAATGACACAAACAATCCATGTTCCTGTGCGATAAACTGTCAAAGTCATTTATGGGCAGAGTCAAATGGACAATGATATTGTGGCCAGAACCATCTAGGAGCATCTTGGAGCTTCAAGTGTACAAAACGATCCACTTGGGTAAAGTTGACAGAGATATCACAGGTGACGCGGATGTGCGTGCAACTTCGGGTTGATTTGAGCGCTTGTGAAAAAAAAAATGACAGTACCATGTCAATATATTTATGAAAACTTATTGTAAACTCATAAAAATATAAATCGGTTCCCTAAAAATAGCGATAAACATAATTTTAATACCAGAAATAAACATAAACTCGCTGTGCCCACAACTAGGCTACACAAAATAAATGTATCTTTTAGAGGGCAATGTATACTCTTCTACAACAAAACTCCTAGTGAGTTGCAAAAATTATCAGTAAATAAATTCAAACAAATTGTCAAATCCTTGCCGTGCAAAAAAGCTTACTATAAAATATCAGATTATCTAGAGGATAAAAAAGCTTGGGACGGGTTTTGCTCCAACTCGAAAAATAACAACTAACAGGCTAAAGGTTTCTTTGTCGCTTCTTTACTTTAGTCTACATACCGAAGCGACAGAAATAAAAAAATATCACTTTATTTCCGTGTCAGTGTTTAGTTTTATAATTTGACCTTTTCTAAGTGTACATTTATTGTATTTATGAAAATAAAGAGTTTTTGATTTTGATTTTGTGTTCGGGTAATAAAAGACGAAGTCTGGCGGTAGGAAGCCGAGCACTCACTTTTTATGAAGCTCGGAGAACAGTACGATCCTGTCCTTCATCCTAGTAACCTCGGTGTCAAACTTATCACGTCCTTAATGATGATTTTTGAAAAGTAGAAACTATGAAACTCAGGAACCTACGTTTTGTTCTTCCTATTATAAATCGTTGTTTTAGAACATCTACTTATTGTAGATACGATAATACTTACATCTTAATGTAATACTTATTTCTGTTATATTTGTTCCTATAGGTACGTTTTCGCTATTCAGCGATTAAATTCATTGTTTTAAGAGCTATGGACAACCGAAAAAACCTTGAACCTTATTTGCATGTAGGACGCCCTCATTTAAAAACAAGCTTTTTCTGCTATCGCTGCTTTAACTGGGCTATTATGTTTTTTGGTTCGTACACTGAAATTTATAGCATCTTTCCTTTAAAAGTTTAAGTAGTATTAAACAAAACCAAACCTCACCTTGTGTTTAAAGTAAGTTATTGTAAGTCGTTTTTAATGTAAGTTAATAAAATAAATCACGATGTCTGTGTTTTCGCAGGTTTCTTTACCTGTGAAGCTGTTGGCTGAAACTTTTTATTACCTCCAAGCATCAAACGGCTAAACCGATTTTGATAAATAAATGTTTCCATTTTATAACTATGCCACAGAAATGTATCTAGATTTTTGTGGCCGTCGCCCTCTTATTTAATACAAATATTCACTTACTTATCTCATTTTTTTGTGAAAAAGCGAGGAACGAGGCGGGTTTTTCTTACTTTTGAATAAGTTTGCTTTTTAGTCTTCACTAGCATTTTGCACTACTAAGTTTATTTGGGTGATACCTATACGAAATTTCGACGCACGTTAAGCTCGACAAAAACACGCGAAGATTGTTTTGTAAAGACGTAGTCTTAAAAAATATTTACGAAAATAAAAAAATATTTACGTTGGCAAGTTGGTCACGCGTAATATACATACGTGTGACCAACTTACAAACGTAAATATTATTAGATACCAGATAAGGAGTTTTGCGCACATTTCAAGCTATTTGCTATTAAATCTTTGATAAACAAACTTTGAATCAATTGTAGTTTAACTATTTCTAAACAGTTAAAACTCTTTCGTTTTTCACGTTTTCTGGCACTTTGTTCCCGTTATGACACGGGAATTTCCCTAACCCTAACTAGATTTATTTTAATATCTATTAGAAAAGACTATCATTAATTATTTTTCATCAGAATATCAGTAATGTTTCCAACTCACATCTTGATTAAGTGCAGAGCTACAAAAGTAATATATCTTAATTTGAGCGAATGACTTTCATTTTTGCAGACTTTTCGACCTCTACGAAAGTGTTGACCGAACATGAGTAGGTGAACTTTAGTCTATCTACAGAGTGGAATTTTCGGATATTGCTGCCCAGTAATGGCAGCTATCTTAATTAACCGTTGAAGCTACATGAATATGGTCTGAGGAAACTACCCATTGTTTTTAGAAAAAATCTCCCAATTCACAGATATTAAAAAATGTTACAGGTTTCGAGAAAATGGGCATTTTTTGTTTTTTGCGTTCTCTGACTTTTCTAGTAATAACCTTAGTTGGTCCCCAAAAACTTTTTGATCACTATTACAACATTAACAGGATCAATTGGCTTCAAAAAATGTTTGTGTGAAAAACGAAATCCCAATGAATCCCAGATATTTTTTTTGTGAATTTTTTTAGACCAAAAATATATTAAATTAGTATATATAGTGATTATTTCCCGTCTGAAGTGTAATTAATTTTTGCATGCTTGCTTACATTCCTAATAAATAACTACGTAAATTTTAATTTTACGATACATATTTAAACTAATCATGTTTTGTTAAAAAACACATGACAACTTTGCGTTCATAAAAGAACCCACTGGAAAGCGTAGCGTATAGAGTTTTAATACAAAACAGAACAAAAAACTCTTTTTACACAGCGTCCCTAGAAGTACAGGAAAAGTGTCATTTATGGACGTAAGAAAATACTATCCTTCTGCAATATCGGGCTAGGGTTGCCGTTACGTATTTTTTACGCCATTTTTTATGATAGCAACACTTGCAATCATGTAATGTGTCGTGAGCCTTCCGGTTGTAAACGTTGTGGGGTTTAGAGAATGATGTACGGCTTCTGTCGAAATATGTTTAAGAAAGTACTTATTTTTTAGGCACGGTAAAATAAATACTGACTGACGGGAGATAATATAATGTAAGCCCTACCATTTCGTTCCGCGCATTAAAAAATAGTGTAGAATATGAATTTCGAATATAATTTGAACTTTTTAAAAACCTGAAGAGCCTCGGTACCCCACGGACCTAGGGTCTCGACTCCATGGAGAGCAATTTTAAAAAAATATCTGAGCTTCTGGTTGACCCATGACCCGAGAGCTGGTGAGTATCTGGCACAACGCATCAGCATTGTCATACAGCGTGGCAATGCAGCCAGCGTCTTGAGGACGCTTCCGAATGGTATTGATTTGGATCAGTTGAGCTACCTGTAGATTGTTTGCAACAGTCTGCAGTTAGCTCAGTTGTTTCATTTGTAAATACTAGTGTAATTTTCTTTGTGAATAAAGGCTTCTGCCATTTTGAACTAGAATAAGCCCCTGGCTTCGCTACCGTGATACTTTAAATTTTTTTTAAGTCGTCCATCCTATCTATCAATCTATACCAAACTAGCTGCTGCTCATTTAAATCCGTTCAGCCGTTTTGGCGTGAAAATGTATAGTATTAGAATGAAAAAAATCCATTAATATCTGTTCAGCTGATTAATCTAGACAAGGTTACCTTGGCTTACCTATCACACATACGGACGGCGAAAATGATTACTTTCGCACATAAAATACTAGACGATCGCCTCGCGGTTTCACCCGCGTAGTTCCCGTTCCCGTGGGAATCCCGGGATAAAATATAGCTTAAGTCACTTCCTGAAAAGTAAGCTTCCTAACGGCGAAAGCATTTTTCAAATCGGGCCAGTAGTTTCGGAAACCATTGAAACCCTTTATTCATTGTGGAAGTTATACATCGGGTCTTAAATATAGTTTTCGGTCTACACAATCTACTCTTTCGAGTTTACAAAGATTACCAGAGCCTATTCAATACAAACAAATAAACAAACAATCAAATATTTCCTCTTTATACTATTAGTATAGATTACTTTTGGATTCCCTAATGAGAACTCCTATCTTATAAGGCAGCCTTAGGCATCAAAAATGCTAAACCAAAACACGAAAAAGGGTATTTTAAAAAGTTGGCAACCCTGGCTATTAAAGATATCTTCAAGTAGCGAGCGGAATTCAATTTTGACATTTCGTGCAGCCGACGGCACTTGAAGTCTTTGCGACTGCATTTTCGCTGCTTGGAGTGGATAGCCAGCTTTATTGCACCGTCTCGCCTTTTGCAGATCAGTTTCTTAGCTAAAGTGCTGAGATATTTCTATTTAAACCGACGAAAAAACAGAGGGGATTCTCAAATCGACGCGTGACTCAAAATTACTTAAGTACATTAGTCTGAGAACTTAGTTGTTAAGGTTAATTAAAAACTCAAATAATTATAAAAATATATACTACCTAGGTGTTAGAAATTAAAATATTACTTAACGCATTCACTGCCCAGTCTCGGCGGTGCGACCCGCAGGGGCGCACCGCGCCGCCACAAGATTGTCCAGCAGCTTGTCTGCGTCTTGGGCCATGAAAGTGTTAGTTTAGTGCATCGCATTCACTGCCCAGTCTCGGCGGTGCGACCCGCAGGGGAGCGCCGCCGCCACAAGATTGTCCAGAAGCTCGTCTGCGTCTTGGGCCATGAAAGTGTTAGTTTAGTGCATCGCATTCACTGCCCAGTCTCGGCGGTGCGACCCGCAGGGGCGCGCCGCCGCCACAAGATTGTCCAGAAGCTCGTCTGCGTCTTGGGCCATGAAAGTGTTAGTTTAGTGCATCGCATTCACTGCCCAGTCTCGGCGGTGCGACCCGCAGGGGAGCGCCGCCGCCACAAGATTGTCCAGAAGCTCGTCTGCGTCTTGGGCCATGAAAGTGTTAGTTTAGTGCATCGCATTCACTGCCCAGTCTCGGCGGTGCGACCCGCAGGGGCGCGCCGCCGCCGCCACAAGGTTGTCCAGAAGCTCGTCTGCGTCTTGGGCCATGAAAGTGTTAACTGTGTGGTCCCGGTTTAGAAATTGCACCACTCCAACTCTTCCCGCGGGTGTCGTAAGAGGCGACTAAGGGATATCCACCGCGGGCGGACAGCAGCGCCCTCTGCAGAACAACTGAGTATTACAGAGAACATTATGAGCATTACACCCATGAGATAAAAGCCAATAAGGCGCTTATCTGGGGGAGGCCTGCGTCCAGTAGTGGACCAATACAGGATGTTGAGGTTGAGGATACTTAGATATACCTACATTAGTCTAAGAACTTAGTTATTAAGGTTATAAGTATAAAAAAGGTTTCCTTGACCGTTTAATTTTTTTTGTTAAACAGTTTTTATAGTAATAAAATGTGTTGAATGAATGCATTAGGATGAACTGAAGCGGATTTTAAAGATTTTAAACAATGCTCAGTTTACCTTGGCTCAGTTCTGCATCTATTTTATCTACGACCTGCGTAATAAAGTTTAATTTTAAGTCTAATACTAAGTCGTTTTATAAAAGGTAAACTATGAACTTGTAAATGTTAATGGTTTTATAATGCTGGACAATCCACACATCCTAGCCCCAAGCTAAGCCGAGCTTCTGTTATGGGTACTAGATGGCCGATATACTTAAAACTACATTACATAGATAGATATTTTTTATTTTACTTAGAAAATACCCGGAGTAAATATTTTGTTATGATCTGTACAAAAATTTGTCCTAATAAATTGTTATAACATTTAGTTAGTAGAAAGAAACAAACTAGAAATTTGGGTCAACGGCATTTCGTACATTCTTTTGTTTTTGACTCGGTTAAATATCCAAGTAAGTACTTAGTTCAGTAGAAGTATTTGTAAGGTGTAAAGTGACGACCTCTGTGGCGCAGCGGGTGAAGGTCCGCCTGCAACGCAGGGGTTCGATTTCCATCTCGGGACAAATGTTTGTACGATCTGCAGATATTTGTTCAGAGTGTTCTGGATGTTATCTATGTATAATAAAAAAATTCTATCTATGTAATGTATTGTATTAAGTATATCAATTCAGTTATCTAGTACCCATCACACAAGCTCTGCTTAACTTGGGGCTGGATAACGCTGTGTGAATGGTCCAGCATTATTTATTTATTTATTTTATTACTAGCTTCTGCCCGCGGCTTCGCACGCGTTGTTTCTATGGAAACGCTTAAAGGTGATTTCTATCCCATGGGAACTGATTTATGGGATAAAAAGTAGCCTATGTTTTATTCCAGGCCTAGAATTATCTGTATACAAAATTTCAGCCCGATCTGTTCAGTAGTTTTGGCGTGAGGTAACAAACATCCATCCATCTATACATCCATCCAAACTTTCGCATTTATAGTATTAGTGTGATTTAAAGCTTGTCATACACCTGAAAATCACCGATGCAGCACAACCAAAATTTGCAATTATATGTGGGCTTTAACTCGTAACGTTAAGATAATAAAAATAATAATAATGCTGGACAATTCACACAGCATTATCTAGATGAATTTTATATTGATGGTATCAGATGATGTTTTAAGCTTGTGGGTAGCCATTTTGTCATCTATACTTCTATACTAATCTATAATATAAAAATGAATCGCAAAATGTGTTGGTAAGCGCATAACTCAACAACGCCTGGACCGATTTCGCTAATTCTTTCTTTGTTGTGTTTGTTATTGTCAGGAGAAGGTTCTTATGAAAGAAAAAATTAAGAAAGTTGGAAACATAAATTTCCACGGGGGCGAAGCCGCGGGGCGCAGCTAGTATTATATAGAGGAAAGATTTGATTGTTTGTTTGTATTGAATAGGCTCCGAAACTACTGGCCCGATCTGAAAAATTCTTTCACCGTTAGGAAGCTTACTTTTCAGGGAGTGACATAGGCTCTATTTTATCCCGGAATTCCCACGGGAACGGGAACTACGCGGGTGAAACCGCGATGCGATCGTCTAGTTGTAAAATAAATCTAAAGATATCGAGTTTAAGACCACAATTGACTGCAGGTTCTTGTGCTGTGTGGTAGCGGTATTGGATTAATGAGTGCAGAGCTTAACTCTCATACTATTTTCGCCGCTCATTGGCCGCATTTCCTTTTGTTTTTATTTGTAATCAAAGTTTTGTTGAATTCTAGCTTAATCCTGAAAACTAGGTCTAGAATTTTAAATTAAACCTAAGTTTTCCTCAAAAACTGCTGGAGCTTGTAAAACTCCTCGAGGTAAAGACCCAAGGTTCCGCGAGCGTGAGGTGACCCGAATACCAAGTGTTCAAGAATGCAGAATGACTAGGGAACCCTAAAAATAAAAGGAAAAAGTTTTAAATTACTTGCGCTCGGCACGGCATAAGAAACATTGATGGATCGAGTAGTAGAGAATTGAGTAGGGCTGTGATTTTACCGAAGGATTTCAAGACCAGTCCTTTTTTAAATACCTTTTGATAAAATTTATGGAGATGTCTAGTCTAGACTTGCTCAGGTTAAGTTCAAGTAGTGGAGAATTGAGTAGGGCTGTGACTTTACCGAAGGATTTCAAGACCAGCCCTTTTTAAATACCTTTTGATAAAATTGATGGTGATATCTAGTCTAGACTTGCTCAGGTTAAGTTTCAGTAGTAGAGAAATAAGTAGGGCTGTGACTTTACCGAAGGATTTTAAGATCAGTCCTTTTTAACCCCCGACGCAAAAAGAGGGGTGTTATAAGTTTGACGTGTCTGTCTGTGTATTTGTCTGTGGTATCGTAGCTCCCAAACGGATGAACTGATTTTCGTTTAGTTTTTTTTGTGTCATAGATAATTTTATCCCAAGTGTTCTTAGCCATGTTTCATGAAAATCTATTCAGCCAATAAACGCCGGCGGGGTTTTTAATTTTTTAATTTGGTCTTGTTTAAATACCTTTTGATAAAATTGATCTAGGCTTGCTCAGGTTAAGTTCAGGTTCATTTATAGGTAAAATCATATTAATATTATAAATGCGAAAGTTTGGATGGATGTTTGATACCTCTTCACGCCAAAACTACTGAGCGTATTGGGCTAAAACTTGCATACAGGTAATTCTAATCCTGGAATCAAACATAGGCTACTTTTTGTCTTATAAATCAATTCCCATGAGATAGAAATCACCTTTAAACGTTTATAGAAACAACGCGTGCGAAGCCGCGGGCATAAACTAGTTATATGCCCGCGGCTTCGCACGCGTTGTATCTATAAATAACTAGTTATAAATAACTAGTTATAAATAACTAGTTATAAATAAATAGTTATAAATAACTAGTTATAAATAACTAGTTTATGCCCGCGGCTTCGCACGCGTTGTATCTATGGAAACGTTTATA
Organism: Eupithecia subfuscata; assembly: GCA_963564075.1. Lineage (NCBI taxonomy): Eukaryota > Metazoa > Arthropoda > Insecta > Lepidoptera > Geometridae > Eupithecia > Eupithecia subfuscata. The sequence continues at coordinate 3,176,741 of OY751123.1, forward strand.
GTTAATTTCTATCCCATGGGAACTGATTTTTGGGATAAAAAGTAGCCTATGTTTGATTCCAGAATTAGAATTACCTATATGCAAAATTTCAGCCCGATCCGTTCAGTAGTTTTGGCGTAAAGAGGTAACAAACATCCATCCGTCTATCCATCCAAACTTTCGCATTTATAATATTAGTGTGATTTTGTACGTCAAAAATTACATCATCAATCATACTTATCTATGGAGGCTAAGTTGGAGAGGGAAAAAAATCCGGTTTGTTCAAACTTTGATTTAATTACATATTAATAATGTCTTGAATCCAAGAAGAGACTAACTAACGGTTAGAAGACTAGGAAAAACTTAGGGAACTCGGGTCAGAAGACTACCTAAGTAAAAAAAGGGATTCTTGAATAACTTTGTCTGTTATTAGTTATTTACTACTCATTTACTAAGGTTCTTTTGGTTATTAAAATGCGGAACCCCTCACACCCACTCAATTTCCACCTATTTTATTATTACTAATAAAATAGGTGGAAATTTCCCTGTAATATGTACGTATTTATTTCCTTCAGTCAAACCGACAGACACGGTCACATAATTTTTTTATTTTGTTTTCTTTTATTTTATTTTCTTTTAGTCTACCAATGGTTTTATACACAGAGCACACATCTTCAAATCTTATAAAAATACCAACATGCAAGAAATTTTTTGGTAAAGTAGGTATTCTCAAACAAAACAAGACTGTCAGTCTTGTACCCTTGTCCCAACCCTAGTGTTAACAGAGGTACTTGTCGCCTCTGTCGGCTGAAATTAGATCCCAATAAAAAGAGTATTTAAGGATTCAATGAGAAATGATCCTCTTGGATGATCCCCTATCGGGTAAATCGATCTTTGGCCTCCTTTTGCAGGTTTTATGGAGTAGGGATGAGATAGACATAGATTGGCTTTTTGTGGCGTTTTACTATTTGAGACTGAAAGTAGTGGGACAAGCAGGAAATTATTTTGCTCATTTAGGACTCGTTACCGTTCGCACAGTGCATTATTGGGACGAACGGGAATGTCTTTTTTATTGCAACTAATTTTTTATAATGCAATAGTTTGGATGTTTAGTTATATGGATGTTTGTTACCTCTTCACGCCAAAACTACTAAACGGATCGAGCTGAAATTTTGCATATATGTAGTTCTACGCTTGTTTTACACTTTTGCTTTTTTGGCACTAACTTGCGTATAGGTTTTTCTAGGCCTCGAATAAAACATATGCTACTTTTTATCCTATAAACCAGTTCCCATGGGATAGAAATAACTTCTAAGCGTTTCCATAAAAACAACGCTGGCAAAGCCGCGCGCAAAAAATAGTATTTTTTATTAATTTTACTCATCGCAGTACTAGTAGACATATGGCGGTGTCAGAAAAAACTTTTATAAATATTTCAAGAAAAGTACACATCAATTTATATTTACGTGCCCAACGTGAAATTTTTCATGTTATCAAGGTTATTCTCTTGTAAATTTTAACGCATTACCATTTTCTCAGACTAAAAACATTGTTAACATCGTGCTGCGAAAAAAACCAAATTCAATTCACCCATACAATTTGAAAACAATAAATTTCCATTCACACAACATTCACCGTTTTTCATTGAACATTACGTTTACAAGCTTACAAATTACAGCAATGGGTTATAAATAGCTGTCTGCGAACATGTGTGACCTTTAGTTACATTTTACATTTACATGTTACATGAACCACTGTAACATAAATCTGCAACTCTTGAAACTCGATTGTTAAAACTCCTGCCGAGAATTATGCATAATTTTAATCCTTACTAACGGCGATAGTTTGTACCATTGTGAAGACGTTTGGCCTCTTCGGCCAACGGCAACACTACTGAAAGGATCGGGTTGAAATGTTGCACACATAATGATCTGTCTGATTCCAGACTATCACACTAATATTATAAATGCGATAATAGTGGATGGATGAATGGATGATCTTCACGCCAAAACTACTGAAATAATCGGGCTGAAATTTAATATTGTTACAATGCATACAAATAGTTCTAATTCTGGAATCAAACATAGGCTACTTTTTATGCCATAAATCATTTCCCATGGGATATAAATTACCGTTAAACGTTTTCATGCAAAAAACGCGTGCGAAGCCGTGGGCATAAGCTAGTATCATATAGGTAAACGCTATTTTTTTTCCAAAAAAACACTTGCGGGCCGAAACTAGTATTAGAAATATTGTAATGTAATTCGATTGACAGAGACTTACTTCTTTTTTTTCGCATCTTTTTTTATATTTATTTAGCTGTCTCTGGCAACCAATAAAAATATGGCACTATGTCATATTTACAAAAAAAATTGCTAGCCGTTTTGTTCATAAAGCAGCATCCAATTCTCAAGCAATCAGGGCTTTTGTTTTATCCCTAAGTAGGTACCTGACGACCAAAAAATTCTCCCAGCAACTTGCAGACTGTCTCAAAAGCGGACCAATCTTCTCACAAAATTCAATATCTTTGCGAATAGAGGTGAATGACTATCGAGAACGAATAGTAAACGATCTTGAGTCGAGACACAATGAACTACGCGAACAAGCCTATTGCTCGAATAAAGGTCGAAGCTCTTTATTCGCAGACAGAAAAACTACTGCAGCTATGATTTTTTTATTTCAGTTTTGTCGGAACAAGCCAATGGCTCGCTTGGTTGTTTTAAAGTACCTTGATGTATACAGGGTGTACATACAGGGTGTTTGATATTGCGACCGACATAATTTTTTGAGGAGTTAGGGGGACACGGGCTGCATTTCTTCGTTTAAATTAATGTCCCAAGTGTCACGGCTGTTGAGATATAATTTTTAAATATTTTTTTAAAAATCCTCGTAACTTCTAAGCGATTCCATGAAAACAACGCTTGCAAAGCCGCGGGCAGAAAATAGTATCATCTTTAAGATTAATAGTGTCACCTTTAAGAGGGCGCATTGCGCGCGATTTTGTGAAAAGGATAGGCATAGGATTTCGCGTTCATAGGAGCGGGACGGAGCATATGCTTTCGGAACGGCGAAAGCAAAAAAGATGTTTTTGCTTATTTACAAGAAAACTACACAACTTATGAAGAAACTGTATTATACGGGACCAAAGAATTAGTAATAACCTACGAATAAAAACAAAAATCTTTTCTATATACCGCAGGGTTCCAGAGATCTGGCCAAATTAGGTGCAAAACTTTCATGATCTCCAAAAAACTATTTCGGTCGCAATACCAAACATCTTCTACAGTAGCATCAGTTAAGCCTTATCATCATCATCATCAGCCTATACTAGCCCACAGCTGGACATAGGCCTACCCTATGAGCGCCATAGCGTCTTCATCTTCTCGCATCCACCATCTGTTTGCAGTCTTTCGCAGGTCGTCATCCAACTGCTGGTCGATTCAGGTGTAGTGTAGTGAGTAATCCACTCATACTATTTTCGCCGCTTCAATAAACCAACTATAAATCAGAATCTACCTGCTGGCCGAGGGCGTCCTACACTACGTTTACCAAGTCGCGGTCTCCCCAGTTCAGCTTAGCGATGATGCTGCGTGGTGAGAAATCCAGAGTTCTGTTAAAAGATGGTTTGACCGGTCAAATTACAGGCTTAGGTCTGCTAAGGTGGCAGTGAACCGGTCATATCTAGAACATGTTTACCCCAGCGGTGATCGGTTCTGTGGGAGATAGGACCGGTCTACTGCCACTTTAGCAGAGCCTGTAATTTGACCGGTCAAACCATCTTTAACAGAACTCTGGATTTCCCCCCACACAGCATCATCTTACCTGCTAAGCTAAACTGGGGTTACCAGATGACTTATAAAAATACTCCCCTACGTAGCTAGGTAGGGTATTAATGTAGATTAATCGCGTCAAAATAGCAACACTTGACCGTTACTACGTGTATATATGGAGGCTACACTACACGCCAAAGCCGGCGACACAGGCCAAAGGTTTGGTGCGACATGTGAGGTTAAAGAATCTTTATTTTTCTCATAAAAACTACAAAAGTTCATTTACAATGAGATTAAGTAATTCGTAAATAATGTATAAATTCCATTTCCGTGTTTGAATGTTATTGTAGACCGACGATAGAGTTTTGTCTGGTTTTAAGACTCCATGAGGTTCTTTTGGCTGTGTTTACACACCTCTCCGCTTTGTCAAACCTACCACCAGGTTGGACCACCTTACCGGTGGTCCAACCCTCAAAGGTCGCCAAATAAAATAAGTCCTAAAATAGATGTCCCGAGGTTAGGTTCGTTAGGTTAGAGTAAATATCGGAAGGTCACAGGGCTTTCACTTTTCGGTAAAAGAAAACAGCGGAAAACTTTGTTGATTTTGGAAGACCTTTACCGTTTATCGTATAACTCGACGTTTCATGGACGATCGTGCAGTGTCGCGTACACACACAGACATAAAATAAACTAGCCAAGTGCGAGTCAGTCTCACAGACTAGGTATCTGTTACCTCAGGAGGATCCGTCCAAGACGGATGATCACCGACAGGGAAGCGGTCGAATCCGACCGGGAACCCGCAACCCTGTCAAGTGCCAGTGCGCCGTCAAACGAATCGTCCGGTGACGAGTGGTTTGACGACGCTCTGGCACTAAGGTGAGAGAGGGAGTATCGATGGGTTTTTAGTTGGTATGTCACTAACTACTAACACTCTTGTTAGTAGCTTAGTGGAGAGCCCAACATACCCTCTAGCCCTCCTCAGGCTAGAGGCAATGCGCAAACAGCATTTTCCCAAAAAAAAAAAAGTATCTGTTATCGAAGGTATCAAAGTCAATGGTCTGAAAACCAGCGCCGCTACTAGTTTCGGCTTGTATCGGCATAATGCTGAGACAGGGACCTTCTTGGCCTATGTAACACACTGTCTAATTTGTATCTGTTTTTTTTGGTTGTCGTTCCATTCTCTATAATCCGGTGTTGATATGGATCAGTTGAGCTACCTGTAGACTATATACTGTATCATACTTGTATTTACAATGATTTATATTATTAAAACCTATTTAAATTGACTCTATGCGTGTACATTCTTTGCGACGAATCTTTTATTTTTTATTTTTTATGTGCCATAATGCCAATGTGGTTGTTATTGTTTGTATGCCACCACTTTGACTATTCTTGTATACTTTTTAAAAAAAATTTCTTTACATTTCTTCTCTATTTTCTCCTATCTATGCCATGGTTTCGCTGCTTAATCTTAGTTTTGTATAACAGCCGAATCGATCATGTAAAATTGAGTTGGGCTAACTGGCAGAGAGGCTGGCGCAGGTGGGCGTTTACTGGCCCCTGAGATACAGTACCAACTAGTTCGGGGGACAGTGAGCAACCAGAGCTGTCCGACTCACTGACAGTGGCCTAATCCAACTACTACATACAGTTAGCTACAACTAGCTAGCTCATAGGTAGCCTAAGATACAGGGTTCCTTCAATTATGGTCGTCTGGAAGAAATCTCTGCAAGGGATAAGACCGCCAATTGCAGGATATGATAGTTAGTCTATAAGAACTTCTTGTACCTACCTTAGACTCATCTTTCCTGCAAATAAAGCTTTTTTATTATTATTATGTTGACAACAGTCTGCAGTTAGCTCAATTGTTTCAATTGTAAATATTAGTATAATTTTCTGTGTTCATTGTATGTATGATTGTAATGTGTTGCGTTAATTATATATAGTCAAAATAAATGTATTTTCTTTCTTTCTCTTCATTTATTTACTCTAATAACAATGTTCACTTAAATGGGTCATACAAGAATCTTACTTACTGTCTTTAGTAATTAATACTAAATTTTGACTGCCTCGTTGGTCTAGCGGTCAGCTTGTTCAACCGCTGATTATGAGGTCCTGGGTTCAAATCCCGGGTCGGGCCAGTAGTTGTTATTGGGAATTTTCTAGCAAGAACATTTCACAGTAGCAACCCGGATTCAGAAAGTTGGCGGTATTACACCCCCGTGCCACGGAAAGCACGTTAAGCCGTTGGTCCTGCGCTTGACCTCTCCCCTGTGGTGTCGGTCTGCCGTCCCATTGGATTATGAGAGTGAGGGCATAGAGAGTGCACCTGTGTTTCTGCACACATTTGTGCACTATATGTCCTGCGCATCTGGCAAGTTTCCGCTGAGACTGGCGGCCTTGGTTGAAATTCAGCTAGGAGGACATTACTAAATTACCACAGTTTTCTAAAAACTGTATAGCAAGTTTTACATGGTTGCTATCTTAGAAAATCTTGTCATAAATATGTTTACACTTACAATATATTTATGACAAGATCTTAAAAGTACTTCTAACTTTTAATCTTATAAGTTTATAAGATAGAAATGCTCCTTTTAACCTACTGTTAGGTACCGAAATAGATTCAACATATGAAAATGATTCTTATTTGCGAGTGGGTTGGAGTTTACTCATTGAATAATTTTATTCATTGTCGAATGCAGAAGGTATTCATGATATTTCAAGCGCAAAATATTTACAGAGAGATATTTCATCCGCTAAGTTAAGCTGACTGAAATAATTTCCCCAAAACTGAAAGCTGCATAGCTTGCATTAATTCAGAGCCCCGGGGATTTATAAATAACATTTATCTTATCTACACCGGTGTTTGAACGCCCGCTTCTCGATTGCGAAATAAAGATAACTCTTTAGGAAATGCCTTTATTTTACCAAATTAGACGAAAAGTTACCGAAAACTCGATAATTTTTTGGAAGCTGGCAACTGGAAATATACAAACGGAATTTGAATTAGATTCGTGAAATGGAACGTGGAATAAAACAGAACGTATTAATAATCTACAAAATAATTTACAGTCTGCAGTTAGCTCAATTGTTTCAATTGTAAAAACTAGTATAATTTTCTTTGTGAATAAAGATAAAAAAATCTACAAACACAAAAACATACCTACAGACGAATTGAGAACGTCCTCATTTTTTGAAGTCAGTAAAAATAGAGAGCACCATAAAATTTGAATTCTATTTGAAAATGGAGACGTCTCTAGTCGCCTCCTTAAAACTAGTAGTTCTACGAACAGTAGACGTCGCGAACACTAACTTTTTTCAACAATTAATTTACATTACAAGTAATTTTATTTAAAACGGGATATTTTGGTACCTAGGTAGGTAGGTACCTATATAAGTAATGAGAACGTCTGTGGGGTTCATACTTTTCTTGTTTGTGGGTAGGGTAGGTGAGGTAAGTAAGGTGCACTTGGAAAGGTAGGTAGGTAGGTATTACAGATCACTTCACTTGCGATACGATTGTTGTCGGAATTTTTGAACGAAATGTTGCACAAAGACATCAACCATTAGACCAATTGTCCATACAAAGTACCTAAGTTACGTTCCTCAGCAAAGCTCGAAATTCTGTACCTAGTATCAATAGATGGCGTTGATCCATCAGCCCAAAGTTTTTGTTATTTTATTATTTAACCGACGACGACGGTGTATGCGGCCGCGCTATTTCATATAATTCTCGAAGTGTTACAAAGATGTTCTAATAGGTGGCGCTGTACTGTAAATGCTCTCTTGCATATTACTGCATTTTGCGAAGCTATTCTGCTCGTCATGCCGAAAATCCTCATCCGATCTTCACCAAATTTTTATAAGAACAGTATAAAGTTATTACCTTTCAATTAAAAGTACAATCATCAAAATCCGAGCGGAGATATTCCAAATCCGCCTTTTTGCCTTATTGTAGAAGAAGTACGCCTTTAATCAAAAAATCCCGACGACAATAAAATTCTATAAAATCATAGAATCTGTACACAAAGTTTCATACCGATCGGTTGTAAAATACGACCTGTAGGACGTACTGACAAAAACGCCATTTTGTACATTGTACGATCGGTATGACGTATGTACGGACATACTGACAAAAACGCCATTTTGGCCAGACCTGAAACGAAGACTTTCGTTCACTAACGTTCACGACGTCAATGAATTCTAAAAACAAAAGACAATTTAAAAAAATGTATACCTTCTAAATTAAAGCTACTGCCCCGCCGAGGCGCATGCTGTGCACGGCTAACGTGGCACATTTTAGCTCGCTAATATCCTATTCGTGCTTAGCGTGTTTTTGGGTTGCAGTGGACGTCATCACATACATTATCTTGCAATGCGAAGCTAGACAACAAGCCACCGCACAGCGGTGTGGCAGCAGCTTAATTACGTCCAAAAAGCATGCCTACACATTATTTTGTTAGTATATTACACAGGGAGACTTTTACTAAGAAATATGTATATTGATTACACAAATCACGTCACACTATCACTGGATGGATGGATGTTTGTTACCTCTTCACGCCAAAACTACTGAACGGATCGGCCTGAAATTTTGCATACAGGCAATCCTAATCCTGGAATCAAACATTGGCTACCTTTTTATACCATAAATCAGTTCCCATGGGATAGAAATCACCTTTACAACGTTTATAGAAACAACGCGTGCGAAGCCGCGGGCATAAACTAGTTAAATCATATATCACACATTGAAACAATGTGCAAAAGACTAGCAAGTGCGAATTATGCTCTTTTAAAAATAAAATCAGTAGTTGCTAAAAGGACATTGGTCACAGTGTATTATGCTTATGTCCATTCTATAATAAGCTATGCCATAACAATCTGGGGAAACAGTGCTGCTGTATGTAAGGTCCTGATTTGTCAGAAACGGGACATAAGAATAATTTGTGGACTACACAGGAGAACGTCAGTTAAGAGATATTTTGAGAAAAATAAAATAATGACTGTGATATCACTTTATATCTATAAAAGTCTTTTAGAAATACATAGTAACAAAAAAAACTATCTACAGAAAAGGACACTCATAAGTATATAATATATAATTAGTCAAACCAACGGTACGTCTTGCAAAGGTACAAAAGCAGGGAGAGTACATCAAAATACAGTTGTCTAATAAACTACCAAATAACATAACGAATATTGACAATTGTGAACATTTTAAAACCTTAATCAAGCATTTCTTTGAAAGCCATGCATTTTATAGCATCAGTGAATTTATGAGTACTAATTTATTTTAATCCCTTTCTTTAAATAATACTTAAACATGACATTGAATTGTATGATCTGGAATTAAAGTACAAAAAAACGCGTGCGAAACCGCGGGCAGAAGCTAGTATTATAAATACGAAAGTTTAGATGTTTAGATGTATGGATGTTTGTTACATCTTCACGCCAAAACTACTGAAAAGATTGAGCTGAAATTTTACATCGGTGTAGCTCTAAGATTGAAATCCAACATTAAGGTACTTTTTATCTCATAAATCAGTTCCCATGGGATAGAAATAACCTTTGAACGTTTCCATAAAAACAACGCGTGCGAACCCGGGGCAGAAGCTAGTTTACCAATATTAATAAAGCAGCCTAATGGAAATATGTTAAAACTAGATTAGGGAAATGACTTGCGAATATTGTACACTATTAACCTTCAGGAGTTTTTTGATAGTAGTAATTAACTATTTTATATATTTTAGATCTATTCTAGACTACGTATTTAAAAAATAAGACCAAAAATAAGACGATAAAAATAAGACGATAGGTATTTGCTGTGTACCCGAAAAATTTCAAAAAAATTAATTTATAAAATATTATTGTATGTCCGAAATGGATAAGATAAATAAATAAATAATGCTGGACAAGGCTTCCTCTTCTTCATCTTGACGACCTCTGTGGCGCAGCGGGCGATGGTCCGCCTGCGAAGCATTAGATTGCGGGTTCGATTCCCGCCTCGGGACAAACGTTTGTACGATCTGAAGATATTTGTTCAGGGTGATCTGGATGTTTTTCTATGTATAATAAAAAATATATATCTAGGTAGTGCATTGTATCAGTTATCTAGTACCTATAACACAAGCTCTGCTTAGCATGGGGCTAGATAATGCTGTATGAATTGTCCAGCATTATTTATTTCTTCAGTTTGCCGAGTTTTTTTACTTCACCAAAAAGTTAATCAAAGCATGCTCTTTTGTTAAAACTAAACAAAGACGTCTTGTTGAAAATAAACTATGCGGGTAATTTTAATAATTTATTCAACAAATTCAGTCATCTTAAAATTAATTAATAGCTTTCCTTTTGTTTGAGCTACGCAATTGTTCTAGTGACCTTTAATTGATTTAAATTTAATTAATATTAAGTAGAGTGGTTCTAGACAATTTTGCTCACGGTTTCACGGATTTTAAGGCCTAAAATCATTATTTAGAGGCAACTAAATTGAGAGTGACAATTTAATATGAGAAGATATTCTTGGCTTGTAAGTAATAAATAATTATCCTACTATCCTATCCTATTACTATTATAAATGCGAAAGTTTTTGTGAATGTTTGTTACCACATATCCGTAACGACTTCACCGATTTAGATAAAGTTTGGGGTGTTGATAGTTTAGGTTCTAGAATAACACGCTAATAAGCTAATGTTATTTTCTAATTTACCTTTGAGGGGGTTAAAAAGGGTGGTAAAGTTTCTATGAGTGAAGAGCGTCCTACGTTTGCCGAGTCGTGGTCTCGACTCAAGAACACGTTTACCTCAGCGGTTGTCGGTTCTTCCAGAGATATGGCCAGCCCACAATCTCAATTATAGTGCTCGGATTGTTACTACATACCTTGACTACATACCTAATGTTCAAGCAAAGGAGTTACAAAACCAAGAAATAAGGGCGGAAAATATTTTTTATATTTAGATTTTAATAGATAGGAATTTAGATAGACATGAATTAAACAAAAAATAAAAAAAAAACTAAAATCAACGATATTAATTGACGACCTTTGTGGCGCAGCGGGCGAAGGTCCGCCTGTGACGCAGGAGGTTACGGGTTCGATTCCCGCCTCGGGACAAATATTTGTATGATCTGCAGATATTTGTTCAGGATGTTCTGGATGTTTTCTATGTAAATAAAAATATTTATCTACGTAGTGTATTGTATTAAGTATATCAGTTTTCAAACTCTAATTTGCACCTTTTTCGCTGCGTATCTGCTATTATGCGCTGTTGACGTTAATAATTTGATTTTTAGTGGTTATTGGTGTTACATTGCTGCTGTTTGTTATTGTTATCAGTCTTTGCTCAGTTTTCGTACATAAAAATGTCTTACACCAAAGTCATTTACAACGGTATATTTACCATGATTTGAGTTTTGAGCTTTCCAATATTTCGGCACAGTTTCATGCGCCATGATCACGGAATAACTGACGGCACTGCGAGTGAGTTGTTATTGGCAGATATATCTATCTACCCTCATTTTTTGTCTTTAGCTACGAACGTTACTAATACCACCGGTTTTATTATCGAAACTGTGCCAAATTATTGGAAAGCTCAAAACTCAAATCAAGGTAAATTGATGTATTTCTTTACAAGAAATATCTTTGATTCTAGAACCGGGTCCTGCTCGAGTCCATGCATCGCTCAATTTAATATTTATTAGGTATCAAAAAGCCAAAATATTGATTTACCCAAAATTACCACAAAAAGCCCTATAACGATTGCAATTACTGATCCTTCGAGCCGGATACCGCGTTGATTTTCATAATGATCAGAATTTTATGACGATTTTCATAATTCTTTATCGGAAATAAGCAGCAGGTCGTAAATTTCTGGGAAATTGGGAGTTTTAAATTGAAAAGTGATAAAAAACGTGCGATCAGCTTGATTACATATTTTATCATTATTATGAACACCTCTTTATTAACAAAGAAAATTACAATCAAAAATATTCACAATTAAAACAATTAAGCCAACTGCAGACTGTTGCAAACAATCTACAGGTAGCTCAACTGATCCATATCAATACCAGTCGTCGCGTCTCCAAGACGCTGGCTGCATTGCCACGCTGTACCGCAATGCTTGAAAACGAAAGTTTTCAATCAGTGCGTCCTACCCGTCATGACCTACGGAGCTGAGACGTGGACACTCACGGTAGGGCTAGTCCACCAGTTCAAAGTCGCTCAGCGAGCTATGGAAAGAGCTATGCTCGGAGTCTCTCTGAAGGATAGGATCTCACCAGCTCTCGGGTCTCGCGTCGCTTCGACCAGACGCTCAGATATTTTTTTAAAAACCCGGATAGCCATTATTAGTATCATTATTATTGTTTTAATTTTAATATTTGTTGGTATTATCTGCCACACACAGCTAAAAAATAGGCATGCCATTAATTTGTGCAATTTTAAGAAGTGTAGGTCGTTAGTTTTTTATGGAAATGAACTGAACAGCTCAAATATCAAATTTCAAAGTGCTTGTAATCCTTTAGACCTTACAGGATTCTTGGACACGTCACAAAATTCAAATGATCTACCATAAGTAGAACTAGGAAATAAAGTGATCACTTTAATTGTTCTTTGAAGTAATGCTATACAATTGTTCACACTTACATAGAATAAATCACTTAGCACGGCACCGTTTACGTCCATATCGCTGTTTGAATAAATGCCTCTTCAGATCTACGTGGAATTTGCAGCCCAGAGAGGTACCTACCGAAATCCACGTGGGTATTTAAGTGGGCTCTCTGTTCATTAAAATACCGCGAATTCCAAAGTTCATTATACGCGAAATCCGAACAAAATTTTGTGTTCTAGGTAGCGCGTAGTCAGGCCTTAAGTTTCGGCCATTTTGAAAATTGCTCCCAAAAGTGTTGCCAGCAAAATTGAGTTATTTCCCAATAATAACAGTTTCAAAAACGTATTTAGAGATGATTGGATCGTTTTTGTGAAGATTAAAAAGAAATTGTCTTTATTGGGATCAATTGGGATACAAAAATTGCTTCAATACTTTAGGTGCAAAATTGATCGAGCAAAACGTGATCTCATTATTCTGACATTTGCCGGACCAACGGCCGAAGGATTTTTCGAACCACTCTTAAGGGACCATCTCTACAGGCTTTTCTGTCTTGGCGAGACTTGAAATTACAGATAAAATAGACTTTATTGCACTAAAGTTGTACATGGGCGAGCATAATGTTAGATAGCATTCTCTACCTGCTAACCTTTAGGTAGTGTGGACAACAATTTAGTAGGTTGCTTGATTACAAGATTTACAGAAAAATAAGAAAAATGATAATAATAAGTTCAATTAACAATTCGTGTCTTTACCATTAGCATAAATAAATACAAACATAATAAAATGTACTAGGTACAATAGGTAGACCACACAATAGACATCGCAGATCCCTGTAGAACCATGTCACAGTAACAAACGCCAAAAGTGGGGTTTGTTACTGTTTGGCGTTTGTTTCCTTATTGTGACAAGGTTCCGCCAGTAGTGTGGTCTGTCTATAGTCACATTAATACTTACTTAGTTGGTAGAGATAAAACATTCTAAAAATGCACGCCGAGTGTAGGTACCTATGACGTTTTGTGGAGGGGGCGTGCATTCATTATGAATGTAAGCGGGTTAACTACGAACCTTATTTGTGTTGGAAGAACACCAACGTTTCATCCCTTACATCCGTAATCAATTTTTAAAACTGCGATAGTTTTACGGTAAAAGGGGCGTGCATTTTTAGAATGGATTATCTCTACATAGGTACACAATAATTTATCGACGCGATGATAAAGCCATGATCCCATCATTTCGCTTCCACTCCAGGATAAGCAGACTAACAGCCCATTACCACCCTTAACATGTAGATATTCTTTCCACTGATTAAGCGGTTCTCTATCTTTATCCTTCGTACCGGTAAGGATTGAAACTCGCTGCCTGCTTCTATTTTCCCGACCAATTACAACCTGGGTCCCTTCAAGACGAGAGAGAATAGAACGAGAGTTTTCTAGACCTTCGTGATACAGGACCTTCGTGATACAGGACCTTCGTGATACAGGACCTTCGTGATACAGGACCTTCGTGATATGTGTCGGCACATCGTCACTTACCATCATGAGATCGTGGTGAGACTACAAAAAAATGTGTAAGCGAGCTAAGAGATTTCATATCACATCCTGAACCTCCTCGACCTCAACAGCCTATAATGGTCCACTACTGGACGCAGGCCTCCCCCTGATAAGCGCCTTGTTGGTTTTTATCTTATGGGGGCATGCGGGTTGGGGATCGCGGTTCGGTGGTAGAATTGTTCTGCAGGGGTCGCTGCTGCCCGCTCCGGTGAATATCCCTTAGTCGCCTCTTACGACAGCCGCGGGAAGAGTTGGGGTGGTGAAATTCTAATCCGGCATCACACAGCTCACCCATTACATCATCAGCCTCAAAGTCCACTGTTGGACATAACCATACCATACCTCCACTGGGCGCGATAGGGGATAAAGCCGCTGGGCAGGTATGTTGGGGATCACGTTGGAAGTGTTGAACATACAGAAAAAAGCTGCTGTCTGGTAGATTCGTGAAGTCGCCTTTAACGACATCGACGAACTGAATAGCCTACTTGACTCATATCAAATAAGGCGCAGAAAATAAATATTTTCTATATTATTGGACTTAATAAACCAATATTTATAGATTTCTGATATTAAAAATATAAGACGACTACATATTTTCAATTTAGAAGTTGTAATTTTTAATATTTAACTCTGAAAACGCTGTCGGCCATGTTGTGACGTCATAGACCTCTAAGCAAATTATATGTCGGATATTAAACGAGTGAAATTCGCTATGTAGTCTGTCTATATTTTTACAACGATAGACGTTTGCTAATGTCAATTGTTTGTTGTCTAGGCGCAGCTAGTATTATGTCTGTGGTTTTCTACCCGTATGATGTCACAGCACGGATAAAATATGGCTGACAGAGTTTTCGTCTGTTTACGAAAAGTAGACTTTTAAAATAAATTTTTGAGTTTTTCAAGGTCCTAAAAAAGTATGATGATTTTTTTTCCCTCTATTCGGACAATACTTAATAGTTTAAGATCTACTTTAAAAAAATTGGTTGCCTGTAAAGTCGGTATACGGGCGAAAGTTTTACGTGACAACGACTTTGAGTGGTAAAACATTGTGAGCGCATAACGTGAGCGGAACGTAACGCGTAACGCAGTTTCTTGAAGTGTCACCCGGCATACCAATTTATAAGACGTTGTCACGTCAAAAGAGTCGGATAGCCTACAGGTGTCGAACGCCGCGACCGCACCCCTAAGTAAATACTCGAGTTGTTAGCAGCTGCAGAGCTAATCTGAGTATAAACACCGAAGCTTCAGAGTCCAACCCCAGAAAAAACCAGCAGGTCATAGAAATATTTGTCCCGCGGTGGGAATCGAACACGCCACCTTCACGCGAACTTTGCCCTCTGGGTCACTCAGGTCGCCAATGGTTCAAGGAGAAAAGTCGAAGGATAAAAAAATTACTACAGCTACAAGGTTTTTTAGATCTAGAATTATTTATTTATTTAGCATTGTGTTAAGGGGGGGTTACTTAATTCTGACGCTGTCTGTACCTAACTGGTTTGTACGTTTATCTATGACCTGGTCAATACATATTATAATTTCAATTACAACCATAAGTGTAATTGAAATTGTAATATGTATTGACAGTCAGTCATACTGACTGTGAATACAACCTCGCCACACAGGCTCTTCAGAGACTTAGTGCAAGGGACAGAGCGCTCTGCTAAGGTAGGTACTTACAGCTACATAGTTACTATAGAGCCGAAAATATATATCTCGATAATATTACTAAGTCTAGTTAAGTAGTAAATAATGTAAATACTAGTTGTAATTTATTTCTATTAGTTGATTGTAATTTTCTTTGTGAAAAAGGATTTTATGTGCATAACAATATATAATATGTACATGCTGCACAAAGATTTGCTGAATTCTGGAAACATCATCATCATCAGCCTATATTAGTCCACTGCTGGACATAGGCCTCCCCTAATGAGCGCCATAGCGTCCTGTCTTCAGCTTGCCGCATCCAGCATCTGCCTGCATACCATACATCTGGAAACATACCACCACCCAATGCGACGTCTTGAAAAGCTATTCGCCATTTTTGTTACAGTGTTGTCTTAGTCCTATTAAAATCATGAAATTCTAATTCTAAATTCTATTGTTAAGTAGTATGGTACCTGATTTTTGATTTTTGATTTGTAGAATAAATGTATTCTTAAAAATATACTATTTTCGCCGTTCAAAGGTTCATTTTTGACGTGATAACGTCTTTAAAATCGTTTTAGTCGGGTGACATGTTCAGAAATTTGTGTCACACCAAAACCTCACGAGCGCGATCGCAGGTATAACGAGAGAGAGACGGACCGATCTCCCGTCTCATCTCGAGCGCTGCCAGTCATTCCGTGAAACTTGTCACGCGGAATCCTCACGAGCGGAGGCTGGCATAGCGTTCGAGTGAGTAGACCGATCTTCCGTCTCTTTCACTCTAGCGGCATAAGACGTTATCACGTAAACATCTCGATCGTAAACCTACTTTACAAACAACCAATTTTTTTTATTCGCAACAAAAAGGCAGCCAATCAGCTGCGAAAAACTGTGAGTGAAAAACTTACGGATACTCTGGATGACCAGCAGATGTAGGTTAGCTTAAGGGGTTTGAAACAAAGATGAAAATCCAAGTTAAAAATTCACATTTATTATTTTAAAATGAGTTTTACATCACAAAAAGAACATCCGCTTAAAGCCCTCATTGTTATTAAAAACCAAGAAAATAAAGCCTTCATAATAAATCCGAGAGAGTACAGTCGCTTACAAAAATGCTTGTTAGTTTTTTTGAGCGCTCTGATAATGACTTGCCTAAACGCTTGCTGGATTTAGCTTCTTTATTTTCTGATTAATTTCGTCAATTGGAAATTATTTTTATAAATTAATATGACATTTAATAAAAAAATGCAAAACGGTAAACGACTCCACTCAATTTTAAAACATCAAAATCTAAGGTCATGTTTTCTATTTTTACTCCCTTATTCATAATGGTCTGTTAACTTAAACAGTTGGTAACCAGTGTTATTTCTCACTCTGACAAATGTCAATAGAAGAAGATAGAGTGAAATAACAATACTTTAAGTTAGCAGATTATTATGAATAAGGGGATATGGTATAAAAATAAGTAAACAATGCTTAAAATACGTCAGTAAATTATTCATTACAATGGTAAGTAATTAATTAAATCTCAATCAGTTCTGAACTATTAAAATAAATAGATACTTTCTAGCAAATAAAAGAAATAATTTTGTAATAATCCTACTTTAATTAGGCCACTAAATCGCAAATAAGAAAATCAATACGAGAGATTGTTATCACATTAAATACTTAATCTAATATATTTTACATTTGAACAACATTTTTATATTATTTATGATTATGGCAGACCAACGTTAAAATATATGATTTTCATGCTCATATTAATAAAACTTTATTACTTTCCAGACATATGAACATTTTGTCAAATTTAAAAATTGAGTTTAAAAAAGAATAGTACGAAAAACACTGTTTTGTGAATTAATAAATATTCTTATTGATCAGTAATTCTATAAACTCTATAATTGTTAAAATCAATAGAACACTTCAAAAGTGCTTCAATGCCTTTGTGCTTTATAAAAAAATTAAACCCTAGTAACATAAAGCTCATATTTATTTAGATTTATTAAATATGTAAGAAGACGCATTAACCTAGATACAGTAAAATTATCGTGTGGCAACTCTTCATACTTAAAATATCTATGCCGCGCCTTACACTTTATGTTATTTATTATTTACAATAATATACAGTTTTTAACAATATTTATGATTTACTGATGACAGATAGTGACTAAAGCGGGTGCAATTTTAACGATATTATTTAAACGTAGAAACCTAGTTTAACTACTTCGATGTGAATGTATTTGTAATTACTTTTGACACGGGCCTTACCGTAGGTTTTACGCGGATTAAAATATATTATACACTTAACACGAATTTCACGTTTAAATCGCGTTAAAAATTGTTAGAATTGCGTTGGTATGTATTAATAATTTTATTTAAATCAGGTAAAGCTATCGTTAAGGCCCAGATAATACTAGAATTTGTTACGAAATATTATTTTTTTATAAACTATACGTTCTCAGTCTTATTCATCCTCGAATGATGTTCAGAGCAAGTATAACACCCATTTCTACGAATATCCAATTGACATTACATTTACACACCTATCACACTAGGTTGAGTGTATTTTCTATTTTGGCAGTGTTTTTGTAATAAATGCAATCATTAAAAACTCTAATTTCCAAGATAGAATGAAGAAAAAGTACCTTGGCAGAATAATTTAATTTTCACATTTTCGTGTACATAATCAACAAAAAAATCAAAGTTAAATTAAATAATTATAATTTTTTGCAAAGTCAAATAAATCAGGGCAAATGAAAATTTTGACACATTCAACAACAAAAAAATACAATAGGTATAGGTACTTTACTTTTTTATTTACTTTAGACTTTGATAAGTATGTAGTGCTAAACAAAATTTATATTGAATTTTTTTTGCACGTTTTTAAATTTCAAAACAATCAACAAAAAAATATTTAAATGACTGATATAATAGACAAAAAAAACTTCGGACGGTCCAAATACGAAAATCTTCAATTTCACTGGCATTATTTTTACACTGTACACTCACGCAAACAAGTGTTTATTCACTTAGTCAAAACCTACCTACTAATTCACTGTGTTTTGAGTGTAGTCGTGCGTATCCGTAGATTTTGATGCACTTGCTTTACTTTCACTCGGCATTTGGTTGTGAGATTGTCCTGAAAAAGAAAATGTAGATAATTAATAGGCTTAAAAAAATTACTAAGCAAAAAAAAAAACATGAAATACCTATATTATATCCTGGCAAAATTGTAGAAAAATAAAATACACATTATGCTGAATTTTATATAGCTTACTATGATGACCTCTGTGGCGCAGCGGGCAAAGGTCCGCTTGCAACGCAGGAGTTTGCGGGTTCGATTCTTGCCTTGTGTTAAATGTTTGTACGATCTATAGATATTTGTTCCGGATATTCTGGGTATGAATTTAACAATACGAATTGAGAAAATAAACTACAAAAAATATTTTTTAATAAAAATATAATAGAATGTTCTTCAGATTCCTTACCATTAACACCACGTTTCAAATGCGGCAGCGTGTTGGTGGACCGTTCCAGCATGTTCTTGCTGAAATACACGCTGTTGTCCGTGTTGAACCGGACCGGGGGTGAGTTGGAGCAACTCCGGGAGTCTGGGAGCATTGACCTGGGGGAAACAAGGGATTTTTAGGATATGTTGGTCGAGTCATGGCTCACCATGGTGAGCGTTGACTCGCATAGACTTGTAAACACTGTCCAATCCAACATTATAAATTATTCAGTCCACTGCGGCCTGGCCCTGACTTCATCATTGGCGATCTCGGCCTTCATTAGAAATTTAGAGCAACATAGCTTTTTACTAAATTGTACAAAAACACATTTGAAAATAAAAATGCTTAAGATCACATTAATATAAATGCGAAAATTTGGATGTATGTTTGTTACTTCTTCACGCCAATACTGCAGAACGGATTAAATTTCGGCTGAAATTTTGCATAATGTAGGTAGGTCTAGACCTAGAATAACACAAAGGATAAAAAGTAGCCTTTGTGTTATTTTAGGTCTAGACCTACCATTACCTACTATTGGAACTGTCCAATGGAAATAAAATGATGATGTAATGAAATATAAAACTTAAAACAATATAAATGGGCAGTTCAACAATACCTGGATTCTAAATGGTATCGATCCAGCTCAGGCATCTGCGCCAGGTTGAGTGGATTCCTACTGGGGTTGCTGTACAGTGCGGGCGGCGGCGGCGTTCCATACAGCTCCGGTGGCATCAGCTGTTCT
This sequence comes from Eupithecia subfuscata, assembly GCA_963564075.1. NCBI lineage: Eukaryota > Metazoa > Arthropoda > Insecta > Lepidoptera > Geometridae > Eupithecia > Eupithecia subfuscata. Next base: position 3,196,535 of record OY751123.1, read on the forward strand.
GCTGGCAGCTAGGAGAGAAAATCAGTGGTTAAAATATTTATTAATATTTTATCAATAACAATGACCCCAAACCCGCGTGCCCCGCGTGGAATTTATGGCCCTTTTAAGAGCAAAAGACCAGCAGTGGTCATTGTTATTTCCTCCAATATTGATATAGATTGAAAAAAATTTAAACTTTTAAATTATCGTGCTGATTAAAAATAAATCGAAGACGGCCCAATTGCGCTGAGTGTCTTCCCTGGTTGGGTCGGACAAAAACATTGGTCAATAGAGCTGGACATATTTTTTTTAATAACGTAATGGAGGTACCTTTTAATTTTAGTTTTTAGTGAATCCATACTATAGGTTTAGGTTTAAAGATCACAGTTTAAAAAAGACACCGTCACATACATGAAAATAATTAAAATAAACTGTTTAGTTTACGTGTGACACACATACTACTACACACATACTAGTTTAATAGTTATTCCAATAAGAGTCTACCTAAAACAATTTCTTAAACGACTTTTGCACCCGCCTGTACTAATCTGAACGAGTGGGTCCGATGTTCATCTTTGACCGAGTACACCAGGAAACGAAGATTTTCTGCAAGCTACCTATTGTGTTCCACTTTTGTGCAGCTCTGTACAGTCAGCAACGAATGGCGCTAATAATAAGTTCCTATATGCCTTCACTGCAGGCATGAGACCTTTAAAGTAGAATTTAATAATTATTTTATTATTATTATTTTTTAGTATGTTTCACTTAGAAGTCAAAGCGAGACTGTTTAGGTATTTTAATAAAAAAGGATACCGGAAGTAAAGGACTTTTAAAATCAAACGATGATAAGTATAGGTACATATTAAATAGTTTGTGTATATCATAATAATATATTTAATTAAAAATAACGCGAAAAATGAATAGCAAAATTTATTTCATAGCAAGAAAGAACTCTAATTGACAACTCGTGCCAATTCTAAAAAAAAGTCAAGAATAAGAAAGTACTTACTTATTTTACAAAAAATAGCAGTCAAGGTTAATCATGCTAAGTCTACAGAACGTCACGATCAAAATATTTTTACTTTATTATTTCAGTTTTAAGTAATCTAGTCTAGCGAGTTTTGTAGCCGACTGTACCAACTTTTGTTACCTTTTTCTACTATTTCAATGGCAGAACACTTCTGGGTGAAAGAGGTTTTTTACACTTTTCAGTGATTCAGATTTTAATCATGAACCAGTTTTTTACGCGACTTTACAAAAGGAAGGGTAGTGTTTTACTTATAGTGGAGTAACGAGAAAAACGTCATTTTTGTTGCGATTTAATAAATTTCGAATTATTTCGTTATTTTTTAGTTGTTTTAACTTAAAGAGAAAATATTCCGACCGGACTCGAACACTACTTTTTTTTCTGTTCTTTTTTTTGGATTTTCGTACTAAGCACCTACATAATTTATACATATTTTTGATTGAGGTTGGTGGGTAATCATTTGTGGTGTACCTAGTTACTATAATAGCACGTATTCTTTGAAAAAATGGACTCATGTCATTTACAGATAAATTATCGGGTCTTTTACCCGGGTTATTCCAGTTTCCCCCCCTGAAATCCCCCTGAACGAGACAACTGGACTAAATTTTTTACTGATGTTTCCCCCTTGAAGATCCTATGGGGAAAACATGAATTGAAAAAAAAATCCAGTTTTCCCTCTTGAAAATCCCCCTCAAGGGAAACTGGAATTCGTCCCTACCTAAACATAGCACTTTTAAGAGAAATTGCTTTTACTGACCAGAAACGCGATCACGGACTTTGATGAAGATCGAAAAGCTGAAACGTACCTATCTAAAAATAAAGATAATATTATATTCCAGTAAAATTGTTTGTACAATGTCATAAACAAACAGCCCATACTTAAGGGCCCATACTACCTCGTTATTGTGTGAAGAGGATAGGCATAGGATTTCGCGTTCACAGGAGCGGGACAGAGCAAAGCGGCGAAAGCCCAAAAATCAAGTTTTTCGTGGTTATTTGCTCCCCACAAACAGTAGAATAGTTAATTGAAAAAAAGGCAACATATAAAATGTTATTTATACTTAGTTCAATTACCATGCTTAATCTCAAGATCGTATCATCTGTGTTTATTGAGAAATTAGGGTTTTAGTAAAAAATTTGAGGTAGCTTTGCGATTTTTTTCTATCGAAAATTTTTTATGGAATCATGTTTTCGAAACAAATGATCGATAGAATAAGTCCTGAACTTCACCATATATAAATTTCAAAGTTAAATATTCAGTAGTTTGGAAGATATGGAGGTCCGACGGAGTTGAAAATAAGCAATTTGAGGTTGTATACGCCCTTAATCTGAAATCAACTCTGTTGCCACGTCTTTAAAAGCGCAATTTACGTTACTTGTCGATTTGAGATCCTTCCTTCAGTATATATTGCCTACGATTATTTATTTGGGTATAAATGGCCTTTATTCACAACGAAAATTATACTAGTACCTATTTACAATTGAAACAAATAAGCTTACTACAGACTGTTGCAAACAGTCTACAGGAATACTGTAGGTAGTACAGGTGTTTATTTGGGTAGAGATTGTACTGATCTCAGTAAACAGTTTTTTTTGGTAAAATAAAATTCATGAAACTGAAACTGAAAACTGATTATATCCGAAACTCGACATCAAGCGAGTTCTAGTTTCTTCTGTCGTGGTTTGTTAACAAACATTTCATATCTAGTTTGGCTATTGTGTAAGTAATATTTTTTCGACCGGTTTAAGTCGAGTGGGACGGCCAAAATGAGTTAGAAGGGCGATACAAAAGAGATAGCAGGCAACTGGACCTTAAGGGGCCAAAATACAAGAAAATGGCTGAGTGTAAAGGACAACCGTCTACTGGTCGATAAACAAAGAAGGAAATAATATTTATGCTAGTCCTCTGTATACTGGCTTAGGTTCTGTATGCTAGTGCCTAGACTCTATATGTTAGTGCCTAGGCTCTGTATGCTAGTGCCTAGACTCTCTATACTAGTGCCTAGGCTTTGTATGGTAGTGCCTAGGCTCTTTATGTTAGTGCTTAGGCTCTGTACGCTAGTGCCTAGATTCTTTATGCTAGTGAGTAGATATCTTACCAATCCACTAGTATTCAGCGGCAAAGCGTTCTTATACTTCAGCCAATCTTCGTAGACCTTGTCGTATTGTCTGTGGCACTCCGCCGGGGCTACGTTAGGCACGTGGAGACTGCTCATAGGACCTAGGCTCTGTATGCTGGGGCCTAGACTCGTCATAGGGTACCTAGAAAAAAGGTAACAATAAATTTTACCGTTTAAATTGTGTAAGGTAGGTTTTATATATTGCTCAACATAATTTTCGTAAGTATCTTATCATATACGTTGAAGGTACCTCGTATTTAATAACTGTTTCCTTGTTTGAAGGTTATTTCTACCAAATGGGAACTGTTTTATGGGATACAAAGCCTATTTTTAATTCCAGGCTATGCTACATCTATGCAAATTTCAGCCCGATTGGTTCAGTTGTTATGGCGTGAAGGGTAACAAACATCCATCCAAACATATAATCATCCAAACATTCGCATTTATAATATTAGTGTGATTGTTTTCTTTTTCTTTTGACCACCACTTTGATAAAAAAAACTAGGCTTTCAAGGGATCATCTCTACGGGCGTTTTTCTCGCAGCGAATCAATAAATCAAGCCTTAGATCTCAACGTTGAAAAGCTAGGACTAAAAAATGATTTGGAGGTACACCTTCAAATCCTTTTTTTGTATAACTACAGGTATACAGGTATACTAGGTAAACAGGGTATACCATTCTTAGAGAATGATTATGAAGTAAGATGTTAGTTTTTCGGAGTTCAGGGTTCGGAGCAGCTTCCTTCTACTTCTCTACTTCTGTGTGTAGACTACCGAATTAGTATTCTTATTTTATTTATTATCTGTTGTTTATGTAAATACATTTTTTTGTTGGGACTTCTTATTCAAATATATTTTATATGATTTGATGTAAATAATAATTTGTTTTTAAACGTTTGTGTTTCGGAGTTCCATTCTGCTCAAACGGTATGTAAACTAAACGCACCTTTTAAGACTACTTATGGTCCTCAGACAAGTATTTTGTTCAAAAAATTAGTTCTAATAGGACAATATTTGTTGATAAATGCGATAACTAAAACAGCTATGTTTGTTTGATCCTATAGAATGGAACACCTGTATTACGTAGGAAGATACCGTTTTTGTATTACAAGAAATTATCATTTCTTACCTTCTATAATCCATCTGCCTAACTTGAATATACTGATTGCAAGGATCTATATTATGGTCGTAATACCGCTCACAATTTGGCGGTATATCATATTTGTCGGGAGTTTTTGATATGAGTGGTCTAATGGATGAATAGTCAGTGGTTGAAGATTTGTTGGAACAGCTGTCGCTTATTTTGCCATCCAGTGGTATAATGTCCGGGTTTTTGTCTGAAACAATAAAAGGGTTAAAGTTGGCTTATTCCAGTTTCCCCCCTGAAGTGCCTAACTCAAGGGGGAAAACTGGAATTTAAAAAAAAATATTCCAGGATTCCCCTTGAAGATCTTAAAAGGGGGAAACTATTATGTTGGTACTACCTTCTGCCTGCAGCGTCGCACGCGTTTTCCAGGATAGTAATTAAGTATGCCTATGTTAGTCCTGGCCGTAGCGGTCGTGACGAAAGAATCGACCCCCTTATTCAGTCAGTGGATAACCTACCAGAGGAAGGGCAGCAGCTACTACGAAAGTGCGTAGACTACCGAATTGGTGTACTAATTTAATTTATTATCTGTTGTTGTACATGTCGAGTCACACTGTGACCGGATTTGGTGTGACTCGTTGGGAGTTCACCTATATTTTTTCGTTGGGACTTATTCATTTATATTTTATGTGATTTGATGTGAATAATTGATATGGACCAGTTCAGCTACTTGTAGATTGTTTGCAACAGTCTGCAGTTAGCTCAGTTGTTTCAATTGTAAATACTTGTGTAATTTTCTTTGTGGATAAAGGCTTTTGCCATTATATGAAAAAAAAAAATGTTTTAAACGACTATAAAAAAAGGTTAAAGTCTGTTTGTTTTTTTAATAAGGAATTCATTATTGAAAATATCCGACACAAATCTATTTGTTAATGAGAGGTAAGTACAGTTATTATATCGTTCCTTTTTACCATCTTCCGACATTTCGACCGCGTTACAGATATCGTTATAATGTATAGGAGGATTCAAACAACTTAGTGTGATAAGGGTTTATTGCAAAAAAAGTTTATTCTACGGTATCAGAAGAAAATAATATTAGGTTCACTTCATTAGATACCCTAAAACCAAAAAGATTATCGGAGAATATTAGGGCGTTTTAAGCGTTTTTTCCTTTTATCGGCAATTAGACGGATCTGATGTTTGCTTAATGAGCCCCTTAAAGAGGGGAGGGGATCTTAATAGATTAAAAAAGAATTAATTGAGTCCCCTCAATCGTCTCTTAAGGAAATCCAATTGGTGCTTATTTTTTCGTTAAGGGAAATTTACGTTGAATAATTTCGCCTTATTTTATGGTAATTAAAACACGAAATAATAAAATACTTATTTAATGTTGCGAAAAAGTTAGAGGATTAATTTCAACTTTTTGTCGTAGATTTGATTAAAATCTAGCATCAAGGAATAAAAATAAAACGTCAAGTACGAGTCGCACTCGCGCACTAAGGATTCCGTAAAACCTTGTGTCCTGCCAAATTATCATGATTCTAGTTCAACGGGAAGTAGGTATGCTGTAGGTTTTGGTCCATGGCGAGAAACTAAAGATATTTTTTTGTGAATTAACTACAAATTTATTGTTTCTGGATTTTTCCCTATATTTGTGCTATAAGACCTTGCTTCTTGCCAAATTTTATAATTCTATGTCAACGGGAAGCCATATAGGTTTTGGTCCATGGCGAGAATCAAAAGTATTTTTTTTTTCGCTAATTAAGTACAAATTTACTGTTTTCGGATTTTGTCCGATACTTTTGCTATCAGGCCTAGCTGCTCACCAAATTTCATGATTCTAGGTCTACGGGAAAGTACCCTTTAGGATTTGTGTGTATGTGATTCCCTTGGAAATTTCAAAATATTCGGACATAAACGGCTGTAACTTTTGAATGCGTTGACTTAGAAGTTTTATTTATATTGCGGCTCCAAGAAGTTACGGATTTGCGTATTTGACATTAATTTCAACTCGATACGTCCACGCCAGAACGGAGAGGACCAGCACGGACCAGGTGTCGACCACGGGGTTGACAGACGGACAACAAAGTGATCCTATAAGGGTTCCTTTTTTCTTTTTGAGGTACGGGACCCTAAAAATGCTGGACAAACCACACAGCATCATCTAGCCCCAGCGTTGAAGATGGTGTTATGCGTAGGTAGGTACTAGATAACATTTTTTTAGAAGGACCTTTGGCAAAGAAAATTACAATCAAATAATTAAAAACTTAAGACCCGTCGTTACTTGTCAAGGGTTTTGTATCGAAATGTTTTTTATAAACATCCAGCCACGAAGGGAATTATTCTTACCGAGACTGTCAACACTTTCGGACTCCTTTGTGCCTGTGAGCGGAATGTTCGAAGTTTCATCCTGCTGCCGCTTGTCTTTTTCACCTTTATCTAAAAACAAATCCAAATTAGGTATATTTATTTGTTTCTGTTCAAGAATTCATCTTGGTATACTTTCGGATACATCAAGTTGAAATCTTACTATAAAATATCAGATTAGATCAGATTATATATTAAATATCAGAAACATAATGACAGTACCATGTCAATACATTTATGAAAACTTGTTGTACACTCATAGAAATATCAATCAATTCCCTAAAAATAGTGACATACATAATATAAATACTAGAAATAAGAATAAACTCGCTGTGCCCACAACTAGGCTACACAAGATAAATGCATCTTTTAAAGGGCAATGTATACGCTTCTACAACAAAACTCCAAGTGAGTTGCAAAAAATATCAATAAATAGATTCAAACAAATTGTCAAAACCTTGCTGTGCAAAACGGCTTACTATAAAATATCAGATTATCTAGAGGATAAAAAAGCTTGGGACGGGTTTTGCTCCAACTCGAAAAATAACAACAAACAGGCTAAAGGTTTCTTCGTCACTTCTTTATTTTAGTCTACATCGAAGCGACAGAAATCAAAAATATCACTTTATTTCCGTGTCAGTGTTTAGTTTTATAATTTGACCTTTTCTGAGTGTACAGTTATTGATTTATGGAAATTCATAGTTTTTGATTTTGAAATTCTGAGAACAGGAAAACCGTTCATGTATTAAAACAGGCTGATAAATTCTACAATAATGTATTTTAAATTCATAATGAATTCGTGAAACTACGATGGTTATCATAATAAAAAAAACTGTCGATTGAGATACACTAAAATGGTCGAATGGATGAACATTCACGAAAAGAATAATCGGAATAATCAATTTATTAGTAAAATTATTATAACGATTTGTAACGATTTTGTCTTCGGGAGAACATTCCTAGTCAAAAAAATATTTATCGACAAGTCGCGGTAGCAATCTTTAAGACATTCTGTTCTCGTGAACGATTCATTTGGTCAACCCTCGGGGGTTGACCAAATGAGTTTCTCATTATCATCAGCACTCTTCGATATCACCATCATGGTTGTCCCTTACTGGACATAGGCCTCTACTGAGCGCCATAGCGCCCTGTCTTCTGCTTGCGGCATCCAGCATCTGCCTGCAGTCTCTCGCAGGCCATCCTCCCACCTGGCCAAAGGGCTTTCCACACTACGCTTACTGAGTAGCGGTCTGGACCACTCAAGAACGCTTTTATCTTGAGGTTGTCGGTTTATAGGGAGATTATGACGCTGTTCATAAACTTAGTACTTAAGTAATTTTAACTTACTCTCTTTTCTCTTGCAGTACCGGCAGCAGAAGACGGCGGCAGACACAGCTGTCATGGCGGCGATCACCCCGACTGCGCCAAGCACAATCATCAGCACTGTTGTCAGTTCCACCTTCACTGGTACTTGTGCTGGAGAAAGACGATGAAAGAAGATTAGGATTAAGTTCATATAGCATAAGGATCTCGTTACTACATGGCAGCACATACGAGCACCATTGAACGTGCCTTCGTGTCAAAATCAAGGCCCCATTTCCTATCCGACGTGGAGAAGATCTTTCAAGTTGCAGCAAAGAGAAACTCCACTTTCTCTTCTACTGCACCCTCCAAATCCCAACAAGCAACAGAGGCTCAAGTGGCAGCAACTCCACAGGAAGACCACCTACCAACTACGTGCCCAAAATTACTTGCCCATGGAGAAAAAGGAATGGCAGGCATCCGAATTCGAGACATAGCGAGAGATCAGGTGCAGGGCAAATGGATTAACATGTTTTCCGAGGCACGGGGGTGTACCACCGGTAACTTCTTGCCTACGGGCTGCTACTGTGAATTTTTCTTGCTAGAAAAATCCCAATAACAACTATTGGCCCGACCGAGGATTCGAACCCAGGAGCTCATAATCAGCGGTGGAACAAGCTGGCCGCTAGACCAACGAGGCCGTAATATCTAAAAATACCAACGTATATGTAGAATGGACACTCCTCGCCCTCCACCTGACCTGGCTTCCTCACCCCGACAGCCCCAAGGCGAGTTCGGTTGTGTTCCAAATACACGGGATGTGCGGCGCACCCACGGGTCGCAGTGACATGTGTAATGACTTTGACAGACGACACCGATGATGTTCGATGTTTTGTTTGCTTGATCATGGACATACGAAATTTCTTGAGCTTTCAGCTTTAATTTCTCCTTTAGCGATAGGAAAATAACAAATAAAAAGTCTTTGAGTTACTTCGCAACTGTCTCACTCGCACGTTATATTCACAAAATTCCGAGTTGCGCATATGTATGTGCCGAGACCGGTTTTTTGTATGGAGAAATGGTCGATTATCCGGGGAAGTGCTAATGACAATGATCAGGAAATTCCTCCAACATTAAAAGACACTCACCAGTATGCCGCTGTGGATACTTCAACAGACTCGAAGTGATTGTAATCGGCTCGCTAGCTCCCTTCCTGTTGAACGCCCGCACCGATACGCCAATAGCGTTGTTTGCAGATAGCCCAGATACTTCAAACTCTGGTTCCTCGTTGGATACGTTGCGGAGAAGGAGGCCGGTTGACATGTCGAATATCTGGTGGCAAAAATATCACACTTATAAATAATAAATAAATAAATAATGCTGGACAATTCACACAGCATCTAGTCCCAAGCTAAGCAGAGCTTGTGTTATGGGTACTAGATAACTGATATAAATACAATACAATACATTTTAGAGATATGTTTTATTATATATAGAAAACATCCAGAACACCCGGAACAAATACCTGCAGTTTATACAAATATTTGTCCTGGGGCGGGAATCGAACCCGCAACCTCCTGCGTCGCAGGCGGACCTTCGCCCGCTGCGCCACTGAGGTCGTCAACTATAAACTTCGTCACTTATAAAATACTAGCTGCGGCTCGCGGCATCGCAAGCGCTTCTCAAGTCCCGTGGTAACGCAGGTGTAAATACGTAATTCTGTCTGTCTGTTCTGAATTTTGGAAGAGAGGTAGATGGTATCCCGAAGAAGGACAAAGGCTACTTTTTACCCCGAAAAAGCGCGTGCGAAGCCGCTGTCAGAAGCTAGTTTCTTTATGATAGAACTATTGGCAAGTAATTTTCCGGACTTTTCCGGTTAAGAGATTTATTTACCTGAAGTAAAAATGCCTGTCGGATCCCACCATCGTGTCCTGGGGTGCAGTTCAGAGTCAGAGAATCGTAGGTAACGTTGGTGATCTCGCAGGCTTTCAGGGCTGACGGTTTGTCTGGAAAAACGACAGTAATACAGGCTTGGTTTTAATTTTTTATTAATTTCAGGATTTAGAAAACATAATATCATTATTTTACTCTGTTATTTGGAATCAATAATTCATCATCATCATCATGTTTGTAGCACAGTATCAAATACAGCTGGGTAACGCCTCCGGTAAGATTCTGTTTGGCAGATTTCTCTGTTCTGTGATTCTCCTTTCTACTCACTCGGCTAGCTTAGCTTTCTCTTTGGAAGAAATCTATCTAGGTCTACTTGATATCCAGTGTGACGGGCGGAGCCGCGAGTTGAAGATCAACTTCGAGTAGTCCTCTTTGTATCTTCGAGAGAGATAAATTTGTATCCCCGTTGTTTTAGAATAGCTTTTTGCACGTATTTGAACAAGAGAAATTGTTAATGTAAATTCATAATAATTTTGTATAAAAACTTGCTCGCCCTATCCTTCTACGCTGGCGGGACAAAAATTGTATATATAATTTTTATTAATAGATTTTTTTTTTGTCAGCCAGTCATCAAGTAGTAGTGAACCAGCAAATACAGCGCCAAAACCCAAGAAGAATAAACCTTAGTAAGTTCAAGGTTGTTTCATTAAGCCAAGGAACGTGGAGGATAACTGCTAGTCACAATAGAAATTTGATTTATATCACGCCTGTGAAGTCGCAAGACGCTTTAGGCGTTTTTTGCGACATGTCAAAAGCGTTCGATTGCGTACACCATGAAACATTAATCAGGAAACTACATCACTATGGAATAAGAAACACCTCTTTGGATCTTCTTACATCTTATTTGAGTGATAGGATACAAAGAGTTGACATTAATGGGAAACGGTCTTCGGGGTCTGTAGTTACAATGGGTGTACCGCAGGGTTCTATCCTCGGTCCTTTCCTATTCTTAGTTTATATTAACGACCTGCCTCATCTTGTCAAGAATAATCACGAGATAGTATTGTTTGCTGATGATACTTCATTACTTTTTAAAATGATGCGACAAAACACAAATTTCGACGATGTGAATAATGCAATCTCAAAAGTAGTTCATTGGTTTAGTGTCAATAATCTTTTGCTAAACGAAACCAAAACAAAATGTATTAGATTTATTCTACCTAATGTTAAACAAGTGAAGGCTGATGTAAACGTTAAAGGAGAAAATTTAGAAATAGTAGAAAGTACCGTATTCTTAGGAATCACCTTAGATAATAAACTTCAATGGGGCTCACACATAGATAAGCTATCGAAGAGACTCAGTTCTGCAGCGTATGCAGTCAAAAAAATCCGTCATCTTACAGACGTGGATACATCTAGACTTGTTTATTTCAGCTACTTCCATAGTATTATGTCTTATGGTATACTGCTGTGGGGGAACGCTGCAGATATTAACACCGTATTTGTGCTGCAGAAGAGGGCTGTTCGGGCTATCTATAACATGGGTCCTAGAGAATCTCTACGTGATAAATTCAAAGAAATAAACATAATGACAGTACCATGTCAATATATCTATGAAAACTTATTGTACACTCATAAAAATATAAATCGGTTCCCTAAAAATAGCGATAAACATAATTTTAATACCAGAAATAAACATAAACTCGCTATGCCCACAACTAGGCTACACAAAATAAATGTATCTTTTAAAGGGCAATGTATACGCTTCTACAACAAAACTCCTAGTGAGTTGCAAAAATTATCAGTAAATAAATTCAAACAAATTGTCAAAACCTTGCTGTGCAAAAAGGCTTACTATAAAATATCAGATTATCTAGAGGACAAAAAAGCTTGGGACGGGTTTTGCTCCAACTCGAAAAATAACAACTAACAGGCTAAAGGTTTCTTCGTCGCTTCTTTACTTTAGTCTACATACCGAAGCGACAGAAATAAAAAAATATCACTTTATTTCCGTGTCAGTGTTTAGTATTTTATTTTGACCTTTTCTAAGTGTACATTTATTGTATTTATGGAAATAAAGAGTTTTTGATTTGATTTGATTTGATTTGCCTCCAAGAGTCTACGGACTTGAGTGTTTGATGTTAATTGCAACACGATACCCTCCACGCGTTCCTGAGAAAAGGGGGTTGACAGACAGACAACAAAGTGATCCTATATATTTTTCCTTCTGAGGTACAGAGCCGCAAAATAGTAGGAGTTATACATATTTTATACAGAATCTTATACCATCCGAATCGATCACCTATATAGACAAAAAACGTTTACAGTTCCTGATATACCGAAGTTCTTTTTCCCTTTAAGCATCTGGAGAACTGACCAAACTTGGTATCTATGATACAAAAGCTAACCATCTTGCTTCCTTTGGTTTAGATATAGTGACTTACCAGCAGGCAGGATATGGAAGAGGCAAGGTTTGGTCTGCCGTCCAACGGAGTTGGACCCGGAGCACTGCACCCAGCCGTAGTCAGATGACGTGTTCACCAAGTAGAGATAGGTACCTGAGAAATATTTGATTTCTTGAAATTAGAGTTTCTAAATAGTTGTAAGTATGTTGTAAATAGTTTCTGTTAGATTTAAGTGTGCAATAAAGTATTTTCTATTCTATTCTATTATATGCTCTAGATTCACAACACTTAGTTTGCCTTATGAGATAATCCACCTCTGTGTCCATGTGCTTATTTTGTAAGCCGAAAGAAATAATGTTATTGATTTCTGATGTAGCTATTTGCAAATAAAGGTATCAAGATCCATGCCAGGGTATCTAGGTACTTGCTGGGGCATCTAGGTACTTGCCGGGGTCTCTAAGTACTTGCCGGGGTATCTAGGTACTTGCCGGGGTATCTAGGTACTTGCCGGTGTATCAGGTACTTGCGGGGGTATCTAGGTACTTGTCAGGGTATTTAGGTACTTCTCGGGGTATCAGGTACTTGTGGGGGTATCTAGGTACTTGCCGGGATATCTAGGTACTTGCCGGGGTATCTGGGTACTTGCAAGGGTATCTAGGTAGGTACTTGCCGGGGTATCTAGGTACTTACTGGGAGTGTTGGGGGCAGTGGTAAGTGGAGAGGTGGTGAGCTCGTGCTTGCTGTGTGCGGAGCTGTTGAACCACCAGTGATAGCTCATCTGTTCCTGTGGACAATATGGAAAATAACGTTAGATTGCGATAAGTACCAGGAATTCGACATTACTGGATTTATTTACCTACTAGCGACCCGCCCCGGCTTCGCACGGGTGCAATAAAATACTACTATTACAATTATTATACATATTATGATTTCTCAATCAAAGAGCAAAGAGTTTTCATTCAAAGAAATTAGACCGAACCACAGATCACTACACTATATATGTACCAAGCTACGATCAAGGAGTATTTATACATCCTGGGGAGCGATTTCTTCCATCCACGGTACCAAGACCGAACCATAGACATGTTTATACTTAATTGACATGTTTACTTTGCAACGCCATTACAATTTTTTTTAGCAATTTATTCATTTTCATATTGAAACTACTCGATAATCCGAATTTTCCGCCTATAAGTTGTCGACTCGGATCGACTAATTTTTTACGCTCTTCAATTTGATGTGCATTTCGTTCGAGTCTACCGTAGACCGGTCCGAAATTATTAATATAGATAGACTAGTAGTATTACAGTTGTTCTATTTCACGAAGTCCGTTGGGCTATGTACGTTATAGTGAATGCATGTACACATTGTTTTAGTGTGCGTAAGCTCAGAAGCAATCAGTCTCGCCCGAGACGCGGTCCGGGTCACTAGTGCTCATTGTATTCACGTCAGATTTTGGTAGCGAGTACCGTCAGCATGACAACTAAGCGCAAAGTTGTTCGTAGTGAGGTAAGTTGACGGACTTCGTGAGATAGAACAACTGTATCTAAGTTAGGTTTAGCTCTAAACGTAAGCCAAATTTCATCTTGATCTGTTCAGTAGTTTTTGAGATCCTAGGTAACAAAAATTCAGATTTCAGAATTTATAATTTAGGATATTTAAAGCAGCAAAAATCCGAAAGCCGTAAATTTGTAGTTTATTCACATTTTTTTTTTATTCTCGCTGGACCAAGACCTTTAATGTATGGTAAAATATCATGTTCCATTGATCATGATATTTGGTAAGAAACAAGGTCTTTTAATTTATCTCTCCGTGCTCGAGTCCAATCCCTTTTGACGTTTTATTTTCATCTGATACAATTAAGGGGGTACCTACCCTAAAATTGCTTATTTTCAACTCCGTCGGACCTCCATCTCTTCCAAACTACTGAATATTTAACTTTGAAATTTATACAGTGTGGAAATTAAACTCAGGCCCTGGAGGGAAACTACTTAAAATCCTTAAGCTAGCTCATTTTACTTAAAGGAGACATTCCTTTATTATTAAAAAGAAACAAATCTGCATTAAAATATTTTTTTAAACTCGCTTGCTTCGCCCGGGACTCGAACCAACTAAAATTTAAAAAAATAAACACTCTTTATTTTATTATACTAATCGGTAGTATTAATATTCAGGATAAAGTTTCTGTAACAAACATTTGGTCTTAAAAATAAAAATAATCGTTAAATCTAACATCAACTTTATTTTACTATCAATTTTGTAACACTTAAATTATTTAACTGATAAATTGTTCGAAATGAGCCCCGTCGTTCCGGCTACACAACATTAGTCGCCGTTGAAATTCATTTCTTGTAGCCTTCAGCAAAGTGTTGTGGTGTATGCCCCTGATAACATTTTCTACCGCAATCCTTAGCTCTTGAACGGTTTCATAGCAAGTTTCATAAACAACATTTTTTACATGACCCCATAAAAAGAAGTCCATGGGCGTCAGGTCTGGACTTCTTGCAGGCCATCTAATCGTACCGTTTGTACCTATCCAGGCATTGAAATTTTCATTAAGGTATGCCCTGGCAATTCTGCTGTTGTGGGCAGGTGCACCATCTTGTTGAAAAATGATATTATTTCGTTCCTCTTCTGGCAGAAGGTTTAATTGATTTTTTAAAAGCTCTAATATTTCAATGTATTTTGCTGCATTCAGATGTCCTTCGTAAATGTGCAACAAAACAACCATGTTACTTTTGATTCCACACCAAACATTAAACGAAAATCTGACCTGATTGTTCGTTTCACGGACACGGAATGGATTTTGACGAGACCAATAATGATTGTTATGTCTGTTATACATTCCATTATTACTAAAATTTGTTTCGTCAGACCATACAATACAGTCCAAGAAATTTGGGTTGAGGGCTATTTCTGTTCGAATATTTTCACAAAACTGTAATCTCCTTTCACTATCTCCGGGATGTAGTTTCTGCACCAATCGCCCATCACGATAACATTTGTATTTGTATTTTTTCAGAACTTTAAGTATACTAGTATGGTTGATGCCTATCTCTTGAGCAGCTTCCCTGCTTGAAGCTTTCGGGTAACACTCGAAGTAGGTTAAAATGTTTAACTCAACATCGCTATAGTCCAAATTTTGTTGCTGTGGGCGTCCAGTCTTCTTTTTAAAACTTCCAACGGTCAGTAAATTATTCACAATTCGAGACAAAACCTTTCTAGATGGTAGTTCTCTGTCTGGATACTTCTCGCGATACCACTGCAGAGCTAAATCGTAGCTCTTGTTGCAAACAAAGTAAGCTTCTAATAAATCGAATTGTTCTTGATACGCCATTATGAGATAATTTAATTACGTAAGGGAAGCAACACTACTTAAATAAAATCTGTTGATAAAAATCGTTCGAATTTTAAAATTATTGTCCCGCCTCGCAAACAAAGTCAAACGTTCCATTTTTAAACTTCTCCACTGAACGCCTCGGATCATGTAAGAAGGAAATGTGCATAGAGGTATTACCACCATTGAACAATTTTCTTATCGAAGATTTCAACAAGGTACTTAACGATAAATAAGCAAGCGTGTACTTCATACGAAGTCTTTGAGTGTTGGAGAGATAACAGAACTGTTACGTGTCTTTTACTTGTTAAAAGTGAACAGTAACCAAATATTTTTTAGAGAAACTTTATCCTGAATATTAATACTACCGATTAGTATAATAATAAAATAAGGAGTGTTTATTTTTTAAATTTTAGTTGGTTCGAGTCCCGGGCGAAGCAAGCGAGTTTAAAAAAATATTTTAATGCAGATTTGTTTCTTTTTAAAAATAAAGGAATGTCTCCTTTAAGTAAAATGAGCTAGCTTAAGGATTTTAAGTAGTTTCCCTCCAGGGCCTGAGTTTAATTTCCACACTGTATATGGTAAAGTTCAGGACTTATTCTATCGATCATATGTTTCGAAAACACGATTCCATAAAATTTTCTCGATAGAAAAAAATCGCAAAGTTACCTCTAACTTTTTACTTAAACCCTAATTTCTCAATAAATACAGATGATACGATCTTGAGATTAAGCATAGTAATTGAGCTAAGTATAAAGAACATTTTATAAGTTACATTTTTTTCAATTAACTATTCTAATGTTTGTGGGGAGCAAATAACTACTAAAAACTTGATTTTTGGGCTTACGCCGCTTTGCTCTGTCCCGCTCCTGTGAACGCGAAATCCTATGCCTATCCTCTTCACACAATAACGAGGTAGGGTACCGCCTTAAGGTTTTTGTTATTAAAGTGCGTAAGCCTCACACTCTGGCTAATTTCTAATTTCTAAGAAATCAAATAATATCGCAAAAATTTTCGACTTCGACGGGACTTGAACCCGTATCCTTCCCTCAGTCAGTACCTACGGGAATGTGCCAACCAACTACACCACGAGGTCAAGTGACGTGAGAGTCGAAAATCTTTGGGACTTCCTACGGACTCTAGCGCCGTTAGCTCCACCTACAGGGGAAACATTGAAGTTTATCCAATCCTGTTCAAAGACTAAAGTTACGTTTAGTTCATTTGACGAGGTTTCGCGTTGCTTAAAATCTAAGGTTTTTGTTATTATGATACAATTAGTGGGAAATCCGTTCTAAGAAATATATACATAGCTACCCTCATCTGTTATTATAATAGACCAAATATCCTTAAGAATGAAACTAGTCGATCTCAGTCAAAACAAATTTTTAGGCGCTATTCACGCTGGACCAACAATTTTTTATGCCAGAATGGTTTTCACCAAAATAGAGAATGTTTCCCAAGAAAGTTACCCTGCACTCTGTGCATTTTCTGTTTACAGAGACTTTTTTAGCCACGTGCAACAAAATAAATCTAATTTGTCCGGTTTTCTGTTTCCAGACTTCCTGAAAATATCCAATAAGGTAAATAGGTAGGTACAGACAGCAACGAAAATCACTGAACACGAATTACAATATTCTAAATAAGTTTAAAATATAAAATTCGCTAACCACTACTATACACAATTTGCTGAACACGCTTAGTTGAATTGGAAATTTGAATTCTTACTTTTGATTACGCCATTCATCACATTATATATACCCCAAACATCATGCGCATTGAATTTTGTAACCTTAGAACCCTTAGAACGACATTCATTAATAAGATTATTAATTTCCTTAATTCTTTTAATATTTTACTTATGGAACAGTTATGGTTGTGCTCATGGAGTTTCCTTGCTGACTGTTACGTTACAATAAACTAACAAACTTTACTACCATTTATTAGAAGTTTAGTTCTAAGTTTAGAAAGTCCGAAAATAAATTCAAAAATATTTCAATAATCATTTTCAAGCAGCGAACAAATGCGGAGGAACTCATAGTCACGAGTATCAGCTAAATAGTCTAAAAATATCAGTTTTCCATTTCCACACAAACAATCAATCATTCCAACTAAAGATATTTATACGGAACCATTATTATTACGCAAGAAGCTTTTACCGGTTTTGTAACATTAAATTTACTACTTCTCGTTATTCTGGTTACGACACAGTTTTTAGTTTTACGTTATTATTGTAGATAATGTTGGATATTGTTACTCTATGCGGTATTAAAGCAGCTTTTTGTAAAAACCGTAACCGAATCGTATTTTTCCGGATCTGGTTTTTTTTCGGGCTTTTGATAAATAAGCTTGTTTACTTAGGCGACTGTGATATTGACAGAAGAAGGTACCTTACCTACCCGAGTAGTTCTGGTAGTTTTAAACTTTTAGGGCCACTACTATAGTTTTTTGACTAAAAATCAACCTACCTATAACTCAATGCTCCAGAAAGTACCTATAGTAAAAATAAATAAACAAAATATGACCGACAATCCACACAGCATTATCTTTACCCCAAGCTCAGTGAATCAAATTTAGTTTTATCTTGTTTTTCATATAAAATGTTTGGCAAATAACTTTTCCGCTACTGTTATTCTTTTCAGAAAAAAACAAAATCTCGGGCAACTTGAATCGAACCACTATAATTGAGGATTTTGTAAAATGACAATTAAAAAGTACTGTGTTTGACCTATAGTTAGAGCCAGTCGTGCGGCCTCGGAAATCCTCGGCCATTCCCGCCGCTTATTGTATCTGATAATTTTCAATTTGGAACTCACCTGAAGCCGAAAATTGGAAAGCAGAACGTGAAAATGGCGCCAACAATATTGCTCCTTTTAGCTTTTCAACGTATTTCCTGACGCTGCTGGTCGATTTGCTTTTAGAGCTCTGAATAGTTTTATGGCAGATTTTTAAAAGGTTTTAGGACAAATGCTATTTGCCATAATATCCTTAAATGATCAAACCTTTATTAATGATAAAACTTTAAATAATATTTATCGGGTATTTAATTTAGGAAAATAAAATTACGAGATAGGTAGGTGAGTGATTAATAGCGGATATTCCGTCGTTTGCCTACGTTTTAAAATTATAAGCAATTTGTAGCATGTCTGGTAAAATAAGAAGAGAAAATAACAAAATCCTGAAAAATTCTGGTAACGAAATTACAGCACATATTTCTCGTTAGCGAAAATTCTTTGGAAAACCTAAACAAACATAACCTGTGTTTAAACTAAAATAAAAAGCAAAAACGAACGAAATAAAACAAAGAAACCAGAATATATACGCAACAATGTTATTTATTACTGGGCGTTAGGGATGCAACTCTGTTCGGAGTCCTTCTCCGAATTTCGCACAATTCCGGAGTAAAGTATCTCTGACAAAGTCGAAATTCAATCTTATTTACTTGCAGTAAAATGGGTTCATCTACGAGACTTTGCGAAAATAACATCCATACTTATGCGTAAATTATGTACTAAAAAAATCCATCTGTGTAATGTATTGTATTAAATATATCAATCTTCTCTGCTGTGTGGATTGTCCAAAATTATTTATTAATTATTTATCGCTTAGGGCTAGCCCCAAGCTAAGCAGAGCGTGTGATGCTGTGTGGATTGTCCAAATTTATTTATTTCTTATTTATCTTCATTCTGTCTGTCTGGTCTTTTCACGACGAAACGATACTAAAATTCTGTCTTGAGTGCTACGGGCAGGTTTTTCAACCAAGCTCGCAAAAAAAAGTTTAAAAGATATACAATAGTCACAGCTTTTACAAATTAAACTATAGTTTAAAGTAAACGAATTGCAGTCCCTTAGTAGGCATCTAGGGCCACCGTCCTCATGCACTAGTGTTAAGAGTCATAAAAACAAAATTCCCAGATAGGAACGTCTTCTCGACCGCCGCCGCGCCGTTAATTCTTGGTCGAAATAAAAAGGATGGCATCATAATCAGCATTATAATAATATTAGTAGGATTGTGATTATGCTTGTTAATATTATCTTCATTTTAAATGACCGGGTTTCGGAATTTGGAATTACCAGAGATTTCGGAGTAAAACGTAGTAAAACCGGAATTTGAATGCGAAAATTGAAAGCCCTACGATCCGAACCATGCATAAAATGTGTGTACGGGTAAAGTAAATCATATGAATATTTACCCTATCGTTTGAAACTTCGGTATTATTATGTTATTCATGGAATTTTCTTGTAGGTAGAGGCACCTTTCAATAATTTCGTCGAAATGAAATTGGTAAGGTTTATCGCCGTCGCGAAAGAATCAACCGCTCTAATTCTGCCCGCCGATGGCGTAAGAGCTGACTTAGGGAATCTATCAGAAGACCAGTTGCTTTCTTCTGTGTAATCTAACACCTCCACTGGGATCACCCGCCTGCTATTGGCCACATGGCTTTAACACTGTCATGGCCCAAGACGCAGACGTGCCTCTCGATCCCCGTGTGAGGTTGGGCAGGGAATGCGTTAACCATACTGCGAGCGCGGGCGCGAAGTATCAAACGTATGAAACCGCCGCTTGCGTTCATAATGAAGTGACGAGCAATTAAGCAGCAGAGAATTGAGCAGCGAAAATTACTCGTCCGTCTTAGTCACTTGGTATGAACGCAAACAGCGGTATCGTATGTTTGATACTTCGCGCTAAACTTAGCCCCAGCCACCGCGCCCGCCCTGCTTGCAGTATGGTTGAAGCCAAAGGCGGGGGTGCCTAGCACGACGGGTTTGACCGAGTCATCATCATCAACCTATATTAGTGCACTGCGGACATAGGCCTCCCCTAATGAGCGCCATAGCGCCCTGTCTTCAGCTTGCCGCATCCAGCATCTGCCTGCAGTCTTTCGCAGATCATCACCCCACCTGGCCGGACGGCGTCCTACACTACGTTTGAGCGAGTAACTACGCGTAATAGTTGGTAAAATCGCGTGGTAAAATTGTCTTGCAGGAGGCGCTGCTGCCCGCCCCTTGTGGATATATTAGTCGCCTCTTACGACACCCGCAGGAAGAGTTGGGGTGGTGCAAATACTAAGCCGGCACCACACGGCCCGGTGATGAAAGCTACAGTAAAATGGTCGATAACGAAAAGCACTACTAGTACATTAAAAAATATCAAAAATAAAATAAAATTCTATTTCTATGTCATTTTTGTGGAGAAACTTCTTACCATAGGATTGGCGTAGAGGTCACACTCTATTTCCACCATCTCGCCCCTCGCTGCTCGCAGCACCAACGGCTGAGTAGACTTGCAGGTTGGCACAACTGTTGGAGACAAATCATTTTTAGGGTTCCGTACCTCAAAAGGAAAAATGAAACCCTTACGGGATAACTTTTAAGTCTGTCCGTTACCCCCTTTTTTCAGAAACGCGTGGAGGCATCGAGTTGAAATTAACATCAAATACTCAAGTCGAGCCGTGATATAAATCAAACTTCTATGTGAACGCAATCTAAAGTTACAGCCGTTAAACGTCCGAATATTTTGAAATTTCTAAATTTCCACATACAAAACCCTTATGGACATTGAAATAGAATCATGAAATTTGGCAAGAAGCACGGTCTTATAATTAGACGGAACCCTCCTCGGTGCGCGAGTCCGACTGGCACTTGACGTTTTATTTCTATGGAATTTATCTTTGATAAGATTTGGAGTCGGTTGTCTGACCTGTATCTCTATTAATTACTTTTAAGAATATAAATTTAATAATCTTTATTACATTTTCAAACTTAAATAACACTGATCTGCTACAGTTTCTAGTGTTAGTTTAATCCTAGATGCATAATGAAAACCAAAATCAAAAAAGTTTCAGAAGATAGGGCGAGCGCTTATCAAAACATACGTAGGTATTATTTACACTTCTTGGTACGATCTATAATTAAATACTCAATCTCTTATCAACGTCGATTCGGCAAGATATTTGAGAGATGATAAGTTAATTTTAGCGTAGGTACGAACTACCGCCTTTATAAGTTTAAGAAAATCAAGTTTCTTACAGAAAGAATAAGTGTTGTATTTCAACCGCTTACATTTATAATGAAAATCAAGATTTCATAGATCTGCTTACATTTCACATCCAGCACAAGACTCTCACTTGATCCGTCTCCCAGGCTGTTCCTGGCTGTGCAGATGTAGGATCCAGCTGCTTTCCGGGACACCTTCTGCAGAACTAGGCTCTGGTTGGCTAGCAGAACGCCAGGGCCTGGCTTTACTGGTACTCCCTGTGGAGTTTATTAGAAGGGGCTAGTAAAGAAATTTGATAGGAATTTCTAGAATATTTGTCCAGAAATAAATAGATACAAAACAAAATCAAACATAGACAATAAAGTTGGTAGGTAAGAACGCAGTAACTTAGGTCTTTTACGTACAACACACAAACAATAAAATAACATAATAACTTTACTATAATTACAGAGCAGAAGCGGTTTTGCGACATAAATGCGCCACCACTCAACTCAACAGCATGTATTGGTCCACTACTGGACGCAGGCCTCCTCCTGATAAGCGCCTTATTGGCTTTTATCACATGAGGGGTAATCCCCATAATCCCCACGCTGGGAATGCGGGTTGGGGATCGCAGTTCGGTGGTAAAATTGTTCTGTAGGGGCGCTGCTGCCCGCCCCCGGTGGATATCCCTTAGTTGCCTCTTACGACACCCGCGGGAAGAGTTGGGGTGGTGCTAATTCTAAGCCGCCACCACATTCTACCGAAAATGCAAATCCATCATGCTGCTTTATTATATAAGAAAATTCCGTGATACTCACATTATGCGTGAAGTACACATGATTATGCCATGGGTTGGCCCGGATTCTGCAGTCCAGGTAAACGTCAGATCCCTCCACGATCTTGGTGCCGTCCAAACTGGCTCCAAGCTCGAGGCGGACCACGGGGGTATCTGAGGAAAAGTTTTAATTATTTCAATTGCATACTTCCTTCCGAACGCAATTTTGTACTCTTTATAGAAAAAATTGCGTACCAACCTATGAAGTCCCGACCGCAAAAATTTTGCCTGACAACAGTTTTTATCTACGAGGAAATAATACTACTTAGGTCGCCACTGCACAACCCTGCAAGACATCACCCGCCCAGCATCTTCCACTGCTGGCACGAAGGTCAGGATGCTGCTGGTGGTGATACCGTCTGTTGGGGTCTACTTACGCTGAATCTCCATCTTCCACCCATCCTCGTGCGTAGAATGCGGTATGGTGGACTGCACAGCCCTGCAAGACATCACCCGCCCAGCATCTTCCACTGCTGGCACGAAGGTCAGAATACTGCTGGTGGTGTTACCGTCTGTTGAGATCTGGCGGAGGTAGAAATGGATTCATTTTATAGTCTTCTACTTCACGGCAAACGTTGTCTATGGCCAGTTGGTCTATTCAGATGTAATTAGTCACGTATACCTATAATTTTCGCCCCTTATTGGTTAATTTTCTTTTGTCTTATATTCGTAAAAATCCAGCCGATGAGTAGAGAAAATAGTACGTGATACACTGAGGAATACATATAAAATGACGAGCAGGTGGAACGATGACCAGCGAAAGACTCCTGGCAGATGCTGGATGCGGCTGACAACATGGGTGTTAGGACACCCAAAAATAATAAACAAATAATGCTGGACAATTGACACAGCATTATCTAGCCCCCAGCTAAGCAGAGCTTGTGTTATTGGTTCTAGATAACAGATATACTTAATACATATTTTTGATAGAAAACATCCAAAACACCCGGAGCACCCGGAGCCCCAGGTGGGTCGTCCTAACGTCGAGCCACAGAGGTCGTCAAGGAAGGGCAGAAGCCCTTCCTCTGGTAGGTTCCCTTAGTCGTCTCTCACGACATCCAAGAGTTGGAAGGGTCTGTTCTTACGTCTCAAGAACCACGGCACGATGAGCGGCAAGCCTCATCTGTCTGTATTCTACTGAACAATCTGTTTCCGTATACAATGTATATTTTAACAACAAACCAAAACGTGGTTCCATAAATAACTAACTAGCGCCATTGTCTTACATCTGCTGTTCATGACGTAAACAAAGTTACTGTGTTTGTGGTTTACAGGGATATTTTGGATGCTACGGGATTTAGATAGATTTGTTTATGTCAGCGTTAAATTATTAGATTCGTCAGTTTATAATGATCTAGTTTCTGCCCGCGGCTTCGCACGCGTATTTTCTGTGTAATAAGTAGCCTATTATCTAAGTTAAGCTATGTTCTAACTGGCTCTCATACGGAATCCTACTTTGGGGAAATAGTACTGACGTCCAAAATCTTTTTGTTCTTCAAAAATCGTGTATCCGAATCTTAGTTAATATAAAGAGCCCTGAGAGCTGCAAAGACCACTTTCGTCAACTTAAAATACTAACACTGACATGTATTTATATATTAGAATGCTGCAAATTTATTCGAAAATATCCCAAATATTTCCAAAAAACAGCTGACCTACCGCGACGCTATCCGTCTAGGTATCAGCACAAAATCACACTACCCGAGTCAAAACTAAAAATGCGAAGTTCTGGGCCAAACGCCATGGCTTCAAAAATTTATAATAAAATACCGGATACACTAAAAGACGAGGAAAAAGACCAAATATTTGAAACCAAATTAAAACAATACCTTTTACATAAATGCTATTATGATTTAAATGACTTCTTCAGCGACAAATTAAAATAATAAAATAAAAATACCTACTAATAAAAATGCGTTATCAATACTTACATTGCAACCTATACAATATTTTTAAAAACGTACATATTCACTAAAAACATAAGTTATTGAATTATATTTTCCTGCTAAAACCCAACCTGAGATTCTTATAGAAACCCGGTCCACCTCCACTCTCAGTACCTATTGCCACGCCCTGCTAGGGTACCATTGTGTCTCTTATACATTACCTAGATACTAAGACCTAAAAATGTACACAGTGATTGCAATAAATAAATATGAAATAAATGAAATAAATGTATGCCAAATTTCATCATGATCTGTTCAGTAGTTTTGGAGATCTTAGGCAACAAAAATTCACATTTCACAAACTTTCGGCTTTATAATAATAGTAGGAGACAAAATCCTATTCTACTAATATTATAAAGCCGACAGTTTGTGGAATCTGAATTTTTGTTACCTAGTATCTCCAAAACTACTGAACAGATCAAGACGAAATTTGGAGTACGTTTAGAGCAAAGCCTACCTTAGATAATAGCTAGGCTACTTAATATACCGAAAATACGCGTGCGAGGCCACTGGCAGAAGCTAGTTTGATTGTGAAAAAAAAACTGATTTCAAATTCCTTAACGTTTACATCGATTTTTTTTTACTTTCGCGAGAGTAATAATAATCCCTCGGGACTAAAAATTTATGGAAACATCTTTGGAATGTTCTCTACAATACAATAGAGAAAGAATAACCAAAATCGGCCAACAATCAACAGAGTTATCGACATACAAAAAATAAAAAAAATACTTACAGCCCAACATAGAACCACCTCCATTTGAAGTCTAAAACATTTATATTGTCAAAAACATATTATTATTAGCTGCGCCCCGCGGCTACGCCCGCGTGGAATTAAAATTATCACTTAGGGGTATGAAAAATAGATGTTGGCCGATTCTCAGACCTACTCAATATGCTCAGAAAATTTCATGAGAATCGGTCAAGCCGTTTCGGAGGAGTATGGCAACGAAAACTGTGACACGAGAATTTTATATATTAGCATAGACTAACTATACAAGTTAGTCTATGATATTAGATAATGCCGACAGTACTTTTATTCTGAGATACAAATAAGTGATGGTCCCCACACAAGGAAAGCCGGTGTGGTGGGAAGCCTCATTACAAAATTAAGGGAATAAATATTAAAATAAATAATGCTGAACAATTTTTACAGCATTATTTAGCCCCAAATTAAGCAGAGCTTGTGATATGGGTACTAGATAACTGATATACTTAATACACACTAATAGATAGATATTTTTTAGTGAATCTAGACAGATTGTGTCGTATTGAAAAATTTAAAGTTTTTAACGAATTTAAATAATGTTGAACTAGATTATATTTCCGCACTTTTCATCCACACAAACTTCCTTAAAGCAAAAGTCACTCTAACTATGGCCGTTTATCGACTGAACGGAGGTTAATGAGATTTGGCCAGGAGATCTGCTAATTGAGAGCCTGGAGACTTGTATCTCAGGGATGGACAGGATAGTTTTTGAGCAAATTATACTTCGAAAACTTAGTCGGGAGCCTGACTAAGTTTTCTTAACACTTTGACTGCCACCGACGCACACACGCACACGGAAATTTAGTACAGCTCCTTACACAGCAACGTTCACCTCCGGCCGGATCGCTGAAGCTTGGCAGTGAACGCATTAAGTGCTTAATTTCCTTATGACCATACAGAACTCTTGGACTTCCCAATTATTTCAAATATTGTAAGTAAAACTGAAAATTATAATAAAAAGTATCAATATGCCCCCCAATTAGCAGAAAGGTATTCTCATGATCTTTGCACTGCTCCACCTGGGTCTCTGACCCTGATGTCTGATTATAAACAAACAAACTGATACTGTTTGACGGTTGCTGACAGTACAATAGCTCCCTATCATTAGGGTGTTATAGCGTAGAGGAAATGGCTGGTTTACTTGTGATAAGTCGTGACAGTATGCTGTCCCGGTGTCATCTCCAATCCCATTCTCTTTCTACACGACTTATACTCAGACTGTACACTAGCTAAGGAGTCAAGTAAAAAATATCTCCTTTCGTTAGGCAAAGATGAGTAAGTAGATAATTAAGAAAATTAACGTTGGTCGAAGCGACGCGTGACCCGAAAACTGGTGAGTATCTGGCGCAGCGCATCAGCATTGCCATACAGCGGGGCAGTGCAGCCAGCGTCTTGGGGACGCGACGACTGGTTTTGATATGGAACAGTTGAGCTACCTATAGATTGTTTTCAACAGTCTGCAGTGAGCTCAAATGTTTCAATGTTAAATACTAGTTCTAATTTATTTCTATTAGTTGATTGGAATTTTCTTTATGAATAAAGAAAATTAACTAATATGGAAAATACATTTGTACAAAAGTTAGGTATTTTATTCAATCTATTTTTAGAGTGACTTCCTAAGAGAGAAAGAGATCACTATGGCTCTTATTTTATCACAGACCAGGAAAGAGCAAAGTTTTGAAATTGACTGTTATTTATTACAGAGTCAGACAGTACAAAAAATCACCAAAATGTGTTAAAAATACTCTAA
Source organism: Eupithecia subfuscata (assembly GCA_963564075.1). Taxonomy (NCBI): domain Eukaryota; kingdom Metazoa; phylum Arthropoda; class Insecta; order Lepidoptera; family Geometridae; genus Eupithecia; species Eupithecia subfuscata. Next base: position 3,223,325 of record OY751123.1, read on the forward strand.
AGTTCGTTTAAATTACATAAGAAAGAAATACCCAAACTCTACCACTTGGAAAATCTCCGAAACAGAGTTTGACAGGCACTTTCCGACCCAGTCTTGTATTTTGACAGATAACCGACATGTTTGAAAACAAGCACGTCAATAAAACGAACGGCATTGATTTGTTAGCGCTGCCCTACATTGGACGTAGCGTAGATCAGCAGCGTTGGCACATACACTGTAGACACTGATTTTAACGAGTAAGTTTAAAAAAAAAATAAAGAATAGATCAATGGTCTAAAAACAAGTCTTTTACTTAACCCAACAAAAACCAAATACATGATCGTCGGAAGTAAGGAGGATCTACGGATACGTCTGGTGGAGTCACTTATATTATCCAAGCTGAATTACTCACATAAAGTTATTAGTTCTTTATGAATGTAAGCGGGTTAACTACGAACCTATTTTGTGTTGAAAGAACACCAACGTTTAACGGTTTACTGCTGCGTGTTTTTTATTAGTTCTTGTTTATTTGTTTTATATATTGGAATAAAATTATAATATATCTATAAATCTAGAATCATGATTTTTGGCAAGAAGCAAGGTTTTATCAAATTGTAAAATTTAAGTACCTATACGGAATCTTTGGTACCCGAGTTCGACTGGCAGTTGACGTTTTATTATAATACCTACCTACATACCTAGTTAGTTTCTCTAAAACTGTAGTTAGTAGTTATTAGGAAATAAAGATAGGCTTGTTCTTAATCCTTCACGGAAACCTTGTAATTATCATCTGAGCACATTAGGAATTATCTGTTGGTGAATTCGACAAAATTTGATCATGCGGTTTGTTGAATTTTTAAACAATAAATATAATTTTTTAGTGTGTGATAGCAGCAACGAATGTCTTAATGTTCATTGCTGTAAAATCTGATTATGAACGTCTCTGACAAGGTGCCGCAAACGAAGACTTGACTAAAAAACCTTGCCGGTAGATAGTACTTCAACCTCAACAGCCTGTATTCGTCCACTGCTGGACGCAGGCCTCCCCCTGATAAGCGCCTTATTGGCTTTTATCACATGGGGATAGTGCCCATAATCTCCACGCAGGACAGGCGGGTTGGGGATCGTAGTTCGGTGGTAGAATTGTTCTGTAGGGGGCGCTGCTGCCCACCCCCGGTGGATATCCCTTAGTCGCCTCTCACGACACCCGCGGGGTGAGTTGGGGTGGTGCAAATTCTAAGCCGGCAGCTTGGTAGATAGAAACCCGGAAGAAAATTTAACTACTTTAATAACCCAGCTGTTTCGTTTACACTGTACCCGATTGTAAACTGCCCATTGAAGCATTATCGGTACTAATAAGCGGTTGAATCGATCATAGCATCAATTGAACTGTTCAAGGAACTGATGGGAATCGTGGAAATTATTCTAAGTTCTATTGATTGCTGGTCTTTGGTTTAATTCTCCTTAATTCGCTTTTGTGAAAGATTACCTAGGCTCTTATAGTGTACGGCTTGGGGCCAAGACTTATTTCAGATCGCTGAGCCATGGGACTATTATAATTGGGACCATAGGGGAGTTTCTCTGAAGGATAGAGTTCGTAACGATTAAGTACATCCGACAGAGAACCAAAGTTATCGACATAGCTCAAAGAATTAGCAGGTCGAAGTGGCAGCGGGCCATATCTCGCGAAGAGCCGACAACCGCTGGGGCAAACGTGTTCTTGAGTGGAAACCGCGACACAGCAAACTTAGTGTAGGACGCCCTCCGGCCAGGTGGGATGACGACCTGCGAAAGGCTGCAGGTAGACGCTGGATGCGGCAAGCTGAAGACAGGGTGCTATGGCGCTCATTAGGGTAGGCCTATGTCCAGCAGCGGACTAATATACTACATAGGCTGATGATGATGAATTTGGGATCGAAATCAATTGGTACATCTTTGACTAATCGAAACAAAAAATATGACAAGCTTCCGTTATGCCAACATAGCTTTATAAGCTTGTTTTTGCATGTTCCAAATGACAAGACCCATTCGACCGTAGTAATGAGTGACAATTTGTGATCATTTCGAATCATTCCGACAAATAAAAACAACAATGGAACATACCGAATTCATTTCCTGCCATTTGGGTGTAATCGCTTGGATGTTATCTGTGTTAATATATAAAATGAGAGATTTTTGTCTGTTAGTCGGTCGTTAAAAATGCTTTTCAGATCGTAGGGCTTACTGACGGTAAAGTTTAGTAGACGCAATTTTTTAAGATCCATGGATCGAACGATCTTCATCTGGATCATCACTCGGTAGTTCTGTGGGGACGACACTACTATGGAAATGGGATGAAACAACAATATCTTTTGGGTAAGAAAACAAAAAAAAAAAATATCGCACGGAGGCGCTATCATTACACGGCGCCGAGTATATATATATACTCCAGTGTATGTATATTCCAGTTTTCCTCCTGGAAATCCCCCTTGAGGGGGAAAACTGGACTTCAAAAAAATTAATTCCAGTTTTCCCCCTTGAAGATTTGTCTTATGGGGGAAAACTGGAATTCATTTTTTTGAAGTCCAGTTTTCCCCTTTGAAAATCCCCCTTAAGGGGGAAAACTGGAATTATTCATACAATAATCCTTATAAAAAGTTGGCGATACAAGACAGCTTACCTCACGCAAAATTAAACCAATAAATTATACATAGATCGGATAGAATATATACATAAAGACTATGACGAAGTAGAAAAACATTTGAAAAATTTAATTTAATAGTTTCTGTTTGCTTAGTTAGCTTAACATATGCTTAGTTAATAAAAAATTATAATAATACGTGAGCGGAAAATTATAATTATTATAGTGTTCGGCACACACATTGTGTATTTAGTCTCAAAAACCAGGGACACCTGCCACTTGGTTTATATATTTAATTTTGAATTAAATGATTTTATATTTGTATTTGTATCGTGGGTTGAATCGACAATATTTTTTGGGTCGAAATAGCAAATCAAAATTCGTGGGACGAAACTGTGGGTCGAAATAACAATACACCAATTTATCTATGGTTTAGTTGAGAATTTTAATTTTTGACATGGGGTTCATAATCTTGTATCTATCATTTGCTTTTCTTTAGGTGTTTTTTTCATCATTTTCGAAATTATTTTTTGGTTAAATAATTTCCTATCATGAGGTCGTAGCGTGGCTAGGCCGTGGTGGTTGCGTCGAAAGAATCGACCTCTCTGATTCAGGTCCTAGATGTCGTAAAAGCTGACCAAGAAAACCTACAAGAAGAATGATAGTAGCTTCCTTCTTTATATTTTTAACACCTCTACTGCGATCACGAATCCGCCTTCCAAGCGTGGTGATTATGACACAACCCCACTTGCTTGGAGGAGGCATGCCTCCTGCATGTACCACATGCATGTACCTCAACCTCAACAGCCTGTATTCGTCCACTGCTGGACGCAGGCCTCCCCTGATAAGCGCCTTATTGGCTTTTATCACATGGGGGGTAATGCCAATAATCCCCATGCTGGGTTGGGGATCGCAGTTCGGAGGTAGAATTGTTCTGCAGGGGGCGCTGCTGCCCGCTCCCGGTGGATATCCCTTAGTCGCCTCTTACGACACCCGCGGGAAGAGTTGGGGTGGTGCAAATTCTAAGCCGGCACCACACAGCGCGTTCGTGGGGAACGTCATCTATGTTAAAATATCATCATCATCATCCGTGGAACAATTTAACCCACTGTTGGGTTTAGGGCTCCCGAAGTTTGTGCCATCCACCACCTGTGCTAGACATGGGTATCCTCATCTCTCTCCATTCGTGTCGGTCTACCATCCCATCGGATCATGCGAGCTAATAGTGCACCTGTGCTTGCGCACACACTTGCACACAGCGAGGCGTGTACAGCTGTGGACTAAGGGCGCCTTCAAATTAGCCGCAAATTGTCGCGCGGAGGCAGCGCGGCTGCAGCGCTGCGGTCGCGCTGCTGTCTAAATCCATATAAATTAAAAATTTCCAAAATCCTTTTTCTTTTTAATAGTAACACTAATAGCAGTGTTTCTTCGTCAGAGTTCATCGTGAAACTAAATATACAACACTATGATTCTCGAACCAAGCTACAGCAGCGCGGCCGCAGCGCTGCAGCCGCGCTGCCTACGCGCGACAATTTGCGGCTCATTTGAAGGCGCCCTAATGTGTGGATATTATGAGAATAATTTAGACCATATCATGAGACTTACAGTTTCTCTGACAGTTTTCAGGCGGGTGCCCCCCTTCCACCAGGATATGGTCGGTTTAGGCCTAGCGCCCACGGCTTGGCAGGTCAGCTCAGTGCTTTGTCCTGCCACTAGGGGGCGCTTGCCGCCTTGTAGTCGCACCCAGAGAGGTCTCACTGTAACAAAATAATATTATTTACAAGACAATCACATCACACTTCACATCATCACACTATCACATCACACTATATAATATTATAAATGCGAAAGTGACTGTACAGAACGGATCAGGCTGAAATTTTGCATACAGGTAAGACTAACCCTGGAATCAAACATAGGCGACTTTTTATCCCATAAATCAGTTCCCATGGGATAGAAATAACCTCAAAACGTTTCCATAGAAACAACGCGTGCGAAGCCGCGGGCGGCAGCTAGTTATAAATAATCCTTATAATAGGTAGAGATAAACCATTCTAAAAATAAACGCCGATTGTATGACGTTTAGTGAAGGTGGCGTGCATTTTGTCGTGCATTTTTAGAATGGTTTATCTCTACCTACTAGTGACAATTTCCTAACTTATCTATAGCTATAGCCATATTATGGCTAAAGCTCTAACAGCGCAAACGAAAGAACAAACAGCCAGTGTCTTGGGGACGCTTCCGACTGGTATTGATATGGATCAGTTGAGCTATCTGTAGATTATTTGCAACAGTATGCAGTTAGATAAATTGTTTTGTAAATACTGGTTCTAATTTATTTCTATGAATTTGATTGTAATTTTCTTTGGAAAGAAAATTATTATATTAAAAAAATTTAAGTTGTAAATGACAAAGTCTGACACCAAGGATAAAATAAAATGCCCGCATATTTCCTAGGCACGTGGTGTCTGGATGATACTAACCTAGATTCCTTGAGAAATATTTTTATAATGTGGTGGGTACTCTTTTAATTAGAAGAGGGCTTCCCTCTTCTAATTAAAAGAGTTAGCAAGCTAGCAAGCTGAAGTGGCAGTGGGCATATCTCGCGAAGAACCGACAACCGCTGGGGTAAACCTGTTCTCGAGTGGAGACCGCGACTCGGTAAACGTAGTGTAGGACGCCCTCCAGTCAGATGGGATGACGACCAGTGAAAGACTGCAGGCAGATACTGGATGCGGTAAGTTGAAGACAGGGCGCTATGGCTCTCATTAGGGCGGCCTATGTCCAGCAGTGGACTAATATAGGTTGATGATTTTGATTATGAGTCTTTTAACTGGCGAGGAAGACTGGGAAAGGACATAGGCTACTCTGAATCCAGAACGCGTGCGATGTCGCGTGCAAAAGCAATCATAAATTTCAAAAACGATTTAACCTTTTGACTGTTAATAACCCCTATAGGGTCAGGGTAAGAATAACCTTTTCATTTCTTAATCACCTTTTTCTTTGAATTTCAAAAATATTCATTTATTTTAATAAATACAATCGTCCATTAGGGTAGAATTAAATGAGTTTAAGTGATTCGTGTCAGACATCAATCAAGTAGAGATACATTTATCCCTTTTAGGTTACACTTAATTTTATTTTTACTAAATGGGTTTTAGGCTATTATGAATTTGAGGATAATATTCAGTGTATTTTTTGGAGCTCGAATTTCTTCAGTTTGAAAAATAATTTGTTCTTGGAGTTGATCACACCGAGTTTTTATGTTTTAGTAGTATCCTTTTTCAACTTATTATTCCTTACTAGTTTATGCCCGCCGGCTTCGCACGCGTTCTTTCTATAAACGTTTGAAGGTGATTTCTATCCCACGGGAACTGATTTATGGGATAAAAAGTAGCCTATGTTCGATTCCAGCTACATCTATGCAAAATTTCAGCCCGATCCGTTCAGTAGTCTTCCATCCATCCATCCATCCATCTATCCATCCATCCATCCAAACTTTCACATTTATAATATTAGTGTGATTCGGCCCTTTAGAGCCGTTTCAGAGGTGTCATAAACCGATGTAATCTTTCTAAACCACTCACCGCCATATCAACCTTCATAAACTCACAATCCCTTCAAAAAAACCATTTAATTCACCCCTACCGTGCCCTACTTGTTGCCAACAAAGGGTAGTACGATTTAAAAGGAACCCTTTTTTTGTTTGGACCACTTAAGACAATTAACAATGGAGCTGAGTTTTTTGTTTTAACCCCCTTTCACCCCTTTCGGGGTTCCGTCCGGTAAGAGGAAAACGGAAGGACTCTTAAATTGGTTGCTTTAAGTAAAGTACTTGTGTTGTTAATTAATTTACGGCCTGTGTAAGTATTACGATGAAAATTGAGGTTTTGTTGCGATTTTGCTGCTGGAAAGTTTGTTTTTTGTTTCTTTGTTGTAAGTTGTTATGTTTTTGAGAGGGATTTGTGTTTGGATAGGACCCTAGAAAATTCGTATTTTCGTGTCGACCATTTTAAAAGTAAATTTGGCCCTAACGCAAACACCATTAATTTAAATTTTAATAGTGTTTAATACTATTTTGAAAATAAGGTTAAAACCAATTGACAAATTACTCAAAATATTAAAATTATCAATAAATTATAATATACGGAACCAAACCCACACAATAATATTCAATTAATTAATCTAAAAGCAAATGCTTCCGGGCTATAAAAACCACAATAGCCATTACAATAAGGGTTATTTTAGCATAATAGACCCGATTGGGATCAATACAGCGAGTGCGAGAACGGTTGAAAACGAGTGTGAGATTTGCACTTGAGTTACGAGAGCTGAAGGGTTATAAAAAGAACAATACTTAAGAAGGGTGTTAAAATTATTCAGAAAATAGTACAAAGGAACAGGAAATCAGTCCTAAGTTCTAAATAATTAAAATTGAGGAAAATTATGATAAAGCTATTTTAACAATAGGTAAGTAAATTTTTATTCTAACAATATTTAGGAAATTAACAGCTAACATATTGAGTAACTTTTACAGAGGCATTAAAAATAAGCTTATGATAGGTATCACAAACTGCAAAGTCTATTTTTGTAAATTAGAAGAGAAAAAGGAAAGCATTTGCGGTTATGTGTACCAGTGCGATATAGCACTGCTGAGGTTATTTAAAAAAATATCTGAGCGTCTCGAAGCGACGCGTGACCCGAGAGCTGGTGAGTATCTGGCGCAGCACATCAGCATTGCCGTACAACAACGTGGCAATGCAGCCAGAGTCTTGCGAGACGCAGCGACTGGTATTAATATGGACCAGTTGAGCTGCCTTTCTATTGTTTGCAACAGTCTGCAGTTAGCTCAATTGTTCTAATTACTCGTCAATACTAGTTCTAATTTGTACCTAGTATTTGATTGTAATATTCTTTGGTACTAACTTTATGAATTTTATTACTTCTACTCGACGACGCTTTTATCTGAGCATGGGATATTTCCTGAGAGTCAAAATTAGTCTAGACACTATACTATCGCTTTTTTTATAGTAACCCATTTAGATAGATGATGCTGTGTGTTTTGTCCAGCATTCATCATCATCATCATCAGCCTATATTAGTCCACTGCTGGACATAGGCCTCCCCTAATGAGCGCCATTGCGCCCTGTCTTCAGCTTGCCGCATCCAGCATCTGCCTGCAGTCTTTCGCAGATCGTCATCCCACCTGGCCGGAGGGCGTCCTACACTACGTTTGCCGAGTCGTGGTCTCCACTCAAGAACACGTTTACCCCAGCGGTTGTCGGTTCTTCGCGAGATATTTGATTGTCCAGCATTATTTATATTTATTTGGTACAATTACAAGCTGATAACAAAGGGGTTATAAGTGACGTAATAGAAACCTATTCATTATCTAAACGTAAATGCTTTGTTATGGATGCAGGATTAAGATTATCTAAATCCTAAATTAATGGGCGAAATCATCCAATTTCACCGACGGATTAAATCGGCGAAGATCTAAACTTGTAAACATGAAATATGACCGTTGTCTGTTCTACTTGTTCACGAGTAGAGTTGGGACATAGTCTGTTAGGGCAAGGACAGTGGCGGATTTACCAGCAGGCTTAGTAGGCTTGGGCCTAGGGCGGCAGATTTTTGGGGCGGCAAATTCGGGGATTATTTTTTTGGGGAGAATTTTTTTTTGATACCTCATACAAATCAAAAAGATTTTTGCATGACGGTTTTCTGATGTTTTACAGATAGAAGCCTGCAACACATTTTGCCGATGGCCTTCCCTCTTTCTTTAAAAATTAATGAACAAGATTACTTACGGCGATAATATTATCGATGACTTTGCCAACGAAAATTCGCGCAAAAAGAAATGTTATTACTTGACTGAATTTATTATTTTTATCTCTTTGTAAAAGAAATAATGAATTATTTATTATTTTTCAACCGGTATTATTTTTGAAGTTAACGAGACTCCTTACTGACACCGGCAGAGTCATAGCGAAAAGCAAGCGGCGCCATTATAAAAGAAGTTGAAGTTGAATTATTTATTAACGTTTACCGAATGTACCTACATCATAGTGTAAGTAGCACACATTACCTATTTAGCACCTACTATTTCCCGTACAATAAACAAAATTTTTGAGCTGTAAAAATAATCTAGGAGATGACGATTGTAGAGGCAAGAACTTTAAACAATATTTTCTCTATGTCTGATGATTTTAAAAATCACAAAAGATCGGCCTATCTTGGAATACTTTCATCTTAAATTTTAACCAATTCTCTCATAATATATATATTCTTGATAATATTCTTTTTATTTCCAAAGAAAATTACAACCAAATAACAGAAATAAATTAGAACAAGTATTTAGAATTGAAACAAATGAGCTTACTGCGGACTGTTGCAAACAATCTACAGGTAGCTCAACTGATCCATATAAATACCAGTAATACCATTCATAGACGTATGATTTTTACCATAGAAAACACCCAGAACCGGAACAAATATCTGCAGATTGACAAACGCTTGTTCCGCGACGGGAATCGACCCCCTCCACCACTGAGGTCGTCATACCCTCATCAAAAGTAGCTGAGAAAAGGGGAAACAACATCAGTTTGGTAATTCCAATTACCAAGATATTCTCCATACCATTGGCGAGGGAGAACCGATCCGTTTCAATCAACCCCAACTCTATGGAACTTGCTAACTTACCCTATATTTCATTTATTCTTGACTGGCAACGCCCCTCGGCTATGTTTTCTACTTTAAAACAAAAGTTCTCGAAAATAAGTTTTCTATCGAAATTTTCTTAATTATAGTTTTCCTTGCGACTTTGGCCATATTGTCTGAAAACTCGCCACTTAACGCCCATCGTTTCGAATTTCATATTCATGTCATTTGAGTCCAAGAGTTAAAGTAAATAAAGAATTATGAAATATGATTTATTAAGCCATTCTCAAGTGGTCATATTGGTTTTAATTCCTACAATATTTTCGTACCGGCTGCAAAATGGTTTTAAAACAATGAACTCAGTTTAAGCTACAAAAGCTAGTCGAGACAGAACAGTACAAAGCTAAGGTATCGATTTAACATTTGAGATTTGGCACGGGCCTTTTGGGAGATTGGGGAACTACTCCGAAAAACGACAGTGCATTAACTTGAATATAGTTTTCAGTGTCAAGTGTCTCAGTGACGCGACATAAATTCGGTATTCATGACCACATTTCTTTAATTGACAGAAGCGTGCATCAAGTGGTTGGGGCATTATTGCGTTGTATTTAGAATCCTTTAATGTTTTTTTTTTCAGGCCCAGACAACCTAACGTGCGTAAGTACGTGAACATTTACTAAATATAATATAGGTGTTTGAGCCAGATCATAGATTTACTTTAGTTATGTAAGATTTTCGTAATCGCGAACCAACCCGCGGCCGGTCGCCGAGCCGTCGAGAACAAACCCCGTGCCGGGGTGTGAGCGAGAAAACTAAAACAGCGAAGCCACGCATGAATCGCACGAGAGAGAGCGAGACCAAGATACCGGCGATGTGCGTTCGCGGCGACGAAATAGCCAGTCAGTCGTTTGGGGATGCTTGACGTGTTCGGTCACGTACTGTCTCGCGATATTGTCCGACGCTATAAAGAAAACCTTTGATAGACGATTTTGTGGTGTTCTGTTACCCTGGTGACGTTAAGTACGCATAATAGGAAGTTTGAGAAGTGAAAAACATAGATTGCACGGACTGCCGCGTCGCCGCCGCCGCCGCCCGTCGCTGCTCGTCGAGGCGTGTGCGATTTCCCTCACCGCATCAAGCAGGCTGCTCCTCACCACGCTCGGAGTCCTTCTAGAACATCCTAGAGAACGGTCCAAGCGGTTTCGGGTAAGTGAAAGCGATTTGTCTTGCATTTCTATGGTATTTCTGTGATCGGCTCTATCAGGTTACCCAGTCATCTTCCCCGCGCAAACAATTTTTGGTCCTTCGAGCCGGATTATCGGTTTCCAGTGCCCTGTAATAGATTACAGTCCTATTTATTAACCTTTTTTGCCCACTAAATGTGAATAAAATAGGTATTACCTGAATAGTGGCTAGAGATTAGTTACTTACGACAAAAAAAAAAAAAAAAATCGTCATAGCGCCCTCTAGGCAGCCGTGCGGGAAGTTTAATATTCATTTGCCTACCGTTTCAATAAGTAGTACAAACCTATTATCGTTAGATAAATAAAAGAATTTCATTTAATTTTTCCTACACATAATAATATTTACGTGTTTTGTCTGATGCTATTTTCTTTGTTTCTCTGCCCTGGTTCCGTTCCATAACAATACCTACTTACTTTAAAACTCTTATTTTATTTATTATTACCCTACCTAGATGCCTCATTTAAAAACCCAGTTTTAGTCGGACCTACCTTAAAAAGCAGCAACGTACGTATAGGTATATTATACCGAAGTAGTAAGTGGGTACATAGCTGGTCTGATCAGAGTGTAACATAACATAGGTACCTATACTCTACAAACCTACCAACCTACCTATAAATCGCACCCTATCGCACTCTTAGGTATTGGTATAACTAAATAGGTTTAGCTATACCTAGCTTAACCGAGCACACTAGCCGACATGAACGAAACAACTATAGGCAGGTATCTCCAAAACTTAACGTAAACGGTACGCAACTCACTGTAACGCAAATAATCGAACCGCGCCCCAGTCAAATGCCTAGGCAGGTAGTAGGTTATATAGGTACCTATGTTATGTTACACTCTGATCAGACCAGCTATGTACCCACTTACTACTTCGGTATAATATACCTATACGTACGTTGCTGCTTTTTAAGGTAGGTCCGACTAAAACTGGGTTTTTAAATGAGGCATCTAGGTAGGGTAATAATAAATAAAATAAGAGTTTTAAAGTAAGTAGGTATTGTTATGGAACGGAACCAGGGCAGAGAAACAAAGAAAATAGCATCAGACAAAACACGTAAATATTATTATGTGTAGGAAAAATTAAATGAAATTCTTTTATTTATCTAACGATAATAATATTTACGTGTTTTGTCTGATGCTATTTTCTTCAAACACCAAAAATTGTTTGCGCGGGGAAGATGACTGGGTAACCTGATAGAGCCGATCACAGAAATACCATAGAAATGCAAGACAAATCGCTTTCACTTACCCGAAACCGCTTGGACCGTTCTCTAGGATGTTCTAGAAGGACTCCGAGCGTGGTGAGGAGCAGCCTGCTTGATGCGGTGAGGGAAATCGCACACGCCTCGACGAGCAGCGACGGGCGGCGGCGGCGGCGACGCGGCAGTCCGTGCAATCTATGTTTTTCACTTCTCAAACTTCCTATTATGCGTACTTAACGTCACCAGGGTAACAGAACACCACAAAATCGTCTATCAAAGGTTTTCTTTATAGCGTCGGACAATATCGCGAGACAGTACGTGACCGAACACGTCAAGCATCCCCAAACGACTTTTTAACGACGAATTAGAGTATAGGTAGGTAGGTATCATTGCGTTTTTACGGTTAGTATTTTTTGGCGTACCTACTTGGGTATTTGTAATTCATTCGGGGTCGTAAAAGAATAATACTTAGGTGCCTACCTATGTAGGTATTATTACTAAGCGTAGTGTCGCGTTAGTTTTTATTGATAATTTGTGTGCAAGTTCATTATTGTACCTACCTAACTTACCTAGATTGTTTTTGGAAAAATGGCCAAGGCGGAGGAGAATAGAAGGGCGTTGAAGATAAAGTTGTTAGATGCAAGATTAAATACGTATTATGTTCGTATTAAGAATTTACACGAACTTTCTTCTAAAACTAACCAAGAAAACTCGAAAGAAGTTCAATTGTTGCTGGAACAGACTTCTCAACTGTCGGTGCTAAGAACAGAGTTCAACCAACAATTCGACGAGCTATCACTGTATCGAATGGAGATTAATGAGGATTTGGAGCCTAATGTTGAACAATTGGAAGCTTTTGAAAAGGTTTATCAGGCGGTTCGAGGAAAGGTCGATTCACTCACGAGTCAGGTAAATGATATTAAAGTAAATGGTCCTTCGAAAACAGCGCCTAAAATTAGGTTGCCACCCATAGAGTTGCCGAAATTTGACGGTAATACTAAAGCGTGGCCTATGTTTATAGAATGTTATAAAAATACCATCCACGATAATCCGGAGCTTTCTAGCGCGGAAAAGGTGTACTACCTCTGTGGACAGCTGACTGGTAGGGCACTTGAGTGCATCGCAGGTATCACCCCTACTAGTGATAATTACGAGTTAATTTATGAAACACTTACTAACAAGTTCCAAGACGTTCGCTCGCTGGGCACGGCTTACTTGGAAGAGATAATTAATTTAAAAAAGATGCAGAGTCCATCTGTCGAGGGACTTAACTCGTTTATCGATAAGTTTTCGGTGTCCGTCTCGGCATTTGAAAAATTAGATATTCCCGCGAAACTAGACTTTGTATTCTTATACCTTGCATTAAAAAGGGTCGACGTCGAAACCGCGCGTCTATTTGAAAACTCTGTACGTAACGAGAAAATTCCGTCATACGCGAGTTTTGCTCAGTTTGTTAAAGAACAAGCTAAAATCATGGAGAGAACTGGAGTTTACGCGCCTAATAGTAGCAATAGGTATACGGCTCCGGTATCTAAACCTCCGCAGCCAGGAAACTCGAAGTCAGCAGCTGCCCGCGCAACTCGTTCGTTGGTCACCTCGAACACGGACTGTCCGTTATGCAAAAAATCTGATCACGACAATTTCTCGCGTTGTGCCGAGTTTGTAAAACTTTCTGTCAAAGAGCGTTTCAACAATGTGAAACAAAATAATGGTTGCGTACTCTGTCTGAGCTTCCACCATAAACCAAATGCGTGTACCATCAAAGGAAATTGCACCACTTGCCATTCTCGGACGCACCACACATTGTTGCATTTTAATAAAGCGCAGATAAGTACTGCACTGCCGATTTCCACTGCTAATGACGATTACGATGATAGTGAGTATGACAATGGGACCTGTGAAGCCTCTACAGCCGTGGTAGAGGCACCAGAGATCGAAAATGGATCCAATGCCGGAATTTCGTTGTGCTCTATGCAGGAAGCATCGATTAGCGACTCTATGCCAGGATCAGTGTCGTCCACCATATTGTTAGCCACAGCGCGCGTTAGGGTTGTAGATTCATCTGGAAAAGCGCATTTGATTCGGTGCCTGATAGACAGTGGGTCTCAAAATCATTTTGTGACCAGGCAGTGCTGCGAGCGGTTGTCCTTAAAACCACGTGATACGAGGTTTTCAATCTCAGTAAATGGATTTGGAGGCAGCTCCAATCCCGTTTCAGGGGAGACAGAGTTCGAGTTTTTCTCGCGATTTGACAGGAGTCGTCCGTATAAAATTCGTCCATTGGTGGTGGAGAGCATTACTCAACGGCTTCCAACATCGGTTATAGACAAGTCAATGCTCAATTATTTGAAGGGTGCTCCGCTGGCCGATGACACATTCGATCGTCCTGGAGACATTGAAATGTTGATTGGCGCCCAGTTATTTTCGCGGTTGATTCTCACGGGACGAATTTATGGTCCCCCTGGCCGACCTGACGCCTTACAGACCACGCTGGGATATATTATAATGGGGGAAGTGCCGTTGATAAAACCAACGAAGTCTGATCGCGTTGCTGTATTCTGTGCGATTACTGGCCCAAAGATAGACGAGGTTGTCCGTAGTTTCTGGGAGTTAGAGGAGGTCCCGTCGTGTGCGGCGGCGCGTATGAGTCGTGAAGAGCAAGAATGTGAGGAATTTTATGTGGCTACTACCACTCGGGATTCCACAGGTCGATATACAGTAGCACTCCCGTTTAAGTTAGACCCAGAGAACCTAGGCAACTCCTTACCTTTGGCCGAGAAGCGTTTTTTAGCGTTAGAGAGAAAAATAACAAAATCGGCACAACTCGCGATGCTTATGATGAAGTCATAAGAGATTACTTATCCAGCGGTTATATAGCTCCAGTTCAAAGGAAAGACGACGAACTAAGCGGTTATGTTATCCCACATCATGGAGTTATTCGAAGCGATAAAGTGACGACCAAACTTCGCGTGGTATTAGACGCCAGTGCCCGGACGGATAAAGGTCTTTCGCTAAACCAAATGCTACATGCGGGACCGAACTTGCAGGGGGATATTTTTCGCATTTTACTGAATTTCAGATTATTACCCGTAGCATTTTGTGCTGACGTTAAGCAAATGTATTTACAAATCAAAATGGCCTCACCAGATTGTAAATACTTGAGAATGATTTACCGGTTTAGTTCAAGTGACGAAATTCAGCTTCTTGAGTTCCAGCGGCTATGTTTTGGTCTATCGGTCAGTCCGTTTTTGGCGCTGCGCACAGTGCGACAGCTTTGTGAGGATGAGGGTCATAATTTTCCAGTGGCGGTAGATATAACAAGACGAAGTTTGTACATGGATGATATTGTGTCCAGCGAAAGTTCAGATTCCTCTGCAACCGAAGCGGCATTACAGCTGATTGGACTATTCAAGTCAGGAGGCTTCGACCTTCTTAAATGGTCTAGTAATTCAGCGGAGTTGTTGTCCCACCTTCCTCCGACTCATTTGCATCCTCAGGTTGTCAAATTTGATAATGACGTCGGGCAGAAGATTCTAGGTGTGAAGTGGGAATCCAGAATCGACAAGTTCTCTTTCGACATAGCTCCGTGCAAAGAGGTATGCACCAAACGAAATATCCTTTCTGCTGTCGCTAGATTGTGGGATATTCTTGGATTTGCAGCACCGGTGATTCTCTATGCGAAATTGTTAATCCAAGAACTGTGGCAATTAAGAATAGACTGGGATGAGGTTCCTCCGACACATGTAATTGACAAATGGTCCAAGTTTCAGATGGAGTTGCCGTTATTATCTCATATGAGCATTCCACGTCATGTAGGTGTTTCGGATAGATGTGAAGTTACCTTATTAGGTTTTTCAGATGCCAGTGAGAAAGCATACGGTGCAGTCATTTATCTTCATATCCAATCGACAACTGGGACGGTGGTCAATCTTTTGTGCGCCAAGTCACGGGTAGCCCCGTTGAAGTCGGCGACCTTGGCACGTCTAGAGTTGTGTGGAACGCTGTTATTGTCTAAGTTAGTAAGATCGGTCATAACTACTTATGAGTCGCGCTGCAGATTTCACAGAATACTTGCATTCACGGATTCGACGGTCACCTTACATTGGATACATTCTAGCCCACACAGATGGAAGACTTTTGTAGCCAATCGTGTGGCACAAATTCATGAGAATTTAAATCCAGCCTGTTTTTATCACATTGCAGGAAAAGATAATCCTAGTGATTGTTTGTCTCGTGGACTTACTCCAGGTCAATTGCTTGAGCATCCTCTGTGGCTTCGAGGTCCACCATGGATCGCTCAAAGTTCAAATGCATGGCCTGTCCGACCGTTTCAGCCCCACGAGGCAAACATACCGGAAGCGAAACCCGAGGTTGTTATGGTGAATGTCTCTCCACCCCAGCCGCTACTTTATGACTTGGCGCACCGAATATCGTCGTGGCCCAGGCTGCTTCGTATTGTGGTTTACGTACTGAGATTTATAAAAAGGCTCAAATCGAATGGTCCTCCTAGGGTGGATGATTTAGTATCAGCCGAAATAGCGGTT
The DNA here is from genome assembly GCA_963564075.1 of Eupithecia subfuscata. Classification (NCBI taxonomy): domain Eukaryota; kingdom Metazoa; phylum Arthropoda; class Insecta; order Lepidoptera; family Geometridae; genus Eupithecia; species Eupithecia subfuscata. The sequence goes on from OY751123.1 coordinate 3,239,578, forward strand.
ATCAAATCCTTGCAGACGGTATATTTCTACAACGAAATAAAGGCCATTAGCTCGAATCAGACTTGTTCGAAGTCTTTACAGAAGTTGCGACCGATACTTGTCGATGGAGTGCTACGAGTAGGAGGCAGGTTAGGAAGGGCAGATTTGACTTTTGATCATAAACACCCTATTCTCCTGCCACGAAAGGATCATGTGGTGAATCTCATCATAGATGATACGCATCGCAAGAATTGTCACACTGGCCCACATTTGCTTCTCTCCATATTGAGACAACGATTTTGGATACTTTCGGGACGGAATTTGGTGAGATCTCGGGTACATTTGTGCAATTTTTGCTTTAAGGCACGTCCCAAACCTTGCATCCCGCCAATCATGTCCGATGTACCGGAATGCAGACTTCAGCTCTCGAAACCCTGGGCACACACTGGTTTGGACTATTTTGGTCCCTTAAATATTACGTTAACACGTAAGCGTGGCGTTAAATCGCAAAAGGCTTACGTTTGCGTATTTATATGTCTTACAACCCGAGCCGTACATGTGGAGGTTGCACCCGATTTAAGCACAGATGCGTTTCTTAACGCTTTGAAACGATTTATTTCTAGACGAGGTCCAGTAGAAAAATTAATGTCGGACAATGGCACTAATTTCATTGGAGCTCGAACTTACTTAGACGAACTTTATTCATTTCTTCAGTCAGCTGACCATGTCAAAAAATGGGAAGGAGAAATGTCCAATCGACGCATCCGCTGGCAAATGATCCCACCTAACGCTCCTCACTTCGGTGGTGGATGGGAATCAACTGTAAAGTCATTTAAGACTCATTTGTTTCGAGTAATAGGGTCTCAAATCTTGACTTATGAGGAACTCCTAACCGTTCTTTGTCAAATCGAAGCCGTCCTCAATTCCCGGCCATTAGGTATAGCGCTGAGCCCCGATCCTTCGGAACCGGTAGCTTTGACTCCTGCTCATTTTCTCCATGCTATCCCCTTAGGATCGTTACCCGCCGCTCCTGTTGAGGAAAATCGCGAACAATTACTGTCTCGGTATTTGTTGTTAGATAAATTAGTTCAATCCTACTGGCGGAGATGGAGCTTGGAATATTTGCACACGTTGCAAACAAGAGAAAAATGGTTATCGGATACAGAACCCATTCAAAAGGGGACAATAGTATTGATAATGCAAAATAACACTGTACCCCTTCATTGGCCATTAGGCATCATTCAGGAAACATATCCTGGTACTGATCGAAAGGTCCGGACCGTCCTGGTTAGGACAAAGTCTGGCACTCTGGTTCGCCCGGTGGTACGACTGTGCCCTTTACCATCTCAATGATTAGAATAGCTATGTACCTACTACATTTATGATATATTATTATATTTTATAAATATCTGTATTATAGAATTTCAGTGTAAATGAATACCCTTCACCTGTTTAGATATATTCCCCTTTACTATTAATTTTGACCAACTTTATATTCAGAAACTATTTCGGATTTCCTTCTGTTTGAAAGAGAACCTTTCAAGCTGGGGGCTTGTGTTTGAGCCAGATCATAGATTTACTTTAGTTATGTAAGATTTTCGTAATCGCGAACCAACCCGCGGCCGGTCGCCGAGCCGTCGAGAACAAACCCCGTGCCGGGGTGTGAGCGAGAAAACTAAAACAGCGAAGCCACGCATGAATCGCACGAGAGAGAGCGAGACCAAGATACCGGCGATGTGCGTTCGCGGCGACGAAATAGCCAGTCAGTCGTTTGGGGATGCTTGACGTGTTCGGTCACGTACTGTCTCGCGATATTGTCCGACGCTATAAAGAAAACCTTTGATAGACGATTTTGTGGTGTTCTGTTACCCTGGTGACGTTAAGTACGCATAATAGGAAGTTTGAGAAGTGAAAAACATAGATTGCACGGACTGCCGCGTCGCCGCCGCCGCCGCCCGTCGCTGCTCGTCGAGGCGTGTGCGATTTCCCTCACCGCATCAAGCAGGCTGCTCCTCACCACGCTCGGAGTCCTTCTAGAACATCCTAGAGAACGGTCCAAGCGGTTTCGGGTAAGTGAAAGCGATTTGTCTTGCATTTCTATGGTATTTCTGTGATCGGCTCTATCAGGTTACCCAGTCATCTTCCCCGCGCAAACAATAGGTAATCTAATTTCTCTGACAAATATTCCTTTTGACGGTTGTAATTTTAAGCATAGTGTCCGATATAACTTATTAAATATTAACAATATTTAAAAAGCGAAAGCGAACCTTGAATTAGGTACCTACTAAGCTTCAATGTATCTAAATTACTACTTAACATTTGCACGACTATCAAGTCAAATATAGTGATACTCTATTTTTAAAACTATCATTGCTAACCTATATTTATGCAAAAAAAACACTATCATTTCATTTCATCTACCTAACCGTCACACGGCGAAGTACCCAAACTATCGATTCTGTATTGTATAGCAGCTAACTCGCTTGGCGACGCTTTGACAACGTCGTCTGCCATACAATAGTTTGGATACGTTGCCAACGCCGTCGCCGTGGCGCCCCGGTCAGATAGAGCCCTATATCTGTTAACGTCTCTTCGTCTCTTCATCTCATCGTTCAAACAAAAGTCGACATCGCATCGTTTGACGTTTTACAGAGTAGAACCTGTATCCAGCTGCAAATGCATTCCGAATACCTCTGGGACAGAGAAATATTCCGATTTGAAACATTGCTGCTTTGAAATCTGTGTTAGGTATAAATAGCTTACATTGCGAAGAGCCTAGCGGGTAGTAAAATCGTCACGGATTTCGATATTTAATGCACGGGGTAGGGGTACCTTTACTACTTACTACAGCTTTGAGTGTGTAAATGTCAGACCACACCTAGTCGTATAGGACGACAATGCCCATCTGGCACAGAGGTCTTCATTTGCGGTTTTAACTGTGTCTGTCCAGTCTGTGTCCTAATCGGGGGGAGGAAAGGTGACGGAAGAATGGGGTCGGCGAGTGTGTGGATCGGTGGGCTCGCCGGCCATGTATAGGAGGAAGAGGGGACGCCAGTCGGGCCGCGGAGGTTTTAAAAGTTCCCGTGGTTCGACGAAAATGGCGAGAGAGAGACACCGGCGAGGTTTGTAGTGGGTATTACGTCCTTCTCAGGACGTCAAGTCCCACATAATTCTGGTCCCCCCCAGACCAGTTTATTCGTAAACGAATTTCCTCGCCGAATAAAAAAAAGAGGTACCTAGCTTTACTACTAGTAATGCTGCCGTGGCACAGTCACGAAGTGGACTTTGGCCACAAATGAAAACACCGGCTAGCTACTGCCCCTGGCTTTGTACGCGTTTTTAAGTAACCTTTAACACTTTCATTGCCCAAGACGCAGACGTGCCTCTCGATCACCGTGTCGCGGGGCGGCGGGTTCCTGCGGTTCGCACGGCCAAGGCTGGGCAGTGAATGCGATAATTGCGTGTAAGAATCCATCGATACCAAATTTCAGCTTAATCCGTTCAGTAGTTGCTGTTGTCTAAGACTTTTACGAACTTTCGACTTTATATTAGTCAGAAATCAATATAATACAATAGAAATACTCTTTATTGCCAAGGTAGAATAAAACAGAAAAGAAAAACAAAAACACAAAAACAGTTGCACAATGGGCGGCCTTATCGCTTAAAGCGATTTCTTCCAGGCAACCCTTGGATGGACAAGTAACTATAGTACAGGTATAGACGGCGGCGTATTACAAACTACTATACTATCAAATAAAATGCCAAAATTTTTTGACTTCGACGGGACTTGAACCCGCATCCTTCCCTGAGTACAGGAATATTTATAATAGTAGTTGGATTACTACAAGGTATTTATCGCGTTTGTTTTTTCACTTTTATATATTTTACTACCTTCTGCCCGCGGCTTCGCACGCGTCTTTTCGATATAATAAGTAGCCTATTATCTAAGTAGGGCTTTGCTCTAAACGTACGCCAAATTTCATCTTGATCTGTTCAGTAGTTCTGAAGATCCTAGGTAACAAAAATTCAGATTTCACAAACTTTCGTCTTTACAAAATAAGTAGGATATATTTTAAACTCTCGGTAAAAATAAATGTAGGCACATTTAATTTTCCCGAAAGTTAAATATCTACAAATGTTTGTCTGTCTGTCAGCCCACGTAATCCAATGCCCCCATTCCCAAATCGCAATCCTCCTTAGTAAATATTTCATGGTTTGTTCCATATTCCGAGCTAATTTATTTGGGTCCCTTCCAATTTGATACTTACCAACATGAATTAAAGATTAAATTGGCGAATGTTCACAATAACATGCGTAAGCGTTCATATCTGGGTCAGGATATCAGCATTGCAATATAGAAGACCAAAAGACCAATGCAGTGACTTGGAGACATTACTAGTTTCTTTCTGCGACTTCGCACGCGTTGTTTCTATGGAAACATTCAAAGGTTATTTCTATCCCATGGGAACAACCATAGCCAAACATAGGCTACTATTGTATGAGGTAAATAAATAGTAACCTATGTTTGATTCCAGACTTAGAGCTACATCTATACAAAATTTCAGCAAGATGCCAGCGGTCAGCTTATTAAACCGCTGATTCGCGGTCCTGGGTTCGAATCCCGGGTCTGGCCAATAGTTGTTATTGGTGTTTTTCTTGCCTTTACAGAATGAAGAAAAGAAAAATGAAAATAAATGACAAATGAAAATTTTCCATACAAATGTGATGCCGAAATTTTAAAAGAGACCCACGAAGTCAAGTGGGGTATCAAATGAAAGGTTCAGTAGTTTTGGAGATAACTTATAATATTATATACTTATAATATTATTATTATATTAATTATTATATAATATATTAAAATATTATAATTATATTAATATAATAATAACTTATTATATATAACGTGTAACTAACAAAAATTAACTTTTCACATACTTTCGGCTTTATGATATAAGTAGGATTTATATGATTAGAATAAAACCTGCTTTTCAAGTGAAGAATAATAATTAATACCTAATATAATATTTTTAATAATATAATATTTAATAATTAATGAGTAAGGCCGCCCATTGTACTTGTATCTTAAGTAAGGTCTCGTGTTTTGTATTTTTGTTGGTGTACAATAAAGTATTTTATATTGTATTGTATAATAAAGCTAGACCAAACTTTGCCTACCGACGTACACTGGCTTGTCGATTATCCAAAATCACCCCGCAAAGGCATAAAGGGCTATGTTCTTACAACACAGACTTGCATAAAAAAGGTTTTATGTAAAACACCACCATTATTTAAAGAAAACTCTCACATAAATAACTACAAATTGCCGAGTCCATAGAAAGAGGCAATTTCTTTATTCCTTGGTTTGGTATAGACGCGTACAAAAGCGTCGAAAATAATTTAGGAGACTACGAAGTCATATTAGATATTATATGCCCAAACAATTGATTGATTACTTAAAATTTAACATAGTACTACCAGTACTACTCTAACATATGTATATTATGTTGAACTTTAACTGAAAAATAACTTAAAAACTTGTAACTGATACTTTAAAACCGAAGTTGGGATCCCTTGCAACTTCATACAAGTTTTATCTTAGAAGAGCGAGGATCCGAGAACTTACTTTACATCAAGATCTTATATGTAGGTACTAAGAAAGTAATATTTTATAGTGAACATCAGATCTCCTGGAGTTCGATTTTACCAAATAAAAATGATATAGGCATTTACTTACCAAATTGTTAAATCGAAAACTTTATTGTTATTAATATGCCATACTTTCTGTTTAGTTAGGGACATTTATTCACAAAGAAAATTATACTAGTATTTACAATTGAAACAATTGAGCTAACTGCCGACTGTTGCAAACAGTCTACAGATAGCTCAACCGATCCATATCAACACCAGTCGGAAGCGTCCCCAAGACGCTGGCTGCATTGCCACGCTGTATGGCAATGCTGATACGCTGTGCCAGATATTCACCAGCTCTCGGGTCACGCGTCGCTTCGACCAGACGCTCAGATAGTTTTTTGAAAACCCGAAGAGCCTCGGTACCCCACGGACCTAGGGTCTCGACTCCAAGGGGAGCAAATGTGTAGGCTCTGTCGAGACCTGCATATTTGCGCCTCTTGAGATCTTCGGCCAAATCTGCCGCCGCACCCGCCCTCACGGATGTCCTCGGAAGATGGGAAGGCGCAAGTGTTCTGTTTAGTAAATTGGGCTTTAACCATATCCTGGGCGCTGGGAGATGCAGCACAGTTTTTAACTTATGCGCTTTGAAACACTTCACTGTATTTTAGCTGTGACTAGACAGTGACTAGACAGTACCGACAGACGTCTTCCATGTCGGCATTCCCACACTAGACTGGCCAGCCCTTATTCCTGACTTGAACCCAATCTGGCATACCTATGTGGGACGAGCTAACCCAGCGGATACGAGGAAGAAAATTTTATTTTTTTCATATTACTGCCTATTCATTTAGACGCCCACAACTTCGACCTATTGCAATAATTCCCAAAATTTAGGTAGCCAATTTAATTAATTTTAAATCTTCTTGATATCACTTGAAAGGTAACAAAATTACCTTTCAAATGATATACCACAATCTATAGTTCATTGTACATAAATTGTAAAAAAATTGTTTTGATCAACTCGCGATGAAAGCGATTCCATTTTAAAGCTCGCAAGTGTAGATGTGTTTGTTGTTGTTTAAACTAAGCAAAACTAGATGTCTGATAAACTACTTAAATACCATTACTTTTTAACCGAACTTTGAAAACACGCGGAGGTTCTACGTTCGTCTGTACGTATAGTAGTATGTTTTTTTTATGTCCGTCGATTTCTCTCTCATTTATGAACCGATCGATGATTCTTAACCGAACCTATACCCACTGTGACATCACAGAGGTCCTCACTGAAAACTAGTTTTCTCCGGGTTGTTTTAACTTCGCAACTAAACGAATTGCATTATCATTTCAGGCTCCGGGTCGTTTTAACTTCGCAACTGAACTAACTGCATTATTACTTCCAGTGATTTATAACTTTTTTTTTACATCTTGGTCAGTAGGGAATCTCTTGCAAAATCCACCATCACCACATCAGATTAAACTAGTCCACAGTTGGACCTAGGCCTCCCTGATAAGCGCCTAATTGGCTCTTCTCATCATGAGATGAGAAGAGCCAATTAGGCGCTTATCAGATGAGAAGAGCCAATTAGGCGCTTATCAGGGAGGCTTATCAGCCTGTATTACCACTGCTGGATATATAGGCCTTCCCTAATGAGCGCCATAGCGCCCTATCTTCAGCTTGCCGCATCCAGCCTGCAGTCGCAAATCGTCATCCCACCTGGCCGGAGAGCGTCCTAGACTACGTTTGCCGAGTCGCGGTCTCCACTCAAGTACACGTTTAACCCAGTGGTTTTCGCTTCTTCGCGAGATGTGTATTGACGACCGATGTGGCGCTTTTGCGGCGCAGGAGGTTGCGGGTTCGATTCCCGCCTTGGGACAAATATTTGTTCCGGGTGTCGTTTCTATGCATACTAAAAAAAAAACTATGTAATGTATTATATTATGTATATCAGTTATCTAGTACCCATAGCACAAGCTCTGCTTAGCTTGGGGCTAGATCATGCTGTGTGGATTGTCCAGAATTATTTATTAATTTATTTATATGGCCGGCCCACTGGCACTTCAGCTTGCAAATTCTTTGAGCTATGTCGATAACTTTGGTTCTTCTCTATTGGCCCTTCTCGTTAAGGGGTAATGCAAAAATCCCCACACTGACTGGTCGTGTGGGGATCCGTATGTAACGAAATATGTTATGGCAAGATCGATTATTGGGTACTATGGAAGTATAGCATCAACCGACATTATTTTACTATCATGAATAGAAGCCATTACTCGGTAAAGCATCCTCAACCGCAACAGCCTGTATTGGGCCACTGCTGGACGCAGGCCTCCCCCTGATAAGCGCCTTGTTGACCTTCATCTCATGGGGGTATTGCCCATAATCACCACGCTGTTAGAATTGTTCTGCAGGGGACGCTGCTGAACATCCCCGATGGATATCCCTTAGTCGCCTCTTACGACACCCGCGGGATTAGTTGGAGTGGTGCAAATTCTAAGCCGGCACCACACGGCGCATATCAAGAGCTTTTTATACACCCTCAAGGCACGCACAAGACTTTATACGTTTCTACTCAACTCTGATTTCTCGCCACCCAATTTTTTGATCAAGGTTTTTCCTTTTGCCCGTGACAGTACAGTCGTCTGCAGAAGTATATCAAACTGTCAATTAGGAGTTCTTTAGATTATCATCTCGTGGGTTATGTATGTGATGATTGTATCAAGGTCCATAGGGACGTACCTCTATCGATAAATTGAGCGATATCGATAAATTGACGTTTGCGGCCTTTTATCTGATTGGAGGTTGACATAATTTTTATCCAGATATGGCTATGCTAATTTTGCGGAGGCTTTAAATGGTTTGTATGGGTTTAAATGGGTGATTGTGGAGTCTCTGTTTTTGATTTTGCGGTGATCCGCAGTGAGATTGCTTGGAATTCTTTGGTTTCTGTTTTTCCTACCAATTACAACCTACGTTCCTTTAAGACAAGAGAGAATTGGAACTTTCTAGACTTTCGTGATAATATCGTGAGCCACATCGGTACTTACCAACAGGTGAGAATGTGGCCAATCGAAATGCCACGACAAAAACTCTCCGTAACAAAAAAAATCTAAACATATTTTTCTGATTGCAGTATTGTATTTTTCGTAGGAATGTATGCCTATTTCAAGTGATGCATACTGGTGATGGCTGCCAACACAAACCCGGCAAAATTATCGCTTACTCCGCATCAAACATAAAGCATCGATATCGATAGATCATGGTGCATCACTAGAGCTTTTCGGCGCTTTTTAGAGATTTATGACCGTCCAATTTTGCGGTAATCTTTTGGATGGTGGTGTCGGTTTGTGTGTTTTATACTTTTTTTATGTGTTTTATGCGTTTTTGTGTTTTACGCTAACGAACGTTTTGTTTGACTAGAATGTGTGCGCTAGTTGGTATTTTATGTTTGATTTTAGCCGACGATTGCTACAATCGATTTCTATTCTGTAATTTGCTTTTGTGCAAAACTTTTTGTAGGTAAAATATAGGTTAGGTACTCAACTTTTACCAACCTAATTAAACCAAAAAATATCTGGGCCCACCACACAATACGACGTCTGCAAGTGCTATTCGCCATTTTTGTTGGCGTGTAAAAAGAAAACTAGTACGTATGTACTGTTACACTTCACCTCAACAGCGTATATTGGTTCACCGATGGACACAGGCCTCCCCTGAATAAGCGCCTTACCTCATGGGGGGTAATGCTCATAATCCCCATGCAGGTACTGCGGGTTGGGGATCGCAGTTCGGTGGTAGAATTGTTCTGCAGGGGGCGCTGCTGCCCGTCTCCAGTGGATATCCCTTAGTAGCCTCTTACGACACCCGCGGGAAGAGTTGGGGCGGTGAAAATTCTATTGAGCTAGTACTCATATTATACGACGACTGATGTGGCGTGGTGGGCGAAGGTCCACCTGCGACGCAGGAGGTCGCGGGTTCAATTCCCGTCTTGGGACAAATGTTTGTACGATCTGCTAATATTTGTTCCAGGTGTTCTGGGTATTTTCTAGGTACAATAAAAAATGTATATCTATGAATGTATTGTATTAATTATATCAGTCATCACATCAAGTACCCATAACGCTCTGCTTAGCTTGAGGCTAGATGATGCTGTGTGGATTGTCCAGCAATATTTATTATTCATTTATACTGGTAGGTAAATAGTAGATACATACATTAATCAAATAATTATGTTTCTTCACCCGAATCTATCTATCAAAACAGTCAATAATTCTAAAACTATATGTACAAATCACACTAATCTTAGAATTTGAAATTTTGAATGTCTACCTACATGTATCGATGTTTGGATGGATGTTTGTTAGGTACCTCTTCACGCCAAAACTACTGAACGGACCAGTCAGGCTGAAATTTTGCACACAGGTAATTCTAATCCTGGAATCAAACATAGGTTACTTTTTATCCCATAAATCAGTTCCTATGGGATATAAATCATCATTATACATTTCCATGGAAACAAAGCGTGCAAAGGCGAGGGCGGAAACTAGTCACAAATACTTTAGAATACAGTCCACAAATTACGATAAGATATAAATTCGATACATCGTACGCTTAATTTCATATCGACTCGATAAAATCACAAAACAGGTACCTCCCATCATTATAAATGACTATCAAATTCATCTTAATCTCATCGAAGCGGCGAGAGGGACAGAACATACAAAATTGATGAAAGCGAGCGAGATGCAAGACACATCTCGCAAGTCATTGATAAAATACTCTTTGTGGGTAATGATACGTCAATCAAGGGGCTGAAAATGATAATTTTGGCCTTAATATTGAATGTTATTTTGAGGATCTTTGTTAAGCGAGATGAATTGACTAATTTTGTATAAGAACCTTAAATTGTAGGCTTATCTTGAATTCAATGAGGGCTTACAAAGACTGCTGTGTGGTGCCGGCTTAGAATTTGCACCACCCCAACTATTCCCGCGGGTGTTGTAAGAGGCGACTAAGGGATATCCACCGGGGGCGCAGCACCTACCATTCTACCATCAAAATGCGATCCCCAAACCGCATGCCCACCGTGGGAATTATGAGCATTACCGTGACCATTACATAAAAGCCAACAAGGTGCTTATCACGGGAAGGCCTGCGTCCAGCAGTGGGCCAATACAGGCTGTTGAGGTTGAGGTTACAAAGACTGCGGTGTTATACCGTAGTCTTTGTACCCTCATTGAATTACTCGATTCTAGATTTCTAGATCACACGAATATTATCCAGAAAGTTTGAAAACCTTTTATTAATAAAGAGAATTACAATCAAATAAATGATTAAAATTAGTTCTAGTATTTACAATTGAAACAATTGAAGTAACCGCAGGATGTTGCAAACAATTTACTGATAGCCCAACTGATCCATACCAACACCAGTCGTCGCGTCCCCGGTACGCTGGCTTTAAACGTTAATCAAAATGTAGCCAATGAGCTGTGGATGTAGTAAGAGTCACTCACCAATTGGTATTTTAAACTGTCCAGCAAAACAGGAATATTTTTTTTTAATTGTGGTTGGCAAAGCAAATTGATTTTAATTTTGATTTGACCACCAGCACACTTGAGAAAGTGACGAGGCCTAAGATGGGGCATGCTTTCCCTGAAGGAACTTAGTCACTCGGCATTTGAAGACTCCGAGATTATACTTTCTTTTTTGTGATTTACTTTTCCTCAGTTTTTTAAGTGTTGTGCTAAATAAATCTCTATTCTATTCTATTCTACTCTCCCGGAAAAACGGACGCAGGAAGTTCGTTCCACTCTTTACCGGTACTAATAACGAAATTGGAGCGGAAACGTTTCGTTCGGAATATGCGCCGAAAGAACTCAAGAGTCGTTATAGTAAGCAATGATATTATCGTCACTGATATTTTCGCTTGTGGAGGTGGTGTCTTATTAAATAGGTACTTACAGTTGACGTCTATGGAGACGCTCTCCGATAGCGGTGGAATGGATGGATCCGTCACGGCCTGAGGAGATACAGAAATTGTTAATGAAACATAGAAACTTCTACTTTATGACCTAGGATCTTCTTCAGTGGGTAAAAGAGCGGTAGTTAATTTTGTCAAGTCCATGGATTTCGATGGATTTTTAGTACTATAGTACTCAGTTGTACAGCAAAGTTAGGAACAAAAAGTACTTTAGTCTTACTTGAATACTAGCAGATGGCAAATTCTATTAAAAATTGTCAAAAATCCCTCTCCGCACTAGCTGTCCACTGATATCACACTTCGATTTTAAACGCTCAACATAACGACTTGAAGCTAAATTTAAATCGGTGCTTCCGTTTGGGAGGATAGGACAAACAGACACACAAATGGCCACATTGGCCACGTTAATCTCATAGCACCCCTCGAGTCACAAACAAAGCTAGCATTTTCAGTTTTCATTTGTTTTTATTACACACGGCGAGCAGGTGAGATATGTATTTTTCCTTATTCCTACTAAGCTTGAGCAGTAAAACAGAGTAGCCAAAATTTATCCACCACACAACCGTCCTTAGGGACACAGCACACTAAGCGACTTGTGACTTCTAATCTAATTCTCGGCGACTAGACGCAACGGCAGGCTGCGATTGAAAAGCAAACGGCGCCATTAAGAAAGAAGTTGAAGTTAACAATGCCGTCAATGGAAAATTCGACTAAAACAATTCGTCTAATACAATTTGACTTAAACAGTTCGACTAAAAACAATTCGTCTAATAACAATTCGTCTAATAACAATTCGACTTAAGCAAATCGACCTTGAGTTGACCGGGGGTCAAGAGGGGGAGGTAAGTGGCGACTCTGTGACCGAAAGGGTGTGTATACGTAGGTATAATTGCACCCAGAGCCATAATGTTGACATATTTTTTTTTGTTGTTGAAACGAATTGTTTTAGTCGTTAGTCGAATTGTCACTAGTCGAAATGTTTTAATCGAATTGTGGCATTTTAATCTGGTAAAACCATGCCAAAGTGCCCTTTTATCAACCTGGTCGAACTATTTTCGATTTTGTAGCACTAGTTGGATCGAGAAGACGCGAGCGTCTTTTTTGCAGCGACCAGACATAATGCAGAGACGCAAATTTGTCATTTGTTCTACGTCTGACGAGACGTACAGTTTGCACCACCTTTTGTCACCACCAGGCTGGGGCAACACGAGCGCAATTTTTCGATTGTTTTATGAGTGCGCACTTTCTACAGAAATGGCAATAGGCTAACTGACTCATTTCAAAGGCGCAATAAATATACAGGGTGTTTGGTGGATGGCAAAAACAAATTACAGTTTGCTCTGGTCATTTGCACAAACACTTTTTCACGCAAGCACTTTTTCCATATAAACTTTTTGCCTAAGACTTATTCATATGATTTTTTATTTTTTTAAGAAATTCCCAAAACCGTGACTTTTTGACTTAATAACTTTTGATTTGTGTGGTTTCCTTAGTCTAAATTTCAATCTGTAAATCTTCAATCTGTAATGTATTACTGGTCTAAAAATGATACCTACAAACCGCAAAGAACAACAAACGAAAAACTTATGGGCTTTTAAAGATATGAAAATAGGAAAAATATATCGAACACCACGAGTTGCCAGCAGCTTAAAAAATATCTAAAGCCGCTTATGAATTTCAAATGCTTTTAAAAAGTGCTCTACTAAATGTTCTTTGTAACAATATACGACATGTCTCCCAAAACTTAAAATGCCTGACCAAATTTGCCGATAAACTGTCGTAAGGGCGTAAGATAATTTTTGTAAGAAAATTAACTTTCACTTTAAAAAAAGTGTTAAAAATTTTGTCATGTCAACAACATTTTTAATAAATAAAAATAAACACATTTAAACTTTTATTTAAATTCATTTTGAAGCTACAAAGCAAGGCAGAGCTCGACTAACTCGATATACTAAACTAACTCTAGTATTTAACGACTCATTTTACGCGACAAAACTTAAAACACGCTCGTTTGGCCTCAACCTTAGTCCATTCGACAGAGCAGCCAAAATCGAGCCTTACGTACCGAAATTCTACATTATGAGGTTGGCCAAAGGAAATGAGACCCAGCGACAGATTTTATCATCATCGCGTCCCAGTTCGACAGATTTAGCTAGGTCGTGTGGGATTTCTGTGTTACTAGCTTCTGCCCGCGGCTTCACACGCGTATTTTCGGTATAAAAAGTAGCCTATTGTTTAAGTTAGACTATGTTCTAATTATATGCCAAATTTCGTCTTGATCTGTTCAGTAGTTATGGAGATCCTAGGTAACAAAATTTTCATAATTTTAGTAGGATACTCTATTACTTTTACAGAGATTAGATAGAGAACCTATAGATAACTACTAAACTCGGAGAGGTTTTGCGATTTTCAAACACCTTCTAATTAGGTATTTTTAGAATGTGGACAGAGAATTCCATAATTTTTAGATCAACCTAACTTAAAAAATCTAGATATCGTGAAATTTAAGTTAGGATTCCTAAAACAACAGAATCGACATCATTAGTTTATAACTAAGTTAAGTTGTTTTAGATCTGTCAACCTCATTTTAAACAGACAGTCTAATTTTTGAAATAGAATAGTTTTCGTCTATTTGACATTCCTAAATCCTAATATTAGCTAATTCTAAAACAACAGAATCAACACCATTGTCTTTCTGGTGGAAAGTACAGGCGTTTCTATTGATAATATCGATGGTTACAAATCTAAAAGTACTTTATTGACAAACAAAATTACAATCAAATAATATGAATAAATTAGAAGTAGTATTTACAATTGAAACAATTGAGCTAACTGCAGACAGTTGTAAGCAAACTACAGGTAGCTCAACTGCGCCTCTTGACATCTTCGGCCAAATCTGCCGCTTTTTTTGCTACTTTTTGTTATTTATTGTTTTCGTGCAAATGCAGACATGAGGTCCTCACCTGACAAGTGACATCAGTGCCGTAATCAGACCGCTGCAGCTTGAAAGACACCACGGCTCGAGCCTCGGCGTTGGCGAGAAGGGAGTGGGACTTCCACCAGGACACCCTGGCGATTGGACGACCTGGAGAAAGAACGTCAGGATAAGCAAAACGTAATATATTACCAAGATAATCATTTGATATACAGACAAAATTAAAAAAAAACTTGATCGGTGTCAAGGGACACCCGGATGGAACGAAGTTCCTTTCGATTAATCTCGCGTCCTCGCGTCATCTTCAGTGAGGCCGCAGAAAACTGATATAATTATCCCGCTCACTCCAATGACACGTTGCGCGAGCGAGCGGAACACACGATTGTTCGAATCGAAGCGCACCTCGTCTCAACTCGGTTGCGGCGTTTATTGACTGAACAGATTTTCATGAAACATGGCTAAGAACACTCGGGATAAAATTATCTGTGACACAAAATAACTAAACGAAAATCGGTTCATCAGTTTAGGAGCTACGATACCACAGACAGATGCACAGATACACAGACAGACACTTCAAACTTATAATACACCTCTTTTTGCGTCGGGGGTTAAAAAGAACTTACTTTATTCACAAAGAAAATTACAATCAAATAATAGACATAAATTAGAACTAGTATTTGCAATTGAAACAATTGAGCCAACTGCAGACTGTTGACTGATATCATTTGATTGTATAGTGAAATATTAATATCTTTGTTTTGTGTTACTACAATTATTTGTTTTGTCATATTAGTTATTTCTATTAAAATATGAAATGTAAATTGGCTTAGACAAGTGCCTCCTACGGCGAATATATATGTGAACAGTATTGTTTTGAAATAACAAAAAACTGACTAAATATTCCTTAGCATTTATGTACTTACACAACTTTTACGAGATAAATAATATACTAATCCAACGGGAATACAATTTTTAACGGACCACAGCAAGATAATTTTCCATACAATAACGAAAAAAAATCCAAATCGGTTCATAATTTGACGGTGAAATTGACGAACATAGGTACATAGCCAAACACAGAACGTCCTCCTTTTTTGAAGTCGAAGATTCTTTCATTCCGCGGTAAAGTTAATTGGACTACAGTCCAGTCAACCAGCTGAACAGGACCACGGGGAAGGAGTGTGACCACCAAGTACCAAAACAAACATTATGGACCTTGGCACTCTTAACGACGACCTCGGTGGCGTGGCGGACGAAGGTCAGCATGCGACGCAGGAGGTTGCGGGTTCTATTCTCGCCTTGGGACAAATGCGCTCTGCTAAAACTCTTTTAGGGTTAAGCTCATCTTTGTACATGTCCAGTATTTTTGTCAACTTTTATGTATGAAATAACTTGTGTGTGCAATAAAGAATTTAAGAATTTGTTCCGGGTGTTCTGGGTATTTTATTAAAAAACTAGCTGACTCGGCGAACTTCGTACCGCTCTCACCTTATAAACCTTCCCTAAATAAGCTATCCTATCTTTCAAGTTGGATCAAACTGCACACGGTGTGCCAATTTAATTTTAAATCGATTAAGTTGTTTAGGAGTCCATCGCGGACAGACAACGTGACACGTGATTTATATATATTAAGATATCTAGCAATGTAATGTATTATGTTATATTTATAACAGTCATCTAATACCCATAACACAAGCTCTACTTAGCTTGGGGCTAGATGATACTGTGTGTATTTGTCCAGCATTATAAAAAAATATATAAAAATATTAAAGAGAGCTCTTTTATCGGCAAAGCTATCAACCAATTTTGGTCTCGTATTCATATTTCGGTTTTCGGTGATCTAACGAAAAATATACGAGTACTTTTATCACTAGAAAACGCTTCATTTTAAATTCCTTGGTACTAAAATCTAGCTGAGCCAGTTCTACATGCTCTCAAGATTTATACAGGTTCTAAACCAGGATTGTGCAGAATTTATGTTGTTTTCCGATGCTACTGGGAAGGAAATCATTGCTGTTGTGAAGCCAGGGGTGTAGTTAGGATCAAAGATTTAAATCGTCAGATACATCTCCTTAGTGAGACCACGCCGCCGTGTTGTTCATATTCATATCATTTATTAGCTGCTGCCCGCGGCTTCGCACGGTCGTTGTGTTCTGAGGTTATTTCTATCCCATGGGAACTGATTTATGGGATAAAAAGTCACCTATGTTTGATTCCAGGGTTAGACAATACAATACAATATAAATATTCTTTATTGCACACCAAGAAATAAAATAAAAAACACATAGAACAAAAACATATACAGATAATGAACAATGGGCAGCCTTATCGCTATGAGCGATCTCTTCCAGGCAACCTTAGGGAAAAAAGAAATAATGTTTAGGAAGAAATAAATATATTAAGCTATATAAATATCTAAATAAATATACCTAACATAAATATACTAGTATATATTAAGTTCATAGCATAAATAAATATAGTAGATTTATAAAATTACTTATGATGTTGACAGTTTGATGTTAAGCTGAGGAAATGTTCATAGACCATATTTTTGAATATAGACTTACCAACCTGATACGTTCAGTAGTTTTGGCGTGAAGAGGTAACAAACGTCCATCCTGTGTGGCAGCATTATTTATTTATTTAATTAGGTAGGTAATATAGGTTGTTGCCAAGCGAAATGAGATAGCTCGCTCATTTGGAATCAGTATTGTGTGTTTTTGTGCACTCCGGAACCGTGGTCCCACTGCGATGTCCCAGTGGTGGGACAAAACTGTTTCGTCGTCCCACCAAACACACACTTGACCGTTCAACATATGGCTCTGGGTGCAATTATATATACACACCCTTTCAGTCACAGAGTCGCCACGAAAAGAATTTACTTCATTGGTTTTCCCCTAGGGATAAACTAATATTCAAACCACTAGATTCTTCGTTTGTAGTAATAGAGGTAAACAACAGAAGCACCAACTAATCCTAAAAAAAATTTTAGGCAAATTATTCCTGAGTGCTACATACAAGTAACATTTTATGAGAGGAGCCGCGGGCAGAAGCTGGCCTTAAAAAAGAGGAAATTAGGGCAAAACGGCCTACGCAGTCCAAATCACGGCAATCTAAAAGCCGGAAGTCTACGAACTCTAACCACAAATAAGTATACCCTGAATAGAACAAAAAACGTGTTAAAACAAAGCCGGTGGGATGGATGACCCTTATCAAGAGGGTGAGGTGGGGCAAGATGGATCCTGAAGCGGTTAGAAAATTACAACTTAAAGTACTTACAACAATTTTTCTAATGAAGGATTATAATTCTTATCCATTTTTTTATACAGAGCACGGTGGGCTTTCATATCCATATTTGTATCATTCAAAAATCCCTTTCAATGAAAATATTGCTCGTTTCTTGCGCTAGAGTTACGGGCGCTAGCGGTAATTTGACCTTTTTTAGGTGTACGTTTATTGTATTTATGGAAATAAAGAGTTTCTTATTTTAATTTGATTCTAAGAACGTATTAACAACCTTATTTCGTGCCTGCATAAAACCGCTAGCGCCCCTAACTCGTATTTACCACAAATATGAGCGTGATTCGGGCATTTTTGCTAAACATCCCTTAGAACCCGCAGTCCCCACTCTGATAGGGGTTAAACGCTTTCAAAAACAACTGATTTAATGAAATAACACGCGTCGCAACGGGAGCCATTGTTCTGAATACATTTTTAATATTTTACAGGGGTTGATTTTTGAATTTGTTTGGGAAATTAATTAAGAGATTTTTTGGGGTTGATGATGATTACAGAAAGTTAAGGGGTCGCGTTATAAAAAGGGGTTTTATTTATGAAGACAAAATAAATAATAATGTCCGCAAAACTAAATATAAAGCTATTATCCCCTGTCTATCCCAAGATAATTCAAAGGTTCTTTATAAAATCGGGCAAGTCAACGAACTGACCAAATTTTTGTTTACTTCGATGGTAATAATTTTCCATAGAACGAAACACCACATTCAAAATTTCATTCGTAAATCCTATCACAAAAATATATTTCACGTGTCATTGGAGTGAGCGGGATATATCAGTTTTCTGCGGCCTCACTGAAGATGAAGGAATGGATGGATAATCGAAAGGAACTTCGTTCCATACGGGTGTCCCTTGACACCTCTCAAGTTTTTTTTTTTGCCTAACTGTTGAGAAAACCCATAGAACAAACTAATTGTTCATTTCGATTGTCACTAAAATCTAAACAATTCCTAAGCGTAGGTATCCATCCACCACTCTTTGCAGTCGGATTGACGGTCGCAGTAGAAGTGTTAAAAATACACAGAAGGTGCCATTCTCTACTAAGTTACCTTAGTCGACTCTTACGTCATCCACGGGATCAGATAGAGGGGTGGATTCTTACGCCGTGACCGCCACGGCGTCATCATCATCATCAGCCTATATTAGTCCACTGCTGGACATAGGCCTCCCCTAATGAGCGCCATAGCGCCCTGTCTTCAGCTTGCCGCATCCAGCATCTGCCTGCAGTCTTTCACAGATCGTCATCCCACCTGGCCGGAGGGCGTCCTACACTACGTTTGCCGAGTAATGGTCTCCACTCGAGAACACATTTACCCCAGCGGTTGTCGGTTCTTCGCGAGATATGGCCGGCCCACTGCCACTTCAGCTTGCTAATTCTTTGAGCTATGTCGATAACTTTGGGTTCTCTGTCGGATGTATTCGTTACGAATTCTATCCTTCAGAGCGTCGTACGCCGCGGCGTACTTACCTCCAATAGCAACACAGGTCAGGTTCACTTCTGACCCCTCGTCGTAAGGCCCCAGGATGCCCCCCACCACCTCATTCCCTTCCTGGTTCAGGATGATCAGACGATCTGGTGGAACTGCAACAAAACATAGATAAGGTAAGTAAATAACCTACTTAAGGGCTTTAACCCTTAAGAGTTGTCGTGGGTCCAGTGGACCCAGGTTCAATCTTTGAGATCTGGTAAAGACTGCTACGCTTTTTTCTCCAGTCCTAGATACCTTCCTACCGTAAGCTGAAGAGCATAGAAGTGAGACTTTTTTTGACCACTCTAATTAAGGGTTAAATTTTATGTCCTCAGCAGCACGCAATTATGTTCACTGTTTAACATGCCCCCCCCCCCCCCCCCCCCCCTCAACCATAATGACGCCCACTGTGGCGCAGTGGGCGAAGGTTCGATTCCCACCTCAGGACAAATGTTTGTACGATGTACGTTCTGCAGATATTTGTTCAGGGTGATCTGGGTGTTTTCTATGTATGCCAAAAATATCATTGTAGATACACCAGTTATCTAGTACCCATAACACAAGCTCTGCTTAGCTTGGGGCTAGATAATGCTGCGTGAATTGTCCAGCATTATTTATATCACTACACTTGGCACGCTGAGAAAAAACAAAGCACACAACCACCGATAAGAGTTTAATGTCATATAGTAGTATCGCACATTGGTCCATCTACAGGTCCATGAAGCGAGAGAGAGAGAGAGAGAGCGAATATTTTTATTTACCTTAAAACGACTATACACAATTAGACTTAATACTATATGAAAAAGCCTTTATTCACAGAAGAAATTACACTAGTATTTACAATTGAAACAATTGAGCTAACTGCAAACTGATGCAAACAATCTACAGGTAGCTCAACTGATCCATATCAATACCAGTCGTCGCGTCCCCGCTACGCTGGCTGCATTGCCCCGCCGTATGGCAATGCTGATACGCTGCGCCAGGTACTCAGCAGCTCTCGGGTCACGCGTTGCTTCGACTAGACGCTCAGATAATTTTTTAAAAACCCGAAGAGCCTCGGTACCCCACGGACCTAGGGTCTCGACTCCAAGGGGAGCAAATGTGTAGGCTCTGTCGAGACCTGCATATTTGTGCCTAACTACTACCAAAGATATTATAATACTATACTAGCTACTACTGACTACTTTTAGTGTGCGTGCGTCGGCATTTGGTTAACGCACGCATTCAAAAACAATACTATTGCATATTTGGTAGTATTAAGACTATATTAATTAATACTACCAAATAGTTACAAAATAGATTTGTTTTGTGCGTAGCAACGTTTATGGCTAATATGGCCCTCAGGGTTGTGCTGGATGTACACTGATGTGTCCACCCAGCGCTGATTTAGGAAGCGACACCCCAAGGAACACCGCCGAGGTTGGGCAGCGAATGCGTTAATAAGTACTTACTGAGCACAGTTAGGTTCAACCTCGTATTCTTGGTGGGAGACTTGATGAAGTCCACTCGACATCGGTACTGGCCGCTGTCTTCAGGTCTGTAACAAATATTTTAATGATTTAAATCGTAAGATACCTACGTGACACTAAAAACTGTGGGATTGTCTTTGAATGCGTGCGTTAACAAAATGCCGACCCACGCACACTGAAAGTAGTCAGTAGTAGTTAAAAACGGTTAGTATAGTTTTTATACTACACCTGCTCAGAAAATTGCTTTTTCCTTTTCTAAACGTAAGGTAGAAAGTACGTCATTGCAGGCGCACTGAAATGCGGGAGGGAAAACTCTATAGAATTTCAAAAAAAAATGATTTCATATTTATAATAGTGTTAAAATAAATTATGTTATTTATTTTTGCTGTTTTATTTCCTAATGGAATGGATAACATATTATGCCTCAAAATTAGGGTATCTAATTATTAAGTGTAACTGACTTTGTGAATTTGAAACTAGGACGCAAATAATAATAAATTTTAAGTAAGTATATAAGAAGTAGACAAATGTTTGTACGATCTGCAGATTTGTCCAGGGCGTTCTGGATGTTTTCTATGTATAATAAAAAACATCTATCTATGTAGTGTATTAGTTATCTAGTACCCATAACACAAGCTCTGCTTAGCTTGGGGCTAGATAATGCTGTGTGAATTGTCCAGCATGATATATTGATTTAATATGGAATAAGAAGTACCTACATAACAATCTGAACCTGGAATAACAAAGGCTACACTTATCCCTGAAAAAACGCGTGCGAATCCGCGGACCGATGCTAGTATAATACAAATAATACAAACCTTAAGATAAAGAGCTACTTTTAATATCTCGCGAATCCTGACACAAGAAAGTGTCTCTACTCAAATATCTCTGTTTGTGTACCTCTTGCAAACTTGAGATACAAGGAAAACCGTATGCCAAACGAAATCTAATAACACACATTGTATTTTTGATCACGTGTCCTCAAATCCTTA
Organism: Eupithecia subfuscata; assembly: GCA_963564075.1. Taxonomy (NCBI): domain Eukaryota; kingdom Metazoa; phylum Arthropoda; class Insecta; order Lepidoptera; family Geometridae; genus Eupithecia; species Eupithecia subfuscata. The sequence continues at coordinate 3,261,322 of OY751123.1, forward strand.
TCCATTTGTATCCCCAATTTTTCCACTACGAGTATTATCCTCCATACTCAAGTTAAGGTGGTCGCAGATCTGTACCGTGCGGGCGCACAGCACAAAAATGTGCATACAAATATGGGCTATACGGTATATAAAAAGTGAATCACAGGCTGTTGAAGAGGTTGAGGCCTATACCTCAACCTCTTCAACAGCCTGTATTGATTCACTACTGGACGCGGGCCTCCCCCTGATGAGCACCTTATTGGCTTTTATCACATGGGGGTTATATGGTTTCACCGTCTATATTAATAATTTTGGACCGGTCTACGGTAGACTCGAACGAAATGCACATCAAATTGAAGAGCGTAAAAAATTAGTCGATCCGAGTCGACAATTTATAGGCGTAAAATTCGGATTATCGAGTAGTTTCAATATGAAAATGAATACATTGCTAAAAAAATTGTAACGGCGTTGCAAAGTAAACATGTCAATTAAGTATAAACATGTCTATGGTTCGGTCTTGGTACCGTGGACGGAAGAAATCGCTTCCCAGGGTATTTAAATACTCCTTGATCGTAGCATGGTACATTATATAGTGATCTGTGGTTCGGTCTACTTTCTTTGAATGAAAACTCTTTGCTCTTTGATTGAGAAATCATAATATGTATAATAATAGTAATAGTAGTATTTTATTGCACCCGTGCGAAGCCGGGGCGGATCGCTAGTACATAAACAAAATTGCGCACGCGTCATTTTGCACGCGCTGCATTTTACTTTGATTGTTTTAATTTTCATTACTTACCTCTTCAGTACGTGACCTACTATTACGCAAGAAAAACCCATCAAGGGAAGATTTGCCACCCTTAACCTTGTATAACTAAATAAACTAACTTTAACTGTGAATCTTGTGGTCCTACTCATTTTAACTGGCATAACTAACTTTAACTACATAATACCCTATCAGTGAACTCAGTGATAGATACCTAGTGCGGTGCCATACAACTTGGATTACCTATCTAGAACATCATCTTTCATGTAAGGTCATCATCATCCAGACCCTACAGGGGTAATGCCCATAATCCCCACGCTGGGCATGCGGATTGGGGATCTCAGTTCGGTGGTAGAAATGTTCTAAGGTTTTTTTGTTATTATCGTGCGTAACCCCACACTCAGGGTTTGCGATATTATTTGATTTCTTAGAATTGTTCTGCAGGGGGCGCTGCTGCCCGCCCCCGGTGGATATCCCTTAGTCGCCTCTTACGACAAACGCGGTAAGAGTTGGGATGGTGCAAATTCTAAGTCGGCACCACACAGCTATATGGGCTATATCTCGTAATATTTAGAGGCTTTTTTGACGTCGTGAACGAAAGTCTTCGTTTCAGGTCTGGCCAAAATGGCGTTTTTGTCAGTATGTCCGTATTCCTCTACAGGTCGTATTTTACAACCGATCGGTATGAAACTTTGTGTACAGATTCTATGATTTTATAGAATTTTATTGTCGTCGGGATTTTTTGATTAAAGGCGTACTTCTTCCACAATAAGGCAAAAAGGCGGATTTGGAATATCTCCGCTCTAAGAGATTTGATTTTGATGATTGTATTTATAATTGAAAGGTAATAACTTTAAACTGTTCTTATAAAAATTTGGTAAAGATCGGATGAGGATATTCGGCATGACGAGCAGAATAGCTCCGCAAAATGCTGTAATATGCAAGAGAGCATTTACAGTACAGCGCCACCTATTAGAACATCTTTATAACACTTCGAGAGTTATATGAAATAGCGCGGCCGCATACACCGTCGTCGTCGGTTAAATAATAACAACAACTTTGCGCTGATGGATGAACGCCATCTATTTATACCTAGGTACAGAATTTCGAGCTTTGCTGAGGAACGTAACTTAGGTACTTTGTATGGACAATTAGTCTAATGGTTGATGTGTTTGTGTAACATTTCGTTCAAAAAATCCGACAACAATCGTATCGCAAGTGAAGTGATCTGTAATACCTACCTACCTTTCCAAGTGCACCTTACCTACCTTACCTACCCTACCCACAAACAAGATTTAATCCGTTCTGGAGAAACAGAAAGGGTAACCATTTCGAATATTTTCAAAATATACCTACCGAACCTACCTACCGAAATATCCCGTTTTAAATTACTTTAGTACATTCATAAGTTCGCGACGTCTACTGTTCGTAGAACTACTAGTCTATTGACGGCGTCAGATAAGAGACAGCTCGTGCTTAGAGGCCAGAATACACATTTAGCACCTTGGCGCACTAACTGAGTCTGACTGGAGTCTCACTCAGTTTGCATAGTGTAGAAAGAGATGCCCTCTATTTCAACGAAAAAAGACAGCTGTTAGCCATTTAGCGCTCCGACGGAGAAGTACAAGTTGAAATGGCCTTTATTGCCCAGAAGGTTCAGAAAGATTGGCCAGAAAGAAATGTATTTTGGCTATAAAACAGTTAAAGCTGGTGCAGTAAGCCATTTTGTCACTAACTTTCAAATGTACTTGAACATTACGAGTTTCATAATAAAGCCTATACTTATTTGAATGTGTGTTTTTGTGTTGTGGAGTGGCGGTGCTGGATGTATGTGCTAGGTCCTTTACATTCCAACCTTTCAACTGGCATTCATAAAGTCAAGTAACGTAACTCTAAGGAGGTAACTCAAAGGTCGGTAACTCAAATCTTATTGATCCCGATATCGGTTCTATTTGCTTTGGCTGAGTACCGAAGCGAAAGGGCTTTGAAGATAGCGGTAGTGGTTATATGACGGACGTTTTAAATTTTCGCGAATAGTTACCATAATTTCAAATTTTTCAAAAGGTAGTTTTAAGAATTTACCTGATAAATAATAATTTATTATATTTTACGGATGTTTTTTAGTAAGAACCGCAATTATTCTGTCTGAAAGTGTTGTAAAGTTTTGGAATTAATGTGATTTTAAACTTTGGTACTATCATAATGTATAGCCTTATATATCCACTGCTGGACGCAGGCCTTTATTAACAAAGAAAAAAAAATTAACTAGTTTTTACAATTGTAACAATTGAGCTAGCTGCAGACTGTTACAAACAATTTACAGGAAGCTCAACTGATCTATATCAATACCAACTGATCCATGTCGGAAGCGTCCCCGCTACGCTGGCTGCATTGCCCCGCTGTCTGGCAATGCTGATGCGCTGCGCCAGATACTCACGCGTCGCTTAGACTAGACACACTGTTTTTTTTTTTTAATCCGGTGAGCGTCGGCACCCCACGGACCAAAGGTCTCGACTCCAAGGGGAACAAATGTGTAGGCTCTGTCGAGACCTGCATATTTGCGTCTCTTGAGATCTTTGGCCAAATCTGCCGCCGCACCCGCCCTCACGGATGTCCTCGGAAGATGGGAAGGTGCAAGTGTGTCAACGATAACAAGGTAAGTTTGTACCTATTCAGTGTCATCGACAAGGTCAAAGTCAAGGTCGTGGCCGTACGAGTTCGAGTAGAGAAGAAGGAATAACGAGCGTCATAAAAGGCTACCGCTACCTCCAAAACTCCGAAGGACTTCTTTATTAACGAGAATCGGAAAGCGATCCAATATACCACTTAGATTTAATCTCGGATGGGAAAAAAGGCAAATACCGGCCCTTTTGAGTTTATTTATTGTAACAAAATATTCATGAAGAAGAAGCCCTTTATAAATCTCTTTTGATAAACAATGAGAGTGGAAATTGAAGAGTTTTTACTGCCACGAGAATTATTCGTGGAATTATACAGTTGCTTTAAACGTTTTTCGACTTCAAGACGACAGACTTCAGACTTCTATAGGCGACTTCAAGCCGGATTTCCACTGCGAATGGGTAATGAGCGGTAAAAGAGAGATGAGTGAGCGGAGCTCATTTCAAAGCTTTCTACTCACTCAGTCCTTTCCGTTCGACTGTTTGTTGATGGAAATATAAATATGCAGTTTACTCTTGCGAGTTAAGAGGGCGCATTGAACGCCATTTTATGAAAAGGTTAGGCAGAGGATTTTATGTTCCTTCGGAGCGGGACAGAGCATACGTTTTTGGAACGGCGTAAGCACAAAAATGATGTTTTTGCTTATTTACAAGAAAACTACACAATTTACGAAGAAACTGTATGATGGAATCTAAGAATTAGTAATAAATTACGAATCAAGACAAAAAATATTGTCCATAGAACGCCCCCTGCGTTTTATGGAAAATATTTTTGGTTTTGACAATCAATCTCAAGACCCTTCTTGAGATTTCGACCAAATTAGGTGCAAAACTGCACTTTCATGATTTTTTCGAAATTTTTCTTATATATCTTATTATATATATCATCCATCCATACATAAAATGTAAACATTTTATCCTAATATTATAGAAATTTTTCTTCGCAATAGTGTTTTCAATTTTAAGAAACCAAAGAAAAATGTTGAATTTTATGTAATTAGAGTTTTTTACCACGGGGATCCCGAGAGTACTGAGATGTAGGCCTAGTTTGACTACCAAACCTGATAGGGTCGCCCCGTAAGCGGAGCCCTGAATGGGTCCGCTCCGCTCGCGATGGAAGCCCCACCTAAGTGTTGTGAAACAGACTCAACGGGGTCATATAGAAATGACAAAAACTATAATCCTAATCATAAGCAAATATAATTAGCATCAAATAAAAGAAACAAATTAGAACTAGTATTAACAATTGAAACGAGAGAGCTAACTGCAGATTGTTGCAAACAATCTGTAAGGTGCTCAGCTGAAATAAACAGGATATAAATTGCTTATTGATTTTCCGCACTTCATCAGCTCTCTAGCTATTTTTTTATTAAGAACAATCACATCACACTTCACACTAATATTATAAATGGGATAGTTTGGATGTTTAGATGTATGGATGGTTAGATGGATGGATGTTTGTTACCTCTTCACGCCACAACGACTGAACGGATCGGGCTGACATTTAGCATACAGGTAATTCTTTTCCTGGAATCAAACGTTGGCTACTTTTTATCCCATGAATCAGTTCCAATGGGATAGAAATCGCCTTTAAACGATTTCATAGAAATATACTACTTAATTATAAAGAGGAAAGATTTGATTGTTTGTTTGTATTGAATAGGCTCCGAAACTACTGGACCGATTTGAAAAATTCTTTCACTGTTAGGAAGCTTGCTTTTTAGGGAGTGACATAGGCTATATTTTATCCCCGAATTCCCACGGGAACGAGAACTACGCGGGTGAAACCGCGAGGTGATCGTCTAGTAAAAAATAAAATAAATTAAATTAAATAACCAAATCGATGCCTATCAGCCAAAAAGGGCTAAGCGCCATTTTTTGGGAAAACGACTTATATATATGGTTGGAATCGGCTTTTTTTTTCCGCGTCGGAAATAAAAAATATTTAATATTTTTTACCTTAGTTTGGTCAGAACCAACACAGCAGGTCTGGAGTCGCTTCTGAAGGAGGCTCTCATGCCGAGAGTAGATGGATCGGACCAGTGTGACGTCACGCCCTCTCTCGTATCCAACCTGTAAACAAGAACAAAATTAAAAATTTAAAAAACCCCCCGACAGATTTCATGAAACATGGCTAACGGAATAAAATTATCTCTGACACAAAAAAACTAAACGAAAATCGGTTCATCCGTTTGGGAGCTACGATACCACAGACAGATACACATACACGTTAAACATATAACACCCCTCTCTTTTTGCGTCGGGGTTTAAAAAGAGGTAGTTATGGACTGTCATATTTTTGTACAGGTTTTTTACTGACTATAAGTACTTATTTTTGACATTGCTGTCAAGATACAAAATAAAAATTGATTAAGCATATATCTACTGTTAAAGTGCTGTAGTATCTTTATATCTATAACGATAAAGAAGCAATAAAAACTATAACTATATTTTTTTTTACAATGTACATGCCTAGCATGGGGATCATGGGCATAACCCCCATGAGATAAAAGTCAAGGCGCTTATCAGGGTAGGCCTGCGTCCAGCAGTGGACCAATACAGGCTGTTGAGGATGAGGATTGTCATGTGAAGCTATTCTGACACCATGACATTACACCATACACATTTCCTCTAAGCTCGGCTTTGATCGAAACCGGCCCTTACAAAGACAAGGATTAACTGACAAGTGATCACCGTTTTAAAATTCTTCAATCATACACCCCACCCATTACAGTTATATTACAGATACAGTTAGAGGTTAGTGAAGTGGCACGTCGTATATCTGGAAGATTTTGACCCCTGTGACGCAGTGAGCGAAGAGGAAACGAAGACGCAGAGGATATGAGTTCGAGTTTCGCTGCGGGACAAATGTTACACCTAGTTTGTTTTGACGTGACAACGTCTTATAAATTGGTTTGCCGGGTGACACTTCAAGAAACTGCGTTACGCGTTACGCTCCGCTCACGTTATGCAGACATAAAAAGTGAAAGGAACTCAAAGTCGTTGTCACGTAAAACTTTCGCCCGTATACCGACTTTACCGCCAACCAATTTTTTTACGAGTACATAATTATATCATGTTGAGTTAAACAAGAGTCCTTAATTGACCGGCGGCTTCTCTCTTAAGGTATCTGACACAAAAATTGTGGCGTATTTTAACTATCTAGGAGTTAAAAAATCGCGTTGTTTTTGAGTTTACCCATTACAAAAAGTATGTACCGAATTTTGCTGTGATTTCCATAATAACTAATTGTGCAAAATCAAAAGAATCCAAACAAAAAATTCTATATTTCCATAAATATAATGAAATAATGTACTCTTAAAAAAGGTCGAGTTCTTAAACTTAAACACTGACACGAAAATTAAGTGATAATTTTGACATTTTATGTAAACTATGGTTAAAAAGCGACTAAGAAACCTTTAGTCTGTTAGTTGCTATTTTCGGAGCAAAACCCGTCCCATGCTTTTTTCATCATCGTCATCATCAGCCTATATTAGTCCACTGCTGGACATAGGCCTCCCCTAATGAGCGCCATAGCGCCCTGTCTTCAGCTTGCCGCATCCAGCATCTGCCTGCAGTCTTTCGCAGATCGTCATCCCACCTGGCCGGAGGGCGTCCTACGCTACGTTCGCCGAGTCGTGACGCTTTTTTATCCTTGAGATAATCTGATATTTGCATAGTTTTGGGTGTAGATGATACCGTGTGAAGTATCCAACGATTATTTATTCGAGCATCATATTCCAGTTACTGATTTATTTGAGCCCTTTGGGATAGAATTTTGATTTATTCGAGCCTTTTCGGATTAGGCACATGCAAATTTTAATGATTTCGGCGTAATGATAGAGTCCACGGGTGAGCAGAATTAACGCCTCGCCTGCCCTCGATTATATCACGATTACATGACATCTGGTATTGTATTAAACTTGTTTTTGTGTCTTATGAAGTTATGACAGAGCCGTTTGGTGACGTCACAGAAGATAACAGATAAATAAATAAATAATGCTGGACAATTCACACAGCATTATCTAGCCCCGAGCTAAGCAGAGCTTGTGTTATGGTAATACAACAAACACCTCTCAAGTTTTTTTTTCTAAATAATTAAATACACCTGGAATTAAGGAAGTATTTGGTTTCTTCACACCATCATCATATCAGCCCACACATGTCCACTGCTGAGCATAGCCCCCATCGGCCTCTCGCATATGACGCCTTATACAGAAATCAGAAGTGCGAGTTACACTCGCACTTGGCGGATCTTGTTTTCATAAACAATATACCTTCGTTTGACCCCAATCTCACCTCATGAAATGACGGCTTAGATTTTTAAGAAATATATATAAGTGTATATACTAGTTGTTAAACACATAAACATAAAATATATATATTTACAGCAAAACAATCATTTTACAGCATATTAAGCACTTAGTAGATAAGTAGATAGAGTTAACATTATAATATGATACATTATTATTATGACTTATGTAAAACTGATAGAAAAAGTTATAGTTGAGGGCTTGGAGACTATGATTTTACCGATAGATCACACACTAGGCCGAGCCTGTATCGTGAGGTCCAAAAATCAAAAACATGCCAGACCACAACCCGCACACTGTAATAATATTACACACATGATAATTCTAATTCTAATGCCTCATCCAACTCACTTAACCAAATCTCATCATCACGTTTTCTTCGCCACCAACTTTATAATACAGGTGGACAAAATCAGAACTAAATCCATCACTTTCAAAACACTCACTGATTCTAACAAAATATGGCTACTAGCGACACCGTGGACAGAATATATAACTTTGTGGAGGAAGTACGTACATTATGTACGATTTACCTTGTCACTTTGAAGCTGAGTTAAGGTTGTAGCATACATGGGCTGCACGGCTACAGCGCATCACAAAAATGAGTAAAGTATTTCAAAGTAATTTGTTTAGAAACGAATTACATGGTTGTAGTAACTATTGGAATTTGATGATGCCCGCAGTAAACCTATGTCGCAGACACCACCGTCGTGACAGACAGGGTGTTCCATTATTATAATATATTTAGTTAAAGTATAATTTTGAATGTATGTCAATGTATTCCTACTTTTACGGTGTATTATATTTGTGTACCTACAAATAATAACAATTAAATGAACAATGAGTAATCAAATATACGCCTAAACTCATCGGATCTTTATATTTTACATATTTAACAGTGATACCATAAAATAGTAGACAAGGTGCAGTAAGCAAGCTTGCCACAGGCACCGAGCGGCTCATGTGGGCTTCAACCTTTATTCGACGAACGCGCTCCAACTGTCAATAATCACTCTTTAGTTTGACAAGGTACGCATCAAGTTGTTAAAGGATAAACTAAGCTTCCTTTGAGTTTGACAGCCGAAGGAAATGATATGTCGATTTGACAGCTGGTTATTGATCTGTTCGTTCGTTAGAGGTTTTGGTATGTCGAGTAGGTGCTTATAAAAACATATTACCAGTTTCTTTTAATCCGTATCCGTTCCAAATCCGTGAATTAACAGATATATAGAGTGTCTTCGGTTCGATTATCGCCTCGGGAACAATTTTTGTAAGATCTAGAGATTTCTAGTAGAGGAGTATACCAGTTATCTACCGGCGACTGATGTGGCGCGGCGGGCGAAGGTCCGTCTGCGAAAGTTCCCTCCTCCCCTTTTTTCGGGGGGTGGGGGGGGGGTACGGGTTGGTTTCCCGCCTTGAGACAATATTTTTACGAACTGCAAACATTTGTTCCGGTTGTTCATATTTCATGTCAACTACATTTTTGTCAAATATGTGTGTGAAAATTATAAATCGCGACAACTTCTTCAGTTGAGCTACCTGTAGACTGTTTGCAACAGACTGCAGTTAGCTCAATTGTTTCAATTGTAAGTACTAGTATAATTTTCTTTGTGAATAAAGGCTATTGTAGATACTTTTCAATAAACAATGTTAAATTTTCAATACTTCTTAATAAATTTATTTCTATTGTTTGATTGTAATTTTCTTTGTGATTAAAGAACTGAAAAAAAAGTCATATTAGATTTTGATTTCTTTTAAAGAGTTCTTCAATGATTTTAATGTTTTTATGTTTATAAAACAAAAAACTCTTGAACAGGTAAGTTTAAGAACAGACGGTATTTTCGAACCTCTCGCTATAGTACACAAAGCCCTGACTGATGTATTCAGTTCACATTCCCTCCATTAGATCAATCGCCGTACATCAGATGTTGATACGAAATTGATGCTATTACGGGCACCTGTCCGACACAGCTGGGAGCCAGATAGCTAGGTTAGTGCGTGCATAGCGACATCATCTTCTTCGTGGTCGTCATTGTTTTATTGTTTGTTTATTGTTTATTTGTTTAGTAACTAACACGATTTTCATATACCAATTACACTAGTTACTTATGATGAAAAAACATAATTTATCTAATCTAATAAAAAATTATTATAAAAATAGTAAAAAAAAATATAAAATAAATCCATATAAAATAATAAACATTGAAAATTATATAATATTCGAACAATGAGGCAAATAAATAAATTAATTGAAATAATAAATAAGATGTTCATAATATTAACATGATTAATACAAATTTAAGAAAAAAAATTTTTCAAAACAAACAGGCTTCCTTTCAGTCATCACTCTCGCAAAACCACAGGCATACCAACATTAGATTCTTCCATTCGTCTGCGAAGATATCGCAGTCTGGGTTCTGGTCCAGAAGTCTGTTGAGGGTGCGAGGCAGTGGAGAGTTGGCACGAGCGACCGACAGTTCTACTGAAGGGCACAGAGAAAAGTCTGTGGCTTCTGTTGCGAAAGTAATTATTAGTCATGACGAGTCTTTTGTTGTATGGGCTGATATCACTCGCCTCACGATAAAATCAAAATCAAAAACTCTTTATTTCTATAAATACAATAAATGTGCACTTAGAAAAGGTCAAATTATAAAACTAAACACTGACACGGAATTAAAATGATATTTTTGATGTCTGTCGCTTCGATATGTAGACTAAAGTAAAGAAGCGACGAAGAAACCTTTAACCTGTTAGTTGTTTTTGTCGAGTTGGAGCAAAACCCGTCCCAAGCTCTTTTATCCTCTAGATAATCTGATATTGTATAGTAAGCCTTTTTGCACAGCAAGGATTTGACAATTTGTTTGAATTTATTTACCGATAATTTTTGCAGCTTTAAAATTTTCAATCAGGTTTGATTCACAAAAACAGCACGTTTTTTCTAAGATAATGAATCGACGGAATGATTCAACTACGGAACCCTGCGCGTGGCCATACACGCACTTAACCAGTTTATCTAGATTATAGCTTCTTGTATTTGATTTGATTTGTACCTGTAGAAAGATCGAGAAACAGGTCTATGAAGAGAATAAAGAGTGCTTGAAAAGAAGTAAACCAACCATTACTAAATTAAGCTGTGGAACGCAGTCGGAGACTGCATCATAAATCATGGAACTTTTGATGTAAATAACAACAATAATAAATTGATTGGCTTGGGATTATCCCTTGTTTTTATTGATAACTGTTTTACGGATCATCAATTTGAACAAGCGTAGTTTTTTGAGGATTTTTCTAAGTCGATAATAATAATAATGTCCTCCTAGCCGAATTTCGACCGCGGCGGCCAGTCTCATCGGAGACTAACCAGATGCGCAGGAGATATTATAGTGCACAAGTATGTGCGCTAACACAGGTGCACTAAAATATACATAGAGTCGCTCGGATATGTATTTTTTTTTAATTCAATAAAACCTGCTAGGAAATTAATACTCATACGTCCACTCCAGAGTTGGACATGTGAGAAACATAAGACCAAATGAGGGGGTGTTACACAGCGAAAGAGAGAGAGAGAAATCATTTATGTTACCCAAAAAACATATTAGTACAAGTACTTGTCTAGGGGGAGAACTGGAATTTTAAAAAATGATTTCCAGTTTATTCAAAGGGGATAAAGCTGGATTTTTTTTCGATTACAGTTCTTAACGATCATCTTCAAAATGAGGGGGAAACTGGAATTCAGTTTTTCAATTTCAGTTTTTCCCCGATTTCAAGGGATTACTGGAATAACCCCATCTATTTATGCGGGTAACACCATTAAAACAATCTTATTAACTAGGTAGATACTTATAATGAACATAAAGAGATACGGCCTTATTTATAACGATTTAGTGAACTACTAGAGGCTCTTTTTGCAACTATTGTCTGCTTTTTCATTACAAATTAGAAACAAAAGAAAATGAACTTGAGCGGCTGAAATATATAGTTTAAAAAAGTGAACCGTAATTTCGGGCTACTTTGGGTTTAGTGGTGCCCTGGTAGTTGTCCCCTATACAAGTTTCCCTTGCAATTATAATTCACTACAATCATATGGGTAAAAGCCCGTATGCATAATAAATTAATGCAATTTATTTAAGAGCACCACAATATAAAGATAACATTTCGAATGCGTTCATAATTAAAATATTAATTAATGTTCTTTACGAGAATATTACATTTTGTTAATAAGCCAGTAACCTACATACCTACACAATAAGTTAGATGTTACATACCTACACAAAATAATCTTATTAACCAGGTAGGTATTTATAATTAACATAAAGAGTGACAGCCTTATTCATAATGATTTAGCGGATCATTAGAAGCTCATTATAGCACTGTTTACAATTTTTAGGGTTTCGAAGATCGGTTTCGAAACCCTTATTTGTTTAGTAAATAACACGATTTTCATATACCAATTACACTAGTTACTTATGATGAAATGACATAATTTATATAATCTAAATTAAAATAATTATAAAAGTAAAACATTTTATAAAATAAATCCATATAAAATAATAAACATTGAAAATTTTATAGTATTCGAACAATGAGGCAAACAAATAAATTAATCAAAATAATAAATAATTAAGATGTTCATAATATTAACATGATTAATACAAATTTAAGAAAAAAAAAATCAAAACAAACAGGCATCCTTTCAGTCATCACATCACTCTCGCAAAACCACAGGCATACCAACATTAGATTCTTCCATTCGTCTGCGAAGATATCGCAGTCTGGGTTCTGGTCCAGAAGTCTGTTGAGCCCGGCGAGGGTGCGAGGCAGTGGCCTTATGGTCTCGCTTTGTCTGTCCTTTTTTCCCTCATTAATAACTCGGCAGCTACCGCAGCTATGGCAACTTGAAACTTAAAATAATAATACATTTCGTGCGCCTGTCAAGATTTTAAGAAAAAAAATCTTGAGAGGTGTCAAGGGACACCCGGATGGAACGAAGTTCCTTTTGATTAATCTCGCGTCCTCGCGTCATCTTCAGTGAGGCCGCAGAAAACAGTAACCTACATACCTACTCAATAAGTTAATAGTATTATTGTACCAAAATAAAAACTGCTGAAAATTATCATCACCGTTAATTTTCGACGCGAGTAAAAACCGTTCCACAATTAAAATAACAGAGGAATAGAGGAACTGAAAAATGAAAAATGAAAACGTTTTATGCATTACGAGTTGCGGCACGGGCAAAGTCATAAAATAAATAACGTAGGACATTTTTCACGAAGCATCCTGCAGCCTCAAAACAAGCAGAGCTTGTGTTATTATGGTAAACTTTCAAAACAAAATTGTATTCTTTGAAACATAGTATAATTAAGTAAAAGATTTGTTGTTTATAGTCATCAGTTACCTAGTTTATAACAAGTCTCCGGGTTTAAAAAAATATCTGGGCGTGTCTGTTCGAAGCGACGCGTGACCCGAGAGCTGGTGAGTATCTGGCGCAGCGCATCAGCATTGCCATACAGCGGGGCAATGCAGCCAGCGTAGCGGGGACGCGACGACTAGTATTGATATGGATCAGTTGAGCTACCTATAGATTGTTTGCAATGGTCTGCAGTTAGCTGAATTGTTTCAATTGTAAATACTAGTTCTAATTTATTTCATTGTAATTTTCTTAGTGAATAAAGAGTCTTCTAAGTTAAGTCTAGTTAAGTAGTACCTGAATTTTTTTAGATTTTTGATTTGTTGAATTTCTTTTTACTGTAGTGGAAGGGAGTTGATAGGATCAAGTTATGACGTTCCTGTGAGCATTCTACTAACAATACAATACAATACAAATATTCTTTATTGCACACCAAGATAGAAAAAAGAGGAAAAGAAAAAACAAACACAAAAATAGTTGCACAATGGGCGGCCTTATCGCTAAAAGCGATTTCTTCCAGGCAACCTCCAGGCTAACCTTTATATTGTCGAAGGAGCTTCTGAATTGAGTAGAGTTTATTGCTTGTATTAATAAAGATTGCTCAGCCATAGAAAAGCGTTACTCAAGCGACGAATGAGCAAGGTCTCATAACAAGTACTGGCTTTTGATAGTACCTCCCGAGTTATCTACCCTACCAACGAGATAAAAAAGCCTTTTCAAATATTAACATAGTTAATAGGTATTTGAAAAGATGAAAACACAAAAGTTTCTGCAAAAACTTCTAATATTTACTCGTATAATCTCTAGAGAATTCACTAAATTGCGAGTAAGTATAATAATCCCTATGTTGACTCTTTAAATAATTTTCTAAGTAAAACTGTAAAAGACACTCAAATTTAGGGCGAATTTATAAGCACTTTTAAAATATAACATTTACTAACTAATGAAAATCGTCTGGTAAACGCAGAGGTCGTCGGTTAAAAAACTCATGAAAAGCTGTTCAGTAGATCGCTTTAAAACACATTATTTAAGGATTTTAAGGGATTATAGCGAAAGGTCAAACTTCATTTACCGCTCGTGGTTTCATTTGCGACCTCTGGATAAAAATTGCATTCATTTCAAGCATTTTTTTATAGTATAAACTGACTTAAGCCTTTATTCACAAAGAAAATTATACTAGTATTTACAATTGAAACAATTGAGCTAACTGCAGACTGTTGCAAACAGTCTACAGGTACCTCAACTGATCCATATCAATACCAGTCGGAAGCGTCCCCAAGACGCTGGCTGCATTGCCACGCTGTATGGCAATGCTGATGCGCTGTGCCAGATACTCACCAACTCTCGGGTCACGCGTCGCTTCGACCAGATGCTCAGATAATTTTTTAAAAACCCGAAGAGCCTCGGTACCCCACGGACCCAGGCATATTCAGAAAAAATATTTACATTTCGTTACTTAATAATATTGCTTTGTTACGACATCGATATTCCCTGTGTTTGCCCTCTGTTGGCGAATGCCTCCTTCAACCCTTTCCACTTGACTATCTCTCGCGAACCTTATCAAGACGAACTAAAATAGAAGACGTCACACTTAAAGTAAAGAAACTGAAATGGAGTTGGACTGGATATTCTGCAAGAGGAATAGACAAATGGAGCAAAACGCTGATGGACTGGTTTCCAAAATATAATAAACGGAAAAGAGGGAGACAGTTTAAAAGGTGGGAAGACGAGCTTAAAGACATTGCAGGAAAAACCTGGATAAAAATTTCAAACGGATTTTTAAGAAATAGATTCTTGATATTTTTTGTTTGCATCCAAACAAAACAAACAGTCGTATCCGAATTCATCAACAACAATCTTATTATAATGTTTATTCTATTTGTTTCATTTATTTTGTCTATAAGTCACTTGTGTTTATATTTATTTTTCTTAGTTAGGTACATATTAAGTTATGATTTTTTTTGGTAAATCTTAAATTTTAGCTTGCAACATTTTTTATCGCTTGTTATGTTTGCATATTTGGGTAAAATCTAGTTCCTAACAACAATGTATTTACAGTATTTTCTTATGGATCTTGCTCTGTTTTGTGAACTAATATTTAAATAAAATAAAAAGAATAGAGTCGTTTTCTTAATGTCAAAAAATCGTTCGACCAGTAGTAGAATATCAAAAGGTGTAAATGGCGGCGATTATGACGCAATACCATAGATATTGACACATCGACGTGAAAAAGCGGAAACGTAGTAACCAACAATATGGAAAGTGTTCACCAGAGCCAAAAAACTTTTGAGAATTCAGAAAAAAAATCATATCTCCTATAATATTAATCGCACAAGTGCCATTTTTTTATGAGAAATGTATTTTTGCTTCTTTTATCAAGGCAACTACCCAAATTTTACTAGAAGTTACTTTTTAACTATGTTTATGTGGGTTACAGCAATCGTACTTTTTTTTTTGAAACGCAGAAACGCTGTAAATGCAATGCAAAAATGTATGGGCGACTGCAAATCAAGCGTTTTCTTATAAAGCGGAATTGCTGTAACTACATATCAGAATAATTTCAAATACCTTAATTTTGACTTAAATGCAATATTTTTTGTAACTAGGTGCACTTAAAACGGCTTTATTGCTAAAAGTTAGAGAGGATAGTAAAATTAAAACGATGTAAGTATGGAATCCGGATCCTGCTCCTAAGAGTAACAGATGAGTATGGCGATATAAGTCAGCACTGGGATGAGATACGACATTTCTTCGCTTTTTATCCTTGGCAGCGAACGTGCTTCACTTCCTGTGATCCAACTGTCGCCGTGTGCCTATGCTGTAACGAAGGTGATTAAAAGTGGAATGGACTACTTTATTCCATACATTGATGCTTCACCCTCCGACAGGACTACTCCGTAGTTTAACTCCTCGTGTGCCAGTGCTGCTGCGCTGAAACACAGGGCTTATCTTGCGTGGGTCGACGCCCGGAACAGTAAAGCCTCAAACAAATCACAAAGGAAGACAGCCTACAACAAAGCCGCTAAGTCCTTTATGAAGACGCTAAGGAAGGCTTGCTTTGACCAGATTGGCCAACTGGGAGCTAGGTTTGCCTCATTTCCAACAAGCAGTAAAGCCTTCTGGTCGTTAGCTTAATCCGTCGAAGCTAACTTTAGCCGTCCTTCACTTCCTCCATTGCTGAACCCAGACGGATCGCTGGCCCACACTGCGCTGCGGATGAGAAAGCAAATTTATTTGTGACTCAATTTGCAAAGGCTTCACGTCTTGAGCCCACAAACGTTTCTCCACCCAGCCTTCCTCGATGATCGAAATCCACTTACATCAAAAATAAGTGCTCAAAACGTTGCGTGGTCTCGATGTGAACAAGGCTAGTGTTCCGGAAGGAATATCGGCTGTGGTGCTGAAGTCCTGCGCTCCTGAGTTGTCTCCCATTTTTACGCGACTATTTCGCCTGTCCATGATATCTGGTAAAGTCCCCAAGTCATGGAAGCTTGCTAATGTGCCAGTGCCCAAGAAAAGTAGTCGAGCTGACCTACGAACTATAGCCCCATCTCATCAGTCACCTCCCTGTTATGTAAATGCATGGAGCGTGTCCTGAATGATAAGCTCCTGACATACCTCGAAGACAGCGACCTCGGGTAATCGTTGACGGCTGCTCGTCTGATCAATTGGCTATCAACGCCGGGGTACCTCAGAGGACAGTACTCTCTGCCACGTTGTTCCTGCTGCACATTAACGACCTGCTGGTATCCGGTATCATTGGGAACGCAGACGACAGCCCCGTAGTGGAGAGGTACCTTTCCAACGCCAAGGCCATTCGGAATGAAATACAAGCGCAAAGAGAAGACATGGTGCAGCGCTTGAACTTGACCTTTAAGGCAGTTTCGGATAGGGGCAAAGCCAGTCAGGTTAATTTCAATGCCTCGAAAATGCAAGCATGCCTCTTCTCTGAAAAAAGAGTCTGTTGGTACAGGCTCCCATTTTCTGGAATGTACCGGTACCTATAAAAGATCAACTGGAGCTCCTTGGTGTCACTCTCACCCCAACTTTGAACTTGGGTACCTTCATCGAGTCGAAGGCTAAAACAGCAGCCATGAGGCTAGGAATCCTAAATAAGGTTAAGCGATACTTCACGCCGGGACAATTTCTATCTCTTTATCAAGCACAGGTTCGATCTGGTTTAGAGTATTGCTGCCATGTTTGGGACGGCTCGGCCAAGTTCCAGCTTGCAGCCTTGGACTTGATAGAACAAAAAACCTTCAGACTCATTGACGAGCAGCACCTTGCAAAGACTAATGTCCAAAGTCTCGTTGTTCAAGACTCTCGATCCTTTATAGATCCTACATTTCGGAGAATGCTCACAGGAACTACGTGACCGGATCCCACCATCCCCCTTCCACTCCAGAAAAAGCAGACGCACAGCGCAATACCATCCCTACCTGGTTCATATACCCTCCACTTGCACTAAGCGGTTTTCCTCCACCTTCATTATCCGCACTGCTAAGGAATGGAACTCGCTTCCTGCTTCTGTGAATAGGTATCTATTCGACCTTCGTGATACACCGTCAGCGACATCCTCGCTTTCCGTCAGGTGAGATTGCGGTCAAACGATGGTCTATTGCCCAGAAAAAAAAAATAGAATGACCTTATTTATTGGCACTTTAAAATTAATAATACCAAAATTATACAAAAACCTTAGTAGCTTGTAACCCTTATTCTAATTAAAACAAAAATCAAATCAAATTTAATAAACAAAGCATACTTTAATAAAACTTGTAAACTTTTTTAATGATTTATTTCATATTAAATTTAGGTGAATTTCGAACTTACGTTTTAAAACATCTCCTCTCACGCGTAAAAATTCACTTACAGCAAACACAACACACTCTCTTGACGGTCGCGTAGTGACGGAGCGGGACGTAAGCCGCAGGCCACACAGGCGCGAGCGCAAGTATTAATAGCGGTAAATCCCCATGATCAATATTCGACAACTGTACTATAAAGGGCATAAATACGAAAATCCTACGAATTTAGACTTTTTAAATTAGCGTAACTGATAACTGTCTAATCTCGGTGTTTGTAAGAACTGTAGTAAGCCACGACAAATAACAATTTATTATATTATAATTGTAGTAAGCGTGGTGCGTTTCAATTTTCTTATAAGCAGAAACGCTGTAACCCGCATTGCTCAAAGTTTCAACAGCGCTGTAACTACCGCGATCATATACTTTGCAAAAGGTGAATTGTTGTAAATGCAAAATGTTCGAAAAGAACATTTTTTTATGCTATTTACAGCAAATGCTTAGGTGGTCCCTCAAAAAAATACGGTGAATTTCAACGCTGTACAAAATTTTCTATTGGTCGTAGAGCCACGGGAGTTGGACCATTCGACGCGGGATTTTTTTCTGATTCCGAATATCCAATAAAAAAAAATTGACTTGGGTGTTGGTTACTACGTTTCCGCTTTTCGGCGTCGACATTTGTATTTAACAGAATTCGGCCCCAGATTGAAAACATGGTGTTTTTCGTGTTCATTTAGTTAGTAATTAAAATGGCATAGACGATGCGTGACCCGGCATAGGTTGAGACACTCTACCACAACCTTTGTTCTTCTTCCAAAGAACCCTGCCATCATTGAGTTCTAAGGTAACTGGGGTTTTTTTTCTTTTATAGATAGTACTGTACCAAATTGTATGGAAAAAGTAGAGTCTCGTAACTAAAAAAAATAGACTCACCCTAGCTCTTAGCCACCTCCATCCTTCGACTTCGTGTGACCGCCACAATAACACCTAAATTACGTTCCTATAATTTAAACCGACAAATAAATTAAACAATTACTTGTGACGTCACAGGATGGTATTAACTCCGTTCTCGTATATGGTTGTCACGCATCTTGATATACACACCTATTACCTACTGCTGACAGCCCTTAGGCTGTCTTACTTAGATAGGTAAGGTGAGACAGCTGGTTCAACACAAGCGTTGTTTTTAAAGCTTATCAAGTTATTATCGGATTGTACAGGTCGTTGTTTTTTTATTTTATTTTCTAGCTACGCCCCGCGGCTACGCCCGCGTGGAAATTTAAAATGATCACTTAGGGGTATGAAAAATAGATGTTGGCCGATTCTCAGACCTACTCAATATGCTCACAAAATTTCATGAGAATCGGCCAAGCCGTTTCGGAGGAGTATGGCAACGAAAACTGTGACACGAGAATTTTATATATTAGATATCATCTTTATTCATAAAGAAAATGATAATAGAATAATAGAAAAAAATTAGAACTAGTATTTACAATTGAAACAATTGAGCTAAC
Organism: Eupithecia subfuscata; assembly: GCA_963564075.1. Classification (NCBI taxonomy): domain Eukaryota; kingdom Metazoa; phylum Arthropoda; class Insecta; order Lepidoptera; family Geometridae; genus Eupithecia; species Eupithecia subfuscata. The sequence continues at coordinate 3,280,781 of OY751123.1, forward strand.
TCACGGAATTAAAGTAAGGGGAAATGGTAAGTGGGCGTGGCACGCGTGCTACAAGTACACGCTGGTATGCTTACTCGACCCCAGTCGGGTTCTAGCATCGCGTGGAGTAGCTAGTCTCGCAACCAATTCATTTTTTCCGTAATCATGCCGTATTGTTCGATTTTGGAGTGTAAAAATGATAGTAGGAGAAAAAATCTTCAAAATGGAGGTGTCTCGTACCATCGGGGAGAACGGTTTTTATTTTTTTGTAATAAAATCTTATTTTATTTCAATTTATCAATAATTTAATAGAAGGGTTAGTCAAAATCAACCTTATGCAATTAAGATAAAGTTGATTTTGGATTGATTCTATTCTTCGCTACTCAATTAGTGATGTAGTCAAGTCGGATGTTGATTTTGTCGATTGATATCGATACAAGAAATTCAATTTTAATTTCTAATTTTAATGTTAATGTTAAATAAGTGATTAGTATTATTATGTAAATTAATTATTTATTTAGTATTTAGATTACAAGTCACTAAATTGACATCCTTAGGTCCTCTAACCTTTATCTTCAATATTTGTAGGTTTCCCAAAGATACAAACGTCAAAGAGAAATGGATAGATGCAACGGGTAGAGTTAATTGGATGCCAACCAAATCAAGCACGATAATTATGCTCTGAACACTTTTTGGAAGTCGATTTCAAAATATCAAATAAAAGATATAGATATACAATTACGAAACATACAGCGCTTGTATCACTGAAAATCGTTAAGTTTAAATATATAAATGTTCACATACACCATTTACTAAAATTAAACATAAAACTTTCCAAACACCAGTTTCCTAATAAATACGTTTTATTTCAGGGGCATAAACAACATACATTTATTTTTACCTGCCTGTCTGTGTCTATTTATAAATGGTTTAAAATATACAGCTCTTTGTGTGCCAAGTAAGTAAATAAACTACCAACAAGTGCAATTTTTTGCGAATTGAACAAAAAATCGGCTATCTTATCTATCGATATCGATAATGTACTTCAATGTGCTACCTGGTGCAGCTCTAATCGAGTAGCAGTCGATGGTCGACCTATCACGCGAATGTCAATCTTAAGTCTGAGGAAATTAAGTTTATAATTGCGACCACTGAAAATACCGCCATCTATGATCAAGTAGCGGAATTAACTTGTCAATCGAATGTTTGGTTACTATAGACCGTAAATACGTTCTGATGCTAAAGTAAAATAAATCTTATCTGTAGAAGTCAAGATTTATTTCCAAATCAGTGACGTTGGCTAGTTTTGACTAAACTTAAACTGCCAATCAAACGAATTGTTTCTTTGTAATGCATTATATGATTACTGGTTTATTTGTGTGAGTTTGGCGACACGGGTGCCCTTAGTAATTTTGTTGCATTGTCCTTCCACTCTAACTTCCATTTCCGTGAGGTAACTGCAGTGTTGCAAGCAATCTACATCTACAATTTCGTATCAAACAAATTTTCTAGACTTCAGAAAGGCTATGGACGACGGAATGAGTACCCTAGCTTTGGACTTTTTAAATTGCAAAGGTAGTAGATGTCATAAAGTAATAAATAAAAGAAACCTTAATGAAATATTTATACATTAGCAGTGAACCAGCTGTCCTGACTTTCCACTGGACTGTACTACATACAACTAATTCGTCAAGTCACCAATTACGCGTTGACAGCCCTAACGTAAATTGTAATGTATCCGGGATCGATATCAGGTGATATGTATTTGTGGAGTGAACCAACTGTAACAGGGTTGTCACAAGAAATTATGTTCAGGGCGAGTTTAGGTAATAAGCGAAAGCGAATTTTTGTTTCGACGGTTTCTCGCCTGTTGACCGCGACTCGGCAAACGTAGTGTAGGACGCCCACCGACCAGATGTGCGATTACGGTAAAATATCCCATTCAATGGATCGCTATCCGGGGAGAATGGGTTTAAACAACTTCAGTTTCCATCATGGTACAAAAACAAATACCAATTTTCTGGCTGGATTGAGCCGACCGATGACGAAGCAGCTGTCAACGTCATAATATCACAAATGTCAAACTGGATGTTTTATTTTATTAATTGTTAGTACTTGTGTTACTTCATATCTATCAGAAACATATCTATCAGAAGTTACTGTCATTAAAAATCATACCTATGTTACTCACACTAGACCTTGTTTTTCTCGACTACGTTTTATTACTGCTATGAGTAGATGATGAGATCTTCTGTTTGTATCTTTGAATCAGAATTACTGTAATCAAACAAAAATGTCAAGTGTGAGAAATACGACACTTGACTTTGATTTAGGTTATAATCTTGACGTTGTCGTTAAAATTTGCGTCGTCGATCATCGACTCAGAAAGTTATATATTATCTATTTTTTTGTATCATTATGTAATGGAAACTGAAATCGTTTATGCCCAGTCTCCCCGGATGGCCCATTTAATGGAAATGGGAGATTTTAGCGTAAAAGCACGGCAGGTGGGATGACGGATAGCGAAAAACTTCAAACAGAAGCTGGAAGAGAGAGGCTGGAGAAAGGGCGCTTTAGTTCTCATTAGGGGTGGTATATGTCGAGCAGAGGACTAAGATTTAAGCTGAAGATGATGATGAATTTTCGTCACTGGAAGTGGTGGAAGTCCTGTTAGAGTACCTACTTGGAGTCTTCAAATCCAGGGTGAATAAGTTCCTTCTGGGAAAGCGTGCTCCACTCCTCTTCAGTTACTGAAGTGCGTTAACGCAAAACGGTTGACCATCAACGATAAAAAAAGTGAACCAGCGTGAACAAAAGCTGAGGACTGGCGGGAAACTGCACAGGACAGACCAAGCCGCCAACTGAGAAGTTGGCGGCTTGGTCTGTCCTGTGCAGTTTTCCTGTGCCTACGAGAGTAGGCACACATTACACACGCACACACACCCTCTCTCACATACACACACACACACACACGCAATCCATACCCACTACGGTTCGTTTAGCGTAGGAGTATGTGTTTCCTCAATTTTAGACCGAAGAAATATTGTCTTTGAAAGCAGCCAAAAATCAACTATACTGGATAGTGGACTGGCTTAGATTGATACTGCATATGTAAGCCCACAGCTGGACATAGCCCTCTTGAATGAGCGCCATAGCGCCCTGCCTGTAGCAGCATCCAGCATCAGCAGCGTTAGCAGAGTCACGGTCTCCACTCAAAAACACGTCTATCCATCGAAACAAGTAAAAAAGGGGATATGGAGTACTAGCTTCTCGAAAGTCGAAGACTCAAATTAGGTGCAATTAGGTCTTATACTGTCACGGTAGGGCTGGTCCACCAGTTCAAAGTCGCTCAGCGAGCTATGGAAAGAGCTATGCTCGGAGTCTCTTTGAAGGATAGAATTCGTAACGAATACATCCGACAGAGAACCAAAGTTATCGACATAGCTCAAAGAATTAGCAAGCTGAAGTGGCAGTGGGCCGGCCATATCTCGCGAAGAACCGACAACCGCTGGGGTAAACGAGTTCTTGAGTGGAGACCACGATTCGGCAAACGTAGTGTAGGACGCAGTCCAGCCAGGTGGGATGACGATCTGCGAAAGACTGCAGGCAGATACTGAATGCTGCAAGCTGAAGACAGGGCGCTATGGCGCTCATTAGGGACGGCCAATGTCCGGCAGTAGACTAACATAGACCGATGATGATGATACTAGCTGATGAGACGACAAATTACTGTACCATGTACTATATTTCACGCCAATAACGCTAGCAACCCTAGCATAGATTGTAATGTACGCTTCAATGTATGGATCAATGAAGCTATTAGATTGTTGATTGCGCCGGTGGTGTTGCCAACGGGAGTTTCAGAGGATGCGTTTAAATACAGATAGAGCTTTTGGCTTTGTTTCACCATTGCTGGTGATTTTATCGCGCGTGGCGCGTTAATTTATGGCTTTATTACGAATCAAATCCTTTGTTCTTCAAATAGAAGCTCGAATTTGCTGGTGGCAGAAATGGTCGAAGTAGACCTTTCACAGAGAACATTAATTCCCAATTGGTCGCCTGAAGCGAGTCGTTGTTCCGAGATTTTCAATTTCAGGATGCTCAAAATATGGTAAACTTCTCATTTAGAATTTTAGACTGTAGATTATTTGGATAAAGATCTTTTGGCGTTGCATTCGTCTAACATCACACTGCCTATGTGTACCTATACGTTTCTATAGTTTAATGGTTGCAAAGTTTAGGTTCTACATAAACAGCTCTACGGCAGGATTACACCAGAACCGATTTTGTCGGCCGATAGCGGACAGAATTACTCGGACGAGTAACTCGGTGCGTAGTGTAGGACGCCCTCCGGCCAGGTGGAATGACGATCTGCGAAAGACTGCAGGCAGATGCTGGATGCGGCAAGCTGAAGACAGAGCGCTATGGCGCTCATTAGGGGAGGCCTATGTCCAGCAGTGGACTAATATAGGCTGATGATGATGATGATGAGTAACTCGGACGTGCATCTGCTCACACTGTTGTCGACATTGGAAGATGCCGGTCTTCTGTAGTTGACTGTGCGGCTTAACAATATGAAGACGTTTTTAAAATGGAGGAATTGGAAGAAATGTCGTCATCATCATCATCAACCTATATTAGTCCACTGCTAGACATAAGCCTCCCCTAATAGGTATAATAAAAATATCTATCTATGTAGTGTATTGTTTTAAAAATATCAGTTATCTAGTACCCAATGTACCCATAACACAAGCTCTGCTTAGCTTGGGACTAGATGATGTGATGTAGATGATGGGGAGTAGATTTAAAATCAGCGCTGCATGTTTCTTACATTCAGCACAGCTGAATCTACTCCCTTTGCCTATGTTTAGTTATTTAATTTCTGTGTATAATTCTAGTTTAGGATAAGTAATTTATAGGCAATAAATGATTTATTATTATTATTATTATGTTGTGTGAATTGTCCAGCATTTATTTATTTATTTATAATATTGTCAATATTTATTTAAGATTGCTTATAATTGGTACACCCCTGCCTTTCTTAAATTCACATAATTCTTTCCATCCAAAGGTTGCCTGGAAGAGATCGCTTCTAAGCGATAAGGCCGCCCATTGTACTTGTGCCTTATGTAATATCTCTTGTATTGTATTTTTGTTGGTGTATAATAAAGTATTTTTGTATTGTATTGTATTACTGTGATGGTACTTACGAGTAAATAGGCGAGTCATGTCCCTGCTTGTACCAGATGAGAAGCCCCATCTCGTCCCCAGGGAGGGCGGGGGTGACGTCACAGGGCAGCTCCACGGTGCCCCCTGTGGGTGCGTGGAGAGACTCGATTTGAGCTGGAACAAGGAAATAATGGAGTTGAAATTTGGTTGTTGGTTTTTGAGATTTAAGGTAATGGACAGACAATCTTGTTGCCCTTTTGAGGGGGTATCTAACGTCGAATACTTTTAAGTTAAGCGTCCACTGGATCGGAATCGGAGCGTACGCAGCCTCCGCGGTGTCGGTATTTACAATCTGGCGACAGGATGCGTACTGCCTTCGGATTTATATCCGTAGGCATATGCATAATCAATATAGGTATTTTCAGAGAAAGAGAGAGCTCTGCCTAGCTTAGGGCTATATGATGCTATGTAGATTATCCAGAATTATTTATTTATGGTACTATTTCGTAATTGTTTTCTTCTTTTCGGAGAAAGCCCGTCGGCCTCGTAAATTATGTCACACGCGGATAGTGACGGTAGGCGCGTATTCTACATTCCATCGAGGCCTGCAAATATTTCGGAGAAATCTTTATTTTATGTTGAACAGGCAAATAGTTTATTAATACTTGTCTAACAGTGATAAATGAAAGTTACTTGTCTAACAATGGCAAATAGTTTATTAATACACATGAAGTGTATTAATAAACTATTTGCCATTGTTAGACAAGTAACTTTTTTGTATTTTTAGTAGCGTAGTGTTTGTTTTTGTCTGTGGTCTGCCACCCGTGTTGACACGAGCCAAAGGTCCTGTCAGAAAACCAGCGTTACTCTACTTCTTGTGGAGCAACATTATGCTGAGATAGGACCTTTTGGTTCGCTGCATTGCTTGCTACTGTTAGGTAATTTTATTTTATTATTATAATTGTAATATTCTTATGTAAGTATAAGTATTGTAATAGTTGCAAGCTTTTCTAGTGAACGAATAAATTATTTTTCTTTCTTTCTTTCTTTCTTTCTTATCCTACTAATATTATAAAGCCGAAAGTTTGTAACATCTAAATTTTAGTTACCTAGGATCTCCAAAACTACTGAACAAATCAAGATAAAATTTGGCGCACGTTTAGAGCAAAGTCTGTCTTAGATAACGCTACTTATTATACCGAGAATACGCGTGCGAAGCCGCGGGCAGAAGCTAGTATTATAAATGCGAAAGTTTGTGTGAATGTTTGTTACCTAGTATATCCGTAACTACTTAACCGATTTAGATGAAATTTGGCATGTGGATAGTTTAGATTCTGGAATAACACAAGGGCTTTCAATAATTCTTCTACCTCTGAGGGGCTTAAAAAGGGTAGTAAACTTTCTATGGAAAATTATTATTCCTTGGTGCGATTTACTCAAAGCTCGGTCGGTACCTATAAATAAACTGTAAGGTAAATGATAAATAACGTATTTTTCATTTTTACAAAACTACCCCTGGGGGTGTCCAATGAATTGCTGAAATTTCCACGAGGGCGAAACCGCGGGGCGCCGCTAGTTTGGAAATAAAAATAAAAACAACTTAGCAACCGTTCCGTGAAGAAACCTTACCATCCTAACTAACAACTTGATTTATACACGGTCTATCCTTCATTCCCCGCCAATTGTAGGAACTGAGTGAATACCCCACCATCATCCACTAAATCACACGTGAATCGAGATCTCGCCACCAATTGAGGGGCCATTATTGTGGAATCTGCCTGTAGCCGCTACCCGATAACTATGTAAAGGGATTTTTACACTATCAAACTTGTGTGAAATTATTTTTCTGCCTGTAGCCTCTACCTACCCGATAACTATCTTAAGGGATTTTTACACTATCAAACTTGTGTGAAATTATTTTTCTGCCTGTAGCTGCTACCCGATAACTATGAAAAGGGATTTTTACACTATCAAACTTGTGTGAAACTATTTTTAAAGAAGGACTTGACGTGAATATTGAATCAACTGTCGCATCATTTCGGCACAAAATAACGGGAAGTGTCGATAATTGTATCATCATCATCATCATCATCAGCCTATATTAGTCCACTGCTGGACATAGGCCTCCCCTAATGAGCGCCATAGCGCCCTGTCTTCAGCTTTCCGCATCCAGCATTTTGCGTCGCACTTTGCCGGAGGGCGTCCTACACTACGTAGCCGAGTCGTGGTCTCCACTCAAGAACACGTAACGAGAATTGTATGATAACAGCCAATTAAGCGCTTAGCAGGGGAGGCAACGGCCAGCATTGAACTTTCTACAATGCTGATGATGTGATGTGATGTGAGTGTATGAACTCAGATTTGAATGCTCTCAAACGTCACTTCATGTGGAAATTCGGACCAGATCTGTTTATAGTGGAAGTTTATTATAATTTTAGTTTGGGAGGTGAATGCTATGGCATATTACAGGGTTATCAGACTGAGCTTCAAAAGAAGAGCTTTATGTGTGAATATTTTAATAAGGTATTTTCCTATTACGTGTCGTTTTTATATTTATTTAGTACGATTTGTTCGAGTGGATTTTATGTATGGACATCCCTGAGGGGCTTTTGCGGGATAAATACGTGAAACGTTAATATAACAAACAAACACAAACTGGATTTAAAGTGCCTACTGAATATTATGTACATTCGTATTTTGATATTGACGTTTATAAAGGGTGCCACATAACATGTATACTAAGAGGGTGTAATTGGACCCTTATTTTTACAAATTTAAGAGTGGCACCCTGTAGATTTGTAGTACATCGTTAGACTATGACATAGATTAACTCAACCTTAATAGTGAAGATCGTTAGGTATCGATTTTTCATCGAATGTACGTTACCCTGACATAAGCCTTCTCATAGATAGACCCCCAATCAATAAAGCCGCCACTGACCGTCAAGCCGCATGATGAAAAACTGATAGTGTAACTAAACCTTTACTGTTAAAGTAGCCGAAAGGCAGCAAAGAAATATAGGGGTTAAAATTATTCAGCCTCTTAAAATGATTGGACCCCTTTAACGTTGTTGTTATAGTGTACTTATTCTGTGGCAGAATCGCCTTGCTGGGATTTACATAATCTAAGATTGTCGGTTAAGGTTTATCGATGTCGATAAAGTTTGTTTTTATCGATATTCGCACGGCTGTATTTGAAAATGTTTGCTATTGCTGTCAGTTTTTTGATTGAGTTGAATATTTATGAACAGTTTTTGCTCGCAGGATTTGCTGGTATTGTTTGATTTTATCAGTTTTATGACGAGGAATAACATACTTTAAAATCTAAGGTTTAAAGTTTGAATTGAATTGGAAAACCAAAGGACATTATCTATAAAAAAAACTGTGTTTTTATGGCTATCTGCTTCCATACCCATAAACAAATAAAAAAGTAATCATCTATATTGAACTATTCTCCAAATATCTCCTCATATCTGTCCTAATATAATGTCTCTTCTCCTCTCTAAAGCAGTCAGTGATTCATTTAAAAAATCAAAGTACTCATAAGTCGATTTGAGAACCTCATTTGTCTCGTCGGCTAAAAGGAAATACTCTCTAATAAAATATTTACTGGAAATATAATTCACAAACTGTTCCAGTACTCTGATTTCCTCTCTCATACATTTATGGCTTCCTGATAAACCAACCATGAAAACCTAAGTCTGTTATTATATTATCCGTAAAATGAAATGCTACCTACTGTATATTTTTATTCGATTACCATCCGACCTCGAAGGTGGAATAAATGGTAAACGATAGCCATTTATGTTTTGACTCACGGGACTATTTATTTTGCTCGTTCCAACTGATTTTATCTGGTAATAATATGGCAACACTGGGAGCATTTGTCATACTTTTAAATATATGGAACACATGTCATTTTCGAATTAGAGATGTGCTTGATTAAATTAATTGTTGTAGATTTTATCGAGAAATTGAAATAATGAAAAATGTAGGTAGGTGCCTTTTTATTTTTATTTTGTACGTTTTTATTTTTATCTTTGTTCGGATATTTGCTTATATTTTCAGATTTTATTAACGAGCGAGATTTAATTGAATTAGCTGTTGTAGCTAAGTCAATTAAATCTCGCTAGCTCTATACAAGACACCTGTCAATTGTCAATGACATGTTTCAGTTAAGTGATATATTGACAGGTGCTTTGAATAACTGAGAAATATTGATTACCACAATTAACTATTACATACACTATTCATCATAAATACACTAGGCTCTACCCGCGGAGTCTTTTACCTGGTGAAAATGTACCTAGCTTAGTTATTCCATGCTATTTTCTGCAAAGTTTAACCATGATCAGTTGAGCAGTTTAATTTTGAACTGGCTACAACTAACTTTTTTTGTAATATAATGTGTTTATTTGTGTGAATACTTTAATTCACTCACAGAAGAATAGTTTATTTGGCAACTGCCTTTTAGTCCCAATAGCTAAATTTTAATTAAAACAATTGCGAAATGAAATATTTTAACGATATAACTTTGTTATTCGTATGATATGAACTCGTAAAATTGTGTACGTGAACAAGTCCGTACCAATATTGTCACGTGTTCCGTAATTTAAATGTAATTTTAACTGTTATTTATCGGAAACAAGAGCACAATTTTATGTAGCATGGAAATGTATATTTGTTTGGCAATATGGGTAGGTACTTGATAAACTAACTGACATACTTACTTAAAATTCTACTCAGAACGTTATATAAAATATTTCAGAAACAGGTCACATAAATTCCAAAAACTCTAAATTAACGACCTGTTTCCTATGATAGAGGTAAGTATTTCGTTCACAAAACTTTGACAGGCGGCCGCCATATTGTTTTTTTTTAACGCGGCGGGCGTCAATGCCTCATTATTATTCGACAATAATAATCTGGATCTCGATTATTCTCGGAACGATACGATAAAGATAACGCGGGTCGCTTTTGTTAAAACGAACCAAAAGTTGAGCACCCCTGATCACTGGTAATCTATATTTTATTTAAAGTCAGCTTTATCGCGATGGTTTGAGATTTAAATTGGGACGTAGCTGTAAATGATTTAAGGTGATTTGTTCTGTTACCCGAAATTGATCTATGAGACGGAGGTTTTAGAGATCAATATTGCACGCATGTTACCGATACGTAACTGATAACTGTCTGGTGTTTCAATTTCGGATTGAAAAATATTGGGATAACAATTAAAGCGCAAACGCACGAGTAACTTTTAAAACTACAATTGTAGTCTCTATAGAATTATAATATGTATCTGTGTCTCTAGTGAGTTCTTGCTACGACCCAAGTAAACAGGCTTTACAAAAAAATTAAAAAAACCCGACCGTTAAATTTTTGACGTGACAACGTCTTATAATTCGATAGAGCCGGCTGCACGCACGAAAAAACATGACGTCATGCGGCGTTACCTCGTCATGCGGCGTTACCTCGTCATGCGGCGTTACCTCGCTCTGAGGCGTTCCATGTAAGGCTTGAAGTGCAAGCGAGAGCGCTCGACATCCGTCTCTCTCCTACTTGAGTGAGCGATGCGTCTGCGTTGTCACGTTCAACTATCGTCAGTAAACCGACTTTACAGATAACCAATTTTTTTTTAGTTTTTTTATTATTTTCCGTTTGTAGGATCACCAACAAGACAATCTAAATCTGTATGACTGACACATTAATGGACAAATTATACTTTACTAGCAGCTGCCCGCGGCTTCGCACGCGTTTTCAAGTAGCCTATGTCTGTCCCCGGGATACCATTACCTCCCTGCCAAGTTTCATTCAGACCTCTTTAGCCGTTTAGGCGTAAACTTAATTTTATTCGTTCATAAATTGGGTCATAAAACCTAATTATGAACTGATTTTGACAATATATCAATAAAATTGTTATGTGTATAATTTTGTTAGGGTTCTTCGTGATTCTATGTAAACGTACATGGCGTAAAAAAGTAACAAACAGACAGAGTTACTTCAGCTTTTGTAATATAAGTATGGAAGTACCTATGGATTCTGAAGATGTTGCGTAGGTACTGTACAAAGGGTGGCATAAAACAAAGTGAGTAAATCCAAGTTAACGTTTGACGACCTCTGTGGCGCGGTGGGCGAAGATCCGCCTGCGACGCAGGAGGTTGCGGGTTCGATTCCCGCCTCGGGACAAATATTTGTACGATCTGCAGATATTTGTTCAGGGTGTTCTGGATGTTTTCTATATATAATAAAAAATATCTATCTATGTAGTGTATTGTATTATGTATATCAGTTATCTAGTACCCATAACACAAGCTCTGCTTACCTTGGGGCTAGATAATGCTGTGTGAATTGTCCAGCATTATTTAATATTTATTTATTAAGTTAAGGTCTTGTTTAGAACGGGGTACCTACTTCAAGAAGTGGGCAAAACTCATCATCACATATTTAAGAAATAATTTCACAAACTCACACAACGACTTAACGAAACGTAATAATTCACGCGTTAAAAAGTTCTTTTTGAGTGAAAATATCTATCGGTGGCTATTATTTATTCTGGACATCCAAAGATTGTGTGCACCTGGCTGTAAGCATTCGTGAATTAGTGATGGGCGTAGTATCGATAAAATATGCAAAATGTTTTCGATTAATTTACATATTTAGGTCGTTCACTACAACTGTTGCGATCGATGTGATGTAAAAATATAATGCGAATGTAATGGCTGAGATTTTATTGTTTATGTAAAGGGCTGGTTGATCCTTTTCGTAATTTTTGAGTGCTTGAGCCTATCGTAAATTATGTTATGCAAATTTACGACACGCTTCGCTTTTGCGTACTACACGGCTCAGTAAAGATAGGGAAAATCATTCAGATTAAGTATTGTTTAAAAAGAAAAGCAAGATTGTGCGAAGTTAGTCAATAAGTCTGTCACACTGCAGAGCTGGGCAGTGAATGTGTTAATATGTTAATATATTTGACCTTTTTAAGTGTCGTGTTTAGTTTTTGTAATAGTTTTTGACTTTGAAGCATGTCCAATTATGAACTGTAAATACTCGCATTAAACATAACTCCACTAATAAAATCATACTACAAGTAAAGGCTTAAATTCAAAATTTAAAACGTTCTCAAGAGCGCACTATCGACTATCGATAAAATAATCTCAGTTATCGAAAACGTATTACAGCTCTACTTGCTACAACACTACACAATAGAAGCGTCAAACATAAAGGGTGGTAAAGGCACCACAAAGGAATTCTCGGCGAAGCTTAATTTTTTAAGGTTCTTGTGCACAAAATAATCATTTCTTGTAGACCGCTGATGTTGAAAGATAGGAATGTCTAGAAGTGACATGGGAAAGGCATTATTTAAATTCATTGGAATATTCCTAGCAAGAAAAATTCACAGTCACAGCCCAGCTGTGAAATTACGCAAAAACTACCCATCCTTTATTGACATTTAAAAGCCCTTTGAACGGTCTTCGTAATTTTCAATTGTATAGCGAAGGCCATTGAAATGGCTTTCAAGGCCATTGAAATGGCTTTTAAATGTTTATTATAGGATGAGTGGTTTTTGCGCAATCGCATAGCGTCAGGTAGTTGGCAGTCTTACAAGCCTCTTGGTCCTGCACCTGACCTCTCCGCGGTAGCAGTGGTCTGCCATCAAATTGGAATATGAATGTGAGGGAAAAAGAGTGCTCACGTGTTTGCGCACACACTTGTGCATTTTAATATTTCCTGCACACATAGCTAGTCTTTGTTGAGACTGGCAGCCGTAGCCGAAATTTGACTAGAAGGACATTATCATCAATAGGTAATGAATATGTAACTAAATAAAATCGTCTGTTCTCCATTTCGTTCAAAATCAAAACCGACGTTCAAGCTTTTCAGTCTAAGGTCTCAACCGACTTGTCAAGAGTAAGTAAGCACCCAAAGTCATCATCATCATCATCAACTGATGTTAGTCCACTACGACATAGGATGAATGAGCGCCATAGCGCCCTGTCTTCAGCTAGCCGCATCCAGCATCTGCCTGCAGTCTTTCGCAGGTCGTTATCCCACCTGGCTGGAAAACGTCCTACACTAAGTTTGTCGAGTCGCGGTCTCCCCTCAAGAACACGTTTACCCCAGCGGTTGTCGGTTCTTCGCGAGATCTAACCGGCCCACTGCCACATCAGCTTGCTAATTCTTTGAGCTACGATAACTTTGGTTCTCTGTCGGATGTATTCGTTACAAATCCTATCCTTCAGAGAAACTCCGAGCATAGCTCTTTCCATAGCTCGCTGAGCGACCTTGAATGATAGATATTAAGTATTATAACCAGCAAGCATTTGTTCCAGATTAAAACTGTTTTCTAAAGAAAGCATAAGCACCCAGAATTACATTTTAATTATTCAGCTCTCAAGAAATTTTGAGAACACAATGACAAATTGACTTAGTTGTAGATGAAAGGCTACCCACTGGGACGGAATTGATCGCGTTCAGTCGACTGACTCTCTTAATGGTTCCGAGGCGAATTGAGCGAGATAGTGCGATAATATAATTTGAGCACTATGATTAAGTTAGAACCGACCTGTGATATGATGTGCATTTACAAAGAAAACTACAACCAAAGAATATAAAGAAAAATATCGGACAAGTTTGCAATTGAAACAGGCAACTGCAGGCTGTTGCAAACAATCTAGAGGAAGCTACCTCTGCAATAACTGATCTATACGAATACCAGTCGTCGCGTCCCCAAGACGGTGGATATCACTTAGTCGCCTCTTATGACACCCGTGGGAAGAGTTGGGGTGATGCAAATTCTAAGCCGGCACCACACAGCTCTAAATATTGTATCACCATTGTAGGTACTGTAATACTGACTTGATGCTCTTTTGTTATTGACGGTTCTCCATAATTTTATTGGTCGCGCCCTGCAAAATCATTACATTTTTCCTGTGAGAACCACGGCCATATCCATTGATTTTACATCCACGTTTATACTCGCCTATTTCTGCCTACGTCGTGGGTGTTTTAAAAAAAATACGGCGTAAGCATTCCATCCATTTTACCTTTTTGCCCGCGAAATGAACGATTATTATTTTCTTATGCAAAGGCGTTGAAAATTACATGGGTGTTTAGAGTTTTTGTGTGTTATTGTTATGTTAAGTTTTGAATAGCTTGAGCTTTGTGAATGCTTTTTGAGGATGCGTGAAATTAATATTATTGTGAATTTTTCTATCCCTTGTTTTGTGTTGTTTCGTCCCGATGAATTAAAAAAAAAACTCAAAAAAAATCGATTAAAAATGGTTTGAAACGTTCTAAATCGGTCGTAGAAGGTAACTTAATCGGTCAAATATGTATATAAATAACTAATGCTGGAATACTCTAGCCCCAAACTAACCAGAGCTTGTGACAAGGGAACTCAGCAACACATAGATAGATATATTTTATTATACAAAGAAAACACCCAGAGCACCCAGAAGAAATTTAAGTTTAGTGAAAGAATTTTGTTTAGCCTGTCTTCAGCTTCCAAAGTAAGTTCGGTAATTTACTTACTACGTAAAACAGGCTAGGGCGACATTGGCGACCATAAGCAGAGGTCTATGTCCAACAGTGGAATAGTAAGCCACTACTTATAGATAAAATAAAACGATTTCTGACTTTAACAAACTTTTCTACTAGCAACAAACTTGTCTTGTCTATGAGACTATTAAGCTAAGAAACAAATGTTATTGATTTCTTATTTTTGAAAGATTAATCAAATTTTTTATCACATCACGGTATATCGCCCTATTCGACTCTGATCTATTTAATCCATTAATGAATCAGTTTCCACTTTTTTCCACTTTGATCCCTTTTCGCAATAAAAGCACAAGTAGGTACTTTCCTAGTTGTAATCAAACGCCGTTTTCTAATTAGAAAGCACTCTATCTCAAGTGACATTTGAATAAAATGGCTTTGTTTTTAATCATTTCTTAGTTGATAGCTTAATAATTGTTTTTTAATTGAAGAGTGTAATTTTATTCAAGGTCAAGTGTCATTTGTCATAAAAATAGACTTTAATATAAGTTTTATTAAAGTGGACGCTATTCATTTTTAAAAGGACTCGCTTCTAGAATTTATTTAAATCATTAGTAAGTATGATTGGAATTTAATCCTTTTACTTTTGTCAAATGCAATTGAACGAAAATGTATATTTTTTACAGAAACTTAAGGTGGAGCTCGAAATTCTTTTTTCAATTCAATTTAAGATATCCAAAATGTTGAAAAAAAAATATTATCTATACTACTCGTATAATATTATAAAGAGGAAAGATTTGATTGTTTGTTTGTTTGTATCGAATAGGCTCCGAAACTACTGGACCGATTAGAAAAATTCTTTCACTGTTAGAAAGCTTACTTTTCAGGGAGTGACATGGGCTATATTTTATCCCGGAATTCCTACGGGAACGGGAACTACGCGGGTGAAACCGCGAGGCGATCGTCTAATGTATTATAAAGAGGAAAGATTTGACGGTTGGTTTGTTTGTATTGAATAGGCTCCGAAACTACTGGACCGATTAGAAAAATTCTTTCACTGTTAGGAAGCTTACTTTTCAGGGAGTGACATGGGCTATATTTTATCCCGTAATTCCCACGGGAACGGGAACTACGCGGGTGAAACCGCGAGGTGATCATCTAGTTCACCATAAAATCAAAGTAGTTTTCCTCAATTCTAGTTATACTTTTGTCTACTACGCAACAAGACTTTTAAATAATTATATTACCGTCTCAAACCACCGTACTTTTGTTATTTACGGTATAGCTCCCCAAGGTGCAGTTAAGTGGTCCCTCAGACCGTAAAAAGGAATCTTTTCGCCCATTCTCAGTATGGAATCCTGGTTTTTGTAATATCTTTTTTCGGGTGAGTTGAAGGGTAGGGTAGGATTATGTCATAATTTTGCTTTATAAAGCTTATATATATTTCAATGCTTTTGACCGGGATGTTCGCGGTGGAGAAATAGATGATTTTTGCTAATTCAGATAAAAAAAATCAAGGTTTCCGTTATTCTACAACTTGGATCTGTCTCAAACGTATTTATTACTAGCTGCCGCCCGCGGCTTTGCACGCGTTGTTTCTATGGAAACGTTAAAAGGTGATTTCAATCCCATGGTAACTGATTTATGGGATAAAAAGTAGTCTATGTTTGATTCCAGGATTATAATTCTGTATACAAAATTTCAGCTCGATCCTTTCAGTAGTTTTGGCGTGAAGAGGTAACAAACATCCATCCAAACTTTCGCATTTTTAATATTAGTGAGTATACAGGGTGAAACAAAAAGTAAGGACCAAACTTTCAGGAGTTGTTAAGACTCGGTCAAAGAACCGAGGAAAATTATTTCCGGTTATTAGTTTTCAAAAAATAAATAAAAACGAAATGACCGTCGCGGATCGTCGAACAACCCGCACGTCATTGGAGTGGGCTACGCGCGTTAGATGCAATTGGTAGGTACCACAAATGCATTTTTGAAAATGACTTTCAAACTTGGATGGATGGATGTTTGTTACTTCTTCACGCCAAAACTACTGATCGGATCGATCTGTAATATCGCATACAGATAATTCTAATCCTGGAATCAATCATAGGCTACTTTTTATCCCATAAATCAGTTCGCATGGGATAGAAATCACTTTTAAACGTTTATAGAAACAACGCGTGCGAAGCCGCGGGCATAAACTAGTATATAGTATTATAATAAGCCTCAAAATTATGTTAATTACGAGTAATGTGTAAATGACTTTGTGGGTTTGAACCTAGGACCAAAATAATAATACATTTTAAGATGGTCGTAAGCACCACGAACGTCTGCAAGACAATGTCTTTAGAATCTAGGTCATCACTTCTGACCGCCACTGTACCTACCTACCATATCAAACTTTTAATAAAAGCGAAATTTGTATGGATGTTTTGATGTTTGGTGTCTGTTTACGCCAAAAGTACTGAACGTATCAAGGTGAAACTTTGCGTAGATGCCGAGAGTGAAATATCTAACCTGACGTCCAAAGTTTTAATTAAACAAGCCTGATTTACTTAAATTTAATATTAAAGTCGGTTCTAGAATTTAAGATATTCTATGTCAACAGAGGGTCAGTTGGTATCAGTTTTGGCAAGATGTATCCTGCCATAGCGCTAGTCTTCCGTGGAGGCCAGAATGAAAGATAAAGATAAAGATAATTTATTTGCAAAAATTATGTCTTAACAAAGATGGTAAGTAGTTTACGATGGTACAACATGTTTGACCAATTTATCGGTAGGTATGCAAAAAATAAGGGAGTATGAAATGCAGATCTAAAATTAAGCAATGATAATTATTTACCTATGTAGTATAACAATAAACTTAGAATACATCATTTAGAAATTCGTGAAGCGCGTGAGTCATGCATAAACATGGCAATAGAAAACACAAATAAAACAAATTAAATTAAAGCAATAAGCCTGTTGTATCCCACAGCTGGGCTAAGGCCTCCTGGTCCCTCCCAGCATCTCAGTCCTGGCCCAACTAGACCTGAGCTTCGTCATAGGCGTCCAACTCATCACGCCATCGTTTCCTCGGTCTACTGCGACGCTGGCGTGATGATACCATCCTCGCCTCACCTCAACAGCCTGTATTAGTCCACTGCTGGACGCAGGACTCCCCCTGATAAGCGCCTTATTGGCCTTTATCTCATGGGGGTAGTGCCCATAATCCCCAGGCTGGGTATGCGGGTTGGGAATCGCAGTTCGGTGGTAGAATTGTTCTGCAGGGGGCGCTGCTGCCCGCCCCCGGTGGATATCCCTTAGTCGCCTCTTACGACACCCGCGGGAAGAGTTGGGGTGGTGCAAATTCTAAGCTGGCACCACACAACAATGATACTCGTACCTACCTTAAAAGTCATAAAATATTTTTCACCAATATTTCCCTGTTTTTGTAGTCACTCTGTTTTCAAAAAAAATATAGGATTCTAGAACCGATTAAGTAGATATAGTACAGAGTATGTTTAAATACTCGATAAGGTTTGTAGCTTCGTAATATACGCAGATTACCTTAATTTGCCTTCAAGTATAAACATTATATAAAGTAGGGCCAAACAAACTTCCGAGAACATTGGGCAAAGTAAGAACGCTAGATAACTTCACTTTACTTGGGATTGGGACATAGTGAAAATTTAAATCAGCTGCATCAGTACATAGTGACATAACAAAACTGTCGTGTCATGACGTGATGCCGTGTGAGTCGCAATTTTTTTACACTTTTCTATGAACATATGTCAAAAAACGCGACTTGGTACGTGCTTAAATCTGAGCTGCATTGGAGTGTTCGAGAGTTACGAAGCCTACACTTGAAAGTCGGCGGCGGATTATTTGGCATAACACTGCCTACAATAATCAGAATAATTAATATTCATTCACTGACGGACATATGCGAAGATTTTCTGACATCACAAAGAACAAAGCCCTTATTTCCCTTTATTATGTATAGTAAAATATATATTTATGTTGCCAGAACACAATGAGACTTTAGAAATATAAATTAAATTTAAGAAAAACATTAAGAAAATCGGCCACCACCATGGGCTGAGCAGTTATTTATTTACATACATGTAATTATTTATGTACTACCTTCTGCCCGCGGCTTCGCACGCGTTGTTTCTATGGAAACGTTTTGAGGTTATTTCTATCGCATGGGAACTGATTTATGGGATAAAAAGTAGCCTTTGTTTGATTCCAGGGTTAGACTTACCTGTATGCAAAATTTCAGCCCGATCCGCTCAGTAGTTTTGGCGTCAAGAGGTAACAAACATCCATCCATCCATCCAAACTTTCACATTTATAATATTAGTGTGATTTACGTTAGTAGTTATCGTAGTTATCTATAATAATAAATTCTTTGTCATAGTGCTGGACTTCCGTAGCATTAATTTGATTTGATTAAAATCAATACTTATACGTAAATGTTATTATAAAGTGGATGAATTCCTTAAGAATAAAACCTCTAAAAGTACATAGTAGGAATATCACTATTTCATGACTATTTTATGACAATTGTCTAATTAGAGCTTAGATTTTAATGATGCATTGTATGACATAAGTCTGAATATTATCATTGTTTAACACCAATTTTGACATTTATAATCTGCTTAAAATGGAAATAATGTTTAAAAATTTTATCTTATTTTATTTTTATTTCGACATACATTTTAATTAAATTTTTAATATTTCTGACAAAATAATTATGATAAACCTACTTATAGGTGATGAATTGTGTATCCTCTTCTGTATCTTAACTAACATATGCTTGAGGACTAAACTAATAATGTAAAATTGTAGACCATTTATTTGTACTTAAGAACTTAGAATGTTGCAACGCCCTTACAGGGTTCATGTAGATTCTACCTAAAAATGTTAACACCTTATAATGGACATGAATGCAATAAATATGTAAATATAAAAAAAATATCAATAGTTGCTGTAAAGAGTAACCCAACTGTCTTCTTTTACCTGTGTCTATGTCAACATTATTAACATAAACAAGCGAAACTCCCGAGTTCTCCCGTGATTGGTATTAAGGGCTAAGTTTAACGAGAATCCGAGTTTGCCTTGAATTACCTAATTATACGTACAAGGCCCGATTTTAAAGCCTATTTGAACACCTTGTAGTTTAAAACTAAAGTTAACTGTTCGCCACACAGTAAAAAATAAATATACCTAGTGCTAGAAATTTCACACAAGCAATGATGCGGTAGCTCCACAGTTTTAAGCTTTTGCTGTCTCATCGTTCATTCGTAACTTATCTATTATGTCATCATCATCATCATCAGCATATATTAGTCCACAGCTGGACATAGGCCTCCCTAATGAGCGCCATAGCGCCCTGTCTTCAGCTTGCCGCATCCAGCATCTGCCTCCAGTCTTTCGCAGATCGTCATCCCACCTGGCCGGAGGGCGTCCTACACTACGTTTGCCGAGTCGGATGAAACAAAGATCTATTATGTACCTTATTTCAAATAAATTATTTTGTACTTATTGTATTTTGTAATTTGGCTACAGTTAATTTATGGTGATGTGTCCAAAAAATAAAGTATCAATCGTTTTGTGGACTTTTCTATACGAGAATTTCAAATGATCGGAGTCCTTAGTACCAGTTGAGCATTAGTTTAGGATGACGAAAAAAGTTATCGTCTCTTTCCATACATTGGCCGCCTTGCAGCTCCTCTACCGGATAGAGAGGAACTAATTTTCATAGTTTGAAAGCAATTCAATAATTTCATGCTCATAGGCTAGGTACTAGAATCTTTGTTTTATACGAACCCGATTCGAATGGTTTTGAGAGTTTTGACAGAGGCTATTTTCACGGAATATTGTATTTGTCTCATTCTTTTTTGTACGTGTAAGCGAGATAGATAGATTATCTATCTATCTATCTCGCTTACACGTACAAAATAGATAATACTTTATTGTACCACACAAAGACAGATAACAATACAGAAATAAATGCTAAGAGTAGACGAAGTACAAAAACGGCATTATCGATATGAGCGATCTCTTCCAGTCAACCTTGGGATGAACTGGACATGTAAGAACAAAATAGACGGTGGTACTGGAAAAAAAGAAGACAATACACTATAATTATACTGTAATACCTACATAACCTTTTTTTATTCGGCGAGGAAATTCATTAACGAATAAACTGGTCTGGGGGGAACAGAATTATATGGGACTCGACGTCCTGAGAAGGACGTAATACCCACTAAAACCTCTCCGGTGTCTCTCACTCGAACAAACAAGATAGATGTTATCAAGCTCTCGATAACTATTTTCGTAATCAAACTGATACTAAGCGTACTTAACAAAAAAGCCGTGGTGACAGCTGCTATGACTTCTTTTAAATGGTCTAACCAAGTTGATAGAAAATGAGTTTATCTATGCCAAAATCAATTTCATACTTAAAGTAAGATTTCCCTGTACCATCTCCATCTCCACTATGATCTGCAACATCCTGTATAACACGAGAAAGCCGCGTGTAATGGCCAGCAGTCTAATAAAGGCGTTATAACCCCATCTCATATTGTGCATAAAACTGACAGCAAGTATAAAGCAGAGATATTGAGACTACCCACGACGCCTCCTTATTTCTCGCTGTAGGGTAATAAGCTGCAATTCTCTTGTGCTTGTTTTAGATTGATAGTAAGTACATAATATATCGTCTTTGCGCGTGCAAAAGTCTTTAGATATGTGTTTTGTACACGCTTTACGGGAGACACGAAAACTGATTATCTCAAAAAATACCGTATTAAAATAATTTATTTTACTTTAGTACATTATAACAAATTTACGTTGTTTTAGATTAGTTTTGGATCGATAACATGATTAATGCGTATATTAATTATTAATAGTGTTATCTATCCAAAAGCAATCTAAAACGACGCAAATTTGTTATAATTTATTTTACATTATAATAGGGCATAATAATGGTATAAAATATGACAACACTTTTATAAGTTTCATAGTTATCCTTTCCTACTAATATTATAAAGCCGAAAGTTTGTGAAATGTGAATTTTTGTTACCTAGGATCTCCAAAACTAGGTACTGAAGAGGTCATGGTGAAATTTGGCGTATATTTAGAACATAGCTTAACTTGGATAACAGGCTACTTATTATACCGAAAATACGCGTGCAAAAGCCGCGGACAAAAGATAGTTAACAATAATGTCATCAATTTCAATTCATTTTTCACTGTAAACACGGGATTTATAACATTTATGTTTGTTTGAGTTTTCCGATATTTCGGCACAGTTGCATGCGCTATGATAACGGAATAACATAAATCTAACGAAGGGGTATTAAGGAGTTCCAATATGGATCAAATGGACACCCATGTATTATGTATTAAAAAAAAGAAGTAGTAAACGTTTATTTGACACAGGTAGGTCACAAATTTAGAAAATAAAAAAAAGTTTTTAAATGTTAGTCCTTCTTGATTTTTTTCATGACTTATTATAGCACCGATTTCAAAGAAATGTTCCTTTCTCGAATAAGTTTTATTCAATTGAGAGGCCCTGGAAATTTTCTTGTATTTAGTCGAGTATTTCTTCAAAAAATGTTGTAAGATGGAGGACTCTTAAGGGGCAGAGGAAAATGAAAAAAAGCAAGGGAATTCGTCAAATGGATGTAGGGATCTAACTAATTTTAGTTAGTTACAAGTATCTTGGTAATGATGAAAACTTGTACAAAAATAAAGCGTGTCGTGTCGTCGACAACAAAGGGTTCCGTAATAATTTGATTTATGCCGAATATTATTTGAAGTATTATTATAATGTTTTTTTTCTTCTTCTTTCTTCGTCTTTGAGACTCTCCATCCAGCTCAGGGCCGCTCTTCGAGACGTCGGCGTCGTCGTCTAGGGGAGGCCTATGATCTCTTCCTGTGTGGAAACGGGTTGATGATGATGAATAGAAATTGTGACGCTGTGGTAAACCGTGACAGTGAATTACAGTGAATTATTTTTATTGAGGAAAATTTCAATAAAAATAAAAAAAAATAAAAGAATTAATGGTTTTTTTCTAGCATATTCTGCCACTGCAATACAAAACTCTTGAATATAATTTATTCGGTTTCACACAACACTTTTCATACTATTATATTTTAAAGTACCTTCTACGTGTACCTTATTAAGATCGAGTTAATGTACAGATATCTACCCAAAAATATGTATTATATAAAATAAGTGTTTTTTGGGTAACATTTATGTTCTCTATCTCTCTCTTTCTCTCTCTAAAATACATCTTTTCATGCCTTATTGAGCATTCATAGTGTTAGAAAAACGTCAGTGACAGACGAACAGAACTAAATTATAAGCGTTCCGCGTATCCCATTTGGCAATTGAACCCTAATACGTCGGAAACCTCCCAAGAAGCCATAGGTACGGAACACTCAATCGAAACAAATGGTCATCAGCGAAGCTCGCCGGTGCTCTGACAATCTAGCCAATTACGAGGATTGGGAAGCCATGTTGCCGAGTTGTTAGTGTAGCTAGATACAGCCAATGTTTTTCGTTATATTTTGCTTTTGAACCAATTTGTTGAGAGCAATATTTTACAGCAGAATCGACATTTTTTTAGAAGCCGGTGGCGATTAAATAGTTGAACTTTTACACCAAGTTACACAATTATTGACTTGTACAATGTACCTATACATTACAATGTAGTTTTGAAAGCACAAGCTCGAAATCACTAGCTCTACATGATTTTCTTATAAATTTGTTTCCTAGATAGAATTAAGATTAGTTATTTGTTTCTTTGCGGTTTGTATTATTACTTTTAGACCAGGAATACATTACAGATTAAAGATAATGAAATTTAGACTAAAGAAGCAACACAAATCAAAAGGAAATTCATATAAAGAAGTGTTGTCTTAGGCAAACATTTTATAAGAAAAAAGTGTTACAAATGACCCCAGCTAACTGTCATTTTTTTTGTCAGACCCTCCATCAAACACCCTGTTTAATATAAAATTGATAATATTCATAAATTTTAGCACAAACGCAATCGCCGTAGCCAAAACCGGCAATGACGATAATATTATCTTCAACAATTTAAAGAAAAGTTTCCTTCCATAAAGTCAAAAAGATAAAATATAAACCCACGGGAACCTAATCTATTATCTGACCCATTAACGACCTGAATCGTAATTACGACGATAAATACAAAATACAACAGTTTTGTAAGTCGCAACTTTAATTACTTTTTAAATTTATTCGCGGGAACTTCACAAATTATTTATGCCAGGTTATGATAAAGTTTTATTTATAAAGGAGTGATAACTTTGTTGGGTTTGTAATTTATTTGTGATCTTTGTTGTGTATGACTAAACTTATCTTCTGCCCGCGGCTTCGCACGCATATTCGGTATATTATTGTAACCTATTATCTAAGTTAGACTTTGCTCTAAACGTACGCCAAATTTCATCTTGGTCTGTGCAGTAGTTTTGGATATCATAAGTAACAAAAAATTTGATTTCACAAACTTTCGGCTTTTTATTATTAGTAAGATAGGATTAGTAGGATGTATAAAGTAGGTACTTAAAAATATACTTAAGTGTATGGCTGAGCGCAGACTTGAGTCACGACAGTTTTAAGACAGACTAAAGACAGACTATTGCTTTACAAAATGTATGAAGATGCAAGACAAAACAGTTTTGTTTCCGTTTTAAGGCAGACTTGATGTGACAGATGTGAGGAAAGTCTGTCTTAAAACTGTCGTGACTCAAGTCTGCGCTCAGCCTATTACTGAAAGGCATTTTCAATAAAGGAAAAGGGTCTCATGTATGTATGTTAGAAGGTGTACCCACTTAAATCCGGTAGGTTTCGGGCGACAGAATTAGTTATCCTTAAAAGATTCTTTTGCGATTCGATTCTGTGTGCTTCCGGGCTTGTTTGGTTTCTTCGATCCTTTTATTTATTTACTCGCTTCTGCACGCTGTACTTCATACGTGATATTTACTTAGATTAAAAAACATAACATATTATACATATTTTTTATTAGTATATATGTATAGTGTATCATGTACTGTACATGTAAGTACTTTGCACAAAAATCACAGAGGATTCGAAAATATATTCATTAAATAAATAATATATTCAGGAGTTCCTTAGCAATATATGGATAAAAATATTATATAATAACAACACAGAAGCGCAAATATAAATTGCAATTTTGCAAAAAATAATTTTGAGCGAAACTGTTACTATAAATTTTTATCATACTATTTTGCATTACTTAATATTTTATCCTACTATTTTGCATTACTATAAATACTATAAATTTTTATCATACTATTTTGCATTACTTAATATTTTATCCTACTATTTTGCATTGAACAAGTAACAATTAAGAATCACACTAATCAAATTCGTCAAACTTGACACGCTTTTTATTTTAAATTTTTACTGTTTGGGGACCCTTATTTAGCATGTAGTGTATAGAGTTAAACATTGATTTTACCCCATCTTCTTTTACTATATAAAAATAAGTCGGGTTTTCCTTCCTGACGCTATAACTCCAGAACGCACGAACCGATTTCCACGGTTTTGCATTCGTTGGAAAGGTCTCGGGCTCCGTGAGGTTTATAGGAAAGAAAAAATTAAGAAAGTGGGAAACATAAATTTCCACGCGAGCGAAGCCGCGGGGCGCAGCTAGTGTTATATATACTTCGATGGGTATGGCATTCCGAGAGGTCAAGTGGGTGACACAAGCCTACGTCATCGACGGCATCGGCGAAAGACGAATCTGTTTTCTAGTGTTACCAGTAGCGTAAAATCGTATCTCCCCGAGCCCCTGCGGCCCTGTACGAATCTGATAAAACCATGGTTATGTACTAACCAATTATTTGTCACATTAACTCGTGCGTGTTAAACTAAAACTATTTTGATTGATGTAACAAAATTGACGGTTGTCATTTTTTGTATTTTTTAAATTGACTAAGTATTTGTTTCCCAACTTCCATGTTTTTTTGCCTCACCTCATTCAACCTCAACAGCCTGTATTGGTGCACCGCCTGGACACAGACCTCCCCCTGATAAGCGCCTTATTGGCGTTTATCTCATGGGGGGTAATGCCCATAATCCCCACGCTTGTCATGCGGGTTGGGGTGCAGTTCGGTGGTAGAATTGTTCTGTAAGGCGCGCTGCTGCCCGCCCCCGGTGGATATCCCTTAGCCGTCTCTTACGACACCCGCGGGAGTTGGGGTGGTGCTAAGCCAGTCACACAATATTGCAACAAAATATTGCCACACACCAATGTTTTGTTGCAATAAGTGGCAACTGGATAGTGACGTAAGCAAGTGTCACTCCCGGAATGGCAGACCGTGTTTTCTTGGATCATGATTATACCTACGGCGTCCGTATAACCATCTTGTTTATTTATTTCTTTTTATTTTGTTTGCTAATTGCCTACTGTATAAAAAAGTGGAAATTATTATTATAATAGTTTTACGGCGTAATCACCTGAAATTATGATTTATTAGTTTCTGTCCACGGCTTTCCACGCGTTGTTTCTATGGAAATGTTTAAAGGTTATTTTCTTTTCTGAGGGAATTGATCTATAGGATAAAAAGCGATCTATTCCTTTCTAATACCAAAAAAGTAATACCAAATGGTATTTGATTATTGTCCTCATCAAATTCTATTCCTAACGAATACCACTCACAAACGAATACCAAAACAAGATAAATGGTATGAGGTACAGTCAGTAATAAAAATGCTCAAGTGATTCAAAGTAGTGTTTATTTAAACAAAATCAGTCATAAAGAAACATTTTTATTCCAATTTTATTCTCTCTTTTTTTGTGTATTGATAACCAGATTTTAGTGTAATTTCAGGTCCCAAACTACATCTTTGCAAATTTTCACCCCGATCCGTTTTGTAGTTTTGGCGTGAAGAAGTAACCATCCAGCATACATTCAAACTGTCGAATTTATTATACCTTGTATGTGACTATCTAGTTTATCGTGTTAGCTACTTGCTCACCGTATAAAAAAACTTCAAAATTAACATTATAATAGTTTAACAACGTAATGACATTAAATTATGTTTACTAGCAATTTAATAGAAGCATCATAGAAGCCGACATTATAAAAAACAATCTTAAGATAAATTTTGATTTATTTATTATCTCCTAGCTTCCGCCCGCGGCTTTACCGGGATAAAATGTGGATTATGTCCGCCGCTGGGATACCGGCACCTCAACAGCCAATATTGGTCCACTGTTGGACGCAGGCCTCCTAATAAGCGCCTATTGGCATTGATCTCATAGGTAATGCCCATAATCCCTACGCTGGGCATGCGGGTTGGGGATCGCAGTTCGGTGGTAGAAATGTTCTGCAGGGCGCGCTGCTGCCTGCCCCCGGTGGAAATCCCTTAGTCGCCTCTTACGACACCCGCGGGAAAAGTTGGGGTGGTGCTAATTCTAAGCCGGCACCACACTGCTACGGATACCGTGTACCTCCATGCCGAATTTCATTAAAATCCATTCAGCCGTTTTGGCGTGAAAAGTTAACAGACAGACAGAGTTACTTAAGAGTTTTTAATATTACAACAGCCTACCAGGGCTGGGACTGAGAGAGAGAGTTGCATACCTCACCGCCTTAGTATCTCGGGAGCCTCCCCCCCCCCCCTCTGTCAAACTGCCCTGTCAAAATGCCTTCGTCGAACGACTGTATGTATATTCAAAATGTAACGTCTGAACCTCTGTATGAACACCAGATTATATTATGTACTTCTTTAGCTTACCTATTTGTTTGTAGCTTATTAATTACTAGTTGCGCCCCGCGGCTTCGCACGCGTTGTTTCTATGGAAACGTTAAAAGGTGATTTCTATCCCATGGGAACTGATTTATGGGATAAAAAGTAGCTTATGTTTGATTCCAGAATTAGAATTACCTGTATGCGAAATTTCAGCCCGAACCGTTTAGTAGTTTTGGCGTGAACAGGTAACAAATATCCATCCATCTATACATCTACCATCTATACTAAACATCCATCCATGTATACATCTATCCATCCAAACTTTCGCATTTATAATATTAGTTTGATGTAGTCTGCGCTATCAGTATAGATGTTTATTGGTAGAGTTTCTGTCAAATTAGTTTTATTATTTTTATAGCTACTATTTTGACCTTTGACTGTTTCTTCACTTGCAACAAATTATCGACTCGTTTACGAACGTAAGCGAGTCGATAATTTGTTGCAAGCAATTGTTAAACCAGTTTAGTAGGTACTACAAGCAATATTTGCGTTTATTTAAGCTGTGTTTTTGGTGCATGGGTTATGCGGTAGCGGAACTTTCACAGATTTGATGACCTTAGTGACGCGGCGGGGGACAGATGTTTGTAAGTTCTGCAGATGTTTGTTCCGGGTCTGGGTGTTTTCTAGGTAAAAATTCTAAAATAAAAATTAAATATCTTTAGTGATGTACTTTTTTTCAGTGATCTAGAATCCATAACCCATAAGCTCTGCTTGGTTTGGAACTAGATAATGACCTCAGCATTATTTATTTTTTTATTTCAAAGGAAATCCAGTAGCGGAAAAAAATTCACTGAAATTTCACAATAATTAGTTCACGCATAGATAGACGTTTGACTAAAAACGCATAGATAGACGGGTAGAAAATACTTTAGTTGCACACTTAAAACTAAGAGACTATTTATAAATAAAACCATTATAACATGAATGGCAATTGACTCTTTTTTAAAGTGCTTATTAGGTCTTAAATTATTGATTAAGACCTAAGCACTTTTTTCGTAAACAGGCGAAAACGCTGTCAGCAATATTTATCTACGCTGAGACTCCATACTATACCATAGAAACCATAGAAAACTATATATACCATAGAAAACTAAAAATTTACATTAGCAAACGTTCATCATTGTAAAAATAAAGACAGACTACACAGCGATTTCACTCTTATAAGATCCGACTTGAAATTTGCTTAGAGTTTTGACGTCACCACATGGCCGACAGCGTTTTCAGAGTGCAAAATTAAAAAATCAATTTATAAATTGAAATGTTGTCGTCATCTTTCACTTTAAATATCAGAAATCTATAAATATTGGTTTCTTACGTCAAATATTACAGAAAATATTTAGTTATTGCGCCAAATTTGATACTACTCAAGTACCTTATTGACAATTTGCGGTTTTATAGTTCAAGAGAGATCTCTTCCAGACAACCTTATGGATAGGATCGTCGGATATACATACACGGGGTAAAATCTGTATGCATCTATTGTGGTACTACTTAAAATAGCATAGGTAGGTACCATAACTGTGCTAGATGAGTGTTCCAGTCGAAATGCATATTAATATTAATAATTAGACTAGTACGAATATTGTAAACCTTTCTGTAAATAAATATTTTTATTATTATTATTATTTTTATTATTATTATACCTACTCGGGTTTGGACACCGGAAGCGATATCTAACTTTTGCTCACTGCAAGCAAGAATTTAATGGAAATCTGTAAGAAATCGCTACCGCTGTGCACCAAAACCTCACCCTAACATCGTAAAACTTGAACTACACGTCGAATAGCATCGAATGTTGCCAATCAAAATAAAGCGACCAGTTTATTATACCTGCAAACTCTAATAGAATTTGCGGACTGCATTTAATCCGTATCCGTTTTGAATCAATGATTTTACAGATCTAGAAATTAAAGAACAAATAAAAGTGACATTTGACTTTACCGGTGTAGCGGTGTTTCGCACCAAATTTTTCGCACCACAAGCCAAAAGTAATAATAAATGTGTCGTTTCTCACCGGCTGTTTTTAAGATTGTCGTTTCAACCCACAAATTTATAAAAGAGCCTAAGTGAACTAAAAGTATGGAAAGGTACAGTCAGAGATAAAAACATCCCTAATAAAGGCCTACGCAGACCGGGACGGCATGGCAAGGGATTTTGCCGTGAGTCAGCGCACACTGGCCGCTTAGATACCGCGGCATTCCAGCACTATGCCACGGCATGCCACGACGTACCGCACCCCGCAGTATATCACTACGAGCGCCGGAGTCAACGGCATGCCACGGCATGCCGTTGACTACCGCAGTATGACGCAGTACGACTATGCGTTTCAACTCCGTCGGACCTCCATATCTTCCAAACTACTGAATATTTAACTTTGAAATTTATATATGGTAAAGTTCAGGACTTATTCTATCGATCATATGTTTCGAAAACACGATTCCATAAAATTTTCTCGATAGAAAAAAATCGCAAAGTTACCTCTAATTTTTTACTAAAACCCTAATTTCTCAATAAATACAGATGATACGATCTTGAGATTAAGCATAGTAATTGAGCTAAGTATAAAGAACGTTTTATATGTTGCCTTTTTTTCAATTAACTATTCTAATGTTTGTGGGGAGCAAATAACTACTAAAAACTTGATTTTTGGGCTTACGCCGCTTTGCTCTGTCCCGCTCCTGTGAACGTGAAATCCTATGCCTATCCTCTTCACACAATAACGAGGTAGGGTACCGCCTTAAGGCTTGGCCAAACCAACGCGTTCAGCTCGCGTCCGCGGTGGCGGTCAGTTGTTGTGTACGAACTTGTAGCGACGTGTTCACATCGATTCGTCCTCTGATTGGTCGCGGCGTCCGGTGCAGCGTCTGCACGCGGCGGTGGCGATCAGATCGGGCTTGTTACGTTAGGACGTGCAGCTATT
This sequence comes from Eupithecia subfuscata, assembly GCA_963564075.1. Taxonomy (NCBI): domain Eukaryota; kingdom Metazoa; phylum Arthropoda; class Insecta; order Lepidoptera; family Geometridae; genus Eupithecia; species Eupithecia subfuscata. Next base: position 3,311,147 of record OY751123.1, read on the forward strand.
TATTTGTTCGAAGAACTATGTTGTTTAGTTTTAGTAGTAGTCAATGACGTGACTCCAGCCTGGTGAACGCAAGAACAAACGCGACGGTGTATACAACTTTTGCATGCGCAGTATCGCCACCGTGCACTCCACCGCGGACGCGAATTGAACGCGTTGGTTTGGCCAAGCCTTTACACAGCGAGCGTTTGTGCAGTCAACTCAGTACGGGGAAAGAAGACAGATTTTTGTCGTATTTTGCTCGCTACGAATGATACTTGAATATAATTGCGACGACCTCTGTGGCGCAGCGGGCGAAGGTCCGCCTGCGAAGCAGGAGGTTGCGATTCCCGCCTCGGGACAAATGTTTGTACGATCTGCAGATATTTGTTCAGGGGTTCTGGATGTTTTTCTATGTAAAATAAAAAATATCTATCTATGTAGTCTATTGTATTATCTATATCAGTTATCTAGTACCCATAACACAAGCGCTTGCCAGATAATGCGCTGCTTAGCTTGGGGCTAGATAATGCTGTGTGAATTGTCCAGCAGTATTTATTTATTTATACATTACGCCCCGTAACACCCCGTTCCATATCTCGCGAAGAACCGACAACCGCTGGGGTAAACGAGTTCTTGAGTGGAGACCACGACTCGGCAAACGTAGTGGACGCCCTTCGGCCAGGTGGGATGACGACCTGCGAAAGACTGCAGGCAGATGCTGGATGCGGCAAGCTGAAGACAGGGCGCTATGGCGCTTATTAGGGGAGGCCTATGTCCAGCTGTGGACTAATAAAGGCTGATGATGATGATGAACACCCCGGTCAGTACTCGGCTTTATATCCACGGATTTGTAACGGATACGGAATGGATGCATTGCGCAAACACCAGAATACAATGTGGTGAAACAGTTAGAGATGGCGTCTAGTAATACTGTGACAGGCCAGCGGCAAGAATAGATATGTTTTTGTTAAAGTGTTAAGAAAACAGAAGGGGCATTATTGTTTTAATTAATAATTTGATGCTCTGTGAATCGTCCGGAATATGTTATATAATTTATTTCAATATTTAGTTTTTGATTATGACGAAATTCTTGACATATGTTTTTGCATCGGAAGTATGTACACAAAATAATTTTATTCCTAGATAACCATTAACATTCGTCGGGATCCGTGCGTCGCGAAAACGTTCATATTATGTGTTTTTGTCGAGAACCGTGCGTCGGGATTGCATTACTTTATTGCATTTTGTTTTTTGTCGGGATAGCGTCCGTCGAAATGACGTAGTTCACCCCAAAAACCTTGTTTGGGGATGACACATTCAGCAGTGGACCGGTGTGTAAATGAGGTATTATTTGATCTTGAATGATATTTTCGCTGATCCATCCACATCATCACAACTTTACTACTCGCGGCTTTGCATACAGTCTTAGCTAAAACATATTATAGATCACCCGGAGAAGTACCAGATAGGGAAGCCCCTAGTTTCCGTCTGTATTTCTGATTTATATTAATGATACAATTTTCACAATCGCACCAGTAGACGTAACATTAACTCAACTGTGCCAGTAATTCCTTAGATTCCGAAGATCACAACAAACAAGTATTTTCAGACTAGAAATCTGCTGCATAAAAATATTATTTTACTCTACTAGACAAGTGCATACAAACTATTGAATTGACTCTACTATTCTCGAAAGAAAAAAGAAAGCAAATTATTTATTAAACATTACACTACTAATAAAATAAAATAAAAAGACTACTTAGTAACACGTACAAAAACACAAGTGAACAATAATAGTAACACAATACGTATATTGCACAAGTAGCTAAGCATTGAGTTGGTACTAAGTAGCCCACTCAGCAAGCTGACGAGCGCGTGTGTGCAGGTCTAACAGGTCCAATAAGCAAATAATGTATTTGTCTTACATCAACAGAAAAAGATAAAGCATTGCTCATGGGATAACACAAGCTCTGTTTAGCTTGAAGCAAGATGATGCTGTGTGAATTGTCCTGCATTATTAAATTACTTATTGCTCCTATACTTGTCGTTTTTTTTGTTTAAGTGTGCTATAAAGTATTTTCTATCTATAAATAGCGGGCTTATTACTAGGAGCTCTGAGGATAGTCAATAATCAATCCTCTAATACATTCTCTGGCACCGTGAAGCTCAGTGAGTCGTAAAGGATCGTCCACGCCATAAAAAGGAAACGTTGACTCAAGTTGACAGGATACCAATGAGTCGGTTTGTTTTGCGGTAAGAGTTGATGCACTGTTTGATCTTTACTGTGGCATTTGTGATGAAAATTCTTAATTTGAAATGTTTTGAATTAGGAATTAAGTATTTTTGTGTAAGAAGGTTTTGTTAGCTTTTTTGACGTTATTGATTTCGAGCAATGCTGTGGCACACTCGCATGAATTCTCAATTAATAATTTAATGTTCTTTACAAAAATTAAAATCGACTTTGATTAACACTGTTTAAAAGTATCTGTAGAAATAGTTATCTCATGGGAATAAAATTAATACGGGATTACCCCGGGAGCATTCTCTTTACTTACAAGAAGACTTCAAATAATCCACAATTGACCGAGAAATCGATCAAAATACATTAAAAATACATACATACGTCCGAACATTGTACCTTCTCTTTTAAGTCGGTCTCTTAAATAAGGTTTTGTTGTGTCCGATAACTTTATAAGCTTTTTGACTGTGTTAGAATTCTATTGTAGCAAAAAACCAACAATATCTTAGGCCCGCAGTGATACCTAGTTTTATTTCTTCGGTATTTTTTTTCGGTTCCCATGTTGTTTTTATCGAAATATGTGTATATGAATCCTACACATACAGTACGGTTCAGGTAAACCTATGAAATAACATAATTTCCCGGTCTAATTAATATAGCTTAAGCCTACTCAGTTTACAATAATATTTGGATAGGTAAAGGCTTTTGACCCCGAGAAGGTCAACCTATTACTGAAAGATTAATGTTTTGAACCCAAACCAAACCTTACCTATTGTGTATTATATTATGGTAAAGATAGGGTAACTTGAGCCGAGTAAAATTCTGAATGTAAAATCATGTAGGTAACCTCAAGAGAGTTTAGTTTAGAGCTTAAGAGGCGAACGTAACGGGTTTGGTTGTCGAACTAGGCCTAGACCTCGGTACTTACGGGATCCCCGTGGTAAAAAAAATTCTACATTTTTTCTTTGGTTCCTTGAATTTGAACGATTGCGAAAAAAATACGATAAAAAATCATGAAAGTGCACTGTTTCGCACATAATTTGGTCTAGATCTCAGGAACCCTGCGGTCTATTGAAATGGCTTGTTTTTTGATTCATAGGTAGGCAGAGGGCTTGGGGCTAGATAATACTGTGTGAATTGTCCAGCATTATTATTACTTTTTTTCATTTTATTTTTTATTTGTTTACATTTAATACAATGCTGTGAAATTGTGTGCCATGGCAACAACCAACACTGCAGTTATTTATCCCGTGGCGAGATTAACAGTGATTTTGTATCAAGTTTATTAGAAAATAGTTGTATTGAGAAGTTTGTATGACCATTCGATATTAAGTTTATTAGATGCTAGCCTTTTGCCTGTGGCTTTGCTCGCGTGGTACCCGGATAAAAAGTAACCTATTAATTTAGGTAGTACGTAAATCATCAGAAATAAGATATAAATATAATTAACTTTTATTTCATGTTTACAAAAAACAATAAATCCCAATTAATGAAAGATTGTTATCTTATATATACATATCGGTTATATCGGAATATATATACATATCGGTTACATCGGAAATCCGGAACAGTTTGTCCCGTAAATAAAAACTTAAAAACTACTATTTAAACACTTCCTGATTCGCCCATAGTATAGTTTAGTAAAATCATAATTATAACTGTAACAATTTTATACGTCATGCGTTTTTTACATAATCTTCATAGCAAATAAATTATTTTGTGTTGTTATTAGTTGGTTAGAAAGTAGGTAGAGTTAAACTTTATAATTATAACTACTTTCCTTTATAATTAAAACCCAATTAAACCCCTCGCCCCGCTGTACTGTGTCCAGCAAAATTTGATTACTTCAAAACCTATCACAATTCATTTAATCCAGCTTTTCTAAAATCTTAGGCAGCCCCCACATTGAACTGGTCGCGACCATTAAACGCGACCACTAAACGCGACCACTGTGTAGTGGCTCAGTCAAGCCACTACACAGTGGAAATACGGAGAATCTTGAGGTCCGCCTGCGACGCAGGAGGTTGAGGTTTCGATTCCCGTCTCGGGACAAATGTTGATACGATCTGCTAATATTTGTTCCGAGTGTTCTGGATATTTTATATGAATAATAAAAAATATCTATCTATGCAATGTTTTGTCTATTCTATACTATAATATTATAAGAGAAAAGATTTGATTGTTTGTTTGGTTGTTTATTTGTATTGAATAGGCTCCGAAACTACTGGACCGATTTCAAAAATTCTTTCACCGTTAGGAAGCTTACTTTTCAGGGAGTGACATAGGCTATATTTTATCCCGGAATTCTCACGGGAACGGGAACTACGCGGGTGAAACCGCGAGGCGATCGTCTAGTCTTATATAATATCAGTCATCCACCCATAACACAAGCTCTGCTTAGCTTGGGGCTAGATAATGCTGTGTGAATTGTCCAGCATTATTTATTTATTTAAAATCTAAATGATTACTTCGCATTTCAACCATTTCGCTAAACACTCTACAGTCAACCTTTTTGATAAAGAACTCTGTCCTATTTTCTTTTAATTTTCTTCGAAGGAATGTTTTTATTTTCTCTTGTTACGAGTGTAAAATATGTGACCTAGTTATTTCGGGACATATTTTTCAGAAAAACGCGCTCCATTATTATAAATTATGGGAAGAGGGGCAGACTTTTTGTCTTGGTTCATTTCTTACAAGGATACACTGGGTTTTTTCGCTGTAAACGCAATAAGTAGTGTGATTTTGTTTGTGTAGTATTGTGTTTTTATGTTTGTTAAGGTAATTTATTTTATTTTTAGAGGCCTTCGGATGAAATCGCCTTGTTCATTAATTCAATGAACGAGGCGATTATTTATATATCTATTTATTTATTATTTACCTGACTGTACTATTTAAAAACAACTGTCTAGTTAGCAAAAACAATAAAGTGATTTAATTTAAGTTTCACCATCATGTGGCTTCGGATGAAATCGCCTTGTTCATTATTTCAATGAACGAGGCGATTATTTATATATTTATTATTTACCTGACTGTACTATTTAAAAACAACAAAAACATTAAAGTGATTTAATTTAAGTTTCACCATCATGTGGCTTCGGATGAAATCGCCTTGTTCATTAATTCAATGAACGAGGCGATTATTTATATATTTATTATTTACCTGACTGTACTATTTAAAAACAACTGTCTAGTTAGCAAAAACATTAAAGTGATTTAATTTAAGTTTCACCATCATGTGGCTTCGGATGAAATCGCCTTGTTCATTAATTCAATGAACGAGGCGATTATTTATATATTTATTATTTACCTGACTGTACTATTTAAAAACAACTGTCTAGTTAGCAAAAACATTAAAGTGATTTAATTTAAGTTTCACCATCATGTGGCTTCGGATGAAATCGCCTTGTTCATTAATTCAATGAACGAGGCGATTATTTATATATTTATTATTTACCTGACTGTACTATTTAAAAACAACTGTCTAGTTAGCAAAAACATTAAAGTGATTTAATTTAAGTTTCACCATGATGTGGACTTGCGAATAGATAGTAGGTACCGTATAAAAATCTTACCGTGTCGAAAAATCGTTATTCACAAAGAAAATTACAATCAGCTAAAAGAAAATAATTAAAGCTAGTAAGTATTCACAATCGAAGCAATCGAAACAATCGAGCTAACTGCAGACTTTTGCAAACAATCTACGGGTAGCTCAACTGATCAAAATATCTTCTCACTGGTGTTGCCATACCTACTATTCGCTACAAAAAAATATTTTTTTTTGTTGTTTAACGTAAGTACAAGGACTTTTTCTAGGTCTATCTATAGTATGACACAAGCTCTGCTTACCATGGGGCTAGATAATGCTGTGTGAATTGTCCAGCATTATTATTATTAATTTTTTTTAAAGGTCAATAGCCTTTAATCACACAGAAAATTATACGTACTGATATATACAATTGAAACAATTGAGCTAACTGCAGACTGTTGCAAACAGTCTACAGGTAGCTCATACTCATATACTCATTGGCACTCTGGCTGCATTCCCCCGCTGTATGGCAATGCTGATGCGCGTTGCCAGATACTCACCAGCTCTCGGGTCACGCGTCGCTTCGACCAGACGCTCAGATAATTTTTTTAAAACCCGTAGAGCCTCGGTACCCCACGGATCTAGGGTCTCGACTCCAAGGGGAGCAAATGTGTAGGCTCTGTCGAGACCTGCATATTTGCGCCTCTTGAGATCTTCGGCCAAATCTGCCGCCGCACCCGTCAAATAATTACTTCAAATACGTACCAATATTTAGAATGGTCGGCAATTTCGATTCTAAATTATTCGATTCTAAATTTTCCCCCTCGATATGGCCTCACGAACCAAAAAGCGGTACATCGTCAGCGTGTCTGCAATGACAGCTTACTAACTACAATTACTTAGCAATCATAATTAACTGAATAATTTACTAGATTGGATATTTTAGCCCGACCGTAGACATAAATTTACTAATTGAAGATTTTAAGCTCTGCAGTTAGTTAATTAGGGCACAATTTACAATGAATAGACCATCATCAGCCTATTCTGGTCATATGGATACATAGGTTTTTTGTTATTATAGCGCGTAACCCCACACTCAGGGAAATTTCTAAGAAATCAAATAATATCGCAAAAATTTTCGACTTCGACGGGACTTGAACCCGCGTCCTCCCCTCAGTACGGGAATGTGATAACCAACTACACCACGAGGTCAAGTGACGCAGGAGTCGAAAATCTTTGGGACTTCCTACGGTCTCTAGCGCCGTTATTTGATTTCTTAGAAATTACCCTGTCTGGGGTTACGCACTATAATAACAAAAAACCTTAGAATTAAGCAACGCGACACCTCTCGTCAAACGAACTAAACGTAACTTTAGTCTTTGAACAGGATTGGATAAACTTCAATGTTTCCCTGTAGGTGGAGCTAACGGCGCTAGAGACCGTAGGAAATCCCAAAGATTGTAAATGTACCACGGAATAACTGAATCACTTGAATCAGAATCAGCGAGTAAGCTACAATATCGATGCTTTTTATAAATATATATATATATATTTATTTTAACTAAATAAAGAGACTACTTGACTAATATTTTTATTATTTATTTATTTATTTAAAAATTGCACCAACGCAGTGTACACCAAAACATGGATTTTGGGTCATTTCTTACAAAAATCACATCTAAGTGCCACCAAATCGAAACAAATTTGCAACAGTACTGAAAAAACTATTAATTAAAAGCAATATCTATCTATGTAGTGTATTGTATTAAGTATATCAGTTATCTAGTACCCATAACACAAGCTCTGCTTAGCTTGGGACTAGATAATGCTGTGTGAATTGTCCAGCATTATTTATTTTATTTATTTTTTATTTAATAAAATTCAAATTAAGTACCAAATTTTCAATCTTAAAATTAAAACTTAAATTACCTACCATCAAAAGTGTAAAGAAGTTGCCTTCTCCTTAACCAATATTGTACAATTATACAGTAGCTAATCTAGCTATAATAAAGGTAAGTACTTACTTGTACAAAGTAGGTAACAGTGAAATTTAATTCTCATGTGAGTAAGACAGCCTTCGGCTTACTCTTTGAATGGGAAGGCTGTTGGTAAAGTGATGCTGCTTTTTGGATTTCAATACGGCCGATTCACACATCAGTGAAGTCACAGTTCAATATCAGTGAATCTCCAATTCGGTACAGAATATTGTCGGTCCGTGAATATTCTGTACCGAGATAGAGATATACTGAACTGATATGTGTAAATCGGCCCTTATTCGTTCATTTGACCCTGTGCTGTGAGGTAGAAGGTTGAAGCAATGAATTATACTTCACGCATTTGATGTAGTTTTTATATATTTTGCCTGTGATCCGCTAAGTCTGCATGCCTTATGGCAAAAACGTAACCCTTTTAATTTTGTTTCGCTACCCCTGCATGGAATGGATATTCTACTTAATTCAATCGGAATCTAATTCCAAAACCAGATTCCAAATCGAATTAGAATATCTTAGAATAGTTTAGGACTCGGAACATGGATTCGCGCAATATTCAAATATTTTTATGGTTATTAATATTTTCGAGTTCTTCAAGGAATAAAACTAGGGAAAAATAGTTTCCCGCAAACCGACAATGCTCCAAAAATAGCATTAAATCTAAGTCTGTCGCATAAAGAAGACAGAAATATGCATCTGAGAGACTCTCGGGAAAATATTACCACGGAACTTATCACTGTGACGCCCTTGCCGATTTATGTGGCACATACGCTAAGTTTATTAAGGCAATTTTTAAAGTAGCATCACTTATTACAGAGCCTTATAAAGTGGTGTAATTTTTGTAAGTAGCATCACTTTCCTTGGCGGTGAGCCTTATAAAGTAGGGTAATTTGGAAGGGCTGGTAACAAAGGCTTACCTTGCCCTTAGGGCTGAATCCGTTTTGGGTAATTTAAATTTGAGCATTTGAGAAGATGCTCGTTTTTAGGGTACCCAATGGGTGGCATGGACCCGATTGCAAAAGTTACGGCATCTGTCAGAATCAGAATTAGATAGGTATATACATAAAAATATTATGACCACCTCCGTGGCGCGGCGGGCGAAAGTCCACCTGCGACGCAAAGGGTTGCAGGTTCGATTCTCGCCTCGGGACAAATATTTATAAGATCTACAGATATTGACAAATATTTGTAAGATCTACAGATATTGACAAATATTTGTAAGATCTACAGATATTTGTTCAGGGTGTTCTGGATTTTTTCCATGTACAGTCAGCTGCAAAGACATGTATACACTTCCAAGGTTTAACTTTTATTTTACTCGGAACTTATCAAATAAAAGGACATGCAAACGTTTTTCGTACAAAGTAGTCATCGTACTTCGCCAGACAGAATGCGGTACATAAATTATCACAATTACTTACTATACACTTACTATTTAGTCAAATTAAAAACTTGGGAGTGTATACATATTTTTGCAGCCGACTGTACAGTAAAAATATATATATATCTATGTATTAAGTTTATCAGTTATCTGATAAACTTAATACATACCCATAACACAAGCTCTGCTTAGCTTGGGGCTGGATATTGCGTGAATAGTAGTAATAGTGTGAATTGCCCAAGATTATTTATTTATTTATTTATATCAAAATAAAGGGACTTAGTCGCTTTGCGACCACATCGTCCTATCGAAATAACACGAAATTACATAACAACAAACTTATGTATACGTACGTTATACCTAATTACAAGTGTTAACTGTTGTACAAAAAAGTCTTAGGTAGAAAATAGTGTGCAGTCTCAACAGCTTATTTATAAAGACATGCAATAACCGTTTTAAAATAGTCTGTCCGTTACAGGCCTCCATATCCAATTTTTTAAAGAGAATTCGTGTAATTATAGGCACTATAACTACAAATGAAATTAATGGTTATTGGATATTAATGATGTCATGCCGTACGGAACCCTTAGAGCGAGATTCTGACAATTACAAAATACAGACACAGGGAAGTTTCTTTGGTAACCTTTGTACACATAACAGATAGAAGTTTCTTTGGCAACCTTTGTACACATAACAGATAGAAGTTACTTTGGCAACCTTTGTACACATAACAGATAGAAGTTACTTTGGCAACCTTTGTACACATAACAGATAGAAGTTTCTTTGGCAACCTTTGTACACATAACAGATAGAAGTTTCTTTGGTAACCTTTGTACACATAACAGATAGAAGTTTCTTTGGCAACCTTTGTACACATAACATATAGAAGTTTCTTTAGAAACCTTTGTACACATAACAGATAGAAGTTTCTTTGGCAACCTTTGTACACATAACATATAGAAGTTTCTTTAGAAACCTTTGTACTTACACATAACAGGTAGAAGTTTCTTTGGCAACCTTTGTACACATAACAGATAGAAGTTTCTTTGGCAACCTTTGTACACATAACAGATAGAAGTTACTTTGGCAACCTTTGTACACATAACAGATAGAAGTTTCTTTGGCAACCTTTGTACACATAACAGATAGAAGTTTCTTTGGTAACCTTTGTACACATAACAGATAGAAGTTTCTTTGGCAACCTTTGTACACATAACATATAGAAGTTTCTTTAGAAACCTTTGTACTTACACATAACAGGTAGAAGTTTCTTTGGCAACCTTGGTACACATATCAGATAGAAGTTTCTTTGGCAACCTTTGTACACATAACAGATAGAAGTTTCTTTGGCAACCTTTGTACACATAACATATAGAAGTTTCTTTAGAAACCTTTGTACTTACACATAACAGGTAGAAGTTTCTTTGGCAACCTTTGTACACATAACAGATAGAAGTTACTTTGGCAACCTTTGTACACATAACATATAGAAGTTTCTTTAGAAACCTTTGTACTTACACATAACAGGTAGAAGTTTCTTTGGCAACCTTTGTACACATAACAGGTAGAAGTTTCTTTGGCAACCTTTGTACTTACACATAACAGGTAGAAGTTTCTTTGGCAACCTTTGTACACATAACAGGTAGAAGTTTCTTTGGCAACCTTTGTACACATAACAGATAGAAGTTACTTTGGCAACCTTTGTACACATAACAGATAGAAGTTTCTTTGGCAACCTTGGTACACATATCAGATAGAAGTTTCTTTGGCAACCTTTGTACACATAACAGGTAGAAGTTTCTTTGGCAACCTTGGTACACATATCAGATAGGAGTTTCTTTGGCAACCTTTGGGCGCGGAACCCTGAAAACGACCAGTAGCAGGGTCTGAGATTAGAATAAGCTTTCTGCGTCTGTTTCCTACTAGAGTAGAATCTCGGAGTCTTCAAATCTAGAGTGAATAAGTGCTCTTTCCAACCCACATCTTCAATTACCTACTTTAGTAAGATGGTGGCCAAACGCTTGACCATCACACTAATATTATAAATGCGAATGTTTGAATAAATGTTTGTTACCTCTTCACGCCAAAACTACTAAACGGATCGGGCTGAAATTTTGCATATAGGTAATTCTAATCTTGGAATCAAACATAGGCTACTTTTATCCCATAAATCAGTTCCCGTGGTATAGAAAACGTTTCCATAGATATCAACGCATGCGAAGTCCTGAGCAGAAACTAGAATCCAATTTAAAAAAATCACTAAGTATGTAATTATGTTGTTAAGATAATTAAGCTTCTTCGTCGACCCAGCTTAAAGTACACAGCTGTGTATAGAAAAAAACACAAGCAAATCTCGTTCAAGGAAACCGCAAAATAAAACCCTCTCAAAAACATTTTATAGGTACACAAGATATTTGACCCACAACATACACTGAGTACAACAGCGCAATTTTATTCTAATCCGTACAAAGAAGGCAATATCAGGAAGAAATGCCATTAAATGTTTTATTGCTTGAGATAAAGAGGAAAAATATTCAAAAAGGTTTTTTATGTTGTACATTTTATTGGGTAGGCCTTCGGAATCAAATCAACAGGGCGGGCTGGTCCGAGAAAGGAGCGAGAGCATATTGGAACGATTTTAAGGGGTCTGGTTTCCAATTTGGTACCATAAAGTCGTATTATTGAGGTCCGGTCACATGCTGGCCGAGTGCTGGAGATCCTAAGCTTGTATGCTGTCGGTTTATTCAAAATAAATAAATATTTCTATTAATCGTAAAGTACAGGCAGCGGCAAGTCTTTTGTTTTGACACATTGTTAACGACCTATAACAAACCCATACCTTTAATTACGCCATTCTTTTACATTTACACAATAGTATTATGGACGTTGCATTATCAAAACAAGTCATGTATATATTTATGATGGCGAGCTACATTGAATCCGCACCATGCGCGCAAAAAAAAAAGGATTTGTTTTTGGAAAATGAGACACCAAATGCAAACTTACATTCTATCATTAAGTACCTATTTACATCGTTGTACAGACTAATGAATTAATGATCCTGTTAAAATAAAAAAATAAAAAAATAAATAAAATTTATTTCTGTAACTGGCTTACAATTAGTTATTCCTTAATTGAGACCCTCATTTAAGTATAAAAAAAAGGTAGCACTTCGGAACGCCGGCAGAAGTGAAAACTTACATCTTACGATCTTACGCTTTTTCGATCAGCATCACGTGACCCTGACGCGAGTTTGAAAGTTTTTACCCATACAAAAAAAGTGCTCAGCGCCGCTAAAGAAGTTTTCACTTCAAAAAAAACTTGTGTTAGAGGATCTCGCTCTTCTATAATAAACGTTACAGATAACAATGTATAAGTTAACAAAGAAGACTTAAAATCTAGCATCTATTCTAAAGTATGCTACTCTAACAATATTTATACGAGTAGTATATTTATTCTACTTTAAAAATATTTAATTTTGACAATCCTGTTAAAACGTAAGTTTGAATCCTTGCTATATTTAAGAGAATCTTGTACGAAGATACGAGGATCCCAGCATCGGTTTATTTACAAGATAATAATTTTATAACTAATCGCTAATTAAACCTAAGTATGACTCAACGAGAATGCATATATGCAAGCAAATAAAGCTTAGAGATGTCCAGCATTATTTATTTATCAGATTAGTCTGGCCAGGTATCGTTGGATAGACGAAGTTGGAGCTGATCTCAGTGAACTCGATGCTACTTGCGAGATACAGCAGGGCTTTTCAGAAACTACCTTTGCGAGTTTTCGAGACAGAATCTGACACAGATTTGCGCGAAATTAAAATATTTTTGCGGTATTTAACATTTACTGCGTTGTGCAAGGAATAAAAAAACGTTTTCCACTAATTGTAGACCATTTTCTATGTCCCATGTTACAATAAAGTATGATATAATGGAGCTTTTGGTAATCTGTTGATTTTTGGTTATAAATGTTTAGTTATAAATTATATATTTCGGTCAACGAATTAGCATCGCCATTCAACGTGGCAATGCTGCCAGCATTCTGGGCACTCTGCCTTCTGGTGACAGCTAAGATTTGTATGCAATAGAAATAAGTGTATATACCTCCTAGTTGTAATTGTTCTTTCTGTTAATGTTATTTTCTATGTGCTAAATAAATAAATAGTAAGTTATAAATGTAATTAATATTAAACGCTACAAAAGTAGCATTAAATAGATTTTTTTTAACATGAACGGGTTCATAGAGAATATTTTACGATTAACGGAAAACTACTTTTCCGTGATTCATATTCCTCGTAGAACTCAGAAAATATTAAAAACAGATAAATGTTTGAATTTCGCGCGAATCTATGTCAAATTCCGTGTGGAAGACTCAGAAACGCAGTTTCTTATTCAGAAACTGCGCTGCAGAACCCGAATGCTTGGAGAAATAGCGTGTCAGAAGTTAAGATCTAATTTTGCCCAGTTCGACTGTTCCTTACCTATTTATTAGTGAGATTGCTGGACCATTTCCGCTTTAGTCTTGCACCATCCACGTGTAAGTGGACATGACATGTATGAAAGGTTAATCCTACTTCCGCCTTTATTAAATAAACATTGAGGATTATGCCTCGGGCTTTTGCAGGTCACTCGGTGAATGGGTATATAACATAGAACTAAGTAAAATCTGTAGATATGGTACGTTCTCCCAGCGCTTACTTAACAACTGGCCTCTGTTACAATTAGAGAGATAGATAGAGAAACATTTATTGACAAACACAATTATGATACAGCACAGAACAGAAATAGTAGGTACCTACATAACTTACAATACAAACAATAAATGAAACCTGCAATACAGGTAGGTAGGTAGGTACCATGTAACGGAATGCAGGACACAGAGGTGTCAAATCTATGGAGGTAGGTGGATGAGACCTACCATACCAGGTACAGCATTAATTTAGCAGGTACAACCATATTAAATAGGTACATAATAATGGATAGGTAAGCTACCGGTTTGTGCTCCGCGCTGTAACGCTGCGCAGGTCAAAGGGTTCCACCTCAGCTAATGCTACCTTACTTATTGCAAGGTGGCGCTGGTTTTCTGATGGAACCATTTTGAGGTGACCTCAAGACTGACCACTACTAAAACAATAGTGTCCTAATGTGCTACTAGGTAGGTAGGTATTTTATTAATTTAAGGTAATAGCTTAAACATTAAACAGGTTTCCATATATAGAAAGTAAATGGCAAATAGAAAAACAAGCAAACAAATAAAACTATAGAATTTTTTTTTAAATTTAAATTTTTTTTTTCCATTTCCATCGCCCGACTGGCAGAATGAAAGACCGCTAAACCATTTTGGACAGTGGCGTTGCGGTCTAGCGTTCATTTGCTGCAAGTTGGCGGAGATGCGACTTTTTGTCTCGGTACGAAAAATTATTTAAATGCAATTGTTACACAAAATAAATCACACCACACCATAGATGTAAGTTAAATCCGTAGTTATGGTATGTTTTCCCAGCGCTCACTCAACAACTGGCTTGTATTACAACTACACACAAACACTCGCTCACATTTACATTTCCAATCTTATGCAATAATTATAATGAACAAACACGAGGGCATTGCTGTTGTCTTTAAACCAATAAATCACAGTAAAACATCAATATTACACAAAATGTTTGTTATTCATCCAAATTTATTTTTTCACCTTCAAAGTATGCTCCTTCAGAAACGATACACTTACGCCAACGAACAATCCAATCATCAATAATACAATAAAATACTTTGGCATCATTAAGTCATTTTGGCCAAAATTGTTACTTAATGACTTCTCGCACGACAACGACGATATGTGTCCCCAAATTTGAGTCAAAATAATTCGACTGCCACAGGTTAAAGTTTTTTCATCTATTCCGAGGTCATACCTTGGAATAGATGAAAAAACTTTAACCTGGCCATCTAAAGCCGAGTTTGCCTAATGCTGCGTAACCGACCTGAGCGTGACGGTTCCATTTCCATCACTGTTACTTGAACTTGAAATTCAAAAACGCCTATCTTTATTAAGATGAAGAGAGCCTGAAGATATTACCCCATGATGAGCAGCTTCCTATTTCCATAGGCCATCAATTCCGCTCTCATTCGCGCAGAATCAGTATACTCCAAGCGTAATCCATTTCACTTTATGGCATTATGCACACATAAATCACAGGATGTAAGTCAAGGATGGCTAGGTCACTTTTACTGAACTTTCGCCGAAGTAATAGTGTCATGGGCAAAATGCATGAGTTTTTCTGGCTTATCTTTCTGGGCCTGGAAAAAATACAGCTCACTCATTTGGAATCAGTGTATTGTGTGTTTTTGTGGTGGTTTTTCACAAAAGTTCGTGCAATATGCTTACACAATAAATGGTAATAATAACAGTAAGGTTTATTGACAAAAACACTGTTTTTAACTACTGATAATTTGCATGCGTCGGCATTTGGTTAACGCACGCTTTCTCATTAATCTAACGATGAAAATCTTTTGCTTGTAATGGGATGATAGCTATATTTCTATATACGAATAGTGCCTCTATTAGCTTAATTGTTTCAATTGTAAATACTAGTATAATTTTCTTTGTGAATAAGTGCCTCTATAATATATATAGTTATATAATATATAGTTATTCACGGAAACTTACCAATTGTTTTTAATGAATTTTGAAATTTCCGGAACTCTGTTACTATGACGGTTTTTGAGTTAATGAAACGACATGGGGTCTTTTTTTGCTGGCCTAGTGACGTGAGCTCTCTTTTAAAGCAATCCCTCGTAGTTTGTTTTTTCTGTTGACTAAAAATCAGAATGAGAACAAGCACTGCCTAGCACTTTGCAAATATTAAAAGATTTTTATTCGTTTTAGTGTTTTTTTTTTTGTATGAATCTACGTAAATCAAATGTTTCTTTCTTCTTTTCCTTTTTCAAGACTGAGATTGAGACTTTTTTTTATTTAACATCGGCTGCGGCGCGGCGGAGGTAGACTCTGTTACCAGGTCAAGTGAAGCAGCTGTCTCACCGCCACTGCAGCAGTAATTCACGCACATAAATACGAATATGAAGAATTTCATTAAAGCAGAACTTTGCGACGATTCCTAATGGCGGGAAATATTGCGCCATCTTTGGTTAGGGCGTTAAGAAGTGTAGCAAGATGGTAAGGTGCCGTGGTTCGTAAGAATATAAAAGAATGACATTCATTTGGACCTCAACCTCAACAGCCTATATTGGTCCACTGCTGGACGTAGGTCTCCCTCTCGTAAGTACCTCATTGGTTTTTATCTCATTGGGGGTAAAGCCCATAATTTCCACGCATGCAATTCGAAGCCGGAACCACACGACAGTGTTCATTTGAACACTGGAGCTCAAAACATAGGTAAAAACCTGAAGATTTAACACGGTTATTTTATAGATGGATATCGACGGCGACGACCTCTGTGGCGCGGTGGGCGAAGGTCCGCCTGCGACGCAGGAGGTTGCGGGTTCGATTCCCGCCCCGGGACAAATATTTGTACGATCTGCAGATATTTGTTCAGGGTGTTCTGGTCGTTTTCTATGTATAATAAAAAATATCTATCTATGTACTCTTATATTATTATGTATATCAGTTATCTAGTACCCATAACACAAGCTCTGCTTACCTTGGGGCTAGATAATGTTGTGTGAATTGACCAGCATTATTTAAAAATTTAAATTTAAAATCTAGTCAAACTTTTGCACAAATAGGGATTGGTTTTGTATATAATACTAGCTTCTGCCCGCGTTGTTCTATGGAAACGTTTTGAGGTTATTTCTATCCACCCATCCCATCCCATGGGAACTGATTTATGGGATAAAAAGTCTATGTTTGATTCCAGGGTTAGACTTACCTGCATGCAAAATTTCAGCCTGATCCGTTCAGTAGTTTTGGCGTGAAGAGGTAACAAACATCCATCCATCTATACATCCATCCATTCAAACTTTCGCATTTATAATATTAGTGTGAAGACGCGTAGCGCTGCTTATCAGCAAAAATAGCATAGGTATTTAAGTTTAGGTCAAGTTATGATGAAATCATCATCATCATTTTGCATCCGGATATTAAGCTGGCCCTTTGCTGGGCATAGGCCTCCCAAAGTTTGTTTTACTATTTTACCATCACAATCACTGTATCTCTGTGGCACTTGTCATCGTCTGGTCTGTCCCCAAAGGCCCTGAGGTGATGGTTTGACATAAAAGCGTGGCAATCGTCCCCCTTTCGAATGAGGATGACGTTTGGGCTGTATAGAGAGCCAACCGCCACCTCAGCGATTAGAAAGGAGGACGTTTGGGCTGAAATCGGTTTAACCGTCCCAGGTGGTCTTGATTGGGTGACGGTTGGTAGGTAACCATCTTGCTTAGGATCAATATACCAGACCATGTGCAGCCTAATACTCTTATGCAAATTCGTACGCACGAATTATTACCGTCATTTCATGGTTTTTGGTACTAAAACGTTATTATTTAACGCTAAAACAAGAAAGTATGGAATCGAAGGTAAACAAGTTTTTATAGGTCGTATTTTCGTTTTATGACGGAAAATGTGAATAACACTCTCCTTTTTATGTTTACAAGGTTGGATAATCTAGTGCCCAAGTTTATGGTCAAGGGTGAGTTCGTAAAGTATGCATATTAAATTATGAGTACCTACCTAGCTATAGACTCCACTTACTAATTCTAGCTTCAAACCGAGGATCTGGACGCGTTTTTCCCGGATTAAAATTAGAATAAAGATATTCCGACGAGGGGGCGAGGTTGTTGTCACACAAATATTATTAATGCGAAAGTTTGGATATTTAGATGTATGGATGGATAGATGGATGGATGTTTGTTACCTCTTCACGCCAAAACGACTGAACCAATCGGGCTGAAATTGCATAGATGTAGCTCTAAACCTAACAGCAAAACAGTTGCCATGGGATAGAAATCACCTTTTAACGTTTCCATAGAACAACGCGTGCGAAACTACACTTGCGAGCTTTAAAATGGAATCGCTTTTATCGCGAGTTGATCAAAACAATTTTTTTTCAATTTATGTACAATGAACTATAGATTGTGATATATCATTTGAAAGGTAATTTTGTTACCTTTCAAGTGATATCAAGAAGATTTCAAATTAATTAAATTGGCTACCTAAATTTTGGGAATTATTGCAATAGGTCGAAGTTGCATCTATCGGCTTCTATCGGCGCCGGAGCTGGATGAGCTGGATTTCTCCCTCGTATCCGCTGTTTTAGCTCGTCCCACATATGCCAGATTGGGTTCAAGTCAGGAATAAGGGCTGGCCAGTCTAGTGTGGGAATGCCGACATGGAAGACGTCTGTCGGTACTGTCTAGTCACTGCTGCGGTGTGGCAGCGGACATTATCGTGCATTAAATCAAAATTTATCGTCGCCAATAAATCCTGCGTAAGGGAAAACATAACTTAACTCATAATTCACTGCAAAGAAATTGTAAAAATTAGTCTTGAACAAAACTTGAAGCGATTCCAGTTTAAAGCTCGCAAGTGTAGTTTAATATAAATGAAAGAGCCTAGCTCTTGTCGATGCAATGATGCAATTTCCTCCACTTTTCTCTTTCCAATGCGGTCACTCTTACTTCTTTATACGACATAACAGCGGCTTTCTCCTTGATCTGACTCATATAGTTAATTCTTGGTCTTCCCCTTCCTCGTCTTCGTCGTGACGACCGATGTGGCGCGGCGGGCGAAGGTCCGCCTGCGACGCGGGAGGTTGCGGGTTCGATTCCCGCCTTGGGACAAATGTTTGTACGATCTACAAATATTTGTTCTGGGTGTTCTGGTCGTTTCTATGAATAATAAAAAATATCTATCTATGCATATGTAAGATATTATATTATGTATATCAGTCATCTAGTACCCATAACACAAGCTCTGCTTAGCTTGGGGCTAGATGATGCTGTGTGGATTGTCCAGCATTATTTATTTATTTATTCCTTTTACTTTCCTTCTATGATGTTACTTATGAATCTGTCATGTCGTATAAGATGTCCAATCATTCTCTCTCTTCTGTTTTGAATGGTGTTCATCAAAAATCTTTTCTCCTCAACTCTTTCTAGCACCTCCTCATTAGTAACCTTCTCCGTCCAGCTAATTCTTTCCATCTTCCTCCAGCACTACATTACCCGTGTCCGCCGAACCTGCCCCAAAGTTTTGTCATAATCTCCACTTCCAACTGCACAAGATAGTGGTCAAGCCTCAGAGTGCGTCCGTTGAACGTACGAGTTAAATTTTTAAGCAAGGATCGGTAGCCTGATGTAGCCTGGGGATTCCTAGCACCCCCTGCCCCGCCGTTACCGTGGCCGCTACATGGCCAGGAATTGCGAGGCGGCCGGGAACTGGGGGCCATTTTCTGGCTTGTAATATCGTTGTTGACCACATTTCCCGTGTCCGACGAACCTACCTGCCCTAAAATGTTTCAGAGAAAGCTGAGAATCATATTGTCTGAAAAATTCAAAGATTTTATTAATAATAAGATCTTTGACGACAAGTAACTTCATAACGACTGATTATTTGCTAAATTTATATCAATTCTATGTATGTCTACTTTATTAATTCTGTTTATTAACATTAATTTTAGTTTTACAGAGAAAGCGACTTTGTTTTATACTACTTATGTAGTCATTGCATGTAAATTAATAAAACAATTGCACGCCCCAAAAAGGGCAAATTACATTGCTGCTCATTCACTGTATTTACCATCTTTATACATGTAGTTGCAATAAATATACTTTTACTTTTTACTAAGGTTTTGTCACGCCTGTTAATGCCGCGTTTACTAAGGTTTTGACTCTGTCCTCTGTTGGTTGCCTCAGTGAGGAGACTCACAGACATCCTGTAATCAGTTTTGTCCAAGATGGCGGCACATCCACGCTTACCAGACGGATTGGTCAACGCAGCGTTAAAAATATCCTGGAGGTTGCTCTGGTGGGTTTCCATGGTCGGCTCTTACGGCATTCACACAGTGAGTTGAAGTAGTTAATGATTACACCGCGACCAGCATGGCCGATATTAAGTCCTTTTCGTAACATCTCTCCGTGTTTCCTCCCTTTATATCCGTGGTTCAAAACTCGTGCCGATATCCGTGGCTTATTCCTGTTCGTTACGTTTCGCGAACAACAAATGATTAATCTGCTGCAACCAGCTGGATTATAAGTCTGTAGTGATGTACAGGAGGCTGGAAAGTCGGAAGCCGGTCACATAAAACATAAAAAATCTTTATTTCGGAACTTAATGGGGCAAATAACAAAAAATAGGCAGCGATGCGACTGCAGAAGTAAAATACTGTGTCGCAGATCGCAACGCCCACCTCTGGGATTAGGATAATAACTATAGGTACTTAGGTATATACCTAAGATGGTAACAACTTATTATACATATGATGAAGTCACAATCATCCGAAGTTTTGATAGAATTGCCGACAAACAGTGGCTAGCACAGCATCAATTTAGCTAAGGCCCTCTCTTGATAACTACGCAGTACGCTACGTCAGAATGTACGTCAGGACAGATTTCGACGGAACGAAAGGCCACTCTAGATGTATTTCAAACGATTATTTGTCCGGCACCGCATAGCGCATGCCACAGCGTACTGCGTAATCAAGAGACCAAGGCTTAATGTGCAAAGGCTTAATGTTTTTCTAGTCCAACAGTAGGTGTCAACAGGTTGAATGATGCTAGACGAACTATCCCGTTGTAAATGACTTTATTGTAAACTAGTTTATGCCCGCGGCTTCGCACGCGTTGTTTCTATAAACGTGATTTCTATCCCATGGGAACTGATTTATGGGATAAAAAGTATGATTTCAGGATTAGAATTACCTGTATGCAAAATTTCAGCCCGATCCGTTCAGTAGTTTTAGCGTGAAGAGGTAACAAACATCCATCCATCCATACATCCAAACTTTCGCATTTATAATATTAGTGTGATAATACATTCACACATGATTTGAGTTGCCTGCGAACCAACAGGGAAGAGTAAAATTTAGAGCCAAATCGAGAAAAACTGATTTTTTTAATCCAGATGCTCTGGCCGGAGATAGTGATTTGTCAAAGTAAAAAATTTAAAAGTCAGAATGAAATGAAACATTTCACAAACATATTATTTTTTTTTCTTATTCCAAGCCAAAAAAATAGTCAAGTATGTGCTATCATCCAACTTCTTTATTAATTTTAGTATTTAGCTCCGTCCCTCTGCATAAGTAAGTCGTCCATTCTCCCGGCTTTAAAGTCCGTCTTTTTAGGGCAACACTACACACACATTTCTGTCAAAACGAACGGCATTGTAATTTGCATTGTGGCATTCTGCTGGGCTTTGTGAAAATACGCAATTTCAGCAAGTAAGGACATATGTAGTTATCCACTTCATATAGGTTTAATACTATCTGAGCGTCTGGTCGAAGCGACGCGTGATCCGAGAGCTGGTGAGTATCTGGCACAGCGCATAAGCATTGCCATACAGCGTGGCAATGCCAGCGTCTTGGGAACGCTTCCGACTGGTATTGATATGGATCAGTTGAGCTACCTGTAGATTGTTTGCTACAGTCTGCAGTTAATTTTCTTTGTGAATAAAGGCCTCTGCCCTTATCTTTAGCAATTAAGCAAGTGGTTTAATACAGTATTGGTTCGCAAATTGATTTTTTAACATGGAAAGTTCTTTTGTTCTCATATTTTTAAGAGAAGTGGTTGTTTTATTACACAACACACTTTGTATATATATATATAATACATAACTTATAGTAAACTACATTCCAGCTCGTAAATAGCTGCTAGTGAAATAACAATCCACAGCAACAAGAGCTTGTTTTTTGTTATGGGTACTAGAAAACAGTAATACATACATCAAATTTTATTTTTACTAGGCTTTCCCTGACCTGCCCTTTTCGAATCCAGGTATGTAAGCATACAGTGTGAGTCTTTATAAAGTGCACATACTAAAATGGGTGAAAATATACTCAATTTTATCGACATAAAACAAGTTAATAAGATTCTACAAAATATATGTATTAATTTTTTTATGGCCTTTTTAATATTTTTGATAACCACTGTCTACCCAATATAAACAAACTGTTATTACTTTTGAACTAAGAGTCGTATCTCTATGAATCAAAATTAATTATGATCTCTAATGATAGGCCGTGCTTATAAACCAAAAATGTTTCAAAAAATACACACCATAAATTAATAAATAAATAATATTGGAAGAAAAACTTACTATTTTTTGATAATTAATAAAATTCTAAACAAAAACAAAAACGTCCCATAATCCCTATGTTATTGTTAGTTATTGTTATTCTACTTTGTATTTGCTTTAAAATAATAAAATAACCAAGCCAACCATCATTCTATCTATGTCCAGCATAGATAGGTATGAGTAAAGTTCTGTAGATTCGAAGATAGCGTTCTCCGAGCGCTACCTCAACAAACAAATGGCCTGGGGATGTTTAGATGTGAAATGAAATGAAATATTTTATTAACCTTACGAACTACTACACAAAAATTAGGACTCTAATAATGATTAATACTGCGTAATTAGCATTTTGTGCGTAGCAGAGCTCAAGGCAAACATGGTTTTCGTTCAGCATTGTGCTGGGTACACACTGATGTATGCACCCAGCGCTGGTTTTCAGCGAAAACCATAAAGATTGCGTCATGTCACGACCCTCTAGGGCCTAAAATAACAGAGAAGACATATTTATATGCTAAGTTTTAAATTTTGAACGAGGAAATTAAGAGATAAATTTAAAACAAAGTGCATAAACTATTAAAGATACATTTAAAAAAAGCAAGTCTACGCGCGGTCCGATTTTTTGATAATTCCTTTGTATAACGTAATTATAAAATTAAATATGTAGTGGCGCCACTATCCACCCTACTATTCGCCTTAAGCGGTTGCACCAAAACGAATCAGATACTTCGATTTCGTTTTTAAAAGTACGGTCAGGTACGGGCCCAAGTATCATGTCTTTCTACATGAAATAAACATACTTAATATATACACTAATTTATTAGATACTTTTTATACATGGAGACTTAACTAGTTACCTTTGCATTTGTAGATAATTGCGCTTGGTAATTACAAAGAGCAATTATCTATAATGTTCCACGCTATTTGAAATTTCAAATACCTAGCGAAAATACGTTTCATGTGGTAGTTATATTACGAGACATTTCCAATAAATTTCACCCCAAAACTACCCGTTATTAAATGGGTATTCTGAGGCCCGGAATGTCAATAAAGACAATTAAGTATAGCTATGATATATCATATTTAATATCATCATAATTGCAATTTGCTCAAATGACTTGGTATTATTTTCACCTCATGACTTACTCATTCAATTAAATGGCATTCTTAATTTGTTGGCAAAGTGATATTTCTTCATCACTCGCAATGTCAATGATTTTTATTGTATAGAAAGGGGAAAACAAAACACAAATATGTCGAATTTATTTTATGTAATCAAAGAATTATTTAAATCTTTAATAAATTTCATAAGTTAAAAAACATAGCGTTTATTTAACAATGAAAATGACAATCAGATAATAGAAACAAATTACAAATAGTATTTACAATTGAAACAATTGAGCTTCGACAATAAATTATCTCTTATATAATATTTGGATATCAAACAGTAAAATAAATAAGAAATGTTTTATAACACAATGTTATAAAGCGTCAGGTTTCTGAAATGAAGAAAATATATTTTTTATAGTTATTTTCGTCTGTGAATATCACAGATATAAGTCGCCGCTGTTCCCCCCACGAGTACCTGCGGATTTATCCATTAATTACCAGACACCTTGTATATAACTTTTATTATGCGAGGCCATTAAAAAAAAAATGGTGACCGATGTCAGGAAAATCTTCAAACCCTTTTCATTACTTATTGTGCACGAAGAAGAGAGCTTAACCTTTCGTATAAGAAATATTAAAAATCAATATGAGTTCAAACACAGTTAGATAGATAAAATATTTTTTCGACACTGCAGCACATAATACAAAAAGATCACAATAATTAAGGCACATCTTAACACAACACAGAGAAACTTAATACCTAGTTTTTTGATGGAACAAAGCTTGGGAACAGTAATTAATAGTAAACATTATAAGAAATACAGAATTGTAAAAATTGTGTGTGTGTTGCAACCTGTCATAAAGGCAATAGCTCAGCGGAAAGCTTTGCTCGAAGAGCAAAACACTGATAGTCAGTATTACCCTTTGAAGAGACCAGAAGAACGAAACGCTAACAAAACAAATAAAGTTTTTCATACCCAATTGACTTGTCTAATTTTATAAGTTCGCGCAACAAATAAAGGTCCCCAAATACAACAAGTGTTGCCACAGCGGTATAATGAAATACCGATGTCCCGCGTTGGTCAGATATATTGCAGGAATGTTGGCAATCCGGATCTGATATTAAATTTAGGGGAGGTGAGGGCTACTTTCAAATGTGTGTTTTGAAAGCTCTTACTTAAGGGCTAGGTGATGAAAAAAAAGGTGGTGTTATTTTTTTATATTATTGTGTTGATTTATTTTCATCAAAAATAAATAATGATATTAGAAAATAGATGAGGCTATATTATGATGTCACATGTGTTTGTTAGGTACTAGATAGATCGAAGTTTGTTAGGTACTAGATAACTGATTTTCAAAGATAGGTATATTTTTACATAGTAAACACTCCCAAGGCCCAGAACAAACGTCCGCTAATCGTATAAACATTTTGTCCCGAAATGGGAATCAAACTCGCAACCTCTTACGACGCAGACTACCTACCTACCTTCATCCGCTGCGCCACATAGGTCGTCATTGTAATACTTTGGTCGCTAAGACTAGAGGATGTTTGTTTTATATCCAGTTAATGTTTTATATAATAGTATATCTCGGAGATGAGATATAACATTAATACTATACCCAAAAGGAAAGTTTGGATCCTTAGATGGAAACCTGTTACTCCTTCACGCCAAAACTACTCTACCAATTGGGCTGAAACTTTGCATACATGATAGGGTTAGACCTGTGAAAGACGCAATATCCGGAAAAATACATGAATGAATAAATTCTTTATTGCACTTAAAATATAAGAAAATAAATTTCTTTTATCAAAAAACGAAGTATTTCCATATAGGCACCGATTTTTAGGGCACCACATTTACGGCACTATCTTTATTCCCAGTTAGGGCACCCACAAAAAAGTAGTTTCTAGTGATGGGGTTTTGATATAACTAACTGTAATTTTTGCAATTTGATCTTGATATAAGAAAAGCATACATCATTTTAGAACTAGGTAAAAGTACTTAAAATCCGTCGTTACTTTTGAAAGATTCTGTATCGAAATGTTTTATAGAAACCTCAGCGATTAGTGCTGCCAATATTCTACTCGTCGAGATCTCACGTTCAAAGACGAAAAAAAGTGTCAATAGTTTTCAAATATGTTTTCATTCCCAGAACTGACCAAGAAGGCTTAGTAAAACATAAAATACGGCCTGGATTCTCTATTCCTTACGTATTCTTTCCGTCTTCAAGTCGCTCTCGAGATCCATTTTCCATTTGCGCCCAAGTGGTTATTATTGAACCAGCTGTACAGAATATAACGAAGTTAAACTGAAAGTTTCTCTGTCCAAGAAATATATTTATTTATTTGGCACATACAACATAATACAATCAAATAATATACAAATAGAAGGACATATTATTAAAAACTAAACTGTATCCCTAAATAAGAGCAGTTATAAGTAAACAAATACCTATTGGAAATGAATTTATGAAAAATAAGCATGCATTATTAGTTAAAATAACGAGAATTAAACAATAAATTTGATTAGGGCATGTCACTGGTAAGATAAATTATTAATAAAAAGAAACTTACTGAAAATTAAGATCACTCTCCTTGAGAGTGGTTTCAACATCATTTTTAAATTTTAATAGCTTTCTGTTAAAAATGTCAATATTGTAACTATTATTAACTATGTATAAGATTATTGTACTGACGACACATTCTGACCACAGGGTTGTAATTAAGAAGTATTAGTGTGGACCTGTAGGGCGAAAGTTTTTGAAAGGGATTGCGAGATCGCGTTGGTATAAAAAAAAATCCCAAAAAAATCGACTTGGACGGGAATAGAACCCTCAACCTTCCCTCATACAGAAATTTCTCCGCCCAGCTCAGTGATTCGTATGTAGTAATACCAAAATAAAAAAGTTTTCGTTTAATACCGCTGACCTGTCAAAGTTGTTAAACTTGTCTTGCTAAAATGCAACGAATTACTAAATCTGATTGTGCCAAAATCTACGAAACAAAGAAGACAAGTTCGTATGAAACTACTACGAAAAGTAGTTCCTCTCTATCAGATAGGGGCGCTGCAAGGCGATAAATGTACGGGAGGAAGAGAAAACTTTTATAGTTTTCGTAAATGCACGAGCCGTAAGGACTTTTTCAGTCTAGTTTTGAAACTAGACTGAAAAAGTCCGTACTACTCCTACTGGATATGTTTAGAATTATGTTATTTCTAGCGACTATCGGTTCTGCGAGCTATGTGGCCTGCCCACTGCCACATCAGGTAAACTCTGAGGCGGCGTCCTAATTGGGAGCGATCGTACGATGGCGCGATGCGTTTTTCATCGCACAATCAAAGTTTCATAATACATTTCATGTGCTCGCACGATTACTTGCGAGGTTCAAATAGGACACTCTGATGAAATCTGTATGTTTGAACTCATCGCACGACGAGAACGCATCGTGTCATCGTGCGATCATCGCCAATTAGGACAACGCCTGAGAGTCTTGTCAGTCAGTTTAATACTTCTACGGTGGCTCAGGGTCGCATTTCGTGCCGTTGTTTGGGGAGGTCTATGTTCAGCTGCTGACAGTGGACGAATATGATGCGAATACATTAATGTTTTCGTAATTCTTAATACATCCTACCCTACCTAGCTAAGACGCCTCGTTTTTACCGGGCAGCACTCTACGACAGCCTAAAAATTGTGCCGCCTAGCAATGATTTCTAACTGCAAAAGCATTTTCTGCTATATTTTTGACGTGACAACGTCTTATAATTCGATAGAGCCGGCTGCACGCACGAAAAAACATGACGTCATGCGGCGTTACCTCATGCGGCGTTACCTCGCTCTTTTCTTAAGACGTTGTCACGTTCAACTATCGTCAGTAAACCGACTTTACAGACAACCAATGTTTTTTTAATTCTTGTCCCCTGTCATATTATGATAGAGTATAATGACACTTTTTGTGCTAAGACAAGTGACAAATTTTCAACTCGAAACGTGACCATTTCAATTTTCGTGTTGAAAAGTTGTCACTTTTTGTCGAAAAGTGACGCAAACAACCGATACAATACCAAGATTTACCCACTTGACATTCAGCGCACGTCGAAATACAAGCAGAGTTGCGAGTGTAATATCCGACCTGTTTACACTATCCGACATTTAGAGCTAGAATACTGTGCTTTCCAGTTGCTACGGAAATTAGTCGGTTTATATTAAACGACTAGGTTCTGCTAGCGCGGAAAAACCGATACCGTCTTTTGTTTATAGGTGACTGTCTTTTGTGTATAGGTAGCGTTTTAATCAGTAGTTTGTATGGGAAAAACAAACTCACATTTTCAGATCGACGCGTGCCTTTCACTTTTTATGTCTGTCTCTCTCGCTCTTAGGCGGGCTAACCATGCCCGAGTGGAAGGGACGCGTGCCTCTCACTCGCTCTCATTGTGAGCGCATAACGTGAGCTTTTGCCGGGTGACACTTCAAGAAACTGCGTTACGCTCCGTAACGCAGTTTCTTGAAGTGTCACCCGGCAAACCAATTTATAAGACGTTGTCACGTCAAAAGCATCTAAATTTTACGAGATATATCCCATATTTAAATGTGCATTTTGCAGCATACATGTAGGTACATTTTTCCAAATCGTATCGGAAGTCCAAAGGTACCTTATAATCGAGATATCGCTACGTGAATCGAGTAGCAACAAATATCGTAACAGCGTTTGCTTGTTTGTACCACGCTCCGTTGCTCTTGCAATCGAGTGGTTTGCCAATTAATAACAGCTACCAGTAGATTGTTTGCAACAGTCTGCAGTTAGCTCAATTGCTTCAATTGTTAATAATAATAAACCTTTATTCAGAACAATTTTACATCAAGGATCTTATATACGTATTGAAACGATGACACTACCGAAGCTTTACAAACTGTGTGGTAGTGTCAACGCCCATCT
Organism: Eupithecia subfuscata; assembly: GCA_963564075.1. Classification (NCBI taxonomy): domain Eukaryota; kingdom Metazoa; phylum Arthropoda; class Insecta; order Lepidoptera; family Geometridae; genus Eupithecia; species Eupithecia subfuscata. The sequence goes on from OY751123.1 coordinate 3,339,551, forward strand.
CCCAGATTTCTGAATAATTACTTAAGTTACTAAATAATATTAAAAGCTACCTACTTATTTATTAATCTACTTATGGTTTTTGTTACTGGTTATTACAATTAATTTTCTTTGTGGCCACAGTACAAGGCGAAGATTAGTCTTCGCGTTGTCGTGATAAAAGTTCGTGTAAAACCTCGTTTGGCTAGGAATGTTCAGCAGTGGACCTGTTGATGAGGTCTGTGAATTAGGTCCTGCACTCTAGTATTGTCCTCCTAGCCGAATTTCGACCTAGGCGGCCAGTCTCATCGGAGACTAGCCAGATACGCAGGACATAATAGCGCACAAGTGTGTGCGCAAACACAGGTGCACTCTCTATTCCCTCACTCTCATAATCCAATGGGAGACCGATACGACCGGGGAGGGGTCAGGCGCAGGAACAACGGCTTAAAGTCCTTTCCAAGGCACGGGGGTGTTCCTTGCTAGAGAAACCATAATTACAACTATTGGCCCGACCCGGGATTCAAACCCAGGACCTCATAACCAGCGTTTGAATGAGCTGACCGCTAGACCAACGAGACAGTCAGTCAGTACCACCTGCACTAAGATGTATGTAAGTAGGTAAGTACTCCTTGTCGGTTCAAAGTCAGCCGCGGCGACCAGTTTCCGTCTGAGCTCATGAATAAGCGCTCATTAGTACGATAAGTTTTGAATTTGTCTGCATCTATTCATATTTCATACGACTGTGGTATTATAAATGTGAAAGTAAGGTACATAGATTTCAAGAAGCCCAGTAAGCGCATTACTGGTTCTGCTGAGTGTACGGAAAAAATAATCGCAGAAAATAGGAATATAAACTCGATAGACTAGAGGCGCCTAAAAGTGCCGATACAGTAGGTAAACATAGTAATATGTATTTCTTTACACATTGGATGTTACTTAAAACAATGTAGCAAGCCAACTTAAACTAAACAATCGACTGTAACCAGCAGTTTAAGCACCGATTCTGAAACTTTCTGAACTTGCAGAGTCGGCGCTAGACCAGAGTTCAACTTTGCTGAAGTAAACCTGAAGACTTGTGGTTAGTTCAAAGGAAATGCAACTATATTCCAAGAGAGATAAAATATAAGTTTCTAGTCGTACCGTGGATGGCTTTTAAAGAAGCATTGGTTTTCTCTTGCAATCACAGTCTGTATAAAGTTTAATATTGCATCTTCTGCGGTCACCAATACAAGTACAGGGTGTTTGTGTAAACAGTTTACTCCTTGAAACCAGACGTTCAGAATCATGAGCAGAGTCCAAAACCGATGAAAAAACTAAACTATTTTTTTTTACATAAATAAATCAATCATTTTTTATTTCCCTACTAGCTTCTGTCTGCAGCTTCGAATGCAATAAGTAGCATATTATTTAAGTTAGGCTTTGCTATAAATTTCATCTCTATCCGCCGAGTAGTTTTGGAGATCCTAGGTAACAAAAATTCAGATTTCACAAACTTTCGGCTTTATAATATTAGTAGGAAAGGATACTATACAGTAAAATACTTAAAAAAGCACTTATGACAATATCGCATTATTACACGCGCAAAATGGGGTGGTTTCCGTCTCAATTCACAACCGGTGGCAAGTTCATGATGGTCAGATGGTCCAGAGGGGGTGCCACCGTGAAATGTACGCGGCATCCGGCAAGACATGATGGAAATCGCAGCGAGCATGAAACGTCAAAAATCCGTCTCGTTGCGAACGCCTCTTTCCCCGTACTGTCTGCACGAACGCTCGCTGTGTAACACGCGACGACCCGTAAAGCTTTGGTCTGGTGATCATGACGCACAACGCTGCGGTATGCGCCCCAACGCAGCGTCACGACGCAGCATTTACCGTCCCTGCGGAGAGGTGGTCAGTTGATTTTGCTGCAGCTACCAATCCATATGTCAACCTGTGACGCACAACCCGCACACCGCAGCGTTGAAACGAGAATGACGCCGCGCTGTGCGGGAGTACACCTCCCCACTTCAAAGCGCTTGCCCCTCGCCGCTGACGCGATCTATTCCTTTCTAATACCAAAAAACGAATACCAATGGTATTTGTTTATTGTCCTCATTAAATTCCATTCCTAACGAATACCAAATTCGAAATCTTTAAATGAAATACAAAATCTATTCCCAACGAATACCAAAACAGAACTTTTGGTACAGTCACAGAAACAATTTGTTTTGCTTTCAAATAATATAATATTATGATCAGAATTTATAACCTGTACAAATTCATTTCATTGCGGCATTTTTATCTACGAGTACCATAAGTGAATCACTTGCCAAAAAAAAATTACCTGCAAAAAAGGGTGAGCTTGCTCCTTGCTATTGTTTCAAAATCCGAAACAACCAATCAACTCAAGCGCCGCCGTGCAAACGAAGCACTTTAAAATGTTTTATTGTTTTGGTGGAATAAACGTTAAAGTCAATGAAATAAGGTCTGTGTTTTCTTATAATAATTATGTCCTTGCATAAAATAAAGTCCCTATAGTGACCTGACTTTGAGGGATGTTCCGTAAGGTGGCACGCGAGGAGTAGGTTACCAAAAACTCAGTGAAAGTGGTATCTGGTAAGTTTTTTATTATTTGTAATTTTATGGTGTTCTAATTTTATAATTATCTAAATGTTCCTATATTCGTATAATATCGTTTGTTTAATTTATATGTATATGTATTATGTATGGTTCAATTTTTCAAAAGATAAAATTTGCAGGTAACTAATTTGTCATGTCCAAGTATTCTCCGATTTAGATACTAATGTATTTCTTTTCTTAGAAATGTCTGATGAAGCTGGGCTATCCACATGTTCGGGAATCACTGGAGGATAAACATTCATTCATAAAAAGAAATGGTGGCTTGGTTCTACTAAATTCTGGTTCATCAATCATCATCATCATCAACAGCCTGTAGTGGTAAACTACTGGACGCAAGCCAAGCCTCCCCCTGATAAGCGCCTTATTGGCTTTTATAAAATCTGGCTATCAATACACGAAAAAAGAGAGAATAAAAATGGAATAAAAATGTTTCGATAAGACTGATTTTGTGTAAATAAACACTACTTTGAATCACTTGAGCATTTTTATTACTGACTGTACCTCATACCATTTATCTTGTTTTGGTATTCGTTTGTGAGTGGTATTCGTTAGGAATAGAATTTAATGAGGACAAAAAACAAATACCATTTGGTATTACTTTTTTGGTATTAGAAAGGAATAGATCGCTGACGCATACTGCGACGGAACAAGAGAACATTCTCGACGTTTTTCATATGATTGAGTGTCCGGCATCGCATACCGCATACCGCAGTGTTGTGCGTCATGATCACCAGACCCAAGCTTAACACCGGTCACTTCCTTTAGGTAAACACGTGGTAAAAGCCTGGTTTTCTCACCTTAAAGTTGTCAGCGTAATTTGATTACGTCCACGTCGTCCATGTTTTAACGACCTCCGGTTTTTTCGTAGGTAAACAAACTTTAACTATCGCTCAAAGGATAGTTTTTAAACTTATGTTTTGTAAGGGTAGCACCACATTTAGTAGACTGAATCTGTACTATCATTGACTTCATCAGATTTGACAGTCAAAATTTGTTTTTAATTTAGCTCTTTGTTTGGTTTTGTATGTTTTATATATGTGTGTCGAAATAAATGCTATTCTATTCTATATTCTATTCTATTCTACTATAGTTTTTTCAGTTGTTTTGTTGTATATTGTTCTATTTGATTTAAGTGTGCAATAAAGTAATATATATCTATTTTTCCCCCTGATAAGCGCCGTATTGGCTTTTATCATATGGGGATAAATTAAAAGATCCCTACGCTGGGCATGCGGGTTAGGGAACGCAATTCCTCGGTTGAATTATCCTGCGCTGCCGCCCGCCCCCGGTGGATATTCCTTAGTTGCCTCTTACGACACCCGCGGGAAGAGTTGCAAATTCTAAGTCACCACACGGAATCCTATGTTTTTCTAATTTTTTTAAGTTTAATACGTTTCGTGTCTTCAATCAAAGTCTAACCCTATGCCAAAGTTTTAACTAGTTCTGCTAACTTTGACGCTCCTGCTTTAGTTATGAAACCAAAGCCTTTGTAAGACATCGCTTCATTTAGATTTTTAGTTTTGAAATTACATTTTAATATTTTTGATGAATAATTAATTACAAAGAAAATTATACTAGTATTTACAATTGAAACAATTGAGCTAACTGCCGACTGTTGCAAACAGTCTACAGATAGCTCAACTGATCCATATCAACACCAGTCGGAAGCGTCCCCAAGACGCTGGCTGCATTGCCACGCTGTATGGCAATGCTGATACGCTGTGCCAGATATTCACCAGCTCTCGGGTCACGCGTCGCTTCGACCAGACGCTCAGATAGTTTTTTGAAAACCCGAAGAGCCTCGGTACCCCACGGACCTAGGGTCTCGACTCCAAGGGGAGCAAATGTGTAGGCTCTGTCGAGACCTGCATATTTGCGCCTCAATTACAAGTACGGTTATTGGTTTTGTTGTCTTTTAACTCATCATCATCTTTATCAAGCTATATTAGTCCCTGGACATACCTACCATACATAGATAAAACTAAAATAATCAAATAACCGGCGAAGTGCGAGTCGTAGTTGAACATAAAGGGTTCCGTCACTTTGTGCCATCGCACAATATTAAACACTGTTATTTTATGATAATGAACAAAAAGTGCAACACCACGTGATGGCAAAAACACCTTAGATTTTTTTTTATTGTTTGTTATAAAGATAATCTAATATTTAGGTACTCAGTGAAAATTTCGAGTAGGTATCTGCCTTTTACGGTTCATGAGAAATAGCCCACTGAGAGACGAACAGCCAGACATCGTAGGCTTTGTAATAGTACAGTATAAATAATATGTACGCTGTAGTTATAGGGTCCCTATAGGTACGGAACCCTTAACTGCTCAGTACTATAGGTACTTATGATTTCTAGGATAGACATCCTAGAAAGCGTAGCTGTAGGTATAGTGATGTCCTCCGCCGAATTTCGACCACGCGGCCAGTCTCATCGAAGACTAGCCAGATGCGCAGGACATATTATAGTGCACAAGTGTGTGCGCAAACACAGGTGCACTCTCTATTCCCTCACTCTTAATCCGATGGGACGGCACACCGACACGACCGGGGAGATGTCAAGCGCAGGACCAACGGCTTAACGTGCTTTCCGAGGCCCGGGGGTGTAACACAACTTCCTGACTCCGGGCTGCTACTGTGAATTTTTCTTACTAGAAAAACCCCAATAACAACTATTGGCCCGACCCGGGATTTGAACCCAGGACCTCGTAATCAACGGTTGAAGGTTTAGTATACCAATAATGACCTGATGCTATTTTGAAACCATCTGGTTAAACAAACTACATAATTCCCTTTCTTCCCTGCTTTGTAAACCAGCCCAAAGGATGTTAATAACTTAATAATCACCAATAAATCACTTAAAAATTAAAAATAACCACTCCTCCCGCCAGACAGTAAGGGTCGTCTCATAAAATCAAATATCTCTAGTTTCTGACCATAACATGGGGGTAATAAAACGCCATGTGACCATCGTCGAAGCATGGGGCTGTCGACGTTAGTTTATGGTGGAATTATAACATAAAATTGAATGGGGGTACTGTTGGTTCTCGAATGTAACTAGAATGGAAAGTGACTTACTATTATTATATACTTATTCCATCCAGGTCAACACCTGGTTACTTTCAGCGAATTCCAAATATTACAATTAGTTAATGATTATATCGGGTATTTATCGCGTACCTTTTGTTTTATTTATATAAAACTTTGAAATAGAACAAAAGGTACGCGATAAATACCCGATATAATCATTAACTATGTTAACAAATCGCGAAAGTTTAAAATGTTTACAATTAGATCAAGCTAATAACTTTATATTTATGTGAAAGAACTAGTTTTTAAATAACAACTATACTTTTAGAATCATTACATGACGCGAGACAGTTTCTCACATTTATCTACTGTGGTTTCTCGATCAGTTACAGCTAAGGAATGAATCTTCGTTCTACCAGCAAATACAATGACCGATTATCAGCAACGTCTAAGCGATTCCCAAACCCGCATTTTGGCCTGAGTATAAAAAAATAGTCAAGCGGTCGATAAAAGCCCTTGAAAACTGACAATCCATTTCCAGCATCGCTTATACTATCAGATTGTTTTTGACACTTCCATGTCGCGAAAATGGATATTTGAACTGAATATTGTATAGGTAACCTGTAAAGTTTTCTTTGATATCCTAGAAATTACCTAGAAAATCTTCTGACTATCGTGCCCTGGTTACCCACGGCCCATGAGTCTAGCTAGTGCGGGTAAGACAACCGTAGACATTGAGATTTAGACAAATCCATCACATCACACTAATATTATAAATGTGAAAATTTGGATGGATGGATGGATGGATGTTTGTTACCTCTTCACGCCAAAACTACTGAACGAACTGCGATCTGTGCTTGCCCAGCGTGGGGATAATGGGCATAAACCCCCAATGAATACAGCCAAAAAGGAAAGCCTTACGTGCCTGTAATTTCTCCAGCAACGACACCCACCAAGGTTTTAACTTTCGAATTAACCAAAGTCGATCATAACTCGCTTTCAAATTAAGTGTAGATCTTAAGGCTGCACAAGTTGTTCAGGCCAACTCATAAGTGGCGCGGCCTAAGTGTATGCTACCTCACCTGACATTATAGACATACCCGCGCGCAATGAAATGCACAACGGTTATGAAAGAAAAATAGACTTTTAGCACAAGGGTTATTAAAGAAAAACTATTGAGTGTATCTTATCAAAATAAGTGTATTTCAACTTTTGAATAACTAAACTATGTCGGTACGGGCTTAATTTTAGAGTTTTCTTTCTCAGTATATTATTTATTTTCGCCCCAAGTTGGGCTAAAATCAGTGTTGAAATACGAAAGTTTTGAAGCTTGTACTTTTCAAATGTATACTTTTTTTTACAGTTTACACTGCATACAAACATAGATATTGACGAGATAAATTGATATTATCCTTAGTTTTGGATGGTCAACATCAAATAGCGTAGTAGTTACCCTTCCACGTTTGTATGGAAAGATGAGCGACTCGTTCAGCCTTAATTCGCTCCGACCTATGGTAAGGGACCAATAACGACTCCCCATTAAATTTGGACGTAGATATACTACGCACCCTTATTTAAATGACTTTGTTTTGTACAAACTACCTGTAATCGGCGGTCTGTAGGTTTGACTCATGGTGAGAATTTGTATGAGATTATAAGTTCATAAGTTCAACGAAGGTTTCTTTTACTTCATCTCATGAAGACAGATGTGGAGTGGCGGGCGAAGTCAAAATCAAAATCAAAAACTATTTCCATAAATAATAAACATTTATTCACAAAGAAAATTATACTAGTATTTACAATTGAAACAATTGAGCTAACTGCCGACTGTTGCAAACAGTCTACAGATAGCTCAACTGATCCATATCAACACCAGTCGGAAGCGTCCCCAAGACGCTGGCTGCATTGCCACGCTGTATGGCAATGCTGATACGCTGTGCCAGATATTCACCAGCTCTCGGGTCACGCGTCGCTTCGACCAGACGCTCAGATAGTTTTTTGAAAACCCGAAGAGCCTCGGTACCCCACGGACCTAGGGTCTCGACTCCAAGGGGAGCAAATGTGTAGGCTCTGTCGAGACCTGCATATTTGCGCCTCTTGAGATCTTCGGCCAAATCTGCCGCCGCACCCGCCCTCACGGATGTCCTCGGAAGATGGGAAGGCGCAAGTGTGTCGACGCATGTAGCGTCCCACACAATTTCCATAAATACAATAAATGTACACTTAGAAAGGTCAAATTATAAAACCACTGACACGGAAATAAAGTGATATTTTTGATCTCTGTCGCTTCGGTATGTAGACTAAAGTAAAGAAGCGACGAAGAAACCGTGAAGCAGGAGGTTGCAGGTTCGAATCCAGCCTTGGGACAAATGTGTGTACTGTGCGATTTGATCCGATGATACCGGCGTCATAAAATATGTTCCACCAGCATTAGGAAATAAAGAAATAAACCCATGACATTTATTCAAATCAAATCAATCAAATCAAATCAAATTTATTTATTGCATGAAATACATGTTATAGAAGTTGTTATTATAATGTCATGGCATGTCACAATGTATTCTGCCCTATTGGGCGTGCAATGTCTTGAAATTTTAAATATAAAATAAATGCTAATACAATTCTAAAGAAAATAATACATAAAATTCACAGACATATAAAGAAATAATAATAATAATACAGTGTCAACGTTATATACCTACAATTTATCCGTCATAAATTCATTAAAGGAGTAATAGCATTTTTTTGTCAAGAGTTCTTTCACCTTCCTCCGAAACAACGCACAAGGTAATTCTCTTATAGACTCCGGCAGTTTATTATAGGCAAAAGGTGCTGAGCAGAATATGCTTTTACGCATTAAGGTCGTTTTGGAGTTGCGAGTAACAACTCTATGTTTGTCTCGCCTATTGCGAACCACGGCATCAGAGAGCTGTTGAAACAAATCTGGGTTATTTTTTACAAACATCACCGTTTCAAATATATACAGTGCAGGAATAGTCAAAATATTATGCTGAGAAAAAAATGGTTTACACGAGTCCGTTACTTTCAGGCTAAACATGGCCCTTATGCATCGCTTTTGATATTTGAAGATTTTTTCAATATCAGTAGAGTTGCCCCAAAAAAGTATACCATAACGAATGTTAGACGCAATTAATCCATGGTACGCTGTTAACAGGGTATCTACATTAACAATTCTAGATATTTTAAATAGGACATAAGCTAAGCTATTAATTTTTTTACACAAATTTTCCAAATGAGATTTCCAGTTAAGTTTTTTGTCAATAGTAAGTCCTAAAAATTTTGTCATGTCAACTTCATTAATAATGCAATTACCATATTTAATGTCAAGTGAATGTAGAGCAGCTGTATCGCGTTGTCTAAAGTTTATCATTTTAGTCTTAGATAGATTTATTTTTAAGTTATTATTGTTTAACCAAGCAATAATTGAAGTCAAGGCAGAATTGATATCATTTTCATATGTCATTTTATTAATACATTGAATAGTTACGGCACTGTCGTCTGCAAAGAGCGACATAGGTTGGTTTGTTGAGTTTGGCAGATCGTTAATGTATATAATGAAGAGTAGAGGTCCCAGTACACTGCCTTGTGGTACACCATATATTACAGTACGTTCTTTTGACCTGTGGACTTCTTCATGTTTAGTTTTGAAATTAAGTCTACTTATTTCAGTCACTTGTTTCCTATTATCAAGATATGATTTGACAAGTTCCAATGCATTTCCTCTGACTCCGTAAGCCTCTAGTTTATTTAAAAGTATGTCATGACGCACATAATCGAATGCTTGCGTCATATCACAAAATATAGAGCATATTGCTTGCCTTTTATCAACGTTGCAAGTAACTCTATCTAGAAAATCATATAAGGCCATATTTAATGATTTGTTCTTTCTAAAACCCTTCTGTTCTGTACAAAAAATGTTGTTTGCTTCAAAGTAACTATAAATTGCCATATAAATGTATCTTTCAAGTATTTTTGACATAATAGGTATAAGGGATATCGGTCTATAGTTTTCCATGCTCTCCTTATTTTGTTTTTTATAGAGGGGATTTATGACGGAGAGCTTTAGTGCATCAGGAAATTTACCGGCACTGATACATAAGTTCATAATGTAACTTATAGGTTTAGATATGTATCCAGCTGACATTTTCAATATTTTTGTGGAAATCTCATCATAGCCAACACTATTTGTGTTATTTAAAGAGGCTATGATCCTAAGAATATCATCTGGAATACATGGTCTAAAAAACATAGAGTTTCTCTGACTAGTAATAAGTGAGGTACTATGTATGCCTGAGTTTTTAATAGGTATAATTTTGTCAATAAAAAAATCATTAAAAGCATTCGCTATGTCAGTAGGATTTGTAATTGTTTTATTATTTATGTCAAGTTTTATTATTTGACTTCTAGGCAGATTCCTTTTAGTACTATTTATGATTTGCCAAGTAGCTTTTGACTTATTATTAGATGTATTAATTTTATAGCTATTTTGTGATTTTTGTGTTAGTTTTATTATTGTTTTAAGAGTTCTAGAATAGTTTTTATATTTAATTTTATTACAATCAGAGGGTTTTTTACGAAATTGCCATAGAAGCTTTCTTTTATTTTTACAGCATAACTTTATACCACGAGAGACCCAGGGAGTATTTCTAGTTGTTTTTTTAGTCATTATTCTATAGGGAAAACAAAGATCATAAAACATTTTAAAAGTGTCGATAAAAAGGTTGTAAGCAATATTAGGGTCATCCGCGCTATATATTTCTGAAAAGGATATGTTTTTAATTGAATTTATAAACTTACTAATATTTTCTGCTGAATAATCGCGTCTTTTTATGTGCCAATACTTAAGGAGATCTAAATCTTTTAACGGACATTTGATGAGCTGTGCAGTATGGTCCGATAAAGCTAGTTCTAGTACTTCGGCAGAGCACCCTTTCTTAAAATTATGAGCAAAGTTGTCTATACAGGTTTTATTTGCTAGCCTTGTTGGTTGTTTCAGAGCTAATCTCAAATTAAAATTTAAGAGTAAACATTCAAAGTCAAGTGTTATGTTATTACTTTTCATAATATCAATATTAAAATCTCCAGCTATTAATATATTTTCATATCGTCTCTGTGTCAATTCAAGTAAAACTTTGTGTACACAATCCATAAAAATGCTAACGTTATTTGATTTTGGTACTCTATACATACACACAATTGCAGTATTATAGTCAGATAGTTCCACAGCGCAACATTCAAATAAGCCCGTAATTGAAAAGTCCGAAATCTTTTTTAATTCTATCCACTTATTATGTTCATTGTGAATTAAAATGCAGGCTCCTCCTCTCTTACTCTCCCTGCGACTGAAACACGCTGCCAGGCTATAGTTAGGTATAACTAGAAATTCTTCCTGCCCTTCCATCATAAAATGCTCCGTGATACATAAGACATCTACTCTTTTTTCTTGTTTTCGTTCTTTCAAGTCATCCAAGCATACGGTTAGTAAGTCACTTTTGTTCAGTAAACCTGCGATCAGCGTTGCCAGATCTACTGATTTAGCAGTAGATCTACCTGCTTTTTGAACCGTCTACTGATCTACTGATTTATTTCTAAAATTTCGTGAAATCTACCTGATTTTTCCCGAGCGCCAGTGGCTCCGTGTCTATTATGTAAGCTGTCACTTGTCAGTGTCACTTCACAAGCCAATGAAATTTTCACCAATCCGGTTCGTCACAATACTGACAAAATATGAATGAAATTGAAGAGTTTGTTTTGTTCGTTCGTTTCTTCCACTTCCTGTAAACATCTATTGTTTAATATGTTCCTATCTTTTTCGAATTGATTGGTAGGTCCGTTCGTTCTTCGATAAACTTTTCCATTGTTGGCAGATCTACTGATTTAGCAGATCTTGTCAATGGATTATTACACTTCCTACGAGTAGATAGATCTGCTTGATTTTTGAAGATTTATTTTGTAAACTTCGAGAAATCAACCAGCTTTTCCTGAGAGAGATTCAAGGCCAAGGCAAAAGGCCTTGTAACCACAAAAGAAATTAAAAATTCAATTCAATTTCTGTGATGAACATAGTTTGTTTTTCTTGAAAGGAACAACGGAACACCATAGTACCTAGTTACCTACCCCAAAAAACCTGATCAGTGCCCTTGGAAATGAACAAATCTCGGCGAATTTCAAGCTGATGAGTTGCTTTGATCAATGTTTTCATATCAATGTAAAAAGAACAAACCTACTTAAAACACCTTAAAAAAAAATTAATTCGAAAGCCATGAATAGAATATTTAACTTTGCAACTTAGGTACTTTGATGAATGCCATCATTGAAAAGTGAAACACACACACTGAACAAACATACAAAAAAATGAATCAAAATAGGTTCATCCGATAGGGAATAATTATAGTTTCCTAGCGGATGAACCGATTTTACATAAAACCTTACAGATACCTACCACGCATTTTTCGTGTCAAAAGCTAGAAATTTGTAGTTTTTTCAAAATCTACTGATTTTTTCTTCAAGCTACTGATTTTTTACGTGACTTTCTACTGATTTTGTCAAATTCGATCTGGCAACACTGCCTGCGATATTTTGATGGAATACAAGTAGTTTTTTATTGAAGAAAAAACTGGTTCCTCAGTTCAATATCATCATTTACATGTGTATTTGTAATATTTGAGTTTCTATATGTTTTCATTTTATCAATTGTTTCGATGGCGGTGGCTATAATATGAAAGACCGTACGAAGTCCATTGTTGTTTAATTTTCCAGACGGCTTATGGAACATTGTATAGTTGTAAGTTAAATGTCTGTTCGTGTCGATTAAGTAAGCATATTTTCTCAGTTTTACGTCATTATAGAGAAGGTTATTAAAGTGGTGAACTTTCTGGTTTATATTATCTTTGTCAAAACCATACTGATAATTTGGTGCGCATATGATGACATTTGTGTGCGTTATTTTTTGTAAGGTTTCTCTAATGTACTCTACTAAGTTTCTTGATGTATTTTCTACTATAAAATCTTCGTCACCAAGTAGCAATATACAATAATCTTTCATTGTGAAGTCTTCCAATTTCGTGTGAATCCCGTCTAGAAGTTGTTGAGTGCAAGCGCGCGGAGTTACATAGTGGATTACCTTTGAGTTTTTATTCAAAACATCTTGTGCAGTCGTTATCACATTGTTATGTTTGTTATTGCTAATTATGCATATATTTGGTTTATAAATAGAATACTTTTCCTCTTTAGTGCGAGGCTTTACAATGTTACGTATTGGATATATGATCTCTGGTTGTGTCTTTTCTGTGTGTTTATTAGTTTGTGTCTGTGCATTTTGCTGTTTTACTGGCTCCAAGGCTTCTGTCTGAGTTTGTTTATGGTTTGGATCGGTATTTTGTCGTTTTGAAGAAGGCTCCATGGCTTCTGTCTGAGTTTGTTTATGGTTTGTATCGGTATTTTGTCGATTTGAAGTTCTATTTTCCTGATTTTCCGTTTGTGTTTGTTTGTTTTCCGTAATTTTTTTCAATACTCTACTTATCGGGCTAATGTTTTCCGTTTGTGTTGTTAAGGTTTTCCTACTTGAAGTTTTTGGGGATTTTGTATGCGTCGGACTGCTCCCGATTTTTTTATAGAGTACGTTTTTCTTGGCTAGTTCTTGATTATTTTTTCTAAGTTCTCTATTATCTAGCGATAACTGTTCGATTTCTGAATGAGCAGTTTTTAACTCAATTTCGAGTTGTTCAATTCTTCGAAGGAGATTCTGTATTTCTTCACTGCATTTATCAGTAGATAGGTCTGGTAAGCTACCAGTGCTGCCATCTACAGTATCATCTATACTCATGTCCGAATCATTGTTAGTGGTTTCTAATTCTAATTGCGTACGGGCACGCCTAATGGTGACATTTTGTAGAGGATCCATAATTTTAACTCCCTCTAGCGTCAAGTAGTGGAGATATTTTACTCTCAGCTTCTTATTTGATAGTGTCGGCTTCTAATATGAGTGCAAAAAGAACACTGTCTGGTGGTTCCGAACCTACTTCTCTCGAGCCATTTGAAGATTCAGTCGGACGTTCTATCCGCTCTGCCAATCGAGCTGTTAGTAAATTGGCGAAATTTATCAAGCAGTTGTGGTTCTGTTTGTGTAATTACTCATTTGAGCTAAGTGCAATGAACTTGAGTCCAAAGTTCAATTTCGATGTCAAAGGACAAAGCGTTTGTCTTTTGTGTTCTAACGGTTGCAATTATGAGAATATTTGTAATTTTACTCACATTTAGCTGCAAAATCCGTTTTTTCTGTAGTTATTGTGGTTTATGAAGTTCAGCTTTATAATGTTTCTTGGTTGTTACACAGGGTTTTATCCTAATTGCTTCAAAATAGTCTTGATGTTCATCCCTTGTGTTTTCGATGAATTTGGACTAGTAGTTATTCACTGATTTGTTAGCAAACAATGTATGATAAGAGTTAGAAGTCACTTAATGTATTTTTAAACTTTTTTTCAGGAATTATTGACTTTAACTATTTTTAAAACAATAAATTGTGAAGAGCCGATGTTTACATGGACAGCAGCGCCATCTAGTACGCGGGTAGTATTCACAAAGAAAATTATACTAGTATTTACAATTGAAACAATTGAGCTAACAGCCGACTGTTGCAAACAGTCTACAGATAGCTCAACTGAAATAAATAATACTGGACAATCCACACAGCATCATCTAGCCCCATGCTAAGCAAGGCTTGTGTTATGGGTACTAGATGATTGATATACATAATATTATCATAGATAGATATTTTTTATTAAACATAGAAACGACCAGAACACCCGGAACAAATATTTGTAGATCGTACAAACATTAGTCCCAAGGCGGGAATCGAACCCGCATCCTACCGCGCCGCAGGCGGACCTTCATCCGCCCGCCACCGAGGTCGTCAAATAAACGACTCTTATCTATTGCTTAGTGTTGAGAGAAGTTTATAAGTGGGAGGGTTTATTCTTCTTTTTTGTTAAGTAGGTACATTGTTTTTATAAATAAACTAGCTTCTACCCGCGGCTTCGCACGCGTAAACCTCACGGAGCCCGAGACCTTTCCAACGAATGCAAAACCGTGTAAATCGGTTCGTGCGTTCTGGAGTTATAGCGTCAGCAAGGAAAACCCGACTTATTTTTATATAGTAGATTTATTTTGTTCATATCACTTGAATCTCCATAGCTATTTTTTTGACTTCCAGTTTCCCCCTCAAGGGGGATTTCAAGGGGAAAAACTGGAATAACCCCTAATTTCGACCATTGTTTAACTTAATTTTTATTTCTTCTAGATTTTCAGGTTGTCTCGCACTGATCGCTCTTCAGCGATAAGACCGCCAATTGTCACTTAATTTATAATTATTTCATTTTAAATTGTTTCTTAGTTATAAGTGTGCAATAAAGTATTTTCTATCTTTCTATCTATTCTATTGTATAATATTAGATATCCACACCGTGGCCGTGAAGTCTATTTATTAGCTTTTTTGTTGCTAGATTCTTGTAACTTATTTTGTAATTATATACCTAAGCTGAACTTAAAAGTATAAAAAAATTTTTTTTGGTTCCGTCACCCTTTTGTGAACAAATAAACTTGAGAGGTGTCAAGGGACACCCGGATAGAACGAAGTTCCTTTCGATTAATTATTTATTATGTATAAAAAACCTGACTATTTTTGTTGAGTACAACAAAAATAATCGTCGCGACACCACACTGTTCAATGCAAAATAGAAAGACGAAACGAAAATAACTGGCTTGCTTTCTATAAGAGAGAGAGAGAGAGAGAGAGAGAGACAGACAGAGAAACACGCGCACGTCGCACGGCTTACAACTATAGCAAAAAGTGTCGTTACAACTTTTGGTCTTAATTTTTTCCGTCTAGCACCCTTTCGCAACGCGCGATAAGGAACTTCGTTCCAAAAATCTAATTTATCTCTATCAATTGATTGTAATTTTTATTTTTAGTTTTTAGTAAACTTATTTCGTTTTATATTATGTGCTGCAGTGTCAAATAAATCTTTTATCTATCTATCTATCTATCTATTTGTTTTGAGGTGTTCTCTTCTCCGTGTTGTGATGGCACTTAATCAGGTTCAAACTGAAAATCAGCGTTGATCCGCGCGCACGCGTGGTTCAGCACAGAGCTGAGTTTGACCCTTTTTGGCCAACAGGGGCAGCACAGACGGCACTTGTACACTGTATATTTTGCCTACCTGTTTTTTTTTGGCCAAATAAATGTATCTTTATCTTTAAAAACATCTAGGATTCTAGAACCACGAATCAGTTTAGCCGCCTACCGGCGCTGTCCAGCCGTCGCTTTAAATCCGAAACGATCGATGTTTGATTGAGAACTCCCATCAATAATCGTAATATTCGTCTGTTTACACACAAATCCATCGCTCGTGATGTTTACTACCGAGAATCATCAAATATTCATCAGCCGTTAGCATGATTGTTTTCATGATTACAGACATCGGTAAACCGAATTTAGTTTCATGAGGTTACCGTACACGAAGGGTAACGATGGAAAAAAAGTAATTTTAATTTTGGTTTATACTAGCTACTGTTTTATTTGATGTCATACCTGGTTATATTAAATTGTTTTGAAATAGAACTATATTCACAAAGAAAACTACAATCAACTAATAGAAATAAATAACAACTAGTATTTACAAAAGAAACAATTGAGCTAACTGCAGACTGTTGCAAGCAATCTACAGGTAGCTCAACTGATCCATATCAATACCAGTCGTCGCGTCCCCAAGACGCAGGCTGCATTGCCACGCTGTATGGCAATGCTGATGCGCTGCGCCAGGTATTCACCAGCTCTCGGGTCACGCGTCGCTTCGACCAGACTTTTCAAATTGTTTATTTGTATAAAAAACATTTTACTCTACATGCTAAACAGTTGGTAAGACATCCTTCTGTAAATAATATTTGTGCCAGAATGTCCTGCTCTTAAATTGAAATACAACAAATAAACTAAATTGATTATTATAAATATAAATGATTAAGTATGCAAATAACAAATAAACCAAATAAATTATGAATGACAAAAAAATAACCCTCCTTCTTGCGCAGTCGGGTAAAAATAACGTATTAGGTATGTTTAGGAACCCACTTAGAGCACTCAGACGACCTCAGTGGCGCAGTGAAGGTCCGCCTGCGACGCAGGAGGTTGCGGGTTCGATTCCCGCCTAGGGACAAATGGTTTTACGTTCTGGATATATTTAAGTTCCGGGTGTTCTGGGTAAGTATCTCAGTGACTCCGTCATAGCTAATGGCAGTCTATGTTGCTTCAAAATCAAGTTGAAACGTTGGCTTGTCGAGCAGATTTCAAACACATTTTTCGTTGATGTTACATATTGAAAATACTGTTAATAAAACTGTTATGAAAAAGTTTTGGATGTGGACCAATAAACATTTTGGATTGACCAACTCATCCAAATCGCGAGATGTGGAAGGAGAAGCGTTTTTGCCCAGCAGTGGGAAGTAATGGCTGAAAAAAAAAACTCATCCGAACTGGATGAAATTAAGTGGATGAGATGAATTGATGAACTCGAATTTCTACTTAGTGAACGAACTACTTGAACAGTACATTCATAATTGATTGTTTTGACAATGTGTATTTGAAAATCTGATATGTAAATTGATTTCACCAATAAATTGTATTTCTGTATTTCTATCTAGTACCCATAACACAAGCTCTGCTTAGCTTGCAGCTAGCTATGTGAATATTCCAGCATTAATATTTGATTTATCAAGTTTGACCGGCCTATTCCCATGTCATCGGTTTTGTCCAAGATGGCGGCACATGTGACGTCAGTTGTTTGCCTCAGTGAGGCGAGCCACAGATCTGAGCCGGTCAGTTGTTCGACTCAGTTCGCCACATTGTGGTTTTTAACCTGACACAAATTTGAGTGTACTCAAAAGTTAGGTTATTAAGTAGGTTATTTCATCAGGTTCATAGGAAATGGTTATTTCATCATGTTCATAGGAAGATTAGGCTTCAAATACAAAAATTCAGTGAAATAATGATTTATAAGTTCGCCAAACCCTGTCTGTTGCTAACCACCATGTGGTTACTCAGATGGGCATATGCCGCCATTTTGGACACAACTGATCATATGACGTCAGAAAGTTGCCTCACTGAGGCAAACAACAGACGACAGGTTAAATAAACTAGAAGACTTCACAAAATTCTTGGAACAAACAGAATCAAATCATTTATTTGCAGACAACGGGTTACAAGTTGGTATGCTTATTTTAAAATGTCCCTTGCGATGACTTACCAGCTAAACAGATTTGGTGTGCAAAATTATATAACAACTAACAGACATGCAGATCGAAAAAGTAAATTCATAATTGATTGTTTTAACAATGTGTATTTGAAAATCTGCCATGTAAATTGAATTTACCAATAAATTGTATTTCTGTATTTCTATCTAGTACCCATAACACAAGCTCTGCTTAGCTTGAAGCTAGATAACGCTGTGTGAATTGTCCAGTATTAATTTTTTATTTATCAAGTTTGACCGGCCTATCTCTCATAAATAAACTTGAAGACTCAACAATTACACAATCTATAAAAATATCCCAAAATCCCATCATCCTCAGGTATACGAAATCCCGGGAAATTATTCCAATCCTACCCAAGAGGCTGTCTCTAATAACTTGGGGCCCCAAAGGTTGGCAGCCCAGCCCTGTGTTTTCGTTTACCATTTACGCAAAGTTGTGGTTAGACAAATGGCATTTAGTTTCGCGAACGAATTGAAATTAAGCTGTCAGTTTCATAATACAGTACAATGTTTTATATTTCTCATAGGAGAAAATTTAAGAAGACTAGGCTTGGATAACCAAATATTTCGTCATTAAACCCTAAAAAACTATATAAGACACATTTTTTAAAAGAAGGCTATTTAAATTTTAAAATGATGTTGAAACCACTCTCAGAGCCTATATTTGCACAACCTCAACATCCTATATTTGTCCACGGCTGGACGCAGGCCTCCCCCTGATAAGCGCCTCACTGGCTTTATTCCATGGGGGTAGTGCCGGGTTGGGGAAGGCAGTTCGGTGGTAGAATTGTTCTGCAGGGGGCGCTGCCCGCCCCCGGTATATATTACCTTAGTCTATACCTTAGTCGCCTCTTACGACACCCGCGGGAAGAGTTGATAAGCCGGCACCACACAGCTTCAATCATGAAACCCATCAAGGAAGGACTACATATTATAAAAAGAATAGAATAGAAGGTTTTTTTTTGTGACATAATGAAATTACTTATAACAGCTAATAAAATTAAACTTAATTAATCACAAAATGGTCACCAGCTCAGCTTAGTGCTGCTATGGCACAAGGGCCATAACAGCGCTGGTTTTCAGCGGTGCCGGGTGATAAGTGCAGCGCTACTAGCTACACCAATCTTACAATCATAGCTCATAAATAAAAGGACACGTTTTCAAATAGATTTTGTCTACGGTTACAACTTTCAGACATGCTGATCTACGTCTTTGAATAAATAAACGTAGGTAAAGAAAATATCTCCTTTGCCACCTTTGTGACCATTTCAATATAAATTCTAGGTTTTTGATAGACATGTTATAAAAAAGTCAGCTTGTGACGTCAATTGATCGGTACGATTTAATATAAGTCGTGTAGGCAAAGATTGGGATTGTAATTATCATGCTGTCACACTTCGATCGTTATTTGACATAGGTATAATCTAAGCGGAACATCACGTCATTTACAATCTCTATCTTTATCCGCACGACTTATATTAGACATGCGAAAGTAACTCTGACTCTCTCTTTAAATGTCTGTCTTTTTGTCACCTCGACGACTGAACGGATTGTGATGACATTTTGCAAGGAGATAGATTGTATTCTAAGGAATGGCATAGCCTGCGCGAGCTGGACGTATACCTACATCGGCCATAATCTCGCGAAGAACCGACATCCGCTGGGTAAACGTGTTCTTGAGTGGAGAACGCGACTCGGCAAACGTAGTGTAAAACGCCCTCCGGCCATGTGGGTGGTGGGATGATGACCTGCGAAAGACTGCAGGCAGATGCTGGATGCGGCAAGCTGAAGACAGGGCGCTATGGCGCTCATTAGGGGAGGCCTATGTCCAGCTGTAGATTAATATAGCTTGATGATGATGATGATGTTATACTAAGGTTTATCAACCTTAGTATAACATCCTCTCAAACTAAATATAACGAGGCAATAACGATATAGCCAGGATAACGATAACTATAACGATATTGTAACGGTTACCAAGCAACCATTCTGTAAACGTTGCATACAAATTAGGCATTTGGTAGTTCTATCAAAATAGATCAGGGTATTATCTTGAGCCAACTGAAATAACATGATTATTGACTACCTCTGTGGCACAGTGGGTAGAATAACAAGTGATCCGCGGATACCTATGGGTTTGCTTCCCGACGCGAGCACAAACTCTCAAAAATACACTTACACTTAGAAATGTATATCTATACTTAGAAAAGTACACTTATGAATGTATACTTAGAAAATGTCAAATTCTTAAAACTAACACTGACACGGAAATAAAGATATATTTCATTTCTGACGTGAATAGCGAGGTCATTCCAGCTCTGTACAAAAAGCTAAGCAAAACTTTAGCTCGATCCGTTCAGCTAAACATCTATAGCTTTTCGTAATACATAAAAGAGATTTTACACTAAAAATCAATATTATTAACATTTATGTTTCAAGAGAACCATTGAATAGAAGTAAGTTTTATCATCGGTTCAAAGAAAACGGTTCACGGTTTGCGGCAAATTACGTGTCCGCTAGTTTTATTGCTTGTAGAAAGCAGAAAACATGGTTCGAAAATAAGGTCTACAGAAAATAAAACGTTAAGTGCGAGTCGCACTCGCGCACTAAGGGTTCCGATTAATAGTAAGATCTTGTTTCTTGCCAAATATCATGATTCTATGTCAACATGAAGTAGGTACCCTGTATATTTTGGTCGAGGGAGAAAATCATAAATTATGATTTTTTTGTTTTTAAGCTACAAATTAACGTTTTTCAGATTTTTCTCGTTATTTGCGCTATAAGACCTTGCTTCTTACCAAATTTTATGATTCTAGATACACGGGAAATACCCTATAGGTCTATAGCAAGAATCAAAAGTATTTTTTTGTGAATAAACTACAGATTTAAGGTTTTAGGATTTTTCCTTTATTTCTGCTATAAGACCTTGCTTCTTGCCAATATTTATGGTTCTACGTCAACGGGAAGTATTCTATAGGTTTTGGTCCATGGCGAGCATTAAAAGTATTTTTTTTGTGTATAAATTTATGGTTTTTCGGATTTTTCCCTTTACTTGTGGTAAAAGACCCTGCTGCTCACCAAGTTTCATGATTCTCTATCTACAGGTATCTCAACTGATCCAATACCAGGCGTCCCCAAGACGCTGGCTGCATTGACATTGTTTTCGATTGTAGTTTACCATAATAATTTTATTTTTAAAAATTATCTGACCGTCTGGTCGAAGCGTGACCCGAGAGCTGGTGAGTATCTGGCACAGCGCATCAGTATTGCCATACAGCGGGGTAATGCAGCCAGCGTCTTGCACGCGACGACTGGTACTGTTAATAATTGATATGGATCAGTTGAGCTACCTGTAGATTATTTGCAACAGTCTGCTGTTAGCGTTTCAGTTGTAAATACTTGCTCTAATTCGTTTGTATTATTTGATTGTAATTTTCTTTGTGAATGAATATTTAGCATTACCTACATATTTTTAAATCTGTTTTACCAAACCACAAAATTAATCAGTTTTAAATCTGTTTTGTCGGATACCAGCCCATAAATAATTAACACTATTTTCATTGCAACAGTTACAATATTGTAGCAATGCTGATTATAAATATTTGATTTACTGTAGGTATTTCCAATTTACTGTTTTACGATCTTTGATTAGTGTTCATAAAAATATTTTTGATCAATTTCGTTGGATGATCGTCGGAAATGATTACTGACGAGTAGCTAGTCGTAAAACAAACATAACTATGGTATGTATACTCTAGCTGTGTGGTGCTTAGAATTTGCACCACCCCAACTCTTCCCGCGGGTGTCGTAAGAGGCGACTAAGGGATATCCACCGGGGGCGGGCAGCAGCGCCCCCTGCAGAACAATTCTACCACCGAACTGCAATCCCTAACCCCAGGGGGAGGCCTGCGTCCAGCAGTGGACCAATATAGGCTGTTGAGAAGGTATACTCGCTCTTCACAAGTCACTTCAGTTTTTCTGTGGTCATGGCGCATGCAACTCTGCCGAAATATACACAGGCTGTTTGGTATTGCGACCGACATACTTTTTTGAGGAGTTAGGGGTATCACGGGCTACATTTCTAAGGTAGAATGAATATCCTAAATATCACGGTTGCCGATATTTTTTTTTTATTATTTTTTTTAAATCCAAAATCTCACCTTAAAATCGTCATATCTTTTTTGTTTGTCGTTGTAATGCCACAAAATATCGTGTGCTGTATTTTTCAACGTATACTTATTCTAAATAAATTATTACTTGATACAATTCACTTCAAAAATGTTACGAGCATTCAGAATCAAAAATCTGTGTAAAAGTTATATATCTCAGCACCCATGACACTTAGGACATTGATTTTACCGGAGAAATGTAGCCCATGACCCCCCAAAACACGCTGTGAAACTTTCAAAATATCTTGAAGTTTGTCTTAATACCTCCAGACCACCTCTTCTCTCTTCCATGATAACAGAAAACAGGTGCTGGTGAATTCAAAGGTCATCAAAACAAAAGGTAGCTCGTGTTAGGGAATCATTGATATTGGTCGTACGTGAAGCTCTCGGCTAGATAACTGATCGTCGACATTCTCGCATGACCAGTTATAGCTTATAGGGGTCGGATTGAGAATCGCCCGACTGGCTGTAAAGGATGAATCTTCTGCATTGCCAAATACTCACCAGCTCTCGGGTCACGCGTCGCTTCGACCAGACGCTCAGATAATTTATTAAACACCCGGATAGTTTCGGTACCCCACGAACCAAGGGTCTCGACTCCAAGGGGAGCAAATGTGTAAGCTCTGTCGAGACCTGCATATTTGCGCCTCTTGAGATCCTCGGCCAAATCTGCCGCCCCGCCCTCACGGATGTCCTCGGAAGATGGGAAGGCGCAAGTGTGTCGACGCATGTAGCGTCCCACACAATGGGCCTTTCCAACTCCCATGAGACTAGTGTCATACGACGGGCCTCTTACCATCGTCACGCAACAGACCATTCGGTTAGAGAATAGTTGGTACGTTAGCGGTGACAATGGCCCAAAAGAAAGTAAAAAGTTGGAACAATTTTAAATTTTGTATATGGCCAACTTAGCGTCCCCATAGCACTCTCTCAAAATTATTTGTGTTCATTTTCGATGTTTATTGCCACCTTTAAAACTTTATAATATAACCCTATTTTGTTTGACACTGTGTTAAAGGTCGTTACAAAAATTCAATTAATTGAAGATCAAATTCAAAACGGTATTTTATTTCCTACCATATTTAAACAGTTGACGTTTCTAAATGACTATGTAAATATCGTGCGTAAATAAAGAGATTTTGTTATTGATATTCATTTACTAAAGGTATTCAAAACTGTAGTTTATTTCCGATTGAAAGTAAGCTTGGGCGTATGGAAATGGAGAAATTATATTAATTGGTACCGATGTGGTAACGTAAATAGGACGCCCTCCGGCCAGGTGGGATGACAATCTGCGAAAGACTGCAGGCAGATGCTGGATGCGGCAAGCTGACGCCAGGGCGCTATGGCGCTCATTAGGGGAGGCCTATGTCCAGCAGTGGACTAATATAGGCTGATGATGATGATGTGGTAACGTGGTGTTCCTACGCCCTGATTAATAAGTGTGGTTAACGATGGCTATGAGTGGCTGAGTTACTATTTTTTATCGCCTCACTAAGCGAGGTGTATTTTTAATACCTTAACTGCATTGACCAATCAGCCTGCCAAGCGTGGTGATTATGCCAACCTCTCCCCCTGTTTTGTTTATGTCTAGCAGTGGACGTATATGTGCTGAGCAAGAGGCGACTAATGCATAAAGCGACTCTTTTTAGGGTTTCGAAGATCGGTTTCGAAACCCTTATGGTCTCGCTTTGTTTCTCCTTTTTTCCCTCCTTAATATCTCAGCAACTACCGCAGCTATCAACTTGAAATTTAATATAATAATACGTTGCGTGCGCTTGTCCAGATTTTTAGAAAAAAAATGAATAATGAAGATATAAATTTTCTATACAAATTGAGATGTCAAAATTTTAAAAGAGACCTTTAAAGACTTCTATTATACCAACATGGGTACCTATCTAATTGTAATTTAGATATAAATTTATTCACAAAGAAAATTATACTAGTATTTACAATTGAAACAATTCAGCTAACTGCCGACTGTTGCAAACAGTCTACAGATAGCTCAACTGATCCATATCAACACCAGTCGGAAGCGTCCCCAAGACGCTGGCTGCATTGCCACGCTGTATGGCAATGACCTACAAAGTCAAGTGGGGTATCAAATGAAAGGATTGTGCATTTCAAAATAGTTTTTGAAAATTGTTTTTCTTCAAAAATAGGAATGTCCACCTGCACACTCAGACGACACACAACACCAACCGTGTCCGCGACGCATTGAGAAAACGATTCAAAACATCGGAAAAATTAGGTAAATAAACGCGAAAAATACCCGTGAAGATCACACTAACATTATATACCTACCTATGTGTTTGGATATTTAGATGTATGGATAGATAGATGGATGTTTGTTATCTCTTTGCGCTATAACTACTTAACCGAACGGAAGAAAATTTTGCATACAGGTAATTTTGGAGCTAGAACAAAACATATGCTACTTTCTATCCCATAAATCAGTTCCCATGGAAATAACCATCAAACGGTTCCATAGAAACGACGCGTGTGAAACCACAGGCAGAAACTAGTTTATATTAATGACGACTATTATGACAAAGCTTTGTCTTCTTTCTCTCGCCGCCACCTCTTGAAACCAGGAGTGGGATAAAACCAGCCTGGTTAAAATATAGAAAAAGTTATCTAGCTGTACAAGCATGAGCTGTTGCACTATTTTCCCTCGTTGCCTTTTTCAATTAAGCAAAGAGAGCAACGATTAGATTCGCAGTTGCAGAATGCAATTACGAGATATTTCGAATGCAATTACCTGTACTTTAGAAATATTACAAATTCTGACGATGTTTTAAATGGGTTTGCAAGTTAGTTAAGGAAGTTTTATTGAGCGAAAAGCAGATATAGTTGAAAAATTAGCGCCGAATAAGAATTTTCGAAACATTTTGAAGAAAATACGATCATTTAACCTTTTTTTGTGTGTTTTTGCTCTCTTTTTATAAAGTACTAGACGATCGCCTCGTGGTTTCACCCGCGTAGCTCCCGTTCCCGTGGGAATTCCGGGATAAAATATAGCCTATGTCTCTCCCTGAAAAGTAAGCTTCCAACCGATGAAAGAATTTTTCAAATCGCTCCAGTAGTTTCGGAGCCCATTCAATACAAACAAACAAACAATCAAATCTTTCCTTTTTATAATATTAGTATAGACTAGCGGCCCGTTCCGGCTTATTCAATGTTATTATAGTATTTGTTAGTTTATAGTATTTTATGTATTGTATTATATTATGTAGTAGTCTCTTTAATAAGTACGTTAAAACTAAATCCTTTATCCTCTGTTCACTTTTACAACTTTGTCTCTCTCTCCCAATAAGGTTTGCTGGAAGAGAACTCTTTTTAGGGTTAAGCTCGCCTTTGCCATTATTTTTCATTTTAAATGTTTTACTTGTATATTGTGCATTAAGGCGGTACCCTACCTCGTTATTGTGTGAAGAGGATAGGCATAGGATTTCGCGTTCACAGGAGCGGGACAGAGCAAAGCGGCGTAAGCCCAAAAATCAAGTTTTTAGTAGTTATTTGCTCCCCACAAACATTAGAATAGTTAATTGAAAAAAAGGCAACATATAAAATGTTCTTTATACTTAGTTCAATTACTATGCTTAATCTCAAGATCGTATCATCTGTATTTATTGAGAAATTAGGGTTTTAGTAAAAAATTAGAGGTAACTTTGCGATTTTTTTCTATCGAGAAAATTTTATGGCATCGTGTTTTCGAAACATATGATCGATAGAATAAGTCTGAACTTTACCATATATAAATTTCAAAGTTAAATATTCAGTAGTTTGGAAGATATGGAGGTCCGACGGAGTTGAAAATAAGCAATTTGAGGGTAGGTACCCCCTTAAAGAAATATATTTTTGTTGTGCAATTCGTGGTATTAGAGTACACCAATTGGCCAAAAGGTGCGAAAAACACCATGCGCGCAAAATCATAGTTTTGTCGTTTACCTACTAGTGAAATAATAAATACCTTCACAAAGTTTTGCTTTAATAATATTAAGAGGATAGTAACTTCACTGTTGGTTTTTCTCCTGTAAGGATTTTCCTACGAAATCAGATAACAGTATCATTTATTCTTGATAATTTTGAATTTTTCTGAATCTCTCCAATTCACTAGGGATTTTTACATTTTATTTTTATATTTTTTTTCTTTCATTTTAGCTTTTCTATGAAATTTAATGAAAGACACATTTTTTATCAACACAGAAGAGATTTTTTATCCTGGTAAGTGAGTTGCTTGTTTTGATTGAAGTTCACAGAAAATTGATAGGTTGTTGGTATTTTACGTTTCTACGAACCTGGATAAAGGAGAAATATTATTCCATTTATAAAGGACTTCAAAAAAGGAGCAGGTTCTATGTACGCCTGTAAGTATGTTTTTTTATGTATATTCGTCGATTTCTCCGTCATGTATTAAGATTTCGATTTAAAAAATTCCTACGGTATTGTATGGAGAACGATTCCGAGAAGGTCCCATAATTTTTTTATTAAATTAGATTTAAAAACACAGTTCTTAAAAACACAGTGTTTATAGAAAAGAATTAGAAGTCAGTTTTTAGTTTTTTAAAACAATCAAATGATTACAAGCCGTTATTAGTATTATATTAATGTCCTAACCGAATTTCGACCACGTCAGCCACCAACGGTATACAACCGATTGCCTAAAATGATCAAGGAGGCTCCTAGTCTCAACACGTTCAAATCCAAACTTAGGCGCTGGCTTGTCGAGCAGACATTCTACACCTTCAATGAGCTCACAAGCCTGAGAGTAACAAACTAAGTCGGTACCTAGGTACTTACAAATGTATAACCTACCTGTGATTTATTTGTATAAGTTCAATTATCTTTACTTTATATATTTGTTATATAAGTAATTTAAGATGATGTGTAATTATTAATTAATTATGCTAATATTTTGTTTGACCTGTAATGTAATTATTCCATTATAAATAAATGAACTGAACTGAACTGAACTGAGCCAGTCTCACCGGAGACTAGCCAGATGCGCAGGACATATTATAGTGCACAAGTGTGTGCGAAACACAGGTGTACTCTCATAAACCGATGGGACGACAGATCGACACGACTGTGGAGAGGTCAGGCGCAAGACGGCTTAACTTTCCGAGGCACCCGGGTGTAACACCACCAACTTCCCGACTCCGGGCTGCTAATTTTCTGTGTAAATTAGCTGTGAATTTTCTTTGCTAGAAAAACTCCAATAACAACTATTGGCCCGGCCCGGGATTCGAACCCAGGACCTCATAATCAGCAGTTGAACAAGCTGACCGCTAGACCAACGTTAGTATTATGTAGCTATTCAAGTTCTTTTAGCCAAATTTCGACCACGGCGGTCAGTCTTAAAATAAAAAAAAAAAAAATATTCAAAGAAACTCGTAAATAGACAATACATTATGTGCACTAAACAAATAAATACAGCTAAGTATAACAAATTAGCCTGAACTAGGTAATCCTGTGTTTCAGGCGACAAGAGTGCTAATTATTAGTTAAAACAATCACTTATTACTAACGGAGATTAACGGAGACAAAAGCTATTTGCGGGTCAAATTAAATGAAATGAAATTTGTTTATTTCTTAAGAGAAAAAAAAAACACAATAAAGCCAAACATTGAAAATTAAAACAACTTAATACAAATGATACAAAGAGGTTATGAGTGAAAAATTTAGTTACAATAAGTTGCTTAAATATAAGTACATGCATGAGTAACATATTATTGTGGCAGAGAAATGGCCCATAGCTCAGCTTAATGCATAATTAAATTAAGCATGTCGCCATGCTGTAGCGCTGGTATTATGCTAAGGGCTGCATTTAGGTCACGGACACCTTGGCACCCAATAAAAAAAAATAACCAAACACAATACTTACATATCTATTTTAAACTCAGGTGTTAAATTCAGTATTATATATATTCAGTATTATAGGGCACAAGTGTGCGCGTAAACACATGTGCACTCTTTATCCCCTTAATCTCATAGGTATAATATTAATTTACTTACTGAATTTCAGCATCAGCAGTTCCGGCTATTTAAATCCATATAAAGAGGAAAGATTGGATTGTTTGTTTGTTTGAATTGAATATACTGGACCGATTTGAAAAATTCTTTCACCGTTAGTTAGGAAGCTTACTTTTCAGGGAGTGACATAGGCTATATTTTATCCCCGAAATCCCACGGGAACGGGAACTACGCGGGTGAAACCTCGAGGCGATCGTCTAGTACTTAATATTTTAAATTCGATAGTAACTCTGTCTGTTACCTTTTCACGCCGTTTGGCTGAACGGATTTTAATGAAATTTGGCCGAGATGTAAATGGTATCCCGGAGTCGGGCATAGACTACTTGAGAAGTGCGTGCGAAGCCGCGGGCATTAGCTAGTTAGTAATAAAACGACAATAACCGCACTTCAATTTTCGCATACGTAATAGGATTTCGCCCGCAAAATATGAAATTTCATACAAAAGCCGCCCCTGAATTATATATTTTTAACACTCCCGCAAAATGAAAAGTGATATCGTTGGTATAAAATTCGACAAGGTAAAAATTGTTTTGTGAAAACTTCAAACAGCGTGTTTCGATGAATATTAAAAAATACCTGCAAACTTGGGTTCGGTGTTCTGTTTCGTCTAAAAATATCGACATCTGAAGCTTACCTGAAACAAAAGAAAATTATAAAAACTAACATAATAAAAAAAACAGGTTAGCATAGATATATGTAAAATTCAGTAGATATGGTACATTCACCCAGCGCTAACTCAACAAATGGCCTGTGTTGTGTTACAACTAAACGCAAAGACACTTCCTACTTTCAATCTTTTGCAATATACCTACCTAATGAACGACAAAGATGGAAAGACGTACCTAGACCGAAGTGCGATCGAGACAACAATACACGCGAAACACGTACGCCGGCCGCGCCGGTCCGACTGTGACTGAGGTGGGTGGACACAATTGGACTCAATTTGAGTGTTCCACTTTCAAGAAGCTAGGCCCAATCTTCCGAATTTTACTTACATCGATTCAGGTTTAGGTCTTTATTCACATAGAAAATTACAATCAAATAATAGAAATAAATTAGAACTAGTATTTACAATTGAAACAATTGAGCTAACTACAGACTGTTGCAAGCTATCTACAGGTCAACTGATCCATAATCAATACCAGTCGGAAGATGAATGAATGAATTAACACATTATTGTACTTACAAGTAAATAAAGTTAATAAAAGTCTTATATCTAAATGACAAATTCACATAGTACAAAAGGCGGCCTTATCGCTGAGAGCGATTTCTCCCAGGCAGATTATGGGCTAGATAATGCTATGTGAATTGTCCAGTATTATTTAACTTATTTATTTTATTTCCTTGATCAACATGGCGCATATACCTGTGCCCAAATATAGGAAAACTCAAATTAAATTTAATCAGGTTATAAACTTCAGTTCAACTTAACCAGTCCAGAGTCCACTAGAACATTCATTACCCCAAAATAGGGACCCAACTTCAATTTAACCCTTTAGCCCTAAAACTACGCCCATAAAACTAACAAACCCAAATCATCTCCACTTTTTGCCACACGCTTAAATTTTAACCCTAAACATATCGAATAATTTAGCAAAAGGTAAACCACAGTACCTACCCCTTTATTTATTAAGTTAGGGGGACGTTTTTGGGAGCTTTTGTTGAACGATACGATGTCCGGCTTCTGAGACCGAAATTATTTCTCTATCAGCTGCGCCCCGCGGTATCACCCGCGTTAGATAGATAACTTTTAATTGAACAAAAAATACAATAGGCTCTGTCGAGACCTGCATATTTGCGGCTCTTGAGAACCTCGGCCAAATCTGCTGCCGCACCAGCCAATTATCTGAGCGTCTGGTCGAAGCGACACGTGACCCGAGCGCTGGTGAGTATCTGGCGCAGCGCATCAGCATTGCCATACAGCGGGGCAATGCAGCCAGCGTCTTGGGGACGCTTCCGACTGGTATTGATTTGGATCAGTTGAGCTACTATGTGGTGCCGGCTTAAAATTTGCACCACCCCAACTCTTTCTGCGGGTGTCGTAAGAGGCGACTAAGGGATATCCACCGGGGGCGGGCAGCAGAGCCTCCTGCAGAACAATTCTACCACCAAACTGTGATTCCCAACCCGCATACCCAGCGTGGGGAATATGTCCATTACTCCCCATGAGATAAGGCGCTTATCAGGAGGACGCCTGCGTCCAGCAGTGGACGAATATAGGCTGTTGATTTAAGCTACTTGTAGATTGTTTGCCTGCAGTTAGCTCAATTGTTTCATTGGTAAATACTTGTTCTAATTTGTTTATCTAATTGATTGTAATTTCCTTTGATAGAAATAATCGGATCGCGCGCCGTAATAAGATAGTATAATAAATAGGTGGACATTTTAAACTTTAATAAAGTTATGCTTTGACTACGGTAGGGTTAAATATAGGATAACGTGGTAAGATAGAGTTTTCTGTTTATTTTTGAGCTTTGAAATACGAGTTGGCGTAGTTGTCGGTCCCTAGTTTTGGTTCTGAGCCAAATTTGACGGCCTCTGTGGTGTAGTTGGCATAAAGTAGCCGAAATGATACCTAGAAGTAGCGGGTTCTATTCTCGCTGTTGGACCAAAATGTTTTTAAATGTTTTGTCGCCATGCTAGTTAAAGGCCTCTTTTAAATAGTTTCAGAATTTTTATTAATTGACATTTATCTGTTCATATTTTGTAATTCATATAGAGCTGGTAAGTATCTGGCGCAGCGCATCAGCATTGTCATACAGCGGGGCAATGCAGCCAGCGTCTTGGGGACGCTTCCGACTGGTATTGATATGGATCAGTTGAGCTACCTGTAGATTGTTTGCAACAGTCTGCAGTTAGTTCAATTGTAAATTAGTTCCAATTTGTTTCTATTATTTAATTTTAAGTTTCTGTAGAGCTGCAAACGTTTCTGGTACCTAAGTAGCTGCAGTTTTAACTGCAAAAATAATATTTTTAAATCACATAATACAGTGTTTTTTTGTATCACATAATACAGTGTTTTTTTGTTTAAGCGGATTTTCGACAGCTTTTGTTCGCAGCGCACGATATTATTGAAAGCTATCAATATTTAAACAATTCGAATGTGACTTTAGTAAAATAAAAACGACTGTGATTCCGTAAAATTAAATTTGAAATTAATAACCCGGCGCTCTTTATTCAGGACAAACAGACTAACATGGTTTTTGGCAAAAGCTAGATTTTTATTATACAGGGTTATTGGTAATTCACTGACGTTAAAAAGATAAAGATAAAGAAACATTTATTTAGCCAAAAAAAAAACAGGTTTGAACAAGCAAGTTTGACACGGGATGGTTACGTCGCAACTGCAGGTTCTGTCCATCATCACGAACACGTTTGTGAAGACGCGAGATTCTAAAATTTGGTATAGCTAGTAGGTACGTAATTAAGGGGTAATTCAATAAACGTTCTTTAGAGAGGCTTTTTAAAAACGGCACTGCCGTGAATGGACGGTGGCTGTGGGAGTGGGAGATCTGTCTTTGGTACCTATTACATTGGATGTCAGAAAAACGTGTATTCTAATTTTGTACTTATCACAGTTATTAAATGTGTTACAGATGTAAATGTGTAATATTCACAACAAAAAAAAGAATACGACCTGGCGTCTTCAGGAAGCTGTGTAGTGCCGGTTTAGAATTTGCACCACCCCAACTCTACCCGCGGGTGTCGTAAGAGGCGACTAAGGGATATCTACCCGGAGCGGGCAGCAGCGCCGCCTGCAGAATAATTCTACCAACAAACTGCGATCCCCAACTCGCATCCCCAGCGAGGGGATGATGGGCACTATCCCCATGAGATAAAAGCCAACAAAGCGCTTATCAGGGGGAGGCTTGCGTCCAGCAGTGGACCAATACAGGCTGTTGAGGTGAGGTGAGGTTTTCAGGAACGTGTTTGTAAGTGACGGGCACAACCTGCAGTTCACGGAGTGTCGGTGAATTACCAAAAACCTTGTATAAAATAAATAAATTGGTCTTCTATTTAACATATTCATGGCTCACTCTAAATCACATAAGGCTGGTTGCGCTTAATTTAGAAACGTGTAGTGTAGTTAATGTATTTAAAGTTCAATTAACTATATCGATTATCGACTAGGCTAACAATTTAATGGTTAAAATTTACATGCATTAACCAGATAATCTAGTAATTTGATTGGATAGAAATTACATCGGAACGGGTTTCTAAATATCATTTTAAAGTTTTTTATGTATTTACACGGTTTAATTAAACTTTCGAAAATATCATAGATATTAAAACTTTCTTTACTTATCGAGGAAAATAACTCTAAAAAGGCTTTTCTACTCAGTTTATAATAAAGACCGCAGAAGAAGGGGTCGATTCTTACGCTGCGACGACCACCGTCGCAGCGTTAGAATTGACCCCTTCCACTCTGCCCGCGGATGCCAGGCGCAGCTAGTATTATGTCTGTCTGTGGTAAGAGCAGACTAAGGAAAACTACCACAAGAAGGGCAAAAGTTTCCTTCTGGGTATTTTAACGCATTCACTGCCCAACCTCAGCGGTGTACCCGCAGGGGCGCGCCGCGACACGGGGATCCATAGACACTTCTGCGTCTTGGGCCATGAAAGTATTAACACGCCCAACACGTTCACCAATCCACCTGCGTGATTATGGCCAAAAGGCCCTTGTTCGGGAGAAGCATATTCAGCAGTAACAGCTGAGTCAGGACCTGGGCTGCGATCACGGTGTAGAAAGTGTTGGCATTACAGGTCATACATATTACAGGTCATACATATTACAGGTCCGCCTGCGACGCAGGAGGTTGCGGGTTCGATTCCCGCCTCGGGACAAATGTTTGTACGAACTACAGATATTTGTTCAGGTGTTCTGGATATTTTCTTATGTATAATAAAAAATATCTATCTATGTAGTGTGTTGTATTATGTAGCCATAGATGGACAGCCCGGACAGTAAAAGAGTTGCCGTAGAAGGAAGTAGAGTGGACAGGCGTTTGGAGCAAAAGGGTTTCAGAGGAGCGGAGAGAACGAGGATGAGAAAGATAAAGAAAAGTGAAACGTGTTTTGAGTTAAGGAGGTGTTAGTAGAGTAGTGTTTAATAAATAATTTTCTTTCTTTCATTCTATTAGTATATCACTTGAACAAGCATCGTACCTACTTGTATACTGGTTTTAAATAGTTGTACCTAACCAATTATTTCGTCCAAATACATATTGTGGTAATAAAACAAACTTTACGATCAGAGACAACGCCATAAAAATGTATATCGATCGACACCATGATTCCATGTCGGCTCGTTACACTCATTAAAATTATCGATATCGATAAATTCACAACTTTAATCACAGCAAACAATAAATTATACTGGTCAATTTTAGTTATACCGCATTCGTCCTACTTTGTTCGGGCCAAAGTTGTCAGTATGCGGAAAATAACATTTTATGCAGAAATCGTTCCTGATTCGTCCCACTTTAAGATTTCTAAAAGAAAAGTGGTCAAACTACTAACATCCACACATTTTAGTTTATCATAAACCAGCTGTTGCCCGCGGCTTCGCAGACGTATTTTGGGTACAATAAGTAGCCGATTGCTTAAGTTAGGCTATGTTCTAAGAGTATGCCAAATTTCATCTTGATCTGTAGATGTGTAGATCCTAGGTAACAAAAACTTCATTTCTCATTTCACAAATTTTCGCGTTTATAATATTAGTAGGATAATTGCTGTAGTTTCGGGATGAATTCTCGTGAACACGACAATATGTAAACCTGTTGAAACGTCGGGAGAGATAGGTAAACTAATGCGATAAACACCCGTGAATAGTTATTATAGCCGTGTGGTGCCGGCTTATCCCCCTTGAAAAAAATTTCGCAAGGGGGAAATCTGGACTCCAAAAAAATGAATTCCAGTTTTCCCCCTTAAGGGGGATTTGTCAGGGTAAAAACTGGAATAACCCCTTAGAATTTACACCACACCAATTCTACCATCAAACTGCGCAAACTGCAACAGCAGCTTGGGGATTATGGGCATTACCTCCCTGAGATAAAAGACAATAAGGCGCTTATCAGGGGGAGGCCTGCGTCCAGCAGTGGACTAATACAGGCTGTTAAGGCTGAGGTTGAGGAGTTATTATAGCACTTATTTCTGCCCACGGCTTAGCACGCATTGTTTCTATGGAAACGTTTAAGGGTTATTTCTATCTCTTGGGAACTGTTTTATGGAATAAAAAAGTGGCCTATGTCTATTACCAGACTTAGAGCTAAATCTATGCAATTTCATCCCGATCGGTTGAGCCGTTATAGCGTGAAGAAGTAACAAACATCCATCCATACATTTAAAGATTCAAACCTTCGCATTTATAATTATTATAGTGTGATTTTGTCAATTTGTCGATAGTACTTCGATATTTCACAAGACAATGGAAAAGGTCTTTGTTTCAACATAAAATATCGTCTATATTAATAAAGTTTAATTTAAGCACGATTTCCGTACCAAATTGGGGTTCCGTAATAATTGGAAGATAGGATTTCGTGCTGAAATAATATTATTTGTTGATCTTAGAGTTGATCAAGAGTAATTACGATCAAGGTTAAAAACCATAGCAGCACACGTACTCGTACGTCCAAAGGTAAACATGAGTCACAAGGGTTATGCCATTAACACCATGCTAAAGCTGTCTACACACCTAAGGGCTCATATACACGGACTGCACGTTGCCGAAGGCAAGGCTACTGCACCCTTCGACAGCTACAGTCGACTGCAGTCGACGGCGACAGCTGCAGTCGACTGCAGTCGACGTCGACGGCTGCCGTTGACTGCAGTCCGTGTATATCATAATAAATAAATAAAATAAATAATGCTGGACAATTCACACAGCATTATTTAGTCCCAAGCTAAGCAGAGCTTGTGTTTTGGGTACTAGATAACTGATTTACTTAATACAATAATTATACAATTATATAGCACGCCTTTTGATTTGTTACTACCATGTGTGGTTGGCAGGTAGATAATGCCATCGGCATTAAGCCCACCTTTTGTATACTTTAGATAAATGTGTGCAATAAAGGATTTAAATAAATAATACACTATATAGATAAATATTTCTTATTATACATAAAAAACATCTAGAACGCCCTGAACAAATATCTGCAGATCGTACATTTATATGAGCCCTAAGCAAGCGGGCCGGCGGCAAAACCGGCCTATTTTGTGACGATATTGCAGGCGGCTTGCGAACGCACGAGGCAGCCAGTCTTGCCCGGCGGGTTGTGCCGGCGGGCTAAGGTGTGTAGACAGCTTTTGCAACCTCGCCACACAGGCTATTTAGAGACCTAGTGCGAGGGACAGAGCTCTGATAAGGTTCAGCTACATATGTACTAGAAAGCCGAAATATATTTATGGATTATATTACTAAGTTAAGCGTGAACGGCTCACGGTCTACACTGTATAAGATCTCCGTGGCCGTGGGTGACTTGAATGATGATGAAGATTACTGACGCCTGAAGCCTGAAATTTCTAATGTAAAATGCTTAATTCAAATTTAACATCTCACTAAAGCCCTCGCATAGAACATTGATATAAGCAGTGTTGCCAGCACTAAAATATCGCTACATTCAATAGCGGTATGCGACGCAGCATATTTCCCTCAAGAATACACGCTGGCAGTGTTTACAGCTCATAGAGATACAGCTGGAAAAATACTGCCTCGTTGGTCTAGCGGTCAGCTTGTTCAACCGCTGATTATGAGGTCCTGGTTTCAAATCCTGGGTCGGGCCACTAGTTGTTAATGTGGTTTTTCTGGCACGAAAAATTCACAGTAGCAGCCCGGAGTCAGGAAATTGGCGGTGTTACACCCCCGTGCCTCGGAAAGCATGATAAGCCGTTGGATCTGCGCCTGACTTCTCCCTGGCCGTGTCGGTCTGTCGTTAGAGAGTGCACCTGTGTCTGCGTCTTGGGCCATGAAAGTGTAAGTATATTGCATTCACTGCCCAACCTCGGCGGCACGCGTACGTCGTCGTTGTACGGATAAAATTGTTGAAACATTTATTTTATTTTAAGACCTTCGTGTAAAACAATTTCACAATAAAAATATTCTATTCTATCAGCCCATATTAGTCCATAGGACTCCAGCTTTCCGCATCCAGCATCTGCCTGCAGTCTTTCGCAGATTGTCATTCCACCTGCTGTGCAATTACGCAAAAAATACCCGTCCTAAAATTGACATTTGAAAGCCCTTGAAAGCCATTTCAATGGTCATTTCCATGCAATAGGAAATTACGAAGGCCATTCAAAGGGTTTTGGGTGGTTTTGCGTAATCGCACAGCTGGCCGGAGGGCGTCTTACAATACACTACGTTGGCCAAGTCACGGTCTCGTCTAGTTTTACAAGTAGTTCTAAAAATAAGTTATTTAACCAGCTCACTCCAAGTAGACTGTGGCTACATAGCAGCTACATGCAATATGCAAATACTGACGAAGCGCATCGAAAATATTTGGGAAATATTCCAGTTTCGGTTTAGTATTCAAGGATATAGGTATTATTGCACCGTTTCCATTTGCTAAAGTAAATGAAAATGTTTTACAAAATTACGATGCACATTATCACACTAGTAAATATAAATGCGAAAGTTTAGATAGTTGTGTGAATTGTCCAAAATTATTTATTACATCAGATACAAGTACAATGGGCGGCTTTATCGATTAGAAGCGATCTGTTCCAGGCAATGTAGTTATGAACATAATAAATAGTTATGAAAATATGATATAACATTAAGACCCGAGTTCACCAACAGATGGTTAAATTTTAAACAGTTGTTTTGACGTTTTTGACACAAGTTTTCATACATTAAAAGTCAATTTAACCGATGAACCTGCCTAATTGTCCGATTATCTATTGGTGAACACAGAGCTAAGTATATGCATTGTAAGTTCTGAAAAATGTAAACTAGAACAAAAACAAATTGTTACTAACAAAACGCAGTTAGAATTAAAGCTTTAATATTGTGTTTCAAAGCAATCGCTAGAATAACGCAATATTGAGTCAATTTTATCATTATTACGTGGCCATATTGCTAATGCATTGGTTCCCTAATTATTATTGGAGACTAGCTGCGCCCCGCGGCTTTGCCCCCGTGGAAATTTATGTTTCCAACTTTCTTAATTTTTTCTTTCATAAGAACCTTCTCCTGACAATAACAAACACAACAAAGAAAGAATTAGCGAAATCGGTCCAGGCGTTGTTGAGTTATGCGCTTACCAACACATTTTGCGATTCATTTTTATATTATAGAAGATAGCTGCGCCCCGCGGCTTCGCCCCCGTGGAAATTTATGTTTCCAACTTTCTTAATTTTTTCTTTCATAAGAACCTTCTCCTGACAATAACAAACACAACAAAGAAAGAATTAGCGAAATCGGTCCAGGCGTTGTTGAGTTATGCGCTTACCAACACATTTTGCGATTCATTTTTATATTATAGATAGATTATGCAAAAGTCAAAGGTTTTATATGGACAATGAGGATCCGCAACGTTATAGCAATTTCAATAGAACTAGTATCCACGTTATTCTGACATAAGAACGATATATCTTTTTAAATTATCCAAATCGCACCATTACGTACGAAGTTATGACTAAATTACTAGCGAAGTTCACTGAGTGACCGCCGCGGGTGCGTGTGACGTCACTCGCTCGGTCGCCGCTTGTTAACCATAGGCAGATATCAGTTTTTAGTGATTTACTCCGAAACAATAAATTTAGGAAAAAAATTGATACTTAACACCAAATAGACTTAGTTTTAAAGAGATCGAATGAAAAAAAAAATAATTTGATGGGTTTCTCAAAACTGAGTCTATTTGGTTGTGTCATTTTTTTCCAGCTGGAATACTTTCAGTATAAGTAGTTTATGTAAGTATATGTAGGTATCAGTTGAGCTATCTGTTGACTGTTTGCAACAATCGGCAGTTAGCTTAATTGTTTCAATTGTAAATACAAGTATAATTTTCTTTGTGAATAAATTTATTCTTAGTTCTCTGTAGGTATATATATAATGTTGTGTATGTAGTATATTTTAAGCGTAGAATTAAATTAAAAGTATTTATTTACATAACCTTCATGAGCACACAGATCCCCTAGTAATATCCAATGATCCTATCCATTCACGATTGTCTGGTAGAGACCGCTCTTGAGCGATAAGACCGTCACTCGTCACTTAGATTTTAAGCTGTTTTGTTGTATTTTTTCTATCTATAAGTGTGCAATAAAGAATTTTCTATCTATCTATGTGGAAAGTTCCTTGGGATACCGTCTACCTCACTGCGAGTTTCATTAAAATCCGTTCAGCCGTTTAGATGCGCAAAGGTAACAGACAGACATAATGACTTCCGCTTTTATAATATACTAGTTTCTCGCGCCTTTGCACGCGTTGTTTCTATGGAAACGTTCGAAGGTTATAGTATATCCCATGGGGACTGCTTTATGGGATAAAAAGTAGCCTCCGGTTGATTCCAGGCTAGAGCTACACATATGCAAAATTTTATATCAATCTGTTCAGTAATTTTCACTGCATTATCTAGCCCCAAGCTACGCAGAGCTTGTGTTATGGGTACTAGATAACTGATTCTATACAATACACTACTTACTTAGATAGATTTTTTTTATTATACATAGAAAAACATCAAGAAACCCTGAACAAATATCTGCAGATCGTACAAGCATTTGTCCCGAGGAGGAACCCGCAACCTATTGCGTCGTAGACGGACCTTCGCCTGCTGCGCCACAGAGGTCGTCGTTTATGGGATAAAAAGTAGCCTCCGGTTGATTCCAGGCTAGAGCTACACTTATCCAAAATTGTATCTAAATCTGTTCAGTAATTTTGGCGTGAAGAACTTACAAACATCCATGAATCCATCCATCTATCCAAACTTTTGTATTTAAAACTAGCTGCGCCCCGCGGCTTCGCCCCCGTGGAAATTTATGTTTCCAACTTTCTTAATTTTTTCTTTCATAAGAACCTTCTCCTGACAATAACAAACACAACAAAGAAAGAATTAGCGAAATCGGTCCAGCCGTTCACGCGTGATGCCGTGACCAAAGAAAACGGGTTTCATTTTTATATATATAGATATCGGTGTGAAGTATGACGTCGTAAAAAGCGTAATTTCTGCAATTACAGTACCTAATGAAGTTCATACTAGCATCTATCTACGGCTTTGGGCGAGTTTTTCTTGGATAAAATATACTCTAGCTCGAGCAAGATGCAATTTCCTTGCCAAATATCATTAAAATCCGCGCAGCTGTTCAAAGAAACATTCATAATGCGTGTGAAATACCGGGCAAAAGATACTTAGTTTTAAATCCCTCTTTTGCCTGTAATTTTAAAAACAATTATAACTTTTATATCGAAATGACGTTACTAGCTCAAAATTCTTATTACCTTGACCTTTTACAAACTTAAAATAAATTACAATCACTAATTTATTCTCAAACTCGAAGAAATTGTTTTATAAACTGTAAGTTGTTCGATTAAAATAATTATATATCCAAGAAAGTTGGTACAAAATCTAGAGTTATTATTCTAAAGTCTTTTCTTATGCATAATGAGCGGATTTTAAAAGCCGCTGTGAAGTCTGAAGGCGTACGAGTAAGCGGCTTACGTGATAGAAAGCTGTTGCTTGCTTTGGTTCGCCGCGCACGATAATTCATAAAAAAAATATAAATATCCGCTTAGTCCCTGAAAATGCAATCAAATGTTGTAAAAATAGACAAAGATTCAACAAGTAATTGAGAATGGTAGAGAATGAGAGATAAAATTTTCCAGAAGTATTAGCAGTTTTTCTCCAACCAACATTCGTACATGATTCAGAACAAAATGCTCGTGATGATCAAGAGGAGGATCCAGCTAGACTGGGCAGCGTTTGGGAAACTACGTCGAGTCTTCTCGTCATCCATACCGCAATGATTGAAAACGAAAGTTTTCAATCAGTGCGTCCTACCCATCATGACCTACGGAGCTGAGACGTGGACACTCACGGTAGGGCTGGTCCACCAGTTCAAAGTCGCTCAGCGAGCTATGGAAAGAGCTATGCTCGGAGTCTCTCTGAAGGATAGAATTCGTAACGAATACATCCGACAGAGAACCAAAGTTATCTACATAGCACAA
Source organism: Eupithecia subfuscata (assembly GCA_963564075.1). Lineage (NCBI taxonomy): Eukaryota > Metazoa > Arthropoda > Insecta > Lepidoptera > Geometridae > Eupithecia > Eupithecia subfuscata. Next base: position 3,379,878 of record OY751123.1, read on the forward strand.
AGAATTAGCAAGCTGAAGTAGCAGTGGCCCGGCCACATCTCGCGAAGAACCGACAGCCGCTGGGGTAAACGTGTTCTTGAGTGGAGATCACGACTCGGTAAACGTAGTGCGGACGCCCTCCGGGCAGGTGGGATGACGATCTGCGAAAGACTGCAGGCAGATGCTGGATGCAACCTGAAGACAGGGCGCTATGGCGCTCATTAGGGGAGGCCTACGTTCAGCAGTGGACTAATATAGGCTGATGATGATGATGATGATGGTGATTTAGAAGTCGCTTGCTAGTGGTTTTCCAGACCACAGCAAATCCCTCCACTTTCTTTTCCAGACGTGATAAAATGTCTTCTAGTTTTCCGTTCTGTTCCATCATCGGGAAATATCGTCACTTGTGATGTACGTTTGAATTATAAGATAAAGATACTTTTATTTTGTCAAAAACAGGTACATACAGGTTTGACAAGGAATGATAATAAATATGTAGATACAAGTAGGTAGGTACATTTACATACATACAAGCAGGGAGTAGGTTGGCAGCTATACGTAATTATTATTATTCTATGGTATGTATAAGTAGTGTTAGGATTTGTTCATTAATAAGTCGAAATTGTTGATGTTTACGAAATTTGGAGTCTTGTCTACGACCAAATAATATTTGTATGAGCTTTGTTTACTTAAATGAGTATATTAAGCGGGAATTTTTCATGAATAACAACAGCTATCCTGAGTCACAGCGCAGCACAACCAGGGTAATTAGCGAAGTGTCCCGAGCCGAACCGACGTTTGTTTACGTAGGAAAAGTTTCAACCCGAGCCGGGTACCTATAAAAAGCCAGGGCAAACGGAACGGGTATTCATTCTGTTCTGAGATTTAGGAAAAATAACATTGTGTTCTGTAAAGATTAACGAAATAGTATATGAATTGCTGTTCTACGCTTGCGAGCTTTAAAATGGAATCGCTTCATCGCGCGAGTTGATCAAAACAATTTATTTTACAATTTATGTACAATGAACTATAGATTGTGGTATATCATTTGAAAGGTAATTTTGTTACCTTTCAAGTGATATCAAGAAAATTTAAAATTAATTAAATTGGCTACCTAAATTTTGGGAATTATTGCAATAGGTCGAAGTTGCATTTATCGGCTTTAGCTGTATTAGCTGGATTTCTCCCTCGTATCCGCTGTTTTAGCTCGTCCCACATATGCCAGATTCCATTATTTCCTTACTGCTTTAGGCGATTAGGCTTATAATAGGAACTTGTATCTTCAGATAAAAACAACAAAACAACCTACTTATGTATATCAATATCATAAAAACCTAAGCCGTCACCAGAAAGCAGAGTGCCCAGAACCCTGACAGCATTGCCACGTTGAATGACAATGCAAAGTCATTGACCGAAGTGGAAGCCAGCTTTTCGATCACCTGTGGACTATATCTCTCCAATAGCCTTGAAAAAATATGTAAAGAAAACTATAGTTTTTCTTTATGCAATTTCAATTTTCCCGAACATCAGACTTTAACTGTCAAAGTCATCACTGACAGACACACAATCACTTAGTAATCTGTGGTCAAAGGAAGCGTCTCGAATCTGTCGTAGCATTACGAGGGAAAATCTGTTGCTGAAGATAAATTGTGAATTTGGAATCGATATTGTAAATAATAGCATTAAATGTCGTTTCTTTCATTACAGGTATTTGTTTGCTAAATGCTTTTACTATGTGAACTTAATAATGTGAAACTAACTTAATAAAACTTTGATTACAGAGAAACTCAATTGTGTTTTAGTCCCAGTTTTCCCCCTTGAGGCTAATCTTCAAGGGGGAAAACTGGAATTTTTTTTTTTTACTTCCAGTTCTCCCCCTCAAGGGAGATTTCAAGGGGGAAAACTGGAATAACCCCTTATACTTATATGATCTCAAGCGGACTTCTCCCTTTGTCCCCTTAATCTACTTAGTCTGAATAATCCAGAATCAAGGTTCAACTTAGAAACTAGCGACTCTGTTTAAACTTAGTGCTTGTAAAATATGCATTAAGGCTTGAGACAGAGAGAATAATTGAATGTAAACTTAATTAGAAGCTTACATGGTTCATAATGGGTTGACTGTGGGGAATTAGGTTTTCAATTAACCGAATAATTAGTTTGAGGATTTATGTCAAGTAAATACGTGTTTTATGAATATTGGGTACGAGATACGTTATTATCTGGTTTTAGACTCGTGTTGGCGAATCTAAACTAGTGTTAGTGCTTATCCTACTAATCCTACTTATATTATAAAGCCGAAAGTTTGTGAAATCTGAATGTTTGTTACCTACATAGGATCTCCAAAACTACTGAACAGATAAAGATGAAATTGGCGGACCTAACTTAGATAATAGGCTACTTATTATACCGAAAATACGCGTGCGAAGCCGCGGGCAGAAGCTAGTTTGCTTATAAACTAGTGCAAGCATTTTTCTTTTTCACCGTCACTAATAATCACACTTTTTTCACCGCGTATAATGTTCTTTCATATCCAGTCCATCCTAAGGTTGCCCGGAAGCGATCGCTCTCAGGGATAAGGCCGCCCTTTATACTTCCTCTATTCTTAGCATTTCTCTATGTATTGTTTTCTGTGTTTGTGTGGTATATATAAGCGTTTTCTATCTATCTACCCATCTAAAGTTTTCTATTCGCGTCGCATTTTAGATATTACTATTTATCCATAGTTTCTTCAAATTGCTTTTGCTGTCGGGCATTTAAACCTATTAAAGAATGGTTTCGTTTTATTCGCATAAAAAAAAGATGGCTACCAACAACCATTATAATATTTCCGACCTCGTCCACAAGAAGGTTAAACTTTAATAAATAATTTTCTTTATTTTTAAAAACAGCTTGTAATCATATAAGCAGCCATTTTGAAAACCTTGATTATAAGGAGTTGTTTTCCAACTTTGGTAATGTAGGATGAATTTAAATTGCAGTTCTACCTTATTAGGAACGCACCAATCAGAAATTACTTAGAAATCAAATAACATCGCAAAAATTTTCGACTTCGACGGGACTTGAACCCGCGTCCTCCCCTCAGTACGGGGATGTGATAACCACTACACCACGAAGTCAAGTGACGTGGGAGTCGAAAATCTCTGCGACATCCTACGGTCTTCTCGCGCCGCCGTTAGCTCCACCTACAGGGGAAACATTGAAGTTTATCCAATCCTGTTCAAAGACTAAAGTTACATTTAGTTCGTTTGACGAGAGGTGTCACGTAGCTTAATTCTAAGGTTTTTTGTTATTATAGTGCGTAACCCCACACTAAGGGTAATTTCTAAGAAATCAAATAACATCGCAAAAATTTTCGACTTCGACGGGACTTGAACCCGCGTCCTCCCCTCAGTACGGGGATGTGATAACCACTACACCACGAAGTCAAGTGACGTGGGAGTCGAAAATCTCTGCGACATCCTACGGTCTTCTCGCGCCGTTAGCTCCACCTACAGGGGAAACATTGAAGTTTATCCAATCCTGTTCAAAGACTAAAGTTACATTTAGTTCGTTTGACGAGAGGTGTCACGTAGCTTAATTCTAAGGTTTTTTGTTATTATAGTGCGTAACCCCACACTAAGGGTAATTTCTAAGAAATCAAATAACATCGCAAAAATTTTCGACTTCGACGGGACTTGAACCCGCGTCCTCCCCTCAGTACGGGGATGTGATAACCACTACACCACGAAGTCAAGTGACAAGTTGAACAGGATTGGATAAACTTCAATGTTTCCCCTGTAGGTGGAGCTAACGGCGCGAGAAGACCGTAGGATGTCGCAGAGATTTTCGACTCCCACGTCACTTGACTTCGTGGTGTAGTGGTTATCACATCCCCGTACTGAGGGGAGGACGCGGGTTCAAGTCCCGTCGAAGTCGAAAATTTTTGCGATGTTATTTGATTTCTTAGAAATTACCCTTAGTGTGGGGTTACGCACTATAATAACAAAAAACCTTAGAATTAAGCTACGTGACACCTCTCGTCAAACGAACTAAATGTAACTTTAGTCTTTGAACAGGATTGGATAAACTTCAATGTTTCCCCTGTAGGTGGAGCTAACGGCGCGAGAAGACCGTAGGATGTCGCAGAGATTTTCGACTCCCACGTCACTTGACTTCGTGGTGTAGTGGTTATCACATCCCCGTACTGAGGGGAGGACGCGGGTTCAAGTCCCGTCGAAGTCGAAAATTTTTGCGATGTTATTTGATTTCTTAGAAATTACCCTTAGTGTGGGGTTACGCACTATAATAACAAAAAACCTCAGAAATTACTTTCATTTATTTCAGCCAATCGCGTAAAGTTTAACCAATAAGTAGGTACCAATTACGTAACAAGGGCCGTAACTCCACTATCGTCTCAAAATTACACTAAATATTGCTATTACTTATTCACTAACACTTTTTATCTGGCGCAGCGCATCAGCATTGCCATACAGCGTGGCAATGCAGCCAGCCTCTTGGGGACACGACGACTGGTATTGATATGGATCAGTTGAGCTACCTGTAGATTTTTTGTAATAGTTTGCAGTTAGCTCAATTGTTTCAATTGTAAATACTTGTGTTATTATCTTTGTGAAAAAAGTTACTACTACTGCCGACTAATTAAGTTCATTATCCACAGTTTCTCTCATATTATGAAACGCCGTGGAAAAAAATTAGACCTGCTACCCTTTTAATATAAGTATGTATATTTAGGTACCTAGTTAAATTGTGTATCATTTAGGGTCTATAATATCATTTAGTAATCGTTTAGGGTCTACGGGGGATAGTATGTTGTCATCTTCCTATTTAAAAAGGGCACCAACTCTGGAAAACGATTTCTATGACTATTCGAAACGAATGGTGGGACTAACAGTCTTTCTTAAGAATTGTACGTTATTTCGAACGCGTGAAGGTTTCTTTTTGAAGTATGGGCTTTCGATTTGGCATGAAACTATGACTTTTAGTTCAAAGTAGCCCGATAGATAAATAGACCCCAAGCTAAGCAGAGCTTGTGTTATGGGTACTAGATGACTGATATAAATAATACAATACATTACATGGATAGATATTTTATTATACATACAAAATACCCAGAACACCCGGAACAAATATTTGCAGATCATATAAACATTTGTCCCAAGGCGGGAATCGAACCCGCAACCTCCTGCGTCGCAGGCGGTCCTTCGCCAGCCGCGACACACAGGTCTTCGATGGCTGGCATAGAATGGCTACTGGCAGTAAGTGGTTCGTGGTTGGACTTTTTGAGTAAATCTATGAACCTTTAAACTCAAAACGTTCTTTGATATAAGTCGAAGTAATTACTCCCGAGAGCTGGTGAGTATCTGGCGCAGCACATCTGCATTGCCATACAGCAGGGTAATGCACATATTTCTGATGTGCGACAGCGGTGTTTTTGCGGTGCGGCAAGCTTAGATAGATAGAAAATACTTTTATTGCTCACTTCTGAAGTTGTTCGACGGTATATAGAAAAAACAGCATGTTTCAACCGACTCCACTTCCGTTCGGTCATAAACTGGTACAGACAATCGTTTTGCAAGCAAAGACTGAGTAACAACTATTCAGATGTAGCTCAAAAGTACCAAGTCTGCTCAAGACGGCTGTCGGCGATGGAAAATGAATCCGGCAGCTGTTGGTCGAGAGTTGCCTGGCACATCGTGCGTCACCCACTGTGTTGCCAGGCTAATATTGATGGTTATTATTTACCTAACACGAAGCTGGACTTTCTCACTTAAAACTAAGAAACAACAATTTACAAATGAAATATAGTTACGCCTCTAGTTTATGCCAGTCCGCACTAAATTTACTTAAAAGAATAGGATATACTTTATTGCACAAAAGTTGTACATAAACGAACATAATACTATAGCATTTTCTACCTGCTAAATTAAATCCCTCCTAAATTTGAGATCAAAGCAAAAATTAATTAACACTATCCAATCCAGCCCTGCGCAGCTCATCTCGTTTACTATAATTATGTCATTTGTAAATTGTTTCTTAGTTTTAAGTGAGCATAATTAACGTGGGTTATAATTAACCTAAGACAATTGGCGGTCTTATGGCTCAAGAGCGTTCTCTGCCAGACAGCCTGGTATGGATAGTATCGTCGGATATACATGGGGTAAGATCTGGCTTATCAACTTAAAGGGGCTTATGGCTAATCAAAAGCTCATGATCGACACCTTTGCTTTAGAATCGAGGCCTGAACTCATTAAACCAACACACTATTTTAATTCTAATAGTTCACATAAAATCCGAAAGCTTAAACTTTAACTATAATGTTTTATTCATGGAACTAAACAAAAACATTGACATCTCATTCCGGCTGAGCCGAAAACGATAAAGTTTCTATTATACGTAATGAGTCAATCTTTGTCTCCTTTATTTACAATAAAAACCGAGATTTGCATAAAAGGCTGGTTTTACACGAGTGACAAATAAAAAAGCGACGCACACGTCGTCGCTAATCTGACTAAGTGACGTAACTGACATTATGGTCATCTTACAGAATAAGCTTTTCTGTTGAGAGTGGCATGCAATTGTGATTGTAAAACGCATATGTATGAATCGATTAATATGAAAATGCACACCAATAAACTTCAAAATAAGGCCTTCCTGATAACGTGCTTTGGCTATTATTTTAATAATAGGTTACTTCAATAAATTAATTTAACGTAGATACGTCACTTCGTCAGAACTACATAAAATTTTTTTTGGCTTCAAATTTCAGATAGGTCTGGGTATGTTTTAAATGAAATTCGTTAATTTTAAATCAATTACAGTTTAATCAAACAATTAAAGGTGGGTTACAACAAATCACGTTGGCCTACTTGGTACGTTATAATTATAACTTACTTAGTAATTATTACTAAAGGAACATCTTTTTCCTTATAAATCGAAATGAGCTCTATCGAAGATAATCTTTGAGCAGGTAAGTACTTAATTTATTAATAAGTTACTATTTTTATATAGTAGGAAGAATAGAATATTAACATAACTCTTTATCAACAAAATACCGATAAAAACAGTTATGTCTAAGATAATAAAGGCTTTTAAAAATAATAATGATAATTAGGTAACACGTTCCTAGACTAAGAGTATGTTTAATTGTTTCGTTAATGCAATCAGTCTTACTTAATTAAATTAAAATGGAATATAACAACTGGATCATTGTTATTTATTAGCTAGTAACGAAAAATAGGGTATATTGCGTTAGTGTTTGTACGCAAGAATTATTGACATTTTATTCATTCAATCAATGAACATTGCTTTGTAAAATAATCATCAATTTAATCAAGATGTGGCAGAGATTTATAAAAATTCACGTGCTCGGACAATCTGATGACCGGCGTATCACCATTGGTTAGCGAGACCAAATCTTCCCGGCTGCATTACCAAGGCTCACCAAGCGCCTACTGAACCTGAACAGAAAGGACCTACGCGTCCTAGTGGGGACACTCACAGGACACTGCCCACTGAATAAACATCTCTTCACCATCGGAGCAACAGACAGCCCACTCTGCAGAGGGTGTCTCAGTGACGAAGAATCAGCTGCCCACGTAGTCCTGGAATGCGAGGGAGTATCAGCGCAACGACACGAAATCCTCGACCACCCGAGGTCACTCCGCGAAGCCTGTGAAGATCCCAGGAAGATTCTGCGCTTCTGGACGGAGTTAGGCTGGTTATACTAGCTAAACAATACACGCACAAGGGACCAATCCGAGTCTAAGTGCGTATTCAAGAGTACACACAACAACAACAACAACAACGAGACCAAATCTTCGTACTTTTCTTTTGAGATTTTTGGTTGCGTCTCATTTAGTGAACTAACTCCAGCGTGCAGCAAATGGGACATATTTCTCTTCAACGTCAAAGATCTGTTACATGCTTCTTTATGGCTTGTTTTGAAGAACAAAGTGGTGGGATCTGTTTTACGAACTGAAAATTCTGTCATTTCGGTCCAGTTTACCTGAGATCCAACATCATCTTTTCGCACTGAGAGTAGGCGTAAATCTGTTGTCTGGCGTAAATCGTAAATCAGCTGACAGTTTTTTAAAATTGAGAAAATCTGTGTGTTCTAGGACGGTGACATGGTATGGTTTGCTTCTTCTAGCCAATTTAAATATTGGCAGAAGCTGCGCAGGCACAAAAACATCTCCAGTTTTCTTTAGGGCGTAACTGATTGCACTGTGTGCTGAATCCCCTTCGCTTTGACCGTGGTTTGGCACAGAGAACCGTAGCGTAATATCTTCAATACTTCTGCAGTTGTTGATGACATACATCAAAGTTGAAGCTACAATCGAATTACGATTCTGTCCACTGCATCCATCCGCAAACAAATAAAAGAACTTTAAGCCGTTTTCATCACTTTTTTTAAGAAAAATATGTAGTGCCGTAGACACTTCTGATGCTCCTCTTTTGCCCTGGCCTTCATGCCAAGTGAAACAATAACTACCTATCTTTTGTGGTCATATCATAAATTGTTAAGTTATAAGTAGACAAACGCCTCTTATAAAATACCGCATTTTCGTTGGAAATAGGTAAGTTTATTACCTGTTATAGATCGAAGGTTGCACACTGTGCAATTTGCGGAGCTTGTTTTGACTGCTGCTTACACTCAGCTCTTTTCGCCCGAAACAGTTTCTTTTCTTCTTGATGTCTGTCGCACTTACGACTTGTTTGAACAAAATCTTGTATGGATGAAAATCATACTAAACGTCGTAAGTGTACTTACGACGTTTAGAATAATTATTATTTTTAAGAACTGTAGATACGTCACACATACTTCTGGACCCAGGATGAAGATACGGATACGCCGATTAGACTGAACGGTGCGTCTTCAAAAGTAGAAAAAACCAACATAAAAAAGTCAGTTACGCCAAAATGTTGGTTACGTCACTTAGTCAGATTAGCGACGACGTGGGCCACATAAGTACCTTCCAGGGACGCGTTTTCAACCAAAGTCTTTCTATACATTTTGTATAAATCCGTGTTTTGAGACAGATAAAAATCCGGTTTACTTGGTACTCGAGTCATGGAGTTAAAATGGAGTTGGGCTGGACACATTGCAAGGCGAGGTGATGATAGGTGGAGCAAAACAACTACTGATTGGTGGCCAATAGTGGGCAAAAGAAACGTCGGACGCCCGGTTGCGAGGTGGGTCGACGACATAATACGCGTCGGAGGGCGTCAATGGAGGCGGTTAGCACAGGATCGTAGTGGATGGCACAAACTTAGGGAGGCCTATACCCAGCAGTGGGTAAAATCCGGCTGTGGATGATGATTACTTGGAAGATGTACTCTTCATTTTCCGAGAAAACCGGATTTTTCTCTGTACGTACTACGTTTCTGTGTACTACTTAGAAACAGATAAAATCCGTTTAACATCTCTTCGGTCTTCTTAATAATATCACATATTAGGTAATGTTGATAATGTTGAAGAAAAGTTGTAAAAATTAAAAAGAAAAAAGATTTGTACCTATGTTTGTAACGAATAAACTCAAAAACTACAAGACCGATTTAAAAATTATGTCACCATCAGAATGCTACAGTATCCTTGAGTAACATTACCTAGTTATGTTTAAAAATATATGTCCACCCGTGCGTTCAATAAAGTTAAATAAATAAGACGTTTTGGTCAAGACAACGTTAACAACCATAAAACTGAACGAATCCAGCTAAATCTTTGGACACACATAGTTCTAGATCTTGAATAAAATATAGGCTTCAACTTATCCCAAAATAAAACGCGTACAAAGCTGTGTAGACTAGCACGGAAATAAACGTTATGAATCTGATTCTGTCACCCGTGTACACAAAGCCTTAGAAGTTTACGAGTGGATAAACTAATAAAACACGAATAAAAGCCAGCCTGTGTACTTAGGGGCTTTATTTAAAAAGCATTATTCTACAAAGTGTATCCCACCGTGAGGCTCGGCTTTATTTCAACTAGTTTTTACCCGCGGCTTTACACACGATCTTACTAAGATGACGGGGTCGAATTATGTTTCTTTTGACACGTTTTAAGGGCGAACCTAGCGGGTTTGGTTGTCAAACTAGGCCTAGATCTCAGTTTTTTAGGCCTAGATCTCAGTTTTTTACAACGGGGATCCCGTGAGTACTCACGGGATCCCCGTTGTAAAAACTAATTACATAAGTCTCAACATTTTTTCTTCGGTTCCTTACTTGGAAACCACGATTGCGAAAAAAAAAAATTGGTTGTCTGTAAAGTCGGTTTACTGACGTTAGTTGAACGTGACAACGCAGACGCATCGCTCACTCAAGTAGGAGAGAGACGGATCTCGAGCGCTCTCGCTTGCACTTCAAGCCTTACATGGAACGCCTCAGAGCGAGGTAACGCTGCATGACGAGGTAACGCCGCATGACGTCATGTTTTTTCGTGCGTGCAGTCGGCTCTATTGAATTATAAGACGTTGTCACGTCAAAAATTACGATAAAAAAATCATGAAACTGCACTGATTTGCACCTAATTTGGTCGAGATCTCAGGAACCCTGCGATCTATAGAAAAGATTTTTGTTTTGATTCGTAGGTTATTACTAATTCTTTGGTTCCATAATACAGTTTCTTCATAAGTTGTGTAGTTTTCTTGTAAATAAGTAAAAACATCATTTTTGCGCTTACGCCAAAAACGTATGCTCTGTCCCGCTCCTATAAACGCGAAATCCTATGCCTATCCTTTTCACAAAATGGCGCGCAATTATCCCTCATGACAGTTTCCATGGGTTAGAATATAATATGCTACTTATAACTCATAAATCAATATCAGTAATAATGAAAGAACCTCATGTTATTCCAACACGGTAGGGCTGGTCCACCAGTTCAAAGTCGCTCAGCGAGCTATAGAAAGAGCTATGCTTGGAGTTTCTCTGAAGGATAGGATTCGTAACGAATACATCCGACAGAGAACCAAAGTTATCGACATAGCTTTAAGAATCAGCAAGCTGAAGTGGCAATAGGCCGGCTATAGCTTGGGAAGAACCGACAACCGATGGGGTAAACGTGTTCTTGAGTGGAGACTACGACGACACTGCAAACGTAGTGTAGGACGCCGGCCAGGTGGGATGACGACCTGCGATGCGAAAGACTGCAGACAGATGCTGGATGCGGCAAACTGGAGGCGCTCATTAGGGGAGACTTTTGTCCAGCAGTGGACTAACGTAGGCTGATGATGATGATGATATGTCATTCATGGTCTAGTTTGGGCGTCGATCTATGCAAAATTTCAGCCCGATAAGTTCAGTAGTTTTGGCGTGAAGAAGTTACAAACATCCGCCCGTACATCCATCCAAACTTATGTATTAATAATATTATTGTGAAGCATTATTCTAAAGAGCATCCCACAGTGAGGCTGAGCTTTATTTTATTAATTTAGGTTATCTTTGACGACCTCTGTGGCGCAGCGGGCGAAGGTCTGCCTGCGACGCAGGAGGTTGCGGCTTCGATTCCCGCCTCGGGACAAATGTTTGTACGATCTGCAGACATTTGTCCAGGGCGTTCTGGATGTTTTCTATGTATAATAAAAATATCTATCTGTGTATTGTATTAAGTATATCAGTTATCTAGTACCCATAACACAAGCTCTGCTTAGCTTGGGGCTAGATAATGCTGTGTGAATTGTCCAACATTATAATTGTCCAACATTAGTGATGGTTCCAGATAAAATTATGCGACTGCCTCTTGTCGTTAGGTATGAAGACACTAATGTAATGATTTCGTTGTTTGTTTTGAATAAAATTGTAAATCCTGGTCATTTTTACCTAATATTTAAGATATAATCATAATAACCATTAGAGTAATTTAAGACTTATTTAAATCTACATAATATTAGGTATGTGCCTATTCGCTTTGTAACGACTTCTCGTGTTTTCGTCTATTTTAGCTTCGACGTGTTGTCTTTGAATTGATCAGCGCAGTCTTGTCTGTGGTTTGTCGACGTCATATTGAGCAGAAGAGGTTTTGGAGGGAAAAACACAAGAGGTCAGGTATTCCGTTTCCAGATTTGGCAAAGAAAAGACCTCTTAAAATACTGAGTGATAGTATTAAATAATTATTTAATAAAACTATAAAACTTTGTAGAGCTTTCTTTGATTTCACTAGTTTTTTCCCGCGGCTTTCTACGCGTTTTTTAAACGATAAACTAGTCGAACATTACATAGACCAAATATTTGTAAAGGAAAAGCGTGGTTCTCTAACACAAGCATATTTTTGCTTTAAATACAACCCATGATAATGTAACTTACCAACTTAATTACAGAATTAGTGCATTTTACACCAAGGCGAGAAAGTGATCAATTCCTACCGAGTGTGTCGATTTGGAATCGCACTTTCTGCCGAGTGATAAATAGTGCTTTATACTACACATTCGAGGAAAATAAAAATCAGAATTAATTATAAATTGAAATCGCGCCCAATGATGTTGGTAAAACCTCATTGACCGCGCCAGCCTTTGGGTTCTTTTTTCATAATAATATGTTCGGAAATCGGAGGAGGCCTAATGGACTTGGAGTAAAAACTTTTTGTCGTTTGACCGAACGAAAATAACCATAGCTACCGGCCGATCTTTTAGGAAATTAAAAAAAAATAACACGTTAGAAATGGATTTCCATACACTTTTTCCTCCCGCTAAAACACGTGAGAAATGAAATTCCATAGAGTTTTTCCTCCCGGTTTCCTATAGGCCTGCAAAGACATAAGTACTTTCTATTCTTTATATGGAAAAGGAATAGGCAACTTTCCGAGCAGGTGTAGTATAAAAAACATTTCTATTTTCTTTTGAACAAATGTTTTTATGACATGGTAAGCAATACGCTTACCTTTCCGCGCCGAACGATCTGCATTTAGTAAAATCACAAATGTGTGTAGGTACTAATTGTGTAAGAATGGGACAAAAGGTCAACTTATATGTTACCTAGTATCCTCTAGATTAATTCAGAATTTGAGAGTAACATAGAAACTGTAACTTAATTCCTCAATCACCGAGTTCATTGTAGAAAACAGAAAACGCCCCAGGCCTTTTACGGCAGGGCTTAAAGAACCCGACTTAATTTGCCTTCGCTTTATTCTAATTGGCTTTTAAATCTGTGAAGCTAGCTTCTGTTCCTGTCTTTACATGTATGTATATATATATATAGTTTATGCCCACGGCTTCGCACGCGTTGTTTCTATAGAAACGTTTAAAGGTGATTTCTATCCCATGGGAACTGATTTATGGGAAAAAAGTAGCCTATGTTTGATTCCAGGATTAGAATTATCTGTATGCAAAAATTCAGCCCGATCCGTTCAGTAGTTTTGGCGTGAAGAAGTAACAAACATCCATCAATCTATACATCCATCCAAACTTTCGCATTTATAATATTAGTGTGACTAATTTTGCTATCTTTAACTTTCTATCTTTAACACTAATATTATAAATGCGAAAGTTTGGATGGATGGATAGATGGATGTTTGTTACCTCTTCACGCCAAAACTACTGAACGGATCGCGCTAGAATTTTGCATACAGGTAATTTTAATCCTGGAATCAAACATAGGCTACTTTTTATCCCATAAATCAGTTCCCATGGGATAGAAACAACCTCAAAACGTTTCCATAGAAACAACGCGTGCGAAGCCGCGGGCAGAAGCTAGTTCAATATAAATTAAAATTATTCATCATAGCTAAAATTGAAACACGCCGAATCTCTAGCAAAATGGAATCGATATTAATCACGGAATTAGAAATTATTAGTTACCTAAATAACTTTCTAATTCCGTGACATTAATGTTATTTTGCAATGTTCGCCTCTTTAGCAAATTATTGAGGCGCTTTATTATTTTAGAAGTAAATAAATTGTTTGAACCGACTGAGAATATGGAGCTTTGAGTTAAGGCGCTAACCCAACCCAAATCAGCGCCACCACCTATTTTATCTTACTAATAAGTAAGTTAAACGAAGGAATTTTCAAAAATCGGTATGTGCAGTTTGTGACCTATCATAAGCTTATTTTTAATGCCTCTGTAATAGTTTTATTTTGTATAGTGTAGGCAGAGATGCGAAGTTGATCTTTTTTGCCACCATGGTGGCCAAAATGAGCAACTTCGCATTTCTGCCGAATATTCCTTCGTTTAACTTATTAATAAGATACAATAGGTAGTGGCGCTGGTTTGGGTTGGGTATGCGACTTAATTCTAAATATTACGAGTTAAATCCCATAATTTGAATGACCATTTTTGTGTACAAGCTTTAAGGCGAATAGTAGGGGTGATAGTGGCGCCACTACATATTTAATTTAATCATTAAGTTATACAAAGAAATTATCAAAAAATCGGACCGCTGGTAGACGATACCTATCACAAGCTTTTATTTAATGTATCTGTAATAGTTTTGTTTTGTTTTATTCAATCAAAAACCTTGTTTGGAGAGCTTGGTGGCCACCAGTAGGAACTAAACTCTTGAAACGAGTATCTGCCTAAATAATACAGTACGAAACTATTAAAGATACATTTAAAAAAAGCTTATGATAGACATCGCGCGGTCCGATTTTTTGATGATTCCTTTGTATATCGTAATTATAAAATTAAATATGTAGCGGCGCCACTATCACCCCTACTATTCGCCTTAAGTGACCACTTTACTACGACCTTTATAAATTCACAATCACAACAGTGAAGCAAAGTCACCAGCATTCACTAGTAAACCAATAAAATGGTTCATTAAAAAGTTCAAACTCTTCTGTTGGTTTTATTATTCCCTCTTTTATTGTTATAATTATTTTGTTAATTGTTAACTAAACTCTTTTAATTTCTTTTTAATTTATATTGTCTTCCTTATTACCGGTTTAAAACCTTTTTGTTCTGTTTTAGGGTTTCGTTGGAAGTGGAACTTGTGAAGGGTTTGTCAGAAATTTTCTGAGATTGTAACGTTATTATTAACGACGACTTCTGTGGTGCGGCGGGCGAAAGTCCACCTGCGACGCAGGAGGTTGCGGGTTCGATTCCCGCCTCAGGACAAATAATAAATAAATAAATAATGCAGGACAATTCACACAGCATTATCTAGCCCCAGGCTAAGCAGAGCTTGTGTTATGGGTACTAGATAACTGATATACTTAATACAATACACTACATAGATAGATATTTTTTATTATACATAGAAAACATCCAGAACGCAGAAATGTTTTTACGATCTTCAGATATTTGTTCCGGGTGATATGGGTATTTCTATGTATAAAAAAAATATCTATCTATGCAGTGTATTGTATTATGTACTAGCTTCTGCCTGCGGCTTCGCACGCGTATTTTCGCTATAATAAGTAGCTTATTATCTAAGTTAAGCTTTGCTCTAAACGTACGCCAAATTTCATCTTGATCCGTTCAGTAGTTTTTGAGATCCTAGGTAAGTAACAAAAATTCAGATTTCACAAACTTTGGGATTTATAATAATTAGTAGGATATCAGTTATCTAGTACCTACCCATAACACAAGCTCTGCTTAGCTTGGGGCTAGATAACGCTGTGTGGATTGTCCAACATTATTTATTCACTAGCTTCTGCCCGCGGCTTCGCACGCGTTGTTCCTATGGAAACGCTTAAAGGTGATTTCTATCCCATGGGAACTGATTTATGGGATAAAAAGTAGCCTATGTTTTATTCCAGGCTTAGAATTATCTGTCTGCAAAATTTCAGCCCGATCCGTTCAGTAGTTTTGGCGTGAAGAAGTAACAAACATCCATCCATCTATACATCCATCGAAACTTTCGCATTTATAATATTAGTTTGATTTATTAGATGTCTAGGTAGCTAACGACAGCTAATAGTGAAATTTGATAGTCAAATTTTCTTTTAAAGAACTACCAGCAAAAATTACAAATGAAGTTTGATTGGGTGGATATTATGTTTGTTACTTCCTCAATCTACAACAACAGAACGGATCGGGTTGAAACTTCTAACCTGGAATAAAACATAAGCTACTTTTTATCCCACAAACCAGTTCCTATGGGAAGACCTAACCATTAAACCTTTCCATAGAAGCACCACGTGCGATGTCACGGGCAGAAACTAGTTGTAAATACAATACTTTTGTGAATAGGTGAACCAACTTATATGAATTTCGATCTCGAAGCGTCCATTGTACAATTACGTGCTTCCAAAGTTCCAAAGTTGGTAACCACTGGGTTTCAATAGAGCTGTAATCTAGACCAGCTCATTAACACTGATGTGTGGAACTTGGACAAGACTGAGTTATACTAGTTTGCTCACATGCGGTCGAGGTGTAAGCGATCGCAAAGTACGCTGAAGTATTGAGTAGGTAACTTGACAATTGTGGTCGTAATAGATTTAAATTATTAATGAAACACCACACTACTAATAAAATAAAATAAAAAGACTACTTAGTAACACGTACAAAAACACATGTGAACATTAGTACTAACACAATACGTAATAGTTGTTGCTATAATTTTGTGTTCTTGAGCGGAGACCGCGACTCGGCAAACTTAGTATAAGACCTCCCTAGGTAGGATAACGACCTGGGTAAGCTGTCAGACACTGGATGCTTCGCTATGCCGGTCATTAAAAGTAGTTAAGCACTGGATTTCAATAGAGCTGTAGGTAATCTAGGCCAACTCATTGACGCTGATGTGTGGAACTTGGACAAGACTGAGTTATACTAGTTTGCTCACATGCGGTCGAAGTGTAAGCGATCGCAAAGTACGCTGAAGTGTTGAGTGGGTAACTTCACAATTGTGGTCGTAATAGAAAGAAAGAAACAAATCAAATTATTTTTTAAACACTACACTACTAATATAATAATAAGACTAGGTAAGTACTCAGTAACACAAACAAAAAACACAAGTGAACATTAATACTAACACAATACGTAATAGTTGTGGCTATAATTTTGTGTTCTTGAGCGGAGACCGCGACTCGGCAAACTTAGTATAAGACCTCCCTAGGTAGGATAACGACCTGGGTAAGCTGTCAGACACTGGATGCTTCGCTATGCCGGTCATTAAAAGTAGTTAAGATCTGGATTTCAATAGAGCTGTAATCTAGACCAGCTCATTAACACTGATGTGTGGAACTTGGACAAGACTGAGTTATACTAGTTTGCTCACATGCGGTCGAGGTGTAAGCGATCGCAAAGTACGCTGAAGTGTTGAGTGGGTAATTTCACAATTATGGTCGTAATAGAAAGAAAGAAACAAATCAAATTATTTACTAAACACTACACTACTAATAAAATAATAAGACTAGGTAAGTACTCAGTAACACATACAAAAAACACAAGTGAACATTAATACTAACACAATACGTAATAGTTGTGGCTATAATTTTGTGTTCTTGAGCGGAGACCGCGACTCGGCAAACTTAGTATAAGACCTCCCTAGGTAGGATAACGACCTGGGTAAGACAGCTGTCAGACACTGGATGCTTCGCTATGCCGCTCAGTGAAAGTAGTTAAGCACTAGGTTTCAATAGAGCTGTAATCTAGACCTCATTAGCGCTGATGTGTTGGACTCGGACATCACTTTCACTTACGTCAGAGTCACTTTTACTTAAATCGTACTAATTTTAAGTAAAACGTTAAGACCGTACCGGTCGGGACGGTTTAATTAAAAGTGACAGCAAATGTCAAGGTAGAATAACCTATCGGCTACTTTTTATTCCAAAAACGTGTGCGAAGCCGCGGGAAGAAGCTAGTGATCCTCTAAAAGAATGTTGTCGACATCAACTCGCCGGGCTTTGTTGACGACGACGTGGCCGACTTGGTGTGTGAACTCCATAAGTTAGCCAGTCTGAACGAGCCAAAACACACACAAATGCACATCCACACATTAGTTTTTCCGGCCTATATTTATGGGCCGGGAAAATACGTTTTAGATTCTAGCTTTAACCTGTCAAGGATTCTTACTTAAAATAGCTTTCATCCCTCAAGGATTAGGGGCGCGCGCCCCTTTTTGACTGTTAACGCATCGTTTTTATTTCATAATTATAGTGCAATTACCCCTCTGTGACGCAGCGGGCGAAGGTCCGCCTGCGACGCACGAGGTTGCGGGTTCGATTCCCGCCTCGGGACAAATGTTTGTGCGATCTGCAGATATTTGTTCAGGGGTTCTGGATGTTTTCTATGTATAATAAAAAATATCTATCTATGTAGTGTATTGTATTATGTATATCAGTTATCTAGTACCCACAACACAAGCTCTGCTTAGCTTGGGGCTAGATAATGATGTGTGAATTGTCCAGCGTTATTTATTATGTATTGTGTATTTACGCGTTTTTGAATATATTTTTTCAACATTAACAAACAATATCGAAATATCGCGGTTTTGAAATATCGGAAAACTCGACAACAAATATCACGGAAAAAAGTGTTATAAATAAAATTATTATGTTGAAGATAAAACCTCAATAAAATTTATATTGCTACTGGAATCGAGTGGATTCAGTTATTAAATTCAACTGAATTATTTTTATTACGACCTCTGTGGCGCAGCGGACGAAGGTCTAAAACGAAACAAAATTAAATATAAAGTGCAAAAATATTACAAGTTAAACGAAGTTTTAATTGAAACGATAGGTTAAACCCCACCTTGAGAAATTCGACTTTTACGACCGAAAAATTCGCCTCATCCTAAAATCTTTAGTATCATTAAGTTGTTACTAGTTTAAAATGAACTAGACGCCATTAAAATCATCCCCCGGCGATAACAGTTAAAGATTATAGCCCTTTAAGTTAATTTGTTTGCTCCTCGTGCGCACTTAAGATACTAATTGTATTTTAAGTTTTAACTTTACTCTTAGCTTGAAGATTAAGCTTTATTTACGTTGTAGTTTACGCTGAATAATTAAAATAAAAATCGTAATAAAGTTAAATTGTTACTGATAATGTCATTTTTGATTCCATCATGCCACCTGGCCGGAGGGCGTCCTACACTATGTTGGCCGAGTCGCAGTCACCCAAGAACATGTTTACCTCATCGGTGGTCGGTTCTTCGCGAGATGGCCGGCCCACTGCCACTTCAGCTTGCTATTTCTTAGAGCTATGTCGATAACTTTGCTCCTCTATCGGATGTATTCGTTACGACGCCTATCCTTCAGAGAGACTCCGAGCATAGCTCTTTCCATAGCTCCCTGAGCAATTTTTAACTGTTGGACCAACCCTAAGGTTAGTGTCCACATCAAATTAAAGGGTTAAAACCGCTAACACACCGACCCTCTATCAACCCCTACAGCACAAATCAAATAAACTAACTCCCACACTAGTTGTAGTAGTGTAATGCGTATTAAGAACTTTATTTGAAGTCTAGCCTAGCCTGTCATCGGTTGTGTCCAAGATGGCGGCACATGTGACGTCAGTCCACCATGTGGTTACTCAGATGGGCATGTGCCGCCATTTTGGACACAACTGATCATAATGACGTCAGAAAGTTGCCTCACTGAGGCAAACAACAGACGACATGCTAGGGTTAGCGTTTTTCCGGGATGAAAATACAACAAGTACAAAAATTTCTAAGAAATCAAATAATATCGCAAAAATTTTTGACTTCGACGGAACTTGAACCCGCATCCTTCCCTCAGTACGGGAATGTGCTAACCAAAGATCAAGTATGACTACGTTCCGTGCTAACCAACTACACCACGAGGTCAAGTGACGTAGGAGTCGAAAATCTATCTCGAAAATATAAATAATTCTTTCCATCCAAAGGTTGCCTGGAAGAGATCGCTTCTAAGCGATAAGGCCGCCCATTGTACTTGTCTTATGTAATGTCTCCTTGTAATGTTATTTTTATGGTGTACAATAAAGCATTTTGTATTGTATTGTATTGTAAAATCTTTGCGACTTTCTACGGACTCAAGCGCCGTTAGCTCCACCTACGGGGGAGCTAACGGCGAGGGGAAACATTAAAATTTATCCAATTCTGTTCAAAGACTAAAGTTAGCCAGAGTGCGAGGCTTACGCACTATAATAACAAAAACCAAGATACAAATATCTTTATTTTTCAAGCTCCACTACACTACCTTCGGCACCCCCGTGGTGGACGGGCAGTGAGAAGGCACATTCCCACCAAAAAAGGTTTAGAACGACATTGCAAAATTTCAACCCGATCTGTTGTGTAGTTTTGGCGTGAAGAGGTAACAAACATCCATCCATCCGTCCATACAAACTTTCACATTTAAATAGACTTAGGTTTCATAATAGCATAGCGTTGTGGATGATGATGAGAACGTATTTATTTTGAAATCAGACCGAATTTCATAGGTGTAAAATCGTCACCTTTCAAAACCTACGTGCAATTTTAGCAGGTTTCAATAATTAAACAACCCTTAGTAAGTAATCATATAACTACCTAGCTATAAAGGTACCTATTTAAAACTTACTGCATTTCTATTAAAGATAAGCTGTTGAAACTGTACCTACACTATTTTATAAATAACATCTTTTTTGTACGACAGTTTATCAATAAATATTTCTGATTCCTTTTCCTGAAATTTAATAAAATGACTTGCATAATCAGCTCCTTTACCGTACTTAAAATCAAAAATCAAAATAAAAAACTCTTTATTTCCATAAGTACAATAAGTTCACTTAGAAAAGGTCAAAATATAAAACTAAACACTGACACGGAAATAAAGTGATATTTTTTATTTCTGTCGCTTCGATATGTAGTTCGATATGTAGTAAAGTAAAGAAGCAACGAAGAAACCTTTAGCCTGTTATTTGTTATTTTTCGAGTTGGAGCAAAACCCGTCCCAAGATTTTTTATCCTCTAGTTAATCTGATATTTTATAGTAAGCCTTTTTGCACACAATTTATTTATTGATATTTTTTGCAACTAACTTGAAGTTTTGTTGTAGAAGCGTATACATTGCCCTTTAAAAGATGCATTTATCTTGAGTAGCCTAGTTGTGGTAACTCTGATCACAACCCCCAAATCACCTTTCAAGTAAATAATCCCATGCAAGTAAACCTCAATCTGTATGCATAGGTACAACACAAAGTAATAAAGCACCATACACACATAACCATTCACCGACCCAAACAAATATTCCTGCGTGAAAACGACTTCATATTAACTAACCCGTACAATACTGTCCCTCAGAATATTGTCCCCTCATAGGCGTGGGTGTAGTCGTTGTTTTTAAAAACACGTCGTTCCTCAAACGATATCCGTTGTCAACAACGATGTTGTCGAAAACGGTGTAGGGAGTTCGGATTTTGATATATTTTTTTTAATTTAATGAAATGAAATGCCTTGCATTTACGTGTTTATTAACAGTAAATTCACTTCTAACGCGAGTTGAGTTATTCGATAATTCGGCATGGTTGGATGCGACATGATCACGATAACTAAAACATCAGTTAGTTGGCATATAATTTTAAAGCGGTTTCCGGTTGGCGTTACTGGCTCTCAATCATAATTTAACATATGGCTTTTCGGTGGCGATCGGCATTACTCAGCAATGCTCGTATATTGAAAATTGAAAATTGAAAATTGTTTATTTGTATATAAATATTTATAAGTATATACTTGTCGTATGCATCCGATTTCCACCAAATCACCATCTGATTCCAACAACGTTATTGACAACGCTAGTCAACAAGGTTGTTGTCGTTTGCATCCGATGTCCACCAATCGACCATCTGATGCCAACAACGTTACTGACATCGTTAGTCAACAAAAACCGTTATTATTAAAACTGAACACCTCTACCCCTCACAATATTGTGCTGGTAATCGTCAGATAAATCACGTGATCAGGTGAAACCAGTCGTTAAGCCCGCATCCGGGTAATTAAGGGCCGGGATAACGGGTAAAAATAGCCCGGATGTTATTTTGTGGTGAAAATTAGCTTATTACGTTGTCTTCTAGGTCGTTGTTGAGGTGGTTTGTTGCATGGGGGGCAACCATCACACTTATATATAATATATAAGTACATCAGTTATCTAGTACCCATAACACAAGCTCTGCTTAGCTTGGGGCTAGATATTACAGCATTATCTAGCCCCAAGCTAAGCAGAGCTTGGGTTATGGGTACTAGATAACTGATATACTTAATACTACACAGATAGATATTTTTTATTATACATAGAAAACATCCAGAATACCCTGGACTAATGTCTGCAGATCGTACAAACATTTGTCCCGAGACGGGAATCGAACCTGCAACCTTCTGCGTCGCAGGCAGACCTTTGCTCGCTGCGCCACAGAGGTCGTCGTCTTGAAGGCAACTTTTCGTTGAGTGTGAATGACGTCATTCAGATTGCCGTCATTTGATTGATTGATAAGTGGACGCACTTGTCAGTGGATTGTCCAATGCCTTACTCAATGAAAATATTTATTAATTGAATGAATTAACTTTATTCACAAAGAAAATTATACGAGTATTTACAATTGAAACAATTGAGCTAACTGCTGACTGTTGCAAACAGTCTACAGATAGCTCAACTGATCCATACCAACACCAGTCGGAAGCGTCCCCAAGACGCTGGCTGCATTGTCACGCTGTGTGGCAATGCTGATGCGCTGTGCCAGATATTCACCAGCTCTCGGGTCACGCGTCGCTTCGACCAGACGCTCAGATAGTTTTTTGAAAACCCGAAGAGCCTCGGTACCCCACGGACCTAGGGTCTCGACTCCAAGGGGAGCAAATGTGTAGGCTCTGTCGAGACCTGCATATTTGCATATTTTATTTTTTATTAATACATTTTATTTTTTTTATGTCCTGTAAGTACCTGTTGTACACTCTTTTTGATTTTTCAAGTGTTTATTTCAATTTGTTTTCATTTGTGTTTTCTTTTAATTTTTCCTATTTATGTATGAGTTAAGCCGCGACTCATGCGTTTCATTCTGGCCTTCGCGGAAGACCAGCGCTATGGTAGGATACATCCTGCCATAGCATCTGCTGAGTGTTGGCCATTTTTGTTACCTTTATCTTGTTACTTTTATATTAACCTTTATCTTTTGTATGTGCTTTGTATGTATTTTATCAAAACTAAGCAACGAACTTGAAGTGGATAAAAGAATAGCCGGAGCTTGGAGGAAATTCTGGAGCTTAAAAGAGATCTTGTTCAATACCTATGAAAATAAAATCTAATACATGCTTAACCCATCTGTCACTTACGGTTGTCAGATGTGGAACTATACCAGGAAAGTAAAGAACAAAATAAGTATCAACGAAGTATGGAAAGAAGTATTACAAATATCAGAAAAATGCAAAAAATTCCACACACCCAAAAGAAAGACCACTAAAGTAACTGACGCTGTAGCATACTCAATGAAGCTTAAATGGCGGTGGGCGGAACACGTTGCCAGAATCAAAGACAACAGATGGACGAAGCGATTAACATCCTGGTCTGGTCCGGGAGGCACTAGAGCAAGAGGCAGGCCAACTACAAGATGGACGAGGAAATCGCAAAACTAACTAATAAAGACTGGATGGACAGTAGCTATCGACAGAGACCAATGGAGAGATCTGAAGGAAGGCTACAGCCTTACATGAGGGGTTCTTCCACGAACTTGACGTATAGATTATTATTTTATTAAATTGTTAAATTAAATCTAGAATTGATATTGAAATAGTATGACATGAATTAATCATAATATTCTGAGGGAAAACATAAAAAATGTATAAGGAATGGCAAGAAATAAAAGGCTATTTTATTTATTTATTTTATTATGTATGTTTTGGTTACAAAATGAACGCATTTTTACTTTACTTACTTTACGATACCGGCCTGTGAACGCGCTCTCTAACGTTTCAACTGCTAACGCTTTTGCCGAAATGGCAATAGATACTACACGTCTACACTTAACCAACCGTGATCGCATTCCTGTGTCGATATCAAACTAAACTTGAAGCGTAAAACTAAAGCAATTAACTTCTCAATATTTGAGCTAAAGCTCGAAGCATCAATATCAACTATCAAAACATTTCAACTCCAACTAAGCATATTCTAACGAGAACAGATTACGGAACACCGCTTACGAATTAGGGTTCTTCCGGTCGATAGATTAACCCACGATCCACCGACGGGGATGTAAAACTATCAATAATCAATATATTAGGATTTATTACTTACGAGTTGGCCTGTGGGTATGTGGAAGTTTAATTTGATGGGAAATTGGTTATGTTGTAATTTGGACAGTCTTTGTTATGGATACGGGTTGTTAATAGGTTCTGCATCATCATCATCAGCCTATGTAAGTCCACAGCTGGACATAGGCCTCCCCTAATGAGCGCCATAGCGCCTGTCTCTCCATCCAGCATCTGCCTGGAGTCTTTCGCAGATCGTCCTCCCACCTGGCTGGAGGGCATCCTACACCATGTTTGCCGAGTCGCAGTCTCCACTCAAGAACACGTTTACCCCAGCGGTTGTCGGTTCTTAGAGAGATATGTCCGGCCCACTGCCACTTCAGCTTGCTAATTCTTTAAGCTATGTCGATAACTTTGGTTCTCTGTCGGATGTATTCGTTACGAATCCTATCCTTCAGAGAGACTCCGAGCATAGCTCTTTCCATAGCTCGCTGAGCGACTTTAAACGGTGGACCAGCCCTACCGTGCATCATCATTATCTGATATTTAATAAATCAATTTTATCATCAGCATTGCCATACAGCGTGGCAATGCAGCCAGCGTCTTGGGGACGCTTCCGACTGGTATTGATAAGGATCAGTTGAGCTACCTGTAGATTGTTTGCAACAGTCTGCAGTTAGCTCAATTGTTTCAATTGTAAATACTAGTGTAATATTCTTTGTGGCATCAATTTTATTGTTTTTATGACACTAATATAACTAGCTTCTGCCCGCGGCTTCGCGCGCGTTGTTTCTATAGAAACGTTTTGAGGTTATTTCTATCGCATGGGAACCGATATATGGGATAAAAAATAGACACAAACTTCCATCCATTTTCCATCCATCCAAACCTTCGCATTTATGATATTAGTATGATAGTGTGAAGTGTGATGTGACTAGCTTCTGCCCGTGGCTTCGCACGCGTATTTTCGGTATAATAAGTAGCCTATTATCTCAGTTAGGCTTTGTTCTAAACGAACAAATTTCATCTTGATCTGTTCAGTAGTTTTGGAGGTAACAAAAATTCACATTTTACAAACTTTCGGCTTTATAATTTTAGTAGGATATAGTTATAATCACACTAATATTATAAATGCGAAAGTTTGGATGGATGGATGGATAGATGGATGCATGTTTGTTACCTCTTCACCCCAAAACTACTGAACGGATCTGGCTGAAATTTTGCATACAGGTAAGTCTAACCCTGGAATCAAACATAGGCGACTTTTTATCCCATAAATCAGTTCCCATGGGATAGAAATAACCTCAAAACGTTTCCATAGGAACAACGCGTGCGAAGCCGCGGGCAAAAGCTAGTATAATATAATTTAATGGGAAGTACGATTAGTACGAAGCACGGACATAGTAAGTAAAGTACTTACTATGTCCGTTCCGTTCCGTTGTACCTACTTACGTACAACGGGCAGTGCGTACCTACAAGTTCTTCGGTTAGAAGTAGAATGGAATTGTCATCGTCACCTAAGAACCATTTATTATGCTGTCAAAATAGTTTTTTAAAGCCCAACAAAAAACAAATCGTTTGAAAAATTCACGAAAAAACTTCAGGGAGATAAAATTTGGCGACTAACCAAAAAGCTTGGAATAGTTAAGCTCAACTTAGACTGTGGTTAAGCCGCGGGTTGTCCTCGTAAACCGATATTACCGCTATTGAACTGAGAAGCTATAAAACTACGGTTTGCTGAATAACGGCGACCGCAACGTGACGGCAGTTAGGGTATTTTTAACTTAAACAATTCTAGACATTCATTAGCCGAAAATGTTTTATTTTGATAGTTTTGTCAGTGTTTTGCCCTGGGTGTTGATCTATCTATGCCATTCTGTGGAGGACTAGCTCACCATTTTCGCCGTTCATTGGTTCTTTAATTCTCCTGTTCTGAAGTTTTTTATCTGCGGTATTCAGAAGGCAGCTGTGACTGCCCCAGTGCTGGGCGAAGGTCTATCTATCTATAAAGGGATCCATCCCATACAAAGGTACCATTCACACTTTTGCCAAAGGTACGAAATAAAGTATAACTTTAGCTTGATATTTTAAACGTATAGAACCCAAGGTCCCCAAAATGCAGGTTTATTCTAGTTTTAGGACCAATAATAGACTAGTTTCAAGTCCTTAATCTTTTTCAATAAAGCCTACTTTTATACCATAGAATTATTTTATTATTTATTTAATTATTTATACCATAAAAAAACCGTTAGATACATTTTGTACGTCTCATCATGCCACTTTATTCGATAACAACTAAACAAGCGTCGGACGACACTAACATTATGCAACGGCAGTGGACTCATCCGTAGAGGTGGTCCTTAAGTATAAATGCAATAGCAATTCAGCCAGCGTCTTGGGGATGCTTCCGTCTGGTATTGATATGGATCAGTTGAGCTGCCTGTAGAATGTTGAACTGCAGTTAGCTCAACTGTTTCAATCGTAAATATTCGTTCAAATTTATTTCTATTATTTGATTGTTATTTTCTTTGTGAATAAAGATCTATTACTTTTAAAGTAGTTAACAATGTATGAACGAATGAATGAAAGGTTTTTATATGCCTTACGAGCTACTACACAATAAGTTTTTGCATTTAAATTGTGTGCGGAGCAAAGCGCTAGTTGATTTTTGAAAATAAAAAACGAATTACCAACGCATTATCGCGGCGGCCGCTCTTCTAGCAAACCTAAAGAATGAGGTTAGTAGTACTTAGCGGCTATTCTAGCAGGCATTCTGCCAAAATCGATATCTTTGCCAAAGATAAGATAATAAGTCATAAAGCTACAGGGATTCCTGGTTCTTTATGGCTATGAATTGGCTAGATCCTCATCCTTTCTAACAGATAATTATTGTTACATTTATTATTATGTTCATTGTGTAATTAAATTTATTCAACAATGTTGTATCGGCCTATTATTAGCGTATTTATAAGAACCTGCTATAAGTTACGCCCACGCTGTTGGCGTTCTTTTAAAAAAAAATGTTTTTTTTTCCCATTTTATGTTGGTCGGCTTGTTGAACCGCTGATTTTGAGATCCTGGGTTCAAATCCGGGGTCGGGCCAATAGTTGTTATTAGGGTTTTTATAGCAAAAAAAAATCACAGTAGCAGCGCGTTGTCAGGCATATGGCGGTGATACACCTCCACCATGCCTCGGAAAGCATGATCAGCCGTTGGTCCTGCGCTTGACCTCTCCCCGGTCGTGTCGGTCTGTCGTTCCATCGGATAATGAGAGTAAGAGATTAGAGAGTGCACCTGTGTTTGCGCAAACACTTGTGCGCATCTGGCTAGTCTCCGATGAGACAGGCCGCCGTGGTCGAAATTCGGCTACGAGGAAATTATCACTACATCCACGGCTGAGGGCGGCTCAGGGTCCATTCTTAAGCCACGATCTCCTTGTTCCAAAGAATTCAAGGATTTTATTTCTATTTCGGTACCAAACAAAGACATCCTAATGAAAATTGATAAGTTACAAGAACACGAGAACTCTCTAGTAATAATTTAAGATGTAAGTAAAAGGTCCATGGTCGGGAATCAAACCCGCGGGGGATCATTGCTCCATTTATTTATAATGTTTTTGATACAAATAAAAGGAAAGATTACTTACGGATAATTTATCATTTGTCTTATTTATATGGTCCGTAAGGAATTTGGTACAGTCAACGATACAATGTTAATTGTTTGAGAAATAAATAAATGAAATGAAATGACGGCAGAAATCTCAGATGAGGGACAGAGTTTTTTAAATATGCAGGGGTGGAAAGTGTTTCCATGGCCAAAAATACTGATTTTACTGACAATATCCCTTTAAACTACTGACCATTTACTGGCCAAATCTCTAGAATACTGACGCCCGGTCGGTCAATTGGACATCTAAATACGAATTACCAGCCAGAATTGAACATACCATACAGAACATACCTACCATAGAACAAATTGCTTGACCAAGAGTGTTCTAAGCTATGTTTGATGAAATACGGTTCAGCCGTTCTAATGCTAAGATGATACTCGATATTTCCGTCAGTTATTTACCAATTTTTTTTACCGTTTTAATTATTTTTGTAAATTATTTCGCTATTGTATGATCCCGAGTAGATCTCATAAATTTTATCCCCGTGGGATTCGTTTTTATCCCGGAAAACTTAAAAACAGTGTAAAATTAAAGGATTCCAAATCGGTTTTTAGTTAGGTATTTTATTTCGAATTTTATCATAATATGTATTTATATAATAAGGTTAAATGCGAAAATGTGATTATTACTGTGATTATAATATATTTTATTGATGATTTATATACGGTGTTTTTTTTTTCTGGGCTACCAACCAAGGGTGGGTCTGAAACCGTGAAAGGTATCAAAAAGTCATGGTAGGAGTAACGTGTATTTTTCTGCTGTCTCTACGGAAAAAGCTTTGTGACGAATTTACTACAACCAAAAATAATAAAATAAAAGTGTGGCGAATTTACACATACTTTTTTTCGTGACGAATTTACTTTGTGGCAAATGTACAACAACCCTTCCAAAACAATCAAATTATTACAAGATACGACTGTCAGTCACCAAAAGTCCTGCTCCGGTACTTCAAGGAGCTGGGCTGGTTAGGGCCTGTTTAGGCAGAGGAATAATGCACAATACACTCCCATGCGAGATGTCCGTGCAGATCTCAGTTCCCCCCAAACAGAATTAGAATTAGAACAAGATACGACTGTCGGGGTTTTTCGAAATAACTTGTTAAGAAATCAAATAACATCTAAAAAAAAATCGACTGCGACAGGACTTGAACCAGCACCATCCAATTTAATTTCTTAGAAATTACCCGGAGACGTAAACCCTCACAGGGTTTACAGCTTACTTATTAATAACAAAAACCACTTATACAGCGATTGTTTTGGTTGACTGTACCTTCTAGCTTTTACCAGTTTACTCGTTGCTCTGCTCAAATGGTATTTGGAGAGGAAATGGAATCTAATAAAGAAATACTCCTTACTGCGAAACAACACCCTATACGTACAGGGTGCCACAAAATCGGTGCTAAGCTAAGCTGAAAAGACCTGAACCCGAGGGGATAAACTTCTGTTCTACAATTTTATTATTAACTAGCTGCTGCCCGCCGCTTCGCACGTGTAAGATATTGTAATTTATTTAATAATTAATATATAATATAAAAAGTATATATGGTGGTAAACAATAAGGTTTCAAAAGATATTCAAAACTAAAATGTAACAGGCCTGATTTCCTACTTGTTTTCCCCGCTCAAATTCAAATTCTAGGACAAATCAGTTTCATTTAATAATTAAACTATTTCATATTGCATTATATTGAATATACTAGGTATCTTAAATGTTAATTTATATTTAAGAACATTTGTCATGGATATTATAGCATATTAGAAGATATTTCAATGTATTTAGTTGTGAAATGTTATAACAAACCATTTTGCCGATGTTTTGACAAAATGGCTCAAGGTATAACGACAGCCAACGGTTCGTTGAACTAAAGATATTTAAAAAAGATGGTGGGCTGGCTCTGACACTCTTGGATGGCCCTGTAAGCTGAAAGCATCTCTCATTATGGTAAGTTATTTTACATTGTAGAATCTTTTTCTAGATATTGTGTCCTAGTTTGTTTTAGCATTGAAATTATTGAAGGTCAAGATTAAATTATAAGGTTATCTATTCTTTTATAATGTTTCTATTCATATGATCTAATGCTTTTGTTTTAATAACGAACATTGTAAGTATTAGACACTTATGTGATTAAGTATATAAATGTGCTTGCAATAAATGGTGGTTTCTTTTTCACTTCTTCCACTGGTGAACAAAAGATTGAAGTGAAGAGAATTTCAATAACACTTTATTTCTTATTTGATAGTAATTGATGCGTAGACTTGTCTATGTGTTTATCTTGTGAGCCTAAAGGAATAAAGTTATTGACTTCTGACTTCTGATTTCATTATTTCCAATTCCTAAATTGTGAGGTTGCATTGTAAGGTAGGTATTCCATGATTCTATCGAAATAAGATCATTTTATAGGTAGGTAAAGGCCATGAATCTATCACACGCGTTGTTTCTATAGAAACGCTTAAAGGTGATTTCTATCCCATGGGAACTTATTTATGGGATAAAATTAACCTATGCTTTATTCCAGGCCTAGAATTATCTGTATGCAAAATTTCAGCCCGATCTGTTCAAAAGTTTTGGCGTGAAGAGGTAACAAACATCCATCCATACATCCATCCATCCAAACTTTCGCATTTATAATATTAGTGTGATGTGATGTGATAAACACTAGCTTCTACCCGCGGCTTCGCACGCGTATTTTCGGTATAATAAGTAGGTAGTAGGTTTATCTAAGACTAGTTTATGCCCGCGGCTTTGCACGCGTTGTTTCTATGAACGTTTAATTTAAAGGTCATTTCTGTCCCATGGGAACTGATTTATGGGATATAAAGTAGCCTATGTTTGATTCCAGGATTAGTATTACCTGTAGGTATGCAAAATTTCAGCCCGATCCGTTCAGTAGTTTTGGTGTGAAGAGGTAACAAATATCCATCCATCTATACATCCACCAAACTTTCGCATTTATAATATTAGTGTGATAGGCTATGTTCTAAATGTACGCCAAATTTCATCTTGATCTGTTCAGTAGTTTTGGAGATACTTAGGCAACAAAATAAAATTAACATTTTACAAACTTTCTGCTTTATAATATTAGTAGGATAATTATTTGCAGTTTTAAGGTTTTTGTTATAATTGTGCGGAAGCCCTTATACTCAAGGTAATTTCTAAGAAATTCAATAATTCCCGAACTGAGGGATGGTTGCGGGTTCAACTCCCGTCGCAGTCGATTTTTGGGTATTATTTAGTTTATTAGTAGCAGTTGTGTTATCAAATATCAAAGTGCTTTATATCCTTCAGACTTTACAGAACTCTTGGACACGTCACAAAGTTCAAATAACATAAGTAAAACTAGGATATAAAGTGATCACTCTAATTTTTGTTCACTTCAATCTTATAAAGTTTAGTAAAGAAGCGAACAAGAAACCTTTACCTTGTTAAGGTGTTAATATACTTAACTAATGTTCACCTGTATTTTTATCTGTCTACGTGTCATCTAAGTAATCTTTTATGAATGTACCAAAGTTTATTTGTGTGTAGTGTTTAATAAATAATATTCTTATTTTATTCACTGAAAACAGTGAATAAAAAGCACATTTGATCACTATTTTGCTGTTTAATTTAGAACACACCAATATATTCGACTTCCATCTCAATGCTATAAACCTCCTTGCGCAAAAAAATACTCAATACAAACTCCTTGTGCAAAGAATACTAGACATACAAACTCCTTGTGCAAGTAACTCTTAGAGATTTGATTGGGTCTTTTTCTCGCCCTAATATAAAGTACCCATTAGCACACTATTAGCACAGTCTATTAGCATTAGTATATCGAGATAATATATAAGATTTATATCGAGGGTTACGAATCACACGTGTCGCTCAGGATTTGAACACTTTTCTACACTTAATTGAAATTCATCTATAGCCCTCGCTTTAAATCCGACCTTTATTCACTAATTGCTTATTATACTTTCAGTTCTTATCATTTGTCCCGCCCGTGGTGGAAATCGAACGCGCAAATGACCTTAGACGCCTTTCTCGAATGCCTCATTACCTTTACCTTTTGGTCGTAAAAACGGACCAAATCAAGTCGTCCATCAGCCCCAGCACTATTGCCAACCGCTAAATAAGGCAAGGGAAATAAGGCAAGGGTGAGTAATAGCCCCGCGTGGGTCGTAAGTCCACGACACGGTGGCCCCTTTGTCACAAAGCTACGCAATGCTCGACAACCGTCTGTTTTTAGTAAGCCTAAGAAAATCAGAACAGGGGTTAAAAATCTATTCTATATTATATATAGTGATAGTATACACTAGATAGTATAAAACAAAGTCACTTTCTCTGTCCCTATGTACCTATGCTTAAATATTTATATTATTGCATAGTTGCAACGGATTTTGATGCGGTTTTTTTTAATAGATAGAGTGATTTTGACGTGACAACGTCTTATAATTCGATAGAGCCGGCTGCAGGCACGAAAAAACATGACGTCATGCGGCGTTACCTCATGCGGCGTTACCTCGCTCTTTTCTTAAGACGTTGTCACGTTCAACTATCGTCAGTAAACCGACTTTACAGACAACCAATTTTTTTTATTCATTTTTTATTATTGATTTTTTTAATAGTATACATATAAACCTTCCTCTTCAATAAAAGGAACGTTTATATGTAATAGTAGTATTTTATTGCACCCGTGCGAAGCCGGGGTGGGTCGCTAGTAATAATAATAATATTATAAAGAGGAAAGATTTGATTGTTTGTTTATTTGTTTGTTTGTTTGTATTGAATAGGCTCCGAAACTACTGGACCGATTGGAAAAATTCTTTCACCGTTAGGAAGCTTACTTTTCAGGGAGTGACATAGGCTATATTTTATCCCCGAATTCCCACGGGAACGGGAACTACGCGGGTGAAACCGCGAGGCGATCGTCTAGTTATAAATAAAAATGAATAGATCGGGCTGATATTTTGCATACAGGTTGTTCTCCGCCTGGAAGATAACTTATGCTACTTTTCCCATAAATCCCCATAAAGCCCATAAATCAGTTCCCATGGGATTGAAAGTGCGTGCGAACCTGCGCGCAGAATCAAGAATCAAAAACTCTTTATATCCATGTATACAATAGATGTACACTTAGAAAAGGTCAAATGCTGAGACAGGGACCTTTTTGGCCCCTTATGTAATCTTTATTATTTTTATTATTTGTGTGTGTCTATGTTTGGGCCAAATAAATGGATTTTCTTTCTTTCTTTCTTTCCAGTGTTGCTGAGTAGAGATCGCGACTCAGCAAACTTAGTGTAGGACGCCCAGTGGCCAGTTGGTATAACGATCGGTGGTAGATTCTGGATGCGGGTGAAGACAGGACGCTATGATAGCGTTCATTACTGGACGCATTATGTCCAACGGTGAAGGAGTATGAATGATGAAGTTAAAAAAAAAACTATTAGTTTTTTAAAAAAAAACAATATTCAAAACTGTAGGTTCAAAAATCCCAAGCTTAGCAAATCAGTTTTCGTTAGCATATTCAGCAATATTGCCGAATTTTTAGCCCCCGACGCAGAAAGAGCGGGGTGTATCTGTCTGTGGTATCGTAGCTCGTTTATAAATTTTTGAGTCTTGCATAAATTTATGTTCATTATGCCTTAGATCGTATCTTCTCAAGTTTTTAAATAAACCAAGTATGGCTTAAAAAACAGCTCAAAAGTTACAAGCACTATGATTAAATCTAAACTAGTCCTCTGTAATATCATATTTTATTAGTTTAGAGTCATATTATTGTAGTTAGCATAAACAGCAGTTTCTTTTGATTATAAATTGACTGTTTTGAATTAACCCAAAACCAACTTTGAATTCCTTTATTTTAAACTATTTTTAAGTTTTGTGGGTTAAATACGAATCCCTCGGGAATAAATATTTTATGAGCTTACCTCGGATCACCTCTATACAACTCCAGAAGAATCCTCCAAATCGGTCCGTAATTAACAGAGAAATCGACGTACATACATTAAAAACATTATACATACAGCCGAACATAGTTCCTTTTTAGGAAGTCGGTTAAAAAGGTGTGTGAATAGTACTATTTTAGTATTGTTAAAATATTTTTAGAACTAAAAACGCGGTTGAAAAAGCAATGCCCAAACCACACACAAAAACTAACTTCATTTTATTCAACTAGCGGTTTTTATTAAAAACTACAAAAGAGTTTCTAAACGAACGAACAGAACCAAACGCCAAAGAGATTAAGTTAGTAATATGGCAATAAAATTAAAAATTCCTTTAATTTGTGTCAACCTTGGTACAACAATAAAGTTCTTCGGAATTCAAATATCCTTTACTTTTTTATTGGCTTCGCGGGCATAGCATTCTACCAGATCACAAAGGAGGTGACGCACCGGGAGGTCGATCCAATAACGTGTGCTTCTAATGTGCCAGGTTTATCTTTAAAAAAAGTTATAGAACAATGAGGTTTTTGTGGGAACGCTCCCTTTTGGATATAGTTTATGGTTCATGGTCTGTGTAGGTGTTGATTTATTTCGTTTAGTTTATTGCGTTTTATTATAAAGCTCCTTTTGACATTTGCGCGGGGACTTTTGACGTTGACGTCTTGGTTTACTTTCTTTTTTACTAATTCGGAATGTTAGAACAGATTTTTGGAAAATCAACAAAATGTTTTTTTTTGTCATATTTAGCTCGATTTCGGTTCCGTAAATTACAATCAGTTAAAATAACGACACAATCAGACGGAAATTGTCTTTCCAGACATTACGTTTGTCGAATTGTTTCGAAAACAAATCGCTTTGTATATCTATTTACATTATTTATCAGTAACCAGAAACCAAGGCGTCAATCGAACTTGATAAGAAATCGATCTTAAAGGTTAACTTTTAGGTACTTACCTACTGTTTACTTTTATTGGTTTATACGACCTCTGTGGCGCAGCGGATGAAGGTTCGATTCCCACCTCGGGACATGTTTGTTATTTACCTACCTACGATCTCTAGATATATGTTCTGGGACTTCTATGTGTGTATAATGAAAAAAACTAAAATCAGTCTTTCAGTAATAAAATAACATAAGCTTTGCTTACTTTGGGCAACCAAATGAAATGAAATTTATTTGTTTCTCATAAACTACAAATAAAGCCAAACATTGAAAATTAAAACCACTAAAAAAATATACAAAAAGGTTTTGAATGACAAATGAATAACAATAAGTGTTTTTTTTTACTATGGCAGAAGCCTTTATCCACAAAGAAAATTACACTAGTATTTACAATTGAGACAACCGAGCTAACTGCAGACTGTTGCAAGCAATCTACAGGTAGCTCAACTGATCCATAAGTTGCTTAAATATAGGTACGTACATACATGAGTAATAAATAAATAATTATATTATTGTGGTAGAAAAATGGCTCATAGCTCATCTTATCTAAGCTTCGATACCTAGCTTAGGTAGGTACTAGAAGATGCTGTGTAGCTAGCATAATTTATTTATTTATAAATCGTGAAATTAAACTTATAGCCTTCTACTGTACATACGATAAAAGGAGATAGAGATACGCCCATAAAATAAATTTTACAAAAAAATAAATTTAAATCACGTAAAAGGACAGACATTAGTATAAATTAGGGTTCATTTTTCACAATGCGTACAAGAAAACCCACTCTGAGACCATGGGAGTCCCCTGGATTAAGAGTAAATAAAGTGGAGGCGAAATTGTAAATAAGTAGTGTTCCTTTGTGTTTTTATTTTATTTTCTAACATTTTGGTGGCTTTTCTTGGTAAGTGTACAAAATAAAGGGATTTTGGTGAGAAGCGGAAACGGAAATGATACTTTTTGAGTTTTTTTTTGACTGCTATAAACCGCTTGACACTGCTGTGCAGCACAATATTAATGTGGACAAAGGCACGTCTCAATTATTTAATTAGATAAGTAGATACTCTAATGATATTAAAATACCTACATTATAGGATACATACTAGTTAAGATTCCGTTGCCATACATAATTCTGATATAAAAAAAAATTGGTTGTCTGTAAAGTCGGTTTACTGACGATAGTTGAACGTGACAACGCAGACGCATCGCTCACTCAAGTAGGAGAGAGACGGATGTCGAGCGCTCTCGCTTGCACTTCAAGCCTTACATGGAACGCCTCAGAGCGAGGTAACGCCGCATGACGTCATGTTTTTTCGTGCGTGCAGCCGGCTCTATCGAATTATAAGACGTTGTCACGTCAAAAAACAATCAATGAATAGAAACAAATTAGAACCAGTATTTACAATTGAAACGATTTCAAACAATCTAGAGGTAGCTCAACTGATACATATGAATGTCGCCGCCGCCGCCGCCAGAATCCGCCCGTTTGTATAATACCGCTAATTTCTTGGGAATACCTAATTAATTGCATTCGACGCGATGGCTAAGGAACATGTTGCCATAATGTTAGTTTAGGGGGGGGGGGGGGGGGGGGATATTTTTTTGACTTTTTTTAAAATATTTCGAAAGGTATACTATTTTGATATGTACGTACAATACAAACTATTGACTTTGTGAGTCTCTTATAAAATTTCGACATCTCAATTTGTATGGAAAATGTTAATTTTCATTTTTACTTAAAATCCGTACAGGCGCACAAAATGTATTATTTAAATTTCAAGTTTATAGCTGCAGTAGTTGCCGAGTTATTAAGGAGGGAAACATGGACAGACAAAGCGAGACCAAAAACGTATAATAGGCGTAGGTCTGCGTATAAATAACCAGTATGTCGTGTAGAGTTGAACCACAACAATGTTATCGACTGTACTTTTCACGGAACTGTAACTGTAATTATTCGGTTGGTATCTGAATATTTGAGTGTATTTCTAGGGTGGGCTGGTTTAATAGCTTTCGCCCTGTCATTACTGTTATTGTGCTATAAAATTACCTATTCTCACTTTGTTATGAAGAGTTCATGTTGTTTTTACGACTTTGACGGTGTAGCGATTATCTTTGTGCTGTTTTAACCCTTTTGCGTAAAATCGCCTTCGTAGAAGGTCGTATGTCGTTGGTGTCATGTCATACCAACGACATACGACCTTTTACAGAGACGTAAGTCGTAATTATTTTTTCTTTCACTCGTAACTTGAGTACCTTACTTATATTTGAATTTAATAATATACACATTGATATTTTGAGTTGGTTATTCTGAATAATAATCTCTAAATATATTTGGAATACGTAGCCGTGTGGGGCCGGCTTAGAGAGTTGGAGTGATGTTACCCCAACTCTTCCCGTAAGTGTCGTAAGAGGCGATTAAGGGATATCAACCAGGGGCCGACAGCAGCGCCTCCTGCAGAATAATTCTACCACCAAACTGGGATCCCTAACCCGTATGCACAGGGGGATTATGGGCATTACCATCAAATCCAATAAGGCACTTATCAGGGGAAGGCCTGCGTCCAGCAGCGGACCAATAGGTTGAGGGTATTTGGAAATCCAAAACAACGTACCA
Source organism: Eupithecia subfuscata (assembly GCA_963564075.1). Taxonomy (NCBI): domain Eukaryota; kingdom Metazoa; phylum Arthropoda; class Insecta; order Lepidoptera; family Geometridae; genus Eupithecia; species Eupithecia subfuscata. The sequence goes on from OY751123.1 coordinate 3,417,075, forward strand.
AATATCCAGTAGAGAGAGACACAAACTTATCAAAAAAAATTGGTTGCCTGTAAAGTCGGTATACGGGCGAAAGTTTTACGTGACAACGACCGTAACGCAGTTTCTTGAAGTGAGCGGAGCGTAACGCAGTTTCTTGAAGTGTCACCCGGCAAACCAATTTATAAGACGTTGTCACGTCAAAAAATCTAGTTTTGCAGGCGGTCCCCGATTTATTTATCCATCAAAATTAAGGCACCGAGTCACTCAAATCAAGATCAAACTTTTTTATTTCCAACAATGTTTTATTACCTTTCTGAATTTTTCACATAAAATGTTGCCAACTAAGTTTTTACGTGAGAGCTTGTTTGTTTTGCGTACGTTGTCATGTGCCAAATGCGTGATGTTATGCCGCGCGTGAAATTTTATCTTGTTATTATAATATAGTTTTGTTTTGATAAAAGTTCGAGGTTGTTGGCGTTTTAGATTATCTCAAAAGCTGCGCATTAGCTTAGCGGTTTAATCGCTAGTGCGTACGTGCGAGCCAGGGGGGAAAAGGTAAGTTCGAAATATACCTGTATCGAAAATTGTTCAATTGGCAATTATTCATCGATGTTAGGGTCCCATATCGAAACGTTCGAATACAGACATACAAGAACAGTACAGCGGGACTGTACTGTTCGAAATATAGGTTAAATAAATAAATAAATAATGCTGGACAATTCACACAGCATTATCTAGCCCCAAGCTAAGCAGAGCTTGTGTTATGGGTACTAGATAACTGATATACTTAATACAATACACTACATAGATAGATATTTTTTATTATACATAGAAAACATCCAGAACGCCCTGGACAAATGTCTGCAGATCGTACAAACATTTGTCCCGAGGCGGGAATCGAACCCGCAACCTCCTGCGTCGCAGGCAGACCTTCGCCCGCTGCGCCACAGGGGTCGTCGGTTTTAAGGTTTTTATAAATCTCAACACTCCAAAATCTATTCACAGATTTCGTTTTTATTGCCATTTGGCCTAATAGAAGAGTGGTTTAGTAGTTTTCAATGGATATTAAAAAAAAGTGGCAGGTTTGATTTTTATGACAGAAAGCATTGGTAGGTATTTGTTCAAAAATTTATTATTAACCGCTCATTTTAATCGCTTCTTAACGCGGTAGAAAGCTGAAGCCGCCGCCCCGCCACGGCTAACAGCACGTTTTTATCGGTAGTGCGTATCTTCTTCTGGGTAAATTCTTCTCGGTACCTTACACAGAAATTTCAGACCGAAAAGGGAATGAAAAGGGTACGTACAAACAATAGACCCAAACCAATTCTAATGGTGAATTTCAGATGTAATTAAAGGACTCTTTGAAGATTGATACGCATCTATCAAGTTCTGGGCGTGGGCTTCCGACCTATTAATTAATGTCTTTGATAGGGATGTGTTGATGTCGATGATTTTTCGATTGAAGTATCCATGATTTATCGATGGCTGGCTTCAGCCGCAGATAATCACGCGATTTTCCGCGATAAAAACAAGATAATGTCGTTGAGATCCTAATGTAACTCCTGTAAAATTTAATTAACATATGTTATGTCATTTATAAGTGGTAAGGTAGATGATGTAGTGTAGACAAATTTCGGTCTGGAAACTAAGACTAGCCATGTGCGCAGGACATATTTGCTCAAGTGTGTACGCAAACACAGGTGCACTCTCTTCTTGGCAGTATTACAATAAAAGATACTACACAGATTAAGTTAAGTGTTTTTTGGCTGTTGCTATGAATTTTACTAACCACTAGCTGCGCCCCGCGGCTTTTTAAAATTTCAGCCTGATCCGTTCAGTAGTTTTTACGTGAAAGAGTAACAAACATCCATCCATCCATACTTACAAACTTTCGCGTTTATATTATTAGTAGGATTGTGCTTATGATTTACATAGGAAAGTGTTTAAGATTATAGTAAGTGCATTCAGTCTCAGCTCTCAATTATTTAGTACCAATTATCTTAAAAACTAATATAAACTTACTTACTTACCCCAAAAATCTTTATGCAATTTCAACCAGCAAAAATGAAAAACTACGCCGGGAATAAATTGCAAGCGTGTTTCATCTGTCGTCGTTTGCATCTGTCTTTTCTTATTTCGAACCATTCTTTTATATTAGCTTTTTCCATTCAACATAATGGTATACCTATTTTGATGTTCTAGTTCAATTTATCGATAAAATCGTACAAAGGTACAACACTGCACTACAAAGGTTCAAACTGTATTATACGTAATTTATAGGAAATTGTCTTCTGTTATGCTTGGCCTATTATAGCCAGCTTTGTCATCTAAGGTAGTTGTTCATCATCATCACCAGTCTATGATAGTCCACTGCTGGACATAGGCCTCCCCTAATGAGCGCCATAGCACCCTGTCTGCAGCTTGCCGCATCCAACATCGACCTGGAGTCTTTTGCAGATCGTCATCCCACCTGGCTGGAGGGCGTTCCACTACGTTTGCCGAGTTGTGGTCTCCACTCAAGAACACGTTTACCTACCCCAGCGCTTGACGGTTCATCGCGAGATATGGCCGGCCCACTGCCACTTCGGCTTGCTAATTCTTTGAGCAATGTCGAAAAATTTTGGTTCTCTGTCGGATGTATTCGTTACGAATCCTATCCTTCAGAGAAACTCCGAGCATAGCTCGCTGAGCGACTTTGAACTGGTGGATCAGCCCTCTGTCGAAGAACTCTGTCTCCTGTGGTAGCTTCAATTAATAAGTTTAGTTTTTATTAAAATAAAATCTTTTTCGGCGCCTATTCCTTTTTTCCATCTATCGCAAATTGATGAGTCACTAGCCGTACTCGCAATCAAACTTTTCCCATACAATCGGTGCACACTTGACGGTTTTCAACTACATCCTTACTCTGTCTCGTTCTCTCCAGATAACTTTTATTGATGTGAAAGAGACGGAGAATGCGTAATGAAGAGTTTTTGAGGGTTCGTACACGGTAATTCGATATTCGTGTGTGAATGATTTTGTAGTGATGTGTCGTGTTAGTATTCTATCGATATCGAAAACTGGACGACATCGAAATATTAAAGCTAATGTATACGTCACCGACGCGCGATTGTAGAATCAGCCCGTTTGTAGAGTGAATTGTAAAACGGTACTACTACTACTACTAGGTACTACTAGGTATTACATCAATGTAAAATTTCAGCTCGATCCGTTTAGTTTTCACACAGAGGTATCAAACATGTAAACATCGGATCCTTCGCATTTTTAATATTAGTGTAAGGCTTTAGAACAAGCTTACACACTGTTTTGATAGCTTACGGATATTCTCTGAAAAGCCAATAGAACGCAAAAACCTTTGGTTGTATCGACAAGAGATCATCCCATCACTAAACTTCAACCTCTTGATCTCCTAATCCAAAGCACACAATTCGAAACAACACTGGTTTTGACACTTGTTTGTTGTAACCAGATATTTGTACCATATCTGGGACAAAGTTCGGGCGGTGGTGTAACAATCCGGACAAAAAAGCCGGACCTTACTTTGTACAAGCCATTTTCACTTCTTCCATTATTTAACAAAAAAAGAATAGTAAACTGAGTAAATTTTTAGTTTTGACCTTTCTATTTTGCATTATTTTGGAAGATTAACAAAATAAAAATTGTTTAATTGGCAAATTTACTAAATAAGTTATTGAGGAATGAACTATCAGTTCCTAGCACACACATCAACAGCTTTTATAGCTGGAGAAAGTTTTTCCTTCAGGAGAGCCTTCTTGGCTGTTATAACTGAAAGACGGATAAAATAATTTGGTTAAGAATTAAACCACTAATTCGGAATGGAGTAAGTGGAAATTATTGTTCATGCAATACTTAATTATATTTTCAATTAGATTTTTGTGTTTGCAGCAGTCTGCAGTTAGCTCAATTGTTTCAATTTTAAATAGTCATCATCATCATCATCAGCCTATATTAGTCCACTGCTGGACATAGGCCTCCCCTAATGAGCGCCATAGCGCCCTGTCTTCAGCTTGCCGCATTTTAAATAGTAGTTCTAATATATTTTTATTACCTATTTAATTTAATTAATATCTAAATAATAAAAAAAAAAAAAAAATATCTTAGATTTTGTTTTAAAATGTTCCTTTCTGTTCAATACATAAAGCAACATTAAAGATTATTTATCCTTCTAAAGCATAAAGCACGCGAAGGCATAAGGAGTTTCAGAAATGTCATAAATATCTGGCCGGTAAAGTCCGGATAAAAAAATACGTCAAACTCTACCGCGTGGGTAAAAAATGTTATTAGCGGGATGTTTGATATTTGATATTTTGAGATCTGTTAGGAAATATCACGAAAAAAACATGAAATACAAGAGAATAAAAGAAACTACCGTGGTAATGATAAAGTTTCAGAGAATTCGCTCGTTTGTCTTCATGTTTGTCATGTTAGGAAATCCCTGCCGTAGGCATTTAACTAATTTCTGCGCGCGATTTCGCACGCGAAGTTTCTAGCGAAACTTATAAAAGTTATTTATATCCCTTGGGAAACTGATTTATGGGATAAAAAGTATGTGTTATTTCAGGTTTAGAACTATATTTATGCAAAAAATCAGCCCGATCCACTGTCATTTCGTAGTTTTAGCGTGAAGGGTAAAGATCCATACATCCAAACTTTCGTATTTATAATATTAGTGTGATACTAGGCTTCTGCCCGCGGTTTCGCACGCACTTCTCAAAATCAAAAACAAAAACTCTTTAATTCCATAAATACAATGAATGTAGGTACACTTAGAAATGGTCAAATTATAAAACTAAACACCGACACAGAAATTAAGTGATATTTTTGATTTCTGTCGCTTCGATACGTAGACTAAAGTAAAGAAGCGAAGAAACCTTTAGCCTTTTATTTGTTATTTTTCGAGGTGGAGCAAAATCCGTCAAGTAGCCTATGTCCGTCCTTGGGATGTTGTTTACCTTCCTACCAAATTTCATTAACATCCGTTCAGCCGTTTTGGCGTGAAAGGTAACAGACAGACAGAGTTACTTTGGCTTTTATTCCATTAGTAGGATCAGTGATTATCTGAAATCTTTTCTAAGTTACGCACAAACAAGATCCTTTTACGAGGAAACGATTTTGATTTTGATGTTTTTTTTTTTTTCTTTACAATTCACACCGCATAATCTAGCCCCAAGGTAAGCAAAGCTTGTGTTATGGGTACTAGATAACTGATATACATAATACAATACACTACATAGATAGATATTTTTTTTTATCCATAGAAAACGACCAGAACACCCTGAACAAATATCTGCAGATCGTACAAATATTTGTCCCGAGGCGGGAATCGAACCCGCAACCTCCTGCGTCGCAGGCGGAGCTTCGCCCACCGCGCCACAGAGGTCGTCTAGATTTACTAAGTAGGTAGTTATTTAATGTCATGAAGAGTGAGAGAAGAAAGGTTAAGAACCACTTAACCTCTCCTCAGCCCACTGTATACAGCATCTTTACCGTTAAAGTTACTTTTGTAAACAGGCTTCCCGGGACACAGGCTTGCCTCGTGCGGGGGCCGCCAGTAATGTGTATTTAACAAATAAATGATTTTGTATCTGCCGTCACTTGATGAAAAGAAAATACTTCGATAAGTAGAATAAACTGGCAATGTGTCATCAACACCGAAATTACAGTTGCGAAAAACGTATCAGAAGTCCGGTTCAACTAAGCAACCGGACTAATGACACGTCGAGCGACTTAGAAGTCCGGTCCACTTAATTTTAACCGGACTACTGAGACTACACCCTGAATATACATCCCCCATACAAGGGTTTTGCTTTATTCACCACGTGCACTGCGCGCCTCTGCTACGGGTCGCAACGCAGAAGCATGGCATTCAATGTTGCAATTAGGGTGTTAATTTTTACTTTCACTTTTTTACTCTAACAGAAAATTATATACGACAACAAAACTCAATACATTTGTTGCCGTTATTTTATCAGTATTTTGACGAAAAATCGAAATATTTCTTTATCGTGTTTATTTCGACACGATTAATTTCTATCCCACGGGAACTGATTTATGGGATAAAAAGTTGCTTATGTTTGATTCCAGGGTTAGACCTACTTGTATGTAAAATTTCAGCCCGATCCGTTCAGTAGTTTTTACGTGAAAGAGTAACAAACATCCATCCATCCATTCATCTATCCATCCATACTTACAAACTTTCACGTTTATAATATTAGTAGGTTTTTGTAATGTATCTACCTAGCTATAATTTATTCTATGATAATAAATGGCTTCATTATTATTATTATGGAATGAACACTCTTCGCCTCTCATCTGACGGAGCTTCCTCATCCCGCTGGCCCCTAGTCGTGTTTTATTGCGGTTTAAATGCAAAGGACGTACGGCGCACGGGGCGCAGATAGCATGGGTAATTATTTTGACAGTCGACACGACACCGATGATGGTGTTCTATATTTTGTTTGTTTGATCATGAACATACGACTTTTTTTTTTGATTTCACCTTTTACTTATTTCGCAAATATCTCACGCAAAATATTTTCATGAAGTGACCCTAGAAGTCACACACACAGTTGCACGTGTTGGGCAACACAGTTGCGCAATTATGTGCCGAGACACGACTTTTTTATGGAGAAATGGCTGAGTGTCCGGGGTGTGTCTCTAGCATAACCAGATTAAAGTGCAGATTGTGGGAACCTATTCAAAGGCTTTATTTCTTGCCTTTATTAGGTCTACATAGACCCAAAGTGGACATTTGGAAGACAAAAACATTTAAAGGTCTTTGTAAATGGCCCCGAGGGTCTAAATCTGTCTCTTTGGTTGCCTGGAAGAAATCGCTTTAAGCGATAAGGCCGCCAGTTTCATTGCTGTTCTCTACATGTTTCGATGTAAAATTTGTTTTTATAGAGATGATGAATAAAGAATTATCTATCTATGTATCTATCTTAATCTAAACTAAAGGAAATAAACGTTACTGATTTCGTTTCTTATTCTGCCATTTGTTGCACTCTCCTAATACTTGGGTATAACCAGAGTAGCTGTAGAATTGGATTGAGAATGAGATTATCTCCCATGCTGTCCCGCTCAGCTGTGTGATTACGCTAAAACCTCCCCTTCCCATTGAATGGACCATCCGGGGAGACTAGGCATAAACGATTTCGTTTGCCAATATGATACTGAAAATACATACAACTTTCCGACGGGATGAAGTCGATCGACGAAGGAAACCTTTACGTCAACGTCAGGATCAACTTAAGCCAAAATCATTTGTCGTATTACTCACACTTGAAATTTTTTGCTCGATTAGAGCAATTCTGATTAAAAGTTACAAACAGTAAATATATTGCAGTAGTGAAACGAGCAAAAGAAGGTCTAGTGTGTGAGAGTAAATTATGTATCTATGAATTTTAACGTTATGTAACATAAGTATTAACAAATCAATTAAAACCGTTATTCACAAAGAAAATTAAATCAAATCATATAAATAAATTAGAACTAGTATTTACAATTAAAACAATTGAGCTAACTGCAGATTGTTGCAATCAAACTACAAGTGTCTCAACTGATCCATATCAATACCAGTCGGAAGCGTCCTCAAGACTATTATAATAATAATAAATTATAATTTAATAAGAAAAAACTGACAAATAAATAAAATTAAACATTAAAATTGAGTTTGACATTTGTGATGTTTTGACGCTGACAGCTTCGTCGTCGGTCGACTGCATCCAGCCATATAATTTTATGTATTTGTTTTTGTACCATCTGATGGGAACCGAAATCGTTTATCCCCAGTCTCCCCGAGTGGTGATCCATTGAATGGAAGGCACCAGGGGATTATTACTCTAATTGCACGGTTTCTAAAATTAAGTAGGAAATGAGAAATGACGTCATTCTCAATCCATTCTTTAAGAACGCAGGTTATACCTATTTTTACCTTTTGGTTTTTGGGTTTGGTCTTGTAAAAAATAACCAATCCGTCAGTTTATTCGTATCCGTGTCAATCCTTTTACAGATTTAAAGCAACAAAGAATTCCCACGCAAAAACTTTTAAATCATGATTGTAAATTTCCCTGCTCAAGCTACCATTGTTGAATTCTGTGAAAACCTCCATTCATACAAAAGTTTGCATTTATCACAATGCAATAAAGTTCAGTTTATGAGTGACAGTGAAATATTTTGGCCATCGATTTACGTAAAGGTGCTGTTCAACTTGGGCATTGGGTTGGGTTAACCCCTCGAACGACAATTTATTTTAATGTTTTTGAAGAACTGAGTTAAGCGACTTAATACCTACCACTGTTAGAAGATAATGCTTCATAAGCGTTGTGCTTTTGAAAGGGTACTTAGCTCTTCAAAAGTTTTTTATGTGTATTTTTATACATAAACTAGCCTTTATTCGCAAAGAAAATTATACTTGTATTTACAATAGAACCATTGAGCTAACTGCAGACTGTTGCAAACGTCTACAGGTAGCTCAACTGATCCATATCAATACCAGCCGTCGCGTCCCCAAGACGCTGGCTGCATTGCCACGCTGTATGGCAATGCTGATGCGCTGCGCCAGATACTCACCAGCTCTCGGGTCACGCGTCGCTTCGACCAGACGCTCAGATATATTTTTATTTTTTATGTAAACTGTTTAACTTATGGAAAAAATATGTCTGAATAAATAAACTTGTTATTATATTTATTAATTTTAAACAACAAAGAAATAAGACAAAACTTCGCATGTAGCTCATAGAGAAATGTTTTTATGAAATCAAAGAATAATTTTAATCTTTATTCAATTTCCTAGTTATTTATGTTAAATACTGTACGTCTGTAATTAATGGACAAACTGTTATTTTCATCTTATTTATTAGATATTTTTGTACACAGTTTTGATAGTAAACTTTATCTATATCTTTAACATAACACGTTCTAAAAACTAGTGTTTGCACGCCGTTTTGCTCACGGGGTAAAATATGTGCTCAAAATGTTGCCCTATACAACTATCATAGTTATTATCAAAGAAATCATACTATGACAAAAATACTTAGTTGTATTTTTTTTTTTTTTTTTTACGTGTCTTTATTTATTTGAAAAGTTCATGTTCTACAAAACCAATATTTGTGAAATCAACTAAAGCCAGTAAAGTTGGGTCATATACGAACCTTTTTGACAATGGTCCATATTTGTCCCAATACAATGTTGCCTCTTCACGGTTTTATGCACATTGTCAATACGGCCCGGGACATTTGTTATAAAACGTATAAAGCAGTTATTGCGATTTCGTGACTTTTCGAATATATCGTTACTTCTATTGTTGCTTCGAAATCGTTTTGTCAAACTATTCATACAGGCAAGAGGTATAGTTTGCATTTTGTTTGAAATAAATAAATAATGCTGGACAATTCACACAGCATTATCTAGCCCCAAGGTAAGCAGAGCTTGTGTTATGGGTACTAGATAACTGATATACATAATAATATACGAGTACATAGACAGATACTTTTTATTATATATAGAAAACGACCAGAACACCCTGAACAAATATCTGCAGATCGTGCAAATATTTGTTCCGAGGCGGGAATCGAACCCGCAACCTCCTGCGTCGCAGGCGGACCTTCGCCCACCACGCCACAGAGGTCGTCAAATAACTAGGTCAGTAGCTATGGCGGTGATGGCTTAAGAATCTACCCCAACTGTACGTACCACCAACTCTACTTAACCTAATATCCTCTCAGGTGGCAGTCCATAGAGCGCCGCTAAGGCCATTGCGTGGCAGGGTTTCCGCCAGCATGCTGCCCGCCAGCGCGGAAATGGGATGTGATGCATTATTTCGCTGATTTCTTGATTTTTATCTAGTAATATAAGCCCCGCAAGTTGATATTGCGATTGGCGGCCATCTTGGTGACGTTATCGACGTCGACGTCGCACCGTCAGTACCGTTCGCAAGGTCAGCCCGCGCTTACGTGCTTACGCGCATCGAGTACTTGTTATAGCTTTTTGTTTTTGTTATCCTGTTTTTTGTTTAGTTTTGTTACCTGTTACCCGTTAAAATGAGTAAGAAATTAATTAACAGTCGTGCTCGTGAAATGATAATTAAGGTGGACAATTATTTTTAAGAGAAAGAAGACTAAGTTAGTTATCCAAAATATAAACTGTGCCTTAAAAAGTGCTTCGAACACTTCTGAGGACATTTTAATGTCGAAGCAACTAGTAATAGACATTTTGAATATTTTGCGAAATTCTACCAAAGTCACGGAACGTGTGGCCTGGTTTAAATACAAATATCCCTTATCCCTAGCTTATTTACATTTTTTTGCTATCTGTGTGTATTTTTTTGATATTTTATTAATTTTTTTTGCTATCTGTACTTTTTTGCGACGGATGACGTCACGCAGCTGTTATTGTGACAAGGTTCCATCGCAATATCAACTTGCGGGGCTTGTAACATCTATAATAATTGGATTCTCCATAAAATTTCCTACAAAAAAGCATGTAAATATTCCAATGTTGTATAACGTAACTAATGAGGTTGATTAAAATTAAATTATAATTGCGTAAAAATGGTAAAAATAGGGATAAACATAATTTTAATACCAGAAATAAACATAAACTCGCTGTGCCCACAACTAGGCTACACAAAATTAGTGTATCTTTTATAGGCAATATATAAGCTACTACAACAAAACTCCTAGAGATTTGCAAAAATTATCAGTAAATAAATTCAAACAAATTGTCAAAACGTTCCTGTGCAAAAAGGCTTAATATAAATATCAGATTATCTAGAAGATAAAAAAGCTTGACACGGGTTTAGCTCCAACCCGAGAAATAACAACTAACAGGCTGAAGGTTTCTTTGTCGCTTCTTAACTTTAGTCTACATACCGAAGCGACAGAAATCAAAAATATCACTTTACTTCCGTGTCAGTGTTTAGTTTTATAACTTGACCTTTTCTTAGTATAAGTACATTTGTTGTATTTATGGAAATAAAGAGTTTTTAATCTTGATTTTGATACCCGTCATGACCTACAGAGCTGAGACATGGACACTCACGGTAGAGCTGGTCAAAGTCGCTCAGCTATGGCAAAAGCTATGCTCAGAGTTTCTCTGAAGGACAATATTCGTAACGAATATATCCGACAGAGAACCAAGTTGTTGACTTAGCTGTAGTTATATTTATTTATTTATTTATAAACATGTACATCTATCGGAATGTATGTAATATGGAATCGCTTCAAGGGTTGTTCAAGACTAATTTTTACAATTTCTTTGCAGTGAACTATGAGTTAAGTTATGTTTTCCCTTACGCAGGATTTATTGGCGACGATAAATTTTTATTTAATGCACGATAATGTCCGCTGCCACACCGCAGCAGTGACTAGAGAGTACCAACAGACGTCTTCCATGTCAGCATTCCCACACTAGACTGGCCAGCCCTTATTCCTGACTTGAACCCAATCTGGCATATGTGGGACGAGCTAAAACAGCGGATACGAGGGAGAAATCCAGCTAATCCAGCTCCGGCGCCGATAGAAGACGATAGATGCAACTTTGACCTATTGCAATAATTCCCAAAATTTAGGTAGCCAATTTAATTAATTTTTAATCTTCTTGATATCACTTGAAAGGTAACAAAATTACCTTTCAAATGATATACCACAATCTATAGTTCATTTTACATAAATTGTAAAAAAATTGTTTAGATCAACTCGCGATGAAGCGATTCCATTTTAAAGCTCGCAAGTGTAGTTAGTATTTAAATTACCAGATCCTTATAAATTATAGAATAACGACAAAACAATTATAAGTACATATAAATTAATATAATTGTCAAAGATCGACAATAATATGCAGATAATAATGTCACAGTAATTTGATTAGAAACTTTAATAATTATCAAAGTAAGAATAGTAATAATAATAATCCAAAAGTCAGCCTTAAATAAATTTACCTAACATAATCGGATTGTGAAAGATATTTATTTACTTAGCACATAGAACATTACATTAACAGAATAAAACAATAACAACTAGTTTAAACAAGTATAATATCTATTTCTTAAAAATCTAAGCCGTCACCAGGAGGCAGAGTGCCCAGAATGCTAGCAGCATTGCCACGTTGAATGGCAATGCTAATTCGTTGACCGAAATAAAAGCCAGCATTCCGATCACCTGTGGACTCTATAAGAAGTTTGGTAAGATCTTTATAAATTGCGTGTGCCCCAGGACCCCAAGGACCAAGGGTTTCAACCCCAAACGGCTCAAAAATAAATCGGATTTAAAAATCATAAGCATTTACACTATACAATAACGCTCATTATTATCGATAACAATAATTCATTAATTACAAAATTACATTAGAATCGAACTGTAATAATAACATAAAATAAAAAACAAAGCATCTTGGAATTCGCTCCGGGAACAGTAAAAAACGTATGAACGTAGTCATAGAATCTTTGGTATGAATGAGGTGACAAACAACCCCTTTCCATTTTCTAATATTAGTAAAGCAGAGTAGCTAGACAGAGACGAATGTGTGTAGAAAGAGATAGCTATACCCCTTGGGATGTTGACTCTGACGTAATTAGACCCTTATTAAGGCGATGACATGACACGCGCGTCGTTAAGGCACGTTAAGTGCAGTAATAGGAGTTTTAATATCATTCGCTAAAGGACGAGTTGACATTGATGAAATTCCTAATTTATTTTGTGTACGATCTTAGGAAGATTGCGTTGCCATGGTATAGGAAAGAAATTTTAATATATTCGGAGTGTTTTTCGTCGTTAAAATTATTTAACACTAACGTATGCTCGCGGTTTTGGTTTCGATTTATACAAGCTCTCACCATAGATACTTCACACTAATATTATAAATACGAAAGTGTGGATGTGTGGTTGTTTGTTACTTCTTTGCGCCAAAGCTACTGAACGTATCTGGCTGAAATTTTGGATACAGGTAGGCCTGGAATAACGCATAAGCTACTTATTGTGTATTATAAACGTTCCATAGAACGAAACGTACAAAACCGCGGGCCGCACCTTGATATTAATGAGGGAAAAAAACCACATCGGGCAGATAACTGGAGGACCACCCTCTTAGAAGGTAAAAAAAAAACTTAAGTTTTTTTTCCAGAATAATTCTAACATAGTATAAATATATATTACAATAATTAGTAAATAATAACTATAATGTTTTTTTATTTCTATCTTGGTGTGCAATAAAGAATATTTGTATTGTATAATAAAATAAATAATTATAAATAACTCAGCGCGCATCGTCAGGAAGTTTCTCTCTTTGCAGCCCTAGTCACCGGCGCGGCTTGAGCCTAGCTTCGCGGCCGGTGATTCACCGTTTTGATAATTTTTATACTGTAGAATAGTTTTATATATTATATTATTTTTATTATTTATTTTCTATGATTAGAAATGTAATTTATAACGAGATATTAAATAAATGTAGTGTATAATATTAATGCCGGACAATCCACACAGCAACAACTAGCCTCAAGCTTAGTAGAGCTTGTGTTATGGGTACTAGATGACTGTCACTAATACGCCTCGCGTGCCGATATGGGCGCAAAAAAATCACGCATAGTTTATGTACTTACATCATCATCAATGGCCTTTACATCCACGAAGGATGGTTTATGTAGTGTTCGTTTTTCGGCACTTACGTAGATGACTTGTAAGGCCTATACGGGAACGGCAGATGCGGCCGCAGTATAGTACTTACATAGGTACTACTTAAGTATTCGACGACCTCTGTGGCGCAGCGGGCGAAGGTCCGCCTGCGACGCAGGAGGTTGCGGGTTCGATTCCCGCCTCGGAACAAATGTTTGTACGATCTGCAGATATTTGTTCAGGGGTTCTGGATGTTTTTCTATGTATAATAAAAAAATATATATCTATGTAGTGTATTGTATTATGTATATCAGTTATCTAGTACCCATAACACAAGCTCTGCTTAGCTTGGGGCTAGATAATGCTGTGTGAATTCTCCAGCATTATTTATTTATTTATTTATTAAATAAACTAAAAAAAAATTGATTATTGCATAAAAAGTACATGACACTAGTGATTCACTTATGGTACTCGTAGATAAAAATGCCGCAATGAAATGAATTTGTACAGGTTATCTAGGTTTCCTTATTTAGGGCTCTATGACCAATATAAGCTACTCTGAAAATAGCTTGTGGTTTGGTACAATAATATCGATGGTAAATGTAAGTACAAGATTTAGGTGTAAGTACGTCTTAAATATTAAAAATAAAAATTTATAAGTACAGCATTAAAATTAATTATACTTAAAACATACAAAAGTCTTTAGTTTTTAAATTCAATTCGAAGACAAAAGCATGCAGATTTGAAACTATTATAATGTAAACTGTATCCATCTAGTATCCTAATTCCGGAGATATAAAAGTGTTTGGTTTATGTGGTCACCAAGTAACCTTAATTCTAAACTAAAACACAATTCCCCAGAAAGACCAACATGCAAAATGTTCCAACAAAAACTTTCCTCCCACAATTTAACTTTTAAATTCAGTTGTTACTAACTAGATCAACTACCGTCCCAAAAACTTAAATGAACCAACTAATTTGGGGTTTGCTCTATCATGGAATGTCATGGGATTTCTCAAAACACTGTTTTGGGTTATTTTATTCGCTTCGGTTGGGTAAAAGCCGGATAAGATTTCACTTTTTGATGAAGTTATAGCCGGATAAATTGGTTTGCAAGTGAGTTTCCATAATCTCTGCAAAATGTCAGCTTTTCCGTTGAGTAGTTTTGGCGTTGTCCTTCGTCTAAAAGAAAAGCTAGTTTTTCGTCTCCTAGGATATTTAAGCTATAAAAAACTTATTTAAATAAATATTTATAAATAACTCAGCGCGCATCGTCAGGAAGTTCCTCTCTCTGCCCTAGTTACCAGCCGCTTGAGCCTAGCTTCGCGGCCGGTGATTCACCGTGCCGATATATTTTTTACGGTTTAATAGTTTTATAATATTTTATTTTCAATGGTCAAAAATGTATTTATAACGAGATTTTAAATAAATGTAGCGTATAATAATAATGCCGGACAATTCACACAACAACATCTAGTTTCACCGGCTTTTTTACACCACATTACCCCCAAATCTTGTACTGTAAATAAATAAATAAAAAAGCCATTAATTCTACTACTAAATATTACAATGAAATGTCAATGAACTTTAATTAATTTATAGGTACCTATTTTAGGTAGTTCTTGTATCAAATATTAATCTATTGGTAGTATCATTTAGTCAGTCGCCTGTTTGGCGTAGGCCTCCCACATTTCTCTCCATTCTTTTCTGTCTCTGGCTTCGACAGTACAAAAGGTAATTACAATTTAGTCGGGTAATATCCGTCTTTTTCCCCATTTGCCACAACCCTACACATCAAAGGGCCTACAAACCAAGGTTCAATCCCTTACATGGAAATGTTAATATTGACTCGGGCCGGGACCATACCCTTTCTGGTCCGGGACTCATTCTATATGGAGATTTCTACCGACTTTTATAAAACAAGTCATTCATTCTGAAAAATCAAAAGGCCTTTATAATTAAGAAAATATCTTTTAGCGTGTGTTTGGTTAGGTCGACACTGAGAGACTTAGATCCGAGTTCACCAACAGATGGTTAAATTTTAAACAGTTGTTTTGACGTTTTTGACACAAGTTTTCATACATTAAACGTCAATTTAACCGACGAAGCTGCCTAATTGTCCGATTATCTATTGGTGAACACAGACCTTAAAGTTTTGGGCACTGGAAGGTGCGATCCGTTGTCTTTTTCATATTCATATCATTTATTGTGATTTTATGCATACAGATGTTGTTCTTAGGTGTAGGTCTTAGTGGGTACACAATGCATAAAAACCCTGCCAGGGCGCTACAATTAGGTAGGTATTTTGCGTTCGCTCTTGTTACATTGATAACTTTAATACTTTATGTTTATGGAATTAGATAATTTAGGAATGTCATTTATAAAATAATTAGTAATTATAAAAGGCAATAAAGATAATAATTGAATTGAATAAGATGAATAATTGTTGTGAAATGAAATCAAAAATCTATACCTACCTTACTTCTCAGAAATACCTATAATCAAACCAACAAAAGTAGCTCCACATCACATGTCATGTGATGGTGTCATTGTTTGCAATATTGTCTGAACAGTATTTCTCTCCACAAGTCACTGACCAAAATTAATAAAGTGCAAGATTTTTCAAACCCAAAAGTCGCATACCACTCTGCTGAACACTTTAAGCTGTTCTGGAAATCAAATTATTCGCAAGTAGCGACTTAAATAGCTGACTGTACCTTATTACTATTTTAGTACTAATTCTTAACAAACTAAGCCAAAAAGGCTTGAAGAGGTACTAAATAAATAATCCAGGCTACCTTCACGTTAACAAAATACCACTAAAACTGTCCCTAAGGGACAAATACCTACATTGTTAACTATTTTGTTTGAGACTCACCTTTTCAACCTTATTAGGACAAACCGCATCGTCTAGTCCCTAATCCGTGGTCCTTGTTTGTTTTGATTTTGTTTACGTGTGGTTTTAATATAAGTGGGCTTAAGTTCTGGTTTAAGGGTCCTTTAGTTTCAATTAAGTGGGACTTGTATTATCTCACAGGGGCGCGATCTCCGTTCAGACGCATAGTACCAGAAACGCAAATTACCTTATACGCGGATGGCCAGAAATGGATTTCGCAAATTACCAGATACGCGTACGACCAGATCCTGTTTCGCAAATTACCAGATACCAGATAAATTTTTGCGATATTATTTGATTTCTTAGAAATTACCCTGAGTGTGGGGTTAAGCACTATATTAACAGAAAACCATAAAATTATTTTTCTTTGTTTGTTACCTCTTCACGCCAAAACTACTGAACGGATCGGGCTGAAATTTTGAAATTTTGATAGAAATAGACTTAAAACGTTTCCACAGAAACAACGCGCGCGAAGCCGCGGGCAGAAACTGGTCTATTCTATATCTTGAAGGGGATGCAGCACCTACGACCGCAGTGCTACGAAGAAAGGTAACAAAATCAAAATCAAAATCAAAAACTCTTTATTTCCATAAATACAATAAATGTACACTTAGAAAAGGTCAAATCATAAAACTAAGCACTGACACGGAAATAAAGTGATATTTTTTGATTTCTGTCGCTTCGGTATGTAGACTAAAGTAAAGAAGCGACGAAGAAACCTTTAGCCTGTTAGTTGTTATTTTTCGAGTTGGAGCAAAACCCGTCCCAAGCTTTTTTATCCTCTAGATAATCTGATATTTTATAGTAAGCCTTTTTGCACAGCAAGGTTTTGACAATTTGTTTGAATTTATTTACTGATAATTTTTGCAACTCACTAGGAGTTTTGTTGTAGAAGCGTATACATTGCCCTTTAAAAGATACATTAATTTTGTGTAGCCTAGTTGTGGGCACAGCGATCTTATGTTTGTTTCTAGTATTCAAATTATGTTTATCGCTATTTTTAGGGAACCGATTTATATTTTTATGAGTGTACAATAAGTTTTCATAAATATATTGACATGGTACTGTCATTATGTTTATTTCTTTGAATTTATCACGCAGGGATTCTCTGGGACCCATATTATAGATTGCACGAACAGCCCTCTTCTGCAGCACAAATACGGTGTTAATATCTGCAGCGTTCCCCCACAGCAGTATACCATAAGACATAATACTATGGAAGTAGCTGAAATAAACAAGTCTAGATGTGTCCACGTCTGTAAGATGACGGATTTTTTTGACTGCATATGCTGCAGAACTAAGTCTCTTCGATAGCTTATCTATGTGTGGGCCCCATTGAAGTTTATTATCTAAGGTGATTCCTAAGAATACGGTGCTTTCTACTATTTCTAAAGTTTCTCCTTTAACGTTTACATCAGCCTTCACTTGTTTAACATTAGGTAGAATAAATCTAATACATTTTGTTTTGGTTTCATTTAACAAAAGATTATTGACACTAAACCAATGAACTACTTTTGAGATTGCACTATTCACATCGTCGAAATTTGTGTTTTGTCGTTTCATTTTAAAAATTAATGAAGTATCATCAGCAAACAATACAATCTCGTGATTATTCTTGACAAGATGAGGCAGGTCGTTAATATAAACTAAGAATAGGAAAGGACCGAGGATAGAACCCTGTGGTACACCCATTGTAACTACAGACCCCGAAGACCGTTTCCCATTAATGTCAACTCTTTGTATCCTATCACTCAAATAAGATGTAAGAAGATCCAAAGAGGTGTTTCTTATTCCATAGTGATGTAGTTTCCTGATTAATGTTTCATGGTGTACGCAATCGAACGCTTTTGACAAGTCGCAAAAAACGCCTAAAGCGTCTTGCGACTTCTCCCAAGCATCAAAAATATGCGATACTAACTCTACACCAGCATCAGTAGTTGACCTGCCGCAAGTAAACCCAAATTGCTTACAATGCAGCAGGTCATTGCCATTGAAATGCCTAAGCAATTGATGTAGAATAAGTTTTTCAAAAACTTTGCTGAATGTTGGCAGTACTGATATTGGTCTAAAGTTAGTGGGGTCAGACCTACTACCCGATTTAAACAGTGGGATTATTTTACTACATTTCATTAGATCAGGAAATACGCCACAATCAATAGATTCATTAAATATAAAAGCTAGATCTGTTGCAATGGTATCAATCAATGGTTTAATAATTGTAACGGAAATGCCCCAGAGATCTGCAGTTTTCTTTATATTTAAAAGTTTAAAGGCTTTTTTAATATCTTTTTCATCAACATGGGTGAAATTAAATTTATTTTTGCATTTAGATACATTTTCTATAAGCAATGACTCAGCAATTACCTGAGAAGAGTTTAAACACTTTGTAGTTGAGATTGGAATTTCAGTAAAAAAGTTTTCAAATGCTTGGGCCACTTCGACATCATTTTTAACTGAGCAATCATTGATCTTTAAATTGTAATCATTAACGTATGTACTGACCTTTCCAGTCTCACTTTTTATTATATTCCAAGTAGATTTTATTACATTATCACTATTTCTAATTTTCGAGCTAATATAATTTGATTTTGCAATTTGACAAACTTTTCTAAATATTTTTGAGTAATTTTTTACTTTTTCTTTGAACTCCTGGCTAAAATTGTATTGTTTTTCACTATACAGTTCATACAACTTTTGTCTACTTTTATGTATACCCACTGTTGCCCACTCACTAAAGGTAAGTTTTTCTGAAACCATAATTGATTTGGGTGTGAATATTGAATTGAATGCATTGGTAAATGTGTTAAAAAAATTGCAATATGACTCATTTGGGTTGTTAAGTGAGTGATAAGGTGATGGTTTACACTCCCAATCCAATTTCAGCCGTTCAAATCGATTTGTGGTTACAGGTATGTATGTTATTTTCTTTTTACAATTATTATTTTTTAGTTGAATATCTAGTTTTATTAGTTGACCTAAGTGGTCTGATTTTAAGTAGCTTATTATTTTTTTGGTTACAATTTTTCCACTTTGGCAAATAAATACATTATCTATACATTTTGCTGAGGTTTCAGTTATTCTAGTAGGTTCCATAAATAATGGCCTTAGATTATAAGAATTAAATAAATTAGTCAATCTAGTACTGAGGGAGAAAACTTCTAAAAGGTCAACATTGAAGTCCCCGCATACCATTATAGTTTTATTTGATTTTGATAATTTAAATAAAATGTTCTCCATAACATTTTCAAATATTTCAAAAGAAGCTGATGGTGGGCTGTATACACTTACTACAATAATTTGCTCCAACTCTACACATGCTACTTCAATGTGGCTTTCAACGGATAAGCTTGTTATGTCCTTACGGTCTTTGAATTTCATGAATTTGTTTAATAATATTAAGGAGCCTCCACGAATAGCATGTGATCTGCAAAAAGAGCTGCCAACCTGGTGGTTACTGAAATTGAACATGAGCTCATAGCTTTTCAGCCAATGTTCTGTTAAGCAGATGATGTCAATATGAAAAGAGTTCATGAACAATTCCAACTCTAGTAATTTACTTTTTAATCCTTGAATATTTTGATGCACCAAGTTGGTAAACTTTGCATTTGTTTTACAGGTTTGGTTTCTTTGACTTTTTATGTAACCAATATTATTTGACTGTTTATGGCTAGAGACTTCCTCTATTGTCGTTAAATTTAATTTAAATGGCTTGGAAGAACTTCCAAGGTCTTGGTTGTAAATTTATTACAATGCTCAAAAGAAGCATTTTGTTTAGCCAAATTTTTGGCTGTGATATTAAAGTAATAGGATAGCGAAACAGCTATTTGTTTTTTGCAATAATTTGAAAGGTAGTAATTACCTTTTTTAGTCAAGCAATATTTTTTACTAACAATACTGTTAGTGTCAATCACATGTATATTATTATTGCATGAAATCATTGGCGGATACAGGGGGGGGGCCATGGGGGCCATGGCCCCCCCCAAAAGACCTGGGAATTCTATACTTTCGACTCTATTTTTCGAGTCAATTTAGGTGCAATTTAGGTTTAGGTTTACACGGCATACCTACTCATCGGTAGGTTAGCTATGTACCTTTATTAGGAAATAGAAATATATCCTGAATTTTTACTTGTCAGTACCACCACGTCCACTTGCACCAGCAACAGAAATACTTAAAAATGTAAACTTTTACATTCTTGGGTTGAATTTCTAAAAAGCAGAACACGTAATTTTCCATCAAGCAATAGGCAAAATACCTACCAATTTTCATGTTTCTGAGTAACGGAATTCCTAATACTACGAAGGATAAATTTACAAAAATACTGAACCACGTCTTATTTATTTACCGACCGAAAAACTAAATACCTAAAATCCCTAGATATCAAATTTTACTGGTTTAACTTCAAGTTAAATCGAAAACTAAACTACACTTGCGCGCTTTAAACTGGAATCGCTTCAAGGGTTGTTCAAGACTAATTTTTACAATTTCTTTGCAGTGAACTATGAGTTAAGTTATGTTTTCCCTTACGCAGGATTTATTGGCGACGATAAATTTTGATTTAATGCACGATAATGTCCGCTGCCACACCGCAGCAGTGACTAGACAGTACCGACAGACGTCTTCCATGTCGGCATTCCCACACTAGACTGGCCAGCCCTAATTCCTGACTTGAACCCAAACTGGCATATGTGGGACGAGCTAAAACAGCAGATACGAGGGAGAAATCCAGCTAATCCAGCTCCGGCGCCGATAGAAGCCGATAGATGCAACTTCGACCTATTGCAATAATTCCCAAAATGTAGGTAGCCAATTTAATTAATTTTAAATCTTCTTGATATCACTTGAAATGTAACAAAATTACCTTTCAAATGATATACAACAATCTATAGTTCATTGTACATAAATTGTAAAAAAATTGTTTTGATCAACTCGCGATGAAAGCGATTCCATTTTAAAGCTCGCAAGTGTAGAAACTACTATTTTATCCCCTTAGAGCAGCTATTCTCAAAGTGTGCTCCGGGCCTCTGTGGGGGCTCCGCGTCAATACTGGTCATATAAAAAAATAAAGGTTCAGTACCTAAACATGGTTGTGGAGAAAATTATACATTATATAATATTATATTAAGTTATATGACAGTCAATAATCATATCAATTTTAATTAGACAATCTTTTTAACTCGAACTGCAAGGCGCGTTGTGGTTCACGGAACCAAACTACTACCTTTTAATTTTCTGTAGAGGGGGATTGGCGCAGGTGAGTGCTAGAATACCTTCATACTTGTTCCTAGGAAGAGAAATAAATTCAATAAGTGCGGAAGGACAAATGCCCAGTGCGACTGTCAAACCAGATATTTTAATTATTTTAGAATTAATTTCGTGTATTTATAGATAGCTTGAGCCCACGGCTTCGCACACGCTTTTCAGGTAGCCATGTACGGAATACCGTTCGTTTAGCTCCCTGCCAAATTTCATTAAGACCCGTTTAGCCGTTTAGGCGTGAAAAAAAAGAACGTATCAACACCTATAAGTGTGTTGATACGTTCTCTTTTCCCAACAGTCGCTAGAAATGACGCAAAATTTTAGCGGCTCGCTACGCTCGCCGATATTTTTGCCTTGGCTTTTTTCTCTTCCACAAATTTTCCAACCGCCGCTAGAGTCTCAATAATTGTCGCAGCTCGCACCACTCGTCGGCGCTGTTAAATCGTATTTGCTTTCTTTGCTTTAACAAATTTCCCAATCGTCTCTAAAAAGTCTTTAAAATTTTCGCGGCTCGCTCCGCTCGCCGTTTTTATGTCATCTCTGCTTTCATTTCTCTCACAAATTTTGCAATCGTCGCTAAAAAAACATGAAAATTTCGAGGGTCGCTCCGCTTGCCTATTTTGTATGTAGGTATACTCTTTACTTTCACAAGTGTCCCTTTTGGATTGGGACATCTCGCAGGCTCGCTCCGCTCGCCGCACCGTTTTTAAATCGTCTTTTCTACATTTTCACTAACAAATTTCCTAAATTTCGCTAAAATATGTTTATAAATTTCGAGTCTAATTCTGCTCGCCGTTTCTATATCATCGTTTCTTTCGCAAATTTCCCACTCGTCGCTAAGACTTTAAAATTTCCGAGGCTCGCTTCATTCGCCGTTATTATATCGTCTTTTCTTCCTTTTCTCTCAAAAATTTTCCAATCGTCACTAAAATATCTTTAAAAATTTGGAGGCTCGCTCCGCTCCCCTATTTTATATGTTTAATCGTTTCTTTTAGGAATATAAGTCGCTAAAAAGTCTTTAAGATTTTCGAAGTTTGCTCCGCTCTCCATTATTTCATTTAGGCAACGAACTTAATTTTAGGTCTACGTCAAATATTTCGATATCCAAAAGGTTTAAAAACCGCTATCTCATAGAATGATTTTTTACGCCACACTGTCGTCTCTCAAAAAAATATATTAAGTATATTATATTTTATAAAATATTTTGATATTATAAAATATTTAGCAAAAATTAAAGTTTTTACTATCATAAAAAAAATTGGTTGCCTGTAAAGTCGGTATACGGGCAAAAGTTTTACGTGACAACGACTTTGTGAGCGCATAACGTGAGCGGAGCGTAACGCGTAACGCAGTTTCTTGAAGTGTCACCCGGCAAACCAATTTATAAGACGTTGTCACGTCAAAACTTTATTTTTTGTTTACCTGTAATTTTAACCCTTTCTCCAATCTTTGTCAAAATGGCCCCCCCCAAAATGAGATCCTGGATCCGCCCTTGCATGAAATAGTATGCAATGTCATATTTAGCTTATATCTAATGTTATTTTCTGTATTTGGCAAGCTGTCACTGTAGGGGAATGTGAACATTACAATTTTATTTAACTGTAGGGAACATAGTTTGTCCATATATTTAATCAAGTCTAATTTGTTCACATTACCCCTATTTCCAAGAAATATTATCAAGTTTGAGTTATTGTGAAATCTTTCATTTTCAATTCTGTGCATAATATCATGAATATTGCAGTTAGGTAAGCAATTATTTATAGAGTGCTCCATATTCATGTTTAAAAACTGGCCCATATTTTTTCCAATTTCATCGCAGTACATTATGGTTTTATTACCTGAGCATGAAGTGCTGAGGTCCAGGTGGGATGCGGCTGAGACAGTACTGTCCGGACTTGAGTTGGGACTGACCAAATTGGGTCCACAGCACCCGCAGCCCTCCAGAATCCTGCCCTCCAGACTCACCTGGCTACTGAGAAGCGCATCCATGGCCAGGTTGAGTTCCCTTGTCTGTTCTGTAGTATGCTCATAAAGGCTGATGTAGTGCCCTAGGGAGTGCTCGGCCTGGCCAAGTTTGCATCTCAGCTCTTGCAATTCAGCCTCATATTGCAGCTGATTTTGATTTAGCTGTATTGTACAAAGCTCTAATTCATTAACCAGTTTCCTATTACATTTGATTTTAGATACTTCTTGTTTTTTATTTTTTAATAAATTTTGTGTTTTTTGTATGAACTTACTTAATTTAACATTTTTTTTAAACTTATTTTTGCTTAGTTTGTGTTTGTTGTTTTTGCTGCTAGCCTCCACATTACACACTGAGTCATCTTTTGTTAAGTCAATACTTTGCAATGTGTGCATGCTGCAGCCGGCAACAGAAACATGGCCCGATGATAAGTTAGCCGATACTAGCTCATCAAATAAAGTTTGAGTTTTCGCGGTGGCAGAGTTCTGGGCCGCTTCTTCTAGCTGGGCGATGTGGTGGTGTGCATCACACAATTCCTTCTGCAGGATTGAAGTTTTGTGCAGGGCCGTTTCAAACTCAATGCCACATCGTTCATCGAACCTATCTATTATGGTTTGAAGCCTATCCCGTTCCTCAACAATAGAATTGTTCTCACAAAATAACGCGGCCATCTCATTTTTTAATTTTCTATTATTGTCTAGCGCTTCTAAGAGAATGTTTTCGTTGTCATCTCGTTCTAATTCTAATTGTGCAATCTGTCTCTTCGCTGACTTCAGTTCTAGTAAAGCCTGGTTTAAATTTGTTTCTGCTTGGCGCAACAAGGCGCTTCTTGTATTCATTTTGAACGGGATTTATACCGTAGCGAGCTCGAGACAGAGAATACAATGTCTATAGGTTATGTGTCCGAAAAAGCTGTAAGTACTTACGTGTCAGTTAAAGATGTTAGCTTTGTTGGAAATAGTATTCCTACGTTTATGAAATGCACTCACGTAAACTCGAACTTCCTCAGAACACACAAACCAGCAATGAATGCTAACCGAAAAAGAGCCGGTTTTCCGAGGGCCAAACACATTAGTCATACAACTTTTTACGCTTATAACTATTTGTACACTTGTTTTATCTTCTAATTAAACGATGAAATCGGAATCGGGACTAGAAAACTACGTAAAAACAATTAAATAGTGAAATAATGATATGGAGCACCAAAGTGAACAGCTGTTGCTAGGGTTGCCAACACCCAAAAAAAAAACTGACCAAAATATCAGGATCCTCTCGGACAGCGCGGCTGTACATAATAATAATAATAATGTTTTATTCGGTAATAAAAGATACATAGTCTTATTAATAGATGAAAACACCTTTTAAGTATTTTGGAAATACTTGTGATAGGTGCTTTCGCTCTTCCACGTTTTAAATTATGTACTTATACATTTTAAAGGCGTTACACTTTTTAAAAACATTACAAAACAATACAATTATAGTGACTCCAAGTAAATTAAAGTATGATAACAAATAAGTTGGGGGTAGGACACAAAAATTAACAGATTTCTCGTAACAATACATTTTAACTTTTAGTGTATGGTCCAAGGTAAGAAAATGTATGAAAGGTAAGAAATTTGTAATTGTATAAATTGGTAAATTATTTATGGTATAAAAATAACATGAAACATTGCAAAATAAAATTAATTCTAAAATATTATAATTTGTTTAAAATAAAGTTCGAATTAAATTAAGATTAAAATCAATTCAATCAATCAATCGCTCATACCATGCGGTGTGTGGTATGTGTGTGTGTGTGTGCTTGTGAAGCGTGTGTGTATGTGTTTTGCTCTCCTGAGGCACCAGTCTCATAAGAGTCTGGGCAACAGGAGACCATTTTGTGTATAATGTGAGTGTGTGGTGTATGTGTATGAATGAGAGTGTGTGTGTATGTGTGTAGTTTGCTCTCCTGAGGCACCAGTCTCATAAGAGTCTGGGCAACAGGAGAACAGTGCGTGTGAGTGCGAATAAGATTTGCCATAGATTGTTATATGTATGTATATATTATGTCAATCTTTCCAGAAGGGCTTCAGTCTCGTCATAACTTAATGTTTGTAGCCAAGTGGATAGGGATGCTTTACATTTGTAGCTGTTAAGGGGGTACATGCATAATATTTGATTAATTTTGTTATACAAGTGTACGGATTGACTTATGTACTGCCGCTTTGCGAACTCTGAGTTAAATGTACAACGGGCCCTGAACAGGAGAGAACACAACTCGGGACTCACCTTACAATGCCACCACCTGTTAGAACAAGTAAGTGAGTCTAATAGAGTCACCCTACAGTGGATAAAAGGACACAGCGGATCGAGAGGAAATGACGAAGCTCATGCACTAGCAAGGAGAGGTTCGGAGCGGCAACCGACAGGGCCCGAACCAATCATCCCCCTACCATTCAGTCAAGTCCGCTCATAGATCCGCCAACGTACAACCAAACAACACCAAGACTACTGGGCAAGTATTCCAGATTGTAAACATTCGAAGGAGGCCTTCCCGGCTCTAAGCCCGAGATACTCCCGAAAACTCCTCAATCTGAAGCGTGACAAACTCCGGCAAATCGTCGGCATTGTCACAGGATACTGCATGCTTAACAAACACCTATGTAATCTACGTATCACGGACAGCCCCCTATGCAGGGGGTGCATGAACGCAGAGGAGATGAGAAAAAAATCTCGTTATACTTACTAAAATTCTGTTTGGCTCAACAATAATTCTCGTTCTTTTTGTGACAGCGAGAAAAATTTAGTAGCAACTACAATATAATAATTCTAGCTGTCAGAACTAGTGGTAGCTGTTATCACAACAAAAAAATTAGTACCTATTAATTAATTTCTTGTCATGTGAAAAATATTGTTTCGTAGTATGTACAATAACGTCGGCTTATTGCAAGAAGTCATTAACCGACAAATCCAAAAGTTTGGCAAATGCAGTTTAAAGTTTTTATAACTTTAAGAGCCTATATCATCAAAACTACGACAGTTATCAATATAATTTAAACGCCAATATATAGAGATATGTAATTATTTTATAATTAACTGAAATCAGTGCAAATTCAACCACTGCATTTTTTTTAAAAGCTAAAAATGCAAAGATAATGACTTTTTGCGATAAAAAGTTTTGACTAAATTGGAGTTAAGTATTTCTGCAACGAAGTTATTAGTGGCCTCTTTCGAGTATTAAAAGACAAAATATTCATAAAATAACATATTTTATCACTAAAAGCTAAACAAATTACCTTGTTTGTCGAAAACACTTAACAAAATAACTAAAATTAGTAATAATGGCACATGAATCAGTCAAAAACACGTTCTAAGCTTTTAGAAAATAATTCTGCTAGCCAGCAAAGAGTTATAAACACATAAATATGTTGGAAACGATTAAGTAAACTATTATTTAGATTAGAAAATATTTAGTAACAGACTTTGAGCTTTACCTGAAAACCTTCTTATCCTATCTACCCTCCTCATAACGCTCGACCTGGCCGCGGACCCGGTCCCAGGGCGTGAGGACTCGTACGCCAAGACACTCGAGTCCGTGGACGTCGGACCTCTCCAGACGCCAGCAGAAGTGGAATCCGAGGCCTCAGCGCTGATGGCGCGCATCATCGAGGCTAAGGCGGCCGCTTCCATACCCATCACCAGGCGCCAAGGCCAGCGCAACGACCTCCCCCAACACCTTAAGAGGGTAATAGAGAGGAAACGCGAACTCCAGCGCGAGTGGGCGCGCTCCCGCTGCCCGCGACTGAAGACGCGACCCAACCCGATATCTTCCGAGCTCTCGGCCGCAGTACAGGTTTGGCGTGAGATCTGGGACTGAATCATCGACCGGGCCTCCGAACAGGACAGTAACCAGTACGCGCTGAATAGGGCGCTCACGCGGCAGCCGGCAACAACTTACCCGCTGCTGGACCGAGATGGGGTCCGGCGCTTTTGACGGGCCACTTCCCGGAATCCTGGAAGACCGGACGGGTCATCGTGCTACCCAAGCCCGGCAAGGATCACCGCCTCCCGGCCAACTACCGCCCCATTACTCTACTACTAATAGTGGGCAAGCTCCTGAAACGCCTGCTCCTGGGGCGCCTGGCTCCAACTATCGAGCCGCGCCCGAAGCAATTCGGCTTCAGGAGTGGCCACTCTACTACGCTGCAGCTCACCAGGGTGCTACACCACCTTGCAGTCGAGCACAACGCCAGGCGCTGCACCGTCCGGGTCTTTCTGGACGTAAAAAAGGCCTTCGACCGTATTGGGCACCCCGGCGTTTTGTACAAGCTCCTGCAAACCCCAACTCCACCAGCTCTCATCAGGATTGTGGCATCCTTCCTCGACAAACGGCGGTTCTTCGTCGCAGTTGAAGGTGCCACATCCTCCACTCGATCCATCTCTGCTGGTGTACCGCAGGGTAGCAGCCTGTCGCCAGCGTTATACGCGTTCTATACCGACGACATCCCCACCCTGGAGGGCCACCTACGCCCCGGGGAGAGGGATGTGTCGCTAGCGCTGTTCGCGGACGACAGCGCCTTTTTTGCGTCTTCCACCAGCCCCACCATCGCAGCTCGCAGGATGCAGCGGCTGCTGAACATCCTGCCGCCCTGGCTGGACAAATGGCGCATGGCCGTCAATGTGTGAAAGACGGCTGCGCTGTTTGTTTCCCGCCGCATCGGCCACCCACCGCAGCTGACACTTCGGGGCCAGAACGTGGCATGGAGCCCGCACATCCGGTACCTCGGCTTCGGGATCGACAGGTCGTTGAGGATGCAGCCGAAGGTTGACAGCGCACTACAACAAGCGCGCGTCGCCCGACCGTTCTCCGACCCGTCCTGGGATCTCGCCTGCCTCTGAGGACCAAAGTGTGGGTCTACAAAGGTGAGTTCGATCCCGACTCACATATGCAGCGCCGGCCTGGTACTCACCCCAGACGAATAGGAACCGGCTCCAGGGGCTGCAAAACGTGGCTCTGATGATCTGCACTGGCGCGAGCCAAGACGTCAGGAACGATGTCATCGCCCGCGACCCGCAAATCCAATCCATAGACGAGTTTGTCGTACAGTACAGTCGTCGGATGTACGACCGCGCCGACAACGGCCACCAAGCCAAATAGCGCCTCACCAACCCCGGCCCCCAGATGATGACCGCCCGTGGAGGCCCCTTCCCTGGGACCTCACCCCCGCGGAACCCCCCGGATAGACCGTGGGTTAATTTAAAAAAAATTAACTTTGGGTAAAAAAAAATTAAAATAAGAAAAAACATGCAAATAATTGTTAATAAAAAAATAAAATGATGAACAAGCTAAATAAAAGCATTTTTTAGCGAAACCCAAGGACCGAGGAGTCGTCACCCCTCGAGTTGATGCCGGGGTAAAGAGGCCAAGCCTCGATGCCCCGCTCTGTGCCCCCACAAGGGCCGGAAAGAACGAACTACTACGCGGCGCGGCAGAGGCGCGAGCGGCCCCGAACAAAATACGCCTCTGCCCCGCTTCCGCGACTCCGGTCACACGGCACGCGGTCTCATAGGTAGCATAGCAACACGTAAATGTATGTGTGCAAAAGTCATTTTGTAAGGCATTTACCTGTTATTTTTACATTAATTATGTTTCGAAAAAAGTAATTAAGTGTAAAAAATGAATTCTATAAAAAATAAAAAACTCAGTGTAGACGTTACTCGTTTTGATAGAAGTCATTTAAAACCGTTAGTATTTTTTTTTCCAAAAAATACGATACGACAAAACTGGTTAAGGTGCAAATAATGAATTAAAGCAAAACTTATTCAAACGTTTGTGAACGTAAAAGCATTTTCAAAATGTTGTTAAGTGACATAAATTAGTTACGTATGAAAATAAAAATGGCAATTGTGTTTTTTTTCTTTTGTTAAAATTTATTAATGTAAGTTAATGAATTTTATGAAACCAGATATACCAAAAATGCAGTTATTGACTTTATAACCAAGCCATAACTTCTAAGTTTGAAGAGCTACAAATTTGTGAGTTTTACCAAAATGTAGAGCTCATCGAGACGAACTCAATGGTATATCTAACGCAGTTAGTGACTTCTTGCGACTAATGACTTCTTGCAATAAGCCGACGATAAGCAGACTAATGATTACTGAATTATTAGGTAACTGTAAAGTAAGTGCGTGCTATAACTACTATCTGTTATTGTTAAGAGCACTATTATTGATGTAAAATGTACTATGTTTAATGGTAACGGTAACTGTACTGATTGTGATGAGTACTACCTAATAACATTATGCACACTATATTTTACTGTGATGAGTAATGTTCACATTGTTATGTGCACTATGAATTATTGTTGTATGTACTATCTATGTAGGTATGTGAACTATCTATTATTGTTATGTGCACTATCTATTATTGTTATGTGAACTATCTATTATTGTTATGTGCACTATCTATGATTGTTATGTTCACGATCTATTATTGTTATGTGAACTATATATTATTGTTATGTGCACTATCTATGATTGTTATGTGCACTATCTATTATTGTTATGTGTACTATCTATGATTGTGATGTGGAGAACTACATACCTACTTAGGCTGCCATTCCAGAGATTTGCCACGTTTCTAAGTTTTTAGGCAACCAATAGGATCGCACCATTGTCTTTTTTATAGCTGTCAGAATTGACGCGTTTTTGTGACGTGTTTAGAAATAATTGCAATCACCTTTAATAGACAAATAGTTAGTATCTACACACTAACTATGATTGCTTTAATTACTTCTAAACACGTCACTAAAACGCGTCATTTTTGTCAGCTATGATAATGACGCGATAATGGAGCGATCCTATTGGTCGGATGGAAACTTAGTAGCACATTTCTGGTGGAATGGCAGCCTAAGTAGGTATGTAGTTCATTTATATGACATAACAAACAACATAGTTATAGAAACAATGTTTATTTTCAAAAAAGATAAAGCTACATTGATAATGATAATTGACTCATCGCTTATTATAACTTACTTATAAAGATATTCAAACAAGTTAGTAACCACAAATTAACATAAATCTAGACGTAAAACAAATAACCTAATATCTATATTTGAGCCTCTGAATCGAGATCTAGTTGTGACACAAGACTACCTATAAAAAAGAGTATACATGGAACTTTCACGTGGCATTACAAACATTATATTAATACAAACAGTGTTTCTTTTCAACAAAAGATAAAGTTATCATAAAGCTACATTCATTATGATAATTGACTCATCGCATAATAGGTATAACAAAGATATTCAAAAAAGTTAGTAACCACTAATCAACGTATATAGACGTAAAACAAATAACCTACAATCTATTATTTGAGCCTCTGAACCGAGATCTAGTTGTGACACAAGAAACCGATAAAAAAAAGAGTATTATCTAGGTACATGGCACTTTTACATGACATTACAAATATTATATTCATACCTACAAAGTGTTTCTTTTCACCAAAAGATAAAGTTATCACAAAGCTACCTGCATTCATAATGATAAAAGATATTCAAACAAGTTAGTAACCACTAATCAACATAAATCTAAAGACGTAAAACAAATAACCTAAAATCTATTATTTGAGCCTCTGAACCGAGATCTAGTTGTGACACATACCTATAAGAGTATTGTCTACATGGAACTTTTACATGGCATTACAAACATCATATAAATACAAACAGTGTTTCTTTTCAATAAAATATAAAGTTATAATAATATAAAGCTTATGCTATTTATTATAAAGCTTATGGGTCCGGCGGAGGATGAATTTCCCATACAAACGTAGTACCAAAATGATTTGTAATTTGAGAATATTTTCACCATGGTTTGCTATTATTTGTATTAGAATAGTATTTATTTAGGTTCCTGCCACAAGTTTCTTTCAAAATACTTATCCCTGTATATTATACTGGCACCTACTTACATTTTTATAAAATACCTAACTTCAACTGAAGAGCAATAACATAACCATTCTGTGGGCAACTGGGCCCACAGAAAAGTCGTCCCGCGGGCTCATTCGCCCCATACGGTTTTTTTTGTGGGTGACTCATCCCACCTGTCTGGCCAACTCAGCCCACGGGTTCAGTTGACCACTCGCTATCGCTACAGGGTCTACTCAGCCCACAGGCTCAGACGACCACTCGCTATCGCTACAGGGTCTAGTCAGCCCATGGGTTCCGACGACCACTCTACTGCTTAAGGATTTACTCAGCCTTCAAAAACTTTTATCAGAACTTCAAAAACTTTTATCGGAAAATAAATCTTTTTACATAGATGGGACATTCAAATCATGTCAACGTAATTTCTACCAACTAGTGACGTTACATGTGGACCTGGGAAGCGACCGAGAACACATCAAAGTTATGCCGGTTCTATATGCGTTGTTACCTAACAAACGAAAACAAACGTACGAGTTATTGTTCAAATTAATCAAGGCTCGAGCTACAAAGTGGAACCCGGCTCACATTAAGGTGGACTTTGAAAAACCCTTGATATCAGCTCTGATTAGTACTTGCCCGAAAGCCCAAATAGATGGATGTTTTTACCATTTCACCAGATGTCTATGGCGAAACGCAAAAGAATGCGGTATCAAAAACACAAAACTGGGTAAAGTTCACGTGAAGCGGTTATCAGCTATAGCCCATTTACCGTTTGAAGAGTTACTGGCTGCCTGGCTGTACACTTTGGAAGAAGGACCGAAAACAACAAAAGCAAGGGTATTTAACAATTATTTTTTCAAAAACTGGATGAAACCAAACTCAATATACTTTGGTAGGTGGACGTGCTATCAACAGATAAACCGAACAAACAATGCAATAGAAGGTTGGCACAACAAGGTAAATAAACTCCTTAAGCCAAAACCTAACATAATCCAACTTCTAGTGATCTTGCAAAGATTAATGAGAAACGACGTATTCAAATTAAGAAGTAAGGAGTGGTCAAAAAGAAAACCAGAAGTTATAGAAGTCACCGATAAAATTACTCAAATTATTAAAAATTTTGAAAACCAAAAAATAAGCCTAGCCTTGTGTATTGAACAATTGAGAATGTAGGATTATATGAATAGTTTGTTTATAGAATGAAGTTAGTTTTATTAGTTTTGTGCTGATGCTGTGTAGCAAAAATATTTTATTTAAAAAAGAGGTGTATTTTTCTTTAATTGTAATAAATATTGTATATAGAATAACAAACCTTACACGTCTATTTATTTAAACCAAGTTATAAGATCGACGATGAACTAAACATCAGGTTAGCGGTCTGCTTGTTTGTCTCCTAAGTTTGTCACCTTAGTTATCTAAATTACTAAATTTGATTTTAATACCGAAAATAGTTTTATAATTTTTTAACTATCTGAGTCGCACCGGTCGCACGGTGGTTTTCTAACCAGTATTAAATAGGTAGGTATATTATCCTAAACATTATTCATCAACTTCAGCTCTTGGGCTGAGTAGACCCTCAATCAGTAGAGAATGATCGTCTCAACCCGCGGGTCGAGTAGACTCTCAATCAGTAGAGAGTGGTCGTCTGAGCCCGCGGGCTGAGTCGGGTCGACTCACCCACAAAAAAAACAGCAAGGGGCGAATGAGCCCGCGGGACGATTTTTCTGTGGGCCCAGTTGCCCACAGAATCAACATAACGCACCACTTAACTGAAATCGCTTAGTAGAGTATTAACCGCTACAAATTCCTTGTCCCAAGGTGTTTTCATCCTATAAAATGTTTTCTGGATGAAAGTCCATACAGCACACGACTCTTGGGGGTAGTTACATTGCAAGGAAAATATGCTTTTGTAACAAGCATCCACAGCTTCCAATATGGAATTAACAATGTAAAATGTTTCATTCACCACAACATAATAAGTCTGTATATCCGCAGCATTTGGTCCAACGATCAAAATAAAAGGTTGTAACGTTACCCCCAGTTTTGCAAACTTGTCTCTTCTTCTATTTATGGTTTCCATCAAGTCCATTGGCCTTGCGATGTGCGTGATGAAACCGTCTTTAGATTCAATTCTGGATGGACGCCAGGTGGCTTTCTTGTTTTTGGATTGTGGTTGAGCAAGTGTCAGGGCCAACAGAGTCAGGGTGTTAATATTAGTATCCTCTTGGGCTTTCACATCATCAGTTTGTTCTGAAAAGAAAGAAACGAAACAAAGTTAATTTATTTTGAGGAACAGAACCTTATCCACTAACAATATAAATATCTAGGTCTGAGCGTCTTCAGTCCAAATCCTACAAACTTGTATCGACCAGTTCGTAGAGACGTAGGTACATCTTGAAGATTTGATAACAGACTGCCGCTGCCTCGCGTAGGTACATAATTGTATACATAATGCTGTCATGTGAATGCTCCCCCCTGGCGGTGGCGACCCGCGGTCCTCTGAACTTAGCCGTATGTACTATGACTTTTATGGTAGGTGCATACCAATACCATGAACATGCACATCCATTAATCCATACAAGTTAGCGGAGACAGTTAGGTAGTTAGACGACGACAGAATAGCTGACCACGCCGCCGCCCCGGGACCGTGGGCATCGGCAGAGCGGGGCGCTGCAGCCCGGCTGCGCCGTGGCCGGCCATCGGCCGGCATCGCTCGGCCTACGAAGCGCACACGAAAGCACAGTAGATAAATCTATGACGAAAGCATGTGCTTCCCTCGCCATCGAGCGAAAGACCCAAATTGACCCAATGTGTCCATATCAATCACGCCATCCAAAACAACCACTGTCCATAGGTAGGTAAGGTAGATAGTACCCACACGACACGTGCGATAAAACAATGAGTCCCTAAATAGGTATTAGTACAGGCAGAGATGAGTGGAAATCTAGATTTCCCTCGTCCCTAAGTTCAGGTAGGTAATAGAATAAATTGTGGCACTGCTACTTACCGCTGAATATTCCAGTATATTCTTCTAGTCTCCACGTCCGCAGCAAAGCTTTCACTTCTGCATCCATACTGAGTCCATTTCACAAAACACAACACAATATACAAAACCTCAGACCGAATAAGAAATAACGCAGTCACTCCTGTGGTTACTCCGAACCGAACGCAAGAATTTAATAAAATAAATTGCATGTAGGTACACTATTACGACCGAAAAATCAGACACGCGTCACGCGACTGATCGCGATCGCAGCAGCAAGCAAACAAACAAAAGTCGGCGAACGAATTTTTACCATACCACCATTTTTAGGGATGGGGTACCTACTTAGTTTTAATTCATCTATATGTACCTAAACAATGCTGTTTGTAGTTTCTACAAACATCACTCACTTATTACAATGCAATGCACTAAACAATACTATACTGTTTGTAGTTTCTACACTTCATTTTATTAGGAGCAACAACTTGTTGCAAGTTGTTGCTCCTAATAAAATGAAGTGTAGAAACTACAAACAGCATTGTTGGGCTTACAATATTTTTAGTAGGTAATATACTACGCTGATAGCTGTAACTAAAATTCTGGTTATTTGTAAAGTACGATATTATTTTGTAAAGTGAACGAAAAGTATTTATTGGTAACTAGAAAATGTAGTAAAGATTACTATTTTATATTAGACGCAACATTTTTTGTGATCACCACTCGTTCTTGTAGTCTTGTAATTCCATTTTTTTTCCGTGCGGCCGCGCATGTGCTTGTAGAGTGCGATAGCGTTGCTTCTCAACGACTACAATACCTTGGGACACTGAGGACGCCTAGGGAGGCATGCACCGGCATCAGCGAGCTGCTGGCTTTCCTGGAGGACATCGAGTGGTCAGATTAGCAGCCTCCACCCGACACGCAAAGAAGGCCCACCTGTGGCCTAGTTGCGGAAATCAGTCCATAAATAAGTTAGTAACTAGCCTACTAACCTACGAACTAACCTACGACACAAGTCTAAACACTTAGTGTAGGTGCTGTATTCCAAGATCTAGAACTTCTAAAGTCTTTATAATATATACAAATAAAAACCAATAAGCTATAAGGATTAAATTTCGGAAGCAAAAGTTGCAGCACATCATCACAGACGCCACCGCTCCGCGCTCGCTCGATCAAAATGCAGTGAGTTGAAAGTAGACATCCTTTTATCTACGTCGACACACGATGTTGGTACAACGAAGCATGTTCTCATTATTAGATAAGAGTTTGTTTCCGGGGTGAAAGGGCAAATTCTATTCTGTTCTTAAGGATTCTGGTGTTAAATCGTAGTTAAAGAAAAACGAATTTTTTTATTGGATGAAAATTATTAACCGTTCCGCCACGCATGCATTAATTGCATACTGTATACCATCGCAAGAAAACTTACTTATTTAACAAGACAAAATCAAAATTTTATAAAACCCGCCGGCGTTTATTGGCTGAACAGATTTTCATGAAACATAGCTAAGAACACTCGGGATAAAATTATGTATGACAAAAAAAACCAGAAGAAAATCGGTTCATCCGTTTGGGAGCTACGAAACCACAGACAGACACGTCAAACTTATAACACCCCCTTTTTGCGTCGGGGGTTAAAAAAAAATAAAAAATACGATTTTTTGTTTTTACAAACTGTCGCAGACATTTTTTGGTCGTTTAGCAGCTAACCTAGAGACTAATTGTATCCAATTTTTTTATATTTATATTAAAACTAGTTTCTGTCAGAGCGGCTTCGCACGCGTTGTTTCTATAAAAACGTTTTACGGTTATTTTTATCCCATGGGAACTAATTTATGGTAAAAAAATAGCCTATGTGTGTTCCAGGCCTAAATCTACCGGTTTGCAAAATTTCAGCCCGATTCGTTCTGTAGTTTTGGCGTGAAGAGGTAACAAACATCCATCCATACATCCAAACTTTCGCATTAATAATATTAGTGTCAAGTGTTATTCTCCCGGTAGTTATATGAAATAAAATATTCATTTACAATGAAATAAGTAAGTGTGTAGAAAGTTGTAACTTCCGGAAGTACTCATCGTAACTTCCGGAAGTACTAATCGTATAGATCATATTCTAAAAATAATTTAAAAATTGGTAGCGACACTTACAACAACATTCCTACGTGCGTTAAAGTCTACTGTATAACCTAACCACGTGAACAAATCCGCGGGCATAAGCTATTTATTCCAAAATCTAATTCAGCGAAAAAAGATTATCCAGATTCTACATTTTGCAGCAAGCTATCTCCTGAGAGATTATTCTAAAACCATAGATATAAGTAAAATTCTGTAGATATGGTATGTTCTTTCAACAAATGGCCTGTGTTGTGTTATAACTGCAATATTATGCAATATCAAAGGAAAGACGTAGGTACCCAGACCGAAGTGCGACCGAGAAAACAATACTCACGCGAAACCAGAACGCCGGCGGCGCCAGTCCGATTATGACTGCGGTGTAACCACCGCAGTCCTCAACCTCAACAGCCTGTATTCGTCCACTGCTGGTCGCAGGCCTCCCCCTGATAAGCTCCTTGTTGGCTTTTATCTTAATGCTCATAATCCCCACGCTGAAATTGTTCTGCAGGGGGCGCTGCTGCCCGCCCCCGATGGATATCCCTTAGTCGCCTCTTACGACACCCGCGGGAAGAGTTGGGGTGGCGCAAATTCTAAGCCACACAGCTAGCGGGTGGACCTAACCGTACTTGATTTGAGCCTTCCTCTTTCGAGAAACCACCCAATCTTCCGAAATTTACTACAGTAGGTACATCGATGGCTAAAGGCATGTTTTACGAGGCAGAAAGTTTTCCCTGATTCTCTAATTAAAAACATGGTAGGTATGTTGGTAGGTATGTAGAATGAATTAATTGGATTTATTAATTAGATGAGGAAGATGGAAACAATGAAGGCGTTGTGCGGAAATGTTGAGTTTTCGTTAACATTTGTTTTTAACTAAAATAACCCCGCGATCTGCGAATTAATTTTAGAAACCCGATTTTAAGATTTACTTAATAACTTTTTTGTTTGATATTTCTGGAAAGTTAAACGTTACAGGGGATAACGCAAGTAAAATAAAAAAAAAACAATTAAGTAAATTATTAAACTTTTTAATTTGCTTTTTTGCGGTCGCCATTTCTTTTTCTGCACTAAGTAATAGGTATTATAAAGAGAAAAGATTTGTAAGAATCAAATAATATCGCAAAAATTTCTACTTCGACGGGACTTGACGAAAATTATTGCGATATTATTTGATTTCTTAGAAATTACCCTGAGTGTGGGGTTACGCACTATAATAACAAAAAGAAACCTTAAAAGATGATATTTTTTCATGTTTGTAACGAATAAACTCAAAAACTACTGAATCGATTTCAAAAATTCGTTAACCCTTAGAATGCTACATTATCCCTGAGTAACATAGTCTATAATTTATATGTTTAAAAATAAATGTCCACCCGTGCGAAGCCTGGGCTACTAGTGTATTATAAACGAATTGCTTTTCAGCATTCATACGTCCAGTGCTAAATGAAAATAAAATGAATTATTATAATGGAAAACAGAACACCCGGAACAAATATCTGCACATCGTACAATGATGTGGCGAGGCGAACCCGCCACCTTCTGCGTCGCAGGCGGACCCACCGCTCCACAGAGGTCGTCAAAAATTGCTAAATAATATACATACAGCTAAAAAATATAACAGAAACAGAAACAAACAAATTTCTAAGAAATCGAATTATATCGCAAAAATTTTCGACTTGGAGCTAACGGCGCTTGAGTCCGTAGAAAGTCGCAAAGATTTTCGATTCCCACGTCACTTGACTTCGTGGTGTAGTTGGTTATCACATCCCCGTAATGAGGGGAGGACGCGGGTTCAAGTCCCGTCGAAGTCAAAAATTTTTGCGATATAATTCGATTTCTTAGAAATTAGAAATTATCCAGTGCGAGGCTTACGCACTATAATAACAAAAACTTTAGAAACAAACAAAATTTAAAAGACACCTCGTTCGTTATCCGTAAATCTGAATATACTCGTAAATTTCACGGCATTCCCCAAAGTGAAAACTACGTTGGTTTAACGTCACGTATCTGTGGGGTTAACGTAAATAAGTCGTCACACGCGATTTTACTGTCAGCGTTACTTCGAGTGGAAATAAAGATCCTTTTACGGAAAAATATCATTTTACGTACATTTACGTGGCACGTGGAATGTTAAAATAAACGTGAATAGAGTTTGAGAAAATTGTGTTTTTTAGGGTTCCGTACCTCAAAAGGAAAAAAGGTACCCTCATAGCATCACTTTGTTGTCCGTCTGTCTGTCAATCCTCTTTTCTCAGGAACGCGTCGACGTCTCGAGTTGAAATTTACGTCAAATACTCAAGTCTGTAACCTCTTGAAGCCGCGATTTATATAAAACTTCTAAGTCAACGCACTCAAAAGTTACAGCCGTTTATGTCCGAATATTTTGAAATTTCCAAGGGAATCACATGCACATAATACCTATCGGGTACTTCCCGTAGACATAATAGAGTAGAGATAATGAAATTTTTCAAGAAGCAAGACCTTATAGCACAAATAAAGGGAAAAATCCTAAAGCCGTAAATTTGTAGTAACCAAAACTTATAGGGTACGTCTCGTTTACCTAGAATCATAAAATTTGGTAAGAAGCAGGGGTCATATAGCACAAATAACGAGAAAAATCTGAAAACCGTATATTTGTAGTTTATTAACAAAAAAAATAAGTTTTGATTCTCTCCCTCGACCATAATATACATGGTACCTACTTCATGTTGACCTAAAATCATGATATTTGGCAAGAAACAACGTCTTATAATAAAACGGAACCCTTAGTGCGCGAGACCGACTCGCACTTAACGTTTTATTTCAATATTTTTGTAGTTTTAGAGTTGTATCTAGGTACCTCTGTGGCGCTGCGGGCGAATATCCGCCTACGACGCAGGGGGTTGCAAGTTCTACTCCCACATTTGGACAAATATTTGGACAATCTGCAGATATAAGTGACTGGTGTTCTGGATGTATTCTCTGCATAGTAAAAATATGTATCTATGTAATGTCATATGTTATGTATATCAGTCATCTAGTACCTATAACACAAGCTCTGCTTAGCTTGGGGCTAGATGATGCTGTGTCCAGCCATATTTGACGACCTCGGTGGCGCGGTGGGCGAAGGTCCGCCTGCGACGCAGGAGGTTGCGGGTTCGATTCCCGCCTCGGGACAAATATTTGTACGATCTGCAGATATTTGTTCAGGGTGTTCTGGTCGTTTTCTATGTATAATAAAAAAATATCTATCTATGTACTCGTATATTATTATGTATATCAGTTATCTAGTACCCATAACACAAGCTCTGCTTACCTTGGGGCTAGATAATGCTGTGTGAATTGTCCAGCATTATTTATTTATTTATTTATTTATTAAATATCAATGACTTTACATCACTAGTAAGTATTTGTTGTAAGTATTAGTTTAATATGTGTATTGTTATCTATGTGTAAGTAGGCATCGTAGCTCTCGTTGGTAGGTTAGCTCCGAGACGGATGAATCTTTTTTGATAAAGATTTTTAAATTATTATTTTACCATCGATAGTTTTCGTAGCTATGTTTCTTGAAAATTGGTGCAGCCGTTTTAATGTTATAATAATAATAATATAATAATAATAATATAATAAATCGTTTATTTCTCAAGGTCTTACATATAACATAAATTATAGGGAAAGTACATTTGTGTTTTAGACCTGAAATGATATATTCATTTTATAAAAATTGCTTTTCTAAATCTCTTTGTATAAGTAAAAACACTCCTTTCGTACGTAAATAACTCAAAATAGTTGAAATGAAATGAAATGTGTTTATTTCTCTTAAACCAACAATAAAGCCAAACATTGAAAATTAAAAGCACTTAAGTAATACTAAAAAACGATACAAAGATATTGTTAGTGAAAAATGAAGTTACAATGTTGCTTAAATACATTAAATACATACTAATACATGCATGAGTAACAATTTTATTGTGGCAGAGAAATAGAATAAAAAAATAAAATAGAAATAGCTCGTTTTACAGAAAAAGAAAATGTAACACATTCCAGTAAAACTAAAATTTTCAGTAAAATTCAACCTCTCATGGGAAATTACTTAATACATCCCATCAGCTCAAAAGTACCTTCACGCCAAAAGTAGATTAACAACCTGAATGTCGCAGCTTTTAGCACTAATTTTGTGACGTTAACGCGGCATTCGCATTTCTAACTTGGTTGATTCAATTTTGTCTGGCTTTTGAAGCCTTTGTAGTCTGTGCGTGCATAGCTTTTTATGCTTTCAAGTTATATTTTTACGCCTCGGTATTTCGTTCACGTGATTTTGATTTATTTATGAAAATAAAATATAGTTTGCTTTTGCGTGGCTAGTTACGATTTAAGATGATATCAGAGACCTTTTGTTAAGTGAATGAGTAGGTACTTAATGTTTACCTAAAATGATAACTTACACGGAATGGTCAGCTATTTATGACCTCTTATACTATTATTAAAAATTTGACGCGGGAATAACTTATTTAACTTTTAATTGATGCTTAAAGTAATTCACTTACTAGAGCATTTTTAAATAAAATTTCTTGAAGGGGTTCAAGTCCCGATGGTAGCGACATTTTTAATGAGCCTTTTAATAATTATAAAGATGATTTTAATCAGTCCAATGATAAGCATTTAATGATGCATTACCTAACTTGTCTTTGGGTCGGTAGATGCTACTTTAATTGAAGACTTATATGTAGATTTTTTCTTTCTCCAAAAATATGTAAGTAATAATTTCGAATGATTTATTTATTATTATTATTCTTAATTATTTAGCACATAGAAAATTAGAATAATAGAATAAATTGTTATCAATA
This sequence comes from Eupithecia subfuscata, assembly GCA_963564075.1. NCBI lineage: Eukaryota > Metazoa > Arthropoda > Insecta > Lepidoptera > Geometridae > Eupithecia > Eupithecia subfuscata. The sequence goes on from OY751123.1 coordinate 3,458,622, forward strand.
ACAACTATTATTTACACTTATATCTATGATTAGACTTATTACCATACTAGACGATCGCGTCGCGGTTTCACCCACGTAGTTCCCGTTCCCTTGGGAATTCCGGGATAAAATATAGCCTATGTCACTCCCGGATCATCGACTTCCTAAGGTGAAAGTATTTTTCAAATCAGTCCAGTAGTTTCGGAGCCTATTCAATACAAACAAACAAACAATCAAACCTATCCTCTTTATAATATTAGTATAGATGAAACACTCAAACCCGGAACAAATATTTGCAGTCGATACAATCATTTGCCGGAATCGAACCCGCAGCCTTCTGCCCACGCCACGGAAGTCGTCGAAGACTATTCTACTATTTTATACTATTTTAGTGTATACTGAACTAGTAACATTATTTACCAATGTTCAATATTTTTATTCACAAAGAAAATTACAATCAAATAATAGAAATAAATTAAAACTATGTAGTAGGTATTTACAATTGAAACAATTGAGCTAACTGCAGAGTGTTGCAAATAATCTACAGGGAGCTCAAGTGATCTATATCAATACCAGTCCTTACGTTCCCAAGACGCTGGCTGCATTGCCCCGCTGCTGTATGGCAATGCTGATGCGCTGCGCCAGATACTCACCAGCTCTCGGGTCACGCGTACCGTACCAATGTTAGATACAACAGCGTACCAAAACTAGTATATCATTTTAATGTTCAAACTTTATACATCCTGCGATTTACGACATAGCTAAAAATACATTTTGTACTCACAAACATAAAGTTTCATTATAACTTCTAAGTTAGACCGTCACTTGGTACAGGCGGCGAGAAAAGTGACGGAGTCAAGTTTTTCTGACTGCGAGAAAAATAATATTGTTAACTTTTCTCGTCCAGCCAATTTCTTTTTATTTGCTCTGGTGAAGTGTACTGGAGTCGAAAGTTTTGAATTTTTCAGTAACGAAGCAAGTATAAATGGTTATGAAGATGGACGTAGAGATTTTTATGCATGGTCGTACATTTTTAGACTTCATAAAGTGTGATTTTACTGTCTAGTTTTTATTAACATTTTTATTTTTGTCAACTTTAAAACAAACGAGATAGTTTTCTAGAAAATAGTTTATTTTTTCCACAGTTTTCAACACGTGTAATTTGGATAAAACGTACTAGCTGAGCTCGGATTTATTTATACCCGAACGCATAGTTTCGTAGGTAACGCATTATAAACGTAAAAAAAATTACATAATTCTTAGTCTGAGAGTGTGAAATTTATACCTCATGTGACCCACGAATTAAACAAAAAGGTAGGTATTATTCAACGCAATTTTAATAATGGCGCCTGAAATAGAGCCGAAATATAGGAAAACTTAAAACACTACAAAACTGTGAATACGCCAAAAATATAACTAACTTTCGGTGTTGATAACAAAAATAGTTCAACCTGAACCACAATAGCGAAAAATAATGACGAAACGTCGGTAAAATGGGTAAATAAACGATGATAAATAAAAATACTAGAGAAAAGGATATTAATCCCAAAACCTCGCGTGAGCCGAGCCTATTCCCAACGTCTCACTTGAGGCATTGCCTATTCCCAGCGTCTCCCGAAAATTTTCACGTGCGTCAAAGAGCTTCGTCCTTACAATCTACAACATTCATTGATCGTGTTTTCGATAATAGGAATAGTTTTACCAAACTCTATTTTGCTTTAAATAAACATTTTCCATTACTTTCCACACAACACGAGGCCAATTCTGGGTATCACGTGATATTTTGTCGAGCGATACGCAGTATCACGGGATAAAATATCATGTGATAAATATCACAAATATAATCGAGTCCCGCCAAAAACTGCATACTCGGGCTATCGAGTAATTTATATCGAAACAAGCCCTCGATCAATATCGAATTGCAGATTTTAAGAATACGCTTGTTTGCTACGAAGCAATCACTCGATATTTAGACAGTTCTTGTCATATCTATCGAGGAGATATATTGCGAGGATAGCCCTCCAGTGCAAGAACTCAAACAAATGTATAATGAGAAGAGTTTGACTTGTGTGCGCGACTGTACACATGTATACACATGTAGGTATGTCTATTTGTCTGTACGCGGGTTTACTCATGCTTGTAACAAGCCTTTATATTATAGACTAGAAAGCAATTTCGGAGTTTTATTTTAGTTTAGGTTTCTTGAAATACTTTGAGAACCTATCATTTCCGACATTTCAAAGACAACCCTTTGAAATGTCAGAAATTATAGAGTCTGAAGTTCTGATAGGTCTTTACTATATTAATAACTAGCTTCTGCCCGCGGCTTCTCACGCGTATTTTCGGTATAATAAGTAGTCTAAATTAGGCTTTGCTGTAAACGTAGGGCAAATTTCATCTTGATTTGTTCGGTAGTTTTGGAGATCCTAGGTAACAAAAATTCAGATTTCACAAACTTTCGGTTTAATAATATTACTAGCTTCTGCCCGCGGCTTCGCACGCGTATTTTCGGTATGATGTTTAACGTTGAAGTGGCTAAAACCGACTTTAAAAAAGGACAGGGTCTATCTTCGGCTGTAGGTATATGTTATTTTTTTGTTCGTCGATTTCTTTGTGAAATAAGGACTGATTTTGAAAACTGTTTTGCCATTGTATGGAAAATTGTGGTCCCATAGTGGTTCCATAGATGCACACAGATCTTACCCCATGTACATATCCAACGATCCTATCCATACCAGGTTGTCTGGCAGAGATCGTTCTTGAGCGATAAGACCGCCAATTGTTTTAGGTTAATTATAACCCACTTAGGTTAATTATGCTCACTTAAAACTAAGAAACAATTTACAAATGACATAATTATAGTAAACGAGATGAGTTACGCAGGGCTGGATAAGATAGTGTTAATTAATTTTTGCTTTGATCTCAAATTTAGTGCGGACTGGCTAATAATAATAATAATACTAGAAGCGTAACTATATTTCATTTGTAAATTGTTTCTTAGTTTTAAGTGTGCAATAAAAGTATTTTCTATCTATCTATCTTCTATCTAAATTGTCATGGGGTGGTCCTATATTATTTTGTATCGAGTGATATTAGTACTAAAACATTTATAGAGGCATTAAAAAAAGCTTACGATAGGCAAAACACAAACTGGCCAATCGATTTTTGAAAATTATTTCGCTTAACATAATAATAAAATAAAATAGGAGGTGGCGCTGATTTGGGTCGGTTTTGCGCCTTACAGCATAAAAAATTTTCTGTATTGGTTTTACTGTAGATGTCCCCTATTTCTAAACCATATCTCGACCAGCCAAAAACCGAATAACCGAAACGGAACGTAAAGTCGTATTCCTGATTTATAACCACTAAATATCTGCGTAAAACGGAACGATATTTATCTTACGGTAGACCGATAAATCACCAATACTGATATTAAATTGTGGGTGTAAGCCGTATTTTTACTATTTGTTTCGGATTTATCATTTATCTGAGATTTTCGGCTTATTGAGGGAGAGGAGCTGTGGGTTACAATGTAAGGTAAAACAAACCCAAAATTAGGTGGTGGGTGGCTAATAATATATTTAATTCATTGGATATTTTCTTTAATTGTAAAGTATCATTTAATCGTGATCTTTTGTAAATACTCTCGGATAAGAGTAGCGTTTCATAGGTGGTTTATATTTTGTTTTATATATTATGTTTTATAAGTTAAAATAATTGATTAGCATTCCCTATTATGTGAAGGTACTGTAATGATATTTTATTTTAGTAGACACCTACCTACTTATTATGGACTTAGTTTAATAGTTAGTAGTTTGTTTTGTGTAATCTTTGTTTTTATACGCTTTTTATAAGCTTCACCTGTATGTTTGTATGTTTGTTTGTAACCGACTTCTTTGGGCGCGATTTTGACCCACTTTAAACGGCCAGATTTCGTTCAAACTTTGTAGATTTATTGAGGACCGATGACAATACACTAATTTGATAAAATTATTCCATTTTTCAATTTGCAAAATATGATTTTTGTTAATTTATATAATTTTCATCTATAGTCGATAAGGTAAGAAAATTTTCTATAATTTTTCTCTACAGTCGATAAGGCAGGACTCGATGTTAAAAACAAGCTATTATAAATAATCCAAACTAAAAAGTAGAAAATAAATAATAGTTTAAAAAATCTAAAAAACACGCTTTTATAGAAAACCGAACTAAAAAATAGAAAATAAATTTTAATGAATTTAAATTAAGAAAATAGTGTTAAAAATTTCAATGAATATAAGTTAATAATAGTGTGAATAAAAAAAATATATTTTATTTTAAAAAAAGCGTGGGGTGCTTTTTAAAATATTATCGAAATGATAATCACTCTACTCATATCTGTCAATAAAATATTTATAACTATTGACACCATGCACCCCACGCTTTCTTTAAAATAAAATAATTTTTTTTATTCACACTATTATTAACTTATATTCATTGAAATTTTTAACACTATTTTCTTAATTTAAATTCATTAAAATTTATTTTCTATTTTTTAGTTCGGTTTTCTATAAAAAGCGTGTTTTTTAGTTTTTTTAAACTATTATTTATTATTTAATGTCATACCGAAAGTTTTGGTGACTGTCGTCTTAAGTTCTTAAAATTTTATAAAATTTAAATCCTGTTATTGGCTGTAAGTGATATTCTTAAGTTAAGTTTATCAGTGAAAAAATCGTTCATATTATTATAAAAACAAAATTATACTAGTATTTACAATTGAAACAATTGAGCTAACTGCCGACTGTTGCAAACAGTCTACAGATAGCTCAACTGATACATATCAACACCAGTCGGAAGCGTCCCCAAGACGCTGGCTGCATTGCCACGCTGTATGGCAATGCTGATACGCTGTGCCAGATATTCACCAGCTCTCGGGTCACGCGTCGCTTCGACCAGACGCTCAGATAGTTTTTTGAAAACCCGAAGAGCCTCGGTACCCCACGGACCTAGGGTCTCGACTCCAAGGGGAGCAAATGTGTAGGCTCTGTCGAGACCTGCATATTTGCGCCTCTTGAGATCTTCGGCCAAATCTGCCGCCGCACCCGCCCTCACGGATGTCCTCGGAAGATGGGAAGGCGCAAGTGTGTCGACGCATGTAGCGTCCCACACAATGGGCCTCCCCAACTCCCATGGGACTAGTGTCATACCGTCGGGCCTCTTACCATCGTCACGCAACAGACCATTCGGTTCGAGAATAGCTGGTACGTTAACGGTGACAAAGGCCCGCCGGATGATGTCGTTAAGGCTAGCGTGGCGAGATATCCGACCAGCGGCCCTAGTGCACGATAATCCGTGATGACCAAGCTGTTCGACAGCAGTACCGCACTGGCATTGATGAGGCGCGCAACACCTTGCACCCAACCGGAGACATGTTGCGATACGGAAAGTTACGGGATCCAATAAAGTACCAGTGTTATATGAAGGAAATGCTTGCAACCAATGTCCTGACTCCCATTTAGAAACGGCCAGGAGGCGGGCACGATCTGCAGAGCTGGAGCACGTTTGTAACAAACAGTTCCGTGTCAACTCACACAGAGGCCCGTCTCATTGCCGTTGGGACAAAAGTGATTTTAGGGGAGCAGCATCGGGGCAAGCACTATGCCAAGCCGTTCGAGCTTCGTCTAAAAATGAAATTTTCAATGACATTCCAGGTGGGGCCAAAAGAGAAGGATTTAAAATTTTTTCAACTAAAGAACTAGTGCTGTAGACAGAAGACAAGAACGCTGGTAGGGCTACACTTGAAATTTTGCGTATACCTAAGCCTCCCAATTTGACAGGCAGGGAGGCCTGCGACCATGCCTTGTCATCTAAATCGATATTCAAAACCGATGATAATGTATTCTTTATTATGTTGTCTAAGCCTTCCAAGAGCTCGCTGTGTTTCCACATTTGACTACATCTCAAAGAATGAATCTCTAAGAAGTTAAGTTACTTTTATTTAGGAGAGCTGTGGATTTTGTGAAAACAATAAAATAAAATAAAACATTTAGTTTAATGTGATTTGAGTTTTGTTCCATAACCAGTGGATTTCAGTTTTGGAGACATCGAGCATCATGGTCGCTTGTACATTGTACATCTAGGCGAGAAAGTGCCTATTTCTTATCGAGTGTATCATTTAAAACACACGAGGTAGCAATCGCACTTTCTCCCGAGTGATATTCTACCGAGGAAAATCATCATTTTAAAATCTTCAAAATCACTCTAGTATTCTAATTTTAATCGCAAATGTAGCAATAAATACGCGCTCGTGAAATTTTCACATGATTTTTTTTTTAACTTATTGTTACGAATACGGAAAAGGTCGATATCGTATGGCGGATTCGGAGTATAACAGTTTTGTTGTTTGACCTATTATGAAAATAACCATAGCTACCGGCTGATATTTCAGATGATTAAAGAAAACACGTTAGAAATGAATTTCCATACACTTTTCTCTCCCGCTAAACGCGTGTGTGTCCCGCATTTTCGTACGCCTGCAATGACGTACTTTCTACCTTATGTTTAGAAAAGGAATAAGCAACTTTCTGAGCAGGTGTAGCATATAATAACATACGTGCGGTTCTTCTAAGTTCAAAATGGTCCCTTTTCATTCTGATCGCGCGGTGCATAAACCATCCTATTAAAAATTAAAACCAATTTTCAGTTCGCCTATAAACTGGCTAGTTACGTCACAAACCATGAAAGTTCGCAGTGGTTTTCCATTTCCATCGCCCGACTGGCAGAATGAAAGACCGCTAAACCATTTTGGACAGTGGCGTTGCGGTCTAGCGTTTATTTGCTGCAAGTTGGCGGAGATGCGACTTTTTGTCTCGATACGAAAAATTATTTAAATGCAATTGTTACACAAAATAAATCACACCACACCCTAGATGTAAGTTAAATCCGTAGTTATGGTATGTTTTCCCAGCGCTCACTCAACAACTGGCTTGTGTTACAACTACACGCAAACACTCGCTCGCAGTGACATTTACAATCTTGTGCAATAATTATTATGAACAAACACGAGGGCATTTCTGTGTAGTCTTTTAGTCAATAAATCACAGTACGTCGTAGCAAGCACGCGTAACACGAAAGCCGCCGCCGCCGGTCCGACTATGACTGAGGTGGGTAGACCTGATTGCACCTAATTTGAGCCTCCCACTTTTGAGTAGCTAGTACCCCATCTCCCATTTTTACTTAGATCGATGCATCACACAAAATATTTTAAATTCGGTTTTTTTCTGTTATTTGTTATCCCTTCACTAAAAATCTACTGAACGGCTGAAATTTTGTATGGGTTTATTGTAGACCTTGATTAACGGTACTTTTTATTCCGGAACATCGCGTACGAATCAGCGGACAAAAACTAGTACAGAACGAATAAAATACTCGTGGAATTTCGGCAACAAAAAATGGTCATCATCGCTGCTCAAGTTATGATATGATAGAATGAATGAAAGTTTGGAGTTTTATTGATTTTGCGAGCAACAATTTAATTTTCTGGGATTCCTTTCAAGTAGACGACTTTAAAGTTATTCGTGACTGATTGTATAGGTATTCAGCCAATTATTTTGTTCAAGAAATGCGAATTGACTTTTTTAGAAAAAGTTTAAGGACAATCTTGTTGGAATGCCCTCTTCCAACAAGAATGAATGAATGAATGAACACTTTGTTTACAATACATAAAATAACATATCTAAATAAAATAAAAACGTACAATGGGCGCCCTTATTGCTTAAAGCTATTTCTTCCAGGCGACCTTATTAGCTTATTACGACCAGAAGATATAAGAAATAAATTTTTGTTAGTGCACGTAAAAAAACATAATACAGGAATTTTTAACATAGGTACTTACAATACAAATACAAACATTATACATACATTTTATAACAATTATCTAAGCTACATTGACATCAAAAGTGACAGGTTAAGGCGAATCAGAAAGAAAGGAAGCACAAGATGGCCCTTAACCTTTTAACCTCGAACCCCTCTCTGTTTTCGGACACCGCTAAAAAAGTCGTTTTACGTCTAGCTATAGAATGCTTTTGAGTAGGTTGATTCGGGTTACTTTTTCTGAAAGCTATTGAAACAAGCTATAAAACTAAGTATAAATGGTTTAGTATTTTATTTTATTTACGCAGATCTTTTTTCATAAAGCTCAAAACCAAAATATTTTGATTCGATGATTAAATTTTTTCTGAAACTGTTTTACAAAAGTCGTGTCCGAAAATTTCATTTCACATAAAAGTTGGTTGCATAATTGGATTATAATAATGAGCATTAAACTCAGTAAGCCGGGTACCTTCTGTTGTTACGGGGCGTAATGGCGGACCATTAATGTCCTCCTAGCCGAATTTCGACCACGGCGGTCAGTCTCATCAGAGACTAGGCAGATGCACAAGAAATAATATAGTGCACAAGTCTGTGCGTAAACACAGGTGCACTCTCTATTCCCTACTCTCAAAATCCGATGGGACTGCAGACCGACACGACCGGGGAGAGGTCAAGCGCAGGACCAACAGCTTAACGCTTTCCGAGGGTGTAACACCGCTAACTTCCTGACTCCGGGCTGCTACTGTGAATTTTTCTTGCTAGAAAAACCGCAATAACCAATATGGGCCCGACCCGGGATTTGAACCCAGGACCTTATAATCAGTGGTTGGACAAGCTGACCGCTAGACCAACGAGGCAGTGGCGTACCATTCATTCTAGTAGCGAGCATGAAACGTCAAAAATCCGTCTGAAAAGTAAGCCTTTATTCACAAAGAAAATTATACTAGTATTTACGATTGAAACAATTGAGCTAACTGCAGACTGTTGAGAAGAAACCTTTAGCCTGTTAGTTGTTATTTTTCGAGCTGGAGCAAAACTCGTTTCAAGGAATTTTATCGTTTAGATAATTCGATATTTTGTAGTAAGCCTTTTTACAAAGGATATGTTTGACAATTTGGTTGAATATATTTATTGATAATTTTTGCAACTCACTTGGAGTTTTGTTGTAGAAGCGTATACATTGCCCTTTAAACGATGCATTTATCTTTTATAGCCTAAATGTGGGCACAGCGAGTTTATTTCTAGTATTTATATTATGTATGTCGCTATTATTTGGGAATCGATTGAGTAAGTTAGCAAGTATATTTGTGAACCAAATCTACTTAATCCTGCCTGATATTGATATCAATTAGTTTAAATCCAGTGAATCCTACTAAAATTGTACAACATTCACTGGAATTATGTGAAGTGCTGTGTGGTGCCGGCTTAGAAGCTGTGTGGTACCGGCTTGGAATTTGCACCACCCCAACTCTTCCCGCGGGTGTCTTAGGAGGCGACTAAGGGATATTCACCGGGGGTGGGCAGCAGCGCCCCCTGCAGAACAATTCTACCACCGAACCGCGATCCCCAACCCGCTGCCCAGCGTGGGGATTATGGGCATTACTCCCATGAGATAAAAACAAGACGCTCATCAGGGGGAGGCCTACGTCCAGCAGTGGGCCAATACAGGCTGTTGAGGTTGAGGTTGAGAAAGTATCATAAACGGAAAAATCGATTTTTGAAAATTCCTTCGTTTAACATAATAATAAAATAAAATAGTTGGTAATTACATCTGTCCCACAGTTTCAAAATGGGGGACAGATCGAACTTTTTTCAGTTTTGTCCCCTTAGGGAACAGAGCAGGGATACAGATGGGAATAATTCTGAGGTATGTGTGCTGATAGGTATCATCAATTAATGTTTTTATCGGTTATTTATCGAGTACCTTTTGTTATTATTTTCCCTACGCGATAAATCACACTAATTTTATAAATGCGAAAATTTGGATGGATAGATGGATGGACGTTTGTTACGTCTTCACACCAAAACTACTGAACAGATTGAGCTAAAATTTTGCATCGGTGTAGCTCTAAGCCTGGAATCAAACATAGGCTACTTTTTATCCCATAAATCAGATCCCATGGGATATAAATTACCTTTGAACGTTTCCATAGAAACAACGCGTGCGAAGCCGCGGGCAGAAGCTAGTATCCGATAAAATCATTATGTTAACAAATCGCGAAAGTTTAAGAAGGTATCATAAAAAATAATTTTTTCAGTGTTTTGACAGATATCGCCAGGACCTACGTGTATTTTACCAGTTTCGCAAGATTCCCAACACGCTCTAATCCGTTATCCGAACATCTTCAGCCAACATCGTAAGCATCTTTCCTCTGATCCGTATTTTAATGTTGTGAAGGAAACAGCTAGCACACTGGCAAGTACTTATTGGTCTTTGGCTAAACAAACAAAATAAAAAAAATTGAAAACCCTTCGACGTTTATTGGCAGAGACAGGCGTTTGAACAGATTTTCATGAAACATGGCTAAGAACACTCGGGATAAAATTTTCTATGACACAAAAAAATAAAACTAAACGAAAATCTGTTCATACGTTTGGGAGCTACGATACCACAGACAGATACACAGATACACAGACAGACACGTTAAACTTATAACACCCTTCTCTTTTTGCGTCGGGGTTAAAAACCGCTCTGAGCATAAAATCTTCAGCACAAGCTGAGCCAACCCCTATTTCGGCGCAGGGAGGCGGAGAGCCACCTTATATTTTAAACTACTACCCTTTCGTGTCACCATGTAATACCGTTTTTGTTTTCCGTTTGTTTTGTTTTAGCTTTTTTTTGTACCTGTGTCCTAATAAATGTTTTTTTTAAATTCTATTTAAATAACGTAGGTACATACTCGTTAATCACACTAATATTTATTAATGTGAAACTTTGGATGTATGGATGTTTGGATAGGTGTTTGTTACCTCTTCACGCCATAACGACTAAATCGATCGGGCTGAAATTTTGCATAGAGGTATATAGCTCTAAGTCTGGAATCGAACATACTTTTTATCCAATAAAAACCGTTTTATCCCATGGGATAAAAATAACCTTTAAGGCGCCAACCCGACCCAAATAAGCGCCACCACCTGTTCTATCTTATTATTGCGCTAAACGAAGGAATTTTCAAAAATCGATTTTGTAGTTTGTGATACCTATCATAGCTGTGCGGTGCCGGCTTAGAATTAGCACTACCCTAACTCTTCTCGCGGGTGTCGTAAGTGGCGACTAAGGGATATCCACCGGGGGCGGGCAGCAGCGCCCCCGCAGAACAATTCTACCACCGAACTGCGATCCCCAACCCGCATGCCCGCGTGGGGATTATGGGCAGTACCCACCATGTGATAAAAGCCAGTAAGGCTTTATCAGGGGGAGGCCTGCGTCCAGTAGACCAATACAGGCTGTTGAGGTTGAAGTTGAGGATACCTATCATAAGATTATTTTTACTGCCTCTGTAAAAGTTTTATTTTGTACTAGCTTCTGCCCGCGGCTTCGCACGCGTTGTTTCTATTGAATGGAAACGTTCAAAGGAAATTTCTATCCCATGGGAACTGATTTATGGGATAAAAAGTAGCCTATGTTTTATTCCAGGCCTAGAATTATCTGTACTTATGCAAAATTTCAGCCCTATTCGTTAAGTAGTTTTGGCGTGAAGTGGTAACAAACATCCATCCATCTATCCATCCAAACTTTCGCATTTATAATATTAGTGTGATAGAGTATACAGAGATGCGAAGTTGCTCTTTTTGCTCACCATTATGACCAGGATTAGCGCTGGGAGAACGTACGATATCTACATTTTACTTATATCTATGAGGAGAAGTGATCTAGCTGTGTATTTTAACTTTAAATCTGCCTCGGGCTATACGCGATCGATTCTCAAAGCGAACGTTATTATTACAATATTTAGAAACTTCAATGCAAACTGTTATAAATAAAAGATAATTCGGTTTAGCAATAATCCATTGACAGGAATAAGAAGATCTTTTGGTTTATTGGGCTGTCCAGAAGGTTAAAAGACAAAACCATCGGGACTATACTTACGGTTCTAGAATCCTAGATATTTTTTGTAAACATTTTTTGGAAGAAATTAAAAATCAAAAAAGTTATTGGTGGAAAATATTTGCTTACCAAAAATGATATCATAGTAGCTGACGCAGACGTTCGAAACCACTTTTGGTTTTTAAAGCTTTCATCATTCGTCTGCGGTTCGTTTTCAAACTATTAACTTAAACTATACACGAATTTATTCCTTACTAGCTCTGCCCGCGGTTTCACACGCGCTTTTCGAGTAAGCAATGTGCGTCCCGGGATACCATTTACCTCCCTGCAAAATTTCATTAAGATCCGTTCAGCCGTTTAGGCGTGAAAAATAACCAAAATAAAAAAAATATCAATAAAATAAATAATGTTGGACAATTCACAAAGCGTTACCTAGCCCCAATCTAAGCAGAGCTTGTGTTATGGGTACTAGATAACTGATATACTTAACACTACATAGATAGATATTTTTTATTATACATAGAAAATATCCAGAACACCCTGACCAAGTGTACAACTGCCCTAGTCGCCTCTTACGACGACACCACCGGGAAAGGTAAAGGTGGTGTGAATTTTAAATCGACATCACGCGGCTGAATGTACGACAAATATTTTCCTAGTTTACTAGATAGATAGAAATATAAAAAATTTATTTGGTATATTACTACAAACACACATACTTAACAAAGATAATTTACAATTTAAACACAAGTTACAATAGGTTTAATTAATCAAACGAGCACTTTTTTTTTACTATTAACACTGTGTAATAGTGCTTCTAATATCGTAAGAGCTTTTGCAATATTCACTGTGTATTTACTAACAAGGTGTGCTATACTAAACTACTGAACGGATCGGGCTGAAATTTGCACACAGATAATAATAATTGTGGAATCAAACATAGGCTACTTTTTATCCCATAAATCAGTTCCCATGGGATACAAATGACCTCAAAACGTTTCCATAGAAACAACGCGTGCGAAGCCGCGGGCAGAAGTTAGTACGTAATAATATATTTAATTTTAACATGGTATTTATAGAATGCAACAAAAACTCAGATTACGTGAATTTTTGATGTAATATTTATACAGGTTGATTGGTAATTCACGGACAGTATGTGAACTGCAGGTTTTGGCCATCATCACGAACACGTTTGTGAAGACGCCAGGTCAGGACATGTTCGTGATGATGGGCAGAATCTGCAGTTCACGCAGTGTCACTGAATTTTCCAATAACCCTGCACATATTATAGTTTTTGAATATTCGTTGATTTCTCCGTCGATTATCTGTGGTCCCATTGAAATTCCCAAGGTATTTATCCCGCAAAACTTAAAAAAACAGTTTAAGTAGGTATTCAAACTGTTTTAAAAAGAGAGAACCTTAAAAAAACTTAAAAAACAGTTTAAAATTTATAAAACAGTTTAAATAAAGAATCTGAAGTTGAATCTTAGTTTTTTTCAAATTAATAAAATTATATTATACATTTTTGTTAGATTATATTTATTCACAAAAAAAATTATACTAGTATTTACAATTGAAACAATTGAGCTAACTGCTGACTGTTGCAAACAGTCTACAGGTAGCTCACCTGATCCTTAACAACAACGGTCGAAAGCGTCCCCAAGACGCTGGCTGCATTGCCACGCTGTGATGCATTTTTGTTTAGTTTTATTATGAGTTGCAAATAGATAAATTAAAATTATTCTTATTCTTGTGGTATAATCCATAATTCCATCGACTCCTTCAAATCCAAACTGAAGTCCCATTTCCTTTCTACAGTCTAAACTCATTTCATTCTTTCCCGACTCTGTAACTTTGGATGTTACTGCAACTTATTTGGATAGTTAGCTTTTATTATAATTGTTTCTTTTGGACCTACTGTATTCGTTTATTGTTATTTTTTACTTTTTTTTTTTTTTTTTTTTTTTTTTCTGTTTTTCCATGTTATTAGATAGTATAGGTAAGTTTGTTTGTATTATAAAAATGTATGTATTAGGTAAGTATATAAGTTCTGTTATTTCCTGTCTGTGCACTAGGAACCCTTTTAATTTCTTATATCTTTTTCTTCATCCCAAGGTTGCCTGGGAGAAATCGCTCTCAGCGATAAGGCCGCCTTTTGTACTTTGAATTTGTCATTTAGATATAAGACTTTTATTAACTTTATTTACTTGTAAGTACAAATAAAGTGTTCATTCATTCATTCATTCATTCATTCATTCATTATAATATTCTAGGCTTACCTGATTCCTCTATCAGTATCTCTTGCTGGCTCTCTATGCTCTGCAGGAGAGAGAGCAGGATGCACGACAAGACAGAGCGGGACAGCGACATGTTACCGCCTGTTTTTTGTTTCTGTACTGCTCATTACTGGTCACTTGCACTTAATCTGCAACAAAAGAATAAAAATTAAAAAAACGTAATTTAATAAAATAATTATTAACACACACAATTATTAACACGTGTCGCATTAGCGTTTTTATTTCAATAACGCCCGTAGCACACCTCCGCTGCGAAACCATAACAGCGGACCCGCAATAATTTCGCCATGTCTTGTCCGTATGTAGGAGAAGCGGAACACTAGCGAAACTACCTGTTCTAACGCATAGATTTGACTATAATTCTATCTCTTTCCCCGCGCGGTTTCGTCGATCTGCTCCGACATCAGCCACACGCTATAGTTCCGCAACTCAAACTAAACTTGATCGCAGCGGAATTCATCCACTCGTTCCGCTACTCGTATTCCGCAGCGGAGGTGTGCTACAGGCGTCAGGCCACAATAGTCCACTGCTGGATATAAGTCCTGTATGGCATTAGGGCTTAATTATCACCAGCTTCAGATTTTTGATAATCAATTTTGAAAGTTTGCCTTAATTAATACAGGGTTATTAGACGGCCACCTATGGCCACCTTCTGTCCCCATCATCAGACCAGCTCGATGTAATATCATTGCATCATCACCCAACTTACATAAGTATGCTAAATTTCAGCTCAATCGGTTGAGGATAACTGGTCTAAAATTCAGTTGCAAGATTTGTCGCACACATCACAACTTACTAACAGACAAACTAACAGGGCAAGTTAGATAACAGCTTGTAAAAAACTTCCACCTCAACAATCTCAACAGCCTGTATTGGTCCACTACTGGACACAGGCCTCCCGCTAATAAGCGCCTTATTGGCTTTTATCTTCGCAGTTCGGTGGTAGAATTGTTCTGCAGGGGGCGCTGCTGTCCGCCCCCGGTGGATATCCCTTAGTCGCCTCTTACGACACACATAAACTTATGTCATAATGTCAGACAAACTATTTATAATATGCTTTAGAAATGATTGCACTAAATTTATTGTATTAAAAAAAATACTTACAGTGACTTCAAACGAGTGATCCGCAAGCTATCCGACATCGGATGCCATCAATATAAAATTCACCAAAGTTTTAATCTAATTCGTAACATGTGCATTCATAGCTGCTGCGGTGCTTTCCAGATGTGCGACAAGCTTAACTTTAGTCGATTGTATCTACTTGACTAAATGATAAATGACTTGGACACCACAAATGACAGTTCCCACTAAACGGGTAATCATCCAATCATTCCAATTGGGGCATCATTAGACCGTCTTACTAATCAATTGTGGTTATTATGAACGGTTATGAGGTTCTTGTCTTTGACTGACTTGTGGAATGGAGGTTGTCTATTTACCGACGGGGTATCATATCGTATACATAAATGTCATTATTTGACCTGGTCAGACTTATCGTGCAGTTTTTACCTTTTATTTAATTAAACCTTAATTGGTCGCGTGGGGTGTCAGACACCCAAAGGCATGTTTTCAGACTTAAATTGCATACTTAAATTGCATTTTTCACGTTATTTCAGGTAGGTTTAGTTTCTAAATTTCTAGTTTCCTAAATTGTATGTCAACTTCGTAATTATTTCGTAGGAGGTGCTTGGTTTTAGACGGTTAGGCTTGGAGGGTGTGTTTGGGGTGCTTGACACCCCAGGAATGCCTTGTACTTGTATGAACAATGAAAGCAGCCTGCCAAAATTGTAATGAAGAAAAGAAGTGATTTTAAAAGTTATTGTATTTTATTTAAAAATATTATTCATTCTATTATAAATCTATAATCTTTTCTTCTAATCTGCAAATATTTGTTGATCTTACAAAAAGATTTTGTACGATCAACAAGGTGTTCTGGGTATTTTCTAAGTAACTATAACAAAAATATCTATCTATGTAATGTATTGTGTTATGTAGGTATACAAGTCACCTAGTACCTATATAACACAAGCTTTGCTTAGCTTGGGGCTAGATGATGCTGTGTGGATTATCCAGCATTATTTATTTATGTAAAATTTTATATATATGTAAGTTCAAATGTTCTCTAAACAAAAGTCCGATTTCGGATGTAAGTATTTCGTATTATGTTTTAAATATGTAACAGTTTTGATTTTATGCCCGCAGCTAAAGGGACACGTACGTCTGGCCAACCTTACCTACAGGTTGTGTTAAAAACTAGTAAGGACTAGTAAAACTTACCTATACAGGGTCTGTATAGGTAATAGAGCTATTCATTCATTCAAAGTGTTTCCAGGCAAAAAGATCCAACCCAAGGTTACTCACAAAAACCCGAGATTCAATCAATGGTCAATCCTAATTTATGTCCCATTGAGCGTAGCCGTTCCTAATAGATCCATTGAGACGCCATATTGAATAGTGACGTCACAATGGCGACACTGAAATTACGCCATTCGACGCCAAGATTGTAGGTTATGGTACCCATTAACTACCATGAAAGAAACTGTTTCGTACCATGGAATGAATTCGTCCCAGAAAATTTAAATTTTCTTTTGGTTTTCTAAGCGACGACGGCGACGCCTCGACGTCTCGTCAAAATGTAGACGCAAGTTATTCTGTCTGTCTGTTACTTTTCGACGCCTAAACGGTTCTTAATAGAATTCGGCAGGGAGGTAAATTATATCACAGACACGAACATGAGCTACTTGAAAAGTGCGTGCGAAGCCAAAAGTATCACACTAATCACATCACACTAATATTATAAATGCGAAAGTTTGGATGGATGTATAGATGGATGGATGTTTGTTGCCTCTTCACGCCAAAACTACTGAACAGATCGGGCTGATTTTTTTTTTGTATACTGATAATTCTAGGCCTGGAATAAAACATAGGCTACTTTTTATCCCAAAAATCAGTTCCCATGGGATAGAAATCACCTCAAAACGTTTCCATAGAAATCACGCGTGCGAAGCCACGGGCAGAAGCTAGTAAGTAATAAATAAAAATGCAATAGTAAAGACCTGATTTTTAGGCAATACCTGGCTGCACTACCTAGGTAAGTATTGCTTTTATATTTTTCTATAGTTTATTTTATTTTTCGGATTGGAATTATTTGCCCGACCCCAAAAAGGCGTCCCCTTTCATACAGCAGTCGTACAGAATAGAATGAGAAAAAAAATGTTTGCTCTGCCAAACTATATTCTTAGAAGTGGAGTTTCCCTTTATAGTATCGATATTAAGGTACATTTTTAGATAATAGATAATCCTCTTGGTTTGAATGAATAAAAAAACTTGCGTTCGAGTTGTTTGACTCTGCCAAAGACAATAGTAGAGGCAGTTGGCCTCTACTATTGTCTTTGGCAGAGTCAATTAAAAAAATTAAAGACCTTAAACAGACCTGTTAAAGTTGAAACTTGTGTGTTTCCCAGGATCATGTTGTAATAATTATAACATGGCAATACTCTAATTATAAGAGAATTGCCTTTACAACCAATAATTACAAGCTTGATAACTTGATCATAGCTTTGCTCGTTCAAGATTACGACGGGAAATTATTAATTTTTACAAGCAGAAAACTAGTTTACCTACCCTTAATAAAATAAATTATACATGTACATGTTATCGGAGTTCAGAAGCTTTTATGAAATAGTAGTACTATCACAAGGCCTCGTTACCTTACTACTAGTTACTTTCCTGAGACGTGAAAAGCATAGCTAAGTACCTAATTTTATCTAACTAGACGATCGCCTCGCGGTTTCACCCGCGTAGTTCCCGTTCCCGTGGGAATTCCGGGATAAAATATAGCCCTGACAAGTAAGCTTCCTAACGGTGAAAGAATTTTCAAATCGGTCCGACAGTTTCTGAGCCTATTCAATACAAAGAAAGAAACAAACAAACAATCAAATCTTTCCTCTTTATAATATTAGTATAGATTATATTTTTAATAGGATATATAGATATTATTAAAACTAAATATCCTATTAATTAGTATAAAACCTGACCAGGCTCTCGCTTTTTCACTTTCTACATAGCAAAAGCACAGGATAGCAAGAAATATTCAATCCCAATCTTTACCTACACGACTTATACCCGCAGAATCGCGTAAGGACTGTAGGGCTATTTAGACTCTCCGCTACAGAGTGATCGACACGGAATATGACACAGATTCGCGCGAAATTCAAATATATTAGCGGTTTTAAAATTTTCTGCGTTCTGCAAGGAATAGGCTACCTACTTGACTCATAACGCTAAAATATTTTAATTTCGCGCGAATCTGTGTCAGATTTCGTGTCTATGTCTCGGTAATGGAGAGTCTGAACAGCCTTGCTGGTCGCGGAACACCTGTCATACTTGTTACATCTATAAACTACTTGTTTACTACCTAAAAACTATAAAAATCGATTCTACGGGTAATTTTCAACCATTTTCACAGGATATCTTAATGAAATACCCTCTTAACTGTCGAAGCGGACAACTTTTAAAACCAAACAAGGTCATAATTAACTGTCATTCTGACGCGAACGAATTCGTTTGTCAGAAGAAATAAATCGAGCGCTGGTAATTGGAGCAGTAATTAAGGGTTAATACGTTCGATTGCTGTCGAATGATTGGCACAGAAGGTATTGACGGTCATACTCGACTGCGTTTGTTGCGTAGTAGGTGAGAAGGAAGGAAGGTCAGTCGTAGGTTTGATATTATGAATTTATGAATTATAATATGTGTGGTTAGAAAAAACTAGAACCCGACTTTGAAATCCTTAGTTTTAAAGTTTTCACTTTTAAAGGTCACATACGTTCATACATACTTTCGCATTTGTAATGTTAGATTGTTACGCACTTACTAGGGGATCAGAAGCAATGAAGTAGATATTATACTAAAGAAGGTAAGTAGTTTTTTTTTTTGGAACGAAGTTCCTTATCGCGCGTTGTGAAAGGGGGCTAGACGGAAAAAATTGTCACGAAAAGTTGTAACGACACATTTTGACGAAGAGAACCGAGGAGAACCGAAGCGACGACCGCAGCCGAGTTGAGCCGAGGTGCGCTTCGATTCGAACAATCGTGTGTTCCGCTCGCTCGCGCAAAGTGTCATTGGAGTGAGCGGGATATCAGTTTTCTGCGGCCAAAAAGAATAAAATTTTAAGCGAGCCGTGCTGTGACCCCCCGTGCCCCCAGCGCCCCCGAAGCCCCTCCCCCATGAAAAAATCTGATAGGGGTATCGTTTTCGACTAACATGGGGGTAAGGATTACGAATTTGATGACGGCAATCGTGTGTCGGATTGCGTGACCACCGCGTGCCCCCCCGGAACCCCCTCCCCTGAACCCGGGGGAGCATTGTGCGTGACGACAGGGGAACAGCACGGCGAGCGAAGCGAGCTGTGCTGTTACCCCCCGTGCCCCCAGCCCCCTTGAAGCCCCTCCCCCACCAAAAAATCTGATATGGGTATCGTTTTCGACTAACATGGGGGTAAGGATTACGAATTTGATGACGGCAGGCGTGTGTCGGATTGCGTGACCCCCGCGTGCCCCCCGAGAACCCCTCCCCCCACCAAAAAATCTGATATGGGTATCGTTTTCGACTAACAAGAAGGTGAGGATTACTTATTTGATGACGGGGGCATGTGTCTAGTATAGGGGAACAGCACGGCGAGCGAAGCAAGCCGTGCTGTGACTCCCACGCCCACTATTAATCGAAAGGAACTTCATTCCATCCGGGTGTCCCTTGACACCTCTCAAGTTTATTTTTTTACAATTTTGGAGAAACTTACAGCTAGGTTTACAAATTTCAGATGAACATTATAGAACATGCCTAGATAGACCAGTGCATGTTTGTTGAAGGCTAATTTCTTAAAAAGTTTTGTTAAAAAGTTTCCGCAGATATACATAAGTACTTAAAAATACCATGATAAACAGTAAGCTATTTATGTTATGATGTTATTGGTGGTCGAAAGTCGAAACGTTTAAAAACGGCATATTGCACTATTTAAAAGTACGTTGTTGGCATTTAGTAATATTAAAACAATTAATAATTTAGTAAATTCTATTCTGGTAGGTACTGGTGTCTATTCAAATTTCACGAACTAGCCTAAACTAAACTAAATTTTAAAAATAGAACCATTTTAGTACGTGTGCTATTCAGATGATGCCATTTTAGTGCAAACTATACTTATTATAGTTTGACAGGACTAAACATGATTTTAGTTACTCAATCCGTTAGGATATATTGTTCTGTGATTTAGTTTAGAAGCCGCTTTTCGTATTCTGTTGTACCTAACCATAAGTTGTACCATAAGTGACAGATTTACACTAAATTCGACTATAAACAGTTTAGTTTAGAACACTGTAAAATTTTGCCTACTAAATATAGTTGGTATGGCGGCAGTTCATGTAATTTTGATTTTTTTAACATTTTTATAATATTTGAGAAAAACGCCGCCTAGCTTTGTAAGAAAGAGTGGTAAAAATTCAAAGAAATAATTAGATAAGCGCTATGACATAAAATCAAAGGTTTTGAAAGGCCAAGTTAGCAGGCAGGGCTCTTTCCCGCGCAAATGTTTTTCCGAAGCACGAAATTCGTAAATTTATGTTCTATCTCAACAACAATGGAATAAGTGGTAGCGGCAATTGTTGGTGCAGAAGATAAGGATAAGGTAAGCAAGTTTTACCCAATAAGCAGTGAATTTTTGAATAGTGTAGGTAGGTAACCTAAAACTTTACCTACAACAAGCGGGTGTTTATTTTTGAACAGAAATTACGATGAAAGGCTAAGAAATATAAGGTATTTTGCCAACCCCTTTGAAATCCCCGAAGCCAAGTTTGCAAAACTGTTTCAAGTTCTTAAATCTGGTGCTCTAATCATTATCAGGGCACTAGATGATCCAATATTAAACGAAGGAGGGATTCCAAAACAAATAAAGGTAGTAGGTAACCAAGTCAAATTCAGAGACGCAACTTTTGTCGTAGGTACTTTCTGTAACAAAAGAAGGTATTTGGGTTCTGAATCACCTAGACTAGATAGGTTTTTAAGTAACATTATAAATAGTAGGTACCTACCATAAAAAACCTGTAGGTAAGTACTTATATTAAATAAAAACCTACTTATCAATTTTCAGGTGTTGGCCGTGCTACAGTTTTTGGCCCAAGGAAGCTACCAGGCCGCTGTTGGCCAAGACAATTTGTTGGGTATAAGCCAGCCAACAGTAAGCAGATGTTTCGACGTAGTTACCAAAAGCATCGTGCAAAAACTCCGAGGCCCGTCTCATCAGATATTTTTTTATAAATTTAAGTTTTATGTATTAAGTGTTTAAGTTTTGAGGGACCTATAAAATACTTGCTTTGGCCCATGGCTTTGCACACGTTTCACAAGCTACCTAGATATACTCATGTGTTAGATTACTTATCAATAGCAATGTAGGAGTAATTTCCTTATGCATATATATGCAGTCTATAATACTGGCAGCGATTTTGAAATAAATTTATGATTCACTATGAATGTAAGCAGGTTAACTAAATACCTAGTTTGTGTTGAAAAGTAGGAAAATTAACTTATCGGTTTTCAAGCAAAACAATATTTATCAAAAATATCGCAGTTAGTTACAGAAACCAGGCATAATTAAAACACTAGTCTGTTTTTACATTTTATTTGGTATCATATTTACAGTACATTCTCCTCCTCCTCTAGTTGAATAACTGGTGTAGGTGTAGCCAGTGCTCGAACAGCATCTGCCAATATTCTAGCAGCTTGTACAAATACGGCTGTTGGCATTAAGTGTCTCCACAAGCTGAGCGTTTGCTGATGGGCGGGGACAGGCAGATCTCTGCGTCCGGCGCCGGCGGCTCCGGATGGGCCCAGACGCTGGCGACCCAGGTTCTTGGACCTCTCCTTCGTCCAAAACCAACAGCTTAGCCGCAGGTTATTCAACTGGGGAGACTGTTATTGTTTGCAAGCCCTAAAACAGAACATACACTTTAGTAGGTATATACCTAAAGGAAACCTACCTAGTACCTCGTAGAGCCAGAGTAGTATACATGCTCATTGCTCTGTATGGATATTTAAAGTAGCTTTCCCTGTACCTATACCTTATTTATACTTGCATTTTACTAACATTCCCTCAGGCATGAAAAGATAATAGACACAGATACAAAATTAAAATACCCTCCTACTTAGTACCTATAGCTAGACGACGATAGGTATGTTACGGTAACTTACAGCTTCTAAGGCAGAGAAACCATGAACGGAGGCAGAGCCGACGATATCCAATATCTTGTCATCCAGGGCATTGATGGTTCGGCCGTCAGATGGTCCGCCTCCAGTTGCAGTTAACGCTTGACCAATCTCTCTGGCCTTCCTTTTTGTTTTGGCAACCATGATGCTACATATCTGTAAACATCCAAAGATTTCAAAAACAATAGTACAAAAGCAATACTTTTATGAAGTAGGGTACCTATATTTTTACCTGGAGAAAAATCAGCGGGTACCTATTTACCTATCATTATATAGGTACCTAAGTAAATCATTATTATGGACTTACATGTTGCCACTATTCCGCGGACCTGCTGCAGCCATAGTGGTTCAACTGCACACTGAGCGAGACCCACATGTCTTTATACTGTTGAGAGGCTTGATTTCCTATAGGAAATAAAGAACGTCAGAAAATACATAGGTACTAGGAGTAATAAATATTGTAGCAGAGCTTAAATTGTTAGTTTACAGTCAGATCCAAAACCCTGTAACTACGTAGGTAGGTACGGGTTTTAGATGTAGGTATCTAAACTAATTTTACAAGGAAGGTAAATAAAATAACTACAATTATGTATGGTAAAAAAAAACGTAGGCAAATCATTTTATGCTTACCCCTTAACACCTCTTTATGCGCGTGGAGTCGCACCATGAGCAACTCGTGCTGCTTTTTATTAATGCGTTTTCGTTTCGATTGGTACATTTTCCAAGATAAGTATTATTTTGTATACGTTGTATCACGGGAAATGCAAATTGCAAATTGAAAAACCAATTTTCTCGCAACCTAAACTTTCCGCGCTAAACGTGCATGCACACAGATAATAAAAGTCGGTCATTCCATTCATTCGAAAATGAAGTATTTCGTACGTCCATGATTCCAAAATCTCTGTCTGGCAACACCTTCAATTCAATTTAAAACGTCGATATCGAATTTAGGAGCTTATTAATTTTAGAACTGTACTAAAACGGTGTACAACTGAATAGAGTTTTGAAGGTTCTAAACTAAAATGGTAAAATTTTAGTATAGTATAGTTTAGTTTTGGGCTGATCCTGAATTGACACCACTATCTAAAAATCTAAGTTGAAACAAAAATCTTATGTGATTGGTTTGTCTATACTAATGGAAACAATTCCCTGAAAGCTCAAAGTTCCAATTTTAAAATTCAAATCTTGGAACATTGTTAGGCAAACCGGTTCGATCCAGATTAAAATTGCAAACAAGCTGACAAGTCTGACAACAGACGCGGGAATAATCCTTCGAGATTTGAAATAACGCTTTACGGACCAATTAGTTCGATTTTAGTCGTTTGTATTTCTTTATGAGTTTATTTGACTTCCGGTTTTGAAATATTGACATTCTGTCAGTTATGAAAAAGCGAAGAGATGCAAGAATTTGGTTTCTATTTTTAACCTCCGAGGCAAAAAGAGAGGGGTGTTATAAGCTTAACGTGTCTGTCTGTGTATCTGTCTGCGGTATCGTAGCTCACTAAATTTGTTAACTACTAAATTTTTTTAAGAACTAAATTTGTTTTTCGAACATATTAAATGGAATTCGAATCAATCCCACCCACCCAACCAATCTCTTTGTGTTGCAATTTCGCAAACCTACCTATCTATAGACAGTTCCAAGGATAGGTATATTGAGAGAGCTCTACATATAATGAGTGTGTGCAACAAGCCTAACATCTCTGGACAATGTAAGATGTCAGATACAGAAATCTACCTCCACTAGGCTTTAGGCGTAGACAAGACCGTGTAACTAGTCTTAGTTAAACGTTAAGACCAAGATCTATAGAGCGCACTTAGACTTTAGTTCGAGCTAAACTCATTTTAGAGAATAGTTTAAGGCGAATAGTAGGGGTGATAGTGGCGCCACTACATATTTAATTTTATAATTACGTTATACAAAGGAATTATCGAAAAATCGGACCGCGCGTAGACGATATCTATCATAAGCTTTTTTAAATGTATCTTTAATAGTTTTGTACTGTATTATTTAGGCAGGTACTTGTTTCAAGAGTTTAGTTCCTATTGGTGGCCACCAAGCTCTCCAAACAAGGTTTTTGATTGAATAACACAAAATAAAACTATTACAGATACATTAAATAAAAGCTTGTGATAGATATCGTCTACGCGCGGTCCGATTTTTTGATAATTCCTTTGTATAACTTAATGATTAAATTAAATATGTAGTGGCGCCACTATCACCCCTACTATTCGCCTTAAGAAGGTATAGCACGTCGCGTTTTGCTTACAAAAAGTAGGTATTCTCATTCCGAGACTTGAAAATAATATATTAAAGGTAAAAACGATTTCATTCCCTTTGATTTCTTTTGAATAGAATAGAATCGTTTATTCACAGAAAACATCTCAAATATTACAATACTGTTGTTGTATCAGTGGTGTGTGAGTACACCAAAACCAAAACCACTGGTAGTATTGAATTGAAACTTAAATAAGAATAATTAAAATTTAAATGTCTTGTCTGCTTAAAATTAAAATATTCCTCCACGCTATAAAAACAATGAGTCAGTAACCATTCGTTGAGTCTATTTTTAAACAATGTCATTGGCAAGTCCTTAAATTCCATTGGTAACATAGTAAATATCTTAATTGCTATGCAAAATTAATTTCTGGCGAAAAGCGTAGAATGTTGATTTGATTTGCATAAATATCTTAATTTTATGTCTAGTATGCCTAGATAAAATTTACATATTTCTTAGTTATGCAATAATATGGGTACCTATTGTCTTACCAATATGCAGATTTCTCTAATGTACATACTTGGCAAGGTTTTTAAATACTGGTTTATAGCTATCAATAAACCAGGCTCCGCGAACCGAACGCATACACTTTTTTTGGACTTTAAAGGCTCTGAGTAAAAAAATTACCCCACAATGATAACCCGTAGAGCAACACAGATGACACAGCCATGATAGGCAGCAAGTGCTGCTTTTTGTGATACAGTTTTTCTAATTCTCTTCAAAGCAAAAACAAATCTATTTGTTCTACTACAAACATAGAGTTTGTATTTTCGTTATCTCAAAGCGAATAAATTGCTCAACAAATTCTCTGCTTAGTTTTTCCTAAGTGAAGTCATACCTTAGTCTTCGTCCGCTCTATAGATTTAGCCGGATTCGGTGCTGGCTCTAGCAGATAATGGATTACCTACCTCTTGTTCGAAGTTTGAATGTTGAGATTCAGTTCCCCTGCAGCGTACCTATTTTGAATTTCGATCATCGGCCACATTCATCACAAAGATATTTCAAACGCAGCTGAAACACGGTCATTAAACTTGAGTGTAGTGTAGGCAGGATGTGGTGTAAATGTAAATCGGTATACCTCAGGTAAGTATACCAGTTTTCTAATAAGGCGTTAGGTATCCAATAAATTTGGGATATTATTCGAAGAAAAAACTTTTGAACTATGTACCTAGATGCAAAATATATCGCATAAATCTCTCGCGGAAGGATGGAAGTTGCCATTGGGATGTCATGTAAAACCACTTTCTTCATTGGTCCTGGGATCCTGGGATGGACCCCTTTGGTACATGGAAGGAAAGCTTGTGATACCATGGCGAGATCAGTCGGCCATGTTTTAATGCAACATTGTTATATTTTATTATTATTTTTTGTTTGTTTCTAGGTTGGCAGATATTCTAGGTAATTTTGTATTGTATAAAGGTATGTATTATATAAGTTCTGAACTGTTATTTACTGTCTGTGCACAATGAACCCATTTTTCTTTTCTTACCCATTTTTCTCCATCCCAAGGTTGCCTGGGAGAAATCGCTCTAAGCAATAAGGCCGTCTTTTGTACTATGTGTTTATTTTTGTTAATTACTAGTAAAATAAAGTGTTTATTCATTCTCTATTGTTTTATACTGTTTTGTTCTAGTAAAGCTGCTATGCTGTTTGTGTCATACTATGCACGTGTCTTTGCAGGTTCTATGCCATTTTAATTTTACAATCCCAAACTCAAGGCGCCATATTTTCAATTTGATCAAACCAAAAATTCAATAGGAACTTTGGCTGCTACTGTTTTTGGGTCAAAGTATTTTTTTAAGAAGAAATCGACCTCATTTTTACAAAACTTTTTAGTAAGTTATGTACTGACTCTGAAGCGCAGAATCAAACTATCACACTAATATTTAAAATGCGAAAGTTAGGATGTTTAGATGGATGGATGTATGTTTGTAACTTCTTCACGCCAAACCTCCTGAACGGATCGTACTGAAATTTAGCATAGATGTAGTTCTAGGCTTGGAATAAAACATGAGCTACGTTTTATGCAATAAATCAGTTCCCATGGGATAGAAATAACCTTTAAACGTTTCCATAGAAACAACGCGTGCGAAGCCGCAGGCTACTAGTAATAAATCTGTGTTCTGTGGATTTTGAATTTCGAATACCGACCTCGTAAAACATCAACCAAAGGAGGTCTGTGATAAAGTTTTATACCAAAACTCCTCATTATGCCTGAAGCTAAATTAATTTCGGTCGGTTCATATAAAGCCATTGTAGAATTCGTTTCCAAATATGAAATAAATAAATTACCTACTGAAAAAGAGATCCTTAGAAATCCTAAGCATCCAATTACAGACCAAAAGTAGCTTTTTACCGAATAACGGATTCATTTGAATATTCGAATAACAGAATTATACGAATAATGGAATTATTCGGTTCAGGAATCGCGACTGTAAGACCGAAAATCACAATGTTATTGTCGATTTATAAGACTCTGTAGGAATTATTATGTTTTCTGTATTTTAACCTACTTTGTACTTATTATCATTTATGACGGCTGAAACGTAGGTAGCGGGTTCGATACCGGTACCAGTACCCACTTTGATATGTACCTAGGTGTTTTGGTTGACTGCCTCGTTGGTCTAGCGGTCAGTTTCTTCAACCGCTGATTATGAGGTCATGGGTTCAAATCCCGGGTCGGGTCAATAGTTGTTGGTGGTTTTTCTAGCAAGAAAAATTCAGAGTAGCAGCACGGAGTCAGGAAGTTGGCGGTGTTACACCCCCGTGCCTCGAAAAGTACGTTAAGCCGTTGATCCTGCGCTTGACCTCTCCCCGGTCGTGTCGGTCTGCAGTCCCATCGGATTATGAGAGTGCACCTGTGTTTGCTCAAACACTTGTGCACTATAATATGTCCTGCGCATCTGGCTAGTCTCCTTTGAGACTGCCGTGGTCGAAATTCAGCTAGGAGAACATTATTGACGTGACAACGTCTTATAAATTGGTTTGCCGGGTGACACTTCAAGAAACTGCGTTACGCTCCGCTCACGTTATGCGCTCACAATGAGAGCGAGTGAGAGGCACGCGTCCCTTCCACTCGGGCATGGTTAGCCCGCCTAAGAGCGAGAGAGACAGACATAAAAAGTGAAAGGAACTCAAAGTCGTTGTCACGTAAAACTTTCGCCCGTATACCGACTTTACAGGCAACCAATTTTTTTTTTTAAATAATATGTCGTATCATTTCCTTTCATTTTAGGAGCTTCTTACCAGCTACCGTTTTATATTTTCTCTTTTACCCAAAAACGCCAAAATAGCCAACATAATAGCTAATCAACATAAAAGCGGCCGTTAAACATAATCAGCCGTTTAACGGGGAAGCCCATGGGCGTAAGAACTCCGTGCACATAAATTAAAGATTTCTAATTAGTGGAAACGCCTTTGATGTTTTTCATTAACTTAAAATTTTGGTGATTAGAAAAACAAATATGTAGACGGAGAGGTTATTAGTTATTCTGTAGTGAAGTGATGGGTTAACAAATCACTACGTTTATAAATAAAAAATAAATAAATAACTGACAATTCACACAGCATTATCTAGCCCAAAGGTAAGCAGAGCTTGTGTTATGGGTACTAGATAACTGATATACATAATACAATACACTACATAGATAGATACTTTTTATTATACATAGAAAACATCCAGCCCTGGACAAATGTCTGCAGATCGTACAAACATTTGTCCCGAGGCGGGAATCGAACCCGCAACCTCCTGCGTCGCAGGCAGACCTTCGCCCGCTGCGCCACAGAGGTCGTCATACTACATTATAGTACTACTAGCTTCTGCCCGCGGCTTCGCACGTATATTTTCGGTATAATAAGTAGCCTATTATCCAAGTAAGGCTTTGTTCTAAACGTACGCCAAATTTCATATTGATCTGTTCAGCAGTTTTGGAAATCTTAAGTAACAAAAATTCAGATTTCACAAACCTTCGGCTTTATAATATTACTAGTTTATGCCCACGGCTTCGCACGCGTTGTTTCTATGGAAAAGTTTAAAGGGGATTTCTATCCCATGGGAATGATTTATGGGATAAAAAGAAAGCCTATGTTTGATTCCAGGATTAGAATTACCTGTGTGCAAAATTTCAGCCCGATTCGTTCAGTAGTTTTGGCGTGAAGAGGTAACAAACAAACATCCATCCATCCATCCAAACTTTCACATTTATAATATTCGTGTGATGTGATGATGTGATAGTAGGATACGAGACTATCAGAAGATATTATACACGTATTTTTTTTTTCGTCGATTAAACAAAAAATTATGACCAGTTAAGTTCCGTGTGACGTAACACCTTGCGACACTTTTTAGCAAGGTGAGACTTTACTAACGGAACAAAAATCTGCAGATCGTGCAAACATTGCCCTCGAGGCGGGAATCGAACCCGCAACTTCCTGTGTCGCAGACGGATCTTCGCCCACCGCGCCACAGAGGTCGTCAAGTAAAGTAGCGGGGGTCAGTTAGTCGTATAAAGTAGACGTTGATAATCGTAAATTAATATCAAAATATCGTGTCGTCGAATAAATAATTATCCACTTTATTTATGTAAATCATATTTATTTACATGCGGAAATAAATTATTAGATATACGAAATGCCGACTGGTAAATGAATCTATGCATGTAATCGGATATTTGTAAATTAGAAGCTTTCGGTATTTTGTTATTAAATTTAAATTAATCATGTTGATGGAATTATTTATTGATTAACTAGCTACGCCCCGCGGCTTCGCCCGCGTGGAAATCATACTTTCAGATATTTATTAAATTAAGTACTTACATTGAAATGGTTTTCTTTCAGTTATCTGTGATCAATAAGTTGTTAGTAGCAGAAAGATCTCTTAGTAAATGTTAGTATTCTACAACATTTCATTTAATTTCAATTCGATCAAATTTAATCATAAATCTAAAATTAAATTATATAGTGACGGAACCGTGGTCCCACTGCGATCTCCCACTGGTGGGACAAAACTTTTTCGTGGTCCCACCAAACACACACTTGACCGTCCACATCCTCCCACCCCCGCGAAGCGGGGGGGGGGGGGGGGGTGGCGACTCTGTGACTGAAAGGGTGTGTATATATATAATTGCACCCAGAGCCATATGTTGAACGGTCAAGTGTGTGTTTGGTGGGACCACGAAAAAGTTTTGACATCGCAGTGGGACCACGGTTCCGGAGTGTTGTTGAAGTGAAATAAAAGTGTAGGTGTGTGTAGGTGCGTAGTGTGTAGTGCACAATCATGAGAACTAAAATGGCGGAAATGCCCACAATACGTGCCATCTCCTTTGTAGCTATTATTACGCAAATAAGGACAGGCACGAGTACGTTTTATGCATCATCGCATAGTCATAGGTAAAGCAAATATGGCTGGTCCACTACTCAACATAATTTGACTGAAATCAAATGATGATCCCGCACAACTTATAAAAAGTTTTAAACTATTGGAATCAATTTCCTTCATATAACACTGGTACTTTATTGGATCCCGTAACTTTCCGTATCGCAACATGTCTCCGGTTGGGTGCAAGGTGTTGCGCGCCTCATCAATGCCAGTGCGGTACTGCTGTCGAACAGCTTGGTCATCACGGATTATCGTGCTCTAGGGCCGCTGGTCGGATATCTCGCCACGCTAGCCTTAACGACATCATCCGGCGGGCCTTTGTCACCGTTAACGTACCAGCTATTCTCGAACCGAATGGTCTGTTGCGTGACGATGGTAAGAGGCCCGACGGTATGACACTAGTCCCATGGGAGTTGGGGAGGCCCATTGTGTGGGACGCTACATGCGTCGACACACTTGCGCCTTCCCATCTTCCGAGGACATCCGTGAGGGCGGGTGCGGCGGCAGATTTGGCCGAAGATCTCAAGAGGCGCAAATATGCAGGTCTCGACAGAGCCTACACATTTGCTCCCCTTGGAGTCGAGACCCTAGGTCCGTGGGGTACCGAGGCTCTTCGGGTTTTCAAAAAACTATCTGAGCGTCTGGTCGAAGCGACGCGTGACCCGAGAGCTGGTGAATATCTGGCACAGCGTATCAGCATTGCCATACAGCGTGGCAATGCAGCCAGCGTCTTGGGGACGCTTCCGACTGGTGTTGATATGGATCAGTTGAGCTATCTGTAGACTGTTTGCAACAGTCGGCAGTTAGCTCAATTGTTTCAATTGTAAATACTAGTATAATTTTCTTTGTGAATAAATATTTATACTTTTGTATTTATTAATTTTTGGAATCAAAGCTGGTATTTGGAAAGATAGATTGGATAGAAAATACTTAAATATACTTACCACAAAAAGACAAGAAAGAATATAGAAAAAAAAACGTAGAATAGAGGAAGTATAAAGGGCGGCCTTATCGCTGAGATCGATCTCTTCCAGGCAACCTTGGGATGAACTGGACAAAAAGAACAAAAGTTTTTTCAAAACAATCAAATTATAAGTTTTTTTGATATTATTGTGTGTAAACCCACACACTCCGTGTAATTTCTAAGAACTCAAAATAATATTTACCAAAAAAGAATTCGATTTCGACGGGACTTGAATCCGGGTTGCGGGTTCAAGTCCCCTTGAAGTAGATTTTTTTGGGATATCTCTATCAGGATAATCGTACAGAATCGGAGCGAGGAAGTGAAGCGGGAAAACGGAGCGGAATTCATACCTACAAAAGCGGGGAGGTCCGCATCAATAGCCCAACTAGCACAATAGCGTTAAAACAACCTGTATATCATTATATATATCGGTTCCATTCGAGTATCATAGTGTTAACAATACCTGTACAGTGGAGTTATAGAGTGCTCTAACTCCCATATAACCACGAAAGAGGCCCACGATTTTACAGGTAAAGGTTATAGAAAGCCAGTAGAGCGGTTATATAAAGGTGTAACAGAACCTGCACAAAAGTGTTGATTCATACTCAGCTAATACTTCAACCTATATTACTGTGCTTGTAGATGGGTTGGTCAACACTAAAGGTTATATAAAAACGTCGGCTAAGAGTTATAACCACTTAAAACTTTATTAGACCTATTAAAAATAGTTGTTTGACACTTTGACGCTAGTTACAATATGTTTATGGTATCATTTAGCGTATAACTAAATGTCAATCACCGAATGGCCATTATCTAACAGAGAAATAATAAAGTATACCTATTCAAGTTACTTTGTGAAGTGAAAACAATCTGGCGTTGTGATTTTACGGTAAGTGTATACCATGTTTTCCATCTCAATTTTAACGCGCTCTTGATTTAATAAAGATTTCAAATAAAACTTATGAAACATAAAATAGGCACCTCAAATTTGTATCATTTTTTTAATTTTTCTTTATGGCTAGTGGCATGTTAAATTAAGTGGCATCAATGAAATTACAAAAGTAACTTATATAATGAAGTATTTTGTTGTCAAATATTGAATAACCCAGTCAATTTATAGGTTATAGTTCACCAAAACAATGGCGAACTTACATTAAAGCTTTAGTCGTCGCATAAGTAAATTATTACCCCTTTTGAGTTACAACATCTGTAGCCAAGAATGTTGTGACACCATTACTCTTACAACGCCTTTATAGTGTATCTACTTATCACAATAAGCATAAATAGAATTAACATTACAGCTTGAACCTACATAAATGAGTTGTTCAAAACTTTTGGTGTCTGTGTATCTTACACTCTTGACAAACTCTATTTTACAACACATGTCTGCACCTTATAACCAATATAACACCTACAGTTATAAAAGACACTTCACTGCAACAACTAAACAACAATAAGTGTTGACGCGAGTCAGCGAGCACTGTTGTATAGGTATAAGTGCTACAAACAGGTTAAAGCTACAACATCTTAACTATACTTGCTGTAATTAACGCTTTTCTAACTCTTAAAGTGTTCTTACGTCGTTCATTAAAGTTCTAGAACCACCATTGGAGCTAAATTTATTTTTTAACTCCTTTATAACGTTTTTAGTCAGAACTGAGATAATTATTACTCAATTAAACAGGTAAAAGTTATAATAAAAACTGTATCTGACACCAAAATGTTAGTTGGGAGACCAACAGATTCCGAAACTCCACACTGCATTGCTCCCTCGCTCCGCTCCGCTACTAGCTCCGCGTCAATGGACATACGGCCTTAACGCATTCACTGCCCAGCCTTGGTGGTGCGACACGCTGTTGACACGCTGTCGGATATGTGTGTCATGGGCAATGGGGAAGTGCTAAACGCGTGCCAAAAAGGTGAATGCTAAGGTGCCACGGAAGACCAGCGCTGCAGCTGCTCCCTGGGCTCCTGCAGCACACGCTGAGTGGCAGGTCTTGGTCTCACGTTGTTTTTTCTTTTAAATTCTTTTTTATCATTGTATTTTCATTGTATTTTTAAGGTTGCCTGGAAGAAATTGCTTTAAGCAATAAGGCCGCCCATTGTACGTTTTTATTTTGTTTAGATATAAGTTATTTTATGTATTGTAAACAATAAAGTGTTCATTCATTCATTTTTCTTGTGTGTTGTGAACCAATAAAAATTAGGTATCTTATCGTATCTAACAAGATAAAATTAAAATTTAAAAAAACCGGCGACGTTTATTGGCGGAACAGATTTTCATGAAACATGGCTAAGAACACTCGGGATAAAATTTTCTATGACACAAAAAAAAACTAAACGAAAATCGGTTAATCCGTTTGGGAGCTACGATACCACAGACAGATACACAGACAGAAACGTCAAACACCCCTCTTTTTGCGTCGGGGGTTAAAAACAGTTATTTTTATAACAACGCAGCCCTTTCTACTTGGACTGTGATGTCAGTTTATAAAAAATGACGTAGCTATTGTCATCCTTGAAAGCGAACGTGTCACTAAAATCCTATTGTATGACACTCGCCTAACACAGCCTGAAGCTTTTATGCAAATTGAACCTTAAATCGGGGGAATAGAACCGGGAATTATTGTAAAGATTCCGCAATTTTTATGAATGGATGTCAAGATGAAATAGGTTTTTGTAGAGTTTATTTTTGGTAGAGATTGAGTGAAATATTGAAGTCGAGCTGTTATGGCATAGTGGTCTGGCGGTCAGCTAGTTCAACCGCTGATTATGAGGTCCTGGGTTCAAATCTCGGATCGGGCCAATAGTTTTTATTGGGGTTTTTCCAGCAAAGCAAATTCACAGAAGCAGGCCGAAAAGTCAGAAAGTTGGCGGTGTTACATCCCCGGGCCTCGGAAAGCAGTTTAGCCGTTGGTCCTGCGCCTGACCTCTCCCCGGTCGTGTCGATGTGTCGTCCCATCGGATTATGACAGTGAGGGAATAGAGAGTGCACCTGTGTTTGCGCACACAACTGTGCACTATAATTTTTTTTTAAGATTATTTTAATGCAGTAGTTAAACTATTATTTTAAACCTCCCCAGCCCTGCTTAGTTTGGGGCTAGATGATAATGTGGCCTCAGTTCTGTCATGTCCAGCAAATAATTTGGGGTGTTTTAAAAAACTATAAAACGATTTCAAATTCTTCTAGAGGTGACATCTAGGTAAAATTCGAGTTTAATTTAGTTTGTTGTGATGACACATAATGTAGATGAAACGACGAATGAAAAAAGGCCTACTTTGAAACACGAAATACGAAGTTTCGGTTCGGATCGTTTTTATGTAACAACTTAAACATAAACCTATATCCAACAACGAAAGAATCATCAAAATCTGTTGTGATTTGGCGAATATATCACCAAAATTGTTGGAGCCAGTCGTGATTTTTCTAAAATATTATTTTGTTTTTTAAGATTTACGGGATAAACACCATTCCTTCGAGAATTAAATTTTTATAGGACCAATTCGAGATCATTATACGATCATATTAGACGACCTCCGTGGCGCGGCAGACGAAGGTCCGCCTGCGGCGCAGGAGGTTGCGGGTTCGATTCCCGCCTTGGGACAAATGTTTGTACGATCTACAAATATTCATTCCGAGTGTTCTGGTAGTTTTTATGTATAAAAAAAATATCTATCTATGTAATGTATTATATTATGTATATCAGTTATCTTGTACCCATAACAAGCTCTGCTTAGCTTGGGCCTAGATGATGCTGTGTGAATTGTCAAGCATTATTTATTTTATTTATTTATTTATTATCTATACACTTGTGAAAGAATCAGTAAAATCAGTTAACCACAGGCATATCAAGACATATCAAGTAACATACATAAAAAAACATATATACGAATTGAGGTCCTCATCCTTTTTTGAAGTCAGCTAAAAATAACTTTGCACTTTTTTTATTGCAGGGTAAAATCGAGTTATGATGTTGATGACGTGAAATTAAAGAAGCAAGGCGTACCTCCGGTGTTGCCAACGCCAAACTTTTTCGAAGGTAATGGTTTAGAGTTTCCTCAATAAATAGATAGGCTTTACTAACTTTTAAAGGGAAAACTTTCGCTCAGGCTTTGATAGTGAAAACTAGTGTCATTATAATAAAACTAGGGTAGAGCTTGGAGAATAGGGTTGTCAAAGCGGATATAATAAATCTATCCAAAAAAGCATCAAACCACATTCCCACTTTTTTTCTGTTGTTTGTAAAAACATCCATTGGTATTTTCTGATTTAAAATGATCGGTCTTCCTATCGATATTATATATACAGGGTGACACGGAAAGGGTGTACTAAGCCGAAGGGTGGTTCTGGACCCCGAGGTGACCGTGTATTTGTTTGAATAACTTCGTTTAGGCGACTGTATAACTATTGCATCAACTAACATACATTTTATTTTCGATAGATACATCGTATATATTAAATAAATAAATAATTCTGAACAATCCACACAGCATCATCTAGCCCCAAGCTAAGCAGAGCTTGTGTTATGGGTACTAGGATGACTGATATACATAATATAATACATTACATAGATAGATATTTTTTATTATACATAGAAACGACCAGAACACTCGGAACAAATATTTGTAGGTCGTACAAACATTTGTCCCAAGGCGGGAATCGAACCCGCATTAAATAACTAATAGGATTATATAATAAACTAGCCGCCCGTCCCGGATTCGCACGGGTGGACATTTGCTTTTTAACATTTTGGGATAAACGTAGAGTAAATGTATCTGTATGCAGGACATTTTATACTTTTATTAGGTCTCAGACCCTTTTGATCGACTGCCTCGTTGGTCCGGTCGCGTTTTCAACCGCTGATAATAAGGTCCCGGGTCAGGCCAAGATTTTTGATGGTCTTTTCTAGCAAGAAATATTCACAGAAGCCTGGAGTTAGGAAGTTGGCGGTGTTAGACGGCGTAATGTGCTTTCCGAGGCACGGGGCCGTGCCTCGGAAGCACGTAATATTAGTATAGATGTATTGTATAGACATAATTTTTATATCTGTAACAGAAATTCCCCAAAAGCGACGCAAAAATTAAAGAGGGAATATTTGTAGGCCCGCAAATACGAGAACTATTATAGGATAAGAGCTTTGAAGGAAAACGAAATGATCAGGAAAAACTCGCCTGGAAATTATTTCGGAGTGTTGTCTAAAATTTTCTAGGAAACCATAAAGCGAAAAGTAGGTAAGTACAAAAACTTAAATTGACTTGAATTTTTTTTATTGATAGGTACATTATTGTTTGGTGGCCCTAGTACATTTAAAATTTAATATAAGTTTTCATGTGCCATTGTTAGCTTATCAGTAAGTAAATATATTCAAACAAATTGTCAAAACCTTCCTGTGCAAAAGCCTTACTATAATATAGTAAAATATCTCTAGATAATCTTATCTAGAGAGGATAAAAAGCCTGGGCCGGGTTTTGCTCTAACTCGAAAAATAACAACTAACAGGCTAAAGGTTTCTTCGTCGCTTCTTTTTGGGCTAAATAACGAAGCAACAAAATCAAAAATAACACTTTAGTCCGTGCTAGTGTGTAATTTTATAATTTGGACTTTTCTAAGTTTAAATTTATTGTATTTATGGAAATAAAGAGTTTTTGATTTGACTTGATTTGCGGGCTGAGATGCAGGTGTAGATTCTTAGACCGCGACCTCAACCGCCATAATCATTACTTACTATAATCATCACCTTATGGTTTCACGTTAAATAAAATGCATAATTAAACTCATCAAGGCTCGGGGAATAAGAATATTCCCCGAGCCTTGATGAGTTTAATATACTTTCAGTCAGCAAAAAAACATACAAAGACATAAAAAGACAGACAGGATATTAAATATGCACTGAGGGGACACAGCGCAAGGCCCACGTAAACGAAATCACAGAAAGAAATTGGTGAAATAAGGAAATCATTTTCCCAGATTAAAACTTTAATGATATTTTTTATACATTTTTAATTATTGGACATTTTCCACCCAGTATCATCTGGTTTCAAAAGAGGCAGAGCTTTTTTAGATCTTTATTGACACAGAAAATGACAATAAAATAAAATAATTAAATTAGGACTATTATTTACAACTGAAACAACTAAACTAACTGGAGACTGTTGTAAAAAATCTATAGGTAGCTCAACTGATTCTTAAAATACCAGTCACAAGTGTTCCCAAGACGCTGGCTGCATTGCCCCGCTGTATGGCAATGCTGATGCGCTGCGCCAGATACCCACCAGCTGTCGGGTCACGAGTCGCTTCGTAGCTACTTGGTACTTAGTTTGAAATTGGTCTGCTTTTTGACTTCTAGGCCTGTCTTTTTCCCCTGCTCGTTTAAATAAGAAATTAGTCAACTAAATATGTTTATATTTACATTTATTTGAGGGAAAACCAAAGACTTAGAATTACAAAGTAAAAACTCATTGAAGGTAACGTTTAGCAACCCGAGCCCTATTTTTAAGAAAATCAGAAATTTGTTTTCTGCCACCCCTTTTTTCTTCAGTTAAGAGACAAGCTCCCCCTAAAGCTGTTCTTTTTGTGCATACAAAATAACATCAATACGCTTAAAACTTCTGCACATTTTCCCAAACTTTACATGTTACCCAAATTGGGTTACGAATTTTGGCACTTTTAAAAACACGATGTTGGTTTTGCGAAAGGAAAACAAGTTTATAGTTCCCCTAGGGAAAATAATCTAAAATTGACGTTATGTACTTTTAGCTTGACAAGATGCCAAGAAGTTTTTAAACTACTTACATCCGATTACTGATTGCTAGCTGGCTCTCGCTGTGTGGAGAATTTGCAGGAAGTAGAATTTGCACCACCCATAGAAATCTAATTAACTTATTTAGGTTTCTATGGCACCACCACAACTTTTCCCGCGGGTGTCGTAAGAGGCGACTAAGAGATATCCACCGGGGAAGGGAAGCAAGCCCCTGCAGAACTTCTACCACCGAACTGCGATCCCCAACGCATGCCCAGCGTGGGTATTATGGGCATTACCCCCATGAGATAAAAGCCAATAAGGTGCTTGGAGGCCTGCGTCCAGCAGTGGGCTGATATAGGCTGTTGAGGAGAGGTGAGATGGCGCTCAATCACGATTTTTTGGCATATTTTTATTAAAAACTGTAGGCAATATTCATATTAATAACATTTGAGAGTTACTACACTAAGTTTGACCTAAGAAGTCATTTACAACGGGGTTTTTACCATGATTTGAGTTTTGAGCTTTCCAATATTACGGCACACGGTATAATCAATAAATTACCTAGTTTTATAAGTTAAATATTGTACGTATATAATTAATGGATAAACTGTTGCTCCACCTAGCTTTTAAGATCTTTTTTGTACACAGTTTCTACAATAAATTTCATTTCATTTCATTTCACAGTTTCATGCGCCATGATCAGGGAATACTTAACTATTAGGTATTTACCAGTTACATATTCCGTGATCATGGCGCATGAAACTGTGCCGAAATATTGGTAAGCTCAAAACTGAAAGCATGGTAAATATCTCGTTGTAAATGACTTTAGTGTTTATTTATTTATTCAATAACAAAATCCACAGCTCTTAGACAAAAACTTAATGAAACTTATACTATCTAACCTACAGCCAATAAAGGATTTACATTTTATAAGTTTGTCACAAGTTGACTATCACTAAATCTAAAATATAGCTTCAAAGCTTCAACTATAATGGATGGTGGTGTTACTAACTATAATGGATACACGAGGCTGAACGAGTCACTCATCTTTCCATACAAACATGGGTAACTACTACGCTGTTTGATGTTGACCATCCAAAACTAAGGATAATATAAACTTATCTAGTCATTATCTATGTTTGTATGCACCCAAAACTGTAAAAAAAGTATACATTTGAAAAATACAAGCTATTAAACTTTCGTGTTTCAACGCTGATTTTAGCCCAGCTTTTGGCGAAAATAAATAATATACGGAGAAAGAAAACTCTAAAATAAAGTCCGTACCGACATTGTTTATTTATTCAAAAGTTGAAATACATTTATTTTGATAAGAAACACTCAATAGTTTTTCTATAATAACCTTTGTGCTATAAGTCTAGTCCCATTTTTTACGCGGCCGTTTTACGAATAAATCTTTGTGCATTTCATTCTAGCGCGCGGGTATGTCTATTATGTCAAGTGAGATAGCATACAATTAGGCCGCGCCCACTGATGAGTTGGCCTGGACGACTTGTGCAGCCTTAAGAAGACCTAAGACTATCTAAGATCGAAAAAATACCTATCGTGTCGATCTAAGGTAAAGGCGCTCCTGATAATATCAAGAAAACAAGTGGCTTTAACTTTTGCAGCCAACTGTACCAATCTCAAAGAAATAAACATAGCAAAGAATTAACACGTTTCGTTCGAGTCAGAATTGTAAAAATACTTATTATAAAGCAAGAAAAAATTACATTCGCCTCAATTTCCTTACATAAAATGTCCACTTTACATGTTATTTTCATTTCAAAATTACCCAAGTACTGTAATTTCTAAGAGGCCATTAAAATACGATACCCACTGACTTTTCTCCAAATGCCCTTTATAACAACGTTAGCTTCAAAGAGCCTACCCTTAGAAAACTCAAAACCGAGGGAAAAAAAATAAATTAAATTTCGTATAAGAATTAACAAAATTCTCGGCATATTTCCTGGTGTCGGCGGTATTCGACTTCTTTAGACTAGTGATGGGACAAGGTCGAGTCTTGCTCTGTCTCGAGTCTGTACCGAAAACCGTTATTATTATTATACATAAAAGGTCAAGATCAATTTCACTATCTTGGATAGTGAAATTGATCTTGACCTCTTCAACGGCAGTATTTCTAATTAAAAAAAAAACTCATTAATTCCTTCTTCAATAAATTTAAATTAGATGATAAATGAGTGAACGATAGCAGATATTTTTATTATTCTAAAAACAGAAAGTCTATAACTTATCAGATATTATATACCTAACTATAGTTTATATCTATTATGGTAAACGCGAATATAAGCCTAATAATACTATTTTTGTGAATGTTGTAAATTTGTATACTGTTTCTATAAGTGGGAACTTGTTAATAGCCACCTGTATCTTCACACATCGCTACTATGTATATTGTGCTGAAAGATCCCCTAATATAAATAAATAAATAAACAATTCTGATCATCTCTGAATTTGTAGACGTACGTGATACCGTGATTCATCGTTGGGCAATTGGACACTTAACATTATTATGACAAATGTCAATAGTATGTCATTTTTTGAGCTTCGCTTTTTCGCATCTTAGGGACGTACCCATATTAAATGACCCATTTTTTACGCCTCAGGGGGAAGGCTTGGTTACCACCTGTAGTATATGAGAAGACCCCTCCTCTAGTTTTCACGTAGTGATTCATAAATACGGTTTTCAACCATTTTTTGCAAACAGAAAGTTTAAAAAAGAATAACTTGGCTCATACACTATTTTGTCTTCACGAATACAGCGCTTGCCGCGTTACGCGAAGAGTGGGTGAAAAATGGTGAAAAAAAAATTATCAAGTAGAAAAAACTTATGTATCTACTTAAAAACATATTGTAACCGGAACTTAATTTACAAAAACAAGTCTTGCCACCTGTGACTTTAAAAGCTCTAAACGCTATGCGCCGTATTTGAATATAGCTCTAAAAAGCGCGAGTTTTCTTAGGTGGCTTGTTTAACAAAACTCTAGGTACAGGACACAAAAAACTTCAAATTCGGTGTCCAAAAGCTAACTTAAAAAATTCAAGACTACAACAAGACTGCCCTTTCCCCTCCCTACCCGCGACCTAGGATTAACGCCTACCGCCATTTTTAATGAGCCAAGCGCCAAAGATCAAATAACTTTTTATACTTTTGCGCCCTTTCGGCATTTTTAGTTAGTTCCGTGACCGTGCTAAATTGCTTTCTCCTGGGATTATTTAGTTATTTTAAGTTAATCTGTTGCGAAAGTGGTCTTGCACGTCTTTTACGTGAATGGAGTAACAGGTGATATAATTGGTGACGACTCCATTGTATTGTGCCGCGCACTAGGTTTTATAAAGACAATTTTGCTGTAGCTCTTTACATTGGACAATAAATGATATTCTATTCTATACTATTCTATTAAGAAATTACGAATTACAACAATATTTAAGGCACCCTGATGAAGTCCCTCGTTAAGGGATGAAACGTTGGTGTTCTTCCAACACAAAATAGGTTCGTAGTTAACCCGCTTACATTCATAATGAATTCGTCAAACTACGAAAGTTTTTATAGTAAAATATTTAAGGCGAGGATTCCCGGATTTCGGGATTTTTAACTGTCCGTACCTCAATAACTATAAGGCCTATAGTTTTGAAATTCATACATATTATAGTTGAGGATATTTTCTAGTGCATCACTAGACAAAAACACGATTTTTGATATTTCACCCGATAGAAAAAAATTACAAAGTTACCTCTAAATGAAACTTTGAATGATCAGTGTGAATAGAAAAATGAATAAAATGACACAAAATGTATAACAAAATATTGCAAACGTTATTACGCAGTGCATCACTAGAAAATATTTTTATATGCCATACAAATATTTTTCAAAACACCTAAATACCTACAAAATCGTGCTTGGCTGCCTGCGCACCGTCTTGCTCGCAATCATCGCATCTCGGGAATCCTCGCCTTAACAAGTACAACGAGTGATTCGATCTAGTCAGAGATAGCCCAGTCTCTCTCTAATCTAGTCTCTTTCAATTTTGTCAAACTTAGAATACTGAACAGAGTTTTGACTTTTTTAATCTAGATAAAGTGATTGGAGTTTTGGGCCAAAAAAGTATTTCGCACTTTTATTGCCTAGTAGGGTACTGTCACTCCAAAGGTTGCTTGGAAGACAATGACATCGCTCTTCGCGATAAGGCCACAGACAATGCCTTGCTAATTAAAAGTATACCCTGTTTAATTAGTGTGTAGTTTGCTCAATAATTTTTTTTTTTAGTAACACGTACGCTGACACATACTTTTATTACAAAAAGCAGTTCCTATGGGATAAAAATAAGCTTAATACACACATTATATACAATAAAACAACATTCTAAACGTTATAATATTGTGTGATCTGATTGTGGTTATGGGTATAATAATAATTATAATAATAATGCTGGACAATCCACACTGCATCTAGCCCCAAGCCAAGCAGAACTTGTGTTATGTTATGGGTACTAGATAAGGAATGATATTTACGGAATTCTTATTTAATTCCTACTTTCCGTAATAGTCAGAAGCCATCAAAACCAATTTTATCCAATACTAGCTGCGCCCCGCGGCTTCGACCCCGTGGAAATTTATGTTTCCAACTTTCTTAATTTTTTCCTGACAATAACAAACACAATAAAGAAAGAATTAGCGAAATCGGTCCAGCCGTTCACGCGTGATGCCGTGACCAAGGAAAACGGGTTTCATCATTTTTATATTATACTGCATTAAAGTATTCTATATGATAATTCGTTCATGCGGCAAAACGCATCCGATTTAGTCGAGAATTTATGGTGCAAGAATATTGATTTCCGATAATGCTTGATTTCTGACTGCTTGAGTGGACATTTTGTGAAGTGGACATTATTAATAGTGGACCTAAATCACTCCATAACTAATATCTAAGTAGAAACAATTATTGTTTAGTTGAAAAATAAAGCTAATCTTGATAAGTCTTCCTGATATTCTTTATTTATTTTGTTATTTATTCCTTTTTTTTGTCTGTTTGCTCTCTTTTATCTCTCTATTATTAATAAACGATTTCATTTCTGCTTTCTATAGCTCCTACTTGATTGTTTAATACTTAGTACATCGTCAATAACGCCACCGTCAGCTTCAATGCTTACCGATCCTATCCATCCAAAGGTTGCCTGGAAGAGATCGCTGTTAGCGATAAGGCCGCCGATTGTGCCATATTCTATATAGTTAGTACCTATTAAGTTCTTATTAAATTGTTCTGTGTATTGATGGTGCAATAAAGATATAATCTATCTATCTATCTACCTAATTATTTATTTTCCGTTAGATGCTATTGGCTATTGGGCTATAGTCGGTTCTGGAATCCAAGATATTTTTTGTCATCAAAGACATTTATGAATGAAAACTTCACTAAAACTGATTACAAAAACAGAAAACAACAAGGCAACTGGGTTAACACTAGGGCAAGGTTACTTAGGAATAAATAGCAAACATCAACACGCATATTTGCAAAAGTGCAGCTAATAAGAATGAATTAGAGCTCAAGACCAAAAACAGTTTCGATTTGCCGAAATTTTTTCTTAAGGCGAATAGTACGGTGGATAGTGGCGCCACTACATATTTAATTTTATAATTACGTTATACAAAGGAATTATCAAAAAATCGGATCGCGCTTATACGATATCTATCATAAGCTTTTTTTAAATGTATCTTTAATAGTTTTGTTTTGTGTTATTCAATCAAAAACCTTGTTTGGAGAGCTTGGTGGCCACCAATAGGAACTAAACTCTTGAAACAAGTATCTGCCTAAATAATACAGTACAAAACTATTAAAGATACATTTAAAAAAAGCTTATGATAGATATCGTCTACGCGCGGTCCGATTTTTTGATAATTCCTTTGTAAAACGTAATTATAAAATTAAATATGTAGTGGCGCCGCTATCCACCCTACTATTCGCCTTAAGAACACCAGTGCCATAGAATAATTATTTCCACCAATATTTCTTTTGCATTCGTTGTGTTTACAAAAATTATCTAGGATTCAAAAATGGACTCAAGACGTTTAGACTAGACAAGACGATACATTTATTATTCTCTAGCTTTTACACTTCTCGGTAAAATGAATGTAAAATTTATAACAAAGTTTTTAAAACAAAGCTCTTTAAATATTAAATAGAGATAGATGTAAAACAACCCAAACCGTGACTTAAAAAAACAAAAAAATATTTGAATTTTAACCCTTTTCCGCCATTGTTTAATTTAACTTAACGTATCACAAAGC
Source organism: Eupithecia subfuscata (assembly GCA_963564075.1). NCBI lineage: Eukaryota > Metazoa > Arthropoda > Insecta > Lepidoptera > Geometridae > Eupithecia > Eupithecia subfuscata. The sequence goes on from OY751123.1 coordinate 3,502,719, forward strand.
CCTTTAAATTTAAATGCAAATGGAATCATACACCGAATGGAAAGATATTATTTAAATTATTAATTCGCAGGAACTGCTCCGCTTTTACATTTAACTGTAGGTGGTTTAAGGAATTCGTTACTCTTAAGTATCGATGGAGCTGCTGGCAAACTTTTGTATAGTTGTTCGGTGACAATGCAATGTTATGGTACCATCGAGCTGAGGTGATGATGCAGACAGAAGGCTATAGCTGAGGTGATGATGCAGACAGAAGGCTATAGCTGAGGTGATGATGCAGACAGAAGGCTGTAGCTGAGGTGATGATGCAGACAGAAGGCTATAGCTGAGGTGATGATGCAGACAGAAGGCTATAGCTGAGGTGATGATGCAGACAGAAGGCTATAGCTGAGGTGATGATGCAGACAGAAGGCTATAGTTGAGGTGATGATGCAGACAGAAGGCTATAGGAACTCTTAAACGATACGACGTAAACCCGTCGAGTTTGGGTTCGTTGGATTTGTCTTCCCAAGAACTTAAGTAATAGAATCCTTCATGATAAAAAAACTAGTTTGAAACAAGTCGTTAAAACATCGATATTGTCATAAACATCGTTATTGTCATCCCTTTACTTATTGAATTTCATGAATCAGAAAATATTTTACATTCCACGCATGCCAAGTATAAAAGCTTTATTAACCAAGAAAATCCCCGTCTTTCATTTTTCCCGGTAATTGAAATCATAGATGCGAGATTTTGGTAATTTTTGGGAAATTCGAGCGAGATTAACGAAGCAAGCCACGGTATAAAATTACAGGAAGCGCAATTAAGATGTTTGCTTTGTTTTAAGTTGTTTAAGAGCTGAAATTTATTTTAGGAGGTATTTTTAGCTTTGGTTATAGGCACTTTGTATAGCTATGTTTGTTATCCTTTACAGTGTGTAAGTAAAGATCAAAGATCAATGTATGTAAGGTTTGCTTCTGGATTTACATTATCACACCTACATCCAGTGCAGAACATCCTCACCACCTTAACAGCCTTTACTGGTCCACTGTGGACGCAGGCCTCCCCCTGACAAGCGCCTTATTTGCTTTATCTCACGGGGGGCAGTGCCCATAATCCCCAGGCTAGGCATGCGGGTTGGGGATTGCAGTCCGGTGGTAGAATTGTTCTGCAGGGAGCGCTGCTGCCCGCCCCCGGTGGATATCCCTTAGTCGAATCTTACGACACCCGTGGGAAGAGTGTGGTGCAAATTCTAACCCGACACTCTGAGGGTAAACATTAAAACAAACCAAACGTGTATTAATTTTTCCTTTAAATTCTTACGTTATAAATATTAAACAGGGGGGAGGGGGTCAGCCTATTTTTATTTTTTCTTATAATAGGGGGGAGGGGGTCAAAATCTAGCGATAATCTTCTTACGTAATAAATGAATGGCCCCGAAGTTCACAGATGTTATGGTATCAACTATCAATATGTAGTCATACTTGACACCCTAACCACCCAAAGAGCCACTTAATTTGAAATTTATCGTTTCATCCACAGCATAGATGTCTTTATCGAATTTACTTAATAGCACTGGTTTCTGAATCGATATTGGGTGTCCGTCTATTTCCACTTAGAACGGACTTTTACGAGGGTTCCGTATGTGCATTTATTTTTTAACCATTTACTGATGGATTTATAGGATTAAGCTAGACTTTTTAAGGGTTCTATTCAGATTGTATAATTAATTATGTATTTTTTGGCGGCATTTTCACCTTATTAATTTTATTGCTCTGTTCATTTAGCTCTACATGTTTAGGTACATGAATAATGGAGGAAATTATTTTGGTTTACGTTTATTCATGTTCTGTATTTTTATGTATAATGTAGGTACTGCTTATTTCCCAAATAAAAGAAAATAAGATAAATAAATAAAGTCGACCACTTAAATCTTTTGACGCCTTTTTGCTACATACAGAAAGACAAGACAAGATTACAAATTTGACGGGTGTATAGTGGATAACTTCAATGTTTCCCCTGTAGGTGGAGCTAACGGCGCTAGAGACCGTAGGAAGTCGCAAAGATTTTCGACTCCCACGTCACTTGACCTCGTGGTGTAGTTGGTTAGCACATTCCTGTACTGAAGGAAGGATGCGGGTTCAAGTCCCGTCGAAGTCGAAAATTTTTGCGATATTATTTGATTTCTTAGAAATTACCCTTAGTGTGGGGTTACGCACTATAATAACAAAAAACCTTTGTATAGTGACACTCGAAAAAAACGGGTTTTTACTACTTTCTAGGTTCTTCAAGTAATTTATATGGCAGATTTGATAGGAAGTTTTACGAACATTGTAAGTCAATTTGCTATGAATATTTGTTAAAAGAAACGTTGAATCAATTGCAGTTTCGGAGTTTATAGAAAAAATCTCTTGATGTCAATACACTCAATTGAATATAAAAACTCAATTGTTAGTTCATTCGTAAATGCTTTTTGCGTTCATGACGTTATTCTTTGATGGCGACTTGCTTAAAGGACATTTTCAATTGCGCACGATATGCTTCCTGGTCTATCTTCCTTGTGGTCAATTCCGTTCGACGGCCGTTATAGGACTTTATACCTCAAAGGACTTTGTGCATTGAAAACCAACCGCTCCGTATTGTCCAAAACGACAGTTGATTCTTATAAGCTTTGAAGTTTTCATTAAATAATAACAATTTCACGGCTTAATCTCTGATAGGTACATCGTACACGTGATGTGAATCTTTAATGATGTATTAAGAAGATTCCTAGAAGCGTAGCTTTCGTGTTTACAAACAACGGCATAAGTACATTAAAATATAAAGAAAACACACAAGATCAAAGTTTCCTCAGTAATAATAAAGTGGAAATATTATAACACCGACGCATTTGTGTCAGGGATTACACGTGTTATACCAAACAGGAAGGAATTTGACAAACAATCAAATCAAATCAAATCAAATCGTTTATTTGCAAGAATACAAAATTATACAATATGTCAGGTCTTATAACTAGTTTAGTCAATGTATTCAGCCTGCACGCAGGCGTGCAAATATTATGCGAGTCATATTTTATTAAATTATATTAAGAGTTTTTGATTTTGATTTTGAATAAAAAATATCTATCTATGTAGTGCATTGTATTATGTATATCAGTTATCTAGTACCCATAACACAAGCTCTGCTTAGCTTGGGGCTAGATAATGCTGTGTGAATTGTCCAGCATTATTTATTTATTTATAGTGTGTGTTATAATAAGACAATGCCACGGTTTTTGGTGTCAGGGCGTATGTAACGATTTGAATCTTTGGAATTGGATGGATCTATAGGAGACGCCACGGCTCCCGTTATTTACTTCAAAATTCACAAGGAATTTAGAATAGAATAGAATAAAATAGAATTATTTATTCAGGTAAAAAACAACATTACATTTCGGTTAGAAGTGCCTGAAAGCCTATGTTAGGTTTAACTAGACACAGAGTTCTCACCTGGTTCAATTTGAAAACGGCTTATGTGGATTATCGACCCAAAGAGAATATTGGCCAAAGACACATGACTTCTCCATGCGGATTTGCTCTCTCTGGCTTGTAGCGTCGAGTTTGAGATCGGCTTACACTATGCTAATCCAACGGTAAGAACGGCTGGTATATGCCAATAGCCTAGTTGACTCTTATTTTACATCATGATTGTAAATTAATAAACATACCGAGCGTACGACCCATTGAAGATTTACGGTTACAGTCAGTTAAGTTTGAAGGTTCAAGAAAGTTCTACAATCTAGGAAACGGAACCCCAAAAACTCGCTCTATATCGAATTAAGTCATTCAGTTTTATTTACGACACCACGTAGGCGACTATTGTGCTTAGTGCTCACCTACACAGATATAAAGCAGGCTTATCGCTAACAAGAGTGAACGGTTGGAGAAATAGTGGGTAACATTATTTACGGAGGCAATTTAGAATGCTTTTCAACCAAAATATTACGTTACAACAGGTGTTAGGTTTCAGGTGAACTTTGTGATGCGATGGGAGCCATAAAGCCTCATACCCACAGCCGCGATTTTGAAGCTGCGTCTTGCGTTTTGCGATTTTGCGGGGGCCGCCCGCCCGTAGCCGGAGACAGTGTATTACGGCGGCGGAGGGCGCGCGACACCAGACGCGCTTCAAAATCGCGGCGGTGGAGGCCGTCGCCGTCGCGCGTGGGGTTTCCCGAAGCTCTTCGGGTTTTTAACAAATTATCTGAGCGTCTGGTCGAAGCGACGCGTGACCCGAGAGCTGGTGAGTATCTGGCACAGCGCATCAGCATTGCCATACAGCGTGGCAATGCAGCCAGCGTAGCGGGGACGCGACGACTGGTATTCATATGGATCAGTTGAGCTACCTGTATATTGTTTGCATTGGTCTGCAGTTAGCTAATTTGTTTCAATTATGAATACTAGTAATTTATTTCTATTATTTGATTGTTATTTTCTTTGTGAATAAAGGTTCTTTACTTGCGTCCAACTGTGGACTGTTACTTTTGTATTTGTATTTATTTATTCCATCGTAGGTACACTTGTGTTACACTTGATGTCGTTACATTCTATATTTATGTACTATTTTAATAATTACATCTATAGGTTTTTCGTTAAAGGAAACACCATAAGGTAGGTATAGGCGACCAAGAAATTGGTTTACCACTTTTGATGACATCTCCCAGTAACATAATTATTCGCTAAGGATTACTGTATTACATTAACGTAATTGGTTAACTGTGAGCCAATCACAGAGCAATGGTTAAAAGAGCATGCAACTTGAACTGTGATGTCCACGAAATAGAGAATATTTTATGTAAACACAAACCAACCTGTCTTGTTGTTCTATCAAGTGTCAGTTATTGATCTACTCGAGTCACTTACTGTCAAGAAAATGTCGCGTAATTTAAACTTACAGGAAAGAGCCGAAATTATATCATTACATCGGTTATGATACAACATAAGTGATATTTCTAGAGAACTGAACATATCGCGATATACGACACGTTTTTGGATAAGACGTGAAGGGGAAGAAGATAATCTTCAAGATCATAGGCGAAGTGGTCGGCCGCCTGCACTGTCCAGCGAGCAAAGAGAAACAATGAGACGTCAGAGTAGCAGGAGGTTAAATTGCAAGCCATCAGTTCTGAGTTTAAATAAACAGGAATGACAGATTCTGACGTAGCAGTTATTAATCTGTCAAGCGAAAATAGCCCTTGATGTTTTGTACGTGCAAATGATATTCAGCCTTAGAGTGGTAAACCAATTTCTTGGTCGACTATACAGAGGTAAAAAAGAAAAAACAGACAGACATGACTGAAAATTAAATAATACTGCTAATAACAATGATAACAGAAACTTAAAATCATTACTGTTTAACATGAATTGTAATAACAAAGCGTCTAGAACACAAGGCGATTCAGATTCATTTGTACTAAAGTGCATTTACTTTAGTTAGTTGGATTTGAAAACATACGGGCCAATAAATTATTTCAGCTTCCAGCGTCTCATTTTAGTTTGGGATTTGCGAAGTTCCCTGTTTGCACGAAAGAGGCGTTGTACCAAATTGTATGGAAAAAGTAGACGTCACGGTCACGTTTCGTTGCTAAAGTCAAATAGACTCACCCATCAATAGACTCACTCAAATAGACTCACTCACCCATATATCTTTTACAGGGCAATGTATACGCTTCTACAACAAAACTCCTAGTGAGTTGCAAAAATTATCAGTAAACAAATTCAAACAAATTGTCAAATCCTTGCTGTGCAAAAAGGCTTAAGTACTATAAAATATCAGATTATCTAGAGGATAAAAAAGCTTGGGACGGGTTTCGCTCCAACTCGAAAAATAACAACTAACAGGCTAAAGGTTTCTTCGTCGCTTCTTTACTTTAGTCTACATACCGAAGCGACAAAAATAAAAAATTATCACTTTATTTCCGTGTCTTATATTTAGTTATATTTAGCTTAGTTTTATATTTTGACCTTTTCTAAGTGTACATTTATTGTATTATGGAAATAAAGAGTTTTTGATTTTTATTATATGATCAGGTTTTGATTTTGATTATTATGATATTAAATGATCAGGTATCATTTAAAATTTCCTTTAAAACAAGCCTGCGTTTTTGACTTTACCCACTAGGTACGCAATTTAGGTTGTCATCGTAAAACACCTTGTACTAGGAGTTGAATTATGACCTTTAGATCGAAAGTCGATGTGATTCCACTATGCCGCATGTCGCCATGTGCATGTGCATGGTGCCATTGCGACGCAGGAGGTTGCGGGTTCGATTTCTGCCTCGGGAATTTTTTTGTAAGATCTACAGATATTTGTTCAGGGTGTTCTGGATGTTTTCTATGTATAATAAAAAATATCTATCTGTGTAGTGTATTGTATTAAGTATATCAGTTATCTAGTACCCATAACACAAGCTCTGCTTAGCTTGGGCCTAGATAATGCTGTGTGAATTGTCCAACATTATTTATTTATTGTATGTAATGTACTTCCTACTATGGATATCTTGATTTATAATAATCTTATACTATAGCTGGGCTATACTAGCTGTGTGATGCCGGCTTATAACTTGCACCACCTTAACTCCTTCCGCGGGTGTCGTAAGAGGCGACTAAGGGATATCCACCGGGGGCGGGCAGCAGCGCCCCCTGCAGAACAATTCTACCACCGAACTGCGATCCCCGACCCGCATGCCCAGCGTGGTGATTATGGGCACTACCCCCCATGTGATAGAAGCCAATAAGGCTCTTAACAGGGGCAGGCCTGCGTACAGTAGTGGACCAATACAATCTGCTGAGGTTGAGGTTTTACTAGTCCTCTGCTGGACATAGCGTCCCCTAATGAGCACCTGTTTTCAGCTGCAATCAGCATCTGCCAGCAGTCTTTCGCAGGTCGTCATCGCACCTGACCGAAAAGCGTCCCTACACTACGTTGTTAGCTGGATGTCTTAGTTACCTGCAACAAAAAACATTAAACTATTAACGGTTTTGTTACCATAGTGCGTAAGCTCTCACACTATTAATTATAATTATAATTTTCCTTTATTTTCTTTCCATCTTGTAAATATTAAAATTTTTGTATAGGTTCCTTCTTTGTCTTTGTTTATTGTTTTACGCGTGTGTCAGCTGCTGCCGCTGCGCCCTCTAGGTGTCGCATACAACCAGCGCACAGTAGCGCCATCGTTACTGTGCATCATGCTGAGCGACGACCTTTTTTGATGTCACTGTTGTAACTTTTATTAATTTGTACCAACTTTACATGTTATTTTTGTGACACAGAATAAATACTTTTTTACTTTTACGTTACTTTTTACACTCAGGGTAATTTCTCAGAAATCAAGTAAAATCCCTAAAGCTATCGCAAGTCCGTAGGAAGTCCCAAACATTTTCGACTCGTGTCGGTTACTTGACCTCGTAGCGCAATTTGGTGGCGCATTCCCATTCTGAGGGACGGTTGCGGGTTTAAATCCCGTCAAAGTCGATTTTTTTTTGTGATATTACTTGATTTGCATGAATTAATAATTATAATTTTTTACATGACTTTAACGATGCCCATTTACAGCTGATCTTTTTTAAATTTACCTATTTTAGTGCCTATATTCCTAAGTTCTGTGACTATTTTTCTATCTTGTCTGTTTCATGGCTCTGAATTTTAATTTAACAGCATTTACTGTAACTACACCGCAACTTGAATGTAAATTGACGTAACCAACCAAATGTGCCTTGTGCTCCTACAACGTATAGATACGTATAAGTACCTATAAAATATTATTTTCAAGCATAGTTTTCCAACGCACTGCATTGGGCTGACTATTTAGTTCTTGTGTCGTAAAAAACATAAAACTTCAGGGACAAATTTAAGGTGGTTTAGTTTTACTATGGTGACAATGAAATGCGAGTCGGAAAGACGTAATATGTGATCGTAAAAATAAGTTGGCGCGTATTGTATGTAAGTGCGCGTAAAATTGAAGGAAGGAACTAAAATTTTACGAGCATCGGCAAATTTCTTGTGACACGGTACGACAATGATAGCTCGTCACGGAACTAACTAGGCTTTATTGGAATTGTCCTATACATAAAAATAATACAGGGTGTCACGGAAAAGATATATTTTCAAATTTTCTAAGGTTTTTGTTATTATAGTGCATAAGCCTCGCACTCTGGCTAATTTCTAAGAAATCATCCTGAGAATTTCTAAGAAACAATCCTGAGGGGAGGATGCAGTTTCAAGTCCCGTCGAAATCGAAATTATTATGCGATATTTTATAATTTAAATTTTTGTGACGTGTCCTGCAAGGTCTAAAGGAAATATAGCACTTTGATATTTGATATTTAAGATTCTGGACATTGGGGTTTCTTCTACTAGTTATAGTCTACTAGTTTTTTGAATTTCCAATGGGTTTTTCCTTTTTTGAAAAAAATTAGAGACGTTTTATCTTCATCTTCGTGTTCTTTTACGTGTATTCATTATTATTGTTTTGAAATTTCAAAGGATTAATATAATTTTTTTGTAATAATTTCATGCCAAAGCCTCGTCTTGCTGAAAAAAAAACAAGCAAAAATATTTGTCAAATATTATGTTATGATAAATAATGCAATAGTGCGTTAATTAACAACAAAATATTTGACTTTGTTTTTTGCAAAAAATCAAAAAACCCCCTTTTGGCTAAGTACACCCTTGCCGTGGCACCCTGTATATACGTCAGTATGTCCGTCTGTTCGTATATTACATGAGTATAGGTGTGAGACGATATAGGAAGGGTTCTTAGTCAAAGATTCCTCACTGTGTATGACGACATCAATTTTATTTATTACTAGCTAGTGCCCGCGACTTCACACGCACCTTTCAAGTAGCCTATGTGCCCGGGATACCATTAAAGCGAACGATAAATCTAAAAGAAAAACCTACTTGTTTGCCGTTTGTCCAAGTCTTAAGCAAACGGTAAACAAGTAGGTTTTTCGCAAGCATTTTCCGGAATTAACATAAAGATTCTAAGTATATGTTATGATAAATAAGAAAATTATATTTCTAGGAAGTAACTAATTTAATCGCTGGTTTTCAGAAGCTACGAAAACACTTGATTTCTATAAGATCTTAAGAAGTTGTATCGGTGTTGTGTTTGTACCTTTAGCGACCTTCAGAGGGCACGTGTAACGAATTATTTTCTAGTAGCTGCGCCCCGCAGCTTTGCTTGCGTGGAAATCATACTATCTGCATACCAAATTTCATCTAAATCGGTTAAGTTTATGGTGATACGTGGTAAAAAACATTCACACACAATTTCGAATTTGTAATATTAAAGTAGAAAGGAAGGCTTAATCCAGTTTTCCCCTTGACAAATTAGAATATCAAAAAAAGAATTTCAGTTTACCCCATGAGAAAGTTTTTTGAAGGGGGAAAACGGAAGTAGCATTAAAACTTATTCCAAGGTTATTAATAAAAAATAATTCGTTTCGTTTCGTGTGACTAACCTAGCTATCCCGTTCAAATAACAGCCCGTATGAGCAATGCAGCCAGCGTCTTGGGGACGCGACGACTGGTATTGATATGGATCAGTTGGGCTACCTGTAGATTGTTTGCAACAGTCTGCAATTAACTCAATCGTTATAATTGTCTGTACTTCTAATTTGATTCTATCATTTGATTATTGGAACGAAGTTTTGGAACGAAGTTCCTTATCGCACGTTGCGAAAGGGTGCTAGACGGAAAAAATTAAGACCAAAAGTTGTAACGACACTTTTTGCTAAATTAAGACCAAAAGTTGACGACACTTTTTACTATAGTTGTAAGCCGTGCGGCGAAAATATTATAACTTAAGAAAATAAAATTTTATTACAATTCCTTCACTAATTAATCGAAAGGAACTTCGTTCCATCCGGGTGTCACTTGACACCTCTCAAGTTAATTTTCTTTGTTATTAAAGGATTTAATATAAATATCCCGTTCAAATAACAGCCCGTATGTCTGCTAACACAAGTCAGTAACATGTGTGAACTCAAGAGATACCTATGTAGCTATGGTGTAGCGAGGCGCTCTGTCGTCAGTAATAATTAGAGGTGCAGTTACGAAGTTGGAATCTAGCTCAGGGGGGTAAACCTCAGATTTGAATGGAAGTAATTGTATGGATGCCTTTATCAGGGCTGGGGATTCGCTTCCGTACCTCGGGTTACAGGAAACCAGGGAGAACAGATTCAATGATAAAGATCAGAATGATGCTTCAGAAAGCTTTTTCTTTGTCCTAGCACAGGTAGTATATACATAGTATTTTGTACTAGACGACCGCCTCGCGGTATCAGCCGCGTAGTTCCCGTTCCCGTGGGAATTCCGGGATAAAATATAGCCTATGTCACTCCCTGAAAAGTAAGCTTCCTAACGGTGAAAGAATTTTTCAAATCGGTCCAGTAGTTTTGGAGCCTATTCAATACAAACAAACAATCAAATCTTTCCTCTTTATCATATTAGTATAGGTTAGAATAAGTTTAGATTAATTTTAATAGATCCTATTACGCAAGTCACTAATTTATTTCACTACATTTGTAATTCTTAATTAAAATGTTGTATTTTAACAGTGCGTTAAATTGTAGGTACTTACCAATTTTTACTTGTATTATTCTATCCTACTAATATTGGGTTATTTCAGTTTTCCCCCTTACAAATCCCCCTTAAGGGGGAAAACTGGAATTCATGTTTTTGGAGTCCAGTTTTCCCCCTTGAGAATTTTTTTTGGGGAAAACTGGAACATTTTTTTCAAATTCCAGTTTTCCCCCTCGATGATTTTTCGCGTTCCAGTTTTCCCCCCATATTATAAAGCCGAAAGTTTGTGATGTGAATTTTTGTTACCTAAGATCTCCAAAACTACTGAACAGTTCATGATGAAATTTAGCGTACATTTAGAGCATAGCATAACTTAGATGATAATAATAATAATAATAATAAGCCTTTATTTTCCAAATCTTACTAAACATGTGTGAGTAAATATAAATTTTGACTAAATTAATACCTAAAATAAATTATAATTGTAATGTCATGCATAATTTTTATATATTATTCTGATTAGGACACCCATCTTCAGGTGAAGGGCTCCTCCATCCATTTCCATAATGTACGGTCTGCGGCGTGTCGTGACCACGTGACGCCGGTCACGTCCTCTATGTCATCTCTCCAGCGCTGGCGGGGACGGCCGCGCGCGCGCCGGGCATCGTCGTCGCGCGGGTACCAGTGTAGGATGCGCTCCGTCCATCTCCCATCTGTTACTTAGATGATAGGCTACTTATTATACGGAAAATACGCGTGCGAGGCCGCGGGCAGAATCTAGTTACGAATAAATGACTATTAGACAAATCAGATAAAATAAGGCAGCAGCGCCTTCTGCAGAACAGATCCACGATCGAACTGCGTTCCCCAGCCCACGTGCCCAGCGTGGGGGTTATGGCTTTACCACATAAGTTATGAGTCATTAATGCTCTTCACAGGGGAGGCCTATGTCAGACAGTGAACCAGTATAGGCTGTAGTGTAAAGTAGAGACACGAGCATATGATTTTTTTTGACCGACTTCGAAAAAGAAAGAGGTTCTATGGAGAAATAGACGGACGTACCTAAGACCTACAAACAGTGTAGGTCTTAGGTACGTCCGTCTATTTCTCCGTCATGTATGTACTAATTTAGATGATTCTTTTCCAATTGTATAGAGTTTGATTTCCAGATGGTCCCATAAACACTTTATTCCCGAGGAATTAGTATCCAGCATGACATAAAAACTGTCTAAAATTAAGAGATTTGAAGTCTATTGTTAGATTTTCAAAACAGTCTATTGAATCAAATATCGAAAAGCTTTATTTCTTTTAAACCTTACAGGACACTTGGACACGTCACAAAATTCAAATTACATTAGTAAATCTACAGGTAGCTCAACTGATCCATATCAATACCAGTCGGAAGCGTCCCCAAGACGCTGGCTGCATTGCCACGCTGTATGGCAATGCTGATGCGCTGTGCCAGATACTCACCAGCTCTCGGGTCACGCGTTGCTTCGACCAGACGCTCAGATAAATTTTTAAAATCCCGAAGAGCCTCGGTACCCCACGGACCTAGGGTCTCGACTCCAAGGGGAGCAAATGTGTAGGCTCTGTCGAGACCTGCATATTTGCGCCTCTTGAGGTCTTCGGCCAAATCTGCCGCCGCACCCGCCCTCACGGATGTCCTTGGAAGATGGGAAGGCGCAAGTGTGTCGACGCATGTAGCGTCCCACACAAAGGAAAACAAAAGCGAATGAAAAGTGATCATTTTGTTTTTTTGTTAACTTTTCTTTTGATATCACTTCACTTCAGTCTTTCGAATCTAGTGATTCTGTCGCTGGCGATTCTCTCGTCCGTGGAGGTGGTCACAACAATACACCACAGTATTTCGCTAGTTGAGTAATATCTACAGTCTATCTAGTGTTCGCAAACAGTCCGACATTAATTAATATTGCGGTTAGAACGAGATCCATGTTTATTAATATTCCTTTGTTGGCTTTTGTTGGTTTTGTCACTTCATCAAAGGAATATTTATTAGTTAATACTGTTATTTTAGTAAGTAGTAAGTGTAATTTAGAAACCAAACACTTCGAAGACGAACTAAAATAGAAGACGTGACACTTAAAGTAAAGAAACTGAAATGGAGTTGGACTGGACATACCACAAGAGGAATAGACAAGTGGAGCAGAACGCTGATGGACTGGTTTCCAAAGTATAATAAACGGAAAAGAGGGAGACAGTTTAAAAGGTGGGAGGATGAGCTAAAAGAAATAGCAGGAAAAACCTGGATAAGGTTGGCGAGAGATAGAGTCAAGTGGAAGGGGTTGGAGGAGGCCTTTGCCGAAAAAGGGCAAACAGAGAAAATTTCGATGTCGTAACAAAACAATAGTATTAAGTAACAAAATGTAAATATTTTTTCTGAATAAAAGGCTTGAAATGAAATGAAATGAAATGAACTGTTATTTTACTCCGAAATTGGTGTATTAAACCGCGAGGTTAACCGATTGTTCTAATCTTAGAGTTACAACAACCCTACTATCCTACTATACTATAATATCCTACTTATATTATAAATGCGAAAATTTGTGAAATGTGAAATTTTTGTTACCTAGGAACTTCTAGGAAGATTTTAACACTTTGTGTGCCCACGACGTCCGCGGTCCTTTCGGGTCGCATCGATGAGGATGGGACAGTGAATGCCTAAATACGAGAATCAAAAGTTCCACGAAAAACCGACAATACATTTTATTGTCGGTTTTTCGTGGAACTTTCTTCTTTTTGCGGACGTCGTGGGCACTCAAAGTGTTAAAATCTTCCTAGAACTTCTTAGGTAACAAAAATTTCACATTTCACAAATTTTCGCATTTATAATATTAGGAGGATATTATAGTATAGGAGGGTTGTTGTAACTCTAAGATTAGAACAATCGGTTATCCTCGCGGTTTAATACACCAATTTCGGAGTAAAATAACAGTACTAACTAATAAATATTCCCTTAATCGTTCCTGCTTCCAATCCAGCGAACATGTAACCTTATACACCGCGAAGGACGAATAAATAATCAAAGTCCACAGCCAATCTATAAAATAACCATAAAACTGGTACTTTTTAACCCACAAAGTGCTATCGAGCGGAAAAACGCAAGAAATTTCAAAATTTCACGGACGACCACTGGGCTTAGCCCTTAACGACGCCTATAAAGGGACTGGTAAGGTGTCCCGGTACCCATACGGCCCATTTGATATGGCCCTCGCACATTGGGCTGCAGATATTCAGGGCTTGGTTTTATGTAGGCTTTTTTACGAGATCTTGGCGAGCTTCCATGCTGTTTGCAGCGTAATACCTTCGATAGTGATGGGGTGGTTAATGGGTTGAGGTTTATCGATATCGATAGCTTTTTTTTTATTTGCTTTTGGTGGGTTTCGTATCGCTGCGGCCATGATAGGCCTATTGTGATCGCCACTTTGTGTGTTCAGCCTCGAAGCAGCGGCGTTCACAGTTCGCCGCTAACCCTTGCAGCTGCTAGGAACTGTAGGATTTTCTTCGGGGTGGAGTCTTTTAGCTCGTCTGGACTAAGCAGGTGCTTGCCCAGATGGATGATACGTATTTGCATCAGTGCTCCGCACATTAGTATCACCTCAATTTAAGAACAAAGCTATCATATCGATAGCCTTGTTCTTAAATTGAGTTTTGTTGCAGGTTCTTTTTGGGTAACTAGGATAACCTATATGAATAATAGACAACAGTCAAACATTTATTGCATTTTATGATGTTACAGAGATATTTATAATCTAGCTAAGTTAAGATCACTTCAGATCCTGCTGGGTATATAATTTGTATAGAAAGAGAGAGGATGACGTCAGTTTTAAAAGTAGGTACAGGTATTATGAGCAAGTTGTTTTCCACGGTAAATTATTCCGAGACTTGTACTCACAATAGCGATCATCATTCATCACCAACCCGTCTCAAGCCTCTGCTATGTGCGGGTCTTTTTTTTTGTTCCTCTCATATTGGCCTTCGACATTGGCTAACAAGAAATTTCTTTCAGCGAATATTATTTTTGCGGCAAAATCAAAACACACACAGAATATTTTTCGAAAGTACGAATAGTCCAACTAATATTATAAAGCCGAAAGTTCGTGAAATCTGAATTTTTGTTAACTAGGATATCCAAAACTACTTAACAGATCTAGATGAAATTTGGCATACGTTAAGAGCAACGAAAATATGCGTGCGAAGCCGCGGGCAGTAGCTAGTCTTTTATATGACTAGGCTATAATTGTGAGACTCAAACCACGTGAATAAATAGTATCTACATACATTCAGACTTACAATAAGTGCTAGAGTAACTAAAATAGAAATGTCTAGGTTCATTTAGAAGAACAAAACCCTCACGTTTGTCAATTTACATAATTTCAGGTCCGTAGTTCGGGTTTAAGCTAAAACTTGATCCATCACGTATCTAACTCAGGTAGGTACCCAGTAAAAACTTGAGTTATGTGTAATGTGAAACGTCTGTAAAATGTCTGTAAACGTTACGTATGTGAAACAAATTATAAGATATCTACGTAATACGGGCTGATACTAATAGGTATATCTCGGTAAATTCTACTCGAGCATGCGCTCAAAACAACACAAATCATGGTATATATCTGGATGCGGCAAGCTGAAGACAGGGCGCTATGGCGCTCATTAGGGGACGCCTATGTCCAGCAGTGGACTAATATAGCCTGATGATGATGATGATCTTGATAAGGGTGATTTTAGTGTTATTAAATAACCATGACAATTTCAAAGTTTCTAGATAGTTTTAGATATAACCCGAGCTGTGAGCGCTCCCGAAAATTATTTCAAATTTCAAAGAAACAATTAGCATGGGAATTCCCAATTGGGCAAAGGCCTCTGATCCTTACATGCGTGCCAATTCGGAAACTATCGATAATTTAATTAAACCCACTTGCCTGTGTCGAAATTTTATCGATAACCCAATTCCCCAGCCCTAGGCGTACTCAAAGGTTCATAGAGCATTTACATACAAATGTTTAGTACAATCGCTGCGAATGACATAACACCACTAAAGGAAAACAAGTGGAAAATGGCATGCTATTAACTTAACGTTTTATGTATTATCTGATTGATGAAATGTGTGCTCTGGGAAGAATAAAATAAGGCTGAGTTTTGCAGTTCTTCTGTTATGATGAGTTAGAAGGGTTAAGCGTGTTTTTGTTGGGTGTAAGTTGTATGATGCTGAAGTAAGGATAAAGATAGTCGACTTTATTGTTTATATGATAGGGAAGTTAATGGAATAGCAGGTTTTTCTGGTATTTTTGTCAGTTTTTGTCATCGGTCATTGGTTAACTAGGCGAAATGTGAGGTCTGGTCGATCGACATAATATTTGGGCAAAATGGCGGCCGCCTTACGATTTAAGGTGCCGGAGAATATGTGTTAGGCCGAAAAGGGGTAATTGCAGACCCGGGAGTAACCGATTTTTTTTTCTGCTCCCTCTTTTTTTTATTAGTTAACATCCATAACGCTCTATTAACCCTTTCCATGGGCACCGATAGATACGAATCATAAAAATGAAATCTGTATCTGTATCTTATTATGACAAAACTAACGTACAGCCCTGAAGAAAATTTCGACTTTGCGTTCTTTCGATTTCGTGATCTTTCGTCATAGCGTACATTCGAGATGTGTGCCTTTTACGAGGCGGTGCCTTCATAAGTATGCCTAAGCATACTGCCTTGGTCTCTTAAGATTAAGGCTCTGAATACATAATTATTGTGTATCGTTGGAAGGTATACCTAGTATGCCCTAGGTGTACCTAGGTATACCTAGGTATGAAAATTATAATAATACTAACGTGTAGAATAGATACTCCGGTGGAGGGGGCCACTTGACCGAGCTTCCTCACACCGCCCGCCCCTAGTCGACTTCGGTTTGCGTTCCAAATGCAAGGGGTGCACGGCGCAAGCACAAGGCGCACGCAGGCATGGTTAATGATTTTGACAGAAGACGCTGAAGATGATTTATTTCAGATTTATTTATGGTGTCTGATGTTGTATTTGCCTGATCATGGACATACGACATTTCTTCTGGTTTGAGGTTTAATTTAACCGTAAGAGGGAAATATATTAAAAAAATGTATTCTACATTATAATATTTGCAACTGTCTCACTCGCACAATATATTCATAAAGTGACCCGTAATACACAGTTGCACGTGTAGCGCATGTTATGTGCCGAGACGAGACTTTTGTCATTTTTTATCGTTAATGTCAGAAGTCCAGGAACAATTTTTTATAAGCCATGGAAGCACGGGTAATTAAGATTACCTAAGGACCCGGTAATTGGTCGACCCACCGGGACCACGGGTAACGAGTGTACTTTTGTATGGAGAAATAGCCGAGAGTGTCTAGGGTGCTGTGGATAGCGTCGCTAAGTCGTCGCAGCGTTACGTTATTGTGGTGTGTAGTAGCATAGGTAAATTAAACATTTCCTTTCTTCCTTTTTAGGGTTCCGTACCTCAAAAGGAACAAACTCTTATAGGATTAATTTGCCTGTTAGTGGCTAACAGGCATTGCCGATGTTGGGGAAAAGACCGCCAGGTTAAAGTGGGATTGGGCTGGCCACGTCAGTCGTATGCACCCGGAGAGATGGGCCCATGCTATAACACCCTGGCAGCCAGAAGATGGGAGGCGACGACGGGGTCAGCCACGTAAAAGGTGGCGGGACGATCTAGTAGCTTTTGACCCGGAGTGGTGGGAGTCTGCAAAAGACCGAGAAGTTTGGAAGGGTTCGGGGGAGGCCTTTGCCCAGCAGTGGGACGAAGTAGGCTGAATAAAAAAAAAAAGGATTAATTTGATGTCTGTCCTTCAGTCAACCCCCTTTTCTCAGGAACGCGTGAAGGTATCGAGTTGAAATTAACATCAAATACTTAAGTCCGTAACTTCTTGGAGCCGTGACATAAATAAAACTTCTAAGTCAACGTAATCAAAAGTAACAGCCTTTTGCGTTGACTTTGTTCGAATATTTTGCATTTTCCAAGGGAATCACATGCGCACAAAACCTATAGGGTACTTCCCGTAGACCTATAATCATGAAATTTGGCAGGACGCAAGGTCTTATAGAGCATAAGTAATAGAAAAAATTCCGAAACCCGTAAATTTGTTGAGTATTCACAAAAAAAAATGTTTTTATGCTAGCCATGGACCAAAACCTACTTCCCGTTGACCTAGAATCAGGATTGTTGGCAAGAAACAAGGTTTTACAATTGTACGGAACCCTCGATGCGCGAGTCGGACTCGCACTTGAAGTTTTGTTTCTTTTTGACCACCTAGTTAAGTAAATCCCTAACAAAAACTGCCGTTCTATACCGTCTGACGTTATACTAAAGACTTCACGCTACTGGGCCAGCGCACAAGAGCTCTTGACACGTCTTGTACGCTCCAACGATAATCTTGCTCTAGTTCCAACCATATTTCACTTTTAGAGTTCCGTAGTTACACGAAACGCTCGTAAACTGAAGCTAGAAATCACTTGTGAGACGTCTCATGACGAGATTAAGAGGAAAGATCTGTCACACTCACATGTCGTGACGCGGAAGATACGACGACCTCTGTGGTGCAGCGGGCGAAGGTCTGCCTGCGACGCAGGAGGTTGCAGGTTCGATTCCCGCCTCGGCACAAATGTTTGTACGATCTGCAGACATTTGTCCAGGGCATTCTGGATGTTTTCTATGTATAATAAAAATTATCTATCTATTTACTTAGTGTATTGTATTATATATATCAGATCAGTTATCTAGCACCCATAACACAAGCTCTGCTTAGCTTGGGGCTAGATAATGCTGTGTGAATTATCCAGCATTATTATTATTACTTAGAATGAACATTTTAAGGTATTTATTATTAAACACTTATTAGGTTGCCTGGGAGAAATCGCTCTCAGCGATAAGGCCGCCTTTTGTACCATGTTTATTTCTCATTTAGATTATGAGACTTTTATTTATGTTAATTACTAGTACAATAAAGTGTTCATTCAATCATTTATTTATGGCGCATACCCGACCATAATCAGCGCCACCACCTATTTTATTTTAATGCTAAAACTAAGGAATTTTCAAAATTCGATTTTGCAGTTTGTGATACCTATCATAAGCTTATTTTTAATGACTCTGTAAAAAAAATTTTGGACAGTGCAGAGATCTCCTTTCGGTCACGATGGTGAGCAAAATGAGTAACTTCGCATCTCATTTAAGCCTTTGGTTTTCCCCTAAATAAATAAATAAATGTCTGCCTACACTCTGCTAATGATAGGTATGATAGGTATCGGTTTGAAAATAACTTCGTTTCACATAATAATAAGATAAAATAGGTGGTGGCGCTGATTTGGGTCGGGTTAGCGCCGCATGAAACAATTTACAAAATAACAAGTTAATAATTCTACAACTAAAAATAACTTAAACCGGCATCTGAATCTCTCAATTTTTCACTGTTTTATGTTTTGCGAGAAGAAATACTAATTTCTTGGGAATATTTTTTTTATAGGAACACCTCGGGATTATAAAAAAAGTATATATTTATACAATAGATAAAGAATATCAAAATCAGCCCGCAATCAACGGAGAAATCGATAAACATACAGCAAAACATATAACTTCTTCCTTCTTTCGAAGTCGGTTAAAGACTAGCAAACACAGGTGCACTCTATTCCTACACTGTCATAATGTGATGGCAGACCGACACGACCGGGGAGAGGTCAGGCGCAGGACCAAAAGCTTAACGTGCTTTCCGAGGCAAGGGAATGTAACACCGCCAAATTCCTGACCCCAAATTTTTTCTACTATAATTTTGTCGTACTTGAAAAACCCCAATAATATTTGGTCGGATTCTAAGTTCGCTGTGTGGTGCCGGCTTAGAATTTGCACCACCCCAACTCTTCTCGCGGGTGTCGTAAGAGGCGATTAAAGGATATCCACCGGGAGCGGGCAGCAGCGCCCCTTGCAGAACAATTCTACCACCGAACTGCAAATCTCAGCCCGCATGCTAAGCGTGGGGATTATGGGCATTACCCCCATGAGATAAAAGCCAATAAGGCGCTTGCCAGAGGGAGGCCTGCGTCCAGCAGTCGACCAATACAGGCTGTTGAGGTGAGGTGAGTATGGATTGGCTGGTTCACCTACCTTACCAGCGCACATGCGACAAAATTCCAACTTACGTTATTATTTGGTAGGTACAAATTTCCTATCCACGTCATAGCAATTAGTAAAATTCTGTCATACATAGGGCAAAGTAAACGAACCATTGCCGAAAGGGTGAAAGAGCACATAGCAGCGGTCAAAAATAGGCAAACAAACAAGTCGGCGATAGCGGAACACCTGCTAGACTCAGGAAGTAACCACTGGATTGAGCTACATGACCCAAAAGTTCTATCCCGTGAACGCTACTACTACAAAAGGATGGTTCGAAAGGCGATTGAGATCAAGAAACACCCGAATTTAAATTGTGAATATGGTTTCCGTCTCTCTTCCTCGTGGAATCCTGTGATTAATATGTGTGTGCGTCGTGATCAGACTGTACTGCAATCGGACACGGTCTGTTTAGTGTGTCGGAATGTGAACTTGGACATTCCTGATTCTGAAGACGAATTGAGGGTAGTCGTGGATACTGCCGTCAATTCTCGGCTGTAACTCTGAGTACATCCAGTCGCCCCGTGACCACGATCGCTGTAACGCGGTAGAAACGTAGGGGAAATAAAACAAAAGGTACGCGATAAATACCCGATATAATCACTAACTATGTTAACAAATCGCGAAAGTTTAAAAAGTTTTACCTACTTAACCTTTTCATG
Organism: Eupithecia subfuscata; assembly: GCA_963564075.1. NCBI lineage: Eukaryota > Metazoa > Arthropoda > Insecta > Lepidoptera > Geometridae > Eupithecia > Eupithecia subfuscata. The sequence goes on from OY751123.1 coordinate 3,523,095, forward strand.
TATAAGTTAGGCCTTCTAGTTGCATGTTTTTATTTCTCTATGTATGTAACGCGGTGGATAGCGCTGTGGGCTACATTGATAATATCACTCATTTTTACTGGTAAAGTACTAACAGATGTGTAATAAGTTTAATGTAGTCGTTAGTTTTTCCTTCATAAATAAATAAATAATAATATTATCCTACTTATATTATAAAGCCGAAAGTTTAGGAAATGTGAATTTTTGTTACATAAGATCTCCAAAACTACTGAACAGATCAAGATGAAATTTAGCGAACGTTAAGAGAAAAGACTAACTTAAATAATAGGCTACTTATTATACCGAAAATACACGTGCGAAACCGAGAGCAGAAGCTAGTACTTCCTAAACTAAACTGATGAATATTTAGTAAGTAAATACAGAATATTAATCAACACAAGCTTACTAAGCCCTAACCCAAATAGAAAAGATAACTTCAGCGAATCAATCAAGTTCCAAACTCGAAGTCATAGTCCAACTTACCACTATGCCAATAGAATATAACTAATCGGGAAACGCTGTCTCATCTCGTAAATTGGTGTGGAAACATACGGTGGTGTTTGACGACTTCTGTGGAATAGTGAGTGGAGGTTTATAGGGTAGGTTGCGGGTTCGATTCCCGTCAAACAATTTTATTTTTAAACTTTTTAAAAGTTTCACCAAAAAACACCTACACACCTCCATTTACATGACCCAGTAGTTACTTTATACAACTTCAGAATATTTATGCTCATTTTTAGGAAATTTTATGGAGAATCCAAATATATAATACTTACGTCATGTTACTAGGTATTACTAGATAATAATAAATCAAATAATATCGCAAAAAATTATTTGATTGCGATATTATTTGATTTCTTACAAATTACCCTGTGTACGTAATCACGCGCTATAATAACAAAAAACCTTACTAGAAAGTAATCAAGAAATCAGCGAAATAATGTTTCCGCTCAAAGAATTAGCAAGCTGAAGTGCCAGTGGGCCGGCCATATCTCGCGAAGAACCGACAATCGCTGGGGTAAACGTGTTCTTGAGTGGAGACCACGACTAAGTAAACGTAGTGTAGGACGCCCTCCGGCCAGGTGGGATGACGATCTGCGAAAGACTGCAGGCAGATGCTGGATGCGGCAACCTGAAGACAGGGCGCTGTGGCGCTCATTAGGGGAGGCTTATGTCCAGCAGTGGACTAATATAAGCTGATGACGATGATGAATATTTCCGCGCGGTATGGCTAGTGTATAACTCGCGAACTAACCTCACCTCAACAGCCTGTATTGGTCCACTGCTGGACGCAGGCCTCCCCCTGATAAACGCCTTATTGGCTTTTATCACATGGGGGTAATGCCCATAATCCCCACGCTGGGCATGCGGGATGGGGATCGCAGTTCGGTGCTAAAATTGTTATGCAGGGGGCGCCCGCCCCCGGTGGATATCCCTTAGTCGCCTCTTACGACACCCGCGGGAAAAGTGAAAATTCTAAGCCGGTACCACACAAGAACTAACGAATACATCTAAATGGAACAGTTATGCATACCTACTTCCTATAACACAACATTGTAGCATAGTTCTTAAAAACTTTATTTATGCTTTAAGTCCATAAGGCGGTATCCTATCTTGTTATTGTGTGAAGAGAATAGGCATAGGATTTCGCGTTCACAGGAGCGGGACAGAGCAAAGCGGCGTAAGCCCAAAAATCAAGTTTTTAGTAGTTATTTGCTCTGTTAATCCTATGTTTAGCCTTTTTACAAAATGGCGCTCAATGCGCTCTCTTAACGTAAACCATAAAGATTTCTGTACTCTGTTTTAGTAATATAACTTAAACAATTCATCAAGACATCGCAATAAACTTTACAACGGTTTTTAGTGTTGCCACTTTATTCATAAACTTAAGTTTCAACTTATAGCCCGAATATTTCGATGGGAATTAAGTTTATGGTTTTCCTGGCAACATTTATCTACTAGACCAGACAAGTTTAGGTACTGAATAAAAAATATGAATGTAAAATTAATTAATAGTACCTACGTCTGGTCAAAGAGACGCGTGACCCGAGAGCTGGTGAGTATCTGGCACAGCGCATCAGCATTGCCATACAGCGTCGCAATGCAGCCAGCGTAGCGGGGACGCGACGACTTGTACAGTTGAGCTACCTGTAGATTGTTTGAAACAGTCTGCAATTAGCTCAATTGTTTCAATCGCAAGTACTAGTTCTAATTTATTTCTATTAATTTTATTTATAGTTATTATAAATATCATAAGTTGTAAATTTCGAAGAAATCTAATATTTGCGTTAAAATAACATTGCAAACGGGTACGATACATACCTACAGGGGCCCACAAAATATGTGTACTAAGCAGGGACAGGGTGACTTAGACCCCCTTGTGATATAAAATATTTCAACACAATAGATTTAAGATAAGATTTCTAGGTATTAAGTATACATCTTATGAGCTTAAACATTATCTTACGAAGTAGGTACCAAATATAATTAAATTTCTGCTACCGCACTGAATAATAATAAATAATAGTAAATAAATAATAAATAATGCTGGACAATTCACACAGCGTTATCAAGCCCTATTTCCTATTTCCTTTCCAACATTTGACACTAAACCACAGACGAAATAACGTCTTAAACAAAGCGATTCCGTGCGTGATACACTCCCGTATGTTCACAGATAAAAATCTTTCAGGCGGAGACGAATTGTATCCAATCTGTCCACGTCTCCTCTAACCATGTGTCTTGAGCTCTATGTCTGTGGCTTAAGGTTGAGAATAACTGTTAACTAAATAAACTAATAAGTCCTATGTATTTGTGTTAAGGTTCAAAATAAGACGGGAGATGTGGTTAGTTTGATATATTGTATGCATCTTTGCTTTGATTTGAGTGACTTGTCTTGGCTCTTGCACAAGCTATTATACAATGTGTCTGGTTACCGGTGTCGGAGACTTTGGGGGGGTGAAGTACGGTAAATTTTATCGACAAATCACTATCCCTATTTTTTTTTCTCGCTCCCTGATAAAATGGCAGCCATTTTGTTTTCTATTGCCTCGAAGCACGGGTGCTTGTATTGTTTAAGCTATAGCTACCCATGAAGATGTTCTAGGAGAACGATAGAGGACTCATTTGATTGCCAATAATGTAGGCAATAAAGCAATGATAACATTGTTGCATTTTCTATTTTCTAATAGAAGAAAAGAGAATTTATAAAACAAAAAAAAATTACTTCTCAACATTTTTTTTAAATTTTTAGCTTTTTCATAAAATTGAAACTGTCAAGCTACATGTTTTTTGTTTTTGAACGATAGTACAGAATGTGTGCTTCAAAATAAGTCATGCATCTTAGCCCTGAGTAAGATAGTTTAGAAGTTATGACGATTTGAATCTGACCCTTGAAAGTTTAAATATCCCGCTAATAAGCAACTGGACTCACAGTTTCGAGGAATTGCGTGTCCATAGACAATTCTGTGCTTTGTTGTAGATAAGGACGTGCTGAAACTGAAAAAAAGGGCGCGCTGTCAAATTCATTTTTGTTAAGTTTTGTATTTTTCGCTGACGAAAGTTAACAGAGATGGAAGATTTCCATTATTCCAGCCAGGACGTGGCCAACATCCATTTCGTCTATGGATTGTCCAACGGGAACGCTAATGCTGCTGTAAGAGAGTATGCGAGAAGATTTCCCAATAAACCGACCCTGAATGCTCGCACATTCATATTATTAATTATATTGTATAAGAAGTACTTAAGTACATATACGTTTTCTATGTAATAATTTTTTGGATAGAAAATAAAAAAAATACTTATGATTCTGATTAAAAACGGATTCTGTAAAAAATGACGTTGATACGAGAATTTCTATGAGGTGTCTCAAAAATGTGTGTTTGGCTTAAAATATCAATACAAGGTGTCACAAAAACATGAAGAAGGCCGAAAGGGGTTCACTTCAGACATTGGAATTATTATTTAATTTTAATAAAAATCTAGTTACAGTTTGTATTAATGAAGGATCATGCCGCACAGCAATCGCTCTGCGACATAACTATTTTCTTACACCTGTTATTTATAATCGCATGAACAAAACTTTGAACATTTTCCCACTGCATTATAATAAATGCAAAATTAAAATTAAAGACTGGCTCCTCTCCCTTAACTACGAAGAAACTGAAAATCTTATTAAAATCAGATGAAAATCAGAAGTGCATCAATAACACACAAACATCAATACACTCGCTCAGACACTGGTAGCTCCTGAGGCCTGGTCTGCTACAGATTGGTGTCCCCAAGAGCTCCATACACACACACCTTCGCACACACACCCCCTCACACACACACACCCTCACACACACACACCCTCACCAGCACACACACCCTCACACACACACTCACACACACACACCCTCACACACACACACACGTCCTAACACTGGTAGCTCCTGTTGCCCGGACTCTTAAGAGACCGGTGTCCTCAGGAGCTCCTCAAGCACACAATCATAATACAAATGTGAGAGCTTCAAATCAAATTATTTTTAGGCTTTAGTCTTTTCATATTATTGTATAATAATTCTTTAAGTATCTAAGTAATATTTTATAGTGAACGTCAGATCTCCGGGAGCCCGATTCTACCAAGTAGAAATGTTGCAACCATTTAGTTTTATATATATAAGTTAAATCGGAAACTTTAGGGATATGCTGTGCTTTCTGCTTGGTGAATTGGGCTTTAACTATATCCTGAATTTGGGCGCTGGGAGGTGCAACACAGTTTTTAACTTATGCGCTTTCCAGTGTTTCATTGTATTTTAGCTACATAATGTACTTGTTCATTGTAAATAAATAAAAATAAATAAAATAAATAAAATAAATAAAATAAATAAAATAAATAAAATAAATAAAATAAATAAAATAAATAAAATAAATAAATAAGTTACGCAACAATTTAGAAAACCTAATATTAACAAAGCAAATTACAATCAAAGAATAGAACCAAATTAGAACTAGTATCTTCAATTTGTGTTCAGCTGTATTCTAGAATCTTCAAACAATTGAGCTAACTGCAGACTGTTGCAAACAATCTACAGGTAGCTCAACTGATCCATATAATATGATTGATCAAAATGTCGCTTTCGACTGGTCAATGATATGGACTATATCAATACCAGTCGGAAGCGAAATATTAAATAGTGAAAAAAAAATTAAGATAAGATGAGAAGAATTTTATTGGCTCCTCAACCTCAACAGCCTGTGTTGGTCCACTGCTGGACGCAGGCCTCCCCCTGATAAGCGCCTTATTGGCTTTTATCTCATTAAACAAAAAATAATGATAAAAAAGAATCAAAGAGAAAAATAATGTGAGATCAAAACAACAAATAACGTAACAATTTACAAAGAAATCAAAGATTTTCGCTAAACTAAGTTTAAATATTCAGCGTCATCGATAAGATAAACTCAGCATAAATTAAGTTCCACTTTCGCCACCAAAAATATTGTATTGTTTCGGGTTTACTGAATAAAGTGTTCCATTCTAAGCACCAAGACTCCAATACCCAACGATCCGTAGCCAAGAGATATCCGCCAGTCATTAGTAATGAGAAAAACTAACTTCGGGGACAAAGTTCGGGACAAAAACTGCACAACTTTAGGCGTTACTGTATACTTCGAGGGCTTACGTTACGTACACTGCAGGAGCAAATAATAGTACCTATTTACTTACCTATTTATTTTTGTATCTTAAGGATAACTAACAATGACAATTAAATATGATCTTTAGGTAATTAAATAAACAACATTTTGAAATTGTTCCCCGCCCTATCCGCAAGTTACTACAATAGAAAGGGGTAGTGTTAGTAAACTTAGAGTCGGTATAAACTATAAAAATTTACTAAGAAAGAAAACTAAGTAGGTAGTTATTTTATGAACCTAAAAATTGACGGCAGCATGAAGTAGAAAGCAAATCCTTTCTGAAAATGGTCCAAAACGTTACCGTGCATCATGCTGAGCGACGACCTTTTTTGATGTCACTGTTTTAACATTTATATATTTGTACCAACTTTCCATGTAATTTTTGTGACACAGAATAAATACTTTTTACTTTACTTTACTTTACAAAACCATTATATTACCTGGAAAATCGCACTTTGCAGAGTTTGTTTAAAAAATGGGCAAAAAAACATGAAAAAATTGGCAAAAACCGAACCGCAGAAGTTTGTAAGTGTTTGTTGTTTTTTATTCCATGAGCACAGATTTATAGGTTAAAAAGTAGCCTAATTTTTATTTCAGGATTAGAATTAACAAATTATACAACATTTTAGCCCAATCCATTCAGTAGTTTTGGCGTAAAGAGTTAACAAACATCCATCTAAACATCCAAACCTTCGTATTTATAATATTAGTGTGATAGTGGTGTGATTAACCAATGGACTTCCATAAAATTTTCGCTCTGTTTCAATGTACCAATGGAACTGCTTAAAATCTCCGCTCCACTGCCTCGCTCCGCGTCAATGGACAAGCAGCCATAATGGTACTAAAACCTCGTCCATTTTAAGGACCCTACGATTTTGATGACGCCATATCTAATCTATACCACACCTAGAAGCTAAAACACTCTTAACCTTATTCTTAAATAGTAACAGTATCAAGCGTTTACTTCGCAAATGAATGCGATATATTCGCAACAAAACGACAGAGCTGTCAAGTTATCTAATTCAAATGTTAATGGTATCGGTCGTAGGGTTGACTTTCCCTTGTCGGCCTACGCTTTGTCATCGAATGTCGTTTCGATATTTCGTGCAAGATAGGGCGACGATACATTCGATATCGTTTTGCGGTGTACCGGGCTTGTACTAAAAGGAAGACGCACGTGCATCGATACTCGAGCCATTCTCAAGGTTTGTTTTTAAATAGTACAGTTTGTCCAATTTTTATTTAATTTTTCTCTATAGTCGTCACTAGAAGTTATACGTAATAGCATTTGTCATTTCTGGAATTTGTTGCCACTTTTGAACTTGGAAAAAAATGAGAGAAACATGGGCGCAATTAAAAAAACCGCTTTTTGGACCAAACACGAAATAAACCATGAAATTGGACCAACCACGAATTGGGTGAATACAACGAAACGAGAATTAGACGATCTACACCTAAACAGACCAAAATAACTACTTAACCCTATTTCTTAATCGTAACAATATCACCAGACCTATATCATCAATTACTCCTAAGCCCACGCTATAGGACAATAAAATGAGGGCCGTTATTTTGCCACACACTGTACAGTAGGCGTTCGTAAAAGTATACGATGCGTATAAACATGGACTTGTTTCTTATGGAACGGCGGGGTGGGGAAAGTAAACTTTGTTTCGTACAGGTAAGGTGGGGTTTTGATTGTTTTATATGATTGTGTTCTAAGAAAACTGATAGTTACGGTCGTATTATAAAACGGTGTATAAATTGAGTTCAAGACAAACCATAACATAAACAAAATGTGGTTTTATTTGTCGATATATACAATGTCTTATGGCCGTTCTGCATGTTTCATCTCAAGTGGTTTTCGTACTTTCTGAGTATAACAGATTTCTTTTCAAAAAGAAGCCTTTTGAAAACATTTTGCACACATATCATTTAAATTTGTTCAACCCGTTCAGCCATTTAGTCGTAAAAGGTAGTCGATTTTGTTTTTTATTAAACTGTTACTTCACTAAGTAGTACCTATCAATAGATAGAAAACACCTTATAGTGCCAACAAAATCAAACAATATAGAAAGAAATTCCGAGAATCGGGTATTTCTTTCTGTAGTGTACAATATATTGTAATATTAGAAGGTTATTAGAAGAAATTGAGTGAAAGTTTGTACCATCAAACTCTCCTATATTCTATGCTGTCGTTTAGTATGTTAGGAACTGCGTATAGGATGCTATAGAGGAATTTATAAGAGTATGGAAGTGGAGCAATGTATGACATTGTTCAGCGAACTCACTCATAACTTCCAAGGATTATTGTAGGTTTATAACTAGTTTCTGCAAGCGGTTTATATAATAAATAAATAAAGCAAGCGGTATATATAATAAATAAATAATGCTGTTCTGTTTATAAAATAAATAAATAATGCTGGACAATCCACACAGCATCGTCTAGTCCCAAGCAAAGTAGAGCTTGTGTTATGGGTACTAGATGATAGAGACTAGAGATAGATAGATGGAAAACACTTTATTATACCACACAAATACAGGAAACAATACAGAGAAAATGCTTAGAAAAAAAAAGGAAGTATAAAGGGCGGCCTTATCGCTGAGAGCGATCTCTTCCAGGGAACCTTGGGATGGACTGGAAATAAAAGAACAAAAAAGACGGTGGCACTGAATAAATATATAGATACTTAATTAAAGAAAAGGAAACAAATCCTAAGACTACATACCTACCATAGTACCTACAAAGATATAAACATAAATAAGGTTTTCTAATTCTTTACAAGGATATACATATGTTTAATGCTGATGAAGCAGTTTTTTGAAGATAGGAAGTGATTTACTTATGATGACCTTCTGCGTCGAATGAATGTATACTGTATATGAAATTGTTTTGTTTGAATCGCTTAAAACTTCCAAGGATTATTCCTTTAAGACTAGTTACTGCACGCGGTTTTGCTTATGTAATTGGATAAAACGTAGAGTAATGAATGCTAAACATTCAGTTTTGGCAAACGACCGTGATTCCAGGAAAGGGAGTAATTGCCTGGAAGAAATAGCTTTTATGCGATAATTGTTTTTGTTTATTTTTGTTTTGGCTGCATTTTATTAGGGGTTGACAATGAAAAGTTGTGTATATACTAAAATAAATATAGGATACTAGATAAATGCTACACATTGCTACCAATTTTGTATTGTATTTAGAATCGGACATGTAAACTCATAAACTAAACTCATAAACTCATTTATTCGTGCATAAACAGCATACGTACATTTCATCATTTAAAAATCACAATTATTAGGAAGTAGAAGTACATTTATAAAAAATTACTTAATGTAATCTGATGTCTTTCGGCAGCCGAACTCATCGAACGAATAGAACGCTTGATTTACAAGCCACGTTTTAAATCTGTGCTTGAATGCCGAGTGGCTCGGCGCTTCCAATATGTCCCTTGGGATTCTATTGTAGACGGTGGGGCCCATCACATGCGTCAGCTTCCCCGATTTAGCCAGAGTTCTTGGGGCTGCAGCCAGCCTCTCTGCATGGCGAGTGTTGTATCTGTGGGAGGCGCCGAGCTTAGGGTATATGTCTGGATTGGAGCGCACGTGTGTTCCTACTTGGTAGATAATCAAGGAGGGCAGGGTCAGTATGCCTAATTCCTTAAAGTAAGGTCTGGCGGATTCGTCGCTGGGGATACCCGCGATTGTTCTCACTGCGCGTTTTTGTAGTCGGAAAGCTCGTTCCCATTCTGCAGCTCGGCCCCACAGCTCGGTTCCGTACTGCAGCAGAGATTGCACCGTCGCGAAGTAGCAGGATCGAACGACCTTCCCAGGTAAGAACCGTGATAATCGACTTAGGGCAAAGCATGCACCGCCGAGTTTTCCGCATATTTTGTTTATATGGGATTCCCAAGTGAGCCCATTATCCAGTTCGAAACCTAGGAAGGTCGTTCGGTCCACTTGCTCAATGCGCAGACCTCCGGCAAGAACGTTTAGTTTTCTCAACTGATGGCCGGAGAGACAAAAGTGGATGAAGTGGGTTTTCGAGACATTGAGTACCAATCCATTCATTTCGAACCAACCCGCTAGCTGGCTGGCTGCAGTGTTGAGGTTCTGCTCTAGCTGGTCGATCGATGGTGCCATCACCACGGCAGCGACGTCGTCTGCGTACATCATCACTTCGGCAGCGTCCACGGACTCTGGAAGGTCATTAAGCAATAATGAGAACAGGATATTGGAAACTGAGGAGCCCTGCGCGACGCCCATTGTTGAGGTAAGTGGGCTTGACTTCAGTGCTCCTCCAGCTCCTACCACTATTTGTGACCTCCCTTTCATCATACATGCCAGTAGTCGTAATGGAGCGTGTACTATGCCATAGTGCTGTAGTTTGGCTTCTAGGACCTCGTGGTCGGCCACGTCGAACGCTTTCGAGAGGTCGCAGCACAGCACGGCTACGTGCTGCTTCCTCTCTCGAGCATCTAACACCCGACGTATGACCTCTCGCGTGAGTGACGTGGTAGACTTGCCTTCGCGGTATGCGTACTGGCGGTCTGAGAGTGCGTGCGTACTTGTCAGATATTCTGTGATTCGGGTACATAGGCCATTTTCGAAGACCTTGGCCACCGCTGGGATGATTGACACAGGCCTGTACGAATCGATGTCGTGAGGTTTTCCTTTGCCCTTGAACAGTGGTGACACTTTACTAAGTTTGAGTGGCTCGGGGTACTCTCCTGTCTGAATGCACCTGTTGTACAGTTCTGCTAGTAACGGAGCTAATGGGGCCGCCGCCATGCGCACCAGTCTCATAGATATCCCATATGCATCCTTGGAAGGCTTCGGTGTTATTCGGGATAGTATAATGCGGTATACCTCATGTGGTGTAAACCAGCGCAGTCTCAGCGAGCGGTCCGCAGGAGCGCGCGCCGCCTCGAGCGCGCCGATCACACGAGAAGTGCTGGCGGCAGGCGCTCCGCAGGCGGTGGCAGCATGAATGAACCGGTGATTCATAGCATTCACTGTGTCCACTTTGTTGAGGAATGGTTGCCCGTTGGGGTTTCTTATGATTTCTGTAAAATCAATTGCAGTGTGTTTATTTACGCCCCTCTGTTTGTTAACAATACCCCACATTGTTTTTGAGGTATTCTTACTTATATTTAATATGTTTGAGTAAAATTGTATTTGCTTATTTCTAATCATGTCATCATATTTTGAATTTAATTCATTAATTAAGGTATTCAGGTGTTCATTATACGAGGTCAATTTACTGATTTCAATAATGTCAAATAATAATATTCTAAAAGATTCAATGTCATTTGTAATCCATGATTGCTTTTTATAACTACAGTGCTTTTTTTTAAGAGGGAAACATATATCATTTTTGTTTACAATTATATTAATTAATGATTGAGTTAGGGAATTGAGGTCATTACAATGCTTTTTAAAAAGTTCTGTCCAGTCTATACTCAAAAGAGAGATGTATATGTAAGTAAGTAAGTAAGTAATATTATTTTATGGTGAACGTCAGATCTCTTAGAGCCCGATTTTGCCAAATAAAAACGATATAAACATTTGCTTATCAAATTGTTAAATCGATAACTATAATATACTATGCTTTCTGCTTGGTGAATTGGGCTTTAACCAACACAGTTTTTAACTTAAGCGCGTTCCAGTGTTCCATTGTATTTTAGCTACATTATGTATTTGTGTCAAACATATATATGTATTCACAAAGAAAATTATACTAGTATTTACAATTGAAACAATTGTGCTAACTGCTGACTGTTACAAACAGTCTACAGGTAGCTCAACTGATCCATATCAACACCAGTCGGAAGCGTCCCCAAGACGCTGCTGGCTGCATTGCCACGCTGTATGGCAATGCTGACCAGGTCTCGGGTCACGCGTCGCTTCGACCAGACGCTCAGATAGTTTTTTGAAAACTCGAAGAGCCTCGGTACCCCACGGACCTAGGGTCGCGACTCCAAGGGGAGCAAATGTGTAGGCTCTGTCGAGACCTGCATATTTGCGCCTCTTGAGATCTTCGGTCATATCTGCCGCCGCACCCGCCCTCACGGTTGTCCTCGGAAGATGGGAAATCGCAAGTGTGTCGACGCATGTAACGTCCCACACAATGGGCCTCCCCAACTCCCATGGGACTAGTGTCATACCGTCGGGCCTCTTACCATGTATATGTTCATTCTAAATAAATAAACAAACAAAAATATGAACAGGCTTAAAAAGCACACAAACGCGTGTAAGAAAAAAAGTTTCACTTCTACGGACTTCTGCTAACGGAGGAGGGCGCTGACTCTGCTACACAGTTTTTAACTTTTGCGGTTGTCAGCCCACAATTGTACTCTATATAATTTTTATTTTTGTTCCTAATAAAGATTTTTGTATTTTTGTATTGTATTGAATATGCATATTGAATTCTGGGGTTTGAAGTCGAAAGCACCCCTGCTTTCGACACCAATTCCGTGGCACCTTGTATTAACGACGATTTAAAATTTTCTTCGCTTAGGCTGTAATCGCGACCTTCCAGTTCTTTTGTCAAATTACTTCTAATGAGCCAATAGAAGTCTACATCAAAAACATTCGGCCGGAATTTGGGCCTGAAATTTCAATGTGATTTACTTTCCGAACTGTAATCATTACTTTTCCTTTTCTAGAACTTTCCCTTTGATTCTTTATCGTTTGAACTGATGAGGGTTTATTTTACAAGGTTCTAACAAGTCCAATTTGTAATTTCCTTTCAAATGATCGTCTAGTGATTTACATTTATTCTGTGTTTTAAAAGTTCTTGGATGGTTTGAGGACTTTTGTCATTGGATTCCCCACAACTTCGAAGACATCATCATCACCAACATTCATTCGTTTATCACATCACATCGCACTAATATTATAAATGCGAAAGTTTGGATGGATGGATGTTTGTTACCTCTTCACGCCAAAACTACAGAACGGATCGGGCTGAAATTTTGCATAGAAGTAATTCCAATCCTGGAATCTAACATAGGCTACTCTCAAACATAGGCTACTTTTTATCCCATAAATCAGTTCCCATGGGATAGAAATCACCTTTAGACGTTTCCATAGAAACAATGCGTGCGAAGCCGCGGGCATAAACTAGTTTATTTATAAATTTATGTATTGAACCACCAACGACAGCCAAATCCTCAGCCTCAACCAGGGCTTGATACCGGTATCAATAATACCTGTACTATAACAGTAATAACGGTAATCTTTTCGATAAATTCGAGTATCGATACTTTGCCTAAAATACCGGTAAGTACACACACATGTTGCACAAAATTGAATTGGTGATGCCGATATTTTACGTGCATAATATCGGTTTTTATACAGATGCTTATTGAAAATACCCATAGCACAATACATAAATATACAGTAATCCGACTCCATACTAGACCGCCCGAATCGACGCACGCACATATAGGCGTCACTTACACGGCCGCTAAGGTAGTCTCGGCATGCACATCTATCCAGTGTCACGCCGCGCGCCGCGCGCCGCCGAGACTGGTCGCTGCGCTGAACGAGTTTGTTGTACCGCGACCCCCGCGCTGTCCGCTCCCGTTTCGGTACCTCAACGTTGCAAGTGCGCGAAATAATAAATTAAATAATGGCGGCATCACGACCACGAGTATACTGCAGTATTTACGGGTGCCTAAACTCAACGTTCGTAAACCAACACTGTCATTTTTTCGACTTCCTGCTAATGCTGAAAGGTAAAATAAATATAGTCTTTACCACGTTTTAGGGTTCCGTACCTGAAGTATAATTAATGCCAATGTTACTAACAAATATTTATGTAGTAAGTACCTCCATTATTATTTTTTCTGAAATTCACTTATTTTTTCCTACCTACTTATTTTGCGGTCTAAATGTATTCTACATTAAATATAAAAGACCTAATTTTGGTACGGAACCCTAAATGTGCCAAGTCGACACGCAATTGGCCTTCGCTTTCTTGTTTGTCTCTTCGGAGGTGGGTGATGGACAAATGATAGGTAGGCTAATAGGTAGGTACTATCATTAATGTATGTATTTAATGTAATATGTATGTAATGTAGGTATACATTACATATTAGCTTTTAGGGCGCTTTTCCTGTCGTGCGTTTTTGCGCCCGCGTGCGGTTCTCGACCGCGAGCATGTCAAAACACGCTCCGGGCCATACGCATCACAGATTTCGTTTGCCGCTGCTAGAGATGGGAGTTATTCTTATTATACATAGATAGATATTTTTTCTTGTATTCTAAATTAACATAATATGTTTCATTCCTGAACTCAAACCACACACATTCAATAAAAATATACACACCTCTGTATTACTTTTTCTAGCGCTCCGCTCAACTGTAGGTATAAAGTTCAAAGAGACGGCTGAGTCATTCTACTGTATACATTTATCTACTGTGCCCATAGTACTTGTACCAGTATTTTTAGTACCGATACCGCACTAAGTCTAATTATATCGGTTCTAAAAATACCGGTATAACTTATATCGATACCAAAGATGTACCGGTACCACGTCAAGGTCAGTCGAACCGGTATTTGAAAATACCGCTATTCCAAGCCCTTGCCTCAACAGCTTAATATTGATCCACTGCTAGACGCAGGCCTCCCCTTTACTCCAACGATCCTATCCTTCCACGGTTGGCACACAAATGGCAGTTAGCATTTGATAGCACAGTTATCCAAGAATGCTTTATCAAAAACAGATTGAGAAAATTTCTTGATTTGTAACCATGGCATCGAAAAGAATGGACAAGGGTAAAAAAAGTTAAAAATTTCGGAAACGTCCAATAACTCGAAAGCCGTGAGAGTTTTACTGGGCGCAGTTTTTTTTTTCTGAACAGATCTGATGCCCCCTATTCGAAGTTAAAGGCTAAAAATACTATACTATAAAAATAAATACTATAGTATTACAGGATGTGTCGTTAAGAGTGGTCAAGTTACATACTATGTAACGTAACACTTCAGAATATATTTACACACGTTGTCATGCAAAGCAAAGACGCGTTACTCACTCCGCCGGAGATAGTGATACTCCACCGAATCGTGCGTGCTGATAAATAAACAGGGTTTTATACTAACTGTACTATACCCTGTGTTGGTACAGGGTGACTCGGGTACTTTGGAATACAGTTACTTATAGTTTTTAAGTAATGAAATATCTTACCATTTGCATAAAAAGGACTTCAAGACTACTGTAGTCTTGAAGTTCGACGACACATTTTCATGGCATCCAGCCAACGCCGTTCTGAATGGCTCAGAAATTCTTTGTGCAAGACTTGATTTAGATTGGCTTCGGCTTTCACATGTATTGAACCGTGTTCCGTGAATCACCCTGTATATAAACGCGACTCGAATTCGTAACAATGTTCCATTTCGTAGGTCTAATGAGGTAAAGCTTATAAGATAAGAGTTAGGCACTAGCTTTGTTTTGGTTATAGTTTTAGATAATAAAGGTTATCGTACCCATACCTATCAGCACTTTTACGTCCACTACTACTTTTGCCTATGCCTTATTCCAGGCTCCAAGCTACATCTATGCAAAATATCAACTAGATCGCTTCAGTCGTTATGGCGTGAAGAGGTAACAAACACCCATCCAAACATCTTAACACTACTAGTTTCTGCTCGCAGCTTCGCACGCGTTGTTTATTTTATGGAAAGGTTTTTTAAAGGTTATTTCTTTTTCATGTTTGATTCCAGGCTCAAAGCTACTATGCAAAATTTCATCCCGATTGGTTTAGTCGTTATGGCGTGAAGAGGTAACAATCTTCCATCCATCTATCCATCCATACATCTAAACATCCAAACTTTCGCATTTATAATTGTGTAATGTGATTTTCAACAGGATTCGAACCCGCGTTTTCACTACGCCATTACCGCAATCTCTCGAGATGAGAAATGACTTCGTGCCTACGAATAAATATACTCTATGTAATAACTTCAGTAATTTGTATACTGCGCCACTTGAATGCGTAATGATTTAATACGAAGATGGCATAAAGATAGGGCGGGTTTGAATCCCGGTGGATTAAAAAAACACACGTACAGACGTCCACAGCTGGGCTTAGGCCTCATCCATACGACGTTATTATAGCGGTGCTTATCCGCCTCCATCCGTCGAGAAAAAAATAATAGTGGACAATCATTATTAATTTCATTTTACTTTTTGTCTGTTTGACTTGTAAATATGTGCTTTTAACAGTAAAATGTCTATGTATCTATCTGTCAATAAACAAAGCATTCTATCCTACTTCCTACTAATATTATAAAGTTTGTGAAATCTGAATTTTCGTAACCTGGGATCTCTAAAACTACTGAACAGATCAAGATGAAATTTGGCGTACGTTTAGAGCAAAGCCTTACTTAGATAATAGGTTTCTTATTATACCGAAAATACGCGTGCGAATCCGCGGACAGAAGCTAGTATTTATTTACACTTGTATATCTGACTCAAGTGAAAATCATTGATAGATGGATTCTGCTACATCTTCACGCCACAACTACAGGTTGGATTGGACTGAAATTTCATTCCTATACATATAATTCTTGAAATGTCATTTTTAGACCTGAATTAACGAGACTACTTTAACCAGGGAAAACTCGTGAAAAACCGCGTGATGTAGCTAGTTAACTGAAATTTTAATAAAAGCCAACTTACTTCCCAAAGTAGGTACATTAACTTGGTGACAAAATCTTAACTTTAATTACATTTTATTAACTCTAAGCAGATTGTAACATAATTACATTACGTTCACATCCTAAGGTCTAAAGGGCAGAAATAGGGTAGTACTAGGTAGTGACAACCCCATTACCGTACCGATTCGGCTTTACAAATAAAGCCGAAACGTAAGCCTTCGGGCTTCCTATTTTTAAAATCCTATTTTTGTTTAGAGAAAATGAATTCCATCATGTTTTATCGAGTCAGCATACGTGGGTGGTGGTGTATGGAAGTTCTTAGCTGGTGGAGCGATTTGTCTGGCTAATTCCAGTAGCGAACGAGACTCGAGCCTGCTGAATAGGCGTCGTCATTTCGGTGTGCAGGTATCTTTGATACGAGTTATCATAGCAAAGTAAAACGGTATGAATATATAACAGTACCAAAAACAGCCACCCCTTTTTCTTGCGCATATATGCTAAAAATTCAGATAAAATCTGATTTGAATTCGGCCAAGAATTTCCCGAGGCCAAAACCGAAATATAGCCGAAATTACCCACCTCTATTAAAGGTATAACCCTTAAAGATTATCTTAATTAGATTACCCCGTCCATTAAACGAAGATCCCTCTTCTGATTAGAATCGATGGAAAATAAAAGGACTTCAGAAATAGCAGGGGGTCTACAAAATATGGTCGAGTTTTAATAGAGTATCATAGCTTTTGACTGCTTTGTTTTAATATTAAGGAAAATGTTATTTTCTAATTTGTTTACTCAAAGGATAATTTGGTAAATAATTTTCGGAGCAGAGGGTTTTCGTTTGTGGTCACAGGTCACCGAAGGACCGGCAATTTAAAGAGCTTCCCACACTGTATCACGGGGGCTAAGAATAAACCAGCCAAGTGCAAGACAGACTAGCGCATCGAGGGTTCCGTATACTTGTACCTTTGTAATAGCACAGTATAAGTAAAACATAGTAGGCTGTGGTAATCGTTTGTCCATCATGGGAATCAATTTTTTTTGTGTGATATAATGTAACTAACAAGTGGTGCAAGAGATTCTTGAACTGGAGGCCATGGGGTAAGCAAAAACTAATTGGACGGGCACAAATGAGATGGAAGATAGACAATAAAAAGAGATAGCAGGCAGTAAAGTAGAACAAAATAGAAAAAAAAATAACTATCACAATTCTTACAAGAGAATCGCATTGAAATCGGTGCATTTCGTTTTAGATAGAAATAAACAGGCACAGACAGACCAAGATAAACTAAGGTCTCAAACTATCACTAGACATCGTCATCGATTAACGCTACCCAAAATAAGATTAGCGAAAGCACAACACAAAATTGACTACATAGGCGTGAAAATCTACAATAATCTACCGGACTCTATAACTGGTGCCGCGTCGACTGAAATATTTACGGACAAACTGAAGAGAATCCTAGTGGACAGGGCATACTACAGCTTAGAAGAGTTCTTCGATGACAAATTTGTTGACGCCGATGTCGTAGATCCACACTTACAATTATAATAATATTTAAACACTCTTGGTAAGATTACCAAGGACAATTATTTGTACTTAGTTTTTACATTATTCTGTACCTAGCTAAGTTAGTTTGACGTGTAAGAAAATTTTCTTATAAATAAATAACTGAACTGAACTGAACTGAACTATCAAATAGTCACTTTCATTCTTTTTTTTAGATCGTATAAAATTCTAGCGAGTTTTGCAATCCAAAGGAGGACTAGCAACAATTCATAAAGTTAAGAATATATATTTGTAACTAAAATTCAAAGAAGAAACTCAGGCTGCTTCCGAGTAACATAGCTTTAAACTTTCAAACAAGTTGGTTACACGAAAAGTTATTTTTACACTGTACTTTCGACTGAATAAATTTTATAAGTCAAATTATTACTGGCTGATCTTTTCCAGACTTAGAACTGTTCTGTGAATCGGGTTTGTGAACGAATTGTTTTATTTTTAAATCATTGATATGGGTTTGCGTGGAAATTACAAAAAAAATCTATGTAAAGAAAAAGAAAGAAAGAAATAAAATATTTGTATGTACCTTAAAACTACTATACACAATTAACCTTAAGACAAAATGAATTCCATCATGTTTTATCGAGTCAGCATACGTGAGTGGTGGCGTATGGAAGTTCTTAGTTGGTGGAGCGATTTGTCTGGGTAATTCCGGTAGCGAACGAGACTCTAGCCTGCTGAATAGGCGTCGTCATTTCGGTGTGCAGGTATCTTTGATACGAGTTATCATAGCAAAGTAAAACGGTATGTCTATATTTGTTTAATATATTTTTTTTTAATTTCGACTTCGATAGGTCTTGAACTTTTGACCACAATCTTACGGGATGGTAGTGACTATGTGAGCGATTATGTACCACGACGAAGCATGTTTCAAATTAAATGCACTGAACTTCACAGCATATACACATTGTGTCTTGTTATTTTTCCCGCCCAACTCTAGAGAGTTTTCTGGGAAAATTCAAAGTTTAATTCAAAGTCCCACTGCTGTACAACGCCTCTTGTTTTCTTTCCTCTTCTCGCGATTTAAGGAGATCGGTTTAGGAAACATTTAGTTACTTTATAAAGAAAATTACATTCAAAAATAGAAACAAATGAGAACTTCTATGTACAATTGAAACGGTTGACCTAACTGCAGACTTTTGAAAAAAATCTAGAGGTAGCTCGACTCATACATATCAATAACAATCGGAAGCGTTCCAAGACGCTGGCTGCATTGCCCCGCTGTATGGCAATGCTGATGCGCTGCGCCAGATTCACCAGCTCGCTTCGACCAGACGCTCAGACAAATTTTACTATATATAAATAATATCCCTACAGAATATCACATTATTTTCCAATTCCTTTTACACAACTCCATTACCACTTCTTAAAACAAATTAATAGGCATATCCCAACCCTTCCAACACCTTGATTATCATGTTAAAACGTACCTCAAAAGACTAGGGTACCGCATAATTTCTAAAAACGGCACTTAATAGGTAAAAGCGAAAGTGCCCTGACTCCCTCTTGGTGGGAATCCAATTACTTACCCCCTCTCCCCTTTTCCATTTACACCGACGTGTACTTGTTAGATCAGTGTAATATGATTCTGTTCATGTAAAGGGTTAAAGGTACTGAAAATAAAGTGCTGAAATTCAAACTGAGATGTTAATCGAAAAATTAACTCCATGGATGTTGAGTTGACAGAGAATTCGATATAAGTAAACTAACACTTTCTCTCGTTCTGCAAATCCTACATACAAATACAAATACAAAATACTCTATTGTACACCAACAAAAATACAAAACACGAGACCATACATAAGATACAAGTACAATGGACGGCCTTATCGCTTAGAAGCGACCTCTTCCAGGCAACCTACATCTACTAGATGCAGTGCCTGCTTTAACCGCTTCGCAACAATAGATGATTTTCCTGAATTTTTTCTTTCTACTAGTTATTTCAGATTTAGAAATGCAATTATGCATAAATTCAGGCTGATCTGAGAACTTTAAAATTGTGAAGTTTTCGTTCTGTCAGGGTGAGCCTTATGTCCAGCAAGGTGCGTCGACCACTGGGAGCCTAAGCCACGAACCCAGTGAACTGGTACCTATAGCCTGATGGTGTGCTAAGCGATGTTGTTTTGTCTGACACGCAAAAAAGTCAAAGTTACTGTACAAAACATATAAGCTACTAGCTGCGCCCCGCGGCTACGCTCGCGTGGAAATTTATGTTTCCTACTTTCTTAATTTTGTCTTTGCTATAAACCTCATGGAGCCGAGACCTTTCCAACGAATGCAAAACCGTGGAAATCGGTTCGTGCGTTCTGGAGTTATAGCGTCAGGAAGGAAAACCCGGCTTATTTTTATATAGTAGATATAATTAAGTTATGTATATATTTTGACCCATATAAGTAAGTAGGAAGGTATATTAATATTCACAAACCAGTCCAAAACTACGGTAGTATTGCATTGATCTTACTAATATGTAGCATATTTGTGTTGACCGATAGGGGGCAACACAGGGCAGTCATATTTTTTGTAACTTCAGTTCAATCTTCCGTTGTAAATAAACGGTTGTTATCAAAATATCGGAGTGTATTAATTAATAACAACTACGAAACCCAAATTACAACATGATACAATAACACCATTGTAAAATTTGACATGTTTTTGACGTGACAACGTCTTATAATTCGATAGAGCCGGCTGCACGCACGAAAAAACATGACGTCATGCGGCGTTACCTCTGACGTCATGCGGCGTTACCTCTGACGTCATGCGGCGTTAACTCGCTCTGAGGCGTTCCATGTAAGGCTTGAAGTGCAAGCGAGAGCGCTCGACATCCGTCTCTCTCCTACTTGAGTGAGCGATGCGTCTGCGTGGACAGCTGCTATACTATAGTACATTTACGTGTTTTGATCGAGTATCAAATGCTACCATTCCATCAGTATTTTCTTAAGACGTTGTCACGTTCAACTATCGTCAGTAAACCGACTTTACAGACAACCAATTTTTTGTGAACAAATGATTATGTACCAAACGGCTCTGTCGGAAGACCAGCGTTGGTTGTTACGTGGTAACAACTAGCATTTATTGCTGAGACAGAGACCGTTTTGTGACTTTAATCGACAGAAGCTGTATCTTTTATTTTATTTTAAATCATGTTTGTTTTTGTTGATAAAGTTACAAATAAAATATTCTCTCTCTCTCTTTCACTCTATGTTTGAAAAATATATGTTTTCCAACACTGACAAATTCCTGAAACGTTTGCACCCAGCATAATCCTTCCTATCTTTGAAACGAAAAAATAAGGCACACGTAAAATACGTGCAAGCATAAAACAAAGTTTACCGAACCACAAAATTTTGTTTATTCCGTTTGTAGCACACATCATTTACTACCTTCTTTATTTCGCGCTTATAACGATGGCCACAGCTCAGATAAAAGCAGCTGGTATCTTTTTTGGTCTAATCAGTCTCTCTCTACAAACAAAATCGCTGGGCGACAAAGCTACAAATTCCATTAATGACTATTTTTCTTAGTCGTGAAAACCTATTAATAGCCTTCTGTTTCTATTTTCTTAATTTTTAACTTTTTGTATGTGCTGCTGGTTTTCCTTAAATAAATGTCCTCCTAGCCGAATTTTCGGCCACGGCGGCGGCAGTCTCAACGGAGACCAGCCATATGCACAGGACATATCTATTATAGTGCACAAGAGTGCGCAAACACAGGTGCACTTTCGATTCCCTTACTCTCATAGTCCAATGGAACGGAAACCGACACGACCACCGGTGAGAGGTCGGGTCCAATTCCATTACCTTCTATGTATATTGTTGGATCAAACTAAGTTATGTACATGTCCAGTATTTGTTAAATTTCATGTATGATTTAACTTGTGTGTGCATAAATAATTTATGAACAAACTGTTTTAGGTTCTGAATAAATATCCATTATACTACTTATTCCACCACTATCCGTGAAAACCTTCAATAAGTTTTCTGTTACTTATAAAATTTGTAATTCTGTTAATTATTAGCCTTTGGGTTTCCCCTAAATAAATAAATAAAATAAATAAAGAATTACCTATCTATCTACAGGAACGTAGGCTACTAAAATCTTTCATCTACATTAATAATATTGAAACCGACAAGCTTGTGTAGAAGCGTGCACGCTTCTTTGCTTCGCAGATTCGACTGCAATTTTATTTGTGCCAGTTTTGCTTTTCGTTTTCTCTGTTTGTAAAATTGTCCTAATCCTAAGGGCGATTGTGCACTACAAGGAATTTTACTGTCCGGCAGTCCGATTTTTTACGGTCCGATATGGCACGCCATATAATGTATATACTAGTTTGTGCACTATACGTAATTTTACCGTCCGATATTTTACTTTTCCCCATTCCGGAACGGTTTCGATCGAGGTTTATGTGGCGTGTAGTTTAACTGAAAGAGAACTGAAAAGAGACTGAAAAGGCGGAGCTAAACTGAGGCGTATCATCCGAGTAAAGACGGACAAGTGCACAAGCCAATCATCCTTTTTTTTCATGCCACTTCGGACCGTAAAAAATCGGATGTTCGGACAGTAAAATTCCTTGTAGTGCACAATCGCCCTAAAATGTCAGATAGCTAAATCGTCCGTTTCGATGACATATTCGATAGTCTGGCAAGCTAGATGATATGTGAATCCAGAATTGAAAATTGAAATATGAAGAGTTGAACCTCCTTTTCCACTGATAATGGTAACCCATTTTTATAGGATTTGATTTTTTGGTTTATAGGTAGTAAGAGCTGATTTTGTGTACTATCAAATTTATGTCAAATTTTATAGGAAATGTGCTGATTAGGATCCACCACAAAACTCAGGGAACATTGTAGTAGTGTTTATTTTCTGAACCAGCTGTCCTCTCTTCGCTGCGTCTGCGCAGAGGGCAACAAATCCTCGTTACGCGTATCCCGGTTGTCTTTGATTTATTTCCTTTTGGCGGGAATTTAAATTGAAGCCTCCAACACCTTGTTTAAGAGGTAATAAAGGGTTAACGTGACGGAAAAATTGGATATTTACGACATAATTATCCATATTTTTTTGTTGTTGCGAGGTTATTTTTTAGAGTAAAGGTATTACGCAACGCCATTTAGTTTGCTTGTCCTAAGCTTTGCAAAGAAATTTCCTCATTATTGGTCTAGCAGAAAATTGATATAGTAAATAAATAAAAATAAACAAATAAATAATGCTGGACAATCCACACAGCATTATCTAGCCCCAAACTAAGCAGAGCTTGTGTTATGGGTACTAGTAAACTGATGTACATAATACAATACACTACATAGATAGATATTTTTATTGTACATAGAAGTTTTCAGAACGCCCTGGACAAATCTCTGCAGATCGTACAAAGATTTGTCCCGGGAATCGAACCCGCAACTTCCTGCGTCACAGGCGGACCTTCGCCCGCTGCGCCACAGCGGTCGTCTATCTATTATATTATCTAGTAAAGTAAATGTATTTAGCGGTATAAATATTAACTTTATTTCAAATAACAAGAACAAAATTAAAATTTTAAAAAATCTGCTGACGTTTACTGGCTGAACAGATTTTCATGAAATATGACTAAAAATACACGGGATAATATTATCTTTGACACAAAAAAAACTAAATGAAAATCGGTTCATCCGTTTGGGAGCTACGATACCACAAACAGATACACTTATGAGGCAAACTTATAACACCCCTCTCTTTGCGTCGGGGGTTAAAAACATATTTGAAATATAAATAAAAACTTTCTTATTATTAATTACATGGAAACTTGATAACTTTTTCTAGGTGTCCCACACTGCTCTGTGAAAGAAGAAGGAAATATTCCAGGAAGTGGGGATACGGCGGAATAAATTTAA
Source organism: Eupithecia subfuscata (assembly GCA_963564075.1). Lineage (NCBI taxonomy): Eukaryota > Metazoa > Arthropoda > Insecta > Lepidoptera > Geometridae > Eupithecia > Eupithecia subfuscata. Next base: position 3,546,886 of record OY751123.1, read on the forward strand.
ATAAGCATCTAAAATTCAAAAGCCTATTTTACAGCAATGGACTTACCCAACGGAACGTAAAGGTAATTTCGAAAAGCTTTTCAAAAAGCTTTAATCGTTCAGAAAATATGAACGGAGAAAAATATTTAAACAAAAATTGCTGGGTGGTTGCAAACTTGGTGAGTCTGACAGGTGAAAAGCGAGCTTAACGGATCGGGTTAGGGGTAGATTTGCAATGGGTAGGATGTGAGGTGGACCTACTGATCCGCTGACGTGGTAGCTGGATTGGCACGATTGTTCTCGAAGGGTAGGGGGGGGAAAAGGTCGATAGTTTTTATCGATGTTTTGGTTTATCGATAAGATGTACCTAACATTACTTCTTTTTGACAAAATTGTCATTATGATTTGGCGCGAAATGGAGTGGCGATCTGTTAGAACATCTACTAGATGGACCGACGAAATTGCAGCGGTCGCAAGTCGGTGGATGGAGGTGGTTCAGGACCGGTGTTCGTGGTGTCGTTTGGGAGAGGCCTATGTCCAGCAGTGAACGTGTGTAGGCTGATGTGTGTGATTGATGATTTGTAAGATTTTATTGTGTATTGTTTAAAATCGGAAACAAAACATTAAAAAAGTTAGTAGAAAACTTATGATTTTCATAATTCTCACTTACCCTTTTTCGTAATTCTCAACCCACGATAACTGATTGTCAATAATGTTTACCTGAAAAGAGTAACATATTATGAAACAAAAGATAATACTTTCAATGCAATCTTATTTACGGAAAATAAGATAGAATTGGAAATTGAGAAAATGTTCCAGAAGTGATCTAGAAACCGATGACTGGATTGATTTAAAGAAATAATAGAAATAGAATTGACAGCAGAGAAAATGTCTTCCAGAAGATATTTTAATTCAAGATGTTTGGGTTATCTTACAAAAATCTAAGTTACCTAGTTGGGGTTATTCCAGTTTTCCCCCTTGACAAATCCCCCTTAAGGGGGAAATTGGGTATAGGCCTCCCGTGATAAGCACCTTATTGGCTCTTACAATTATTATCCTCACGCTGGGCATGCGGGTTGGGGATCGCACTTCGGTGGATATCCCTAATTTGCATCTTACGACACCCGCGGAACAGTTGGGGTGGAGTAAATTCTAAGCCACACCACACGGTGCACTAGGGCCAGACTAAAAGCGGAAGCACTGCAGACAGTCTGCTCAATTGCAAACAGTCTACAGGTAGCTCAACTGATCCATATCAATACCAGTCGGAAGCATCCCCAAGACGCTGGCTGCATTGCCAAGCTGTATGGCAATGCTGATACGCTGTGCCAAATACTTAACAGCTCTCGGGTCACGCGTCGCTTCGACCAGACGCTCAGATAATTTTTTAAAAACCCGAAGAGCCTCGGTACCCCACGGACATAGGGTCTCGACTCCAAGGGGAGCAAATGTGTCTGCTCTGTCGAGACCTGCATATTCGCGCCTCTTGAGATCTTCGGCCAAATCTGCCGCCGCACCCGCCCTCACGGATGTTCTCGGAAGACGGGAAGGCGCAAGTGTGTCGACACATGTAGCGTCCCACACGATTTATTTAATTTATGTTTTAGTTGCAAATAAACTTTTTTGATTTGATTGATTGATTGATATCTGCACAGCTTCGATGGAGACACCGTAGCTGAAAAACCCGTCTCCGCTTCGGACATCTCCACACGCTCCTCCACGCTTCGGTTGAGTTTGGGCAAAATACATATTTTTTATAAAAAAAATATTCTTCTGTTTGTGTAGTGATGTTGTGTTTTGTGCAATTAAAGAAACAATAAACAAAGAAGCCTGTCGGAGCTAAAACAGTCTCGTTGTAACTTTAAACTCGCTGAAACTTCTATCAAATGAGCAATGTTCCTCGAACAATCAAGTATCTTTCAAACTACTGCTTTACAAGATTTCTTAGTTCACAGCAGGATTTTGAAACTTTGCACTCTCGGGGATAAATAATAAAGTTCGTATTACAGTTTCCGAGGAAACTGATACAAGGAAACCCCGAAATGTTGAAGCTTTTACCGGCTAGTAATTTTATCTAGTCAATTGCGAGAGGAAACGATCAAAGAAAAAATTTACTTGGGTAAAAATTCACGGTAGTCTTTAGGGATTCGCACCAAATGGTAAAAAGAAAATACGTGAGGTGCCACTCTGTTTGTCCAATACAGCTTATACAGGGTGGAACAACATTAAACGACCTTGAGGGCAGCTCTTATAGTAGCATAGCCCTCAAGGTCGTTAAATTTTTGTCGTGTAGATAAAGAATGGGATCGCTTAAATCTAATTTGATCATATTATGATCTAAGAGGGTCACCTCCTGTCATCTTCAATCCTGTTCTCTATCTACACAACTTATACCTTTTCTTTTGAAGTTGGAAGGTTTTGTTCTTAGGGACAGTTTATTTGGAAGAAATAAGCATTTTCAAATTTAAAAAAAAAAGTCTGACAATCTGGGTTGTTAATAATTTTAATATCACAAATTGTAATTACAAACACATTGCATTTGAGTATAATTATGATGTTTGAAACGTTTCGTGATTGATATAATAATTTTCCATCAAAACTCCTGGAATATCTACCTTTAAGTCCATCAACATTTTAACACAAAGTAATATTTAATACCTACCTATTCAACACGAATTAACGTCCATAAATAAATTCACAGCTTATTACGCAATAAGTCATTTCATTCAACTAATTTTAACATTTAACTAACCAATATGCATTTTGGAATCAACCATTCAATGCATTGAAGCTAACAAAGAACGTATAGTTCCATAGCGAAAATATCGGTTGAATTCACATATTGGTTACCTAAGCATTAAATTATTTAATGTGGTCTAATTGTCATTGACAGAGACAGCGAGAACCAAAGTTATCGACATAGCTCAAAGAATTAGCAAGCTGAAGTGGCAGTGGGCCGGCCATATCTCGCGAAGAACCGACAACCGCTGGAGTAAACGAGTTCTTGAGTGGAGACCACGACTCGGCAAACGTAGTGTAGGACGCCCTCCGGCCAGGTGGGATGACGATCTGCGAAAGACTGCAGGCAGATGCTGGATGCGGCAAGCTAAAGACAGGGCGCTATGGCGCTCATTAGGGGAGGCCTATGTCCAGCAGTGGACTAATATAGGCTGATGATGATGATGATGATGAATTATCATTAAATTTTCAATGGGGTTAATTAGGGTCTAAGCTCATGGCCGAATATAATCACTACGATATCACCATGTGCGATATTACAGCTGTGTGGTGCCGGCTTAGAGTTTCCACCACCCCAACTCTTCCAGAGGGTGTCGTAAGAGGCGACTAAGTGATATCCACCGGGGACGGGCAGCAGCACCCCCTGCAGAACAATTCTACTACCGAACTGCGATCCCCCAACCCACATGCCCAGCGTGGGGATTATGGGCATTACCTCCCATGAGATAAAGCGCTTATCAGGGGGAGGCCTGCGTCCAGCAGTGGACCAATATAGGCTATTGAGGTGAGGTTGAGGATATCACCGTTGAGAGTGACTTCGTTAAGGATCGAAAAGCACCAATTTTTGTCTCATGTTTCGATAAAATTCGGTAAGAACTGAATTGTCTTTTTTTGACCGAAGACATATTTATTTAATTAGAATGTTTTTGTAGTGTATTTATGTGTAATTCGAATTATTTAAAAACTTTTATATGCGTTGTATATTTAGGTACAAAAGAGATTGACATGTAAATTGGCTTTGTGAATAAATTGTACTTACTTTTGTATTTCTTCAAAATTGGTACATATCTATCTTTCTCGAAGTCCGAGCTCGCGTTCCATAGTTGTTGTAGAATTCATATGCACGACACCATTATCATTAATTTTGGGTCAATAACGTAACAAAACTTCTTTGTATTTTCAGGGAACGACGAAAGCGGAAGCGAGAGCGATTGTTTATTAACTGTCAAAGAAAAGTTGGATGCGGCAAGCTGAAGGCTATGGCTATGGCTATGGCACTATGGCGCTCATTAAATAGAATAAAAAGCCATTTATTCTACCACTAAATATTACACTAAATTTCAATAAACTTTAATTCATTCACAGGTATTTTAAGTAATTAATGCATCCAAATTTTAATCGTTAGGTCACATATTAGCAGAAGTCGCCTGTTTGGCGTAGGCCTCCCCCATTTCTTTCCATGCTTTTCTGTCTCTGGTTTGTCTAATCTTATCCGATTTTTGTTATAAATACGTCTTCCCAACGTTTCCGCTGGGCGCTGACGCTCATTTGGGGAGGCCTACACGCCGTATATCTCCGATCATCATCATCACCTATCCAGTCCATAGCGCCCTATGTTTTGCCGCATCTGGCATCCCACCTGCTGTTCGACTCAGATTCAAATTCGTGAGTGACTATTCCTTAATCGCTGCTCATTGATTGAATTTTTATTACAAGTAAGAAACACACGTAAATGAACGAATGAGCGGCGAAAATGGTTTTATTGATACACCCACGAATATATCTGAACGGGTGTCCTACGTTTACCGCTCGTACCACTCAAGAAAACGTTAATCCTAGTTATCGGTTCTACGGGATATATTCATTTTACATTACACACACGTTTTGTAACACAGTCCCAACACTAGAAGTCGATAGATTGTTTGCGTTTCGTCGACGTGTCGCCACTTGCTCTTGCAGAACGATAAGTGTTTCACTTCACTTGCATCTTAACTTTCAATGAAGCGATTTCTTTAAAAAATTTAAATAGTTCGACCAGACTGAAAAGAGGGCACTATGATTTTGGTTCCGTCAAATTTTTGATTACTTATTAAAACAACTTATTTTTCTCTATAACTGCTCTATTTTTGTTAAAGCTCTAACCATAATAATGTCAGGTAGTTGAAATTTTGACAGGGTGTGTATAACTATTGCCACTATTACAACTTATTATAATAAACTAAATAATTATGGGATCCAACGTCCATACAAGTTGAGTACCGATCACAGAAGTTAGCAACGTCGGGCGCGGTCAGTGCTTGGATGGGTGGGTGACCGCGTCACGTTGGCTTTTTGATTTTTTCGATAAAAAAAAACAGTTTTTTAGGGTCCCCTTTCAAATACTATAAGTATACGATGGTACGGAACAATCCGTGAGCGAGTTTTTTTAACTAGGATTCTAAAACCAAGCATAGCTATATAATTTCTGGTTAAGTTCTGCTGTTTTATCAAAGCACCACACTTAAATAAAACAAGATTTATGTACTTACAAGTCCTTTTTAAATGCATCTCCACAAATATTATTGGTTTGTATTTGATATATCGAGGGCAAAATGGCCATACCTAAATCACCCGCGTTAGATATGAGATGTCAACACACGAGGTCCTTTTATCTAGTGAAATATGATCGGAAAGCGGGTCACTGCTTTCCACCACTCGAATTTAGGGGCAGTGGTCTTGAACAGAATTTATCTTGATGAATATCTTTGGTTTTTTTACATCTATAAAATCTGTCGTGAAAATCCGGATAGCGCAGAATTTATGCTTGAAATTGATCGTCATTTGTTTCGCCTAATCTTTAACATTTTGGGACAAAACGTCATTGATGTCAATTGTTTTGTTGCATTTTTTCTTTGTTGCGGGCAAAAGTGGAATTATAAGTGCCGGGTAGCCGGGTAGCCGGTGCCGTTTAACCGCTCAGAATCGTAAGCAAATTAAGCCCGAACGTGTAAAAGCTCGCTGTGTGGTGCCGGCTTAGAATTTGCACCACCCCAAATCTTCCGTACGAGGCGACTAAGGAATATCCACCGGGGACGGGCAGCAGCGTCCCTGCCGAACAATTCTACCACCGAACTGGGATCCCCAACCCACATGCCCAGCGTGGGGATAACGGCCATTACCCTCCAAGAGATAGCAGCTAATAAGGCGCTTATCAAGGGCGGCCACCGTTCAGCAGTGGACCAATATAGGCTGTTGTAGGCAGATGAGGTTACGTACCGCGCCAGTACTCACTTTAAAGTTTATAAATATTTGTGCATTGCTTTTACTAACTGACGAAAACCAGCAAATAAGAGTACCTACATGGCCCACCTGATGTGGTAAAGCGATCGCTTCTAAGCGATAAGGCTGCTCATTGTACCTACTTAAGTCTCATGTAATGTATCTTTTCAATTGTTTTTTTTTTTTGTACAAAAAAAAATTATATTGTATTGTATAGAATATATTCCATTATATGCGGACCGTCGTCCTCTACGTCACAGAGGTCATCAACATCACCAAAAACTAAGCTCTAACAACCCCAAAACGAGTTTCCAAGTCGTAAAGATTACCACAAAAATCTATCAGTACCCAATTGACATCTTTAAAACTCCCCAACTTCGAAAGCAGATTTTCCCGAACAACCCTTAGAAAGTTTAGGAGGAAATGGGATGATAGCCCTTTCACAATCATTCACAGTGTCAAATTGCTTTTCAAAGTATTTGAAAGCTTTTGGCTTCGGGGGAACACTCACGTAAGCTTATGTACAAATTTCGCAAAGCGTAAATACACAATACTTAATATACTTAGCGAAGTGGATGCAAGAGAATCTTCTTCAAAAATCTTGAAATCTAGATCTAGAATCTAGATCTTCGAACCGGACTGGACGGAGGCGGTGCAGGACAGAAGCCAGTGGCGATCTATTGTGTCGGAGACCAAGACCCACTTCGGGGTTGATGCGCCAGGATAGTGAGTGAGTGAGTGAGTGAAGTGGATACGGCAAGATGAAGACAGAGCGCTATGGCGCTCGTTAGGAGATGCTTTTAAATAAATAAAATGCTGGACAATCCACACAGCATCATCTAGCCCCAAGCTAACCGGAGCTTGTGGTATGTGTACTAGATGACTGATATACTTAATACAAGCCATAAATCTTTATTAACAAAGAAAAGTACAATCAGATAATAGATAAAATTAGAACTAGCATTTACAATTAAAACATTTGAGCTAAGTAACTGCAATGCAAACAATTTACAGCTCAACTGATCCATGTCAATACCAGTCGGAAGCGTCCCCAAGAAGCTGGCTGCATTGCCCCGCTGTGTATCAATGCTTAATATTAATACAATATATTACATAGATAGACATTTTTGACGTGACAACGTCTTATAATTCTATAGAGCCGGCTGCACGCACGAAAAAACATGACTCATGCGGCGTTACCTCGCTCTGAGACGTTCCATGTAAGGCTTGAAGTGCAAGCGAGAGCGCTCGACATCCGTCTCTCTCCTACTTGAGTGAGCGATGCGTCTGCGTGGACAGCTGCTATACTATAGTACATTTACATGTTTTGATCGAGTATCAAATGCTACCATTCCATCAGTATTTTCTTAAGACGTTGTCACGTTCAACTATCGTCAGTAAACCGACTTTACAGACAACCAATTTTTTATTCTACATAGAACACAGAACAACTCATAACATCCGGAAAAAATGTTGACCGTCCAGAGGCGGGAATCGAACCCGTAACCTCATGCGTCGCCGGCTGCACCACAGAGGTCATCGAGCAATGGCGGTTTAATCACAGAAGGCATCAAATAAGTTTCCTTGTAATGCCAATTTTTTTGCTTAGGTACTAACTGTATTTTTTTTTAAATTTGAGATAGGGCATGAAGATTTCTTTAGTATGGATAGCCTCGTACGACCATTTTCTTGTACGAAAAATCAAATGTTACTCTGTGATAGTGGTAAGATAGTCCCTAATCAATTGATAGATTAGGGACTATCTTACCACTATCACACCTTTGACATCAATGATAATAATAGCTCTTTGATGACTCACAATAATTACTATTTTATCATCATCATAAGATGTGCTCCATGTTATGGAGGTTTTCAACCAAGATTTTTAACAGTTATTTACAGTAGAAAATATGTTTTGGTCTCTCAAACATCTTAATAGTTTTTAATAAAAGCCTTTGGAATTGAGACCGTGGGATACCGAGTAGCCTCGGTATCCCACGGTCTCAATTCCGAAGGTTTCCAGGTTTAAAAAAAAAATATCTGAGCGTCTGGTCGTAGCGACGTGACCCAAGAGCTGATGAGTATCTGGCGCAGCGCATCAGCATTGCCATACAGCGGGGCAATGCAGCCAGCGTTGAAACGCTTCCGATAGGTATTGATTTGAATCAAGCTCATTCAGCAGTTAGGTAAAAATAATTTTGAGAAGGATGCCAAGAGAGGATCCGGCTGGGCAGCGTTTGGGAAATTACGTCGAGTCTTCTCGTCATTCATACCGCAATGCTTGAAAACGAAAATTTTCAATCAGTGCGTCCTACCCGTCATGACATACGGAGCTGAGACGTGGACACTCACGGTAGGGCTGGTCCACCAGTTCAAAGTCGCTCAGCGAGCTATGGAAAGAGCTATGCTCGGAGTCTCTCTGAAGTATAGAATTCGTAACGAATACATCCGACAGAGAACCAAAGTTATCGACATAGCACAAAGAATTAGCAAGCTGAAGTGGCAGTGGGCCGGCCATATCTCGCGAAGAACCGACAACCGCTGGGGTAAACGTGTTCTTGAGTGGAGACCACGATTCGGCCAACGTAGTGTAGGACGCCCTCCGGCCAGGTGGGATGACGATCTGCCAAAGACTGCAGGCAGATGCTGGATGCGGCAAACTGAAGACAGGGCGCTATGGCGCTCATTAGGGGAGGCCTACGTCCAGCAGTGGACTAATATAGGCTGATGATGATGAATCCAGCTACCTCTGGATTGTTAGCAACAGTCTGCAGTTAGCACAACTGTTTCAATCGTAAATACTTGTTCTAATTTTAGCTACATCACACACACGTGGGCCATGCGTAGCGTTTGACAGATTCCTTCCTTTCTGTTTCTTCCATCGATTCATCATATGAAGTGTTGGTCATCAACTTAACTTACCGGAAGCACCACGGCAGACATGGTATAAAAAGCATTGTGCTGATTTAGGGCCTTTTCCGGCAAATTTATAGATACCTTCATATTATTACTATAGTATTTTTTACGTAGGAAGCGTTTCGTGACGTTTCGGTAGAAATGACCTAAGGTGTATTCGAAATATTTTAATTCGATTTTTAGTGACATGTGGTTCTTATAAGAAAACTATCTTTCGTAAAATATTTGTATTGGTCTCAACTAACAGTTCAAGCCCTTTCTTAAGTAATAAGATAATAGATACAAGCAGATAGGTAATATAAAATGAATAATAAATAATAAAAACACGCAAGCCTCTTCTAAGATGATGATGATGTACTAAGTTACGATTTTAATTAGCAATAATCGATTATTCGATTTTCCTGATTCATTTTTATTTTGGCCATCTCTATTACGTTCCGTTCTACGCAAAACTATTTTTTTTTATTACGTTCGTTAATTATAATTAGCCTCCTAATTATTATTTAGTTTTGATAATTTGAGTGGCTTACTGAAATTTTACAGGTTAAATAATACGTTAAAATGGAAAAAAAAATTTTTCAATTTCCGAAATGTTTATGTGACAAAGTCCTAGTCAATTGAAAGTCCATCTGACAGGGAACTCTTTGATAAAAGGAGGAGTTTCTATTTTAGTTCGCCGATTTTTCAACATTACAAAAAAGCCTCATTGTGACCGATGTTCATGATTTTTAGGGAGACTCATCCCAAGGTGTCAAAAAGATTTTAGAGACATTACTAATTGTCTCAGAAAATTAAAAATAAACAGTGGTGCTCGAAGTCGGTTGTTGGTTTTCAAAAACAATTACTTGTGTAAATTATCTGAGCGTCTGGTCGAAGCGACGACGCGTGACCCGAAAGCTGGTGAGTATCTGGCGCAGCGCATCAGCACTGCCATTCTCAACCTGAACCTCAACAGCCTGTATTGGTCCACTACTGGACGCAGGCCTCCCCCTGATAAGAGCCTTATTTTTTTGCGGCTTTTGTCACATGGGTAATGCCCATAATTCCCACGCTGGGGTGCGTAGTCAAAGTGGCCATCTTATTTGGTCGCTGGTAAGCTCAGCTCAACAGCCTGTATTGGTCCACTGCTGGACGCAAGCCTCCCCCTGATAAGCGCTCTGTTGGCTTTTATCTCATGGGGATAATGCCCATAATCCCTGGCTGGGCATGCGGGTTGGGGATCGCAGTTCGGTGGTAGAATTGTTCTGCAGGGGGTGCTGCTGCCCGCCCCCGGTGGATATCCCCTAGTCGGCTCTTACGACACCCGCGGGAAGAATTGGGGTGGTGCAAATTCTAAGCCGGCCACACAGCTAATAATTTATGATACCTAGCATTGCCATACAGCGGGGCAATGCAGCCAGCGTCTTGGGGATGCATCCGACTGGTATTGTTATGGATCAGTTGGGGTACCTGTAGATTGTTTGCAACAGTCTGCAGTTAGCAATTGTTTCAATTGTAAATACTAGTTTTAATTTATTTAAGTATTTGATTGTAATTACTTTGTGGATAAATATAAAAAAAATCACGTGTATATTTTATTTTATTTCTTTCTTCTCATAAGCCGGGTTAGGGGCGGTACCAGTAGCTATCTGAAACTTATAGCTGGCAGTCTGGGCACGGACTGCGCTTTCTTGAAGCACTGGATGCGCACTCATGGTGCCATGCGCTTCTGAATATTGTATATCCCATTAATTTAAGATGTTTTTAGTTAATTAATTAATCTATTAAAAAAATATCTAAGCGTCTGGTCGAAGCGTGACCCGAGAGCTGGTGAGTATCTGGCACAGCGCATCAGCATTGCCATACAGCGTGGCAAAGCGGCCAGCGTCTTGGGGACGCTTCCGACTGGTATTGATATGGATCAATTGAGGTACCTGTAGATTGTTTGCAACAGTCTGCAGTTAGCTCAATTGTTTCAATTGTAAATACTAGTATAATTTTCTTTGTGAATAAAGGCTATTGACATCTATGGCTAATATGTCTCTTTGAATCTTATTAAGCTGAAATAAACGCATTGAATTGAATAAGCACGTATGAGCAGAGAGTTTCCAAAAATATATTTAATTCACTGAGAGGAAGTGTTGATGCAATAAATTGAGCAATCCAACACGGGGTTTAAAGGCCCCAAAAAGGGGCTTAAAAGGCCCCTTTCCAAATTAACCTTTATAAATTGAACGAACAGCATCATTCAGTGTTAAAATGTGTTTTAAAGTGTTGGCAAGGTGTGTAATGGGTTAAAAGGGTTTCGGATCAGTTTCTGTGTGGATGGGAAGGTAGATTGAGAATGTGTTTTATTTTATCAAGTGAATTTCTTTAATTGAGACGAGTTTTTTGCAATTCGGACATGCTTGGAAGTTGTTACGTGAAATTTTAATTGTAAGTGGAATATTCATCTATCAGAACTCTTTTTCAGAATTTTATCAAAATTTTAATTTTCAAAGGAAATTACAATCATGTAATAGAAATAAATCAGAACTAGTATTTACAATAATACAACAGTGAATAATCTTATTAATATAAATCACGTGTCACGTTGTTTGTCCGCGATGGACTCCTAAACTACTAAACCGATTTTAAATTAAATTTGCACACCGTGTGCAGTTTGATCCAACTTGAAAGATAGGATAGCTTATTCAGAGAAGGTTTAAAAGGTGAGAGCGGTACGAAGTTCGCCGAGTCAGCTAGTATAATATGAAAAAGAATATACGAAACGTGGATTTTTACATATTACAAATTTTCATTGTTCGCTACGCTTTTGATTTTAAATGTAATATATTATAATGACGACCGATGTGGCGCGGCGGGCGAAGGTCCGCCTGCGACGCTGTAGGTTGCGGGTTCGATTCCCGCCTTGGGACAAATGTTTGTAAGATCTACAAATATTTGTTTCGGGTGATCTGGTCGTTTCTATGTATAATAAAAAATATCTATCTATGTAATGTATTATATTATGTATATCAGTCATCTAGTACCCATAACACAAGCTCTGCTTAGCTTGGGGCTAGATGATGTTGTGTGGATGTCCAGCATTATTTATTTATTATTTATTTATTTACAATATAACCCTTTGAAATATATAAAACTTCTTGGCAAGGAATCGAGGTTTTTAGTAGGTTGTGAACATTTAAATTAAAACCTACTTTTGTCATATCATTTTAAATAGAAAGTTTTCATAGCTTTATTGCATTCCAAAAGGGGTTATAAAAATTGCAGTCTATCCAATAACCGTAGTAATAAATATTGGTATTTCAGCAAATATTTGCGTTCAGCTGAGTTTCGCTGGGACAGAGTTTTGAAATTTAGTTATTAAAAGTATGAATTTTAGTTGAAACTGTTATGGTGAGGAATTCACACAACATTAAACTTACCTGATATTAAGCAAAGCTTATGTTTTGGGCACCAGATGATTGTCTTACTTGTATCATTGTTCATCATTACCATCAAAGTAAACATAAAACATAAACATTTATTTATTTCTATGAAGTTAAATCTATGTAGCTTAGTATAAAAAATATTTTGGTGAGCTTTAGTAAAGCAGTTAAAGTAAATAGAGTTACAGAATCACAATATCTACTGCTAACACGAAGTAAACAAAATTGACTGACACCTTTTTTAAATAAGAAAATTACAATCAACATTAGAACTAGTATTTACAATTGAAGGAATTACAAACAATCTACAGGTAGCTCAACTGATCCATATCAACACCAGTCGTCGCGTACCCGCTACGCTGGCTGCATTGCCCCGCTGTATGGCAATGCTGATGCACTGTGCCAGATACTCACCACCTCTCGGGTCACGCGTCACTTCGACCAGACAGTCAGATAATTTTTGATACCTAAGTTTTGTTTTTTGACGTGACAACGTCTTATAATTCGATAGAGCCGGCTGCAAGCACGAAAAAACATGACGTCATGCGGCGTTACCTCGCTCTGAGGCGTTCCATGTTAGGCTTGAAGTGCAAGCGAGAGCGCTCGACATCCGTCTCTCTCCTACTTGAGTGAGCGATGCGTCTGCGTGGACAGCTGCTATACTTACTATAGTACATTTACATGTTTTGATCGAGTATCAAATGCTACCATTCCATCAGTATTTTCTTAAGACGTTGTCACGTTCAACTATCGTCAGTAAACCGACTTTACAGACAAACAATTTTTTATAAATTTTTGAGTAGAAAATACCGGACATGGTTATGGTGGTGGTTATGAGAATTGAGATAAGTACAGCCTACCTACTTCGTACATTTTTTTTATTGTGTGGTGGGACCAGAGTCAGCAGAGTCTAAAGACAAAAATCTTTAACCAATGTGTGTCACCAGTGTGATGTGATGACTTACGGATCCGAGATGCATAAGCTCAAAGTCGCTCAGCAAGCTATGACTCTCCATCTCCATAGCTTGCAGAAATTCCGAGCAAAGCTCTCTAACTATGCTCGGAAGTATCTCTACGCGTTAGGATCCGAAAAATGGAAATCCGTAGAAGAACCAAAGTTACCGACATAGCTCTCAGAACTAGCAGGCTGAAGTGGCGATGGGCAGGCCATATAGCTCGCAGAACCGATAACCGTTGGGGAGTAAAGGTTCTCGAGTGGCGACCGCGATGCAATGCGACACGGAGTGTGGGAAGACCTCCCACTCGATGGACAGACGACATGGTAGCGGTCGCAGGGAGGCGGTGGATGGAGGTGGCTCAGGACCGCTATTCGTGGCGTCGTCGTTTGGGGAGACCTATGTTAAGCAGTGGACGTGTACGGGCTGATGATGATGTGTGGTCCCAGTCTGATCTTAGCCAACTGCGTTACGAAGGCTTAAATAATTTAGCGCGGAATAATTCTTTGCTGGGTTATGAAAAGGAAAATAACGTAGGATTTCGTTTTACATGTTAACTTCACGCTTGAATTATAAATCAGTATTTTTGCCGTAAATAAACGTTTGCTAAAAGCGAACATAAAATATAATCGCTGAGCGTAGTCCATACGGAGCTTAGCTGGTTTAATTTGGTATTGGAGTGGGGCTTCCTTTCTGTCGACGGTATCATGTGTGGCAAAGGAAAGTAGCTTCTGATTTTCAATCTTTAATTTAAAGAAAGGTAAATACTTTAAAGTATATCTTAAAGTATATATAGTAAAGTATATATAGTAAAAAAAAAAAGTATATATAGTATCGTCTTACATGGTCTAGGGACAGAGAATCAACACTGTTAACATATAAAAAAAAATATTCTAAATTTTACAAAAAAAAATACCTCAGACAATTTTTATTAAATTCCGGAAAAGAGTTGGTTGCTTCATTTTCATCCAACATGGTTACACAGTTAGGAAATACATATAAATAAAAAGAACCCTCGATTTAAAACAAAAAAAAAACTATTACTAACGGTGATTCCGCTTGTGGGCGTCGAACTACGATGCCATGGATAAACACACTACATAATTATGTAATGCTACGGCCACACTATCGCAATAACGCGAAGATTTGCGCAGTCGCGACAAATATGACCAAGCATTTCGTCCTGTCGCAAATCATCATAGCGAACACGAATGCCCTTCGTGTCGCTGTCGGTAAATTGACCCACATCAAAGGGTTCTATCGCGACAAATTTCGTGAGGCTACCTACATTTCGCGAGCTATGTTGACAGCGAGACGCCGACAGGTTTGCACGTATTTTCGTGTGTTGAATGGTTGTTTATGGATTGGAGTAATGAGAGAACATTGCAATAGACCACAACCGCCTCTTCCATTTTCTCCGTGAAAATGAATTATATCGACATTGCGAAGTATTTTCCAATGTGGCAAGACACTTCGTCGTAGATCGAACACGAAGATTTGTTGCGAAAACGAATCTTTGCCACGTAGTGTGGCGGTAGCATAAATACCGGATAGTAGAATCCGCCTGTTTGTAGAATGGCTAGGTACAAACGGAACACTGATTTGTTAGGAACACCTATTTCATTAGATTCAACGAGATTGCTAAATGACGTTTAGCCCTATTGTTGAACATTGATTGTTCAATAAAATCGGTATAGGCATTTATCTGAAAAGTGCTGTTTTATAATCCGCGTAGCTCTCACACCCCTCGGAAGGTACTTAGTGTTTAAGCCTTGGCTCCTTTAAACTACTAATATAAAACCATCTATGTTGAAAACAGTAAAGTACCTAGTTGTTTTATCTATATATATAAAAATGAAACCCGTTTTCCTTGGTCACGGCATCACGCGTGAACGGCTGGACCGATTTCGCTAATACTTTCTTTGTTGTGTTTGTTATTGTCAGGAGAAGGTTCTTATGAAAGAAAAAATTAAGAAAGTTGAAAACATAAAATTCGACGGGGGCGAAGCCGCGGGGCGCAGCTAGTTGTAAATAAAACGAGCCTAGCGGCAGGATTAGCACTGGTATAAGAGGTGCCTCTACTATCTGTTTTGACTTTTAAATTTTTAATTCTTATAGTTATGGTATGTTTAAATTTTTCAAAATAACTGATTTACTTACTTACTTACTTACCCCTCTTTTGCGACGGAGGTTAGACATACATATACAGATGATGATCAAGCTGTCCAATTCTGCCTATAACACTCACAAAGCGAAAGCTGTGCCAGAATTAGGTTGACCTATATCATGCACAATTCATATCCGTCCTTCGCAAGGGAACCCGCCCTTTAGTACTCAGCCCTTAATTTAGAATTTCTCCTTGATTGAGAATTCTGTTTCTATTTCATTAAATGAGATCGGACTGATATTGGACGATTTAGTCGGCTTGGATTTTGAGACCCAGAGAAATTGTAGCTTCTTTATAATCCCCGACGCAAAAAGAGAGTTAGTGTTATAAGTTTAACGTGTCTGTCTGTGGTATCGTAACTCCCAAACGGATGAACTGATTTTCGTTTAATTTTTCGTGTGTCATAGATAATTTTATTTCGAGTGTTCTTAGCCAGGTTTCATGAAAATCTGTTTAGCCAATAAACGACGGCGGGTTTTTGAAATTTTTAATTTTGTCTTGTTAAGAATAAGCTTACATAGTCAGCGTCTAAGTGATGCTTTCGACAGGTTTCCGATTGCTATTGTTCAGTTCAGTTGTTCAGATCGGTTGAGCTACGTGTATATTGTTTGCAACAGTCTGCAGTTAGCTCAATTGTAAATACTTGTTCTAATTTGCTTCTATTCTTTGTTTGTAATTTTCTTTGTTAATAACCTTACCATTATAGTGAAGTTACCGCTACAGCTTAAAAATAAATTACTATATCTAGTATCTTGAATCAAAACCTGTAAACGATGCGTCTACAGTTTGAGGTAGTGAAGTGTTGGTGATTGGTATTCTGTCCATAAATCAGCATTTCTTGTGTGTGTTTTATAAACTGCTAGCATCAAAAATAGATAAAAAGTATTCTATATCCTTTTCCGGGACACAAACTATCTAACTGCAGAATTTCATCAAGATACGTTCAGCCGTTGAAGCGTGAAGAGGAAACAGACAGACAGAGTTACTTACGAAGTTATAATATACTAGCTGCGCCCCGCGCCTTCACCCGCGTGGAAATCATACTTTCAGGAATTTACTGCACACCTCTTAGGGGTACTTTTGTAATAATAAAAAATACTTGATTAATTGTTTACTTTATAGTTTATTTATACCGAGTTTTGAGTGAATCGTACCAAAGTATAATAATTTTTCCTAGAAAATTTACCACACTTTTTAACCCCGTCAGAAGTTATTTTTTGAAAATTAAATTAGAATAAGTATGTGTAATTCTAAAACCTAAACTATCTACATAACAAATTCCATCCAAATCGGTTAAGTAGTTACGGGGATACGTGGTAACAAACATTCACACAAAATTTCGCATATAAAATACTAGCTTCTGCCCGCGGCTTCGCACGCGTATTTTCGTTATAGTAAGTAGCCTATTATCTAAGTAAAGCTATTTTCTAAATGTACGCCAAATTTCATTATAACCTGTTCAGTAGTTTTGGATATAAAAATTCACATTTTACAAACTGTCGACCTTGTAATATTAGTAGGATAAATACGATTATAATATAGCTTGTGATAGGATTCACAAACTTGCCAGTCGATTTTTTAAAATTCTTTCGTTTATCTACTACGATAAATCTAAGTAAAGTTATTTTCTAAATGTACGCCAAATTTCAACATAACATGTTCAGTAGTTTAGGATATAAAAATTCACATTTTACAAACTTTCGACCTTATAATAGTAGTAGGATAAGATAAGTAGCAAGTATGGATTTATTTATGTAACACGATAGGACACATCATGTATGCCTCACTCGTTTTACAATCTCAGTTTGCAAAACCACATCTATTCTCTTACGTGTACGTGTATCTACGTTCTCGGTCCGGTAACATGTTCAGTAGTTTTGGAGATAAAAATTCACATTTTACAAACTTTCGACCTTATAATAGTAGTAGGATAAGATAAGTAGCAAGTATGCATTTATCTATGTAACACTATCGTGTTATAAACGACTGAGGCATACACGATATGTCCTATCGGACACATCATGTATGCCTCACTCGTTTTACAATATCAGTTTGCAAAACCACATCTATTCCCTCCGTGTACGTGTATCTAAGTTCTCGGTCCGGTAACATGTTCAGTAGTTTTGGAGATAAAAATTCACATTTTACAAACTTTCGACCTTTTATTAGTAGTAGGATAAGATAAGTAGCAAGTATGCATTTATCTATGTAACGCTATCGTGTTATAAACGAGTGAGGCATACACGATATGTCCTATCGGACACATCATGTATGCCTCACTCGTTTTACAATATCAGTTTGCAAAACCACATCTATTCCCTCCGTGTACGTGTATCTAAGTTCTCGGTCCGGTAACATGTTCAGTAGTTTTGGAGATAAAAATTCACATTTTACAAACTTTCGACCTTTTATTAGTAGTAGGATAAGATAAGTAGCAAGTATGCATTTATCTATGTAACGCTATCGTGTTATAAACGAGTGAGGCATACACGATATGTCCTATCGGACACATCATGTATGCCTCACTCGTTTTACAATCTCAGTTTGCAAAACCACATCTATTCCCTCCGTATACGTGTAGGTATCTACGTTCTCGGTCCTGTAATGTTGTTAACGCAGTGTTGGACGAACCACAAACTGCTTGGCTTAGGTCTAGTTTACAATCTCTCACGTTAGTAAAGCTGTTGGCCTAGCACGGGGATTCCTACTTGAGATGATGGTACAAGTGGGACAAGTCGGTACAGTTTGGTGCCAGTTGTACCATCACGAGATGATGGTACAAGTGGGACAAGTCGGTACAGTTTGGTGCCAGTTGTACCATCAAGAGATGATGGTACAAGTGGGACAAGTCGGTACAGTTTGGTGCCAGTTGTACTATCAATGGTACAATTGGGACAAAGTGGTGCCAATTGTACCATCAATGGTACTGCCTCATGGTACAAATGGTCCGGCGACGATCGTTGTCTAGGGTAGAATAGAGTAGAATGACATTTCCATATTACACACACACAAAAATAGATTTAATTCAAAATTTCACAGTCAATAAATTAATAAATAAGATTAGATAAATAAGATTACAAATTTAAATTATTAGAAAAAGAGATTAAATTAAATAACATTGCATTGTCTTATATTGCGTAAATTGTTGAAGTTGACGGAATGAGTTTCAAACATTATTACGCATTCGATGACGATGTGACGTAATTTTCTCATTCTACCTTACATCAATCCCCGTGCTAGCCCTACCAAGAAGTATAAGTTTGACAAATATCAAAAAGGAAAAAAATATCGGTTTTGCTTCAGATTTAACTTAAAATAGGAATATCAAATTCAGTAGGAAACCGAACACATTTCAACGAAGATAATTTTTCTAGTTTTCTGTCTTTTGTAGTTTTCCATTAGAAGTGCACGCAGTGTATCCTCACCCTTAGCCATGGACGTGGTTTTCACAAACCGGAAATGGAAAATCTTGGAGAACCTCGTCAGAATCATGGCGGAATGATAAAACGGATGTGACGTCACCTTTGTGAAACACTCACAGTTTGTCAGTTTCGGAAAGTGGATTTGTTAGCTTTATAGCTGCTGTATTTTGACGCGTTTTTACGATGAATATTTTGTAAACAGCGTAGTTGTTTTTCGACTGAAACCTAAACATTTATGTAACCTCTCTTTCAAACGATTAGGTACTTATTTGACGACCTTTGTGGCGCGGTGGGCGAAGTTCCGCCTGCGACGCAGGAGGTTGCGGGTTCGATTCCCGCCTCGGGACAAATATTTGTACGATCTGCAGATATTTGTTCAGGGTGTTCTGGTCGTTTTCTATGTATAATAAATAAATATCTATCTATGTACTCGTATATTATTAGGTATATCAGTTATCTAGTACCCATAACACAAGCTCTGCTTAGCTTGGGGCTGGATAATGCTGTGTGAATAGTCCAGCATTATTTATTTATTTATTTATTTACTTACACATCAGAATGCAATTTTTTTATGTTTATTAAAAGCCTGCACAAGGCTGTCTAAGTGCTGGGCCACAATCACGGTGTGGTAAGTTATAGCATTAAGCTCAAGTGTGGCAGTTGAAACGTTAGAGAGCGCGTACACAGGCCGGCATCGGACAATCCGCACTGGGGCCTCATCAATGGTGTACCATAAAAGATCTCCACCGCAAGGATTGAGCTGTCGGCAATGCCGGCGAGGATTCTTGAAGGCAAATTTTCCGTTAAGGCGCATAGTAGGGTGGATAGTGGCGCCACTACCATATTTAATTTTATAATTACGTTATACAAAGGAATTATCAAAAAATCGGAACGCGCGTAGACGATATCTATCATAAGCTTTTTTTAAATGTATCTTTAATAGTTTTGTACTGTATTATTTAGGCAGATACTTGTTTCAAGAGTTTAGTTCCTATTGGTGGCCACCAAGCTCTCCAAACAAGGTTTTTGATTGAATAACACAAAACAAAACTATTACAGATACATTAAATAAAAGCTTGTGATCAAAAAATCGGACCGCTGGTAGACGATACCTTCGTCTACCAGCGGTCCGATTTTTTGATAATTCCTTTGTATAACTTAATGATTTAATTAAATATGTTGTGGCGCCACTATCACCCCTACTATTCGCCTTATGTGTGAATGACGTCATTCGGATTGCCGATCAATGGACGCACTTGTCAGTGGATTGTCCGAAGCCGCCCAATATGCCAATAGGTAACTCTTACCATACCGTGATCGTGGCCCACGTAACTGCATTTTTGTATTTAATAAACACAAAAATGTAGTGCATGGTAGTTACCAAAAATTACGCCTTTAATACACTTTTAAGGTGCTTTTAATAGGAAGCATGCGCTTTGCGGAAAGATCGACTAAAACACAAATCGACTAAAAACATTTCAACTAATAAAAATTCGACTAACGACTAAAACAATTTTTATCAACGAAAAATTTTGTGTCATCATATGGCTCTGGGTGCAATTATACATATACACACCCTTTGTGCTTTGTGGGGTTGGACGGGTTTCGTTAAGAGTAAGTAAATGTTGTCATTAGTCGAAATGTTTTTAGTCGAATTGTGTTTTAGTCTGTTAAAGTCGAATTGCTTTAGTCGAATTCTCCGTAGACGAAACATACAGCTAGTCATTCTTAATCGAAAGTTTTCTCTGTCTGATAGTTCAACGTGACACAGCTTAACACAAATTTCAGATGAAATCTGTGCAGCTTAAATGTATCTCAGTCAAATTTGAATACCAAATGGATTGTATCCAGAGTCAGGCATTAGACTAACGGAGCCCGACCTGCTTCTGTTTTTCCGGCAAACTATAACCAGGGTCTCTTTAAGACGGGAATGGATAGGTGTCTTCAGTTTCTTCAAGACCTTCGTGATGCACCATCGGTCACATCTCGTGACTAACCATCAGGTGAGTTTTTGTTCAAACGAATGTCTCTTCACGATAAAAAGCCGCGGTGAGAAATTTGTGTCTCCACAATATCGTCTTACAATAATCCTGCTATAGTCATTATCACACTAATATTATAAATGCGAAAGTTTGGATGGATGGATGGATGGATGGATGTTTGTTACCTCTTCACGCCAAAAGCAAATTTTCAGCCTGATCCGTTCAGTAGGAACGGATCAGGCTGAAAATTTGCATACTGGTAATTCTAATCATGGGATCAAACATAGGCTACTTTTTATCCCATAAATCAGTTACCATGGGATAGAAATCACCTTTAAACGTTTCTATAGAAACAACGCGTGCGAAGCCGCGGGCATAAGCTAGTAGTATTAGAAATGCAAACGTTTGTGAAATGTGAAATTTTTGTTACCTAGGATCTCTAAAACTACTGAACAGATCAAGATGAAATTTGGCATACACTTAGAACGTACCTAGCCTAATTTTAGCAATACGCTTATTATTATACCGACAATACATGTGCGAAGCCGCAGGTAGAAGCTAGTCCTACAATAAATGTAAGTAATATTTAGGTAGGTATAGTCGACCAAGAAATTGGTTTACCACTCTAAGGCTGAATATCATTTGCACGTACAAAACATCAAGGGCTATTTTCGCTTGACAGATTAATAATATACCTCTACTTCTCAAAACCATCAATATATTGCGTTACGACCTCAGAAGAACGATGTTACGACCAACATTGAACCAAGATCAATAACCTTCAGAAGAAATGTCAAAAATGACAGATGGCGACAGAAATAAAGGAAAAACCCATCGATGAAAGAAAATAATAGATATTGCGCGGCAGATGATAGATTATTTACATTTTGTTGTGTAGAGAATATGTGGCTGTCTCAAATCCTACCTAGGGACCGATATAGGATAGGCCGTCATTATGTAGTTATTATTATGCTAGGTTTAGCTTATTTTTAGGGTTCCGTACCGAAAGTGTGCCACATTCACATAATTCTCAAATTCACATAATTCTTTCCATCCAAAGGTTGTCTGGAACAGATCGCTTCTAAGCGATAAGGCCGCCCAATGTACTTGAATCTTATTCAAGGTCTCGTGTTTTGTATTTTTGTTGGTGTACAATAAAGTATTTTGTATTGTATTGTATTGTATTGTGCCAACGGCGGCGTTTTATTTTAAAGTCGCCGTTGTCTATCTGTTTGTCCATCCATCACATATTACGGACGACTCTCTCTGTAAACGTTATCGCGTCCATTTGCACAGAAAACTTAGCCACTTACAGCCGTATCTAAAGAGAAATAGAACCAATCAAATCTCGAGAAGTTATTTGCACAAGGAGTTCGTAGTGTATCGAGTATTTTTAGTGCAAGGAGGTTGTGCAAGGAGGTTGTATAGCATTGAGATGGGCGGTCGAATATATTGGTGTATTCTAAATTAAAACACCTAAATAGTGATTAAACACCTATATAATCACTGTTTTCAGTGAGTAAATATATTAAGGCGGTACCCTACCTCGTTATTGTGTGAAGAGGATAGGCATAGGATTTCGCGTTCACAGGAGCGGGACAGAGCAAAGCGGCGTAAGCCCAAAAATCAAGTTTTTAGTAGTTATTTGCTCCCCACAAACATTAGAATAGTTAATTGAAAAAAAGGCAACATATAAAATGTTCTTTATACTTAGCTCAATTACTATGCTTAATCTCAAGATCGTATCATCTGTATTTATTGAGAAATTAGGGTTTTAGTAAAAAATTAGAGGTAACTTTGCGATTTTTTTCTAACGAGAAAATTTTATGGAATCATGTTTTCGAAACATATGATCGAACTGAACTTTACCATATATAAATTTCAAGGTTAAATATTCAGTAGTTTGGAAGATATGGAGGTCCGACGGAGTTGAAAATAAGCAATTTGAGGGTAGGTACCCCCTTAAGCTTTTAAGACGGGGAAAAATATAAACTTACTTAAGACATTGAAGAACAAAGAAAACAAAAAAACTACTTCATCATCATCAGGATCATCAGCCTATATTAGTCCACAGCTGGACATAGGCCTCCCCTAATGAGCGCCATAGCGCCCTATCATCAGCTTGCTGCATCCAGCACCTGCCAGCAGTCTTTCGCAGGTCGTTATCCCACCTGGCCGGAGGGCGTCCGACACTACGTTTGTCAAGTCGCGGTCTCCACTCAGTAAAATTTATTATCATACTCCCTGTCAATAACATTGTCTGCCAAACTATCTGCCAATAAAAGGTACAAAATATGCACTACTTTATCGTATGGATACTTTTATTTACGACCTCGTAAAGTTTCCACGACATTCCGTTAGGTGGCGCTGTATTAAAGCTACTGAAACCTGCCACTGGATATTTTATGACTGAGTTTCTGTCTGAAATGAAGGAAATATATTACAAGTGTAACTATACAAAGTATGTCAGAATTTATGAAGTAAGTTGGTAGATTATTCGAATTTATGGTTTTACTACCCCGCGGATTTGCTCACGTTCTTTGCCTATACGTTAACACTTTCATGGCCCAAGACGCAGACGAGCCTCTCAACCCTCGTGTGGCGGCGGTGCGACCCGGGCAATGAATGCGATACAATACACTAACACTTTCATGGCCCAAGACGCAGACGAGCCTCTCGACCCTCGCATGGCCCAAGACGCAGACGAGCCTCTCGACCCTCGCGTGTGGCGGCGGCGGCGCGCGGCGCGCCCCTGCGAGTCGCACCGCCGCGGCTGGGCGGTGAATGCGTTAATCCAGGCCTAGACCTACTTTATGCAAAAATTCAGCCTGATACGATCTATCTTTTTGACGTTAACAAACATGCGAACATCTAAATTTTCGCATTTAAAATTCGTGTGACTAGCTTCTCTGCTCACTTATAACGAACCTACCTAATTAGAACACACAAAATTGGAACTAGTATTAACAATTTAACAACTGCAGACTGTTTTAAACTATGTACCTACGTACAGGCTCAACTGATCCATATCAATACCAGTCGGAAACGTCCCCAAGACGCTGGCTGCATTGCCCCGCTGTATGGCAATGCTGATGCGCTGCGCCAGATACTTACCAGCTCTCGGGTCACGCGTCGCTTCGACCAGACGCCCAGATTTTTTTTTTAAAAACCCGTAGAGTCTCGGTACCCCACGGACCTAGGGTCTCGACTCCAAGGGGAGCAAATGTGTAGGCTCTGTCGAGACCAGCATATTTGCGCCTCTTGAGATCTTAGGCCAAATCTGCCGCCGCACCCGCCCTCACGGATGTCCTCGGAAGATGGGAAGGCGCAAGTGACTACAAGCAGAGCAAATGTATAGGCTCTGTAGAGACCTGCATATTTGCGCTTCTTGAGAATAATATATTAAACTAGCTGCGCCCCGCGGCTTCGCCCCCGTGGAAATTTATGTTTCCAACTTTCTTAATTTTTTCTTTCATAAGAACCTTCTCCTGACAATAACAAACACAACAAAGAAAGAATTAGCGAAATCGGTCCAGGCGTTGTTGAGTTATGCGCTTACCAACACATTTTGCGATTCATTTTTATATTATAGATTATTAATATTGCTGGAAAATTCATACAGCAAACTGTAGCTAAACTCGACGAACACTGACAAAAATGTCTAGCTTTATTTATATAACAAATAAAATAATTCATATGTTTGGAGTCAGGATTAAGATTATTTGAATAATAATTATCTTTTTTCATAATTTTGGTTTTGACGTTTAGACAAGCTGTTTGAACTACTTAAGTGGATGATCTGCAAGCGAAGCCTTGTTTACTTAAGAAGAACTTAATTTACTTGATAAAACTAAGGTTTTGTGTAACCATTAACTTAATCTAATTGGCTTTGAGATTCAATTTACGCTTAACTAATTATAAAGTTGTTTATTTCGCCTTTGTTAAGTTAATTTTATGTTAATATGTAAGATAAACTTCTTAACACATAAAATATTTGTTTAAATCTGAATGTTAATTTTACACTGCTTAGAATATGCATTTTACAAATGATCTTTTTTTATCAGTCTTATAAATAACTCTCCTCCGTAGACCGAGACACGTTCTCGGTGACCCTGTTCACCCAATCACCACCGCTAACCCGGAGGTGACGGCGACCGATTCGCTTCCGCACACCACACAACCGACCAAAAACGGACCCCGCCGGATGCGGGGTCGAAGAATTCCCCGCTTCCGCCCATAGGTGCATTCCTGCACCTAGGCGAAACCTCCCTTTCCTCTTATAGCATCTGCAACAGCCCAAGCCGAAGCTCGCATCTAAGTGGTGGCTCTTGTGCGTGTTGCCCCAACCTAACTTAACCGGCGCGCGCCCTCTGCGCCCGCCAAAAGTCCGGTAACGCTATCGTGGCCATCAGCGGTCAACAGCATTTTAGTCCATTCGAAAAAAACTTATAGATAACTAATTGAAAAACAAACAGCTGGGACTCTTCATCATGCCTACCCAAACAAAGGGTTTTGCCATAATCACCAGGTTTGGCAGGCGGATTGGTGCAATCTGACCCCAACAGCCTGTATTGGTCCACTGCTGGACGCGGCCTAAATTTATGCCATCTCACTTGACATAATATAGTAGACATTCCCGCGTGCTTGATGAAATGCACATAAATTTATTGGTAAAACGGCCGCGTAAAAAAATGGGTATAGACTTGTAGCACAAGGGTTATTAATGTTATTATAGAAAAACTACTGAGAGTATCTTTTCAAAATAAATTTATTTCAGCTTTTGAATAACTAAACTATTTCGGTACGGGCTTTATTTTAGAGTTTTTCTCCGTATGTTATTTATTTTCGCCCAAAGTTGAGCTAAAATCAGTGTTGAAATACGAAAGTTTAGAAGCTGGTATTTTTTTTATTTATACTATTTTACGGTTTCGGGTGTGTACAGACATAGGTAATGACGAGCGAGATAAACAGATATTATCCTTAGTTTTGGATGGTCAACATCAAACAGCTTCCACGTTTGTATGGAAAGATGAGCGACTCGTTTAGCCTTAAGTAACATCATAGAAAACTGTGCCCGCCAAAAGTCCGGAAACGCTGTCATGGTTATCTGCGATTGCAGAGATTTCTAAAAAAAAGTTACAAGGGAGACGAGGAAGGGGAAGGCCAAGAATTATGTCATGTCGTATTAAAGAAGTAAAAATGACCGCATTGGAAAGAAAAAAATGGAGGAAATTGCGTCAACGCACCGAAAAAAGCTAGGCTTTTTAATTCTTTTATTAACTACTTATTCATAAACAAATAAATTCTACCATCGACCTACCTCTATACAATATAAACGTAGAAATCACACATAACGCTTCGAATCTGACTATTTCATTCGTTATGATTGAATTTTTCCGCCAAATATTCCGATTATTGTCGAAGAACCAATAACCGGAAGTAACGTAACGGAATAACGGCGTTACCGTTTTACGACGGGATGACGACCGCAATACAATATCCGGAATGTTATCGAAGGGCAATTTATAGAAAATATGTTTATATCGAACGGAATAGAAGACATTATTTATAAATCTAGTACCCATAGCACGAGCTCTGCTTGACGTGTTGCTAGATAATGCTGTGTGAATTGTCCAGAATTATTTAAATTGTAAATTTAGGAGATGATAGAGTAGGTATAGTCTGCGCGTGATCAGAATGGAAGCATTTAGAACTGAAAAAAAAAAGTTCGGATAGTTTTAAAAGCTATAAAAACTATCGTAGTGTGACGAATTAACTCCGAATGTAAGCGGTTCGGTGGTGCAGGCTTAGAATTTGCACCACCCCAACTTATACACGGCTGTCGTAAGAGGCGACTAAGGGATATCCACGGGGAGCGGGCAGCGCCCCCTGCAGAACAATTCTACCAACGAACTGCGATCCCCAGCCCGCGTGCCTAGCGTGGGGCTTATGGGTACTACCCCCCATATAAAAGCCAATAAGGCGATTGGAAATAGCATGTCTTTGCGATTGGTTGTAACACAACACAGGCCATTTGTTGAGAACGTACTATATCTACAGAAATTAACTTAAAACTATGGAAATAATAGAGGTTGTCATTTCAAACAACGCAGGGCCAATGCATTTTAATTTGACGGACCCAATAGTCATAGCGCTATCTTTTTATTCTGGTCAAACTAATTCTGGTAAACAAAATATTTTTATAAAGAAATCAACTCATTGCGAATAAAAGCTTTATCACACTGGCGTTATGCGAGCGATTTCAAGTGAGGCCAGTGCGCAGCGAGCACGCCGCGGCGATGTCACGGACACGCAGCTCGCTTGCTGCTTTTAGTAATCGAAGCTCGCTGTGCACTCGCCTTGAAATCTCTCGCAAATCGCCAGTGTAGGGTCTGGATGATAATGACCTTACATGAAAGATGATGTTGTTGACCCTATCACTGAGTTCACTGATAGGGTATTAAGTAGTTAAAGTTAGATAAGCCAGTTAAAATGAGTAGGAAAACAAGATTCACTGTTTAGTTAAGTTTATTCACGAGTTAAGTTAAGAAGGTTTGAGGCGGCAAATCTTACCTGGATAGTGTCCCTTGCTCCAGTACTTCTAGGTCACGTACTGAAGTCAGGTGAGTAAAAATTATAATTATCAAAGTAAAATGCAGCGCGTGTAAATTGACGCGTGATTTTTTTTATACCGTACAGCTCTAATGGGGCATTTCAACGTCAAAGACAGGTACCTAAATAACAAAGGGACCAACCAGGATACAAGTACAAATAAAGTAGACCCCAAAGCCGCCCAAAATTCTCAAGAATCGTAACATAAAATTGGGTAAAGTCGAACTTGAATCTAATATTTTCCGAGCCCCATTCAAACCAGTTGCCTCATAAAATGTCTACTTTCGCAGTTTAACAGTGACATAGAAGAACACAGTTGAAGACTCTCGGAAATTGAAGGAAGTGTTGGACAGCTTTTTTTTAAGGTTCCATACTTTTGAAAATATTTTGAAAAAAGTCAAAAAAAATCCCATTCAAGTTTAACACGTCCAGTGCCACTGACTCCCCTCGCGAGTTCACGTAATTCGTATTCCAGTGCCGGCGACTCCCCTAGCGCGTCCACTGTGAAATGTTCCCGGCATCCGGCAATACATTATGAAAATCGTGGTGGCATTGAACGCGTTAAGGAGTAAAAACAAGCTGCTGACACAGCAGAGGGATGGTATCAAGCAACAATTTTTTTGAGTTTGTACACAAAAACTAATCTACGTGTGTAGCTGTGTGGTGCCGGCTTAGAATTTGCACCACCCCAACTCTTCCCGCGGGTGTCGTAAGAGGCGACTAAGGGATATCTACCGGGGGCGGGCAGCAGCGCCCCCTGCAGAATAATTCTACCAACGAATTGCGATCCCCAACCCGCAGCCCAGAGTGGCGATTATGGGCATTACCGCCATGAGATAAAAGCCAACAAGGCGCTTATGGGGGAGGCCTGCGTTCAGCAGTGGGCCAATACAGGCTGTTGAGGTGTTGAGGATGTGTGCGTTGACAATCATACAACTTCAGCACTTTCACGCACACAAGCGCACGTATACGGATAGGAAATTGAGACTAATTTGTCGCAATTTTTTGGCTACACCTTGTTTGTATCTATTTTCATTCTAAGCCTTTTACTTCTTCTATAGTATGAGGTATTTATACACTTACAAATATGTGTATCTGAATTCACTACCTGAGGTTGTTTAATAGACTTTAACCCTTATAAAAACATTTAGTAAAGACATAACCAGACAAAATTAAGATCTAGTGGAAGTTTCATTTAATTTCAGCCCAACTTCGCACTAAGTTATAATAAAAATAATGAAATCCCATACAGGTTTCCAGTATCAAGATTTCTCACACAACATTGAATCGTAATCTACACCATTAAGGTTTATTTTACGTTGGAACTCAAAAAGATCTTGACTAAAACAAGTGAAAATGAAAATGTGTCGTTTGACTTGTAAGGTTGTAAGGCTGAATTAAATTGTTTGTTTATTTTCGACTTTCGTGTCTTTGTTTTAAGAGTTGGATCCCTGTGTGTGTGTGTGTGGAAAGTTGGTCATGAGCGGAGCAATGAGAGGAACGGAGAGAGGATCTGGAGCTCTATTTGACACTCTCGACACATTAAAATGGCTGTTATAAGTTCGACATTTTTATCTGTGTGACTGTCTGTCTGTGGCATTGTAAATCTCCAAAGCTGATGAACTGATTTTAATTTTGTTCATGTTGACCTGCGTTGGTAAACAAACAAAATTAAAATCGGTTCAATGTTTTTAATTTAAAGGCACTTTCGTTTGTGCTAACCAACTACACCACTAGGTCAAGTGATGTAGGAGTCTAGCGCCGTTAGCTCAACCTACAAGGGAAACTATGAAGTTTATCCAATCCTGTTAAAAGACTAAAGTTACATTTAAGGTCCGAAGGAAGTCCCAAAAGGTTTTTTGACTCCTACGTCACGTGACCTCGTGGTGCAGTTAGTTAGCACATTCCCGTACTGAGGGGAGGATGCGGGTTCAAGTCCTGTCGATGTCGAAACATTTTTAAGATATTATTTGATTTCTTAATAATTACCCTGAATGTGATTAATTACGCACTAAAATAACAAAAACCATAGAAAAATTAGCTAGTAATAGCTGCTTACCCGCTTCTCGCTCCGCCTATGACTTAAAGTATCCTTTAGATTATCACAAAGCGTATAACGAAATACTTCTGGAGGTCAATACTTGTTTACTAAAGTCTTAGAAGTCACCTTTGAAACAACGAAATGTTAGCTAATTAAATATTATGTAACAAACTCTGAAACAATCTTAATTGGTCTTAGAAATATGTCTAACTTGTTTCTGCCCGCGGCTTCTCTTGCGTTGTTTCTATGGAAAAGTTTTAAGGTTATTTCTATCCCATGCGAACTCAATTCAATTTTAAAAGATATTTATTTCTGAAGTTATCTAATGAAAGCAGGTATAAAAATCCATTGTACATTAAATAAATAATGCTGGATAATCCACATAGCAGCATCTAGCTCTAAGCTAAGCAGAGATTGTGCTATGGATACAAAATGACTGATATATGCAGGTAATACAATACATTAAAAAATTATCTGAGCGTCTGGTCGAAGCGACGCGTGACCGAGAGCTGGTGAGTATCTGGCACAGCGCATCAGCATTGCCATACAGCGGGGCTCTACAGCCAGCGTCTTGGGGACGCGACGACTGGTATTGATATGGATCAGTTGAGCTATCTATAGGTTGTTTGCAACAGTCTGGAGTTAGCTCAATTTAAATTGTAAAAACTAGTTCTAATATATACAATACATCATTTATCCTAGACCATATCAAACATAAATTTAAACGCGTTTATACGCTTTACCAAACTTTTTTAAACAAAGGGAATTACAGAATATGCCCTTAGATGCAGTGCAAGTACTTGACAAAGTGTTGGTGTTTAAGATTTTAAGCAGAAAGATAAAGATTCGGAACTACAAAACCGATATTAGACCGGTATTGATGAAACTTGCACACTAAAATTGAAGGAGGCGAATCAGTTCCTAGTAGCAAAGCGTAAAATCTTGAAGATCCTGGGGCCTACCTGCAGAGAAGACAGAAGCTGGAGACTCCGAAAAAATCTGGAGATCGAAGAGCTACGGGACAAACCCAACATCATCGGAACAAGGCACAACGACTCCGCTGGCTCGGCCACTTAAAGAGGATGGGAGAGGACTAGAACGTCTAATAAAGTGCCCCGAGGTGGCGTGCGTGTATTTCCGCGCGACAGTGGGTCGGCGTGACAGAGAACTTCAGTTCTGTCACATCGAGGAGGGACCCGTAGTTGCTTGCCGACGCCATCTGGGCTACGGAAGAGTGCAAACGTATCCCTTGTTGGTTTTAGTTGGTATTAGGAGTTCGATATAATCATCGGATCCTCTCGGGCCTGGACTATCCATAAAGGATGTCCACACGTTAAAAAAAAGGTCCAGAACGTCTACAGCGTCTATCTCGGCTGCCCCGTCGGCCGAAGACCCTTGGAACGCTCGGTACCGCTGGAAAGATGTGGTGGAAGCGGAACAAGAGAGCTACAAGTTGCGGATTTGCAGGAAACTGCGCAGGACAGGGAAAAATGCCGACTTCTCTTATCGGCGGCCAAGACACACTTCGGGTCTCCGAGCTTTCCTTACTTAGTATAAGGTATAAGTAAGTAAAGTAAGAATAAAGAACCATTGGTTATTGAACTTAAAATTACTTGAGAACTGATTTATGGGATAAGTAACCTATGTGTTGTTCCAGGCCTGTATTTAGATTTTTTAAACTTCGTTTTCTATTCTCCATCTTGGTGAAAAACAGGCGTAATTTAGTTCGTAAATTAAGCTACTTGTAAAAAACCTCACGTATCCCCCAGGATCAGTTATTCAAAACGAAAGAAAGGTAATTTAGAATTCTGTCTCTTTGGTCCATTAACAAAATTAAATTCAGGTCAAGTAGCGTCCAAGTACGAGTCACATTTAGGAGTTGGCACTGGTATGAGAGGTGCCTCTAGTTTTAGTTTTTACTGTAATTAATTATTGAATTTTTATATTTAAGTTATAATTAATGCAATGCTAATTCGTTGACCAAAATATAAGCCAGCATTCCGATCACCTGTGGACTCTACAAAAAGTTTGGTAAGATTGCCATTCAACGTGGCAATGCTGCTAGCATTCTGGGCGACGGCTTAGATTTTTAAGAAATAGATATAAGTGTATAATACTATGTAGTTGTTTTAGTTTTATTTTTATATGTAATTTTCTATGAGCTAATTATATAATATAAGTTATGGTTAAATTTCGCCACTTTGTAATAAGCAAACCAATTGTATGTAAGTAAGTATCTACTTAAGTAAAAGTATTTATTCTGTGTCACAAAGTTGGTACAAACAAATAAAAGTTACAACCAGTACAAACAAACAACCGTGACATCAAAAAAGGTCGTCGCTCAGCACGATGCACAGTAACGATGGCGCTACTGTGCTCTGGTTGTATGCGACACCTAGAGGGCGCAGCAGTAGCAGCTGTGACACGCGTGTAAAACAACAAACATTGTACCTATGTGTGTGTGTTTTTGTGACGAATAAATTAATTACTTACTCACTTACATTTTTGTCTCAACGTCGGTTGCTACATATAAGCAAGGCCACAGCTGGACATAGGCTCC
Organism: Eupithecia subfuscata; assembly: GCA_963564075.1. Taxonomy (NCBI): domain Eukaryota; kingdom Metazoa; phylum Arthropoda; class Insecta; order Lepidoptera; family Geometridae; genus Eupithecia; species Eupithecia subfuscata. Next base: position 3,578,928 of record OY751123.1, read on the forward strand.
CCTGTTAACCCTTCCATCTTGGGACCAAAATGTCAGAAATGAATGAAACGGTGCAGTGACGTAAGGCGCGGTGGCCGGCTACCGCTTGGGGCCTGAGGTGTTAAGCGCCTACATGGCTCTCATCATTACAGGGTGATGTCATAATCCCTACGCCGGGCATGCGGGTTGCTGCTCGCAGTGGAGGTGTTAAGAATACACAGAAGGGCCTTTTTCTGGTAGTTTAGGTTCCTTTAGCCTCTCGTGGCACAATATTCAAATATTCACCCGCCTTACCCGCCTTACGGGGCGAACACAGCGGGTTTGCTAGTCAAACTAGGAATAGATCTCAGTCCTCACGTGATCCCCGTGGTAAAAAACTAGAGTTACATAAAATTCTACATTTTTTTTTGACTTCCAGTTTTCCCCCTCAAGGGGGATTTCAAGGGGGAAAACTGGAATAACCCTTTCTTTGGGACCTCTAATGTGAAAACACGATTAAGAAACAAATTACGATAAAATATGATGAACGCACTATTTCTCACATAATTTGGTCGAGATCTCAGGAACGCTGCGGTCTATTGAAATGACTTATGTTATGAGTTATGTTTGAATTACAAGGTTTTTACTAATTATTTAGTTTCTCTTAGCCAGTTTCAGTTACTTGCGTAGTTTTCCTGTAAATAAACAATAACTGAAGCCTTTATTCACAAAGAATAATTGCACTAGTATTTGCAATTGAAAAAATTGAGCTAACTGCCGACTGTTGCAATCAATCTACAGGTAGCTCAACTGATCCATATCAATACCAGTCGTCGCGTCCCCAAGACGCTGGCTGCATTGCCACGCTGTATGGTAATGCTGATGCGCTTAACAATAACTAGATTTTTGCGCTTACGCCTTTCCAAAAATGTCTGCTCTGTCCTGCTTTTAAGAACGCGAAATCCTATGCCTACACTTTTCACCGAATTTTCGCGCAATTTTCGGTCTTAACTAAGAACAGTTGAAAATGATTTTACCTTCATTTACCTAAGTAGATTTATAACTACGCCTGTAGAATTTGGGATCGTAAATAATAGGACAAAACGGCTTTTACTGAGAACCCTAAAATAATAAACAATTTAAGCCCTTTTCGCCCATTAAGTGGTTGTGTCTAATAGTACAATTATACAGGGTGCTCCATTATTACATGACCAAACGAGGGAAGAACGTGGTTATTTTAAGAAGCACTGGTGCTACCGCTTCTATTAGTGCGCGGTATTGATATGGATTCGTTGAGCTACCAGTAGATTGTTTGCAACGGGCTGCAGTTAGCTCAATTTTAATTGTAAATACTAGTTCTAATTTGTTTCTTTTATCTGATTGTATTTTACTTCGATAATAAGGAACCAATGAACATGAAAAATGCTATGCTTAAGGTTGTTTTTATTTTTTAACTTAAATTGGATTTAATTGCTCGCAAAATAGGGAACAAAATCGGCTTCCACTTTGAAATAATAAAAAAACAATGAACATACAGGAGATCAAATAGGAACAGGTTTATAGTCCCCACTTCGATGGATGATTGTACAATGACATTCCAGGTGAGATTAAACGAGATGGCTTTAATTTTTTTTAACTAAAGAACTAGTGCTGTACTCAGAAGAAAAGAACGCTGGTAGGGCTACACTTGAAATTTTGCGTATACCTAAGCCTCCCAATTTGACAGGCAGGGAGACCTGCGACCATGCCTTACGTACAATGGTGGCGACTTAGGACCGTTATTTGTGGCATTCTATGGGGCAGGCCTTTATTAGGCTGTGGACATCAGTGGGTTGCTTTAATGATGATGATATGAATCCCCGACTTGGTTTGATCGAGTAGGAATGGAGCACCCTGTATGTTCTGTGCTAAAGCTAGGCGCAAACGGACCACCCCGACCACAGCCACCGGTGGAAGACTGGGGAAAACTGGAATTAATTTTTTCTCCACTTACAGGGGAAACAATGAAGTTTATCAAGTCCCGTCGAAGTCAAATAATTTGGGATATTATTCGATTTCTTAGAAATTACCCCGAGTGTGAGGACTTACGCAATATAATAACAAAAACCTTCGTACAAAATGTATGAAAAAGCGTGTAAACAGCTTGTCGCTCGCCACCGGTGGCTGGTCGATGGTACGTTTGCAGCCTAAAAGGTTTTTGCGGTCAAGTAAGGTGATATTCGCGTTGACATTGCTCATGTCATATTATATTTCTTGAAGGATCATAGAAGTCCCTTGGGGATAGATATAGCACTCATAACTCCACAGCTGGACCTGCCCCCCCCCCAAACGAGGGGGGGGGTTGGCATGACCAAGGAAGCTACTGCCCTTCTTCTGGTAGGTTTCCTTAGTCGGCTTTAACAACCTCCACGGGATGAGTTGGGGGAAGATTTCTAACTCCCAGACCACGGCTTTTAGAGAAATCTGGTAACGCAAAGGAATTTTGCGATGAATCAGCCAACGAATTGTCGATGTAGGGTAGGTCTCACTATAATAAATAAATAAATAATGCTGGACAATTCACACAGCATTATCTAGCCCCAAGCTAAGCAGAGCTTGTGTTATGGGTACTAGATAACTGATATACATAATACTATACACTACATAGATAGATATTTTTTATTATACATAGAAAAACATCCAGAACCCCTGTACAAATTTCTGCAGATCGTACAAACATTTGTCCCGAGGCGGGAATCGAACCCGCAACCTCATGCGTCGCAGGCGGACCTTCGCCCGCTGCGCCACAGAGGTCGTCGTATAATGTTAAAATTATTCTATCTAGGTACACTGGATGTTACACTTGGTGCTGTTACGTTCTTTAATTTGATTTGGCCGAAGATCTGAAGAGGCGCAAATATGCAGGTCTCGACAGAGCCTACACATTTGCTCCCTTTGGAGTCAAGACCCTAGGTCCGTGGGGTACCGAGGATCTTCGGGTTTTTTAAAAATTATCTGAGCGTCTGGTCGAAGCGACGCGTGACCCGAGAGCTGGTGAGTATCTGGCACAGCGCATCAGCATTGCCATACAGCGGGGCAATGCAGCCAGCGTCTTGGGGACGCTTCCGACTGGTATTGATATGGATCAGTTGAGCTACCTGTAGATTGTTTGCAACGGTCTGCAGTTAGCTCAGTTGTTTTAATTGTGAATAAAGGCTTCTGCCCTTACTAAAAAAAGAAAACTTTGATACTTTCATACGTATCTATTTCTACCTCGCGTTATTCTGCGCCACGACCTAGATTCGCATAAGCCTTTGTTAATGCAGGTAACGCTTTGCGGGAGAAACGACAAATTCACTCGCATTCCGACTTTTTCTTCGTTATGTACAGCGAAAATGCAAGGCTACCCATTTAAGCCTACCCTTTGAACCTTAGTACTTACCTCAACCTCAACAGCCTGTGTTGGTCCACTGCTGGACGCAGGCCTCCCCTGATCGCCTTATTGGCTTTTATCTCATGGGGGGTAATGCCCATAATCCCCACGCTGGGCATGCGGGTTGGGGATCGCAGATCGGTAGTAGAATGTTCTGCAGGGGGCGCTGCTGCCCGCCCCCGGTGGATATCCCTTAGTCGCTTCTTACAACACCCGCGGGAAGAGTTGGGATGGTGCAAATTCTAAGCCGGCACCACACAGCTTAGTACAACAACCTTAGTACAATGTTTTGAATTAAATAAATAAAATGACATATAATAATAATACTTATTGTTTTATTCAGTAATTAAAGATAAGTACATAGTCTTATTCATAGATGAAAACACCCTTTAAGTATTATAGAAATACTTGTTGTAGAAATACTTGTGTTAGGTAATTTCGCTCTTCCACGGTTTAAATTATGTATTAGTTTTGAAGGCGTTACACTTTTAAAAACAGCAAAACAATACAATTTTTGATAAAGTAAGACAAAGTACAAATCAGTTGAGGGTAGGACGCAATAATTAACATGTCGATGACGTAAATATTTTCAAACTTACACGATCTGAACTTTTTGCGCTTACTTTTTTATCGTGTGTATTTCCGTAAATCATTACGTTACACTTGATGTTGTCTAAATTTAGAAATTAGACGGCTATGATATAAACATAATTAGAATTAAGACGACATTAAGTGTAATATGTGTACATATGGCGGAATACTGAATATGTGTAGATCTTAAGAGGCCTTACATCTGTTTTTATGTTGCAAGACAGCCCACGCTCATATCGGAAGAAAGGCTTTGAATGAATGAATTAATTAATTAACACTTTATTGTAAGTCTTATATCTAAATGACAAATTCACATAGTACAAAAGGCGGCCTTATCGCTGAGAGCGATTTCTCCCAGGCAACCTTGGGATGGAGAAAAAGATATAAGAAAATAAAAAAGGGTTCATAGTGCACAGACAGGAAATAACAGAACTTATATACCTAATACATACATTTTTATAATACAAACTTACCTATACTATCTAATAACATGGAAAAACAGAAAAAAAAAGAAAAATAACAATAAACGAATACAGTAGGTCCAAAAGAAACAATTATAATAAAATATAATAAAAGTTAGTTAAATCCAATTAAGTTGCAATAACATCCAAAGTTACAGAGGCGGTAAAGAATGAAATGAGCTTAGACTGCTGTAGAAAGGAAATGGGACTTCAGTTTGGATTTGAAGGAGTTTGCTTAGCTTTGATCGGATTTGATTCGTAGATAGGCATCTAAAACCAGATGCAGCACACCATTCCTAGATAGGTAGCAGGTTCTATTACCGAATAACCAATATCAGTGGAATATCGGACTCGAACGACGATCGTATCAAACCTACTTCCGTTATCCGAGGTCAACGAGCCACTCGTTAGGTTGGCACAGCTCATAACGGAATAGCGAGATCATGTCATTGACAAGACAAAATTAAAATGTTAAAAAACCCGCCGACGTTTATTGTCTGAATAGATTTTCATAAAACATGGCTAAGAACACTCGGGATGAAATTATCTATGACACAAAAAAATTAAACGAAAATCGGTTCATCCGTTTGGGAGCTACGATACCACAGACAGATACACAGATACACAGACAGACACGTCAAACTTATAACACCCCTCTTTTTGCGTCGGGGGTTAAATACAGACTGTTTTCAGCTCGATAAATATTCTATTCTGAAAAAAAGATGTTGCCCTCGGCTTCGCACACGCTTTTTAAGTAGCCCATGTCCGTCCCTGGGATACGATTTACTTCCCTGTCAAATTTCATTAAGATCCGTTCAGCCGTCTTAGGCGTGAAAAGGTAACAGACAGACAGAGTTACATTTGAATTTATAATATTTGTATGGATGAAAAAAACATAATACCTATAGCTAAAATACAATGTAACACTGGAAAGCGCATAAGTTTAATAATGTGTCACACTTACCAGCGTGTGGTGCCGGCTTACAATTTGCACCACCCCCACTCTTCCCTCGGGTGTCGTAAGAGGCGACCAAGGGATATCCACCGGGGGCGGGCAGCAGCAGCGCCCCCTGCAGAACAATTCTACCACCGAACTGCGATCCCCAACCCGCATACTCGGCGTGGGGATTATGGGCATTACCCCCATGAGATAAAAGCCAACAAGGCGCTTATCAGGGGGAGGCTTGCGTCCAGCAGTGGTCCAATACAGGCTGTTGAGCTGAGCTGAGCTTACCAGCGACCAAATAAGATGGCCACTTTGACCGTCAGAATGACCATCTAGCTAGACCATCTAGACTTGACTGTTTTCACTGCGGCAGTATTTTTCAGTTACTCAGGAGAGATCACAGGCTCACAGCTAGTTTATAACGGAAGAGTGGTGCCTAACAAATTATTTCTATTAAACCGAATGGCACTGCCTGGTTTAAGTGACATAGTTTTTATCAATTTAGTCAATTTAAGCAAGAGGTGACTCAGTTAGCCTATAACACGACCAGTGCCACTGACTCCCCCAGCGTGTTCACGTAATTCTTATTCCAGTGCCGGTGACGCCCCTAGCGCGTCCACCGTGAAATGTTCGCGGCATCCGGCAATACATTATGAAAATCGTGGTGGCATTGGACTCGTTAATTTACTCATTGGTTTTTAGCGTAGGTATTTAGAATGTTGTCAATAAGCGAGTTCTTTATTGAATTTCATAGAAAGACTGTTTATCACTGAAAATCGAGCGGAATCGTCCATAAAAGAAATTTAATTTCAATTTTCCTCCTGAGATTATATAGTCGAGTAGAACGGACTTACCGATTCCATAAGGGTTTTTTTTATCTGTCTCCCTAATAACGATGTTTGTAACAAATGTACCAGCGATTCTCTTTCTACTGTGACAACTCTTAAACTTTACAACGTCGTTTGAGATAGCCAAAGGAAAATGGCCTTTGTAACTAAAAGGATAAGAGTGATTGAGTGTCAGGAGTTATCAGTTGGATTCGCAGTCATAATAACGGCTTTTAGTTTTAAAATGGACATAACATTTTATTGTCACTGATATTGGAAAGGGGCAATTCTGACTACTTAAGATGGGCTATTCTATTCTATTATTATACCTTTTTGTGTCCTGGATAAAAGAGATAGATAGATTTAACCAGTTCGATTCCGTGGAACGATTTTTTAAGATCAACAAGGAATTATTCTGGGTTTGAGGTATGATTTATCCGTGAAAATAATGCTTGAAAAATGAAATTAGAAATGCTATTTTTACTATTTTTAGGGTTCCGTACCTCAAAAGGAAAAAGGAACCCTCATAGGATCACTTTGTTGTCCGTTTGTCTATCAGTCTATCTGTCTGTCTGTCTGTCCGTCTGTCAACCCTCTTTTCTCAGAAACGCGTGGACGTATCGAGTTAATTTTACTCTTTTTATTTTGATTATTACAAACTCAACCTCCATAAATTTTAATCATATTCGTTCTAAAACTGACATTGGCAGAATTGTGTCAAACTATGACGCAGAGCCAAAAATAAAAGAAGAAGAAGAAATTAACGTCAAATACTCAAGTCCGTAACTTCTTGAAGCCGCGATATAAATAAAACTTCTAAGTTAACGCACTCAAAAGTTACAGACGTTTGTGTACGAACATTTTGAAATTTCCAAAGGAATCACATGCTCACAAAACATTATAGGGTACTTCCCGTAGACATAGAATCATAAAATTTGTTGTTTACGCCCTGTAACACCGGTCAGTACCCAGCTTTAAAGGTAAACAAACGAAGCCACGGACAGAAGCTAGTGAAAATCACAAGTACTATTGATCATCATCATCATAATCAGCCTATATTAGTCCACTGCTAGACATAGGCCACCCCTAATGAGCCCTGTCTTCAGCTTGCCGCACCTAGCATCTGCCGACAGTCTATCGCAGATCGTCATCTCACCTGGCCGGAGGGCGTCCTACACTATGTTTGCAGAGTCACCGTCTCTATTCAAGAACACGTTTACTTTACAGCCGTTGGCAGCTCTTCGCGAGATATGGCCGGCCCACTGCCACTTCAGCTTGCTAATTCTTTGAGCGGTGTTGATAATGTTGGATGTATTCGTTACGAATTCTATCAATCAGAGAAACTCCGAGCATAGCTCTTTCCGCAGCTCGCTGAGCGACTTTAAACTGGTGGGCTAGCCCTACCGTGAGTGTCTGCTAAACTATTCATGCCACAATAAAACAACAAAGAACAACTAAATCAAAACCCAGATAGCTCAAGATATCCAAATATTTCATCAGCAGATGAAAACAAGACGCAGTATCGGTTTACAACGCGGTACCGTTTATCATTTCAGCTCTGTGCATGACAGTACTCTAACTTTGCGCCAACTCTGGGTAAAGTTACCTAAACTTGGGCAAAGTAAGCCGAGCGTGAGCGGCAGTGGTACAGATTTGGTATTGTCTTAAAAATTTCTTGGAATTTAATTTTAATGCCGAAATTGTCAAGCAGTGAATTTTTGTTTTGGAAAGGGTTTGTTAAAGAGATGGTTTCTCTTTCGAACTTTTATAATTACCATTAGTGACAGCTAGTAATTTCCGCTGTGAAACTTCTCTCGCCCACTTCAAACAAATAAAGCTCAATCGATTCAATTGTAAATACTAGTTCTAATTTGTTTGTTTATTTCAATTATTTGATTGTTATTTTCTTTGTTAACAAAATAAGACTTCATTATTTGAACGTGCAAGGCAATCACTATTCTTAAGACCATATTGGAAAATGTCAGTTTCTAATTTGTAAATATTTTGTCATCATTTTCTAAGATAATCATTTTATAAAATACCATTTCAATATTTATTTAGTTTACAATAAATTTCTTGTGTCTACAAGGTTCTTGTCTTGTGCTTGGCTGAAAGTTGTAAAACTTTGAGGTTGAAAGGATTTGAAGGGAAGTACGAAATGTTGGAAATATTTAAGCTTCATAAATTTTTATCATATTTATTACCTTATTTTAAGTTTATGTAAGATTATTATAATTTTTGCAGGTGATGTAGGTTAGGTTTTATGGTATGTAGTGCAGTATTTGCTTTTATTTTTTCTGTGAGTATCTTATCATCATCATTATCATCAGCCTTTGTTATTCCACGGCTGGACATAGGCCTCCCCTAATCAGCACCATAGCGCCCTGTCTAAGTATCTAAATATATTTATTTAAGTGCCACCTCTCATGTCCCATTAATCGTAAGGTTTCCTGGAAGAAATCGCTCTCAGCGATAAGGCAGCCCTTTATATTTCCCCTACTCTAAGCATTTCTGTCTGTGTATTGTTTCCTGTCTGTGTGTGGTATATAAGTGTTTTCTATCTATCTAAATTTAAATATTAATTTTTATAAAATATCTTTGCCCATCTAATTTTATGCAGTCAGCGTCTTGGGAACGCTTCTGATTGATATTAATATGGAGCAGTTGAGCTCCCGCTAGGTTGTTTGCAACGGTCTGCAGTTAGCTCAACTGCTTTAGTTGTAAATACTTAGTTACTATTTTCTTTCTTATTAAGATATTTTATCTAAATCTTGGTTCCTTCCCATTCATAAAAAAATATGGAGCTGGCTCAAAGTTACCATTTTAAAATCTCCAAAAACACATTTTGCTCATACTCATAACTAAACACTTTAAATTCTTTTATTGTTAAGTTTAATATTGCGCAATTTTCCTCCGCCATTTCGTAGCAATTTCGTTCCACGTAGCAACGTAGCATGTGCTACGCCGTAGAGGTGCTACGAGCTCGTAGCACGTAGATTCTACGTCACTTTAGTGCGAATTGTAGGGTGCTATGAAATAATAACGTTTTTGCTACCCCAAAATGTGATATAAAAACTCAGTAGGTTGATTTTGACGACCTCAGTGGCGCAGTGGGAGGTTCGCCTGCGATGTAGATAAACGCGGGTTCGGTTCCCGCGGGACAAATGTTAGTATAATCTGCAGGTATTTGTTTCGAGTCTGGGAGAAACTATTCCTAATTAATCATTGCTGATGATGATTATGAACTCATGACGGAAGGTTTGCTTACTTTGGAATGATCATGATGCTGTGTGAATAAAAGAAAATGTCTAGCGAATTTGATTGTAGACGTCTTAAACGTTTACTTTATACGTACGTATACTTTATTTTAATAAAAAAAACATACAGACGAATTGAGAACCTCCTCTTTTTTTAAAGTCTGTTAAAAACTTCTAAACTTAAACTTCTACTTAACTTAAACATATAGAAAGAAAGAAGAACGAAAGAAAGAAAGAAAGAAAGGAAGAAAGAAAATTCATTTATTTGGCCCAAACATACACACACACAAATAATAAAAGGAATAAAAATTGCATAAGGGGCCAAAAAGGTCCCTGTCTCAGCATTATAAAATCAGCTTGCTTGAGACCAAAATAGTCAAAGAATTCTTTGTATGAAAACAGCCTCCAAGAGTTATCTTTTCCGATCAACCGACCCTAGACCAAAAACCTCACTTTTAAAATCATAGTTATCAAAATGTTCATCCAAATTATGTAAATCACAATCAAAAACACCGAAAACCAGTCAAAGGCAACTGCTTACCATGTCAAAGTAACTATACAAAACCGGTGCAATCAGCTTCAGCGAGAATTTCACGAATGATTTGCGCAGGAACGTATTGTACAGTCAGCCATTAAATGTTCAAAATGTTTCAATGTTTATTTATTTAGAATGAACAAATACATAATGTAGCTTTAATACAATGGAATGTACACAAGTTAAAAACTGTGTTGCACCTCCCAGCGGCCAAACTCAGGATATGGTTAAAGACCAATTCACCAAACAGAAAGCATGGCATACAAATAAATAAAATAAATAAATAAATAAAGCTGCACAATCCACACAACATCATCTAGCCCCAAGCTAAGCAGAGCTTGTGTTATGGGTACTAGATGACTGATACACATTACATAGATAGATATTTTTTATTATACATAGAAACGACATATTAATATAATGTTTTCGATTCATCAATTTGGTAAGTAAATGCTTACATCATTTTTATTTGGTAAAATCGGGCTCTAGGAGATCTGACGTTTACTATAAAATGATATTACTTACTTAAAGTATTATTATACAATAATATGAAAAAACTAAAGCCAAAATAATTTGAAGTTCTCACATTTTGTAAATGATTGTGTGCTTGAGGAGCTCCTGAGGACACCGGTCTCTGAAGAGTCCGGGCAATAGGAGCTACCAGTGTTTGAACGTTTGTGTGTTTGTGTCTGTGTGTGTTTGAGTGCTTGTGGAGCTCCTGAAGACACCAGTCTCTGAAGAGTCCAGGCAACATTAACATTAAGTTAGTAATGTCAGCAGCGCGGGAGTCTCATCCAAGAATTTGTAATTCTTGCCAGTGCGCTGCTATTGGCAGACCTTGATGCCCTCTACCCTCAAAATTTCGACCAGATTGTGTAGTATCTCGTCAGCATCATCAGTGGGATCCAAGGCAACTAATCTATTGCCAAGAAGCTGCTGGAACATCTGCGGAACCCTCTGTTAAATTTGAGGTAAATTTCCATTTATTTAGGACTATTTCGACTATTTAATACAACGTGTATTTTTAACGTATTAAGAGACAATTGTTTTGTAGTTTTTTTAGCTTGGGGTCATACCAAATGGCTTAAACTTTTTATCTGCTATCTATATTACTTGCATAATCTAGAAAATAGTAAAAACCCTATTAGTTTTTTACGCGTGATCAATCAACTTATGTATCCATCCATGGCTAAAAATTCATTGGAATACTCAGCCACCCTTTTGTATTTCAATCAGTATCTTTATACAAAAAAAATATAAATTTGCTGTATTAATATTTTTAAGTAAATAGTGTTTTATGAAAACTGACGGATTCATATCGATATTAATATTTCCGGGTTTATTTATCTTTTTAAATTAGTGCCACATGGTGTGAGCTACTTATCGATGACGCTGACTGTCCACGTAGTTTATTTAACGTGCACGTTATTGTACGTGGCAGGCTCATCCATCAAACCGTACAGTCGGTTTTTTACACTTTATGACGTAAATGACATTTTTACGGTAAAAGTCAACTTTATGCATTTTATCGTTATTCAGCATTTATTGCCACTTTAGTAATAAAATACCTTTCAGTCAATTGAAAAATCGTGCAAAGACACGCTCATATAGAATTACGTATATTGGAGCCAAACGCGCGTAATTTTTTTGACTTCTGTGTCGCGTAAAATGAGTCCATTCCTCCAAAAATTCTGTATTACATGGCGATACAAAATGAATTGAAAATGGAATTCTATCGAAATTACGCAATTTATGCGACTCAGAACACAACACAATAATTTACGATCGTTTGGCTCCAGCCAAGTGTCATAAAACAAAAGTAGAAATTTTTAAATAATATAACTTACTTATGCATGTTAGTTTTTAAGCAATTTATACATTTTTTTTAAATAATTTGTGTGTCGTGTCTGTTGCTCTAGTTAGATAAGCTTACCTGTATATTTTCTTATACTTGCACTATCAGGTATAAGAAAATATACAGTACGTTATACATATATATTTTCATTTCATTTCATTTTATGAATAATAAAAAAGTTATAAAGTGGCTAAGTGGCTATGTACTAAACTTATTCTCTTCATTTCGATCCTTTCAAGTCCACGGGTTCTCTTCATCAATTCACTGCCGTCAAGTGCAATTCGTCACTATTGTTACAGTGTATTCTTAGGGTTATTCCAGTTTTCCCCCTTGAAATCCCCCTTGAGGGGGAAAACTGGAAGTCAACAAAATGAATTCCAGTTTTCCCCCTTGAAGATTAGCCTTAAGGGGGAAAACTGGGTCCTGTTAAAATCATGTTGAATCAGTCGTCATGCTATCACTCTTCTTAAGGGGGTACCTACCCTGGTGGGACGCCTACAAATTCTGGTCTTTCACGTATAAGGTAATTTGCGTATCAGGTATTTTGCTTAATTTTAGCATCCTGGAATTCAGGTAATTTACGTAGAAGGTAAATTACGTAAAAAATTCTAGTCCTGGTAATTTGCGTTTCTAGTACTATACGTCTGAACCCACAGTACATTCATCTTTTCTTTGACATACATCTACTACTAGTCATGTTCATCGGTTTATTCCATTTTGTTAATTAATTATTTTAAAAAACCTTGCATTTTTTATTGCGCAGGGGATTTCTAGACTTTTTGTCCGGAAATACCCTGCCGGCTCAAAAAGGATAATCCCCTGCCGGCTCAGAAAGGAGAAGCACGGGGGATTTTCGGACAAGATGTCCAGAAATCCTCTGACTTGTACACATAGGTGGATACATCTTTTCAAAATCAGCCACACTTTATATTAACACTCTTCTTGTAACGTCTCATTTATCTTGATAGAAGCATTTTCAAGCTAGAGTTAAAAAGCGAAAATAGAATCTCAAAACACATTTCTCATTCTGTCCAAAGCAAAACTCTAAATTAAGTTAAACATTCACAAAAAGCGTATTTAACCAGCTGTTAGTTTCATAAACCTGTTGTGACCTGCCAGCTAATCGCGGATTAAGGCGGCGTTAACACGTAAGTTTGACCTGGTTCTGACTTATAATAGTGATGGGAAAACACCTCGTCTTGTTTTGCTAACACAATATTTTTACATCCCTCACCTCAACAGCCTATATTAGTCCACTGCTGGACACAGGCCTCCCCCTGATAAGCGCCATAATGGCTTTTATTTATCTAATGGGGGGTAAGGTCCATAGTCCCCACGCTCGGCATGCGGGTGGGGGATCGCAGTTCGGTGGTAGAATGGTTCTGCAGGGGGCGCTGCTGACCGTCGAAACTTACGGCGAAACTTACCTTTAGTGAGTGGGCAACAGTGGGTATACATAAAAGTAGACAAAAGTTGTATGAACTGTATAGTGAAAAACAATACAATTTTAGCCAGGAGTTCAAAGAAAAAGTAAAAAATTACTCAAAAATATTTAGAAAAGTTTGTCAAATAGCAAAATCAAATTATATTAGCTCGAAAATTAGAAATAGTGATAATGTAATAAAATCAACTTGGAATATAATAAAAAGTGAGACTGGAAAGGTCAGTACATACGTTAATGATTACAATTTAAAGATCAATGATTGCTCAGTTAAAAATGATGTCGAAGTGGCCCAAGCATTTGAAAACTTTTTTACTGAAATTCCAATCTCAACTACAAAGTGTTTAAACTCTTCTCAGGTAATTGCTGAGTCGTTGCTTATAGAAAATGTATCTAAATGCAAAAATAAATTTAATTTCACCCATGTTGATGAAAAAGATATTAAAAAAACCTTTAAACTTTTAAATATAAAGAAAACTGCAGATCTCTGGGGCATTTCCGTTACAATTATTAAACCATTGATTGATACCATTGCAACAGATCTAGCTTTTATATTTAATGAATCTATTGATTGTGGCGTATTTCCTGATCTAATGAAATGTAGTAAAATAATCCCACTGTTTAAATCGGGTAGTAGGTCTGACCCCACTAACTTTAGACCAATATCAGTACTGCCAACATTCAGCAAAGTTTTTGAAAAACTTATTCTACATCAATTGCTTAGGCATTTCAATGGCAATGACCTGCTGCATTGTAAGCAATTTGGGTTTACTCGCGGCAGGTCAACTACTGATGCTGGTGTAGAGTTAGTATCGCATATTTTTGATGCTTGGGAGAAGTCGCAAGACGCTTTAGGCGTTTTTTGCGACTTGTCAAAAGCGTTCGATTGCGTACACCATGAAACATTAATCAGGAAACTACATCACTATGGAATAAGAAACACCTCTTTGGATCTTCTTACATCTTATTTGAGTGATAGGATACAAAGAGTTGACATTAATGGGAAACGGTCTTCGGGGTCTGTAGTTACAATGGGTGTACCACAGGGTTCTATCCTCGGTCCTTTCCTATTCTTAGTTTATATTAACGACCTGCCTCATCTTGTCAAGAATAATCACGAGATTGTATTGTTTGCTGATGATACTTCATTAATTTTTAAAATGAAACGACAAAACACAAATTTCGACGATGTGAATAGTGCAATCTCAAAAGTAGTTCATTGGTTTAGTGTCAATAATCTTTTGTTAAATGAAACCAAAACAAAATGTATTAGATTTATTCTACCTAATGTTAAACAAGTGAAGGCTGATGTAAACGTTAAAGGAGAAACTTTAGAAATGGTAGAAAGCACCGTATTCTTAGGAATCACCTTAGATAATAAACTTCAATGGGGCCCACACATAGATAAGCTATCGAAGAGACTCAGTTCTGCAGCGTATGCAGTCAAAAAAATCCGTCATCTTACAGACGTGGACACATCTAGACTTGTTTATTTCAGCTACTTCCATAGTATTATGTCTTATGGTATACTGCTGTGGGGGAACGCTGCAGATATTAACACCGTATTTGTGCTGCAGAAGAGGGCTGTTCGTGCAATCTATAATATGGGTCCCAGAGAATCCCTGCGTGATAAATTCAAAGAAATAAACATAATGACAGTACCATGTCAATATATTTATGAAAACTTATTGTACACTCACAAAAATATAAATCGGTTCCCTAAAAATAGCGATAAACATAATTTGAATACCAGAAACAAACATAAGATCGCTGTGCCCACAACTAGGCTACACAAAATTAATGTATCTTTTAAAGGGCAATGTATACGCTTCTACAACAAAACTCCTAGTGAGTTGCAAAAATTATCAGTAAATAAATTCAAACAAATTGTCAAAACCTTGCTGTGCAAAAAGGCTTACTATAAAATATCAGATTATCTAGAGGATAAAAAAGCTTGGGACGGGTTTTGCTCCAACTCGAAAAATAACAACTAACAGGCTAAAGGTTTCTTCGTCGCTTCTTTACTTTAGTCTACATACCGAAGCGACAGAAATCAAAAAATATCACTTTATTTCCGTGTCAGTGCTTAGTTTTATGATTTGACCTTTTCTAAGTGTACATTTATTGTATTTATGGAAATAAAGAGTTTTTGATTTTGATTTTTGATTTTGATTTTGTCCCCGATGGATATCCCTTAGTCGCCTCTTACGACACCTGCGGGAGAGATGGTGTGGTGCAAATTCAGTTGAATTTTTACATGGCTGCTCAAAAATGAGTCTATGGTTTTCAGGGTTCACGTATGTGTGCGAGTTTCTTTATTCTACTTTCTTATTTAGTATTGCTGAACAGTTTTGGATCTTATGGGGTATACGTATACGCGCGGAATCGCCATTTTTTTGTACAGACCCATTAATAGGACAATTACTAGGACGCAATTCTACGGGATTCTACTAGGTACTTAAAATACATTATCCCGGGCTATATTTTTCTTGATAATGTCTGGCTGTTTATTTCTTAAATTTTAGTAAAATTTAATACGCTCGAATGTTGTGTCGAACACAATGACGATAGTTTACTTAATAATAAATAAATAATGCTGGACAATTCACACAGCATTATCTAGCCCCAAGGTAAGCAAAGCTTGTGTTATGGGTACTAGATAACTGATATACATAAGTACATAGATAGATATTTTTTATTGTACATAGAAAACGACCAGAACACCCTGAACAAATATCTGCAGATCGTACAAATATTTGTCCCGAGGCGGGAATCGAACCCGCTTTTTGATGAAAAAGATATTAAAAAAGCCTTTAAACTTTTAAATATAAAGAAAACTGCAGATCTCTGGGGCATTTCCGTTACAATTATTAAACCATTGATTGATACCATTGCAACAGATCTAGCTTTTATATTTAATGAATCTATTGATTGTGGCGTATTTCCTGATCTAATGAAATGTAGTAAAATAATCCCACTGTTTAAATCGGGTAGTAGGTCTGACCCCACTAACTTTAGACCAATATCAGTACTGCCAACATTCAGCAAAGTTTTTGAAAAACTTATTCTACATCAATTGCTTAGGCATTTCAATGGCAATGACCTGCTGCATTGTAAGCAATTTGGGTTTACTTGCGGCAGGTCAACTACTGATGCTGGTGTAGAGTTAGTATCGCATATTTTTGATGCTTGGGAGAAGTCGCAAGACGCTTTAGGCGTTTTTTGCGACTTGTCAAAAGCGTTCGATTGCGTACACCATGAAACATTAATCAGGAAACTACATCACTATGGAATAAGAAACACCTCTTTGGATCTTCTTACATCTTATTTGAGTGATAGGATACAAAGAGTTGACATTAATGGGAAACGGTCTTCGGGGTCTGTAGTTACAATGGGTGTACCACAGGGTTCTATCCTCGGTCCTTTCCTATTCTTAGTTTATATTAACGACCTGCCTCATCTTGTCAAGAATAATCACGAGATTGTATTGTTTGCTGATGATACTTCATTAATTTTTAAAATGAAACGACAAAACACAAATTTCGACGATGTGAATAGTGCAATCTCAAAAGTAGTTCATTGGTTTAGTGTCAATAATCTTTTGTTAAATGAAACCAAAACAAAATGTATTAGATTTATTCTACCTAATGTTAAACAAGTGAAGGCTGATGTAAACGTTAAAGGAGAAACTTTAGAAATAGTAGAAAGCACCGTATTCTTAGGAATCACCTTAGATAATAAACTTCAATGGGGCCCACACATAGATAAGCTATCGAAGAGACTTAGTTCTGCAGCATATGCAGTCAAAAAAATCCGTCATCTTACAGACGTGGACACATCTAGACTTGTTTATTTCAGCTACTTCCATAGTATTATGTCTTATGGTATACTGCTGTGGGGGAACGCTGCAGATATTAACACCGTATTTGTGCTGCAGAAGAGGGCTGTTCGTGCAATCTATAATATGGGTCCCAGAGAATCCCTGCGTGATAAATTCAAAGAAATAAACATAATGACAGTACCATGTCAATATATTTATGAAAACTTATTGTACACTCATAAAAATATAAATCGGTTCCCTAAAAATAGCGATAAACATAATTTGAATACCAGAAACAAACATAAGATCGCTGTGCCCACAACTAGGCTACACAAAATTAATGTATCTTTTAAAGGGCAATGTATACGCTTCTACAACAAAACTCCTAGTGAGTTGCAAAAATTATCAGTAAATAAATTCAAACAAATTGTCAAAACCTTGCTGTGCAAAAAGGCTTACTATAAAATATCAGATTATCTAGAGGATAAAAAAGCTTGGGACGGGTTTTGCTCCAACTCGAAAAATAACAACTAACAGGCTAAAGGTTTCTTCGTCGCTTCTTTACTTTAGTCTACATACCGAAGCGACAGAAATCAAAAAATATCACTTTATTTCCGTGTCAGTGCTTAGTTTTATGATTTGACCTTTTCTAAGTGTACATTTATTGTATTTATGGAAATAAAGAGTTTTTGATTTTGATTTTTGATTTTGCAACCTCCTGCGTCGCAGGCGGACCTTCGCCCACCGCGCCACAGAGGTCGCCATCGAATAATAATTTGCAAAATTCGAAGAATCAGTCATGAAAATCAAATGAAATACGTTTATTCTGATACAGCAGTACACCGTATGAAAACAGGAAGCTAAGATATTTACTGGTTTTTGATACCATTTTCTGTTCTAGAAGATTTTCTAATGGACTCTACCTACATTCCAAACTCGGTGAAACATCCCGACGGCGGCGGCGGCGTATGAATGTGATGTCCGCCTAGCCGAATTTTCGGCCACGGCCGGTCGCATCGTAGACTAGCCAGATGCGCAGGAAATATTATAATAATGCACAAGTGTCTGCGCAAACACAGGTGCACTCTCTATTCCCTCACTCTCATAATCTCATAATCCAATCTTCATTTATTAATTATCTTCAGCTATTTAAGCTGTGCTTTCTTTCTTTCTGATTCGCCTTAACCTGTCACTTTTGATGTCAATGTAGCTTAGATAATTGGTATATTATGTATGTATAATGTTTGTATTTGTATTTTAAGTACCTATGTATTAAGTATATTTCTGTATTATGTTTATTATGTGCACTACCAACTATTTATTTATTATCTTCTGGTAGTAATAAGGTTGCCTGGAAGAAATTGCTTTAAGCAATAAGGCCGCCCAATGTACGTTTTTATTTTATTAAGATTTAAGTTACTTTATGTATTTTAAACAATAAAGTGTTCATTTATTCATTCCAATGGGACGGCAAACCGACTTAAATAAATAAAATTTATCAGGGTTGTCGAAACAAGACTGCACAAAAAGGACTGCCCAAAAACAAGACCGTTTCACTACACTATCAGTAACAACATTATAACTCGCACTTTATAAGGCTTGCGCGGTCACGCCCCGGTTACTAAAACAACGGTCGCAAACTAAATTAGTAACAAAATGAATTCAAGGACGGATTTAGTTGACGTCTAATTAACTCGTGACTTCTCGTTAATTCTTCACTTGGACCGTAAAGGTGACGGCATATATATCCGAAAATCGCGCCGAAAGAGCCAAGTCTAATGAAAGTCTGTACGAAAACATGTTTATTTAAATCTGGCCGCGCCGAGACAGATGAATCGGCAGAATTATTTTCATACAATTTGATTCACTCGATTCGGAATATAGGGCTTTTTGAGATGGGATTGGTTGGTCAAATCCGAAATCATGAGAGGTAGAGAAAAGTCGTGAAAAGAAAGGAGAGAATGTCCTCGATTTATAAGAAAACGAACACTGCATTTAGATTTTTTTATCTTTTACCTTTGCAGAAAATCGAACCGATTGATTTTTCAAAGAAATAGATCCTGTATTTTTGCACCAACGGATTCGCTTGCTGATAAGAAATGCATCTATACATACATACAGTATATTATTGAAAATGAAAGAAAATGGCAATTTTTTAGCAATTTTAGTGTGCACCACAAGCAACCACCCCCCCACAAGCAACGTGGAAGTTTTATAATATATTTTAGATTCACTGGTGTACTTGCCGCAAGCCACTTTGGCTTGTATTTTGATGAGATTAATCCTCCATAAAACTTATATTCGTATTGAGTTTTGTAAACTTTACTTTAAAAAAATCCGATAAAAAGCATCATCTACCACATCTACTGTAAATACGCTGCGCACCTACGCTCCGATTCCAGTGGACGCGTAACTTAAAACAACGCTTTTCACTACGCAGATATTTTGGAACCTACTTCCCACAAAACGTCAGCAGTTGAGAATACCACACGACAAGCTTCAGCGGCAAACGAAGTCGCAGTCACGAACTAGTTTAATTTGGATCACTCAACGCGAGTAAAACTACTCGATCGGCTTTTCGACAAAGTTCCATTGAGTAGGTAGTGGTTTTGGCAAACGGGCGATGGTATTACCGATAAAAAATAATTTTTAAATACCCTTGATGATAGTAGCTCTCAGCTTTAACGCTTAAATATACATTTTTAACGCGAATGTCTATTGTTTTTTCATATATATTTTCCACGCTGACGTCACGAATCCAGGCCTTCAGTACACGAAAAACAAAAGAGGATTGCGACAGGTTTTACAATTTTACTTAGAGGGCTGTATCTACTCACTCAAAGAAATTTCAAAACCTGCCGCACTGAAAACACCTGCCATGCATTACCTGAAACGAAACAGAAAGACATTGAGTAAGTATGCAAGTACATAACAATACAATACTTGTTACATTTTTGATTTATGTAAGCGCTCCTCGCTAAAACATCGCATTGTCTCGGCCGTATTATGTTTCACCAGGCCATGCAGCGTATTTTCTATCCAGTGGTCAAGGTCATTAGTAAAAACTCGACATAAGGGCACGGAAGAACAGCACTGTAGTTGCTCCCCGAGCTGCAGCACACGCTCAGTAGTAGCCGTTTGGTTTCACATTGTTTTCTAACTACAACTATTGCAAGATACAAGACAATATCGATTTAACGTGCATAATTTTGTGGCTGGGCGACTAAAGTTGCCCCGTTCACAGTCTCCATTCACCAAACCTCAAGTCCTGCTATTGCTGGCCACCACTTTGTAATTCAAATGCCTCCCTGGGTTGTTAAAAGATTCAAGAGTGTGCTTTGTCGGCTCTGTTTACATATGTATGGGATTAATGGAGAAATGGATGGACATATGGCCAAAATATTATTATTTTCACCTTGCAGTCGAGACCCTAGGTCCGTGGGGTACCGAGGCTCATCGGGTTTTTAAAAAGTTATCTGAGCGTCTGGTCGAAGCGAAGCGTGACCCGAGAGCTGGTGAGTATCTGGCGCAGCGCGCATTAGCATTGCGATAGGTTTAGGTGGAAGTACTCTTATTTCCGCATTTAGACTCCTATTTGGTCCATTTTGCGTCTCATTTGCTAGCATAGCCAGCCTAACTCCGTCCAGAAGCGCAGAATCTTCCTGGGATCTTCACAGGCTTCGCGGAGTGACCACGGCAAGTTGAAGATTTCTGTTCGTTGTGTTGTTACTCCCTCGCATTCCAGGACTACGTGGCCAGCTGATTCGTCGTCGCTGAGGCATCCTCTGCAAAGAGGGCTATCAGTGGGCAGTGTCCTGTTAGTGTTCCTACCAGGATACGCATGTCCATTCTGTTTAGGTTTAGCAGCCTATATATGCCTATATATATGGTTTAGCGTTTTGTTAGCCTCGGTGATGTTGATGGAAGCGCCGCTCTGGCTTGTCTGCATTCAAGAAGGCGTGTCCATCGTTCGTTATGCATCTCTCTAGTTCTGAGCCATGTCCAGGTCTGGAGTAGCGAGAATGGTAGCGGTAGGAAAGGTGTTGGAGCAGCATTGCGATACAGCGGGGTTATGCAGCCAGCGTCTTGGGTTTATAGACGAGATTGACGATTAAATGAGTGTATAATAATAATAAACATTTATTTACCAAAAACACATGCAATAACATTACAGTACAGTGCCAGAGAAACTCAAACTAAGCAAGAATCCTTGTATCTTGAGGTCCATGCGTGCGATTAACAGTATGGGTTCAGAACATTGATAGATAGATAGACTTTTATTGAGTACACAGACAAACAGCACAGGAAAAATAGTACATAATAAAAGTATAGTAACAGAGATAAGGTAGGTACACATATTAGGTAGGTGAGCAGGTACACAGTTATACAATTATAAATTTAGAACACATAAAGTAAAAACATAAAAAACGTCATTTAGTTTAACACTTTCATGGCCCAAGACGCAGACGAGCCTCTCGACTCTCGTGTGGCGGCCTGAGGGTGGGCAGTGAATGCGTTAAAGTAACCTACCCACTAATAGTGCACTCGCCATAATAACAATGATGGTAGTTAGGGAGTCACCACCCAACCAGGGCGGGTTTAAGATTTGAAGAGATGTAGCCACATACGCGATTCTGCGCTGCCGTGGTGAACCCAAAAGGGTCAGTCTCAGCTTTATGCTGTTCTGCACCAGGATAGGCACAGAACAGCGCTGGTTTTCAGACTGGCCCAGTTTGTGTTGGCCATTGGATGATGAGCAACTAAATACATAAAATTTTAATTGACATTTATTCACAAAGAAAATTATACTAGTATTTACAATTGAAACAATTGAGCTAACGGCCGATTGTTGCAAACAGTCTACAGATAGCTCAACTGATCCATATCAACACCAGTCGGAAGCGTCCCCAAGACGCTGGCTGCATTGCCACGCTGTATGGCAATGCTGATACGCTGTGCCAAATATTCACCAGCTCTCGGGTCACGCGTCGCTTCGACCAGACGCTCAGATAGTTTTTTGAAAACCCGAAGAGTTTCGGTACCCCACGGACCTAGGGTCTCGACTCCAAGGGGAGCAAATGTGTAGGCTCTGTCGAGACCTGCATATTTGCGCCTCTTGAGATCTTCGGCCAAATCTGCCGCCGCACCCGCCCTCACGGATGTCCTCGAAATTTTAATTAAATAAAGCTTTGATACTTAAAAATAACATGCAGAATTTAAAAAATAATTTAATAATGAGATTAACGATTTTCAGACCATTCGTCTGAGAGCCAGTGAGTTTGTGAAATTGTGTGTCAATATAACGTCACATGGCATCACGTCATGTATTCAAGATTCAATTGGTCCGCCAGTATTGCTACTGCACAATAGACGGCCCGAAGCCCCTTATTACGTCCCTGTGCTCCAACAATTGAGCAAGTGCTCAATTCTATCTATTGCAGGCTTCACTTAGTCCTCTATTCTGCAGACAGATCCGGCCTTTGTGAACAGATACTTAGTTTTAGATGTAGGAACTTATATTTGTGTCCAATGTAGTAAGTCACCTACAATGTAGTAAGTAGTTTATGTATGACGACCAATGTGGCGCGGCGGGCGAAGGTCCACCTGCGACGCAGGAGGTTGCGGGTTCGATTCCCGCCTTGGGACAAATGTTTGTACGATCTACAAATATTTGTTCCGGGTGTTCTGGTCGTTTCTATGTATAATAAAAAATATCTATCTATGTAATGTATTGTATTATGTATATCAGTCATCTAGTACCCATAACACAAGCTCTGCTTAGCTTGGGGCTAGATGATGCTGTGTGGATTGTCCAGCATTATTTATTATTTATTTATTATTATTTAGTTTATGTATTTGCGTAATAACACTACTAACCTATTCCATAAAAATATTTACCTTATGGTTGTTCGACTGTCACTCAAATAGTAATGATCTGTAATGATTTACCGATTCGATTCATTATGACAATCGATTTTGTTTATGAAGAAGTTGTAATCGATGTTATCGTTTCTTACGTTCTTCGTGAACTTTTCTAAATGACGTCAGTCATTTAGAAAAGTTCAGCATATTTGGAATCAGAATATTAAATAGAACAGAATAGTATTATTTTTGTTGTATTATTTATTTGCTACTTGTTTCTGCTCGTGGCATAACACGCATTTTCCGTATTAAAAAGTAAGACAGATTGAATCACTGTGGTGATTCGCAGTGATCTCTGAGCAGGGATCTTTCGCGGAAACATAGATTGTCTTTGGGATGTCATGTCAAACTATGAAAGGTTTATGCAGGGTCTATGCATTGATTTTTAGTATATGGATGGGCCGGCCCTAACTATATTTTTGTGTTTAATCTAAAAGTAATGACTTCACAACATGGCGGCTTTACCTACTAAGAAGACCATTTGACAGCAGATCTCTACCTCAAAACTCGAAACAAAAGAACATATAATTATTAAGGCTTATTCCCGAAGTACTCCATGATTATGTCCCAAACTGCTCCACGAAAAACAATACGCTATAAAATGAGTTTCATTTTACTCCAAGTGAATATAAAATTGTTCTCAGCGTACTCCAGCGTTCTGGTTTCAAAAACTTAAAAAAGGTGTACATTCATTCTCAAACAACTCCACGAATTTGTCATAAGATATTATTAGATTGCATAGTACTCCAGAAGATAGCCGACGTCCAGTGTGGTGCAAAAATTCGTAATACCGTAACGGATGGAAAACTGCTGACTTCAAGACTGACACTTATGGAATATGATGTTTTCATAATGGTGCTCCCACACTGCTGTTAGAAAATGTTTACAAACATTTTGCTAACACTATAACATTAACTAACACTATAACATTTACTAACAAATGTTATAAATTGTTACATTTTGTTAGAAAATGTTAGATGTTGACGACCTCTGTGGCGTGGTGGGCGAAGGTCCGCCTGCGACGCAGAAGGTTGCGGGTTCGATTCCCGCCTCGGGACAAATATTTGTACGATCTGCAGATATTTGTTCAGGGTGTTCTGGTCGTTTTCTATATATAATAAAAAGTATCTATCTATGTACTCGTATATTATTATGTATATCAGTTATCTAGTACCCATAACACAAGCTCTGCTTACCTTGGGGCTAAATAATGCTGTGTGAATTGTCTAGCATTATTTATTTATTTATTTATTTAAGTGCTCCTACACTGACGGAAAATGTTTACTAACATTTTATAACATTTTTGGCGCGCAGTTTAGCTTTTGCGTTCTGAGATGTCTACATGAAAATGGAAGAAGATTTGCTCATTGGAATAGCTTTTATTTTTTGTTTAAAAAAAAGAAATAAAGAAAACAAATGTTTTATTTTTTTATAAGATGTTTACTACTTAACATTGTCTAACATGAAAACATTTTATAACATTTGTGATCAAATGTTTGTAAACGAATGTTTAATAACATTAGTTAATATTTTCTAACAGCAGTGTGGGAGCACCATAATATAACTCTACGTTAGGACCCTTCCTTGTACCGAAGGGATTCTCTTTTTTCATTGGGTCTATGATGGGTATATCAAACTCAAGCGCCATCTTTTTAATCTAGTCAAACATTATTTGAAATTAAGAATACCCCCAGTCGTTTTTAAATTAGACAAGATCTCACGAATGTGCACTGTATGATTATTATTGCTGGAATCGTGATTATACCAAAATAAATACGGAAGTGTAATCAATGTTCTCAATACTGCATTAGCAGGATAGAACGTTCAGCTAAACCGCGAGTATTATTTCCATGTAAATACCAGATTTGCTTATGCAAGAATGCTGGCTTGTACTGATTTCCAATTAGGCGTGTTTTGATTTGCTTTTGCTTTACCTTTGAACCCACATTTCCTCGTTAAGAATAAAGATTTTGGGATATTACTGTTTTGATATTTTCGGTTTTGTGCTATTTTTAAGACAAAAAAGGGTAGTTATAAGATTGACGTGTGCATCTTTTTGTCTGTGTCATCGTAGCTTGGGATGAA
The DNA here is from genome assembly GCA_963564075.1 of Eupithecia subfuscata. NCBI lineage: Eukaryota > Metazoa > Arthropoda > Insecta > Lepidoptera > Geometridae > Eupithecia > Eupithecia subfuscata. The sequence continues at coordinate 3,604,038 of OY751123.1, forward strand.
CCAATTTTGATAAAGACTTTTAAAACTAGCTTAATAATGAAGTAAATTTAAATAAATTAAATAAGTACACATATTTCATTTAATTATCGCCAAAAATAAACTTAACTGACTTGACAGCAGTAAAAATGTTGCAGTCCCTTTCGTCTTGATTAAAAAAAAATCGTTACATAATTTTTTGTGCCTTCAAATTTTCGTTGTCCTGACATCTGCATTTAGATCATTTTACTGTAAGTTACTTAAAGTTCAACTTATAGAGTCCACAGGTGATCGGAATGCTGGCTTATATTTCGGTTAACGAAGTAGCATTGCCATTGAACGTGGCAATGTTTTCGGAATTCTGGGCACTCTGCCTTCTAGTTTCGGCTTAGATTTTAAAGAAATAGATATATGTGTAAATATAGGTTGTAATTGTTTTGTTCTGTTCATTTTCTATGTGCTAAATAAATGTCATATATATAATCATACATTATGTATATCATACATCGCATTAGCATAGCCATATTTGCCATACAGCGGGGCAATGTCTTGGGGACGCGACGATTGGTATTTATATGGATCAGTTGAGCTACTTATAGATTGTTGGCAACGGTCTGCAGTTAGCTCAATCAGAATCAGAATCAATCGTTTATTTGCAAGATACAATAATTACATGCCAAGATCTTAAAGCTATGTGATGACAATGTATTCGACCCACAAGCAGATGTGCAAATATTAAATATGTCATTATTATTATTTGGTATTAAATATCATTATTTAATCCTCTTAAAATTTAAAATTTAAGTATTCGTTTACACTATAAAAACAATTTGAAAGTGTTTCAATTGTAAATATCACAAATATAACTACTACTACTACTGTAACTACCTGTTTTTTTTTTGGCCAAATAAATGTATCTTTATATTTATCTTTATCTTTATGTAGTTCTAATTTATTTCTACTGTTTTAATTGCAATTTTCTGTGTGAATAATGTCTGTGGATATAATCATGATAAATTCAGTGGGTATAATATTTATAAAATTACTTAACTTTTACTAAAAATACTTCACAATATCCGTTCTACTTAAAAACACAAAGTTAAACATCAAAGTTAAAATCTCTTCAAATCTTAAACAAATTAAAACAGCAAGTAAACCTAACTTAAAACTCAATTTTAAACTCAGTTTAAATCGAGTTAAATCAACACCTTCCGAAACCTGCCCAGGATATTTGTCTTTTGTGAATTATTCCGTTACTAAATGGATTATTCCATGGCTAAGTGGATTCAGCTGAAGTTAGATTCACCGACAAGTTGGATTCTGTGAATCACAGAGTTGTGGACGTCACTTGAATTAGAAATGATTGAAGGTGATTTGGGGGAGGAATATTATACTACCTAATAGCGCGGCCACACGCTTGCCTGTACAGTCCAATTTGAGCAGTTATAACTGTACAAACGGAAGGAACACTATACAGCAGCCACACGCGCACGTACGTTCGTGCAAACTGGACCGTGCAAAGCAAACTTATATAAACAACTAGCTTCTGCCCGCGGCTTCGCACGCGTTGTTTCTATGGAAACGTTTAAAGGTCATTTCTATCTTACGAGAACTGATTTATGGGATAAAAAGTAGCCTATGTTTTATTCCAGGCTTAGAATTATCTATGCAAAATTTCAGCCCGATCCGTTCAGTAGTTTTGGCGTGAAAAGGTAACAAACATCCATCCATCTATACATCTATCCAAACTTTCGCATATAAAATATTAGTGTGATGTGATTTTGTCGGACAGAAGCGGCTTGATTGACCGGCAACACTCTCCGCCTTGCCTGCGCAGTTCAAACTTCAGCGTTATAACGATTGCACAAGCCGCTCTTCCGGACCTGCGCGAGCTACCGTCTTGCTTGCCGTCCACACTTACGCTCTTACCTGCGCAAATGACGACGATGTAAGACGGAGCGTATGGCCGGGCTATAAATAAATATTTTAACACTTTGACTGCCACCGACGCACACGGTGATGTAGGACAGCTTATTACACAGAGACGGATTCGGTCGCATCGAATTGGCAGTGAACGCGCTAATCGGAATAAGTATTTAATTTTATTGGCCGTGTCAGATAGGCTAGGCAGTGAAAGCGTTAATTAAGCAATTCCTACTACCTTTTGACCACGATCGGAATATAATTCAGGGCCCGACGAAATCGAAGTTTCTGATTTGTTTTCTTATGCGTTTTCGTTCAAAAGTGGTCACTGCTAGTAAAAATAAAAAAATGAACTAAGTCCGATAGTAGGCATCTCGCTACTAAATCATATAAAGCGACATAAGAGTTGCTTTGCACGACAACGATAGCGAAATTTCGATTTATATTTTTATTCAAATTTTTTTTTTATATTGTATCTTTATTCGCAAAGAAAATTATACTAGTATTTACAATTGAAACAATTGAGCTAACTGCTGACTGTTGCAAACAGTCTACAGATAGCTCAACTGATCCATATCAACACCAGTCGGAAGCGTCCCCAAGACGCTGGCTGCATTGCCACGCTATTTAATTATGCTATTTAATTCATAGGTTTTTAGATTTTCCTTTTTTGAGTACCTAGGTCCCCAGGCTAAAGCAAACCGATGACACAACTATCGAGTGGTCGTTACAAAAGTAGCCCGTATGCGCCGGTCCAACGACACAAATAGCGAGGTATCATTGCAAAAGTCTTCAACTGCAAAAGTCCCAACTCTTCCCGCGGGTGACGTAAGAGATATCCACCGACAAAGGGATATCCACCGGGGGCGGACAACAGTGCCTCCCGCAGAACAATTCCACCACCGAACTGCGATCCCCAACCCGCATGCCCAGCGTAGGGATTATGGGCACTACCCCCATGAGATAAAAGCCTATAACGCGCTTATCATGAGTAGGCCTGCGTCTAGCAGTGGATCATTAAAGGCTGTTGAGGCGAGGTGAGATTGAGGATAGCTAGTGGCCCGTTTGCGCTGACCCTAACGACCATCCAGACCAACTGCTATACAGACTCAATCTCCAATTTAACACTCCAAGGAAGTTCTCGAGATATTTTCAGCGGGTCTTAAATAGGGATGGGATGATATCTATCAATATTCGATATTTGGCACTATCAAAATGTTTTGGGTCTAGGTTTTACCATTTCTAACCTTCTTCAAAAACTTCGTAACAATTCTTGTATTATTGGTTTTTTTTTACAGGGTGTTAGGGTGAACAGTCTTATCCTTGAAAACAGAGTTAAAGCCTAATAAGTGGAGTCCAAATCCGATGAATTAAAAAAAATATGTTTTACTAAATTTTGAGAAAAAAATCCTCATGTGTAATTTTAAGCTCTAAATAATTTAGTTATATATAATGTGTCCTTTATACTTCCTTTTTTTTATAAGCTTTTCTCTGTATTGTTTCCTGTATTTGTGTGGTATAATAAAGTGTTTTCTATCTATCTATCTATCTAATGTGTTATGGATATCTATATTATTTGAAATAAATGAATAATAATAATAAAGGAGGAGGTTCTATGCTTGGCTGTATGTATGTTTTTTTAACATTTTATTTACGAATGTTCGTTGATTTCTCTGTCAGTTATGGACCGATTTTTAAATTCTTTGTTATTGTATGGAGAATAATCCCAAGATGGCCCCATAAAAATTATATTCCCGGGGAATTAGTGGTTATCCTGTAAAACTTAAAAAAACAGTGCAAATACTAAGGAATTTAAAGTCACTTTTTCGGTTTTTTTTTACCAATCATAATATTACCATAGTAAAAATATGTTTATGTGCAAGCTCTTTGAGTTTACGTCTTCCAGCTATCTAGCTGTGCATCTGCACTTGCTGGTTATTAACATGGCGCAGAAACCGGTGATTGATGGCCATTTTCGTAGTCGTCTTAGGATACCTTACCCTATCTTTTATCGCGTAGAGACGTAATCGTCGAAATAAATTATAAAGCTTAACCGAAAACTAGATAAAATATCCGTAGAAACTTAAAACTCTAGTACGGCCGAACACTGCTCGGAATTGCTACATTCACGCTATCTCGCTAACATCAGGCTATCTAGGTAACATAAAATATCTGGGTAACTAGGTAACATCAGCTGGTAACATTTTTCCGTCTACACGGCCTTTTAGTACTTTAAAGCGGTGTTCTAAATAGTTCGAAAATAAAAGCGCTTTTCTGCGTAGTTGTGAAAATATTTATCGAATAGTTTGAGAAAATATGTTATGGTAAAGTGCATTATGAATAACAGCTTAGGTTAGGGTGTGTTTATGTGTGCGGCGGTAGCGGGAGCGGATTTTTCAAAGAATCTGTGGCTGAAGAATATTAATGCGATTGGATAAATTTCATTTCAAGGGGAAAGTTGATTTATTCATGTGCAGAGCTCATTAGCGTTGCTCAAATTATGGAAACTAAGTTTGAAGAATTTCATAAAAAACCTAAAACCTAGATCTAGATCTCGAATTTCCCCAGACTAATAAGTTTGAGAACCACCGTAGCGCATATGACGTAGACTTGGGAAAACCCACGTGACCGTTGTTTCTCGGAGTGTTATACCTGGCGAAGTATGTTATTATACCATGGTTTATTGTAGGTACCTGTACCTACGAGCGACAACGAAAACGACGACAAACGACAAAATAATAAAATGAATTGTTGAAATGCCTTTCAGTATATCAAACGAGAAATGGCTTTGTCATACAACTTGCTCCGAAACAGAATGTGTCTCGATAATATGACAAATAAGCAAGAATATCGTTGAAAATTCATTCCATTTTTGCATCGAAATGCATACAATATCGGGCAAGTCAAAACTGTCTTTTGCAAGTAAAAGAGTCACGTAGAAAGGAAACTCGACAGAATGACACAGTTTCATACACGGAAATATTCATACTAAAATAAAACCGATACAAAAATGCTCCTACATTTCGGATTCAAATCTCTAGGACGCCGTCGTTGTTTTGCGACGGATGTAATGCGGGGATAGAAGTGAAACTAATGTGACGTTTTCCTTATGCTTTTGGGAAACTAGCAACTACATAGCATGTTTTTCGGTAAGCTAGGGGAGGTGTTACGTCATGGCGATGCTGAACATGTCAAAAAAAGTTGGAAAAAGATTGATTGATGAAATTTACAGTTTTGACCTAGTTTTGGACTAGGAGAGGACAGACTTCAAACATTTTATCAAATCCTGAAACTTAACTGTCAAGTTCACAGTTTCTGACGCTGATAAAAAAAAATATAAATAGACGAAGCTTAAATCTTCGTATTTATGGACTAACTAGCTGCCGCCCGCGGCTACGCACGCGTTGTTTCTATGGAAACGTTAAAAGGTGATTTTTATCCCATGGGAACTGATTTATAGAATAAAAAGTAGCCTATGTTTGATTCCAGGATTATAATTACCTGTATACAAAATTTCAGCCCGATCCGTTCAGTAGTTTTGGCGTGAAGAGGTAACAAACATCCATCCATCTATACATCCATCCAAACTTTCGCATTTATAATATTAGTGTGATATCTCACAAAAAATATGGACTTGGGTGATGTTTAATAGCGTTTGAGTATACAGAAGTGGTTTAAATCTGGTACCTTGTGGTGTCCTTTTGAGAATGCGTTTTGTTGAGAATCTATCTTTATGGGAACAGATCTTTGAAATGAGTTTCAGTTCTAGTAATAATTCTTACCGCTATTCATACACCACGCTTTACACGCGCCGTTTGTCGAAGGAATTTCGAATTCGTCTATATCTAGGCTTTTTACAAAGCATATTGCTTTTGTCGTTCTTTTATCGAGATTAAAATAGGGCTTTATATTTCGAGCTAAGCGAAGCGAATTGAGGTCGTATTTGCGAGATGAAAGAGATGAATTTTGTATGAATTAAATGTGAGGTTAATGTCTATGTTGATAATGTTAGCTTTGGAACGGGTGGTGAACGAAATTTGACTTAGTAATGACACTGGAAAGGTTAATTTCAGAAACTTAATGAGCTTGTCGCTTAATAAATATCATCAGCCTTTATTAGTCCAGCAGTGGGTGGACAAAGGCCTCCAGTAATATACAGGCTGTCCCCTGAATAACTGCAATCCCTAAAACCGGTCACAAATTTTCGAGTTTCTTTTTATTTTTAAAAGTTTTACAAATTAATTCCAGAGTTGTTTGTTGATAATAGATTGATTATATTAACATGAGTTAAATAAAGAAACTTGTGTACCATTAAGGCTAATATAAGAAGAGGTAATGACGAGTTAAGTACCAGCCAATAAAAAAGCATAACCAATCGTGGAAAGCAAAATTTCAAATGACTGTCATAAGTGAGGACGAAGTACGACGTGCTGGGCACATTTCAAGCATATTCGACGAACTCCGTGGCGTGCCGGGCGAAGGTCTGCCTGCGACGCAGGAGGTTGTGAGTTCGATTCCCGCCTCGGGACAAATGTTTGTACGAACCTCCTGCGTCGCAGGCGGACCTTCGCCCACCGCGCCACAGAGGTCGTCCGTATTTGTTCATCTCGATGTTTTCTATGTATAATTAAAAATATCTATCTATGTAGTGTATTGTATTAAGTATATCAGTTATCTAGTACCCATAACACAAGCTCTGCTTAGCTTGAGGCTAGATAATGCTGTGTGAATTGTCCAGCATTATATATTTTATTTATTTTTTATTTAATATAGCGATCGGTACTTAATGATCGCTATGTCAAGATTGTATGTCATCATAAACTCAGCTTTGTGTGGGGTCCTGAACAAATGAATAGGTGGCAATGCGAAAGCACCAATAAGTTGCTGCGAAAATAGTGTTGCCCGCTCGAGGTAAAAACAAAACAGTGCCAAACGGCAAACATGTGACGGAAACCACCAGTGTTGCCATGCCAGCTGGCGATTTTCCATATTTAACCGGTTTAAATAACATATTAAATTTCGAATCTGTGAAGGCGAAGGTACGAAATGTATTTTAGTAATTTTATAAGGTAGCAATGGTCTTCGAGTCCTGAAAACGAAAATGGATAGTATAAAAAAAACACCAATGTTTTATTATGTTGTATTATTAGTTTTTATAATTTAATGTTGAGTGGATAGTCCAGTATTATTAAAATACCTATTTATTTAATGATCGATGAACACTTTATTGTACATACTAAATAAATAAAATAACATAATATCTAAATAAATAAAAACTAAAAACGTACAATAGGCGGCTTTATTGCTTAAAGCTATTTCTTCCATCTTCTTCTTAACTTCTAACAACAGCATATATAAAACGTCATTAAATTCTACTTAAGACATAAGTTGTTACTTGACTTAAGGGGGTATAGTACCTCAAATTGCTTATTTTCAACTCCGTCGGACCTCCATATCTTCCAAACTACTGAATATTTAACTTTGAAATTTATATATATGGTAAAGTTCAGGACTTATTCTATCGATCATATGTTTCGAAAACACGATGCCATAAAATTTTCTCGATAGAAAAAAATCGCAAAGTTACCTCTAATTTTTTACTAAAACCCTAATTTCTCAATAAATACAGATGAAACGATCTTGAGATTAAGCATAGTAATTGAACTAAGTATAAAGAACATTTTATATGTTGCCTTTTTTTCAATTAACTATTCTAATGTTTGTGGGGAGCAAATAACTACTAAAAACATGATTTTTGGGCTTACGCCGCTTTGCTCTGTCCCGCTCCTGTGAACGCGAAATCCTATGCCTATCCTCTTCACACAATAACGAGGTAGGGTACCGATATATGCTGTTGTTAGAAATTCAGAAGAAGATGGAAGAAATAGCTTTAAGCAATAAAGCCGCCTATTGTACGTTTTTAGTTTTTTTTTATTATTATGATATTGACGATTATTTCAATGATAAACTTTAGTAAATAATATTTATATTAAGTAGTGCACGTCGTTCTCTCGAACATTGTTGCATACAGACCGGTCAATCATGTTGATTCACAAAATGTTTTGGCAAATAAAAAATCGTTATTTTTTATCTTTAGGAATCTGATCAGTAATTAAAAAGTAGTTCTAGTGAAAACCTGTTAAACCAATTAAACAAGGAGTAGGTATCACTGTATAGATGACCAACCCGTTACGACCTACGGAGCTGAGACCTGGACCCTCATGGTAGGGTTGGTCCACCAGTTCAAAGTCGCTCAGCGAGTATGGAGACAGCTATGCTTGGAGTCTCTCTGAAGGATAGAATTCGTAACGAATACATCCGACAGAGAACCAAAATTATCGACATAGCTCAAAAAATTAGCAAGCTGAAGTGTCTGTGGGCCGACCATATCTCGCGAAGAACCGACAACCGCTGGGGTAACCGTGTTCTTGAGCTCTCGACTCGGCAAACGTAGTTTAGGACGACCTCCGGCCAGGTGGGATGACGATCTACGAAAAACCGTAGGCAGACGCTGGATGCGGCAAGCTGAAGACAGGGCGCTATGGCGCTCATTAGGAGAGGCCTATGTCCAGCAGTGGACTAATATCGGCTGATGATGTTGATGATGATGAAGTATGGATAAGAAATACCAACAATAATGTAGGTACTCGTAGTAAAGATAAAGTAGCTTTAAACTAACGAAACTATATATTTCTTGAGAAATACAAAATTTAATTAAAATATCCTATTGAACTGTAAAATTCATTACCATTTCATTTCGTTTGTTTCCATTTCCCATAAATTATTTTTCTCACTGGCAATTCTCTAGAAAATTCCCGCTGAAAAAGAAAACCGATAAATACGAGCTAACGAAGGTGGCGGGAAGTCGAGGAAGTGGTTTTTAGAGATCCGTGGTAATTGGCTGAATCGGAACGGAGGATATCGTTAGCGTGTTTAATTCAAGAGTACCTTATAGACTCCTCGTGTGGGACATTTTTTGATTAGCCTTTGATCATTTCTAATAAAAAAAAATATTATACATAGAAAACATCCAGAAAACATCCATCTACTAAGATGAATAGGGATTTTTTCTTATTTGGAAAACGCTTCATCACATAGGGTATAGATAGATAAAACTTTATTATACCACACAAAGACAGAAAACATAACGGAAATAACTGCTATGAATAGGCGAAGTACAAAGGCGGCCTTATCGGTTTAAGCGATTTTTCCAGGCATCTTTGGGATGGACTGAACATGTAAGATGGAACAAAATAGACGGTGGTCCTTGAAAAAACAATAATACTCACACTACCTACATATTTTAATACCTACATAATCTACAAACATTATCATAAACTTACGTAAAGACGTAGGTATTTTGTAGTAGTTTATCTTTGACCAATTGATCATTAGCTTTATTTTTGTCTGCATTTTAATACCGGAACCAAAACAAACTGCCCGACACGCCTTGGCTCCTGTACTGGCGTTTACGAGAGGAACGTTTTTTACTTTTTCACTGAAACGGTAGATATTGGCTGGCGATTATTTTTATTTGAAGGATACTTCATGTTAGCTCTTACCGTTTCAGATTTTATACTTAGCTTTAAGACCATTAGATGTTATAACGTTTATTTATTTGAGAGGCCGCCTTGCGCGAGTATTTGTGATAAAGATAGGCTAAGGATTTCGCGTCCTTAAGAGTGGGACAGCGCAAAAATAATGTTTTTGCTTTTTACAAAAAAACTACACAACTTATGAAGAAACTGTATTAAAAAATCAAAGAATAAGAAATAAATAACCTACGAATCAAAACAAAATCTTTATGTAGACCGCAGGGTTTCTGAGATCTCGACCAAATTCGGTGCAAATTAGTTAAAATAAATTCATTCACAAAAAAATTATACTAGTATTTACAATTGAAACAACTGTTGCAAAAAGTCTACAGATAGCTCAACTGATCCATATCAGTGCAAATTAGTGCACTTTCGTGATTATTTTTTATCGTAATTTTTTTTCGCTATCTTGTTTCCAATTTTAGAGAAATAAAAAAAATTGTATTTTATTTATAGTATTATATGAGTTTTTTACCACGTGAGATGATCCCATGAGTACTGAGATCTAGGCCTAGTTTGACAAGAAAACCCGCTAGGTTCGCCCCTAAATTATGTACGATCTCTGTGGGTCAACGGGAAGACCAGAGATGCAGGATGCTGGTTCGATTCCTACACTGGGACATGTATCTGTCATTTTTAGGGTTTCGAAGATCGGTTTCGAAACCCTTATGGTCTCGCTTTGTCTGTCCTTTTTTCCCTCCTTAATAACTCAGCAACTACAGCAGCTATCAACTTGAAATTTAAAATAATAATACATTTCGTGCGCCTGTACAGATTTTAAGAAAAAAAAAATGAAAAAAATGAAAAATGAAAATGAACATTTTCCATACAAATTGAAATGTCAAAATTTTAAAAGAGACCTACAGAGTCAAGTGGGGTATCAAATGAAAGGTATTAGTTTGTACATTTCAAAATAGTTTTTTAAATTTCAGTAGGTTTCATACTTTCTGAAATATTTTGAAAATAGTCGAAAAAATACCCATTCCCCCCCCCCTATCTCCGAAGTTTGCAGAGCGATCCATTCAAAATGTATTAAGCGTTTGTAGATATAGATCTATATTTTACAGAAAAAATATAGAGAAGTCTGTAAAATGAACCCTTTTTGAAAAATGGTCAAAAAGAGGGGGGATATTTTTCAAAATGGGGGGTTACCCCACTGAGTGGGATATCATATGAAAGGTATCGGTTGGTACATTTCAAAACAGTTTTTGAAATTTCTATAGGTTTCATACTTTTTGAAATATTTTGAAAAAAGTCGAAATTTTACCCGCTCCCCCCCCTCTATCTCCGAAGTTTGCAGAGCTATCCGTTCAAAATGTATGAATCGTTTGTAGATATAGATCTATATTTTACAGGAAAAATATAGAGAAGTCTTTAAAATGAACACTTTTTGAAAAATGGTCAAAAAGAGGGGGGATAATTTTCAAAAGGGGGAGCAACCCCACTAAGTGGGGTATCATATGAAAGGTATCGGTTTGTACATTTCAAAACAGTTTTTAAAATTTCTGTAGGTTTCATACTTTTGAAATTTTACCCTTTTCCCCCCCCTATCTCCGAAGTTTGCAGAGTGATCCATTCAAAATGTATCAAACGTTTGTAGACATAGATCTATATTTTACAGGAAAAATATAGAGAAGTCTGTAAAATGAACACTTTTTGAAAAATGGTCAAAAAGAGGGGGGATAATTTTCAAAAGGGGGAGCTACCCCACTAAGTGGGGTATCATATGAAAGGTATCAGTTTGTACATTTCAAAACAGTTTTGAAATTTCTGTAGGTTTAAGTAATACTTTTCGAAATATTTTGAAAAAAGTCGAAAAAATTATCGCTACACCCTATCACCGAAGCATGGAGAGAGATCCATCTGAAATGTAGGTTGGTACCTACTAGTTTTAGGTCTTCATTAAATCTCGGAGTTTCTATCCGGTACCTTTAGTACATACCTACTTGTTCACAAACGTTCGAAACCCTCGGCGCGCGAGTTACACTCGCACTTGACTGGTCTTGTTAGAATCTATACAAGAAAAAGCCCGGTGCATTTGTATGATTTATAAATATTTGTTAATTGTTAAACTTACAAATAAATATTAATGAGATATTTTTACTCTGCGTCGTTTTTTCTGACCTTTGATGTAACTTTCCAGTTTAGTTTGGTTATCCGACTTTGAATTAAACATCAAGTGCGAGTCGGACTTGCGCACTACGGGTTCCGTAGGTATAACTCCGCAGGTAAGCCTCAAAAAAGTCTTGCCAAATATCATGATTCTATCTAGGTCAACGGGAAGTACTCTATAGGTTATGGTCCATGGCGAGACCGAAAAGTAATTTTTTTAGTGAATAAACTACAACTTTAAAGTTTTCGGATTTTTCCTTTAGGTACTTAAGGATCTTGCTTGTTGCCAAATTTCATGACTCTAGGTAAACGGGAAGTACCCTATAGGTTTAATGTGCATATGAATCCCTTGGAAATTTCAAAATATTCGGACGTAATAGGCAGTAACTTTTGATTGCGTTGACTTTGAAGTTTTATTTATATCGCGGCTCCAAGAGGTTGACGTTAATTTCAACTCGACGAGTTCCTGAGAAAAGGGGGTTGATAGACGGACAGACAGACAGACGGACGGACAACAAAGTGCCTTCCTTTTGAGGTACGTATCCCTAGAAAGGAGGAGGTTCAGCTATGTTCGGCTGTACCTATGTATGTATGTCGATTTTTTCGTTAATTAAGGACCGATTTCGAAAATAATTTCGCTATTGTAATCAAATTGTCCTGGATGTGGTTATACAAAACTCAAAAAAACTGTGTAAATATTCAGTTTTTTACGAATTTATTCATATAATATTAAATTAATATTAAATTAAATTGAATTTGAAAGTCAAAGTGTCAGTTTTTAGTTTTTAAAAAAGAATCAAATTAAGTTTGTTTATTTTTAATAATTCATTCTAAATATCACCACCAGCATTATTCGATACACTTATCACATCATTACCATCCGTGTGACAGGTCGCTTAGTACGTTAGAATCGACCCCTATTCAACGACACCCCCAAATAAGAACCCACTACATCCATCTTCATCCTCCCGGGACATTATCACAGAGATGTGTTCCCGGATTATATATATTCCCGGGATTGATGACGTCATTTGTCAGTAGTCTTTTAACGCTGGGGTTTCGATTTGGTTGTACGTTACTAGTGAGTTTTTGTGGAGGGGTGAAAGGTAGTCTAGTTTTTGTCTAGGCTAGAGAACAGACGATTGAACAATGAGAAATGACAATGAAAACTCTATTTTAGTTTTAAGTTTAATTACTTCTTCAAATTCCGTCATGACCTACGGAGCTGAGACGTGGACATTCACGGTAGGGTTGGTCCACCAGTTCAAAGTCGCTCAGCGAGCTATGGAAAGAGCTATGCTCGGAGTCTCTTTGAAGGATAGAATTCGTAACGAATACATCCGACAGAGAACCAAAGTTATCGACATAGCTCAAAAAATTGGCAAGCTGAAGTGGCAGTGGGACGGCCATATCTCGCGAAGAACCGACAACCGCTGGGGTAAACGAGTTCTTGAGTGGAGACCACGACTCGGCAAACGTAGTGTAGGACGCCCTCCAGCCAGGTGGGATGACGATCTGCGAAAGACTGCAGGCAGATGCTGGATGCGGCAAGCTGAAGACAGGGCGCTATGGCGCTCATTAGGGGAGGCCTATAAATAAATAAATAAATAAAATCCGTTTATTTCAGGCACAAAGTTAAGGACCCATATTACAAAACATAAAATTAACATACACAAAAAATATAAAACAAAATACACAAGTAATTAATTAAACAGTCAGTTACCTAGAGCAAAATGCTGCTAGGCCGTTATTTTTTATTACGGTCCATATGGAGGGATATCCAATGTTGGTAAATTGGGTTGTTGTACATCGTGTCAGAGACAGCCCTCAGTATACTGTTACCCGAGCGATTGAGTCTACTCCAGAAGGACGCCACTCGAGATCGGATGATGGCAAAGAAGTCCGAAACTCCCGCCTCGGAGAACATGCTCGACGCACTGCAGTACCTCGGTAGGTTCATAAGAGTTCGGTAGGCGTCATTGTACTGGACTCTTATGGTATTAATGGCTTTTCTGGTAAAGCTAGTCCACAGTTGGCACGTGTACATACCGAGACAATATGCACCGAACAAGGTGTTTTTAACGTCTGTACTGCAGTTCGTGAAGCGGCGCGCGAGCATATTACTCCGCACGGCAAGGGCTCTCCGCTCACGTTCTATGTCATCATCGTCTCTCAGCGTCTCTGTAAGCCAATGTCCCAAGTATTTGAACCCCTTGACCATTTTAATGGTGTCCCCGTTGATATGAACATCGGGTACATTCTCTGGACCTCGTCCCGACCTGAACACCATCATTTCCGTTTTAGTTACGTTATATTTTAGCCCATGAGAAATGGCATATTTCTCACAGACTAAAAGTAATTTCTGTAGACCTTTGATCGAGGGGCTCAGAAGCACCATATCGTCAGCGTAGCTCAAGTTGTTAACGCATACACCACCCAGGTAACAACCAACCCTGGTGCTTCTCAGCTCCTTAATCAAATTATTAATGTAAAGGTTGAACAGGTCGGGAGAGGTCAACCCCCCTTGACGAACACCGCACTCTAGTCTAAAATCACTAGACGTCGCGTCGCCCCATCTCACTACGTTAGTTTGGTTTTCGTACCAGTATCTCAACAGGCTCCTGACATGACTCGGGACCTTCGCGTCTCGGGACCGTCGCGCCTATGTCCAGCAGTGGACTAATATAGGCTGATGATGATGATGATGATGACTTCTTCAAATCTTTTTAATATTCAGGAACATTACATTAACAGAATAAAACAATAACAACTAGTATATACAAGTACTTATATCTATTTCTTAAAAATCTAAGCCGTCGTCACCAGAAAGCAGAGTGCCCAGAATGCGTATTCAAATCTGTATTTTACCTGGAAGCTCTTATTTTAATTTTAATTTTAAGTTAAGTTGAGTTAGATATTGTAGACTTAAGTGGTTTGTTCTGTTAAGTTGATTGAATAAATAAATTGAAATTTCATACATTGCGTAAATTATCCTACTATCCTATTAATATTATAAAGCCGAAAGTTTGTTAAATTTTCATTTTTGTTACCTAAGATCTCCAAAACTACTGGTAGGGCACGGGGATTGTTGTATAGGCTAGAATAGAAAAATTACGTCACTTTGTCATCGAATACGTTAATTATTTGAAATTGATTCCTTCAACTTCTATACGCAATGTATGACGATGCGATGAGAGGTTAGGAATGCAACCTCATTCGTGAGGTACATAGGCAATGAGCAACGTTAACACTGTTTTATCGCTCCGTGTCTTAAGCCTTCTAACCCTCCATTCAAGTATCTAGTGCCTATACACTAGTCAAACTCGATGTGAGTTTTTTGTAAACAAACCATCGATGAAACAAACCAAGTAACAAAAACCTAACATGCAATGCTGAAGTGCTGCGCCAGATACTCACCAGCTCTCGTAGATAGATAGATAGAAAACATTTATTATACCACACAAATACGGAAAATAATACAGAGAAAATGCTTAGAAAAAAAGGAAGTATAAAGGGCGGCGTTATCGCTGAGAGCGATCTCTTTCAGGCAACCTTGGGATGGACTGAAAATGAATTCTTAAGTATTTCTTTCAATATTTGTCAGTTTCGTATACAAAAAACGAGTAGGTACATTGGGGCATATCGGGCAAAAATGTAAAACCTTTGGTACAACCGATTTTATTATTTGAAAGAACATCAAACAACATTCCAAGGTTTCCAAGTCGAATATAATATTTTTTCTTTATTTTTAAGCGAAAATTAAACTTATAAACTCAAAGTAGCCGCAACTATGCCATAACTTTGACTAAACTTAAATAAGACTTTGAACTTAAATTAGTTGGCAAAATCCTTCAAGAATCCTTCGAGTTGCATCAGTTTTATAGTTATTTTAGTTTGTTTATGAAGTCATATATCCAAGGGCCGAAAACTTGAGTTTACACGACGACAGGGTTTATATAGACGACCTCTGTGGCATGGTGGTGCTTGTTCCCAGCACGAAATTAATGATTAGCAAATAAAATCATTTTTCTATTTGCCGAATACATTATTATTATTATTAGGTAAGTACATGTCAGATCTTATGGCTAGAATGATGTCAATGTATTCAACCCGCAAGCAGGTGAGCAAATATTAAATAGCAGTAATTCAAATCATTAAAACAATCAATAATGAAAAAGATAAATACAATCGAAGATAAATAGTTAGCAATCAGATAATTTAATAAATCTTTATTCACAAAGAAAGTTACAATCAAATGATAGAAATAAATTAGAACGAAGTAGTATTTAGATTTGAAACAATTGAGCTAGCCGCAGACTGTTTGCAGGCAATCTACGGGTAGCTCAACGGATCCATATCAATACCAGTCGGAAGCGTCCCCAAGACGCTGGCTGCATGGCAATGCTGATGCGCTGCGCCAGATACTAACCAGCTCTCGGGGCACGCGTCGCTAATTAAATAATTAACTAACATTCATAGTCAAAACTTAATAAATTATTCAAAATAAATATATTCATTTAGGTACACTATCGAATCAATAGCAATACGTAATAAGTTTGTGTTATTCATCTTAGTTAGGTACTTAGGTACCTAACTATGAAGTCAGACTAATAATGTAATTGTGAAAGTCACAGCTGTCGGTCCGGCGGAGGATGAATTTTCCATACAAACGTAGTAACAAAAAGATTTGTAATTTGAGAATATTTTCACCATGGTCTGCCATTATTTGTATTAAAATAGTATTTATCTAGGTTCCTGTCACAATTTTTTTTTCAAAATAACTTTCAGAAATGAAATTAAACCGAATCGCATTTTTACATCAAATAATGAATGTTTTCTTAGTATTTTTCTAGATTAGTATTTTGAAAAAAGTTAGTGGCAGGAACCTAAATAAATACAATTCTAATACAAATAATAGCAAACCATGGTGAAAATATTCTCAAATTACAAATCATTTTGGTACTACGTTTGTATGGAAAATTCATCCTCCGCCGGACCCTTAAGGCGCTACCCCGACACAAACCAGCGCCACCACCTATTCTATCTAAATATTATGTTATATGAAAAATGCCTCTATAAACTTTTAGTTAGTATATGAAAATTGAAAAGATGCGAGGTTGCTCTTTTTTGCCACCATGGTGGCCAAAAAGAGCAACTTCGCATCTCTGCTTAAAGTATACAAAATAAAACTTTTACATGTTTGGAATTAAATAATAAAATAATAAATAATGCTGGACAATTCACACATTACCTGGCCCCAAGCTAAGCAGAGCTTGTGTTATGGGTACTAGATAACTGATATACATAATACAATACACTACATAGATAGATATTTTTTATTATACATAGAAAACATCCAGAACGCCCTGAACAAATGTCTGCAGATCGTACAAACAATTGTCCCGAGGCGGGAATCGAACCCGCAACCTCCTGCGTCGCAGGCAGACCTTCGCCCGCTGCGCCACAGAGGTCGTCTCGCAGAAGTCTCTTTTTATAGTATTTTTTTTAAATATTCAGCTGATTTGGACATTAATCAGTAATTTTCTTCATATATGATTGTATAAGACGTTTACGTGTAAGTAATAATGATGTAGACTATAATTTTCAATTTGTGTATAGTCTTATAGTAGTTCAAATTAATAAGATGAAAATAGCAAGGAAACAGATTGTATCCTGGGGAAGAGCATTGTCACCCCTGCGAAGTCAAGGACTGAAACTAGTTGCCAACAATTGGAATTAACAAGTCAACACAACTGTGAGAGAAAAAGTGGAAACACCAAATGAAACATTTTCTAACCAGGAACTATTTGTCACTGCCAAAATCCTTTTTTCCTGAAACTTGCAGAAACTCGGCTATATTTCACGGACCAATCAGCTGGCTCAGATGTCCAGCGGCAAAAAAATAATTAAGGCCAAAGTGGCCGGGAGAAACGGAAAATGTTGCCATCATTTAGCAACTTGGACGCTTTTTGCGGAAAACTTTGGTGTAAATAAATAAATGATGCTGGACTTTTCACACAATATTAAGCCACTCCTGCCGTGGCATATAGATCGACACTTTAAACTCTCTGCGTGGATATCGTAAGAGTCGACTAGGGTAACGTACGTACGTTCCTCCATCTGTAGTTTGTTTCAGATGATTGTCGTAGTGTGTAGTTTGTTTCAGCTCAGATTGAATACCAAAACGGGTATTCGATATGATTGTCGTAGTGTGTAGTTTGTTTCTGCTCATATAGAATACCAAAACGGGTATACGATATAATTGTCATAGGGAAACGTTTAGATTAGCAGAATAGGGCCCATATCCTGTTGTTACCACGCGGCATGCGCGGTAAGTCAGCCAAGAAACTCCAGATAGCGCCTGAGGAATGATAGAATGATTTCTTCTTTACAATATACTAAACTAAACTAATCTTGACATTTTTGATGTACGTCTCTCCATCTCTAGTTTGTTTATACTAAGATAGAATACCAAAACGGGTATACGATATAATTGTCATAGTGAAGCGTTAAGATAAACAGAATAGGGCCCATATCCTGTTGTTATCGCGCGGCGCGCGCGGTAAGCCAGGTATCATAAACATAGGCTCTATAGCAAAGCGATGACTGTTTTCTGTCGATGTCGTTCTATGTCACTATGTCGTTCTGTATAAATACGAGAGAAACTTGTCAAATGTGAAAAATTTGTCAGCAGGTATGGCAATCGCGAACGAAGTCGAGGGTACAGCTGTTTGTATATATCTATCAATCTATAGCCATGCTTGAATTTACACTGTACATTATTACCATATTGAGTGTCGGAAAGGTCTGCCACGTAGGTGTGAAATCAGCAACTGAAAGGACTGGGCTACGTCTCTCACATGCCGGACGACCTCTGGGCCAACCGACGCTGATTGGGTCCCTGACGAGGCGTTCAATACGGAGATGGCATGAGTTAGAACTGTACCATCGAGACTGGTATTAAAGATCCATGGTAAGGTCTATTTTTTTATTTTTCTATGACCAGAACGCGTGGCGTTTCAATAGTGTGAGGGGCCCTTTAGTCTCTTCTTGACTCAAGATTACGGCTACGGTAACAAGCCGTTACAAAATGAGCCTACTGCAGCTAGACCTTAATCAGAACAGTTCTACCTTCCCAAATAACCAAGCTTATAGTGCCAACTCGTGTCGTACCTTCAGAACCTGGTGATTTAACGCACCTGCCAGAATCGATCAGTATTACAGCACCGATATTGATCTCTGGCCTACGAACTGTATGTCCACCGATCGAAGGTCCAAAATACGGGACTTGCAAGCTTTCAGGGAACAACGAAGCTGCTCGACTTTGTAGTTTGGAATCTCTATGTCTATGAATCGAAGGTTGAAATTCAGTTTTGAGGAGATTTTAAGGACCAATATCCGTGCTACCATTGTACGTCAAATGTCGGCTTATTTTCACGAGTTTTTGACTTATTTTTTACTGTCGGAAACTTGGCAAAGTTTCGCAGTTTTTACGGCAGGGATTGGGTTGACATTCGGTTTTAATTAAAAAGCTGAAGGTTGAATAGAGCTCGCTTGAGGAATTAGCACAGTTATTCAAAACAGAGTGTTTGAGGCGTGAGTGACTCTATGAGCGGGGATCTCGCAGCGATTATTAGAAACTGTCGGTGCGATTTCGGGTAGAGATAGGAGGACAGGCTTGTAGAGTTTTAATAGATCGTGAGTTAACAAAACTCTATGAAACCATCGCTGGCGACTTTATCATGGAATGATTTTCTACAAAAGACAGAGTTTTTTGTTCATTATAAATGTAAGCGAATTAACTACGAACCGAATTTGTGTAAAGGGATGAAACTATGGTGTTCTTCCAACACAAACTAGGTTCGTAGTCAACCCGCTTAAATTGATATTAAATTCGTCAAACTACGAAAGTATTTTACGGTAATATCGTCGCTCCATCGAGTGGGAGGTCTTCCACACTCCGTGTCTCATTGCATCGCGGTCGCCACTCGAGAACCTTTACTCCCCAACGGTTATCGGTTCTGCGAGCTATATGGCCTGCCCATCGCCATTTCAGCCTGCTTACTCTGAGAGCTACGTCGGTTGCTCTGGTTCTTCTACGGATTTCCATTTTTCGAATCCTATCGCGTAAAGAAACTCTGAGCTTAGCTCTCTATAATTATGTATAATTTGTATATATTTATAGGTGTAGGTGAATTAATATTTATAAATTTATAGACATAGGTATGTACTTATGTACGTTTGTAATTTTATTGAAAAGTTATTATTTATTTTTGTGTACCTAGCTACGTACCTAGTAATTATTTATTTTTAGATAGATAGATCTAGGTATACAGAACATTATTTATTGCACACTTATAGATAGAAACAATACAGCAAAACAGCTTAAAAACTAAGTGACAAGTGGCGGTCTTATCGCTCAAGAGCGATCTCTACCAGACCACCGTGGATGAATAGGATCATTGGATAGTATTAGGGGTTCTGTGTGCTCTTGAAGGTTTTATAAATAAATACTTTTAATATAATACTACGCTTAAAATTTACTACATACATAACATTATATATACACTTACATATACTTACATAAACTACTTATATACATATATTATATACACTCAGGTATACGTTCAGTGACAACATAAACATAAATATCTATAGGTTTTTAAAGTAATACCATAACAGATGCACACAGATCTTACCCCATGTACATATCCGACGATCTTATCCAAACCAGGTTGTCTGGCAGAGATCGCTTTTGAGCGATAAGACCGCCAATTGTCACTTGGGTTACAATTATTTGTAAATTGTTTCTTAGTTTCAAGTGTGCAATAAAAGTATTTTCTATCTATCTATCTCTCCATAGCCCCATGAGAGATAAGATAGCTTTATATTTATTACCGTACAGCTTACAAGTAGATCTCAATTCATAGATCTTCATACAAGTAGATAAACACGGATTTATAACCCTTGCCGCAAATCAAACATTCCTATTCATAGCCTGTCGCGACTTGTAAATCAATACATCGAGGGTTAAGGGTTAAGAGTCGTTTACAATGGGGCTTGCCTGTTGCATTCTGTTCATAAGTTTACAGGGCTTAAAGGTTATTTTGGAGTATTTGGTGTCACTCTTTTCTGAACGAAAGGACTTGATAAGGTTTTTTGTTATTATAGTGCGTAACCACAAATTCAGGGTAATTTTTTTTAACGGCGCTAGAGACCGTAGGAAGTCGCAAAGATCTTCGACTCCTACGTCACTTGACCTCGTGGTGTAGTTGGTTAGCTTATTCCCGTACTGAGGGAAGGATGCGGGTTCAAGTCCCGTCGAAGTCGTAAATTTTTGCGATATTACTTATTTGATTTCTTAGAAAGGACTTGATGTATATGGAAGGGCGCCCATAATCAGATTTTTTTTTCATTTAACCAAAAAAAACGATAAGTAATTTAAAAATCTTCAAAACCATTGAGGTCGCCAGGCAGAGATTTGAATGTGTCTATGACAAGACAGTAACTAGAACATAAAATAAAACGTCAAGTGCGAGTCGGACTCGCGCACTAAGGGTTCCGTTTAATTGTAAGACCGTGTTTCTTGCCAAATATCATGATTCTAGATCAACATGAAGTAGGTACCCTGTAGATTTTGGTCGAGGGAGATAGTCAAAAATTAAGATTTGTTTGTTAACTAACTACAAATTTACGGTTATTTATATCGCGGCTTCAAGAGGTAACGGATTTCAATATTTGACGTTAATTTCAACTCGATACGTTCACGCGTACTTGAGAGGGTTGGCAGACGGACAGACAGACAGACGGACAACAAAGTGATCCTATAAGGGCTCCATTTTCCTTTTGAGGTACGGAACCCTAAAACGTACCTGTGTAAATGCCCCTTTAAAGATACTCCACTTCAAAGACGCTCGTCAGACAAAATCAAATCTTGTGACCTTGTAATAAAATGCAATCGCGTCTGACTTGATTTCCGTTGCGAGCGTTTTGCGAAGGAAGTATAGAGTGTAGCAAAATCTTGACGTTACCTACTAACTTCAAGAAATGAATTTGCAAGAAATGAACAGTCGCACATCACAAATGAATCTATGTAGGGATACGTTCATCCAAGTAAACAACGATATTTTGTTACATGAAAACGTTTTTAGGTTATTTTTATCCCATGATTTTTTAGATAAAAAGTTGCATAAGTGTTATTCCATGGTTAGACTTACAAAATCAACGTAATTTCAGCCAGATCCGTTCATATGTTTGAGCGTAAAGAAGTTACAAACACACTTAACCATCCAGTCAAACTTTCGCATTAATATAGTATATAGGTACATAATATTTAAAAATATGAGTGTGTAATGTAAATGCAAAAAATTTAATGTTGTGATAGATCGAAATGTAACGCAATAAAATGAAAATATCTCAAAATTCGTTATTTTATTTTATCTTTTTATTATTCTTATTTAAATTTACTTGGGAAACATACAGTTAAATGTAAAAAAAATATACTTTCAGAGGAAATCATCCAAATGGGTCATCTAGACAAACCAGGGGTATCTTTAGAACCTATTTACCATTTATATATACATTTTCAAAGTTTCCCGGCAACCATCCAGCCAAACTTTCGCATTTATTTAATACACATAATGCTTAAAACATATGAGTGTGTAATTGAATGTTGTGATAGATCGAAATGTAACGAAATAAAATGAAAATACCTCAAATTTCTTTCAAAGGAAAACATCAAATTCGGGCAGCTAGACAAACCAGCATTATCTTTAGAACCTATTTACGATTTCCCAAGTTTCCCGAAGTTCCCCGAACTTTCACGAAAATCACTGTTTCTCACGTAAATACCCTTCGGCTTAGGTACACATTCTGGTACACGTTGTATCGGGAAAATTGATAGGGAGTGAATTTGTCCCCGATTTTGGGATCCCAGTAAATCTTTTGTAAAGAAATACTTTACTTTTTGGGTGTTGCGCGACACAATGGGTATATTATTTGACTTTTACTTACTTTTATAGAAAAATAGAATTCAAAATGTATCTTCAATTTTTGGTAGTCAGTAAGAGCTTTATCACACTGGCGATTCGCTGCGATTGCTAATGGCGGCAAGCTCGCTGCGTGCCCGCGGCGTCGACGCGGCGTGCTCGCTGCACTATTGCCTCGCTTTGAAATCGTTCGCAAATCGCCAGTTTGATAAGGCTCCAAGTGCTTAGAACTTGATAAACAACTAATTGATCTACCATGTCTGTTTCAAATCAAGTCAAATCGTTTATTTCGACACAGTAAAATGTTGACAACTAATAGGTACTTAATGGAAAAAAAAAATGAAGTAGGTAAATAATATTCAAATTTGCTTAACCAAACAAAATGTTTCTAAACTGCGTGAATAAAAATATAAATGCTTTAAATAATTCAATACTTAGTCATTTGTAAAAAGCAAGGAACCCTCGAAAACCCTCAGAAAATTCTAATTCATACAAATACCTACATAAAAAGAGCACAGTTAGTAAATAAATACGTAAATTTATTGATTTTTATTATAATAAATTGTATCGGACATAATAAGGTAATGCGTTAGAAGTATAGGTCAGTAAGCATTTTTTGTCTCTCTGTGAATGGATCCTCATAAAACTTGGCACGTAGATAGAGATAGTTGATAGTGGTATCGTATAACATATTATTTCCTATTTTGTATCCCGGAAAACTTTGTTTGCGAATCCGTGGGCGGAAGCTAGTACGTAAAGATCTATTAAAATGTCAAACATACTTAAAACTACTGACCGAATTTAATTAATTCCTAACCCAACCAACCCAGTTTTAACATTATAACCCAAAAGTAGCTGAAATTAGATTAAAGCCTTTAGAATCTGTGCCTTTAGTTATTTAATTATTTTCTACTTTGGGAGCATTTTGGAGCACATAACAAGCACACAAAAACCCCTCGACAGTTTTTCATGACACATGCCTAAGATAAAAACACTCGGGATAAAATTTTGTAAGGCACAATAAAAACTAAACGGAAATCGGTTCATCCGTTTGGGAGCTACGATACCACAGACAGATACACAGATACACAGACAGACACATTAAACTTATAACACCCTCTCGTTTTGCGTCTGGGCCTAAAAACAAGGGCATACGTGGCCCGATTTCGTTTTTGGAACTTTTACAGTTAAAGTTTTATCCATTATCCAAAATGGATAGTGGATAAAAAAGTATAAATTATACTTCACAAATTTATAGAAAAGTTTCTAATATAAAAAAAACTTCAGAAAGGTGACAAAGGCAACTTTATCCAAATAGGTTCTCTTTTACCTACCAAGTAAGTTAAAATAATATAAAAGTTACCTTCGGAAGGCCCTTAGGGTATTAGCAGGGTAAACTTAGGTACTGCTTCTTCAGAGCTTCTTCTGAGGTAAGCCTCAACAGCCTATATCAGTCCACTACTGGACGCAGGCCTCTCTGATAAGCACCTTATTGGCTTTTATCTCATGGGGGTAATGCCCATAATCCCCACGCTGGGCATGCAGGTTGGGGATCACAGTTCGGTCTGCAGGGGGCACTGCTGCCCGCCCCCGGTGGATATCCCTTAGCCGCCACTTACGACACCCGCGGGAAGAGTTGGGGTGGTGTGGTGCAAATTGTAAGCTGGCACCACACTGCTTCTTACCTGAAAAGAAATACAATCCAAAATGTAGCTATTTATTTCCACATTGTCATGCAAAGTACACGGTAACAGTGGAATAACACTAGAAATGAAATAAACACAATTACAAAAATACAAATAAAAAAGAATTCAGAGATACAAGAAAAACGGGCAGTCATATTGGATCTAGCTTTCGCTCGCGGCTTCGTGTGCGAAATCTTTCCCAATAACCAAAAATGAACATTTTAGTATTGAACCTACGACCTTTGGAGGCAAAGGCATCCACTAGGTACGCCAAAAGTCAACAACTCAATTCAAACACATGTGTTTCAAATAGTTCCGCCAACCACAAATCAATTCAACTATACAGTGCCACCCACTTATCACTATCGGTATGTAGACAAAATTATATCTAAGGACGTGTTTAAATTTGTAAAAAATGACGATTGTGGACTTAATAGAGACACGTGTTGTTTTCCTCCATATCTCTCCATCCTGTTTTCATCATCATGTTTTCCTCCATCTTCAAGGGTGAAAACTGGAATTAAAATTTTAGTTTTCTCCTTATGGGGATTTTCATAGGGTAAACTGCTATAAACATTCTTAAAAAAGATAATTGGATAGTGAAACTCTAACTTGACGTTTTGACAGTTTTCATACATGTCGAAGTAAGCCCACGAATTGGCCGCTTCATAATTCATAATTCATTGAGAATTTTAGTCGGTAACCAGATGTAGATAGAGATTTTTTATTCTTCTTTGTCTACTCTTCACCCATCAAAATCTGAACTTGTTCCAGCGTCGTGGAGTTAACCCACACCCACACACAAACTTTGTAAGTCGGAAAGATCCGTGTACATAATGGGCCCCGCGGTCTATAACAGATTACCCGACAAAATAAGAGATGCCGCTTCCTCCAACATATTCAAGCACCGAGTAAAAACATGGCTGCTGGAGAGAGCGTTCTACAGCTTCGGGGAGTTCCTAGAGTTACCGGAACTGTAGAGCACAACCCCCGTGCCTAATGCATATAAAATCAAATCAATCAATCAAAAATAAAGCGCGAAGAAATATAAAGGTACCTTAGTCGATAGTGGATAAGATTAATTAATTAGTGAAATAAGTAAAATCAGTGAAATATTATAATCAGAAAATAAATAAATATCTATGTAAATGAAACGAAGACTATGTAATATAATAAATTTAAATTTGACGTGTAAATTTATATTTTACCAATAAAATCTTGTATCTTGTATCTTGTACTGGTTGCGAAATTTAACTGTAACCTAAGCTAGTTTTGAAATAAGAACAGAATATCTTTGAGGGCAACTAGTTTCGAAGCAAGACGAATACTTCTTTTTTAACAACTGGTTGTGAAATTTAGTTGCGAAAGCGGCCAGACGGGAATTGGCTTTACTAAAAGACGTGACGCGTTCTGCAAAAATGTAATCGAATTATTATTTTTTAACAATACGTTTATAAAATGTAATCGCTAACTTTAAAGATTACGTAGGATTTGTGAAACCATACCTGTTGCCGACACAGTTTCCGTGTATAGAATTCGCCTTGTTTAATAATATAACATCTTTGCTATAAGTTTTTTTGTTCAAGTAAAATGCTTGTTAAATGAAACATTTAACATCGTTTGTAGAGCTAGGATTAAAAAATGTACAGAGCTAGGATTATTATACGTTCAAACTGTAACCTGATGTTTTAGTAAAGAAATTTTAAATTAAAATTGAGTCGAATGTAGCGTTCTACACTACCTACTATTGCAATAAGTGTGTCGAACTGTACTAGTATTCCTCACTCGAGTTTTTGTTGAGAAGTCCTTTGTATGATAACAATGGATTAGAATGGAATGGTTTTGTGGACGTATGCCTTTATGGTATTGATAGGGAGCTATGATGGATGGTTGGGCGACCTAAAGGTAATAATCAATTGCTATTGAAGTTAGGTATAAATGTTAACTTGGATATTATAAACGAATTAAATAGGTACGTAAGTGAAGTTTACAAATTAAAGATAATATTTTTTGTGCCTTTATATTAAATTAATGAGACAAAAAAACGGAATCTACCTGCAGTTTCTCTATTTAGTATTTGGTAATGGTATTGCCTGGAAGAGATTCCTTCTAAGCGATATGGCCGCCCATTGTACTTATATTTTATGTAACGTCTGTTGTATTGTATTTTTGTTGGTGTACAATACAGTATTTTGTATTGTATTGTTTTGTACCTATTGGTAAATTTCTAAAAGCTGGCGCGATTGTCTTTTGTTTTTTCATACAATAATCCACGCTAATGTCACAAATCTAGACCTCCAGTAAACGAAAAACCAATAATCTATGAAATCTAACTTTTTTGGCATAACTCCACTTTATTTATGACTAGTTTCTGCCCGCGGCTTCGCACGCGTTTTTTTCTGTGGAAAAGTTTTCTATTCCGTGAGAACTGATTTATGGGAAAAAGTAGCCTATGTTTGATTCCAGGATTAGAATTACCTGTATGCAAAATTTCAGCCGGATCCGTTCAGTAGTCTTTGCGTGAAGAGGTAACGAACATCCATTCATCCTTATATCCATACGTCTTAACATCCCAACTTTTGCATTTACAATGTAGGTGTGATGTTGTCCATGGTCCAAACGTTCCGCGGACTTATAACCTACTGGAAAGACTCGTTGGTCTAGCGGTCAGCTTGTTCAACCGCTGACTTTGAGGTCCAGGGTTCAAATCCCGGGTCGGGCCAATAGTTGTTATTTTAATTTTTCTAGCGAGAAAAATTCACAGTAGCAGCCTGGAGTCAGGAAGTTGGCGGTGTTACACTCTAGTGCCTCAGAAAGCACGTTAAGCCGTTGATCCTGCGCTTGACTTCTCCCCAGTCGCGTCGATCTGCCGGATTATGAGAGTGAGAGAATAGAGAGTGCACCTTCCAGTCTTTTCATGTAATATTAGTTTAAGTTGGTAAATAAATTAAAAATAAAATAAAATAAAATAAAAAAAAACCTGTGTTTGCGCACACACTTGTGCACTATAATATGTCCTGCGCATCTGGCTCCGATAAGACTGGCCGACGTGGTCGAAATTCGGCTAGGAGGTCATTATTACTGGACACGATAACAACCAATTAATAATTCCATGAAACATTCAAACATCGACCAGAGCAAAACACGTACAAAGTCTAAATTAAATAAAGCGATTAAACACAAACAAATAAGGTTCAAAGTTCCATAATTGCCCCCAATTTACTATCCAATAATAACTTCACGTCTACCTGTCAATATACTGACAGATCCCCTTTAAATCTGTCATTCAACTGTCAGATTCGCGAAACAAAACAAACGTGACCAAACTTTTGACTCTTTTGGGACCACAATGTCATACATGTCAAATTTCAATAAAGGAATTTTATTTAACGGATATTGGTTCGGGTGGGAAGCCATTTTGCTGCTTATCGACATTCATGTTGATTTTAGTAATAATTCTCATACAATAAGAAAATAATAATAAGATAGATAGATAGATAATACTTTTATTCATCACCTTAAGAAAAACAAATTTTACATAGAAACATTATAGAGAACAACAATGGAACTGGCGGCCTTATCGCTTAAAGCGATTTCTTCCAGGCAACCAAAGAAAAATAAGAAATTACGACGTGCCATAGTTTGTTATAGCATGATAATGGGTTCACAAAAATGTTTTACATGATATGTAAAATTGCTTGACTGCTTTTTTTTACAATACACACAGCATCATCTGGCCCCAAGCTTAGCAAAGCCTGTGTTATGGACATGACATGGCTACTACATCATCAATACATAAAACAAATAAACAAGAACTTAATATTATCTATATCTAGTGTGGCACAATCGGCGGCCGTATCGCTAACAGTGATTTCTTCTAGGTAACATTTGGATGGATAGGATGGGAATGTATTAAAACTGACGGTGGTGTAACTGATGACGAATTAAACGTAATTATTATTTACCCTAGTTATTATATATTTTAACCTAGTTATTATTTAAGGTTTTTGTTATTATAGTGCGTAAGCCTCGCACTCTGGCTAATGTCTAATTTCTAAGAAGATGCGGGTTCAAGTCCCGTCGAAGTCGAAAATTTTTGCGATATTATTTGATTGGTTATTATTTATTTATTATTATTTATAGTGTAGGAAGTCGAAATGGCGTCAACCAATACCCAAAACCGTGTAGAAACTCCGTCCCAACTTATTTTATGGGTTAACGATTGTCCTTCGGGGCGACCTTATTGTAAGTTAAGCTTTTAACTACTTGGGAAGTTTCTAATTTTGTCCGCACTAGTTTACACTTCGGATGTGTTTATAACTATCGGTATAGGTATTGGTCTAGATACTTTTAAGAGGGCGCATTGCACGCCGTTTTGTGAAAAGGATAGGCATAGGATTATAGACAGAGTATACGTCTTTGAAGGTTTTTGCTTATTTACAAGAAAACTACACTTATGAAGAAACTGTATTAAGGAAACTAAGAATTAGTAATAAACTACGAATAAAACCAATATTTTCTATAAACCACCGGGTTCCTGAGATCTCGACCAAATTAGGTGGAAAAGTGCACTTTCATAATTTTTTTCATCGCAATTTTGAATTTGAATCAAATAAAAAAATTTGAATTTTCGGTAATTCGAGTTTTTTACCATGATCCCGTGAGTACTGAGATCTGGCCTAGTTTGACAACCAAACCCGGTTCGTTAAAAGCGCGATTGTCTTTTGTTTTTTGATACAATTATCCACGCTGACGTCACAAATCCAGGAGGAGGCCTGGATATTCGTATACTGGAGAGTATACGAAAAACAAAAGGGGATCGCGCCAGCTTTTAAAAACTATGTTGTGCCGGCTTAGAATTTGCACCACCCCAACTCTTTCCGCGGGTGTCGTCAGAGGCGACTATGGGATATCCACCGGGAGCGGGCAGCAGCGCCCCCTGCGGACAATTCTACCACCGAACTGAGATGCCCAACCTGCATGCTCAGCGTGGTGATTATTGGCATAAGCCCCCATAAGATAAAAGCCATTAAGGCGCTCATCAGGGGGAGGCCTGCGTCCAGCAGTGGAGCAGTATTAGATTCGTGTACCTAATAGACTCTTGCGTCATCATCATCATCATCATCAGCGTATATTAGTCCACGGCTGGACATAGGCCTCCCCTAATGAGCGCCATAGCGCCCTGTCTTTAGCTTGCCGCATCCAGCATCTGCCTTCTTGATCATTCGCAGATCGTCATCCCACCTGGCCGGAGGGCGTCCTACACTACGTTTGCCGAGTCGTGGTCTCCACTCAAGAACTCGTTTACCCCAGCGGTTGTCGGTTCTTCGCGAGATATGGCCGGCCCACTGCCACTTCAGCTTGCTAATTCTTTGAGCTATGTCGATAACTTTGGTTCTCTGTCGGATGTATTCGTTACGAATTCTATCCTTCAGAGAGACTCCGAGCATAGCTCTTTCCATAGCTCGCTGAGCGACTTTGAACTGGTGGACCAGCCCTACCGTGAGTGTCCACGTCTCAGATTCTTGCGTTGCTTTGCGGAAATCCATTACAAAATATTGCGATACAAATATTTTGAAACAATTACACGCAACGACTTTTCTACTTTGATGGATTTTTCCATTGGTTCCAGTTGGTGTGGTTTTTTTATTCTACTACTAAATTCTGTGCACGGCGTTGCACGCGTATTTTCGGTATATTAAGTAGCCTATTATCTAAGTTAGGCTATGTTTTGAATGTACGCCAAATTTCATCTTCATCTGTTCATAGTTAATGATTATATCGGGTATTTATCGCGTACCTTTTGTTTTATTTCCCCTACGTTTCTACCGCGTTACAGCGATCGTGGTCACGGGGCGACTGGATGTACTATAAAACAAAAGGTACGCGATAAATACCCGATATAATCATTAACTATGATAACAAATCGCGAAAGTTTAAAAAGTTTCATCTGTTCAGTAGTTTTGGAGATCCTAGGTATAAAAAATTTCACATTTCACAAACTTTCGGCTTTATAATATTATCTAGTATATTGCTTAATTCTGTAATTTACCTTTTCTGATTGCATGGCATGTCTATTGTGGGAGGGCGGGCGTTGCGCGCGAATTGCATTTTGTTGAATCTCATCGGTGGTTTCGCGTGGAATTGTCACTAAATATGTTATATCTCACTGGTGTATATCAGCGTGCGTAAATAAATATCCTCTTTAAAGTGTTAGCATAGATTATAACGTCGCCGTTTTTTCCCCACAGCTTTAACCCTCATAAACTACGTTCTATTCCACTCTATTTGTTCCAACAAAAGGCAGAAAGGGTTGACCTGAATGGCTACTAGCATGAAATTTCATATTCAATGGAGGTCTTTACAGGCTGTGGACTTGTATAGCAGACGTTTCAATGAGTTTTATTGTAAGCGCAAACGAGCCGTGTGTAAACGACTTTTCTTGGGTAATACACCCCTCGCGTTAAAAGTTTCAATTTCAAGTACGTATTCGTGGTTAGGTACAGAAATTAATCTTTTTACTACGTTGATGATAATGATGCCTTCCTAGTCGAATTTCGGCCACGGCGGCCAGTCACAACGAAGACTAGCCAGATACGCAGTACATATTACGGTGCACAAGTATGCGCGCAAACACAGGTGCACTCTCTTTTCTTTCTTTCTCTCTCACAAATAGATGGGACGGCAGACCGACTTTTCTACATTCGTAAGTATACGACTCTTAATAATTTCGCCGCTATGGTTCGTTCGATTCGATTTCGAACACGTTTACCCCAGCGGATCTTCGTGAGAAATGACCAGCTCACTGCCAGTGCAACTTGCTTATTCTTTGAGCTATGTCGACAACTTACGAATCCTGTCCTTCAGAAAATCTCCGATGATGACAACATTATAAAGCTATGCGTCAACGGAATCGGAATCGAAACGTATTAATATGCAGCGTATGTACGCAGCGCAGGATATGTTGATTTCTATGGCATAGCGTGGACTGGATCGGCATGTCTGCTGATATCGATGCATATTGTAAATATCGATGCTAAGATTCCAATCCGGTGGACGCACAGCTTAGAATGCAATTCTTGACGCGAATAAATTAAACGTTTTGCAGATCGCTCGTTTGCGGTGACCCTTACGACGTTTGCGCGGAAAGTGAAAGCTAATGGGCTGTTAGGCTTTCATTTTTACGTTTATTTTTAATTAATGATCCGTTTTTTGTCAGTAACGCTGATCGGATAAAAAGAATTTGGTGTAAAGTAAATTTGCTTCTAAGGAAATCAATTTGTTAGCTTTTGTGGAAGGAATAATTCAATTTTGTTAAGTCTTTTATTGTTGTGCGAAGCGAAATCTCTCAGTAATCGTTTTTCATCATCATCTAGAATAGTAATACTTTGGTGGCTCCTATATAATGAAATTGGACGAGTTCGTCATACAAAAACAGTTTTTTTCGAAATCGGTCCAAAATTGCATGGAAGATTTTAAGTGATTTGTTGCTATTTCGCAGAACGAAAGCCAACTTTGACAAGTGAGCGGTAGTAAACTCTCACGTTTTTTAATCTATGTCGACAACTTTGGTTCTCTGTCGGATATATTAAATTTAAACCATTTGGTTTCGGTATTTTGCAAACTCATACTAGACGTTTCTTCCACGGCCCTAAATACCTATTGTAACAGTAATTGAACACGAAAGAAACCTATTAGGGCCCACCCTAATCCTTTTTTCTGTACAAAAGAAAATTCAGAGTTAATATTCAAAGTTAAATAGAAGGAAAAAAAGGAACGATATTTAAATGAATCCTTTTAAAAATACAAACCGATTATTAACATAGAATCTTTTCATCTCGCTTAATCCGTTAGAAATCGCAAATATTTGTTAGGAGCAATTGTGACTATTGCGAGTCGTTATCAAAAGGGTTTTTGTAATACATACTTAATGTTATGACGCAGGTTTGATTACCATACTTTTGTACTAGATAAAACATTATCAAATACGCACGAACTATATCAAGCATATGTTATGTTCACAAAAAATTGTGATATGTATTAATTGTCAAAACCTTGCTGTGCAAAAAGGCTTACTATAAAATATCAGATTATCTAGAGGACAAAAAAGCTTGGGACGGGTTTTGCTCCAACTCGAAAAATAACAACTAACAGGCTAAAGGTTTCTTCGTCGCTTCTTTACTTTAGTCTACATACCGAAGCGACAGAAATCAAAAAATATCACTTTATTTCCGTGTCAGTGTTTAGTTTTATATTTTGACCTTTTCTAAGTGTACATTTATTGTATTTATGGAAATAAAGAGTTTTTGATTTTGATTTTTTGATTTTGATTAATTACTTATAAAATTGTTTTAGAAATAGTTAAAATACATACCTAATGATGTTTGTGTTCTTAAAATAAATAAATAAACAAATAAATAATAATAAATTATGCTAGACAATCAACACAGTATCATCTTGCCCCAAACTAAGCAATGAACAAGCAAACAAATAATCGGTGAAAAGAGTAGCTAAATAACGGGATCTTCTTTACCAAAATTTTCATTTTTCATTATTTTGCTGAAAATATAGATTCTCTTTCTTCTTATTTGTGTTCTTTTTATTTAATATTACAAATATTTCACAAATAATCACAGTGTTTTGTCATGAAATTATTACTTACGATAAAATTATTTGATTTCTTTACAATTTCATAACAATATAAATAATAACACGAATATGAAGAACTACCCAAATTTTTCTTCAAAATAAGTAATAACCAAAATATATTTTTACATTTCGAACATTTTTTACTTGCCCTTGATGTCCAGAATCACTCCCTTTCGGCTTAGTACACCCTTTTCCGTGGCACCCTGTATAGTTATTCTGTGTTGTTAGAAGTAGGTTCGTCGGTTAAACGTTAACTTTGACATAATTATACGGAATATTTTGGTCGTCATAGTCAATGAAACAGTGAACTATGAAAAATTTAAAGTACTGATGTCCATATATACCACCGATCAGTTACCGAAGAATAATAATATATGACTTACATGTAAACACCCTTAGAATGAATCTTCCGTTTTCTAACTGGTGGATTTATCACGTCGCGTGTCACGTAGTATCAGTGGAAAATAATAATAATAATAAATATCAAATAATGCTGGACAATTCACACAGCATTATCTAGCCCCAAGGTAAGCAGAGCTTGTGTTATGGGTACTAGTTAACTGATATACTTAATACAATATACTACATACATAGTTATTTTTTATTATACATAGAAAACATCCAGAACGCCCTGGACAAATGTCTGCAGATCGTACAATCATTTGTCTCGAGGCGGGAATCGAACCCGCAACCTCCTGCGTCGTCCTGAGGTCGTCAAATAATCAGTTACCGAAAAATAATACATAAACATATAAACACCCTTAGAATGACCCTTCCGTTTCCTAACTGGTGGATTTGTCGCGTCAGTAACAGTGGAAAATGGTGCCAAAACCTGCCAATAAGGATAATAACGACTATTCTTTCAGAATTTTCGAACAATGCCAATGAAGTTAACCCCTTGGCACTTCCGGACAATACAATCCGAGCTTCAGGGATAATTTAAGCTTAATAGCAAAACGTCAGACGGAATAAAAATAGATTTAAAAAGGTCTTCTGCCGAAGGGTGTTTTAAATTAAGAAAGATAACCTGTCACATAGCTACTGTACAGTCGGCACCGAATTTAGGTCTAGTCTCAAATATAGGGATAAAAATATTTACCTTAAAACCTTCTCTGATGAGATTCAACAAAATACATTTGTGTGCACTGCCCTCCCTGGATCCCACAAATTGACATGCCATGCAATTAGAGAAGGTAAAAAACAGACACGCAATATGAAATTGCCAATCACCCTCCAACTTCAAGAACACACTTATTTTATTTGTAAAAGAAAAAATCACACCAACTACAAAATAGGGCGATGTGGTCGGACAAAGACTGTTTATTTTGTTATAAATATAAAAAAAAAAACCAAAATGGAAAAATCCAGGAAGATTAATCAGCATCGAGCCACTTCCAAGTAGAAGCTTATTCACTTAGAAGCTAGTTTTGAGAAAACTTTAGCTCACGCAGTTGTTAATAGGAATTGGGTGGGTTTACAAAAAAACTAACAAATTAAACTCTAAGTTTATTGATTACAGTTTTTAACCGACTATAAGCGATTGTTATTTATTGTATTAAATTGAAAAATGCTTTCACCACTCACCTCTTGTGGTGGTTTTACCAAGTGGTCAATAGGCCAATTCACTAAAAAAAAAATACTAGATCAGTTACTAAGTAGGTTTTATGGTGATATTTAGCAATTTTCAATTGATATTTCCCAAAATGAAAATGATCTTATTCTCAT
Source organism: Eupithecia subfuscata (assembly GCA_963564075.1). Taxonomy (NCBI): domain Eukaryota; kingdom Metazoa; phylum Arthropoda; class Insecta; order Lepidoptera; family Geometridae; genus Eupithecia; species Eupithecia subfuscata. The sequence continues at coordinate 3,638,691 of OY751123.1, forward strand.
CAGTTGAACCCGTCGCTGACTGTCCGTACGTGCGGGCCAGCGGGTCACTCTGACAAATGACATCATCAATAATGACAGATGCCTCGAACGTGTTTTTGCCCGATTGAGGGTAGGCTATGAATGCAGAGTTTTTCTTATTTTCAGAGACGTAGGTTTGAACCTTGATCGAGCATTAGGGAGACACTGAAAAGTGTAGGTAGGTACTAAAATTACTCTGCCTGAGGCAGTCGCGCCTAAGAATCTACCACTCTGACTCGCTTTGTGGAAAATTCGAGTAAAAACTATTTCGACCAGTTACAATTTGACTAACGACTAAAACATTCGTTTCAACAAAAAATATTGTGACAACATAAAAACACCCTTTCAGTCACAGTCGCTACGACCCCTGCTGTATGCAAAATTTCAGCCCGATCCGTTCAGTAGTTTTGGCATGAAGAAGTAACAAACATCCATCCATCTATCCATCCATACATCCATCCAAACTTTCGCATTTATAATATTAGTGTGATTAGTGTGATGTGATATTATACCGTAAAAAATCGTGAGTAGCCGCGGGCAGAACCTATAGTAAAATACAAAAATACGTGTTAGCAAAGGCGGAACTACGGCACAAAATAACTAAAATACTACTGACTGCGGAGGCCTTGACATTTTCTTAGAACTATCTCGACGTAAACAGCTTAGGATGCACAAAGGCTTTAGAAGAGGCCAAGGAAAAAGCTTCCCGAGGTAAAGCTACGAATCAACTGTGGCGGAACTAACAGTAAAAACTTGGTCCGTTCAAAAACGTTGTCGTTGAATGAATTGACCATCTGAGTGTCTTGTATACAGTCTTAGTAGGTACCTAATTATACCCCTATATATTATTTAATGTTAATTATTATTTGTTCCCCTTGGAGTCGAGACCCTAGGTTCGTGGGGTACCGAGGCTCTTCGAGTTTTTAAAAAATTATCTGAGCGTCTGGTGATTTGGTCGAAGCGACGCGTGACCCGAGAGCTAGTGAGTATCTGGCACAGCGCATCAGCCATACAGCGTGGCAATGCAGCCAGCGTCTTGGGGACGCTTCCGACTAGTATTGATATAGATCAGTTGAGCTACCTGTAGACTGTTTGCAACAGTCTGTAGTTTGCTCAATTGTTTCAATTGTAAATACTAGTATAATTTACTTTGTGAATAAAGGCTGATTGCATTATACTTAATTAATCAGTCTCAGGTTCCCCACTGAAACCTGAAACAAGATTTTTTCCTCGAAAAAACCGAGATCTATTTTGTAGAACACCAATTTTTTTTCTGTCGCATCAATGAAAATAATTGAATTATCAAGGGTTTAGAAAAGATAGATAGATAGATAATACTTTATTGTACCACACAAAGACAGATAACAATACAGAAATAAATGCTAAGAGTAGACGAAGTACAATGAAAGATAAAAAAAAAAGATAGCATTAATTTTAAATAACTTTTCGAATCGTACATTGGCTTGCTCAAACCTTGAATTTCTTCTTCTTGACAAGACATCCATCACAATACCCAGCTGAAATTTACTTAAACCTTATCCTGATGAAAGAAACTCGAACTCCTTTTTCAAATTTAGGGGGTCGTGACGTGACGTGACACGATTATTTTGGTTTCGCTGAAAACCGACGCTAGACGCACGTATCAGTGTGTATCCAGCACAATGCACTTCATAACACAAGCTCTGCTTAGCTTGGGGCTAGATGATGCTGTGTGGATTGTCCAGCATTATTTATTTATTTATTATATATTTATTTATTTGAGTTTTGAGCTTTCCATTATGTTATTATGTTGTATTATGTTGTGTGGACTTTATTTTTTGTATTTTTGTGTGATATGGGTATTTTTGTGCCTGCAATAAACTGATTTTATTTTTATTTATTTATTTCCAATATTTCGGCACAGTTTCGTGCGCCATGATCACGCAATACTCATACTCATATATATTTATTCGCCGTAGGAGCACAAGCCACACTTAAGTCAATAGAAATAATTAATAAGACAATATAAATAATTATAGCAACATAGCTATAGTTCAATTTATTAAGTGGTAGTTCGTGAGGTAAATAAAAACCTTTCATTTCATTTCATATCTTACTGGTACAAGCTACAGTCGGTCCACACCTCAAGCATAGGGGAGCATCAAAATCTCATTATTCGAGAAATACCCCGCTTTTGCTTTGAATTAAACCACGTAAAGACTGCATAACCGTATACTCTGTCTGTTTGTAATTATAGTCGTTTTGAATTTGCAAATAACAATTTCGTACATTTGAAATTGCACTAATAACATAAATGTGAAAGTTTGGACCAAATCTGGCCGACCAAATCAAAAACACCGAAATAGGGATGAAATATTGTAATTTCTAGACTGGAATGACAAATTAAGCTTATTTTTTTCCGGGTAGGGGAAGAATAAGTTAAAGCTGCAGCCGCAGCGCAGGGACAGCGGCTTTACGCCATCTGTCTATATTTATTTGTTTGTTTGTTTATTTATTTATTTATATTAGAGGATCTTTCAGCACAATATACATAATAGCGACGTGTGAAGAGACAGGTGGCTATTAACGAGTTCCCACTTATAGAAACATTACACAAATTAACAAAACACAAATAATAACAACAGGCGTTTACCATAATAAATATGAACTATAGTTATAGGTATTCATAGTATCTGGTATAGTTTTATACTCTCTGTAGTTAAGAGAGAGAACAGAGCCTACATATTTGCTTCCCTTGGAGTCGAGACCATAGGTCCGTGGGGTACCGAGGGTCTTTGGGTTTTTAAAAGAATATCTAAGCGTCTGGTCGAACCGACGCGTGACCCGAGAGCTGGTGAGTATCTGGCGCAGCGGATTGCCATACAGTGGGGCAATGCGCCAGCGTCTTGGGGACGCAACGACTGGTATTGATATGGATCATTTGAACTACCTGTATATTGTTTGCAACAGTCTGCAGTTAGATTAATTGTTTCAATTGTAAATACTAGTGTAATTTTCTTTGTGAATGAAGGTTTAAAAAAAAGTTTCTACTTATCAAAGCAGTTCTTGTCTATATCCAATAGCTTCGCAACATTTGACACCAACTGGAAAACCTGGGAAAAAAACGCCACGGTAGCGGTGTTCAGATTCAGATTATTTATTGATATAATCTGATGATAACATACAAACTATTCAGTCGCCATATATTCTAGAGTAAAGAAAACTGGAATAACCCTATACGTGCCCCATAGAAACACCGGTGGCGGTTGAAAATAATAACTTTTTTACAATATTTCCGATGATAACTCCTGAAATAAATAAAGAACCTCCACAAATAGAGTAGACAAGGGCTCGGACCTTTCATCTGTCTTTATTGATGACGTCATTTATCAGAGACGTAGTAACGAGGAAAATATAAAACGTCATCTTAATGGGCGTCCAAAAGATCTACTGTGAAAAATGAATGAAGTTGACGGGTGATGTCGAATCGCACAAAAGGAAAGATGGCCGATCCGTTCTTTCGATGACCCTACTACGAGTATGATAATGATTCTGATAATCCGAAAAGAAAGGTTTCGGTCAGTGACGCGCCCGAAACAACTTGGCGGTAAGGTTGTTCGTTTCGTGCAACCGACGTCTACGGTGAACTTCGCTCTTTTTTCAAAGTAGACATCCTGGATAGAGAAGATTTTTATACTTCCTAGATCAATATTGACTTTCGCCGCTCATTGGCTGCATTGTAAATAGGCGCATAAAATAATAATAATAAAAAATATAATATAAAATAATATTACAAAAGTGACAGTTTGGATGTTAAGATGTACGGATGGATGTTACCTCTTCACACCAAAACTACTGAACGAATCGGGCTGAAATTTTGTACACAGGTAGTTTCAGGCCTGGAACACAGACTACTTTTATCCCATAAGTCAGTTACCATAGGATAGAAATAACATACAACGTTTCCATAGAAACAACACGTGCGAAGCCGTGACAGAAACTAGTAACCAATAAACAAATGAATAAGTACAATAAATAAATGCTGGACAATCTACACACCATTATCTAGCCCCATTATCTAGGTAATCACAGTAGAGGTGTTAAAATACTCATAATATTAATGTAAAAAATTAACTACTCTTAAAATAATCGCTCTGAAATATATAAAAACTTACAGAAGTAAGTAATACTTCTGCTTAATCTGTGGATTATGCGATTGCTTGTACATTTAAAAACACATAGAATAAGCACATTATAGTAAAATAAATCTGTACAATTGTTTTTTTACCCTGAATAACGAAAGAAAGAAAGGAATCAACTGAGCTTCCCTAAATTCGAATTCGACCCAAATCTAGCATTTCGGAGAGAATATAAGAACCCACCGCTCTGCAGCGAATAATATTATCGCGAGAATATCCGGCATAACCATATCCAGAATATCCAAGAATATGGCTTAACTATCAGACATTTTGACAGGTCCTGTTCAGATATAACAGACTAGGTCTCAACATATTTATCGGCCGAATCGACATATCTTAGTCATTTCTAGTACCTAATGAAAAAACTTCAACTACGGCACCACCACACTAATCTCACTAATATTTTATGTTTGGATGGATTGGATGGGCGCAATGTATATTATACGCTTCTACAACAAAACTCCAAGATAGTTGGAAAAATTAGTATTGAGAATTATTATTGGGCAAATAGCCTTTGGTCACAAAGAAAATTATACTTGTATTTACAACCGAAACAATTGAGCCAACTGCAGACCGTTGCAAACAGTCTACAGGTAGCTCAACTGATCCATATAAATATAAATCTATATAATATAAATAAATATATCATTGAGTTATATAAATATTATATAAATAATAAATAAATTCAAACAAATTGTCAAATATGCATTTGTCAATTAATAAATAAATTCGTACAAACATATGTACATACCCCCTGTAAAAAGGCTGACTACAAAATATGTATATCATTATCTCGTTATGGGATAAAAAACCTAGGGACGACTTTTGCTCCAATTTGAAAACTAACACCCTAACAAGGTATCAATTAATAAATAAATTCAAACAAATTGTCAAACATATGTACATACCCCTTGTAAAAAGGCTGACTAGATATCTGATTATCTGGTTATAGGATAAAAAACCTTGGGACGAGTTTTGCTCCAATTCGAAAACTAACACCCTAACAAGGTATAGGTTTCTTCAAATAAAAATCAAAGAGATTAGGTACTTTATTTCCTAGTTTAACTTATGAAATTTGAATTTGGTGACGTGTCCAAGACCCCGGTCTAAAGGAAATAAAGCGCTTTGATATTTTATTGAAAACAGAAATGTCAGATTAATCGGTATTTTCCGAAAAGGTCTTTTCCTAGTTTTGATTATATAATTTGAATTTTGGGACGTGTCCAAGTGAGTCCTGTAAGGTCTAAAGGAAATAAAGCACTTTGATATTTGGATGGATAGAGTATAGATGTATGTTTGTAACATTATTAGTAGGCCTAAAAAATTCCAAGTGTGTAGTGGTAAAACGTGTCTCGCATCGATCCGCAAATATTTGTTCCGGGTGTTCTGGTTATTTCTATTTAAAATAAAAAATATCGGTCTCTGTAATATATTGCAAGTATTTATATACTTACAATATGTTACAGAGACCACGGCGCGGCGCGGCGGCGGCGTTTATTTTTCTATTAGTATTTTGTTTAGATAGTATTTTTTAAATTCGTATCTTTTGAATGGAATGTCCGATTTGAATAATTCAAAAAGTAATCTACAGGTATTGAAGCAGTCCTGAATTCGAAATGATTAATTTGATTACAAAGGTATAGATAACATGGTCTGATTTTGGTCGGCATTTCTATCAACTTTCAAAATGTAAAAAAATTGTTATATTGACATAACTACGACAATACGCCGCGTGCAGAACCTTTATTTATATAATTATGTGTTTAGATCTAGTTTATACGATTATGAATTTAGTTTACCAAAACACAAATGAGCGAAACCGAAATTTCAAACAGACCATTAATCAAAACCGCCGAAATGCTATTTTGCAAATTCTAATCCGAAATTTAATTTAAACTTATGCAATATGCAATTGCTGGCACACGAATTATTATTCAGGGACTGTGCAAGACATAAGCCTTAGGATGGATTTACACTGGAAACAGGCAGCGTATATTTTTAACCCCCGACGCAAAAAGAGAAGGGTGTTATAAGTTTATCGTGTCTGTCTGTGTATCTGTGTATCTGTCTGTGGTATCGTAGCCCCCAAACGGATGAACCGATTTTAGTTTAGTTTTTTTTGTGTCATAAATAATTTTATCCCGAGTGTTCTTAGCCATGTTTCATGAAAATCTGTCGGGGGGTTTTTAAACTTATGTATATATAACTGTATACCTGTCGTCCTCTTTATGTCTTCTTAAACTTAAAGAGGACGACAGTTAAAAAGAGTATTGAGGCACATTGAGTCAACCCCTATTTCGGCGCAGGGACATGGAGGCAGAGGCACCTTATAAACTACCTACCACCTTTCGAGTTACTTACCTCCATGTTAGACAGCGTTTCTTTCCGTTTGTTTATTTAAAAAAAAAATTGTACCTGTGTCCAAATAAATATTTTTTCTATTCTATTTTATTTAAACACTCAAACACCGATACAGTTTTTTTTAGGTAGATTGATTATATCAGATTCTTAAACGATGGATTATAAGGGAAGGTTATTTATAACTTTCTTTTGGAGGTACCGAAATTAGGTTGTATTAAAAGAGAATTTGCGAGCTAAGGCAAAACTAAGCTTAATTTTCAATCTGAATTCCGCAGTTTCTTGGACTTACCCGCTTTCTATGCAACAGACAGACAAACACAAACTGATTGGAATGGGCACATGGGCATGTAATACTGCAAACTTTGTCTTTAGTAGGCGAGGCTCTGATCCATGCATTAAATAACATTACCCTCTTTCTTCGCAGTCGGGTAAAACTGCGAACGGGATCTTCTTATTAAGTTTTCTACACTGGCCTCGATGCTGAGTGCCAGACAACAGAATATCGGGACAATGATCGTAGCGAATCTTAAATTATCGCCTCTTAAGGCGAACAGAGCGGGTTTGGTTGTCAAACTAGGGCTAGATCTCAGTACTCACGGAGATCCGTGGTAAAAAAACAAGAATTACATAAAATTCAACATTTTTCCTTTAGTTCCTTAAAATTGAAATCACGATAGCGAAAAAAAAAAAAAAAGATCATGGAAGTGCAGTTTTGCACCTAATTTGGTCGAGATCTCAGGAACCCTGGAAAAGATTTTTATTTTGATTCATAGGTTATTTTCATTGGTTCCTTATGACAGTTTCTTCATAAGTTGTGTAGTTTTCTTCTGAATAAGCAAAAAGGCGGCAAAAAGTGAGACCGTGCCGTGTTGTTGCCAAGCGAAATGAGATAGCTCGCTCATTTGGGATCAATGTAGTGTGTGTTGGTGGTGTGTATTTTTTTACAAAAGTTCGTGCAATATTATTGCACAAATAATGGTAATAATAACAGTTAGGTTTATTGTAAACTTTAAGTTCTTGTTGTATTGTGTGTTACTTATGGGTGAAAATTAGTTGTATTTAAGTAGGTACATTACATTTAATCTTCAAGTAACATTATTACTTATGTATCTATCAGTGGATTTCTGTCAATAGCCCATCAATTTCTATTTTATCACCTATTTGTGTTTAGAGTGCTGATGGTTTCCCTTAAGAATATAAATTAATTAAAGAAAACACTATATCTAAATACTAGGTAAAGTGTGCGTTCGTCGGCAATTTGTTAACGTACGCATTCAAAGACATTTGCACAGTTTTTGGTGTCATGAAGAAAGATTTAAATCTTTGTTGTCTAGCACCTTTCTAGACAACTGCCACTTAAGCTTACAACTAGACAAGGCCACAAAACTAGGGTAGAATAGACAACAAACTGATTTTATATAAATTAAAAACAAGAGTGCGATTTACAAAAAAATGACACTCGCGATTTTAACGACACCCCATAAATGCAAATCGAGATTTGGTGGAAAAAATAAAAATGGACCCTGGAAACAGTGGATGATTCTCGCCTTTTGACTAGATCCATGATGGATGTATTGAGAACTGTGTTTCCCATTTAGATCCACTTTGAAAGGTATGGATCAATTGAGAACTTCCATTTCTCAGTAGATATATGAGATTTACTGAGGTCTATCGAGATTTTCATTATACCCTTTTTTGGGCAGTCGTGTAAAAATAACCTTAAATCGTCATGGAACGCGTCAAATATTTACCTAAAAAAAATCCTGAAACTTCAAGTAGGTACTTAAGTAATGTAGAAAATTTTCACGATTCTAGTCTCAACAAAAGCTTATAAAGCTTCCAAGGTAAAAGATACCGTAAGCTGGTTAAATTAAGGTCTTCTATACCTCTAACCGCAGTGAGCCCTTAAAAAACAATGAATATAACACGTACCTAAACCCTTTTCTAGGTTTCATCGTCCAATTTTATGTCCTTCAAACTGACAGTTTGGCTTACACCCGAGACTGTGCCCGAACTCGAATAACAAAACCAAAACCCTTCTCAGAAGTAAAAGCATTTGTAAAACTAAAATCTAAGGTCGTACAAAAATGTATAAAGATATGTTACTTTTTGGACACTTAGAATGTGGGCATTTTAAGTAGATTTTCAGTTAAGTTTCATGTGTTAGACGACCTCTGTAGGGCAGAGGATGAACATCCACCAAAAGCTTTTGTCTCTTCACAGTTCGCTGCGTACTACTTTTTGGACACTTAGAATGTGGGCATTTTAAGTAGATTTTCAGTTAAGTTTCATGAGTTAGACGACGTCTGTAGGGCAGAGGATGAACATCCACCAGAAGCCTTTGTCTTTTCACAGTCGGCTGCGTACTACTTTTTGGACACTTAGAATGTGGGCATTTTAAGTTGATTTTCAGTTAAGTTTCATGAGTTAGACGACCTCTGTAGGACAGAGGATGAACATCCACCAGAATCCTTTGTCTTTTCACAGTCGGCTGCGTACTACTTTTTGGACACTTAGAATGTGGGCATTTTAAGTTGATTTTCAGTTAAGTTTCATGAGTTAGACGACCTCTGTAGGGCAGAGGATGAACATCCACCAGAAGCCGTGGTCTCTTCACAGTCCACTGCGTAATGTCCCTTACCACTGACGCAAACTTCGACGGAACAAAAGAAAAACCTGTAGAGTGTCTACAGGTTTTTCAAAAGATTATGTGTCCGGCACCGCATAGCGCATAACGTAGCGTACTGCGCAGTGATCAAGATATCAAGGCTTTATTCGTATATTTGAATCGCACAGCGAGGAACATGATTGTCTTCTTATCCCAGTCCTTTTCCTACGCTTTTGGTGGGGTCGGCATAATATAGTATTCTCTTCCACTCTCCTCTATCAGCCGTCATCTCTGTGCTAACACCTTTCTTACCCATGTTCTCCTCCACACAATCCATCAATCTCTGTTTCGGTCTTCCTCTCCCCTTATATCTCTTCACTTTCATCCCTAACAGTCTGAGAGAGTCATACCGAACACTCTTTTTTTTTATTAGTGCGTGATGAGATCATGACGTGATAGTGATACCTGATCTAATTAAAATAATGGTATATAATACAGGAATTTGGAAAGGGTTAAAAGTAATAATTACCCTAGGGAGTCACATAGCCTTTATGAGGGAATAATATACTATGGAAAAAGCTAAAAAAAATAACACTCTTTCGTCACGAAAGTCTCCAAGTATGTGTTTGAATAGCATGCAATGTCAGTCTGACACAAGACAATACAAAGCCTTGTGTTGTCGCATTCAAAGTGTTAAGACGTTTGATTTAACTGTCTCTATTAGAAATAATACCTAGATATTAAGTTGAATATTTCTACCATTTCGTTTGTTTTAACTTTAATTGCATGTCAGTTACCCAAACTTGCCATAATAACCATCCGTGCGGTTTACCAACCACAACGAGCGTGCCTGTTACGATCGTAACGAACAAATTTAATAAACTGTTTTATGTGGCTAGGAGGAAGAGTGGTTATGCTTCGTGTTCATTTTTATTATGGTTTTTACTGTCTACGGCAAAACCAAAATAGTTGTGTTTATAGATTTGTTAATTATTAAAATACAAAAAAAAACTCAAACGCTTTTCATCGGATTTTTTTTACCGAAACGCATTTTGCCACGATCGTCCTTTGTGAGATTGCTGTCTGTCAGTTTCTTGGTTAAGCTATATTATTATAATATCTGTGGTTAAGCTGACCAATGGTCACAGAAAAATGAATAATTAGCAGTCCTGGAAACCCTAATACAATTCGTCTAGCGTAATGACTGAGTTAAGTAGGTACCTTAACAATATTTGATTTTGATTTGATTTATTGATGTAATCAGAACGGCTTTATGCCAATTATACTAATTACAGTAGGTTTTAAAATTAAATAAAAGGGTTCTTAGATTTAGTAGGTACATAATGCTAGAAATAGTTACGTACTTATGTCAAATAATTAACAATAATCAAGCATAACAAGTTAAGTTACACTCTGTTCCCCGAACTAGGTCAGGATGGCCTGGTTTAGACGTATATTTCCTTCCAAAAATACCTTATCTCCTTGCCTAATTTCATGAAGATCAGTGCAGCTGCGGCTGTGAAAAGGTAACAAACAGACATACCGTTTTTTTGTAAATATTTATTACTCATTGTGAAGTATTATCAAAATTTGTATGATAATGAACTATCAGTGTACGGATTAGCCGACAGCTAAACGCGGTTGCCTAGAAGTGATTTAGTACGACTCAGGTTCAATTTCACCGTACTGTCAAAACTAAGATCAACGAAACTAAGTTCAGCCTGATCAAATTCCCAATACGGTTAGGGTTAAAAATACTTCAACCCACCTTTTCACTCCCTTAGGGGTAGAATTTCCAAAGATCCCTTCTTAGCGAGAGGTTGTGTAATAAAAGATACTTCCCCTCTACCTTCTAGCTGCTAGTAGTTGCTAGCAGCGGTTAAGACTGGGCGTTGTTACCAGAAAATAGCTTCTTCTCATCACACTTCACACTAATATTATAAATGCGAAAGTTTGGATAATGGATGGATAGATGGATGGATGGATGGATATTTGTTACCTCTTCACGCCAAAACTACTGAACGGATCAGGCTGAAATTTGGTATACAGGTAAGTCTTACCCTGGAATCAGACATAGGCGACTTTTTATCCCATAAATCAGTTCCCATGGGATAGAAATAACCTCAAAATGTGTCCATAGAAACAACGCGTGCGAAGCCGCGGGCAGAAGCTAGTCTTTTATATTTTAAGATTGAACTCCTTCAATTGCAACGGTGAAATTGAACCTTAGAACTTGATGAGTTTTTCGTAGAGCGTCTACAGAAATTTCGTAGCAAATGCTTAGGGCCTACGGTTGTAGTAAATCTCGTAGAAGTTTTCTTTATCGTTGCTCGTTTCGCGTTGGCGCAAGATTCATATTTCTTGTGATTTTTAATTTTTTCTATGTCTTTGATGGAATAAAACTAGAGGAAAAGAACCGTAAACTCTCTCTCTTCCCGGCTAGTTATCCCATATGGTGGTGGGGTCTGCTCTCCTTATAGATTTCCTCCACTTCGCTCTATCCTCGACGTCGTCTTTGGAAGCTTGACACTCTCTCATGTCCTTTAACACTACATCCTTCCATCGTGTCCTGGGTCTCCCTCTGGACCTTCAGGCGGTCTTCTCTTCGCCGGAAAATAACCGTAAACAAATAGTCGAGCAGAAGGGACTGAGCGAGCGTTGAAATGACTCTTACTCCGATCATTCATCTGTCTAATTTTCCTTTTGAGGTGGAAATCAACAGACAAAACTCTTTTTTAACCCCCGACGCAAAAAGAGAGGGGTGTTATAAGTTTAACGTGTATCTCTGTGTATCTGTGTATATGTCTGTGGTATCGTAGCCCCCTAGTATCAGTAGTCCGATGATTTAGTCCTATGATCGGACTGATGAGACTTTTTAGTCTCATCAGTCCGATGATGCTGATTAATACAGATCATCGGACTACTGAGCCTTTTAGTCCAATTACACATTTCGACTTTCCCACAAAAAGAAATGCATTAACTTCAGTTTATTTTTACCAACAAAATAAATGTGAGCCTATAGAAAAAAAAAGGTATTTGTATTTTTCTTACTAGCTCCCAAACGGATAAACCGATTTTCGTTTAGTTTTTTTTGTGTCATAGATAGTGGATATGTAAACCTATTTCTTATAAATGGAGTTCATCCCGTCTACCACTTCCCGTCCATTACTCCGAAATCCCGCTTGGTTCTAATAATGGGTTACGTTCAAATCATAGCACTAATAATTATTAAATCAAATCAAAAACTCTTTATTTCCATAAATACAATAAATGTACACTTAGAAAAGGTCAAAATATAAAACTAAACACTGACACGGAAATAAAGTGATATTTTTTTATTTCTGTAGCTTCGGTATGTAGACTAAAGTAAAGAAGCGACGAAGAAACCTTTAGCCTGTTAGTTGTTATTTTTCGAGTTGGAGCAAAACCCGTCCCAAGCTTTTTTGTCCTCTAGATAATCTGATATTTTATAGTAAGCCTTTTTGCACAGCAAGGTTTTGACAATTTGTTTGAATTTATTTACTGATAATTTTTGCAACTCACTAGGAGTTTTGTTGTAGAAGCGTATACATTGCCCTTTAAAAGATACATTTATTTTGTGTAGCCTAGTTGTGGGCACAGCGAGTTTATGTTTATTTCTGGTATTCAAATTATGTTTATCGCTATTTTTAGGGAACCGATTTATATTTTTATGAGTGTACAATAAGTTTTCATAGATATATTGACATGGTACTGTCATTATTAACATTCACCTATCATAAACAGAGATGAAAAGATTACTCATTAGAGACTTTGCCTATTAACAAACGTTAACTAACCGTCAGTTGTTACTAGTTAGTAAATATTTGGTTAATTATAATTACTCTACCATGTTTGTTCTAATAATATTAATTCAGGCATTAACTCTCTCATGTGAATTTCATGATGAATCAAAATCTATTAATATCAAATGGAAATGTTCCGTGGTGGAGGCGGCGTCAGTGGCAACTCATGAGATAAAAGTCAATAAGTCGCTTATCAAGGGGAGGCCTACGTCCAGCAGTGGAAAAATACATCGACCATCTCGGCCTGTGCCCCCAGCTAAGCAGAGCTTGTGTTATGGGTACTAAATTACCGATATACATATACAATACATTTCATATGATATTTTTTATAATACATAGAAAACACCCATAAGACCGCGAACAAATATCTGCAGGTCATACGAACATTTGTCCCGAGGCAGGAATCGAACCCGCCACCTACTGCGTCGCAGGCGGACTTGCACCTGCTGCGCCACAGAGGTCTTTTTTTATTAAAGTTTCCCACATCATCATATTTATTAACTCTCCGAAGAAAAACATTCAACCACGTAGAAAATACCTCTAAATCAGCGCGAAAAATCTTTCTAAATTACTTTAACATTTCCACACGATTTTCCATTTAAAAGAACTATCATTGATACAATCAAATTAAAGTTAAATCGCTCTTTTAGACGCAAACTGTTCGACGCTCTTTTCATACAGACGTTTCTTACGTGCTACCACATTATCACACTAATATTATAAGTGTGAAAGTTTGGATGTACTCCAGCCGAATTCGACGGGAAATGTTTGTACACAAACCGCCCAACTTAACCTGAAATTCGCTCTGTTGTGTATTACACGCAATTCATATTCCTTGTCGATTTGAGAATTTTTAATATGCATATATTATGAAAAATATTGTCTATTAGCGACCCGCCCCGGCTTCGCACGGGTGCCGTAAAATACTAATATTACAATTTCTATTATTATACATTAAAACCTTCCTCTTCAATCACTCTATCTATTTAAAAAAAAACGCATCAAAATCCGTTGCGTAGTTCTAAAGATTTAAGCATACATAGGGACCGAGACAGAGACTTTGTTTTATACTATGTAGTGATTAATATCTAAAGCTAGACGCCCACCGAATTTTAATTTTTTTTTGTGTTTTGCTTACAAACATTTCACCTTTGTCGGGAGTATAGATGTTTGGATGTTTGTTACCTCTTAACGCCAAAACTACTTAAAAAGTCATGCTGAAATGTTGCATCTATATGCAAAATTTCAGCACGAATTTATAACTCTTAAGTGTATTGAACATTTCAGAAGTCTAGACCCGAAATAACACAGAGTCTGCCTATAACCAATGCCCATACCGTAAATAAAAAAGTATTCAGTGTGGATTCTCCAGCATTATTTATTTTACTGGGAAGATTTGGGGAAGACCTTTGCCTGAGGAAAAAAAAGGACCCAGCGTGCGAAGCCGCGAGCAGAAGCTAGTAATTGATACGTGCTACTGGAATCGGAAATACAATTAGATACGTGCTAAGCTGAACGACGTGCTAGAGAAAATGGAGTTTGTAGTAATTAGGTAATGTTAGACAGCTTTGCTATTATTTAGTAAAATTATGTAGATACTAGTTTCTTCCCGCAGCTTCGCACGCGTATTTTTGATATAATAAGTAAGCTATTATCTAAGTTAGACTTTGCTCTAAGCGCCAAATTTTATCTTGATTTGTTCAGTGTTTTTGGAGATCCTAGGTAACTAAAATTCAGATTTCACAAACTTTCGGCTCTGTAATATTAGTAGGATAGGATTTGCACGGTTATGAAATTGAGTTGAACATTTTACTAAGAATAGAGCAGACTATAGTATGCTTGGATCTTTAGGTTTCTGTAAGTTTTTAAGTAGTTATTAGTGATTTATGTAGTTCAGAATTGTTCTTATGCACACATCCTTGAAAATTTTGTTTTTATTTTTGTCATTATTTTCTATTTGTCTTGTTTGCGTACAGTTTTCGTTTCTGATTTATTTGAAACCGACCGTAGGTCATTAATTAAAAATGGTCATCAATCAGCAATTTGGTGGTGTAGGTCAAATGGCAAAAACTCCTGTTTTTCCAATTAAAAATCTAAAAAACTTTTAAGACATGATTTTTAGGTCTGTTTTTTTGCGCGTGCACACACTCTCTATAAGAAGACTTTAAGATCTCTCTATAGGAGAGTATAAAAGTACTACTTCAAAAAGCTGAGGGGGAAAACTGGAACGCGAAAAATCATCGAGGGGGAAAACTGGAATTTGAAAAAAAAATCCAGTTTTCGCCTTGAAAAAAAATTCTCAAGGGGGAAAACTGGACTCCAAAAAAAAGAATTCCAGTTTTCCCCCTTAAGGGGATTTGTCAAGGGGGGAAACTGGAATAACCCGAAATTCGTAACCAGAAAATAAAAATATCTCTGTTACGATGTTTTACAATGAAATCTCTTCAATTCTGGTAAATCGATATTTTTTCATTCTTATCATTATTGTTAAAATGGATCCTTCAAATAAGTATTGATACTTTATATTCTCGTTTTGGTTCATTACTGTACAATTTCGATGACAAAAGGTACACAAAATAATGCCCCTTATATTACAACAGACGGAAGTAAGTACAACCATGGTGAATTTTACTAATATTATAAAGCCAAAAGTTTGTGAAATGTAAATTTTTGTTACCTAAGATCTCCAAAACTAACTATACCAGGATACAAAGTAAACCTATTACAGAACGCGCTTCAAAATCACGGCTGTGTGGATGAGGCTTAATGTTGCTCAATGCTGGGTTTCTGGCCGGACCTTTGGTGCGTGCTTGTGTACAAGGCTGACACGGCACAAAATAAAAAAAAAATTGGTTGTCTGTAAAGTCGGTTTACTGACGATAGTTGAACGTGACAACGTCTTAAGAAAATACTGATGGAATGGTAGCATTTGATACTCGATCAAAACATGTAAATGTACTATAGTATAGCAGCTGTCCACGCAGACGCATCGCTCACTCAAGTAGGAGAGAGACGGATGTCGAGCGCTCTCGCTTGCACTTCAAGCCTTACATGGAACGTCTCAGAGCGAGGTAACGCCGCATGACGTCATAGCGAGGTAACGCCGCATGACGTCATGTTGTTTCGTGCGTGCA
Organism: Eupithecia subfuscata; assembly: GCA_963564075.1. NCBI lineage: Eukaryota > Metazoa > Arthropoda > Insecta > Lepidoptera > Geometridae > Eupithecia > Eupithecia subfuscata. The sequence continues at coordinate 3,654,814 of OY751123.1, forward strand.
GCCGGCTCTATCGAATTATAAGACGTTGTCACGTCAAAATTATAAGTAGTAAATTTAATATGAGTAAAATAAACGAAACAACGTACAAAAATTAATCGGTATATTTTGTATGGAGGAAGCCTTAACCAGAGACACGGTGCAATCTAAACTTCGTTCCATCAACATTATGTCCGACTTATCTAGGTACTTGCCTTTTAATGGGTTGCTCCCAATTTAAAACCAAATGCTCAGGTGATTCTCACACGGTAAATCTTACCGATGAAAAGCGAGAAAGTCTTTAATCTAAATGAATAATCTAAGTGAAATAAATCTATATATATAAAAATGAAACCCGTTTTCCTTGGTCACGGCATCACGCGTGAACGGCTGGACCGATTTCGCTAATTATTTCTTTGTTGTGTTTGTTATTGTCAGGAGAAGGTTCTTACGAAAGAAAAAATTAAGAAAGTTGGAAACATAAATTTCCACGGGGGCGAAGCCGCGGGGCGCAGCTAGTAATAAATAATGCTGGACAATTCACACAGCAATATCTAGCCGCAAGCTAAGCAGAGCTTGTGTTATGGGTACTAGGTAACTGATACTTAATACAATACACTATATACATAGATAGATATTTTTATTATACCTACATAGAAAACATCCAGAAAACTCTGAACCGAAATCTGCAGAACGTACAAACATTTGTCCCGAGGCGGGAATCGAACCCTAAACCTCCTGCGTCGCAGGCAGACCCTCGCCCGCTGCGCCTGTGAGGTCGAAACGTAATTTACTTAAACTTAAGCCTCTGCCTCACCGCGGCGCACGCTGTGGACGGCCACGCGGCGCATTTTACCACACGGCTGAACAGATTTTAACGAAATTTGGCAGTGCGGTAGACGGTTTCCCAGGGAAGGTTTCTCGGAAAAGTGCGTGCGAAACCGAGGTCAGAAGCTAGTCAATGAATAAAGTCGATATGATTTTGACACGTCACGCAAGAAACAATAGTGTCCTAATATAATGTACCAAAAAAGTGTTTGTAAAGCTGCTGAAGAAAATTGCCATCATAACCTTTGAAAACAATATTTCCCTTTTATAAAGAAATTTCATCGCCCAATGTTTTTAAGTCCGAAAAAATATTACTTTCGCTCAGTCAAGTTGATTCCAGGCTCCAATATTGCAAAAGATTACTCAAAACTCCTCTAAAAAAGTTGTACATGGAGTCATTATTTTAAGTCACTTTGCAGCTGTTTTTCCATTATTTATAATGCTGGCGAAGCCATTTCTTGTACACGACGATCGACGTGCCGCAAAACCTAAATAATTTAGTCCTTTTTCGGGACTACGCCTTGACAAAAAAAATCTAGTGTCTGTTTGTATTGTCAAACAGTACTTCATCATCATCATCATCCGCAACCCGACTTCACCCACTGCTGGGTATAGGCCTTCAAACTGTTGTGCCACTCCACACCGTCCTGCGCCAATCTCAACCAGGTTCGCCTTGAGGTGTTAGAGATATCATCTGCCTATCTTGCCACTCAGAGTACTTAGGTATAACAAATGATCAATTTTTGATTCAATTTTAAGTGTTTGTCCCTCTGACACTCAGCACCTTTCGCCTCTAATAAACTGCCAGAGTATATAAGAGAATTACCTTGTGCGTTGTTTCGGAGGAAGGTGACTGAACTATTGACAAAAAAATGCTATTAAGTACTCCTTTAACGAATTTAAAACCGATAAATTAGTAGGTATATATGTAACATTGACACTGTATTATTATTTCTTTATTTGTCTGTGAATTTTATGTATTATTTTCTTTAGAATTGAATTCGCTGTTATCGTATATTTTAAGACATTGCACGCCCAATAGGGCAGAATACATTGTGACATCCATTATATTATTATAACAACTTTTATAACATGTATTTCATGCAATAAATAAATTGGATTTGATTTGTCCGACTTTCTGTAAGTTCAGGCTAATCGACTAATCGAAACGACAGATAGATGATGTTTTAAGGAATAAATTATTTAGACTACTTCGAGTAAGTTAAAACCCACGAAATTATGAATTCTACGCGGGCTAAGCCCAGATTTTTCAATGAAGCGAACGACAATCGGTTTTATTAGTATCCTTTATAATACTAAATCGACAATTTTTTTTGATAAGTTGAATACTGCTTCCATAAGTTTAATAACCCCCCCCCCCCCACACACACACACATTTTATTAGTCTAAAAATTCCACTCGACACAATGTGTTAGAGTATAACAGCGTTTCCTAGTTTCCTGACTTCATTGTTCTTAAATTACTGTAAAAATAGCTTCACGATATTATGAATAGCTTTTCATTTTACAAAGACCGGATATTGCTTGTTGTGTTTGCTGGTATAAGGCCAGACTTATTTCATCCTGTGACTTCTCGAATGAAACAATTTTTTTCTCGGTATGTTAAATTTATAACTTCGTCGTTTGCAAGAGCCTTTTTTACCCATTACTTTAAGACGGGATGTTTTTATACGACGCAGCAAAGGTTTCATTTAAAACGGAGAAAAACCGAAGATTTAGTGCAAAGACATTTTGTTGAAGAAAATGTGGATGGAAAGCTAAAAGCACTTGAATTATATATGACTTGAGCCTCAGCTAAACCGTTAGAAGGTTTTTATACAAGGTGCCACAAAGCGTGTGAAATAAGCCCATAATTCCGAATTTCGAGGGGTCAACTTTTGCGTACAATTTTTACAGTTCCTAAGCAATTTATTTTATTTAGACCGCAGCTAGCGTCTTGGGGACGCTTTGGACTGGTATGGATATGGAGCAGTTGAGCTACCTGTAGATTGCTTGCAACAGTCCGCAGTAAGCTTAATTAGTTCTAATTTGACGACTTCTGTGGCGCAGCGGGCGAAGGTCTGCCTGCGACGCAGGAGGTTGCGGCTTCGATTCCCGCCTCGGGACAAATGTTTGTACGATCTGCAGACATTTGTCCAGGGCATTCTGGATGTTTTCTATGTATAATAAAAAATATCTATCTATGTAGTGTATTGTATTAAGTATATCAGTTATCTAGTACCCATAACACAAGCTCTGCTTAACTTGGGGCTATATGATGGTGTGTGTATTGTCCAGCATTATTTATTTAATATATTTATAAGTATATATATTCAATTTAAAAATTAATTTTTAATTTTAAACTCTAAAAACGCTGTAGGCCATGTTGTGTTGTGACGTCATAGGCCTGTAAGCAAATATCATGTCGGATCTTATACTAGTGAAAATTGCCATGTAGTCTGTCTATAATTAACAATGATGAACGTTTGCTAATGTCAATTGTTTTTTCTAGGCGCAGCTAGTATTATGTCTGTGGTTTTCTACCCGTATGATGTCACAGAAAAGATAAATATGGCTGACAGCGTTTTTCCCTATTTACGAAAAGTAGACTTTAAAATAAAGTTTTGCCATTTTCTAGGTCCTACAAAAATATGGTATTAATGTTTTTTCTCTCTAATTGGACAATAATTAATAATTTTGGACGTACTTGAAGCGGCTTTAGTTATATTAAAACTTTTAAAACCATCGTTGTCATTAACACTAAAGTAATTTACAACAGGATATTTACCATTACCATGACGCATAAAACTGTGCCGAGATATTGGAAAGCTCGAAACTCAAATCATGGTAAAAATCCTGAAATGACTTTAATATTAAAAACTATCGACAAACCGCTTCTGCTACTACCCAAAACACCGCCCTACAAGCAAAAGCTAGCAAATACTTTCTTGAATTCAATTCAACCGCCAACAGAACTCGTAGAGCGTAACTACGTGGTACTCGTAACTCGGAAACGTAAACGTTACATTTAACGATCTCTCCGAAACATTCGGAGTCCGATATCCGAATATCCGGTGTAAGGTTTTAAACACGTACTAAAAGATCGGGTGAGAGCTCAGTTATTACAAACGGTTTCTTTCAGTTATATCGTTAAAACTTACAATGAAAACTGAGTAAGTTTTCATTGTCCTGTGACTTGAGTTATTCCGTGCATGCAACTGTGCCGAGATATTGATTATCTCAAAACAAAACAAATTATGGTAAATACCGCGGTATAAGTAATTTTAGCTGTGTGGTGCCGGCTTAGAATTTGCATCACCCAACTCTTCCCGCGGGTGTCGTAAGAGACGACGGGATATCCACCGGGGGCGGCCAGCAGCGCCCCTGCAGAAAAATTCTACCATCGGACTGCGATCCCCAACCCGCATGCCCAGCGTGGGGATTATGGGCATTAACCCCATGAGATAAAAGCCAACAAGGCGCTTATCAGGGGGAGGCCTGCGTCCAGCAGTGGACCAATAGGTACCTACAGGCTTTTGAGGTTGAGGAAGTGATTTTAGTACATGTATTCTGTTCCAGTTTTCAAATTCAAATTTATTTATTCATAAAGATGTCAGGTATACAATGTCTTGTCGCTAAGTAGGTATTAGATTCACTGCATCTATGCATCTTACCGTTTGAGCGAGGTTCTGCTATTTTACCTAGGTATTAATAATCACACAAATATTATGGAGTTATGAGAAGTTATACAGTTTCAATGTCTTATAAATAATGCACTGTAAAGAGTAAGTATGGTCGCAGGCCTCCCTGCCTGTCAAATTGGGAGGCTTAGGTATACGCAAAATTTCAAGTGTAGCCCTACCAGCGTTCTTGTCTTCTGTCTACAGCACTAGTTCTTTAGTTGAAAAAATTTTAAATCCTTCTCTTTTGGTCCCACCTGGAATGTCATTGAAAATTTCATTTTTAGACGAAGCTCGAACGGCTTGGCATAGTGCTTGCCCCGATGCTGCTCCCCCAAAATCACTTTTGTCCCAACGGCAATGGGACGGGCCTATGTGTGAGTTGACACGGAACTGTTTGTTACAAACGCTCCGTTACAAACGTTAGTATAATTTTCTTTGTGAATAAATGTTATACTGTAAAGAGTGTCTATACAAACATCCATCTTCTAATATCCAATTATTAAAAATGCGGAAGTTTGGATGAATGTTTGTTACTTCTTCACGCTAGAACTACTGAACGGATCGAGCTGAAATTGCAGTGATGTAGATCTAGGACTAGACCCCATTTCCCATAAATCAGTTTAGGGGGGTTAGAAATAAATCATCGAATGTTTCTAAAGAAACAACGCGTGCGAAGCGCGTTTTTGTTATATCAACTCAAACTACTTTGTAAAACAAAAAAAGATAATTTGGAATCATCAAGAAATTAATTTAACAAGTCAATTCACGAATTGAAGTAGGTTCACTGGAAAAACGAAACTCGAAAAACCTACAAAATAAATAAATAGCACGTCGTTGCTCGCGCGATGTCTAAAGAGAATGAGAACTTCTTAGCAAATAACTTAAATCGCTCAAGAACTGCTATTCGCGATCTCTTTGACGAGGTTCCATCTCATTTATTTGGTGTGATTACATTTCATACAGAGTATCAATTTGCAAGCTTGCTAACATAACATTCGAAGCAACATTCGCCAGAACTTCGCACAGTTCCCACATCTGAGATCTCATGGAAGATCGTGTCGAAGTGAGAAATTCTAGTTTATTTAGTTTCTGCCCGTGGCTTCTCTCAATTGGTAGGTACAACTTAAACCACAAAGGTACAATGTAGCTCCAAGAGCCAACAAAACCGTAGATACTCTTTTAAAAGGATGTGTTTGTTACTTGAGCAAAATCCTAATTTTATCCAAAATTTACAAGCAAAAATAAACATCAGAGATATTAATAAAATTTATAACCGTCTTGTCGAAGCGTCGCGTGACCCGAGAGCTGGTGAGTATCTGGCGCAGTGCATCAGCATTGGCAAGCGGGGCAATGCAGCCAGCGTCTTGGGGACGCGACGACTGGTATCAATATGGATCAGTTCAGCTACCTTCAGATTCATTGCAACAGTCTACAGTTAGCTCAACTGCTTCAATTGTAAATACTAGTTCTAATTTGTTTAATTGTAATTTTTTTTGATGATAATGTTTCAGAATCTAGTCGAAAATGAAATAGGATTACGTTCATCCCCTTGCGAGCTACCATGTCACAGACACACAAATACCCGCTCTTCTTTCTTTGGTGAAAAATACAAAGCCGAGAACTTCTTTTGTACAAAACCAGCTACTGTGAAACTCCCAAGGATACAGTTATCGAGCCTTTTAACCGGAAATAGAAGCGTTTCCGGTCGGCATTGTACGTAATTACAGAGGATAAGATCTCGATTAACGGAGGAAAACATCAGATCCTTCTGGAACCAGCAATTTAGAGGCATTAGAATACATTGTTGTGATGGTGTGTGCAATAAATTGGATTAACCCATAACCTACAATTAATAATTGTAAGTAATCCTTTTATTGATAATAAATTGTAAGTTATTGATGTAAGAAGTCTGGTTCTGGCTTCTTGCCATCGACATTTCCCAAAATCCTTTTTATCTCAATGAAAAAGGGACACACAAATGTACCTATCGGTTCGGTATTCGATAATTATAGTCAATTTTGTTAGCCAAAAATTCACATAGCATCATCCATCCCCAAGCAGACCTTGTGTCAAGGGAAGGAATTTGCGTAAAACGACAATTTTTTATTGCTAATGGTCAAGCGTTCAACTCTTCCAGCGAGTGTCGTAAGAGGCGATTAAGGGATATCCACCAGGGGCGGGCAGCAGCGCCCTCTGCAGAACAGTTCTACCACTGAACTGCGATCCCAACCCGCATGCCCAGCGTGGACATTATGGGCATTACCCTCCATGGGATAAAAGCCAAAAAGGCGCCTATCAGAATAGAGTGTGCACCTGTGTTTGCGTACACACTTGAGCACTATATAGTCCTGTACATCTGACTAGTCTCCGATGAGACTGGCCGCCCTGGCCGAAATTCGGCTAGGAGGGCATTAATGACATTTCGATATTTATACCTGCTGCGAGAATCGAACCCAAAACCGTAAGCATCTCAGGTAGAATTTCGCTACGCCAAAGAGAACGTCACAATGGGAAAACTTTCAGAAAGATACGTTAAGTAGCTATTAAAGCCATAGAACATTAACAATCTGAAAATGGCCTTCTCAGGAAGTCCTTTGTCCTTGTTTTTCAAGTTAAAGGGCCTCTTACAATCGTAAGATTCTTATTCTAGGGGTCAAGTAAAGGTTTAATGGTTGACGCACATATTATAAACTCGGAAGCGGATGAGTATAATCCGAATTTGGGTGAAAATGAGCGCTAAGCATCGTTCGTTCAGCACATGCTGAGCAAAGCCTTTTTCAGCAGTTTCGGGATAAAGAATACTTAAAAGTGACCCGAGAGCTGGTGAGTATCTGGCGCAGCGCATCAGCATTGCCATACAGCGTGGCAATGCAGCCAGCGTAGCGGGGACGCGACGACTGGTCAGTCCGACAAATGGATCAGTTGAGCTGTAGATTGTTGACAATAGTCTACAGTTAGCTCAATTATTTTGATTGAAAATACTAGTTGTAATTTGTTTCTATATTTTTTATTGTATTTTTCTTTGTTAATAAAGTATGTTACCTAACAGTCTAGATTTGACAATGAAGTAGGTACATAAAATAGTTCTGGAAGTTTCTTCGAACTGAGTGACTAGTATGAGTTTGCACAGTAGGTACCAAAACGGAAAAAGTTTTCGTAAAAGTACTACCGTTGAGTTGTCAAAGTTATACTGTCAAAATGCTACAAATCACTCAAAATCATACGAAAACTACGACTTCGTACGAAACTGTTAGATCGCTGGATCGCTGTCATACCTGTCATACTATGAAAAGTAGTTTTTCTCAGTATCCGGTATGTCGGATACCGGATGTTTTTGATCCACCACAAACTTTCGCCTATATTAGCAGGAAGATCGTGTTTTGACACGATAGCCCTAGGACATAATCTAGGCATTACGTCCAGTGCCTCTGGCTCGCCCTGCGCGTTTACGTAATTTTTATTCCAGTGTCGGTGACTCACCTGACGCGTCCACCGTGAAATGTACGCGGCATCCGGCAAGACAATGAAAATCGAGGTGGCATTGAAGGTGTCAAGGTCAAAGTTGTTATAGTTTAAGAGGTCGAGGTAGAGTTTTGTATAGTTTACGAAACCTACACAAGTTTTCGCCTCCTTTCAATACAAAAAATATAAAACCCTCATAATCTTACATTCAACTCGTTCGATCAAGGAATCTATACCGGTGCCGTCAGTGTCACGGCACAAAAGTATTACTTTCGTAACAAGCAAATAAAAAGGTCAAAAGCGAATCGAAATCCAGGAATTCAATCAACAAAGCGAATAAAAAATAATTTAATAAGTACTTCAGTTGATTGTTCAAGATTTAATTCCGCCGGAAATAACTTTTGGCATCCTCTTTCACGGAAACAATAATTCCAATAAAATGGGGAAAAGAAACTCTAATCAGATTGAATTGTTTTGCCACAGTTTTGGGGAAAGGCTGGTACAATTTGCTATAATGGCCGAATCATCACAAATCGTCGTTTGTTATTTTTAATATGACATAAAACCTTGTGTGACAAAAAAATTACGCGTACTTCATTATTGCGTAATTTTTGTCAGGTATGAAAATGACGCGATAATGGAGCGTTCCTATTGGTCGGCTGGAAACTTAGCAACGTAGCACATCTCTGGTGGAAAGGCAGCCTGACCGTGGCGGTCGTGCTGTAAGAATCGAATCTCCATGGCTACTGTCACAGTAGCGGTTGTGGGGTAAGAAATGACCCCTTTAATTTAGTCCATGGATATCGTAAGAGCCGACTAAGGGAACCTACCACAGGAAGGGACGCAGCATTCTTCTGTGTATTCTTCAACACCTGGAATGTGATCACCAGCCGTCTGCCAAGCGTGGTGACTGGGGATCATCGCAAAATCCCCCAGCAGTTCAGCAGTGGACGTAAGGACTGAAAGGCCTAATTATGGCAATGCGGGTTCAGGTCCCGTCAAAGTCGATTTTTTTGGTAATATAATTTGATTTTTCAAATTATGGCAATGGTATAGCCTCGTAGATACCCACCCGCTCACAGAGAAGTTATAGGCCCTCGCATATTATATAATAAGAAACGAGAATAAAGGACATGATATTCGGTTGTGGAGGTGGACCTTTACGTTCGTGAGGATGTATCTTTATTTACATACAGCTACATTGTTTACTGAACCGAAGGATTGTCGGAGTTAATTGGCGTGTCAACGTTTTTGCAGAAAAAGTTCAACACGAGTTACGGAAACTCACTATTGAATTTGGTTTTAAAATACCTCTACTTTGTTGTATTTTAAATGTAAATGTTTGGTCAATTAAAAATTTGCGACCCTGTTTGTGTATATATTTATTTATTTAAAAGACCAACAGTAACAATAGTATACAAATATGAATACAAGTTGTGGCGCCGGCTTATAATTTACACCACCCAAACTCTTCCCACAAGTGTCATAAGAGGCGATTAAGGGATATCCACCGGGACCCAAGAGCGGGCCGCAGCGCCTCCTGCAGAACAATTTTACCACCAAACTACGATCCCCAAGCCGCATACCCAGCGTAGGGATTATGGGCATTATTCCCTTCATATGCACTTCTAACCAAATATGTAATTTGCATTTGAACATGGCTAATATATTCTTATCATTTATCAGTTAGAAAAGTTTATCCTCCTTACGAGGACGCATTGCGCGCTAGTTTGTGAAATAAGTAAGCATAGGAATTCGCGTTCATAGGAGCGGGACGGAGCATACGTTTTTAGAACGGCGGCGTAAGCGCAAAAATGATGTTTTTGCTTATTTATAAAAAACTACACAACTTATAAAGAAACTGTATTAAGGAATAACCTACGAATCAAAACAAAAATCTTTTTTATAGGGTTCCTGGGATCTCGACCAAATTAGGTGCAAGACAGTGCACTTTCATGTTTTTTTTTTCGTAATTTTTATTCGCAATCGTTTTTCCCAATTAATGAACCAAATAAAAAATGTTGACTTTTATGTTACCATTCTAGTGTTTTACCACCCGTGAGTACTGAGATCTAGGCCTGGTTTGACGAGCAAACCCTCTAGGTTCGCCCCTTCAATTAAGGGTCGGTTTCCACCAGATCAATGTCGTCACAAGTCTCCTCTTCAGTGTAAACCGTGCGTAGGTCACACATAAAAGCTAAAACTCCAGCGGCCCGTGTAACTCTTTAGATGCTTACAATGCAGCCTTACAATGAACAAGCCAATGAATAGGTGAAATGGCTCGGAATGACCTAGCCATTTTAATTCAGCTGTGTTCCTTTTAGTAGTAGACTTAAATTTCGGCCAAAGCTGTGCATTAAACACGCAGTATGCGGCATGCGAAGCAAAAGCGTCAACGCGAAACTTTTCTTTTAAAAAGTTGACGACCTCCGTGGCGCAACGGGCGAAAGTCCGCCGGCGACGTAGGAGGTTGCGGGTTCAATTCCCGCTTCGGGACAAATGTTTGTACGATCTGATATTTGTTCAGGGTGTTCTGGATGTTTTTCAACGTCTAAAAAAAAAATATCTATGTATTGTATTATGTACATATATCAGTTATCTAGTAGCCATAACACAAACTCTGCTTAGCATGGGGCTAGATAATGCTGTGTGAATTGTCCAGCATTATTTATTTATTAAGTTAGAGCGTCTCGGTTGCGTAGACGCAAGACGTCGCCCTCGACGTGTTTGAGGCGCAGATTTGGCCGAAGCTGTAGTAGTTTTTACTAGTTTCTCACCAGCGCGTTTTGGTACGCGCTGTCTCTATGAGAACTCGCTTTATATGATATACATACAAAGCGAAATTAAAACAAAACTGCGACCGCATACCGACATCCGGAATTGCCTATCGCAAACATTCTACCCGAAATGTTTTTCATTACTAGTATTGCAATATTTTCACAAAATTGGTATGTTAGTGGTTTTGAAAAATTACAAAAATTACTCTATCGTCCATTTTGTGGTTGGATTAATTAAATATAGAGAGATGCTTTAATATTTTTTAACTACCTAGTTTCTGCCACCGCTTTCATACACGCACTGTTTCTAAGGGAACGTTCTATCTAAGGTTATTTACATTCCGTGGGAACAAATTTATGGGATAAACAGCCTATGTTTGATTCCAGGATTAGAATTACCTGTATCCAAATTTTCAGCCCGATCCGTTCAGTAGTTTGGGCATGAAGACGTAACAAACTAAATCCATCCATCCAAATTTTCGCATTTATAATATTTTTTAGTGTGAAGTGTGATGTTGTGTGATTTACTAGATCTTCAAAAGGAACTGCAGGTCAATTCAGATTTAAGCCATAAAAATGAGTGATACACTCATGGATACACCGGAATGTATCACCCGACCCAAAAAAAAATTGTGTCAACATATGGCACCCAGAGCCATAAAAAAAATGTGTCAACATTTATTTTATGTTATTAATTTTTGTTGATATGGATCAGTTGAGCTATCTGTAGACTGTTTGCAACAGTCGGCAGTTAGCTCAATTGTTTCAATTGTAAATACTAGTATAATTTTCTTTATGAATAAATGTCTTTTACATTCGTCAACATTTATGTTAACACATTTTTTTTTGTTGTTGCATTGTTTTAGTCGAATTGTTACTAGTCGAAATGCTTTTAGTCGCATTGTTTTAGACGAATTGTTTTACTCGAATTTTCCACAAAGCCCTGAAACGACCAGCGAGTGCAAGTTCTAATATGACCAAGCTGAGGTGTATCAGCTATGTCATTGCCCTCATTCAGTATTTCCTTGTGAATAGCTCTGATACTGCCGGTTGCGATCTCATGAAGGACCTCATTGAACTATCAATTACTAACTTCTGCACATGGATTCTGTCATGTGGCACAGACGTTCTAAGATAGGTTACCAGTGAACGGCAAAAACATAGAAGCATTCCTTGAGGTAGAAAATAACCCAAAAGCAAAGTATGCTGTGGAAGGCGGCACTTCTAAACTATGCTGCCTCCTCCTCGACCTCGACAGCCTGTATTGATCCACTACTGGACACAGGCCTCCCCTGATAAGCGCCTTATTGGCTTGTACCTCATGGGGGTAATGCCCATAATCCCCACGCTGGGTTGGAGATCGCAGTTTGGTGGTAGAATCGTTCTACAGGAGGCGCTGCTGCCCGTCCCTGATGGATATCCCTTAGTCGCCTCTTACGACACCCGCGGGAAGAGTTGGAAAACTATGCCGCGAACGAGTTTAATTCGCAAAATTAAATCTTGTATCCTTTGTTTCAGCACATGTACCCACTTTTACAAACTTGTTTCTCTCTCCCAATAAGGTTTGCTGGAAGACAACTCTATTTAGGGTTAAGCTCGCCCTTGCCATTATTTTTCCTCGTAAATGTTCTACTTGTACCATATTTTTTTGTGCAATAAAGAATTATGAATTATGAACAATTTTAAAGTCTTCTCGGAAAGCATAGCCAGTGAAAGCCTGATTTTCTTTATTTTTAGATAATAATACGAGTAGTTCTTGAGTGGAGACCACGACTCGGCAAACGTAGTGTAGGACGCCCTCCGGCCAGGTGGGATGACGATCTGCGAAAGACTGCAGGCAGATGCTGGATGCGGCAAGCTGAAGACAGGGCGCTATGGCGCTCGTTAGGGGAGGCCTATGTCCAGCAGTGGACTAATATAGGCTGATGACGATGAGAGTAGTCAGGTATGCTATCAGTAGTAAAAACAGGTTTGAACCAACAGTTAAAAAATATTTAAGTATGTATACAAACTTTTATTTAACAAATGAAAAGCGCAAACAAACTGGTAGAGTACAATACAATACAATACAATACAAATATTCTTTATTGCACACCAAGATAGAAAAACAAACAGAAAAGAAAAAACAAACACAAAAACAGTTGCACAATGGGCGGCCTTATCGCTAAAAGCGATTTCTTCCAGGCAACCTTTGGATGGACACGGAACTATTGTACAGGTATAGACGGTGGCGTATTACATACTACTATACTATACTAAACATAAGTACATAAATAAGTGTAAATAAATATTAAGTATAGACTATATACATATACATATTATATACATATACATAAATATATTTATGTTAATTATTTGGAATTGATGTAAGATAGTGTTCATAGACCATATGCTTAAATATGGGGAGAGATTTAGCTTGTCTTATTGGGGTAGGTAACGCATTCCATAGTTTGGTGGCATGTACGGTAAACGATGAACTGTAAGCTAGGAAGGGGCGGGGAGTTTGCAGCGCAAGGGTTTCAGTGGAGCGAAGGGAGCGGGTATGGGTTTGGTGCAGGTACCTGAATCGTTCTTTGAGATACCGAGGAGTATTTGGGACGAAGAGGATGGAATACAGGAGGGAGAGGAAGTGTGCGTCCCGGCGAAGACGGATTGGTAACCATTTTAGCTTATTGCGGTACTCTGTGATGTGATCATACTTACGCAGACCGAATATGAAGCGAATGCAGAAGTTTTGAAGCCGCTCAAGCTTATCAAGCTGTACTTGGGTTAGATCAGGATAGCTGGCGTCGGCGTAGTCAAGAATGGGGAGCAGAAGTGACTGAGCGAGCGCAATTTTGGTTGATGTCGGTAAAAAGTTTCGCAACCGCTTTAACGAAGCGGCCGATGCATAGGTCTTACGGCTAACTTCCGCCAGTTGTGGTCCCCAGTTCAGCTGATTGTCGATAAGAATCCCAAGATTTTTAACAGTCTTGCTTATCTCGATTTGAATATTGTCGAAAAGGACATGTGGAAGATGAACCCAATCTATCTTTGACACCATTCGTGCGCTACCAATAACGATAACCTGGGTTTTCGTTGGATTGACTTTCAATCCGTGAGCATTACTCCAATCGAGAATATTTTTTAAGTCGTCATTTATTACACGGATGGCTTCACCTAATCGCTCCACTGGAGCCTGGGTATAGATTTGTAGGTCATCTGCATAAAGGTGGTAGGAAGAAGAGAGTTGATTAGAGATAGAATTAATAAATATAGCAAAAAGAAGAGGAGATAAAACGCCGCCCTGTGGTACACCGGTACTCAGTTGACACCAAGAGGAGATGTTATCGTCAACGCTGATACGCTGCCGGCGACCAAACAGGTAACTACGAAACCAGTGAATTACGTTTGAAGAGATGTTAAGCGAGCGAAGAATGCATAGCAGAATGTCGAAATCGACGTTATTAAAGGCGTTACTAAAGTCCAGGAGTGAGAGGACGGTTGCTTCTCCGTTCCAGATGCCATCTCTAATATCGTCGGTGATCTTGACGAGAGCTGATGTGGTACTATGGCCTGGGCGAAAACCGGATTGGAAGGGATTAAGAAGGTTATTGATATTGAGGAAAAGACTAAGTTGTTGGTGTACTAGTCGCTCAAGGACTTTGGATAGAAAAGGCAAGATGGAAATAGGTCGGAAATCAGAAAAGGAAGATGGTTTAGTTTTCTTAGGTAGTGGGGTTACTTGCGCATCTTTCCACGTGCTGGGAAAGGTTCCACTATTTATTGAGAAGTTCAATAGGTATGTAAGCACATGGACAATGTCATCAAGGATGGGAAGGATCATTTTCTTACTAATGCCATCGGTACCGATCGCATTAGAAGAAATAGAGGAAATGCTCTTTTTAACCTCGGAATCGGTGAAGTCGCGAAATAGGAAAGGAGGAAAATTTGGAGTAGGAAGAGACGAGAGAGAATTTAAGGTTTGGATTTTAGTAGTACCCTCAAACTTGGAACAAGAGGAGAAATGACGGTTTAAGGCGTTAATGTCCAAGTCTTTCGAGTGGTTACCAGACCGCGATTTACCAATACCCAATGATCTAAGGAATTTCCATACCTTAGCGGGGTCGTTATTTTCAACGGATTTATGAATGTGTCGGCGTTGTGCATCCCTACACACCTTATTGCAGTGATTACGAACCTTAATAAATAGCTCTTTATTCTCGGCAGTCGGTTTACGTTTGTACCTAGCCTTGGCTGCAAGTTTATTGTTGATCACGGTTTTTATTTCATTCGTGAGCCAAGGAGCAGGAAGGTGTTTTATTTTAACAGCCCTAACAGGAGCATGCTCATCGTACAATTTTATTAAAATCCTATTAAAATTAACAAGTTTGCTGTCGATGTCAACCGCATCCAACACTTCGGACCAGTCAGCGTCTCGAGCGTCCTTGCGTAGGTTCTCGACATTCATCCCACCAAAATTGCGCTGAAGAAGAATTTGAGGCTTGGCTTTGGGGGGACGGATTTTGTAGGAGAGAAAGATCAAATCATGATAAGAGAAGGCATCCGCTGGGCACTGACCGTGCTTTGCGACATGAGACAGGGAGGAAACTAGAATAAGATCAAGAAGAGAGGGATTGCAGTTAGGGAAATTATGAGTTGGATTTAAAGGAAGAATTGACAAGTTACTAGACTGGACCAGACCTTCTAATGAGCGTGCTCGAGAGTCACGTTTTAACAAGCACGTGTTAAAATCGCCCATGATTATGGTATGGTCATACAAAGGAGTGAGCTCATCCAGAGTCTTTTCGAATGAAGGAAAAAAGTTAATACGGAGAGAAGGAGAATAGTAAACACCAAGCAAAATCTTACGATGGGAAAGGAGTACTTGAATAAAAAGATGTTCGCCCGCACTGGACGGTGGTGGTTGCGTAGACATATCAATAATAGTGTAGGTAATATGCGAACGAATGTATATGGCTACGCCCCCACCTACGGTACCAGTGCGGTCGTTACGGATAAGATCAAAGCCAGGAAGAGAATAAAGTGCTGAAGGCAAGCAGGGTTTTAACCATGACTCTGAAATAAGAATGGCGTGAATGTTAGCCTGGTATAAGGACGCCAGCATATCTGTAAAGTGAGCCGGGACGCTTTGTGCATTAATATGCACAACGTTGAAGTTTCTGGAAACATCAGAAAATGTAGATTCTAACGTATCAAAGAGAGTTGGAATGCTTATGAAACTGTCGTCGTTACCCGAAGACGAACAGGACAAAAAGTCGTCACTACTACTATTTATCATATGATCTATGTATATACTATAAAATAATTAAATACCTATATATTTTAGACACTAATAATAAAAAGTTCTAAAAAATACTAAATATAAATACTTTACTTATCTGAACCTACTTGCGTCTATCTGTGCCCATCTGCCAGCTAACAAGGATAGAGAGAAAGAATGAGACGATCAAACAACACTGATAAACCTAACGAAGAAACACAGATTAAAATACAAAATTAACACAATTTACAAAATTATTATTCTAATGATCCGACCGGATAGCAATATCATTGTTGGCAACACATGCGCAAACAACTAATAAAACAAAAAAAAAAAAAAAAGTGCGTATATTGGAACGTAAGCGAGACTTTGACAGTTTTGAAGGATAGATATTTTGACGTTCGCTGGCTGTAGTTCTGCTGTCAGACGTAAAAATAACAAAGTCTAGGGTAGGTACAATTAAAGTTGAAAAACAAATGAATACCCGGAGGACGCTAGCTAGGAAAAGGTCTCAAAGTGTACTGTCTACCTGCATGTGTTGCGAAGAAACAATTATCTACCGTACTTACTACTTATTGTCACAAGCTATCCGATCGGACCACTATGAGAACCAGAATGATAAGCACCGGGAATCACTTTTTGGAGGGGGCTGCTCGGCGGCCTTTAGACGGGGCAGCTATTTCTTTAGCTGGCGCAGGCACCACAGCCGGGACTAGCACCGGCACCGCCGATAATTCCGCAATGCTGGTCACTCGATGACGAGACCCGTCAGCGCCAACCACGAAAACGGAGCCCTGTCGTGTCCAACATTTGGTTACTCCGAAACGCTTCCGAGCCTCCATGAAGGTGTCGTGACGAGACTTTGTGAGGAACTCCGATAGGGTTATACCGGTGTCCTTCAGTGCCGTTTTGGACACCCATAATGTGTCACGAAGGGCTACATCCCGCGCTTACAGAGTATGGGGCGAGGTCTATTGTTGGTGGAGCGTCCCATGCGATGACAACGGCTGATGTCCGCTCTAGTGATGCCCGTTACCTTCAGCTTGTCCGTAAAGGTTTTCACCGCTACATCTTCAACGTTTTCCTGATTGCCCTCTGGAACACCATGGATAAGCAAGATTTTTCTCCTGCCTCGCATCTCCAGCCTGTCAATGTCGCTGGCAAGCATCACAACTTGATCCTGCATAGCTCGTAGTGACTTAGCGATGAAAGTTTTGAAGAGGTTGAACTCATTTGCAAGAGCTGCCAAATCGCTGACAGGCGACTTCGATTTCTGGAGCTTCTCCTCGAACTCAGCCATGGCTTCAGAGAACATAGTGCTCAGCTGCGCCATGGAGCTCTGGATGATGTTAGGGTCCATGTTGTCAGTAGAGTTGGAGGTTATAAAAAGTGCAGTGAAGTTTACTTGTGTATAATTTTGTGTTTAGGTTGTTGTTTGAAGAGAAAACACTGGATGGCAGGTAGGGTGAACAGATGGTTATTTTAGTTCATAAGTAATGTAAATATCTTAACTGTAACTATTTTTAATTTAATTATAAAATATTTGGCCCAAACAAACAGTGTTTATTTTTTCGCGCCTACCGCCCAAAAAAAGAGTACAAAAAAACGGCACAGCAACTCGGATTATGCCAATTATGGTAATTCCGCTCATCCGAATAAAATTGAAACACATGCCGGGAATTTTAAAGAAGAAATTCCAATTCCGGTTAAGGTGGTACGTATCCATACAAAATTGGTCAATGCACATTAACTAGATTAATTGGAATAAAACGTTATGATGGTTCATATGAGTATTTGATTACTTACATATAATTATGTTGATTGTTGTTGCGGTTGCAACATCCATAAATGAGTTGTATTCTTTCTTTGAATTCGAAACTTTCATAATTGAAAGTCATAAAATGAACAAGTAAATATTCAAACCATTCCAAAATTTAAACATACCATAAATGAATTCCCATGGAATATAAATAACCGTTTTTATAGAAACAACGCGTGCGAAGTTGCGGCCAGAAACTTAAAAAAAAAAAAATGCTGGACAATTCACACAGCATTATCTAGCCCCAAGGTAAGCAGAGCTTGTGTTATGGGTACTAGATAACTGATATACATAATAATATACGAGTACATAGATAGATAGTTTTTATTATACATAGAAAACGACCAGAACACCCTGAACAAATATCTGCCGATCGTACAAATATTTGTCCCGAGGCGGGAATCGAACCCGCAACCTCCTGCGTCGCAGGCGGACCTTCGCCCACCGCGCCACAGAGGTCGTCAAACTTACTTCGCACGCGTTTTTTTCTGCTAGAAACTCGTAGGTAATAATAATAAGAACCGTTCACCCCTTGACTTTAGCAACCGGGTAACCCTGACAAGGTAAAGGAAAACCATAACCCGGATGTTATAATTTCACGACCGGTTAACGTGAATACGGATCACGCAATTTTGGACAAAGGCTTGGCATTTTGACAAGCTTTGATCTACGCCTTGATGAGACCGTGAAATTTGCATATTTAGTAGGCGATTAACTATAGGTATATTTTAAAGTAAATTCTAGTAACATTCTGAAATAAACAATATTGATTCTATTTAACGTCCACGCGAGAATTTTCCATCTTCGGTGGTATATGCCAGCGCGAGCGGTGGAAACACCAACATGAATAATTTATAATTTTAGGTTTTATACAAAAACTAAGGACTGCCTTTAAATTCCTGAATATTTATAATAGCTTTGGAAACTAAACGTGTATAGGACCAGGATCATTTTTATACAATAACAAAAGATTTAAGTTTTTTCAACGAAAACAAAATGTACGTCCTACAGTGTTATTTCAGGAAATCTCCCACTTTTCCTCTTCCCTTTCGCTGCTTACATACATACCTTTCCCTAAAACAGGGGAACTCTCGCTTTTATTAAATTACGAAGGTCCGGCCTTCGTACGCTCCTGGTGATATAGGATTAGACTTGTCGTTCTGCTACCTACTGCTAGCATACATACTTTTAAAAACATTGTTGTTTTATATGTAGTTATAACAACAATGTTTTCAAAAGTATGTATTCAGAAAACAATCGGACATCAAAGCTCGAAGCTCGCAATGAAGTTCAGTAGCAACGAAAATCCGTTTATTTTTCTATCCGGATAAAATGGCTGACTTCGGTAATGTTGTTATCAAATTGCACTTTTTATTTCCTTCTTCAACTGGTTTTTAAGTGAGCATTACCATAAAATGGTGCCTGGTGAGTCGTTTGTGAAAGTCATTAAGTAAGTTTTAGGAGATTTTAGGGAAAGCAAACACCTGATTTATAAAATAGGTGATTTTTTGGGGTTCCGTACCCAAAGAGTGACAGCACGGGACCCTATTCTAAGCATTCGCTGTCCGTCGTCTGTTTGTCTGACCATCAATCAGCGGGCTGTATCTCATAAACCGTAAAAAGTAGACAGTAGAAATTTTTAGAGAGTGTGTATTTTGTTCCGCTTTAACAACAAATATTCAGAATACAAAAATGTTGATTTTTTCGGCTATTTTTGCTCAACGTTTGTCAAGGCTGTATGTATCTCTTGAACTGTTGCAGACAGTTGAAATATTAACAGGGTAAGTTTAAAAACTTAAACAACAAATAATAAAAATCAAATAAATTTAATAATAGGGTGTCAACGTCTATACGTTGAGTACTTATCGCCGAAGTTAAGCAACCTCGGGCGCGGTCAGTACACGGTCAGTACATGAATGGAATTTTTGCTTGTTTCTACCATCAAAAAAAATTTTGTTTTTCAATTTTTTCTTTTCCGAAGTCGTTTTCTACGATGGTTCGGAACCCTCCGTGTGCGGTCGACTCGCACTTGACCGGTATTATTTTAATAGGAAACGATGTATTAATATTATATCAATAGTGACATGACAACAATTTCGGTATTACAGCATTGTTCCTCTTCAAAACATCTTTTAAATAGCTTTGGTACCCGCGCGAAGCCGGGCGGATTGATATACATGTCATATAAAAGCGAAATTAAAACAAAACTGCGTTTCACCGCATACCGACTTTCGAAATTGCCTTTCGCAAACATTCTATCCGAAATGTTTTTCTTTATTTGTATCGCAATTTTTCACAAACTGTTAGTGGTTTTGAAAAGTTACAAATATTACTCTATCGTCCATTTTTTGGTTGGAGTAGATCCTTATGAAAACTGTTTTGGTCACAAACTGTAAATTTTTATAAAACAAAAATTGGGTAACCCGTTCTAGCATGAATGATTTATATTCTTTTTATTTTAAATGCTTGATTTGACTATTTCCGTTCAAAGGTTCAGGTTGGTGCGTTTCTGAAAGCGAAGTACTTATGAAAAAAAAGGTTTTTATTCTATTGTGGCATAAATAAATAAATAAATATGTGAGTGCCAAATATCTTGCAATATTTCTAACCAATGTTAAATAAATATGCAGGTATCGGCAGTCTACACATTTGCTCCCCATGGAGTCGAGACCCTAGGTCCGTGGGGTACCCAGGCTCTTTGGGGTTTTACAAAATTATCTGAGCTCTGGTCGAAGCGACGCGTGACCCGAGAGCTGGTGAGTATCTGGCACAGCGTATCAGCATTGCCATACAGCGGGGCAATGCAGCCAGCGTCTTGGGGACGCGACGACTGGTATTGATATTCTCTGCAGTTAGCTCAATTGTTTCAATCTAAATACTAGTTCTAATTTATTTCTGTTATTAGATTGTAATTTTATTTGTCAATATAGACCAATGTTGAAAAATAATTATTAAGTAAGTACTTACATAAGTGTTTTCAGTCGAGACCTGCTCTGCTCAGTGGCTGGTTTTCAGTAGGTAAATATTAGAAAAGGGAATACGAAAGATTTTTCTTTTTCCTGTCCTCTTGAAAGCCTGCAGGTCGTTTACCTTATTAATTTAAGAAGGATCTACCATTTTGTTGATCATTTTCCTTGTTTTCATTTGGTAAAAATATTATTTTAGGAAACGTATTTTATTTCATTCATTGTTATCTTTGGTTTGGTTTAGCGACTTTTTTCTGTAACCCTTTCAACTTATTTTTATCATAAAGTAGCTTCTGCCCGCGGCTACTTACACGTTTTTGGAATAAAAAGTGGCCTATTTAATAATTCTAGGTCCAGATCTTTATGTGTGCAATTTCAGCTGGATTCATTCAGTAGTCTTGATGTTGTCTTCGGCGAAAAATCTTCACACACACACAGCACAAGCGCTTATACTTTCGCCTGGGCGAACCGAACGAGTTTGTTTGTCAAACTAGGCCTAGATAAATTAATAAATAAATAATGCTTTACAATCCACACAGCATCATCTAGCCCCAAGCTAAGCCGAGCTTGTGTTAAGGTACAAGATGACTGATATAAAACATACTTATGTAATTCAATACACTACATAGATAGATATTTTTTATTATACGTAGAAATACCCAGAACAACCCGAAACAAATATTTGCAGATCGTACAAACATTTGTCCCAAGGCGGGGATCGAAATCCTGCGTCGCAGGCAGACCTTCGCCCGCCGCTTAAAACCCGTGGCGAAAAAAGACTATGGGGAAATATTGTACAGGTAATTTGAATGTATGTGAACGATACGGATTGGTAAAACATTGCTTACAGCGAAAAATATGATAGGAAATAAAAAAGCGTGAGAAATTATAAGCTGGTGATAATGACGTCTGGAAATTAAACAACATGGGGAAAAAGGCGAATAGGAATATAATGATTGGGGAAAAAAAATATTGGGTGATTCATCTATACCGTCCGCGCCACAACAGTCTTCTCGTTTCCTCCCCTCCTCGCAGAATCTGCAGGATTGTGTGTCGCTTAGCGCCAGTTTGAACCTGTCCAGTTAGGGCTCTTGCATGATGCGAAGGGTGCTTCTGCTTAGCGCTAGCCACAGTGTTTTATGAGAGCAGATTTGATTTTGAATTAGGTCGTGATATTATTAGGGCACATGTAAGACACCTTAAGCAACCGCTTGGTGAAATATCTCGTCGTAATACGGCGGATTATCGAGTAAAAAAAATAAAAACATAAAATGAAAAAAATTCAAAATTTTTAGATTTTTTAAATTTTAGAAGTTTTATTTTTTTAGTATTAGGTATCTGGAAAAAAAAAATCAAAACTTAATTTCTCAGTAATGATTAATAGACACGCGGGAGTTTTACTCTCGCATTTGAATTGATTCAAACTATTGGAATCTGCATTAAAAAAGGGATGTCACAAAATCGGCTCCCTAAAACACTGTGCTAGGTAGGATTTTTTTGTTGGCACTTCCCTCGTAGATACAGAGTGGATTTTTTAGACGAGGCAGTAGAAGTGCCTTAACCGATGTAGCTACAGGAAAATGGCTTTAGGAGATTATTCATATTTTTAGAGAATTTTTAATCCTCAGATTAAAATTAAAAATGTTCTATCACCAAAAAAATGCCATTTTACACGAAAGCTTTTTGGTGCCAAATGCCAATCGATATTTCTTACTTTCGGACCAACTTCCTTCTGGTGGCGGCTTAGATTTTTAAGAAATACTAGCTGACCTGGCGAACTTCGTACCGCTCTCACCTTTTAAACCTTCCCTGAACTTCCACAAATATTTCAAGACCAAAATTAGCCAAATCGAAAACCCGTTCTCGAGTTTTAGCGAGACAAATGAACAGCAATTGATTTTTATATAAAAGAAGAAGAAGATAAGAAGAAGAAGAAAGAAGATATACAGGGTTATTGGTCGTTTACTGACAATGCGTGAACTGCAGATTCTGCCCATCATCACGAACAGGATTATGAAAACCACAGGTCTTAATTCCTTAACTTGATATTGGTAGTAGGTACCCCCGTTTAAATACTAGTTGTAATTGTTTTATTCTGTTATTGTAATTTTGGGTTAGGGAAAAAATGTCACCAGGTGAATGTCATCAAAATCAATGAATGTCAAAAAATGTCATCGTAAAAATTTAGTGTAAGTTTGTCATCGCTCAAATTATTTTAATATTTTTCGGGTAAGTTTGCCACTGCCTACATTTAAACCGCTACAGTACAGTTACTATGTGCTAAATAACTGTCAAACATTTAATGTAATATTCAAAAGCTACGTTGTTTTCAAAGCTTGAAACCATCCCTCGTATAAGAAAACGACAAACAAAGCCAAAGAAATGAACTGCAGCACAAACATCCATTAACATCCGGAGCGAAAGTTATTATGACGTTAGTTACGATAACTCCGCCCGACGCTGGGCCTCGACTCTGGGAAACAATGGTGTTTACACATCAGCCTATATTAGTCCACGGACATAGGCCTCCCCTAATGGGCGCCATAGCGCTCTTCAGCTTGCCGCATCCAGCATCTGCCTGCAGTCATTCGCAGATCGTCATCCGATATGGCTGGAGGGCGTCCGACACTACGCCACCCCCCCCGGGTCGCAATTGAATTGACAGCAGTACCTACATAATTTGATTGCTTTGACTGACCGACTTCGAATATTAACATTTTTTTAAGTTTACCGTGATAAATACTAATCCCTCGGGAATAAAATTTTTATCGGACAATCTCGGGATAATTTTCTATACAATAGCGAAATAGTTTTCAAAATTGGCCCAAAATTGACAATACTATATCTAATACTATATTCTAGTATATTCGACGACCTCTGTGGCGCAGCAGGCGAAGGTCCGCCTGCGACGCAGGAGGTTGCGGGTTCGATTCCCGCCTCGGGACAAATGTTTGTACGATCTGCAGACATTTGTCCAGGGCGTTCTGGATGTTTTCTATATATAGTAAAAAATATCTATCTATGTAGTGTATTGTATTATGTATCAGTTATCTAGTATGATGATATTTTAGTTAATAACAGTGACAATATTGACATTTTTAACAGAAGGCTATTTAAATTTAAAAAAGATGTTGAAACCACTCTCAAGGAGAGTGGTCCTTAATTCAGTAATTTTCTTTTTATTAATGATTTATCTTATATTAATGTTTATGTAATTCTCGTAATTTTATTTAGTAATGCATGCTTATTATATTACTCATAAATTAATTTATAATAGGTACCTATCTGCTTACATAGAACTGTTTTTTAATCATGCTGTGTACACATATTTAGGGATACAGTCTAGCTCTTATTATTGTGTTCTTCTATTTGTATAATATTTGATTGTATTCTGTTTTGTGTGCCAAATAAATAAATAAATAAATAAGTACCCATAACACAAGCTCTGCTTAGCTTGGGGCTAGATAATGCTGTGTGAATTGTCCAGCATTATTTATTTATTTATTTAATACATAAAAAAACATATATACAGCCGAACATAGACCCTACCTTTTTTTCGATTTCGGTCTAAAAATAGAAAGATTTAGGTATTTAAACTTTTAAACCTTTTTAACAAGCCAAGACAAGACTTAACGCGTGGATTACAAATCGTTACCTCAAAGTCGGGGCCCTGGCCTATGTTCCCGGAAGCAGCAATGGGATAGAATAAATACGCTGAATTAATTCCTGATTCCAATTCACAGAGCGGATTTACTCGAATTAGTCTTAGTGAGAATCGGTTCGAGAAAGAACGGCTTAATTTTTTACTAAGGATATTTATTATTTTGGCTAAGTAAAGTAGTAATATATCAATCCATGTTTTAAAAATAAAAATTAACCATTTGTAGATACGTAACAGGAGGTACCTAAGAATTAATAATCCTAAAAATTTACTAAAATCGATGTAGAATGTTTGTAGACAAACCACAATACAAATAACTAAAACACGCTTGTCGTCGAGTTTCGAGAATCCGTAACGTTTTTAGTAGAGAATGCAGATTTACTCCGAAACTATAATTATAGGAAAAAAATGACACAACCAAACAGACTCAGTTTTGAGAGACCCATCGAATGATTTTTTTTTCTGAACTTTTTGACGTGACAACGTCTTACAAATTGGTTTGCCGGGTGACACTTCAAGAAACTGCGTTACGCTCCGCGTTGGTTTGCCGGGTGACACTTCAAGAAACTGCGTTACGCTCCGCGTGAGGGAGCGTAACGCAGTTTCTTCAGTTACCACTCAAAGTCGTTGTCACGTAAAACTTTCGCCCGTATACCGACTTTACAGGCAACCAATTTTTTCACTAAAAACTGATATCTGCATACGGTTGACGGGCGGCGACCGAGCGAGTGACGTCACACGCACCCGCGGCGGTCACTCCGTGAACTTCGCTAGTAATTTAGTCAGAAATTCGTACGTAATGGTCCGATTTGGATAATTTAAAAAGATTTCATTCTGTCTTAAATAATAACGTGGATACTAGTTCTATTGAAATGGTTATAACTTTACTGATGCTCGTCGTAAACAATAATTTAATGAAGCAAGGATCTAGATTTTTTTTAAATAAATTTATCTTTGTAAATTGCGTATAAAAAGACGCGACAACAAAGTGAATTTTAGGTTAAGTATAGGCGGTTTGTTTATAAACATTTTTTATCGAGTTTGGTTAGTGTATGTATAGACAGGACTTAACCCCCCTGTAGGTAGCGCAAACGGTGCTTGAACTTTCAATTTCATACAACATTCTCTACGAAAGTTTTCAACGAAAATGTGTCAAAAATTCGTCACTTGAGTCTTGCTTAAATCTGAGTAGCGTTTGAGTATAAGGGCGTTAGTCTCTCCCGTTTTCTAACTCGAATTTGCAATTTTTTTTCTACAAGGAATTTCGTAGTTGATGTGTCCGATTTTAGTGCTAAGCTTGGTGTGACATTCTTTGTTTACAAATCAATTTTTAGGTTTTAGAACCGTACCTACAAACAAAGTAAACGTACTTTACTTTTATATTTTTATTCCTGAGTAATTGATTACCTCTATTTTTGATGTCGGCTAATAAAACTGGGTCAAGCGATTTTCCGACCAAACAGTTTCGTGTTCCCCTAATACATAATTAAGGAGTAACTCTCTGAAATTGAAAACTACCCTCTAACATTAATGTTGTAAGTCAAAACGATGCGGATATCCGGACTTTCTTAGCTCTACTTATAATAAAAAGAGGAATGTTTGTATGTTTGTTGGTAATGGGTAATCTAACTCAGCCAGTGGATCTCATCATGGTTATTAACACTAAAGTCATTTACAACGGGATATTTACCATGATTTGAGTTTTGAGCTTATTAATATTTCGACACAAATGACACAAAACACAATTCTTTTAAATGTTTTCTTATCCAATAGTTTAAAATTCACTATGTTTAATTGTTATTGAACTTGTCTAAATTTATATATCTAGGTAATCTGAATCTGAACTTGTATCGTAGCGCCGTTTTGTGTATCTACATTTTTTTTGAGGGGGAAACACTTATTGTTTTGTGCATCAATTTGAAGTCTTAATTGTAGTTTTTTATTATTATAACTGTTTGGTTACTAAATAAAAACAAAACAAACATTTATCCACAAGAAGATGTAGTTCTAAGCCTGGAATCAAACATAGGCTACTTTTTATCCCATAAATCAGATCCCATGGGATAGAAACCACCTTTAAATGTTTCCATAGAAACAACGCGTGCAAAGCCGCGGGCAGAATCTATTTTTTTTTAATTTTTTTATTGTTATCTAGCTTCTGCCCGCGGCTTCGCACGCGTTGTTTCTATGGAAACGCTCAAAGGTGAATTATATCCCATGGGAACTGATTTATGGGATAAAAGTAGCCTATGTTTTATTCCAGGCCTAGAATTATCTGTATACAAAATTTCAGCCCGATCTGTTCAGTAGTTTTGGCGTGAAGAGGTAACAAACATCCATCCAAACTTTCGCATTTATAATATTAGTGTGATGGTTGATCGTTTGGCCACCAACTCAGTTAAAGTAAGTGAAGATGTGGCCTAAGATGGAGCACGCTTTCCCAGAAGGAACTTATTTACCCTGGACTTGAAGACTCCAAGATTGTACTCTAACGGGAAAACCGACGCAGGAAGATCATTCCACTCTTTGGCCGAGCTTATTATAAAAGTAGAGCAGAATTTTTTGGTTCGATACTGTGGTATGTCGACCAGGTACGGGTGGTTAAATAAATAAACTAAGCTGAACTTTCAGAGGAAAACGATTTAAGAGTTGTTTAGCTGACATGCAGACTGTTCAAATCAAATAGCAGTTCTCAAGCAGTCTTCCTGGAAGATTCCTTTACGGCTTTGATTTTAACTTTCAAAGAATTGCATCTTGAGGATTTTACATAATAATGTTGCCTTTGGAAAGCGGATAATATAATACTTGTTAGTTTGTTTACAATAAAACGGCCAAGAGAGAATCAGATATTGTGTTTAGCGATGAACAAATTTTTCTTTCTAGTATTTGTAGTTGCCATAGTGACACATAATCTTCTTATATATAAAAATGAAACCCGTTTCGCGTTGTCACGGCATCACGCGTGAACGGCTGGACCGATTTCGCTAATTCTTTCTTTGTTGTGTTTGTTATTGTCAGGAGAAGGTTCTTATGAAAGAAAAAATTAAGAAAGTTGGAAACATAAATTTCCACGGGGGCGAAGCCGCGGGGCGCAGCTAGTCTTATATATAAAAATGAAACCCGTTTCGCGTTGTCACGGCATCACGCGTGAACGGCTGGACCGATTTCGCTAATTCTTTCTTTGTTGTGTTTGTTATTGTCAGGAGAAGGTTCTTATGAAAGAAAAAATTAAGAAAGTTGGAAACATAAATTTCCACGGGGGCGAAGCCGCGGGGCGCAGCTAGTCTATAATATAAAAATGAATCGCAAAATGTGTTGGTAAGCGCATAACTCAACAACGCCTGGACCGATTTCGCTAATTTTTTCTTTGTTGTGTTTGTTATTGTCAGGAGAAGGTTCTTATGAAAGAAAAAATTAAGAAAGTTGGAAACATAAATTTCCACGGGGGCGAAGCCGCGGGGCGCAGCTAGTATTCTATGAAAAATTAGACACATTAATATTTTATGATCCACTAGTATTTGTCGCAGACTCGCAAGCGTTGTTTCCTTGGAAACGTTTTAAGGTTATTTATATTTCATGGAAACTGATTCCTTCGATTTTTATTCCAGGCTTAGAACTACCTGTATGCAACATTTCAGCCCGATTGGTTTAGTAGTTTTGGCGTGAAGAGCTATCAAACATCCAAACTTTCGCATCGAACTAATATTACAAACGCGAAAGTTTAGATGTATGGATGGAATGATGTTTATATCGTCTTCACGCCATAACGACTGTACCGATAGGGTTGAAATTTTACACAGATGTTGCTTTAAGCCTGAAATCAAACAATGGCTACTTTTTATCCCAAAAAACAAATGGACTGAAATAACCTTCAAACGATTCCAAAGAACGCGTGTAAAGCCGCGGGCATAAACTTGTTCATAATATTACTGTGATATGATGAGATTAGAGTCCTGTGACAAACAAACAGACGAGAGTGCCTAGTGATAGGGTTCGCAAAAGAACAAAGGAGTGAAACGTGAGCCAAAGAAAGATGTAGCAGGCAGGAAGCAATTTCACAAAATAACAATAAATTCCTGCAAAAGTGTTTTTATCTCGGCTCGTTCTGCAATACGTCAAATTGAAATTTAACTCCACTAGCTACGAGAATACTAATACCTGGATAAAAGGCTCGCTGAAACGTACAGGAACCGGATATAGCTTTTATTTTTATCCGGAATAATATAAAATTAAATTATGATTTACTAGCTTTGCCCGCAACTTCTATCCATAGAAACGTTCAAAGGTTATTTCTATCTCATTGGAACTGGTTTATGGGATAAAAAGTAAGGCTAATACATACCTAAGCAAAATTTTAGCTTACTCTGATCAGTTTTTAATCGTGCATAGACCTTCGTTTGACCACAATCGAAGGCATGTTTAGCAGTGGACGAAATAAAATAAAATAATTAATAAAAAAAGTTTTACTTAGTATCTATTTCACAATTTGGTTTAAAAATTCTAGTTATGTTTAGTCCAAATATATGTGTTTTCTTTCTTCTTCCTTCTTCTTTCTAGTTAACAAAACATGTATAATAATTACTTAATAACTAACAATTTTTTTAAAGTATAAGGACAGCCCAGGGCGGTGAAAGCGTCCTCCAAACGAGCCCATGCGCATCTGTCTCGTGGTTCTCGACCAGAGCTTGCTGGCTACCTTTTCAATGGCGTCGCCATCGTTTCATAGGTTTCCCTCTGCTCAGTGGACTGTAAGTATTTAATTCTGCGGGTCAGAGTTTGAAAATAGATTTTGACATGCGTCAATTT
The DNA here is from genome assembly GCA_963564075.1 of Eupithecia subfuscata. Lineage (NCBI taxonomy): Eukaryota > Metazoa > Arthropoda > Insecta > Lepidoptera > Geometridae > Eupithecia > Eupithecia subfuscata. Next base: position 3,684,054 of record OY751123.1, read on the forward strand.
TTTCCGGACATCTAGGTTTTGAGATGTTTCGCTATAACTAATACCTACCTTATGCATTATTACCAGTGATAGGAATAGGTAGTGCTTATTTACCTAAACTTCGAGGAACAGTGAAAAGAATCGGAGACTTCCTTCCGAAAATAGTTTTTCTGCGGACTTTACTGTTGAAGTTCCGGACATTACTTAGGTACATTAGAAAATAATGTTTTCAAATTAAAACGATAGTTAATCTTTCAAGAACTTCCAACGCGTTATCGATTAGGTGTGCCAAAACTGTTCTTCAAAAAGAAAACTTGAAGTCGGACTTGGACTATATTGAGGAGTTTTTTAAAGATGTACAAATTGGGTTAAAGAAACTACAAAAATCTAATAAAACTCTAGTGGAATCCTTCGAGATCTTTTAACACGTGAGAACTGTGCTAAGCTCGTGTTCGCCTGAGCACATAAAAATTAAACTTGAAAATGTTATATCTAGAAATCCCGATCTATATAAAATTAGAGACATATGTGACGCGATAACAGCAGGAAAGGATGATCGGTCATACTATATGTACGTGCCTTTAACCTCAGTCGAAGTTGAGAGGTCGTTTTCAACTTATAAATGGATCCTTAACATAAAACAAAATCGCCTGAAAGTTGAAAATAAAGAAAAAATTATGATTGTGTATTTTAATTTAAATGACTCTTCTGACGCAGAGAACTTCGGTTCTGACACTGAACTTGACAAATCGAATCTAGATGATTAAAGGAAAATCTGTATTTCTTATGCATTTTTTCAGACAAATAAAGATATTTTAAATTCTCAGCATCTTTAATGCGTCAATTTCAGTATCAAAACCAAACAGTTCTAGTATTAAAACTGATTGTCCTAAATGTTCTACATCAAAGGTTAATTTATCAATACTATTATTTGACTTAAAATCGCATCCCTCGACGTTAGTAAAATAAAATAAATAATGCTGGACAATTCACACAGCATTATCTAGCCCCAAGCTAAGCAGAGCTTGTGTTAAATAAAAGTCTAGTTTGAGTTAAAATCAATACCGCTCAACGTCAACAAGTAGAATGTTGAAATCTATTTGCAATAATGGCTTATGTCAACATAAAGAGAATACTTTGTAATTTAAATTATTCCGTCTGTCTGTCACATCGTTTCATGTTTTCCAAATATACGTTGAAAAATAATTAAAATGTAACCTGTATCTGTTACAACAATACTCACTGTGTTTTATTTTTGACGTGACAACGTCTTATAAATTGGTTTGCCGGGTGACACTTCAAGAAACTGCGTTACGCTCCGCTCACTTCAAGAAACTGCGTTACGGTCGTTGTCACGTAAAACTTTCGCCCGTATACCGACTTTACAGGCAACCAATTTTTTATTTTATCGTTTTAGTTTTATGTATAAATAGATATAAGACTTTTCAAGGCATTTTCTCAAATTATTTTGTAACGACTCTATGTTATATTATGTCTAGTCGCAAACTTTAGGTAAACATAGACCAACTACTTATACGAATAACATTATTTTCTGGTGTACCTAAGTAATGTCCGGAATTTTGGGGCAGAAAAAGTTTTTAAAAATATTTTCGGAAGGAAGTCTCCAATTCTTTTCACTGTTCCTCGAAGTTTAGGTAAATAAGCACTACCTATTCCTATCACTGATTATTACAGTAATTAAATTAGAGGTAAGTTATTAATAGTGAGGAAGGCCGAACTGATGCAAAAGTTTGAATGTAGACATAAATGAATGTTTGTAACTTTTTTATGCCATAATTACTGAACGGATTGGACTGAAATTTTACATACATGTAGTTCTAAACTTTGTCAGAACTTCGATTTTGGGACATCTCCTGAATTAACATATACCTAGGCTCTTTTTTACCCCGGAAAAACGCGTTTGTTAATGAATGAATAAAATATGAATGATTCATTCATTCCTACATTCAATAATGTCCGGACAACCGAACGGCGGTAAAGTACATTGCAACCGGATATTAACCGAGACAACGGATATTTTTCAATTTCACATTTACATTCGAAGCGAGTTCGTTATTTGAATGTTTCGAAGTTTAAAGTTGGAACGAGTTTCGTTCTTCGAATTGTATTTTTAAAAGGTTGGTTAAAAATGTATTGCAGTTTTGTTTTTTTAAGTGCTTTTTAGTAACCACTTTTGAATTGCAAATTGAAAAGCATAATGGCCTTGGAGATATTTTGCAGTGTTTACAAATTGACTTTTCAGGTACCTAGGTATTCGTTGAGACTTTAATATTTTATTTGGTTTTCAAGTACGATAAAGCTCGTAAGCAAGTACGATAAAGCTAAAGGTACAAGAGGTTTAATTTTGGGGCAACTTTACACAGACTTTATTTTCTCTGTTTTTCCACGCATAATTTTCTTTTTTATTTATATTTATTCTAACAGTCTTAGGTAAGTAGTAATTATAATTTTAAACCCGGTTTCTTTTCGGATTCTTGTTAAGATATCTTATAGTTTAAAATCTTGAAATTTCGGTATGTGTAGGTATATTGTATTTTTATTAGTTTAAGATAATAAGTGTACAAGTTGACTGTATTTAACTACTTACGTAAGAAGGTGCATACAAACTGTTTATACTTACCTTACCATAGAGGCTAACGGACAAACCGAACTACGGTTTACGTTAGCTATAAATAAAATTATATACAGACGGATATGGATCAGTTGAGCTACCTGTAGATTGTTTGCAACAGTCTACAGTTAGCTCAATTGCTTCAATTGTAAATACTAGTCCAAATTTATTTCTATTATTTAATTATTATTTTCTTTGTAGATAAACAAAGCTAATAAGTACAATGTAGCATAAATTAATGAAGAAGAAAAAATCTCACGGTTTTACCTACGATAAGAATCAACTAGTTCTGTCAAATAACCTAGGTTTATTACTCTTGTCTAACTAAATCCGTCGTAACAGAACCTGAGTAATCCTAAGCATGATATTAAACCAGGTGAAACGCCGCCATACAAATAGTTCGTGCACATTTGTAAGATTACCGGAATAGACGGTTCAAAATAATATTATGTGTGACCTAGCGGATTACTTTCAATTTGTTTCTGTCTGTAAAACATAAAAAACATAAATGCCATTTAAAAAAAGTAGGAACTTGTTTAGTGATTTTACCGTTCCATTTTTCTGGCGGCGTGCTACCGATTGTTGCAGAGTAGACACTTAGTTTTTTTCTTAAGAAGAAAATAGAAGAACTATAAAAATCTACGAGAAGAAGTTAGGTAGTGAGAGCCTCTGAGCCCTTTGATAGGGCTCTTCAAAAAAACTATTGAAAACCCTTTCAACGGGTAACCAAATTAGTCACTGGCCCTATATAAACTTCGTATGCAGAAAAACGAAACGATTGAAGAAAGCCTGCAGCCCGATGCTCATTTTCAAAGTCGAGAAATGAATTTATTTTATAGATTTTTACATAATATTTTAAATGTGAAAGTTTGGATGTTTAGATGTGTGGATGAATGGATGTTTGTTCTTCACGTCAAAACTGCTAAACAGATCGGGCTTAAATTTTGCACACCTATTTACAGTTTTAGGCCTGGAATAAAATTAAGTCTACTTTTTAGCCTTAAATCAGTTCTCATGGGATAGAAATAACCATAAAGCGGGTCCATGGAAACGACGCGTGCGAAGCCGTGGGCAGAAACTAGTATTACATATTTAGCCATTTATTCTGTCTAGTTATCTAGAGAATGTGCACGGTATAGAAAAACAGGAATCACTCCCCCTTAGCAAACGCAATTTACTTTGTAAATAAAAGTACAAGACATCTTATGTTTTAGCCCATTTACCTTGATTAGTCGCATATGAGTATAATATGCACTAGTGTTCGCCCTTGGGCTAGCCCACGAAGTACAGTCAACGCAATAATTTGATAGCTTAAAAAAAACTAAAATCCGACGCTAAATCCCTTATTTTTGAACTGTTTTTAAGTTTTGATGAACAAATACTATTCCCTCGGGAATTATATTATTATGGGAACACCTCGGAATCATTTTCTATAAAATAGCGAAAGAATTTTCAAAATCTCCATTATTGCCGGAGAAATCGACGAACATAGGTAAATACATAAAAAAATTACATACAGCCAAAAATAGAATCTCCCCCTTTTTCGAAGACGGTTAAAAAAGCGTTGAACAGATGACTCCAAAACTACGTGTACACTCAAAGCAACAGTAATCGCTTAACGGTTTTTCTAGCAAGAACAATTCTAGCAAGAAAATGTTGCAGCCCGGAGTCAAGAAGTTGGCAGTGTTACACCCCCATGCCTCGGAAAGCACGTTAAGCCGTTGGTCCTGCACTTGACCTCTCCCCGGTCGTGTCGATCTGCCGTCCCATCGGATTATGAGAGTGAGGGAATAGAGAGTGCACCTGTGTTTGCGCACACACTTGTGCACTATAATATGTCCTGCGCATCTGGCTAGTCTCCGATGAGTCTTGGTCGAAACTCGGCTAGGAGGATAAAGCCACTGGTGCAAATTCTAAGCCCGCACACGACGAAAAAAAATACTAATCTTCCAAGAAATTGTACTTTAGAAATAAATTTCCTAAATGCCTACACTCTAGGAAAAGTCTAAAGACAAGCAACATGGCGAGAATCTCTATAGACGCGACAAAGTGTATATCTCGCGTCCTATTACTAAAATCAGTTTTACTAAACCTTGGGACACAATGGGTTTAGGGTCCTGAGTTTGTTTGCTCGAAATTATCGAGTCGTCATCGAGATGTTTTATTTGCATGTGGTGTGTAAGGCAACAGGTAAATACATATTATGTATTTCATCCCATCTATTCGAAAAGGACGACTTGGTTCGCCTTTACGTGTACCCAAAGGTGGTGTTTTCTATAAGAAACTTTTAGGGGACAGTAATGAGTTTTTAATCCTCTTTATAAGTGCGCCGTAACTATCTTTGCCGCGCACTTTTTGAATTTGGAACATCTTAGTGTTCAGCGCCAAAGAAATCAAACGCAAATATTATTTGAATAAATACTGGCTGGTATGACGGCCCAGTGGTAGTCGCGGCGCCGGCTGAATAAAAAAAAATCATATTAAAAACGCGCGAACTACAGCCTGCGTTTGCGTCAATTTTCACGGATTGTTAAAACTAGAAACAATTGAGCTAACTGCAGACTGTTGCACACAATCAACAGGTAGCTCAACTGATCCATATCAATACCAATAAAATTTACTTAAGTTAATCATTGAAAAATCGTCAATAATATAATAACACTTACAAATTATGAAAATTTTAAATTTTTGTCGAAAGAGTTGGACATTTTGTTATTTTAACTGGTTTGGTAGAAGTTTCATTTTTGCATGGGATTTGGTATAGCGTGTCTAACGTGCAAACCGTGAACTAGATCCTAATTTTCACATACTAAGATCGGATAGCGGGCTACACTCTCGCTTCGCTCGTGAGTTAGGTACCTTTGGAATCCTCTCCTGAACAAAGAGTTACCTACCTTCTAGCTCGGGATTCAAAATGCTGCCTCTGCTTTACTAAATAATCTTAGGCCCGTTTTATAAAAGCTTGCTTAGTCATCAATTTATGCTTGAGTTCACATTTTCTATGGCAAAAGCGTAGAGTACTCAAGCATAGAGCAATCACTGAGCAAAGTTTCACAACGTTCAACAAGTTCAAAAGACGGGCCTTAGAATGTGATTAGGTCAATATCTTGATGATTTGTAGTAGTGGTAAGTACCTGAAACGAAAGAAATAAAAACAGGTTATTATATTTTTTAATTTTATTTCTCGTTGGAAGAAAATATTTTCTTTTTCTAATCCACATTAAACAAAAAAAGCTAGTCCAGTTCTAAAAAAATATTGCACTCAAAAGCGACCGTAATATCTAAATCTAGTCTACGGATAATTCTAGTAAAAGTATTCGTCTAAAACAATTCGACTAAAACAGTTCGACTAAAAAACAATTCTACTAAAAACATTTCGACTAGTAACAATTCGTCTAAAACAATTCGACCTTGAGTTGACCCGACCTGTAGACGCCCCACCCCCGCGATGCTGGGGGGACATTAACTTTTAACTTACGAAGTGTTGTACATCTATATATATAAAAGAAAGTCGTGTTAGTTACACTATTTATAACTCAAGAACGGCTTTACCGATATGGCTGAAAATTGGTGAGGAGGTAGCTTAGAGCCAGGAGACGGACATAGGATACTATTTATTCCGTTTGATAGCATTCAAGTGTGACTTGACTTAGCCTCAAAAATAGAATAGGATAGAAATAACCTCAAAACGTTTCCATAGAAACAACGCGTGCGAAGCCGCGGGCAGAAGCTAGTAGTCGAATATTCCGCAAAGCAAATCGCTACCTACGTTTTGTCCAAGGAACTCACGGAATACACACAGGCAGTTTTAGACAGGCCTGTTTTTATAATTTCATGCATAAAAAACTCTTAAACACTCGGTGTGTACCTGTCGAAGCAAAACAGACCTACAGAGAACTAAGTAAGGCTTAAGTCCAGACACAGGATTAGGCGGAATCTAATAGAATGTCTTAAAACGTCGGCCGTCTGCTGAAACTGGACGCATTTACACCGGACGCGGCGGAATTTCTGCAATTCTAATAATAAGTCGTTTCCTGCATACACAAAGTCACACGATTGGTCTTAGGCTCGGCTCCCCCTTAAAAAAAAACAGAAGCCAAATTCTGCAAACCAATCGCTTTACGATGACACGGGGCGGGGATCGCAAAGAATCGTCCATGGATGAAATAAACTCTAGATAGTGGTGCGACTCCCACGTCACTTGACCTCGTGGTGTAGTTGGTTAGCACATTCCCGTACTGAAGGAACGATGCGGGTTCAAGTCCCGTCGAAGTCGAAAATGTTTGCGATATTATTTGATTTCTTAGAAATTACCCTGAGTGTGGGGTTACGCAGTATAATAACAAAATATAGTATATCAGTTATCTAGTACCCCACAAGCCCTGCTTAGCTTGGGGCTAGATAATGCTGTTTGAATTGTCCAGCATCATTTATTTATTTTTATTTATGTTTTATTTGGTTGTATTATCTATGTTTAGCTGGATCATGGACGGATTTGAATTTGAGTTGGATCAGTGATCACAAAAACTCGCAGTTTTAGAAAATGACCACTTCAGGAGAAAGATTACGACCATAAACTCAAGCAGAGAAAGAGATCCCAAGATTATCATAAAAATGGCAACCCCGGCAACCCTTCCCAATTCAATCGCATTGCCAACAGGACCGTGCCAAAACCTCATAGGTTGCTTCCGGTTTGGTATTTTATCATTATCAATACGAAGCAGTAGACGAAAGTTCCAATTGTATTTGGCAACTTGACAATAGTGGACGGAGGTAGTAGTGGATAGATGTGAAAGTCCGATTGAGTAAATACATCGTTTGTTCAACGTCAGTTTGTTCTTATTTTGTGTAATATAAAGATTAGTTTAGTATGCTTAGTATATATTATAATATGCTAGTTTATGCCCGCGGCTTCGCACGCGTGGTTTCTATGGAAACATTTAAAGGTGATTTCTATCCCATGGGAACTGCTTTATGAGGTAAAAATTGCTTATGCCTATGCCTAATAGCCTATGTTTGATTCCAGGACTAGAATTACCAGTGTGCAAAATTTCAGCCCCATCCGTTCAGTAGTTTTGGCGTGAAGAGGTAACAAACATTCATCCATCCATCCAAAGTTTCGCATTTACAATATTAGTGTGATGTATTTTATTTTTATTTTTAACGTGATGTAAGTCGCCCCCACACACACACACACACACGCGAATGTTTACTTGAAACAGTACCAATTTACTTTTGAAATAAACTTTTACTTTTAACCCATAGCCATAAGTTAATTAATTGCAAACTATAGAATAGTTAAACATGTGGTTTGTTATAAGCTATAAAAATATCATTTATCATGACCGAGGTTACCTATTTGAGCCGTTTGGGGTTGAAACCCTTGGTCCTTGGGGTCCTGGGGCACACGCAATTTATAAAGATCTTACCAAATTTCCTAAAGAGTCCACAGGTGATCGGAATGCTGGCTTTTATTTCGGTCAACGAATTAGCATTGCCATTCAACGTGGCAATGCTGCTAGCATTCTGGGCACTCTGCCTTCTGGTGACGGCTTAGATTTTTAAGAAATAGATATAAGTACTTACTTGTATATACTAGTTGTTATTGTTTTATTCTGTTAATGTTTTGTTCTATGTGATTTATCATTATCATAACTTTACTTTCATGATGATGATGTCCTCTTCGCCGAATTGCGACCACGGTGACCAGTTTCACCGGAGACTAGCCAGATGCGCAGGATATATTATAGTGCACAAGTGTGTGCGCAAACACCGGTGCACTATCTATTCCCTTACTCTCATAATCCGATACTTTTTTTAAATGAATAGTAGGTCTATGTCTGAAGCAGAACCATTTAGATTAAGAATCACATTTTTTTCATATTCGATTTTTATATGGTTTGTATCGCATAATTTTATGTATTCATTTTTCTACGTATCCATTGTGTTGCAGCGATCGCGATCACAGCGAGACGAACATGGATGTCTCTAGAATCGTCTCGAGAAAATGAAAAAATCTAAATTCATTTGACTTTAAAAGTAGGTACATACAATTTGAATTTAAGTACAATAAGGAAGGGTACCATTGCTCAATTTGCTCAACTGATTTAAGCAATTAAGTTGAATAAAATAGAATAGAAAAAAAAATTGGACACAGGTACAAAAAAAGTTAAAAAAAAACAAACAGAAAACCAAAACGGTATAACATGGAGGTAACTGACACGAAAGGGTGGTAGTTTAAAATATAAGTTGAAGAATAGGGAACTCGCGTAAAATAGGACTCACTTTACCAGCTGCCGTGAGACAAGCCAAAGTAAAGTAGTTTGTCAGCTTTTCGACATTTCAAGACGTACACGACCGACAGAAACAAAAAATCCGACAGCAAAAGGAATTTAATTTTCAGCATGGACTTTCTTAGAGTCAATCTAGTGGCGCGTTTACGAGTCACACGATAGTTTACTAGCTCATCATGTAGTACATATACTTGTTATTGTGTGAAATGCAAAACGAAATTATAAATGGAATAAAAACGCTGTAGCATGATCCGCTCTGTCATATCATAGCACATGTCTTAGTAGGTAATATCGCGTATTAGGGTGATATGTGATAAGTAAGCTTTTATTATTTATGTGGTTTAATATTAACTTCATCATCGGCCTATATTCATCCACAGCTGGACATAGGCCTCTCCTAATGAGCGCCATAGCGCCCTGTCTTCAGCTTGCCGCATCCAGCATCTGCCTGCAGTCTTTCGCAGATCATCATCCCACCTGGCTGGAGGGCCTCCTACACTACGTTTGCCGAGTCGTGGTCTCCACTCAAGAACACGTTTACCCCAGCGGTTGTCGGTTCTTCGCGAGCTGTGGCCGGCCCACTGTCACTTCATATTAATTTATTGTGCGTTTAAATTGTTAGCCGATTAGACTGATTGCAACTCCAAATGACGGCGAAAAATTCCTAAGATTTACTTTTTCTCTTGTGACCAAAAGTAAGTTTCGTTTCTATGCACTATTAAATTTTTTTTCAAGCTTGTGCACGTTTCTAGAAGACATTAAGCTAACGAAGACATATGTCTACGATAGATCGAGAAGGCAGACTTTTTCTCCAAATGTGAATATTTCACGTTTTATGTAGGTCAAAGAAATATTGAGAACGGACAGCAATAACTGACTTTGGGGGAATACAGGATGCTCCATGGAAAGACGATCGAACGAAGTGGGGTACAATTTTGTCAGTTTAGCAGTTCAGTAGTATGCATGTAGTTAATGATTATATCGGGTATTTATCATCAGCGATCGTGGTCACGGGGCGACTGGATGTACTCGGAGTTACCGCCGAGAATTGACGGCAGTATCCACGACTACCCTCAATTCGTCTTCAGAATCAGGAATCAGGTGTCCGATTGTAGTACAGTCGGATCACGACGCACACACATATTAATCACAGGATTCCACGAGGAAGAGAGACGAAAACCATCTTCACGATTAAAATTCGGGTGTTTCTTGATCTCAATCGCCTCTCGAACCATCCTTTTGTAGTAGTGGCTTTCACTGGATAGAACTTTTGGGTCATGTAGCTCAATCCAATAACCGATAAAATCATTAAGTAATTATGTTAACAAATCGCGAAAGTTTAAAAACATGTATTTGAATGGAAGAGCAGGACATCCTGGCACAAGTATATTTACATACTTAAAAGTATGTCCTACCAAACTGTTTAAGTACCATGTAACACATTTTGTTAAGCAAATAAACAATTTTCAATTTTCAATTGTCAATCATTTATTATATTCTATAAGGTGTTTATAATCTGGTTAATTGGATTAAAATAAAATATATAGAATGTAGTTTGATCGCGTAGGTTTAAAAACTTAATTTGATTAAAATTCGATTTAAACCATTTTCAAAGATAATTTGTTCTAGCGGATATCCGAGTTTTGGAAAACTCACGTAATTCTGGTCCGTAATCTTTGCCGTTCATAAATCAAGTAGGATTTTTTAAAGATGAAACATCTATGGAATCAATCGATGACAAGAGAATCAGAATTGTGTCGCTTTTGACGTAATATTATTTTATTGATATTTAGTATAAATAATCTCTACTTAGTTTAGCGAAATATGTCATTTAATTGTACGTACACTGATAATCTTTAAAAAATTATTTTAAAAATAACTACTTAATTTATAAGGCATAGGCACTCTATTATATATCTCTATTATATATATAAAATAGAACTACATGTTTTCAATAAATACAAATAAATTAAAACCATTCTAAAAATGCACGCCGAGTGTACCTAAGTTAGAGATACCTATCTATGACGTTTTGTGGAGGGGGCCTGCATTCATCACGGATGTAAGCGGGTCAACTACGAACCTTATTTGTGTCGGAAGAACACCAACGTTTCATACCTTACATCTGTAACGTATTCGTCAAACTACGATATGTAGTTTTATAGTAAAAGGAGCGTGCATTTTTAGAATGGTTTAGGTATACTACTACGTTTGATCGTCTATGGAACATCCTGTATATTAGGTTTCATTGGACTTGAAACTTGTCCAAGACGCTAAGAACAGGAGTTTATGGGGCTGAATTACAGGATATTTGATATTCTCAGTCTATTTGGTTCTTATTTCTGGAATAAAAGATGTCTATTAAGTATTTTTGTATAGCAAATATGTATATATAATTTATTTTTCTTATTATTTCGTCTGTTGCCGAAAGATGCCTAATATCCGTCGTCGTTAATTTATAGAACTGACACACTTTGCAAAGTAAAAGTCCTTAACAATAAATGTGATAATAAAAAAAATTTATACAGTCAACCTCTCCATAAAATTATCTATGACACAAAAAAAACTAAACGAAAATCGGTTCATCCGTTTGGGAGCTACGATACCACAGACAGATACACAGACAGAGTGAGAGAGGGGTGTTATAAGTTTGACGTGTCTGTCTACAGACACGTCAAACTTATAACACCCCTCTCTTTTTGCGTCGGGGGTTAAAAAAGTATTACACGTGCAAGTGTGGTTCACGTCTAGAGTCACTTCATGAACATATTTTGTGAAGACGCTGGCTGCATTGCCCCGCAATATGGCAATGCTGATGCGCGTTGCCAGATACTCACCAGCTCTCGGGTCACGCGTCGCTTCGATCAGACCTAAGGTGGACCTAGGGCCTCGACTCCAAGGGGAGCAAATGTGTAGGCATCAAAAAAAAACAAATTACTTGAAAAATCTATCAAGGATCTAAGAAAATTGTGGTTCTTTGAGTAACAAAATAAATAAACGTTACTTACTTCCCATTCAATTAAGTTCCTCAGACTAAATATAGACTGTTCTGGACTCAATCAACTAAGAAAACAGTCATCTTCCTCGTCCAATTTGTGGGCAGGAAATCTCCTCAAAATTGGATTAATTCCACCTTTATTTGTTCTCAATCCACCCAATTACGGAATGGTTCTATCGTTGAGGGGAGGTAGAACTTCTGGATCCTAATTGAGTTAATCTAAATTTACGTTTATATTTGTTTCTAGAATCTAAGATATTTTATGTCTTCAAAGACAATAAATGAAATGTTTGTAAAAACTGATAACGGAAACAGAAAACAACTGAAAAAGGTAAAAGGTAACTGAAAAATACAATCTTTGACAACACGTAATTGCACATGCGCAATGTATTAGCAAAACAAAGAAATGCAAATTATTATGATTTCTGGAAGGCACGAAAGACTAAGCTTAAGCAATATCAGTGTCATAAAAAATCCACCGATAAGTATTTCTTTAATTTTTTATTTCCTTTGTTTACAAAAAATCTAAGATTGTAGAACTGAGTTTAGGGATGGAAGATTCTAGATTTGCTCTAGCTTTCGTACACGGCTTTACACGGATTTCATTACTACATGAGTAATGAAATCATCAGATGACAGACAGACGGACAACTGATGTACTGGACGTTGTTTTCTGTCTTTTCCATTTTGGTTCGGAATTTAGAAATGTTCTAACTGACTGATGAATTTTATCAAAATTTGTTCGGAAGTGTTGATTGCTATCAAAAATATCGACAAATCCAAAACAGATAGACGGGCAAGTTATGAAGCTGACCACACGGCCGAGTGGCTTATTCCCACTAGCTCTGTAATGTAGTTCTACGCAGAGCTAGTGGGACATGAAATTATATTCGTAGTACGCTCTTCAATGTACTAGACAACGAACACAAACTCTTGAGAGGCAACTCGTGTCATTATGCTCAACCTTCAATTATGTGCTAAATCTGCTTATGTATGAACCGAGAATTTAACGCTGTTTATCTGGAGTACACCACTGCCACACAACACAAAGAGAACATTAAAATTTGGACTTACAATCGTAACATTTAGATACATTTTACAGTGATGGCATAAAGTACCAGACAGTACGCGGACTCGCTTGAAGCAAGTATGTCACTGTAAATTGTATCTAAAGATTACAAGTTTAAGCTCTTACAATACAATACAAATACACTTTATTGCACACTAAGAAATTACAAAAATAAAAATACAGGAAAAGAGAGATACAAAGTTGTACGATGGACGGCCTTATCGCTAAGAGCGATCTCTTGCAGACAGCCTTGGGATGGGCACGAAGCAGTTGTGCTTGTAAAGACGGTGGCGTATTACTTAAATATACAATACATACATCTTCTTCTTATATATAAAAATGAAACCCGTTTCGCGTTGTCACGGCATCACGCGTGAACGGCTGGACCGATTTCGCTAATTCTTTCTTTGTTGTGTTTGTTATTGTCAGGAGAAGGTTCTTATGAAAGAAAAAATTAAGAAAGTTGGAAACATAAATTTCCACGGGGGCGAAGCCGCGGGGCGCAGCTAGTTTAATATTAAATATAAGTACTAATATTAATATACTATAATAATAATACTTACCAAGTTTTATAAAAAAAAAAAACAAGATGCAAAATAAAAAACTAACAATTTCTCTTACTCGAATGAAGTTGAATGCTTTTTTGTGCAATGCATCCAGCAATGCATGTCCTTTTCGCCACTCGTTCCATGTAAACGAGGCATAAACTTTGGCCGTTTAGCAATAAAAATACAGTCTAGTAGTATATTTCCCAGAACTTGGGAGTACAAGGAGATTTAAAAAGTAAGTCGCGATTTGGCGTCGGGCCACCACCTGAGCCTTTATAAATATTAAGCCTGATTAGGGGATTTCCTTATCAGCTACGTAGCTGATAAAAAATGCCCTCCCTCTTTATGCTTAAATCGGTATTACCTATATGTTTAAGAACATATAAATAATGAAATAAATACTGGACAATCCATTCAGCTTAATCTAGTCCCAAGCTAAGCAGAGCTTGTGTTATGTATGAGTACTAGATGACTGATATACATAATATAATACATCACATAGATATTTTTTTTACTTAACATAGAAACGACCAGAACACCCGGAACAAATATTTGTAGGTCGTACAAACATTTGTCCCAAGGCGGGAATCGAACCCGCAACATCCTGCGCTGCCAGCGGACCTTCGCCCGCCGCGCCACCGAGGTCGTCAAATAAGGTTAAGTCGCCTAAGATCGGATGTGACATAAGATCGGATGCATGGAATAACTCGCAAATTAGGCAATATTTTCCCCTGCTGGTGACACTACTAGATCCGCCATTTTATTCTGCCCTTCTCCTCACAATGCGGCCGGCCAGCGACCAGACGGGACGTGCACACAGGTGATTCGGCAGAAAAGGTGTATTTTGTGGGAAAAATCGTCGATCCGATCTTACCTACAAAACTTTGATGGCTCATTGTGGTGAATACTTTCATTGAATTAATGTAATTAATTATTTTGGGGCAGAATTAGCGAATAATCTTTCGATCTGTATACTTTGATTACGCCTAGGACGTTTACAACCCAAGATCCGGTCTTCCCCCCCAATGCCGAAGATCGGAGCCGAAGATAGCTGTGTCCGTTCATGGATGTCAAAAAATTATCAGTGGTTTTCAAGTGTTCATGCCCACTAACGACGCTATGACGGCGCTTAGACGACGCTATGACTATCAGATATTAGGTACCTTTTCATTATTAAGTCCTTAGACACGAAGGATTAAAGTTTGTGAAACTTATTTAGGATGAGGAGGGAAGACCGGACTATGAAAACGCAAAAATAAAGAAAAATCCTATCTGTCAAATCTTTTGAGGAATTTCCTGACGGGATCATTGATATTTAATAAATGGACGAAGTCCGGATGTTTTCCTAATGTGTACTTTATCATTAAACGAATAGAAGTGAAGATACTACATAGTCCGATCTTCGGTCAAAATGATATTTTCTTCACTATGATAAGTTGAAAAAAGTCTGTTATTTAAGCTCTTAATTTGCTTAGACAGATAGCTTAGAAGCAAACCAAAAAATTAGGGGTCAACCAATATTTCATTGTCTTCAATTTACAGTAGACCGCAACCGAAAAAGGACATTGAATCATGAGAAAAAAATTAAAAATGCAGTACGTCCAAAATTTTCGGCAAATGCGTCCGATCTTAGGCGACCTAACCTTACAATACCGATTTAAGGCGAATAGTAGGGTGGATAGTGGCGCCACTACATATTTAATTTTATAATTACGTTATACAAAGGAATTATCAAAAAATCGGACCGCGCGTAGACGATATCTATCCTAAGCTTTTTTAAATGTATCTTTAATAGATTTGCACTGTATTATTTAGGCAGATACTTGTTTCAAGAGTTTAGTTCCTATTGGTGGCCACCAAGCTCTCCAAACAAGGTTTTTGATTGAATAACACAAAACAAAACTATTACAGATACATTAAATAAAAGCTTGTGATAGGTATCGTCTACCAGCTGCAGCGGTTCGATTTTTTGATAATTCCTTTGTATAACTTAATGATTAAATTAAATATGTAGTGGCGCCACTATCACCCCTACTATTCGCCTTAAAAAATCGCCGACCACTTATTACTTATATACAAACACACCCAATCGTATTCTTATGGTATCTTCTTTAATATGGACCGATTTTTTGATACACCCATCGAAAGAAGACAAATCACTTCGGAAATCCATTCTAACTTGGATTAATCTAAGACCATTTTGTTTTTCCGTCAACATTCGTTTCTTTAAGAGTTTTTGTTGGTTTTACGATACATCTTCGACTGAAATAATAAATGCGAAAGACGCTCTAAAACGGTGTATTGTGATTTCGACCCATATTTTCATCCTACGAATTTAAAATTGTTATTTCGACCCGAATTATACTGTCAATACAACCCACTATAAGTCACATCACACTATCACAGTATCACACTAATATTATAAATGCGAAAGTGTTGATGGATGTTTGTAACCTCTTCACGCCAAAACTACTGAACGGATCGGGCTGAAATTTGGCATACAGGTAATTCTAATCTTGGAATAAAACAAAGGCTACTTTTTATCCCATAAATCCGTTCCCGTGGGATATAAATCACCTTTAAACGTTTCCATAGAAACAACGCGTGCGAAGCCGCGGGCAGAAGCTAACTAGCTTCTGCCCGCGGCTTCGCATCATATTTCTTAGCCTAAAGCTAAGCAGAGCTTGTGCTGATATACTTAATACAATACACTACATAGATATATATTTTTATGATACATAGAAAAATGTCCAGAACATCCTGAACAAATATCTGCAGATCGTACAAACATTTGTCCCGAGGCGGGAATCAAACCTGCAACCTTAGCCCGCTGCGCCACAGAGGTCGTCAAAAAGAAAAGGAGATATTGGGTTCATCCTATAAATCGCTTAAGAGAGACATCGGTCATTTTTTTAAGTAGAACCACGTAGGTAGAACGTGCCAAAAAATGCAATTTCTAGAACCTAATACAGAATGAACTGCATCCTGCGCGGTTGCGCGTCGTACTTGCAGATTCACATTGCTGTGGTGTGTTGTGGCGCGACAGATCCCCCACCACCTCTCTGGCGCGACAGATCCCCCACCACCTCTCTGGCGCGACAGATCCCCCACCACCTCTCTGGCGCGACAGATCCCCCACCACCTCTCTGGCGCGACAGATCCCCACCACCTCTCTGGCGCGACAGATCCCCCACCACCTCTCTGGCGCGACAGATCCCCCACCACCTCTGGCGCGACAGATCCCCCACCACCTCTCTGGCGCGAAAGATCCAAACCACCTCTCTGGCGCGACAGATCCCCCACCACCTCTCTGGCGCGACCGAACGCCGAGCGATTTTACCGCGACACAACACGCCATAACCCAACACAACCTACTAATGTGAATCTAGTCATAGGTAATAAACGTAACCGATTGCGTTCTGGCGCGCCACGGCCACGACACACCCCGACACAGCAATGTGAACCTAGCTTTACGAACGAAATACTATTTAAAGGACAAGGTGAGTTTTCTTTCAAGATTCCGCAAGTGTGTACAGGGGAGCTCTTCGAAACGGGCTTACACCTAAGTCCCGGTGATGTATCACCCTGTACTCACATCCGCAGTTACAACTCTTTAACTGAGGTGAGAGGATAAAAGAGACAGGACTCCGCGTTTCCTTGTTGCAAAAATGTCTCTCTGATGCTACAAGATTTTTGTAAATGAAATATCGAAAAGTTACGACTTTCACACTCCTTGTATCTTAGAGTCAATTCAGATAGCACAAAAATATAACTACTTAATCACACAGCGGGGCAATGCAGCCAGCGCCTTGGGGACACTTCAGACTGATATTGATATGGATCAGCTGAACTACCTGTAGATAGTTTGCAACAGTCTGCAGTTAGCTTAATTGTTTCAATTGTAAATACTAGTTCTAATTGTTCTAGAGGGCGGATGCGGCGGCAGATTTGGCCGAAGATCTCAAGAGGCGCAAATATGCAGGTCTCGACAGAGCCTACACATTTGCTCCCCTTGGAGTCGAGACCATAGGTCCATGGGGTACCGAGGCTCTTCGGGTTTTCAAAAAACTATCTGAGCGTCTGGTCGAAGCGACGCGTGACCCGAGAGCTGGTGAATATCTGGCACAGCGTATCAGCATTGCCATACAGCGTGGCAATGCAGCCAGCGTCTTGGGGACGTTTCCGACTGGTGTTGATATGGATCAGTTGAGCTATCTGTAGACTGTTTGCAACAGTCGGCAGTTAGCTCAATTGTTTCAATTGTAAATACTAGTATAATTTTCTTTGTGAATAAAGTATTTTACATTATTCACAAAGAAAATTGGCGGAAGGATGGCATCATTTATACATACTACAATAATTATTCGTTATAAGGCCACAAATTAAACAGGGGTGACGGATACATAACTCGGCTGAATCTGTGATGATAACTGTGTAGTGTATAGATGAGTGTTATGGTTTCCAAAATAAAAGCTTTTATTTCCCTGAGTGATATGTTTTCTGCGCATTACTTATTGGATATTTTTGTAAATGCGTTTTGAATGCTGGCGACGTAGGCTACAACAATTTACTAAAAAGATTTATGCGAACATAAAATCTAAGTGATCACTGTATTTCCTAGTTTTACATAAGTAATTTGGACTTTGTGACCTGTCAAAGAGTAAGGTAAGGTCTAAAAGATACTTATAATTATTATTAAATTATACCACTCGTTCTGCAACGATTTTTTTTTATTTAAAGCACACGAAACTTTTCTACTACAGTCATCGTCACTTTCCATCACCTGATATTGTGCTCGAACAAAACTCTATCACACTATCACACTTCACGCTAATATTATAGATGCGAAAGTTTGAATGGATAGATGGATGGACGGATGGATGTTTGTTACGTCTTAACACCAAAACTACTAAACAGATTGAGCTAAAATTTTGCATCGGTGTAGCTCTAAGCCTGGAATCAAACATAGGTTACTTTTTATCCCATAAATCATTTCACATGTGATATAAATAAATTACCTTTGAACGTTTCCATAGACAGAACGCGTGCAAAGCCGCGGGCAGAAGATAGTTCAATATAAAAAAACCCTGCTGTCTTACCCGCGATGTCCTGATTCTCTAACCAGATATTCCGACCACGTCCAAAATTCTCGGATTTAGGAAGCTACGTGCGCATCCAGGGGATTAGAAACAGGATGTATGGCTGAGGACTGGAGCACCGCCTTTTTGGGGATAACTGTGAGGAATGGCCTTTAGAAATGCGAAACAAAGTAGGTTTTACTTTACTTCCGGTCGCGGGTTGATAAACGAGAGGTTTGAGATATAATCCGCGATAAGATAATATTTTACACGAATTATTCTAGAAGCTTCACTGCGATCGCTTATTCGCCTACTAAGAGTGGTGATATGGATAACCCCCTTCTTTGGAGCACGTTCAGTAGTGGACATGTGCTGTAGAGGCATTCTAGAACCAAAAGTAGGTACATGGTGACTTGTCTTATCTAGAGCATAATCGCACAAGCGCGGCGAATGTATGACATGGGGATGTAGGATAGGATTGTGTCGATCATGAATGAACGGCTCATATGATTGCAATCACGGGTCGTGCGTGATTGTTCCGAACAGTCTCGACGAAAAGACCCGATCATTTCAATGTTCGGCTCATTGTGAAATGAATGATTGAGACGCGCGCAACATTACGCGAAGATCGGCTGACGCTGCGTCTTGCTCTCGCGAGGCCGTGAGTGGTGCGTGCGAGTAGGACACATTCTGTGGATTGTCTCATCTATTCACAGCCTGATTAAAAAGTACCTTAAGGTAACGTAATAGAGTCTGTTGTCGCACTACGGTACTTTTGTATTAATTTCTTTATTCCTTACCAAACATTACGTATAAAATATAAAAAATATCAAATAATCTACCATAACATAACTGATCATTGTAAATACTAGTATAATTTTCTTTGTGAATAAATGTCATTATGATAAATCATAATGTACTATATTTATATTTATCATGAATGATATACCTACCTAAACAGAAAATTCGAAAAAAATTTGAGAGAATCAAATCAATCAGTAACGAAACGACGCGACGACGCAAAGAACCGATCTCGCACAGGCAATCGATCACAAAATCGAAAAGATCGAAATGAAACGAAAAATCAAAGTGAGACGATGATAGGCCGCCGGCAAAAACAATTGTAAAATATGATTTTATTAATAAATTCATATATTCTTTCTTTCTTAAATGGGTAAATGCATGTGTGAAATGTGAAAATAAAGACACCATCCATCATTTCCGCGGGTCGTCTCAGATCATCATTTTTTACGTCGCTGTCGTGAAGGGTATGGCTGTAGTGCAGAGATTTCAAGGAGTTGACGTAGAAGTAATGTGATTTGACAAAGGATTTACACGTTGTTGGCGCTGGAACTTATACGTATATCTGTAAGTACCTACAATTATTGTTCAAAATGTATTTTTTTCAACAGTCAACCTAATTTCTGCTCCCGGATTTCGGGATGATAGTAGCCTTGATGTTAATAAAAGTCAATAATTTCATCTATGCATAATTTCAAGTCGATCCACTCAGTAGGTTTGTCGTTAAGAGGTAACAGACATCTAAACATCCAAACTTCAGCATTTAGGATAAAATATATCATTATTCACAAAGAAAACCACAATCAAATAATAGTAATAAATTAGAACTAGTATTTACAACTGAAACAATTGCGCTAACTGCAGACTGTTGCAAACAATCTACAGGTAGCTAAACTAATCCATATCAATACCAGTCTAAAGCGACCCCAAGACGCGGGCTGCAATGCCCTGCTTATTTACCGGTCAGATATTTTTTTAGAACCCGTAAAGCCATGTTGAAATTGGTTTTACACAGTAGTAGGTGACCTAGTGTAATTCTAAGGTTTTTTTATTTTGGTGCGTAAGTCCACTTAATCGGGGTAATTTCTAAGAAATCAAATAAGATGGAAGGATGCGGGTTCAACTCCCGTCGACCAACCCGGATTAACTAACAAAAATATATTTGAGCGTCTGGTCGAAGTGACGCGTGACCCGAGAGCTGGTGAGTATCTGGCACAGCGCATCAGCATTGCCAATATAGGTACAAGAAAGTAGTTAGCTCATTTGTTTTGATTTAAATACTAGTTCTAATTTGTTTCTCTAATTAGATTGTAATTTTCTTTGTCTATACTACGAGTAAAATTGACATAGAATCCCAATTTTATCCAAACGTATAAGCCAATTACTGAAGCCGACATTGAAGAAAATCGTCGCCACCGCGAATTTTACCCAACATGCTGAAAACCTTCGAATTTTCTTGGGATTTCCCGAAATCTCGGCAGAATAAAGTCCGCCTCTACAACCGAGCTTAAATAAAACTTAGGGACTTATCTTCAGGCGATATTGTTCTTGTGCTGAACAGAATATGGTGAAATTACTGGAGGGTTGAAAGTTTCACTTTGTATGAACTTTTATAATTTAATTTTAGGCTTAGCGGACTCCTATATGCTGGTGTTGTAACTTCCCTTAAAGATATGTCAACTTAAACAAAATTGCGTAACAGTGTTTTGTCTCACTCTGATATATTATACAAATATCAATACAAGAAAACAAACGACTCTTAGCTATTGCTTCAAATAAGGGATGTTTTATTTGTTATTGAAGACTGCTTTTGATTTTTCGAACACATTTTGGTTTTATGGTAAAAACATATCTTATTGATCAGCTATACTAATATTATAAAGAGGAAAAATCAGAACAATCAATATTTGTTTGTTTATTTGTATCGAATAGGCTCCGAAACTACTGCACCGATTTGAAATATTCTTTCATCGTTAGGAAGCTAACTTTTGAGGGAGTGAGATAATTCTAAAGTACTTCGTTAGAGTTGGACGAACTGCGCATGGATACTTGACGAACCGCTTATTGGACGAAAAGCTTATTGGACGAACCGCTTATTGAAAGACTAGACGATCGCCTCGCGGTTTCACCCGCGTAGTTCCCGTTCCCGTGGGAATTCCGGGATAAAATATAGCCTATGTCACTCCCTGAAAAGTAAGCTTCCTAACGGTGAAAGAATTTTTCAAATCGGTCCAGTAGTTTCGGAGCCTATTCAATTCATACAAACAAACAAACAAACAAAAAATCAAACCTTTCCTCTTTATAATATTAGTATAGATAGTATAGATACGCGATTTGGACGAATCGCTTTTAGGACGAACCGCTATCAAATCGTATTTTACTAGTTTTTAAAGAAGTGACGTGGGTAGAAGTGTTCATGAATCAACTCTTACATAATCAATGAACAGTCCAACTCGTCCGTTTCGTCCCTATTTGGCCGAAGGTAGGTGGGTAATCCAGGACTTACTGGGACAAGTTAGGGGAGATCGGGAAAACAAGGGGATCGCTCGGTCTAATTTGATTTCTGTTGTAAATTCTAATTTTTGGAATGTGTTAGCTTAGGGTGAATTTTATTTTAAATGGAATCTTTGGTTTCCCATTTTGTTATAGGATTTCATTATTGACTGGGTCATGGTAACTCTAGGCTTGTTCTCATCAGCATAAATACGGCCAATGCTGAAAATGTTTCTCCGAAACGAAGGAGGGCAAAATCAAAAATCAAAATTAAAACTCGTTATTTACATAAATACAATAATGTAAACTTACAAAAGGTCAAATTGTAAAAATAAACACTGACACGGAAATAAAGTGATATTTTTGATTTCTGTCGCTTCGGTACCTATGTCACAGCCTATGTACTTAGTCTATTATCGATATACTAGCGGCCCGTCCCGGCTTCGCACGGGTGGACATTTATTTTTAAACATTTTGGGATAAACGTGAGTAAATCTTTATGCATGACATTTTATACTTTTATCCGACTGCCTCGCTTGTCTAGCGGTCGCGTTTTCCACCGCTGTTAATGAGGTCCCGGGTTCAAATCACGGGTCAGGCCAAGATTTGTGTTATTGGGTTTTTCTTGCAGAGCTCATTAGCGTTGCTCAAATTAGGGAAACTAAGTTTGAAGAATTTAATGAAAACCTAAAACATATATCTAGAACTCGAATCTCCTAAAACTAAAAAGTTTGAGAACCACCGCGGATATAACGTAGGCTTGGGAAAACCCACGTGACCGTTGTTTCTCGGAGTAGCATACCTTGTATTATTATACCATGGGCTTGTACAAGCTGTCAAATCTTTCATCGCAAAGGCAAGTGCACGTGACTTTTGTCCACCTGTGAGACAACCTACAGGTGGACAAAAGTCACGTGGGATGTTCGTAGGAATAGGAAACTAACTAAGAATTATAATAAAAGTTGAGTAGGATGGCTCCTAAGGGAGTCTGACTGTACTTTTCCCGGAAATTGTTAGCTCGGAGGTATTTGTTCAGAAAGGTTTTCTTGGTAACGTTATCGGCGCTGATTTTGAGCCGTGTTTGATGATTTGAGCTAGAGAAGTTCTACTTTGTGTCTAAGGAACGATGGTTCAAAATCGTTCATGCGCCAGTCTCTGGAGCGAAATATCCAATATGTAATTTTTGTTACTTTTCATTTCTACAAGATTTCATATTTCGCAGCCAGCAACCGTCTCTCAAATTATCTTAATCCG
Source organism: Eupithecia subfuscata (assembly GCA_963564075.1). Taxonomy (NCBI): domain Eukaryota; kingdom Metazoa; phylum Arthropoda; class Insecta; order Lepidoptera; family Geometridae; genus Eupithecia; species Eupithecia subfuscata. Next base: position 3,707,199 of record OY751123.1, read on the forward strand.
CCCCCGCTTCCGCTTCCACTACTCACATAAAACACACCCCTTTAATCTCAATCAAGACATAAACTTTATGAGTCGTAATTTCGCTGACTCAAACGCAGAGAAAAATGACAAGAGAGTCATAATCGTAATACTCTTTTCTAAGTAAAAGCCAGTTGTGGGATCCAAAAGTAGACTTTATCTCTATAATTTGTAAATGACGATATTTCTATAATTACGCGACTTCAAGTTTTAGAGGAAATTAAATTAATGGACTAAAACGACTAAGTATGTTTAACTCAATTTGACATGGTGTAAATAAAGTACGTACCTACGAACTCAGTTTTGCAGTGCCCTTCCAGGGTGTATGTACCTATAGTGATAAGCCTTTAACTAATCATTCACTTAAGAATGAATGTACATGCAAGCAAAAATAAATAAATAAAATTGTACATATAGTACCATGAGTTGAGAGAACTTATTCTTGCAATGCAGCCAGCGTCTTGGGGACGCTTCCGACTGGTATTGATATGGATCAGTTGAGCTACCTGTTGTAAAGAATCTACAGGTTCAGGTACAATAATTGTTCCTGAAACAAGTTAGAACTAGTGTTTGTAACTTTTTTTTCTATTCTTTGATTGTAATTTTCTTTGTTTACGACTTTTTTAAAACGATAAATCTTTTAAATCCATCATGGTTATTAACACTAAAATCATTTACAACGGGATATTTACCATGATTTGAGTTTTGAGTTTTCCAATATTTCGGCACAGTTACATGCGCCATGATCAATGCTTTAAAAAATCTGGCAACAGAGAAGTCTGCCATAGCAGAGCATCTTCTCGAGTCTGGTTCAAACCACTGTTACACAATCCACAAGTAATCTCAACAAAGCGACATTACATACCAAGATTGGTACAGGAGGCCATTGAGATTACCAAACACAGGAACTTCAACCGAGAAGAAGGTTTCCAATTATCCGGAACCTGGAATCCTTTTGTGAGAATGTGGTAAAACCGAAGAAGTGATGTACCAACCGGGCCGCGTTCTGATACCGTCAGTGTTGTGTGTCGTGATCGAGTTGCGTTCGAGAATGAAGCCGGTGGTAGTAGTAACGTTCGTAGCAAAAGACAAAAAATGAGGGTAGATCGATATATCTGCCAATAACAACTCACCCGCAGTGCCGTCAGTTATTTCGTGATCATGGCGCATTTTCCAATATTTCGGCATAGTTACATAACTATGCCGAAATATTGGAAAACTCAAAACTCAAATCATGGTAAATATCCCGTTGTAAATGATTTTTTTTAAACGGTCTAACAGTGAATTAAAAGTTATTAAAGTTAATGAGTGAATTCCTATCTTTGGAGCCTATAGCCAGCAGTGCAGAGCAACTTTCGTATCAAATGATGATGATGATTATATAAGTGTACAATAAAGTGTTCATTCACTCTTCCATTCCCCACTTCCAAGTCAATAAACTCGCCACATTTTAAATATTTCAGGTACATTACCCCGGAAATCGCAACCGGGTAAGAAACCCCGAAACCCGGATAAAAAGGGTTTCTTTAGACGGCATTGTGGGGTTTTGCAAGCCCATTGTGCTGAAAGGGCTAGGGCAAGTGGAAAAAGTTGTTGCGATGATATTCTTTTATTTATAGCATTGGTGAAGTTATTCGATCAAGAACTTATTGTAAGACGATTGGATTCATCTCTATGGGTGCGTGTTTCGTCGGCGATAAAGGAATCCACACACTATTGAAACGCTACGCGACGTGGCCTGATGAAACGCTATGCGTGTTGAATGCAGAAGATGAGTGTTGTATGTAGAATTATCTCCGTTAAAGCCGGACAAAATCCAAACGGAATTCTCATTTACTTTCTACAGCTGTCTAAACACATTTATTTCATGCTCTACTTCTTCTGTAACTTTAGATGTGATTGCAACTTAATTGGATAAATGGCTTTTATAATAATTGTTTCCTTTGGACCGTATTAATTTATTTATTTTTTGTTTCTAGGTTAGTGGATAGTAAAGGTAATTTTGTATTGTAAATATGTATGTATTATATAAGTTCTGTTATTGACTGTCTGTGCACTATCAAACCTTTTTTCTTTTTTATATCATTTTCTGCATCCCAAGGTAGAAATCGCTTTCAGCGATAAAGCCGCCTTTTGTACTATGTTTATTTCTCATTTAGATTTGATTTATGACTTTATACTTTTATTTAAGTATTAATTATTAGTGCAATAAAGTGTTTATTAATTTTTACATTTTGAATGATCAAAACGCGATGCGTGTGTATCCATTTTCTATGACCAGAACCACATTGGAAATATCCGACGTTTCATCGCGGCGGGTGTTAATAATGTGATTCGGGTCATAGAAAATTGATAAAAAGCTATGCGCTACCGCGCAGCACAAAAATGAGCATTTAGATATGGGCTTAAACTCATTACCTTTAGATACATTTTTCAATGAAAAAATGGCTTCCCCCAAGCTTCAAACGAGTGGCCCGCGAGCTGTCTGTCATCTGATACCGTCAATATGAAATGCATCTAAATGTTACGAGTTAAAACCCATATTTAATTGCATATTTATGTGCTATCCAGCAGAGGATATGATGTGTCGTGCCGGCTTAGAATTTGCACCACCCCAAGTCTTCCCGCGGGTTTCGTAAGAGGCAACTAAGGGATATCCACCGGAGGCGGACAGCAGCGTCCGCTACAGAACAATTCTACCACCGAACTGCGATCCCCAACCCGCATGAGCAGCGTGGGGATTAAGGGCATTACCCCCCATGAGATAAAAGCCAATGAGGCGCTTATCAGGGGGAGGCCTGCGTCCAGCAGTGGACCAATATAGCCTGTAGAGGTGAGGTTGAGGAATTGTACTTTACGCCCCCTAGCACCGATCAATATTCGGCTTTTAGGTCATGCTACACCACCAGTAGTTATCTTTAAGATGCCGGTATCCAATTTAGTATAATTCGGACACTTCGTTAATATCACACACCTAATTAGGTACCTACTACCTACTTATTTGTCTCTGAAGATTTTGCCTCAGGGCGTATTTACCCGACTGCGCGAGAAGGACGGGTATTTAAAGTTAATTTTCCGACTGCACTATGGTAAAAATTTAATTATTTTTACGGTTTAATTTTAACAGGACAAGATCTTATTAAGGCGTTGTCGCCAAAAATGTTCTTTATAAAGACTTTCTAAAACTCTTTGGTTTTTGGTTAAGCCAAACTCTTTAAAACAATATTGCAACGGCACCACACCCCCAGTGTACAAAGAAAACTACAAACACAACCTTCGGGAGGCCTATACATACCCAGCAGTAGGTAAATCCTGGATAATGATGAGTTAGAAGACCTTTTTATTGACAAAGAAAATTACATTTAAATAATATAAATAAACTGTTGCAAATGATCTACAGACAGTTTTGGCCGAGGATCTCAAGAGGCGCATAATTATATGCAGGTCTCGACCGAGCCTACACATTTGCTCCCCTTGGAGACGAGACCCTAGGTCCGTGGGGTACCGAGGCTCTTCGGGTTTTGAAAAATTGTCTGAGCGTCTGGTCGAAGCGACGCGTGACCCGAGTGCTGGTGAGTATCTGGCACAGCGCATCAGCATTGCCATACAGCGGGGCAAAGCAGCCAGCGTCTTGGGGACGCGACGACTGGTATTGATATGGATCAGTTGAGCTACCTATGATGATGAAGTACCTAATCTTATATATAAAAATGAAACCCGTTTTCCGTTGTCATCGCATCACGCGTGAACGGCTGGACCGATTTCGCTAATTCTTTCTTTGTTGTGTTTGTTATTGTCAGGAGAAGGTTCTTATGAAAGAAAAAATTAAGAAAGTTGGAAACATAAATTTCCACGGGGGCGAAGCCGCGGGGCGCAGCTAGTAAAATAATAAATAAATAATGCTGAACAATCCACACAGCATCATCTAGCCTTAAAGTAAGCATAGCTTGTGTTGTGGGTACCAGATAAATTAATACACTACAATACATTAACTACATGGATATGATATTTTTTACTATGTATAGAAAACACCATAGCAGCAAAGAAGTGGACTTGGGCAGGACACATTGCCCGAATGGATGCGTCACGTTGGACCAGGAGAGTCCTGGAATGGAGACCCAGAGCTGACACCCGAGGACGAGGCCGACCACCGAATCGTTGGGTAGACGACATCAGACGGCACGGAGGACATGACTGGATGAGACGGGCTCAAGATCGACAGGAGTGGAGACGAAGGGAAGAGGCCTATATTCAAGACTGGATCAAGATGAGGCCACCATGTTGATGTTGATGATAGAAAACACCCGGAACAAATATCTGAAGACCATACAAATATTTGTTCCGAGACGGGAATGGAACCCGCAACCGGACGGCGCAGGCGGACCTTCGCCCACCGCGCCACAGAGGTCTTCGAATATAGTTCCACTTTCGGCCATTTCGCAGATGTCTTGCTGGCAATACCTATAAATTTTCTCCACTTTCCAGCAGTCTGTTGTAAGAAGGTCTAATTAACCACAAGCCTTACGTAATTGGTAATACAATGCCCTGTTGTGGAGGCGCGAACATAGTAATTTACTATTTACTACAATAACTAGTCATGCATAGAAAGGTAACTGGTAGTCAGAGGCTAAGCGGGACCAAATGCTGTAATCTCATTTCGTCATTCAAAGATAACGTAGCATTTTATATTATTTTTTAAAAATCCTGTTTGTATTAATAGGTCTGTGTTGTTGTGTCTATAAAATTTATACGCAACAAAAACACAGACATACGGTCTGTGTTGTTGTTGTGTCTACCGTGTCAGACCACAACAACAACACAGACCTATTAATACAAACAGGATTTAAAAAAAAAAAAATATAAAAATAAATAATTTACTTACCCATTCCAAGGTGAACCAAGAAAAATGTATTCCTCATTTACTTTTTCTTTTTTCCTACATCATTAAGTAAAAGTTATTTCTTTTAATAGAAAAAATTACATAAAAAGTATTATGTACAGAAAACGTAAGTGGTGTTGCTGTTCCTTAGGAGAAAAACGTAACTTTCCAATAGAAATATTTTAACATCAAGTACCAGACTGCTTTGGCACAAAATACACTCGAGTTTCACATCCACCCAGCAATTTTATTATTCAATCTCGGGCATAAATTGCCATGTAAAGTAAGAGCTATTGTCTAAGTTCGGATGGTCGGCAGAATTGGCTTTATTTAGATCGCATCTGTAGGACAATGCCGTTGGCGAATTTGATTGTCTACGATAAGATAGCCTTCCCCCGAATCTAGGGGTTATTCCAGATTACCCTCTGGGACCCCCCCTATTTCCCCCTTGAAAATCTCTTTTCAGGAAGAAAAGGGCCTCGTCATCATCGATATGTTTAGGGCTCCGACTTAGTCTGTCTGTCTGTCCATCCGACCGCCAGCGGGCTGTATCTCAAGAACCGTTAAAGGTTACCGTAGAAATAAAAAAAAGTTATAATTTCTCTCGCCGCTTTAAAAACAAATAATTAAAATAAAATAGATACTTACCTATTAAAATTCAAGGGGCCATTTTTTTTTTTTGCAATTTTTAAAGCAAAAGTTTGCACGGGTAGAAATATAGATAGAGTATGTTTGTTATTTCTTAACTCCAAACTGAACAGTTCGAGATGAAATTGGAGGGGCCATACGGAAACTTGTTTTTTTTTGCCATTTTTAAAGCAAAAGTTTGCACGGATAGAAATATAGATAGAGTATGTTTGTTACATTTTAACTCCAGACTGAACGTTTCCAGCTGAAATTTTTATTGATGTGTGTAGACCTGTAATAATACATACATAGGCTACTTTTAATTGTAAAAATCAGTTCTCTTGGTATAGAAATAACCTACAAACGTTTTCGTAGAAACAAAGCGTGCCGCGGTCACAAACTAAAAAAGTATAGTGCGTAGGGTTATGAGCCAAGTGAAAACATAAAATAATTGCGGCTGAAATAATTTCATACGAAAGAAAGAAAATAATTTTAACTGCCTTAAATTTACTACACAACACAATAACTAACTAAACACTAAATAAATCGCAGACCCAATTTTTGTGCGGTTTAGGTCTTACCTTATACGGTCTTTACTCCGCGTCCGATAACACCCCGACTTACCTTACCTGAGTAACATATGTCACCATCATTGTAGTGTTTTGTAATAATGCGGGTAGGACAAGCCGCACTGTTGTAGCTACCTTGAAAAAAATAAATTCATCCGGTCTGCTCATGAACTACACTGAGTTTCTGTTGTGTTCCCTAATTCCCGAAATATCCCATATCCTCCATTGGCGACGAGTGAAAACTGTGACTTTTGCGTGCTTAGTGACCCAGGACCTTGTGATAACGTTTTCCAACGATGGCGGTCGGTAAAATTAAAGAATTTCATACCGAGTCCGGTAACTGGACTTTGTACTGCGGACGTGTCGAGATGTACTTCCGTGCCAACGCGATCAAAGAGGAGTTAAAGTTGCCCACACTCATATCGTTAGTTGGTGACAGTGTGTACGAATTGATGGTGAATTTGTGCAATCCCAAGAAACCTACGGACTTGACCTCCGATGAACTCGTGACCATTGTTCGTGAACACTTACAACCAAAGCCATCTGTCATGGCCGAACGTTATCGTTTTCGTCAAAGGCGCCAAGAAACCAGCGAGAATATAATGCAGTACATCGCTGCCCTAAAAAAACTTTCGAAGGATTGCGAATTCAAAGAAACGCTGACGGATAATTTGCGGGACCAGTTTGTGTGTGGAGTGAGCAGTGACCTTATCAGACAAAGATTATTTTCGGAATGTAACCTAACATATGCCATGGCGCTAAAGTTGGCCACGTCCTTGGAGGCTGCCGAGCGGGACGCGGCGGCCGTGGACTCAACGGCGCCGAACAGCGGCGGCGGCGGCGGCGGGGCGAGCGCAATGCACGCGCTGCGCGCGGCGACGACGGCGGGCCGTGGCGGCGGCGGGCGGCGGCGGCGGCGGCGGCGGTGGCGGCAGCGGCGGTGGCGGCGGACGATTTCACAAGGCGCAGGGCACGGCGGTGGCAGCGGCGAGCTCACCTGCCCAGGGGCGCGGATGTGCAGCGTGCGGAGGGCAGCATCATTCCGATGGATGCCGATACAAACACTTTGTATGCAACAGTTGTCGGAATACGGGTCACCTAAAGAGGGTTTGCCCGTATAAGGATACGTCGGGTAAGCCCAGCGGCGGGAAGAGGTACAACAAGCGAGGAGGCGATGGCGGCCAGCGCGAGGCCGGCGCGCACTACGTGCGGCCAGCGGGTGCCAGCGAGTCGTCCTCGGACGGAGGAGATGCGGAAGAATCGCTGTTCCAGTTGACGTTGGGCGACTACAAGCCGGTGAGTCTAGACGTGACTGTGAATGGGCGTGTACTTACCATGGAAGTGGATACGGGCTCGCCAGGGTCGTGCATCAGCAAAGAGACTTACGAAACTTATTTCAATAACGTTAGCTTAGAGAAATCGAAGTATGTTTTCATGTTTTACGATGGTAAATCGAAAGTCAGACCATTGGGCGTAATGAAGGCCAAGGTTAGGTATAAAACCAGTGAGAAGATCTTAGAAATGTTTGTAATAGATAAGGCTGTGACTACACTGATAGGTAGACAATGGCTCGCAGAGCTAGGCATACAAATACCTGTCCTACAGAGCTCTAAAATAAACAATAATTTTAAAATGGAACCTGTTACTGATGTTATTCGGGAAATGCTCGACAGACATAAGGCAGTGTGGAGCGGCGGTCTGGGCCGATATACGGGAGGATGTGCGACGCTTCGGGTGCGCGAGGGCGCGGCGCCCGTGTTCCACCGCGCGCGCCCGGTGCCCTACGCGCTGCGCGAGCGCGTCGACGCCGAGCTCGACGCGATGCTGCGCGACGGGATCATAGAACCCGTTGACTGCTCGGACTGGGCGACGCCGCTGGTGTTGGTAAACAAGAGCGATGGTGGACTCCGTCTGTGTGCAGATTTCAAGGTAACCCTTAATCCGGCTCTGTTGGTCGATAGATATCCGCTGCCGAAGGTCGATGACCTGTTCGCGAACTTAGCAGGTGGGGAGGAATTTACAAAAATTGATTTGTCGCAACCTACAATCAAATATGCCTGTCTGATGACTCAAAAAAATACTGCGTTATAAACACCCACCGTGGCTTATTCAAATATAATCGCTTAGTATACGGCCTGTCGTCCAGTAGTGGAATTTTCCAGCGTATCGTTAGTAATGTAGTAGGAAACATTCCTAACGTTCAGTGTTTTGCTGATGATATAATATTGACACATAAAGACAGGGCCTCACATTTAAAGGCGTTAGAGTCGCTCCTAAGTAAGCTAGAATCGGCAGGTATGAAGGTCAAATTAGAAAAATGCTCATTCCTTTCGAAAGAGGTTCAATACCTAGGTTACATCGTAGATAAGAACGGCATTCGTCCGGATCCTGAGAAGCTACGCGCTATCAAAGACATGCCGAGTCCAACGGAAATCTCTGAGCTACGATCCTTTCTAGGCATGGTTAACTTTTACGCCAAATTCGTACCTAAACTCAGCGGCATACTCCACCCGCTGCACGAGCTGCTGCATCGTGGCAATCGGTGGCAGTGGGGCGCGCGCCAACAGCAGGCGTTCGAGCGCGTGAAGCAGATGCTGATGGGGCGGCGCGGCGCGTGCTGGCGCACTACGACCCGGCCTGCGAGCTCGTGCTGACGTGCGACGCGAGCGCGCTCGGCGTCGGCGGCGTGCTGTCGCAGATATCTCGTGGCGGCGGGGAGGAGCGCGCGGTCGCGTACGTTTCTAGGAAACTTACTAAGGCGGAACAGGGCTATGCACAGATCCACCGAGAGGCGCTCGCAATAGTTTATTGTGTAAAAAAGTTTCACCAGTATCTTATTGGTAGGAAATTCAAATTAAAGACAGATCATAAGCCACTCGTTAGTATATTTGGTACCCAAAAGGGTATACCTACCATGGCCGCTAGCCGTATGCAGCGCTGGGCGCTGATCTTATCAGCATATGACTTTTCAATAGAGTATGTAGGTACGCATAGCAACGGTGCAGACATTTTATCACGTTTGCCGGTCCAGGAGAAATGCGTGGAGGAGCCACCGGAACAGACATACCTACACTTTGCAACTAATGCGATGCTTCTCGACGGAGAGGTGATAAGGCGTGAGACAGCACGAGATCCACTTGTAAGCCGCGTATACGGCTATATTGAAAACGGATGGCCGCAGGCCGTAGATATTAAACAACTCGACCCATATTTCACCAGGCGAAATGAGCTGTACATAGAACTAGGTTGCGTCATGTGGGGACATAGGCTGGTGATTCCAGAGTCATGTAGGCAATCTGTACTTAGCGAATTGCACGAACCGCACATGGGTATTGTTAAAACAAAAGCTTACGCGCGCAGTTATGTATGGTGGCCAGGCCTGGACGAAGCGGTGGAGGCGACATGCCGTGCCTGCGTCACGTGCGCGGCCGTGGCCGCGGCGCCGCCCGGCGCGCCGCCCTCGCCCTGGAGGTGGCCGCACTCACCTTATGAGAGAATTCATTTAGACTTCCTAGGTCCTGTTGATAATCAAACGTACCTTGTATCAATCGATGCAAGATCCAAATGGATTGAAGTATTCAAAATGACACGCACTACAGCTGAAGCAACCATAGGTAAATTACGAGAATCGTGGTCGCGGTGGGGAATTCCCAAGCAGGTCGTGTCCGACAACGGACCACCATTCACAAGCAGTCAGTTTAAAACATTCCTAGAGAGAAATGCCATTCACCAACTGTTTTCAGCACCGTATCACCCCGCTTCCAACGGCGCAGCTGAAAATGCGGTTAAGATAATAAAGAACGTTTTAAAGAAGGCTCGGCGAGAAGGAGTCGAGCCGGAATTAGCGATTCAAAGGTATTTGTTAGTCTACCACAACACGCCGCATTGTGCGACCGGTGTTAGCCCTGCTCAGCTGTTACAGGGTAGGCATCTAAGAACACGTCTCGATATCATTAAACCTGATCCGGGGCGTAAATTGCGTGACCGCGAGTTCGATGCAGTAGAACAGGCAAGGGGGGCTAGGCAATTAAACCCGGGTGAGACTGTGTGGTATAGAAACTTTGGGTCTAACAACAAGTGGGTATCAGGTCAAATCATGAGTCGGCACGGCGCGAATAATTACTCTGTTACATCGTCCGATGGCACGGCGGCGGCAGCGCATAGACATATTGACCAACTGAGACGTAGGAGGAGCACATGCGTATTCCCCATCGAGTCCAATACCAACACTGGCGGCGAACCGACAGGCGTGTCCGAGCTGGCAACGTCGCCCGGGCGACAGCTTCCCGAGCCTACCATTTCAGTGGAGGCGATGGAACAAGGTTCTGAACAGGCATCGTTAGATATAAGTCAATATTCTCAACAAAAAGAGTTATCAGTGGCACCTTCCGTTATCGACGCAGACGTGCCTTCTCCCAGTAAGAGAACACGCAGACCTATAAAAAGATACGGTTTAGAGATAGACTAGAATTAAGTTCCTAAACAGTGTTTCAGCGTAGAACCATTTTTATTTTAATTGTTAATATCTTGTACATATTCCTTGCTCATAATTTCATGTTTATTTATAGTATTAGTCATAGTATAAGTACTTAATTAGAGTGCGTAAGATATACCTATCGTATACATATAAGAAGTAGGCTCAGTGATTGTACTTATTACTATTAATTAGGATAAGCAGATACTCTTAAGTTAACGGTGGAGGATTGTAGTGTTTTGTAATAATGCGGGTAGGACAAGCCGCACTGTTGTAGCTACCTTGAAAAAAATAAATTCATGCGGTCTGCTCATGAACTACACTGAGTTTCTGTTGTGTTCCCTAATTCCCGAAATATCCCATATCCTCCAATCATCAATTTTAGAAAATTAGCAAATCACGTTTTATTATCTGCAGTCTTCGCTAAACCAGGCTTTTCTAATTTTCTATAACCACAGCGCTGAAAAAGTCGGAACCTCAGCAAAACCTACCTATAAACCTTGAAAATGTTCAATTTGGCTACCCACTGAAAGCGCCCGCTTTACCCCATTCTAGACCCTTTTATAGTTTTTATTGAACCGCTTAATAAATCTGCCCTCAGAGACATTAACTTAAGAGCCCGAAAATGTCTTGAATTCTTCAATGAGTTTCACTTATTCGTAAGTTATTTATGTTGTTCTGGAAGGTACGCGTCAACTGCGGTGTAAACAGTGTACAACCTTAGTGGTATAAAATAATTTGGTGTTTTAAAAAACTATAAAACGACTTCAAATTTATTATTTTCCTAGTGGCGGCATCTAGTTAAATTTCGAGTGTAATTTAATTTGATACCACATGGATGAAACGACGAATGAAAGAAGGCCTTTAAAAAACACGAAATACGAAGTTTCGGTGGACGGATCGCACGAATCGAACCACCTTACTGCTGAATGTCACGTCCGAAGCAACTTACGTTGCTAACGTGCGTTGCTTTGGATGTGATGTGACACTAAATGACCCACACCTCAAAATCAAAAACAAAAAAAGTCAACGCGCGTGCAATGTCCCTGATGTTGCAGATTCCGTCCTATATATCCGATTTTTATTTCGATCGGAAAGAAAGGGATGGCAACATTTTGGTGCCGTCAAATTAGTTAACTTAGTTTAGTTTAGTTTTGAAGACATCTGAATTGACACCATGATCTGCTTCTAGGGATTCATTTTTGTCAAAAAAAAGAGCAACAAATCTAAACATAACAGTCATTAAAATTTGCAGCATTCTGATTTATTTTTATTTATATTTAGTAGAAAATATCCACTCGTTATAGGATATAATAAGTCGGTTTAAAAACATCGTGAAAATGCCGTTGATTGTGAGCGCGTGAAGACGTGAACCTTGGTCGGTTGTAACCTTTATCCGTTGAATGGGTCGATTTGAATGAGTTTCACTTACTTATTCCAAAGATATTTATGTTGGTTGTCCATTAGGGTGATCCGGGTTTAAAGGGGGTATTTAGGGGGGTTTTCGGGTAGGAATTATTTGATATATATCCAATTTCGAAAAGAATTACCCATATCGAAGAGATGGAATCAACAGTTAAAAGGTTACAATAACCGTCCTTTAGTGTGTTTTCTATTATTTTTTCAGTAATTTCAGTGATAACGAACAAGGTAATTTACCTTACAATAGGTTTTGTATTACAGTTTTATTTTCATTCAAATACAACATTCAATTGTAAGTGCTTTTTCACACGTCCCGGTCACCCCGGTAGCCGGTGCCGGGTACCCGGTGGCGAATTGTGCAAATTATCCCGGTAAAATAATTAATGTGTGAAAGCTATATATTTAAGTAAAATTTTGTAGATATACTTAGCTGCATTCTTACTACCCGTTGTCCTATTACCCGTTTTCCCGTAGAAATGAAGCATTTTCCCGCGGTAAAAAGTAGCCTATGTTCATCAGGAGTAATGTGGGCTTCTAATGGTAAAAGAATCAAATCGGTCCAGTAGTTTCGGAGCCTATTATTGAATAGGCTCCGAAACTACTGGACCGATTTGATTCTTTTTGTATTGACTTTGTATTGACAAATAAACAAACAAACAATCAAATCTTTCCTCTTTATAATATTGGTTTAGAAGTACGTTCTCCCAGCAATAACTCAATAACAAGACAAAATTTAAAAATTTAAAACCCTTAGTTTTTAAACCGTTAGTTTTAGATTTAGTTTAGTTTTAAGTAGTAGGTAGTTTGTTTAAATGCGGGACAGAAATGGTCACCAATGACTTAAAGTCCCCTAAATAAAATTAAATAAAACTTAATAAAAAAAGTGTGAAACCGTCACAAACATTGTTTTTTCGTAATGACACTTCCAAGAACTCCCTCGAATTTCGTCCGTCCGTTCGTTCGTTAAGAGCAGCTAGGTTTCTATTATATATTTATGGAGCCCCAGCTTAAGACAGCCCTTCGAAACAGACAGACAACCCTTTTTCTTCCAACTCGACCTACATCATAAGTTAAAACGTTTTGACAGGGAAGTTATTGGGAGAGTGGAAACAATCCTTGATGTAAGTTAGAAAGTTATTTTGAAGCAAGCATTTTTTTTATTTCACTCTGTGGGGAAAAAGCTTTGTCGCTGAGCGACATCAAGTGAGCGACCACATCGCCTAATTTATACATATTTACAAATGAAAACTAATATCTACAGAAAAAACTTAAAGCAAGGTTGTAAGTTGTGCGGGCTTCTTCAGACAGTGGATCGGATGACATACAATTACATTTGCCAACTTCATATAACTTAGCCACTCCAAAAATATGAAGTCGTTCGTTTGGTTAATAATTATTAATTGTTCAAGGTGTTCTCAATGTTTTCTAAGTATAATAAGAACATCTATCTTTGTAGTTGTATTAAGTATATCAGTTATCTAGTACCCATAACACAAGCACTGCTTAGCTTGGGGCTAGATAAGTGTGATTGTCTAGAATTATTAATTTATTTTATTTAATGTTTGACTAAGCGATGATATTTTTAACAATAAAAAAAAATTACAACTACAACAAATTACAATTACGTACGAATTGAAGCAGTTGAGTTAACTGCAGACTAGTAAACAATCTAAAGATAGCTCAACCGATCCAAATCTAACGGTAGCGTCCCCAAGATGTCTATATTAATTAAAATTTAATAAAATGGATGCGTTTGATAGGCAGCGAGAGCGATAACTTTCAATGGACTTTTTACCCTCCTCGCCATAGCTACTTTAAAACCGCATCCAGTCCCGCATCCGCTTCCGTATCCGCATAAGCCACCGCATCTCCGCTGTCCACCGAAAAACAAACCCTAAGGCCTCGATCTCGAAGTCTCGGAGTCAAAGACTCAAAGCCTTGAAAGTTGACGTAGGTTCTGACAGATCTTGACACCGTGACGAGTCGACATCCATTAACAGTATTATCCCTGAACCTCACCCATGCTGGGGGGAAATCAATAAGCGGAGAATAAGGCCTTAGCTACATGGTTACTCGCACTAAGGCGGTGTAACATCGACTTTATAATTCAGAATTCCGGATAACAGTTTGGATGTAATCTAATCAAAAACATGAATGTGAAAATTAGAAAAGTACGTTCAGATAGTGGATTCACCGATACAAGGCCCAGGGCCCAGGTAATTAGGGCCCAGGTAGGTATGGCGTGATCAAACGAAAATTCATTAGTTTTTTTCTCACCCCAGTTGATCACGTTATCACGACACTGGTTGGTGTGATCATGAAATGAATGAAATGAAATACGTTTATTCTGATATAACAGTACACAATATGATAACAAGTAGCTTAGATATTACAGGAAATCAAAAAACGAGGACAACTAAATCTATCATGCTTTTCTTAAAAAAAATATATATAATGGAAATATGGTAAGATCGGTGCCAAGTGTACTGCGCTATCAGAAGAGGTCCATGCTCATGTGAGGTGTGATCAACTTCCGTGTAATCATTTGGGACATAGCCGTTCTTTCATTATTTAATTTGTATCCTGGCAAGTTTATATCCTCGCAGCTGTGTGGTGCCGGCCTAGAATTACCACCACCCAAACTCTTCCCGCGGGTGTCGTAATAGGCGACTATGGGATATCCACCGGGGGCGGGCAGCAGCGCCCTGCCGAGCAATTCTACCACCAAACTGCGATCCCCAACCCGCATGCCCAGCGTGGGCATTATGGGCAGTAGGTACCCCATGAGATAAAAGCCAATAAGGCACTTATCAGGGCGAGGCCTGCGTCCAGCAGTGGACCAATATAGCCTAGTGAAGTGAAGAAGTTTATATCCACCGCATTAGTTTTAATGTTAAAGAGTATCTTCCATCATGATCTTCAGTCTTTTGTCAGCCACTTCGCCACTTAACGAAGAATTCTCTTTTCTTGTTTCAAACAAAAACTGTAGTGAAAACAGCTCAAGTGTAAAATAGGTTTAAGAGGGTAGTCTACAAAACATGGGGCGCGGGTACTTAACCAAATGAGCTGTCTCTGACGTAAGTCTTCGAGTTTATTGGCTGGAGTAAGGGGAAATAAGTTATTTTGTCGCGAATTTTTTTGCAGCTGTTACTGGAGTTTTAGTAAAGCTTTTTTTATTTTATAAACAGCCTGGAAGGGTGTGTATTCAGTTATTTTGACAGAATATGGCCGAGTTAGCTTGTTTATGCAGTGGTCAAGGTAAATTAATACACAGATAGATATAGGCATAGATATAAGTAAATTTCTTTATTTTATTTTTATTTTCGAAGTTTAGGAAAACTTACAGCTAGAAAATTACAAAATATGAAATATTAGTAGGTACAAATACATGAAAGTTATATAAATATTATATATAGTAATAAAGTTTCCACTGTTAGCATTATTCATACATTATTACAGTGGTAATGGACGACTAATAAAAGATCTTATTTAACTTATTTGATACACAAAAAGAAACTAAAAAATTAAAGACACATTGCATACACTTAAAAAAAATATATAAAAAATAAAGAAAGTACTTATTTAGTCCAAAGCTTAGTTTAAGTAGAAATGTCCGAAAAGAATTTGTCACTTAACAGTTGTTTGAGATATGGTATGTTCTCCCAGCGCTAACTTGAACAATGGCCTGTGTTGAGTTGAGATACAACTAAACGCAAAGACACGCTTATTTCCAATCTTTTGAAATATACCTAGCTCATGAGCAACGAAGATGGAAAGACGTATCTAGACCGAAGTGCGACCGAGACAACAATACGCGCGTGAAACACGTACGCCGGCGGCACCGCCACTGTGACTGAGGTGGATGGACCTAATTTGAGCGTTCCACTTTCGTGAAGTTAGTACCCAACCAATCTCCCGCATTTTACTTACATCTATGAATATAGGTAAATTATTTAAAGCTGGCGCGATTGTCTTTTGTTTTATCAAGCTAAGGACGACGCCGACGCCTCAAATCCAGGCCTTAGCCATCCAGTATACGAAAAACAAAAAGGGGAGCGCACCAGCTTTTAAAAATTGACCCATAGATAAGACTTTATTGTTCTTAATTAATATAGGTTAACTATATAAATCATGCTTTTAAAGCTTGCCAAAAGCGCCGACGGAGCCAAAATAAACATATTTAAGGCGGTACCCTACCTCGTTATTGTGTGAAGAGGATAGGCATAGGATTTCGCGTTCACAGGAGCGGGACAGAGCAAAGCGGCGTAAGCCCAAAAATCAAGTTTTTAGTAGTTATTTGCTCCCCACAAACCTTAGAATAGTTAATTGAAAAAAGGCAACATATAAAATGTTCTTTATACTTAGCTCAATTACTATGCTTAATCTCAAGATCGTATCATCTGTATTTATTGAGAAATTAGGGTTTTAGTAAAAAATTAGAGGTAACTTTGCGATTTTTTTCTATCGAGAAAATTTTATGGAATCGTGTTTTCGAAACATATGATCGATAGAATAAGTCCTGAACTTTACCATATATACATTTCAAAGTTAAATATTCAGTAGTTTGGAAGATATGGAGGTCCGACGGAGTTGAAAATAAGCGATTTGAGGGTAGGTACCCCCTTAAGAAGTTTTTTTTTTTAATCGTATGAAACTTCGCTCATCGGAGACTTGTCTAAACAAAGGTCATAATAATATATTATATTTAAATATAAGGTAAGTAGGTATACAATATTCACGGATAATTATCGTGTTTATGTAGGTACCTATTTCTTAAATTATAATGTTTTCTGCGTACCTACGTTTAAAAAACTTTAAATAGGAATGTCACATTTTAGACATTATGACTAAAATTCAAAAAGCAACATGACCTCCATATATTACCAAAACATATGTGACTAATGTCCTAATGTCCAAACATTAGGAGAGCATGAACTAAAATTCCACATACACGGTGTTTTTCATTCCAACTAAGTAGTTATTAGTAAGTGCCGATACCGTGGTCTACCATCCTCTATGAGAGCAATGGCTGGCGGTACTTCATTAATTTTATTCATTCAAGATCACTGTTACTTTTGTGGTAGCTAATCAGCTAGATTGTCGTCTAGCTGACTTTAGCTGCGAATCGCAGTGTTACCCGCAATCACGTAGTTTTCATCATCCGACGAGAACACCCCACTTATCGGGGATCAAAAGTAATGATATAAGCTATCCTGGTAATAAATTTCACCAAAATTCGTTCAGTCGTTTGACCGTGAAGGAATAAAAAATATACACACATGAAATTCATAGCAAGCGATCGCCAGTATATCTCATTATAGTTCTGTGGTATGACCAGTAGATACTTGCGTTTTGGAGTAAGCAATCTGATCACTTGCATTTCGTGTGCTCTTCCAAATGATGAATAAAACTTTCTACAATTGCATTACTCCTGTCGTCTGTTGTTTGCCTCAGTGAGGCAAATTTCTGACGTCATATGATCAGTTGTGTCCAAAATGGCGGCACATGCCCATCTGAGTAACCACATGGTGGTTAGCAACAGACAGGGGTTTGGCGAACTTATAAATCAATATTTCACTGAATTTTTGTATTTGAAGCCTAATCTTTCTATAAACATGATGAAATAACCATTTCCTATGAACCTGATGAAATAACCTACTTAATAACCTAACTTTTGAGTATACTCAAATTTGTGTCAGGTTAAAAACCACAATGTGGCGAGCTTGAGGCGAACAACAGATCGGCTCATATCTGTGGCTCGCCTCACTGAGGCAAACAACTGACGTCACATGTGCCGCCATCTTGGACAAAACCGACGACAGGATAATAATTTTCAAAAAGCTGCTCGAATCTCCATCAAATGTGACCCGAGAGCGCAACGCATCAGCAGTTAGCTCAATTGTTTCAATTGTAAATACTAGTTCTAATTAATTCCTATTTATTGATTGTAATTTTTTTTTTGTGAAAAAAGTCTTAAAAAAACAGACAAATACAATACTAGGTATTAATAGCTGTCTGCAAATGACCTTCGCTTTATTTTTTCTTTTGTGTTAATTGTGATCTTCCGGACACATATTTTGTTTTATACACAGTTACGAATGTGCAACTAATGTAATTACCTATGTCTTTCACTGTAATAAACACTTTTTCCTTTTTAATTTAAATTGCATTCTATAGGTGTACAGAGATGGTGTTTAGTTGTGATTTCCAACCGTGTAGTCGACCTTTTCCCCTATATCATAACAAATGGGTGTTACCAACAACAGTTTAGCTAAACAGCGGTTTAACTATAGATTACATTGCTTGTCTGGTTAATGTTACGAAAATATGGGGACATTCTGAAACTAATATTCATATTCATATTCATATTTATTTATTGCAATCACTGTGTACATTTTTAGGTCTTAGTATCTAGGTAAGTAATGTATAAGAGACACAATGGTACCCTAGCAGGGCGTGGCAATAGGTACTGAGAGTGGAGGTGGACCGGGTTTCTATAAGAATCTCAGGTTGGGTTTTAGCAGGAAAATATAATTCAATGACTTATGTTTTTAGTGAATATGTACGTTTTTATAAAATATTGTATAGGTTGCAATGTAAGTATTGATAACGCATTTTTATTAGTAGGTATTTTTATTTTATTATTTTAATTTGTCGCTGAAGAAGTCATTTAAATCATAATAGCATTTATGTAAAAGGTATTGTTTTAATTTGGTTTCAAATATTTGGTCTTTTTCCTCGTCTTTTAGTGTATCCGGTATTTTATTATAAATTTTAGAAGCCATGGCGTTTGGCCCAGAACTTCGCATTTTTAGTTTTGACTCGACTAATGCTGTAGTCATGTTAGTTATGATCGCTTTTGGAGTGTTATTTTATTATTATTATTAAGCAAACTACAATCAAATAATAGAAAGACTGTTGCAAACAATCTACAGGTAGCTCCACTGATCCATATCAATACCAGTCGTCGCGTCCCCAAGACGCTGGCTGCATTGCCACGCTGTATGGCAATGCTGATGCGCTGCGCCAGATACTCACCAGCTCTCGGGTCACGCGTTGCTTCGACCAGACGCTCAGATAATTTTTTTAAAACGCGAATTTTTTTATTTCGTTATGTTGTACCGTGAGCCTCTATTTAATGGTAATTTTGGTTGGGCTTTATTTAGAGCGCTTTTAATGATTTTTATTTTCACCTTCAACAACACACGTTGAAGGTTAACCAGTGGGGAACCAGTTTTACTAAATGTTTTTCCATTTGCGTGTCTGTCTGTCATTTGATTTTAAAAAAATTGATAGAATATGGACTCGATTAAGACTAATCTTCGAGTCTTCTAGCTAGTTTCATGAAAATCAGTGCAGTCGATCTTACTCGTATGTTAATGATGGTTGTCTCTATACTAAAATTTCGAGATTTGTGTCGCGGGAGTTTTCGATTTTTAGGCTTGTATTTACTTGGTTTTTATTTTAAAAAGTTAATAATTTAGTTACCCAGTTCCTTACCGCTAAGTAAATAAAATACGTAAATTGAAAAAGTTTTTATGTTTTCTGCAAGCCGAAAAAGTTTGAGTGACTCATATTTTTAGATTTAGAAGGAAGTTTCTAACCGAATTTTCAACCATGATGGATACCCGACAATTTGTCGGGTATTTCCTGGTCCTCATCTCCTGTACTGGCTTCCCCTCCCCAAAAAAGAGGGGGTTTGCTGCAATCACCACGCTGGACAAGCGAATTGGATTGTCAATCGTGGAAAAAGCCTTCAAAACTAAAAAAAAATTCTTAGATATAAAGAACTTTATATTTTTCTACAAAAAAATTCAACTTCGCCTTGCTTTATTTCCTTTAGACTCCATTGGACCCATTTATTCCCAAGAAAAAGGAATTTGTAATACCTACGTATTGTATTACGTTTCCGAGTGTAAAGCGCGAAAGGGCGCTAGAGATATCGACTTTCAGAATTCGTAGTATGAAATCGTAGAAAGTTTTCGCACTTTTCCGATTGAATTACGAATCGTAGGAATTTATTTGAAGTATTTTTCATAAGATGTTTTATTTAAAGGTACACGAGAAGAAAAAATGTTTAATTTTTTTTTTTCAAAATAGTGTTCGAATTTCAAAAAATCTTAGGACAAATGTTGACCCTCCTCGGGGTCAAGAATCACCCATTTCGGTTTAACTTCCCTTTCCGAGACACCCGGTATATATTTTAAAAAAATATTTGAAGGAGGTACAAAATAGGCCGCGTGGTAAGAATCGTCCCTCCAACGTTCGTGGAAGTCGCCAGTCACCTCCTTCTGTGTATTTAAACACCTACTACGTTCACCAACTGGCTCTGTTGCCGTGTGGTGCCGGCTTAGAATTTGCACCACCACAACTCTTCCCGCGGGTGTCGTAAGAGATGACTAAGGGATATCCACCGGGGGCGAGCAGCAGCGCCCCCTGCAGAACAATTCTACCACCGAACTGCGATCCCGAAACCGCATGCCCAGCGTGGGGATTATGGGCTTTACCCCCAATGAGATAAAAGTCAGCGCTTATCAGGGTGAGGCATGCGTCCAGCAGTGGAACAATACAGGCTCTTGAGGTTGAGGTAAAAAGTTTGATAACTGGTTCTATGAACTTTTCTATCATACTGTTGAAAACTTATCTGGTAATCGAATTCAGTGAACTTCACCCTTACTGAAAACTACACCGGTATTCGAATATTTGAATTAGGAATGCGCGCGTCATTGGCCAGTCCGCTGTCACTGTCAATAAGTTTAGTTCAAATCCTTTTTGGAATTCTTTCACAACCTCACGAAAAAGGTTTGTAGCGAGTAACTATTATTTGTCTATGGTTTAGGTCTGATAAATTATTCTGAAGGAAAAGTGTATGTTTTACGTGACCTTTTGAAAATATTAGGCTGTAATATACGTGAACCACGTCAACTAATAACGGAAATATTTTTCTATCTACAGAAGGTACTTAGTAGTGTAGTATAGTATAATATTTCATTGACAAAGAGTTTTGAAAGTTTGTTCGTAACGTACCACCTGATTTCACAGAAATGGCAACCTACCCACATCTGTGCCAAAACTCTAAACGAAGGTAACCTTACTTTCAGAGAATTCCGAAATTCGGCTAGGTCATTACCTCCTAGCCGAATTTCGGCCACGGTGACGGCCAGTTTCAACGGAGACTAGCCATGCGCGCAGGACATTTCATAGTGCACTAGTGTGTGCGCAAACACAGGTGAACTATATTGCCTTATGCGCGCTCCACATTCCCGCGAGAATCTCGTGAGAAGGCGAGAACAACACGAGAAACGCGAGTGTGGAACCGATTCTCATATTCTTCGCACGCTCTCGCCTAGTTCTCCGCTTTTTGTCGGTTTTTTGACGCGAGACAAAGAGCGCGAGAACATCCCAATGGGTTCCACACTCACGTTTCTCGTGTTGTTCTCGCCTTCTCGCGAGATTCTCGCGAGAATGTGGAGCGCGCTTTACTCAGAAAAGCAAGGAGGTATACCTACCAAACCAACTAGGTAAGCCACATGTATAACATTAAATAAATAATTCTGATAACCACACGTTTATAATGTAAATTTATAATGTTTTCCTAGAACTACTTCGCAAACTATTAACTCACTTTGTAGGTAACAAACAAGACTGCATGCAAAACATAGCAAAATCTTCGCTACATTTTTAGGGTTCCGTACATACAATTCAAGATTACTGAATCTTTATAAAGTTAAGTTTCTACAGGGAACTAGTCGTTTCTCGATGAGAGGCAGCCTTTGAAAGAGCGATTTAGAACTGATTTATGGGATAAATAGTAGCCTATGTTAGATTCTAGGATTATAATTACCTGTATGCAATTTCATCTCGATCCGTTCAGTAGTTTGGCCGTGAAGAGGTAACCAACATCCAATCAATCATCCATACATCTAAACATCCAAACTTTCACATTTATAATTTACTAGGGTGACTAGTGTGATGTGATTACATCAGGTCATGTATATTTAAAATTGTAATTAATTTGTTAGTATGTACCTTAATTTTAATTAATGGACTTGTAAACATTACTTTACCAATAAAATGACTCTCTGACTATCATGTCAAAATGCAAAAGGTATGCAAATACTCTCCTTAAACTTCAATTTTGTACCTGCCGTTTGTACCTTATTGTATAGTGTTGTTCTGGGTTTTACAAAAACAACACCAGGCACAACTGCTGAACCTAGGCCTCCCCTATGGCTCTTATTAGGGGTTATGCTATAACATAATGAATTTATTCTCGAATAGAAAAGAAAAATCATTTTTTACAACAACTAGTGAACCCGATATGCGGGAAGGTGACTCTCCCTTGGCCTATATTAACCAGTTTAGTCCTTTTACCTTTTTCTAGATAAAACTCAAAGAGATCTCCAACGAGCTATCGTGGCTACTTGATTCTTTTCTAAGTAATTGGAGGTGAAACCACAAATACGATCGACTTGGGTAAACTTTTAATTTCAGAAAATATATTTGAACGTTTCTGTGAACGACGCTCTCGAAGAAAACTCTTATAGGTGATATTATCGGGTGCGCAAATACAATTTGCTTGTAGTCACTTTTGTTCTATCCTCTGGCTAACCTACCCTAGAATGAATAGAAATTATTCGAATCTAACTATAACTGAAATATAGCACAAAATGCGAGAAAACCGTTTACTCTGGGCACGTTTTGCGTAGAAACGTTTAGTCATAAAAGAAAGGAAAAGAGGAAGAGTCCTTCCAACAATCACGTGCTATGCCATTAAGCAAAAACCACCCATCCTATATTGACATTTGAAAGGCCTTTGAATGGCCTTCGTAATCTACAATTGACCGCCGAAAACCACATGACTCATGTGGTCTTCGTTTCTGCGCAAAATGTTGAGCCATAAAACAAGGGAAAAGTGGTACAGCCCAACAACCTTCTGGACATGAACCATTCAAAATGATAATATGTTAACATTGGGCTTAGAGCTAGAAGCAGTACAAAATTTCCAAGAGCGCCGCAAATGTATCAGTAGGGCTGACCCCAAATAGGGAACAAGCACGAGGATTGATTAAGTATACCAAACATGGAGTTATTTGAAGGTACTTGAGATGAGACTGACTCTATAAACTCATGAATACACAGCAGAATTCTGCTAACAAATCGCTTTGCAATACACATTGGTAACGTCCATAGATGAAAGAATCTCTAAATAGTGCGTGCTGTTTGCATGGAGATTGATTAATTGTTTCAACCTTGACACGCGTCTCTCCATCTGTACGTAGTTTCTTTACCTCAACCTCAACAGCCTGTATTGGTCCACTGCTGGACTCAGGCCTCCCCCTGATAAGCGCCTTGTTGGCTTTTATCTCATGGGCGTAAAAGTAGTAGTAGTAGTTTCTTTATTTAAAGGTAAAATGCCTAAATGTATCATTCAGAGACACCATTGTCATGGTGAAACGCTTATTTTAGCGGAATTAGGGCCCAGAAACTGCGTTACCATTACCAATGTGAATGTAAACCACCATCCATCCCGCATTTTTGATTAGTGTTTTCTAAGTGACCTTTTCTAAGTGTACATTTATTGAATTTATGCAAATAAAGACTTTTTGACGTGACAACGTCTTATAATTCGATAGAGCCGGCTGCACGCACGAAAAAACATGACGTCATGCGGCGTTACCTCGCTATTACGTCATGCGGCGTTACCTCGCTCTGAGGCGTTCCATGTAAGGCTTGAAGTGCAAGCGAGAGCGCTCGACATCCGTCTCTCTCCTACTTGAGTGAGCGATGCGTCTGCGTGGACAGCTGCTATACTATAGTACACTTACATGTTTTGATCGAGTATCAAATTAATGCTACCATTCCATCAGTATTTTCTTAAGACGTTGTCACGTTCAACTATCGTCAGTAAACCGACTTTACAGACAACCAATTTTTTTATTTTGATTTTGATTTGGTTCAATTATATTATTGCGAGTAATTTATCCGTAACGCCAACAAGTGTTAAATTAAGTTTTATGTATAGAAAGAAAGAAAGAAAAAAAATTGGTTGTCTGTAAAGTTGGTTTACTGACGATAGTTGAACGTGACAACGCAGACGCATCGCTCACTCAAGTAGGAGAGAGACGGATGTCGAGCGCTCTCGCTTGCACTTCAAGCCTTACATGGAACGCCTCAGAGCGAGGTAACGCCGCATGACGAGGTAACGCCGCATGACGTCATCTTTTTTCGTGCGTGCAGCCGGCTCTATCGAATTATAAGACGTTGTCACGTCAAAAAAGAAAATCCATTTATTTGGTCCAAATAAAGACACACACACAAATAACAAAAATATAAAAGATTACATAAGGGGCCAAAAAGGTCCCTGTATCAGCATTATGCCGCTACAAGCCACACCGAGTGGCGGCGCTGATTTTCAGACAGTATGTAGGTATATGTATTATTGAGTACTTGTCCTGTTTATAAAATAAGGATATTTTATTCTTGTATTCATTGCGTCCAGGGCCTAAACAGCTCAAAACAATCTAAATTTGCACTCATATTCCGTTTCAATTCCCACCACTCGTTGAGACAATTGAAGTGCACTTCGAGGCGTTGTAATTGTTGATTTATGTACCAGATGGCTCGCCAGTCGCTCTCCAGTTGATTGGGATACGTGGCTGTCAATGTTTGTTGTGCTAATGTTTGTCTGTGAGCTAGATGCAATTTTGTCTAGGAATCAGTCTGCAACACCCAAATTAGACTTTGCATGGTCGCCCTAAGCGGTGATTTGTATACCTAACGCAGATAGATAAAGACCGGCCAAGTCGATGTCGGGCCGCACGCAGTGTAGGGTTACGTAAGTAGTTGCAGAGTTCATTATCGGCATCATATTCGCTAACGGATCCCTGAATAATAAAATGGTTTTTACATACCGAAAATATTTTTGATCGAGCTATTCTATGATACCCCACGCCATAGAGTAGGTGAGGCTAAAAAATTCATCCCTACTCTAGCTATAAGTACCTTGGTGGGTAACCTACCCTAAAAAATCTTTTACTTACAACTTTTATTCACTATACTGCGTGATTATGATTAAATATGTATACCAATACCAAATAACAGGTTTACAGTCATTTAATCGATCTAATCGATCGACTAACCGTCTCTGATTCATGCCACAGACGGACAGACCATCATGGCGAAACTATCTGGGTTCCTTGTTTTGTTGACTACGGAACTCTAAAAATTGTTGCTTGATTGTACATAATACCTGCATTGTTCTGCCAAACAAGTTCCGCTAAATGGGTTTGAATTTTCTCCAATTTGTCTTGGCTATAACCACAAATTGACCCAACTCCAAACTTCCAGTGGTGTGGCAAACCTCTCATTTCTTTGATTACAGTTATTAGGGTACCTCGCCCGCTAGGGGCCGTTTTCGACACATTGTTGGCATCAAATTATCACTCGTTTTTTTTACTTGACAGTACAAAAGGTTGTTTTAATCTGACTTCAAGAAAAAAGATCGAGGTTCTCAGATCTACCTACTGTTTTTTTTGGTAATGGTTAATCACTAAGATCGAGTAACTATTGTTTTGCATAATATGCAGTAATAGTAGTCGTATAGTACTGTAAAATTAGTTTAGTTATATTATAACTAATTAGTTCAGTTTATTTTAATTAGTTAAGTTATATTATAACTAAACTTATTTTACAGTACTATACTATCGCAGCTGAATTCTTGGGGACTTCTCTTTGATTTGTATTGATTTGGATGTTTTGAGTTACCTCTTTACTGTTCACAACAGTTCGTAGATAGCTCATCTATGCTTCATGTGTTTCATGCGCGCTATTATTTTTTATAGTGTTTTTGTACCTAAAGACATCCTTTTTTTACGATCAAGATAATAAAAGGATAGGTATATGTTAATAATTGCTGTCAAATTATATATTTTATAATGGAGTCTACGCCAAAGTGGGCGACAGCCCGGCGGGCTGGTGCGAAGTGTGTGAATATAGTAGGTAGCCGACAGTGTTTTGTTAACTTGTCGGCGTCAACATAAGATTCGGCCAAACCTGCGCGTCAAACACGCGGGAGCGTCAACAACGCGAAACTTTTCTATTAAAAACCTTTTTCATTTCTCATAGGTACTCGGAAAGTAGTGTTGTTTTGATCTGATTATTGGGTGGAAAATGCTGCTTTCCTTTCATAGGGGGGGAAGAACTCATACAAATTCATTCCGACCCTCGGGCCGGAATGAACTTTAAAAATAGAACTGCTGTCAGCTGTGAAGAGTTTTATGTAAAAAAAAACTATGTAATTAAAAAAATGTCATGACTTTCTAAACAGCCAGTGTGAATTTAGCGCAAACTTCTTTAAGCGGAATAAACCGCGAGTGCCGCGACAATTACGCGGCGACCGGCGAGTTCCATATTTAAAATTTAAAAAGTCGACACAAATTGGCGGGATACTAAAATCTGTTATGTATGTATCTGTGACGAACTTTTGTGCTAAGATTTGAATTGAATATTAAAAATTAGTTCAAGCGAAATATTGACACCAGATTCCATTACAGACAAGGCAAATTATGTCATAGAAAATCTTTTATTTTCCTCATATTCTATATGAAAGTAGAGTGTTTGCCACGGGTAAAAGAATCAATTCCTACTCGGACTATAGCCGCCCTCGCTGCGCTCGGGTGTCTAACTACCTCGGGAATTGATTCTTTTGAACCCTAGGCTAACAATCTACTATTCCATTACCGCGTCGCGGTCGTGTAACGTGCATGGCGCCATTTATGCACCGTTGCAGCGCCCGCGTGGCTGACGCTCCCGCTTCGCGTCCCGCGTGTTTGACGCGTACGTTTGGCCGAGGCTTTAGGTTTGTACAGACACCTGCGAACCCAGTTATTTATTCACCTTTTTTTTTAATTCCAAATTTCCAAGATTAGTCTCATATTTGTGAGAACTGAAATTTGATAATAGGATCCCAGAGGAATCGACGGAATAGCTCATTAAATACCTAATACATTACACAGGTATAAAAATTCAATAATTTCATAGTTTTACTGATTTGTGATCGGTTTTTATTCTCCCATTAAAAAGTCAATTATTTACCCAAACTGTCTACAAAAGCAGGTTCGAACAGTCGGAAATATTTCTCATGCGTGATTCCAAAGTTAATGATATGGTAAATAATGACTTTGGAAAACAAATAATTGTAATAATTGAAAGATCAAACAGGGTTTTGTTTGAAGTCTGGCTTTTGGTTCACACGTTTGTTTTGCCGCCGTGTTTTTTGATGAATGTTCAGATATTTTTAAGTTTTTGGAATACCTTCTAATTAGGTATTTTTAAGAAAAATACCGAACGTTCAGCAGCAATTTCCGGGTACTTTTGAACACTTTGTATGCCTATAGCTGCTTTATTTACCTAGATCTTACTTAAATATAGTTTTTACATACTAAGAGCTACCATGCCAAATTAAAGCTAAAAAATGCAAGCCATGTTATTTCCTACAAATAAAGTGGCACCACTAATTAGTGAAATAAATTTATTCACAAAGAAAATTATACTAGTATTTACAATTGACAATTGAGCTAACTGCCGACTGTTGCAAACAGTCTACAGATACTCGTAGCTCAACTGATCCATATCAACACCAGTCGGAAGCGTCCCCAACTAATTAGTTCATTAAATCGAAAATCGAAAAATCTTAACCCTTGAAGGCATTTTTATGAGAGTTCTACATAGAATAGGCTCCCTCAAGGATCGCGCCCCCTGCGAGGTCATTTTTTTCTGTCAGTCTTCTAGACCATGGACAAGTACTGTCTTCTAGATCATGGATAATTATTTTTAAATACGTTCTAGTTCACTCGGATTAATGTGCAATACCAATGTTATTGAGAAATGAGTGTAATTTTTATTCAAATACGATTTCAATTGATCATCTAAGGGTTAAAATACCCGCGATGCTTTTCAGGGTTAAAAAAAACCGCCAAGCTATTGCACTTGGCATAGTACCTGCCCCTTGTTACTATAAGTATACCTAACAATGCCGAACAGTGTTCCTTTAATTTACTTGTATCAAAAAAAATGTAAGAATTGTGATAAAAACATATTATATTTTTGCTTTTGATGTACATACATTTGTCTTATTTACGGCGGGAATCGAACCAACAACCGGAGTCTCATTGAAAATTTCACGCCCAACGCCATAAGAGTGGGTTTTCAGTGTACAGCGCAACAGTGCGGCAAGCAGTGGATTTTAGACAAATTTAAATTTTAACGCCCTTTTAAAACTGACGTAAATCGCCTCCCGCTTCCCACCGAAAACACAACCAAAAAGTCGTCAAAAAAACACAGCTTAATTGTATACCATTGGTACCCAAACCGCGATTTCAAAGTAATATCAGCCGCGAAATTATCTTGTCCGAAGTGTCACAAGGTTTTAAAAGTTGAATGGGAATCCAAATGACTAGGTTGGATCAAAAGAAGCGATCTTTTGATCCGACCTAGTCATTTGGATCCTACTTTAATTCCTTTCTTGAGCTCAGACAGACGAGTGAAAAATGACTGAGCAGGTAGAAAGAGCTACCGCTGTTTTGGTGAGTCGTTCCTTCGTTAACGCATTCACTGCCCAGTCTCGGCGGTACGACCCGCAGGGGTGCGCCGCCGCCACACGAGGGTCGAGAGGCTCGTCTGCGTCTTGGGCCATGAACGGGTTAGTTTAACTGACTACAAAAATTTTATGCCACAGATTAAGGGAACCTACCACAGGAGCAGTTTCATTCTGTATATATTTTTTTCTTTTTTTTTCACCCCTTTAAGGTTTTGACGACCTCTTTGGCACGGCTGGTGAAGGTCTGCCTGCGAAGCAGGAGGTTACGGGTTTGGTTTCCACCTTGGGAATTTTTTTTATACGATCTGATGACATTTGTTCCGATAATTCTGGGTGTTTTCTATCTATAGTAATCGTAATAGTAATATAATAATCTATACTAATATTATAAAGAGGAAAGATTTGATTGTTTGTTTGTATTGAATAGGCTCCGAAACTACTGGACCGATTCGAAAAACCCTTTCACCGTTAGGAAGCTTACTTTTCAGGGAGTGACATAGGCTATATTTTATCCCGGAATTCCCACGGGAACGGGAACTACGCGGGTGAAACCGCGAGGCGATCGTCTAGTTTATATTATAAAATGTCTATGTATGTAATGTATTGTTTTAAGTTCAGTAAATATCAGTTATCTAGCACCCATAAATAATAGTAATAGAGTATGGAGTATTATAAGGCGGATTTCATTGTGGACAATATTTTTGATGAAAATAAGTAATTTCATTTCTATTCTCTTATTTATTATATTTTTTTGCTATATATGTACTAAGTTGAATATAATCTTGTATTTTATTATTTCCATCGGTTTTATTTATGGTTTTGTTTGGTGCTTATTTGCTTGAATGGCCAATTCGGATCTTATAGCATGTAATGATATTGGGTGAACAAAATTAAACCAATTTCGAGCAAGTTTTTCAACGGTGTTGGTTGATTAAACACTTTGAAATTACACTTTTTATCCAATCATTAAAAAACACGAATCGATCGTTATAAATGGCGATTTCCTGCGACTACTGTAATTTATGAAATAAAGAAAGAAAAGAGAGAAAATAAATTTATTTATTTTTTTATTTGTACAGGTTTGTGAAAACGCCAGGTTTTAATTCTTAAACTAGGTACTCGGTACCCCCTCCTCTTCATAAATCGTTCTTTAGAGAGGGTTTATTGAATCTAAACTTAAAAATGGCTCTGCCCTGAATTAACAGTGGATGTGTGAGTTAGAGGTGGGTCATTAGTAGTTCATTGGGTTCCAGACAATTGTTTTCGCATTTTGTATCAGAGATTATTATCAAAAAAATATGAGAATTAAGACCTGGCGTCTTCGCAAAGAGTTGGGGTGGTGCAAATTCTAAGCCGGCACCACACAGCTCCCACCCAACTCTTCCCGCGGGTGTCGTAAGAGGCGACTAAGGGATATCTACCGGGGGCGGGCAGCAGCACCTCCTGCAGAACATTCTACCACCGAACTGCGATCCCCAAACCGCATGCCCAGCGTGGGGATTATGGGCATTACCCCCCATGTGATAAAAGCCAATAAGGCGCTTATCAGGGGGAGGCCTGCGTCCAGTAGTGGACCACTACAGGCTGTTGAGGTTGAGGTGAGGTTGAGGTCTTCGCAAACGTGTTCGTCATAGTGCATCATGACGGGGTCATGATGCATCATGATGGGGAGAACCTGCAGTTCAGTCAGTGTTAGTGAATTACCAAAAACCCTGTAAGTATAACATTTAAACAATTTGAATAAGTAATTTGAATCACAAAGCTTTTCTACTAAATTAAGCTTTCCCCACATAGTTTTCCAGTTCACGTGCTGCAAACAATATGTTTAAAATTAATATTCTATGGTTCAAACATCGGTATTGTGTTAAATATTTAATGGTTTTAAATAAAGGATCACATGTCACGCACAGAGTATAACCATTTTATCAAGAGGCGGTAGAAGTCTACCAAACGACCTCTGTAGCATAGCGGACGAAATAAACATCAGACTTCACATCTCACGATGTTAAAATTAAATGAGGATTCGTAACGTTTTTAGTTGAGAATGCAGATTTATAGAGCTAAGAAATCTATAACATACAGTGCAAAAATTTTTGTTCTACGACAAAAATTGACGAAATTATGACCAAATTACTAGCGAAGTTCACTGAGTGACCGCCGCGGGTGCGTGTGACGTCACTCGCTCGGTCGCCGCCCGTTAACCGTAGGCAGATACTTATCAGTTTTTAGTGATTTACACTGAAACTATAAGTTAAGGAAAAAAAATATAAAACCAAATAGACGCAGTTTTGAGAGACCCATCGAATGGTTTTTTTTTTTTTTTTATTAATATTCGATGGGTCTCTCAAAACTGGATACTAGTTCTATTGAAATTGCTGTAACGTTACTGATCCTCATTGAGCTGAAAACAGAGTTGCCTATATACAATCACGATTGTTTCTTAATATTAAAAAAATCCGATTTCTCAACCTCAACAGTCTATATTGGTCCATTGCTGGACGCAGGCCTCCCCCAGATAGGCGCCATATTGGCTTTTATCTCAAGGGGTAATGCCCATAATCCCACCGCTGCGCATGCAGGTTGGGTATCGCAGTTCGGTGGTACAAGTTCTGCAGGAGGCGCTGCTGCCCCCGGTGGATATCCCGATTTTTTTACCGGAATTTTCACTGTTACCAAAAATAATAAATTACAAAAGACAGCAAAGTTGACATAGGTGGCCATTCTAGAGTTAATTCTCAAGATATCGATTGGAAAAGACCTCACCATCAAGCAGCATTGCTGGTATTCGGTTGAATGGCATTGTTGCAAGAGAGACACTGACACCTCTTACAGCAGATCATACAAACACTGCTTCGCGACGGGAATCAAACCCGCAACGTACTGTTCTTCAAGCGGACATTCGCCCACTGCATCACATTCATTAATTCGCAGAGGTAGACCTAGAAAAACATGGAGATTATTTTATAACGGTTTTCAATGTTTGTTATGATCATCATTCTCTTAAGGAAACCTTTGTTTAATTAAGTTTGTTTAATTTCTATTTCTACTTGTCAGCAAAACTTTACTACAATTCAACGAAGTGAATACTTAGTCCAACACTAACTAAATTGAGGATAGCGATATGCGATAACGCGCCAAGAACTAAATACTAACTTCATTCAATTTATCTTGTGTGCTTCCGCTTGGGAGGACGGTGCTATGTAAGATAAACAGCTGATTTTGTGGATGTTTGTTTTAAGATAAAAGAAGCAGCTGCAAATATTATTTTGATGCTTGTGCCTGTACAACTGTTTGTTTTTATCCTATACAAACGAATATAATATAATAACCTGACGGCGACACGAGGCGACCGCAGTCAATGACTGCGCCGACATAATAATAGTTAAGCCATTTATTATCATGTTACAAAATTAAATATAAATTATTAAACACTATTATAAAATTAGATATTATGCTACTTCTAATAATGAAGTATATATTTTCATAAATCCATGATCTCTGTCCGAGTAAAGGTCTCCTCCAGACTGTGCCATTTTTTTCTGTCCGTCGCTAAAGTTTGCCACTATTTTTTGACACCTTTCGAGAGGTCGTCCTCTTTATCTTTTACCAGGTAGTCCTTGCCAAGTTGTTACTATTCTGGACCATTTTTAGTACTCAGTCTTGCCATGCCGGCGCCGCCATAATAAAGTACCGTTTGTAATAAGAATTAAAAATTCTGCAAAAGAAAAAATGAATCGTTTGCCTTATACACTGTAGCGGATAAATAGCGATCGTAAACCCCCTCTATCCATCGACTCCTCGCGATCGCTACAGTGTCAACGGTCCCATCTTGCAAGGAAGATAACAATCCGTAATTTTACGACAAAACCTTGGCCACCACTCAACGTTCCACTTCAATCACCTTACGTAAAATACTATTGAAGTATTCATTATGAAATTTATGAATGTAAGTTTGTGTTGGAAGAACACCAACGTTTCATCCGTTAAAGGCCTACGCAGACCGGGACGGCATGGCAAGGGATTTTAATTTTTACTAATGGACATTCAACCGTACTGTTACAGAAAAACAACATAAATTGCTATGCTTTAAAATGATGCCGTGGCATTGAAAGGGATTTTATCGCATGGCATTAAAAGACGCGCCACAGGCTCCCGTGGCGGGATGCCGTGGCATACTGCGGTAGGCAACGGCATGCCACGGACTCCTGCGATCGTAGTGATATACAGCACGCCGTGGCATGCCGTGGCAAAGTGCTGGAATGCCGCGGTATCTAAGCGGCCAGTGTGCGCTGACTCACGGCTAAATCCCTGGCCATGCCGTTCCGGTCTGCGTAGGCCTTTACTCACCCTGATGAAATCCCTCGTTAAGGAATGAAACGTTGGTGTTCTTCCAACACAAATTAGGTTCGTAGTTAACCCGCTTACATTCATAAATGAATCCGTCAAACTACGAAAATTTTCATAGTAAGTAAAATACTATTGAAGTAAATACGGTCAAAATACGTACCTATATCAATCAGCCCTAACAACCTTTTAAATATTTCCTGAACTATTTTGCATAACGCTATCCAGTCCGATATCGACATGTACAAACGAGTTTCTCGCACGCAAATCGTAATTTGCTGACCCTACCCTTATAGCTTAGTAGTATTTTAGCTTTTACCTTTTCTATTTTTTAGTTTTCTCTTTGTAAAACATGAAAGTAATTTCTGAGACGAGGAGTGTTGTTTCTGGCTCTTATTCTTTGATGTTTATAACAACTTCAACGCCTGGGATTTAAACGATTTTTTAAGGGTAGTAGTTTCTGCTCGCGGCTCCGCACGCATTGTTTCTATGGAAACGTTTAAAGGTGATTTCTATGCCATGGGAACTGATTTATGGGATAAAAAGTAGGTAAGTATGCCTTTGTTTGATTCCAGGATTAGCATTACATGTGTGTAAAATTTCAGCCCGATCGGTTCAGTAGTATTGGCGTAAGAGGTAACAAACATCTATCCATCCATCCATCCAATCTTTCGTATTTATATTACCTAGTGTGACTAGTGTGATTTTGGAGGATTCTTAAATACCTAGTCCTTGTCTACCTAGTCTACCTAGTCCTGCAGGTAGGTCGGTATGTACCTCCTACCCACACTTTGTTTATTATTTTTTCATTAATTTTTATTTTATTTATGTAATCTACAATAGCGTCCGATCAAGTTAAAAAAATAAATTAATTAGACCACAAACAAGATTGACACTATCCACGAATAAAATCTATATGATGGCAATTAAAATATACAGTAAAATTCCTGACAATTTAAAACAAATGACATAATAATTAACTAGATTTAAATTTAACTTGACAAAATGGCCGACTGAAAAATGTTTTATAGTATTTAAATGAATTCTTCGAATATAACATAACCTGTAACTAATATTATTTATTGATTTTGCATGATTATGTGTTGCATGGTTTATTTATTGTAAATTTTATTCAATTTGTTTTTTACATGCAATTTATAATAATTTAAATTCTAATCGCGGCCAGCAACCCACCCATGAGTGACCTCGTCAGAAATCTACAATTACACCTGTGTTTTCAATAGGTAACGATTTCTTTCTTTTTGCAAACTCTTTGTTTACAATAATTATCTAGGTTTCTAGAACCGAGTATAGTTGGACGCCTGCGACAAGCTTAAGGTTGTCTTTCCACTATATAATATCTGCTACGTTGCTATGTTTCCAGCTGACCTATAGGATCGCTCCATTTTTTTATTTATCTAGCCTGGTTTGTCCCACTGCTGGGCAAAGGCCTCCCCCAAATCTTCAAATCTTCTTATAGGATCGCTCCATTATCGCGTCATTATTCTTAGCTATGAAAATTACGCGATAATGGAGCAATCCTATTGGTTGGCTGGAAACATAGCAACGTAGCACATCTCTGGCGGAAAGGCAGCTTTAGGCTGGCCATGGTTAGAGGAGACTTGGCCAACCTGTGGACGATTCATTAGGAATGTAACTAATTATTAAATCAATCTAGATTTTTTTTCTTGACCACTTCCACACAACACCATCCACAAATGCGGCTTCTCACGCAAATAGAACATTCAACAGTAATTTGCTGACTGTACATTTAACCCTGTATTACACACGATTTCTAATCAAGCCTCAATGCAATTTAGTTTTTAATGCATAGAAAGTAGGAACTTTAAGTGTCAATTGGAAACGGAATCATTTGTATTGGAATAGTTTTCCACCACGCGACTCTTATACAGGGTTATTGGTAACTAGTTTATGTCCGCGGCTTCGCACGCGTTGTTTCTATAAACGTTTAAAGGTGATTTCTATCCCATGGGAACTGATTTATGGGATAAAAAGTATCCTATGTTTGATTCCAGGATTAGAATTACCTGTGTGCAAAATTTCAGCCCGATCCGTTTAGTAGTTTTGGCGTGAAGAGGTAACAAACATCCATCCATCCATACATCTATCCATCCAAACTTTCGCATTTATAATACTAGTTTATGCCCGCGGCTTCGCACGCGTTTTTTTTATAAAGGTTTAAAGGTGATTTATATCCCATGGGAACTGATTTATGGGATAAAAAGTACCCTAGGTTTTATTCCAGGCCTAGAATTATCTGTATGCAAAATTACAGCCCGATCCGTTCAGTAGTTTTGGCGTGAAGGTGTAA
Organism: Eupithecia subfuscata; assembly: GCA_963564075.1. Taxonomy (NCBI): domain Eukaryota; kingdom Metazoa; phylum Arthropoda; class Insecta; order Lepidoptera; family Geometridae; genus Eupithecia; species Eupithecia subfuscata. The sequence continues at coordinate 3,742,464 of OY751123.1, forward strand.
AAAACATCCATCCATCCATCCAAACTTTCGCATTTATAATATTACTAGCTTCTGCCCGCGGCTTCGCACGCGTTGTTTCTATAAATGTTTAAAGGTGATTTATATCCCATGGGAACTGATTTATGGGATAAAAAGTAGCCTATGCCTGATTCCAGGCTTAGAGCTTCACCGATGCCAAATTATAGCTCAATCTGTTCAGTAGTTTTGGCGTGAAGAAGTAACAAACATCCATCCATCTAGCCATCCAAACTTTCGCATTTATAATATTAGTGTAATACTTAGTGTGATATATTGTAATTTATTTTATTAATAAAGAAACTTAACCAATGAACAGCGATTAAAGGTTACGAGTTACACCCAGGAATAGGTAGGTACATCTGAATCGACCTGGTGTTCGTGATGATGGACGGAACCTGCAGTTTACGCAGTGTCAGTGAACTTCAACTTCTAAACTACTTACTTAGGGCTAAGATGCAAGACTTATTTTGAAGCACACATTCTGTACTATCGTTCAGTAACAAAAAACATGAAGCTAGCTTGACAGTTTCGATTTTATGAAAAAGCTAATAATTTCAAAAAAAATGTTAAGAAAAACTTTTTTTTGTTTTATAAATTACTTATCTTTTCTTTTATTATAAAATAGAAATTGCAACAATGTTAACATTGCTTTATTGTCTACATTATGGGCTATCAAATGAGTCCTCTATCGTTTTCCTAAGACCTACATGGGTAGCTATACCTTAATCAGTACAAGCACCCGTGCTTTGAGGCAACAGAAAACAAAATGGCTGCCATTTTATCATGAAAAGAGAAAAAAAAATAGGGATAGTGATTTCTCGATAAAATTTACCGTATTTTACCCCCCCAAAGTCTCCGACACCGGTGACCAGACACATTGTATATATAAAGAAAGTCGTGTTAGTTACACTATTTATAACTCAAGAACAGCTTTACCGATATGGCTAAAAATTGGTGAGGAGGTAGCTTAGAGCCAGGAGACGGACATAGGATACTATTTATTCCGTTCGATAGCATTCAAGTGTGACTTAACATAACCTCAAAAATAGAATAGGATAGAAATAACCTCAAAACGTTTCCATAGAAACAACGCGTGCGACGCCGTGGGCAGAAGCTGGTTACAAATAAACCTGTATTCTTGGCACTTGGCGCTTCAATGTCGTCTCTCCGACATTTCAACAATTCTTAGCAGGCACGACCCCAACTGTTTTGGCAGGAACCTAAAATACTGCGGAAATCTAGACATTTGGCTAATACCCTGATTTCTGTGAATTATGGCCGTGGCGTGAGAAGCGAGCATGAAATTACTGCGACATGACGAATGGCGCTTGATAAAGATCAAGATTTCAAAGGCTATAGAATAAATAAAAGTAGCTACAATGTGGTTTTGTTGTAATGTTTGCTATATATATATATATATGTATAATTCCTTGTAATAATGGGTGAAGGTCACAGGTTTTCGCTAGCAGGTCATTGTGGCGATCATTTAACGGATTTTTTTATGTTTTAACACTTTGGGTGCCCATGACACGCACAGAACTACCGCCGCTAGTAGCCGCAGGGGCAGGCGGCGCCCACCTGCGTGGGTCGCTCCGCAACGGCGGGCAGTGATTGTCTTAAGAGTACTCTGGAGATTCAGAGGCATCCAACACCTTATTTGTCAAAATCCGTCTAGAAGTCGGGCTAAAAGTAGAGTACCCTGGTGATCCAGAGGAATCCAACACCTTATTTGTCAAAATCCGTCTAGAAGTCGGGCTAAAAGTAGAGTACCCTGGTGATCCAGAGGAATCCAACACCTTATTTGTCAAAATCCGTCTAGAAATCGGGCTAAAAGTAGAGTACCCTGGTGATCCAGAGGAATCCAACACCTTATTTGTCAAAATCCGTCTAGAAGTCGGGCTAGAAGTAGAGTACCCTGGTGATCCAGAGGAATCCAACACCTTATTTGTCAAAATCCGTCTAGAAGTCGGGCTAAAAGTAGAGTACCCTGGTGATCCTGAGGAATCCAACACCTTATTTGTCAAAATCCGTCTAGAAGTCGGACTAAAAGTAGAGTACCCTGGTGATCCAGAGGAATCCAACACCTTATTTGTTAAAATCCGTCCAGAATTTCGACTAAAATAACTCACATTATACAGGGTTATTGGTAATTCACCGACGACACTGCTTGAACGGTACTGCCCAGCATCACAAGAACGTTTGTGAAAACGCCAGGTCTTCATTCTTAAACTTCGGATTAGTAGTAAGTACCATAGTAAGTCTAGGAAATAATATTTCCTTAGAGAGGCTTTCTTTGTAACATAACTGAAAACGGCTCTGCCCATAATTAACAGTGGGTCTAGGAGATCGGTCTTTAGTAATGCTTTGGGTGGCGGACGTAAGTCTTTTTTATTAATTTTGTATAAGAGACGATGTACAAAAAAAAGAACAGTAATGCCCGGTACAGACAGACCAAGCGAGCGAGAGCAAGCGAAAGCTAACGAACGAACGCGAAAGAACCAGTGGACGTCATTGCAAAAGCAAGCGAGCCCAAACGAGGGCCTTCGTTCGCCTTCGGCCGTGCTCCGGCTGTCGTTACATCAAAGAAAAATAGAACGAACGTACCGATCGTCGAATCACACTCGTTTGCATTCGCTCTCGCTCGCTCGGTCTGTATCCAACATAAGAATAGGCAGTACCTGAAGTTTACGTAGTGTCAGTGAATTACTAATAACCCTTTATAGCCATTTACCCACACCTACATAAACCCGAAAAACATAACTCTCCTTTTCAGTCAGTGAGGCAATAACTACAAAGACAGATTCACTATAAACGTAACATAACAAAACCGTACTAGAATATTGCACTATAAAATTACTAGCATAAAGTCGACTTCATGGTAGCATAAACTTTTATCGCTAGCTAAACTCAGTAAGTTGCAATTATCTTGCAATCTTTGGCTAAGGACAGAAACTGTCTTGGGTTATAAAATCCCAGTAAGAAATCCTTTTCAGAGGGCGCAATGCGTGGCATTTTGTGAAAAGGATAGGCATAGGATTTCGCGTTCATAGAGGCAGGACAGAGCATACGTTGTTGAAACGGCGTTAGCGCAAACAAGTTTTTGCTTATTTACAAGAAAACTACAGAACTTATGAAGGAACTGGTTCAAGGAACCACATAAATAGCAATAACCTACAAATCAAAACATAAGTCATTTCAATAGACTGCAGGGTTCCCGAGATCTTGACCAAATTATGTGCGAAACGGTGCACTTTCACGATATTTTTTTATCGTTTATTTTTATCAGTCGTGTTTTTTCATTGAAGGAACCAAAGAAAAAATGTTGAATTTTAAGAATAAATAAGAATAGAATAAAATATCTTTATTTTGTAAACAGGATAAGTACTCAATAATACATATACATAAAACTTAATTTACTTAACGAGAAAAAATGTGTACTTAGGTCAGTTTACAAAATAGGTCCTGGCTCAGCATGAGTTGAATGACTACCGAGCTAGCATCCAACGCTGGTCTTCCGTCAGAACCACTTGTTGGAGTTACGGATAAATTACTCACAATAATATAATTGAACCAAAACTAATAAAAAATCAATAAAATACAAATCAAATAGGTACACATACACACGTATTCAAATAAAATGTAAATTTTATTAATTCGAGTTTTTTATCACGGTGATCCCGTGAGTACTGAGATCCAGGCCTAGTTTGATAACCAAATCATTTACGTTCGCCTCATATATACACCCCCTTAGTAAAATATACAGGTAAGCTTGTCTCTAGCGAGATCAACAAATTATTTAAAAAATATATAAATAAATATATATTGGACAATTCACATGACATCATCTAGTCCTAATAAATTTATCTTAATCTTATATATGTATAAAATTCTCGTGTCACAATGTTCGTTCCCGTACTCCTAAGAAACGGCTTAACCGATTCTCATGAAATTTTGTGAGCATATTGAGTAGGTCTGAGAATCGGCCAACGTCTATTTTTCATACCCCTAAGTGATAATTTTAAATTTACACGCGGGCGTAGCCGCGGGGCGCAGCTAGTATACATATATAAAACACGTGTCACGTTGTTTGTCCGCGATGGACTCCTTAACTACTTAACCGATTTTAAATTAAATTTGCACACCGTGTGCAGTTTGATCCAACTTGAAAGATAGGATAGCTTATTCAGGGCAGGTTTAAACGGTGAGAGCGGTAGTCGCGGAGTGAGCTAGTAAGTTTATATTGCTTAAAAACTAACATGCATAAGTTTTGTTTTGGTCTGGACGTGTGTGCTGATCAGTGCTGTGCACCTGCGCTATCAGAGGAATTTCATACTCAGCTGAATATTGCGAGTTCACAACGCTGATGTTCAGCATGTACAGTCGGCTGCAAAAATATGTATACACTCCCAAGTTTTCAATTTGACTAAATAGTAAGTGTATAGTAATTGTGATAATTTATGTACCGCATTCTGACGAAGTACGATGACTACTTTGTACGAAAAACGTGTGCATGTCCTTATATTTAAAAAGTTCCGAGTAAAATAAAAGTTAAACCTTGGAAGTGTATACATGTCTGTGCAGCTGACCCTTAGTGATGATGACGTAGATAGATAGATAGATAGAAAACTCTTTATGCACATGATAGAAACAATAAAACAAAATCTAAGTAACAAATGGGTCTTATCGCTCACGAGCGATCTGTACCAGACAACTGTGGATGGGTAGGATCACTCATCACATCACGTACGAAACTGTAAAAGTTAAAATTTAAGGTGATGGCAGCTTGTCTTTAAAAGGCTAGATAGATTTAAAGTTCGAAACAAACCAAATAAGCATATTAAATAATACTCAGACACCAAAACGAAACAGGTACGTAAAAGGTCGAAAACTAAGCAGATTCAAAAAGAACCAAGCAAACTCAAGAAAATTTGTAAATAAACGGGTTTAATTTAATTTATTGGCACTTAAACTATGGCCGATACTTGTTAGGAAACAAGAGGAATGAAAAGAGTTTTTCACATAAAAAGGACTGCAAAATGCGAACATTCTCTTTGTCACCCGATAATCATAGGACATGGAATATAATAGAACACCTAACTTTGTAACTTTATACCGCGGGGAAACACAAAGACCCCGGCAGTTTTCTAGCACGAGGAAAAACTGTTAGTAAAACAAAGCTTTTAGGTCAAGAGCAAAAATATCTCAAGTTTTAAAATTGTACCTAATATAGTTGACATTTGACTTTTCGGACATTAACTTTGATTCGGGGTTTCTGTAATTACATAGGAGTCGAATTATTTATTTGGTAAAACAAGCATATATACCTAATTTTTTTTATCAGCTTATTTCGGCCCACTGTTGGGCAAAGACCTAAATTTAATATTTTGTTATTTGACAAATCATAAGACTTGCGCGTGTTTTGGACGTTTCGGCTTGCTAAGAAACATTTTCGCCTGAACTTATCATAAACTGTGTAGGTACGTTATTATTATTATTTCAATTCTGTAGCGACTTAAGTACCCAAAAGGGGGTGACTCAAATAAAGTTTTTTTTAATCCTAAATTAACCTCTTCCGCAGTTCAGCGACTTTTGGAACAACGGGACAAGACTTAATTACTCAACTTTTTTTATGGCGCAACCGTTTTGCGGACTGATTTTATATTTTTACTGCCCAGGATAACCCCAATGAACTCACACTGCAGGTGATTCAAAAATCTTTTTTTGAATCTATTTTTTTTATCCAACTTTATCCATACTTTATCTTGAGCATATAAAATACCTTGAAGTTCCTATAACTTGTTATCTTACAGATAACGCCAGGAAACCAAGGCAGATGCATTGATAATAGTGTGGAGTTTGTAAACATTAGCATGGAGGGATGTCTTGGAGTGATAAGAGGGAGAGAGCGCTTGAATAAACATGTGGTATGAACTATCGCAGTATGGGTATGATCGTTGCGTTGATTAGTGGCTAAAACAAACGACAAGCTTTATGGTATCTACAAACCAAAGTCGGCGACGCAGTCCGGCGGGTTGGTGCGACATTTAAGTGCCATGAATATTGTAAGCAACAGATAGTGTTTTGTCAACTTGTAGGTGGCCATCTGATTTAGGTGTGCAGAATCCATAACAAATGAGCCTCACTAACAATCTGCGGACCAACCTGACGATAACATCCGACCACCTGGCAGGTGGTCCGTTTAACACTACAGTAATCACATCGACAGAGCATCAGCTAAGGTTGGTCAGCGGTAACAGCCGGTTTTTCGAACGTTAATCAACTAATTGTATTAATTTGTAATTTAATTTAAGTTATTTAATTAATTTATTTGGAATTCTATTTTTAATTGTTTGACGTTTTAATCTATTGTAACTTTATTATTATTATTATTTTAATTTTTGCGACGAATTCATATTATGTTTATATAATTATTTTGATGGTAATCGTCTTAATTTGAATTTTATTGCTTTCAATTATTAGTTTTTCAGTACTGTTTTATAAGAATTTCGATTTGTACCTATAATTGAGGTGGCACTTAGATGTGTTTTGTATGAAATGGCCCATAATCCATTTTTTAGTGTACACTGCGTTGGTGCTATTTATTAAATAAATAATCAATGATCATATTTCTTGTCAAATGGTTCTTGCTCTAGTCGAATCGACAACGCTTACAAGAGATATGAATCAAATCATGAAGATACTGAATCTAAGGAAGAGTTAGAAATCGATGGGCGGTAGGCTGCAAAGTGCTGCAAGCAAAGACATTGTGGTAGCCGATGGCTACGGAAACGAAGTCAGCGGGCACGCGGAGGCGGCGGCGGCGGTGGCGCGGGGATCAGCGCGATAACGCAGACTCGCGCCGCTCCCCGGGCCGCTATTGTCGGGGTCAGTTTCATATAAAGCCGCCTTGGCCGGGCCGGAGGCGAAGGCGTGCGGGTTGTATCATACGAATTTATACGAGAGACTACACATACGCCGCCCGGCGGTGTATGTGTAGTCTCTCATATAAATTCACGCATTGAGTCTATGCATTGAAACGCGCCGCTACCCGCGCCGCCGCTGCCGCCGCCCCGCAATCGCTGACTTAGAGACGCGGGCTAAGTGCCCTATATCATTATACCACTCTCAGCCCCAGATAAAGATTTTAAAGCCAGCTCGGGGACAGGATTAATTCTGTATATTCGTGAACAGGATGTAATTTAGTCCAACGATGTCATTTCTGTTGTTTTTGGCACAGAATCGAGGCTTGCAAACAACTTCCTAAGTCCATACTTGGATGTTGGATGCGCTTTTTAATTCGTGTTTCGTACGAGACTTTAAGGGGGTATAGTACCTCAAATTGCTTATTTTCAACTCCGTCGGACCTCCATATCTTCCAAACTACTGAATATTTAACTTTGAAATTTATATATGGTAAAGTTCAGGACTTATTCTATCGATCATATGTTTCGAAAACACGATGCCATAAAATTTTCTCGATAGAAAAAAATCGTAAAGTTATCTCTAATTTTTTACTAAAACCCTAATTTCTCAATAAATACAGATGATACGATCTTGAGATTAAGCATAGTAATTGAACTAAGTATAAAGAACATTTTATATGTTGCCTTTTTTTCAATTAACTATTCTAATGTTTGTGGGGAGCAAATAACTACTAAAAACTTGATTTTTGGGCTTACGCCGCTTTGCTCTGTCCCGCTCCTGTGAACGCGAAATCCTATGCCTATCCTCTTCACACAATAACGAGGTAGGGTACCGCCTTAAGACTGGGTAATACCCTACTTGATGAAATGACAACCTTAGCCTATAGAAAATTATTGAGTGACGTGTAAGGATAGGATTTATTAGGGATGTTTTTATCTCTGACTGTACCTTTCCTTTCCACACTTTTAGTTCACTTAGGCTCTTTTATAAATTTGTGGGTTGAAACGACAATCTTATAAACAGCCGGTGAGAAACGACACAATTATTATTACTTTTGGCTTGTGGTGCGAAACACCCCGCTACACCATTGAGTCTACCGGCTTATTCCAATAATCCCCTGCCATAATCCCCTGCGAAGGGGATTCCTGGACTTTTTGTCCAGAAATCCCCTGCCGGCTCAAAGAGAAGACGCAATGGGGATTTGTGGACAAGAGTTCCAGAAATCCCCTGATCCACTTATTCACACCGTAAGTAGTTGTTCGTTTTTGAAATAATCAAATGCAAACCACTACGTAACCTAACCTTATAAGTAGAATATACCAAAATATTAACATTGCATTCAGGAATTTCCGACTCACAATAGGGTTTCAGCTGATTTCGAGTAGTTTTTTACGCTGTTTTTTCGACCCATTATTTTGTTCCATTAATGTCCCGAAGCTCATGATTAGTGAAACGCAAATAATGCAGGTCTCGAGAGAGCCTACACATTTGCTCGGTGTAGCGGTGTTTCACACCAAACTCCCCTTGGAGTCGAGACCCTAGGTCCGTGGGGTACCGAGGATCTCCGGGTTTTTAGAAAATTATCTGAGCGTCTGGTCAAAGCGACGCGTGACCCGAGAGCTGGTGAGTATCAGGCGCGGCGCGTCAGCATTGACATACAGCAATGCAGCCAGCGTCTCGCGGACGCTTCTGACTGGTGGTATGGATCAGTTGAGTTACCTGTACATTGTTTACAACAGTCTGCGTTTACATCAATTGTTTCAATTGTAAATACTAGTTCTAATTTGATTCTATTATTTTGTTAACTTGGTCGCCGTAGCGGGCGATCAGTATTAAAAGATAAGTTATCTTTTGAATACTAAGTTACGACTAATAGACCTACGAATCTAAGTAAACTAGACGATATTTCCTCTATCTTACGACTGGATATCTTGGCTTCGGTTCCCACGACTCTACGTACTTCTAATCCTAGAAATGTTATCATTAGGATTGCGTATGAGCGTTATATACGATATTTACTGAGTAAGCGCGGTAGCTTAGTAAAGATAGGTGACTTTAGAGCTGCTGAATCGCCTATTTAAGGGTAACTGATGGGTAATATCGCGAAGAACCGACAACCGCTGAGGTAAACGTGTTGTGGAGTGGAGACTACGACTCGGAAAACGTAGTGTAGGACGTCCTCCGGCCAGGTGGGATGATGATCTGCGAAAGACTGCAGGCAGATGCTGGATGCGGCAAGCTGGAGACAGGGCGCTATGGCGCTCATTAGGGGAGGCCTATGTCCAGCAGTGGATTAATATAGACTGATGATGTACCTAGGTAAGTTATATGTATACAGGGTTATTGGTAATTCACTGACACTGCGTTTACTGGTTCTGCCCATCACCACAAACACTTTTATGAAGTCGTCAGGCTTGAAATCGTAAATTTGTTATTTCTAGTAAGTACCCCCTGGTTCAATAATCGTTCTTTAGAGAGGCTTTATTTGAAACTAAACTTAAAACAGCTCTACCCTGAATTAACAGTGGCTTTGGGAGTGGGAGATCTTTACTAATTAATTGGGCTCCGCACAAACGTGTTACCTATTTAATTTTGTCTCAGAGTAACCCTGTATATTCTGATATTATATGACTGACTGCAATTTTGTTAGATCAACGTAGTATTATAGTTACTAATAAACCGGCCAAGTGCGAGTATACTCGCACACGGGAGTTCGTCCCATCGTTCAAAACTATTTCTCAAACGAAAGTCTAAAAACACCAACTATTGGAGACCTTAAATTTTCCACTTTGTATTATTTTTAGTAATTTGTTGGTATTAAAGTTGAACTGTTAGTCACTTATAGATAGGTTCATGTGTCGCCTATTATGGTTCAAGAGATATAGCCTCGACAAACTTAAGGCAAAGATAGCCCAAAAAATCGTGTTTTTTGTACGGGACCCCTTTAATTTTAATATTTATTTTACTTTTTGTTAGCCTGTCAAGAGAAATACACATTCTGTGAAAAGAGCCGGACAGACAGCGGAGGCTTGGTAACAGGGTTCCGTTTGCACCCTTCGGGTAGGATACCCTTGAAACTCACTGTGGTAGTCACGTAGAAGCAGCATTAGCAGCAGATTTTTCACAGTTTTTAATTAAATATTTGCCCGTCTTTCAAAAACCTATTAAATTCCACTTCCTCTGCCCTAGCCGACAAAAACGCACTCCAACTACGTTAGTAGAATACTAAAACTGCTCTATCTGAACGTTAAAAATGCAAGTCAGATTATTACAGATATTCTATCTCACGAAGTCCGTTGAGCTATGTATGTCATAGTGAATGCATGTACACATTGTTTTAGTGTGCGTAAGCTCAGAAGCAATCAGTCTCGCCCGAGACGCGGTCCGGGTCACTAGTGCTCATTGTATTCACGTCAGATTTTGGTAGCGAGTACCGTCAGCATGACAACTAAGCGCAAAGTTGTTCGTACTGAGGTAAGTTGACGAACTTCGTGAGATATTTTGTATTAGTTTTATTAATAATCTATTTTTCTGTTTTCTGTTACCGCAACTATCTGTGTGTAAGTAAACCAAGCGCAAAACCTCTGCAAATTACAAATAATGTAGTCTGGCTTCCTCGATACAGGCTCAGCCTAATGAAGAAGTCAACGAAAATCACTGTTGAAAGTCGCTCAGCTAATTAAGTATGTACATATTCACAGATAAAATTTATCATGTGTTTTAGACTAAGTCCATCGGTTCTTATTTGTATTATTTGCTGCAATAAATATTTTTTACTTTACTTACATAAGCTTTTATTTAACTTGCACTGTACTTATATGTGTGGGACAAATCTTGCAACTGAATTTCAGACCAGTTATCCTCAACCGATTGAGTTGAAATAAGTTCGGTGACGATGCAAAGTCATGGTACCATCGAGCTGGTCTCATGATGGAGACAGAAGGATAGGAACTCCTAAACGACTTAACCATTTCGAGTTTGGGTTCGTTGGATTTGTCCTCGCAAGCACTTTGGTCCTAGATGATATAAATGCTTGTTTTTAAAAAAGATTTTCATAAATTATTTTTGCACAAGTGGAATGAACTCCTTGAATTTAGTGATTTTATTTAAGACAAAATTTTGCCTTTAATATTCATCATCATCAGCCTATGTTAGTCCACAGCTGGACAAAGGCCCCTAATGAGCGCCGCAGTGCCGTCTTCAGCATGCTGCATCCAGCATCTGCCTGCAGTTTGCTAAGTCGTGGTCTCCACTCATAAACACGTTTACCCCAGCGGTTGTCGGTTCTTCGCGAGATATGGCCGGCCCACTGCCACTTCAGCTTGCTTATTCTTAGAGCTATGTCGATTAACTTGAGTTCTCTCTCGGATGTATTCGTTACGAATTCTATCCTTCAGAGAGACTCCGAGCATAGCTCTTTCCATAGCTCGCTGAGCGACTTTGAACTGGTGGACCAGCCCTACCGTGAGTGTCCACGTCTCAGCTCCGTAAGTCATGACGGGTAGGACGCACTTATTGAAGACTTTCGTTTTCAAGCATTGCGGTATGGATGACGAGAAGACTCGACGTAGTTAGTGAGATTCGGTCAAGATCTGTCAGTCGGATCGTTATGAAAATCATCAGACTCTTGAAACTACCATAAGCAACCGACTATAAGAATAATTAGGGCAGAAAGGTTGATTTTGAATTCTGTTCTTGTTTGCCAAAAAGATATCTTCATTGTTATTCAAGGTTTTCCTTTTCTTCACCAGCAACTATGAAAAGCTGCTTATAATAATACAAAGTAGTCAGAAAACGCGAAGTGGCGCCGCGCAGCGTAATAATGAGGGACTAAGTGGCGGGAATTTTTAATGCGAATCCCTCATTGTGTTCCTGAAAAACCTTGTGTTCCTGAAAAACCACGACTTTCAGGTACTTACCTCAAGTATTTGCAGAGGGGACTGAATTTTATTTTGTTAAGTGGACGTTTTTACATGAAAATGTTTATGGAACATTTTACTTCAGCAGGGTATTTTGATTCGTCGGAAAGGCCGTCGTATTCGATATCGGAAGCTTTCTGACGAATCAAACGACGAGGCTAGTGGTTATTATTTTTTATTATTTTGAAAAAGGTTTAGTACATCCCACCTCCATCGTGCGTATGGAACCTTACACACAAAAATAGTAAAACTCGATGATTATCGTAATACAGAACTTCAACGGCGATTCCTGAAACTTTAATTCGCCGTCCTGAAAACTCGAACAAAATGTCTTCCACTCATTTCGCTGGAATTATTCAGACACTTGTTATTTTAATGACCATTCGCAGTCGAAATGGTAATTTTATCTGGAGGAGCGAAGAGCCAGTTTTTAGAGTTCCGTGGGCGAATCTTAAAATTCCTTTTAGAGATGGTTTAGGGTCTTGACTCTAGAATACGATTTATGGTGTTATTAAATACCATGGTATCGGACAGTCCACACTAATATTTTAACTAGTTTATGCCCGCGGCTTCGCACGCGTTGTTTCTATGGAAATGTTTAAAGGTGATTTGTACCCCATGGGAACTAATTTATGGGATAAAAAGTAGAGTGATTCGAGGATTAGAATTACCTGTATGCAAATTTCAGTCCGTTTAGTTCAAATTCCGTTCAGTAGATTTGGCGTGAAGAGGTAACAAACATCCATCCATCCATACTTTTATGAACTAATATTTAACTATTAGTTTCTGCCTGCAGCACGCGTTGTTTCTGTGGAAACGTTTTCTATCCCATGGGAACTGATTTATGGGATATAAAGCTATGTCTAAGCCTATGTGTTTGATTCCAGGATTAGAATTACCTGTATGTGAAATTTCAGCCCGATCCATTCAGTAGTTTTGGCGTGAAGAGGTAACAAACATCCATCCCCATACATCCAAACTTTCGCATTTGTAATATAAGTGTGATTAGTGATGATGATTCGAACTGTCTGTCTATCTGTTACCTTTTCAAGCATAAACGGCTGAACGGATCTTAATGAAATTCGGCAGGATGGTAAATGGTATCCCAGGGGCGGACATAGGCTACTTGAAAAGCGCGTGCGAAGCCGTGGGCAGCTGCTAGTAAGTTATAAGATAATGAAATGAAAATAAAACTGAAACACAGGGGGTTATTATTTTAACTCAATTTATGAGTTGCCTCAATTTATTGAGGCAACAGAAAACAAAATGGCTGCCATTTTATCATGGAGAGAGAAAAAAAAATGGGGATAATGATTTGTCGATAAAATTTACTGTATTTCACCCCCCCCCCCCCCCCCCCAAAGTCTCCGACACCGGTGTCCGGACACATTGTATAGTTATATTGGATGGTGCGTATTTGAAAGATTGAAACTAAAATTAAACAGATAATAAAGCTTTACAATAGTTTGCTAGCATGTGATTGTATGGTGTGAGCCTGTGAGTGTGTGTGTCAGTGTATGTGTGTGTTAGTTTTCTGTGCACGTCTGTAAGTGTATTTGTTTTGTGTGTTGTTACTTACTATAATAGAATCCGAGATGTTTTTTGTTAACTCATTGGGATTGCAATCTCTTTATATAAAAATGAATCCCTATTTCCCTTGGTCACGGCATCGCGCGTGAACGGCTGGACCAATTTCGCTAATTCTTTTATTGTTATGTTTGTTATTGTCAGAAGGTTCTTATGAAAGAAAAAATTAAGAAAGTTGGAAACATAAATTTCAACGCGGGCGTAGCCGCGGGGCGCTACTTATTTTATTATAGTATCAAATAAAATATGTAGAAAATATTTATGATTACCGGAGCATAACGCAGATATTTAAAACAATCTTTGGGTTTAAAATTGCATTTATAATTTTATTCGCCTGTAGTCCCTTTTCGATTTCGAATTTGATCTTTTTGATGAGCGTGTGCAATTTTGAAGATTTTGATTTTAATGATTACCTTTTCGTTTTCTGTTATTGTAATCAGTTTTTGTGAGTTTTCATTCATGCCTTTGTTGACATAGAATTTATTGGATTCTAGAACTGTGTATATACCTACCTACACATCAAAAGGTCAAGACCTACATCATCGGTTATCACAAAACCCCACGAAGGGTGAAAAATAACCCCAAAGGGTGTTTTCACAGGACAAGAGGCCTGTCGACACCTTTGTTTTAGGGGAAATTTTTGGGGTGACTCGGGTTGAAAATGGGTTGAAAGTTGATTTGTGAGCTTGCTAACCTTTCTTTATGTTTGGACATAAATCCGTGTTGGATTAAGCGGAGTTTTATCGGACCGAAATGTGTGGTGCCGGCTTAGAATTTGCACTACCTCAACTCTTCCCGCTTCCCAGGGATATTTATTTATTTATTTATCGTACAAAACACATCACAATCACTTTCATATTATGAGGTTACTTAAAGCTAGATCAAAACTTGATTGCAACATAAACATATGTACGTGCTGCTATAATATAAATATATATCGAGTAAGTAGAGTTGTTATATTACTATCTATTACAGGTTGTTGAAGCAAGACAGTAAAAAAGGTATTAAAAAATTACGAATTACGGTAGCAAAAATTAGATAACATGCTATATTATTGTATATATATACTATGTACTTGAACTCTATTTCATTTCTTGGATATCCACCGGAGGCGGGCAGCAGCGCCCCATGCAGAACAATTTTACCACGAAATTGCGATCCCCAACCCGCATGCCCAGCGTGAGGATTATGGGCATTACCTTCCATGAGATAAAAGCCAATAAGGCGCTTATCAGGGGGAGGCCCGCGTCCAGCAGTGGACCAATACAGGCTGTTGAGGTTGAGGTATGTATTAATTGTGTACAGTAAAGAATACAGAATTAATTGCGCAACATGCAAAAATTTCTCTCGGTCCCATTGATATAATTAAATTCTGTAGATATCAGGGGTGGAAAGTGATTCCATGGTCAAAAATACTGATTTTACTGACAATATCCCTTTAAAATACTGACCATTTACTGACCAAATCTCTAGAATACTGACCCGCTCGGTTAATTGGACATCAAAATACGAATGTTGGTTGCCATTTTCTACCCCTGTACAGTTAGTTAAGTACCATGTTAATAATTTATGATGTGTGCTTTTGTTTTAAAGTGATAGGATTAAGAGAATAAACTCATAATTATAGGTATGTTTATGGAACTACTAAGTACCTACCGAAAAGAAAATGTTATGAGATTTTTAAGGGACACCCACTCCAAAACAGCATTCTTTTCATCTCAATCTACAGAAACCAGACCACTTTTGTGGTAACGTAGCCCCTGATCCTCAAAATACTGACTTTACTGACCATTTTTCAAAAAAACTGACTATTACTGACTTTACTGACCATTTTCTACCCCACCACTGAGATATGGTACGTCCTCCCAGCGCTAACACAACAAATGGCCTGTGTTGTGTTACCTACAACAAAACGCAAAGACACGCTATTTCCAACATAACTATTGTACAACTATAATGGAAAGACGTATCTAGACGGAAGTGCGATCGAGACAACAATACACGCGACACACGTACGCCGGCCGCGCCGGTCCGACTGTGACTGAGGTGGGTGGACCTAATTGGACTCAATTTGAACGTTCCACTTTTGAAAACCCAGTGCCTAATCTTCCGAATTATACTTACATCGATGCTCGGTCCTATCGAAACCGTGACCTACACTGCGTCTAAGGTTTTTGTTATTACAGTACGTAATGCCACTCTGGGTAATTTCTAAGAAATCAAATAATATCGCAAAAAAAATTGGTTGTCTGTAAAGTCGGTTTACTGACGATAGTTGAACGTGACGTCTTAAGAAAATACTGATGGAATGGTAGCATTTGATACTCGATCAAAACATGTAAATGTACTATAGTATAGCAGCTGTCCACGCAGACGCATCGCTCACTCAAGTAGGAGAGAGACGGATGTCGAGCGCTCTCGCTTGCACTTCAAGCCTTACATGGAACGCCAAAGAGCGAGGTAACGCCGCATGACGTCATGTTTTTTCGTGCGTGCAGCCGGCTCTATCGAATTATAAGACGTTGTCACGTCAAAAATTCGACTTCGACAGGACTTGAACCTTATAATTATTGAGCAACGCGACACCTCTCGTCAAACGAACTAAATGTAACTTTCGTCGGCTTATTGCAAGAAGTCATTAACCGACAAATCCAAAAGTTTGGCAAATGCAGTTTAAAGTTTTTATAACTTTAAGAGCCCATATCATCAAAACTACGACAGTTATCAATATAATTTAAACGCCAATATATAAAGATATGTAATTATTTTATAATTAACTGAAATCAGTACAAATTCAACCATTGCAATTTTTTTAAAAGCTAAAAATGCAAAGATAATGACTTCTTGCGATAAAAAGTTTTGACTAAACTGGAGTTAAGTATTTCTGCAACGAAGTTATTAGTGGCCTCTTTCGAGTATTAAAAGACAAAATAATCATAAAATAACATCTTTTATCACTAAAAGCTAAACAAATTACCTTGTTTGTCCAAAAACACTTAATAAAATAACTAAAATTAGTAATAATGGCACATGAATCAGTCAAAAACACGTTCTAAGCTTTTAGAAAATAATTCTGCTAGCCAGCAAAGAGTTATAAACACATAAATAGGTTGGAAACGATTAAGTAAACTATTATTTAGATTAGAAAATATTAAGTAACAGACTTTGAGCTTTACCTGAAAACCTTCTTATCCTATCTACCCTACTCATAACGCTCGACCTGGCCGCGGACCCGGTCCCGGGGCGTGAGGACGCCTACGCCAAGGCACTCGAGTCCGTGGACGTCGGACCTCTCCAGACGCCTGCAGAAGTGGAATCCGAGGCCTCAGCGCTGATGGCGCGCATCATCGAGGCTAAGGCGGCCGCTTCCGTACCCATCACCAGGCGCCAAGGCCAGCGCAACGACCTCCCCCAACACCTTAAGAGGGTAATAGAGAGAAAACGCGAACTCCAGCGCGAGTGGGCGCGCTCCCGCTGCCCGCGACTGAAGACGCGACTCAACCCGATATCTCCCGAGCTCTCGGCCGCAGTACAGGTTTGGCGTGAGACCTGGGACCGAATCATCGACCGGGCCTCCGAACAGGACAATAACCAGTACGCGCTGAATAGGGCGCTCACGCGGCAGCCGGCAACAACTTACCCGCTGCTGGACCGAGATGGAGTCCGGCGCTTTGCTCCCGCCGACCGTGCCGAAATTCTGGCTGAGCACCTCGCGGAGCAGTTCTCGCCTCACCCCGTTGCAGCCGACGCCCTTTGAAACCCTGAACCACCACCACTAGGTCGAGGACACAGTGAGGGACTTCCTCTCTGGCCCAACACCGCCCCTCGACGGGGAGTACTTCATCTCCCATGCCGAAGTGCGGAAGGCCGTCCTTCGTCTACCCAGACGGAAGGCGCCAGGCTATGACGGAGTCCCCAACAGTTGCCTCGCCGCGGAGTCACCGCGCTCGCCCGGCTCTTCAACGGAAGACCGGACGGGTCATCGTGCTACCCAAGCCCGGCAAGGATCACCGCCTCCCGGCCAACTACCGCCCCATTACTCTACTACTAATAGTGGGCAAGCTCCTGAAACGCCTGCTCCTGGGGCGCCTGGCTCCAACTATCGAGCCGCGCCTGAAGCAATTCGGCTTCGTGGCCACTCTACCACGCTGCAGCTCACCAGGTTGCTGCACCACCTTGCAGTCGAGCACAACGCCAGGCGCTGCACCGTCCGGGTCTTTCTGGACGTAAAAACGGCCTTTGACCGTATTGGGCACCCCGGCGTTTTGTACTAGCTCCTGCAAACCTCAACTCCACCAGCTCTCATCAGGATTGTGGCATCCTTCCTCGACAACCGGCTGTTCTTCGTCGCAGTTGAAGGTCCTCCACTCGATCCATCTCTGCTGATGTACCGCAGGGTAGCAGCCTGTCGCCAGCGTTATACGCGTTCTATACCGACGACATCCCCACCCTGGTGGGCCACCTACGCCCCGGGGAGAGGGATGTGTCGCTAGCGCTGTTCGCGGACGACAGCGCCTTCTTTGCGTCTTCCACCAGCCCCACCATCGCAACCCGCAGGATGCAGCGGCTGCTGAACATCCTGCCGCCCTGGCTGGACAAATGGCGCATGGCCGTCAATGTGAGAAAGTCGGCTGCGCTGTTTGTTTCCCACCGCATCGGCCACCCACCGCAGCTGACACTTCGGGGCCAGAACGTGGCATGGAGCCCGCACATCCGGTACCTCGGCTTCGGGATCGACAGGTCGTTGAGGATGCAGCCGAAGGTTGACAGCGCACTGCAACAAGCGTCGCCCGACCGTTGTCCGACCCGTCCTGGGATCTCGCCTGCCTCTGAGGACCAAAGTGTGGGTCTACAAAGGCTAAGTCCGATCCCGACTCACATATGCAGCGCCGGCCTGGTACTCACTAGTCTCCCAGACGAATAGGGACCGGCTCCAGGGGCTGCAAAACGTGGCTCTGAGGATCTGCACTGGCGCGAGCCAATACGTCAGGAACGATGTCATCGCCCGCGACCCGCAGATCCAATCCATAGACGAGTTTGTCGTACAGTACAGTCGTCGAATGTACGACCGCGCCGACAACGGCCACCAAGCCCACCTTCACCAAATAGCGCCTCACCAACCCCGGCCCCCAGATGATGACCGCCCGTGGAGGCCCCTTCCCTGGGACCTCACCCCCGGAACCCCCCGGATAGACCGTGGGTTAATTAAAAAAAAAATAACCCAAACCAATCAAAAAAAAAGAAAAAACATGCAAATATATTAATAAAAAAATAAAATGATGAAGAAGCTAAATAAAAGCATTTTTTAGCGAAACCCAAGGACCGAGGAGTCGTCACCCCTCGAGTTGATGCCGGGGTAAAGAGGCCAAGCCTCGATGCCCAGCTCTGTGCCCCCACAAGGGCCGGAAAGAACGAACTACTACGCAGCGCGGCAGAGGTGCGAGCGGCCCCGAACAAAATACCCCTCTGCCCCGCTTCCGCGACTCCGGTCCCACGGCACGCGGTCTCATAAGTAGCATAGCAACACGTAAATGTATGTGTGCAAAAGTCATTACCTTACATTTACCTGTTATTTTTACAATAACAAAAATCACTAACAAAACAATACTTCCTTCGAATAGTATTCTTTTACCATTAATTATGTTTCGAAAAAGTAATTAAGTGTAAAAAATGAATTCTATAACAAATAAAAACTCAGTGTAGACGTTACTCGTTTTGATAGAAGTCATTTAAAACCGTTAGTATTTTTTTTCCAAAAAATACGATACGACAAAACTGGTTAAGGTGCAAATAATGAATTAAAGCAAAACTTATTCAAACGTTTGTGAACGTAAAAGAACTTTCAAAATGTTGTTAAGTCACATAAATGAGTTACGTATGAAAATAAAAATGGCAATTGTGTTTTTTTTCTTTTGTTAAAATGTATTAATGTAAGTTAATGAATTTTATGAATCCAGATATACCAAAAATGCAGTTATTGACTTTATAACCAAGCCATAACTTCTAAGTTTGAAGAGCTACAAATTTGTGAGTTTTACCAAAATGTAGAGCTCATCGAGACGAACTCAATGGTATATCTAACGCAGTTAGTGACTTCTTGCGACTAATGACTTCTTGCAATAAGCCGACGCTTTAGTCTTTGAATAGGATTGGATAAACTTCAATGTTTCCCCTGTAGCTGGAGGTAACGGCGCTAGAGACCGTTGGAAGTCGCAAAGATTTTCGACTCCTACGTCACTTGACCTCATGGTGTAGGTACCTACATGGTACAAATAAACAAGGTATGCTACTCCGAGTTCTTCCCAAGCCTACGTCACTGTCCACTTGCCACAAAAATCGGAGATTACGTTCATTTGCCGGTGACTATCAAACTTTTATTGACGCCGGTGAATCACTCGCGTTTTTGATCGGATAAATCTTTAAAATAAAATGGGCGGTTACTCTATCCGTAACTGTAAGTGCGAAGGGCGGTAAAATAAGGTTCTTTAAATTCCCGAGAATCTGTGGCTGAAAAATGTTCCTGCGATTAGATAAATTTCATTTATTTTTTATTATTATTATTATATTTATTATTTCATTTATTTTAGAAAAATTGATTTAGCGTTGCTCAAATTATGGAAAATAAGTTTGAAAAATTTCATGGAAAACTTAAAACCTAGATCTAGATCTCGAATCTCTCAAAACCAAAGAGATTGAGAACCATTGTAGCGGATATGACGTACGCTTGGGAAAACTCACGTGACCGCTGTTTCTCGGAGTAGCATACCTTGTTTATTTGTACCATGGTGGTGTAGTTGGTTAGCACATTCCCGTACTGAGGGAAGGATGCGGGTTCAAGTCCCGTCGAAGTCGAAAATTTTAAGGATGTTATTTGATTTCTAATGCGTCCAATCAGACTTTCGCTCACTGCGCTACAGAGGTCGGCAATTAATACGATTTCCCTTGGATTTAATTATGCATAATTAATGTGAAAGGGGTTAAATTTTATGAACTCGTTCGTCGGTAGATCCATGTGAAGTCAGGACCGGTCACTTGTATTGGTAATTTTTATTGTAAATAAATAAGTTACTTATGTTTACTAGTTTCTGCCTGCGGCTTCGCGCGCGTTGATTCTGAGGCAACTTTTTCTATTCCATGGGAACTGATTTATGGAATAAAAAGTAGTTATGTTTGATTCCAGGATTGGAATTACCTTTACGCAAAATTTCAGCTCGATCCGTTCAGTAGTTGTGGCGTCAAGAAAGAAAGAAAGAAATAAATAAATAATGCTGGACAATTCACACAGCATTATCTAGCCCCAAGCTAAGCAGAGCTTGTGTTATGGGTACTAGATGACTGATATATGACAATAATATTATAATACATTACATAGATAGATATTTTTTTCGCTGTGGCTTGTAGCGGCATAAGGCGCAACTCACACAGAAGGCGGCGAGGCGAGGGTAAGGCGCAGACACGCCGCTCCTCGCCCCCCGCCACGCCGCCTTACCGGTATCCCATCTGCGGGCGACGTGGCGGGGGGCGAGGAGCGGCGTGTCTGCGCCTTACCCTCGCCTCGCCGCCTTCTGTGTGCGTTGCGCCTAATGCTGATACAGGGACCTTTTTGGCCCCCTTATGTAATCTTTTCTATTTTTATTATTTGTGTGTGTCTATGTTTAGGCCAAATAAATGGATTTTCTTTCTTTCTTTCTTTCTAAAAAAATCTTAGATCCAATTTTTGTGTGTAACAGGATTAGGGCAAATACCTACCTAGGTAACAAACATCCTCCCATCTATCTATCCATCCATAGATCTAAACATCCAAACTTTCGTAGGTATTAGTGTGATTTATATGATAACCCAACGACACGGTAATATTAACCTATATAGGATATGGCGCTGGTTAAATGCTAAACTACCACATCCCAAAATTTCACTTTTTTCACTAGAGACATTCAAAGTTTTCAAAAGAGTTTTTTTTAATTTCTGAGCAAGTCTTTTTTTTCATATCTATGTTTCATCTATCAATCGACGCGTTATTTTAATTAGAATTAAAATGCATTTTTAGTTTTTCCGTAACTTTAACCCAATGTCTTATAAAACCAAATAAGTGACTTTAGCATATAATAATTGATGTGTTTGTTAATAAAAATTTTCATAAAAAGACCACATTTCATAAAAAAATAAGGTTTATTAGACAGTTTTCAGTACCAAGTAGCATAAATCTAAATCACATTGTTTATTATTCAGTCTATTAATCATTAGTAATAAAACGCTCTACTGAAAATATGGAATAGAAATGTTAAACAGCCTCAAAAGTTAAAATTTCGTACAAAACAAAACAAAAAGTTATAAATTCTCACAAAACATGACACTGACTAGAATACACAAGAAAAATTATTAAAATAAATGATATTTCTATCAAAATAAATGCTTCTAAAAACCGTCAACACATTTTAAACCTTACTCTAACTTATTATAAGACGAGACTAACATTTTGACTACTAATTACCTAAAATTAAAACATTCTAAATGTAGATAAATCAGTCTGTATCTTTGATACCTACAAATAAGAAAAAAATAAACGCACAGCATGGCTTTAGGGCAAAGAGGTCGGTTGATACTAACTTGCTATGTATAGTAGACTACATCTCTACGCAACTGGACAGAGCGCGTCAAGTGGATGTACTCTACTTTGACTTCCGAAAAGCATTTGATAGGGTTAGCAATGACATACTGCTGGCGAAGCTTAGTTTCAAAGGCTTTGCTCCCAATCTCTTACAGCTGATTGCCGACTACTTACGAAATCGGCAGCAGTATGGTCAGGCTCGGCATGTACGAATCCCTGCCCTATCAAACGCGATCCGGCGTAAATCAGAGATCGGTTTTAGGGCCACTGTTGTTTTTGATAATGATGAATGACTTATCGAGTGTCCTGCGGCACACAAAATGTCTTTTATATGCGGACGACCTTAAGCTCTACGCGAAGTGCGAACATCAATACTCTTTCCAACTGCTTAGCTCTACAACACGATATTGATTCGGTCCATCAATGGAGCGCCAAAAACAAAATGGAGTTTAATCCATCGAAATGCTCCGTCATGACTTTCGGTCGCATGTGGCACCCTTTTGTCTTTGACTATAAAACCAATGGTATTCCGATCACTAGAACAACAATTAGTCAAGGATTTGGGAGTAACATTCGACCGGAAACTTACGTTTAACAACCACAATATATCTAACGTAGCTAAGGAGTCGTACAGGAGGCTGGGATTCGTACTAAGGAACGCACGTGACTTTCGAAACGATTACGTCATAAAGCTCCTTTTCAACGCTTTGCTCCGTAGCAAGCTAGAGGCCAGTTCCTGTAGAGTCCACATGAAAAGAAATATGATCTTCTACTGGAAAAAGCACAAAAGGCATTTCTAAGATACTTATACAAGCGTGTGGCTGGATACTGCCAATTTATTGTATCCCACTAAATATTTACAAGGTTCCCTGGGTTATAACTCGCTAAATACACGACGCGCGTATGATCAGTTATCTAACACTATTAAAATCTTTAGGAATATTATCGACGGTCCCGATCTACACGAGTAGCTTCGCCTATATGGCTGGATATTCGTGGCAGAAGTCACAGGCTCTTCGCTCTACCACCTTACCGCACTGTAGGGCATCATCAGTCGCTGCTGCCTCACGCTCTCGGCGCCCTCAACGGGTTACTTAAGGCTTTCCCAGACTGTGACATATTTGCGGACGAATAGAAGGTCAGTCTGTCTGCTCTATTGTGAGAGGGATGGATAATCGATTTATTATTTTATTTTATTTCTTCTAGTTTAAATGTAAATAAGCAATTTAATCATGCATAATTTTAGTCTGACATTTTTATTAAGTTTATACCAATTTAATGTTAGATTTAATAAGTTTTATTGTTTTATTTTTTATTCAAACGCATTTCAAAAGTGTCACTTAAGCTCCAAGCAACAAGACAAAGTTCACGTAAAAGTTATGTGCAAAACAAACGCATTTCAAAAATAACACTCTTAAAC
Organism: Eupithecia subfuscata; assembly: GCA_963564075.1. Lineage (NCBI taxonomy): Eukaryota > Metazoa > Arthropoda > Insecta > Lepidoptera > Geometridae > Eupithecia > Eupithecia subfuscata. Next base: position 3,765,940 of record OY751123.1, read on the forward strand.
ATACACACAATGTAATATCAACAAAATTTCTCGTGCTAAGGTACCACATGTCGGAATGTGTTACCTTTGCACAAAAAATAATGGTTGTATCTTGACTTCGATTTATATGCAAAAGGACCATATTCCGAAATATGGTACTTTTGCATATAAATTTTAGTTAACATACACTTATTATTTTGAGATACGGCCCTTTGGCATATAACTTACGTGCGCTTCCGCAGAACACTCAACCACAATTGAAAAAATGGCTGCTTGGCTCTGAAATTTGGCGCCAAAGTATAATAATGCTAAACAGCCACATCTGTTTTTCGGTTGTTTTTAATGCGAAAATGAAAAGTGTCTTTTACTCATACTATAAAATAACTATTTTAAATCACATTTTTGCAATAAAAACGATTTTCACGATTTTTGAGATATGGTACTTTAGCATTTAACCAGCGATGGGATAACCTATACTATAGGATAATATTACCGTGCCAACGATTTAAATTTTTGATAAAACCTGCGTAGGTACTTATAGGTGCCGCGTAATATGTGTACTAAGCATAAAGGGGGTCATTCTGACCCCAAGTGGGCCACAATAGAGATAAAGAGCATTTACCTATTGTCAATAGGTACGTACAACAAATACAAAAAAGGTATAATAATAGGTACTTATACTTAATTAGATATATTATGCTTTGTAAGTAATAAAATAATGGATCAGTTGAGCTACCTGGTAGATTGTTTGCAAAAGTCTGCAGTTAGCTCAATTGTTTCAATTGTAAATACTAGTTCTAATTTATTTCTATTATTATTTGATTGTAATTTTCTTTCCGAATAAAATAAAGAATGCTGATAATATAAGTAATAAAATAAGTAATAACTTGTCAAAAACGTTAAATACAATTTTAATGTTGAGGGGAAATACCTACCTAGGTAGGTACCTACCTAGTTAGTCGGGAACAAAACTGAAATAATATCGTATAAAGGTATCCTACTAATACCTATTAAAAACAGAATTTTACTTATATCAATGATTAGGTACTTACCTATAAAGCCAAAAGTTTGTGAAATGTGAATTTTTGTTTCCTTAGATCTCCAAAACTACTGACTGAACAGGTCATGATAAAATTTGGCGTACATTTAGAACATACCTAGCTTAACTCAGATACCTAATAGGCTACTTATTAACATTCCTTTATTTTTAAAAATTAGTAAACTAAATTTTACCTACTGCATTCACGGAATTTCGGAAAACTACCTGCCATAACCGTTTTCATTGATTGAATGTTAAACGAACCAAATAAAATCATAATAGGTAGGTACCTAGTTAGGTAGGTATCTAACACCCTACATTTTGTGACACCGATCGGTAGAGTCAACCATAAAAATTTAATCCGTCTCATAAACATGGCATACCTACTTATTAGATATTTTAAGAAGACCCTGAAATCTGTCAAAAATAAGAACAAGACGAAGCCATTTTGATTTGGAGAGCCACCTTACAGATTTTTTTTATTTTTTATTGAAAAAGGTTAAGCGTTTGGCCACCAACTCACTTAAAGTAAGTGAAGATGTGGCCTAAGATGGAGCACGCTTTCCCAGAAGGAACTTATTAACCCTGGACTTGAAGACTCCAAGATTGTAGGTACCTACTCTAGCGGGAAAACAGACGCAGGAAGCTCATTCCACTGTTTGGCCGTGCTTATTATAAAAGTAGAGCAGAATTTTTTATACTATATTTTAAACTAGGAAGGTACCTACCTACCACCCTTTCGTGTCACTTATACCGTTATAGGTAGGTACCTACTTACCGTTTTTGCCTCCCTTTTTTACCAAATAAATGTTATTTTCTATTCTATTCTTCCATTCTATTTTGTATAGATGGCTCTCTTACACACCAGCAGGAGTATTTTGATTCTTCAGAAAGGCCGTAGGATTCGATATCGGAAACGTTTTTCGTAAAAAGCTTCCGATTTCGAATCCGACGGCATTTCCGACGAATCAAAATACCCCAGCAGTTCCAAAATCAATCAAACACTTTATTTTTATTGATATTGATTTTATAGATAACTAAGGTTCTTAATATACCTAATGTTAGGTGCTTGTCAAAGAGCTTGCCTATTTTGTGATTTAGGCAACAAATGAAATAAAATTTGGTGAGCTTTTGATTTCTATTTCGTAAGAGTTCAACAAAATCATTGCTTTTTTTCCGTACTCGCCGTTGTCGGGTAAAAAGGCGTTATGTTCAAATTTAACTTTGATAAATGTAATTGGTAAGTAGGTAGGTACTTACCTATTTAATAATACAGAGTCTAAAAAGCCTATTAAAATCCTATGGGGTAGCTAACACGCAAATTGTTCCGGTTACACCCTATCTGAGCGACCCTTATATACCTAGGTAACTAGGTACATACCAAAAATTAACAACTCCTTTCCGACATTTTTTCCACCTACCTATGCTGTTAGATTTTCTCTAAACTCCTAGATGCAATTACATAACTAGACAGCATACCTAGTACCTGTACCTACCCTTAGTAAACCCTAGACTATGTAGATCATTCCAAGTCGCTCTTCATTACTACTTGGCAAGAAATAAAAAGCTCAACCAACTAGGTACACTTTTCCGATGCACTACAGACTAACCTGTTTTTGTTTCTCCGTAGGCGCAAATCCAAAACACTGAACACACTTTTTTTACTTTTCACTCACAAAAACACTACACTAACACAAAACAAACGATTCAATACACGCACTTCGATCACTACGTAAATACGCGAGCCGAATTTCAAAAATCGAACGTGGATTCTGTTGCATCCGTCCGGTACGAGAGCCGAAGCTCGACTGATGAACGAATTCGAAATTCGTCCCGCCGCGCCGCGCGCCACCCCACGGAAAAATCCGAACGCATCGCTCAAAAAATAATAAATAGAGTTGCCCAGCTATCGTTTTATCGATATCACTACAAATGAAATTATGATTTAGGTTTTTGTAGTCCTTTTTTAACCTAACAGGCAATCTGCTGGGTACTATTCAATATCCGAAGTTACAATGTTACAAATAGGACTTTCTCGTTTAGAATAAATTCCCGGTATTTTTATTTCCCTCGTAAAACACAAGCGTCTGCTCTTTACCAATGTTTTTATTGTTTGTCAGGGGCGGTGATTAAAGCCCGATTTGTGAGTAAACTAATGTCAATAATGAAGTCGAAATAGACTTGAGGCAAAGCAGGCGTGTTTTTCTTGAAAAGCTTCTGTTTTTAGCTTTATGGGGAATTTTATACTGAGCGGAACTCCCATAAAATAAATTAGTGATTAAACGAACTTACCTGTCATGATGTTTACGCATTATGTACCAACATACCTATTTCATAGATCAATGCATAACATTATCATTTTTTGGAGCGTTTATCTATGTAGATAGGTACTTACTTACTTTAAGTTTTATTTACTGATGCTAGATGTTATATCTTAATTAGATAAGTAAGTACTACCTACCTTACTAAAATTCACATTCGATAGTCAAAAGGAATTATCCGCCAATGTCTTAAAAATTGAAAAGGGTTTTTCTTTATATATTTTACTAGCTTCTGCCCGCGGCTTCGCACGCGTTGTTTCTATGGAAACGTTTTGAGGTTATTTCTATCCCATGGGAACTGATTTATGGGATAAAAAGTCTCCTATGTTTGATTCCAGGGTTAGACTTACCTGTATGCAAAATTTCAGCCTGATCCGTTCAGTAGTTTTGGCGTGAAGAGGTAACAAACATCCATCCATCCAAACTTTCGCATTTCTAATATTAGTGTGATAGGTAGGTAGTTATTTCTGCGTAAATAGTAACAATAGCTTAATGGCATGTTTACAAAGCATTTGGAATCTCCGTACCTACATAAGTACCTACATAGGTTCCTATTTCTAAGTTTAAGGCGATAATCGTAAGTTTTTATGACCTTACCTAAAGTTTCAAAATAGAAAGCACCTGCTGACTTTTTAACCCTATAAAGCTAACGTTCGTAAAATTTGCACACATCGAATGAATATCGTCTCGTCCCTTTTTAACAGTTACAACTATGGTATTTCGGTTTCGAGCCAACTTAGTGACCGTTATACTGCGTTTGGTGGTGGTCGCGTCTAGCAGGAAAGTTGCTTAGTTTTGGAGATACCTAATTTGTGTTCGTAATTTTTACGAATGGTTAGCTTATGTGTAACTTTTATGGTATACTTAGTAAACATTTAGGTTTGCTTTTTTAGTTTCTCCGTTTATGGTGAGGGATGGCTGGGAGGTCGAACATCACTGATGACGATATTCTTCGTGCGCTAGATGAAGAGGATGCTGTTAACTCCAATAACGTATATTCTGACAGTGAGAACGAAGTTGAATTGCTCCTTGAATAGGGTTCCGAGGGTTTGTCGTGAAAATCACTTTCATGATTATCACGACAAACCCTCGGATGGTGAAGAAACACAGCTTATTCCACCTGAAAACGTTGAAGAGGAGAGGGATACCTATTTCACCACCTGAAGCTCCTTCGCTAGGTGAGTCACCAATAAATTCATCGTCAGCCTCCAACAGTTTTATCACCTTGCCTCAGGCGAATATTCGAGGCAAAAATCGTCACGTCTGAGCCAACTTGTAAAGGAACAGCTAGAGGACCAGCTCGTTCTGTGAGAAACATAATAGACCCTAAAAAGTAAAGAAGAAAGTAGAGGAAAGATAAGTGAAGTGCTGGACTTGAAACCGGAAGGAAGTTCCGAAGGTCAAAGTCAAATTCCTTTACCATCAGGTTCCGGGGATCGTCCCTTACCTGAAAATGCCTTGACAAAGAAAAGGAAAAGTTGCGGTGTGTGTTTCTATAAAAAAAGGCGAATGTCAATGAAAAACTGCCATAGTTGCGAAGTTCCCATTTGTGGTGAGCATTCGATTGGTATTTGCTTAATTTGCGTTTACAAACTGTGAATTGTTTAGTGTAAAAACTTTAAATCAAATGTTTTTTTTATAAATGTTTAAAAAAATATATAATTCTTTGACGATTTTTTCTTAATTCGTAGTTTATAAGTAAGAGTGTGATTTTGATCTCGAAAAACTAGTGCCATAATGTTATTTGTGTTAATAGTACTTAAATGGTAATATATATCGATTTTTATGAAAAGTACTTTTCATTTATATCTTATATTTCTTGAAAATATAATGAACCAATAAAAAAATATAATATATTTTAATATATCCTTCATTTTACAATGACCGTAAAAATTACGAATGGTTAGCTTAACAAGGTAGTTTACGAACGTTAGCTATGTAGGGTTAAGCTGCTAGTCAACTGCTGTTGAGGTCCCATAGGTATGGTACGGAAACGGACGCTATGCCATGACGACTTTCTTCCCACCTTTTTATCGATTATTTTTGTTTTAAAAAGTACCTACTTTATTATTCTTAATTTGTAATTATTCATTACCTATTTTAAAAAAGTCGAAATTCCAATTCACACCTACATTACCTACCCTTTACCCACCTACTCTACCAATTTACCTGTAATTTATGTTTATATTATTTATTATTAGTAAAGCTTAGAAAAATAAGGCCCGTCTTCTCATCATTGCTTACCCATAACTTGGCTTATAATCATGTTACATACAGGTAACGGGTAAATAAACTTTAAGCCATTGCGAATGAGCATTATTTTTGTTTTATTTAAAACTGTTTGTACCTGTGGTTAAACAGGTTCGCCCTTAGTTCTTAGTCTGGGTTGCATAGTTTATGACAAATATTTTCGTTTTCGTTTCGTTCCCATACATTTAGCACCTTGCAGCGCCCCTACCGGATAGAGAGGAACTAGTTTTCGTAGCATGACAAGCGATTCAATAGTTTCATACGAACTCTTTGTTTGTTAGCCACGCCACAGCTACAAACTTTATTTAGTGGCTTTTGCGATATTTACCACCATTCTTCCAATTCGGTTGAAGTTTTCGAATGACTTTGAGTGATTCGTTGCATTAAAGCAGTACACCTTTGTGCAATGAAAACCCATACTAACCACTCTGACATCCGCAGTCGATAGAGGCCTTTAAGCTCTTTATTTAATCCGATTCGTCAAATTAAGCTAATTTAATATTCACACTACACTATCAAATGCGTAAACCCACAAAATATGCTTTTTAAATGGGTTTTAAGTTGTTACATTAATTTTATAGTGCGCTATAAAATAAGCTACGAATTTTGTATGTTGTACGCTGTTTACATTTATTTAGTTGACAACACTGTTATGACGGTTATGAAGATTAAAATTAATTTTATGATGCGTAAATGTTACCGTATTTTTTTATTTATGAAGCGGCAGACGGTTTCTGCCATGCAACCAGTTATGTAAAATTCTAACTGAATATTTTTCAGGGTTATTATTTCAGCTCGTTTGTAAAAACATGAGCCAGTTCATCGTGACAAAACTCTTATGATGCCGTGGCTTTATTGACGACCTCAATGGCACAGTGGGTAAAGGTCTACTTGCGAGGCAGAAGGTTGCAAGTTCGAGTCCCACCGGGGACAAATCTTTGTGATGTAAAGGAAGATGTTTATTTCGAGACTGGCTGTACACTGTATGCTTAGTATATCAGTCATCTGATACCCATATAAAGGTATTGTAAAGTGTGTGTATATTGTCTTATGAATACAGATCATCTGGTACCAATAACACAAGCTCTGCTTATATTAGGGCCAGATGCTGTGTAAAAATGTCCCAATTGTCACTGAATTTAAACAAATGAATTCTAACACCTTCAAAAGAGGAGTTTATTAAAAAAACGCTGACAGCGCTTCTATCCAGGGACTGGCAATCTAATGCGTCATAGATTAATAGAAAAAGAAAACCCCTTGGTAGATTGGAAGAGCCCTATCCTAGAGTAAGTATGAAAAATTCCTATTCCTTGACGAGGTCAGTCTGGTTAAGTTTTGTTAAAGTTATCTTAGCTTGTTAAACCATGGAGTTTAGACGGCACATCACTTGTATAGCCGCCATGTTGTATGGATAAAATATTTACTTTTTTACTGACACGCAAATTTTATCCATAGACTAATTAATCTTTGTCATAATGCACAGACCGCGCTTATTTTATCATGCCATCACTATGATTCATCCAACCAGGAGAGGTTCCCGCAAAATATCTTCTCCCATCTAAAGTTCTAAAGTAAGTGTTTTCTCATTTTTGGAAAACGCCTTATTATATATTCAAAGTTAATAAGAAAAAATTTAAAATTTTAAAAACCCACAGATTTTCATGAAACATGGCTAAGAACACTCGGGATAAAATTATCTATGACACAAAAAAAAATAAAGTAAAATCGGTTCATCCGTTTGGGAGCTACGTACGATACTACAGACAGGACAGATATACAGACAGACATATTAAACTTATAATATAACACCCCTCTCTTATTGCGTCGGGGTTTTTTTTAAATCTTTTATTATTTTTATACAGGGTTTTAAATAATTATGTCACCCTTATGAATTATGTCTTACATTACATTACTAATCCGATTGTGATCTTTCTTTAAGAACTGCACGATATATTTCTATCAGCGCCCTGGCATCCAGGGACACTGGTTCTGAGAGGATGCTGTTGCAACCTCCTACATTCCAGAATGAATGAAGAGAATTAAACAATCTTTGACGAATTTCTTCGCCCCACGCACACTCCATTAAAATGTGGTAAACATAAAAATAAATTCCAACAAAACAATGCTACCTGCTTCAAATTATGATGTCAAGTGTCATGTCATCGGAGTTTTTATAAAGGTAGAAGGGGAGGGTGTGGCCGGTGAGGGTGTGAGTGACAAGCGACTAATTACGTGGTGAATAATTGACATTTAGGGGCTTGGTTCATTTTTTTAAAGGACTGATGTTACAACTATTGTGCAATATGTCTTTTTAGAATGTATACGAGAGAATTGATATACACGATGGATCAGTAGATTAGAGCCTTGCCTTATCACACTGGCGATATGCGAGCGATTTCAAAGCAAGAAGAGTGTGAAGCGAGCAAGCCGCGACGACGCCGCAGACACGCACTGAGCTCGCCGCAATGAGGATCCGTAACGTGTTTAGTTGAGAATGCAGATTTATAGAGCTAAGAAAACCATAACACACAGTGCAAAAATTTTTGTTCTACGACAAAAATTGACGAAGTTATGACCAATGACTAGCGAAGTTCACTGAGTGACCGCAGCGGACGAGTGTGACGTCACTGGCTCGGTCGCCGCCCGTTAACCGTAGGCAGATATCAGTTGTCAGTGATTTACTCCGAAACTATAAGTTTAGAAAAAAAAATTACAGAACCAAATAGACTCGGTTTTGACTAGTTCTATTGAAATTGCTGTAACGTTACGGATCCTCATAAGCAATCGCCGTAAGATCGCTCGACTTGAAATCACTTGCAAATCGCCAGAGTGTTATGGACTCTCATAACACTCTGTATAAGACTCTTCCTTCAGTGTGCATCAGTCATAGGCGTTTCTAAACCTTCGTGATCGTGATATATCGTTTGCCACATCGTTATTTTCCATCTAGTGAGATCGTGGTCCAACGAAGGTCTATCAATTATAAAAAAATTGTTTCCCGGTATAAGGATTCTTTAATAATAAGTGTATAATTTATAAAACAATGATACCTAGCTAGGTATAAATCTATATAAGTAAGTAATAACTTCACTTAAAGGTTCGTTAGAATATTAAGTTAGGCAGCAGGCAGGACAGTCATGTAGAGGTGTGGTCAGTTACGTAGGCTACGTAGTTAGTTACTTTCTGTTTTTTATGTGTGATAAAGAAATATCGCATCTATATAATGTAGTAAAATATTATTATGTATAGGTATCAGTTATCTAATATAGAGTCATGTAGGATGATGATGATGATCCTTTGTAAAAATGACAAAATATCAGATTATCAAGAGGATAAAAATGCTTGGGATGCGTTTTGCTCCAGCTCGAAAAATAACATCTAACAGGCTAAAGGTTTCTCCATCGCTTCTTTACTTTAGTCTATATACCGATGCGACAGAAATCAAAAGTATCACTTTATTTCTGTGACAGGGTTGAATTTCATAACTTGACCTTTTCTAAGTGTACATTTATTGTATTTATGAAAATAAAGAATTTTTGATTTGATTTGATCTTAACTAGTACCCATAACACAAGCTCTGCTTAGCTTGGGGCTAGATGATGTTGTGTGAATTGTCCATCATTATTATTAATGTTATTTTAATAATAAACTTCATATTTACTTAAATAACTAGGCTCTACATTGCTTATCTTTAATCTTCTTCAATCTAGTAGGTACATAATAATACCTTCAAAAAATTACTGAGACGACTTTGACTATACAGCCTACCTGTCCAGTAACGTTACTATCATTATCCAACTAAATTGAAGCTAGATTTTGTACAGTTGGGGTCATAATTGAAGACATACCTTAAAGATCATAGTTGCTTGAAGGCTACTACGAATTTAAAAACAGTAATGTAGTAAATTTAATCTAAGTACTTCCAAATTTCAGCCCAACATTATAACATTATATATATTTTAGGCGAAATATTATATAATTCTAATAATAAATTGTTTTAATATTTTTAATTACTAATGGAGTTAAAACCATTTGTAATCTTGTAAACATCATAATATTCTACATTTTGTATTGAATAAACAACTTAAAAAGGAGTTAAAATAAATATTGTTATTTATTTTTGCTGTTTAATTTCCTAACGACATAGATAATATATTTAGCCTCAAAATTAGGGTTAATATTAAATGTAAATGACTTTGTGGATTTGAACATAGGTCCTAAATAATAATAAATTTAAGAAAGGTCGAAAGCACCACGAATTGCTACAAGACAATGTCTTTAGAATCTAGGTCACCACTTCTGACCACCACTGTACTTTCCTACACCTAAATAGAACTGACCACGCTGCTGTGCGGTCAGTTTGGTTTTATCCTAATTCAATTCGGTATGCAGAGTGGCAGCCCACACAGGTTAACAAAACAACCGAGTTTGTGCCATAGGTTGTTTTGTCAAATCAATTGTGTTTGTTTTACAAGGGAAAAATGTAGTTTTTCCCCTGTTGGTAACTGGTAGCAATTCATGCAAAGCCTCAGGAAGAAGCAAGTATATCTATACAATAAATATCATCATCATTATCAGCCTACATTAGTCCGCTGCTGGACATAGGGACTAATGACTACTGGACTAATGAGCGCCAAAGCGCCATGTCTTCTGCTTGCCGTATCCAGCATCTGCCTTTCGCAGATCGTCATCCCACCTGGCCAAAGGGCGACCTTAACTATTTTTGCGAGTAGTGGTCTCCACTCAAGAACATGTTTACCCCAGCGGTGGTCGGTTTTTTGCGAGATATGACCGGCCCACTGCCTTCAGCTTGCTAATTCTTAGAGCAATGTCGATAAATAAATAAATCTTTAATCGGAACATTTTTACGAAAGGATCTTAAATACGTATTGAAACGATGACACTACCGAAGCTTTACAAACTGTGTGTTAGTGTCAACGCCCATCTCCTAGATTTCTGAATATTAAAATTACGTTAATTACTAAATATTAATAAAAGTTACATAATTTTTAATCTACTGATGGTTTTGGTTACTGGCTATTACAAATTCACATAAAACTTAATATGGTTTGTGAGTGTTGGTGTATGTGTGTGTGTGTGTAGATTGGTTCTCCCGAGGGACCAGTCTCTTGAGAGTCTGGGCAACAGTAGACCCAGTGTGTGATTGGGTGTGTCAGGGTGTGTGTGCCCGTGTGTGTCTCTATGAGTGGTTGTGTCAATGCTGGTGTGTGTGACAAAATTGGACTTGGATTCTCCTGACGCACCAGTCTCATGATACTACTCGAGGGCTTACAAATCCGGGTGTATAATGTGAGTCAATCTGACTAAGACACAGGCGTTGAAAATAGTATCACTCATTTTATTTTCATCGCTTAAAGTGTTAAATTGAACCCATGTGACGCGAACTGCGTCTAGTTACATACACCAGCTCCAGACAGTAGCTACAAAGGAACACCATAGATAAATTGCAAGGATTCGGTACGTCGTACGCAAGCTCCTTCATCCACACTTCTAAACAACAATAGTCTCATTCAACAGCATCTAGATCCTGCAGGTCCTAGTCAGCTAGCTAACGTACACGTTACGTATATTGTGGAGAGGTTTGTTTATAAACGTGGTGATATTACATTTCCTTACAAGAAATTCGAATTCTGCAACATTTCGATGGTAATGTTGTAGACACACCATAACACCGCAGGGCGAACCTGGATGAGATTGGCGCAGGACCGTGTGGAGTGGCACAAAAGTTTGGAGACCTATACCCAGCAGTGGGTGAAGTCGGGTTGCGGATGATGATGATGATGATGTTGTAGAATTCGAATTTCTTGTTTCTTCTTAGACTTAGACTAAGTTAGAACCATTTTTGTAATGTGAGCCAGAATCGATTTTACTCACCGTTTTTCAATCCAGGCTGGATTTTTGTTTAATTTCGTTAAATTCGATTGCATCGCATAGCATCGGACCTGCAGCCTATTAGCTAACTATTCAGATGTGGTGTATGGCCCTTGTCTTCTGAGTAGAACCAAAAACTTGATACAGCGTGTCCAAAATGCTTGTGGGCGTTTCTGTTTCCATGTTCCACCTAGATCTCATATAACACCATTTTTGAATTCTTCAAATTTGTTGAAGATGTCAGCAAGAAGGAAATTACATCTTTCAGTTCTCTTATTCGGAATCATAAACAGCAAAACTCCAAGGTACTTGTACGATAAACTTGTTTGGGCATGTTTTCAAACTAGGTATCCTAGTAGGGCCTGTACTTTCGTGTTTGTCACACCGGGACATAGAACCATGGCTTTTCGCGGATCTTTCAGGTTTGCCGCGTCCCGGTGTTGGAATGATCTGCCTCCGCCAACGAGGGCCCTGAAAACAGTTAGTACCTTTAGAATTCATGTGAAAAAGTGAGCTTCTAGCATTGCAAAAGCAAGGTATTCTCAAGTAGGTCTCTTTCGGAAAAACTCCACTTACCCACCGTTTTATTTATTTTTCACTTTGTGTTGCAGGAGCACATAAGTTTCACGGTTACACACTAGATCTTTTTGTTTTCAAATTAATATGCTATGTACATAGTACTCCTCGTTGACTTATTGTTTTTCAGTTTGTATTCTCTTCTTTCTAAACTTAATGTATCGCATTTTCACTCCGAGTTTATCAGTGCCATGCCATATTCATATCCGACGCCATCTCGTCTGTCTGTCAGTCAACGTTCAGAGCGAAATGTCAATAGTCAATGACACTCCAAAAGCTGCTTGGACGAAAGAAATCACAGTCTGTATGTTGTAGACTTGTTTGATAGTTCTGTGTTGAGATTGGGGTCCCGTGTTGAGCAGGCAAATAGTTTATTCATACACTTCATATCATTGTTAGAAAAGTAACTTTTTTGTATTTTTATTTAGTAGTGTTGTGTTATTTTTTGTCTGTGGTCTGCCACCCGTGTTGACACGAGCCAAAGGTCCTGTCAGAAAACCAGCGTTACTCTACTTCTTGTGGAGCAACATTATGCTGAGATAGGACCTTTTGGTTCGCTGCATTGCTTGCTACTGTTAGGTAGTATTATTTTATTATTGTTAATGTAATATTCTTAAGTAAGTTTAAGTATTGTAATAGTTGCAAGCTTTCTAGTGAACTAATAAATTAATTTTCTTTCTTCTTTCTTTCTTTCAGCCTTATTGTCTAAGTGAACCGGTAATCAGCATCGACTTTCAAATGTCAAAAATGATTTTGACATTTGAAACCTAGCCTGGACACTTTCGTATTGTATTTGACAACTGGTAATCGACTTGAAGTTCACTGGTAATCGGTTTCAAGTTAGACAATAGGGCTACAGATTAAACAAAAAAACTGAAAATTACCTGGCAGAACCTAGTTATATTTACAAACAGACAGCTACGGCATAAACGACATTTGATACTACTTCTCTGGTCAAAATTATCAAAGTTACGTGTCACCATACTTCATAAAAAATAAGTGACATAGAAGCTTACCCACATTTACAAATAGCACCCCATATTTACTGCAAACATGGCGTACAAAGCTCGGGACGCGTCGTCACATAAATTGTATGCGAGATGCGACTTACGTGCTCACAGTTTGCACTTAGCTGTTAGCCGTGTTACTTAGGTACTCCTTGTTTTACCCCTTTGCGAGTTTTTTCAGAATCATTGAAGCGTTCAAAAATAATCAGGTGTCTGGAAAAGATCGCTTTTAGAGACAAGGCCACCCGTTGTGCAACTCTTTATCTCTCTTTTCGTGTTTTTTATTTTTATATTTTCTTGCTGTGCAATACAGTGTATTGTACAATTACCTACGACAGTAGCCGGTTCTTAGAGCGCTTATTAGTTGACCAATGAGTTGACAAGTGCTTGGCCATAGAAAAATACATATTTAGCAAAGAAATGTTGTAATGATAGCCGTCGCAGTCGCGGAGCAAGAATTGACCCCTCCAATTCAATTCGTGGAGGTCGTAAGAGTTGACGGGAACCTACGAAAGGAAGGGGCAGCTTCCCTTCGCTAATCAAACAAAATCTAAAATCTCATATTTACTCTAAAACTGGGACTTAGTTCAAGAGATGCTTAAAAACCTAGGCTAATCATATCACATCATATCACACTAATATCTGACGACCTCTGTGGCGCAGCGGGCGAACGTCTGCCTGCGACGCAGGAGGTTGCGGGTTCGATTCCCGCCTCGGTACAAATGTTTGTACGATCTGCAGACATTTGTCCAGGGCGTTCTGGATGTTTTCGAAAAAATATCTATCTATGTAGTGTATTGTATTAAGTATATTATCAGTTATCTAGTATACCATAACACAAGCTCTGCTTAGCTTGGGGCTAGATAATGCTGTGTGAATTGTCCAGCATTATTTATATTTATTTATTATTTAATATTATAAATGCGAAAGTTTGGATGGATGGATGTATAGATGGGTGTTTGTTACCTCTTCACGCCAAAACTACTGAACGGATCAGGCTGAAATTTTGCATACAGGTAAGTCTAACCCTGGAATCAAACATAGGCATTTTATCCCATAAATCAGTTCCCATGGGAAAGAAATAACCTCAAAACGTTTCCATAGAAACAACGCGTGCGAAGCCGCGGGGCGCAGCTAGTCTAACCATAAAATTGTTTTGAGCAGTAAAGTACACCTGTTTCTAGATGTCTTGTGCCTACGTTAGTTTTGAAACATTTCAATACCAATTTTGATCTTTTAGTTTAGTAGCGATGACCCTTCAAAGTTTTTAATTTACGATGACATTGAATATGTACTTACTATTAAATTTCAATATCGGCGGTCATTACACAAAACCTTTTTTGGTGGCCAACAAAATGGAAGGGGTAGGGTTTTTACTGTCCAAAATCTTTTTCATTCTTTAGTACAAATACCTACAATAATAAGAAATTGAAATATGTATCAGGAGTAAAGTTTAATAAGAAACCACTCGAGGGCTTACAAATTCTTAGAATAAAATTATCAATAGAAATGAACTTCAGTAACTTTATAAATCTGTTGCCAACTCGATCGAGAGAAGTTTTGTATATCTGAGACATTTGAATTAATAAACAGTTGGAATCTGAAAACTTATCCAATATTAATCCTTGTGGAGTGAACCGGGACACGCTTGTAAGCTTCAACTGTATAATTTGATTATTGGAACTCAAAGTTATTTCAATCGACATCGACATTTTCCAAATGATATGTCAAAATTCAGCGTTGAATAAGCATAACTATCGGAAGCTTGGCCATTGAAATCGGCTGTTGGTCAACATTGTATTGCTGACCTCAAATCTGTTGTAGGTACAGTACAGGTACATACGCATTGAGTAACCTGACCTAACCTATTGTATGTACAATCTGTACACGGACAACAATTTGGTACAGGAAGGTACTTTACTTACCTTCAGGTACTATTCAATGCAAGACCCCGATTCCGTTCAACAAATCAGAAAATTGTGGGAGGATATAATTAGTACCTCAACCTCAACACCCTGTGTTGGTCCACTGCTGGACGCAGGCCCATACCTGATAAGCGTCTTATTGCCTTTTATCTCATGGGGGGTAATGCCCATAATCTCCACGCTGAGAATGCGGGTTGGGGATCGCAGTTCAGTGGTAGAGTTGTTCTGCAGCGGGCTGCTGCCCGCCACCGGTGGATATCCGTTAGTCGCCTCTTACGACATCCGCGGGAAGAGTTGGGTTGGTGCAGATTCTAAGCCGGCACCACACAGCTGTACATAATTAGTACGCAAAGCTATTAATAGTCACATACACACACAATTACAACATGTTGGGTTTATTTATCGTAAACTTCTTTTGTTTGATTTGACAGCCTGTAGAAACCTAGTGCGAGGCAGTCTGGCCTACGGATCCAGCCACAACTCAGTAAGTAGAAGTCGTAAGAGTCTATTAAGGGATATTAGACGAATGGTTTCCCCTGCGTCGACCTGGCTCTGCGTCGATACTCGCCTCGCTCGACTCAAGGTCATTGTTACAGTCGTCTCGGTAGTAGGAATAGTACTTTAAGCCTGTCGCCTTAGCCGCTCAATGCCAAGGAAACCTCATTGACCATAGCAGCGGATAAGCATCGACAATTGTGCGCTCTGCTATGCGCAAAATTTGTCGATAACAATAAATACTACCAGAGAAAGGTCAGCATCTTGATTCTGTTTATTTTTAACACCTCTGCGACAGCCAATCCACCTGCCAATCGTAGGGATAATGGCATCACCGGGCTATGTCCAGCAGTAGAAGCATTAGGGTCAATTCACACCGAGACGCGACGCGACGCGACGATACTCAAAGAGGCCAATGATTTCGCGCTACGCCGCGCGTCGTCGCGAGACGCATCGCAACGTCGCGAGGCGCATCTTAAAATCGTAGCAGGACGACGCCTCGCTGCGCAGCGAGATGCCGCGAGGCGCAGCGGAACGTATCTACTAGCCGCGGGCGCCGCGCGGCCCCGCCCGCGCCCCGCGCAAATTTTATTTTTGTAAACTTCTTCCTCTTCATCTTCTGCAAGAAGTCCGATTATAACAAGATCCCAGTCTATCATTATATTTTCAATCGAGCACTCGACCGAACTGCATCAATTCTAAACGAAGTCTGAACGGAAATAGTAGAGAAGTCGCCACAGCGGCCTCAGGCTGCGCCTCGCGGCGTCGCGCGGCACCGCGAGACGCAGCACCGCTCTTGCACGCCGCGCGTACCGGCGATGCACCGCTGCGTCACGATACGTCGCGCTACGCCGCGAGGCACCTCGAGGCGCAGTGCTGCGTGGTGCAACGTAATCTGAATTCTCACAATGTAATGTGTATCTTTTCGTGTAGTGAATAAAGTATATTCTGAGTCGCTTTATGAAAAATGTGCGCGCAGCGTCGCGCCGCGTCGCGTCTCGGTTTGAACTGACCCTTAGGTAGATAATGTGATGAAGGTGACAATGATGATGATGCCTAGGCTCGGCATCATGTCACAAACCAAACTCTAATGGCTACAACTAAATTGTCAAACACGTTTCATTCGTAGAGATATTGTTGCTGGAATTCGATGGTTGCCATAGAGTCGGGACCAAGTTTTGAATATTTTGGTGGCATAGCTTCTTATAGAAACCCATCTCATGAAATCCATCCATTATAGATAGGAAAGCCGTGCAGGTATGGATAACTTACGCCAACGATATTGAGCGGTGATACTGAACGAGGCAGACGACTTTCATTCAATGCACCTATGCGTGTGAATTCACTTGAAATCAAGTTCGCATTGCTAAAAAAGTAAACTTCTACCAGACTGAAAAGAGAGGGTTTCGAGCGCGTCTCAAATGCCTTGGATGAACGATATCACTCACCTCCCATAAGCAAATGGACATTACATTATCAGACTTTCGATTGATAGGACAGTTTAGCTGCCGTGTTTTTTCTGTTCATTGCGTGGAACTGCCTACGCAGGCTATTGATTGAGTGCTTGAGGTTTTATTTCATAAGGAATAAGCCTCATTCAAGGTCATGAATTACTTGGTCAAAACTTTTATATCGAGCATAGTAGCTTAGTCTTCGAAAAATTACTAAAACACTTGACTTTTACAGGTCCCATTTAAAATGGTAATTACTGTAATTACTGTAATTAGAAACCATTTCCTATCTGTTTGGGTGTTTAATTTGAATCTAATGTAACTCATTACATTAGAGAAAAAAATGTATGTGTGTGTGATTTCAACGAATGCTTTGAAAACGACATCTTAGAACTTAAAATTAAAATTATGTATGACAAAAATGTTAATTCATATTACTTAATCCAGCATTATTTATTTATTTTATTCTTCTTTTTTGTTTTTCTGTAAACTAATTACAATTCTTAATTTTATTGAATTTTAATAAAACAATTGCACGCCTAAAGACAGAAAACAATGATCCAAATTTATCCAACATTATAAGATATTTACAACAAAGCATTTTCAAGCAATAAATGAAGTTTTACTTTACCTTATTATCATGTGAAGGAATACAAACATACACAATCGAGCCTATTAACACAAGCTCTTCTTAGCTTGGGGCTAGATAATGCTGTGTGAATTGTCCAGCATTATTTATTTATTTATTTATTATTATACTCGCTGGTAGCATGGTATAGGAATTTTGTCTTGGAAGCCGTAAATAAAATAAGTTAAATGTCTATGTACCTACTTCCGCTCTCACACTAGCGGCCAGTAAGTATTAATAAGTACATTTAAATCACAGCTTTTTTTGGAGTGTAATAATAATAATAATCTCTAAAGATTATTAATTTTCTTTAAATTAATCCTTTACTTTAACAGAAAACTCCAACAGCCTGGAATTTTTTAAAGTAAAGTAAAGTCAGTAAAGTAAAAAGTATTTATTCTGTGTCACAAAAATTACATGTAAAGTTGTTACAAATAAATAAAAGTTAAAACAGTGACATCAAAAAAGGTCGTCGCTCAGCATGATGCACAGTAACGATGGCGCTGCTGTGCGCTGGTTGTATGCGACACCTAGAGCTAGCCCTAGCAGCGGCAGCAGCTGACACACGCTTTTTTAAAATCTGCCGTATCTGTAGTGTAGAATACCTACCAGTTAGATCACTCATTCATTTTTTATTATTGGATGTTATGAATTCCTGGTAATGTACAGCCAATTAATTATTATCAACTTAATTTCTTACTGTACATCGATATCGAATTCCGAACGTCCCAACCCAACTCTACTGTACTGCATCATTTTCATTACTATGTTATAGGTAGGTATTTGAGTGAGGACGACTCTTATTTTACACCGTTATGAATTTTATCGATAAATACCTAGGTTTTGGATTTCCTCTACCGCAACACTAGGACATCTTTTTCAAAATAACGTCTATTTCGCAATGGCGGCAGCCGTCCCGCCCCGCCGCCGCCGCCGCCCGGAAGTAACGCAGCGGCGCGGCGGTGCGGGCACTTTCTCAGTTTCCCGGGATTCCCGGTTTTTCGAATACTACCTGATTTTGCAATCCCTAGTACCTACCTACGCTTAGTCGAACATTTATTTTGACAAAGTTTCATCCGAAGATTAAAATCGATCTTTGGTTCCATCCCGTTTTAATTTGACAACACGCGAATTGATATTATCTACGTTAGTTAGGTACCTAGCCTAACTACCAACTTTGATAAGGTTTCATAAAAATAGGTAGGTGGTAAGTATAGGTATTATGTCCTCTTAGGCTGAGCGCAGACTTGAGTCACGACAGTTTTAAGACAGACTTTCCTCACATAGAAAGTCTGCCTTAAAACGGAAACAAAACTGTTTTGTCTTGCATCTTCATAAATTTTGTAAAGCAATAGTCTGTCTTAAAACTGTCGTGACTCAAGTCTGCGCTCAGCCTTAGCCGATTTTCGACCACGGCGCGGAGTTGCCGCGGCGGCCAGTCTCATCGGAGACTAGCCAAATGCACAGGCATATTTTATAGTGCCCAAGTGTGTGCACATAAACACAGGTGCACTCTCTACCTATTCCCTCACTCTCATGTCACCTAGTATACATACCTACATATACCTACCTACAATAAGTACTTAGTACCTACCTACCTATTTCGTCCTGCTAGTCAACTGAGTCAACTCAGATCCGACATGTTTCGTGAATGTTCAATGTATCACCCAAAGGTATAGTTGTTTTATCTCTCGAAGTCCGTTGGGCTATTGTACACATTGTTTTAGTGTGCGTAAGCTCAGAAGCAATCAGTCTCGCCCGAGACGCGGTCCGGGTCACTAGTGCTCATTGTATTCACGTCGGATTTTGGTAGCGAGTACCGTCAGCATGACAACTAAGCGCAAAGTTGTTAGTAGTGAGGTAAGTTAACGGACTTCGTGTGATAGAACAACTATACCTACCTAGGTTACTACTACGTAACTACCTACCTATTATCATTGCTTCGGTTTTCATGGCAATTTGGCCATCAAAATCACATTTGAACGGCGATTAGAAAAACGATAAACTCACGAATCGGTCTGAATAGAGTATTAGGTACACCCATTTTTGAAAAGTGTCTCAATTAGATAATATAATGTAGTGCTAATGAACCACTAAAAATTCACATTTTTTTTTATTCAATCGTTAAGTGCCATAAAAATGCATTATAATTTTGCATTTTCAAATTTCGCGCGTAAACACTGGACGCAGTGGACGCCATATTGCTCTGTGGTCATGACGTCAGTTGGCTATGTAAACAAATACAGTGATATTTTGTATGTTATAATATATAGATTAAAGGTACTTACCTACGCTGATAGTTGACACTTCTAAGTTTACATAGCCATATGACGTAATAACGTGGCGACTATTATTTAATGGTGTTATGAAACAGATTAAAACAGTCATTGAATTGAATTTTAAAATTTAGTTTGCTATTTCAAGAACTAAAACTAACGTTTTCCGACTGCTTTTTGCCTAAGCTATCTCAATATTATATTTTTAGACTTTTCTCATATAGAGTAAAATACCCTATTGACCAGCTGTTAGGATGAGATGACTCAACAAGGTCTTCTTTTGAGCGTATCATCTACCTAGGTAGGTAAGTACTATTTTTATTCATGGCAAATCAATGCCATGTCGTGTCATCTAATTTATGGAACTAGGGTCACCAAACCAATTGTACACATAGTAGGTGTACCTTGGTAATGTAGGTAGCGTGAGATTTGGACCGTATCGCCGCACCTACCTACCTATTACGATTATGTTGACTAGATCAAGGTTTAGCCTCTACCATAAAGCCTCTCCACATTCGCGCGCGGCTCATGGCGTGAAGTCGCGGCGCGAATCGCGGCGTGAACCACGGCAAAACTGCCACTGTTCCACACTCACAAAGTTCGCGCCCGATTCTCAGTATACCTTGGGCGTTTGATGAGTATGGACGTCGAAACCGCTTCTGCTGAGCTATTTAGCGCTTTGGACAATTTACAATTAGGCTTACATAAAAAATGCAAAAGCATTTATAAAATAAATATCAATCAAAAATATTTTTTTCATTATGCACTGAGTTAGCGCCTAAAATCCGTAATAAAAAGACAACCATCTGCGTAGCTTGCTAAAAGGTAGCTGTGTGAGCCGCCCGCGAATGAGGAGCCTTGTCGTGTTCGTGTTCCGCGAACCCTTTGTCTAGGACCAAAAAACCGACATCAAACGGAACAGGGCGCGAACGCGACGCGACGAATATGCGAATGGTATCCACACTCATGGTTTGCAGGTTGTTCGCGGCTTCGCGCGCATGTGTGGAGAGGCTAATACAGTCACAATTTTAAAGCGCGTCTTGTGTCGCGCGCCCCGTAGTAATACACTGTCTCCGGGCACGGTGGTTGTTGGCCGGTCCGAGATTAATGATTTGAGGACACAATTTACCTTTTGAAACCTGGCAGCATTTGTGTTGGATATTTAAAACATTTCTATACAGAACCCTTAAAAAGAAAAAAAGAGATTCGGACGAGATTTCCCCTTCACTATTGGTTGAGGGTACAACTGATCCGAATCTAAAACCAAGAGATTTTAGATTCGGACGAGATGTACCCCTACTCAAAAGTGAAGTGGACATCTCGTCCGTGGATCAGTTTGAGATTCGGACCAGATGTACCCTATTTTTCGCCCACAGAGTTCGTCTACAATATTCCGCATCGTAAAGTTCAAGATGCACATCCCTAGTACAACGGGCCGGGGAGTATCTACCGGGTCAGTGCACTAGTCCAGTAAATATTTATCATAACTTGCCATGATTAAGTTCACGGGTTTCGGAGAATTTAGATTTATTATTATCAAGACTGGCAACACTGGCGTATTGTTGGCACGGAACTACGGAAGGAAATATTATAGAGTAGGTAGAAACATAGAATGCTGGTTTTAGCGAAACTACCGCCTTCTATTTTTTTTTATAGCAACTTTATGTACTTCATATGTGTATTTTTTTTCTGTACTTACCTACTGTTGTTATAAATAAATGTCTTTTCTCTCTTTCTTTCTTTCTTTCTACTTATTAAAATTTGTGAACGCTATTATCATCATCAGCATAATTATACAGGTTACTGGTTAAGTCGATCTAGATCCTTGAGGGGGTTGTAGTTTCCATAATTACTAAATGATTTGCCTATGAACCACAATATTTTACAGTAACTGTTAACTATTTTTTGCTTGGATTTGCGTGGTCCGTCAACCGAATATTTGAGTGACAATAGGCAATGGAGTATTCTGTGACTAACTACCTACTAACAAAAGGATTAAAAACGAAACGAAACTAGTAGGGAAAAACAGGCTTTCCCCCTGTAAATGATACAGATCCGAAATAATTACGACAGTGTTTAAGTAGATAGTTCATATCCTATCTTATCTTAGGTACTAATATGATAAAGCCGAAAGTTTGTGAAATCCTACTTTTTGTTACCAAGGATCTCCAAAACTACTGAACAGATCAAGATGAAATTTGGCGTACGTTTAGAACAAAGCATAACTTAGATAATAGGCTACTTATTATACCGAAGCCGCGGGCAGAAGCTAGGTATTAAATAATTTACAACCTTGCTATAAGTTAGTTCTTTAGAGATTAGCTTTTTAGTTTTCATTTTGTTATATATTGTAAATAATGTATAAATTAGGCGATGTGGTCGCTCAGCGACAAAGCCCTTGAGCAGTGTGAAATAAAAAAAAGTACTAAAATCATTTACAACGGGATATTTACCATGATTTGAGTTTTGAGTTTTCCAATTTTTGCGTTGTAAATGATTTTAGTGTTAATAACCATGATGGATTTAAAAAATAAAAGTACGACTCAAAGAACGAATTTTTCACAGATTTTCTTAGACACATTCATGGCCCACGACGCAGATGTCAGTCCAGAGTCCAGTATTCCCCCGTGTGGAGTGTAGTCAGTGCCAGTAGAGATTAGTGAGAGCCAGTATTCCTCAGTAGGTACTCCCCCGTGTCGCGGCGACGGCGGGGCGGGGCGGCGGGGCGGCGGCGCGCCCCTGCGGGTCGCACCGCCTAGGCTGGGCAGTCAATGCGTTAAGGCGCTACCCCAACCCAAATCAGCGCCACCACCTATTTTACCTTATTATTCCGTTAAACGAAGGAAATTCAAAAAACCGATTGGCCAGTTTGTGCTTCCTATCATAAGCTTTTTTTTAATGCCTCTATAAATGTTTTTGTTTGTATAGTGTAGGAAGAGATGCGAAGTTGCTCATTTTTCCCACCATGGTGTGCAAAAAGAGCAACTTCGCATCTCTGCATAAAGTATACAAAATAAAACTTTTACAGGGGCATTAAAAAAAAGCTTATAATACGAAGCAAAAACTGGCCAATCGATTTTTTAAAATTCCTTCGTTTAACAGAATAATAAGGTAAAATAGGTGGTGGCGCTGATTTGGGTCGGGGTAGCGCCTTAATCTGAGTTGCGTTTGAATATTCGGGGGTTATTATACTAGAAAAACATCTATGCAGCAATTTCATCCCGATCCGTTCATTATTTTTGACGCGAATGTAGAGATTACAAACATCCAAGTATCAAAACTTTCGTATTTATAATAATGGTGTGAATAATGATAATTTGTCAGTCTGTCGGTAATGTATCTACTTTCTTTATAATAGTCATCTTAAGGATAAAGCTTGTGCTCCCATTTTCTGATGCGTTCAAAACTTGCATCGGATAAGGGTCGAGACACACTAGATTATCGTGGTAACATGAAGCGAGAAAACTAGGTGCTATCTAAGTTA
The DNA here is from genome assembly GCA_963564075.1 of Eupithecia subfuscata. Lineage (NCBI taxonomy): Eukaryota > Metazoa > Arthropoda > Insecta > Lepidoptera > Geometridae > Eupithecia > Eupithecia subfuscata. Next base: position 3,789,263 of record OY751123.1, read on the forward strand.
TACTGTATTTTTTAATGATGATCGTTTTTGACGACCGATGTAGCGTAGCGGCCAAGGTCCACCTGTGAGGTTGCGAGTTCGATTTCCGCCATGGGACAAATGTTTGTACGATTTGCAAATATTAGTTACGGTTACGGGTGTTTTTATGTACAGTATAAAATATTCATATTTATGTAATGTATTGATTTAAGTCATTGGGTATTACAATCATTAAGTATATCAGTCATCTAGTACCCATAACACAAGCTCTGCTTAGCTTGGGGCTAGATGATGCTGTGTGGATTGTCCAGCATTATTTATTTATTTACTGAAGAGTTTCGTTTATTCAAGGTTGCTATGTAATTTTTTTTAATACAAACTAGGTGAACTAGATACACCATTTTGAATTTAGGAAATTCTGAAACAAAAATACATACAGACCTTCTTAAGTATGCACAATTTTGTGAAATAAAAGTGGTATAATGTACTCAGATAAGTTTATTTGGGTAATCTCTGGATTGGATACTCCAGTCCAGCCATTTTCAAGATTTAATGTTTGTAAACAGCCACAACAACAAATTACCTATCTTTTTGGCGTCCAGTTTGAGAAATAGTTTGTCATTGTAATACATCTAAATTAGACGAAATATGCAAATTCTGACTAAAAATCAACGCCAAGTAAGTAATTTTATGTTAAATAGGATGGTTTGTTTACAGATGTTGTACCTACCTACTTCATCATCATCATCAACCTTTATTAGTCCACTGCTGGACATAGGCCTCCCCTAATGAGTGACGACATAGCGCCCTGTCTTCAGCTTGTAGCATCCAGCATCTGCCAGCAGGCTTTCACAGGTTATTTATCACCCTAGCCGGAACATCCTACACCACGTTTGCCGAGTCGCGGTCTCCACTCACGAACACGTACTTACTTAAGTGCCTATATATCTTTTTAGAAAATTACAATCAAAACAAGTCCCAAGCCCAACCCTCGTGCCCAGCGTTAGGATTATGGGCATTCCGCATTACCCCTCCGTATGATAAAGCCAATAATGCGCTTATCAGGGGAAGTATTAAACTTCCCCTTCAGCCTTAACAGCCTATATTGGCCTAGGTATAATACCTAGGCCAATATAGGCTGTTAAGGCTCAACCTCAACAGCCTATATTCACAACTATATTGGTCTATTGATGCTGGTTAAGGAATAGAAAAAAGTATAGAAAGTAAGTATATTAAGTTTGGCTCCAGTGTGCCCCCACCTTAAACAGCAAATCAATTCTGCATGGGCTAGCAGAATCAATGGCCTGTAATTAGAACCAGCTAGATTGCGGACCAGACAACACTAGCGTGGGTGTAGTCACATCACTAGCACAAGCACATCACTAGTAGTTTGCTTTGTACGTCTACGCGTGCGTGTAGAGCTAGTGAGGCCTGACTTTACATGCGTAAAGGTAGAAGTGAAAATCAAAGGATTTCGTGCGTTAAAAGTTGGCGACTGCCGCCTTTGTCCAAATTACATGCCTGAAGAGGTTTGCTATCACATCATACTAATATTATGCGAAAGTTTGGATGGATGGATGTTTGTTACCTCTTCACGCCAAAACTAAAGAACGGATCAGGCTGAAATTTTGCATACAGGTAAGTCTGACCCTGGAATCAAAGATAGGTGACTTTTTGTCCCATAAATCAGTTCCCATGCGAGAGAGATAACCTCAAAACGTTTCCATAGAAACAACGCGTGCGAAGCCGTGGGCAGAAGCTAGTTTTACTATAAAAACTATCGTAGTTTGACAAGTTCATGACGGATGTAGATAGGGTTCGTTGTTAACCCGCTTACATCTATAATTAATGTCTGCCGGAGTATTTTGATTCTTCAGAAAGGCCGTCGGATTTGATATCGGAAACGTTTTTCATCGTAAAAAGCTTCCGATATCGAATATAAGAATCCGACGGCCTTTCCGACGAATCAAAATACTCCTGCTGAAGAGCATAGGTACCTAATTAGTTAATGTCTTTTATCTGGTAAGTATTTATGGCGTACATCCAGTCGCCCCGTGACCACGATCGCTGTAACGCGGTAGAAACGTAGGGGAAATAAAACAAAAGGTAGGTACGCGATAAATACCCGATATAATCATTACTATGTTAACAAATCGCGAAAGTTTAAAAGTCATTGGTAATTAAAACTTTTTAAACTTTCGCGATTTGTTAACATAGTTAATGATTATATGGGGAAATAAAACAAAAGGTACGCGATAAACACCCGATATAATCATAGGTAATTATTTTGATGGAGCACAATGCGCGCCTTTTTGTGAAAAGGATAGGCATAGGATTTTGTGTTTATAGGAGCGGGACAGAGCATACGTTTTTGGAACGGCCGGCGTAAGCGCAAAGATCAAGTTTTTGCTTTTTTTCAAGAAAACTTAGCGACTGAAGAAACTGGTTCAAAGAACCAAATAGCAATAACCTAGGAATCAAAAGATAAGACTTCAGGGTTCCTGAGATCTCGACTAAATTATGTGCGAAGCAGTAGGTACACTTTCATGATTTTTTTTCTTAATCATGTTTTCACATTCAAGAAACCAAAGAAATAATGATGAATTTTATGTAATTCGTGTTTTTTACCACGGGGATCCCGTGAGTACTGAGATCTAGGCATAGTTTGACTACCAAACTCGTTAGGTTAAAATTACAAACAAATTAAAACTAGGAAGTATTTACCATTGAAACAATACCAGTCGTCGCGTCCCCGCTACGCGCTGGCTGCATTGCCACGCTGTATGGCAATGCTGATGCGCTGCGCCAGATACTCACCAGTTCTCGGGTCACGCGTCGCTTCGACCAGATATAAGGTTAATGAGAAGTAGAATCTTATTTTATAAATTCAACCTGTATAAATATTTTGATAGTAAAATCTAATATTAAGATGATCAAAACAAAAACAAACTTTTGCTATCAATAACCAAAAACGATAGATCAAAAGAAATGCAAACTTTCAACAAAATAAATAAGATTTGGTATTGGCTGATTACTTTTAAAAGTCTATAAACTACGCGGCTCGGGGGTATAATGTTAATAAAAACGTAGAACTGAAAATACATAAAGAGGCGAACATAGTGGGTTTATAAATGTAGGTACCTACCTAGTGGCATAAAACCGGCCAGGTGCGTTGTAACAATCCAGCTCGTGCTAGCTTGTTTATTTTGCAAATATAACATCATTTGGCGCTCTCTTTTAATTTTGCAACTTTACTCTATGTTTGCAACACTAAAGATGGCTAGGAACGGAAAAGAGGTTCAATGCGTCCACTATCAAAACCTTTTTATAGAGAACTTTTGTGAAAAAACACAATATTCGAGAAAATCGTTATAATGCAGTCGTGAGTTGGAATCTGAGGGGATCAACTTATCGAATATTTCAGATAGGGTAGGAATAAATTTTCGATTGCTGTCATGCCTACATCTTAAATCTTTCATCCGTAAGGCCTACATCTTAAATCTTCTTGCTTAATGCCATTTGAATTGTATTATCTTGCGAGGAAGGCTTGAGCTACTAAGTTGAGGGCATTACTAAGATTAAGGCGAATTTCCAAATTTTTACCGGATCGGGGAACGCAGATTAAATATTATTGAACTGAACAATCTTGATGGAACTTACAATTTCCAACTAATAGAAGGTTCTAGAAGAAAAACGATGAGAAGATATAGATGGAATTTGACTACCCTAGGACGGGGGGAATGATAGAACGACAAAAAAATACAAAAAAAAAACATTTGATTATGGAAGGAATTTGAAATTGAGGAATTTCGAGAGGAGAGAATCCTCGCTAGAGGGGCAGTTGTTTTTTGGGTTTTTGATAGGGCGGTCGAAACGTCGGTGGGCTTTTACATCGATTTTTTTTAGTATGTTTTGGTGCGCTCGGAAGCAAAGTAAATTCTATTAGAGTTGTTTAGCTGTGGGGTTTAAACCTAGCATAGTGAGCTCTAGAATAGATCGGATTCTTACGATTCACGACTACTACGAGACGACTAAGATATCCGTAAGCTGTGTGGTGCCGGCATGCCGGTTTAGAATTTGCACCACCCCAACTCTGCCCGCTGGTGTCGTAAGAGGCGACTAAGGGATAGGTATTCCAATTGTGGGTAGTTGCTCACACAACATCTTTTTATTGAGCTCATATTAAATTTATTATTTAAAAATATATAAAGCCCAAAAGTGCAAGAAATAGCTGTTACCTTATGTGTTGATACATCCCTGAACATACTGCAATAACATCAGCACTGTGAGGACACTGGGTATGTTATAAATACACCTCAATAAGCAGCCACCAGCATTGCCATATCACTTTACACAAGTCATTCAGTGTCCACGACTATTTTGTGTTGACTCTCCACTAAACACTATGACATCTGCCCAGAAGACTGGCAAAATCTTTACCACAGACCCAATGGCAGCCATCAAGGCACTGGATGACAAACTAGATAGCTGTATGACTTCCTTCGAGTCCCGCATGGCAGCTGCCTCAACAGGAACAACCTTAGAACAACTGGCAGCAGACTTCAAGCAGTTTAAAACCTTTATGAAGCTAGCTGTTGACCTCATCCGCTCCCAGATGTCACAAGTTACTGCAGTAGTTGATGAGGCAGAAAATCGCAGCCGCCGCAAGTTCCTTCTGTTTCGTGGTATTGAGGAAAAGGAAGGGGAAATACTGAAGGAGGTCATAGCAGGAATAATAACTGAGAGACTTAAGATCAACGGATTTACTGCTACAGGCATACGCTTCTGCTATCGTCTCGGCAGGGACTCAACCCGAGGAGAATCGAGACCTGTACTAGTGAGATTCCAATCCCTGGATACTAGGTCAAGTATCTGGCGCAAAAAGACTGCTATGAAAGGATCAGGCGTAACTATAGCTGAGTATCTAACAGCCGCCAGGAGAGCCGTGTTCAACGAGGGTCGACGTCTCTATGGCGTAAGCAAGTGTTGGTCGCAGGATGGCGGCGTTTATCTGTTGACGTCGGACGGGACGAAGCATCGCATCGTGTCGCAGCCTCAGCTTGCCGAAATTACAAAGAAATTCCCGCCGACGACGGCAAGAACGACGCCGGTAGCAGCGGCACCCACATCTACGGATTTAACACCAAAAACATCCGCAGCACCGGCACCGCCCCCCGCCCCGCGCTCGGCGAAGACTGGCCGCTATGTAAAACCGAGAAAATAGATTAGTCATCCGCGGTAACACTTCACTGTTTAGGTATCTCCTTTCTTTGCATGTCATAATAATTTTGCCGGTAGCTCGTAAATTATTTTGTGATGTCAATTGCGAAGTTGATTGAATTTTGTTATTGTGCGTGACGTGACACTGACGTTCATTCAACCTAACTGTCATTCACTCTACTGCCAATTAAACGTCACTTGAATTTTATGAAAATTTTCTCTTTGGTACGTTCCGTTCCACGCGTCAGTGTTGGCGCGCATGTTAGCGCGAGATTCAAATTTTGTCTTTTTGTTTCTTTATGTATTGTTACTTTTGTACTGCTCAGTTTATTTTATATTTTTACTGTAAAGCTATCTCCACTGTTTTTAACCGGCGGCAGTGCTTGTGGCAACAAAATGCTTTCCAGTGCTTTTGCATTAGGTTTTTATTCATATTTTATTTTATTTGTTTTTTAGGTAAATTAAGTTATTATACATATTTATATTTATATTTTAAGATAGTATTCTACTGCGTACCTACCTGATTATGGACTGCTCCAAATCTTCTGATCTATTTTTATCATTGGACTCGGACTCTGATTGCTTTGAGGATGCCGTGGACGATGGGGGACCACTATTGTGCGATCTGTTATCAGAGTCCTTTGCCTCGCACAAACGCAACTTTAACATATGCCATATCAATGCACAGAGTGTTCCTTCTCACTATGCTGAACTTCTTACAACTTTTTCAAGTGACTCAATTGACGCCATTTTAATTAGTGAAAGTTTCTTGAAACCCACACTACCCTCAACCTCGTTTAGCCTACCAGGGTATGTACTTATCAGAAATGATCGTACTTACAAAGGTAGTGGCGGCGTAGCAATCTACCTGCGTGCAGATTACAAATATCGTGTTATCTCAAAATCACCTTCAGCGTACTCAGCGTCTATGGAACACTTGTTTCTTGAGGTCTTATGTAACTCCGTTAAATTTCTACTGGGCGTTGTTTATGCTCCGCCAAAGATTGACTACTTCGACACCCTCGAACACATGCTCGACATTTTTAGGCCTCAGTATGAACATTTAACCCTTTGTGGTGATTTTAATACGTGTCTCTTGCGAAATGACCTAAGAAGTAAAAAGTTGACAAATATTAGTACCTACCTCCTTCAACCTATCAATCTTAGAACTTGACCCAACTTTCCATGTTAATGACACACACACTAAACTCGACCTTATAATTACGGATGACCCCGAACAGATTTCCACGCATGGCCAATTTCCCGCGCCAGGCTTCTCACATCACGACCTTATTTACGCTTCAATCAAAATAAAAACCCCAAAAGTAAAGCCAAGGGTCGTGATGCAACGAAATTTCTCAGCAATGGACCATGAGAAGCTACGCTCTGACGCTGAGACCATTGTCTGGTCTGAGTTATGGTCTACTAGCGATGTCAACGAGAAACTCAAAATGTTTACGACAAATGTCACCCAACTCTACGACAAACACGCCCCAATAAGACCCGTCCGTATGAAACGTCCACCAGCCCCGTGGCTGACAGACGATATACGTAAGTTGATGTCTAGGCGAAATCACCTTTATCGTAAGTATCGCAGAAGTCCTAATGAGGAAGCGTTTGTAGGGTTTAAGACAGCTAGAAATAAGTGCAACCAGGCTATTAGAAACGCTAAGCGACGTAACATCGTTAGTGTGATTGAGGGCTGTACTCCGGCTAATGTCTGGAAGGTACTACATGGGCTGGGCTTTGGGAAGGCGAAGAGGGCTGCGGATCCATCTACTGATGTAAATAAATTAAATCAGCACTTCTCATCTGCTCCCCTACAAATAAATGATCAAGCTAAAGAGGAAACGATTGTTAAGCTGTCAAGAGGTACTCCTAATGTGTCTTCGGCTCCTTTCTCCTTTACAACGGTCGAGGCGTCTGAGATAGAGAAGATTGCTCGGAGCATTGGCACCAAAGCAGTAGGTCATGATGGTATAGGTCGAAAAATTCTAATTCCAATCCTTGACCTTGTTTCCCCTCACCTTGCACACATCATAAATTCCTCTATATGTACAAGTTGTTTTCCTTCTGATTGGAAGAAGGCATATATCATCCCTATCCCTAAAAAGGCTGAGATTGCCGACCTAAAGGACTATCGTCCGATCTCCATATTACCCTTCTTATCTAAAATCATTGAAAGGGTTGTTCACAGTCAACTCTCTTCTTTTCTTACGAAAAATAACCTTCTCTCACCTTTCCAGTCCGGCTTCCGCCCTGCCCATAGCACTTCTACGGCGCTCATCAAAATAACAGATGATATTCGCGTTGCCATCGATAAGAAACAGCTCACCCTTGTCACTCTACTTGACTTCAGCAATGCGTTTAACTGTGTCAACCACGATCTACTTCTAGCTGTGTTGCGCTCCTTAAATCTCTCCCCAGACAGTGTAAGCTGGTTCAAATCATACCTTAGCGAGCGCTCGCAGTGTGTCAGAATCAACGATGTCTCATCGAACTGGTGTCCTGTAGGTATAGGGGTTCCACAAGGGAGTGTACTCTCACCACTCCTTTTCTCCATTTTCATTAATACTCTTGTACCTAAAATCAGATTCTCATCTTTTCATCTGTATGCTGATGATGTCCAGCTTTACCTCAGCTTTGATCCCAGGGAGATAGATCATGGTATTGACACCATGACTAAAGACCTTAGTGCGATCCATCACTGGACCCAGGAGTTTGGGCTTCTCATAAACCCCAGTAAGACACAGGTTATGCTCGTTGGTAGTAACTACTACCTATCCAGATTAAACATCAACCTGTTGCCGCCTGTAAAATACAATTACATTCCGCTAGAGTACTGTCCGGAAGTCAAAAATCTTGGTCTATATATCACCAACAATCTATCCTGGGATTCACATGTTGCCCAGGTAGGCAAAAGAATGTATGGAAGCATGCATTCTCTAAAGCTAATGAAAAATTTTCTACCGCAATCTACTAGAAAGACATTAGTAAACGCGCTGCTTTTCCCCATTCTGGATTATGCAGATGTGTGCTATCCCGACGTTACAGAAGAGCTGCTGAACAAGCTAGAGAGATTACAAAATCTCTGCATCCGCTTCATCTTTGGGCTGCGCAAGTACGATCACGTATCTGTCTTCCGCACTCAACTGAAGTGGATAAAAATCAGGAAGCGTCGTGATCTGCATACATTATGCCTCTTATTTAAATCTCTCTCTGACCCACGGTCCCCAAGCTATCTATCCGAATTATTTTCACCACTTTACACCTCTGGACGCACTGCGCGGCACGCAAAACGACTGCAGCTTGCGACACCAGATCACTGTACTGTGGGCTACCATAAAACCTTTGCCGTCCAGGCCACTCGTTTATGGAACAGTCTTCCAATGGAATGTCGCGAGGTATCCTCAGTAAATGTCTTTAGATCTAGAGTCTTTAATTACTTTCTTTCCCAGGAATAATTCGGTACGCTATATATTTTATTATTTATGTATAAGTATACACTTATGTATTTATTTGAGTAGTATATTTTACTATATTTATGTGTGTATTTATTTATGTTAATGTTACGATTTATTAATTGTATTTTTCTTAATTCTATTCTCTAGCACTACCTACTAAATTGTCCACACTACCCAAAGGTTAGCAGGTAGAGAATGCTATCTAGCATTATGTTCGCCTATGTACAACTTTTGTGCAATAAAGTATATTCTATTCTATTCTATTCTAAGGGATATCCACCGGGGGCGGGCAGCAGCGCCCCCTGCAGAACAATTCTACCACCGAACTGCGATCCCCAACCCGCATGCTCAGCGTGGGGATTATGGGAATGACCCCTTTGAGATATAGGCCAACAAGGCGCTTATCAGGGGGAGGCCTGTGTCCAGCTGTGGACCAATATAGGCTGTTGAGGAGGCGGTCTTATTGCTAATCACTCTATCCAAAGGTTGCCTGGAAGAGTCCAGGCAACCCTTGGATGATGATGTTACGATTGTATAAGAGTATACGGCGTTGAGGCATAATCTCAATAAAATATTAAACAAAAGCTTTTTGCCTAATCTCCCATATTTTAGGGTAAAGTCTAAACTTGGGATTAGCAACACCGGGCTGACCAAATCCAGGCTTAGCTAAATATGATATGTTAGTGTTGCCACATTTTGCCACATTGCATTACCTAGTCTGTGGTATTTGCGATTGTTGTAAGCCAAATGCTGCAATAATTTAGTACAGTTGGGAGTATAAGATGAATATCTAATGTTACTCAAAAACAAAATACAATACAGCCTTATTGTTTACTTGTTTATGCCCGCGGATTCGCACGCGTTGTTTCTATAGAAACGTTTAAAGGTGATTTCTATCCCATGAGAACTGATTTATGGGATAAAAAGTAGCCTATGTTTGATTCCAAGATAAGAATGCAAATTTGAATATGCAAATTTTCAGCTCGATCCGTTTGGCGTACTTATGGCGTGAAGAGGTAACAAACATCCATCCATCCATCTATCCATCCATCCATCCAAATGCATTTATAATATTAGTGTGACTAGCTGTTACCCGCAACTTCGTTAGCGTGGTAGGTGGGGTACCTACCTTACTAAAAGACACATCAGTGAATGGAAAAAAACATTTGCATAGAAACAGCGAATACATCTGTGACTTTTACAAACGAAGCATTGTGTCATCAACTCATCTCATCATCCAAAGAATGTCTTTATTCACAAAGAACATTCTACTACTTAGTATTTACAATTGAAACAATTGAGCTAACTGCAGACTGTTGCAAAAAGTCTACAGGTAGCTCAAGTAATCCATATCTTAAGAGTGTACCTTAAGCAATTAATTGAATTATTTCGTTTCTTTGCTGGAGAAAAACATTCTGTTTAATTTTCATATTTTACAAAGCAGATATGACAACCAAGACAACATCACAAATTCAATCACAATTTTGACAAAAAAAATATATATAAAATAAATCATTAGTATTTTTTTTACCGTTTTTTTATCCAGTTTGAGTTTAATTTTAGAGATTTACATGAGATCATAATTTTTACACTAAACACAAAAAAGAACACATTTCCAAACCATTCAATTTAAATTAATTTTAATTCAGAAAAAACGATAAAAATAATGGCGCGCGTAAGTATCAGATTTCAATTTTGAATTTACGTTATTTTTTTTTTAATTTCTTCTAAACTTGGTTAGTCTATAGTCTTGACGTCAGCTTGAAACTGTCAGTCAACTTTTAAGACATTGAAATGGCTTAAAAGTTGACTCTACGTACATAAACTCGACGAAACAAAAAACTAGAAAAGAAAAGCTGAAAATCGGCCACAATTATGGTCGCTTGCCACGCAATGGTTATTTTTAACAGACCATAAAAAATTTAAAATTATATTAAAAAAGTATATATATATAAAAAAAAATCTATTTATAATTTTGTTTCTATAAATAAATTTTATAGGCCTCTTGCCACCGGAAAAGATAGACAACATTGCATAGACGGATTTTTTATCTATGTTTTGGTTTATCGTTGGACGTGATGTGTATATTATGAAACCCTTCTGTAAAGGCTAAATCGGGGGCGAAGCCCTAAAAAAGTAGCATATTGCATAAGTTAGTCTACATTTTACAAGTGTGCCGAATTTTATTATGATCTGTTCAGTAGTTTTGGAGATCCTAGGTAACAAAAATTTCATATTTCACAAACTTTCGCATTTATAATATTACTAGGATTTGTTTTTGCGTGAAGTGTAAACAAAATATTCATCCGAAATTGACTTATAGGTAGTTAAACTATTTACGTTAGTATGAATTTGGTTACATACCTTTTTATTTTATATTTTAGTATGTAATTTTTGTCGCTGATTGTAGATACATCTACTCTAAATCAAAGTTGAAAAAAAAAATACCAAAAATGTTGATGATGATGCCCCTCTAGTCGAATTTCTGCCACGGCGGCGGCAGAAATTCGGCTCAAGGGGTTTATAGTGCACAAGTGTGTGTGCAACACAGGTGCACTCATATTCCCTCACTCTCATAATCCGATGACATCCGAATCTGACAACCGACGATCCGAAAACAATTTTTATTTTATTTTAATTGTTGCATATTGCAATATTAATATAGAGCTCAATATTAATATATAGAGCTCAATAAATGTAGAGGTACCCGTAGAGTCATCATTTTTCACAAAAAATGCCATCGTAAACCTGTGATTTTTTTATTATTGTCAAGGATGTTGATCTAAAGGTGCAATATCCTACTATACATAGGTACCATCGAAAAGAAACCAATTAAGAAAAATGGTTCCGTCAATGAAAAAAGCTTACTTTCATTCCCAAAGGAAGTATTATTATTATTAGAGATTTTTCATTACCGAATCCGTCCCTACTAACGGTAAGGTACTAACATGAACTCAATCAAAGTCAATGCATTTTCAACTTTCACTTCAATCACATAAAACTGGAAAGATAAAAGCACATAAAAGCGAAGTACCGAGGTAAAGATTTTAACGAACTTTTCAGAATAGATCTCCTTAGTAACATAGGTCTTAGAATGCTTAGAATTATTTTGGTTCGATGGTTTTCTTCAATTCAATTTGCTGTTGGCCTAGCACGGGGATAGTGGTCTAGGGTAGAATAGAAAAGAATGACATCGCATTGTCATACATCGCGTAAATTATTGAAGTTGAAGGAACGAGTTTTAAACATTACGCATTCGATGACGATGTGACGTAATGTTTTTCTATTCTACCCTAGACAACAATCCCCGTACTAGGCCTACTGATGTTTTCTTTGAACACAAGACTGTAAACTTTATTCGCTGATCAACTACAAAAACAGTTTTCTGAGTTGCGGAGTTTAAGTCGACTTTCATTGTACCTATAAGGTATCTTTTATTCAAGTTTCCATCTGGTGAGATTGCGGTCAGACGAAAGTCTATTGACAAAAAAAATCGAAGTACATAGAAGAGTTTGCGGCCGGTATGGGAATTTATATTCAATGCAAGTTCTAGAGTTGAGACAAAAACATTACACAATTATTTTATAGCTAATTAGTATGGACGAATAAAATTCATTTTTTTTTAATTCATAGTTTATTTTTGAGTCCATTCAAGAATATAGCAGGAGCTGTAATAAGAAATGTTTTATTTGTAACCAAAATCAATAAAATTTTAAAGTAATGCAGGTAGTTTGGTAGTAATATACTAACCTACATTACCTACTAGCAAATTTTATTTATATTACCAACTTAAGTAATCGGATCTGGCTGAATGTTGCTTTAAATTAAGAAGCTAATTTTTTGTTATTTTTGTTAGTTTAGTTTTAGTTATTTCGTATTCACAAAATTTTGGTTCATGTTGTTGTTGGGTAAATTGTTGTCTAATTAGGTATAATTATATACCAATGTAAGTTTGTTGTTATGTAATTTCATGTTATCTCCATAGGGCGATGTGGTCGTTAAACGACAAAGTCCCTTTTTTATATAAAAAAAGTTACCAAGAAAGTAATCAAGTAAGCTTTGCTTACCTTATATTTATAATGATTAGGTACTGTCTGGCATGTCTATCATTATATAATTTTATTTGTAACTGTCTTTCCATTCTAAACTCTATGTCCACAATTTACGACAAACGTGGTATCGACGTTTGAAATATTGGGTCGAAAACGTTTGAATTCGGAATATTGTTTAACACATTCCCTTTTCAAATGTTTGTTTTGGAATATTAAAGGCCGCCATTTTGATAGTTACATAAATGCTGTTAAAATTTAGGTGCACTAATTTTCTAAAGTGGACAAAACCACACACTATAATTATGTTTTGAATATTGTAGATTTGTAGGTAAAATACATACCTACCTACATATGATATTTGTAAGGTTTAAATTAGTAGGTACGTGAATCACATTACACTAACATTATCAACTAGTTTATGCCCGCCGTTGTGATTTCTATCCAACGGGAACTGATTTATGGGAAAAAAAGTTGCCTATGTTTGATTCCAGGATTACATTTACCTGTACGCAAAATTTCAGCCCGATCCGTTCAGTAGTTTTTACGTGAAAGAGTAACAAACATCCATACATCCATACTTACAAAATTTCTCGTTTATAATATACTAGCTTCTGCCCGCGGCTTCGCACGCGTTGTTTCTATGGAAACGCTTAAAGGTGATTTCTATCCCATGGGAACTGATTTATGGGATAAAAAGTAGCCTATGTTTTATTGCAGGCCTAGAATTATCTGTATACAAATTTTCAGTCCGATCTGTTCAATAGTTTTGGCGTGAAGAGCTAACAAACATCCATCCATCAATACATCCATCCAAACTTGCGCATTTATAATATTAGTGTGATTTTATTCCAGGCCTAGAATTATCTGTATAGAAATTTTCAGCCCGATCTGTTCAGTAGTTTTGGCCTGAAGAGGTAACAAACATCCATCCATCAATACATCCATCCAAACTTGTGCATTTATAATATTAGTGTGATGTGATCTTTCCCGACGTTTCAACCGGTTTCCACACTGTCGTGGTGACGGGATGACTGGAGTACTGGAGAAACCGCCTCTGCGAAGCGGGAGCAGCATTAATTACAAATACCCTCACTTGTTTCTCAGAAATAACAGTGAATATTGGAACGAAGTTCCTTATCGCGCGTTGCGCAAGGGGGCTAGACGGAATAAATAAAGACCAAAAGTTGTAACGACGCTTTTTGCTTTCGACACTTTTTGCTATAGTTGTCAGCCGTGCGACATGCGCGTGTTTCTCTGTCTCTCTCTCTCTCTTACAGAAAGCAAGCCGGTTATTTTCGTTTCGTCTTTCTTTTTCTCATTGAACAGTGTGGTGTCGCGACGATTACAATTCCTTCACTAATTAATCGAAAGGAACTTCGTTCCATCCGGGTGTCCCTTGACACCTCTCAAGTTTTTTTATAATAATCAAATTATGATACCTGTTTATGATTCCGTATGAATTACAGAACCTAAATAAGTTGTTTGATAGAAGCTTGTGACTTTACAAAGGGACTTTTAAAAGTAAGGATATGGAGTCATGGTAAAATAATAAAAGGTTCACTCCGAGAAACAACTGTCACTTGGGTTTTCCCAAGTCTACGTCATATGCGCTACGGTGGTTCTCAAACTTTTTAATTCGAAATCTAGATCTAGGTTTTAGGTTAACCTTGAAATTCTTCAAACTTAGTTTCCATGATTTGAGCAACGATAATGAGCTTTTAGTTCGAGATCTAGATCTAGGTTTTAGGTTAACCTTGAAATTCTTCAAACTTAGTTTCCATGATTTGAGCAACGATAATGAGCTCTACTCTACACATGGATAAATCAACTTTCCCCTGAAATGAAATTCATCCAATCACAGGAACAATCTTCAGCCACAGATTCAGATTATTTTTTCGGGAATAAAAAGAACCTTATTTTACCGCCTTTCACACTTACACTCTTACAGTTACGGATCGAGTAACCACCCATTTTATTTTAAAGATTTATTCGATCAACAACGCGAGTGACGCACCAATAAAAGTTTGATAGTCACCGGCAAATTAATGGAACCTCCCTTTTTGTGGCAACTGGACAGTGACGTAGGCTTGGGAAGATCTTGGAATGTCAGACCTTATTTTCTTAGATCATGAATAGTCTCTTGCGTACGTATTTATGTCCACTGCCGGACTTGTCTGCCCCAAACAAGGGGGGGGGGGGCATAAATACCACGCCTGGCAGGCGGATTGGTAATATCGCAGTAAATGTGTTAAAAATACACAGAAAGAAGCAAGTCAGATCGTATTCGATCATTAATTTCTGTCACCTAGTAAATAAGTACCCTTTTAAAAACCTTTTCAACGTTTAAATAATAGATACTATATTAAATACATTGTTTTTTATGAATTCGTTAAAAGCTTTATTCGCAAAGAAAATTACAATCATATTATAGAAAGAAATAAGAACAAGTATTTATAGTTTAAACAATTGAGTTAACTGCAGACTGTTGCAAACAGGGACCGTACAACCCCGAGTTTGGGTTAACCCCTTCCAATGGGTAACACTTTCATCGTCTGCGCATTTCGATAGGGTTACCCCTAGTTCGGGTATCCCGTATAAAACACTATGGGAGAGGGTAACCCTTTCATTGGGTTTTAGCAACGATAGGGTTACCCTTTCGTTGCGCTATCCGATTGAAGAGGTAACCTCATGCTATGGGTTTTTAGTGTTACACCATGGTTATCATTTTTACTGCTGTTGAAGGGTGGGGGTTTTGTTTTGTTTTCAAATTAGTTTTGATCGCGCGTTCACTCAGTCTGGCTGGTTGGAGTTGGGTCTCAGTGGCGCACCTTTTTGGATAAGAACTTATTAGGTACTGGGTACCTATGTACTTAATTAGATATTGAACACTGACTAAAGTGGTTGGATGGGTTTACATACATACCTACCTACTTACAATATTTACAAGTGATTTGAAGATGAGTAAACGTAAGTACAATTTGTTTCATTATTTATCTTACACAGTTTAGCGTGGTTTAGCTACCTACCTAATCTTAGTAGGTATAATAGGTAAGTACAACCTATTATACCTACCCTTCGGTCGAGTTAACTTGACACCTGGAGATAGAGATAGAGCGAGTATCCTGCAGTATGAGCGATCGCTGGAAGGATAAGGTGACAAAGAAAATCGAGGTGTCAAGTTAACTCCTCTCCTCCCTCCGGGTTATAATTATAAGTACATGTATATAGGTGGTATTTTGTAGGTGCAGGTCTATGTGATTGTAGTTAGTAGGTAGTGGTAGGTACTTACTGTAGATCCAGTTTTAATAACTTGGTTGTTTTGTGTAGGTACTTACCTTAGGTACTTACCGCTGGTTTTTCATCTGTTCTGGTCGTTTTCTATGTATAATAAAAAAATATCTATCTATGTATTGTATTATATTATGTATATTAGTTATCTAGTAGGTAGGTACCCATCATAATTCATAAATTAAGCTCTGCTTAGCTTTGGACTAGATAATGATGTGTGTATTGTCTAGTATTAGTAAGTATATTACTTAACCTACCTACTTACTCGCATATGAATATAATATACCTATGGTCTCGATTCTATCTTCGAATGGACTCTGGCTCTGGTTAGTGCCTGCCTACTTTATTTACAAATGTACCAATCATTTTCAGCACATATCATTGTTCCCGAGAGTGACGAGTCGGAAGATGATACTGGGTCGGTTGATTTTACTGGAGAGATAAAAATCCAAGACGAAGGGGACGCTTTATCAATGCTGGCACCAATATTAGACGGCGATGCCTCTACTCCAGACTTATCAGACTCCAATGTATCAGATGCTAGTGGCCCCGACGTGAAAGAAGAAGACAACAGAGAGGAACAAAATTTAGAAGATTTTCATCAGTGCTATGCATTTTCCTTGCTAGTAGCGAAATATTTATGCAAGATGGATAAGGAGCGTCGAAGCATCTGTATGCAAGAGATAATCCACATGGTCGTGGATCCATGATCATTTAATGATCATGGATCCACGACCATGACCATTCATGATCATTTAATGATCATGGATCATGTGGACCATGCTTCGACTACTGCTTAGTTTAGTACTACTGTTTAGTTTAGTAGTCGGTAGTATCATGTAGTATCTGATTTTTCTGATTGTTTGCAACTTGCAAACAATCTACAGGTAGCTCAACTGATCCATATCAACTCCAGTCGGAAGCGTCCCCAAGACGCTGGATAAAAAAAATCCATTAAAATAAATCGACTTTTGTTTTTACAAAATATGATGTTGTATATCACAGCTTTATTATATTCCCACTGCTGGGATTGCAAATAAAAATAAGCATTGCGATATGGCGGCTCATTTAAAATTCATTTAGCATAAATCGCACTGATTACCAAATAAACTATCGAAAGTTGGAACTTGGAAGGTTGAACGCACACGGGGCACATTTTTGGAAGGCCACTATAAAGAGCGCCACAAAAAGTAAGGATTAGCTTCAGCTTCACTAAATGACAGTTTTTCATGATACCTGCCGCGAGTAAGTATTATATGTATAACTAGCTGCGCCCCGCGGCTTCGCACGCGTTGTTTCTATGGAAACGTTTTGAGGTTATTTCTATCGCATGGGAACTGATTTATGGGTTAAAAAGTCCCCTATGTTTGATTCCAGGGTTAGACTTACGTGTATGCAAAATTTCAGCCTGATCCGTTCAGTAGTTTTGCCGTGAAGAGGTAACAAACATCCATCCATCTATCCATCCATCCAAACTTTCGCATTTATAATATTAGTGTGATGTGATGATAGTGTGATTACATAGAAAACTGGCACTGAGCTCAAAGGTTAGCACGAAGAAATATACTAATTCATGGGTTTGGAAATCATAATAATATTATGAGCTTCGCCCGAGAAGTGTCTAGAAGGATCTTCCAATCCACTCCGAATTGTTCTCTAGAATTGTTCAGTCTTCTCCAATCGGGATTTGACTCTAGAATTGTTTAGGAAGCTCTGGAAAAAGAGAAGAAATAAATCGTTATCTTTAGATAGCGATTTATTTATAT
This sequence comes from Eupithecia subfuscata, assembly GCA_963564075.1. Classification (NCBI taxonomy): domain Eukaryota; kingdom Metazoa; phylum Arthropoda; class Insecta; order Lepidoptera; family Geometridae; genus Eupithecia; species Eupithecia subfuscata. The sequence continues at coordinate 3,807,032 of OY751123.1, forward strand.
GACCACGAACGGCACAGGCATAAACGGGTCCAGACCGGTTTTACAAGCAGAACTAATAATAGCGGTAAGTACATCTAGATACATACCTAGACACAAGTAGAGAGAGTACCTATAATTTTATCCTATCGAATATATTTATAGAATTGTTTTATCGGCACTGCATTATATTCTAGAAGTCTAAAATTGTTTAATTCCGTCTGGGTTCTACTCTTGCATTAATAATAATAATAATTATTATTTATTTCGGACAAGTCCATAGTTTTATAAAAGATACATACTGAATATATATAGGTACTACATTTTAAGAGATAGTTTAATACTAGTAAGTAACTAAAAGTAATTACTTGGTAGGTAGGTAATATTGCTACTTGCGGTTCCCACTGTGGTGCACCGATATCCAATTTTTTTTTTTTTTTATCTTTTTTATTATTTGATATCCAATAGCACTGTACGAATTGCTAATATATTCACCTGTATTTAAATAAATTAGTTTTCCTCTAGGTTTTGATCCCTTTGTTATAAAGTTTACTCCATTTTCTTTGATTTTGTTTGGAAACTTGTCGACAATCGTTAGTGTTTAGTTCCTCGCGTGCGCCGAAACAAAATATCAGATGATTTACACACGGCTCCAAGGTGTTCGCAATTTAATGTCTGTATTAAAATATATTACTTTGAAACCCTCGGGGAAATAAAATGTAATAGTAAAAATAAGTGGCAATAATCTAACATATCTACAGTACCAAAAATATATGTTTGTCTGTTTGTACAACAAAATCTCGTGATCTTGCTACATAATGTTCACTCGCACCAATATTTTAAATCGGGGAAGAGAACACATTTATTTCACTGTGTACCTTACCTACCTAGTACTTACCTTTAAGGTTTCTGGTAGTTTAATTCCTTGCAGAAAGCAGAAAATATTTAAACCGGTAGAATATTTGAATTTCGCGCGTATCTGTGTCAGATTCCGACATCGAGCACATACCCAATAGACAGGAAATGTCATTTATTTTGTTTAGATATCAATTCCGCCAAATCACTGCGGCGACCGCTGCGCTCCCATTGGCCGACTCAAAGTCAAGCATCACACTCCAGTTGGGCAAAAATATATTTTTATCGATATTAATAGTCAATGTTAAACAAAACTACGAGCTCCGCGAAAATTATTTACCTCAAGGATAGAGAATTTATAATTTTTTAAAAGAATAAATGCAATTGCGGTACCAAATAAGCGACGTCGATTTTTCATCGTATAAAAACAGTCTTCTGTGAAATGTCGGGACAAACGAAAAAATATAGATTCATTAATATACCGATTAAATAATATGCATGGAGTATTTTATAAAACTTACACTGATCAACAATAACTCAATCAAATTGATAAATTTTAATTAAGTAATACTTACTTCTTGTTAAATCGGGAGTGTCGATACATCGTTTTATTATATCAGCACAACACTAGTATGATTGACATTTCTAAGTGACAAATCACTGATCAGTTTCGTAATTCAAAAGACCTTATTTCCTCTCTATTGGGTATGTGCTCGATGGATTCCGAGTTGATGACTCTCCGCTATCGAATATATCCGTTCTGGAAATGTCCTCTTCTGATAATACCCACTTTTGTCCACCATCATGTGATGTGTCCACCATTATAAATGTGATGATAATAAATTAATATCAATGTTATATAATCGCGAACGAAACCACGGCCAAACACTACCAACGACTAAATGACAGTAGCGAAGCAATAAAACACTGTACGAGATTAAAGACAACCATTAAATATTAATAAATCACACTTTTAAAACTTGCTAATTACACCGTTTAGGCAATTTTAACGAGTTCAGTATCTATTAAATTGTTTTTGCAAAACGTATCTTTGTTATTTATGGCAGTTTTCTACCAAGGTGTATATTTTTTTGTAATTTACTAGCTTCTGATAACTGTTTTACTCAATCGAGTAGCATTTTTTTTAATAGGTGGTGGGAATTAGCGTCGAAAAAATTATTGGTGTTGTAAATAGCTCATAATTATTATTGGGAGAAGGTGGTAATACGGCCTCTACAGTTATTTTGGCCCCATTCAATAAATCCTTATTGAAAGATTATGTATTTAATAATTTCTTTTAAAACATTAAATGTTGAAATTAATTAATTAAATTAATTTTTTTTTTGTCATAAATTTTATGACGTCATAGTTTATAAGTTACTGATATATAACGTAGTGTCGTGAAAACCTCATAATAGCCTTCTGTTTCTATTTTCTTTATTTTTAATTTTTGGTATGTGCTGATGGTTTTCCTTTAATAAATTAATAAATAAATGTAAAATGTCTCTAGGTCATTATACCCACCTCAGATCTCAATTACTAAAATGCATGGAGACACGAACTTGACACGAATGAGACAGGAATTTTCACACACTAATAATTTGTTGAATCTTTTAAGGTAGATAAACCAATAAGTCTTTATTCACACAGAAAATTATACTAGTATTTTCAATTGAAATACTTGAGCTAACTGCTGACTCTTGCAAGCGGTCTACAGGTAGCGCAACTGATCCATATCAATACCAGTCGGAAGCGTCCCCAAGACGCTGGTTGCATTGCCACGCGCCGTAACGTTTAATATTCTTATTAAGACCCATTATTTCTAATTTCAGAGGCTAAAAAATTGCCAAGAAAACTAAGTTCAGCCTGATCAAATTCGATGTAATAATACCTATTAACTGACTTGACAGCTCTTGAACTCGGTTTAGCGATTGATCCGGATCAACTTTGTCGATTTAATGCGCTGAACTCGCTTAACGCGCTAAAATAAGGTTATCTTGTATTGAACGCGTTCAATGGCAACATTGAAATTGGACTTCAGGTACCGCATTATCGTCATCATCAGCCTATATTAGTCCACTGCTGGACATAGGCCTCCCCTAATGAGCGCCATAGCGCCCTGTCTTCAGCTTGCCGCAGCATCTGCCTGTAGTCTTTCGCAGATGATCATTTGACCTGGCCGGAGGGCGTCCTACACTACGTTTCGAGTCGTGGTCTCCACTCAAGAACACGTTTACCCCTGCGGTTATCGGTTCTTCGCGAGATATGGCCGGCCCACTGCCACTTCAGCTTGCAAAGTAATCAGTAGCGATCTGCGAAAGACTGCTGGATCTGCCATCCCACCTAGCCGGACACACACTGAGGTACCTATCTACTTTTAATTATTCTCACTACAGCCTTTATTCACAAAGAAAATTATACTAGTAGTTTCAATTGAATCAACTGATCCATATCAATACCAGTCGTTGCGTCTCCGCTACGCTGGCTGCATTGCCACGCTGTATGGCAATGCTGATGCGCTGTGCCAGATACTCACCAGCACTCGGGTCAAGCGTCGCTTCGACCAGACGCTCAGATAATTTTTTTAAAACCCGAAGAGCCTCGATACCCCACGGAGCTAGGGTCTCGACTCCAAGGGGAGCTTTTCACTACGATCCAAAAGAATTAACAAGTCAGCAGCAAATAAAAGTAATTGCTTTACATCAGTATAGTATTACAGTATAGTAATTAAGTTGAATTTAATTAAACTTACGTGGTTATAGTAATTTACGTGGCCGAAGCTAATTAGTTCACGTGTAAATGTTAATTGGCTCTGTCCGTGGTCCTTTATGATCATTTTAAAACTTGCCTGGAAAACCTTTTTGTAGTCTATACACTAGCCAAACTCGATGTTAAATGTTTGTAAACAATCCACGACACAAATAACTAAAACTAACTTGGCGTCGAGTTTCAGATAAAGTTGTGAGCAGTATTATGTCAGTCATCTAGTACCCATAACACAAGCTCTGCTTAGCTTAATAACCCGCAACTTCGTTAGCGTGGTAGGTTGGGTAAGTACCTACATTACTAAAGGACACATCAGTGAACGGAAAAAAAACATTTGCATTGAAGAAGCAAATACATCTGCGACTTTTTACACACGAAGCATTAAAAATTACCTCTATATATATTATCCATAGAAAGTATCTTTCGCAATTATTTGAATTATTTCGTTTCTTTGCTGGAGGAAAACATTCTGTTTAATTTTCATATTTTGCAAAGCAGATATGACAACCTGACAACATCATAAATTCAATGTTATGTGTATGATTTTAACCTTGTCCTTAACCTTGTCATAAAAATATTGTCCTAAATCAATGAGTAAAATTCAGAATCGCCTGCTAAACCACCAAAGTCAACCAGTCCACCACTAATCTACTCCCTCTACAATTTAAATTCACGTACTATAACTACCCTGGGGGCTGTTATAATTGCAAATATTTGGCCAACACAGAATTCTGCGTTCCCCAAACTAAGTTAGCATTCGCTGCATTTTGGTAACATGGCCTTGTTGGTTTGGTAACCTCTGTTGTGCCTAAATATTGTTCTTTTATGCTAGAAGCTACAATATAATTAGGATATGACATATTATTTTATGGTAACAATCTATATAAAATCGCATAAGATCATTGATGTAAGTTATTCGGGAGATTGGGTCGATTGCTTCTCGAAAGTGGAACGCTCAAATTAGGTCTAATTAGGTCCATCCACCCACCTCACCTCAGTCGTAGTCGGACCAGCGCCGCTGATGCTCGTGTTTCGCGAGCGTATTGTTGTCTCGCTCATAATTCAGTGTAGACGTCTTTTCATCTTTGTTGTTCATTAGGAAGGTATATTCCAAAAGATTGGAAAATTTAGCTTGGCGTTTAGTTGTAGCACAACACTGGCCGTTTGTTGAAGAAGGGACGTCCAATTAAACTATGCTCGGAGTTTCTCTACGTGATAGGATCCGGAGTACGGAAATCCGTAAAATAATCAAAGTAACCATTAGCTCTCAGAGTTAGCAGGCTGAAGTGGCGATGGGCAGGCCATATAGCTCGCAGACCAGATAACCGTTGGGGAGTAAAGGTTCTCGAGTGGCGACCGCGATGCAATGCGACACGGAGTGTGAGTAGACCTCCCACTCGATGGACTGATGATATTGTAGCGGTCGCAGGGAGTCGTGGATGGAGGTGGAGGCAACTCATTACTGCTATTCCTGGCGTCGTTGGGGGAGGCTTATGTCCAGCAGTGAACGTATACGAACTAATGATGCTGATGATGATAAGCACGTTACCTTAGTAAGTTGGCATGGTATATCTAATAATTATAAACGTATCTTTAAGTAAGTAGGTAGGTAGTAGGTATCAATCGTAATCCAATAACATTGAAAATAAACCGTCGATTATTTATCGAAGATCTTGTTAAAACGGTAAAGGCACCACCTTACTTCTTGAAACGCCTATAGAACCATCATTTTGAACCTTATTCCAATGAACAAAACGTCGAAAAAACTGTTTGTACGCATTTTGTAATCCGTTCCTTTATATCAGAAAATGCTCATTCAATTTCAACCTTAAACTGATGAAAAAAGACGACAAAAAACTTGCGTGTGCGATCCAAATTCCTCACATGTCGCTTCTGTGTACGATTGTGTCACTGAGAGATTATAAGCCTTGTGGTTTAAAGATAAGGTTGATTTTTCAGTGGCAGTTAGTTTCATTCATTTGTTTTTTTAACCACCCATTTTCTGAATGAAGTGGCGCCGCAATCGCACCGGTTTGACCAGTGGGTCTTTTTTTAGGGTTCCGTAATTTTTTCCTTTCAATTATAGCAAATGATGGGTTGGTCTCTTTTGTTTTGTGTCATAAAAGTACTATAAATAAGACAAAAGTGTTTGTGAATAATTGCATATTATTTTGGTAGATATATGTGCTTTTTATGGCTAAGAGAGTGTAGTACTTGTGTTTTTAATTAGTCAAGTGTTATTGTTTTTTGTTTATGATGATTGCAGTGTAAAAAATATGGCGTTTAGCTTATTGGTTTAATGATTTATGTTTTCATAACCGGACAAAATTTATTGAACTTGGTGATGGTTATGAAATCAGTGTACCTCTACATCAGTTTTATCATGAACATGATCACACTCTACAAGTTTTGACATGTCAAGAGAATGAATAAAGAAACACTTATTTTATCAAAAACTCACTCGAAAATCAAAACCTTACACTAATTTTGAATTTTTATTCAAAGCTTTTTTGTTTTCATTAGACCTTTATTTTGTTTCATTACAAAAAAAATTATGTAAATCAGTACCTACTTAATTAATTACCTAAAATAATCTAATAATAGAAAAAAATAGATTTGTATTTACAATTTAAACAATCAAGCGAATTGCAGACTGTTGCAAACAACCTATAGGTAGCTCAACTGATCCTTATCAATACCAGTCGGAAAAATATCATCGAATGAGTAAAATAAAATATTTGAAATTCGTAGGTAACTTTAATTCCCAAATGTACGTTTGCAGTGTTTCATATATTTAACCGATTTCTAAAAAAGGGAGGAGGGTCTATGTTTGGTTGTGTGTATGTTTTTTTGATATATATTCGTCGATTTCTCCGTCATTTATGGAATATTTTAATGATTCTTTTGCAATTGTCTAAAATATTATTTCGAGATGGTCTCATAGAAAATTGATTCCCGAGTGATCATAGTTTATCCTTATCCCGCAAAATTTAAAAAACTTTCACTTTTAGAACTTAGATTCTAAGTCGGACTTTAGGTTTTTTTAATATCGTATTATTGTCTAGGTATTCTTGATCAAACCAAACCTTGTTTAATCGTGTTCATGATATAGAGATATATATGAGAGCAGCACTACCTGTTTGTTGTACAAACGGCTTGAAGATTGTCTCAATGTCAACTTCATGTTGTGATATAGGTAAACTTCCTAGAGTTGACTTGTAGTTGAAGCGCTTATCCCAGGAGTTGAGTTATTAAAGATGGCGGATCAAACTAAAACAGCAACCAAGCTTGCGATGTTACGACACAAATTATGGTGAAATGAAGACGTTTCTTTCTCATAAAGAATTTTATATTCAAATTAAATATTAGCAATAAAAATGTTTACAACTTAATGCGTTTTCTGTGACAAAACAAAAATATGGTATAACGAACCACAAAGGGAGGCCGATCTGTTTAAAAACCCACGTCAATGGTTAAGGGTTTAAAAATGCTGGTTTTACGAGTACTTGTTTCCTATTTTTTTTAATGTACAGGTTTTTTTATACCCACCTAAAGTGGCATAAAGGCAGGAAAAGCAAACAGATAAAAAGATAACAGAATTTATTGTTGTAAAACTAGGTGTAACCGTGTAACATTACATCATTGGTCTTATGTCAATTATACTAAATAAATTATCTCTAGTCTGCCGGTTAAGCTTACAACCAGAGGTATGTAAATATCCAAAAGAAATTGTGATTATTTGTTTCGTAGATAAAGCTAAACAAATTAATTGGTACCTACGGAACCCATTCCATTTTTCCTTCTCTTCCACCGAAGGATCCGAATGTTTTGTGTCGGCAACGCATCGTCCTAATCAAGCTGTAATGAACGCATTAATATTGTACTAACGAGTCAGATTGAGACCAGCCTTAACCGACTGACAGAAATAACAGGCTGTGTGTTACGAATTTGAGTCTCGTTCTAATTCTGGAAGAGCGAAAATATCCTTGTTATCAATGATCGAACGAAGTTAAGATAAGACCTTCGAGCGAGCATAGATTATTATTGACCTTTACCTTTCCAAATTCCAGTTATGTACTTACTTTTTTCCATCATCATCATCGTGGCCTTATCTTGATCCAATCTTGGATAAAGGACCTTTCCCTTCGTCTCCACTCCTCTTCTCTCTCGATCTTGAGCCCGTCTCATCCAGTCATGTCCTCCTTGCCTTCTGATGTCATCCACCCAACGTTTCGGTGGTCGGCTTCGTCCTCGGGTGTCGGCTCTGGGTGTCCATTCCAGGACCTTTACCTTTCCAAATTCGAGTTACTTTTTTCCATCATCATCATGGTGGCCTTATCTTGATCCAATCTTGGATATAGGCTTTTTCCCTTCGTCTCCACTCCTGTCGTTTTTGATTTCGTCTCATCCAGTCATGTCCTTTGACCGTCTGATGTCATCCACCCAACGATTCGGTGGTCGGGTATCGGCTCTGGTTCTCCTTTCCAGGACTCTTCTGGTCCAACGTGACGCATCCATTCGGGCAATTTGCCCTGCCCAAGTCCACGTCTTTGCTGCTATGGTGTTTACCACTATTGTCTTGCTGCGGATCCAATCGTTACGCTTTCGGTCGCGCAATGTGATACCGAGCATTGCTCTCTCCGTACCTACCTCTTTGCGCATTTACTTTTTTCCACACAAGTGAAAAAAAAATGGTTGTAAAGTCGGTTTACTGACGATAGTTGAACGTGACAACGTCTTAAGAAAATACTGATGGAATGGTAGCATTTGATACTCGATCAAAACATGTAAATGTACTATAGTATAGCAGCTGTCCACGCAGACGCATCGCTCACTCAAGTAGGAGAGAGACGGATGTCGAGCGCTCTCGGTTGCACTTCAAGCCTTACATGGAACGCCTCAGAGCGAGGTAACGCCGCATGACGTTTTTTCGTGCGTGCAGCCGGCTCTATCGAATTATAAGACGTTGTCACGTCAAAAATTGCCTCACTTGTGAGTGATTTTGCTTACTGTTTTTGAGCAGGACGGTCACTGTTTTCAAGCGAGACTGGTAGAAAGAACAACAACGCCAATAAGTTGCAAAAAAGTTACTAAAATTAAAGGAACGACGTCCGGGTTTCCCAAAAAAACCGATTTTTAAATATAAATTTAATTACTTTCTACAAAGGTATTTTACTATCTAATTAATCTAAGGTATCGACTGGTTCGATGTGTGAACCCAAGTGCTGATGCGACGCGGCGTGGGGCGAGGCGGCGGCGGCGGCGCTGTCGTGTCGCAATCCCGCGAAGTCATCAGATTCCGAAGATGCGAAATGTCTTCGTTTTATGTAGTAAATAGAGTCATCGTGAAGGTCGGCAAATTGGCTTGAGCCGATAGGTATAACACGAAACACAACTAGGTACAAATTTATTTCTACGGAACCTTTAAAAGTTTTGTGTCGGCAACGCACTGCCTGTAATGAACGCATTAATATTGTACTAACGAGTTGGATTGAGACTTGTTAACCGACTGGCAGAGGGTTATGTGTCTCATTTGACAGAATTAAAGATGGATTTTAATGGGTGGAGGAGTGGATTTATGATGGGTTCCTGGCGAAGTGAGATAGGGTCGATTCCCGCCTCGGGACAAAAAGGTTGTTTTGACGGTTACATAGCTATGAAGAGAAGATAAAAAAGATTATTTAAGTCATGGTGGACATGATTTCGAAAAGCATTAACTATTCATTTTTGTCCCAAAGTATTTATTAATTTATTTATAAACATGTACCTACACCTACATAATTTATCATCAGTAAACAGAGCTTGTGATAGATGTACCTAATTCTATTCTAGATTTCTAGTAAGTAATAGTGTTATTTTGTAAATAGGGTAGATTAGGTACATCACCACATAAAAAAGAGAAAAAACCCTAGAAAAAACCCTAGTCTCGTCCTGCGGCGGGAATCAAACTCTTCTGTCTGCGTCTCTGTGGGATTTTTTCCCTACACCACAGAGGTCGTGTTGATCTGAGTAGGGCTTAATAATCAATTAATCACACTAATATTATAAATGCGAAAGTTTGGATGCTTAGATGTATGGAATTATGGATGTATGTTTGTTACCTCTTCACGCCAAAACGACTGAACCGATCGGGCTGAAATTTTGCATAGGGCGCTCTGAGCCTGGAATCAAACATACGCTCTTTTTCTCTCACAAAACAGTTGCCATGCAATAGAAATAACCTTCAAACGTTCACGTTCCCATAGAAACAACGCTTGCGAAGCCGCGGGCAGAAACTAGTTTTTTAAATATTATAAATAGCCAATTAAAAAAATTACGTCAAAAACCACCGTATTTTTTTTGGTTTACAAAAACTTAAAAAAAATATTACCTTCATAGAATTCAAGAGACTCTACTACGATACATTTTCTGTTTCGCAGTTCTGGCGTACCTTATGCACAATGATTTCACAATTTCAGAAACCAGAGCAAATTAAACTAAAATTCCTGTCTAATTGCAAGTAGTAATTCAGAGGGCCAATTATTGAAATGAATAAGTACTGACTCTGGAGTCCACAGATATGGGTAGAAAGCAGAAGGCAGGGATGTAGTTAAGGGATGGGATATCGGGGCCACCACGCGACCACACGGCGCTATTTAACATATTATTCCTTTGTTTTATTAGGGTGTATGTTTGAAGCAATTAAATAATTCACTGGCGCTTTATGACGGGGTGCGGATTCAAGACCCGTTGGAAGCTATACTTTTGAGGGATACTTGAACACATTTGACTTTCACTTTTCTAATCTTCCGACGTTTTAACTTTGAAACTGTAGGTAGATAAGTTAGAACGGCTGCATCGCCTGATCAGCGTTTTCGCCAAATGTAGTTAAGATCACTCTCGAGTCTCGATGTTCTCTAGAGTAGAGAGTAGAGCTTTCAAACAAGAAAAACGATGAAATTCGGTTCATCCGTTTAGGAGTTACGATGCTACAAACAGTACACATCTAAAAATGTTCGGGGCGCTGCTGTCCAATAAAAAAAAATTGAGAACAAGGAAAAAAAATATACCTAACGGTGAAAGAACGGCGGTAGCCATTTAGGATATATTGTTCTGTTGTAGCCACTGCCTGCCCCCGGTGGGTATCCTTTAGTCGCCTCTTACGACACCCACCACCACCACCGGGGGCGGGCAGCAGCGCCCCCTGCAAAACAATTCTACCACCGAACTGCGATCCCCAACCCGCATGCCTAGCGTGGGATTTATAGGCATTACCCCCATGAGATAAAAGCCAACAAGGCGCTAATCAGGGGGAGGCTTGCGTCCAGCAGTGGACCAATACAGGCTGTTGAGGTTGAGGTTGTGCAATTTTTACAAAAATTAACACATCCGTGCTGACATGCAACATTTTACATTTTATTTAATGGGACATCAAGCCCCCCTAAACTCGTCTTTACTGCACCTTCCTAATATGCTGTTTATAATTGGCACCAACACTGATTCATGGACAATAGAACGGGCTTTGTCTCCAGAATATTCTATGCATTTCCTATCTGACTCAATAGGCTTTAGGAGCCAAAACGGTTTGTTATTTATTTTAATGCCTGTGAGTCTCTGACTCATGCGGGTTTTGACAAGCATAGACTGTTTTATTACACTTCTATAAAATAGCTTTCTATTTAATTTAAAAAGATCTGAAATTTGAAATGCAGGGTTGATTTTTAGGACGGGACAGTAAAGCCGCCGCGGCGCCGCCACTGATAATTTATTACTCTTTCACAGATTTGAAAAAAATACTTACAGTTAGCAAAAAATAGGCCTTTTCCAATAAAACTTTGTTTTACTATAAAAACTTCCGTAGTTTGACGAATTCATTATGAATGTAAGCGGGTTAACTACGAACCTATTTTGTGTTGGAAGAACACCAACGTTTCATCCCTTAACGAGGGACTTCATCAGGGTGAGTCACTATTGATCCCGTTTCTTAATACAGATCAAACTCCTATCGGACTGAGGTTACTAAAAAAGTCAGAAGTCGCAAACCAACTTTTCCTATGATCCTCCGAGCCGAATTTTCGCCCACGAACGCCAGCCAGGCAAGCCAGCTGGGATGACGATCTGCGAAAGACAGCAGGCAGATGCTGGATGCAGCAAGTTGAAGACAGAGCGCTATGGCGCTCGTAAGGGAAAGCATATGTCCAGCAGTGGTACATACCCCTTCTGTGATATTTTCTTTATATTTTTATCTAGAATCTTAATTTTGACAATGGCCTTTTACAGCAGGTCTAGTAATTAATTTTTAAAATTATTCTTATTAATTTGATTATTGACAATGCCCATTTACAGCAGATACTTATAGATAGTAAGCAACACAAAACAAAGAAATTAATATTATTAATTTCTTTGTTTTGTGTTGCTTACTATAATTATTTAATTTGTGTTATTAGTTATTATTTTATTATTGTTATTGTAATATTCTGATGTAAGTTTAAGTATTGTAATAGTTGCAAGCTTTCTAGTGAACTAATAAATTAATTTTCTTTCTTTCTTTCTTTATTCCTATTGACTTAACCAAGTGTGCCTGTGCTCCTTCGGCGAATAAATTTATGAGTACCTATGAATACCTATGAGTGGACTAAAATATATTGATGATGATGATGACGGCAGCCAGTCTAACTACCTGCCTTGATCTACCTTGAAATTTTTGTTAATTATAAGATCAACATTCAAAACCAATCTCAATGTTTTATCGAAACGTATCTCCGCCATCTTTAAAAGTTTAAAGCCACCTGCGCTTGAGTTACAGTTGAATCGAACTTATTTTTGTTACTTATGTTTTATTTTTAGTCCTCAAAACTGGTCTGATGGGCCCTTATTCGCTTTGATTCCTTACACAATAACGCGCGATGCCTAAAGCTTAGCTCGCGCTGCGGAATCTCACCGCGCGGTTTTTTCCGCAGAATTCTGCAACATTATGGAAATTGTATGAAGCTGCACGCACTTGCAGAAAAAACCACGTAAGTTATGATTCAGTGTGCGAATTAGAATCGGCAAAAGAAGTTCGCGCGGCAAGATTCCGCTGTACGCCTAACGCGCTATGGGGGTCAACTCTAAACTGTTGTTTTTACCAATTTGACATTGCCTCGTCGTCCTTGAAAGATTCTTATAACTATTACCTAAAACTTTTTGCGGGCTTTAAAAATTTTTTTCAAAGGGTAGGTAACTTAATCTATCATCGTGTGAGTGAGACTGGAGCGCAAAAAGTGTGTGTGTAGGTTATGTAGATAGATACTCCTCTTCGGTCAATTTAATAAATTGATTGATACACTGCGAGGATTTCTTTCTTTGTCCATTCCGTAGTTCTATAATACACTTGTTTGTTAGTAACCTACCAAATTTCACAGATTCAGACTCAATATTTTGGACGCGCCGCGTTTCCCAAGTTAACAGTTAAAGGTAGCGAATAAGGAACGATCCCACGGTATGTTTGAAGACTGTTAAGGTATGTAAATTACTCAATTTATTAAAATCGATGTCACTGATAAGGGAAGAAATATCATTTATTATTATGTGACGTTCTGTTAATAACAGGAAGCAATGAGTAACAAGGTATCGGCATAGTTCTTTTAAAAACACGTTATTAATTTGTATCAAAACAGTTGCATGAGAAAATACATACATAAAAGTGGTCGCAGATCAGAGGTGCGCGTGCGCGGCTAACATGCATCCAACTAAGGACTTTAGAATCTAAAGTCCATAGTTGGATGCACATATTTAGATGCACATCTAAAGTTTAGATAGATAGAAAGAAAATTCTTTATTGCACACTTATAGATAGAAACAACACAACAAAACAGCTTAAAATCTAAGTGACAAGTGGCGGTCTTGTCGCTTAAGTGCGATCTACCAGACAACCGTGGATGGATAGATCATTGGATAGTACTGAAGGATCTGTGTGCTCATAAAGATTATATAAATAAATACTTTTAATACAAATTACGCTTAAAATATACATAACAATAAATATATAATACTTACACCTACATAATACTTACATAGACTACTTACCCCCGAACGAGAGAGAACGATCATCTTTCCATACCAAAATCAAGACCTCTTTATATTTCCAAAAATACAATAAATGTACACTTAAAAAAGGTCAAATTATAAAACTAAACACTGACACTCATCAAATCAAGTGACTGATACGGAAATAAAGTGGAAGGGTAAGTAACAGGTACGCTGTTTGATATTGACCATCCAAAACTAAGGATAATATCCGGAAGCCCTAAGAAAAGGTACAACTCCCCCAAGGGATTTTTTTGCGGGCCAGTTGTACCCTATAATCCTGACCTTATTTGTTATGCACCATGAAGTCATGACCTTGGAATTATACCGACAGACAACCTACCCTGCAGGCTAGTACTAGCATTTGCCCATGGCTTCGGACGCGTTGTTCCGGAATAAAAATTGTCCTATATGTTATTCCAGGTCCAACTTTGTGTGTAAACTTCACACTACTGGTTTTGTTTATCAAGCAATTGTGTCACGGGGAATAAACTGACCCGTTTTGGCGTTGTCTTCGCAATAAACAACGGCATAAACTTTCGCCTTAAGGCGCTACCCCGACCCAAATCAGCGCCACCACCTATTTTATTTTATTATTATGTTAAACGAAGAAATTTTAAAAAATTGATTGGCCAGTTTGTGATTCCTATCATAAGCTTTTTTAATGCCTCTATAAATAGCTACAGCTTTATACAGCTGACACCCTGATTGCGTCATCTACACGTCGACGCCGTAATCACAATAATAATAATAATAATAATAATAAATAATGCTTGGACAATTCACACAGCATTATCTAGCCCCAAGGTAAGCAGAGCTTGTGTTATGTGTTATGTTATGTTATGTTACAATATGTTATTAATTAAGTTTTTTATATTTTATGCATGTTAATTTTAAGGTATATAATGTATTACTATGGACCGTAGAATAAGTTAAATAAGATCTATAACTTTTCTATAGTCTGAAATAAATGAATTATTATTATTATAAATGTTTTAGTTTGTATAGTGTAGGAAGAGATGCGACGTTGCTCTTTTTTCCCACCATGGTGACCAAAAAGAGCAACTTCGCATCTCTGCTTAAAGATAAAATAAAACTTTTACAGGGGCATTAAAAGAAAGCTTATGATAGGGACCACAAACTGGCTAATCGATTTTTTAAAATTCCTACATTTAACATAATAAAACAGGGCGGGCGGTACACACGGACTACATTTTGTAGGATCTTATCAGATAAGGTTTTGCGCGGAATTGTTACTAAATATTGTTTTATCATAATATAACAAAATTATAAAATAGGTGGTGGCGCTGATTTGGGTCGGGGTAGCGCCTTAATAATAGTAGGATATGAAATCACCAGTCTGCAGGAACAAAGCAAATAGTATCCAATTCCTAATAAACCAATTATCCCAAAAGGTCCAGTACAGTAAGTGGCCTCTTTCTAAGGGATAGTTAATTGCAAAAACAGCGTTGTCCCGATTAAGCAATAGCGGTCGACATTCATTAAGTGTATTAGATATTGGTAGCGTTTCTACTATTTTCTAAATCATTGTCATCAACAGACGGTAACGGCTTTTGCTTTTATTTTCGTATTGCTTTTACTTAAAAGATTTTCTTTTTACACGACTGCCCAAAAAGGGAGTGTATGTAATGTTTAATTCATGTGTATGAGAGTTTCTTTATTCCACCATATCTTTTAAAAGCCTGAAAATATTTAGATCTAAGGCATATCGATACGCCCTTACTACACTGGCTTTATTTTATTTTATTGAATTTGTTTCAGAGCATTTAAGATTTTTTTTAATAGGCAGCTTCTTTCCTATTTTCTAAAAAAAATAATAACATTAATGTTCGAGACATCTGGTTGCATTTTTGGTGAAAAGCTTGAACAAAAAAAAATTTTATTCACAAAGAAATCTACAATCAAATAATAGAAATAAATTAGAACTAGTATTTACAATTAAAACGTTCTTAAAAGTTCTTACATTATTTATTATTTCCATTGAAAAATGAACTGTTAGGATAAAAATATTGTTATAAACCCTCAGCCATTTGTAACACAAATTGCGTTGGCGTTAATTAATGCGCTCAGCATGTTTACAGAAGCCCTAATTGCTAAGGAAACTAAGCAAAACGTCCATTGATTATGCTACCTCAACATGACTGCCTACCTAGGTAGAGTCGACGCCAAAAATCGTTGAACAAATGAAGACTCTAAAACCCGGAGTATATACAACAGAAACCGCTACACCACACTATTCGTTAACACCCGCAGAATATTGAATTATTTACAATTAGTAGGTAATTTTTAATGTTTCAACGCTTTTTGGCGGTGACTTGTCATTGACACTAATAAATAAAATAATAATAAAAGAAACATGAGGGTAAGACAATGAATCGTATAATCTCACAAAACACTGGTTAGATTCCACATGAAAGAAAAGACAATTTTTTATTTAATTATCTATTTTATGAAATAGGAACGCCAACAGCGTATACATAAAGCATTCTTATAAGTATTTAAATTATTTAAGCTGGTTCTGATATATACGCTAATAATAGGCTAGTATTTTTTTTGTCATATAATGGTGTTATGAAACATATTAAAAAAGCTGAAACCTTAAAATTGATTTTTAAAATTTAGTTTGCTATTTTATGAACTAAAACTAACGTTTTCCGACTGCTTTTTGCCTGCGCTATATACATACATATACATTGTATGTATATCTCAGAAATATATATATATATTAGATATTTTTCTCATATAGAGTAAAATACCCTATTCGATCCTTCTTTAGCAGTAAAAAGCTATCATTAGTCGTGTGTGGTCCGACAATATCCCTTTAAAGGACATCCACAGACTGCAAGTAAAGCGAAAAATACATTATGTTCTCAGAATAACTTGACTTCATTAATCATCTTTGTCGTCAATGGATTGCCGACTGGAGTTAATTATCCATTTTATGTTAAAAATATATAGTATGTGTAATACCTAGTTTTTGCCGCTGCTTCGGTTAATAAGTGCTTTAGATTCCTCCTTAGTAGACACTGTCTAGGATATAATCTATAAACTATCTTTCGTATCAAATAATAAATAGGTACCTACATAATGCTGGACAATCATCTATCCCCAAGCTAAGCACAGCTTGTGTTATGGGTAGAAGATGACTGATATACTTAATACTACTTAATATATTGTGAAAACCATGTTTTGCAAAAAGGCTTACTATAAAATATCAGATTACCTTGAGGATAAAAAAAGCTTGGGACGGGTTTTGCTCCAACTCGAAAAATAACAACTAACAGGCTAAAGGTTTGATCGTCGCTTCTTTACTTTAGTCTACATACCGAAGCGCCAGAAATAAAAAATATCACTTTATTTCCGTGTCAGTGTTTAATTTTATAATTTGAACTTTTCTAAGTGTCGATACATTTTATTGTATTTATGGAAATAAAGAGTTTTTGATTTTGATAGTACTCAAGTTGGGATCATGGCCCATTCTCATCGCAAAAGGGGACAAATACACACAATATTTATTTTCATGTCAAAATGTAGACGAGTAAGATTTGGCATGAAAATAAATGTATACCTTTACATCATTTACAAAATAAGTACAAAACACACTGTTCCGTTGATTTATAACACACAAAGACCAATATTTATGTTTCCTCAATGGGATTTCCATACAAAGAAAATGTTTTGAATAATGACTCCCAAAATTTCCCATAGCAAAAATAAAACCGGTCATTCAATACCGAGTTTTATTTCATTTTGAAAAGGCCGAAAATCTGTTGTCTGTTTGAGTTTAAATTGCGTAACTGAATGGGTAAGGACCTTGAGGATTGAAATTCAATGAAATCACAATCTCATGCCACAAAATGTGTTTTTTTTTATGTTTTAGACACTGATAATTATGTTATGAAAATATCGGACAATGACAATCCACTCACCATCATCTAGGCCCACGCTAAGCAGAACTTGTGTTATGGGTAGGTACTTACCTACTAGATAACACATTTATTCACAAAGAAAATTATACTAGTATTTACAATTGAAACAATTGAGCTAACTGCCGACTGTTGCAAACAGTCTACAGATAG
The DNA here is from genome assembly GCA_963564075.1 of Eupithecia subfuscata. Classification (NCBI taxonomy): domain Eukaryota; kingdom Metazoa; phylum Arthropoda; class Insecta; order Lepidoptera; family Geometridae; genus Eupithecia; species Eupithecia subfuscata. The sequence goes on from OY751123.1 coordinate 3,824,776, forward strand.
CTCAACTGATCCATATCAACACCAGTCGGAAGCGTCCCCAATATTAGTAAAGAAATATTAACCTTTCTTTATTTTGAACTAGATGATAGCCTCGCGGTTTCACCCGCGTAGTTCCCGTTCTCGTGGGAATTCCGGGATAAAATATAGCCTATGTCACTCCCTAAAAGTAAGCTTCCTAATGGTTAAAGAACTTTTAAAATCGGTCGAGTAGTTTCGGAGCCTATTCAATACAAACAAACAATCAAATCTTTCCTCTTTATAATATTAGTATAGATTTAGATTCTGGCGCTTTCAACAAAATTAGTGATCGGAAACATTGACAGTGACAGTTTGACTGCTGCTTCATTAATTCATTATGGATGTCAATGTCATGTCAGAAATCTTGTGGATTTATACAAAAGTTTAAGAGACTCGTGGGCGTGAATAAAATAAAGTAAAATTATTTGAAAATAGAATTACTGAAAAATAAAGTTTAATTGTCGTTTCTTTGATTTCAGGTACCTAAGATAATTGCTACCTAACCAATTGTACCTCAGTATTTACAAATTAACGCACGCCCCCGGTGGATATCCCTTAGTCGCCTCTTACGACACCCACGGGCAGAGTTGGAGTGGTGGAAATTCTAAGCCGGCACCACATAGCTAAGACAGCTAAAAAGTACTCACTAGCTATATTTTTACCCGACTGCATGACCGAAAAGATGTAATAGGTTTATTAGTCTAAGTATGTTTGTTCCATTGCGCTCTAGAGACGAAACGCGTGGGCCATTTGTGATGATTCTTATGTCAATCGATTTGTCGTAATCTTGCAAATTGTGTTCTTTAGCAGGGAACAGTTATTAGTTAAAAAAATAAACGATACATATCTATCTAAATATACAGTAACATAAACTTGATGTGCCTTCAACTAGGCTACACAAAATTAATGTATCTTTTATACGCTTCTACAACAAAACTCCTAGAGAGTTGCAAAAATTATCAGTAAGTAAATTGTAAATAAATCATCTAATTAGGTCTCTCTTATTATTTTTCATTTCAAATGACCATTTAGGATCTTTATCAATTTAAGTTCAGTTTAGAGCAGTAGATTTTTTATTCCTTTTCTGGTTTCTTTGTTGTTGTTTTTTGTTGCTGATTGCGAGATCTTGTCGTTGCTGAAAGCTGTCCATAGAAACATCCTCAAGGGTGATTTTCTGAGTGGGTGTTGAAACAGCTGAGTACAAACTAAAGTTTCAAACTTCAAAACTAAAACCTCTAGGGCTTCCAGAGCATGTTTGACTAGTAAAAACTATATATCAAAGTTCTAGACACTTCGATCCAAACTATCCTATCCTATGTAAGTCGTTATAGAGGATTTGTAGACCAGGTCTGAACACAGAGCTGTAAATCTTGGTGGATGGGTGACTATAAATTTAGGAACTGAATTGACTCCACCGCCGAAAGTATTCTTATCTTATCTTATACGTTATACTCTTCAAAAAAGGATGGGGTTCTATGTCCATCTTTATGCATGTTCGTCGATTTCTCCGTCATCAATGGATGGATTTGGATGATTATTTTGCAGTTGTTTATAGGATGATCTTGTGGTGGTTCTATAACAATTTTATTTACGAGGGATTCGTATTTATCTCGGAAAACTTCTTGACTTAGGCCGAGACCGTAGTAAGCGTACTAACGTCTCAGCTTTCAAGCTTGGTCAGCATTGCGGCCTTCTGTCTCGGTCTTCATTTCAGCTTTCCATCGGCTGCAATGCTGACCGAGCTGTGATGGCCTGGATGTGAGCTACAATGCGCTTTCGGCCTTCATAGCTGCCAGCAAAACAGTTATTAGATACCTCGATAGTAATGTATCTACTTTTATTTGTATAAATATAGATAAAACACAAGCTCTGGGCTTGGGGATGTTGTGTGAATAGTCGAGCATTATTTATTTATGGATGGACTTAACCTTTTAGGGAACGTTGTTTGAAATCAAAGCGTGATCTTAACGCGCCGAGTTTGACGAAACGGCATAATTAATTTCTTTCTTCTTTAAGGTACCTCAACCTTAACAGCCTATATTGGTCCACTGCTGGACGCAGGCCTCTCCCTGATTAGCGCCTTATTGGCTTTTATCTCATGGGGGTAATGCCTATTATCCCTACGCTGAGCTTGCGGGTTGGGAATGCCAGTTCGGTGGTAGAATTGTTCTGCAGTAGGCGCTGCTGCCCGCCCCCGGTGGATATCCCTTAGTCGCCTCTTACGACACCCGCGAAAAGAGCTGGAGAAAAAATAAAAGCAAGCCAACTAAATCATAGCAAGACCTAACTTACATTTACCAACTATGGTCAATACGGTTTCTCTTGATTAGACATGGTTACCGTACGATCATCCATCATAATTTCATTCAGCAGGTGGTGGGATAAAGGACAACGTCAACTTACTCAGTGCACTCAGTAAGCGGGCGCAGGTCCGCCTGTGACGCAGGAGGTTTCAGATTCGATTCCCGCATAGGGACAAATATTTGTACGATCTATAGATATTTGTTTCGGGTGTTCTGGTGGTTTTCTATGTATTTTATAAAATGTCTATCTATTTGAGTAATGTATTATGTGTATCAGTTAGCCCTGGGCGTTCTCCAAATAAGCTCTTATTTGGGCGAGGCTCTTTCAGCAGAGGGCGTAACATAGGAGATACATATTAAATATGTCCAATTGTCCATTAAAAATTACATTTATTAGTTTTATTAGCTTTTGGCTAGAGGGCCAGACTCCACCATAGCGGAGATGTGCGGAGGTGTCCGAAGCGGAGACGAGAAAAGACGTTTTTCAACTACGGTGTCTCCATCGACGCTGTGCGGAAAGGTTGAACTGGAGCGGAGATGTGTGCTGGCTGGAGCGGAACTGTGCTGCGTGTCTCGTCTCCGCTGCGTGACGTCGCCAGCTTGCGAGGCACAGCTTACATCTCCCCTTCGATCTTTCTTTGTTTTCTTCGTATACAAATATGACGCTCGGTGGTATCCAATGAAGCTGAGCAGAGACGAGATGTGTGAATAACGACTTTCTATTGGTTGTTTATAATTATATTTATTAGGCTTTTGACCATAAACTCAGAAGGATGGCAGGATCTCAACATAAAACACAGTTATCGTACATACTTTATGTATTGAAATACTTTTACAATTTAGAGGATGATTTAACTTTAATTTTTTGAACGGAATTTACATTAAGAACAATTAGGAACAAACGAACTTCTTCTTACAAGCACAAAATGAAAATGGTAAAGGTATATCGACAAGCAAAGTAGCAACGTTCGTCTAGCTCTGTGGTTTTCGTGAGAATGGGCTTGCTCCGATCGAGCGCGCTGACGCTCGTCGGCTCGTCTCGGGACTCATCGGCTCGTCTCGGGTCGCCAAAACAAGGTGCAGGTGCGCGTGACTCAGGCTGCTTGTGCTTCTTGGGGATTTTCCGCTGTATTTTCAACAATAGCAAATGATAATTAATTGTACCTAGTATTTCATAGTTATAATATTAGTTCAAAACACAGGTATTATTAATAAAACTGTAACATATAACACACGTCATCTCTTCTCCGCTCGTCTGGTCTCTGCTTTGGTGGAGTCCCACCCATGTATAGTCAGGTTGTCTCTTTGTTAAGTGGTTTTGTCATAGAAGATAGGTACTATGGATTTTGTGGACAAAATAAACAATTTCTTTTCTTTCGTGTTTTTAAGCCCGTCTGAGCACGTCACATTCAAGTGGGCACTTACCTTAAGTCGATCGTCAGTCGCGTGTCGCCAAACTTTTTGCTTGTTAAAATACCTTCCCGCTGTGAAAACGTGTCTTGAATGAAACGAACAATCTGCAAAGATGTCAACTGTATAGAACCCTGTCAAAATAAAAGCCACTCGACGGCGAACGAACGTGAACGAGGAGAGAGTAAAATTTACAGTGACAGGGTTCTAAAGAGGATATAAGGAGATTCAATGAATGGTTCCCAAGTCGACTATTAGCCGTAATTCGATCTTTATTACCACTAGTTAAGGTTCTAAATAAACCGATTCCAACTATTATTTTCTTTTTAGTTAGGCAATTGGTTTCGATTTGCAATTTAGCCTTTATGGCGTCTGTAGAAAGTTGCAATTGAAGTGGATGTTAGTAATGTTGATTGGTTGATGAATTTTTTGGTTTATTGACGCCATGTTTGGGAATAATTGACATCATAATTGGGTAATGGGCGGTCTTATAGCTTAACAATTTTATCCAGACATCCTGTGATCAACTTTTTATCCCAATTGTTACGAGTCCTTGTAAGTTCTCTATTGAAATACTAAGGCCGATGTTCTTTGAAAGATAATCATTAATTATAGAAAAAATTAAGAAAATAATATAATTAGCTGCTGTTACCTCAGTTTTTTTATAAGTTTACATAAAGTATTTTGGATTCTAGAGCCGAGTGTATCCTAATAGGTTTTCAACCTCGTATAAACGCGTGCAAAGCCGCGGGCATAACGTAGTACATAATAATTATACATGTTCTTATAAAATGTCGTAATTGGACTTCGACAAGTTTGATCAAATTAATTTTCTATTACTCCGAGAATTTGACGATTACTTTGTGAAGACAAATTAATTTTCCTGAATTTTCCTGCTCAGTGGGCTTAGCATAGGATTGTAATACTGAACGATGACAAAAAGTATTTTTTTTAATAAGACCGTCCAAGATCGTTTAAGATCTTAAGGTCCGTATTATGAAAACTTACTCAATCATAGACCTATGCCTGAGTGACGTTTATGTCATGGAAAAGCCTTACTCAGGCATAAACCTACGTGCGCCGCTAGTGTACCTATTCATCTCAACAAACATCCGACGCTCGCCGCACACAGCTCTAGCCAGCAAACATCTCCGCTCCAGTCTAGCCAGTACGCATCTCCAGAAAAGATGTGTTATAAACAACCAATAGAACATCGTTATTTACACTTCTCGTCGCCGCTCAGCTTCAGTGGATACCACGGAGCGGTTGTATCATATTTTGTATACGAAGAAAAAAAAAGATCGAAGCGGAGATGTGAGCTGGGCCTCGCAAGCTGGCGACTTCATGCAGCGGAGACGAGAAGAGATGTGAGATGCGAGCAGTGAGCGGCGTCGCTAGTGCCTTCATTTCAACAAACATCCGACGCTCGCCGCACGCAGCTCCGCTCCAGTCTAGCCATTACGCATATCCGCACAGGTTCGGTGGAGACATGATCTAAGAAAACAAGGTCTGCCATTCCGAGATCTTCCCAAGCCTACATCATTGCCCAGCTGCCACAAAAACGGGAGGTCACATTCATTTGCCGGTGACTATCAAACTTTTATTGACGCCGGTGCATCACTCGCGTTGTTAAAAATCTTTAAAATAAAATGGGTGGTTACTCTATCCGTAACTGTAAGTGTGAAAGGCGGTAAAATAAGATTCTTTTCATTCCCGAAAAAAGAATCCGTGGCTGAAGAATGTTCCTGCGATTGGATAAATTTCATTTCAAGGGAAAAAATTATTTATCCATGTGCAGAGCTCATAAAGGTAGGTCATAAAGGTACAAACAAAAGGTACGCGATAAATACCCGATAAAATCATTAACTATGTTAACAAATCGCGAAAGTTTAATAAGTTAAAGTTAAGTGAAGAATATAATATAAAACCTAAAACCTAGATCTAGATCTCTAATTTCCCCAAACTAATAAGTTTGAGAACCACCGTAGCGCATATGACGTAGGCTTGGGAAAACCCACGTGACCGTTGTTTCTCGGAGTGCCGTACTTTGTATTATTTTACCATGGGTGGAGACACCCTAGCTAGCTGAAAAACTTCTTGTCTCCGCTTCGGACACCTCCACACATCTGCGCTTTTTTGGAGTCTGGGGCCTGAAGCCAAAAGCTATTACCGCTGCTATTATTAATAGGAACCTAGCGGCGGGAATAGCACTGGTATGATAGGTGTCTCTACTTTCTGTTTTTACTTTTAATAGTAAAACAATTAACAATTGTAAAGTAAACCAATTGAATGTGTGTCTTTTATGTGACAAATAAATGATATACTTACTTGCTTGACGACCTCTGTGGCGCAGCGGGCGAAGGTCCGCCTGCGACGCAAGAGGTTGCGGGTTAGATTCCGGCCTTGGGTAAAATGTTTGTACGATCTGCACATATTTGTTCAGGGTGTTCTGGATGTTTTCTATGTATAATAAAAAATATCTATCTATGTAGTGTATTGTATTAAGTATATCAGTTATCTAGTACCCATAACACAAGCTCTGCTTACCATGGGGCTAGATAACGAATAACGATAAGAATTGTCTAACATTATTTATTTATTTATTTTACTATTAAAACTATTAAATTTCATAATTGAAGATTTAATGGACATATATAATTATGTACAAGATTTTCTGGTAACTATTAATCTCATACGTCGCGATGCGCGACGATCCAATCTAGAGACACTTAATTTCAGATTAATTAGATTTCCAAAAGGCTAAACATTCCCCAGTGTAATAAAATAACAAACATATAATTACAGCCGTAATCCCTCAACGACAAAAATAAGGGGAATAAAGGGATATATATCTCGCGCTCCTACATCGCTAATCAAGGAGCGAACCCTTTTCAACGTGTAGGCGGGCCCTTATCTATCGGGGGACTATTCTGGAAGGTTCTACTTAAACTTTTACTTAAACTTACAAAGGGTTGTAGTAAGATATAGTGCAAATGAGAGTGTCTTCAACTCGATACTCGCTGGATTAGACCTCCGAAAATGTCGTTGTGTTAAGGTAAAAGGTAATGGTTAACTCATTTGGCGTGTCTGTGTGTTGCCATTTGACTTTGTGATAGATGATAGACTTTTTTATAAAGTACACACACAAACAGCACAGGAAAAATAGTACATAACAAAAGTATAGTAACATTATATAAGGTAGGTACACATATTAGGTAGGTGAGCAGGTACACAGATAAACAATTATACACTTATAGTAAAAACATAAAAACGTAATTTGTGCAAATAGACCTTGTTTTTGAAAGACTAAACAAAGTCTAAGTCTTAGGAATCCTAACTCAGACGACTATATTTGTCTCTGTAGATTTAATTCCACATTGTATTGAATTTTAGATTAACCAAAGTACTCTGTATTATCGTATTATGATTTCTATATGAGCCTACACAATTTTGTCTTAAAGTTATTACTTTGTAATTTCCTTATATCTCAAGAACCTTGCAAGAAAATCCGTAAAATCGGTTTGCCAGTTTTTATTTGAATTCGTCCATAATTTTGTGAAACTGTCCAATCTGTCGAAGAACACATGCCTAAATAATTTTATTTGAGCTACCATAGCCCCTCTAATCACAAAGAAAATTATACTAGTATTTACAATTGAAACAATTGAAACTGCAGACTGTAATATAATTGAAAAACTAAATAATAATAATACTGCTAAATAATTGAATTGAATAAATACTTAATTGATTTTGTTAAATGTAATTAGATCCTTCAGAATAGCCCCCTTAACTTATCAGAGAGAATGAAATAGGAAAAGAATTACAGAGGAATTAAGAGAAGCCCAAGCTTTTCAGAATCGCTATCGCAGCCTCCCTGCTCCGTGTATCAGTTATCTTGAGAGAGGAAAACAACGAGTCGCATTCTCTGGTAGGTTTTCTAGTACCTAGGTCTCTGGTAATTAGATCCCTGGGTAATATTAAGATAAAACAATATTTAGTAACAATTCCGCGCAAAACCTTATCTGATAAGATCCTACATAATGTAATCTGTGTGTACCGCCCGCCCTCCCACAAATTGATCCTACTTAAAATTAGAGAAGGTAATCAATAGACTTATGTAATATAAAATAACCTAATTAAATTACCTACCTACCTCCATATATTGATCCTACTTAGAATTTAGAGAAAGTGAACAACAGACTTATGTAATATATGTCGGCGCGAAGGCGTTATTTCAATAGGAAAATCTAGTTTTGAGAGTTATTTAATTGTTAAACAACTAAATCTTATCATAGAATTGAGTTAAGTTACAAAACATTGTAAAAAGTCAAAGTATTAGCTTCGCGACGGCGATTTTCGCTCGCGTTCGTAATCGTTCGACGCGGGGCTAAGCTTTGCTATAAATACGGCCGTCGGCCGGGCTAGAATTCACTCGGAGTGGCCACGAGTTCCGCTCTAGTACACGCGCGCACGGACCGACCAACCTCCTACGATCTCGGCAGCGTTTCTTACGTAAACGTTTGCCGAGCTCGGCCCCGTATCTTTCGCGTCGCGTACGCGTACGCGAAGTGCGGGCGATGAGTTCTCGAGGAAGTGATGTCGACGGAGGAAGGGTAAGGGACCCACCGGACCCTGCCCCCAACCCGAAAGGTCGCGCGCCGGATACCGCCCCCGAATCCGCCCATCGCCAGCGCAGTCACGGTGTGAAACAGCGCTTCTCACCGGGAATGGGCGCCCATGCAGGTCGCCCACCCCGAAGAGAGACCTCCACGGATAGTACCGACAGTGAAGCCCGCAACCGCGCCATAATCTTTGGCCCACAGAGGGAAAGAAGACCCATCAAGAAGTCCCGCTCAGGGACGGCTGCAGCTACCACCTTGATGCCACCCCCCGCAAATCCCTCCGCCCCGAAGAGACCGCCAGACAAACCCATCGCCGAACAAACGCTCGAGGAAAGATGGGCAGGACACAACTGGGACCTTTACCAGATGGCCCAGTTTGTGAAAGAGTTAGGCCCAAATAGCCACCTGGTCAAAGAAGTGAGGAATATTCTCACCCTGAGGGAAGCTGAACTGAGGGCGCTGGGGCCTCCGCCCACAGCAAACGCGCCCCCGAAGTCCACCCCCCCGCCGCCTACGCCTCAAGGCGACGCAGGGCCGAATAAAAAGAAACGGGAGGACAATTCCCCCCCCATTGAACCGCCAAAGCGCAGGGCGACCGAGGACACCTGGGCATCACCACCCCAGCATGACCCACCCACGGAAGACCGGTCTCAGGAGAAAGGAACTTCCCCAGCCACGCAGTCGACGTCCTACGCGTCACTAGCAGCCACGCCGCCACGCCCTACGGGCAGTAGTGAGCCCGCCTGCCCAAAGAAGCCCACCCGCCTGGAGCCCGTCCAAGCTGAAGACCCCGCCCGCCCTGGCGAGAAAAAACGGTCCAGATACCCACCGCTGGTGGTAGAAGTGATGCCGAACTGGGCGCACCACTTCAAAACGTTGAAGGCCTCCCTAGGCTACGCCCCACACGCCAGACCCTACGGTAAGGGAGTCCGCTTCTCCCCCGAGTCACCAGAGGAGTACAGAACCATACAGGGCTACCTGTCCAATCACAAGGACATGGTATGGTTCTCCTACTCCCTACCGGAAGAGAGGCAGGTGAAAGTGGCAATCCGAGGCATCCCAGCCGACACCCCTCCTGAAGCCATCATGGAAGACTTCCGCGCACAGGGCTTCGAGCCCGAAACCATCCGCCCAATCAGGGCCAGCAAGGGCCGACCAGGGTGCATTTTCTTCGGCATCTTCAAGCCCGCGCCGAACCTGTTGCCAGCCATTTACAACATCACGGAAGTCCTGTGTATGCCGGGAATCCAAGTGGAGAGCTGGAGGGGTAAGAAGGGCCCCGTTCAGTGCCACCGCTGCCAAGGCTTCCGGCACTCGAGCCACAATTGCCACCGTCCACGAGCCTGCGTCCGCTGCGGTGGCTCGCACCACGCAGGAGAGTGCACGCGGAGCCGGGAGGAGCCCCCCACGTGCGCAAACTGCAAAGGGCCTCACACGGCAAACAGCTCCAGCTGCCCAGTACTGAAGAAGGAGGCGAGGAATAAAAAAGCCGGCTCGACAGCCTTCACAGTGCCCACCAAAATAAAACCCGCACCACCACAAGCACCCACAACATCACGGGCTGCCCCCCCACCACCCCCCGAGCCAGAGTACAGCACAAACCTCATGGCCCCGGCGAACATACCGACGCCAAGAACAAAACGCCTCCCCAAGAGGAGAAAGAAGAGGATGACAAGGATGACCGCAACTGACACCGAAACGGAGCCAGCCCAACACCCGGTCCCCCGGCGGGGCCCGCCTGCAACCAGCAAACCAGCGTCGGCTGCACCAACCTGGGGGACCCACCTTCCCCCCCAGCGCTTCCCAACGCACCCGCATCCAGCACTCTCCTCACTACCTCAAGAGGCGCCACCACCACAGCTGCATTACCCGGCAACGGTACAGGACCAGTCCTCCCTGGAAGTCCTGGAAGTTGCACTAGAAATCCTCCAAGAAATCCTGAAGGCCCTAAAAGCGGGAACGAACCCGACCCCGCTTATACTAAGCGGCATAGCGAAGCTGGTGCAACTCCAGGTCCGCTAGGCCACACACAAGCGCAGGTAGCACAAGCCAAGTCCGCCCGCCCAGAGACCTCAACCAGCCAAGTCCCGGCTAACGAGGCCAGCGGAAGCGAACCTAGAGGGCAAGCACAGAAAACCATGAATCCACAAAGCCGCAGGCAGCCAGGCTCCACTGGAGAACGGCTACTCGTAGGTCCAGAATGGACCGACCCAACGACCCCTCGTCCTTAGGCGAGGGCGGATGCGCTCCGCAGTAAAAGGCTGAAGCCTGAAACTGCCTCCCCCACGCCGGCTTCGCCGGCGTGTGAGAAGACAGAGAGTAGTAGTAGAATTCACTCTTGCTCGAGTCGTCGGACGGAACGGACCTCTGCTATGGAATAAATCTACTGCCACAACAACTTCGTGTTTTCCTTCCAATGGATCCCGGCGTGACGAGGATGCCAGTGACGTCGGCGCTGCTGACGTCACCCTCTTCAAAAAGCGTACGGAGAGGGTTCTTCTCCGTCATCAGAAGTGGGATCGGGACCAGCCAGCTTGCGCTCCTGATCCAGACCACGTACTTCGGGCATCCACGCAATGTCCAGCGGAGTAATCATTGCCAATACCAGTGGCAAATGCGTTTGTGCCCACGTACCACCACTACCCTGCCAGTGTACCACCACGGCAGGGTGTATTAACCACAGACACACCAAGCTTATCTATAGCCGGTGTACCTCCACATTTTTATTATGAAAATAATGCGTTTCTGTAGTTAACCGTCAGATACTAAAGTAGGCATCAAAGATTTCCTAGCAAAAAAATAAACACATGGTGATGACGTCATCCAAAGTAGTTCAGAAAAATAGGTTATTTTGTGAGTGGGGTTTCATAGGGGAATGAAAATTTGGTTATTTTTGACATATCTCCTACCGATTACGAGATAATTGCAAACTACCCACAATTCATTTTTACTTTTATGGTTAAAGTTGCCGAGTAGATCCGTAATGTCGTCACGGTTCTTAACATTCATACGGGGTAGGTGCGGCTCGGTTATTATTTATCGGGTCACAACTCTAACTACCGACGACGCTCACAGCTGTACCACTCGGATTTGGCGGTGGTACGTGCTAACAAAGATTTTCGGCAGTGCTTACATGAACGAAAGTTTGGAGTTATAACGGACTGCAGCTTTGAAGAAGGCTGAGAGTTCAAGAACTGTCGTGAACGATGTGACATGAACGTTCATATCATTGCACCAGGAGTCGCCGAGCGGTTGACAGAATCCTGGAGAACGATGGATGACCGCTGAAGCTAGCCCATGTTCAACTACGTCGCGCCCCACAACCAGGCGATCAACAAACCGTGTCGGCGGAAGAAGACGATCCACCAGACCTTGAAATCAAACCCTTCTAGATCTTAAATTTAATAAACGTTGTTAGATTTTCAGAATCCTGGAGAACGATGGACGACCGCGGAAGCTAGCCCATGTTCAACTACGCTACGTCGCGCCCCACAACCAGGCGATCAACAAACCGTGTCGGCGGAAGAAGACGATCCACCAGGTCCTCAAACCGCGGCCTGCAGGCGAGCCCATGCCATCCGTGCTAGACTGCCAGAGCTACACACTGCCTGAGAAACAGATAAGTTGAACATCTTACTCACTTAACATAAAACACCAAAACTTCATTTTTCTCAGAGACATTTCATACATGCAATCCTTCCTGTAATCCTTATCCTCTTATCCTCCTTATCTACGAGAACCTTCGAGAATCCACGAGAACCTCCGAGAATCTACGAGAACCTATGATACCCTCCGAGAACCTATGATACCCTCCGAGAACCTATGATACCCTCCGAGAACCTATGATACCCTCCGAGACCTTACCCATTTTTACAAATCTTTATTGCAACTCGATTGAGTTGTAAACAGATGCCAAACTCAAAAGAGAACTCTCCTTGTTACAGAAAATCTACGAGAACCTTCGAGAATTCACAAGAACCTTCGAGAAAGGCAGGCAGGTGCAGAGCGCGCACCGCCTGTCAGAATGGCCGTGTCGGCGCGAAGGCGTTATTTCAATAGGAAAATCTAGTTTTGAGAGTTATTTAATTGTTAAACAACTAAATCTTATCATAGAATTGAGTTAAGTTACAAAACATTGTAAAAAGTCAAAGTATTAGCTTCGCGACGGCGATTTTCGCTCGCGTTCGTAATCGTTCGACGCGGGGCTAAGCTTTGCTATAAATACGGCCGTCGGCCGGGCTAGAATTCACTCTTGCTCGAGTCGTCGGACGGAACGGACCTCTGCTATGGAATAAATCTACTGCCACAACAACTTCGTGTTTTCCTTCCAATGGATCCCGGCGTGACGAGGATGCCAGTGACGTCGGCGCTGCTGACGTCACCCTCTTCAAAAAGCGTACGGAGAGGGTTCTTCTCCGTCATATAAAATAACCTAATTAAATTACCTACCTACCTCCTCAAATTCATCCTACTTAAAATTTAGAGAAAGTAAACAACAGACTTATGTAATATAAAATTGCCTAAGTAAATTACTTTCCTACCTCCTTAAATTGATCCTACTTAAAATTCAGAGAAAGTAAACAACAGCTTATGTAATAAAAAATTACCTAAGTAAATTACCTTCCTACCTCCTTAAATAGATCCTACTTACAATTAGAGAAGTTAAACAACAGTTATTATATATTACATAAGTCTATTGATTACCTTCTCTAATTTTAAGTAAGATCAATTTGTGGGAGGGCGGGCGGTACACACAGATTACATTTTGTTGGATCTTATCAGATAAGGTTTTGAGCGGAATTGTTACTAAATATTGTTTTATCATAATATTATACAATGGATTTCCGCAAAGTAACGCCTGAATCTATTATTTATCTTAGATCCCTGGGTTTTCTTCTGAAGTGATATCACTTCGTCAGTAGTTTTTATTAACCCCATATACCCATACATATTCTATAAAAACCTAGCAGCCCTAGAAACGAGAGCCTACAATATTTATTATTTAATTTTAAGCTTCGAGTACCTACTAAAAACCATAGCACCTCACAACTCCGCAGCAAAAATCAGAAAATACAAACATTTGAGCCGCTCCGGAATATTTTTGCCAACAAAAACCTATAATTTCCTTATTTCCTGTTGTTCTCTGGAACTCAATAAAACTTTGGACATTTTGCTGTAATCTTGAAGTGAATTCGATCCTTGGGTTTTCTTCTGAAGTGATATCACTTGTCTTGTTGGGCAAATAGCAATCACTTTGAACGGAATAACAAGAGTATATTTATTTATTTATTTGTAAAAACTGCATCCGAGTCATAGATCTAAGTATAATTCGGGAGATTGGGTACACTGGCTTCTCGAAAGTGGAAGGCTCAAATTAGGTCTAATTAGGTCCACTTCAGTCATCGGACCGGCGCCGCCGGCGTTCGTGTTTCGCGTGCGTATTGTTATCTCAGATTCAGATTCCGATTATTTTTATTTTTATTCTTTTACTTTAGGTATCTATGATCCGAGTTATTTAAAAAGACTCAAGTGACATGTAATATTTGTCTTTTTGAGAATAAATTATATATAACGAAAAAAAAGAAGGAAATGCTTCTTAGAAAATCTTTCTTTCTTTCTCCATAGAAGGTTAAGTAATCTTTTCACAGGAACGACTTTGTTGTTCATTAAAATTATTGCACATAATTTTAATAAGCAACAAGGATTTCCCTAGACTGAAGTGCGACCGAGACAGCAATACCCACGCGAAACACGAACGCTGGTGGCGCCGGTCTGACTATGACTGAGGTGGGTGGAGTTTTGAGAGGCTGTTCGAGATGAAGTACCCATCTCCCCTTTTTTACTTAGATGTTAGATGTTAAAACCTAATTAGGTCTGGGCCCGTACTCTTAAAAACGAAATCGAAGTTTCTAATTCGTTTTCGTGCAAACGCTAATCTTATGCAAGCGACATAAGAATTGGTTTTGCACGACAACGAAATTGAAGCTTCGATTTTCCTTTTCCCCTCATGTTAGTTTGAGATAATCCTGTATTTTTCTCTAAGCGAATGTATGTTACTTATTTTTTTTTTGAGAAATAAAATTCTCAAAGCGTAAACCGATCCTACTTGCAAATCCTAAAATCAATAATGAAGAAAACACAAATTGAAATAAACACATGAACAATAAAAAAGTACAACAGATACTTACAGGACATGTCTACTTTTGTAACATAAAAAACATAAAATTTTAATAATATAATACTTTTGTAGAAAACGTAGAAGAAGTGTTGAACGTAAAAACTAAATAGGTAACTATCGTCAAAGTAAACAAATAATCATTTTCATTCAAGCCTGACATTACCCACTACTGGTTACCAGTAGGGGTATTTTGATTCGTCGGATTCGATATCAGAGACGTTTTTCTTCGTAAAAAAATTGGTTGTCTGTAAAGTCGGTTTACTGACGATAGTTGAACGTGACAACGTCTTAAGAAAATACTGATGGAATGGTAGCATTTGATACTCGATCAAAACATGTAAATGTACTATAGTATAGCAGCTGTCCACGCAGACGCATCGCTCACTCAAGTAGGAGAGAGACGGATGTCGAGCGCTCTCGCTTGCACTTCAAGCCTTACATGGAACGCCTCAGAGCGAGGTAACGCCGCATGACGTCATGTTTTTTCGTGCGTGCAACCGGCTCTATCGAATTATAAGACGTTGTCACGTCAAAAGTTTCCGATATCGAGTCCGACGAATCAAAATACCCCTGTAGTAGTAACCAGATCTATTACCGGTTTCTGCCGGCGGGTCCTACGCGTTTACCTGAACAAAAAGTCTTTGTCCTGGATACGGACTAGTTCCCTGCTAAATTTCATTCAGAATTACTCAGCCATTTCAGAAATTTATCGTAAAAGGTAAGGCAGACAAAAGTTAGGATAGAACAACCCACCGAACCCGCCTACACAGCCCGATGGATCATTATTGTTTCAATTTATAATTTCGTTATTTTAAGAACTTGAGCTTGTACTTCTAAAAAAAAACATTCGCAGACAGAATGGGACGAAACCTTGTCATAGTAAATACATCATATTTCTCAAACAATTCGCGGTTGTCACAGAATAACTTTATAGTAGGTACTACGTGTTGTCAAAATGGGATGTAATGGAACCTTGTAATAGTTATTTGTTATTTATGAGTACAAAGTTGCTTTTTAACCGCGTGCTCAATTTTGATGACCGAGCAAGCGATGCGCTCGTGATTCAAAAATTAGTATCCTGGACGTTAGCGAGGGAATCAAAAGAGCACGAGGTAAAAAATCTTTGCACTCGAGTGCAACACGTAACTTTTCAGCCCGCCTCAGCGAGGAAATGACTAAATCAAAAAAAAAATGGCGCGCGCAAAGCAAATTAAATAAAAAGTACCTACATACACCAAGAAGATTCCGAGTCTGAGTTTTTAACAAATTAAAAGAGGTTGTATGATAATTTCGGCACCATGGAGGTAAAAGTAAATAGGTTTAATGATGTTTTGAATTCGCAAACTTAGTGCACACGATGTTCTAAATTCAATTTACTTTATCCTCTAGCGGATTAAAACGGCTTTTGCACTCAGATATCGAAGAACAACAATACTCTTTCCGAGATATCGTATGTAGCTATATAATTATGCTCATAGGTCTATCCCCAGTATACTCAAAAGCAACTCAGATTTAAGCACATCTCAAGTTGATAGTTCTTTTGACAGTTTTCCATGAAATTCTGTCAAAATTTCGTCATACAAAATGCCTTCAAGGATTTTTATGAGAGTCGCGCCCCCTCCGAGGTCACGCCCGCGCTTTTTTTCGGTCAGTCTTCTAGACATAATTATTAGTATTAACGGGTATTTATCGCGTTTATTTACCTATTTTTCCCGACGTTTCAACAGTTTTACTAATAATACTAATAATTATGTGTTCAGATCGTGTAAGTTTGAAAATAGTCTTCTAGACCATGGACAAGTATTTTAGAATACGTTCTAGTTCACTCAGATTCAAGTACAGTCGGCTGCAAAAATATGTATACACTCCCAAGTTTTCAATTTGACTAAATAGTAAGTGAATAGTAATTGTGATAATTTATGTACCTCATTCTGACGAAGTACGATGACTACTTTGTACGAAAAACGTGTGCATGTCCTTTTATTTGAAAAGTTCCGAATAAAATACAAGTTATATCTTGGAAGTGTATACATGTCTGTGCAGCTGACTGTACAATACCAATGTTACTGAGAAATTAGTCAAATTTTAACATAAATACGATTGGTCCGCTTGAAGGTTGAAGGCAGGAAGAACATGGAGGACTAATGAGACCGCTTGATCCTCTAAGGGTTCTATAAGGGTATTTGAGTTACGTTTAAGTATTCAAATGATTTGAATTGGACACGATTTGCTATTACCATCGAACACATATCCAATGGGGTATGTGCTCGATAGATTAGCAGGTAGTTACTTAAAACTTTTTAAACTTTCGCGATTTGTTAACATAGTTAATGATTATATCGGGTATTTATCGCGTACCTTTTGTTTTATTTTACTTCCCCTACGTTTCTACCGCGTTACAGCGATCGTGATAAAACAAAAGGTACGCGATAAATCTATATAATATAAAAGAAAGTCGTGTTAGTTACACTATTTATAACTCAAGAACGGCTTTACCGATATTTCTGAAAATTGGTGAGGAGGTAGCTTAGAGCCAGGAAACGGACATAGGATACTATTTATTCCGTTCGATAGCATTCAAGTGTGACTTGACATAACCTCAAAAATAGAATAGGATAGAAATAACCTTAAAAACGTTTCCATAGAAACAACGCGTGCGAAGCCGCGGGCAGAAGCTAGTACCCGATATAATCATTAATTAGGTAGGTACTTGTTACGGAACAGAATTGCCTTAATAATCAATGCGACTTCATCTCAAGACTTCAAAGTGTAACAGGCGTGAAAAAGCACAACTTGAAAGTAAATTATTTATCAAAAACAACTGCTCCAATTGAAGCGGAAACTTTGAAACTTTGTTCTTACTTTGTTTGTTAATTAATATTGTAGCGCATGCCTTCGGGTCCACTCGCGTTTGGACACTTACTGTCTGATATCCTTCCCAATTTTGCGATCTGTCTAATTATAAAGGGTAATTGGTAATTAAAGTGGGCGGAGCATGTTGCCCGTTTGCAAGACGGAGGATGGACTAGGGCAGTGACACAGTGGGAAGGTCCAAGAGGTCGCCGCTGCCCTGGAAGACCATACACACGATGGGACGACGAGATAAAGAAGACGGCAGGGCCGCACTGGCTTCAAGTAGCCCAAAATAGGGAAAATGGACGGCTTTGGAGGAGGCCTTCACCTGCAAGGGGGTTCTTGCAAAATTAAATATCAAGAAAAACTGTAAATAACTAGTTTAAGCTTTACCTACTACGTAACTTCCTATTTTTAAAGTTTGATCATTTCTATATTTTTTTTAAGTTAGTCTGTCTATAAGCATTGTGTGCAAGAAATAAATGGCTTTTTTTATTTATTTTTTATTTATTTATTGGTAATTCACTAACACTGCGTGGACTGCTGGTTTTACCCATCCCCACGAACACGTGAAGACACGAGGACAAACTTGGCACTGGTACTAGGTACCACCCGTATTCAATAACCGTCCAGGGGCTGTATTTGAAACTTAACTTTAGGCTCTGCCCTGAATTACCAGTGGGTGTGGGAGTGGGCCATATCTCGAGAAGAATCGACCACCGCTGGGGTAAACGTGTTCTATAGTGGAGACCTCGACTCGGCAAAAGTAGTGTAGACGCCCGGCCAGGTGGGATGACGATCAGCGAAAGACTGCGGGCAGATGCTGGATGCGGCAAGCTAAAGACAGCTTAGGGCGCTATGGCGCTCATTAGGGGAGGCCTATGTCCAGCAGTGGACTAATATAGGCTGATGATGATGATGTGGGAGTGGGATATCGGTCTTTAGTAATTCATTAGGTTCCGGACAAACGTATTTTTACATTTTGCTTTCCCATGCATTAATTAATTACCATACAATTTTATGTAAGTCACCTTCCGGTGATTTACATAAAACTTTTGGAATTTAAACCTGGTGTCTTCACGAACGTGTTCGTGATGATGGGCAGAACCAGCAGTTTACGCAGTGTCAGTGAATTACCAGTAACCCTGTATATAAAAACACTAGACGATTGCCTCGCGGTTTCACTCGCGTAGTTCCCGTTCCCGTGGGAATTCCGGGATAAAATATAGCCTATGTCACTCCCTGAAAAGTAAGCTTCCTAACGGTGAAAGAATTTTTCAAATCAGTCCTGTAGTTTTGGAGCCTATTCAATACAAAAAACAAACAAATCTTTCCTCTTTATAATATTAAGTATAGATTTCGGATAGAACATACCCAACTCTAGCCGTGGTGGTCGCGGTAAAAGAATTGTCCCCTTCAACTCAGAGTTTGGATATCGTGAGAGGCGTATTTTTTTTTATTTTCTTCTGTGTATGATTCATAACCACTAATGTGATGATCACCAATCCGCCTGCCAGGCGTGGTGATTGGCAAAACCTCCTTGCTGGGGTGGGGGAGGCACGTCAAGTTGGGGCATTTTCTTTTGGTTTTTAATTCGTAACCAAAATGCAGCCACTGAATGACGAAAATAAGACATACCTACAGATTAAGTTAGTAGGTATGTACCTAAGTAATTACCTAATCAGAAACATCACGACATCATCATCATGCTGGGTATAGGCCTCCAAACTTTAGTGCCATTCCACACGGTCCTCCGCCAATCTCATCCAGGTTCGCCCTGCGGTGTTAGAGATATCATCTGCCCATCTTGCCACTGGACGTCCAACCCAACTAATCACGACATAGACCTTTCTATTTGAATTTATTTGACGTTAAGTAATAGATTCAGGCGTTAATTTGCTCCCCCAAAGCTAGGCGGGCGGCACACACGGATTACATTTTGTTGGATCTTATCAGAAAAGGTTTTGCGCGGAATTGTTACTAAATATTGTTTTATCATAATATTATTTGACGTTGTAAATAAGTCATTACAGTATCAATTAGTACACAATAAGCATGCCTACTTTTGTGACACTTTTTATCACCTACCTAGACATAATTAGATTATTAATTAGGTAGATTAAATTGATAAAATTTGACTATTCCTAATCTGACGTTAATTTGCGATCTTTCTATTAAATTGAAAACTTCAGTTGAAATTATTATCTATTTTTGCCTTTTATTACTACTAAAGGCACCAATTTTAAAATGACATCTCTATTAAGTACTTCCATAAGAAGTCTAAGTTATCAATCTTACAAGAACGAACCAAAATAATTGTAGAGCCCTGACAGGATTTTTAAGCATTGTGCCACTTTTATGCCACTAAGACTACCTACACCTCACAATACCTGTATGCATACCTAAAATCACAATAAATGATATGAATATGCATACGAAAATGGTATGAGTGATAAATTGTAGTTCTAGGTTCTACAAGTAATTTAGATAGCTGATAAGAAGTTTAGCGAACGTTGTAAGCCATTGCGTGAAACTTTTTATTTTTTATTTTTTTTTTATTTAAAAATTCGTGAATTCACGAATAAACTGGTCTGGGGGGGACCAGAATTATGTGCTACTCGACGCCCTGAGAAGGACGTTATACCCACTAAAACCTCTCCGGTGTCCCTCTCTCGCCATTTTCGCTGAACCACGGGAAGATTTAAACATCCGCGGTCGACTGGCGTTCCCTCTTCCTCCTATACATGGCCCTACGCTAAAACAATTTACGAATCAATTGTTCTTGTGTAGTCCATTGACATTAGACATCCATAATATAAAAATGAATCGCAAAATGTGTTGGTAAGCGCATAACTCAACAACGCCTGGACCGATTTCGCTAATTCTTTCTTTGTTGTGTTTGTTATAGTCAGGAGAAGGTTCTTATGAAAGAAAAAATTAAGAAAGTTGGAAACATAAATTTCCACGGGGGCGAAGCCGCGGGGCGCAGCTAGTTTTTTAATAAAATCAACATTATAATCGATAGATTCCGAAACTACAATTGATTCAAAGTTTCTTTTAGCCAAGATTCATAGCAAATGGCTTACAATAATATCGATTCTGTTGTTTTAGGATTCCTAACTTTTTTACGATTTCTAAATTTTCTAAGTTAGGTTGACCTAAAATTATGGTATTCTCTATCGTATCGTATCGTTGTCTACCCTAAAAATACGACAAAATTCATATTTCATTTTTTCAAAAAAATCTGCCCGTTTTTCACTAGAATAAATTTTAATCACGACCAAATTAGACCTGCTAAAATTAGGTACTTAGACCATTCTAATCATAGCTAAAATGCAATGCAAAGAATAGGATTTTAACTAAGTTGAGTTGTTTTAGATCTGTCAACCTAATTTTATACCTGGCAGTCTAATTTTTGAAACATAGAATAGCTTTCGTCTATTTGACATTCCTAAACCCTAATTTTAGCTAATTCTAAAACAACAGAATCGACACCAATAATAATAATAATAATAATAAATAATGCTGGACAATTCACACAGCATTATCTAGCCCCAAGCTAAGCAGAGAGCTTGTATTATGGGTACTAGATAATTGATATACACACTACATAGATAGATATTTTTTTATACATAGAAAACATCCAGAACGCCCTGAACAAATGTCTGCAGATCGTACAAATATTTGTCCCGAGGCGGGAATCGAACCCGCAACCTCCTGCGTCGCAGGCAGACCTTCGCCCGCTGCGCCACAGAGATCGTCAATGAAACCAATGTTCGCTAAAATTCTTATGTGCTATCTAAATTACTTGTAGAACCTAGAAAATAGTAAAAACCTGATTTAGCGTCACCCAGCTGAAAAGGAAGGTGCGTTTTCAGGTTGTATTCTGTAAGCTCACTTCCCTGTCTACAAAAATTTCCGTATTCAACTGTGAATAGCATTCGTTAGTGCTCTTGTTCCAATCCCTCAGTACCACCTGGCTACCTACGTGGTTATTTTGTTGCGACTCAGAGTCGCAACGACAACTTTGAATTCTATTTAGTTTAGTTTATTTTGACAATGCGCTTGTACATCAAAAATAGAATAGAATAGAATAGAAAAGCATTTATTTCGACACATAATATAAAGCATACAAAAACCAAACAAAGAATAAGGAGCTAAATTAAAAACAAATTTTGACCGTCAAATCCAGCTTTGCCCCTATGACCCTTTGCCGAAATAGGCTTTGGCTCAGCATGTGCTGAGCGATCGCCGCTCAGCGCTGTTTTTCAGCCAAAAACCTTTGTGTTGGCGTTACGGACTAGTCGGTGACAAGCTTTTAAAACAAACAAAAACAATATTAAATAGTATGTAAAACATAGGTAAATAAAAGAGGTAAACACCCCTCTGTGGGTAGATAGGTTTCAGATAATAATGGTATAAATAATTTTATGGGTAAATAGTAATAAATATAATAAAAGGACGAAAAATAGGTGTGGTTATACATGATTTAAAAATATATTTGAAAGGTTAAATGGCGTAATTTGATAAAGATATACCAATTTGATAAAGATAACATCAGATAACATCAGATATATTTACATGTGAATTAACTTTTAAATCTTTTATTTCTGATATTATATCACTATTATTTTCGGAGTTTAATATGATTGTAATCTTGTACATTATTTTTAGAATACTTTGCCATACCCTTTTATTTATTATTTATTTGACTCTGTCTCATTATTTTTATTGAATTCTTTAGGCATGTCTGTCTGTTTCTTTTTACCTTAGTTATGGTGTTTCCTTTATCGAAGTACCTATGTGTGTTATTGTTATAATATACTTAAATATAGAATGTAACGGCATCAAAACATCAAGTGTACCTACGATGGAATAAATAAATAAAAAATACAAATATTTTAAACCAAATTTTGTTTTTTTACATGGTCTTATTTAACTTGCCCTGTATAGTGTGGAACAAATCTTGCAACTTAATTATTAGACCAGTTATCCTCAATCGATTCAGCTGAAATTTGGAATAATAATGTAAGTTCCGAGTTGTTTCCGAGTATACTTACCTTGGGCAAGTTCTGCAGTTAGGTAAAAATAATTTTGAGAAGGAGGCCAAGAGGAGGATCCAGCTAGGCTGGGCAGCGTTTGGTAAACTATGTCGAGTCTTCTCGTCATCCATACCGCAATGCTTGAAAACGAAAGTTTTCAATCAGTGCGTCCTTTCCGTCATGACCTACGGAGCTGAGACTTGGACACTCACGGTAGGGCTGGTCCACCAGTTCAAAGTCGCTCAGCGAGCTATGGAAAGAGCTGTGCTCGGAGTTTCTCTGAAAGATAGGATTCGTAACGAATACATCCGACAGAGAACCAAAGTTACCGACATAGCACAAAGAATTAGCAAGCTGAAGTGGCAGTGGGCCGGCCATATCTCGCGAAGAACCGACAACCGCTGGGGTAAACGTGTTCTTGAGTGGAGACCACGACTCCCCGGCTAGGTGGGATGACGATTTGCGAAAGACTGCAGGCAGATGCTGGATGCGGCAAGCTGAAGACAGGGCGCTATGGCGCTCATTAGGGGAGGCCTATGTCCAGCAGTGGACTAATATAGGCTGATGATGAATGTAAGTTCGATAAAAATGCTATTTAAGGAAACCATCGAGCTGGTCTGGTGATGAAAACAGAAGGTGGTCACAGGAACTCCCTAACGAAACTACGTAACCTCATCGAGTTTTGAATACTTAAAGGTTAAAAAAAAAAGTTTTAGTTTATATTAATATTTTTTTATAGAATAAAATACGACTGCGACGCAGCAGGTTGCGGGTTCGATTCCCGACATGGGACAAGATTTGTACGATCTGCAGATATTTATACCGGGTATTCTGAATGTTTTCTATGTATAAATAATAATATCTATCTATGTGAAATGAAATGAAATGAAATGAAAATATATTTATGTAATGTATTATATTAATTATATCAGTCATCTAGTACCCATTACACAAGCTCTGCTTAGCTTGGGGCTAGATGAAGCTGTGTGTGATTGTCCAACATTATTATTATTATCTTATTAACATTTATTTCGAGATACACATGGGTAGGTACATAAAGATAAAGATAAAGATAAAGATACATTTATTTGGCCAAAAAAACAGGTAGTTACAGGCAAAAGATACAGTGTACAAGTGGCGACTGTGCTGCCCCTGTTGGCCAAAAAGGGTCAAACTCAGCTCTGTGCTGACCCGCGCGTGCGCGCGGATCAACGCTGATTTTCAGTTTGAACCTGTAAGTGCCATCACAACACGGAGAAGAGAACAACCTCAAAACAAATATAAGTTTACTAAAAACTAAAAATAAAAATTACAATCAATTGATAGTGATAAATTAGAACTAGTATTTACAAATTGTAACAATTGAGCTAACTGCAGAATGTTGCAAACAGTCTACAGGTAGTTATAAAATAATAAATAGGTTCTTTAGTAAGTAAAATAAATGGATTGTGTTGTCATCTGTCAACTAAGTTCGCGCCCGGCACGACGCAGAAGCCATCAAACAAGAAGTTGAAGTTGACACGTCATCACATGACACGCGGCAACAGGTTACATTTTAGAAGATAGAACGTGTTTGTTTCAATGGTTAAAAAAATACAAGGTTTGGAGGACATAAAAAGCAAAAATAGAAACGAAGAAATCAGAGAAGAACACAGTTGCGCAAAGGAACTAATGCGGATAGCGATTATCCAGTGTTATATTAAAAGGCAGAGGTTATGAGAGTATTTGGTAAGCTTGTGTTTATGAAGAAGTTTTTTGAGTGCGTAAGAGTTCCCGTTTGAGAGCGGCTCTAAATGTTGCGACTGTTTTCAGCAAGCGGAGGGGCGGAAGAAGTACATTCCAACAATGCGTCGCAGCGAACCGGAATGAACCTCTAAAAGCAACCGATTTATGCCTCGGCGTAGTCAAAATCAGGCGAGTACATACTCTTTTAGGATACCGAGAGGTATCACTAGCCCACTTAAGTTTAGCGTAGAGGTAGGATGGAGTCTTAGTTATCATAAGGCCAAAAAGTAAGGTTGCAAGGTGTAGTTGTCTTCGTGCTTTCATTTTCAAGAGGTTGGAAGAATTGAGGTAAGGTGTAACATGAGTGCGAGGGGGAATAAAAAAACAAAAACGTGCGCAGGCATTCTGCACACGCTGAATAAGCTTTTCGGTACGTCCTAAAAGGCAAGGGCCATAAACCGTATCACAGTAGTTGAGTCGTGAGAGGATAAAAACACACAAAATTAAACAAAGATCATGGAGCTATAAATGCAAAGACCCGAGATCACCGACAGATGATTAAATTTTAAACAGTTGTTTTAACGTTTTTGGCACAAGTTTTCATAAATTTAACGTCAACGTTAACCAACGTCAACGTTAATCGACGAAGCAGCATAATTGTCCGATTATCCATTGGTGAACACAGACGTACAGTCAGCTGCACAGACATGTATACACTTCCAAGATTTAACTTTTATTTTACTTGGAACTTTTCAAATAAAAGTTTTTCGTACAAAGAAGTCATCGTACTTGTCAGAATGCGGTACATAAATTATCACAATTACACTTACACTTACTATGTAGTCAAATTGAAAACTTGGGAGTGTATACATATTTTTGCTGGCGACTGTACGTGACACAAATCTTGAAAATATTAAATTAAAATTCTTATCATTATATTATATTAAAATTCTTTTGTTATTATACAGAGAAGATCCTAAGATACTTTTTAAACTTTCGCGATTTGTTAATATAGTTAATGATTTTATCGAGTATTTATCGCTTACCTTTTGTATGGTCGCTGTAACGCGGTAGAAACGTAGGGGAAATAAAACAAAAGGTACGTGATAAATAACCGATAAAATCATTAAGGGGGTACCTACCCTCAAATTGCTTATTTTCAACTCCGTCGGACCTCCATATCTTCCAAACTACTGAATATTTAACTTTGAAATGTATATATGGTAAAGTTCAGGACTTATTCTATCGATCATATGTTTCGAAAACACGATTCCATAAAATTTTCTCGATAGAAAAAAATCGCAAAGTTACCATTAATTTTTTACTAAAACCCTAATTTCTCAATAAATACAGATGATACGATCTTGAGATTAAGCATAGTAATTGAGCTAAGTATAAAGAACATTTTATATGTTGCCTTTTTTTCAATTAACTATTCTAATGTTTGTGGGGAGCAAATAACTACTAAAAACTTGATTTTTGGGCTTACGCCGCTTTGCTCTGTCCCGCTCCTGTGAACGCGAAATCCTATGCCTATCCTCTTTACACAATAACGAGGTAGGGTACCGCCTTAACGATCCTAAGGTAGGTCCATAAAAATGTTTTCCCGAGGTTTTTTAACTCGCAAAACATTAAAACCATAACCTCAACCGCTCATAATGGTCCAAAGCTGGACTCAGGCCTCCCCCTGATGTTAAAAATAAAGGAATGTTTCCTTTCGGTATAACTCCATATCTTCAATATTTCTGGACCTTGCTCTCCACGTCCCATGCCCGTGAGACACCCTGTATATCAACCAGAAAACCCCACAGGAACGCTGTAGGTAATTATAATATTCAGAACCGTCATATTAATTTAAATATATTTTAATTAAGAATTGCCAATATTGAAATTGAATGGATTCATATTAATTTCGGATAAATGATTGAGTTGTCCCATTGTTTTGTTTTCGCAAATAAATTAAACGGGTAATCGCTTTTGTAGTGAAATTAATTATTATTATCGTTACATAACAGAAGTTTGGTCTGAAATATTTAGTTATGTATTTTGCACACTCTTATTAAGCATTCACATAATATTGACCGATTTAAAGCTGAAATAGGTTTAAAAAATGTATAAAACTGAGCACACGAAATAAACTGTTATTCTTTCTATAAACTGTTACTTTGTATTCATCGAGAAAAGATTTAATAAGCCTCTCCACACTCGCAGATCACGCGCAAATCATGTGTGATCGTACATATTCGCGAAGAATATGCGATCCGATTCGCATATTCTTCGCGGTTTCGCGTCGCGCCTCGTCCGTTCCCGTATTTTGTAGGCTTTTTGTCCCGTCCCGCTACAAAAAGTTTACAGGGCGTTTGTAAACTGCGTGCGAGTGTGGAAGGCCTTGGCACTGCCAAGGCCCTCCACACAGGCGTTGGCCGTTTTGCCGTGATTCGCACCGCCTTCCGCGCCGCGATTTCACGCCGTGATTCGCGCGCTAGTGTGGTGACGCTTATTTACTTCTTTGGGTATTTTCGTTAGGTAAGTACAGCATTTTATTTCACTCCAAAATCTTCGCTACTTCGATTTAGATATTTTTCAGCCAGCGCCCTACCCAGATTCTACACATTCAGCATCTGTTGTAAATAGATCTACGTAAAATCTGTAGACATGGTTCGTTCTCAAAGCGCTTACTCAACAAATGGCCTGTGTTACAACCCACGCCAACACTCTTACATACTTACATCCAATCTTGTGCAATAAATAAATAAATAAATAATGCTGGACAATTCACACAGCATTATCTAGCCCCAAGCTAAGCAGAGCTTGTAATAATTATAATGCACAAACACGAGGGCATTGCTGTAGTCTTTTAGTCAATAAATCACACAAAAAAGTACGTAATAGCAAGCACGCGTAGCACGCGTAGAACGAACGCCGCCGCCGGTCCGACTATGACTGAGGTAGGTGCACCTAATTTCGCCTAATTTGAGCTTTCCACTTTCAAGACGCTAGTTCCTCATCTCCCCATTTCACCAAGCAGTATAATATATTTAAATTTTATCTAAATTGCTTGGAAACCAAAACAAATAAACCAGATATAAGAAAACTAAAACTTTAAACGTAAAACTGTGATTTATTTCGCTTTAAATCTATTTTCATGGGAGTTCCATCAAAGTTCAGCATTTCGATGTACGTATAAGGTGAACTAAAATTGTAATTTGGGTTCTGAAGACAATTTTGTAGGATTCCATTTCTCCAGAATTCTAAATTTTAGAACGAAGAAAACAAAATATATCAATCCAAATAGTTTTTATCATTGTCTCATTACATTACACATAACATATTTTTATTTTAGCTCAAACAATGTTCTTTTAATTTATTGCCCGCTGTACACGCATTACACGCAGTGCACGCATTGGGCTTATGTATTGGGCCAATGTGTAGAGATCTACTCGGCGTATGTTGGACTATTGGTAGTTGGCGACCAGCCCTGGCCAGCCAACCAAATAGTGTCGGTTTTTCGTGCATACATCAAAGGATCTTTGGCACGCTCTGCAAAGAAGTATGATTACCTAGGATCAATCAATACGCAAATGTGTAAACAGCGACCTTTCGGATTCGATATTTTGGCCCAACACACTGACCTCACCTCAACAGCCTGTGTTGGTCCACTGCTGGACGCAGGCCTCCCCCTGATAAGCGCTTTATTGGCTTTTATCTCATTGGGCGTAATGCCCATAATCCCCACGCTGGGCATGCGGGTTGGGGATCGCAGTTCGGTGGTAGAATGTTCTGCAGGGCTGCTGCCCGCCCCTGGTGGATATCCTTTATTCGCCTCTTATGACACCCGCGGGAAGAGGTGGGGTGGTGCAAATTCTAAGCCAGCAGCACACTAACCTCACACTTAGGCCCAATGTGTACAGCGAGCACATAACCTCTTGGAGGGGCATCTTTGACTCAGAATAAAGTTTATTTCTTATGCTTACAAAATAAATACTAGTATTAAAGTGTTAATTCATTCTCTATACTAAAATTTGACATGGTACATTGACGAATTTTATATATTATTGTGTAATTTAAGTTTTCAGTTCATGTAATTTTAATGTTTTTATTTTAATTTATATAGACTTTTTACACTAGGTATTGCATTAGGGGCCCCTGTAAAAATAGTGTAAGTATTTTTAATAAACAAATAAACAAAATAAACAAAATTTTTGCTCACTAGCGAAAAAAGTAAAAACTGACGTTGGTCCACTTCAGTCAGATTACCAATAATACAATTGGTCCTTGTAAATTTATTTATTTACCTCGAGCAATCGAGAGATGAAGTGTCTAAAAGTACTTAATAATAATAATAAACGTTTTGTTATCGCGTTCACTGCCAAGCTTCAGCGATTCCAGTCGGAGCCGGAGGTCTGCAACGTCACTGATCAACGGTGTTAACGGCTCTACATTCGAGCTTCGAACTTAATGAAATACTGATCTCTATTTTATTCTTGTACACCTTGTTTCTACATGCACTCCACTTGCCACAAACAGTAGAAATTCAGGAAACAAGTCTGCTACCATTAGGTATTTTATTACACCTAGTTCCAGGGATGGAATAAGGCTTAGCACCTGGGGGCCTTATTTTCAGATGAAGGGGGAAATGGAATACGAAAAGACGTTTAGGGGCAATTCTGGATTTTATAAAAATTAAGTTTCCAGTTAAGGGTGATATATTTCAAAGGTTACTGGAATAAGCGAACTAAATCAGGAATTTCTCAAATCGACTCGAACCTGCTGAGTTATTATGTTTTTTATACATCACGCATATCTTTGTACTCAGTTATTAGTTTTAGATCATTATTTTTAGAAGATTATGGTGTACCTGAAAGACAGGCAATTATAAACTAGAAAAAACCATCCTTTAAAAGTACGGGATAATTGATTGTTGACCCACTTGAATATGATGAGATATATGCTTAAAATGACCCAAAAACTAACAAAAGGAAAAATCAGGAAACGTTTTGAGTGGCATGGTGATTTGGGCGGCATAGTAGATGCTGGCCTCCGCAGTTCCCCTTAAAATTGTAGCAAACAAGTCCTGAATACATCCCTTTGCCAACTTTAATGCCTGCCTCGCGGGTTGATCGATTTTGTAATCAGTGCTAGTATAAATAGAGGTTTTATTACAAGAACATTCGTTTTCTTTGTATCTTTAATTAAATCGACTTTGTTGCTAACCTATTACGAATTCTGCTGTTCTATTTAACACATAAGTTAACAATTTTATTTCCATTAGCGTTAATTCTAATGAATTTCTAAAACTACTATGACGGTTTCTTCTCAAAAAGGCAGATTCTCAAAATACATACTCAAAAGGACAGATTCTCAAAAAGACATGTTCTCAAACAGACATATACTCAAAATGACAGATTCTCAAAAAGACGATTGATAATGTAAACCCATGTAAACTTATCTGGGAACTTGATAATGGAGTATTATTTTTCATGACGAATACAACTTTGACGACCTCTGTAGCGCAGCCTCTGTTGCGGGTTCGATTCCCGCCTCGGGACAAATGTTTGTACGATCTGCAGATATTTGTTCAGGGTGTTCTGGATGTTTTCTATGTGTAATAAAAAATATCTTCTATGTAGTGTATTGTATGAATTCACTGGCTTGGTCGCCGCCCGCTAACCGTAGGCAGATATTAGTTTTTAGTGATTTACTCCGAAACTATAAGTTTAGGAAAAAAATACAGAACCAAATAGACACAGTTTTGAGAGACCGCCGAATGAAAAAATTTTTTTTTTAAACTCATTCGATGGGTCTCTCAGAACTTCGTCAACTTTTGTCGTAGAACAAAAAATTTTGCACTGTGTGTTATGGATTTCTTAGCTCTATAAATCTGCATTATCAACTAAAAATGTTACGGATCCTCATTGTCCAGCATTATTTATTTATTTATTTACTTGACTCCTACTTTTCTACTAAATTGACTCGCTGGAAGGAATTGGTGTGCCTATGTTGTCACATTCTCACACTTTAATTCAGTAATTCATTTATTTGTTTGTGAATCAGGTAGATACAGTCAGTTATTCGGACTTAGTCTAGATCGCTAGATTCTGCTACTTTTTTTTTACTTTTTTTTAAGGCGAATAGTAGGGGTGATAGTGGCGCCACTACATATTTAATTTAATCATTAAGTTATACAAAGGAATTATCAAAAAATCGGACCTCTGGTAGACGATTCCTATCACAAGCTTTTATATAATGTATCTGTAATAGTTTTGTTTTGTTTTATTTAATCAAAAACCTTGTTTGGAGAGCTTGGTAACCACCAATAGGAACTAAACTCTTGAAACAAGTATCTGCCTAAATAATACAGTACAAAACTATTAAAGATACATTTAAAAAAAGCTTATGATAGATATCGTCTACGCGCGGTCCGATTTTTTGATAATTCCTTTGTATAACGTAATTATAAAATTAAATATGTAGTGGCGCCACTATCACCCCTACTATTCGCCTTGGATTATTTTAATGACATACATCACATAAGCACCAACCTCGGAAAGCACGTTAAGCCGTTGGACCTTCGCTTGACCTCTCCCCGGTCGTGTCGGTCTGCCGTTCCATCGGATTATGAGAGTTAGGGAACAGAGAGTACACCTGTATTTGCGCATACACTTGTGCACTATAATGTCCTGCGCATCTGGCTAGTCTCCGATGAGACTGGCCGCCGTGGTCGAAATTCGGCTCGGAGGACATCATCATGCACTAACATTAACGTATTTTTCTTATCGCTTAGTTCCCGCCCAGTGGGATCACGGCCTTATATCGGGCCGGAAGAAACTGTACTTATTCTTGTAAAACTTTGCTAAGTTTGTAGCAAGAACTTTGTTATGAATGAATAACTTTTACAAGTTTGTTTACTTTCTACGGCCTTATGGCCCGATAAAAGGAAAAACGCATTGATGTGTCTTTCTGGTCCAAATCCATATCCAGGGCCGGATCTTGGGAAGGATAGCTTGGGGCCTCCACAAAAGGGGGCCATTTTGTAGGTACGTAACTTTCTCTGTCTGCTTATAACCTTTTCTCGACTTTTATTTTAACTTCTGAGAAAGGTCTTAGGCTATCTTAAACCAAATATTTAAGGTGAATCGTTTCGTGTTGGAACAAGAATTAGAATTTTTGTGGTTTTAATTTTTTTGCGTTCTACGAGGAATAAAACCAGCGGGAAATAAATCTCATATTGTCTCTTATGCTCCAAAAATACCAGTGAATGAAAATTAGGTTTTTCATGACAATAGAAAATGTTTGACGATTTGCTTTTTTGTTGTTCGTTTGTTTAAGCAAAATATTTTGATGCAAAATTCTACGCAAAAATATAAGATTTTAGTTCGTAACACCGATTATATTCTGTTTTCGAACTTTATGACACTCCTACACAACACACACACTAGCATAGTCGCAGCGAAAAGCAAGCGGCGCCATTAAGAAAGAAGTTGAAGTTGATTTGTTTTTCTAAAACCCTTTCCTGCTCCGTAATTTATTTAGAGATCATTTTTCCAAAGGCCATGAGACAACACTGTACTTTTACCTTGGTAAATAAAATTTTCACGGCACCAAAACCGCGATACTTACCGAATTCATAAACGGAATAGGTAATCTATTATTCCTTTTGATTTACGTCAATTCTCTATAGATTTACATCAAAGGAATAGTAAGAGGGTACGGAACCTTTTACTTGGTAGAAAATTATCGGTCTAAATATAGGCACCACGGCATTTGCTAATAGTACTTACTACAGATCGATAAAAGTTAGGGTGGTACACCCATCGGTATAAACTTCAGCCGAAGCCGAAAAGTTGGTTCGAAATTTTTTATGACGTCTCACACTATACACAGGTCATTCTGATAAGATACTTACAATGTTTATTTATTTATTGTGAAAACCAGCAGCATGTACGTGCTGCTGGTTTTCCTGTGAATATAAATACAAAATTAAAAGAAGCTATTAAGAGGTTTTCACGATTAAAATAATAATCGTTATTTAAAAAGTGTAAACAAGCTGAGTAAACTGAAAACCTACTAAAAACTACAAACAATGGTTTACATAAAGCAAAATTGAATAAATCAGATATACAAGTAATCAAACTTCATCACCATCACCTTGGTGGCTTAATCGATATGAAAACCTACCTCGCTGCATACTACGTAGTCGTAGTGTTTTTTTTATTTCTTTAACTCGTCTATCGAATTCGGCTTAGTTTGACCGAAAAAAGCCGAACTAATGATTTTCCCAACACTAGACTAGAGACGTAAAACAAAGTAATTTTGGCCCTTTTCAACATTTTATATGAGTATAAAATGGTGAGATTTTTCTGGGGTAAGTAACTTTTACGATTTTCTGCGGTTTTGAGGGAATACATTAATGGTTGACCGCAGAAGGCACTTGAGTTTCTCGGTCATGATGTTAAAAGGGATGCACCTGCCATACCCGCCACATCCCATTTGTCATTACCGATAAACCCACTGGAGGTCTGTCATGACATGACACTCATGACTAACTCGGTCTTACAGCATCTATAGGTGACCATGGAAGTAAGCACAACCTTAAACCTACTTATAAGTAGGTTTAAGATTAGTTGTGTTTGTTATGTTGTATTTATATTTCTGTTACGTTATATTTTCATTTTGTTTATCTTATATTTAAAAAATAATTTGTTGTGTATACAATAGGACTGACATGTCAATTAATCACAAAAGTAATAGCCATAAGGTTGTGGAATGCACTACCAGAGTCCATTAGAAAAGCTGCATCCTTACCAGTTTTTAAAGCACGTGTAAAGGAGTTTTTCCTGTCAGAAAAGTGAATTTTGGTACTTACTATTTATTTATTATGTATCTATTTAGTATATTTTTTTATGTAGTAATTATATATATATGTATACGTTTATTTTGTATCTACATAGTCGGATATTTATTTAAGTTGTTTTTATTTTTAGGTATTTATATTGTTGTCAATATTTATTTAAGATTGCTTATAATTGGTACACCCCTGCCGTTCTCAAACTCACATAATTCGTTCCATCCAAAGGTTGCCTGGAAGAGATCGCTTTTAAGCGATAAGGCCGCCCATTGTACTTGTATCTTATGTAAGGTTTCGTGTTTTGTATTTTTGTTGGTGTACAATAAAGTATTTTGTATTGTATTGTATTGTAAAAGTCCTTAAAAAAAATTAATAGATATTATTCTAGTTTCTGGTAACCTAACACAATCTCTGCTTACCATTTAGGATATACTCACGAATATATTTGTAATTCTGTACTTCTTTACTGTACACAATGAATACATACCATGAACTTATTTAATAGGATATGTACATAGGCGAGCTTAACCCTGAAAAAGAGTTTTCTTCCAGCAAACCTTAGAGCTATAGAAGAGGCGATGGAATGGGTAGAGGAAGTGTACAAATAATGAATCTACGATACAAATACTTATAATAAACATACTTTAAAAAAAAAATATGACTAAATAAACCTAATAAATACGTTTAATGGAATATATAAAGATATATTTATAATATTTACTATAGATCAGATTAGCAAATGTATTCGTGGGTATATCCTTTAGGCGAACATCATGAATACAAATACGATCGAACAACCTCGGTGTCCATTCTAGTTGTAGTAAATTCTTTTATTAACAATGAAAATTATAGATAGAATAGATAGACAGAACTTAGATACATAGAAGATACTTTATTGCACACTTAAAACTAAGAAACAATTTAAAATCAGCCAGTTAGAAATTGTAATAGTTTGTACACTTTTAGACACTCACTTAGGAAACATTTGTTGATTCTTCAAAAACCACACTAATGCTTTGTCGTTCTTGCTCGTTTTCTCCAAATCTATCACTTGATTATTTTATCCATCTATTATACTAAATATTTATTTCAAACACCTACATACACACAGACACACACCCTAGCACACACACACACACTTGTGTTGTTCGTTGCTCCTGTTGCCCGGACTCTCATGAGATCGGTGTCCTCTGGTGCATTCGACACAACACGCACAAACACACCCTCATACACATACACACACACATTGGCGACCTGTGATACATTCAATTTATATAGGTTATTTATTTATCTGTTTAGAAATCTATAACTAACTGTTGTACAAAATGTGTAATTCTTTCCTTCTTTATTATTATCTTTAACTTAAATTTAATTAGCGTTAAGGCATTTATGAGTTAAGTTATGATTGTAAGATTGGTGTAGCGAGTAGCGCTGCACTTATCACCCGGCACCGCTGAAAACCAGCGCTGCTATGGCCCTTGTGCCATAGCAGCACTAAGCTGAGCTGGTGACCTTTTTGTGTTTTATTAAGTTTAATTTTATTAGTTATAAGTAATTTTATTATTTGTCACAAATAAAAACATTCTATTCTATTCTATTCTATTCTAAAATGAAATCCTGGTATGGATAGGATCCTCGGATTTGTACCTTATAATCAATTTATAGAAAGAAATCAATTGTTTCAATTGTATTGAGAAACAACTGAGCTAACTGCAGACTGTTGCAAACAAAATAGATAATATTGTGGTAAATTGATCAACAAAACTTAATAATTGCCTGAACTTTAAAAGTTTGAAAACATTTCAAAACTAAATATTGGACATGAAAGTATTGCTAAGAACTGGGTAGGTAACGATAGATTATTGAGATTGTTTTCTTATTGAGTTGAAACACAAATCTTTTTCAATCCCAAAGTAATCCAAGTTGGATTACTTTGGGATTGAAAAAGATTTGAAAATAAATCTCTATATTTGTACGTCATGCCAAAATAAATACATGTAAATTTAATTTATTTTATTATACATAATTTTGATTAACTTTTATCACAGAATAACTGTATAGTGAGTATGCTGTTATCCGATGAATTACTTATTACATTCAAAAGCCCTCAAAGTATAAAATGTAAAAGTCTATTACTTGACATAAAGCGACCATTTCTAATCAATGGACATCTTTCGATCTTCCGATAACTGAACCAGTTTTGATTTGACCACACATGAAGCTGTTATTAAAAGTAATCGATTAATCAATTTGATTAGACTAGATAATTATTAATTTATAATAAACTGGCTTGTGAGGTTAGGTAGGTAGATTGTTAATTAGCAACCTACCACTCCGTTATAACAATCAATGGGTATTTATCGCGTTTATTTAGCAAATTTTTTCAGACGTTTCTACAGGTTTGCACACTGTCTTGCTCACGGGATGACCACGACAGAAAGATGACTCATGACAGGAGGTTTTCAGGTATTAATTCTCGCAGGACGCAGGAGGTTGCGGGTTCGATTCCCGCCTCGGGACAAATGTTATAATATATTTTGTTCCAGGTGTTTTCTGTATAAATCAAAAAAAATTATGCGTTGTATTAAGTATTATCAGTTCAGTATTCTAGTACCCATAACATAAGATCTGTTTAGCTGGCTAGATGATGCAGAGTGAATAGTCCAGTATTACTTAAGTTAGCAAAAAGAGCTTTATTGTTTCCTGAAATATGTATTTTTAATACAAGACCTTTTGTGTGGATTTGTAAATTAATTAATAGATACTTTCCTAACAAAATTGAAATTCAATATTTAGTATAATTTGGCTATGGCGCTCATTAGGGGAGGCCTATGTCCAGCAGTGGACTAATATAGGCTGATGATGATGATGATGATTTAGTATAATTTGGATCAATTAATTTAAGCCAATACTATAACAACAGTCTGCATTTTCTTAATTGATTCGATTCTCACACAATGCCACAAACTTGCATTGCGCAACTTAAATACAAAAATAATGCTGGACAATATTAAATTGTTTTTCAAATGGTTGGTTTTAATGTAGTCTATAATGTCCTCCTAGCCGAATTTCGACCACGGCAGCCAGTCTCATCGGAGACTAGCCAGATGCGCAGGACATATTATGGTGCACTAGTGTGTACGCAAACACAGGTGCACTCTCTATTCCCTCTCTCTCATAAACCGATGGCAAACCGATGGACGGCAGACCGACACGAGCGGGGAGGGGTCAAGCGCAGGACCAACGGCTTAACGTGCTTTCCGAGGTACGAAATAGTCTACTTATACCAAAAGTGTAATAATTCGTGGGTAGCTAGCATTCAATTTTTTTTTCTAGCTAGATATATTCCACTAATAAAATTGCGAACCAGTCGTTAGTCACGCAATTTTTATCTTAAAGTCACATAATAAAAAACTTTTCCCACGTCCAACGGCAAATAAATTGCTTCAAAAATCTTCAAGATCAAGCTAATCCACCCATTCCCATCTGTCAGATAATCGTATCTGGTGGATAACGGGCAGATAACGATGATAATGATAATGAAACGGCTAAGAATATAATTGCACTCAATTCGCTTATCACTCAATGCGTCTTGTATTTGTACAGTCAGCGACAAAGTTCAACACTAATATTATAAATGCGAAATTTAGATGTTTGGATGGATGTTTGTTACCTCTCCACGCCATAACGACACAACTGATTGGGACGAAATATTGCATGGATGTAGCTCTAAGCTTGGAATCAAACGTAGGCTACTTTTTATCCCCTAAAACTATAGTAATTATAATATGCCTATACAAAAAGCTTGGGCCGAATATGGAGCTGAAAAGTAGGACGTTTTTTGGCGACGGATTTTTTTTAGGACGAATTTTTTAAAATAGAATAAATTATAGGCCAAGTACGGCATACAATGTCGGAAAAAAGCAGATTTTTTGATATGGGCCGAACTTCCTTGGGATAAATATGGCGTAAATCAACAGTTCCCATGGGATATAAATAATCTTTAAACGTTTTCATAGAAACAACGCGTGCGAAGCCAAGCAGAAACTAGTAAGGTATAAAATAAGATGAAAAAAAAAACACGTAACGTTAAGTTACAGACACCCAAGTCAACTGTAGGACGGTGGCCTCCCCGAATCATCCGCCAACAATTTTTCGCAGATCGTCATTCCAACTGGCCACAGGACGTCCTACCCTTCGGTAGTCGTGTCGCGGTCTCCACTTCCGAAAACGTTGATTTAATTAATAAATAAATAACCAACATGTTATTTTATATCATTTTTGATAAGAAAATACAATAATTCTTCGAAGTTACAGGTAAAAACAAGAAATAGGTACTTAAGTGTTTACAAGTCGAAGAAAATCGATCTAATCTTATTACGATCTTGAGTTCAGGGAATAGTGTTTATTAGTCTCAAATATCGTTTTACTAAAATGTTTTAATATTTGCGACGGCGGTCGTGGGGAAAGAATCGACCCCTCCAACTCAGCCCGTAGGCGTCGAAGAGCCGATTACGGGAACCTACCAGAGGAAGCGTCTCGGTAAGGAGCGAACCTAATGGGTTTGGTTCTCAAACTAGGCGTAGAACTCAGTTACTCAGTACTCTCTCAGAAACTCGAATTAATAATAATAAATAATAATAAATAATGCTGGACAATTCACACAGCATTATCTAGCCCCAAGGTAAGCAGAGCTTGTGTTATGGGTACTAGATAACTGATATACATAATAATATACGAGTACATAGATAGATATTTTTTATTATACATAGAAAACGACCAGAACACCCTGAACAAATATCTGCAGATCGTACAAATATTTGTCCCGAGGCGGGAATCGAACCCGCAACCTCCTGCGTCGCAGGCAGACCTTCGCCCACCGCGCCACAGAGGTCGTCAAAACGAATTAAGTACATGCAATCGATTTTTTTTTCTTAGGATCTTTGAAAGTGAAAACACGATTGAGAAAAAAAATAACGATAAAAAATCACGAAAGTGCACTGTTTCGCACATATTCGATTCGTAGTTTATTATTAATTATTGGGTTTCTTGAATCAGTTTCTTCATAAGTTGTGTAGTTTTCTTGTAAATAAGCAAAAACTTGATTTTTGCACTTATGCCGTTCCAGAAACGTATCCTCTGCTGTACAGCTCCTATGAACGCGAAATCCTATGCCTGTCCTTTTCAGAAAATGGCGCGCATTAGCGCCAATCCGCCTGCCAAGGTTGATGATTATGGCAACCCCACCCCCCGGGTGGGGGAGGCACATCCAACAGTATGTGTGCTGATGAAGTAAATATTGATCAATTTTCCCAACGCCTGTACTCGGGTAAATGGATCAAAATACAGATCACTTATGAACATGACGCATTAAAATCGCAGTGCAAGTGTGAAGCGAAAACTCGTTGTACGCAACTGTACCTACTCATTGATCTAGCAAAAGCTAGAGAAGGCGGGGTGGGTTTGTTCTCATAAAGGCAGGCCCACAAAAAGACAGTTTCTCAAAAGGACAGATTCTCAAAAAGACAGGTTCTCAAAAGGACAGATTCTCAAAAAGATAGATTCGAACAATTGCTAATCGGGTAGGCCTGGGACTCGTAAAAACGAAAAACAAAGTTTTTATTTAGTTTTTGTGCAAACGATACCCTATGCGATTGATATAAGGGTTGGTTCAGCCAACGAATGAGAAACATCGATTTTCGTTTTTCTAGTAGGTAGTTATTATTATGGAATAGAGCAATTTTTATTCTGTTTTTGGTTGTTTTTACACTAAATGTTAAGTTTACCTACCTACTTCTAAAAATACTATAAACCTTTTCTTCTCATTTATTGTATTTGTTGCATAATGAGTTTTTAATTTTTCGAATAATAATTTCAGCCTGACCATGTAATAAGACCTCTCCTCGCTCGATTTTTTTTCTTAAGCCTATTTATTGCTACATCTGGGCTTCTGGGCAAACGCCTCCATTTCCGTTGGTTGTACCAATGGGACGAATTGGAATATACCTAATGAATGATGTTGAACGAAAATCATATCCCGTCCCGTTTCATCACAAATATTACTCGCCACATTTTTGAACCAGTTATCATCATCATCAGCCTATATTAGTCCACTGCTGGACATAGGCCTCCCCTAATGAGCGCCATAGCGCCCTGTCTTCAGCTTGCCGCATCCAGCATCTGTCTGCAGTCTTTCGCAGATCGTCTTCCCACCTGGCCGGAGGGCGTCCTACACTACGTTTGTCGAGTCGTGGTCTCCACTCAAGAACACGTTTACCCCAGCGGTTGTCGGTTCTTCACGAGATATGGCCGGCCCACTGCCACTTCAGCTTGCTAATTCTTTGAGCTATGTCGATAACTTTGGTTCTCTGTCGGATGTATTCGTTACGAATTTTATCCTTCAGAGAGACTCCGAGCACGGCGTTTTGAACCAGTGCGTTCCACAATTTTCATCCGTACCGATCAAAATGTATCTCCTCCGAGCCGCCATCTTGATCAATATTAATTAAATTAAATATCGCTTATGTCTTAAACCGGTGCGTTCAATTAAAGCTCTTAGAGATATGAGAAGACCACGTCAATCTGGATTGTAATGCAATGGACTGGATATTTAAAGAGTCGTCTATAACCGGCTTTTTAGAATCATCCGGCTTTTGTCCGACTTCTTTTATATAATCTATTTTGTTTCAGTTTGGAATACAGAAAAAGGCCAATTATTATTGTAGTGTATGTCCAGGTTATATAATATAAACCATGCTCTCGTATGTCTTCTTCTTCATTTATTTTTGGCTTTGTATCATGTTTGACACAATTCTGCCAATGTCAGTATTCAATTACACATTTTAGGAACGAATAAGATTAAAATTTATTGAGGTTGAGTTTGTAATATAAAGATTAAAAGAGGATAATTTAATCTCAATCAAGTTCATTATTTACAAAAGCAAACATAAACAACCAAAATAAACAAAAAATTGGTTGCCTGTAAAGTCGGTTTACTGACGATAGTTGAACGTGACAACGTCTTAAGAAAATACTGATGGAATGGTAGCATTTGATACTCGATCAAAACATGTAAATGTACTATAGTGTAGCAGCTGTCCACGCAGACGCATCGCTCACTCAAGTAGGAGAGAGACGGATGTCGAGCGCTCTCGCTTGCACTTCAAGCCTTACATGCGTAATATAGCATGTAATAGATAGAGGTTTCTAATGTGATGTCGTTAATAAACACATTTTTTTACGCCTACATTGCAAACGCTGGCTGAACACTACGAGATAGATCACAATAATGTACAACAGTATTGTACACCTTAAAACGGTCTAATTAATTTAAATTTAAGCAATACAGCATTAATCCTTATCCAATTAAGTACCTTAAATACATTGTGCATTTAATATAGATCAATATGGCCCTTTACAACATGTAATTAAAATGAATATTTTCGATGATATTACAGATTTAAAATGCAGGGTCATAGCGGTTCGTTGCGGCGGTACCGGCCGGTGGGCCGATTCTGTAGTATATTTAGTGTTGCACCCGTGCGAAGCCGGGCGAGTCGCTAGTATACAATATAATGTAACTTTTTTGTCCAAATGTTTTTTACAAATAATAATCTTTAATGATATATGGATCAGTTGAGCTACCAGTTTGCAACAGTCTGGAGTCAGCTCAATTGTTTGAGCTGTAAATACAAACTCTAATTTGTTTCTATTTGATTGTAATTTTCTTGGGTAATAAACTATGTACCCCGTTATATAGTTATAATAATCTAGGACCTTACCTCTGTTTAGGTACCTTACTAAACTACAAAAAAGTCAGATAATCTTCCGTCCTTGCTACACCCCTAGAAAACAATCTGATTGGCTGCAGATAAATCAATGTGGTTTAATACTCCATTGGTTCTTCGTAAAACTTCGACAGAACTTTACGTAGAGGTTGTTTAAGGGCGGGTTCCCATTTAGTCGTGACGATAGATAGTCCTGCAGTTTAGAAAATCGTGGTTTGTATATTTAAATGGAGGTGTTCCAATAATGGCTACAAATCGTAAATGCGAAAAATCGAATAAAGGCGGCACGATAAATAATTAATCGTGCCGCTTTTATTAGATTTTCGCTTTTACGACATTTATTGTCGTCCACGATTTTGTTTTTTTGTGACGATAGATTGTCGATTGTCGAGCTGTGTGGTGCCGGCTTAGAATTTTCACCACCCCAACTCTTCCCACGGGTGTCGTAAGAGGCGACTAAGGGATATCCACCGGGGGCGGGCGCCAGCACTCCCTGCAGAACAATTCTTCCACCGAACTGCGATCCCCAACTTGCATGTACAGCGTGGGGATTATAGTTATAACCCCTATGATAAGATAAAAGCCAATAAGGCACTTATCAGGGGGAAACCTGCGTCCAGCAGTGGACAAATACAGGCTGTTGAGGTTGAGGAGATTACAAAATAAAAAATAACAAAATAATTTATTTAGAATAAGGTACATAATAGATAAGTTACGAATGAACGATGAAACAGCAAAAGTTTAAAACTGTGGAGCTGCCGCATCGCCCGCCTCGGCACAATACAGGGTGTTAGTGTGGCGCCGACGCCGCGTAGGTATAGGGGTGTAGGGTAAAATGCTTTTATGATGCATGAGGATTTTTTTTTTCAAAATTATGTAAAAAAAGTTTAGTTTTTTCATCGGTTTTGGACTCTGCTCATG
The DNA here is from genome assembly GCA_963564075.1 of Eupithecia subfuscata. Taxonomy (NCBI): domain Eukaryota; kingdom Metazoa; phylum Arthropoda; class Insecta; order Lepidoptera; family Geometridae; genus Eupithecia; species Eupithecia subfuscata. The sequence continues at coordinate 3,866,483 of OY751123.1, forward strand.
ATTCTGAACCTCTGGTTTCAAGGATAAGACAGTTTACACTAACACCCTGTATAAATTATAGGGGTAGGTAGGATTACATATTTAGTGATTTTAAAGTTAAGTACTATTATAAATATTGTCGATATAATGGGGACAAAACAGTTAGAGACGATAGTCGTCCAATGATAAATTAACTGTTACGATATAGTGGGAACGCGCTTTAACTTTTCCACTATGTCGTCACGACAAAGTTGACGTGACTACAGATAGTCGTACAGTTTAAAGCATCGCGGTTTTATACGACGCGACGACAGCACGATTAACTGTCGTCCACATCTTGTTTTTTTGTGACGATAGATTGACGATTAATTGTTCTTAGCTCTCATTACCTTAGCTTCTTTGTCTTGGTAAGCATGCCTCAAAATATGAAAAAAAATCTGTGGCTTATTCCGCTCGGCGATAAGTAGATATCTATTTTGTAATTAGTTAGTTAACAATTTTTTTTTTGAGTAGAGTACCTATGTGGCGGCAAAATTTCAACAGGGCTCGCTTCGCTCCCTAATATTTATTTTTTCATACTCTTCTTAAATGGTTTGTGAACACCCACTGAAAATTAACAAACATTTCGGCGGCTCGTTCCGCTCCCAGTTAAGTATATCTTTTTCGGTTTATATCTTTTTTTTATATTCCTAACTATTTTGTTGATTGCCGAAAAAGAAAAAACGCAAAATCTTTGCTCGCAGTCGTCTTACCTTCCTTCTTTTTGTTATTAAGGTAATTTTGGAGTTTAGTGTACACTAAATGAGAAAAATGGTTACTTACATGATTGACAGACAGACGGACAACAACAAAGTAATAATAGAAGGGTTCCTTTTGAGGTACGGAACCCTAAAAACAAGTGGCATCGCTAGTTCCTCTTGTACCATACTTTGCAAGCACAACAAAGATAATCTATCCTTCATAACCCTTCAATCTAAACTACTCTTTATCCTCATAGGAATAAAGTCCAACGTTTCTGCATAAAACCTTGGAATGACGTACAAACTGCTAACAAGCACTCGGTTACCGAAACGATGTCGCCTGGATGTCGTTGGTACGGCTTTGGTAAACTTACTTTCTTAAAATAGTTATATATATACATATACAGATATACAGAATTATTACTGACGTCAACGCACCGAATGCACCGGGGGAGAACCCAAGGAATCGGATAGTAAGATACAAATTTTTTTTAATCATCGATGTTTTTGAATTATAAGAATCGATTTGTTCGACTAGCTATGCGACACCTCAAAACGACTATTATGTCAGTTTTATTTTATTTGGCAATCGGATTGCTCTCGTTATTTTCAGAAATAACCAGTGTGAACGTCATTGTGAAAGCAAGTGAACCCAAACGAGGGCCTTCGTTCGCTTTCGGTCGTGCTTCGGCAGCTGTCGCTACATCAAAAAAAAAATGGAACGAACGTACCGATCGTTGAATCCCACGAGTTTGCATTCGCTCGCGCACGCTCGCTTGGTCTGTACCCACCATTACATGTCCAGTTTCAAACTAATCGTAGGTATTTTGATGGTTTCGCGGTTCCAACTGTGTCTGTCCTATCTGTGTCCTAATCGGGGGGAGGAAAGGTGACGGAAGAATAGGGTCGGCGAGTGTGTGGATCGGTGGGCTCGCCGGCCATGTATAGGAGGAAGAGGGGACGCCAGTCGGGCCGCGGATGATTAAATGTTCCCGTGGTTCGGCGAAAATGGCGAGAGAGGGACACCAGAGAGGTTTTAGTGGGTATTACGTCCTTTTCAGGGCGTCGAGTCCCACATAATTCTGGTCCCCCCCAGACCAGTTTATTCGTAAATGAATTTGCTCGACGAGACAAAAAAAAAAAGGTATTTTGATGGTATGGTTGTGGAAACGGTTTCCCATTTCTTCATAGTTTTTCTCACCATGTGAAATAACCGACTACGATCGCTGTAGATAAGGCGATTTTTACTGTCATCATATCTCAAGCTGAGACAGAGACCGTTTTGTGACTAAATAAAAAATAAGTCTGTTTTGTCTCTAATATTTTAACTAGTTTCTGCCCGCGCCTTCGCACGCGTAGTTTCTATGGTAAAGTTTAAAAGTTATTTCTATCCGATGGAAACTGATTTATGGGATAAAACTAGCAGATGTTTTATTCGAGGCCTACAAAATTACCTGTGTGCAAAATTTCAGCCCGATCCATTCAGTAGTTTTGGCGTGAAAAGGTAACAAACATCCATCCATTAAAACTTTTGCTTTCTTAGTATTAGCATTCATTATATTTATTATCCGTAACGTTTTTAGTTGAGAATGCAGATTTATAGAGCTAAAAAATTCATAACACACCGAGCAAAAATTTTTGTTCTACGTTAAAAAGTTACGAAGTTATAACCTAACTAGCTGCGCCCCGCGGCTTCGCCCCCGTGGAAATTTATGTTTCCAACTTTCTTAATTTTTTCTTTCATAAGAACCTTCTCCTGACAATAACAAACACAACAAAGAAAGAATTAGCGAAATCGGTCCAGCCGTTCACACGTGATGCCGTGACAACGCGAAACGGGTTTCATTTTTATATATATAGATTACTAGCGAAGTTCACTGAGTGACCGTCGTTAGTGCGTTTGACGTCACTGGCTCGGTCGCCGCCCGTTAACCGTAGGCAGACATCAGTTTTTAGTGATTTACTCCGAAACTATAAGATTCGAAAAAAAATTACGTAAGTACCGAAAATAGACTCAGTTTTGAGAGACCAATCGAATGTTTTTTTTATTTTATTTTTCATTCAATGGGTCTCTCGAAACCGAGTCTATTAAATAGACTCGGTTTCGGCCCGAGGCACCCGAGGCACAAAGCAGAACTAAATGTTGGTTCTGCTTTTATTCCACGGTGCCCAACACTTTCCCACCCCCTGTGCCAGTAATAAAGTAAAAAGGCATGCCTGGACCTCCACTTGTGCCTAATTAGCAGCAGCGACCAGAAAAATGAATTTTTGATGTCTTTTCATATTATTTACTTCCTGACGCACAGAAATATGCACATTTATGAGAGAATTATTGCAGAATGAAAGTTTATTATGCTTTTTAATTTGTAAAGCGGTCTTTCTGGTTAAATATGGAAAAAAATAAGGTTTTTAACTAGGTTTTTCGCACGCGCTTTCCTAAGATTAAAGTAGCCTTAATGTTCTTCATCGAGGTACCTTTTTCTGCCGATCTGAAAATTTGCACTTCTCGAAGAGGATATTGAAAAGTGATGGTACGCTAAATTATTAATGACTTTTCATTCATTCATTAGCGGGCTTGAAAATCACGATAAAATTATATACTTAGGTAACGCTTTTTATTTCGTTATGCTGGCTTTGACGAGTTTATACGAGAAAATCACATTATGATTTCAAATAATATCGCAAAAATTTTCGACTTCGACGGCAATATTTTTTTTTGGGATATCATTTGATTAATTAGACATTACCCATTGTTAGGGCTAGCGCATACATACAACTGTTGCATCGACTAAACTGTTTCGTCGAGTTTTGTACTTTTCGTGATTTCTACTCAACTAAACAGTTTAGTCGATGGAAGTGCACATACAATCGATTTTTTTATCTCCTCAAATCGACCAGTCTTTATTCAGCAACGCTCGAGTCAAGGTGTTTACAAACAATGTCAAAGTTTTAGTTTGTGCGTTGCTTTATAAAAACTTTAAGAGAGATTACAAAAGAAGATACTGTGTACATCCTGTACTCAGTGATAGATTATCTAGTTGAATATTTCATACGGGTCATTCTGATCTAAAAGAGCACCCAGACAAGTTTTTCAAATATGAATGAGTGAAGATACGTTTAATGAAATTCAGTCGTCGATCGACTGTTTAGTCGATGGTCTGCGCTCATCAACACAATGCAATACAAATTGAGCGCTTGATCGATAGTTGTCTAACTTTTAAATCAAAAGTAAATCGATAAAGCTTTTTGACTTTTTTGTCGAGCAACTATCGAGTTGACAGTATGTGCGCTTTTATATATTCTTCTAAACATATGATACACAACAAAACAGTTGTTCAACTAAAAGTTGTATGTATGCGCTAGCCCTTAGGGCTTACGCACTATAACAACAAAAACCTTATAAACTGAAAAATTATGAATTGCAATGAAATTATTTACAGATCAAAATTTTTGACAGCGAAATAACATTACCTACCTAATCTGTGCCAAAACTTCCAAAGGGATCGGGCTGAAATTTAGCACTCATGAAGTTCTGGAAATAATACAATCTATATGCTACTTTTGGTCCCGGAAAGATACGTGCGAAGCCGCGGGCAGACGTTAGTAAAGCATATAATATTGACGACCTCTGTGGCATGGCGGGCGGAGGTCCACCTGCGACGCAGGAGGTTGCTTCTTCGATTCCCGCCTCGAGATAAAGGTTTATACAATCTGCAGATATTTGTTTCGGGATATCTGGGTGTTTTCTATATATCATAAGAAATACGTATTAAGTATATCAGTTATCTAGAACTCATAACACAAGCTCTGCTTTGTATGGTGATGATGCTGAGGGAATTATCCAGAATTTTTTTATAAATATCTTACCTAGTACCTACCCTACTAAATTTAACAGTATAATTTATACTACCTATTTCTGAATAAAATACTGAATAAGGTAGCTTTTCCATCGCGGCGAAACAAGTTATTATTATTTTAGGTAAGCTACTATAATTAAATTTGTTTAGACTTCTTAATACCTAAACTAGGTTACGGACTTCTTGAAATTCCTGTTTTGTAATTTTGATAAAATACAGTGAGTCCGCAATTTCTATCTGTGTGTTAGGGTTCCGTACCTCAAAAGGAAAAAAAGAGAATCAGATCCGACTAAGCCCACGCCACGCAACGCACGTGACGCAATGTAGGAAACGTCTGATGGCGTGGCGTATGGTACGTGTGTTTCTTTTCTAGGCTATCTGTTTTCACACAAATGCTAGCTTCAGATCTCTAATGCGTCACACGCGTTGCATACGTGGGACTAGTTAGTTTCTAGCTTCTCTTGTGGGTCTGTCCGTCTGTCTGTCTATATCATAACATAGTCGTGAGACAGGATCCAGAGCAGCCACTACCAACGACGGTACCAAAGTGAGAAACCAAATGCTGAACATACTATACCTATTATATAATTGACGACCCCAGTGGCGCAGCGGGCGAGAGTCCGCTAGCGACGCAAGAGGTTGCGGGTTCGATTCCTGCTGCGGAACAAATTTGTGTACGATCTGCAGAAATTTGATCTGTTGGTTTGGGTGTTTTCTATGTAAAGTACAAAAAATATCTATCTATGTGTATATAATCTATTATATATATTAGTTATCTAGTACTCATAACACAAGCTCTGCTTACTTTGGGGCTAGATGGTGCTGTGTGGATTGTCCAGCATTATTATTATTAATTTAGACCACACATCTGGCGTGTCGCTGTAGAACCTTGTTACAATAAGAAAACATACGCCAAACACAGTAACAAACGCCACTTTTGGCGTTTGTTACTGTGACATGGGTCTACAAAGACACGCCAGTTTGTGGTCTACATATAGTTACTAACACTCTCATGGCCTAGGACGCACTTGCTTATATCTGTGTAGAGGCTGGGCAGTGAATGCGTTAAGAACTAAACCATGGGCTAACTATTCCAGATATTCTTCATCGAACGGAACCCTCTCCGCTAGAGTACAACTCGCACTTGTCAAGCTTATTAGGTAAAGACTGGTTCCTTTCAAATTGGCGAGGAGCGCAGACGTGTCGACGCACATTATCAAATAGCAAACATCTCGACATTATTATTATCTGGTCATTATTATTATATGGATCAGTTGAGCTACCTGTAGACTGTTGTTTGCAACAGTCTGCAGTTAGCTCAATTGTAAATACTAGTATAATTCTCTCGACATTGTATTCGTGATATAACACATCCATTAGCTCCATCACATCTCCCTCTCTCTTTGGTTCAAGAAGAGCGTCAATAACAATTACTTACGATAGCAATCGACCGCGAATCAGCCCACGGATCAACGTAATCAAGGAGTTGCCTTTTTCTATTTGTGTTAATTAAAGAAGAAGAAAAAAAGCCTTGATGTTAACTGAACTGGCGTATTTAAAAATAAACGCATCATTATTTGCTCTAGTTTTTCTTATCTTAAAACCAAGGCACCGTGTGATTACCCCTATAAGCCTGTAATTACACTTGGGACCTCGCAAGATGAAATTTTGTAGTTCGAAATCGTTATGTATCAGCTCGTAAGATGAAAATTCGTAGTTCGAAATCGTTATTTATCACAAAATCTGTGAAAGCTTCAAATTTAAGTCAATGTACTTCGAACTTTTACGTGCCTTAAAAATAATATTGGTGGAAGTTTTCGAGATATATATTTTTGAAAAATACCTGTTTTGCACACATTTGCTATTTATCTCAAGAAAAGCACACTTTTTTGTTGGGGTTTTGTTTTGTCAAGAAACCTAGAAGTATTTCTTTAGTAATATAATTTAATCTTACGATTGTTTTTTTTTTATTACCTCGTAAATCTTTATTCACAAAGAAAATTACAATCATATAATAGAAATAAATTAGAACTAGAATTTACAATTGAAACAATTATGCTAACTGCAGAATAAACTTGTAATAAAATATTATTGTATATGTCTTGTATTGTATTATGTCTATCAGTTATCTGGTACCCATAACACAAGCTCTGCTTAGCTTGGGGCTAGATAATGCTGTGTGAATTGTCCAGCATTATTTATTTATTTTATAATATAAAACTTGTAATAAAGTAAGAACAGTTTTGGCGCATATAAAATACGGTAGAGATGAACCATTCTAAAAATGCACGCCCCTTTTACTATAAAAACTATCTTAGTATGACGAATTCATTACGGATGTAAGGGATGAAACGTTGGTGTTCTTCCAACACAAATAAGGTTCGTAGTTAACCCTCTTACATCCCTAATGAATGCACGCCCCCTCCACAAAACGTCATCGGTACCTACACTCGGCGTACATTGTTGAATGGTTTATCTCTACTCTACGCGTCTATCGCTCAGTTTCTCACTCACGAGAAAACCATATCTTGTTATTCCGCTCGAAATCCATCTCGTAGCCGCGTTATTGGTTATTGCACACTCTAAGGCTGAGCGCAGACTTGAGTCACGACAGTTTTAAGACAGACTATTGCTTTACAAAATGTATGAAGATGCAAGACAAAACAGTTTCGTTTCCGTTTTAAGGCAGACTTTCTATGTGAGGAAAGTCTGTCTTAAAACTGTCGTGACTCAAGTCTGCGCTCAGCCTTAGAGCTGGACTGGCTGGGGGGCTGGCTGGGGGGCTGGCTTCGAGCCCGTGAGTGTAGCACTCATAATATTTCGTCACTCATTGGTTGCGTTTAGAATACCCACTAATAAAAACCAAAGAAAATGAACCAATTAGTAGTGAAAATAGTATGAAAGAAAAATGTAAACATTTTAGTTGGAAAGAAAATTACAATCAAATAACAGAAACAAATTAGAAATAGTAGGTATTTACAATTGAAATAACTGCAAATTAATGCAAACAGTCATTTCATTTCATTTCATTTACGATCTGCAGACATTTGTTCCAGGGCGTTCTGGATGTTTTCTATCTATATATATAAAAATGAAACCCGTTTCGCGTTGTCACGGCATCACGCGTGAACGGCTGGACCGATTTCGCTAATTCTTTCTTTGTTGTGTTTGTTATTGTCAGGAGAAGGTTCTTATGAAAGAAAAAATTAAGAAAGTTGGAAACATCAATTTCCACGGGGGCGAAGCCGCGGGGCGCAGCTAGTGTATAATAAAAAATATCTATTTATGTAGTGTCAATACACTACATAAATAGATATTTTTTATTATTAAGTATAACAGTTATCTACCCATAACACAAGCTCTGCTTAGCTTGGGGCTACATGATACTGTGTGAATTGTCCCGCATTACTTACTTATTTATTTTATTTATTTATTGCGAATTAAGGTCATAATACAAGGTCTTAAACATTGGTAAACAATAGTGTCACATACTTCACCAAAACACATTACCTTGCAAAATATCTTAAAAGTAATCTTCTAATATATAAATTGCTTTTATATCTACAGGTAGCTCAACTGATCCTTATCAATACCAGTCTTCGCGTCCCCAAGACGCTGGCTGTATTTCCACGCTGTATGGCAATGCTGATGCGCTGCGCCAGATAATCACCAGCTCTCGGGCCACGCGTCGTCGCTTCGACCAGACGCTCAGTTTTTTTTTTAAACCCGGAGAGCCTCGGTTACCCACGGATTTTTATTTAGTGATTTTAAGAGTGAAATATTCATGAATACTGATGTATTCGTATCTAACGAGTACATCTGGGCTATTTAGATAAATAGCCCAGACTCGGATCTAACGAATACGTCTGGGCTATTTAGATAAATAGCCCAGACGTACTCGTTAGATCCGAGAAATCTAAGCATGAAGCTGACTGTACGAGCCTGTCTTTGTTGGTAATATGGAAATGTAGCACAGAATTTGTAATTACAAGATTCAAGAGTCATGCTTTGACAGAATCAGATTAGGACATCAAAGTTTACTTTGAATTTAAATTACGTAGACATCCTATAAGATTCACTAATTTGTGTTTGCACAAAAGGGGAGGTTATTTTGAAGAGTTTGGAACAAGAAATTATGTTTAGACTAGTTTATGTTTATGTTGTTTCTATCGAAACGAATAAAGATGATTTCAATCCCATGGGAACTGATTTATGGGGAAAAAAAGTAGCGTATGTTTGATTCCAGGATTAGAATTACGTGCATGCGAAATTTCAGCATCAATTTATTCATCTTTGAAGTTATTTAAACGGCAACCATACACAGCAATGCTGCCTAACATGCATCTTTGAAGTAATTTTAACATCATCCATAATACCATACACTGCTAAGTTGCCTCACATTCAACATAGAAATATTTGTGAAAATATTTAAAGCGTTATCCATACACAGCAATGCTGCCTAACATGCATCATAGAAGTATTTTTAATCTCATCCATGCACAGCAATGCTGCCTACTACCTATAGTAGGTAGTAGGCTTCATTGAAGTTATTTAAACATCATCCATAACAAGCTGCCTAAAAGATACTAAGACGAATCTTCGGCGCTGTACTGGATGGTGACTGCTGGCGCATAAGATACAACCATGAGCTTTACAACATGTACCAAGAACCAAACGTCGTAAAGTTTATAAAAGTAGGCCGTCTTCGATGGGCTGGCCACGTAGAAAGAATGCAAGACGACAGAGCACCAAAGCGTCTTCTGCGTGGCAAACCTGATGGCCGAAGACCCCCTGGAAGACCGAAACTCAGATGGCTCGACGGAGTCCAACAAGACCTGAAGGCAATTGGAGTGACCAGCTGGCAGGAAAAAGCCAAGAATAGGAGTGAATGGCGAAATTTACTAGACCAGACCAAGACCCACCCGCGGCTGTAGAGTCAGGATGATGATGATAATAAGCTGCCTAAAATGTATCATAAAAGTATTTTTACTGTCAACACAGCAATGCTGCTTGTCGACACAAAAAAATACTTATGTAGTGGCAGTAATTCGCTGGCTGAGCCCTTTCAAACGAGAGCTTCTTTCGACTTAATTCGTTTATAACGAAGTAAAAATATTCGTGACAGCACCCAATTTTCCGGACCTGTCCAATTTTTCAAGAAAATGAACGAATAAAATGAACAAACCTAATCAAGTAAGTGTTCAAATCCTCTAGGCTCAGTGAACGTATATAAATAACAATAATTTATCGTCGTAAATAATTAGATGTAAACTCTTGGGAGACGAGATTTTATAAGGATTTTAGGGAAAAGGAAGTGCGTCTTTATTTTGTTATTTTTGCTAGTGCATTTTTTTTGTTTTAAAGTAGAGCATAACAGAGTACCTTAACAGATGCACAGATCTTACCCCCATGTACATATCGGAAGATCCTATCCATACCGGGTTGTCTGGCAGAGATCGCTCTTGAGCGATAAGACCGCCAATTCTCAGTTAGATTATAATTATTTCATTTTAAATGGTTTCTTAGTTTTAAGTGTGCAATAAAGTATTTTCTATCTATCTGTCTAGTGCACGTATTTTTCGTGGTAAAAAGTAACCCATTTCAGAGACTATAATAATAATACTATCGTATAGAAATATTTCATTAATATCTCTTCGCCCCCCACCTGATCGAGCTTCCTCACCCCGCTGGCCCCTACCCCGACTCAAATCAGCGCCACTACCTATTTTATTTGTTTATTATGTTAAACGAAGGAATTTTAAAAAACGATTGGCCAGTTTGTTGTTCCTATCATAAGCTTTTTTTTAATGCCTCTGTAAATGTTTTAGTTTGTATAGTGTAGGAAGAGATGCGAAGTTGCTCTTTTTTCCCACCATGGTGACCAAAAAGAGCAACTTCGCATCTCTGCTTAAAGTATACAAAATAAAACTTTTACAGGGGCATTAAAAATAAAGCTAAGGATAGGAAGCACAAACTGGCCAATCGATTATCTAAAATTCCTTCGTTTAACATACTTAATAAATAAATAAAATAGGTGGTGGCGCTGATTTGGGTCGGGGTAGCGCCATGCTTGCTTGTATTCGAGATACAGATAGAATTAAAATAATAAATGTTTTATGAACTATAGCTTATTATATAAATTTAGCTTACGCTGTTCTAGAATCCAAACATTTTTTGCCAACCTTAGACCAAATAATAATAAATAAATAATAAAAATAAAAAGATTTTCTTTCAGACAATGTAGTCCATAGATTTACGAGATACAAAGACGAGAAAAAATAAAAATAAAACAACAATCAGACACGAGAAATATGAAAGAGGAACCAGCTGAGCTGAGGATAATCAATGCGGGAAGTATTTTCCTTCATTGATCAAACTCCCCACAAAGTACTTCCAGAGTGGAGAAGATAGTCCCTCTGCCACAGTCCCTAGGATGCTGTTGCGACTGTCCCGTATTCTGCGCATCAGGGATGCAGTTTTTTTGCGCACGATGGCATGAAAACCATCAGTGTGGTACTGCGCAAACATTTCCGATGCGCTGCAGAATCGGGGCAGTCGCAGCATCATCCTAAAAATATTATTATATTGGACTCGTAGGGCGTCCATCGATCTTTTGGTGTGCCGAACCCACAGACTTCCCGTGTAAAAGCTCTGACAGTATGCTTTAAAAAGCGTGACTTTAACTTCTTCAGTACAACGGGAAAATCTGCGAGCCAGCATGTTACCTCTGACCGATAGAGCCCTACGCTCCCTTTCAATATCTTCTAAATAATGAGCCGTTTATTTTTAAATCCGGCAGTTCAGTTAATATCATCAAGCTCAAAAGCCTGTATTGGTCCACTGCTGGACGCAGGCCTCCCACTGACCGCCTTGTTGGCTGTTATTTTAGGGGGCCCATAATCCCCACGCTGGGCATGCAGGTTGGGGATCGCAGTTCGGTGGTAGAATTCTTCTGCTGGGGGCGCTGCTGCCCGCCCCCGGTGGATATCCCTTAGTCGCCTCTTACGACACCCGCGAGAAGAGTTGGGGTGGTGCAAATTCTAAGCCACCACATACCTAGTGATTGACTATAATAAAAACCAAAACTGATGTAATAAAAAGACTTGTCAGGGGGGTAACATATCGATAAACGCCGCTGCACTTACCTACCAACCTTGTACTAAAATAAATAAATACTAATAAAATTAGAAATTGCTACATTGAAAACCGAAAAAAAATTCCAACATTACTTTTTATTTATTTATTTAATGACAGTTGGACGGAACAATAAGGATTCTCGAGTAAAACGGAACCCTGGAAAGAACAAAACAAAATGGTAGACCGCATCTGTCAATTATTGTGCTCGATGCAAAACAAAAAGAAGTATTCCGTGATATCACGAGTACGTCTCTTCTGAACTTACTTTCACATGGATACAGTATCTTCTTTTTGTATATATGTATTAAATGATATTTTCTTTTTTCATTTTGTAAAACTATCATTCAGAGAGCAACGCCCATAAACCTAGCTACTATTAATATTATTATTTTATATTTCTTTTTTCTATGATTTTAGGGTATAAAGAGACCCGGACCTTTGGAAAGCATGCGTGGGACCGAAGCCAACAATTAATATTACTATTTCTAAACATAATTATATTTACTTTCTTTTCCTGCGACAAATGCCCTTGGTTAATGCTTTGTTAACTGCGCCAAAATCAAGCGCTTTCTGATTTCTAAGCCGCTGCTCTTGCGGTTAAAAGCATAATGTAGAGAAGTTGTGTTGTGGCGTAAATCAAGTCCACACTTGTTGTCTTTCTGCCAACTAATTAAGCTAAGAGGACGGTTAACTTAATGCCGCCGAGCTGGCTTGATTTTATGGCGGCGGTCCAATGTTGAGATGTTTATCATCATCATTTTACAATTGAGTTAAGTACTTTTTTTGAAAGGAATGGTTATAGATCTTACAACTATGAGTTATGGAGTCTGCACATACCAACACAGCCCGGCTTTATTTGTGTAAATAGATTTATTGTCTTTCTTTCTTATATTCATAGGATAGGATATAAATTATTACAAAACCGTTTATAAGGATAAACGTTAGATAAAAAACATTTTTACAGAACCGTCGCGCCTAGTTGCGCAACTCTAACTCGTACTTGACCGTTCTAGGAACTTTCTTCCCCCTTTGTTTTAAAGTTGAATTAAAATGGCGGCAGCAGGGCGGTTCACTAAAAATCAAGAACTTAAAAGTCAGTAGGCGGCACTTTTGCATTCTACTCCGGTTTTAATTATTTATTTATAAACATGCATATTATTTTACACATTTTAAAAACTTTTGGTATATTTATTTGCCTACTTTACTTGGTTTATGATGTATCTAGGTACATATTTTTTATGAATGCTCGTATATATTTTTTTTTATTAAGTAAGTTATTAAGTATATTTTTTTTTTATTAAGTAAGTTTTTGTATATATATACTTAAAATTAGATACCTAGATAAAATGCAACTATTAACCTTCATTATAAGAAATGTTAAAATATACTTAAACTCTACCTTACACCATACAAACAAAAAGAGAGATGGTTTTAATATTATAAATTTTTCATCCACTAATTCCTAAAACACTAAAAAATCTTTAAAACCTTGTTTTACTACGGAAACATAAGGCACTCAAATATTTCATGGTGCTACTGTGGTGCTACGTTGTGAAACCAGCCAAGCGTGAGTTATTTCCATGTTGAAGGTTCCGTATCGTATTTGAAGCGTGAGTTACGAGTTTCGGTGATTTTGATGACGTCTACCTTAAATCAATTACATGGAAAATGAATTATTAAAAATTAAAATGTTGAGGTATTTGAATGATAAATGACTGACGGTAGAAACTTTCTCGATATTTTATTTTAAATATTTTTCGCTGACGTTTTCTTCTAATTATATAATCATCCAAATAGCGCTATCCTCTTGCGTCATCCGTCATCCACCCTAAAGACTTTTTATAATAATAATAATACATTTATTTCAGACAATATTAGAACAAATATAGATCTTATCAACTTATTCTACGGTCCATATGAATATAATACCTTAAATCTAACATACATAAAAATATAAAAACTTATTTAAATAAAATTGCACACGTTCTAAATTTACGGTTTATGAGGTTAGACCAAACCCTGGTGTGTGGTATTCATATTTTGTGAAAATCCTCAACTTATATATCTCAAAGTGTTGAATCAAATTGAATAGGTAGGTATCAAATAGAAGAATTTGAAATCTATTTTAATAATAAATTCTCTAATTAAGATTAAAATTATTATTCAAAAAGGATTATTCTCAAATTATTTTAAGAAAATATTAAATTTAAAACTGTAAGGAACCCTGAAAAGCTGTTTTGAATATGCAGGCAGCACTACACCGAACCAGATGGGACTTTTATAAATTCAGTATCCTGGTGTTTTTGCAAGAGTAGTATTTCAGTCAGTTTTTTTTACCTACCTACTCTAGGAATAGTGAGGAGGTACTCAATTAATAAATAAATAAATAATGCTGGACAATTCACACAGCATTATCTAGCTACAAGCTAAGCAGAGCTTGTGTTATGGGTACTAGATAACTGATATACTTAATACAATACACTACATAGATAGATATTTTTTAATATATAGAAAACATCCAGAACGACAGTTATTAGACGATTTCAATGGAAAGACAGCGAGATATGGCCGGCCCACTGCCACTTCAGCTTGCTAATTCTTTGAGCTATGTCGATAACTTTGGTTCTCTGTCGGATGTATTCTTTACGAATTTTATCCTTCAGAGAGACTCCGAGCATAGCTCTTTCCATAGCTCGCTGAGCGACTTTGAACTGAACATTCAAATATCAAATATCAACGTGCTTTAATTCCTTTAGACCTCTTGAACACGTCACAAAATTCAAATGACATAAGTAAAACTAGGAAATTAAAGAGATAATGTTTACATTGAACGGAAACGGTTAATTCAAAATGCCCAAATGCAAGATATGTTAAAGGCGAGGCTATTTTTTGGAAAAATTACGTTGGTAAAATATGTACAGGATGTTTGTGTAAACAGTTTACTCCTTGAAACCAGACGTTCAGAATCATGAGCAGAGTCCGAAACCGATGAAAAAACTAAACTTTTTTTTACATAATTTTGAAAAAAAAATCCTCATACATCATAAAAGCATTTCACCCAACATTTATACCTACGCCGCCTGCTTTGTCGGTTTCAAGCAAAGACGCCGCTCGCGCGCCGACTTAACAGCGCCAGCTCAATAATCTGTTATACCTACCAGCGTGGGGATTATGGACACTACCCCCCATGTGATAAAAGCCACTATGGCGCTTATCAGGGGGAGGCCTGCGTCCAGCAGTGGACCAATACAGGCTGTTGAGGTTGGCGTTAAGGAGGTTATTCTACAATCCACAATGCTATGAGCGGATTTATGAGAAAAAATGTATGTAATATGTGCATCTTTAATAAGTTACCATAATAGAACTTAATGGTAATTTGTTTAAACACAAATTAAATACGTGGTTGCTTGACAAATGTTTAGTGCAAAATAATGTATTAACTTTAAATAAAGTAATTGTTTATGTTTTGACCATGGTTGTTAATTAATTATCTGATCTGATTGTTAACTATTTATCCTTGATTATTTCATAATTGATGATTTTATAATGATTTGAATCACTGCGATTTAATATTTGCACACTTGCTTGCGGGTTGAATACATTTGACATCACTCTAGTCATAAGATCTGACATGTAATAATATTCAGCAAATAAATGATTTAATTTGAAAAAACAGTTATTTTAACTTTTGTTTTTTTCGCTTAAACTTTATAAAGCTATCTTCAATTACGAGGCCTATCACACTAATATTATAGATGCGAAAGTTTGGATGGATGTATGGATGGATGTTTGTTACCTCTTCACGCTAAAACTACTGAACGAACGGATCAGGCTGAAATTTTGCATACAGGTAAGTCTAACCCTGAAATCAAACTTTTTATCCCATAAATCAGTCCCTGTGAGATATAAATAACCTCAGAACGTTTCCATAGAAACAACGCGTGCGAAGCCGCGGGCAGAAGCTAGTGTTTTATAAATTTTGATAAAGTAAAAGTAATGGGAAAAAATAACACGCTATTTTCAGTTGAAAACAACATTATCGTCTTTCAAAGGGTTCTCGATAATCAGTCAAAATAAATTCTATTCCGTAAAGCCATTGGAATTTTATGTATAGGGATGGACCCATGTCCACTCCGAATTCTTTAGCCCCAATGTCGAGAAGGATTTCGATACGACCTCTGTGGCGCAGCGGGCGAAGTTCCGCCTGCGACGCAGGAGGTTGCGGGTTCGATTCCCGCCTCGGGACAAATGTTTGTACGATCTGCAGATATTTGTTCAGGGGTTCTGAATGTTTTTCTATGTATAATAAAAAATATCTATCTATGTAGTGTATTGTATTATGTACATCAGCTATCTAGTACCCATAACACAAGCTCTGAAAAGAAAGAAAGAAAGAAAGAAAATAATTTTATTTGTAACTTCAATCACAAGAGTTTTTAAGTACTATTTACAGACTAAGTACCACTAACAACCTTAAAATGATGTGATATTTGTTTACGTAATATGATTGAAGCTAGAAACTGGGAGCTGGCTCAGCATAAATGCTACGTGCAGGCAGGATACACATAACGCTGTTCTTCCGCCGGTTCCCACAATCAGTAGCGGGTAGTACAAAAGCTCTGCTTAGCTTGGGGCTAGATAATGCTGTGTTGTGAATTGTCCTGCATTATTTATTATTATTATTTATTTATTTATTATACGTCAATTCGAATCAAATAATACTCATCATCATCATTATCTCAGCCAAACGACATCCACTGCTGGACTTAGGCCTCCCCTAAAGATCGCCACAATGACTATATTCAGCGCTGCCTGGATCCAGAAATTTTTTCGCGACCATCATTAATTCCGCAAAGAGCGAAATTAAAATGAGTACAATACACAAAATATCAAAAAATGGATATGTTACTTGTCAAAAATACGCAAAATAAACAATATGTAAAATATAAAAAAAAACTATAAAATATTGAAACAAAAAGTAAAATGTCAAAAATAATTATTAAGTAATATTATTACTAACTATCACAGATTCTCAGGGTCAAATATGTCAGCACAGAATTCCTCTACTGAATAGTAGCACTTCTTAACAAGAATTCTTTGAGTTTCTTTTTAAAAATGTTTGCATTGTATATACTTTTATAAGATGAAAGTAATTTATTGTACAGCTTTAAAGCCTGGTGCCGAATTTAGCGGTGGGATAAACATTTCGTTGAGCGGACACCGTGACTTGACAAACGTAGTATAGAACGCTCACCGATCAGGTGGAATGACAATCTGCGTTGGTTAAAGCAAGCTAAAGACAAAGCGCTATTATGCTTGATAGTGGAGGCCTATGTCCAGCGGTGGACTAAATTAAGGACTAATGAGATTTAAGAATAATGATGAAATTTCTTCCACTTTTCTCTATCCAATGCAATGTCTTTAACTTCTTTATACGACATGACACTGACTTTATCCTTGATTTGACTCATGTAGCTAAATCTTCCCCTTCTCCTTCCTGGTATTCCCTCTACTTTTCTTTCTATGATGTTGCTTTGGAAGTTGTCAAGTTGTAGAAGATGTCCAATCATTCTTCTGATGCCATAATATGGCTGCACATTGTCACTCGATGGCTGTGATAGTTTAAACTGTTATAGAAGTTTAATTTTTACTAATTATTACAATGTAACTTCATAGTCTATCTAGCTCTCGAAAACGTGCTGAATGTTTTTGTATGGCACTCGTAATAAGGGCTCTATTTTGAACGGTGCTTTTTCTTTTTAGCTAATTTGCTAGGTTTTAGCTAAATGCTAGGTTTTAGCTAATTCTTCATCTTCCCCTTCCTGGTCTTCCTTCTACTTTTCTTTCTATGATGTTGCTTAGGAAGTTGTCAAGTCGTAGAAGATGTCCAATCATTCTTCTGATGCCTTAGTATGGCTGCACATCGGCACTCGAAACGGCTGCAGCTTGGTGCTCCGGACGCCTGTACTGTAGGACACCACAAAACTTTCGCTGTAAAAGCCACTCGGCTATGGAACAGTCTTCCCATCGAATATCGCGAGGCAACCTCAAAAATGTCTTCAGATCTAGAGTCTATAACCACTTTCTTTCGCTAGAATAATTCGGTACGTAAAATATATATGTATTATTGTGTATGTCTGTGTATCTATTAAGTAAGTATTAATGTGACTAGTATTTATATTTTATTATGTTTGTATGTGTATTTATTTATGTTAATGGTAAAGACACGAATTATTAATTGTACATAATTATTATTATTATAATTCTCTTGTTTCTCTGTAATTTTTGTAATCAAGCACTACCTACTAAATTTTTGTCCACACTACCCAAAGGTTAGCAGGTAGAGAATGCTATCTAGCATTATGCTCGCCCATGTACAACTTTTGTGCAATAAAGTATATTCTATTCTATATTCTATTCTATTCATTTTTACTACTTCATACAATGTAACTTCAGTCTATCGAGCTCTCGAAAACGTGTATTGATTTTTTTTTGTATGACACTCGTAATAAGGGTTTGAACGGTGTTCATCATAAACCTTTTATCTCCAACTCTTTTCAACACCTCCTCATAACCTTCTCCGTCCAGCTTATTCCTTCCATCCTCCTGCAGCACATTTCAAGCGCCTCAAATTTAAATTTAGTCATTTATTAAGTCATTTATTTATTCATTTATTTATTGATTAATTAGATCGGCGATTGCTAATTACACTAACTACTTAATTATAATTTATTTTAATCACACAAAACTATGATAAAATTAAATTAAAAATTATAATGTTTAAATAAAATGTCGGAATAAAATTATAAGTACATGATTAATAATTATTTTATTATAAAAAATCGGTCATTCATCTTTCTCACAATAGAGTAGACAAACTGACATTAGGTTAATCCATTCGTCCGCAAATATGTCACAGTCTGGAAAAGCCTAAGAAGCCCGTACATAAAGACTCAAAAAAAATGGCTTTCGGACTCCGAAATTTCAGTCACATCACTACTAAATCGATGAGAACATTTACACTAGTGCGTTATTACGATTTTATACGGTAGACGTATATTCCGTCCCTTGTTTTCACGACTGTCACTATCAAAACCAACCCTTTGTGGATCAATGTCAAAGCGATGTCATGGTTTTTTTTTTCTTTTATTTATTATAAAGGCGTTTTGTCAGCATGACTATGTCACTCCCGTAGAGAAAAAATACATATCTAAACACGCAAAAGCCAAATAATGGGTAAATCTTACTCATCTAAAAATTACTAAAGCTACAAACCTACTGGGACAAAACCCTAGTGCTGAAAACTTAACAAATTATCCTACCTATTTAGGTAGCTATGTCACGGTGTTACACGAATGTGAATGTTGGTCTAACCCGCGGCGAGCGCGCTACGTGCCCGCGGCGTCTTCGCGGCGCGGCGGCGCCCTCCGGCTGATAATGTACAATACGCAAAATGAGAACAACAAGCACAATGTACAAACGGGCAGAATGTGCAATACGCTAAATGAACAGTAAGCATAATGTGAAAAAAACACATTGAGCAATACGCAAAATCCTCTCCCCGGTCGCGTCGATCTGCCGTCCTATAGGATTATGGGAGTGAACCTGTGTTTGAGCACACATTTGGGCACCATAATAAGTCCTGCGCGTGCGCATCTGGTTGGTCTCCGGCGGTGACTGAAGATTCAGCTAGGAGGACATCATTTAGTATTAAACAGGGTACCTAGATTTTGCATGCAAAGTAACAAATATATGACGATCTCTGTGGTGCAGCGGGCGAAGGTCTGCCTGCGACGCAGGAGGTTGCGGGTTCGATTCCCGCCTCGGGACAAATGTTTGTACGATCTGCAGACATTTGTCCAGGGCACAGAAATCTGAATAACAAGGCACTAGAAATCGTAAGCGCGCGTGACCTTGTCGCCGCTCAGGTGACTCTCACGCCACCAGTGCGTTCGTTGCTGTTCAGTTGCTCTCGAAACGTGCGTGTGTAAAAATGGTGTGTTGCAGCATTTCCCATTGCGGAAATTCTTCCACAAGTTGTAATTATATTAATAAAGGAATAACTTTTCATCGGTAAGTATTGTTTTTTCTAAATAATGCCGTTTTTCCTTAAAATTATAGAATCTTTAAAAGTAATACGAACGTCACAGTCGACCGTTCTTATTATCACGTTTAACTATACATTGCCTCTTATTTTTGTCAACATCGGGCAGGTACCTCATTACAAAAAGCAATGTACTGCACAGTGAACGATAACGTTGCGCGCTCGATTTCCTATCGTGGTACGGCCGCAGAACTCGGTCGCGAGCTAGTGTTGTGACACGGTAATATTATCCTTAATATTACCTTGGTTGTGATTTGTAAAACAACTTTGCATAATTTAACATAGAATTTTAGGAATACGATGTTATATTAAAATTGTTTATTTATGATTTATTATCATAATAACTAACTATCTATAAAGCTAGATTACCACTGACTGAGTGACATAATTGTTCTCCTTGATGGTGGAGGGGGAGGTATGTTTTTTTTGCAGAATCATGTAGGGGGTGTCCGGGGGACCTAGGAAAAATTCCGACTTTTTGAGATTTGCCCTCCGGAACCACCGCCCCCCAGGGGGGCGCCAAGCAGAGTCACACTGATGAAAAATTTTTAGGGGTTGTATAGGGGTCATATGATTTCGATTCCAAAAAAAATTTTACGAGGCGATTTTAAGCAGTACAGCATTAATCCTTATTCAATTAAGTAACTTAGATACATTGTGCATTTAATATAGATTAATATTGCCCTTTACAGCATGTAATTTGAATGAATATTTTCGAAGATATTACAGATTTAAAATGACAGGGACATAGCGATTGCGGTATCGGCCGGAGTACCAATTCTGCAGTAGGTATATTTAGTATAAGCATTGCACCCGTGCGAAGCCGGGGCGGGTCGCTAGTTAATAATAAATGAATATTGAAGTACAAACTATATTTTTATTTTATTAGTACAATGCCCTAGTCATAGAATAACAGTACGATAGGTACGTGACCTGATATTTCGTGCCCAGCACTAGTGTAGATTACATTAAAATGACGTCATAACGACAACAAATGCAAACTTGTCACTAATGTGTGAGTAAGCGAACGTATGCAACTACGCATAAGGCTTAATTTGGTTTGCACTGCATTTTTGGATGGGCGTAGCCGTAATTCCGTAGTTATTGTCTGTGTATGTAGTGGTAAGGTAGTAGAGGGGGCGAGCCGGCGACACGCATTCCCGATAGATCGGATGGTACTCAGCATTTCTAGTGCCTTGTTATTAAGATTTCTGTGGTCCAGGGCGTTCTGGATGTTTTCTATGTATAATAAAAAATATCTATGTATGTAGTGCATTGTATTAAGTATATCAGTTATCTGGTACCCATAACACAAGCACTGCTTAGCTTGGGGATAGATAATGCTGTGTGAATTGTCCAACATTATTTATTATTTATTTATTATTTATAATCTGTCGGAACTTTTGTATTAATTTACATAAATGTGAAGTGATTGTAAACTTTACAACAAATAATTATTTTAAAAGTTAAATTTTGTATAATAAAAAAACCACCGAATAAGTACCTACACTTCTATCTGAGTGTTACGAAGAGACAGAAGCCATGTCTTGTGAACAAATCAAAACTTTCAGAAACCTCAGCAAAAATAATTAGTCCAACTTTTACATGGGAGTTTCGAGTCCAGTTTCAAGTTGCAATACCTTTAAGTCACTTTTAAAGCCTTAACAGACGAGCAAGAACTGAATTTTGTTCGACGTCATGACGAATACTTATATTCGATTTGACTATGTAGGACAGCAACCAACAATATTTAACGGTATTTTTGAGTAACGAGGCTCTGTGTGCATGACTCGGTGTTCCTCGTGGGTGGATCTCGGGGAATAGGATCAATATAGATCTCATTCTTTGGAATTTGCACATGGGGAGCGCTGGGATGTGTGCGGGAGCTTCGTTTGTCGAAAATAACATCAGATATTATACATAGGTATTAAAAATAGCAATGTACAAGTTCACTAACACCACCCCTTTCTTTCCTCTGTAACTTGTAGATAACGGGGCTGGTCATACTTTTAGTAAATATTTAGTTTAATTAAGATAATCTGTATTTAAGTATGATTGTTTGTTATCACTAAGAAATAAAATTTAAAAAAATTAAAAAAGTCTGCATCAAGACTGGACGAGCAGCGTCGCGAGGCAGCAGGAAAATTATACAGGGTCATTTGTAATTTACTGACACTGCGTGACCACGGTGTCTTCACAAACGTGATCGTGATGATAATAAATAAATAAATAATAGAAAAATGCTGGACAATTCACACAACATCATCTAGCCCCAAGCTAAGCAGAGCTTGTGTTAGGGGTACTAGATGACTGATATATATAATAAAATAAATTACATAGATGATGATGGGCAGAACCTGCAGTTCAAGCAGTGTCGGTGAATCATCAATAACCCTTTATAGCTCGGCATTGCTTGTCTCGTCCAATTGCTTCGCGCGGTGCTGACCCATTCTTCTAAGGTCGCCTGGAAGAGATCGCACTTAGCGATAAGGCCGTCCATGTACATTATCTGTATTTGTTTTTATGTTCTTATTTTTTTGGTTATTTGGTGTGCATTATAGAATATTTGTATTGTATTGTATTTTATTTAACAAAGCTCTGCGTTTTCTTCTAGCGGTAGTGTCCGCTTGAGAAAGAAAGAATTGTCGTCTATTCCTCGCCTATTTTCGCTGCCTATCCTATAAGGG
Source organism: Eupithecia subfuscata (assembly GCA_963564075.1). NCBI lineage: Eukaryota > Metazoa > Arthropoda > Insecta > Lepidoptera > Geometridae > Eupithecia > Eupithecia subfuscata. Next base: position 3,888,987 of record OY751123.1, read on the forward strand.
TGCGTTTCCACTGACGCGGAGCTGGGTGGAGTCGATAGGAATGGCCGTGAATTGGCCAATCACAGTGCTCGAAATCTCCACTCCGCATCAGTGGAAACCGTGTAAGTGGAGCCGAGCGGAGTTTCAAATAAAATATATGAACACGCGGCCTTTACAAATATTATAGGTAACAAACTAATGTGTGTGTCGGTCCTTAGTTGTATTGTCTTTGATTACCCCGCGTGTGTACCTCCTAAAAATAATAAACTGTAGTTGTCTCTGGAAAACCTCTTTTTATTACGGCCTCCGCTCCGCTTCAATGGGAACACGTGCCACTTTTCACTGCTCTTCTCCGCTCCACTCCGTCCAGCTCCGCGTCAGTGGAAACGCACCCTAAAAGCTGTATCCCACTTGAACTTGCCGTCAACCTTCCATCTTCAACTAACTTGACGAACGTTCTTGAATGTTAGTTCATGTGAATTCAGAGCTGATCTTAAAGTTTGTGGTACGTTGTTCACTTGTCTTTGAAATTTGTTGTGAGTACGGAACGCACGAAGGTAGCCTTCGTGCGTTCCGTACTCACAACAAATTTCTAGTACCTGTGGTTGTGAGGTAAATCCTTCGATCAAGGAGTCTAAAGGTCAATAAATATAATTTTGGTTAATCAATGCACAAAAATGCAATACTAGAGAAGATACCCGTTTAAAATACTTGTTAAAATAGCCGAATTTACGCGGCTTTATCCGCATGGTCGTTTTAACAGTAAATTCTTACGAAAAATTGAGTTTCAAACTAAAATCTAATTATAATGATGATTATGTATCTGAAGTTACTCCAACTTCACAAGACAAATTGAAGGTAGAGTTACTACAAAATAATGTTTATGGTATACTTTAAATGCATACAATTAACTCACAGTCCCTTTGATGGGTGTATTCTTACAAAACACTGTCGTATATCGATTTTTTTTATTAAATTTCATTTACCTAAAAAAGTATTTTGATGCTATCAATAAAATTCAAATACACATCACTAGAAAATTTACGGCAAATATTGGTTACGCCTACACAATGTCCATCTAGTACATTTTGTAAACCATCATCTCCTTTGTTGTCTAGATTTTTTCTCGATGGGTAAATTATAGCCACTCGCAAATTCTATATCTACGCGTTCGCTTTTATGGTGTATTGTTATTTCGACCCAAATTTTCATCCCACAAATTCGAACTGATTATTTTGACCTATAATATATTGTTAATTCGGTGTAGCGGTGTTTCACACCAAATTGTTCGCACCAAAGCTAAAAGTAATAATAATTGTGTCGTTTCTCACCGGCTGTTTTTAAGATTGTCGTTTCAACCCACAAATTTATAAAAGAGCCTATGTGAACTAAAAGTGTGGAAATACTATCCAGATCGGTGCGACAACCTTAAAATTTCAGGGTATATTTTCGTAAAAACTAAAATCGCAGTTTTTATGGCAGGATTTGTCCTGCCATAGCGCTGGTCTTCCGTGGAGGCCAGAATAATACATAATATATAGACAATAATAAATAATACATAGACAAGTCAAGAATAAACAAATCACAGTAATCATAATGCTGGACAATCCACACATCATCAACTAGCCCCAAGCTAAGCAGAGCTTGTGTTATGGGTACTAGATGACTGATATATATAATATAATACATTACATAGATAGATATTTTTTATTATACATAGAAACGACCAGAGCACCCGGAACAAATATTTGTAGATCGTACAAACATTTGTCCCAAGGCGGGAATCGAACCCGCAACCTCTTGCGCCGCAGGCGGACATTCGCCCGTCGCGCCACATCGGTCGTCAAGAGTCAAGTGTCGCAGTTGGAAATTTCAATATTAGTTTTCCGAGTACTAGGTACTCGTATTTCTTGATAAAACGCGTAGAACCTGGGGACCTACTCGGAAAACGAATATTGAAATTTCCAACTCTTGTGTCCCTTTCCCTTTTTAACCCACGACGCAAAAAGAGGGGTGTTGCATGTTTAACGTGTCTGTCTGTGTATCTGTGTATCTGTCTGTGGTATCGTAGCTCCAAAACGGATGAACCGATTTTCGTTTAGTTTTTTTTGTGTCATAGATAATTTTATCCCGAGTGTCCTTAGCCATGTTTCATGAGAATCTGTTCAGCCAATAAGCGTCGGCGGGTTTTTGGAACGAAGTTCCTTATGGGGCTAAACGGAAAAAATTAAGATCAAAAGTTGTAACGACACTTTTTACTTTCGACACTTTTTGGTATAGTTGTAAGCCGTGCGGCGTGCGCGTGTTTCTCTGTCTGTCTCTCTCTCTCTTATAGAAAGCAAGCCAGTTATTTTCGTTTCGTCTTTCTATTTCGCATTGAACAGTGTGGTGTCGCGACGATTATTTTTGTTGAGTGTATAAGGTTTTTTGTACATAATAAATAATTAATCGAAAGGAACTTCGTTCCTTCCGGGTGTCCTTTGACACGTCTCAAGTTTTTTTAAATTTTAATTTTGTCTTGTATATTTATGTGTGATTTACGCCGCGACTCACGACCTAAGTGGGCAAAGCCGCAGTCACAACCTGATACATAATAAAAGCAACATTGACATTGCATGCGTTGGCGTGACCGCGGACTATACCGGCATCCGTGCCGCCCTGTAAGGCGGGCGGAAGGCCAGGGCGGAAGGCTTAGCCAAGCCACTTCCGCCGGAAGGGAGTATGCGTAACTGACGTGATGTATGTCATGTTCGTATAGAGTTGTAGCTCGGAATAAACTGAAATAAACCCAGGTCGATGACAAATTTTTTTTGTTTTGAAGGGTTTTGGCACTAATGTTTTGTCCTTGACTGATAGGGGTTTCACTAGATTCAGCCACTTACTTTTAAATTTGACTGTACTATAATATACAAGTTGGTTCAAAGGACAAAATCAATAATTAATTTTAAGTACTAATCCCTAGTTAAGCCATTATTTTTCTTATTTTATGTATGTTAGTTTTAAGGTATATAATATTACTATGGACCGTAGAATAAGTTAAATAAGATCTATAACTTTTCTATAGTCTGAAATAAATGAATTATTATTATTATTATTATGATTACTACAGCTACTTTGCTCATCATCATCATTCTATATTAGACCAATGCTGGACATAGGCCTCCCCTAATGAGCGCCATAGCGCCCTGTCTTTAGCTTGCCGCATCCAGCATCTGCCTGCAGGCTTTCTTGGATCGTCAGCCCACCTGGCTGGAGGGCGTCCTACACTACGTTTGCCTAGTCGCGGTCTCCACTCAAGAACACGTTTACCCCAGCGGTTGTCGATTCTTCGCGAGATATGGCCGGTCCACTGCCACTTCAGCTAGCTTATTCTTTGAGCTATGTCGATAACTTTGGTTCTCTGTCGGATGTATTCGTTACGAATCCTATCCTTCAGAGAGACTCCGAGCATAGCTCTTTCCATAGCTCGCTGAGCGACTTTGAACTGGTGGACCAGCCCTACCGTGAGTGTCCACGTCTCAGCTCCGTAGGTCATGACAGGTAGGACGCAATGCTTGATAACTTTCGTTTTCAAGCATTGCGGTATGGATGACGAGAAGACTCGACGTAATTTTCCAAACGCTGCCGAACCTAGCTGGATCCTCCGCTTGGCTTCCTTCTCGAAATTGTTTGTAAAAACTTTACTCATATGGCAACTGAAATAATACCTCAAAGGTACAAACCGGTGTTATAGGGTGCAGTTACCTTTGGCAGCAAGAATGATACGTTACGCTATGCGCTATACGTCTCATTGCTCGTTGCTCGTTGCTAGTTGCGAGCGCTTTTTTTCTTGGTACAGGGTCCTACTCGGAAAATGAAAAGTTCGAAAGTTCGAAGTTTCGTTGTGCAATACCAATTCGTATGTCGCTTGCATAAGATTAGCGTTTGCGCGAAAACGTTCGTTATAAAGAGTCAAATCAAATCAAATCTCAAACTCTTTATTTCCATAAATACAGTAAATGTACACTTAGAAAAGGTCAAATTATAAAACTAAACACTGACACGGAAAAGAAGTGATATTTTTGATTGACGTCGCTTCGGTATGTAGACTAAAGTAAAGAAGCGACGAAGAAACCGCCTGTTAGTTGTTATTTTTCATTTTTCGATCTGGAACAAAACTCGTCCCAAGCATTTTTATCCTCTAGATAATCTGATATTTTGTAGTAAGCCTTATTACAAAGGATATGTTTGTCAATTTTTTTGAATTTATTTATTGATAATTTTTGCTACTCACTGGAGTTTTGTTGTAGAAGCGTATACATTGCCCTTTAAGGGGGTACCCTACCTCGTTATTGTGTGAAGAGAATAGACATAGGATTTCGCGTTCACAGGAGCGGGACAGAGCAAAGCGGCGTAAGCCCAAAAATCAAGTTTTTAGTAGTTATTTGCTCCCCACAAACATTAGAATAGTTAATTGAAAAAAAGGCAATATATAAAATGTTCTTTATACTTAGCTCAATTACTATGCTTAATCTCAAGATCGTATCATCTGTATTTATTGAGAAATTAGGGTTTTAGTAAAAAATTAGAGGTAACTTTGCGATTTTTTTCTATCGAGAAAATTTTATGGAATCGTGTATTCGAAACATATGATCGATAGAATAAGTCCTGAACTTCACCATACATAAATTTCAAAGTTAAATATTCAGTAGTTTGGAAGATATGGAGGTCCGACGGAGTTGAAAATAAGCAATTTGAGGTTGTATACGCCCTTAAAGCATACTGATGATGTTATTATTATGTTTGTCGAGTGTATGTAAAAACGGGATTTTTTGGAATTAAGTATGACTTTAATTACATAAAAGCAACAAAGTAATTTTAATGAAGAGCTATCAAAACACTCCGAAAATTCCAGAGTGTTCGTAGAGCTTCTAGGCCCGTACTGTTAAAACGAAATCGAAATTTCTGATTCGTTTTCGTGCAAACGCTAATCCTAAGCAAGCGACATACTCGTAGGAGTTGGTTTTGCACGACAGCGAAAACGAAACTTCGGTTTTCCTTTTCCGAGTAGGCCCCTAGTCCCAACCTAAAAAAAAACAGATAGGATCTAATTTCAAACCCGCATAACTATAGTGGTAAAAAAAGTCACACTTCTTTAGTCGTGGGTCCACACGACCCACCTATTTTTGATTGGAAATAAAATAATAAGTAATGACAATGTTATAGTTATTTCTTCCATAAACTGTAATTTGATTCATTAACCTACGTAGTATCAAACCATATCAACAGTAGACTCTTTTAGTTCTTCTCAAAATACCAATAATTGAATGTAATATATTCAATTATTGGTATTATATATTATATAATAACAATAATTGAATATATATATAATAATAATTGAATTTATTTATTCAGATAATTTTCAATAAATTTTGTTAGTTGGCTTAACTAGGGATTAGTACTTTAAATTAATCATTGATTTTGTCCTTTGAACCAACTTGTATATTATAGTACAGTCAAATTTTTCAGCAATCGCGGTTAGGATACGGTACTAAGCCCCCTGGTCCCTACCGAAAAAAATAGGATCGAATTTCAAACCCGCAGCCTATGGCAACAAAAACTAGATAGGAAATAGTGCGTGTGTGTTATTTTTCGCAAAGGTGTGCGAATTCGCTAGTCAGTGACCATACATCTACCCAATCGTCGTTATCTCTGCCCGCAGGACGCCAGTTTTTCTTTATTTCCTCTTTCTGTTCCGTGTTGCAGTTAAAGTGTTGGTTCGTGGAATCAAGAGCTTTATATTATTAGCTATGTATACATAATATTAATTTAAATAAATAGTTAGCGCGTCTTCGCACGCGTTGCTTCTATGGAAACGTCTAAAGGTTATTTCTATCCCATGGATACTGCATTATGGAACAAAATTAGCCTATGTTAAATTCCAGGCCTGAAACTACATCTTCTCTTCAGATCTTATCGGTTGTTTTTTCGTGAAGAGGTAACAAACATCCTTTCATCCAAACTTTCGCATTAGATATATTTGTGTGATGTGATTCAATTAGAATTAAGAAAATGATTTATAACAAAACTTAAAAACGTTATCGATAAACTAACTAAACTGAACTTTACAAGATAACGAAATACGCTATTAGATAAAGTCGAGCCATTGTGTATTTTATTAATTAGTGTAATGACGGGGGAAGCGGTTCTTCTTTTTTCGTTTTAATCCGTGTCACTTGATTTGTAACTCGCAATTTTTGTAACTCTAACCTGAGTCTAGTAAATTTATTAATTTCATATCCTAGTAACTTCACGAAAATCTGTATACTATACGTTCAAACTTCCACTGCAACGTTTACGTATATTTTTATTATATTTCACAGTTCGACAGTTTCCGATATAGATGTGACATAGGGCCGTATTTATTGAGTTTTTCCTACTTTAGATTACTCTCACATATCTCTGTTTACTAGATTGAGTTTGTGGTTTCATAGTACCAAGAAAAAATAAAAATAAAGGTGGAAATGTTGGAAGAGGGTGGAATCAGGGAGAGAAGAAGCTCATGGGTCGATACTTTCTCGATCCTGATCCGAAATTATACAGGGTTATTGGTAATTCACTGACGCTGCTTAAACTGCAGGTTCTGCCTATCATCACGAACACGTTTTGTGAAGACACCGTGGTCACGCAGTGTCAGTAAATTACAAAAACCCTGTATAATTTTCCTGCTGCCTCGCGAGGCTGCTCGTCCCGTCTGAATGCAGCCAAAAACGTTAATTTTTTTTTAAACTCTTTATTTCCATAAATACAATAAATGTACACTTATAAAAGGTCAAATTATTAAACTAAACACTGACACGGAAATAAAGTGATATTTTTGATTTCTGTCACTTCGGTATGTAGACTAAAGTAAAGAAGCGAGGAAGAAACCTTTAGCCTGTTAGTTGTTTGGGGGTAAAGGTGGATTTCCCCCAAATAGGAACAGAGGGAGATCTCTGAACCGAAATGTAAAAGTTTGGGTGTATGGATTGATGTTTGTTACCTCTTCACGCCAAAACTACTGAACGGATCGGGTTGAAATTTTAATGCAGATAGTTTCAGAACTAAAACGATGTGAAACGATGTGAAGGTAACGTGTGAAGGTAAAGTAACGTTGTGATGTGATGTGAAGGTAACGTGTGAAGGTAACGATGTGAAGGTAGCTGACCGGTGCGATACATACCTACAGTTAGTTATGAAACTACCTATATGCAAAATTTCAGCCAGATCCGTTCAGTTGTTTTGGTGTAAAACGGTTAAGCAGCCTTTGTTTTATTCCAGGCCTGAGCCTGGAAGGCTGCTTTCTATCTCATAATTCAGTTTCCATGGGATTTAAATAACCATAAAAAGTGTCCATAGACGGCAGAAACTTGTATTATAAATTTGTATGTAACTGTCTGTCACTTTTTACGCCCAAGCGGCTGAACGGATCTTTATAAAATTTTGCAGCGAGAACAGACATAGGCTACTTGAAGAGCGCGTGCGAAGCCGCTAGCCGCAGCTAGTACTCTGTATGATGTACCTATTAAAATAACCTACCTATTATGAATGTTTCATAACATAGGTACCTACTAGGTATCCAATCCATCCTCTTAGAAACCCTATAAGCCCATAACAGATAAATCATCTTGCGGCCCTTAGGCTAAGTTTCCACCAGAGATGTGCGAGCAAGCTGACCGGTGCGAGGATGTGTAGCCGGCTCTTTTCAGGTAAGCGAGCAAGGCTAGGGTAGGGCCACCGTCTAGTGACTGCTATTCTTTCGCCCGCGTCCGACCCTAGGACACCGAAAGATATCGATATAGAAATCAAATAATATCGCAAAAATCAAGTCCCGTCTAAGTCGAAAATTTTTGCGATACTCTTTGATTTTTTTGAAGTGATTCTATTGGTTAATCAATCTTTATTCACAAAGAAAATTACAACCAACTAATAGAAATAAATTGCAACCAGAATTTACAATTCGACCGATGTGGCGCGGCAGGTAAAGGTCCGCCTGCGGCGCAGGCGCAGGAGGTATCGGGTTCGATTCCCGCATTGTGACAATTTTTTGTACGATCTACAAATATTTGTTTCGTGTTTTATGTAGGTATAATAAATTTTTCGTTTATATGTAGGTATTAAAAATATATCTAAACTTTTAATGTTAATTATAAAGACATCTAGTACCCATAACACAAGCTCTGCTTAGCTTGGGGCTAGATGATGCTGTGTAGATTGTCCAGCATTATTTATTTATTTACAATAGAAACAATTGAGCTAACTGCAGACTGTTGCAAACAATCTACAGTTATCTCAACTGATCCATATAAATACCAGTCGTCGCGTCCTCAAGACGCTGGCTGCATTACCACGCTGTATGGCAATGCTGATGCGCTGCGCCAGATACTCACCAGCTCTCGGGTCACGCGTCGCTTAGACCAGAGGCTCAGATATTTTTTTATTGGTTGTTAAAAACACAGTTCTCGCTACGCATCTCTGGTGGAACACTGGAAATGCAGCCTTAGGGCCTCGTCGACATGTTTGCAATGCCCTTACTTGGAGTATTGGTCAACCCCGGATTTGACCACTTGACCCAAATTTGCCTTGTATTGACATAAATAAACTTTTATATGGGGAAATGGGAGATGAATGTTCAATTTACTATCTTTTTTATGCGCAGCAAGATTTTGGCTTTGAACATTTTTATTTCAAGAGCAAAGTTTAAGTGCCTACCTTATGATGTGAGAGCTTTGCTCGGAGTATGAAAGATAGGATTTCAAGCGAATACATCTGAAAACTACCCCGACCCAAATCAACGCCACCACCTATTTTATCTTATTATTATGTTAAACGAAGGAGTTTTCAAAAATCGAACTAGCCGTTTGTGATGCATATCATAAGCTTATTTTTAACCCCGCCCCGACGCAAAAAGAGAGGGGTTATAAAAGTTTAACGTGTCTGTCTGTGTATCTGTGATCTGTATGTGGTATCGTAGCTCCCAAACGGATGAACCGATTTTCGTTTAATTTTTTTGTGTCATAGATAATTTTATTCCAAGTGTTTTTAGCCATGTTTCATGAAAATCTGTTCAGCCAATAAACGTCGGCGGGTTTTTAAATTTTTACATTTTGTCTTGTTCATGCTTCGACTCACACCTCTCACCCACAGTCTCCAGTGACGATGTGGTCGAGAAAGTATCACATATGAAGGGCTATAGAACATTTTTCATACTATAGAAATAGGATGTACCTTTTTATATACGTAAGAGGGTAAATACCGTATTTTGGCAAAAGAATAAAAGCCCAGAGCAAGGCTTGGAGTACCTAGTATCCATTCTTATTGTACAAATGTGAAGAGCCTCGTTTGAGCATAAGGGTATTGGATGTGAAGACTCCAGGAACGTAGTCAGGATGGGGGCGGGGGCAATGAAATTATACGTGTAATAATAAGAAAATATAAATAATATCCATATTTGCCACCCATAACAAAGACCCTGATGAGCCCAGATTATGTTGTGTAAAAATGTCCAGTTATATTTATATCGTGACATTTCCATGTTATAATAATATTGTGTTTTGTCAAACACAATATTATTAACCAATTCTGACCAGGTACGACGCTTTTTATTTTAATTATACCCTTTTATGCTATCAGATATTTTTGCCCATCTATTACTGCAAATCCAAGCACCAAGCACATAGAAACCAAGTGTAGATACAGTTACTTATTTGCTTTACTAAAAAAAAGAAGATTATGGACCACAATCAATGTTTCTCGACTGTTGCCAAACGCGTTTACTTTGTTTAAAGAAAAAAGTTTTTGATTTTTTTGAAGTTTTCGACAGCAACGGGGTCGATCATTTAGAAATTATTACCCCCGTCGTTGTCAATCCTGAGTACGTCCCCTCTGAGTAGGGACCTCTGTTTGGGTGTAAGTGAGGTGTCTTCAGCGGTGTAAAGAGTGATCGAGAGCGGCTCTCCGGAGCGCCATACACTTCACACCTCGTTTAGAGTTTGTTTTGCTCTCGGAGGTTGTTTGGGCCCCGAAAAATTTGGAAGGATTTCAATGACGTATTTTTTCTATAGAAAACTACAACACATTTTGTCGACACAGTTTATCGAAATTGATAACTTTGGGGTTCCATACGAAGGGTGAAAACGGAACCCTACTACTAAGCCTCCGCTGTCCAGCCGTCCGTCCGTCTGTCAGAGGGCTCAGTCTCATGAACTGTAAGAGGTAGACAGTTGAAATCTTTAAAGAATGTATCTTCCGCTATAACAAAATAATAAAAAAATCAGCATTGCCATACAGCGTGGCAATGCAGCCGGCGCGTCTTGGGGACACTTCCGACTGATATTGATATGGATCAGTTGAGCTATCTGTAGACTGTTTGCAACAGTCCGCAGTTAACTCAATTGTTTCAATTGTAAATACTAGTATAATTTTCTTTAAAAAAAAATATCCATATTAAAGAGGGCTTCCATACAAAATAAGTATTTTTTTGGCTATTTTTGCTCTTCTTTTGTCATGACAAAGTTTCATGTCTGTTTCATGTTCGCCATGGTGAACCACAATAGGCAGAGACATAAAACTTTCTAGTTTTACAGTAGAAGTAACATTTCAACTGTAATAGCAACAAATTCTAAAAATATAAGAAAATTTGATGTTCTTTGAAGAAGTTGCCTGATTTTTTCGGTAGGGAATCCTTCGTGAGCAAGTCGACTCGCACTTAGCTCTATCCACCCAAAACCCATTTCATTCGACGAGATGGCTAAGTAACGTATAGCTATGTTGTTGAACATTGATCGTTTAAAAATCGGTGTGCCGTTTAGCAATCCGCCTAGCCATACTACAAACAGACTGTTTGCACGACATCTCTGGGTCTCAGGTACACCAAAATACCCATGAAACCAAACGCTATACGTTACGAACTTACACGTTTACTCAAGAAAATAAACAATCTCATGCAAACACATTTTCCCGCCACAATTTGTCCAATTTACGAGATCAAATACAAATTACTCATTACAAACTTAAGTTAACTTACAATTGCCTATCTAAGGACATAAAACGACATAAATTTACGGCGTCATTTCCGAAATCGTAAAACTTGAATTAATATGTTTTAATGACATATTATAACGAGTTTGGAGCTGTAAAATGGCTATTATTACTATGGCTGTAAAGTATTAAATTCGCTGCATTCGGATTTGAGGTTGAATATTGCACGATGTATCATATGGGCGAGCCATTAAATTCTAGTCCAGCAACCATAGATAATAGACAAGCGGAATCCGTAGCGTTTTAACATAAACATAAATATTAAAGCAAATTAGGCACGTAAATAAATAAATAATACTAGACAATACACACAGCATCATCTATAACACACGCTTAGATAGATTGGTAAAATTAAGACTATATGACTATTTTAAGATTAAGTTTTGACAATTAAATCAATAATATAATGCAGGACAAATTCACATACCATTACCTAGCCCCAAGCTAAACAGAGCTTGTGTTATGGGTACTAGATAACTGATATACTTAATACAATACATTACCTAAATATAAAGATATTTTTATATAATCATGAAATTTTAAGTTGATGGTCGTAACGAATACATCCGACAGAGAGCTATCAACATAGCTCTATGAATTAGCAAGCTCAAGTGCCAGTAGGCCGGCCATATCTCGCGAAGAACCGACAACCGCTGGGGTAAACGTGTTCTTGAGGAGTATATGAAACAATACTGCGACTCGTCAAATGTAGTGTAGGACGCCCTCCGGCCAGGTGAGATGACGACCTGCGAAAGATCGCACTGGATGCGGCAAGCTGAAGATAGTGCGCTATGGCGCTCCTTCGAGGAGGCTTATGGCCAACAGTGGAAGGTTGATGATGATTGTGATGAGGCTATGTTGACCACTTTTCATCAGTTGGTCCATTCGGACATATTTGTGAGTATCACGTATAGTGTAGTAGCTGTAGTAGTGGTGAGTATCACGTATAGTATAGTATACGATTTTCGCCGTTCATTGGCTGCATTTTGATTACGAATAAAAACAAAACAAAATGAAGCAAGTATAATGAGCGCCGAAAATAGTAAAGAGTGATACACAGAGGAATACTTCAGAATTGACAAGCTGATGTTAAAGAATCGACCAGCAGGTGGACAATTGTCTACACTGGCAAACCAGTAGATTTACGATATTTGATCGCATGCGATATTTATGGGAGGTTAGAGATCAAGTCGCACGCTTGGAAGCTTTTATCGAATTTACACCTTTTAAACGTTTAGCACTTATCGCCAATTGGTAGACTTTAAAAAAGTTATTTCAATATACAGGGTTATTGGTAATTCACTGACACTGCGTGAACTGCAGGTTTTGCCCATCAGTGAAGACGCCAGGTCACTCTTAAATTTTTTTGTAAATCACCTCTGATACAAAATGAAAAAACAGGTTTCAGTATCTCCTCCACACCCACTGTAAATTCAGGTAAGAGTCGTTTTTAAGTTTAGTTTCAAATAAAGCCTCTCAAAAACACGATTATTCAATAGAGGCCCACCTCTATTCATAGATAATGGTAGTAGAAGATCAACATGACTTAAATACATAATAATGCATGCAGTCACACATTATGTTTTATTAGTGTTTCGTTCTTCTGGTCGCCTCTAAGGGTAATACTGAAAATCAGTGTTTTGCTCTTCGAGCAAAGCTTTTCGCTGAGCTATTGCCTTTTTGACAGGCTGCAGCACACACACAATTTCTAAAAAATGTACCTACTTCTTAAATTATTTACTATTATTTATTATTCTCAAGTTTTGTACCATCAAAAAACTAATATTCTCTGTGTTATGTTAAGATGTGCCTTAATTATTGTAATCGTTTTATATTATGTGCTGCAGTGTCAAATAAATCTTTTATCTATCTATCTAGTAGGTACCTACTACCAATTCCAAGTTTAAGAATAAACACCTGGCTGTGTGGTACCAGCTTAGAATTTCCCGCGGGTGTCGTAAGAGGCGACTAAGGGATATCCACCGAGGGCGGGCAGCAGCGCCCCTGCAGAACAATTCTACCACCGAACTGCGATCCCCAACCCGCATGCCCAGCGTGGGGATTATGGGCATTACCCCCCATGTGATAAAAACCAATAAGGCGCTTATCAGGGGGAGGCCTGCGTCCAGTAGTGGACCACTACAGGCTGTTGAGGTTGAGGCCTTCACAAACGTGTTTGTGATGATGATGGGAAGAACCTGCAGCTTATACGCAGTGTCAGTGAATTGCCAATAACCCTATATACCTTTTGAATACTTTTGGCCGAGTCGATAATTATTTTAGTAGTTATTTCAGTTAGTAGTTTCCCATTGTAGGGAAAGACACCCTCGTTTCTTTTCCTCGAAACGAAATCGGTCAGAAAGGATACCTTTCGAGTACTTTACTTACTAAGCTACTTATTACTAAGAATAAGACTATTTTATTTGCAAATTAAACTAAAACAAACTTGCTTTAAAATAAATAAGAACGAAATAGAGACAAAACAGACTTTAGAAATACTTAAGTATATTAAAAGTGATATATCTGAAATTACTAATAAGCATACTATACTAACTTTTTGCCCTACCTCCTTCGTACCTACTTATCTTTTTTTCCCCAACCTCCTTAGTACCTACTTATCTCTTTTCTCAGTCTTTTTTGTCGCACTGCTGGGCAACGGCGTCCTCAAATCTTTCCACTACCAATAATGAGAAAATAACCTGTAAAAGAGATAGCAGATTTGGCATAGAAAAGGGTCCTTTTTTGCAGAATCGCAGGAACATTAGTGAGCGTCAAATTCTAACTCACATAATCAGGTGGCTCTTGCACCTCGGATCTCCCGAATTTTGGGGAGCGGCCAAAAGTGCTTGCGGTGACCATGATTTTGATCACAATAAAGACAATACCAAAAAGTGTTAGTAGGGTACTTGAGACACATTAGACACAATGAGGATCCGTATCGTTTTACGAGCTAAGAATGGATGGGTCTCTCAAAACTGAGTCTACTTGGTTCTGTCATTTTTTTTCCTAAACTTATAGTTCCGGAGTAAATCACTAAAAACTGATATCTATCTATATGATAGTTATCTAGTACCCTTATCACAAGCTCTGCTTAGCTTGGGGCTAGATAATGATGTGTGAATTGTCCAGCATTATTTATTTATTTATTTATATCTTCCTACGGTTAACGGGCGGCGACCGAGCGAGTGACGTCACAAGCACCCGCGGCGGTCACTCAACTTCGCTAGTAATTTAGTCATAACTTCGTAAGTAATGGTCCGATTTGGATAATTTAAAAAGATATATCATTCTTATGTCATAAAGAATAACGTGGATACTAGTTCTATTGAAATTCCTATAACGTTACGATCCTCATTGAGATACATACGCCGAAAACACTTTTTGGTGTTGATTGTCCAAGCCTGCAAGGTGTCAGTAACAATGTTTTTTTTATTAACTAGCTGCTGCCCGCGGCCTCACACGCGCTTTTCAAGTAGCATGTGTCCGTCCCGGGATACCATATACCTGCCAGCCAAATTTCATTAAGATCCGTTTAGCCAAAAGGTAACAGACAGAGATATAGACAGGCAAACAGACAGAGTTACTTTCGAATTTATAATATTAGTATGGAGTATGGATATCGGATATCCTTCAAGATATCACTAGGATATATAAACTACAAGAAGTTTTACTGCAAAAAGCTATTCTCAGTATTATTGCTTTCCGTGACTTAGACTTGAGAAAAAAAGGAAAAAATAATTTGTTTTAAGACATATTAAACGGAAGACGTACCTATCCGGGAATTTTGTTTTTATTACTCTAAACATTAGTGCGGTGGTGCCTAGATGTTACTACGTCTTAGACGTACATATTTATAACTACACAAGACGATCGCCTCGCGGTTTCACCCGCGTAGTTCCCGTTCCCGTGGGAATTCCAGGATAACATATAGCCTATGTCACTCCCTGAAAAGTAAGCTTTCTAACGGTGAAAGAATTTTTCAAATCGGTCCAGTAGTTTCGGAGCCTATTCAATACAAACAATCAAATCTTTCCTCTTTATAATATGAGTATAGATATAGATATAACCATTATCATGACTACACGTAAGTAAAGCGTTCGGATGTATGTTAATGGAAAATTTAAGATGGCGTAGCCGATTTTGTCATTGAGATGTAGCGTTAAGTCGCTCAGCAAAACGTGAATCTTATTAATATGTTACTACGTGTCAATGTCAGCGCTTGACATGAGCGAAGAGGCAATCAAGAGGATTCTGATAATACATTTTAAAGGCCAAAAAATATAATATTAAAGCTTGGTAGGCCAGCAGAGTCCGTACTTTTGTGATTTTAAAAATCATCTGAGACTTACAAAATAGTGTTTAAAATAATGAAGATAAGATATATTACATAAGTATATTACATAACGATCTAGTCTAGTCAAAGTCACATTCAGTTACAAGATCTAATGAACTTCACTCGTTAGAAAAAATCCCAAAGTTACTCCTTTTTCTACTGTTTTTTTTAATATTATGAGTAGCGAACTACTGATTTTTTACTTTTTTTTCGTACTCAACTAAAGACACTTAATATTTCTAAACAAATTCGCAGAGTTTGACTTGATATAATTATTTTCTTAATCACCATGTTTAAATAATACAAGAAACACGAGCGCGGCGGCTTGGCAGGCGCGCGTTTTCCCATACGCCTACTGCTGCAGGAATACCTGGCCTTAAAGCCTGGCTGCTATTTTTGATCCCCTGCGCAAACATTAGGATTTTAAAGTCATGTTTATATCGGCTCACAGTCTAGGTATGTTTTTCTGTGCATCGCACTTTCAAACAGATGAACTGATTTTTAACCACCGACGCAAAAAGAGATGTTATAAGTTTAACGTGTCTGTCTGTCTGTGTATCTGTCTGTGGTATTGTACCTCCCAAACGAATAAACCGATTTTGGTTTAGATTTTTTTTGTGTCATAGATTATTTTATCCCGAGTGTTCTTAGCTATGTTTCAAGAAAACCTGTCGGGGGATTTTTAATTTTTTAATTTTGTTCTTGTCTTGTAATTATGATTATAATTTCTCTGTGTTAACATGATCTTGTTCCTAGCTATGCTTGTTGATTTATTTGCTGCAGCCGTTCTGATGAAGCGATGAAATTAATTTCTGGATCCGAGTTTCTAAAGCAAATTCGAGAAGGGTTTTCGATTTTTTGTGCTAAAATCGCTATTAATTTGTTTGCAAAAACCATGGCCACCCTGTCAGAAAGCATTGTTTCCGCCTTCCAATAACAATATGCAAATTAGAATGGTTTTAAAAAAAAGAGATGGCCCGAATAGGGCTGCGAGATGGGTTCTTCAGTTCGCACTTGCTATGGCGATGAATATTTGATGAATACCACTTTATAAGTGTAGGTATGAAGTCGTATTTTGGCGTTTGTTAGTGGTTACTTATTTATAAACCTACTTTTTTTTATTATAGGATTAAAAAGAATAGGTGTAGGTACGTATGTATGTTTTTAATTTTATTAAAGTATGTTCCTTATTACTTATTTTTGAGTAAGTATCTAGTAATCATTTTTTTAAGTATCTTAGAGCATAACAGAGTGCCTTAACAGATGCACACAGATCTTACCCCATTTACATATCCGACGATCCTATCCATACCAGGTTGTCTGGCAGAGATCGCTCTTGAGCGATAAGACCGCCAATTGTCACTTAGATTATAATTATTTCATTTTAAATTGTTTCTTAGTTTTAAGTGTGAATTCATGTTTTTCGGATTTTTTCCTTTACTTGTGCTATAAGTCCTTGCTTCTTGCCAAATTTCATAATTCTAGGTATGCGGGAAGTGCCTTATAGATTTTGAATGCATGTGATTCCCTTAGAAATTTCAAAATATTCGGACATAAACGATTGTAACTTTTGAGTACGTTGACTTAGAAGTTTTATTTATATCGCGGCTCCAAGAAGTTACGGACTTGATTATTTGACGTTAATTTCAACTTGATACGGTCATTTTTGAATGCACGTTTTTGTGCAATGCTACAGCGTTGGTTTCCAGGTGTGTGACAAGCTTAATAATTTGCTGGTCTGTCCGTCTGTCAGTTGCAAATGCACCCCATCATCATCATCATCAGCCTATATTAGTCCACTGCTGGACATAGGCCTCCCCTAATGAGCGCCATAGCGCCCTGTCTTCAGCTTGCCGCATCCAGCATCTGCCTGCAGTCTTTCGCAGACCGTCATCCCACCTAGCCGGAGGGCGTCCTACACTACGTTTGCTGAGTCGTGGTCTCCACTCAAGAACTCGTTTACCCCAGCGGTTGTCAGTTCTTCGCGAGATATGGCCGGCCCACTGCCGCTTCAGCTTGCTAATTCTTTGAGCTACATATGTCGATAACTTTGGGCAAATGCACCTATTGGGTCAAAAATACCCGAAGACTATTTGATTTATTATTTCAAATATAAATTTGTTTAACGGTAATAAAACCGTCTGGGTCAAAATGTGCGAACGTAGACACAATAATCGGTTTATATTTTTATTCCTTTGACCCAATTTCCGCCGTCACCAGTAAAAAAACAATTAAACATTAATAAACCGCAAATGAAAACAAAAATAGAATCTCAAATCTGAAGTCACGGCGCTTTGCGTAAAGACAATGAAAAGTAAATTAAAACGTAGAGTTGAGGTTTCGAATCTAAGATGGCGGTTTTGTTTTATGCCTATTTTATTGCTTTTCCTTCATTTTCCGATTTTATAGGGCTTTTATACGAACGAAGTTTTGGTGATGCTATAGTATTAGGTATACTTATTTCGCTTTTGTGGTTTTACAGAAACAAAATGGGTATTTGTTAAGTAAATATCTTTAAGTATCTTCCTAGTTATTTCCCTATCTTCAAAAAACTGCTTCATCAACATAACTTATATAACCGTGTAATTTAAACAACTTTATTTGTATGCGGATGTAAGTTTATCATCAGTAGGTAGTTTAAGGCATTTTTTTTTAAAGGCATTGATTAATTGTAGTATTGACCTAACGTCAATACTACAATTAGTATGTAGTGTAGGTATATTTATAATTATTTTCGTTTCCTTATGTTTTTCAAACGCCACCGTCTATATTGTAGTGGTTGCCTGGAAGAGATCGCTCGAATCCAGAAGGCCGCACTTTGTACTTCCTTGGTTTCTTTATTTGTATTGCATTTTGTGTTTGTGTGTTACAATAAATTCACTCAGTAGGTACCTTACCTAGCTACAAACGATAACTCTAACACTAGTTTTTTTTTAAAGTTGAGTTAGAAGTGACTTTCCTAATAATTTTCTGGTAAGTAGGTAACGTCTGTTTGTGCTACAAACCTAGAATAAGTACCTACATAAGTTTTTCGGACAGTTTCTCAGAAATCGAAATATGAAATTATCCGTTCCTCGAAGGACGGTTTTTACAAGAATAAACATTTACCCATTTGCAAAATGTAGAAACATTATTATCTACCTACTTAGGAACCCACAAAACATCAACAACAGGCGATAAACGTTAACAACCCTAATAAATAATATCCAACAACGCATTTTTGAATACTAAATTAATACGCGAAATTAAGTTATAAAAATACACAGACATGAAGAAAAAAATTGTAAATTTGAATAACAACCAACTCTTAAGTCGGTTAAAAATTACATGCGCTATAATAATGCCATAAAAAAATCATCGATTTATAACAGGTAGGTCGTTGGGAAAACCTTTTTTGCATACCTACCGATTATAAGGCGGACTGGATTGGATAGGTGCATAAGCAAAGAAGCATGCTCAGCGTGGGGAGATGGGGACTATCATGGCGTTACCCCCATGGGATAAAAGCCAATAAGGCGCTTATCAGGGGGTGCCCTGCGTCCAGTAGTGGACCAATATAGGCTGTTGAGGTGGTGGGATGCAAGGAACCTCAGTCAGAGAAGGAAAGCTACAAACAAAACGAACTTCAAAAAAAATATCCAGAGTGCGAGGCTTACGCAGAGTATACCAAGCTCTACCCTTTCCGTGCAGTAATTTTTATTTTTTCAGAATATGTACACACATTAGTAACAAACCATGGAGTATTGTAAATAGGCACTTTCATAGTTAATAGAACTGTTTAATTAAGTTAATTTCACAATAAATTTAGCAAGGTATCCAATACTTTACTTAATTTCAAAGGCAATAAGATCTCATCATTAAAATATGAACATCTTGATTAATTTCTCATACTACGATAGTTTTCACAAATATGTATTTTACAGGCTACTAATAATTGTTTTGTTTTCACAGGTCAATAATTATTTTATTTATTGGCCGTCATATTATATTGCATGAAACCATCCAAATCGCAGTGCTAATAAGTAAATGATACCCTGTCGAACTACCATATTGGATGAGTTATTTACGAATGCTCGAGTTAAAAAATGATACATTTTGCATGCCTATAAATAACAATAAAAATTAGGAAGTTTTGTTTGTTACGCTTTTTACAAACCTTGAAGATAAGAGGTGTCAAGAGACTATTTATTTATAGAAAAAAGTGCCTCGGAAATCACGTTAAGCCGTTGGTCCTGCGCTTGACCTCTCCAAGGTCGTGTCAGTCGGCCGGCCCATCCGATTATGAGATCACTCTCATAATGGCAGACCTCAGAAATCAAGATCCGTCGGATCTTCTGAGATTTCTGAACTCGCGCGCCGAGGGTTTCGAACGTTTGTCAATTATACAAAAAATATGTAGGTACTAAAGGTATGGTTAGAGACTTCGCAATTTTATGAATGATACCTAAAAGTAGAACATAATAATAATAAAACTGTTACAACCTTACATTACAGCTTGACAGCGGGTTAAATTGTCGAAGTTTACAAAATAAACACCTCAGTAATCGTTATCTAATCTGTGGTAATAGTCCATGTTAATAAAACCTAAAACTCTTCGAACGAAACCACAGGGCATAGCTAGTGTATCATAACATGTCGTTTAGCATTCATGCGATATTTGGGTGTCAAATCGTGTAGATATTTATTAGAGTTCATTTCTTTGAAGACGTGCCGCTACGAGAATCAAAACCTTTTTTGGCTATAATTTTAAGAACCGCACTCTCGATGAGGCAGGTTCGATTACCGCCGCGGGACAAATGTTCGCAAGTCGATATAAATACGTTTCTGTGCATGCTAAAGTTCTTTATTGCTACTTGAACAACTTTAGAATCTAGATAAGTATCTAGGCTTATGCAATTAAATTGGCAAACAGTTCATGTGCCACTTTGATAATTTTGTCACGTAGACAATTTCAATAGCGTGCTATATTAAGGCGAATAGTAGGGTGGATAGTGGCGCCACTACATAATATTTAATTTAATCATTAAGTTATACAAAGGAATTATCAAAAAATTGGACCGCGCGTAGACGATACCTATCACAAGCTTTTATTTAATGTATCTGTAATAGTTTTGTTTTGTGTTATTCAATCAAAAACCTTGTTTGGAGAGCTTGGTGGCCACCAATAGGAACTGAACTCTTGAAACAAGTATCTGCCTAAATAATACAGTACAAAACTATTAAAGATACATTTAAAAAAAGCTTATGATAGATATCGTCTACGCGCGGTCCGATTTTTTGATAATTCCTTTGTATAACGTAATTATAAAATATGTAGTGGCGCCACTATCCACCCTACTATTCGCCTTAAGTACTAGCGGTTGCCCGCAACTTCGTTAGCGTGGTAGGTAGGGTACCTAACCTACCTTAGTAAAGGACACATCAGTAAAAAACAACATCGGAAAACACATTTGCATAGAAAAAGCGAATACATCTATGACCACGAAGTATTTATATTATCCATAAAATGTACCTTTAGCAATTAATTGAATTATTTCGTTTCTTTGCTGGAGAAAAACATTGTTTTATTTTTATATTTTTACAAAGCAGATATGACAACCATAAGATAAAAGCCAATAAGGCGCTTATCAGGATTGTATTGTATTGTATTGTATCAGGGGGAGGCCTGCGTCCAGCAGTGGACGAACACAGGCTGTTGAGGTGAGGAGGATGACAACCATGACAACATCACAAATTCAATCACTCATCATCATCAGCCTATATTAGTCCACTGCTGGACATAGGCCATTAGTAATTCAATCACTATTTTGTCAAAAACAACTAATTTTTGTAATTTTGTCAAAACTATTGACGACCTCTGTGGCGCAGCGGGCGAAGGTCTGCCTGCGACGCAGAAGGTTGCGGGTTCGATTCCCGCCTCGGGACAAATGTTTGTACGATGTGCAGACATTTGTCCAGGGCTTTCTGGATGTTTTCTATGTATAATAAGAAATATCTATCTATGTAGTGTATAATATTAAGTATATCAGTTATCTACCCTTAACACAAGCTCTGCTTAGCTTCGGGCTAGATAATGAAGGGGTGAATTGTCCAGCATTATTTATTTAAATACGGCTGGCAACGTTTTCGCCTGGCTACGAAAGTAGACTTTTTGTCAAAAATTGACAACATTGCATAGACAAACTTTTTATGTATGTTTTGGTTTCTCGTTGATGTATAAATTATGAGACCCTTCTGTAAATCCTAAATTGGACGGCGAAGCCCTAAAAAAAGTAGCATATTGTATAAGTTAGGCTAGATTCTAAATGTATGCTAAATTTAATTCTGATCTCTTCAGTAGTTTTGGAGAACCTAGTAATAAAAATTTCACATTTCACAAACTTTCGCATTTATAATATTAGTAGGCTAGGATTAATTTCTGCCCGCGGTTTCACACGCATTGTTTCTATGGAAACTACCAAATGTTATTTATTTTATCCCATGAGAACTGATTTATGTGATAAAAAGTAGCCCATGTTTTATTCCAGGTCTACATCTATGCAAAATATCAGCCCGATCCGTTCAGAATTTTTGGCGTGAAGAGGAAACTTTAGGGATATGCTGTGCTTTCTGCTTGGTGAATTTGGCTTTAACTAAATCCTGAATTTGGAGGATCTAGTTAAAGCTGCTCGGATCCTAAATCCTGAGTTTGGGCGCTGGGAGGTACAACACAGTTTTAACTTATGCGCTTTCCAGTGTTTCATTGTATTTTAGCTACATAATGTACTTGTTCATTGCAAATAAATAAAAATAAATAAATTAAAAAAAAACTAGTTCCTGTCCACGGCTTCGCACGCGTTCTTTCTATGGAAATGTATTCAGACTATTTCTATCCCATAGTAACTGATTTATGGGATAAAAATTAGCATATGTTTTATTCCAGGCCTAGAACTGCCTGTATGTAAAATTTCAGCCCGATGGGCTTAGTATTTTTGTCCTGAAGAAGTTAGAAACATCCATACATCCAAACTTTCGCATTTATAATATTAGTTTGATATTGGTAGGAACCAAAGTTATCGACATAGCTCAAAGAATTAGCAAGCTGAAGTGGCAGTGGGCCGGTCATATCTCGCGAAGAACCGACAACCGCTGGGGTAAACGAGTTCTTGAGTGGAGACCACGACTCGGCAAACGTAGTGTAGGACGCCCTCCGGCCAGGTGGGATGACGATCTGCGAAAGACTGCAGGCAGATACTGGATGCGGCAAGCTGAAGACAGGGCGCTATGGCACTCATTGGGGGAGGCCTATGTCTAGCTGTGGACTAATATAGGCTGATGATGATGATGATGATGATGATTGGTAGGATGGGATTCCGAGAAGTTTAAGCTACAGAACCCTTCGATTTTAATATTACATATACATTATACATAATATGTAAGATCTGATCGTCATTTTAATATAAGATAAGATGCTTATCATCTATCTCGTGTCGCTGTAGGTATCGTAAATGTTGCAGGCTGTGTGTAATTCCAGGCGAATATTAAAACTCACGGAAGCGAGAATGATTTTAGAACGTATAGAGGAAAATTAGTACCTAATCTTAGATTTCAATTAACCATCCAAGAAAACGAGGTCTAGCTCTCCGGGAGTGACACATGCCTACGTCCAGTTGCCACTTATTGCAACAAAACATGGTATTTTGGAAACAAATTATAACACATTCAATTTAAAAAAAAAAAACATAAAAAGTTTATATCGTCAATTTTTTTTGTTAGATCAGTCAAAAGTTTCTACATGAGTAATTGTGATAAACGAGTAGGTACAAAAACCACATGGTTTTAAAAGATTCGTATAGTTAATTTAAGGAGCTCGGGAAGTTGCGTTTTTTGTTTCTAACGTCAAATCAGTCTGACGTCAAATGATCAGTTTCATTTCAGAAGAAGAATTTTCTATTTTAATTCCCAGTTCTACTCAGGTAATTTGAAATTTATAATAATAATAATATAATATAATAAAAACCGTTTATTAAGGAACCAAAACAATGGACATGGTTATAAATGGAAACGATGCCATCTGCAGAAGTTTTAAAAACTGTGTCGCAGATGACAACTCCCTCCTCCGAAGTGAAGTTAAAGTGGAAGGGTTCCAAAAAAGTAAAAATTACAAATTACAAAATATAGGTAGGCAAATTAGTTACTTACCTAAATTACATCCTTACCGACTTATTAATTATACAGAATAATAGAGATAAATATAGTCTTTTGATATAAAAGATAAAATAAAATTTACAAAGAAATCAACCAAAAATTACAAACTAATTGCTAAGTTGTTTAGTTTAGATTATGACATGTCCAAGAATCCTGCTAGTTCTAAAGGATTTTTTGACGTCATGTTAGAACTTTACGAAAATTATAGAAATCACACCTATTATTATTCGTGGACTAAGTACGGAAGGAAGTACTTACCACTCGTTTCAAGGAATCCAATTTTCCGCACTGCCATGACAACGCTTCTTTGAGCGTGCCAAATCAAAACTTTAGTTTTTCTCTGAGCCTGAGGATTACGGTTACAATAAAGTCACTCTGATATATTTTTTTGTTGTACATACTCGTAGGTACTTACCCAAAAATCTGAACATAACAAAACAAAACTGTCCTAAAGTGTAGTTTTCCTTAAAAAAATGTTGAGCCTTAAATTTGACATATTGAATCTGCTCTTCGTTATGGCCTTGTAATGTGGGGCAACAGCACTGATAAAAACAGAGTATTTATGGCACAAAAGAAATGCATAAGAGCGATCTGTGGAATCCCCCTTGATGAGTCATGCAAACCCTTGTTTAAGGAACTTGGTCTGTTACCTCTACCGTCGCTCTATATTTATGAAGTATCGAATTTTGTTAGAAATCATATAAACTTATTTAAAAAAGCATGTGACAGACACCCTAGAATATGTAGAGACCCGAATAGACTTATTTTAAAAGATACCCCGCATTCAGCCAAGTTTAAGAAAAGCTGTTTGACTCTATGTGTAAAAATATATAATAAGATACCAATTGACATTAAATTATTGAATAATTATTTATTTAAAATCAAATTGTGTAGGTGGCTGAATGACCGGAATTGTTATGATATAAATGACTTTTTTAATGCTAGATCATAAGTACCTATCTAATTAGTTATAATTATTGCATGCTAAATATAGTGAGACATAAGTGCATTATTTATACTTACCACCTTTATACCAAGTTTGACGCAATAAATATCTTTGAATCTTTTAATCTTAAAAAATGGCGCTTTTAGTGTGGTCCTTTCAAATTAAAATGGCATAGACAGTGCATACTTCAAAATGCCCCGCCATGAAGTTTTTCCGCCATTGAGTTTGAACTCTTTTTCTGTAAAATTAAATCCAAAAAGTTCTAAGTCCGGAGTCATTTCAAGTCATTTTACAAAAAACCTTATATTTGACATTACTGCGACACTAACAAGCCTGCGGCAGCCCGAGGCGTCACAAGTAAGCCGTCTCACCTAATGAATATTTTTTGCGCAGTGTACACATCGAGGGAAAATTGGACCACACGGATAAATAGAGAAGTGAAGAAATTGATTGCATTAATAAATACTAGCTCTGCTCGCGGTTTCACACGAGTTTTACCGGGAAAACAGAGCCTAAATGTTATTTCATGTGTAGACGTTTTAATGCAAAATTTCAGCTAGATCATCATCATTTCTGCTAGTTTTGACGAGAAGACATATTTGTTATCTCTTCTCGTCAAAACAAATATCTAAAGATTCAAACATTCCCATTAACTTACAATAAAATATTAGGAAATGAGGTGTGATTTGATTACATTTCTTGTTCTATCTGCTTTTCTTTGCAGCCATGTTTTTTTCTCTTCATTCTTGTATTTTCGTTTTACAAGATAAACGTAGTTATGATTTGAGGGAGACATAGTTAAAACAAAAAAATTCTGTAGGTATTGTTAGTTTTATTTTAATTATGCATGAAACTAAAAATATAGGCAACATTATTCCTACAACTAAAATCAATGTGCCATTTCATAAGTTATGCTGTTCGATTAACGATGCATAATCTGAAATGATACCTCCTTTGGTTTTTCATGAAATAATGGAATTATTTCATTCATAAACGTCTTGACTTTAGGTTCTTCGAACATTTGTTTAACACTATCGCTACCTTGAAGAGCGTGGCTAATCAAGCTGATCAAGAAACCGACAGTTGATAACGGCTGGTCTGTCTCTGTTTTCTGCAATATTGCAGCAACCTCGTCACTTGTAAGCTCTGTTGCTTTACCTTCAGCTTTATTCTTTGCTTTTGTCGCCTTTTTCTTGGTAACTTCTTCAGTTTTCTTCTTCTTGGCATCATTCTTTTCTTGGATTATTTTGGTTTTTTCTTGTTTGGGACCGGTTTCAGAATCTGCTGAATCACTATCATCTATGTCCGAATTTTCGTTGCTTGTTTCTACTGGTTTTGATTTTTCAACTGCTTCAGATGATCCCACATTTTTCTTAGACTTCTTTGTTTTTGTCTCTACTTTTACTGTCACTTCTGTTTTGTCTACTATTTTCTTTTTTTTAGTTAGGTCTTTGGTGTCTTTGTTTCCTTTTGGCAGAGGTTCTTTTAATTCTGTTTTATATTCTGGTGCAGGGGTTTTGTCGAGTGGTTTTTGACGTTCATTAGATTCAGTTGAATGAAAATCTTCAATATCTGAGGATTCATTCTCTTGTTTTTCCGGTTTAAGTTTGTCTTTATACTTTTTAGATTCTGGTTCATTTGTAATAGGCTGGTAAATTTTATCTTTCTTTGTTGTCTCTACTTTTCGTGTCACTTCTTTTGCTTGTTCTACTTCCTTCACGTCTTTTTTTGCAATGAATATGTCTTTGTCTCTTATATCGGTATCAGGTTTGTTAACGTCTTTTATAGCGTTCGGCAGATGTTTTTTTGTCTCTTCTTCATGTTCTGGCGCAGAGATTTTATGGTTTGGCACTTGAGTAGGTGAACCTTCAGTTGAATCACATTCATCACTAACCGGTGTGCTATAGTCTCCTTCTACAGGTTTTTGTTTTCCATTGTATGGTTCCGGTAGTTGCTTGGTTTTTTTAGATTGCTGTACTATATCTACTTTCTTTGTTTTAACTTTTCTTGTCACTTCTTGTTTTATTTCCTTTTTTTGCACACCTTTATGATCTGGTTTTGCGTTTATGTTTCCCTTCTTATTATCCACTGGTTTAGTATCGGTATATTTTTCTTCATCTCTTTTAGGCTTAGGTAGCTGATTTATCGTGTTATCTGCTTTTTTTGGAGCATTTTCCATGACACAAGGTTCCGTATTTTCATCAGAACTAGCTGAATCACAATCGTGGTCGTTATCTGCATCTTCTTGATCTTTTTTATCATAAGGTTTTATGTATGTGCTTGGTGTAGTTGATTTGGATATCTTTTTATCCGAAGCTGTGCTTGTAGGAAAATGAGGATGAAATTTTTTATTCTGAGGTTGTGTGAACTTATCCTTTGGTTTATCTTTGTTGGATATGTCCTTGTTTCCTTTGTTAGTGTTTACAGGCTGTGGTTTCGTAACATCTTTTTTTGTGTGCGGTATGGATTGTTCTCTCTTATCTTTGTATTCTGAAGCAGGGGTTTTATCGTATCGCGAATGAGGAATTGAAGCTTCAGTTGAATCACATTCATCACTAACCGGTGTGTTATAGTCATGTTCTACAGGTTTTTGGTTTTCATCGTATGGTTTCGGTCGTTGCTTGATTTTTTTAAATTGCTGTACTCTTCTTTGTTTTTTTGTTTCAACCTTTCTCGTCATTTCTTTTTTTACTTCCTTTTCTCGCACAATTTTATGATCTGTTATTGTGTCTGTATTTCCTTTGTTATCTACGGTTTTGGTATCAGTATTTTTTTTGTCCGTTTTAGGTTTATGTTGACGTTTTTTTGTCTTATCACCTTTTTCCAGGGCATTTTCCGTATCACTAGGTTCCGTAGTTTCATCAGAATTAGCTGAATCACAATCGCTGTCCATATTATCTGCCTCTTTTTCATCACCAGGTTTGACGTTTGAGCTTGGCGTGGTCGTTTTTCCTCTGTCTTTTTCTGGGACTAAGTTTATAGGAGTATGGGTGTGAGAATGCTTATTGTGGTGGTGTGGGGAGTTATTCTTTGGATTATTTTTGTATGAATCGTGTTTTGGCTTTTTATCTGTTTTCGGTATCGGTTGATGTTTATTTCCCCCATTTTCTTTTTTTTGATCATTTTCCTCATCGCAAGAATCTAAAGTTTCATCAGGACAAGGTGAAACCCAATCGTTATCTTTATTTGCATCCTTTTGATCTTTTTTCGGAATTGGATTTTTATTATATATTTTCATTTCAGGCACATGTTTAGGTGACTGCTCTATTTTTTCTTCCTTTGTTTCGACCTTTCTTGTCATTTCTTGTTTTACTTCCTTTTCTCGCATAATTTTATGATCTGTTATTGTGGCTGTGTTTCTTTTGTTATCTACGGTTTTGGTATCAGTATTATTTGTGTCCGTTTTAGGTTTATGTAGACGTTTTTTTGCCTTATCATCTTTTTCCAGGGCATTTTCCGTATCACTAGGTTCCGTAGTTTCATCAGAATTAGCTGAATCACAATCGCTGTCCATATTATCTGGACCTTTTTGATTAACAGGTTTGACGTTTGAGCTTGGCGTGGTCGTTTTCGCTCTGTCTTTTTCTGGGACTAAGTTAATAGGAGTATGAGTGTAAGAATGCTTATTGTGGTAGTGTGGGAAGTTATTCTTTGGATTATTTTTGTCTGAATCGTGTTTTGGCTTTTCAACTGTTTTCGATATCGGTTCATGTTTACTTCCCTTATTTTCTTTTTTTGGATAATTTTCCTCATCGCAAGAATCTGTAGTTTCATCAGGAGAAGGTGAAACCCAATCGTTGTTTTTATTTGCATTCTTTTCAGTTTTTTTCGGATTTTGATTTTTATTATATATTTTCATTTCAGGCACATGTTTAGGTGACTGCTCTATTTTTTCTACCTTTGTTTCGACCTTTCTTGTTATATCTTTTTTTACTTCCTTTTCTCGCACAATTTTATGATCTGTTATTGTGTCTGTATTTCCTTTGTTATCTACGGTTTTGATATCAGTATTTTTTTTGTCCGTTTTAGGTTTATGTTGACGTTTTTTTGTCTTATCACCTTTTTCCAGGGCATTTTCCGTATCACTAGGTTCCGTAGTTTCATCAGAATTAGCTGAATCACAATCGCTGTCCATATTATCTGGACCTTTTTGATCACCAGGTTTGACGTTTGAGCTTGGCGTGGTCGTTTTTGCTCTGTCTTTTTCTGGGACTAAGTTAATAGGAGTATGAGTGTAAGGATGCTCATCGTGGTGGTGTGGGAAGTTATTCTTTGGATTATTTTTGTCTGAATCGTGTTTTGGTTTTTCAACTGTTTTCGATATCGGTTCATGTTTACTTCCCTCATTTTCTTTTTTTGGATAATTTTCCTCATCGCAAGAATCTGTAGTTTCGTCAGGAGAAGGTGAAACACAATTGTTGTTTTTATCTGCATCCTTTTCATCTTTTTTCGGGTTTTGTTTTTTATTATATATTTTCATTTCAGGCACATGTTTAGGTGACTGCTCTATTTTTTCTTCCTTTGTTTCGACCTTTCTTGTCATTTCTTTTTTTACTTCCTTTTCTCGCACAAGTTTATGATCTGTTATTGTGTCTGTATTTCCTTTGTTATTTACGGTTTTGGTATCAATATTTTTTTTGTCCGTTTTAGGTTTATGTTGACGTTGTTTTGTCTTATCATCTTTTTCCAGGGCATTTTCCGTATCACTAGGTTCCGTAGTTTCATCAGAATTAGCTGAATCACAATCGCTGTCCATATTATCTGGACCTTTTTGATCACCAGGTTTGACGTTTAAGCTTGGCGTGGTCGTTTTTGCTGTATCTTTTTCTAGGACCATGTTTATAGGAGTATGACGATGAGAATGCTTATCGTGGTGGTGTGGGAAGGTATTCTTTGGTTTATTTTTGCCTGAATCGTGTTCTGGTTTTTCATCTGTTTTTGGTATTAGTTCATGTTTTTTTCCCTCATTTTCTTTATTTTCATCATTTTCATCATTGCAAGGTTCCGTAGTTTCATCAGAATTAGGTGAAGCCCAGTCGTTATCTTTATCTGCATCTTTTTGATCTCTTTTCGAGTGTTGTTTGCCATTATTTTTTTTCATTTCGGGCACATATTTCGGTGACTGCTCTGTTTTTTTCTCTGCCTCGAATTCTTTTGTCAATATTGTTTTTATCTCCTTTCTTTGCAAAACTTCCTTTTCCTTGAAGTCGTTGTTTTTTGTTATTTTAGGATCAACAGGCTTTGAATTAGTACTTTGCTTTTCATTTATTATTGGTTTCAGTTTATTTTTCGTTCTCTTATCTTCTTTTATTGGAGCATTGCCACCATCGCAAGGTTCCGTAGTTTCATCAAGACTATCTGAATCACAATCGGTGTCCGTATCAGCATCTTTTTGACTTTTTTTATTATCAGGTTCAATGTATGTGCTTGTTGTCGTTGTTTTTTCTGGCATATCTTTTTCTGGAGTCGTGGTAACAGATACATGAGGATCAGAATGCTTTTCATGGTGATGCTTATCCTTAGGTTTATTTTTATCTAGGGAGTCGGATCCGTCATCGTAGTCGCCGTCATCAGAATTTGCGCGAACATAAGTAACAATAGGATTATCATCGCAAGGAATATCTTTTTCATGAGTTTTATCAGACGGAGGA
This sequence comes from Eupithecia subfuscata, assembly GCA_963564075.1. NCBI lineage: Eukaryota > Metazoa > Arthropoda > Insecta > Lepidoptera > Geometridae > Eupithecia > Eupithecia subfuscata. The sequence continues at coordinate 3,919,141 of OY751123.1, forward strand.
ACCCAAAGTTCCTTTGACAAAAGCCTTAACTCTTTAGCTAGAAGTTCAGGGTCCAACAAGGGCTTCAATACCTTTTTGTGTGAATGTTTGCGTATATGTTTTAGAGGCGCTTTAGTAGCCATACGTTTCCCGCCAGTTATGATAGTATACGTCTTCGCATCAGTATCGGTCTTCGCAACGGCCACGGCCTTGGTTTTAGCAATTTGTTTTGTTACCACTGGAATAGTAGGAACTTTATGCTTTTTGTGCTTATTGCGTCTGTGAACTGAACCATAATCTTCAGGTTTGCGTTTTTTAGGAGAAGGAGCATTGTCTGGTTTCGGTTCAGGTTTTATTTTTATCGGTATATGTCTATACTTAGCCAAAATTTGCTGAACGATATCGGGGAGACCTTCATCGTTTGACGTGTGGATAATTCTGGGTTGTCTTGTTTCGTGATCTGCTACTGGCATGATGTAATCAGCTCCATCATCTGCTTTTCGAATGGGTACAATTTTATAGAGTTTAGGATTGGCCGGTTCATGGTTGGAGACTGGTACACTGTTTGCAGAGGCTACGGCATTAGCGAAGGCGGAAGATTGGTTGGGGAAGTCTTCTTTAAATGAATTTATGTGGTGCTCTGGTGCTGGTGGTTCTAAAAAAGGAACATATTTTTACTTCCAAAAATAAATATATATATATTTCAAGTGCTGTTGAGTAAATTGATAGTGAATCCTCCTATTTGAAGAAGGTAGCAGAGAAGGTAGTGGAGAAAAATAAATCTCTTACTTATTATATTATAATGATACCTGGTAATGGATGTTGGTAGACAGATGAATCCTGCATGCTCCATCCATGTGTTGGGTACTGAAGTCCAGTATCTTGCGTATGATGGCTTCCGATTGGTGGGTAGTGAGGGTGTTGGTAAGGATAAGTGTGTAATTCCAACTGGGGATCTATAGGTAGAGGTTGAGAATGAACTATGTGGGGTTGACCATGAATCATGGGTTGACTTAAAATTTCAACCGGTTGGTAGGGTGGTTGTTCGGGAGAAATCCAAGTTCTTTGGGATTGAGCATGAGCTAAGGCTTCCGCGTTCGACCAACTTTCGTAGCCATGCTGAGGTTGACTCATATAGTGGTTAGGTTGACTGATCTGGTGTTCGCTCTGGGTCATAATATGATGTTGAGGTTGACTCGGGTAGTGTTCAGGTTCACTCATATGATGTTCAGGTTGACTCGTGTGATGTTCTTGTTGACTCAAACGATGCTCGGATTGACTCATGTGATGTTCTTCTTGACTCATACGATGCTCGGATTGACTCATGTGATGTTCTGGTTGCATATGATATTGGGTTTGCCCCAAATCATGAAGTGGCGAGTTGTGGGTAGGTTGGGTAGTGCCCACGGCAACTAAAGCTGATAAAACGCATATCTGCAGAAGAACGAATTGCATTAAAATACCTTCTCTTATTATTGCATAAGATACAACGATAGCTATGTTAACACTTTGCATCAAGTTGACTTTTGCCATTTGCCTAATTACAGGCAAAACTAGAAGTGGCCTGAAACGGCCTGATTATCAGTAATTAGTTGAATTTAAAATACAACGAAAACAAAACTCAAGGAAACAGACAAAATCACCGAACACAGTAGGAGCACAGTTGTAGGACCTACCTATACTTAAGCCATTCTCAAGGTACAATGACTGTAAACAACTGACAACCCATTTTCAATTCAAGATTCTCTTTTTGCCGTGGGTGAAAAATCATCGTCTGATGATCGTAGATTTATAATAAACTAGCTGACCTGGCGAACTTCGTACCGCTCTCACCTTATAAACCTTTCCTGAACTTACACAAACATTTCAAGACCAAAATGAGCGAAATCGGTTCAGCCGTTCTCGAGTTTTAGCGAGACAAACGAACAGAAATTGATTTTTATATATCGTCGCCGTAGAGCGAAAAGTCACTAACTCGCTATTTGGCCCAAATCGAGTTAGATGTGCCATCAAAATCCCCGATTTTTTCTGCATTTTTCAGTCTGACAACCGTATCCCTAGCTATCACGGTTTTCATTTTAGGTTGTGCAAAAAATTCACTAACTCTACATTTGGCTTACAGCATTTTAGTCGAAAACCAACTAAGTAGGCTTAGATACTTTTTTCCTACTTGAAAGAATTGCAAAATATAAACCTAAGTCGGGTTGGTTACTTTCTTTTCTAAAATAATAACTTGTTGCTAGGACCCAGTCTAGTCGAGAAATAACTAAATATACTTGATTAGTTATGTGGTAGCAGGTTTGATACACAACTTGAAAGCGAAAACTAACCAAGTCGACTTAGTGTCTTCTAGATCGCTATTTGCGATAATTGTACTTCATAATTTTAAAACAAGAAATCATTTAACATGTTAAGTTAGTTTTCGCCCCAAAATTTTGACTACAAAGTTTGGTTTTGAATGATAGCTAAAGTGTTTTGTTGATTTATTAAAGCCAAACTTTCGTACGTCTGTGTTAGGATAGACAATTAAACGTGCAATTTAGTTACTTTTACGCTCTTGATTTTGCTTACTCGGTGGCTAGTGACTTATGTAAGGCCCTAGCCACCTGTCCAAAACGTCTTCGCTGGTTCATCAACATCGTTAGTCTACTGCTGGACATAGGCCTTCCCTTAATGAGCGCCATAGCGCCATGTCTTCAGTTTGCCGCGTCCGACATCTGACTGCAGTCTTTGGCAGGCCGTCTCCACCTGGGTGTAGGGCGTCCTACACTACGTTTGCCGAGTCCCGGTCTCCTCTCAAGAACACGGTTGTTGGTTTTTGCGAGACATGGCCGGCACGCTACCACTTTAGCATGCTTATTCTTAGAGCTATGTCGATAACTTTGATTCTCTGTCGGATGTATTCCTTTAGAACAGCTCCTTTAGAGCACTACTCTTTTCATAGCTCGTTGAGCGACTTTGAACTGGTGGATCAGCCTTAAGGTGAGTGTCCACGTCTCAGCTCCGTAGGTCATGACGGGTAAGACGCACTGATTGAAAACATTCGTTTTCAAGCATTGCAGTATGGATGACTCTTTTTTTCTTTATTTATTTTAAAGGAGTTTTGTCAACATTACCATGTCACTCCCGTAAAGAATGGATGACTCGGCGAGGACTCAGCGTAGTTCGCTGTGTGGTGCCGGCTTAGAATTTGCACCACCCCAACTCTTCCCGCGGGTGTCGTAAGAGGCGACTAAGGGATATCCACCGGGGGCGGGCAGCAGCGCCCCTGCAGAACAATTCTACCACCGAACTGCGATCCCCAACCCGCATGTCCAGCATGGGGATTATGGACATAACCCTCCATGTGATAAAAACCAAGAATGCGCTTATCAGGGGGAGGCCTGCGTCCAGTAGTGGACCACTACAGGCTGTTGTTGCCTTCTCAAGTAGTCCAGCAGTTTAAATAATATAAAGGAATGTTTCCTTTCAGTAAAATTTGCTAAGTTGAATATTTCGGGTAACTGCCCTCCGTCCAGGTAATGTTAGTTTGTACCACACTGAAATGTATTTCAGAGGCCAAGAAAAAAAAAATCCATTGATATTCGTTCGTCGTCTGAACTGGACCATTCCCCGTTATCTTCATTCATTGTACGAGTACTCTCTACTTTACAGCTACACACAAAGATGTTGCAGAAAACCTGCTGGTGCCCGATGCCACTATAGGCCGTATTGTGAAAGCTTACTCAGTCATAGGTCTATGTTTGAGAAGCGATTATGCCATGGAAAAGCGATAATCATGATCAAGAATTACGACATTCGCAATGTTAAGGCTCACTGGACCAGAATGCTATCATTAATCATTTTAATAGGATTTCAATGTTTAAAATCTTAACAATACGTCAAAAACATCAATTTACTTATAACTTGTTCTGAATGCGTTTTTTTTTTTATTTTTCAAGGAAGTATGACAACTGCATTTGATTATTTATCATTTTCTTATTGATTACCTGATTCGAGAAATAGAAATTATATAAAATTAAGCAGATAAGAGCGTTAGAAAAATTACTTAAACACTAAATAAACTTATCCAAACACGGGTGAAAAGTCAGTTGGTGACTTTTAACAAATCATTGTCTCACAAAGTTAGTACAAGATTTGAGGGCGAAAAGTAACTAAGTCAGTGTTTTTTCCATTTTCCCTGAAAATATCAGTCATTCATTGACTGTAGTGAATTGACCTTAAGAGCTTTTATATTTCCTAACATATGAGACCATAAAATTAGAAATATCCCATACCGAAAGAAAGTTATGATTTTATTTTGTTTTTCAAAACTTTAAACCTTCATAACTCAAAACACCAAATGACCCAGTTAGTGACTTTTCGCTCTACGGCGACGATATAAATAAAAAATTAACATTTATCAGATATCATTAAGTTTTTAAAACGTAAGAAATTAGGCAAATATGCCCACTAAAGTCATTTACAACGGGATATTTACCATAATTTGAGTTTTGAGCTTTACAATCAGTTTAGTTATTCCGTGATCATGGCGCATGAAACTGTGCCGAAATATTGGAAAGCTTAAAACTCAAATCACGGTAAAAATCCCATTGTAAAAGTGTTAATAATGGTTTTAAAGCAAAATAAGTCCATTACGGATGTAAGCGGGTTAACTACGAACCTTATTTGTGTTGGAAGAACACCAACGTTTCATCCCTTAACGAGGGACATCTTCAGGGTGAGTGCGGTTCTAGACGCGCTCGTTCCGCATCTCTCCGAGCACTACGCAGAACCGCACTCACCCTGAAGATGTCCCTCGTTAAGGGATGGAACGTTGGTGTTCTTCCAACACGAATCAGATTTGTAGTTTACCCGCTTACATGAGGTTAAGGAATCTTTATTTCTCATAAAAACTATAAAAGTTCATTTACAAAGAATAAGTAATTCGTAAATAATGTTTAAATTACATATTACCTCTAGAACCTAGGTACTTATATGTAGGCATAGGTAATCCAATTTCTTATATAATAGTGCTATTTAACATAATTTAGAATAGATAGGTACAAACAAATGAAATAACAAAACATCAACACAATAACAAATAACAAAAATAAATAGGGTAGATTGCAAAACTATTAGCAGTAGGGGAGACCGAGGAGAGTTGTGACAGAGGAGAGTTGTGACAAGGACGATTTCTTGGAACTTATGACCGTTAGCAAGCTAGCAATGGTGCACAATTGTTTCTTTAAAGACGCGCTACTTGAAGCAGTACGTGCCTCAGGCACACGGCAACCGGTTGCTTAAGTACGACATCTGCATGAATAAAAAACTGAAAAGTAAGTTTTTATCAAAATTTTGATTGTAACTATATCGTGACATATTATATTTACGTAGTTATGTTATTTTTTTGTAAATTGTGTGGCTTTCGAAGTTTCAAAGTGTGGTTAGTGATTATATCGGGTATTTATCGCGTACCTTTTGTTTTATTTCCCCTACGTTTCTACCGCGTTACAGCGATCGTGGTCACGGGGCGACTGGATGTACTCGGAGTTACCGCCGAGAATTGACGGCAGTATCCACGACTACCCTCAATTCGTCTTCAGAATCAGGAATGTCCAAGTTCACATTCCGACACACTACACTGACCGTGTCCGATTGCAATACAGTCGGATCTATGTTAACGTTAGGAGAGTTGTGACACGCTGTCACAACTCTCCTATTTAAGTTTGTTTGTAATTTGCACGCATTTTGCTGTGATTTCTAGTGGTTTTTTTGTGTTTATTATGTATTTTCGTTTAACTTAGTCCATTCTTCAACCTAAGTTTGACATAAGAGTACCTATTCGGCAATAAAATTCTGTCTTAAGCCTACTAAAGATGTAATAGCTGCTATAGAAGCCAGTAGAAAGTTAAAAAATGTGAAAAACCGTGTTTTAAACGAAGAAAATAAGAAACCTCAAACAGCAAGAAGAAGACTAACAAGAAAAGTACAGGTGATGTCGAAGAAGATGCTGATAATGATTGTTTTTGCCTGTGTTGCCTTGAATCCTATGCGTATAGCAGATCCAATGCGAAGTGGGTTCAGTGTTTGGAATGTTAAGGCTAGTCTCGCGAAGATCACACTGGGGGCGAGCTGCAATACGTCTGTCATAATTGTTTATCAGATTACATTAAAAATTTTGACTGATTTTATAACGTCTGATCTCGTAATAAAGCCATAATTACTTATAAAATATTTATTGCTCATTAAGTTAATGTTTGTAGTTCCAACAATTATGACAAAATGATTATTAAAGTATTTTTATGCAAAAAAGGTGTTTTTCGTTTATAATTAATATAAAAGTATTTTTATTTATCAAATATAGTCTAGATATACAGCTGTCACAACTTACCCTGGTACCTGTCACAACTTACCTCGGTGTTAGGAGAGTTGTGACAAAGGGGGTCGTTTTAATTTTCATGGATTTTCTCAGAAACTTTATAACTTTCATTAGCTCTCATAGCTGTTTTTAATGTAGAAAGGAGTGGGGTGTATTTAGGCATAGATTTCATAATTGTGGTACGTTTCTTTATTGAGATATGCTCTTCTAAGTAAAAATTGTCACAACCCTCCTCGGTCTCCCCTATGACTCTGATGAAGCATTGTTATGGTGTATGCTACAAGTGATGAGAGGAAAGGAAAAAAAAAATAATGACACAGTTCGCTATTCATTTATGGTGCTTACATATTTCAGTAAACTGTTTTTAAATATTTTCATATTTTCACATTCTTTCACATGGTTAGGTAATTTTCTTATACGAGTATATAAAAATCAATTGCTGTTCGTTTGTCTCGCTAAAACTCGAGAACGGCTGGACCGATTTCGCTAATTTTGGTCTTGAAATGTTTGTGTAAGTTCAGGGAAGGTTTAAAGGGTGAGAGCGGTACGAAGTTCGCCAGGTCAGCTAGTTTGTGATAAAGACGTGCTCCCTCTAATAATATCGTTTTCATAGTATAATTAGACATCCGTAATGAATTAGTCAAATCACGATAGTTTTTATAGTAAAACAAGATAAGTCCGTTGATTTCTGTGTGGATACACGTGAGCTTTCAAATTTAACCAAGCTTTATTACCTACCACCAGGTAGTTAAATCAGATGTATTCGAAAATAGTATTACTGATACACTCGCTCATTTTAAGCAGATTTAAACCACGGTTCCTAATTAATGATAATATTGTGTGTATGAAAGTTAGGTTGGGTGTCCCTGTAACCCTAAAGAAATGAGCTTTTTCATGAAATAAAAATTATTTATGACAAAATTATCTCACGTATTTAATACGCGTTTATTTTTATTTGCGGTAGGTTTATCGTACCAACGTAGTCATAGGATCTTTGATACGTATCTATTGCGTTTCTTCGAATTTAATTATGAAGGCCTAACTTCATATTACATAAATTCTCAACTGAGTTCAACTGAGTAGTATACTCGTAGTATAATACCTATATTATTATACATATAATTATATTATACATATAATCGCCAGCAGTCACTCCTCAAGCCCTCGTCTAGAACACACATATTAAGGATTATAGACTAAAGTTAATGTAATTTCATGTACTCGTGTTTACTGGTATTGAATAGACTCAGTGAAGTTAACAACATCTTTTATTCCAACAAACCCACGTAGTTAAAGTTAAAGACAATATGGACAAAATACAAAATACATATAATTATTATACTACATATACTACTGAGTCGAGCAATCTGTAGATTGTTTGCAACCTATCCGTCTGCAGTTAGCTCAATTGTTTCAATGTAAATACTACTTCCAATTTGTTTCTATTATTTGATTCTATTTTTCTTTGTTAATAAGGGATTTATAGATTTTATATCATAACAAGTTATTTTTTATATATACCTTCCTAGCACAAAATTTTATGGCCGTTCATTGTACTTTTGCGTTTTTTATGAATGTTTATTTTGTATTTTATTTGTGGTGTACCATTAAATACAAGTGTGTATTGTATTTTATTGTATTATGTGTTATCAATGTAGGTTAAATCTCACCCCAAAAAAGGACTTCATGTTAAGACCGGTTCTGAAGAACCTCCGTCTAGAAGACTCGAAGCCACTTTGACTGCCGAAACACAAAGTCAAGCCAGAAATTAGGTAAAGTACTCTCATTTGTTTACTTTTGGAGCATCTGTGTAAATCTTGTAATTTATGGGTGTGACGGTGTTTCAATAAGTTTGGACTTATCATCTGGATTTGTCTCGACTGGATTATAATTTTGAATTTTGTTAATGTCGTTGGTAGAAACATTTATAAATTCTCTACACACCACCAAAGAAGAATGCTATCTCGCAATATGTTCGCCTTTGTACAATTTTAAATGCAATAAAGAATTTTCTATATATCTTACTATCTAAATATAAATCGGAAGGCCGAACTACAAGGCTAACGTGTCAATAGAGGCGCTATCACCGATAAAAACTGAAGTTAGTAAAAACCTAACTAAGCGCTTCAATGAGTGACCGCTAGATGTCGTTAAGAAAGATGCAAAAAGTGACCATTCCTAGATCGCGCAAACGCTGGATTCAGTTACAATTACTGACCTTATAGGAGTTTCCGACATCAACTGTCGGTCGAAAGACCAGCGGGCTCAGTGGACCAGATGGGTCGGGCCCGGTTCAGAGGAGATCTCCCTCTGTTCCTATTTGGGGGAAATCCACCTTTACCCCCAAAAGAGGTATACCTAAATAAAACGTCAAGAGCGAGTCGGACTCGCGCACTAAGGGTTCCGTTTAATTGTAAGACCTTGTTTCTTTCCAAATATCATGATTCTAGGTCAACATGAAGTAGGTATAGGTACTGTATATTTTGGTCGAGGGAGAGAATCACAAATTATTTTTTTTTGTTACTAAACTACAAATTTACGGTATTCAGATTTTTATCGTTATTTGTGGTATATGATCTGGCTTCTTGCCAAATTTTATGATTCTACGTCAACGGGAAGTACCCTATAGGTTTTGTGTGCGAGTGATTTCCTTGGAAATTTCAAAACATTCGGACATAGGCGGCTGTAACTTTGAGTGCGTTAATTTAGAAGATTTATTTATATCACGGCTTCAAGAGGTTACGGACTTGAGTATTTGACGTTAATTTCAACTCGATACGTCCACGCGCTCCTGAGAAAAGAGGGTTGACAGACGGACAGACAGACAGACAGACGGACAACAAAGTGATCCTATAAGGGTTTCTTTTTCCTTTTGAGGTACGGAACCCTAAAAACCCTCAACATGAATACCTATAACAGTATCAGAAAAGCAAATCTCAATGCTCTCAGTCAGACACACACGTCACATAAGTTTTTGATAAGTATGTTAAAACTTCGATGTTATATATACTGGGTATATTAATGGGCAACGGAAAGAATGGTAAACGCTAATACCTATTTTCTTAAGGGTGCGTTCACGGTAAGAAGCAGGAGCGACATAACCTTTTGTTCTACGCATGCACTGTTTACCGAAAATACAGTTTATTAAATTCACCTCACACAATATTAACCATCGCTGACGTCACACAAAAAGACCGTATACGAAAAACAAAAGAGGATCGCCTAATATTTTTCAGGAAAGCCTATGTTCATCAGTAGTCACTGAGGAAAGCCTATGTTCATCAGTAGTCACTGATGAACATAGGCTTTCCTGAAAAATATTAGGCGATCCTCTTTTGTTTTTCGTATACGGTCTTTTTGTGTGACGTCAGCGATGGTACAACAAAAGACAATCGATTCAGCTTTTAAAAATTTACCTATAAACTAAATTGTATTAGATGCTTACAGCGGACCTACAAAAACCAACGTAAACACTGGTCTAACAAGCGTTTAGCTAAACAGTGTCTAAACAGTTTAACTAGAGTTGAATTCTCGTTTAAATTATGTCTAAGCCGTGTCTAACTGTAAGCCGTCGTAATACGCAGTTTTGTGGTGTCTGACTTTTTTGTAGTAAAACTGTTAATGTTTTTCTAGTTTCAAGCGCTATTTTATATAATTTGTTATAATAATGTCGTAGCCGCCGTATCCCAGAATCAGCCCTTTTGTGGAAAGGCAAAGCAGCGCAATTCAATTAATTGCCTATCGACTGGTTGAACGATAAACGTTCAACACTATGGCTAACTAAACGTCATTTAGCCATCTCGTATTCTCAACAAATAAGAGTTCGTTTTGCAATCAGCATAGCCGTTCTACAAACGGACTGATTCTACGACAATTTAATTTTATGTTTCACTGATAGGGTTATTTTTTATTTATTTATTTATTTTTTGTGGGCAGTGCAGGAGTGAGATTTAACAGCTTTAATAGATCGATTGCCCACCGCTTGGATTATTTTCTTTCTGCTGTATAAATCCAGTGCTGTGCAATGCCGTGTGGTGCCGGCTTAGAATTTGTACCACCCCACCTCTTTCCGCGGGTGTCGTAAGAGGCGACTAAGGGATATCCACCGAGGGCGGGCAATTCTACCACCGAATTGCGATCCCCAACCCGCATGCCCAGCGTGGAGATTATGGGAATTACCCGCATGACATAAAAGCTAATAAGGCGCTTATCAGGGGGAGGCCTGCGTCCAGCAGTGGACCTATATAAAGGCTGTAAAATGCGGTGAGGTATAAATTGCTTTCACTCCCGTGTTCACTGTAAAGCAGCCTTAATTTTGTAATACTTTTATGTAATTTTATTTGTCTTTCCTGTTTTGGAACCATACCTATATTATGAGCAATAAAACATATTAGACTGCCTCGTTGGTCTAGCGGTCAGCTTGTTCAGCCGCTGATTACAAGGTCCTGGGTTCGAATCCCGGGTCAGGCTAGTAGTTGTTATTGGGGTTCTTAGCAAGAAAAATTCATAGTAGCAGCCCGGAGTCAGGAAGTTGGCGGTGTTACACACAAAGCACGTTAAGCTGTTGGTCCTGCGCCTGACCTCTCTCCGGTCGTGTCGATCTGTCGTCCCATCGGATTATGAGAGTGAGGGAATAGAGAGTGCACCTGTGTTTGCGCACACACTTGTGCACTGTAATATCCGCATCTGGCTAGTCTCCGATGAGACTGGCCGCCGTGGTCGAAATTTGGCTAGGTAGGAGGACATTATTATATTATGAGCTACATGATGTGTTAGAACTCTGAACTCAGAGAGTTTTGCGGTTTTCAAACACTTTCTAATTTAGGTATTTAGGATCTGTCTCTGTCCATATTTTTAGGAAATACCGTAAGTTTAGGACAACCGTAAGTTAGGTCAACCAACCTTAGAAAATTTAGAAATCGTAAAATTTTAGTTAGGAATCCTAAAACAACAGAATCGATACCAGTACCAACCTACTTAACTCAATTTTTAGCTTAGGTGATTTACATGACGATTTACAATAAGACTAGTATTTACCTATCCGTATGTATAACTTCTTATTTATACAACTGTTCAACAAAGTATAAGTAGCAGGCCTAAATATATGTTGCGACAGTCGGCTAAACAAATATTAATAAATAAATAAATAAAAACAAACTAGGCCTCGATCTTAATCTTAGTACTCACCGGATCCCCTACGATTACATAAAATTCAACATTTTTCTTTGGTTCCAAAAATGTGAAAACACGATTGAGATAAAAATACGATGAGAAAAAACACGAAACTGCAGTGCGTTTCGCACATAACTTGTCGTATAAAATCAAAGAATTATTTTATTCTCAATCAATTCCCAAGTTATTTACAAAAGTTTAATGTTGTACCTACGTCCGTAATTAATGAACAAATTGTTGTTTCCGCCTTATTTTTAATATCTTTTTGTACATAGTTTTAGACATACTTAGACATAGACATAGACATACCATTTATTTGCCACCACACACACATTTACATAACACACTCAAAATAAAATATTTAGTCTTAAATTAATTAAACTAATAAGAACATATACAGTAGGTACATTTAACGAACGTTTTAGTTTCAACAATAAATAACCTTCTTTTCTTTTTAATGTTTTGAGATAAAATTACGATAGAAAATCATTAAAGTACTCTGTTTCACGTCGAGATCTCAGGAAAAGATGAGATCTCAGGAAACGATGAGATCTCAGGAAAGGATGAGATCTCAGGAAAGGATGGCTGCAACGTTCCCTCTGGACTAGGCAAAGACATTTTAACCACTTTGAAATGTCTTTGGTACTAGGACTTTTTAATGTCCTTGCCTCTGTAGGTTGTCATTCTTCATACACCTTCATGGCCCAAGATACAGATATAATAATAATAATAATAAATATCTGTCTCTTGGGCCATGAAGGTATGGTAGCTGGGCAGTGGGCAGTGAATGCGATATAATATAACTAACACTACTGAAAGAGTTATCTACTAAACTAAACATAAATATACTAGAGCTGGGAGTAAGCGTGTTTAAGCGATCTTAAGGCTTTTTTTAATGCCCCTGTAAAAGTTTTATTTTGTATACTTTAAGCAGAGATGCGAAGTTGCTCCTTTTTGCCACCATGGTATGGTGGCCAAAAAGAGCAACTTCACATCTATTCCTACAATATACAAACTAAAACATTTATAGAGGGATTAAAAAAAGCTTATGATAGGAATCACAAACTGGCCAATCGATTTCTTAAAATTCCTTCGTTTAACATAATAGTTAAATAAAATAGGTGGTAGCGCTGATTTGGGTCGGGGTAGCGCCTTAATGAAGTCGACTATGCTTGCTTATACTAGATTTACATTATTAACAAGTGAAGTTTAAGATGAGGACATATCTATAAAACTAGTAAGTTTACCTACCTTTTGCTAATAATAATATTAATCAAATAATATAAACAGATTAGAATTACTATTTACAATGGAAACGTCCCCGCTACGCTAGCTGCATTGTCCCGCTGCTGTATAGCAATGCTGATGCGCTGCGCCAGACCAGCTCTCGAGTCACGCGTCGCTTCGACCAGAGGACGCTCTGATAGTTTTTTTTTCTACGATATTTTTATCTCAAGAAATAGTTCAGTACATTTCCCTGTTCTGTATCCCCATATATCAAACTTCTTAACTTCTGACAAGCAAAAAACCGCTTAGCGGGCCGAAAAGTTGTTAACCAACTTTTAGATACCGAAAAGTTTATTTCTTCCTGACTTCGTGAAAGAACAAAAATAACTTTTCGGGTTATAAGTAGGTAGATAAACATGGTGGTTTGTATAGGTATCAATAACTTGGACATAGGAAACAAAAACATGTCATTAAAATATGCACCTGCTCAGAAAGTTGCTTATTCCTTTACCAAACATAAGGTAGAAATTATGTCATTGCAGGCGTACTGAAATGCGGGAGGGTAAACTCTATGGAATTTCATTTCTCACGCGTTTAGCGGGAGAGAAAATTGTATGAAAATCCATTTCTAAAGTGTTCTTATTTTTTAATTTTCTGAAATATCAGCCGGTAGATACCTGCTGTGTGGTGCCGGCTTAGAATTTCCACCACCCCAACTCTTCCCGCGGGTGTCGTAAGAGGCAACTAAGGGATATCCACCGGGGGCGGGCAGCCGCGCCCCCTGCAGAACAATGCTACCATCAAACTGCGATCCCCAACCCGCATGCCCAGCGTGGGGATTATGGGCATTACCTCCCATGAGATAAGTCGATAAGGCGCTTATCAGGGGGAGGCCTGCGTCCAGCAGTGGACCAACACAGGCTGTTGAGGTTGAGGAGGTATGCAAAGAGTACTCTTGTTAAGTTGTCTCCTGTGTGTGTGACGTCACTTCATGAATACTTCTATAGTGCGGTGCGATAGAGCAACAGTCTGCAGTAAGCTTAATTGTTTAAATTGTAAATACTAGCGAAGCGACAGAAATCAAAAATATCAATTTATTTCCATGTCAGTGTTTAGTTTTATAATTTTACCTTTTCTAAGTGTACATTTATTGTATTTATGGAAATAATGAGTTTTTATTTGATTTGATATTTTGTGTACGAACCTTAAGAAAATTACAATCAAATATCATTTGATTGTAATTTTCATAAGGTTCGGTTTAAAAGAGTCAATTAATTAATCAAGACTAAATAATAGGTACAATCAAAAATTGAAGATTTCATTATAGAAGACTTTTAAGCGAAAAAGCTTCAGAATGCGTAAAATACAGCTGATATAAAGAAATTGCCGTCAAAGATAATGTAAAGTTTGTAAATCAGTTCACGTACGCGATTGAAATGTAGGAAAATTGTACGATGGCGACGGTATAGAGGCTTATTCCCAGAAGTCACACTCTAGACGAGAGGGAACGGATCGGATGTAAAGTGGAGTAAAGGTAAATTTATTGCAACAAATACATGTAAATAGGTACATAGGTGGTGTATGTTTAATTATGACACAATGAATTCCTACCGTTGCGCGTTGCGGGCGGCGGCGTGCAAAATCTGTGTACAATGTCATTAAATGTAAGTATAGTCATGTATAATAAATCAAATCGAAAACGAAGAGTCGATAAGAAAACTGAATAACTATCAAATATAATTAAACTAAAAAAAATAAAGCCTACAACCCATGCTAAACACTCAGCTCTCGGGTCACGCGTCGTCGCTTCGTTTAGTAAATTATAATATTGTATGAACCTTTAGTTAGTTCTTCAGAAATACAGAAATACAAATTCAGAGAGACAGAAATACGAATACAGAAATTGTAACTCCTTCTGTGCTGTTGGTAAAATATTGTGGGCCAAATAAGAATAGTCAATTAGAGATAACTCATACAAATTCATACCCAAACAAAAAGTTAAGTTAACAAATATCCCAGCGGAATCGAACCCCTTGCTCTGGCCCTTCCGCGAACGTGCCAACGGCTCACGGAAGTCCCTGATTCAATCATAATTATATTTATAATGGCTTCTATGAATCAATAATAGATCCATTAACCTATCAGATGCCACACAATACGATTTCGTGGAACGGGTGTTTGTATAGGAAATGCGGTTAAATTTACATAGTAACCGGGAAAAATAAATGGAAGGTTATTTGACGCACAATATTATACCAACAGCAGAAGAAGAACAAACTTTAAAAAGTATTAGGACAGTTGTTCGAGCCCCTACTCTCTTCTAATAGCAAGCACACTCGCATTTTTGCCTTTTGTTTATTTAGGATATTCTGTGGTTTTATGCCATCACACTCTTCACATCTAATTCTAATTCTGAGTGGGGAACTGGGATCTGCACTGACATCTCGCTTTGGAGTGTATTGTGCATTGTCCCCCTGCCTAACCAGGCCCTAACCAGCCCAGCTCCTTGAAGTACCGGAGCAGGACTTTTGGCGATTGACAGCTTCGTTTCAGCTTTTCTGTGGGCGAGGACGGGTTAGATCCCTCTATGAGAGTCTCATCACATCACTTACTTACTAATTGAATGCCGAGAACTACAGACGTAAGCGTAACTCAGGATTCTAGAATAATCCTGAATAGAGAGGGAAGGAAAATCACACCGAAGACGAAGACAGCTTTGAGCATGAGAGGACAAGTCTACGTTTCACACCTTCTGCGAGTAAATAGTAAAAGTTTAGTCACGTGCTTCGCGGCCTTAGTTTTTTATGCCGCCTTCCAAACAGAGGTTAGTTCAAAGTTCGAAGAAGATCATCATGGTATAAAACTTCACATTCCCTATGGAGTAATGTTTATTATTCCCAAGGAAGTAATGAGTTTGAATTTGGAACCTCAAAATATGTATTAAAATGTTGACCAAGGAGACTCGAACAAAGAAATCTCATTTGTTTGAATTTGGTAAACATTTTAACACATTTTAACAACACGAACAGGGCTATAATAACTTGCTCAAGATACATGACGTATAAAGTGCGTTTTACAAGCATATCTGTTAATTTATTATTATTATTATTGGATTATAGACGAGCAGCTGAGAGCTGATATGTCTATATCACAGTGCTTTTAAAGTTTTTCACTACACTAGTTTGTCTCTTGTTGTGGTCAGATTGTGCGTTCGTAACCAGTGGTCGAGTCTGTTTTTGAAGCTGTTCACAGAGGGGGCTGTTACAACTTCTTCAGGAAGCTGGTTCCAATTGTGCACCACTCGGTTACTCAGGAAGTGATGAGCAATGTTAGAGTTAGATGGTGAGCGGGTTACTCTGAGACTATGGCCTCTAGCTGTTTTGAATGGCACCTTGGGCGTGTATATTTTGTGTATGTCGGGCAGGTTGTAGGTGTGGGAAAGAATTTTGAATGTTTCTATTAGATCACCACGGAGGCGTCTATCCTCTAGGGTAGTGAGGCGTAGGGCGGCTAGTCTCTCTGGGTAGGACATCCGGCGTAGGCTTTTGGGAATTTATCTATCATTCAGCTAAATAGATATTTTTTATTAATTATTATTGTATTGACTCGAGATTGACACTATGATTGATAATTATTTGTATTCATTGTTTTTGTATTGTTTTGTACAAGATTTGACTACTTTGTGCCTATTTTGTTATTCTTATGTATCTGACTCCTGGACGTTTTGGTTTCAACTGTAAGTCCATTTGTTAATAAATAAATAAATAAAAAATAAAACTAGTATGGGTACAGTCAGCTGCACAGACATGTATACACTTCCAAGGTTTAACTTTTATTTTACTCGGAACTTTTCAAATAAAAGGACATGCAAACGTTTTTCGTACAAAGTAGTCATCGTACTTCGTCAGAATGCGGTACATAAATTATCACAATTACTATACACTTACTATTTAGTCAAATTGAAAACTTGGGAGTGTATACATATTTTTGCAGCCGACTGTACCTAACACTCTAGTGTTGTTCGGGCGCGTAATTACACGTCATCAAATGGCGGTGATAGAAGATCAGTGCTGGTTGCTAACTTGCCAGTCTACTAACCCATTCCATCCTCATCCTCATCTCACCTCAACTACCTATATTTATTGGTCCACAGCTGGGCGTAGGCCTCCCTTTGATAAGCGCCTTGTTGGTTTTTATCTCTTGGGGGTAATGCCCATAATCCCCACCCTGGGTATGCGGGCTGGGATCGCAGTTGTCTGTGATCTGTTCTGCAGGGGGTGCTGCTGCCCGCCTCCCTTTGTCGCCTCTGACGACACCCGCGGGAAGAGTTGGGGTGGTGCAAATTCTAAGCCGGCACCACACAGCAACTAAAACTAACCCATGCTGAGGCCGTTTCCATTTTGTGACATCCGGAATTAAATTTCATTATACCGTCAATAGTCCGTGTTGTTCTGTGTGAATGAAGAGTGTGTTCTTCTTGAGGGAGAAGAAGTAGAGGTGGTAGAAATGTCAGAAACTGCAAAGAGCTGAGCCATAAAATCAATCATTTGAAAACTTTGCCACACGAGCTGTCCCTTTTTTTTGACTTCGAAATTCAGTCAGTCAACCATTAGTGCATTCAAGTTTTCAGTGTAGATGCGGCCAAAACCGCGGAATTAAATATTATACCCCGTTTAATTGAAAATGTAACGGACTGGCTGGGGCATAAATTAAGGGCAGCGCTGTTAATTTATGGCGGAATCCGGTATGAGGTCGATTTTACAGCATACTCTTCAATTTCAGGTTGTCATCCAAGACGGGATGGGGATCTGCGAACGATGAACTTGGATGCTGGATACGGCAAGCTGAAGACAGGCGTTATGGCGCTTATTAGGTTAGGCCGCCTTGCCCGCCGCAAAGTGGGCAAGCATAGCCGGAATGTAAGCACAAAATGTTTGTAACTTAAACAACATTAACACTTTAATAATAATAATAATAATAATTCATTTATTTCAGACTTTCATGGCCCAAGACGCAGACGAGCCTCTGGACCCTCGTGTGGCGGCGGCGGCCCCTGCGGGGCGCCCCTGCGGGTCGCACCGCCGAGGCTGGGCAGTGAATGCGTTAAACTAAATACCTTTTTGTAAAAATAAGTGATTGTTTTATCGAATAATTAGCACTCTTGTCGCCTGAAACACAGGATTACCTAGTTCAGGCTAACTTGTTATACTTAGCTGTATCTATTTGTTTAGTGCACTTATGTATCGTCTATTTACGAGTTTCTTGGAATATATTTTTTTGTTTTTTTTTTTTATTTTATAGGCGGGGATTATGGTGATGATCCAACAGAGAACATTGATGGCAGGTTTTTATCGCAATGGAAAAGATTGTCGATACGAAATATTCTAAAAAGTATTTTTAGATTTTTACAAGAATTGCAAAATACACAGCGTTAGACCGAATTCGACGCAAAAATACAAAATGTTGATATGTTATTACAGGTTTTAGCAAATAAAACATTATTTTAATTTGTCGGCAGTCAAAACGCACCACAATGAGCTTGAAACCCCGAGGGGTTTATTCTTAGTAGGTAATTTATATCGATAGTGAGTTATGGCTTTCATTCGACATTGGAATATCGAACACGCGTCAGTGCAATTATAGCCCCTAGCTATAAAATCTATTTGATGATTCAAAGCTTGAAGCTAGCTACATTTAACAGATATGCTTGGTAAATAAATATTAAAATAAGTATCTAACCTGAACGAATCAAATAAACTAACCATTTTTTGACAGGCGGACAATTGACTAAAATTTTTAAAGCTTACTTGTAGGTATAAAACAGGAGGCCAAATATTTTTTTTTTAATTTTTTAAAACGCAATTGCGTATTTCGTTTAGGCCAATATTGGGACTCTAATAACACCGAATTAGATTACCTATTTGCAAAGAGCGAAAGAAGGGTTGTTTTGTACGCAAGAAATATAGACCTCCAGAACAGACTTTCATCTTTCACACACAGAGCAGCACAAACAGAGACTTAGGTTTTGTTTGCAGGACATAGGTACGAACCAGGGTTGTTGCAAGTATCAGTATCAGCATCCGCTGATGATCAGCATTAATTTAGCCGCATCAGCATCCGCATTGATCGATGCTGATTTTCAATGCTGATGTTTGAGTCGCAACATGACCCGAAGGGACGAGGCTTACAGCGCACTTTTGTATAATTCAGGAAAACAAGCACAAACCTGTTTATATTTATAGCACTACACATTGCGTGTGTGTGTTAGTGTGAAGACCTATAAATATAGATTAGGCTTAGCCAGACCTCACTTATGTTACATTATATGTTGAATTTTGTATACCTAAAAAGCTCTGTGAAAATTGCAACTGACTACATATTACCATTCAAGATACAGCACCCTGACTGAAACACAGACAGACACCGGAAGCTTAAAAATAGGGTCCAGTTGGCACCCTTTGGGGACGGCATAATTTGATTTGTTCCACATTCGCCTCGCAGAGTTTTGCCCCACATGTAAAATTCCACGTTCGCCCTACATTATATTCCTTGTCTGCCTCGAAATTAGGTTAATTATCGAGACTCGGTTTCGATGATGGAAGGACCATCTACATTAGAGAAGTGCGGAAAACTCGGTTTGCGAGTCAGACACGCACTTGGCCAAAATCGACATCAGCATCAGCATCCGCGGATGTGTATAAAAACTGCATCAGTAACAACCCCGGTACAAACACTTGTCTAGATCCTATAAATTAACCTCAACCTCAACCGCCTGTGTTGGTCCACTGCTGCACGCAGGCCTCCCCCTGATAAGCGTCTTATTGGCTTTTATCACATGGGGGTAATGCCCATAATCCCCACGCTGGGCATGCGGGTTGGGGATCGCAGTTCGGTGGTTGAATGTTCTGCAGTCAGCGCTGCTGCCCGGAGGATATCCCTTAGTCGCCTCTTACGATACCCGCGGGAAGAGTTGGGGTGGTGCAAATTCTATATGCAAATATAAATTAAAGAGACTTGAATCTCAAAATTAGGCAGTACCTACATAATATCTACGTCAAAATTACCTAACGTTATTTATCGCAGACGATATCAGTCGATAAAATTATCACGTATCGATAATTTTATCGACTTGCCAGTTAACTATGTCATTCAACCGTAGAGCTGGATAAAAGATATCGAACAAAGTTTATTGCGATATCCGAACTTTAAATAATTACAGAGGCGTATTTTACGGCCAAGTTGCTTCTTCGCCGCAGACTGAGTTTGACAAAGAACATGAATGTTTGCGTGAACACTGCAATGCGACGGAGATATAGAGAAACTAGAAATACTCCGCGTTACCTTGAGGAACGATTCGAGTACGTCCATCAAACTCATTTCCCCTCACTTCGTTCCACCGAAACTCTCTCACTGACAACCCGCTCCTGCCACACCCACAGCTCCTCCTTCTCCGTGCGTGCCACAAAGCTATGGAATGCTCTACCTACTACTATAAGACACGCAAAGTCTCTCCCTGTATTTAAGAATATAGTCTTTATACACTATCTCTCTTTGGAGGTAAAGGTGGATTTCCCCCAAATAGGAACAGAGGAAGATCTCCTCTGAACCGGGCCCGACCCATCTGGTCCACGGAGCCCGGTGGTCTTTCGACCGACAGTTGATGTCGGATACTCGTATATGGTTAGTTGTAACTGAATCAAGCGTTTGCGCGATCTAGGAATGGTCACTTTTTTGCATCTGTCGGTCGACATCTAGCGGTCACTCATTGAAGCGCTTAGTTAGGTTTTTACTAACTTCAGTTTTATCGGTGATAGCGCCTCTATTGACACGTTAGCCTTGTAGTTCGGCCGTTGTCGCCTAGAGGTCGCCTACATCTCTTCAGTCATAAATTGTTAGTTTTTTATTTTGCATCTTTTTTTTTTATTTTTTTTATAAAACTTGGTACTTAAGTATTATTATTATACTTAGTATATTAACATTGGTAAGTATATTTTATATTATGTAAGTACTTATTATATGTATGTATTGTTTATTTAAGTAATACGCCACTGTCTTTACAATACTGATATACATAATACAATACACGAAATTCTTAATACATAGAAAACAGCTATAACTCGTAACAAATATCTGCAGTTCGTACAAACATTTGTCCCTAGGTGGGAATCGAACGCGCAACCTTATATGTCTGACTGAACATCCCTGGAATACCTGTGTATCACAAATGAATAAATGAACTAAACTTCTGCGTCGCAGATGGACGTATTTCTTTATAACACTTTGTTTTAAAATTCCATAATATTTACACCGTTTCTTAAGTTTTGCAGGATAAATATATTTTTGAGGATGAATCTCGATATTTCCATGATGGAGTATTTCTCATCAGATTAAGTTATGAAAGTATGGATTTATTGGGGTACCTAGGACATCAGTCATCTGGGTACTACGGGACAAGATGAAGCAGTGTAAAAATTACGACTATCATTTTTTCAATGATTATTTTTTATGACTACCCCATCCAGAGGCCCTACATCTCCAAGTCTAGCTTGTTTACAGACGCGCTGTCTACCACACATTCTGCACAATGGCTTGACGCTAACTACGCCTCATAGCTAGAATACTACAATACTCGGTAACTTTACCTCACAGCTAGAATATCTACCTAGGTACTACTTACTTACTTACTCGGTAAATCAGCTAGAGTTGGCAATACAAGGGATTGCTGATGCCGCGCGCGTTTGAAATGGATGGAACCATTTTGTAAAAATTCTCTGAATATGTTTAATTGTACCTATATAAATTAAAATGTTACGTAAAATAAAACCCAAAATAAACATAAACATCATTTATTGGAGAGTATCTGGAGCAGCGCATCAGTATTGCCATACAGCGGGGTAATGCAGCCAGCGTTTTGGGAACGCTTCCGACTGGTATTGATATAAATCAGTTGAGCTACCTGTAGATTGTTTGCAACAGCCTACAGTTAGCTCGATTGTTTCAATTGTAAATACTAGTTATAATTTGTGTATATTATTTGATAGTAAGTTTCTTTGTCAAGGAATTTTATAGGACATAATTAGTGTTTCTGTATATTTACTTACAAATATTACTTTGACATTGTTCCGTCCCAAAGTGATCGCGCGCAGATAATACCACTTACTCGGTAATTTTACAGCTAGAGTTGGCAATACAAAAGATTGCTGACGCTATCTTAATTGATACAATTTGACGATTTGTTAGTTAACGGGTGGTTTGGATTTCATGAATCAGCAGAAATTTATTTTATCAGAACAGAAGGTACTCGTAAAGTGCTGCAAATTCGAAAATTTACATTACAACGCATTGTATTGTAATGGACATTTTCAGTTTTCAGTTCAGACTCCAGTCTGTATCATAAATAAATAAAGACATCTAATGAGTAACAGACAAGCATACTCATATCACAGTAGAGATACGTTAAATAATTGCTATTAGAGACAGACTAGCTTAGTATTTAAAGTTTTGGTATGCAGTATACAGGGTGTAACAAGAGGGGTGGATCGTCGATGGCTGGGGGTGGGGGACCTCAGTACTTATCTATTTAACCCCCATGTATGTTCTGCGATATTCAGCGGTTCAAAAGTTATTTAGAGTTTGGTAAACTTTTAGTCAAAATCAGATTTCAGCCAGAACTTCGCAATTGCAGCCAAGTAGTCTGCGTTCCTCCATCAAAGGGTGATCTGTGATGATGATGAATGCAAAGTGGCGGGATGACAGAAATAGAGCTACTACAAATTTAATTTAATAATAATAAATAAATAATAAATAATGCTGGACAATCCACACAACATCATCTAGCCCCAAGCTAAGCAGAGCTTGTGTTATGGGTACTAGATGACTGCTATACATAATATAATACATTACATAGATAGGTAGATTTTTTTTATTATACATAGAAACGACCAGAACACCCGAAACAAATACTTGTAGATCTTACAAACATTTGTCCCAAGGCGGGAATCGAACCCGCAACCTCCTGCGTCGCAGGCGGACCATCACCCGCCGCGCCACATCGGTCGTCAAATTTAAAATGAGCTTGTCATTATTCTTATTTTAACTGTGGAGAGACTTATGAAGCTTCTCGATATTTAAAAAAAAAAAATTATAATACCTACTCTTAATTTTTCTAAAATACTGTTTATTTTCCTTCTCGACCTCAATATACTTTATTTCTAGTAAAAAAGCTGGCAACCCTAGTTAGGGCCGCCCTGCATACAAAAATCTTGAAACCCCTTTCAACCTACATTTTTGTATCTAGGAAAAACTTAAAATATTTAAATAAAGTGATCACTTTAATTTTCAGTTTACTTCTATTTTTTCCTTCCGGGTTTACGAGATTTTAGATAGGTACGATTGTTTGAAAGAACGATTGTTATTATGGATTATTAACTATTACTCATTACGGTAAGTACCTAAAGTACGAAATTCCATTGGCGATGCAAAATTTAAGACAACCTCTTTGTTCGATGTTTTTGTCCATTATGAAATTCGCAATACACACTAGATACGATATTACTAAAAACAGCACTGTATTTAATATAAATAACAGTTAATATAGCAACTCAAACTCCGCGCCAAAATGGAACACAGTTGTGCCAATCTAACAACAAAAAAAACATAAATTTGAATTTGGAACCATAAAGAAATCATCCATTCCCGATACTTTTTTGACATTATTATGTAGTAGTCTATTTAATAAGTACCTACCACAGAAATCTTAATAACAAGGCACTAGAAATGCTGAGTACCATCCGATCTATCGGGAATGCGTGTCGCCGGCTCGCCCCCTCTACTACCTTACCACTACATACACAGACAATAACTACGGAATTACGGCTACGCCCATCCAAAAATGCAGTGCAAACCAAATTAAGCCTTATGCGTAGTTACATACGTTCGCTTACTCACACATTAGTGACAAGTTTGCATTTGTTGTCGTTATGACGTCATTTTAATGTAATCTACCCTAGTGCTGGGCACGAAATATCAGGTCACGTACCTGTCGTACTGTTATTCTATGACTAGGGCATTATACTAATAAAATAAAAATATAGTTTGTACTTCAATATTCATTTATTATTAACTAGCGACCCGCCCCGGCTTCGCACGGGTGCAATGCTTATACTAAATATACCTACTGCAGAATTGGTACTCCGGCCGATACCGCAATCGCTATGTCCCTGTCATTTTAAATCTGTAATATCTTCGAAAATATTCATTCAAATTACATGCTGTAAAGGGCAATATTAATCTATATTAAATGCACAATGTATCTAAGTTACTTAATTGGATAAGGATTAATGCTGTACTGCTTAAAATCGCCTCGTAAATAAGCCATTATTTCTCGTAAAAAGTAAAGGATAAAAAATGGTTATTGTGGGTTATCCCTAAGAGATAGACATATACTATCGCAGACTTTTTTTGTAGACCTTTTTAAGTTGTAAAATACTGTAGTACATTATTCTGATCTATCTCGTAGGGTTCAGCCAGCGTTTGCAATGTAAGGCATCCGGTAGCACTCTCAAAAAGGGGGGTCTTGGGAGGAACGGGGGGGTAAAATTTTTTTGTAATCGAAATCATATGACCCCCTCTATACAACCCCCTAAAAATTTTTTATCAGTGTGACTCTGCTTGGCGCCCCCCTGGGGGGCGGTGGTTCCGGGGGGCAAATCTCAAAAAGTCGGAATTTTTCCTAGGTCCCCCGGACACCCCCTACATGATTCTGCAAAAAAAACATACCTCCCCCTCCACCATCAAGGAGAACAATAATGTCAGTCAGTCAGTCAGTGGTAATCGAGCTTTATAGATAGTTAGTTATTATGATAAGAAATCATAAATAGACAATTTTAATATAACATCGTATTCCTAAAATACTATGTTAAATTATGCAAAGTTGTTTTACAAATCACAACCAAGGTAATATTAAGGATAATATTACCGTGTCACAACACTAGCTCGCGACCGATTTCTGCGGCCGTACCACGATAGGAAATCGAGCGCGCAACGTTATCGTTCACTGTGCAGTACATTGCTTTTTGTAATGAGGTACCTGCCCGATGTTGACAAAAATAAGAGGCAATGTATAGTTAAACGTGATAATAAGAACGGTCGACTGTGACGTTCGTATTACTTTTAAAGATTCTATAATTTAAAGGAAAAACGGCATTATTTAGAAAAAACCACGGAAATGGAAGTTAGAGTGGAAGGACAATGCAACAAAATTACTAAGGGCACCGGTGTCGCCAAACTCACACAAATAAACCAGTAATCATATAATGCATTACAAAGAAACAATTCGTTTGATTGGTAGTTTAAGTTTAGTCAAAACTAGCCAACGTCACTGATTTGGAAATAAACCTTGACTTCTACAGATAAGATTTATTTTACTTTAGCATCAGAACGTATTTACGGTCTATAGTAACCAAACATTCGATTGACAAGTTAATTCCGCTACTTGACCATAGATGGCGGTATTTTCAGTGGTCGCAATTATAAACTTAATTTCCTCAGACTTAAGATTGACATTCGCGTGATAGGTCGACCATCGACTGCTACTCGATTAGAGCTGCACCAGGTAGCACATTGAAGTACATTATCGATATCGATAGATACCCGATTTTTTGTTCAATTCGCAAAAAATTGAACTTGTTGGTAGTTTATTTACTTACTTGGCACACAAAGAGCTGTATATTTTAAACCATTTATAAATAGACACAGACAGGCAGGTAAAAATAAATGTATGTTGCTTATGCCCCTGAAATAAAACGTATTTATTAGGAAACTGGTGTTTGGAAAGTTTTATGTTTAATTTTAGTAAATGGTGTATGTGAACATTTATCTATTTAAACTTAACGATTTTCAGTGATACAAGCGCTGTATGTTTCGTAATTGTATATCTATATGATTTTCAGTGATACAAGCGCTGTATGTTTCGTAATTGTATATCTATATCTTTTATTAGATATTTTGAAATCGACTTCCAAAAAGTGTTCAGAGCATATCGTGCTTAATTTGGTTGGCATCCAATTAACTCTACCCGTTGCATCTATCCATTTCTCTTTGACGTTTGTATCTTTGGGAAACCTACAAATATTTAAGATAAAGGCTAAAGGACCTAATGATGTCAATTAAGTAACTTGTAATCTAAATACTAAATAAATAATTAATTTACATAATAATACTAATCACTTATTTAACATTAACATTAAAATTAGAAATTAAAATTGAATTTCTTGTATCGATATCAATCGACAAAATCAACATCCGACTTGACTACATCACTAATTGAGTAGCGAAGAATAGAATCAATCCAAAATCAACTTTATCTTAATTGCATAAGGTTGATTTTGACTAACCCTTCTATTAAATTATTGACAAATTGAAATAAAATAAGATTTTATTACAAAACAATAAAAACCGTTCTCCCCGATGGTACGAGACACCTCCATTTTGAAGATTTTTTCTCCTACTATCATTTTTACACTCTAAAATCGAACAATACGGCATGATTACGGAAAAAATGAATTGGTTGCGAGACTAGCTACTCCACGCGATGTTAGAACCCGACTGGGGTCGAGTAAGCATACCAGCGCGTACTTGTAGCACGCGTGCCACGCCCACTTACCATTTCCCCTTACTTTAATTCCGTGGAAAAAACAATACTTACCGATGAAAAGTTATTCCTATATTAATATAATTACAACTTGTGGAAGAATTTCCGCAATGGGAAATGCTGCAACACACCATTTTTACACACGCACGTTTCGAGAGCAACTGAACAGCAACGAACGCACTGGTGGCGTGAGAGTCACCTGAGCGGCGACAAGGTCACGCGCGCTTACGATTTCTAGTGCCTTGTTATTCAGATTTCTGTGGTACCTACCTAGGTTAAAATTCAATCTTAAATCCTCTATTTAAGCACATGTACTTTTACAACTTTGACTCTCTCTCCCAACAAGGTTTGCTGGAAGAGAACTCTTATTAGGGTGAAGCTCGCCTTTGCCATTATTTTCCTGCTAAATGTTTTACTTATACCTATTTTGTGCAATAAAGAATAATGAAATACAATTTTTCCTGCTAAATGTTTATACTTATACCTACCTATTTTGTGCAATAAAGAATTATGAAATACAAATAAATAAATATATACAAAAAAATAATAACCTAGTTAAGTTAAGCTTTCAAGTTGAAGCAAACCCGAAAGTGGTTCGTCTGCGCGAATCCTTACCCGCCAGACTAGTCTAAGTTAGACTCAAGTGCTTTGAATTACAGCATCCGAGCTAGCATTGTTACTTTATGTTGACAGTCGAGTATTGTATGTTTGCTGTGCTCAGATTATTTACATCTCACAGACAGATTTCTTATTAACAAGTTTCTGCCAGCGGTTTCGCACGCGTTTTATGGAAAAGTTTGATCATTTCTATTCCACGGGAACTGACTGATGAGATAAAAAGAAGTCTTTGTTTTATTCCAGGTCTGACCTACATCTTTGCAAATTTTAACCTATAGGTATAAGTAACAAACATACATCCATCCGTAAGAGGCATTATCGGCATTAAAGATGTGAAAGTTTCACATCACACTAATATCATAAATGCGAAAGTTTGGATGGATGGATGGATGGATGTTTGTTACCTCTTCACGCCAAAACTACTGAACGGATCGGGCTGAAATTTTGTATACAGATAATTATAAACCTGAAATCAAACATAGGCTTTATAACCCATAAATCAGTTCCCGTGGGATAGAAATCACCTTTTAACGTTTCCATAGAAACAACGCGTGCGAAGCCGCGGGCGGCAGCTAGTTTAATATGCCTACATAGGATGATATTATAAATACGAAACTTTCGGATTTACAATGTCCTCCTAGCCGAATCTTCGGCCACGGCGGCTGCCACTGCCAGTCTCAACGGAGTCTAGCCAGTAGAGCTGTAGCAAACCCTATGTATTCGGTATTTCTGATACTATGTAAGTATGTACATAAATGCATAGGCAGGCATATAAGTAGGTATAGTATCAGACACTCACCAAGGTCATCAAAACTGCAAAAACTGAAACTTGAGACTTGCAACTAACAAGCTATCTTGTGTGTTTGTCCGCAGATAACGAGGCACGCGCGAAAGCCACTTTTGTAGCTGAGTGTACTTAACAGTGTGGTGACTAGACGTTACACTTCAGGTACAGGTGGAGAGAAAAGTGTTAATGCGCTCCCTCACCGCGAGCATTCGCCTGTAATGTAATGCCGGGTACAGGCCAAGCGAGAGCAAGCGAATGGCAACGAACGAACGCGAAAGAACCAGAGTGTGGACGTCATTGCGAAAGCAATCGAGCCAAGGGCCTTCGTTCGCCTTCGACCTTGCTCTGGCGGCTGTCGCTAGATCAAAGAAAAATGGAACTAACGTACCGATCGTCGAAAACCCAATCGTTTGCAAATGCGAGCGAGCGAATGCTCGCTCTTGCTCGCTGGTTCTGTACTCTGTACCCACCATAATATTCCAAGATTCGTTTGCAAGCATTCGCTTGTATTGCATGCAGCGTTCCAAGATTAGTTGTCAGTCAGGGAGCGCTCTCTGACGTGCATTCGCATGTGCCTAATGTAATCCACACATCAACAGCCTAAAGCAGTCCACTGCTGGACATAGGCCTCCCCTGATAAGTGCCAATAGCCTCTTATCATTAGTGCCATAGGTAATCTCCACGCTGGGCATGCGGTTGATAATCGCAGTTCGGTGGTGAATCGTTTCTGCAGGAGGCGATGCTGAACGCCCCCCCGGTGGATAACCCATTGTCACCTCTTACGACACCCGCAGGAAGAGTTGGGATGGTGCAAATTCTAAGCCAGCACCACTCGGCAACAATGTAACAAACAACAATCCAACAATATTCGATTTCAAGCATTCTACTGTACCTAGTCTATTCAGTTGTTTTTCAAAATGTCAGACGGAGCGGCTATTATTACAGGCGTATTTGTAATGGCCTTTATGTAATGCTCGGTTCTTCTCTCTCACTGGATGTAATGCTCGAATCTGAATGTTACATTACAGACAAATGCTCGCGGTGTGAGAGCGCCTTTACACTTCAGGTACAGGCGGCGCGACGTGGAGACAAGTGTAATGTTTGTGGCAGACGTGGTACCACTAAAATATTATGTGGTAAAGTGTGTATGTGTACCTTAATGTGTAGTTTCAAGTACCTTTACACCATTATAATTATTTTTGATTTTGTGTGTCATGCAAGGATGTGTTTTTGATACCTACTACAACATAAAGTAGAAATGATTTAAAAGCGTAAACATGCTATTAAATGAAGTAAATTTAGATATAGCCTCTATTATGCAAACCTCTTTCATATAAGTAGGTACTTACTAGCTAAATTAATTGCACACCTCCTAGGGGTAGTTTTGTAAAAATTAAATATATTATGTGATATTTGTTCAGGGGTTCTGGATGTTTTTCTATGTACATATAATAAAAAATATCTATCTATGTAAGCGATAAGGCCGCCCATTGTACTTTTATCTTATGTAAGGTCTCGTGTATTGTATTTTTGTTGGTGTACAATAAAGTGTTTTTGTATTGTATTCTATTGTAGTATATTGTATTATGTATATCAGTTATCTAGTACCCATAACACAAGCTCAGCTTAGCTTGGGGCTAGATAATGCTGTGTGAATTGTCCAGCATTATTTATTATTTATTTTATTTTTTTCATTAGGTATTTACTTTATAGTTTACTAGCTTCTGCCCGCGGCTTCGCACGCGTTGTTTCTATGGAAACGTTTTGAGGTTATTTCTATCCCATGGGAACTGATTTATGGGATAAAAAATCGCCTTTGTTTGATTCCAGGGTTAGACTTACCTGTATGCAAAATTTCAGCCTGATCCGTTCAGTAGTTTTGGCGTGAAGAGGTAACAAACATCAATCCATCCATTTATCTATCCATCCAAACTTTCCCATTTATAATATTAGTGTGACTAGCTGATCCACCGCGATTTCATTCGCATGGACTTTAGTAAGAAAAGAAAAAAGAAAGAAAATTTATTTATTTGGTTCACTAGAAAAGCTTGCAACTATTACAATACTTATACTTACATAAGAATATTACAATAGTAATAGTAGTAATAGTTAATAGTAGTAGTATTAGTGTAAAAATTAAATAATAGTTAATGGTAGTAGTATTAATGGTAATATAACCCGAGTTCCACGCGTTTAAAGCCGCAGATAGAAGTTTAGGTAGGAACATAATAACCGAAGAATGTAAATTTCTAAAAAAACTGTTCTTAGTAGGTGCTTACGTCCTAAACTAAATTTTCATCCAAAATTTCAGCCTCGTAGCTTTTCTAGATACTTAAGTAAGTCTTTTCTAGATTTTCTTGATAAGTCATCAAGTGGCCTAATTTTGACTCCACACCATTAAGGCGAAGAGTAGGGGCGATAGTGGCGCCACTACATATTCAATTTTATAATTACGTTATACAAAGGAATTATCAAAAAAATCGGACCGCGCGTAGACGATATCTATCATAAGCTTTTTTAAATGTATCTTTAATAGTTTTGTACTGTATTATTTATGCAGATACTTGTTTCAAGAGTTTAGTTCCTATTGGTGGCCAAGCTCCAAGCTCTCCAAACAAGGTTTTTGATTGAATAACACAAAACAAAACTATTACAGATACATTAAATAAAAGCTTGTGATAGGTATCGTCTACCAGCGGTCCGATTTTTTGATAATTCCTTTGTATAACTTAATGATTAAATTAAATATGTAGTGGCGCCACTATCGCCCCTACTCTTCGCCTTAACCATTAGGGTGTGAATTTCAAAAAATCCTGAATGAAACACGTGTCTGTTTATTTTAAGTCATCTTCCTATGCTACAAAAGGGGGAATACGAATTTCCAAAAATTCGTTTTTAACGGGTGCCTACGTCCTGAAAGGAACCTCCATGCAAAATTTCAGCTTCGTAGCTCTTGTAGTTTCAGAAATCTCTTGATGAGTCAGTTTTCTCTTCTCTTTTAGGTATATAATACTAGCGACCCGCCCCGGCTTCGCATCGCACGGGCGCAATAAAATACTACTATTACTATTATTATACATATAAACCTACCTCTTCAGTCACTCTATCTATTAAAAAAAACCGTATCAAAATCCGTTGCGTAGTTTTAAACATTTAAGCATACATAGGGACAGAGAAAGCGAGCGACTTTGTTTTATACTATGTAGTGATATATATATTTATATCGAATTTTGAGTGAATCGAACCATGGAATAATAACTTTTCATAGTTTACCACCATTTTTAACCTCCTCAGAGGCCAAATTTTAAAAAAAATATTGTACTATGTGTTAATCTAGAACCTAAACTATCTACCTAACCAAATCGATTAAGTAGTTATGGAGATACAAACATTCACACAAACATTCGCATTTATAATATGTATTACTAGGATTTGAATTTAAATCAAAAAAAACTAAAAACCATGCGATTATTTTAAAATCAGGCCGTATCTACTAGCTAGAAAGATAACAATGAATTTGTTACAACAGAAACCTACAATTTCCATTATTGTACAATTTAAACATAAGCACCGTAGGCTCAAATCTACCAATTATATCTAAGCGTCTCGTATCAGTGCCAACTACCACTACGCCACGAAAGCCGTCTAATAGTGTGTCTACTTGTTATTTCCGCATAGCTATTACTCTGCGGTACAGTCGCGTCCATAACGAGTACATAGCGTCGAGTGACTTCCCTAATTGCGTGGGGGGTTTCCACTGGTCTCGACGTTTTTCGATATTTTACACATACTTCGATATTTTTACGATTCGAAATTTTTGTAACACGTCTGAAATAACGAGAATTTTACAAACTGAAGTGCTTATTATTTTGGCGATTAGGGTTTGAAGTCTGAAGTTACTAAATTGTGATTAGGTTTATATTCAACCAGGTGAGAACTCTGTGTCTAGTTAAACCTAACATAGGCTTTAAGCACAGTAGATAAATATATTTATGTATTGTGCTTTAAGGCACTTCTAACCGAAATGTAATGTTGTTTTTTACCTGAATAAATAATTCTATTCTATTCTATTCTATTTACTAATCGAAAAAAGTAAAAAGTAAACCTAATCACAATTTAGTGACAATTGTGATTAGGTTTAAGTACTTTTAACAAATCCCAGTTATGGCCCGGCCACACGCTCCGTCTTGCTTGCGCAATCCAAGTCGCGCAGTCTTGTCGTTGACATAATGAATATTGCGCAGTCCAATATTCAATATGTTAACGATTGCACAAGCCGCGCTTCCGCCGTCTACACGCTACGAGCGCAAAGTGGGCCGTGATCACGGTGTAGTAGGTAAGTGTAGTTAACACTTACTACACCGTCATCGCGGCCCTGGTTTATGCAGTCATGCTCGCAGGTAAGACGGAGGGTGCGACTGGGCTAATAGTGAAGAAGCCGAAATGACAGTTGAAATGTTTAAAATTATAAATATAGGTACGTTAAATAAATAGTTACTATGACCTTTATTCACAAAGAAAATTGCAATCAATAATTACATAACGTCTATTATCTTATCACAAATAATTATGTGTCTGGCTCTAGCCCCGAAGTAATGAGACCTCCTGTGAGACTTTAGCTCGTTTAAGCAAAGCTTTGGTTTAATTAAACACAGATTTTGGTGGGTTTGAACCAACAAAGCTTACCTGAAGGTATAGACCACTAACTTCTTCGATTTTCAGAATTATTTGCCGGAAAATTCGATTACATACAGTCTCTTTATGAATTCTATGGTCGGCCTATCTATTTTATCAAAATCTCAGTATTATTTGCCAGACAAAAGAACAATGTTGCCAGTATTGCCACCTTCAAAGTCGTCGAGTTATCCGACAGTAAAAGCCTGTACTAACAAAGCATCGACATCCGATATCGCATACGATATTTGCAGAATGTCATCTACCGTGGAAAACCACCCATGCCTGTGACAAACACGTAAAAACATTGGACATTCGTGAACTGCGTGTGTTCACGTCACACCTGCGTCGCTGCAACGTGCAAGTCACAAGAACTTTTTAGGAAAAGTTTTTAGGATATGGCACTTTTTATTTTTGCCAACAGCGTTACAAAACTTAATTAACTGTAGCCGGAAAATAAGAAAATTATGAAAGCATAAATGGATAATTTGATTTAACTTAAAATTTTACTTTATATAACTGTAGTAGGTACCCTAACAATAGTAACGTTTACTATAAAAAGATCTTTCTGCTACAAACAAATTATGGATCATGGTAATAGGATATTTTTTTAATACCTATACCCTAGCGTATCAGCATTGCCATACAGCGTGTCAATGCAGCCAGTGTCTTGGGGACGCTTCCGACTGGTGATGATATGGATCAGTTGAGCTATCTGTAGACTGTTTGCAACAGTCGGCAGTTAGCTCAATTGTTTCAATTGTAAATACTAGTATAATTTTCTTTGTGAATAAAGTTTTTTTTTATACCTATATAATTATTATGGAATTTGATGTAGACAAGGTGTTAATGTGATACATTACAAACCAATCTATTATGTATAAGTACAAAAAACAGATAAAAGTTCTTCAAAAATATCTACTACTGTATTTTAAAAACAGAATCAAACACGCTTGGACGCTTCCGACTGGTATTGAAATGGATCAGTTGAGCGACCTGTAAATTGTTTGCAACAGTCTGCAGTTAGCTCAATTGTTTGAATTGTAATACTAGTTTTATTTATTTCTATTATCTGATTGTAATTTTCTTTGTGAATAAAGAAACAAACAATCAATGTGTTACAGGGATCCAAAAAGGCCATATCTCAGGATTATGTCGCTTCAATCTATTATTATAAAGAGGAAAGATTTGATTGTTTGTTTGTTTGTATTGAATAGGCTCCGAAACTACCGGACCGATTTGAAACATTCTTTCACCGTTAGGAAGCTTACTTTTCAGGGAGTGACATAGGCTATATTTTATCCCGGAATTCCTACGGGAACGGGAACTACGCGGGTGTAACCGCGAGGCGATCGTCTAGTCCGAAATAAAAATACTGCAACAAATCGCTCAAAGCTTTTACTTGCACCAAAACCCAAACCTCAGTGAGACGAGTGTGTGCATACAGCATCATAGCTAATGTATCTTTATGTTTATGTGTCCACACACATCCTTCTTTGTCTGACTGTTCATACTTGTACACGCCATCTTTTATGATAGTTTGTCTGCAAGTTTGAATTCAGTTACCTGTAGACTTTCAGTTTCAGGTTTTATAGAATAGAATAGAATTATGTATTCAGGTAAAAAACAACATTACATTTTGGTTAGAAGTGCCTTAAAGCCTATGTTAGGTTTAACTAGACACAGAGTTCTCACCTGGTTCAATAAGAGGTATTATTAGGTAATATACCTATATTAGCCGTTGGAAGGACGATATAATATTGGTAGCAGGAAAAGAGTGGATTAGAGCGGCTCAAAATAGACCAAACTGGCAAGAGATAGAGGAGGCTTTTATCCAGAAATAGATAAAACCTGCAAAAATTTAATGAATGTTGTCAAACGTAGTTTGACAAGCAAATCCGCTTGGTCCGCCCCTTTTCAAAAAAGATAAAAAGTAATAGTACCATTATTTAATAATAATTATTTAATAAAGTGCTTATTTATCTGAAACTAAAGTATCTGCCAAAACTCATCAAGTTATTCCCGAGAGGTTAGTATTTATCCCGTAAAGCTTATAAAACAACAATACTTTTGAAAAATGGACTAGCTACAATTTTGATGATATCTTCGCCAATTCTCAATTGATTTTGATGATTCTTTCGTTATTAGCTAAAGCTTGATTTTAATGTGGTCCCACAAAAGTTTAATTCACGAGGAGTTTATATGTGCGTCGTAACTGTCGTAAGCCTTAAAAACAACCAACCAAAGCATAAAAACTATAACAAGACAAAATAAAAATTTTAAAAAACCCGCCGACGTTTATGGGCTGAACAGATTTTAATGAAACATGGCTAAGAACACTCGGGATAAAATTATCTATGACACAAAAAAAACTAAAAACAAAAATCTAAACTACAATCTATAAAAAATAAACTAAAATCGGTCCATCCGTTTGGGAGCTACGATACCACAGACAGATACACAGATACACAGACAGACACGTCAAATTTATAACACCCCTCTTTTTGCGTCGAGGGTTAAAAAGAAACAAAAGTTATAATTATAAAAGTTCACGGGGTCATTATAGTTATAAATAAATTAAGTATGCGACCACAGCCACAGAAACTTTTTACTACTTTAACTAGCGAGCGTGGGTTGAAGATTTAGAAGCCAACAGTTTGACTCTATGCTTTCGCGGCTTCGACAGTCTATCTAGACTTATTAAAAATCTAAGTTTATATAAGTAGGATATGATATATTAATAGGATACTACATCGATCTAAGTAAAAAAGGGGAGATGAGGTATAGATATTCTATTTCACGAAGTCCGTTGGGCTATGTATGTCATAGTGAATGCATGTACACATTGTTTTAGTGTGCGTAAGCTCAGAAGATACGTTAGTATCCCTATATAGTTTGTGGCTCAGAAGCAATCAGTCTCGCCCGAGACGCGGTCCGGGTCACTAGTGCTCATTGTATTCACGTCAGATTTTGGTAGCGAGTACCGTCAGCATGACAACTAAGCGCAAAGTTGTTCGTAGTGAGGTAAGTTAACGAACTTCGTGAGATAGAACAACTGTACAAGCCTTTCGAAAGTGGAAGGCCCAAATTAGGTGCAATTAGGTTTTCAGTCATAGTCCGACCGGCGTTTTTGTTTTGCGAGCGTAACGTTGTCTCGGTCGCCCTTGGGCCTAGGTACGTCTTTACATCTTTGTTGTTCATTTTAATTATTGCACAAGATTGGAAATGTAACTGTGAGCGAGTGTTTGCGTGTAGTTAAAACACAGGCCAGATCACAGAAATCTGAATAACAAGTATTCAGATTTCTGTGGGCCAGATGTTGAGTAAGCGCTGGGAGAACGTATAATTTCTACAGATTTTACCTATATCTATGAATCTTTATTTAGAGAGCTTCACACTGCGATTATGTCGCTCTTACTAATTAACACAATGAATAACAAATACCTATAAGAAACTTTAAAAAACTAAACAGATTAAACTAGCATCTACTAAACTATATCTATCTATCTACTAATATTATAAAGAGGAAAGATTTGATTGTTTGTTTGTATTGAATAGGCTCCGAAAATACAGGACCGATTTGAAAAATTCTTTCACCGTTAGGAAGCTTACTTTTCAGGGACTGACATAGGCTATATTTTATCCCGGGATTCCCACGGGAACGGGAAGTGAAACCGCGAGGCGATCGTCTAGTAATAAATAAGAACATTAAGATCAGCTCCGAACGGTCTGATCGGAGCTGAACATTTCGGTATTGATCTCTCTTTTTTACCTGCACAAAATGTTTATTTTCTACTCTTACGTACGGTAGGTAGGTACTTTATTTTTCAGTAAAGTGGGGTACTATATCCCTACTCGATTCCGGTTTACAAGGGTATCTGTCAATCCTGTCGCTACCCTCGTCACGCGTTACTTGAATATGATAGACGGTGCTATGCAGAGTGCAGATCTTGAATATACAGTCAGCAGATCATTTTTATGGCAGATCAACCCACCAAAATCAATCCATGGATCTATGGAGAATCAATAATAAAATATCAATACAAGTCTTGTCCAAACAGTTTACGCTTCTAATAGTAGGACTACGTACGAAATGCAATGTAAGTACCTAGGGTTTTCGACAACATTATTCATGAATGTTTTCAAGATTCGGTAATTACCTTCAACTTCTTTCTTAATGGCGCCGCTTGCTTTTCGCTACGACTCTGCCAGTGTCCGTGTAGGAGTGCCATAAACTTCGAAAACAGAATATGATCGATTTTACAAACTAAAATCTTATAATTTTGCATCATTAAGTACCTTCTTCTAGGAGCGTCGGCGATTTAACAAGTAAAACCAGTTGTCAAGACAGAAATTTGACAGTAATTATTGTTTTCTGCAAATAAACGATTGATTCTGATTCTGTGGCAAAATTGTGTCAAACCTGACGCAGAAGCCATCAAACAAGAAGTTGAAGTTGATTCTGATTCTGTGACAGTTTAAGATAAGAGTTTTATAACAACAATAACCATGTACAATTTTCAGTTAGGAGACACAACTGCCCAAAGCGAACTTTGGGTCAAAAATATTATGTGCCTTTTTATGTTGACATTTACTAAGTAGATTTAGATCTCAAACCTTTCTGGTAACAACTAATTCTTCCAGTTGAATTATTTCTGCATCCAACTCCCCGCCTCTCTACTACCTACCGTACCTACACTTCACGATTCGTTAGGCCGTCTGAAAAGAATATTTTTGTGTTCTCTGCGTAGGAGACAGCTTACTCACTCTTTCTACAACGAAACTTAACATTTTGAGTGGCAGGTTCACCAGCGTGTACCGCAGAGGCTAAACAGTGAATACTTGGTGAATAGGGTATTTTACTCTGTAAAAGAAAAAATCTAAAAATGCATTATTGAGATAGCTGAGGCAAAAAGCAGTCGGAAAATGTTAGTTTTAGGTTATAAAATACCAAACTAAATTTTAAAATTCAATTCAAAGGTTTGAGCTTTTTTAATCTGTTTCATAACACCAATAATTAGTAGTCGCCATGTTATTACGTCATACGGCTATGTAAACTTAAAAGTGTGAACATACAAAATATCACTGCATTCGTTTACACAGCCAACTGACGTCATGACCACAGAGCAATATGGCGTCCAGCGTTTTCGCGCGAAATTTGAAAATGTAAAATTTAAATGCATTTTTAAGGCACTTAATGACTGAATAAAATTTTTGTGAATTTGTTAGTGGTTCATTAGCACAATAGAATCTAATTGAGACACTTTTCAAAAATGGGTGTATCCCCTGTTGAATGCCCTAATATAGCTTACGCATTGACGAATCAGTCCTCTTTTGTTATTGCTGTGTTTCGTTTATTTTGAACTCCATCATAATTTTAACACCTTCATCGCCCAATACGCAGATGTCAGTCTGCCCCAGCGCGTAGCGGCGGCACGCCCCTGCGTGTCTCTGCATGTCTCTACTTAATCAAGATATGTACCTGCGTATCTTGACATTAAGTAGATTTAGATCTCAAGATTTTTTGGTACAACAATTTACTCGAGTTGTATTATTTCTGCATCCAACTAACCGCCTCTTTACTCTCTACAGGTACTCTTCAGGTACAGTTGCGGTCATAAGTGGAGACACCTTAAAGATCATACTCACTTGAAAGCCAAATTTCAGGCTTACATTAATACACGGTATGCATAAGCGAAATATTAAAGAATACTCATGACAAATTGTTTTAATATGTAATTTATAATGGTGTTCAAATAAATTATGTTATTTGTTTTTGGTATTTTGTTTTCTAATGAAAAAGATATTTATATTAAGGCTCAAAGTTAGGGTTGTTATTAAGTGACTTCTTGGTTGTGTTTTCAGCGTAGGAGACATCCTAAACTTACCCACTCTTGGAGCCACGAACAGCAGCCTGTGTCGCGGCTGCTTCCAGGAAGAAGAGACTGTGGAACATGTAGTGGTAAACTGCACAGCCACAGAGGACGCCAGACGGAAATCGGGACTGAAGACTCTCATAGAGGAATCAATCCCGACCACGCCTACAGAAAAGCTGAAACGAAGCTGTAAATCACCAAAAGTCCTGCTCCGATATTTTAAAGAGCTGGGATGGTTAGGGCCTGGTTAGGCAGGGGGACAATGCACAATACACTCATATGCGAGATGTCAGTGCAGATCCCAGTTCCCCCATTCAGAATTAGAATTAGAATTACCCACTCTTTCTATTTAGAACAAAGTGAACATTATATTTTCCTGCTTGCGTTTCCACTAGAGATGCCAGGAATGTGTTTTTAACAACCAATAGAATGACTTCATTAAGGTACCTAGCGCAGCTCTGGTGGACCGCGGAGCAAGGTTTTCGTAAAAACAAAACAAGGGATGTGTGCGAGGGATGTGTTGCCAGGAATGTGTTGCGAGGGGACGCGGGCGAAAGAATAGCAGTCACTAGATGGTGGCCCTACCCTAGCCTTGCTCGCTTGTCTGAAAAGAGCCCGCTACACATCCTTGTACCGGTCAGCTTGCTCGCACATCTCTGGTGGAAACACTCACGTCGTTACACAGCCTCGCGACGCATCTTCGCACCGATCAGCTACCTCGCACATCTCTGGTAGAAAAAATGCATCGAAGATGTATTTTGCAACCGTCTTTTGTCTTTGCTGTGTTGTATTGGTTGTGTTTGTTTTGTTTTGAAGTCCCGACGCAAAAAATTTGAAATTGGCTTGGACATCATCATCAGGAATATTTCTACTAAACATTATCTCCGGCAACGGATTCAAACCTGCCTCTCGTCTCTAACTGCGTACTAAACTAATGCACTAGCTGTTTCTCCCGTCTCTGCCTTTACAGAGTCTCACCGAGTGTGAAAATGTTACAGGGGATTTCGTCGCATCTCTTACGGTTGCAACTTTTCAAGAATATTTAGGTTTTAGCTGAACTCTCCAGTTAAAAGCAGTAGAGAAGGATTTTGGAGAATTCTTAGTGGATGGCTTCTTACAGAGAAATTCTTGGCTGTAACCACAAAGCATTTTTACTATTAAAACTTTTAAAGAAAGAAAGAAACCTACTTCAAAAATGTTGATCACACTAATAATATAAATGCGAAAGTTTAGATGTATGGATGAATGGATAGATGTTTGTTACCTCTTGACGCCAAAGCTACTGAAGGGATCGGACTGAAATTTTGCGAACAGGTACTTAATTCTAATCCCGGAATCAAACTTAGGCTACTTTTTATCCCATAAATCATAGGATATAAAACGTTTCCACAGAAATAACGTTAAACTAATTTATATAATAATAATAAAGAAACTAGTTTAAATAATTAGGTACCTACAAGTGCAAATAGGCAGTGCAATGTACCTGTGTCTTATTATTAATTTAGCAAATTCTCAGATAGGGTGTACTGAATATTAATAATTAGAAAAATAAGTCGATAAATCTTTTATTTTTGGTTGTTTGTTTTGAATCGGAGATTAAACCAAAACTTTACCTACCTATAAGGAATATGACGGACTTGGTCCATTAAATTCCTTCTTTTGTGACTATTTTTCTAAATTTTACATTCCCATTCGAAGGCACTCTGCAAAATCTAGCATCTTCCTAAAGACCCGGCCTCGATAATCATAAAATCTCAAATCACAGCAAAAAGAAGACTGCAAGCAAAATGCCAAATGCTTACACGGAATAGGTATTATAGGTTTTTTGTTTCCCATTTCATTTTATTACCATCGTAAATCAATTGTGCTGGTGACAGTAAAGTATTGCACGTAACACATAACCCTCCTTTCAGCAGTCGAGTTGAAAAGGGTCACAAAATGTTATGGTGAAAGATTTGAAAATAGGGAAAATAA
This sequence comes from Eupithecia subfuscata, assembly GCA_963564075.1. Taxonomy (NCBI): domain Eukaryota; kingdom Metazoa; phylum Arthropoda; class Insecta; order Lepidoptera; family Geometridae; genus Eupithecia; species Eupithecia subfuscata. Next base: position 3,959,460 of record OY751123.1, read on the forward strand.
ATACGACTCCAGATTTATATCAGAACAGAAGTACAGTAACATAGTACAGGGACCTAATTCAACTAAATTGATTGCTTCACCATAATGTTACGTCTCAGAATGCCACATTACTAATTGCTATACTCGAGGCATTCTCAAGAACTAATAATAAATAATGCTGGACAATTCACACAGCATTATCTAGCCCCAAGGTAAGCAGAGCTTGTGTTATGGGTACTAGATAACCGATATATTTAATACAATACACTACATAGATAGATATTTTTTATTATACATAGAAAACATCCAGAACGGCCTGGACAAAATGTCTGCAGATCGTACAAACATTTGTCCCGAGGCGGGAATCGAGCCCGCAACCTCCTGCGTCGCAGGCAGACCTTCGCCCGCTGCGCCACAGAGGTCGTCGAAACAGTACATAATAGTAAACAACTTGCTACAGTCGATGAAAAAACCCCCTTCGTCCACTGATGGACGCGGGCCTCCTTCTGATTTGATTAGAGCCATAACGGCATTCAACATATGGGGGGTAATGCCTATAATCCCCCATCCGCCGGGCTGAATCGCCGTCTTTGATGGGTGACTTCATCAAACTGACTAAAATAGTTGATGAAAGAATGGGGGTAGGAACTTGCCTGATCTATAGCTACGCTATGGGATAAAAAAATTGGTTGTCTGTAAAGTCGGTTTACTGACGATAGTTGAACGTGACAACGTCTTATGAAATTACTGATGGAATGGTAGCATTTGACATTCGATCAAAACATGTAAATGTACTATAGTATAGCAGCTGTCCACGCAGACGCATCGCTCACTCAAGTAGGAGAGAGACGGATGTCGAGCGCTCTCGCTTGCACTTCAAGCCTTACATGGAACGCCTCAGAGCGATGGTACGCCGCATGACGTTATGTTTTTTCGTGCGTGCAGCCGGCTCTATCGAATTATAAGACGTTGTCACGTCAAAAAAGTAGCATTCGTAGACTGCAGCTAGTCTACGAGCTACGAGCTGAACGCTACGGACACAATACATAAATATCTACTGTGCTACGGAGATTACTACGAAAAGATGCTATGATGCGTAGCATGACATACAGCGCTATGGAGGTCATGGTCAATTCAATCAAACTAATAAAATAACAATAGGCCGTGGCCAATGATTTTGTATCTTATCTATGATACATGATAGACGACCTCTGTGGCGCAGCGGGTGAAGGTCTGCCTGCGACGCAGGAGGTTGCGGGCTCGATTCCCGCCTCGGGACAAATGTTTGTACGATCTGCAGACATTTATCCAGGGCGTTCTGGATGTTTTCTATGTATAATAAAAATGTCTATCTATGTAGGGTATTGTATTATGTATATCAGTTATCTAGTACCCATAACACAAGCTCTGCTTAGCTTAGGGCTAAATAATGCTGTGTGAATTGTCCAGCATTATTTATTTATTTATACTTCATTAGCCGTGGCGGCCGTGGTGTAAAAATCTACACCTCCAACTTAGATCGTGGATTTCGTAAAAACCACAATGAACCAACTAAGGAAACCTACAGGTTTCCTGATATATCAAAGGAAGGGTAGCGACTTCCATGTATATTTAGCACCCTTTTTTTAGTCACACCTTGCATAAACTATTTTTGGTTATTTACCTAGCTAAGCTAAGTTTAATTGCTCTAAAAATAGGTACTTAGCTTGAAGGATTGTACATAACTAAAGTATTTCGAATAATATACCTATTATTACCTCCTTTTGAACCAGGTGAGAACTCTGTGTCTAGTTAAACCTAACATAGGCTTTAAGGCACTTCTAACCGAAATGTAATGTTGTTTTTTACCTGAATAAATAATTCTATTCTATTCTATTCTAAGCCATTTTGTTACATCCTGTTTAAAGACAATCCACCTCAAAATTCTCTCAAGTCGCAACTTATTATAAGGTAAACTTGCATTTTGCAACAATGTAAACTAGTTAAATAATGCTCTGCTTAAAACTAAAACACCTTTTCGGCGTCATGTTTCGTATTTCAGACTACTTTGCATAAAAGCACTTCCTAAAGCTTTGTTCCTATGTAAATTACTTCCAGCGTTAAGTCCGAAGCTCTCCAGCGTAACTTTGATAACGAACTTCGATTCGAACTAAAAACTAAAAGTTAACGACAACTTAGATACTCAATTACTGCCGAGTGTCGGGTGCAGAAGTGATGTGCAATCTACTTCGAAAAGTTTTCGATTCCGAAAAGTTTTCGATTCCGAAATATTTATTGCAAACGACATTTTTCGAGAGATTATTTGATGATTATTTGACGACCTCCGTGGCGCAGAGGGCGAAGGTCCGCCTGCGATGCAGTTGCGGGTTCGATTCCCGCCCCGAGACAAATGTACTGCCGAGTGTCGGGTGCAGAAGTGATGTGCAATTCTACTTCGAAAAGTTTTCTATTCCGAAAAGTTTTCGATTCCGAAAAGTTTATTGCAAACGCCATTTTTCGAGAGATTATTTGATGATTATTTGACGACCTCCGTGGCGCAGAGGGCGAAGGTCCGCCTGCGACGCAGGAGGTTGCGGGTTCGATTCCCGCCCCGGGACAAATGTTTGTACGATCTGCAGATATTTTGTTCAGGGTGTTCTGGATGTTTTTCTATGTAAAATAAAAAATATCTGTCTCTGTAGAAACAAAACAACAATCTTTATTGACAAAGAAAATTATACTAGTATTTACAATTGAAACAATTGAGCTAACTGCTGACTGTTGCAAACAGTCTACAGGTAGTGGTCTCTGTAGTGTATTGTGTTTTGTATATGAGTTATCTAATATCCAACACTAGCTCTGCTTAGCTTGGGCCTAGATATTGCTGTGTGAATTGTCCAGCATTATTTATTTATTATTGTTTTTTATCATATTTATTGTTATGGACTTTTACTTTGCAAAGTATTTCAGTCCTATCATAACCTAAACTTATTAATTTAATAACAAACAAAAGAAAACAAATAATACAATTAAACTAATCAGTAAAGTTGTAGGCATTCAAAGGGATTCACTGATGCATAAAAATTTTAAACAGTGAAACGGCCGCTATGTATTTGATTCCACTTAAATGTTAAAAAATGTTCCTAAATTCGTAAATAGGCCTTTTTCTTTTCTTGACCTGTCAAATAAACTTAATTCATTTGCGTAGACATGTCGATAAATAAGTATTTCAATTTTGAAAGGCTACGGTCGATATGGTTGGCTCCTAAAGCGTTTTATTAATATGGATGAAGTAGAATACACCTACCCTAAGCTTTTTCAAGAACGGTGAAATTGGACCTTATACCTACTTACATAAGTCTGTAAGTAAGGTCCAATTTCACCGTTGCAATTAAACGCGATCAACGTAAGATACTCAGTTTAGCGCTTTGAACGAGTTCAGCGCACGTTGATCCGATTCAAGCTCAACTTAGTTTAACAAACGGTGAAATAGGACCTAAATTTTCAAAGCACAAAAATATCATCGACAACAAGATGGCTTTTGGAGTACAAAATAGTCTCCGAATGACTTGTTCGAAGAGTTCGAAGTCACGAATTAATTCCGATTTTACCCATCCCGACTAGCCAATGCTTGCCCACTTTGAACCTTCTTAATTAATTGTTAAAACTGTTTCTTGTGATCTCAGGTAATCAAGGAAAACGTTAATTTAAGTTACGACTTCTGTAACGTCTTTGTTACCTTCATTTTGCACCTAACAAGCAATCACACAATTTCTAGTACTTACCTTAATTTTGCACTCTATCTCACGAAGTCCGTTTAGCCTTGGTTGTAGGAGTGACTTTGTGCTCAGTTGTCATGCTGACGGTACTCGCTACCAAAATCAGACGTGAAAACAATGAGCACTAGTGACCCGGACCGCGTCTCGGGCGAGACTGATTGCTTCTGAGCTTACGCACTTCGATTCGAAATCTAGATCTAGGTTTTAAGTTTTCCATGAAATTTTTCAAACTTAGTTTCCATAATTTGAGCAACGCTAATGAGCTCTGCACATGGATAAATTAATTTTTCCATTGAAATGAAATTTATCTAATCGCAGGAACATATTTCAGCCACAGATTCTCTTTTCGGGAATTTAAAGAACCTTATTTTACCGCCCTTCACACTTACAGTTACGGATAGAGTATTTCCCATTCCATTTTAAAGATTTATACGATCAATAACGCGAGTGATTCACCGGCGTCAATAAAAGTTTGATAGTCACCGGCAAATGAACGTAACCTCCCATTTTTGTGGCAAGTGGACAGTGACGTAGGCTTGGGAAGATCTCGGAGTAGCATACCTTGTATTATTTTACCATGGCCCAACGGACTTCGTGAGATAGAACAACTATACCTAATTTGAATTTTGTGATGTGTTCAAGAGTCCTGTAAGGTCTGAAGGAATTAGAGCACTTTGATATTTGATAGGTAAATCTAGAAAATCTAGGCCTTGAGTCATAAGCACCCATTTAGCAAAATACAATGCAATTTGTCAACAAAACACGACAAAACAAACCAATTCAATCAACATCTAACGAAGCCTTTTGAAATAGAAATTTGATTTGAATTTCCGATGAACCATTGAAAATTGTTTGCACAGGTATTGAAATCTACTCAAATTATTTTAGGTACTCGGTTCAGAATCCAAGATATTTTTTGCAAACAAAGAGATTTATGTCTAAAAATAAAACTAAAACTGATAACACTCATAACACTAACAGCTAGGTAGGTAGTTTCTGTTGCTGTTAAGTTTGTAAGTTTTGGCCGCGGTAACCACTACAAAAAAAAACTTCAACATGCAGTATTACACACGCACGCAGCGAAAAAGGCGGTAGGTAATTTGATTTCGAAAACGAACGATGGACGAATGTAATGCTGAATGAAAACTATAATAAAAACCAAAAATTGTATAGAACTTCTATGATTAGCTGTGATGAAAATAATTTCCACTAATATCTCTTTGTAATGTATGTGATGTATTGTATTATGTATATCAGTCATCTAGTACCCATACCACAAGCTCTGCTTAGCTTAGGGCTAGATGATGCTGTGGGCTGTGTGGATTGTCCAGCATTATTTATTTGGTTTTGTAACCCCATTGTGCACAAAAAATATCTAGAATTCTAGAACCGAATATGTAGTAGGTACCTACTTTTAGTGAAGAAAAATTTTTTTAGGTTTAATTATACAAAAACGTGCATTCAAAAATATGAGCCCTAACTCGTCATCTTTAGATACCTTCATTTTACAGTGACAAAATGGTTTCCCACAAGCTTCAAACGAATGGTCCACAAGCTGTCTGTCATCTAATGCCGTCAATATTAAATATATCCAAGGAATACGAGTTAGATATCCGTGTATCAGAGTCCATTTTTGAATGCACATTTTGTGCTGTGCTGCAACGGTGCTTTTCAGGTGTGGGACAAGCTTACCTACCGACTTAACAATTGAGATTCTACGCAGATACTTACATCCTAACATTCACTACTTAGTGAAAATACTCCTACATTACCACTTTCCTTACCTACGTCGTCGCCCTCAGGAAAATATTATTTTCATAAACATGCGCGGAAATATTGTCATTACTGTTGAATAAAGAACACGCGAAGTATCATTATTTACGTAGACTGAAAAACCAAAATCACTTCCCGGCGCGTTCTTTGAATTTGGAACGAAGAGCGCGCCGGCAATGTTGTATGAAACGGTGTGCTGTTTGAATTTAGAACTCTTTCATATCGTACACATTGCGTTCTCGTGGCTGTATAGCCGCAGAAGCGTTTACCTTTCGGCACAAACTGTAAAATAAAAAAAAATGGCGGTAAACCGGAGTTCGTTGTTATTTTGTTAATAAAATAATTCAAATGAGTTCCGATGATACTGAAAGTGAAAATGAAATGAAAATTGACTGCACTCCACCAGATTTAAGATCGGAAGCTAAATTAGCGATGGAAAATCTGCTTCCAGCAAAATAAAAAAAAAAAATTATTATGTGAAAGGCCCTTTTTTATTTCGTTGCATTTTTTAAGAAAAGCACTAGGTATATATGCCTCGGCCGAGATGGCAATTGCCTGTCTCGTATCATTGAAGTCCTCGCCTGCGCCTGCTACTTCAAACTCATACTCGACATGCAATTGCCTATTTCGCTGCCTTTGCAATAATGTAAGTACTATTATTTTGTCTTTCTACCTACCGACTAAACAATTGAGACTTAACGCAGATACATCCTAACAATTACTGCTTAGTGAAAATACTCCTACATTACCACTTTCCTTACATCGCCCTCAGGAAAATATTGTTTATTTTGTTGGCCCTTCAATAGAGCCCTTACGCCTTTTCCGCATGTTGTATCCCTATAACAGCCCTTAGAACAACAAATTAGACGGTCGGCCCTTCTAATTGAAGTGTAGGGTTGGCAAGTACTCAGGAGGTAGGTGTACTCAGGATCTACTTATACTCAAGTCGTCCATTCCATTCAAGAAAATGTTTGTAAACCACTAACAACACAAAAATCACAAAATTTTGCGTTTAGGCATCTAGTTCACAAGGTAGGTAGGTACTGTTTACTGGTGGAACTAACGAACGTTACGTAGGGCAAGTTTCTCCCGGAAATAGACTGGCGGCGGTTTTTATAAATGAAAAGAACACCTTGAATTCTGCGTACGAGACGAAGCACTTTGTATGGCTTATTTAGGCCACATCCTGTATAGTAGGGATACCTAAGGTTTTGTTATTATAGTGCGTAATCCTCGCACTCTGGATAATTTCTAATTTCTAAGAAATCGAATTATATCACAAAAATTTACGACTTCGACGGGACTTGAACCCGCGTCCTCCCCTCAGTACGGGGATGTGATAACCAACTACACCACGAAGTCAAGTGACGTGGGAGTCGAAAATCTTTGCGACTTTCTACGGACTCAAGCGCCGTTAGCTCCACCTACAGAGGAAACATTGAAGTTTATCCAATTCTGTTCAAAGACTAAAGTTACGTTTAGTTCGTTTGACGAGAGGTGTCGCGTTGCTCTAAATCTAAGGTTTTGTTATTATAGTGCGTAATCCTCGCACTCTGGATAATTTCTAATTTCTAAGAAATCGAATTATATCACAAAAATTTACGACTTCGACGGGACTTGAACCCGCGTCCTCCCCTCAGTACGGGGATGTGATAAAAATTTTTGTGATATAATTCGATTTCTTAGAAATTAGTAGGGATACCTTTTGAAATAATCGATATAAGAAGCACGGCCATAAGTTTAAGATTCATTAAATTCAATTTAAGATTCATATTTTTGGCCATACGTTTAAGATTCATTCGGTATGCATACAGCACAACCTACTGGTTCTAAGAACCCATTTTCCCCATAATTTCTCGTGCGTGCCAACCCTGGCTGAAACGTCATGTTTCGTTAATAAACCCTTCGATAAGGGCTATAAGTAACTCCTGCCGCTAATTATAACTGTGGAGCGACACGATATCTTCATTCCTTTACACGGCTATCATGGCATCGTGGTGGACTTGGTCGCAGTCAACCTTGACCGGTGGTTATGGTGGACTTGGTGGTTATGATTGAGCCGTAGGAACGGTTGTCTTCTTGCATGGTGGTTTGAAGACACCGTCAAAGTTTGTGACTTAGACGATGTCGTCAAACCATACCAACTTCGTTCTAAACACTTTCGTTGACAAGGATGTACATGTATTCTGTGAATCCTACCCGCGCCGCAGAGGCTGGGCAGAGAATGCGTTGAAACGCAAACCATGGACTGGAGGTACCGATCAGTGTGTACCCAGCAAACTGCTGAGCGAAGACCATATTTGCCTTGAGCTCTGCTACGCACAAAATTTAAATTACGTCGCGATAACCGTTATTATAGCTCAACTTATAGTGTAGGTGGTAGTTCGAAGGGTAAATAAAAAAAAATCATTTCATTTCCAGTTTCTGATTCTTTTCGTGCAAACGCTAATCTTGTAGATAAAGCGACATAAGAGTTGGTTTTGCACGACAACAAAAACGAAACTTCGGTTTTCCCTTTCCGAGTAGCCGCCGAGGACCGCTATTTTTGTGGCGTCGTATTGGAGACACCTTGCTGTGTGTGCTTAGAATTAGCACCTCCCCAACTCTTCTCGCGGGTGCCGTAAGAGGCGACCAAGAGATATCCACTGGGGAGGGGCAGCAGTACCCTGCAGAACAATTCTACCACCAAACTGCGATCCCATGAGATAAAAGCCAATAAGGCGCTTATCAGGGGAGGCCTGCGTCCAGCAGTGGACCTATATAGGCTGTTGAGTGAGGTTGAGGTATGGGGGAGCCCTGTGCCCACGTGTGGGCTGATTATGATGAGGTATAGTTATGAGGATAATGAAGAGTCGGGGAAAATGAAACGAAATCGTCCCAACAAATGCAATAATTTAATGCACATCGAAACAAACATCTAAGCGATTTAATAACATTCACCACTTAAATTATAACCACTATTATTGATTTACTGATTTTGGCACAAGAATTTACAAATCCCGATTTTAACAGCTCAGCATGAAAATTAAGCTACAGAAGAAGTACTTATACCTATCTCTATTTTTATGAGCAGAGATGGTTTAATTTAAATCATTTTGTGCGAGTAAAACTCTGAATTAATTTTCTTGCTAGAACTAAGTATTATTGGGCTCTGACAGACTTTTGAAGCTAAAACAACAATTTGGTTCGTTCGTAACTTTTAGATGTTTAACAAAAGATAAAGTGAAATGGATAAGGCTGTTTTCCGCCAAAACGAAGTAGATTTATACTTCCCCCTCACTAAGAACAAGCTAAAGGTGTCTGTTTCCACTTGTTCGTACAAATTAGCGGAAATCAGCTTTTTTGCTGCCGCATGATTGAATTTACTATAAAAGACCACTGAAATATTTATTTTATTTGAAATGGCATGAGTGGCAGTGAAATAAATGCAATAAAATCTCAATTCAACGAATATCATCTTAGTTTTGAAAGAATTTAGAGGCAATTGTGACAATTAACTAATAATGGAAAAAGCTAAGACAATCACAGTATAAACCTTAAATACAACAAGGGTCAAAATTGCCTGCCGCTTCGAAAGTTGCATTTACACAAATAATTTATGTCGTAAAATCTCCATACAGAAGGAATGGTAGAAATTTAAAAGGCGCTATCTTACAAAACTCACTTTTTTCAATTTACAAAATTAACAATTAATTTAATAAATTAAATAAGCTCTCACAACACAATGAGCAAAAGATTATCAAACAATACGTATCACAATAATAACAATAAAATGTCAAAAATACAAATAAATAACAAAATGTGCCGCGTCTTTCGTTTACCTTAAAATTATCATTAATATAAATGCTCTCAAGTCAAAATTTTAAAACTATTTGGTAACTACACTGGTACTTAGTGGTAAAATAAATAAATTATTTTGATCAAGTTATTACACCTCGAAAAACTGCCAAACATTTCAAGATGACTGCATTTAAAAGTGTATACTTCTCTATACTCTACAAGATAATCTGTGAAACGGCAATTTTTTAATTTTAATCTCAACCAAATTAGATGCCTGCTAAAATTAGATAGACGTTTCTAATCATAGCTAAAATGCAATGCAAAGAATAGGATTTTAACTATTTTAACTGAGTCGAGTTGTTTTAGATCTGGCGACGTAATTTTAAACCTGACAGTCTAATTTTTGAAACATAGAATAGCTTTTGTCTATTTGACATTCCTAAATCCTAATGTTAACTAATATTAGTTTTTTCTAAAACTACAGAATCGACACCACTGTCAACTTAACAGCCACTTAGTGAAGATTTATGCCCGTATTATGAAAGCTTGCTTAGACATCCATCTATGCTTACGCCATAAAAAAGCGTTACTCAAGCATAGATGGATGACTGAGAAAGAGCAACGTATATTCACAGATTTCTTTGTAGAAACAAAACGTTTAGAGAAATGTTACAGGTAGGTACTTTGCTGTCTTATCAAGTGATGTTATTATGTTGAATTTTGGTCCTGAAATGAAATGACATTTATAAGTTGACCCTCGTACATAAAAACCTTCCTCTTCATTTTTAATCCGTAACGTTATTAGAACTATCCACGTTATTCTTTATGACGTTAGAATGATATATCTTTTTAAATTATCCAAATCGGACCATTACGTACGAAGTTATGACTAAATTACTAGCGCAGTTCACTGAGTGACCGCCGCGGGTGCGTGTGACGTCACTGGGTCGGTCACTCAGTGAACTTCGCTAGTAATTTGGTCATAACTTCGTCAATTTTTGTCGTAGAACAAAAATTTTTGCACTTTGTGTTATGGATTTCTTAGCTCTATAAATCTGCATTCTCAACTAAAAACGTTACGGAACTAAACTCGTTTATTTTCTTCGGTTAAGATATGTCAGAGAAGACATTTTCATTTATATTGTAGTGCGAGGGTTTAATGTCCTATCAAAATATTCGAATAATTCTTTAGATTCCATTCCAATATACCTTAACCCTTAAAGAAAGGAAGTGACATTAAAGAGCTACTAATGCAATGTACCTTTATGAAGAATCGCGGGGAAATAAATCACTACATAATATAAAACAAAGTCGCTCTGTCCCTAGTATGCTTAAATCTTTAAAACTACGCAACAGATTTTGATGCGGTTTTTTTTAATAGATAGAGTGATTGAAGAGGAAGGTTTATAATGTATAATACATAATAGTAATAGTAGTATTTTACCCGTACGAAGCCGGGGCGGGTCGCTAGTAAATAATAAAATAAATAATGCAGGACAATTCACACAGCATTACTAGTTAATGAAAGGTAGAAAAGGTTACAAACATCGATTGATATGACTTAACATTACTACGCAACACATATAAGTAATTATGATTCTTAAATCTAACAACTGATTGATATAATTGATCAAATTCATAATCATTTTTATTTGTTGAATCGTTTTTGGATAGATAAAGAGATATATCTTTTTAAAAGTTTTTACGTCGAACTTTCTACAATATCTTTGGTAGGTATATAAAAAAGCATGTAGTTATTCAACAAATAAAACTAATTATAATTATTTATATTAATAATAAATATGACAATTGAAGATATATTTGAAAACAGACATTTCATTGGTCTATTTTTGTCCGATTTATTTAAACGCAATGAAATACTGCCATCTGATTGGCTAAATGACGCCGCCATTTTACATATTCTATAAAATTATTCTATTCTTATTTCTACAACATAGAGTCCCATATCAAAGTCAATTCTTAATACTATAACTATTCCTTTTACTTGTGAAAATCCTACTGAAAATCTGATAATTTTTAGCAATAGCCAAGACGTGTATTTCTTAATTCAGACAGTTAGTCGGTTTCTGATTGGTTGATTTGCGCTTAGCGAAAAGTGCATGCCTATCGACTGTATAAAGATGACTTCAGATGCCGCCGAAGTTAAATTAAGTTGCCTGCACTAAAAATTATGTATGTCATCCTTTTTATTACCCGACTTAGAAAAAAGGAGGGTTATGTCTATGTTAGGCTGCAGCCAGCATGTATGTTTTTTTTATGTAAGTACATTATGTTCGTCGCTTTCTCTGTCAATTTTGAAAATTATTACGATTTTGTCTAAACAATCCATAGGTTGGTCCAGTAAAAAATATTCCCCAGGGATTAGTAATTACCTCGCAAAACTTAAAAGCAGTGTAAAATTCAAGGGATTTTTTATTCAAATTAAATTATTCCGATGGCGTTCCGAAAAGGATGGCAACATTTATAATGCTGACAAATTATTTAAGTTTTGGCGACGTTAGAATTGACACCCGTGTTATAATAAAATTTGATTGTTTTGCAAAACTAAAAAAATACTTCAAATAAATAATTAATTTTACATTTTAAGGCTAAAGGTTTCTTCGTCGCTTCTTTGACAGAAATCAAAAATATCACTTTATTTTAGTGTCAGTGTTTAGTTTTTAAGTGTACATTTATTGTATTTATGGAAATAAAGAGTTTTTTATTTTTTTATTTTGGATAAGTACCTATTGCGGGTTTTTAGTGATGCGGCAATTAAATTATTGAGGATAGTTTTAGATATAATTTAGTTTTAAGTAGGTAGTTAGTTCGTAAAATTACGGGTCTGACATAGTCACAAATGACTCAAAGTCCTCCCAATAAGTCCTCCTAATAAAAAAAAAAATATCCTAATCCCGTAAGATTACATTTTTTATGGGACCTCGATCATTCTCAATTACAATAGCGTATGAATTTCATCAAAATCGGTTTATAATTGACGGAGAAATCGACAAATATAAGTAAAAACATACATACAGCCGACTTGAGCCGACCATAGAATTTCCTCCTTTTTCCGAAGTCGATTAAAAATAGAAATCTGCCAACTAATCTTTGTTCACATCAGCCCAATAGCACTTGACCATTGTATGTTTGATCTGGGTTCAAGAAAACATCGCCTAGCCATTGCTAAAAGATGAGAGATATTTATAAATAAGAGTAAACGTCAAATATCCATCCGTTTTCAAGAACAACATTATGAGGTCTCACAGTGACGCATATGGCTTGATGAATGAATTGGCCTAGTATGACGAACGCAGTGGGAAATTACCGCCACCTAATTTTACTTAAAATTACTTTAAACACAAAATTATCAAATATTCAATGTACAGTTTGAGTTACCTGTCCTTAGCTTTTTTGTAATCCCTCTGAAATAGTTTAGTTTCGTATAATTTAGACAGAGAAGCGAAAACAGAATACCGTGGCCATCAAGAGCAACTTCGCTATTCTGCTTAGAGGAATCAAAAGAAAACTATTTTATGGGCATTCAAATAAAGCTTATCATAGGTATCATAAACTGTACAATGGACTTGGCATACGCTTGTATGCCAAATCCATTGTACAAGTACCCGGCGATAAATAATGCACATCGATCTGTGGAAAGAGACAATCGGTTAATTTCGGCTTCGTAGAGCGTTATCTCTGTCGCACACTACCTATACGACTGACGAAACATCACTGTCAGTCGTTGTTCAAGTGCGGTAGAGAACGGTCGCGTCCAATTCAAAATATATATTGAGAGTTGTTAACACCCCCAAATTTAAATAATTTAAAGTTGTACTATGGCATCTTTAGGAAAAAGAGGGAAACCTTTACGAGGTCAGTCACGCGAAATTATCTACAATGTTTATAAATATTTTGTAACCGAAGCTGACAGATTTAAAAAAATAATGTAACATGTTTTTTTTTAATTTATTTTACTTCAACCTAAGCCAACACTTATAGAAAAATTGGTGTATTTTAAACAAAGAATAAAAAAATATCAAAAGAAGCAAATCACAATTGTTTCAACAGCTCCTAATAGATACCGGACTGTTTGTATTTCGTGCGACAGAGATAACGCTCTATGAAGCCGAAATTAGCCGATTGTCTCTTTCCAAAGGTCGATTGTGCATTATTTATCGCCGGGTACTGTACAGTTATGCCTTCACACAGTATTGCTAGATACCTACCTTACATAAGTATTGTTCTTGAATACGGGTGAGAAAATGATTCATAAGTCCATGGAATAGAGTCGTTTATCTTTTTTCGAGCATGTTTGAAGCGACTAGCATAGCAAAGCTGCCTAGAAGATACAGCGAGGCGGGAATCGACGAAAGGAGTCTATATCTGTCTTCTGAAATGAGAAATGATATTAATAATTATAAGCAATGTGGAAAATAAACAAAATAAAGAACGATTTAGCTTCTGGGTTAATTTATTTTGTATGAAGTGAATTCGGTTCCCGCCGTTATGCAAATGGTGAGATCAATAGTTAAACTGATTTACAATCTACGGACCCATTGGTCCAAAGGTTGCCTGGAAGAGATCGCCCCTTGTGTTCAAATTGAAGCGATGCGAGAATTGTTTTTGGGGTTTTGTTATATTATTTGATAAATTTTTTATATTCTCATATGATTGCTAATAATTAATTTATCAATTACTTAAAAGTCTATGAGAAAATACTTATGTACTACGAAAATAGCGATTTGCTTTTTAAGGTATTTTTTTCCCTTCTTTTGCGAGAGTATTTTTAGTGAGAAGCTAAAACGTTCCTATAAAAACAATACATACCAATTTTGTTAATCTGATTCAAGTCGTGAGGATGATATTTTGAAGTATATTCCTTTGAATTTAAGGTTTAATTTTGATTATACAATCTAGTATGTACCTAACTCGTCATACGTGATTTTTGAGTCTTTTGATTAGGGTTTAAATAATAAGTAATGCATGAAAAGATAATGAATGAAAAAGCCAATGGTCAAAACATCATGCAAAAAATGTTTAAAAAGTAAAAAAAAATTAAAACCTGCATGCAGAGGAGAAAAATAAGAACCAATAAACAAAAATAATATTTTTATTGAATAAAGAAAGTTAATAAGTACCAGTCTTATTATTTATGTTAGTAAAAAGGTACAATAAATAAACCTACCTACCAAAACATATTTGAGATAAACAATACTAAGCAATACTGCTATCTCTTTCTAACTTCAGACAATAGAAAGAGAGAGAAACCAAAATGGCCGACAATCTTTCTGAACTCAACCAATAGAATGATAAGAGAAAACAAAATGGCGTACATAAAAATTACGAAATATCGATGTTACTGCTTATAGTTTTGAAAAGAGCCGGCAACTTATCGAAATTAACTTTTTTACTAACACTACCGACTAGTGTTGCACCCGAATATATCGATTCCTGCGTTTCTTTCACCGGTTCAACAACAATAGGGTTGTCATCACTATCGAAAATAATTTCCGGATCATTTTCAATAATCTCCTCGATAGACTCCCAATTCGTTTGCAATCTATTTTCTACATGGCAACAGTCGCACATTCCATAATCGCATTCTTTTTTACTCATGAAATACTCTGCGTCATCTAATATAGTTCGTTCTATATCCTTCTTTTTCATAGGATAATATACAGAGAACTTTCGAGCTGAGTACTTAAGTAAGTCTTTAACGTAAGTATTTTCTTCATCTATAGGTATATGTTCGCCTATATCGTGATTTTCGAAGGAGTTTTTCGGACTGTTTGTGGGAGAATATGTGTCGGAATTAGAGTTTTTTCTGCTACCGGGAGGAGAAAGCGTGTCGAAGCTGGCTAGAAAACTATTCATTCGTTTCTGACCTGTCATTGTGATTGATTTTTTGGTGGTAGCCCACCCGAGGGAACGTTGGACAGCCATTTTCCATTTCGTATAGCGCGCGTCGCGGTCTGAAAAGAACGATAGAGTTAAATAATCACACTATCACACTAATATTATAAATGCGAAAATTTGGATGTATGGATGGATGTTTGTTACCTCTTCACGCCAAAACGACAGAACGGATCGGGCTAAAATTTTGCATACAGGTAATTCTAATCCTGGAATCAAACATAGGCTACTTTTTATCCCATAAACCAGTTCCCATGGGATAGAAATTACCTTTAAACGTTTCCATAGAAACAACGCGTGCGAAGCCCCGGGCACAGATTAGATAACGTAACAGATACATCACTTACTCGATTTAACCAATCGGCGGTAACCTTTGACAGTGTGCCCTCGAGGGCACAGGAAAACTGTAGGTAAATAACTCAAAACTGAGCGCGAGTGACGGAGCACTGCCCCGGGCATAAACTAGTAATTCTCATGCCGCTGACAACGCAGCAAGACGATGCAACGGAAGAGATAGGTGCAGCTTTGAATAATTCTAATTCTAAGTGGGGGAACTGGGATCTGCACTGACATCTCACTTAGGAGTGTATTGTGCAGCTTTGTATAGCTCTGTCTCGCTCTTTAATTGTTTGAAACAAAAACTCGCAGTGAATAATCAACGTGACCGTCCAGAATGTAACCGCCCAAAAATTTAGCCTTAGAATTGCGTTCTGTGCATCTTTGTCACGAGGTTCGTCAGAGGACAAGAAGTTTGACTGTTATTATAACATTACAACATATATCATTTCTAAGGATCACACAGTACAAAATCACAATAGGTATGTACATATGTGGGGATTTATTCCCGTTGTCCCCATTGACGCTGTCCCCATTATGGAGACAACGGGAAATCATAAAAATTACTTCCCGTTGTCCCCATTGACGCTTTCCCGTTATGGGGACAACGGGAACTTATAAAATATCCTTCCTTTTGTCCCCATTCACGTAAGTATAGTTTATATATGTACATACAAATGAAACAAATGATTAAGCTTAATAGGGTTACCCTAGCCGTGTTTTAAAACTTCACACACAAGTTCCGTGTGTTGCATTATCGTTGCTATATTTCTAGTGACTGCTTGGTACTCGTCTGTGTAGGTGGTGCCAATGAGAAAATGCAATATTAATTACCGTCATCAGTCGTGGTGGGTAAGAAGGTATCGTTTGCTGTGTTGTGTCGCCGCCACGCTTCTAAGGACCAGACGCCCACGCCGTGGCCGGCCGCTACGCCCACTCCCAGCGCTGACATGTCCCAGGCGTGAGCTCGTACTGTGGGATAGGATAAATTATTTATAACTTGGTCCAATGTGAAGACGAATCACGGATAATTTGATTGTTTTGAACACGAAAAACCGATTTCTAATTCCTGGAACAGAGTTTATCCTTCGGGAGTAAAATTAAAGCACCATCTCGGGATAATTCTCTATACAAAAGTACATACAGCCGACCAAAGTACCTCATTTATTGTAAGTCGAATGAAAAAAATTTAAAAAACAAAAAAATTATTTCGATGGGTCTCTCAAAACTGAGTCTATTTGGTCCTGTCATTTTTTTTCCTAAACTTATAGTTTCGGAGTAAATCACTAAAATCTGATATCTGCCTACGGTTAACGGGCGGCGACCGAGCGAGTGACGTCACACGCACCCGCGGCGGTCACTCAGTGAACTTTGCTAGTAATTTGGTCATAACTTCGTCAATTGTTGTCGTAGAACAAAAATTTTTGCATTGTGTGTTATGGATTTCTTAGCTCTATAAATCTGCATTCTCAACTAAAACGTTACGGATCCTCATGATGAATTTACTTCTACTGTGATCACGAACCCGCAATAAAACTGAACCGTCACGCTCTGATCGGTTACGCTGAATCATCGACTCCAGTCACCAACTTTACAATTTAAAAGCTTCCTTTCTATCGACAGGTCATAAGCACACACGACCGACATTTCTGTGATACTTCAGCTATGAGGCTGAGTAGGTAGGGTAGATACTTACGCTACCACCGCCAAGGCCGGAATATCGCAGTGAATGGTGGAAATATAAGCTAAGTTTACTTACAGACTATAGACCGCGGACCGCGACTCGACAAACGTCGTGGACGCACTGTGGCCAGATGAGATAACGATCTGCAGCGACTGCTGGCAGATGCCGGATGCGGCTGAAGGCGCTCATTACGGGAGGCTGTCCAGCAGTAAACTTGTATAGGCTGAGTACTTCCTCCTCAACCTCAACAGCCCGTGTTGGTCCACTGCTGGACGCAGGCCGTCTCCTGATAAGCGCCTTATTAGCTTTAATCTCATGGGGGGGTAATGCCCATAATCACCACGCTGAGCATGCGGGTTGGGGATCGCAGTTCGGTGGTAGAATGTTCTGCAGGGGGCGCTGCTGCCCACCCCCGGTGGATATCCCTTAGTCGCCTCTTACGACACCCGCGGGAACAGTTCGTCTGAGTACTTACGGACTGAAATCTCGATGAGGTCGACCTGCAGGCGGGTTGGTGATTGCAGGTGTTAAGTACACACAGACGTAAGCTATTGTCCTTCCTCTGGTAGGTTTGTCGCGACCGCTACGGCAAGAATATCTCAGTTAATGGTGGAGATATAAGCTTTAGTACCTACGGACTGAATCCTACAGGCAACTCGGTCAACGTAGTTTAGGACGCCCTGCGGCCAGACTGCTGGCAGATGCTGGATGCGGCGGAAGACAGGGCGCTATGGCGGTCATTAAGGGACGCTGTCCAGCAGTGGACGAGCATGTTGGTGTACTCACGGACTGGAATCCCGATGAGGTCGGCCTGCAACTGCATGAGTAGATCGTTGGACGTCATCTTGCCGTCCACGTGGAGTTTGGAAAGCGGCATGCCGCAGTCTTTGTTCATTGCTTCTAGGATATCTCTGTAAAAAACAATCATAAAATACAATAAATCACACTTATCACACCAAACCAAAACGCCAAAACGACTGAACCGATCGGGTTGAAATTTTGCTTAGATGTAGCTTTAAATGGAATCAAACATAGGCTACTTTTTATCCCATAAAACAGTTCCCATGGGATAGAAATTACCTTTGAACGTTTCCATAGAAATAACGCGTGCGAATCCGCGGGCAGAAACTAGTATTATATAAATAGGAAAGTTTAGATGGCTTGATGTTTGTTACCTCTTCACGCAAAAAATACTGTACGGATCGAGCTGAAATTTTCCATACAAGTAAGTAATTCTAGGCCTGGAATCAATAATACTTTTTATCGCATAAATCAGTTGCCATGGGATAGAAATCACCATTAAACGTATCCGTAGAAACAACACGTGCGAAATCACGGGGAGAAACAAGTTTTTAATATTTAAAAAAACTTTTTTCAAGCCAAGCTTTTATATCATCTAGGACCAAAGTGCTTGGGAAGACAAAGCCAACAAACCCACCCAAACTCGACCGGGTTTCGTCGTTTCGTTTAGGGAGTTCCTATGGCCACCTTCTCCATCACCAGACCAGCTCGATGGTACCATGACATTGCATCGTCACCGAACATTACATACATACTTTACAAACGAAGTCGAAGTAGTACACACTACTACGACTTACATGAATTGTTTCGAGTTCGTAATTTACAAGTTCAATTTATAAGTTCAAATATACCTATCTTCTATGGTAATGGCGTTTAGTTAGTAGTAAATATAACTGTAACATACTTAATGCATATCTACTACAAAATACTGTATCTTAGCTACAAATAAAGCAGTCCTTTTCTTATTCAATATTATTGGATACATGTATTTCTCACCTAGTTTGGAAGCACACTGCTTCCAAAGCTGCTCTGATGATGTGGTTCTTGGTTGTAAAAGCGGTCAGCCCACAGATAATTCTGCAACAAAAAAAAATTGGTTGTCTGTAAAGTCGGTTTACTGACGATAGTTGAACGTGACAACGTCTTAAGAAAATACTGATGGAATGGTAGCATTTGATACTCGATCAAAACATGTAAATGTACTATAGTATAGCAGCTGTCCACGCAGACGCATCGCTCACTCAAGTAGGAGAGAGACAGATGTCGAGCGCTCTCGCTTGCACTTCAAGCCTTACATGGAACGCCTCAGAGCGAGGTAACGCCGCATGACGTCATGTTTTTTCGTGCGTGCAGCCGGCTCTATCGAATTATAAGACGTTGTCACGTCAAAAAATACATTTATCATCATCATATCCGCATCCCGACTACACCCATTGCCGACGAGGCGGGAAACAGAGGTCGTCAAATACATAGGCTGATATATGTATACTGATGATGACTTACCCTCTAGCATCCTTCCTCCAATACGGCGCATACAGTCCACTGAACGCCGGTACGAAGTACACATCACCCGTAGAAAAAACCTGCCCAGCGATATGCTCCGTATCCTTTGCGACGTCTTTGATCAGTTTGAGGTTGTCTCGGAGGAATTTCATGCTGCCACCGGCTACTGCGATTGAGCCTGTGAAAGAAAATCATAGTACTTACAGCTTTTGTCAGAGAAAATGATTCGCAATTTCTCCGGGCAGTTTAAATTTAAGAGGACAGAGGGGTTATCATCTCTGCTTGCAAAAGAATTTTTAAATCGCTTATTATATTTAAATTGCTTATCATATTTAAATTTGACGTATTTGTGTTGGGTTTGACAACTCAGCAATCTCATTTTGGCAACTTAAATATAATTTCGCAAGCGGACCGGATGTAACTTTTAAAAATCAACGTTAAATTATCTAACGTTAAAATTTTGTAAATTTTTCTATTTAGTTGACTTGATTTTGAAAGAGAAAGCTCAAAACTAAGGGACTCGTCTACCTCCAAAGCGGCGTTTCTAGCTATAAAGTAACTTCCGCCTCTAAAGTCTTCACGTATCTTGCTATTCGTACCTTCCAGTGCATGGTCACCGCTTTTATAGGTGTTCTTTACTAGGCTTTACGGTGTTTTTACACCACATAATATGACCACAAGATTTAGAGCTCATAAAGTGACTCATCTATCTATGAAGTGACCAACCTAGCTCTAAAGTGACTCATCCAGGTCTAAAGTGACTCATCGGGCTTTAAAATGACCCGACTTACCTTCTAGTGCATAGACGGGCGGCGCGTCTGGCCCCATCTTGTAGGCCACCGTGGTCAGCAGCCCATGAGTGGAATGCACGCGTCGCTGTCCCGTGTTGTATAGGAGGAAGCAACCGCTTCTATAGGTGGTCTGTACTAGCCTTTGCAGTGTTTTTACACCACATAA
This sequence comes from Eupithecia subfuscata, assembly GCA_963564075.1. Classification (NCBI taxonomy): domain Eukaryota; kingdom Metazoa; phylum Arthropoda; class Insecta; order Lepidoptera; family Geometridae; genus Eupithecia; species Eupithecia subfuscata. The sequence goes on from OY751123.1 coordinate 3,979,947, forward strand.
TATGACCACAAGATTTAGAGCTCTTAGAGTGACTCATCTATCTATGAAGTGACCAACCTAGCTCTAAAGTGACTCATCCAGCTCTAAAGTGACTCATCTAGGTCTAAAGTGACTCATCGGGCTTTAAAATGACCCGACTTACCTTCTAGTGCATAGACGGGCGGCGCGTCCGGCCCCATCTTGTAGGCCACCGTGGTCAGCAGCCCATGCGTGGAATGCACGCGTCGCTGTCCCGTGTTGTATAGGAGGAAGCAACCGCTTCTGTATGTGTTCTTTCCCTGGCCAGCTTGTACGCAGCCTTGGCCTAGGAGGGCTGATTGTTGGTTGCCGAGAATCTGGGAAATACAACGATTTATTTGCTAATTAATTAATTAGGACATTTATTATCATAGAATTATAGCATTACAGATATACAGAAATACAAAAATACAATTTATATTGATGGAACCAATTTACATGTCGAATTTTTGTAGGGAATACACAATGTATCGAAGTCACAAATTAATAAAACAAATCACATGGAATCAACAAAATTAAAATAAAGTCATAGATGAATATAGGGTTTACAGTTGTAAAAGTTCGTCAACAGAATAAAATTTCTGCTCGACAAGCCAACGTTTCAGTCTTAATTTAAAACACGATATACTGCCATCAGCTGTGACAGAGTCTAGTAATTTTGCATTACATTACATAATGATATATAAATTATTAAACATTATTATACAAGCGCTGCAAATGGCTAATGTAGCAATGAGCAAGATGACTATAATTTGGCAAGACAGAAGTATCTCTACCACTAAGATGACAATCGTGCGGTCTTTGGTGTTCTCAATGTTATGGCTCTGAATCATGGTCCATTAGTGCAGCTGACCGAAAAAAAATCGAGGCTTTGAGATGTGTTGGAGAAGAATGTTGCGCATACCGTGGACAGCAAAACGCACCAACAGATCCATTCTCGACCAACTGAAGATTAGAACCAGATTGTCCACAACCTGCTATCAACGAGTCCTCAGCTATTTTGGACATATCGCCCGAAGGCAACCAGACAACCACGAAAAACTGGTTGTACTAGGCAAGGTAGAGGGGAAACTTCGATCAAAAATCCCCTAGATAACGGGTCGGCGCACAAAATCCGTCTCAGTAATTAAGAGCGCACTCAAAAAGTGAGCTCTTATTTTGTTTAGTGGGAAACAACACTTTATTTGTTGCCGTCTAGGGTTGATTTCACATTAGATGTTACGTAACTTACTTCTTTTCATTTCTAACGCCCGAATACTCAAACGCAACTAACGTTTGAGCACGTCTCAAGTCACAGTAAGTATCGTAAGTATGCGATCATATTTTGAAGATTTGCAACTTTATTACAAGGTACCATGGTTGGAATTAGGTTGTACTTTAAGGCGCTACCCCGACCCAAATCAGCGCCACCACCTATTGTACCTTATTATTCCGTTAAACGAAGGAAATTCAAAAAACCGATTGGTCAGTTTGTGCTTCCTATCATAAGCTTTTTTTTAATGCCTCTATAAATGTTTTTGTTTGTATTGTATAGCGTAGGAGTAGATGCGAAGTTGCTCATTTTTCCCACCATGGTGACCAAAAAGAGCAACTTCGCATCTCTGCATAAAGTATACAAAATAAAACTTTTACAGGGGCATTAAAAAAAGCTTATGATAGGAAGCACAAGCTGGCCAATCGATTTCTTTAAATTCCTTCGTTTAACAGAATAATAAGGTAAAATAGGTGGTGGCGCTGATTTGGGTCGGGGTAGCGCCTTAACTGTCGCTCGCTTTTTGCGTCGAATGATCGTAAGTATGCGATCATATTTTGAAGATTTGCAACTTTATTACAAGGTACCATGGTTGGGATTAGGTTGTACTTTAACTGTCTTATAACGTTTGCCTCAGTTCGTTGGTAAACAGATGTAGCTGTTTAAGTACGTAAGTGTAAGTGTAAGTGTGTGAGTCGCGCGGACGGCTTTTAGGTTTGATTTTGTGTGTGACCCGTTATATATGGGATTTTTGATCGAAGAGGGGAAAAGACCAAGAGGACGGTCACCAATCCGATGGTCTGACCAAATGAAGACAATAACGGGACTCGCTTCGCCTGCAGCCCTGAGACAGGCTGAAGACAGAGTAGTGTGGAAGCAGCTCATCAGCATCTCCGTGAAAGCTTTCCAGGACGGGCACGACCTTCAGCAATGAAGAATACGACAGAGAAGAACTCGCGCTGCACCGGCATCGTAGTTGAATAAAGGGGTACTACGCAACACATGTTATATTTTAAACAATACTCACTCCAGATATCCTAATCCCGTCTAGCACGGAGCTATCCTTCACAACTCCAAACACTTCGGAGCTGCTGTGAATTTGAGGCAGGTTGTCTCGATGGATGCCGAATAATCTGTAAGGAAATATGGTATTTGTTGAGGTGATTTTATGCTACAATTTAGATAATTCTGCATGTCGAATAAACGGCAAGTTGGGTCAATTTGAATGTTTTGTTGGGCATGTCAAAGGAATGTCTGTTTCGATGAAGAAATGGGTTTGAATAGGATTTTGGGATTGGATATAGGATAGGATTTTGGATCATTTTGTCTTTTTGAAGCTTCTACCCATGGCTACGCTCAAGTGATAAATAGATTTGACATGTCCCTCTCAGAGATATTATTGCAGTAAAAATCTTGAATAGAACCAGACGGAGATTACCCCCTTCGTCCACCATAACTGATATAAAATGGGTAAAGTTAACTTAACCTACTTTAGACGAGTTAGATTGGTGTAGTAAAAGTTTGTAACTTTACCTATTTTATATCAGTTATGATGTCAAATAAGCTGCAAAGTGAAATGAACTTTATTGTACCGGTGACTTTAGCGACAATTTTATATCATAGTCAATATTATCTTACCTGCAAAGCATAGGGTCCCAATTCAGAGTATCCAGGTTCATAAGCAACGTTCGCGACGCGTTTGTGACGTCAGTCGCGTGAATACCCCCGAAAACTCCTCCCGTTAGATTCTGTAGGGAAATAAAATATAGGTAAGTAGAGCATTTTATATTTTTAGTTTATTATATTGTTTGTAGGTATTATAGTATGTAGTTTAAGTATTGTTTTCTTTTTTTTTGAGTGCCACCGTCTATTTTGTTCTTACATGTCCAGTCCATCCAGCCCAAGGTTGCCTGTAAGTGTACTTCGTCTACTCTTAGCATTTATTGTCTTTGTGTGGTACTATAAAGTATTACCTATCTATCTATCTATTTTATTGAGTGAAACATAGTAAATAGAAAAACTAACGTTGATGATAGGCGTGCTATTGCTCTTTTTAGACGGTCAGTAAATAAACTTTAGACTATATTATAGAGTTAAGCTCGCCTTTGCCATTATTTTTCCTGGAAAATGTTATACTTGTACCAATTTTGTGCAATAAAGAATTATGAACTATTTCAACAGACAATTAGTTTTTTTTTAAATTTTAGCTTATTTCTTCGATTACCTATTTGTTTTTTGGTATGCACAACTAATAACTGTGAGGTTATGTGCAGAAATATTAAACACAGCATCATCATACGCCTTAAAAAGTTCTAAACATGTTCCCAATATTGATCTGGCGATTTTATTTTTTATTTTATTTATTTCAGCTTGCTAATTCTTTGAGCTATATCAAGCAAATAAGCTGCTATTCGAAACTGCACCTTACCCACAACATCCAAGAGTCCACAGTCCCAAACATCAGTCTCCTATCTCTACTCGCGCGCCTCACTTCCTTGCAGTTATCCTTCAACCAGCGCATCTTCAGAGCGTTGAAGTAAGGCGATATTGGCAGAGCGCAGATGTGTTGAGTTAGGTTAGGTTATACCTTATGTGAGATAGTTCTTGTTCCAATCCTCGTCATCATGCTAGTCCATTGCGTGATTGTCCCCTAATGACCGCTATAGCAGCTTATCCCACCTGGCCACAAGGCGTCCTACGCTACGTTAACCGAGTCGCGGTCCCCACCACAAGATGTCTCAAGACTAGTTGAGTCTCGCTAGAAGCGACGTGTTTGCGAAGATCGGCTTCCAGTCTCTATCCAACGATCCCTGGAGCGAGCAACTGGTCCTAACCCCGTTGATTTGCCTCAAACGTCGTTTGACAGTTCTATCCGATCCTACCATTTTCTCGTATTCGAGCTAGCGTAGACGAGCTGTTAAAAATCCTGGCAATCAAAAATGCACCTTACCCACAATATCCAAGAATCCACAGTCCCAAACATCAGCCTCCTGTCTCTACTCACACGCCTCACTTCCTTAGCGCTGAAGGCTATATGGGCAGACCGCAGATGTGCTTGAGATAGTTGTGCCAATCCTCCTCATCATGCTAGTCCACTGCTGCACAGCCTCCCCTAATGACCGCTATAGCAGCCTGTCTTCAGCTGCATCCAGCATCTGCCAGCAGTCTTTCGCAGGTGGTCATCCCACCTGGCCACAAGGCGTCGTATGCTAAGTTTACCTTGTCGCGGTCTCCACCACAAGACGTCTCCAGACTACTCGGTTCTAGCTGACTCTCGCTAGAAGCGACGAACTTCGCGACGATCGGCTTCTCTATCTACCGATCTACCATTTTCTCGTGTCTGGGCTAGCGTAGACGAGCTGTTAAAAATACTGGCAATCAAAAATGCACCTTACCCACAATATCCAAGAGTCCACAGTCCCAAACAGCAGTCTCTTGTCTCTACTCGCGCGCCTCACTTCCTTGCAGTTATCCTTCAACCAGCGCATCTTCAGAGCGCTGAAGTAAGGCGATATTGGCAGGCCGCAGATGTGCTTGAGATAGTTCTTGTTCCTATCGGGGACTTTAGCTAGGATATTGTCTACTGTTGTGTCTGTACGGATGTCGTTCCACGCTGGAATTACAAGAATTTGATGTCAATAATAGGCTACTGGACTCTTATCAAATTTGGGGCAATAAATAAATATTTTCTGTAGTATTTGACTTAAGAAATATTTATAGATTTCTGATATTCAAAGTGTAAGATGACTGCATATTTTCAATCTCAAAATTGATTTTTTAACTTTTAAGTTTGAACACTGAAAACGCTGTCGGCGATGTTGTGACGTCATAGGACTCACAGCAAATTTCATGATGGGATCATAAACTAGTAAAATTCGCTAGTCTATACTAATATTAATATTTGATTGTTTGTTTGTATTGAATAGGCTCCGAAACTACTGGACCGATTTGAAAAATTCTTTCACCGTTAGGAAGCTTACTTTTCAGGGAGTGACATAGGCTATATTTTATCCCGGAATTCCCACGGGAACGGGAACTACGCGGGTGAAACCGCGAGGCGATCGTCTAGTCTTTCTATATTTTTAATGCTGGTCAATCCACACAACATTATCTAGCCCCAAGCTAAGCAGAGCTCGTGTTATGGGTACTAGATAACTGATATACATAACATACATTACATAGACATATATTTTTATTAGACATAAAAAAATACCCAGAACACCCGAAACCAATTAACAAAATTATTGCAGATCGTGCAAACATTTGTCCCATGGCGGGAATCGAACCCGCAACCTGCTACGTCGCAGGCGGACTTTCGCCTTGAATTGAGACCATGATTTGCCAACGTTTTGCTCTCTCAAAAATATCTTGTAGAAAAGTATTTAGTTGTCATAAAGAATCTACACTAGTTTAATTTACCTATAGCCGGATGCAATGGCTGCCCTGTGTACTTGTCCCATGCTATGGTGGTCTCCCGTTGATTTGTGATGCCGAGTGTCACGATGTCATCTTTGGAATATCCTGTAATAGATGGAAATAGAATTAAGTTTGGATTGGGCTTAAGAATTTAAGATCTATACGGTCACAATTTTTTGGGCTTAGTTAAGATTTGTTAGACTTTTAGGCGGTTATCACACTGCCACGCACCACGCTGCATCCTGCGTGTCGACGCAACTACGCGCGTACTTGCCGGAGTGCAGATCTGCATCATCGTGCGGGTTTATCACATCATCATCATCATCAGCCTATATTAGTCCACTGCTGGACACTCCCCTAATGAGCGCCATAGCGCCCTGTCTTCAGCTTGCCGCATCCAGCATCTGCCTGCAGTCTTTCGCAGATCGTCATCCCACCTGGCCGGAGGGCATCCTACACTACGTTTGCCGAGTCGTGGTCTCCACTCAAGAACACGTTTACCCCAGCGGTTGTCGGTTATTCGCGAGATATGGCCGGCCAACTGCCACTTCAGCTTGCTAATTCTTTGAGCTATGTCGATAACTTTGGTTCTCTGTCGGATGTATTCGTTACGAATTCTATCCTTCAGAGAGACTCCGAGCATAGGTTTATCATGCACGCGCGTAGTTGCGTTTTGTGATACCTTGCGTCTCGCCCCGCACCTACGCGCGTGGGTGCATGTTTCTCCGCGCCTGAGCGCGTGATCTGCATGTACGCGCATGGTTGCATTTTCGGTGTGGGTGCGCGTTTTCTATACAAACGGAGGTACTTACAAGCAACGTTAGAACACGCATTCACGCAAGATGCAGCGTGGTGCGTGGCAGTGTATTAATCGCTATAGAGCAATGTTATTAGGCTTATTTTAGGTGGCTAGTAAATTTTGTATTGGGATTTGTCAGGTCCGTAATAAAATCGTTGTCGTGTGGTGCCGGCTTAGAATGCACCACCCTAACTAGTCCCGCGGGTGTCGTAAGAGGCGACTAAGGGATATCCACCGGGGCGGGCTGCAGCGCCCCCTGCAGAACAATTCTACCACAGAACTGCGATCCCCAACTTAACAATGTTGAGGTGAGGTAATAAAATCAATACCGGCTGCGGCAGTCAATCAAAGAGAAAGACACCTTTATTTTTGTCTAAAATCTATTCTATTTTTTCATAGAAAAGTGTCTTCCTTTTTACCAAATTTATTGTTCGTAAAATTGTCTGTTTGTCACTTGCTTATCTCAGAAGCCAGCTGATTGTCAGCGATTTTTGTGGACGTTCTTCGATGAGGCTGAGCTTCGGTTACTTTAAATATTTACTAGCTACGCCTTGGGGCGCGTTTCCATTATGACCACAGAAGTCATGCAGTTTAAAGCATCTTGGCTTGTATATTTAAATGGAGGCTGTTCCCACTGTTGACTTTGCCTTGACAATCTATCGTCACGAAACGACATATAACATATAGGATGGACGACAATTAATCGTGCCATCCTGTATGTGAACAACATATAGGACGGCACGATTAACTGTCGTCCCTGTCGACCACGACACGATTTTTTTTGGCGTAACGTTCACAGCACAAAGCCTGACGTGATGCATGATCTAAGATTTTGATCGTACCACTCTTCTTAAAGCTGGACTTCTGTTTTATCAAATTCGCACCACCTATGCTAATGTTAAATGCATTGGTGCAGCCAGTGTGAGTATTAATATTCGTTCTATAAAGAAGATGTGTCATCGGCGCAGCCTGTATGGATTTCTTAATTGGTAAAGTTACTTACCTAACTCAGCGAGCTGATCGATAGCATTCACAGCACAAAGCCTGACGTGGTGCATGATGTTTACAAGATTCTACTCGTACAAACATTCATAAGGCCGAACTTCTGTTTAATCAATCCGCACCGGGTACGCTAATTTTAAACGCATTGGCGCAGCCAGTGTGGATATTAAGATTCGTTTTATAGGGAAGTTTGTCATTGGCGCAGCCTGTATGGATTTCTTAACTAGTAAAGTTACTTGCCTAACTCAGCCAGCTGATCAATAGCATTCACAGCACAAAGCCTGATGTGATGCATGATCTCTAGGGGATCCTGCTCGTACCATCCTTCTTGAGGCTGGATCTCTGTCTTGTCCATCTGGGAGGAAGCCAACTCGTCTGTGTTTTCTGCTTCGTATATCTGTAACAGGGATATTTATTCAGTGCCTAATCTATTAAGCCTTTGGGCATCCATAACATACGCTCTGCTTACCTACTTTGGGGCGTGATGATAAATAAATAATAATAAATAAATAATGCTGGACAATCCATGATATGGAATGAATGGTCCAGCTTTGTAATTTATTGTAACACGACAGAGCAAGAAGGTTATGTTTTTAATAAATTTTATCTGTTTAGTTTAGATATAAATAGCTTCTGAAACGGCTCACGTGGTTTTTTGAACAACTACCCTAGTAATTTCATTATATGATAAGAAATGTTTGAAATTAATGTCAGTGGTGTATACACTAGCCAAACTCGATGTGGAATGTTTGTAAATAAACAGCCCATACTCAACCTGAAATTCGGTGTTGTCGCGTCTTTTTATATGCAACTAGCTGCGCCCCGCGGCTTCGCCCCCGTGGAAATTCCAACTTTCTTAATTTTTTCTTTCATAAGAACCTTCTCCTGACAATAACAAACACAACAAAGAAAGAATTAGCGAAATCGGTCCAGGCGTTGTTGAGTTATGCGCTTACCAACACATTTTGCGATTCATTTTTATATTATAGATTTACATTACTTACTTGTCGATTTGAGATCAATCCTTATATTGCTTACATATCTGAAACTGGACGCCAGGAAAATGAGTTTTAGTAATTTGTGTCGTGGTTTGTTCACAAACATCTACATCAAGTTTGGCTCGAGTTGTTGGACTTGGTTTTCTCGGTAAGAAAAAACATAGCAACAGATCTGGTGAACGAGAAACGCCCCATCGAGTATCGGGTTTTTCCAATGAGTAAACAAAGGTTTGACATCACAAACGTTTTCTGTTTTCGATAGATGTGAGCTAGAGGTCATTTGCAGATCAATATGTCAAGAAACATCAAGCTATTGTTCTTCTCGATGCTTTCAAATCGAATACGTAATTTAAGTACTTATAGGTATTAAAAATTATTTTTTAAGCTAGTAAAGTTTAAGTTAATCAAATATCAAAGTGCTTTATTTCCTTTAGACCTTACAGGACTCTTAAACACGTGACAAAAATTCAAATTACATAAGTAAAACTAGGAAATAAAATGGTCACTTTGATTTTTTGTTCACTTCAATCTTTTTAAGGTACAGTAAAGAAGCGAACCAGAAACCTTTACCTTGTTAGGGCGTTAGTTTTCGAGTTGTAACAAAACTCGTCCCAAGCTTTCTTATCCTCTAGATAATCTGATATTTTGTAGTATGTAAGCCTTTTTACAAAGGATATCTTTGACAATTTGTTTGAATTTATTTATTCATAATTTTTGGAACTCCCTTAGAGTTTTGTTATAGAAGCGTTTTAAATCACTGCCCTTTAAAAGATACATTTATCTTATGTAGCCTAGTTGTGGGCACAGCGAGTTTATTCTTATTTCTAGTCTTAGATAGTAATCATAATGAGGATCCGTAACGTTTTTAGTTAAGAATGCAGATTTTAGAGCTAAGAAATTCATAACACAGTGCAAAAATGTTTGTTCTGCTACAAAAATTGACGTAGTTATGACCAAATTACTAGCGAGGTTCACTGAGTTACCGCCCGCCGCGGGTGCGTGGGTCGTCACTCGCTCCGTCGCCGCCCGTTAACTGTAGGCAGATATCAGTTTTTAGTGATTTACACCGAAACTATAAGTTTAAGAAAAATAAAATATAAAAATAAATGTACAAAACCAAATAGACTCAGTTTTGAGAGACCCTTCGAATGAAATTTTTGTATTTTTTTTTTCATTCGATGGGTCTCTCAAAACTGAGTCTGATAGTTCTATTGAAATTGCTATACCGTTACGGATCCTCATTGGCTTTCTCCGGAACTATTAGTCCAGTTCTAAAAAAATATTTCACTGATAGGTGACTTAGATTTCTAAGTACGAGCGAAGCAGCTATCAGAAAGTATAAACTCAAGTTACAATGTTTGTATACAACTCACAATACAAAACATCGAAATTATCGTTTTGTTGGAGTTAGAAATAAATTTGGCATTGCAGGAAAGAGCTCAAATCGATAAATAGTGCAAATACTGTTAAAAAACAACAACAACAACAACAAAGTGATTTTTCGGTTATGTATGGGGGCAATGTTAACAAACATTATACCTTAAAATTGGCTCATCTCTTTATCGACAAAGAAAAAAGAAAATTACAATCAAATAATATAAATAAATTAGAACTTGTATTTACAATTGGAACAATTGAGCTAACAGCAGACTGTTGCAAACAATCTACAGGTAGCTCAACTGGTCCATATCAACACCAGTCGAAAGCGTCCCGAAGACGCGCTGGCTGCATTCCCCGCTGTATGGCAATGCTGATGCGCTGCGCCAGATACCTACTCACCAGCTCTCGGGTCACGCGTCGCTTCGACCAGACGCTCAAATAATTTTCAGGACGTCTCGACTCCAAGGGGAGCAAATGTAGTATTAATTACATTTTAAAAAAAATTCTCTGTTTTTAATATATATGGGTGAGTGCTTAAAATAAATTATTTATTCTTCTTATAAATAATATGGTAACTTACAACAAATCTAACGGTTTTCGTTCCATCATCTATAACCCCAATCAGGGGTTTCTTTGCACCCTCTCTCACAGGCATCTTGTTATCTGAAAATAAAGAAATAAAAGAATTTACATTATGTTAAATAATATCCATGGGTAAATTTTTGTTACATTTACTTCTTAAGACCTACACTATTTATATTTAGATATCGATTATATCTAAATATAAATAGTGTTAGTTTTATTTTTCAAAACATCCGGGTTCGATTTCCGAGCTGAGTACAAGTTTTTTTAAATGTATGAATGCAGATTTTCTTGTTACTAAAATCGATGACATGGTTCCTAAGAAGAGATTTTCGTATGTCTTATAGTTTCAGACTTTCCCATACTGACCGATCTAAATGTGCCACCCTGTATGGCCTACCTACGTGAGCATACTTGCAAATTATTTTCTTTGCAAGACTCAATCAAAGTCTTATATCATAAAATGAATTATACTGCTTTAAACAGATAATATTTACAGACATAATCGCAATGAAGACTTTATCACCTTGATTACTTTAATAATTATTATTGCCACAGCTATTAAACAAAACTCAGATACCATTTTATCTTTATTTAAGTTAATCTAGTAGTGGAAAGTTTTGAATATTTTATATACCTTATGAAGGTAATGCTTTATATAATCATAAGTTATTTACTTTTTTCCTCCTTACAAGATACGCCAGGACAAGGGGATCGTAAAAGATAATGTTTTATAGTTGTGTTTATACAAAATCTACGGTGTTTTACTTGTTTGATACGTGAAGGTAACGTTCTATATTATCTTTGATTAGTTATTGACTTTTTCCTTCTTACAAGATACGCCAGGATAAGGGTCTTCCCCTCCGTAAAAGTTCTTAAAGTGGTGATTATACAAAATCTAGTTTTACTTGTTTGTTACGTTTCTTTAATGCCGGTTCCCGCGTCCGTGCGGTACAGAACCGCTATTCGTGGCGTCCATTGGGCTCCCCCAATGGACGCCACGAATAGCGGTTCTGCCTATGTTCAGCGGTGGACGTATATTTATTTATTTATTTTATGCTTGCTTATACTCTCATTCTTAGGCCGGGGTATACGGGCTGATGATAATGATGATGATGTCGGGGAATTGCTAGGTTATGGATCCCACCTTGGATAAATAAAGGTAAGATTGTTCAAGATACCACCAAATATTGAGAGAATAATTTTGCTCTCCATAAAATGAAGTAGATATTTACATGAAATTACCTATTGTTACTTTGTGTGTAATAGGAGTATTAATAACTTTATAACCAGCCTTGAGCATTCAGATATTTTTTATGTATTCAACTGATTTCTAGTAATAATAATAATTGAAACCATTGAGCTAACTGCTGACTGTTGCAAACAGTCTACAGGTAGCTCAACTGATCCATATCAACAGCAGTAATTAGTTAAATTAGTTATATAATTTCATGTTATCTCCATAGGGCGATGTGGTCGCTAAGCGACAGTCCCTTTATCTACATATCTATATATATAAAAATGAAACCCGTTTTCCTTGGTCACGGCATCACGCGTGAACGGCTGGACCGATTTCGCTAATTCTTTCGTTGTTGTGTTTGTTATTGTCAGGAGAAGGTTCTTATGAAAGAAAAAATTAAGAAAGTTGGAAACATACATTTCCACGGGGGCGAAGCCGCGGGGCGCAGCTAGTTTTGATATAAATAAAAAATAAAAAGTCGGTTAAAACATAATTCGTAAACCTTAGCTGGATCACAGCGGATTAAAGTTATGTTTCCTCTAATTTTCTCACTGACCTATAAAAACCCAAGTGAGAAATACTAGGAAACGAAGGAGGAAAATCTACGAAGCCATAAAGGGTCCATTGGATTAGAGTAGACGTGGATAACTGGTACATCCAGTTCACATTTCATTCACATATTAACAGGAAAATTGTATTTCGACAAAGATAAAATTACCAACACTACCTCGAACACAATAAATCGTGGTAAATAAATACTGTTGTAATGTCTCACACGCGTAAAGATTTTGATATTGTTTCTCAAAATAATACAAGTCTTCACATAAAGTCACAAGTAGTTCGCAACAAATACACGAATAACAGAAAAAACTTATAAGTAGGTAAGTATAAGGCGGAACCTTAATATGCCAGTTCAATTTGTAGTAGGTAGGAACTTGCCAAAAGATAAATGGTTATTCACACAAGACAAAATTAAAATTTTTAAATTTTCAGATTTTCATGAACATGGCTAAGAACACTCGGATAAAATTATCTATGACACAAAAAAAAACTACATGAAAATCGGTTCATTCGTTCGGGAGCTACGATATCGCAGATAGACACGTCAAACTTATAACACCCCTCTTTTTGCGTCGGGCGGGAGTTAATAAAACATCAGATAATCTAGAGGATACAAAAGCTTGGGACGGGTTTTGCTCCAACTCGAAAAATAACAACTAACAGGGTAAAGGTTTCTTCGTCACTTCTTTACTTTAGTCTACATACCGAAGCGACAGAAATCAAAAATATCACTTTATTTCCGTGTCAGTGTTTAGTTTTTATAATTTGACCTTTTCTAAGTGTAGGTATATTTATTGTTTTTAAGGAAATAAAGTTTTTAATTTTGACGTGACAACGTCTTATAAATTGGTTTGCCGGGTGACACTTCAAGAAACTGCGTTACGCTCCGCTCACGTTATGCGCTCACAATGAGAGCGAGTGAGAGGCACGCGTCCCTTCCACTCGGGCATGGTTAGCCCGCCTAAGAGCGAGAGAGACAGACATAAAAAGTGAAAGGAACTCAAAGTCGTTGTCACGTAAAACTTTCGCCCGTATACCGACTTTACAGGCAACCAATTTTTTTTGATTTATAAGCAATTATGGGTTAGGTACTTTTATCCTAAAACTCGTGCGAAGCAGAGCTAGTTTATAATTTAGTATCAGTATGGATCGACTAGCCCCGTAAGTGCAGGCACGTGTCTGGTAAACGACAATTCCTTAGTACTTACCTAATAGATGTTATCTCTACTACTAAATTTTCCTCAACCGCTACTCAAGGATCTTTGGACATTTACAGTTAATACTAGTTTATCTGGCCGTTTCTAGGTATTAACATAATTGAACACTTATAGTGACATGTGTAAATAGTAAATACGATAGGAAAACGTTGATACAAGCAAATGGTTCAAAAACTTAAAATACTCTCGATGCGTTTGACGTACCATACCATGAGAACAACTGCATTGATTTTCATCAAGCACAGCTAAGAACACTACCAAAAATAACATTGAAATCGATACGTCAACGCGTTCCTGAAAAACGGGGATTGACAGACAGACGGACCACAAAGTGATCCTTTTATTATCAATTGAGGTACAGAAACAGGACCCTAAAAAAGCAGTATCAAAAAAGGTAAGAAAAAATCCAGGAGGTCCGTCATGAAGACTAAACACTTTATGGGACCTCAGGAAGACCCTTGAGGTAATCGAAATATTAAAACAGTGTTTATACTGTTTTAATATTTCGTTTATCCGGAACTGTATCATTATTTGTCGTGAATAATTAATAGGAAACCAATTAATTACTACGCACAGTACGGACTATCATAGTCGGCTTTAAGGTTCTTATCAGTCAACGGCATAAAGTCCGTCTGACTTACCTTATCGAAAGCATAAACATAATCTAACTAGAAATATTTCTAGGTAATCATAGTAAAGATTGCGAGTATCTTAATCTTTGTCATTAAAAATTTTCCGTCGTGACTGTTACACATATTTAATTAAATTTAAATACTTATTACAGTAACGACGGAAAATTTCACTGTAAGGCCGCATCCAATCTTTATGATAATTTCGCTAAGAAAGCTCTAGCTTTGGCACCGATTGTTGGGAGATTCTACTTTATGAAGACTCCTACTTTGTGCTCTACTTTGAAAAGATTATTACGACTTCGAAAAAAGGACGTTCTATGGTCGGCTGTATGTACGATTTTTAATGTATGTTCGTCAATTTCTCAGTCATTTATGGACGGATTTGGATGATTCTTCGCAGTTGTATAGAGGGATGATTCTGACATGGTCTCATAAAATATTTTTATTTAAATAAATATTAAAAAAAAATTGGGTTACAGGTCAGTTCTTAAATATAATTTACAGTTGCATTGTATAGTTTATACACACACGTAGGTTTTGCAAAAAAAAAAACATCTATAATAAACGTGCCGAGTTATAATACCAAGTTCCATTTGCATATTAATGTAAGCTTTGATAGTGTTTGTGTAAACTTTTTGTGTATTAATATCTTTATCCTCATTCATAGCTGTCATCGTAATCATATAACTTAGGTACAAAGGTAAGTACCTAAGTCACAGAGTCCAAACAGCTGAGTCCTCTTTCGGATAAAACCCGGATAGTGTCATTACGTCATGAAGGCCGGGAATACACGGTTTTCTGCATCTCCCTGCTAGGAAAGTCGATGCAAAACAAGGTCACTCTGCGCCCTACTTTTACTGACCTTGCCTTTTTACTTTCGGCTATGGGACGAATATTGTTTGTTTTGCGATAAGAGTAGGTAATTTGCTGCGTGATGGTTTAAAAAAAGTCCTTCTAGTTAAAATAAAAAAAAACTGAACTTTTCGATTTTTTCTTTGCAGTTTTGATGTCAAATTGCTGCGAAATAGATTTTATATTCAGATCAGATAATATAATCAGTTAAGTTTGATGGTGAGAGCAACAGAAGTAGATTTTTATATAAATTCGACGAGACGTAGGTATAGGTACTTATAAGGTCAACTAGGACATGCAGCAAACGAGATTTTAAAGTTTTTATTTCTTTTATTTATTTTACTAGACACATCGCAAATTTTTGGTCGTTTCGAAGTTAAAAGATGCACGCATAATGCCTATGTACATTAAAAGCGTGAAAACCAAATATACCTTCCACCATTTTCAAACACAATCACTCAAAAACTTATCGCATGACACAACACTGGCAGTTTGTAAAATAATTTACGTAAAATAAATTCGAATGAAGAACACGCGATGCGAGCGTTCCCGCGCAAATCGGCAGCTATACTGCGGAGGCGCGGCGGCACGGCACACCCACGATTTGCTGTTATCGTGACGTATTTTGCATCCCATACCTAATTTACGCTATGTATGCCAAATATTGTATTCTTTATCTTGATTGGCGATAGATAGGTGAACCTGCTTAGTGGTTTATGATGCGTAAAACACGAAATTATTGATCATGATAATACGCGATGAAAGGTACTACACGTAACATTATGAAATACAAATAAACAAGCAAAGTAGTTTCGAAAATGTCAATTTGCCAATACTTAGTTGCGGATGTCGAATAAAGTAGACGATAATAAGCTAATCACAGCGAGCGAATGATAAAATGCGATTGAGAAAAATTAAACTTAAAGTGAATATTCGATTTGGATAACACAAAATAAATTGTAAACTGCAAATGTCGATTGCATAAGTGAATTTTAACTCACGTTTCGTAGAGGAAAACGGTGAAAACCTCACCAACCGGAATACTAGCATGACAGGTTGCAAAACCGAAATGCTGCAAGAAAGACCTACGAGGGGCAAACATGTCGATGTAAAAGAGTTCTAGCTTCTCTTGAGACTTCTTTCATAAACATAGCTTAAATTTAAATAAATAGCAGAATGGATGAACGTAACAACATGAATACAGCATTATTATTTATTACGGATTACTTACAGCGTACATTTCCACGCCTAATTTGAACAAACATCCGATCACTATTCATTATTCACTTCCAAAAATACAACAGACATTACAAACAAAACACCTGTACGGGAGGAATGACAATCAGTGGGATGAAGACCAATTGGTGATCGAAATAGAATAGAAAATACTGCCAAAACGTACAGCGAATAAATTTAAAGTCATGAAGTGTCAATGGACTCGTGTCAACACAGCAGACGTGGACGTATATCTAGTGATTTTTAATTAGGCATTTTATACAAGTTCATTAAGAATTTATAATAGTGGTTTATGTCCAGCATAATGCAAAGAACCATAGGTCATTGCATTATGCTTTGTAAACGCGTGTGTTTGATAATTATCAAAAACACGCGTGACCTATGGTTCTTATTTTCATTTGTCTTGTTTTCTAACATCATAGGGTGGATAGTGGCGCCACTACATATTTAATTTTATAATTACGTTATACACAGGAATTATCAAGAAATCTGACCGCGCGTAGACGATATCTATCATAAGCTTTTTTTAAATGTATCTTTAATAGTTTTGTACTGTATTATTAAGGCAGATACTTGTTTCAAGAGTTTAGTTCCTATTGGTGGCCACCAAGCTCTCCAAACAAGGCTTTTGATTGAATAACACAAAACAAAACTATTACAGATACATTTAAAAAAAGCTTATGATAGATATCGTCTACGCGCGGTCAGATTTCTCGATAATTCCTTTGTATAACGTAATTATAAAATTAAATATGTAGTGGCGCCACTATCCACCCTACTATTGGCCTTAACCTGACGTGATTCTTATTGTCAAAAATCAGAATCATGTCAGGTCAAACGATGTTAGAAAACGGACAAATGAAAAGAAACGAAGAATTGAACAGTTTTAAGAAAAGTAACAGTAGTTAAGTGTTAGTCGAAACCTTTGACCGAATATAAATCCGTACCACAAAACGAAGTATAAAGTTTCTAAGACGATTGTTACAAATTTCAAGGTCATATTTGCTACTTTGTGTGTATAATAAATCGAGAAAAACTCAAGACTTTAACACGTCTTATGTAAGGACTTTGGCACATGACATGCATGACGGTGACGACACAACACATAAACAGTTCATAGGTACCTATAGTTAACTACAGACTTCAGATAACAAGACTGATCAAGTCGTTTAAGGTCGTAGAATATGCGAGAACATCCGAGAACTTTCTGTAAACTTTTGGAAGAACATTCTAGAAATCCATGGAAGGATTAAGAACTTTAAGGAATGTTCTAGTGTAGACTTTCAGGTAGGTGTAGGTAAGGACTTTGGCACATGACATGACGGTGACGACACAACACATAAACAGTTCATAGGTACCTATAGTTAACTACAGACTTCAGATAACAAAACTGATCAAGTTGGTTAAGCTAGTTTTAAGATTTTATGTGTACGCCTTGTCAGTTAAACATTCTAGAGCTTTTAAGAGACGTGAAGAAATGTGAAGCAAGCTCTGGAAGGTCGTAGAATATTCGAGAACATCCGAGAACTTTCTGTCTAAACTTTTTCTCTAAACTCTTCTTGTCTAACTTTTTCTTAACTTTTGGAAGAACATTCTAGAAATCCATGGAAGGATTAAGAAGGAATGTTCTAGTGTAGACTTTCAGGTAGGTGTAGGTATGTCTCGAACGAATCGAAAAGAAAGATAGTAAACAATGGTACATAAAGAAGTTATAGCATCCGGAAAGCCGTGGAAATGTAAGACAAGAACGGCTGACAAAACGTAAGATAAATGAGCGAGACAGAGCTACATAGTTCTCTAGAAATAAGGAGAGTTTTCTAGTAAGTTTTAAGGGACCGACCGACCGACAGCGGTATAAAAACCGGAGCTTGTCCGTCGTCGTCGGTAAAAAGTAAAAGTAAAAAGTATTTATTTTGTGTCACAAAAATTACATGGAAAGTTGTTACAAATAAAGGCTCTTTGCCCACCGTACACCTCGTGAGACCACCTGGGTGTGCAGCGGGAAGTTTTTTTTTACTACTGTTCGCCGTTGTTCACCTGGGTGTACCGTGGGAAATATAAATTTTCCACCGTCCACTTTACCGTTTTACGGTACTTGTTTTCCCTTGTAGGCCTCCCACCCCCGCGAAGCGGGGGGGGTCAACATTAACTTACTCCTAACGAAGCCCGTCCAACCCCCGCGAAGCGGGGGGGGAGCGGGTTCGTGGCGACTCTGTGACTGAAAGGGTGTGTATATATATAATTGCACCCAGAGCCATAATATGATGACACAAAATAGTGAGGTGACTGTTCACCTGTAGGTACTTGCAGTCCAAGGTGGTCCGTCACCAATATAAATTTAAAGATGTTTAGCGGTATGATTCAGAGGTGAACAGTAGTAAAAAAAAACTTCCCGCTGCACACCCAGGTGGTCTCACGAGGTGTACGGTGGGCAAAGAGGGCAAATAAATAAAAGTTAAAACAGTGACATCAAAAAAGGTCGTCGCTCAGCATGATGCACAGTAACGATGGCGCTACTGTGCGCTGGTTTTATGCGACACCTAGAGGGCGCAGCGGCAGTTCTAATCAATATGAATGAAATGAAATTAAGTGATATATAACGAAAAAGTGAACAATTTCTGATCTGCTCTTAAGGCTGAACGAGTCGCTCATCTTTCCATACAAACGTGGAAGGGTAACTACTACGCTGTTTGTTATTGACCATCCAAAACTAAGGATAGTATCAATTTATCTCGTCAATATCTATGTTTTTGTGTGCAGCCAAAACTGTAATAAAACATTTGAAAAATACAAGCTTCTAAATTTTCGTATTTCAACACTGATTTTAGCCCAACTTTGGGCGAAAATAAATAATATACGGAGAAAGAAAACAATAAAATTAAGTCCGTACCGACAAAGTTTAGTTATTCAAAAGTTGAAATACATTTATTTTGATAAGATACACTCAATAGTTTTTCTATAATATGTCATGTTACGAAATAAAAGAAGTTGATGAGATGATGACAGGAAGTTTATTGCCAACCACGTTGATATATACAAGTGTCAAGTTAAAGTAAATTAAATATCTATACCTAGAGATAGATTAAAGGCTAGAGGTCTACGACCCTTATTACAACTAGGGCCTTAATATATACTAAGGAACCCTAAAAATGCGCGGTCGATGTGAAGCACCGACCTTAAATGGGCCCTCCGATACAGTAGTTCAACTGAGTAGTTCAACTAGTTGTACAAATAATACACCACTGTATCATTAGTCCAACCAGTTGGACTAATGATACAGTGGTGTATTATTTGTACAACTAGTGCATATCGATGTTGATTGTTTAGCATATCAATATCCCTCCGATACAGTAGTTCAACTGAGTAGTTCAACTAGTTGTACAAATAATACACCACTGTATCATTAGTATACATATTTTTATACGCTTCCGAGACGTGGACTTTGCGAGAAATCGAGAAGAAGAAGATAGACGCTCTAGAAATGTGGTGCTGGAGAAGAATGCTTGGTATATCTTGGACTGAGTTCCGCACTAACGTCTCCATCCTACAAGAACTCGGTGTGAAAGAGCGTCTGTCGACAAACGTACAATCTCGAATTTTGAAGTTTTTCGGGCATGTATCGAGGCGAGACAATGACTCCATTGAAAGGCTAGTCGTGCAGGGAAAGGTGGAGGGTAAAAGACCGAGGGGAAGATCGCCTATGAGATGGACCGATCAGATAAAATCTGCCGTAGGTGTCCCTCTGCATGAATGTTCCAGAATGACCACCAACAGGGAGAGATGGCGATATATCGTGAGGCGAGCAATATCAGCCCATACAACAAAAGACTCGTCATGACGACCACGACCGTTCTGCCAAGAACGCTACGAATGAGAAGAAGAAGAGAAGTATCATTAGTCCAAAGTTGTACAAATAATACACCACTGTATCATTAGTCCAACCAGTTGGACTAATGATACAGTGGTGTATTATTTGTACAACTAGTGCATATCGATGTTGATTGTTTAGCATATCAATATGTCTACTTGAAAATAGATACTTAACCTTCTTTGTGGATAGGTATTGAATAATAAACAATCAGAACTAATGAAATTGTCAGAACGCTGTCAAAGTTCAATTCAATATTCAGTTTTGTTGTTATTATAATATTACCTAAACGAAAATGGACGATTCTCATCTAGTGAATTCATCCAATGAAATTGAAATAATTGAACGCGGGCGGGGTAAAGTTTTATTCCATGACGGTTTTCAATACTATTTAGTCAGGAAATACAAAAATTCTCAATCTGTATGGAGGTGCAAAAACTTTCGGTCAAATATGTAAGTGTAGTGGAACTGTAACTGTGAGTGAGGTAAGATCAATCCTGAACTCTTATATATGTACCCTGTATGTACCTATATTTATTTCAAAAATTTTAAGCTATCTACCAGGATATCAGTAATGTTAGAGATCTTTTAAATGCTTTGGAAAAAGCACTTCTGCCTTGTTCATGATGTCCTGGTACCTACCTATTTCACGTTCAACTTAACGAAATTATAAATTAACTACAAATTAGCTATTTTTTCAGAGTCCGTCAAATATACTGAAAAAGAAAACCCGCGGTTACGTTTGCACCATTGATTTGCCCCATTAATGGTGCAGGCGTAACTGGTTAGTTATGTTTGCACCATTCAAATTGATACAACTACTAAACCTTGCTTTACTCGCCGTAGATAAAATCAATAAAAAAAAATTCTTTTGCTTGCTTGCCCAACATAAATGAAAATATTGTTTCTTCGATCATAAGTTCCAGTGTTGAAACTGCAGCATCGAATGTAGAAGAAACAATCTCTTCTCATTATAAAACAAGACCCGTCAAGTGCGAGTGTAACTCGCGCGCCGAGGGTTTCGAACGTTTGTCAACAAGTAGATATGTACTAAAGGTACTGGTTAGAGACACCGAATTTTAATGAAGACCTAAAACTAGTAGGTACCAACCTACATTTCAGATGGATCTCTCTGCATGCTTCGGTGATAGGGTGTAGCGGTAAATTTCTCGACTTTTTTCAAAATATTTCGAAAAGTATTGAATCTACAGAAATTTTAAAAACTGTTTTGAAATGTACAAACTGATACCTTTCATATGATATCCCACTTAGAGGGGTAGCCCGCCCTTTTGAAAACTATCCCCCCCCTTTTTGACCATTTTTCAAAAAGTGTTCGTTTTACAGACTTCTCTATATTTTTCCTGTAAAATATAGATCTATATCTACAAACGCTTCATACATTTTGAATGGATCGTTCTGCAAACTTCGGAGATAGGGGGGGGGGGAGCGGGTAAAATTTCGACTTTTTTCAAAATATTTCAAAAAGTATGAAACCTACAGAAATTTCAAAAACTGTTTTGAAATGTACAAATTGATACCTTTCATATGATACCCCATTCATTGGGGTAGCCCTCCCTTTTGAAAATTATCCCCCCTCTTTTTGTAAATTTTTCAAAAAGTGTTCATTTTACAGACTTCTCTATATTTTTCCTGTAAAATATAGATCTATATCTACAAACGCTTGATACATTTTGAATGAATCACTCTGCAAACTTCGGAGATAGGGGGGGGGGGGGGAATGGGTATTTTTTCGATTATTTTCAAAATATTTCAAAAACTATGAAACCTACAGAAATTTCAAAAACTATTTTGAAATGTACAAACTAATACCTTTCATTTGATACCCCACTTGACTCTGTAGGTCTCTTTTAAAATTTTGACATCTCAATTTGTATGGAAAATATTCATTTTCATTTTTCATTTATTTTAAATTTTTTTTCTTAAAATCTGTACAGGCGCACGAATTGTATTATTATTTTAAATTTCAAGTTGATAGCTGCTGTAGTTGCTGAGTTATTAAGGAGGGAAAAAAGGATAGACAAAGCGAGACCATAAGGGTTTCGAAACCGATCTTCGAAACCCTAAAAACGGTAGCAGCTATGAAGGACAAGGGTTTTAATTTAATTGCAAACTTGCCAAAATATGACAACTACAGGGCTGTGACTCAAAGAAGAAGGAAGAAAGTCGCCAAAGTGCAAACTGTTGAATACAAAGATTTAAAGAAGGTTGAAGTACCGCAAATATTCATTGATTTTCTTCTCGGAGACTTCAACGACAATAAAAAGAATCGTATTCTGATTTTTTCATCTAGTGAAGCGCGGGAACTAATGAAAGTCAGTAAGACGTTTTTTGCTGATGGTACGTTTAAAAACTGCCCAATAATGTAGTACCAGTGATGTATGTACTAATGGCAAATAAATCAAAAAAGTCATATTCTGTATTGTTTAACATTATCAAGAGGCAAATTCCTGAATGGGAACCTGTAATCTTTATTAGTTATTACGGATTTCGAATGGGCTGCTATTTCAGCCATGAAGAATACTTTTCCCCAGATTGCACACCACGGATGCTTTTTTCACTTTCAGGATAAACTAAAAAGAAAGGCGAAACGACTGATGACAAAGAAAAATAGTAACAAAATTGTAAGTCTGTGCATGGTTTTGCCACTGCTCCCTGAAAACAAAATTGAAGAAGGGTTTAATTATATATTAAAAGAGAGTAAACTGATCGGAGACAATCACAGTCTGAGAGAGTTTCTATTGTATATTCAGAATTATTGGATGCCGAAAAAACATACATGGTGTGTGTTTGGACAGCGACACCGTACAAATAATGTATGTGAAGGCTGGAACGGCCAATTTAATAAATGCTTCAAAAGAAGACCTAACCTTGTACATCTGTTAAAGGTTCTCAATGAAGATGCAACATTTAATGCCGTAAACGCAATAACATCTGCACCAGCAAAAAAACGGACCAAGAACATTATCAATAGGAACGACTACATTCTGAATGTACAATTGGAGCTGCTTAATGGAGAAATCGATGTATCGTTATTTTTAGAAAAGTTGCGTTATTAACATTGAAATAGGCAGGTACCTAGTACCTACTAGGACATCAGAAACAAAGTAGAAGTGTTTTTTCAAAGCAACTATAATCTCTGTAACATTTCTGTTATAAATTTTACAGCTATCATAAAACCTTAACCTCTTATATGAATGTATTCCTGGTAGTTTTGGCTAAAACATTACCTAATTTTTTCTAAATAATATAAGTTATTTTACCTCTTAATGTTTTTTCACTCGTGAAAATTTCGCCACTCCAAATAGTAAACTTAAGTACTTAGCAGAATCCAACATTTTTGGAATTGATAATAAACAGTCAAAATTTCACGAATCCATAATTAAAAGAATTCAAGATTCTAGGAAGGAAAACCCAGGGGATTCGCTTGTATTTTTTGTAGTTGGACTAATGATACAGTGGTGTATTATTTGTACAACTAGTTGAACTACTCAGTTGAACTACTGTATCGGAGGGTAAATGGGACGCGTGAGAAGCGCTCCAGATTATTGAAATGCCTCTATGGTAAATACATCCTTTATAAAAACCTAATGTGTATTGTGAGAAGCACCCTAACTTATAACCTAAAGAAACGGGCCTTATATTCTCGGCGTGAGGCGCCCTCATAATGGCCTTAAAACTAATCTACAAATCAAGTCCTTCCTACCTAACAGGGGAAGAGAGAACACAGGGAATCTTGTAATTTATTGTAGAAGGAGAAACAAAGGAGGAACACAACACAACCAGTCACTGTACGGAATCATAAACACAAAACATAATAGGTTAAACAGGTCGTCGTCGCCGGGGGAGGGCCGCGGATCACGAAACGTCCGCTCGCACCAGCTCCCACCAGAAGAAGAAGAAGAAGAGGTCCAGGCATGCACCTCAGATCTCGGGACGCACACGGGACGCAGATAGGGAGGTCCGCTCGTGTGTAGAAGAAAATTGGGAGAACCTTCGGCCGGCCCACGGCCCACGGTCACATACTGCTGTTGTTGCATACACCAACGGATTTACAGCTGAGAAATACACGGAAGATATAGGTAGGGTTATGGTACAACCATTAATTGAGAATTTCACTAATTTCTGGTAAAAATTATAAAACTTTTGGTGGAAAATAAAACGTTTCTCTCTCTGACTGATTCCGACCCTTCACATTCACAAACTGCCATTTCTTTCCTTTCCTTTCATTCCATTAGCTGTCATATTTGAAAAAGACGACCAGCTTTTAAAATAATGTCAAAAACAAGAAAATAGGTTCGATAATTATGAATGAAACCTTTTCTCGAAGCGAACCCTACAAATAACCCTTGTGCTAAAAGTCTATTCGCATTTCGTCGCTGGACCTTGCGAGAACAAGTCGTGTGTCATTTTGCTCTGCATATTTTAATCAACAAACCCAGTAAATAGTTATTACTTTGGCAAAAACTATACACTTCTGTATTCCAAATAGCAATACCTTTCGAGTGGTGTAAAATTAAACCAAGAATTGTGCATAAAAGCGAAGATACAAGTGAAATTACGTCGAATGACTTCGCGTAAAAGTGAACGGCACACAAAGAGCTAGCTAAAGTTAGTTGCGCCTACCCCGCTCATTTCTTCAAACAAATCCAGTCATTGTTTGTCTATTTGGCTAATTTCGAGCGCTTGAATGCGTAGCTCGGTGGCGAAGTGAGTTAAGGCGTCACATATACGATTCGCCGGTTACTGGACCGGGGTTCGATCCTCTACGTGGAAATTACTTTTTGCTTTTTCTTTTTGCACTATTATAGTTTTTTTTTTTTTTGCATTTTGAACATGAGTGATTTTAAGAAAGAGGTTTGCCATGGCTGCATGAAGGGGATTCCTGCTAAGGACTATTTGAAATGCTCTTTCTGCAAAAAATACTATGATTTGGAATGTGCAAATGTTACGCAGCGTTCCTTCGCTTCTATGAAACAGGCAATTAAGGACTCCTGGAAGTGTCCAGAATGCAAAACTAAGGAACGGAAGGGTGACAACTCTAATACGCCGGTCCGATCTGCTACTGCACCCCCCGCCCCTGCGAGTGGAAGTCATGATGATGATAATGTCACTAAGCGAAAACCAACTGCGACAGGCGCGCCGGTAATTGAAGAAGAATGGTGCCTTAACAAAGACAACTTACGATCTCTCATCAAAAGCGAAATAGCTAAAGCTGTCGCTGAGTCTGTGGCGGTTGCAGTTCAGAAACAACTGCAGAGTGTGAATGATGTACTCGGCGCCCTTCAGATTTCTTTTTCGGCCATTGACACGCAGCTTGAGAGTCTGAAGTCTACACTTACAGAGAAGAATACTGTTATCGCTGGCCTGCAGGCGGAAAATGGGCACCTTCGAGATGCGGTGCACAGGTTGGAGGATCATATTCGACAAGCGGAACAGCAGGCCTTGCTCAACGATGTTGACATAGTGGGTGTTCCCGAAGCCAAAGGCGAATCGGTTCTCCACGTTGTAACTACCCTTGCTCTCAAACTGGGAGTTACTCTAAGTGAGACCGACATTGTTAGCGCTGACCGGGTAGGTGCAGTACACGATGAAGCAACGGGGCGCCCACGTGCCAGACCGATTGCCGTAAGGCTTGTGCGCCGTGTATTACGTGAAAACTTACTGCGTGCTGCACGTGTGCGCCGCGGAGTCACCACAGCTGATGCGGGCTTGAACGGGGAAGCACGCCGCTTTTACATCAATGAGCGCTTGACGCGTGAAAACAGGCAGCTGTTTCTAAGGGCTCGAGAAGTTGGATCAAGCCTTAAATGGCGGTTTGTCTGGACAAAGGACGGACGTGTGTTCGCCCGCCAGCACCAGAGCGATGACTCTCCGCGACACCGCCTTCGTTCAGAGGCTGATCTGATACGGGTTTTTGGGGCCGCAGCGGTTGGTGCTTGTAGTCAAAAATCTTAAATACTTTGCCTCTCAGGCTTTGTCTAAGCTCATAGTTATAATCTTTGTTCTTCTAGTAGACTTGCCTTTCCTTTGTGTTTCCTTTTTGTGCATACCGTGCTTTGCGTTTTTAGAGTCAAGTTTTGTTATAACCATATGTGTGTCTAAGTGTTACATTGTATTTCTAACCACTCACTTGTATTTCTATCCACTTAAGTCTGTTCTTGTGATTCTGCAGTACCAAACACTAATAATCATTTATCGATTTTACAAATTCACTATCAATAACTCACTCAATTATAAAGTTATTTTTATATATTTTAAACTTAATGTAATAATATTTGCCCTTTCTTATTATTTTCACATCCGTCGATCAATCCTGTTCACCCCAATCTCGTATCTCTCCGTAGGTCATGTCATTGAAATCTGGTTAAGTATATGTTTTCTTTAATAATGGTTTCTAAGACTAAATTTTGTTCTTTAGGTCTATATAATGCAGGATCTCTAAATACTGGACACAATGACTTTATAATGGCCATGCATAATTTTAAAAATGACTTAGTGGCCATAAATGAAACTTTTATTAGAAAAGGCGAAGAAGCACGAGCCCCGAAAATACCCGGTTACAAGTTTATTCACACTCCAAGACCTTTACACTTTAGTCGTAAGAAGGGCGGAGGCGTGGGATTCTATGTAAGGCGTGGTATCCGTGCACGGCAGGTAGCGCATCCTGATGCTGAGATTGAACAGATGTGGGTATCACTCAATTTAAATGGATCTCGCATTGCAATTGGTACTGCGTACCGCCCCGATTGGGTTAAGATAGATACATTTATTGATGCTTTGACAGATTCGGTAGCATTCTTCTCTGGTTATGAGGGCATAGTTATTTTGGGAGATTTTAATGTTAATTTACTGGATCCTAGTAGTGCTTTGTCTAAAAAACTCAGCGAATTCAACAGTTATACAGGTATGACTCAATTTGTATCGTCCGCGACTCATTTTACAAACAGCTCTGAGACACTTATTGATGTAATATGTAGTGACTGTCGTATTCGAAATGTTAAGGTTAATAAAATAACATCGGCCGTTGGGCATGCCTTCATTACAGCTACGCTTAATATTAAAAAAGAAAAGATACATCCTAAAACTATTATATACAGGCCTCTTAAAAATATTGACCGGAAGCAATTTGATATAGATATTTCAAATATTGACTGGGGCTTTTTCCTTGATGCGACTTCTGTTGATGGAATGGTTGAAGTTTTCACTAATACTCTTACGAGCTTGCTTGATGCACACGCACCCATTAAATCTATTATTATCAAAGATAAACCTGCACCGTGGATAACAGATACAATTAAGATAATGATGGACCATCGCAATGTTGCTCATGAGAAATACCGTAAAACGAAGCTAGATGTACACAAACAATATTACAAGGAATTAAAGTCATTAGTCAATAAGGGCATTTACAATGAGACGCGTGCGTACTATAACTTTAGAATAAACAATGAGCACAGCGAAAAACAATTATGGAAGAATATTAAACAAGATATTCTCCCTACCTCAGATGGTAACAATTATCTTCCCGACCACTTAAGCGACCCTACTGTAATTAATGACCATTTCTTAAATGTTCCAGGTACTAATTCTGTTCCTATTTCTAGGTTAACATATTTTGAATTTAATAAATTTAATAATAGCATTTTTTCCTTGCAGCCCGTTGATGAACTAGATATCACCAAAATTCTTCTCTCAATTAAGACTAACGCTGTTGGAGTTGATGGTCTGTCGATGGATATGGTTCTACTAACCTTACCATATACATTGCCTCTAATAACTGCAATCGTCAATAAGTCTATCGTTACCTCTGATTTTCCTAGTTTGTGGAAAATAGCTTCAGTAAATCCCATTCCTAAGGTACCAAATCCAACTACTGTAAATGACCTTAGACCCATCAGTGTTCTCCCCGTACTCTCAAAGGTACTTGAAAAAGTTGTTTATAATCAACTTAGTAAATATGTCGAGCGTCACAATATTTTACCCGATTTACAGTCCGGTTTTCGTAAAGGGAGGGGGACAACCACTGCCCTGTTGGATGTAGTGGATAACATTATCGTTGACCAGGACCAAGGTCTGGCCTCAGTCTTGGTCCTGCTAGACTTCTCGAGAGCTTTTGACTCGTTAAATATACCATTACTACTCTCTAAACTGTCATATTACGGGGCAGATACTAACACCCTGAAATGGTTTAATAGCTACTTGAGTAACCGGTCTCAGTATGTTCAGATTAGTAGAGAAGATGGTACTAAACTAAAGTCTTCTCATAAACAAGTAGACCGCGGAGTACCACAGGGGTCTATTCTTGGACCCCTTCTATTTATTATATACAGCGCTGATATTTGTTGGGGTATAGAGCATTGTAAATTTCATCTATATGCCGATGATACACAGTTATATCTACCCATAACCCCGAGTGACGTCACCGTCCAAATGAAGAAACTCAACGAGGATTTAGGTCGTATAGCTTTATGGTCTCAAAATAATTCTCTTGTACTTAACCCCAATAAATCAAAGTTTTTAGTGCTAGGCACAAAAAATCAGATAAAACATCTAGCTAATATTACCCTCGGCCTAAATATATTAGGTCAAAGCATAGAGCAGGTGAACGAAGCTAGAAACCTTGGAATAGTGTTCGATTGTGCACTTAGGTTTGAGCGCCACATTTTGAATTTAGTACAGAATTGTTTCTTCAGACTTAAATTGCTTTACAAAATCAGGCATTATCTTAAGGAAGAGGTTCGTGTAAAAGTCTGTGAAACTCTTATACTGTCTAAACTTAACTATGGGGATTTAGTATACGGTCCGCGTCTTACACACAAAACTAGCCGCCTTATACAAAGAATCCAAAACGCATGCTGTAGATTCTGCTATCATATCCCGCCGCGAACACACGTCACGCCATACCTAAACAACTCATCAACACTAAACATGGCTTCGCGTCGGGCTTTGCATATGGCCACACTGGTTCATGGTGTTCTGACATTCGGAACCCCTACATACCTGTTCTCCAAACTTGATCAATCACGTTCTAAATATAGCACTAGGCCAACTAGGAATTTGTTGCATTACTCAAATCACAAAACAACTAGGTTCCGGGGCAGTTTTAGGTACCAAGCAACCAAGTGTTGGAATAACATTCCACCACCCATTCGTCTGTTAAAATCCAAATTCACTTTTAGAAAACGGCTAAAAAGTGTTATTTTGGATCAACAAAAGTCTGGTTTGCTTGGTTTCGATGCCCCTTTTACATGTTAGATAAACGGTATTAATATTATTTATGTTTTCTTAATATTATTTCCATGTGAGTATAATAATATTGATTACACATGCACCCACATAGGTATGAACTCTTTATATTTATTTATCTATCTATTTATCTATAAATTATGCACATATTTTCTTACTAATGCACCATTATTATAACTGAGCGAGTATATTTGATTTTCTGTTCAAATTATTTTGTAATCGCAGGGTCCTGGGATTGTTCTAGTTTTGGTCTGGGCAGAATACCAGCGCCCTCTGTTCACAACAGTTGGCATTATGCTGAGCCTAGGCCCATTTGCTACTGCAGCACACATTGATTAATATTATTGTTAACATCGTTTGTTAAATGTACCTACTGTATGTGTTCTTATTAGTTTAATTAATTTAAGACTACATATTTTATTTTGAATGTGTTATGTAAATGTGTGTGTGGTGGCAAATAAATGGTATGTCTATGTCTATGTCTATGTCTATGTCTATGTCATTTCTTACGCGGCCGTTTTACGAATAAATCGTGGTGCATTTCATTCTAGCGCGCGGGTGATGTCAGGTGAGATAGCATACACTTAGGCCGCGCCCACTGATGAGTTGGCCTGGACGACTTGTGCAGCCTTAAGGCCCGAGCCTCAGTAAAAGTATTCCTAGTATTCTTTGAATTCCTGTTTCAGTAGTGCCTAATAGTGTTTGTAACAAGTCTTAAGTTCTGTAAGAATGAGTGCGATAGACTAAGTGCTTTAGTACTAAGTATTTTCACTGCATCATCAGGGATTGCTTCTAATATACGCCGGTAGCTAGGTTCGATTCCACTACAGCGCTGGCCGCTGGGAGGCTGGTTAAACAGCTGAGCGATGAAGTGTGAAAGCTGGTATCTTGAACGGATTGCACTCGCCGCCACAAAGACTTATTATTTTAATTCTATGGCCGGAAATTATTTTTACGACACGTCTCGGTCACCTGACCTTTCATTAGTTGAAGGAGACCTAGGTGGTTTTATTTAGCATTGTGAAAAGATGTTGCAAAAGAATTTTGAAACGGGTTTCAATTTAGAGTCGATGTAGATTTGTACTTGGATAGTACAACTCATGGAGTACAACCAAACTAAAAAGGGATTTTCTATGCGATTGATTGTCTTGCGGCGGGAGTCTAACCGTAACCGAGTTATCTTCTTATAATGCTAGCTTCTGCCTGCGACTTCGCGTTCCAATTTAGGAGTAAGAGCGTAACAATTTACGGGATAAGAAGCCAGGTATTGTAGCACTACAACAACAACAATAACAAAACGCTTCTAAATGATAGCCCATTGTACTTTTGTGTTTCAGGTTAATGTCTATGTATTTAATTAAATTTTTGGTGTACAGAAAGTTCTTTACTTTCTGTCCAAGGCGGACAATTGCTGGACCTAAGCCGCTCCTAATAAGCGGCTTATCAGCTTTTATTAGGGGCTAATCCCATAATCCCTACGCGGTGCAATCTGAGCATACGGGTTGGGGATCGCAGGGGGCACAGCTTTTTCCGGACAGCCGACGCTGCTGCCCGTCGACAGCAATATAATGTGTCTGTCCCTTTTTAGGCTGCGCTATACCGCAAGCAGCAGGACGAGAAGGAGAGAGTGCCGGAGTGGTGAGAGGGAAAAATGGGACAGGAAATCGGGGAGAGATTTGGAATACTGCTGCCATGGCGATAAGGGCATGTGGCATTTGCAGTTCGAGCAGTTCGGCTTCGCGTATCCGTGGCGGATAGTAGATTCCTGGTAGATTCAGTCTCGTAACAAATTGTGCACTATGTACTACAAAAAACTTAAGCATGATTCAGTGGTTTCGGCTTTGTTAGCTATACCTATTTGTGCGCTAAGTTAGCGCACAAATACAACATAATTATAGGTACCAACAACTTTAACAATATCAATATTATTCATAGTTTTTGTCAGATTGTGTGCAAACTCGCTGTGTGGCTTAGAATTTGCCCCCACCCTAATTCTTCCCGCGGGTGTCGTAAGAGATGACTAAGGGATATCCACAGGGGGCGGGCACCAGCACCCCCCGCAGAACAATTTCTACCACCGAACTGCGATCGCCAACCCGCATGCCCAGAGTGGAGTATATAGGCCCTATCCCCCATGAGATAAAAGCCATTATCAGGGGGAGGCCTGCGTCTAGCAGTGGAGCAACATAGGCTGTTGCGGTGTTGACTAAGGTTGTTAGCAGAGGTATGGTAAAATGAGTTACTAGGAACATGACAGTGTGTATCTTACGGGGTGGGGTCATATGATGTTTAATTTTAAGTTGTTTAGGTGCCAAATATGCAGGAGATTAAGATTATTTTATGTAACACAATTAATGGATTTAATAGTTGGCAGTGTTAAGTGATTTATCATGCTATCATGTATTTTTGGTATGCAATATGAATGAAACAAATTGTAGCTAGGTGGAACCTATTTATATTTTTGTGTCTACATCAGTGACACATTTTATAGGCTTACTGATCTCTCATTGTAGTCAGTGAAGGGTATTTCAATGTCCAAAGGAATAATTAAATTAATTAGTCAGTGAAACTGTAAAATGTGTAGGTATTTTAACACGTTCTCTGACACAACGTCATTTCAAGTCCTTTCGGTGATTATGTGAGGTGACACAACGTCATATCACGTCCTTTTTAGTACCGATGCTAATGGTCAGAACGTGTAGCCACGTTTGATTTTAATACAAATAATGGGAATTTCGTTCTCTGTGTCACATCATATCAAAATATCAAGCGTTTACTGTCACTTGGGACGGTTCAAATATGAGCCTAAGCATAGAGTTGAAAATAGCTTAGCTACGGGTTGCTCCTGCGACACAACGTGATTACACGTCGCATCCCCCCGTACACTGCCATACATACACCTCAGTCTAGCTGTGTCACAGGAGAGGGACGCGCGTGTTTCAGGAATTATTCGCGACAGCACGTGTTATTTTTTAAGTTTTTGGGTAAAAACGCATGATAATATTGATCTTATATTTTGTTTTATCGTTTGAACCTTCAAACTAAGAAATTTGATCGTATCTAGTGAAACAGCTGCACAATTTATTTAATGAAGCTTCATCAGGTAAAACTACCCCAGAGCCGGTTATCAATAACAAATTTTGTGTAAAAATGTGAAATTGAAATTGGTGTGAAAAAAAAAATTGGTCGGACAAAGACTATGAACCTGGACGAAGTTACTTGTCAGATAGTTCGATTGAACTAACAAAACCACCACGGCATGTTCCTTGTATCCCGCAGGATTTCCGTGATAACACGTTCTGTCGTGTAATAGCGATAATCTCCTGAGGAATACAACAGAACGTCCATAGACGTCGAACTCAATTGTATGGGCAAATTGCGTGTCAATTTATGTAGCGATAATCTCCTGAGGAATACAACAGAACGTCCATAGACGTCGAACTCAATTGTATGGGCAAATTGCGTGTCAATTTATGCAATCCGAAGAAACGGCTTGCTCGCGCGAACGTGTTAAAATAGAATATTATGTGCACCATACACATAATCAATTATAATTTGTTGTTTTGAAATAACTTAAATCGAGTTGAAATTAATAACTTAATATTTACACAGTTTTTTAAGTTTTGTGGGAGAAATACCTCCTCGGGTGTACAATTTTTATGGGACCATCTTATGATCAAACTCTCAAAAGAATTTTTGAACATGGTCCAAAATTGACGAAGAAATTGACAGACATAAAAAAACACAAGTACATACAGCCCGACATAGAACCTCCTCCTTTTTTAGAAGTTGGCTAAGAATACACATTTTACTCTGCTTAGCCCCACTTATGCCAGGCTAGGTTAACACGGATAACTCAGAGCTAAATACTACTTTGGAGTTAAATTTGAATTATTTCTTGTACCACCAAGAGTTAGGTAGGGTAGGAGTTAACTTTGTATTAAATATTGAAATTTTTAACCCACTGATGTGGGAGGGGGTGGGATGTGGGTCAACTAACTCTGGGCCCTGGGTAATGTCACAAATATGAAAATTGCGATATTATAATGTATAAACTGTGAGCCAAAAATTCAAAACATTAACACTGAGTTAGAAAGCCTTGAGTTATTTATTTAACTCCAACTTTTGGCACAAGTAGGCCTTACTGAATTGTAACCGAATGCTTCCAAATAGTCGTAGGTTATTTTGTATTATTTTGAAGTGTGTTGATCATGCATGATATTGTATGAATCAGAACTTGGTGAAAGCTAACAATTGGTAATTTTTCCACTAATTACTACAGCAATAAACAATAACTTGAATAACAATTTGAACTTATTGATAACAATGGTAGGTATTTATGATAAGTTTTAGTCATAGTAACCAGTTGCAACGGAGCTGACCAAAGTCCAAACCAATTTTAATGTCATTGTAAAGTACCTAGGTACCTATTAGGAGTAGGTAACTTTGGTAACTTATCTTCCAATTTTATTTAGGTAGGTATGTACCTACCGACACAACTTGTCTATCAGATGGAAGTAATATGTAATATCAAAATGAGAGAATGCTTTGCTTTAAAATTATTGTTATTGCTTGAAAAGAAAATTATTATGTAGGGGAAACTGAGGACACATGATCCCTACGGGACACATGGTACACCTTTGTTGCGATACTGTTACTACCATTTTATTTAGTTTAACTAGCAACACTGGTTGCCTATGACATGTCCTATCCGTCTAATCAAAATGCATCTGTCAAATGCGTGATGTTTGCAAATGGCGGCGATCATTGTGTTTACATCGGCTGACAACTTCTTTTTGGTGAGTTTTAATTTGTGTTTATTTTATGTTTCACTGAAAGATATCGTTATTTTTGTGAGAAACATCACATCTATACTTTATACCGGAACTATTTCAAGTATGTGTACTTCAATAAGATCAATTTCAAGTGACTTACCTACATAACAATTTTTACCTCGTATTGGGGTACACTTGGTACGGAATAGGTTGGGGAGAGTTGATCCGGGGATCAAGTCTCCCAGACATGGATCAAGTGTCTCCCACATTAATTAAGTGACACAGTAATTAATTAAATATTAAAAAAAAAATAGTACTGGACAGCCTTAATAATTAATAATGTAAATAATGTCATCATCGTCATCATCATCATCAGTCTATATTAGTCCACTGCTGGACATAGGCCTCCCCTAATGAGCGCCATAGCGCCCTGTCTTCAGCTTGCCGCATCCAGCATCTGCCTGCAGTCTTTCGCAGATCGTCATCCCACCTGGCTGGAGGGCGCCCTACACTACGTTTGCCGAGTCGTGGTCTCCACTCAAGAACTCGTTTACCCCAGCGGTTGTCGGTTCTTCGCGAGATATGGCCGGCCCACTGCCACTTCAGCTTGCTAATTCTTTGAGCTATGTCGATAACTTTGGTTCTCTGTCGGATGTATTCGTTACGAATTCTATCCTTCAAAGAGACTCCGAGCATAGCTTTTTCCATAGCTCGCTGAGCCACTTTGAACTGGTGGACCAGCCCTACCGTGAGTGTCCACGTCTCAGCTCCGTAGGTCATGACGGGTAGGACGCACTGATTGAAGACTTTCGTTTTCAAGCATTGCGGTATGGATGACGAGAAGACTCGACGTAGTTTCCCAAACGCTGCCCAGCCTAGCTGGATCCTCCTCTTCGTCCTTCTCAAAATTATTTTTACCTAACTGCAGAATTTGCCCAAGGTAAGTATACTCGGAAACAATTTCGAGAAACCATAAGTAAATAATGTAGGCCTTATTAATTAATAATGTTAATTAGTTAGATGCATTTTCTCAAGTGTACCATATCTCCCAGTGCATGGGAGACTTGATCTCCCCCGGATCAAGTCACCCAACCACACGGATCAAGTCTCCCGTATATGGGGAGACATCATTTTTACCTATAATGTACAGTATTTTTTATAAATGTTGTTAATTTTAATATTTTTGCTCCAAAAAATATAAACAAGTATATTGTCCATCATTCAGTTTTAACTGGGCTTAAATTCGATCAAAAATAAATTAGTTATCACTGATAACAATAGTGGGGGATCATGTGTCCTCAGTTTCCCCTACAGCAAATCTACATTGATTTTTAAAACCTATAGGTAGATAGCTACCTGAAAATTGGTAGATCATGCTATAGGTAATTAAAAGGTAAAAACCAATGATTCTACAGAAGATTGCCGAATAATTAGGTATGAATACCTACCTGTATTAGGTAAGTAAGTACTTTTATTCTAGGTAGGTAATTTATTTTATAGGAGTTTTGTCTTATTATGACCATGTCACTCCTATTAAGGTTTACTACGGTACCTAAACCTGTGATCGTAATCATTTATTAGCCAGAATGTAAGAACTTGTTCATAGTAATGTCCGTCCGAGTATAATCTGCATGGTGTACAAATAAAGACATTCCTTCACAGATTGCGAACATAAATTATGTGAATCGAAGCATACAAAACGGCCCGTAATGTGCACGATGAGATAGTAGTAAGTTCCTAATTTAGTCCTAAAAATCTGTTTTCCATTCAAAAAATGAATTTCTACACATTACTTAAAATAATATACCAAAAGTGCGCAATGCACGTAACAAATTATTTAGCTCACCTGGGCTTTTAATGTTTTTGAACCGGTGCACAGCACGAATCGATGAGAATGTTTTATGAAAATATCACATTTTATTGTGTCGGTCTTCGATAACTGATAGAATTTGGTTTTATTTAATTCTAATTCATAAATTTTAAAATTTCTTAATTTTTCCGTAAACACACGATTTTTTTCTTTTATTCTAGTTTGTTTGATTCATTCTGATCTTGCTTGATTTTTTTGACTAAAAGTTTGATTGACTGTGACTGTGACAGACTGCTTTGTCACACACGAACATGAATCTTTAGAGTAAACTGGATCGCGCATAAACATTTTTCATTCATTCAAAAGCACCCTGTAGATTATAAAACCTAATGCTCATTTTTCTTTGTGATATCTCAGATTGTACGAGAAACGAGCCGAGTAAGAGAGCTTGAAAGTAGTAGTTGGTCCTTGTCTAGCACGTTGCAAGCAACATGGTGTAGGGTGTCCATGAAACAATACGATGTCACAAGGATTTTGAACAAAGATTCTAATAATCTTACTTCTGGAATATACTTTTTAAAAAGCTGTCCATTTAACGCAGCAACATTTCCGAAGGAATGTTAACACATGTTTTCAAATCTCTTGCGCACTATGAAAATGAAAGTAGTAGGTACCTACGTAATAATGGCTAGCAGACAGTGTATACTACTGGAACCTAGTAGAAATTTATTATCAAGTTATTGTTATTTTGAGGTATCATTTTTCAAAAAAGAACAAGTTTCTATTACCAACCATTAGAATAACCATTAGAATTTATGAAGAGTACAGTGTATGGACGTCGTACAAGAAAGAGATGAACTACTACTTTGGGCTTGGGGTCTCTCCCTCGGCTCGTTTTTATGAAACACAGGTTAGATATAGCCATCCGTGCATCTAAGCGTGCATCCATAGATATAGCTATAGGTTCGTGTCAATGTCATGTCAAATTGTCAAGTCAAGTCAAACAGAAAAACCGGTCATATTATTATTTTTGAAGTTTACGACACTCCTTACTGACACTGGCAGAGTCGTAGCGAAAAGCAAGCGGTGCCATATAAATAAGAAGTTGAAGTTGAAGAAGAAGAAAAATCGTAGAAAGAGAAACCTATAGAACTCGCGCAATTGCCATCGCATTCACACTAAAGAGAGAACGACTTATGCCTAAAGCCTAAGAAGAAATGAAATAGGACGATTAGCTCTCTATCTCATCCAGCGTGCCGGTTTTTGCATTGTTTAGCACCTCCATGTGCTAAACAAATTTCCTTATCCATCGACGGAGCTCGACACGAGACTGGTGAAAAAAGTTTTAAAAGTTCTAAACTTTTGTTTTTTATGTTTGAACGTGATCAATGTGTTTATGTGGACATTCCCGCAGCTAAAAACAATAAAATAGAGAGACAAATATGGTGCGGTGCAGCGTTTTTGCATGTAGAAGTGATAGTGAAGAAAAAGTGCCGAATATATCATTCCACTCGTAAGTACAAGTTCTTTTGACTACAAAAAGGTTCAAAATTTACAGTTTCATAGATTTACATACACACAAGGCTCAAACATTATGTTTTATGCTATTTTTAGTTCATCTAACTTGTAATTGTGAAAATTTAGGGTTGCCTGCACCCGATGATAAAATTCCCCGAATGGCGCATTGAAATATTTTTAATAGGTACCTACATAGCTAGTTTATAGATAATGTAGCTCGCTATGCATAGCAAAATAGTTTATGCCCGCGGCTTCGCACGCGTTGTTTCTATGGAAACGTTTAAAAGCCATTTCTATCCCATAGCAACTGATTTGTGGGATAAAAAGCTTTTTATATAAATCCTGGAATCTAACATAGATGTTAGATTCCAGGATTAGAATTACTTACCTGTATAAAAAATTTCATCCCGATCCGTTCAGTAGTTTTGGCTTGAAGAGGTAATATGTAAGTTGTTGCTATGACACACATAGCCCATCGGACTTCGTGAGATAGAACAACTATAACAAACATCCATCCATTCATCCACACTTTCGCATTTATAATATTAGTGTTTTTATTTGTTACAGATTTCCCGAAGATAAAGAATTACGTTTGCATTGGATCAAAGCAACGGGTTGCAAAGTATGGGAACCTAAAAAATCTTCGTAATAAAAAAAATTGTAATGATTCTGTGATATTTTAAATGATTCTGTGATTTTTGTACTTAATCTAATTCAACTGTCCAAATCTAATCTAACTGTCCCATATAAATAAGAAAAAAATTATCGTAAGTAGGTTCTTGTAGAAATTGGTATGCTAATTTTAAAATGATACTGTGATTTTAATAATGATTCTGCGATATTTTAAATGCTTCTGTGTAAATGCGTGTGTATTTTTAAATTAAAAAAAATGCTGTGACTAACTAGGTATAAGTACCTATACGCAAGTACAAAGAAAGTTAAGTACTTTTTAGATAGCAACATTACTATTTTTTAGCAAATATACGATGTTACGTTCGTAAGTAACCATTTTTTTTTTAAGTTTTATTAATTTATGTAAATGTTGTTGTATAGGTAATATAACTAAGACATTTATAATTAAACTGTGATTTTATGATTAAGTAGTAATAAAACGAAATGTTGAAGACTGATTTAAACGGTAAAATTTATAAACGTTAATTATTGTAATAAATATTGATTATATCAAAAACACTTGTTTCTCTATCTGTACTACTCACCTTAATACCTTCATAATTATATTTACCTACCAAAAACAACCTCGGTCTGCCTGCCTTCCACTTGTAACGCCAAACAGGGTTCACATTGTGATACTTACTTGTATAATTATAATGACCTAGCAATAGCCTTTATTCACAAAATAGAAAATTATACTAGTATTTACAATTGAAACAATTGAGCTATTTTCAGACTATTGCAGGTAGCTCAACTGATCAATATCAATACCAGTCGGAAGCGTCCCCAAGACGCTGGCTGCATTGCCACGCTGTATGGCAATGCTGATGCGCTGTGCCCGATACTCACTAGCTCTCGGGTCACGCTTCGCTTCGACCAGACGCTCAGATAATTTAATTTTTAAATATTTTATTAACTGGAAAATCGCAAATCCGATCTACCAACTAAGACATGAAATAAGGAACCTAAAATCGGGGTAAGAAAATTGCATGGCAACACTTTTCCCCCACCACCTCGTATACTTTGTCTTGCTCTCTGGCATGCTCGCTGAAGATCTACCTATATTTAATCTGAGAGAAAAATTCTTTATTTTCTTTTCATTCATTACAAAAATATAAATATAAAATAAACACACAGAATTTCTCATTTCTTTCCTTCAGCAGTATAATTAACATGACTAATTTAGCCGAAGCGCTTAGAAGCATAGTTGGCGGTAATAAAAACTTCTGTTGTTTGTGTTTCAACATTTGCGACGCTGAAGATCTGGTTGCTATTGAAGATGAAGCCAATATTATCTGCCTGAACAATACTGAAAAATTAATGATATCGGATCTAATACAAGTGGTACTTGGGAATAATGTAAGTACAGAGTTCTCATGATTGTGTAAATGTAAAGACTCTTCCTGTTCAGGTAGGTAAGTGCTACCACTATTCCAACCATGCGAAACAGCTTTTCTGTGGTTACCAGTGAAATTTCAGTTCAAGCAAATCTCATTTCTAATATCAGACGATTCTCATGCCTCAATGTGGTAAATGATTTAAGAGACAAGAGAACTTTTTGGAGAGTGATTTTTATTATTTAAAAACACCAGCAACAGATACCTAAATCAATTATAAAAAACAGGAAGTACTTATGTGAAGTATTTGTATGGATTTTTCTTTTCCAGTTTATGCAGTATGTTCAAACAATGGATAAAATCTGCAAACCATGTGCAATACATCTTGAAAGAAGCTTTACATTTATTGAAATATGCAAGAATAATGCTACATCGTTGACAGAAATGCTTGCCAAGCTGGATGCAGCTATACAAAATGTCATAAAACCAGAGGGCTCCTCAGTCTATGTATCTATACATCTGGA
Source organism: Eupithecia subfuscata (assembly GCA_963564075.1). Classification (NCBI taxonomy): domain Eukaryota; kingdom Metazoa; phylum Arthropoda; class Insecta; order Lepidoptera; family Geometridae; genus Eupithecia; species Eupithecia subfuscata. Next base: position 4,019,903 of record OY751123.1, read on the forward strand.
CAACCTATCAAGTCACATTCTTTATGACAATCAAAAGGTTCATTCACAAAAGGAAGCGTACAAACAATTTAAAATATTAAATGCTCCTAAAAAAGTTCCAGATCAAGAAAAGATCAAGGAAATACTTATTAACAGGGTTCAATGCTTTGAGTGCGATAAAAGTTTCAAGTCAATAAGTTATCTTAAAAGCCACTACACTAAAGTCCACATGGCTATAGCTTACAAGTGCTTGAAATGTCCAAAATCTTTCAAATCTAAATCCAGAGTTAAACAACATGAAACTTACAGTCACAGAACTATGACATGTGAAGAATGTTCGAAGATATTCAATAATAGAAAAGCATGGAAAGTACATCAAATAGTACATAAAACATCTATTGTTTGCCCAAAGTGTGGGCGAACATACAAAAATAAAGCAACCTTTAGGAACCACATCAATTTGAACATATGCAGCCAAAAAAGTCGGCATAGCCCTGCTAATGCAAAGTACACTTGCGACTATTGCAATAAGAAGTACACACAAAAAGTATCCTTAAAAATTCACATACAATTTGAACACGGAAACTACAAAGGTCATATCTGTGAATGGTGTGGAAAAAAGTTTTGGGCTCAGAGCAGATTAAAAGCTCATATTGTCACACATACCCAAGAAAAGAACTTTACATGTTCTCTTTGCAGCAAGAAGTTTGTAACCAAAGAGTCTCTTTTATATCATACAAGGTTACATACAGGAGAGAAGCCTTACAAATGTTCAGAATGCTCAAGCAGTTTCTTATCGGCCTCCCGTAGGTCGGACCATTTTAAACGACACCATGTTGGGGCTACAATAGACTTTAAATGTGAAGTGTGTCATGGAATGTTTAAATCAAATAATGCTTTACTTAAGCACAGAAAAACACATGAAGAAGTGATAACTTCCTTAGGAGAAGTTGATGACAACAAAGATCAATTTTTAATAAAAATAGAAAGCGACAAAAAAATTATTGTACACACAGATAAAGGTGTTTGAGAAATAATAAGATAGGGTGAATTATGGGATATATTTCGTTTCGTCGTACATATGAGAAGCTTCATTTTACGGTTTATAATATTTCATATCGTCGGCTTATTGCAAGAAGTCATTAGTCGCAAGAAGTCACTAACTGCGTTAGATATACCATTGAGTTCGTCTCGATGAGCTCTACATTTTGGTAAAACTCACAAATTTGTAGCTCTTCAAACTTAGAAGTTATGGCTTGGTTATAAAGTCAATAACTGCATTTTTGGTATATCTGGTTTCATAAAATTCATTAACTTACATTAATACATTTTAACAAAAGAAAAAAAACACAATTGCCATTTTTATTTTCATACGTAACTCATTTATGTGACTTAACAACATTTTGAAAGTGCTTTTACGTTCACAAACGTTTGAATAAGTTTTGCTTTAATTCATTATTTGCACCTTAACCAGTTTTGTAGTATCGTATTTTTTGGAAAAAAAATTACTAACGGTTTTAAATGACTTCTATCAAAACGAGTAACGTCTACACTGAGTTTTTAATTTTTTATAGAATTAATTTTTTACACTTAATTACTTTTTTCGAAACATAATGAATGGTAAAAGAATACTATTCGAAGGAAGTATTGTTTTGTTAGTGATTTTTGTTATTGTAAAAATAACAGGTAAATGTAAGGTAGTGACTTTTGCACACATACATTTACGTGTTGCTATGCTACTTATGAGACCGCGTGCCGTGTGACCGGAGTCACGGAAGCGGGGCAGAGGGGTATTTTGTTCGGGGCCGCTCGCGCCTCTGCCGCGCCGCATAGTAGTTCGTTCTTTCCGGCCCTTGTGGGGGCACAGAGCGGGGCATCGAGGCTTGGCCTCTTTACCCCGGCCTCAACTCGAGGGGTGACGACTCCTCGGTCCTTGGGTTTCGCTAAAAAGTGCATTTATTTAGCTTGTTCATCATTTTATTTTTTATTAATATATTTGCATGTTTTTTCTTTTTTTTTTTGTTTGGTTTGGGTTAATTTTTTTTAAATTAACCCACGGTCTATCCGGGGGGTTTCGCGGGGGTGAGGTCCCAGGGAAGGGGCCTCCACGGGCGGTCATCATCTGGGGGCCGGGGTTGGTGAGGCGCTATTTGGTGAAGGTGGGCTTGGTGGCCGTTGTCGGCGCGGTCGTACATTCGACGACTGTACTGTACGACAAACTCGTCTATGGATTGGATCTGCGGGTCGCGGGCGATGACATCGTTCCTGACGTATTGGCTCGCGCCAGTGCAGATCCTCAGAGCCACGTTTCAGGAGCTTGTCCACTATTAGTAGTAGAGTAATGGGGCGGTAGTTGGCCGGGAGGGGGTGATCCTTGCCGGGCTTGGGTAGCACGATGACCCGTTCGGTCTTCCGTTGAAGAGCCGGGCGAGCGCAGTGACTCCGCGGCGAGGCAATTGTTGGGGACTCCGTCATAGCCTGGCGCCTTCCGTCTGGGTAGACGGAGGACGGCCTTCCGCACCTCGGCAGGGGAGATGAAGTACTCCCCGTCTAGGGGCGGTGTTGGGCCAGACAGGAAGTCCCTCACTGTGTCCTCGACCTGGTGGTGGTGGTTCAGGGTTTCAAAGGTGGCGTCGGCTGCAACGGGGTGAGGCGAGAACTGCTCCGCGAGGTGCTCAGCCAGAATTTCGGCACGGACGGCGGGAGCAAAGCGCCGGACTTCATCTCGGTCTAGCAGCGGGTAAGTTGTTGCCGGCTGCCGCGTGAGCGCCCTATTCAGCGCGTACTGGTTATTGTCCTGTTCGGAGGCCCGGTCGGTGATTCGGTCCCAGGTCTCACGCCAAACCTGTACTGCGGCCGAGAGCTCGGGAGATATCGGGTTGAGTTGCGTCTTCAGTCGCGGGCAGCGGAAGCGCGCCCACTCGCGCTGGAGTTCGCGTTTTCTCTCTATTACCCTCTTAAGGTGTTGGGGGAGGTCGGTGGGCTGGCCTTGGCGCCTGGTGATGGGTACGGAAGCGGCCGCCTTAGCCTCGATGATGCGCGCCATCAGCGCTGAGGCCTCGGATTCCACTTCTGCAGGCGTCTGGAGAGGTCCGACGTCCACGGACTCGAGTGCCTTGGCGTACGCGTCCTCACGCCCTGGGACCGGGTCCGCGGCCAGGTCGAGCGTTATGAGGAGGGTAGATAGGATAAGGTTTTCAGGTAAAGCTCAAAGTCTGTTACTTAATATTTTCTAATCCAAATAATAGTTTACTTAATCGTTTCCAACCTATTTATCTGTCTCTTTGCTGGTTAGCAGAATTATTTTCTAAAAGCTTAGAACGTGTTTTTGACTGATTCATGTGCCATTATTACTAATTATAGTTATTTTATTAAGTGATTTCGACAAACATGGTAATTTGTTTAGCTTTTAGTGATAAAAGATGTTATTTTATAATTATTTTGTCTTTTAATACTCGAAAGAGGCCACCAATAACTTCTTTGCAGAAATACTTAACTCTAATTTAGACAAAACTTTTTATCGCAAGAAGTCATTATCTTTGCATTTTTAGCTTTTATAAAAATTGTAGTGGTTGAATTTGTACTGATTTCAGTTAATTATAAAATAATTACATATCTCTATATATTGGCGTTTAAATTATATTGATAACTGTCGTAGTTTTGATGATATGGGCTCTTAAAGTTATAAAAACTTTAAACTGCTTTTGCCAAACTTTTGGATTTGTCGGTTAATGACTTCTTGCAATAAGCCGACGATATCATCATCATCATCATCAGCCTATATTAGTCCACTGCTGGACATAGGCCTCCCCTAATGAGCGCCATAGCCATATTTCATATGCTAGGTACATTCAATTAAATTATTAAAAATATTTAAAAGGGTTGATTTGTTGTTCATTCAAAACCAGTTGCTAACGATTTTTGTCTTAGATAAGATTTTCATTCAAGAGAACAAAAATATACATAAAGAAAGGTTTGCTTAATTTTATGGCTCTTAACGCTTAACAGACCTTTGTTTGACCACTGAATTAGAAAAATCACTCTAGACTAGACTCAAAGTAATTTATATAGGTATAACTGGAAACCTACAATAGGTAGTTTACTTTTGCAAGTATATGTCACGTGTGTGGCCTTTGCCTTCCTTAGCTTACACCAGCTCAATGTCTGTATTTGTATACTGTAGGATTCATTATCATTGGAAAGGTAATGGTTTAATGATTTTTGTAGGTATGGAGGGTGGACCTAACATTTTTTTAGAAGGTTTTGTTCTTAAGAACTTTCTGTTTTATTTTGAAGAAAAATATATTGCCATTTTTAGATTTTTGAAAAAAAGTATGGTTCACCCACAGAAATCTAAATAACAAGGCACTGTTATTTAGATTTCTGTGGGTTCACCCAAAAAATGACATTTGTCACCAAAAACAAGTTGGTCTAAATCGACTCTCTTTCCAACCAGGAACACTTTTCCTAAAGTACCAAACTTACCAAATAAAATCGTAAGTTTTGGCAATAATTAAAATAAACAATTCCCATACATTTTAAGTAATTGGTCTACACTTTGAACATATCAGGAATTAAATTTTTAGGTGCTTACCTACTTAATTTTTATTTAAACAATAAAATGGGTGTGTTTTGCTATTAAGGCGAATAGTAGGGGTGATAGTGGCGCCACTACATATTTAATTTAATCATTAAGTTATACAAAGGAATTATTAAAAAATCGGACCGCTGGTAGACGCTACCTATCACAAGCTTTTATTTAATGCATCTGTAATAGTTTTGTTTTGTGTTATTCAATCAAAAACCTTGTTTGGAGAGCTTGGTGGCCACCAATAGGAACTAAACTCTTGAAACAAGTATCTGCCTAACTAATACAGTACAAAACTATTAAAGATACATTTAAAAAAGCTTATGATAGATATCGTCTACGCCATAGATTTATATCGTGTCTACGCGCGGTTCGATTTTTTGATTATTCCTTTGTATAACGTAATTATAAAATTAAATATGTAGTGACGCCACTATCCACCCTACTAGGTATTCGCCTTAAGAAGTAACTAGGTAGGTAGGTATAGGTAGGCCTGTTTCTTATTTTGGTCTGGAGACATTTTTACGTAAGTACCTATAAACCATCTCGTCCCGACCTATCCATATCAACTTTAACAAGACTTTACGGTATAAAAAAGTACCTACTCTGTGATAAGACCCGTCAATTCCGAGTGTAACTTGCGCGCCGAGGGTTTCGAATTATTATGAAACTTAGATAACAAATCTTTAAGTAAGTATATGAAATGGACAGTCTGTTGACTTAAAAAACACTAGGTATCTATCTACTTACCTTAATTGTGCCAAAAGTTGGAGTTAAGATGAACTTCAGTAAAATTCGCTTATTTTTACATTTTTAAATATCGATAGGTACCTACCTGAAACTAGAATGACGAGGTAGTAAGGTAGGTAGGTAGGTATTGTAAAGGTTGAAAGACTGAGATAAAAAATGTCCCACACTCAAATACATTCATGTAGGTAGCAGACGAAGCGCCCAACTCTGTCGTCGCGTCGTCACACGAGTAAAGAAAAGAAACTCAAGTCTGTTGACTTAAAAAACACTAGCCGCTGTATTATAAAAAGTTAGACATTTTCTGTTGAGCGCGTGTTTAACGAAATCGTTACCACAAAATTGCGTTTTACGTAGGTTTACAGTTAGACACGGCTTAGACCTAGTTTAAACGACAGTTAAACTCTTGTTAAACCCATGTCTAACTGTTTAGCTAAACGCTTGTTACCCACCAGTGCTTACGTTGGTTTTTGTAGTAGGTACCTAACGCTGTAACCGCTGTAAGTATCTATCTACTTACCTAAGTTTGCTGTAATCTGTCTGATTCCCTATGTCACGCAATTACATGCAAGCCGAGATTCAAGCACGTACCTATGTAGGTACCTAGTACGTCTTTAGTCAGTTCCTTGTTAATCAAATTCAATCTTCAATTCAAACATTCGAAAAGAAAAGAATTTGCAAAAACTCACTAACTCCACCACGGAAATGGACTTACTTTAATTCCGTGAACTCCACCATAGAAAGAAAACTAAAAATAAATAAATACCTAACCTAGATGAACCTACTTGCGTCTATCTGTCTGCCAGCTAACAAGGATAGAGAGAAACAATGAGACGATCAAACCACATTAATAAACATGACCAAAAAAAAACAAATTATAGAACAACATTAACACTATAATAATAAATTAATCTAGTGATCCGACCGGATAACAATATCATTGTTGGCAACACACGCGCAAACAACTAATTTTACTAAAAAGTGTGCGTTTATTGGAACGTAAACTTAGAGTTTGACAGTTTTGAGAGGTAAATTATTTTGACGTTCGCTGCAGTTCTGTCAGGCGCAGCGTTGCCGATGCGGACCCTTTTGGTTCGTTTCGGACTTTTTTCTGCCTCTGCGGATCTTTTGCAACCATGACTCTGCGAATGTTTTCGGACCAAAACGCTTATCCAAACGCCAAACCTCAACATTCGAAAAATATAAATCTTCTGGTACGTACGAAAAAGGCCAGGCAGTATGATTTAATAATAAGGCTGCAGCATGTCCAGTAGGACGCAATCAGAATATTTGCTCTATCGTTATGGTTATATTTTCGCTTCTCTCTGGTCTATTTCTTTAACTTTTCTTTCGCGGTGAATGGAATGGTGGACTTAGTGAGTTTTTGCAAATTCACTTTTCGAATGTCTGAAGTTTGAATTTGAACGAGTACCTATTAGCAAGGAACTGACTGAAGACGTACCTACGTGCTTGAATCTCTGAGTGAGGCTTGAATGTAATTGCGTGACGTAGCGAATCAGACAGATTACAGCAAACATAGGTGAGTAGATAGATAGATAAATAGTGTTTTTTATGTCAACAGACTTGAGTTTCTTCACTCGCGTGACGACAGAGTTGGGCGCTTCGTCTGCTCTAGATACATGAATATATTTGACTGTGGAACATTTTTTATCTCAGTCTTTCCACCTTTACAACACCAGCTTATAACTGCCCTCCTAATTTAGACAACCGTAAGTAGGGTTTTTATCAAAAATGAGTTATTGATAGATTCGGAATCAGCGTGATGAGATCTATAACCTCGTCATTCTAGTTGGTACCTATCTATCGATATTCAAATTTTAAAATGAAGTGATGTCTACTGAAGTTCATGAAGATGAAGCAGCATACAATACATAATATCCCCGTTACAATATACGTAACACATATTTGTCATATTTGTTTTTACACAAAATTTGCAAAACGGATCTTTTTGTCATAAATTTCGGACCATTTTGGCGTTCGGATCGGAGCTTTTTCACTTTGACTGCCGGCAACACTGTTCTGTGGTGTTGTGTTGGTGTTGGTGAAATATTCACCGCTTCATTCATTTCATTTGTTGAGAGAAATTACGGATTAGTTTGAGCTTTAGTTAGAAGATTTCTATTTCTCATGAAAAATGACGTTTATGGAGGATACGCTGATTATTCTCATATCTCAGGTAAGTTTCGGTTTATTCTATGTTCTGTTAGCCTTAGATTCTAACCAGGAACTGGTCAATTTCCACCGTTATTATCTTATTTTTTGTATTAATTATTATACCTCCGGTATCTGAACACAGAGCCAACAGGTACTAACACTCTAATTGCCCATGATGCACATGGAATTGTTTAACCTGGTCTAGTTTCAGCATGTCCCTTCTGATCACAGCGCAGAGGCTTTAAAAAAGTGAAATTGATTGAAAGTATAGGATTTTATATTTATGTTGACATTTTATTTACAGACTGTATTCTTTGTCGGAGGCTGGATATTCTTCGTTAAACAACTGTTCCGAGACTATGAAGTGCACCACACTTTGGTCCAGTTAATATTCTCCGTTACCTTTGCACTCAGTTGCACTATGTTTGAGTTGATCATCTTTGAAATCATTGGGTATTTAGATTCAAGGTAAGTACAATATATTTTAGTACCTAAGTTTCATTGGGTGGTAAAAGTGTGGCAGTTGTGGTGTAAAAATGAACCAAGTAAGAGCCAACCCAATTATGAGAACTTACTAGAAGAAGTCCAGCAACTTCCCTTTGTCTGCTTGCCAAGAGTGGTGATAATGGCCCGTCTTGATTGGGGAGGCAAGAAGATTAAGTTGGTTTCTGCTCCATAACATTTGTACCAGGAGGTACCCACAAGTTACTCATCAACCTACAGTTCTGTACAATAATATATATTGAGGAAATGTTTATTTAGTTTGCTGGTTTGATCATTAATAGCTAGCTGCATTATCCCGGTGCCCTATGATTTATTCAAGCACTACTTTTGCAAAACTGTAAGGATCAGCTTAAACTAATTAAATTGGCTCGGTTGGAAGTAAATTCCCTTGAAATAATTATTGGAGGTTAGCACAGGATTGTGCAGGTGGATAGCGCAAACACGGCTGCAGATTTATTTATTTAGGGGAAAACCAAAGGCTTAAAAATTAACAGAATTACAAATTAATCAGTACCAGAAAGCTTATTGAAGGTCAGATGATGATGAAGTGAATTTACTTTCAATTTAACCACCCTATACAATACAATACAAAATACAAAATGTTTATTTCATTAATCAAATATTACAATATACTATGACCGTGCTCGGAACCTCCTTTTAAGTATGAAATACCTGTATTAGGAGGTAACGCTCTTCCATAACAAACTTTAATAATATTCCTAAAGTTTCTTACCAAAAAACATTTTACATAAGTGCGTAAAATCAAGTAAGGAGAATAATTATAAATCAATGTTGAACAATTTTTAACAAATTAGTAGAGGGTAGGTGAACTTCATTCGCAGTAAGTGTTATGTAGTGTGGTACAAGTGCAAGCGGGTGCGAGTAGAGTAGTGCGTGTTTGTGTAGTGTATGTGTGTTTTGTAAGATGCTCCCGAGGACACCGATCTCTTAAGAGTTCGGGCAACAGGAGCTACCTACTTAGTGTGTGAGTGATGTGTGTTTACGTAATGCATGTATGTTTGTTGTTGTGTTAGTGTGTTTTGTGAGTGTTTTATAGCAAAAATTCATTTTAACTCAATACCTATTTATAGTTTATCTACTCATAAATATTTTAATAATTTTATATTTTTAACCAAATTCATCTATCTTAATCTAGAATTGTTTCAGTTGCATCATAGTTTAGTTTCAGTAAATATTTAGCTAACCTAGTTTTACATTCAAATTTGTTCATTGAATAAATATTTAAAATTTTGTTTAATTTATTATACATATGTGCCGATTTAATTACGTTTTGACGAGCAGCAAAGGATGATTTAGTTTGTTTTTTATTTATTACGTTTTTATTTTTCCTTCTACTTTTTATGAGATTAGGGTCGTAAGTGATGGTTTTGTGTAATTTAATAACTGAATGCAATATGTATAATTTTCTAACAGATAGTGTATCCTTTAATGAGTGTAACTTTTCAGTCGAGTACCTATATGGTTTAAAGTACATAACTTTTAATAGGGATCTCTGTGCTCTTTCTACATTTATAAATTTTGTTTTTATCGCTCCACCCCAGATTGGTATGCAGTAGGTTAAAATTGATTGTGCGAGAGCAACATATACTTTATGTAAGAGATTTTGTGTCGCTATATGCCTTAAATTTTTGAATACCCAAGTGAGCTTCCTAGTTCTGTTCATGAGTTGTTCGAGGTGTGGAAGCCACGATAGTCTTTGATCAATTATGACACCTAGGTATTTAGTGGTCTCCACTTTTTTAATTGATGAGCAGGAGCACAAATTATTGCTTATACCACACTCATGGATCTTAATTGTATAATTAGAAGGAGGTTGAGTACGATTGTACATAGTGAAACACATAAAATTAGTTTTTTCGACGTTAAGGGACAGTAAGTTCAGGTTAAGCCAATTAGCAATTATTTCCAGCCCCTTTTCAGCCCTTTCCCTTACTTCTTCCCATGATGATCCTGCAAATACAATTGCGGTATCGTCTGCATAAGAAAAAATGCTACCATTAGGGATGTTTAGATCACAAAGATCGTTTATGTATGTTAAAAACAATGTGGGTCCCAGGACACTACCTTGTGGGACTCCGTAGTTAATAGGGGTATCTTCGCTTTCTACCTCTCCAATCCTTATTCTTTGTTTTCGTTCATGAAGATAACTTTTTAATAGACGAAGGGGTATACCTCTAATTCCCATTTGTTCCAGTTTTTGTGTTAGTATAGCGACTGAGACGGTGTCAAATGCCTTTTTAAGATCGAGGAAGACTGTTAAGCATTTACGCCCATTATCTACATGGTCCACGATGAGATCACATAATGTTGATACAGCATCTTCCGTACAGATACCCTGTCTAAACCCATATTGATTTCTTGAGATTATATTAAATTTGTTAAGATAGGACACAATTCTATTGTTAATTATTTTTTCAAGAACTTTAGAAATTGCGGGAAGTACTGAGATAGGTCGATAATTACTGACTTCATCTTTAGCTCCATTCTTGTACACTGGCGTGATAACTGACTGTTTAAGCATGGTGGGAAAGAGTCCTTGTGCTAGACACAGATTTATGAGATGACAGATAATAGGGGCAATAATCTTAAATGATGATTTAAGAAAGCTGGTTGAAATTCCGTCACATCCTGGGGCACTTCTTGATTTTAAATTCATTACAATTTTCTGAATCTCGGATATGTCACTATCTAACATAGCACAAGAAGAGCTATGGTTAAAGGATAGTTTAAAGGAGTTTCTACAATGGAATGTACTTTTTTGGATGATATTTTCTGCTAAAGTTTTTCCAATATTTGCAAAATATAGGTTAACAGAATTTGCTGCATCGACACAGGAAGGTTTAACGCTAAGAAGGTGGGTACTTGATATTTTAGCAGGTTTATAGTTAGTTAAATGATTGATTGTTTTCCAGAGTTCTTTAGTATTATTCGTTGCATTTTGTAATAGTTTTTGTTCATATTGTCTTTTTAGCTTTTTTATCAAATTGTTGCAGAAATTTCGATATCTTCTGTAGCTTATTTTTAGTATTTCATTCTTGGGGTCTAGACGTACTCTTTTTTGCAAGTTGTTTCTGTTGTTAATACATCGTAGAATCCCTTGCGTTATCCATGGTTTTATTATTCTTTTACTCCTAGGAATCTGAACTATTTTAGTGTTATCTTTTAGACTTTTTTGTATTCTATTTATAAGTAGTTCACATACATTATCAGGTTCATTTAATTTTAGTAGGTCATCTAGATTTCCTTTTAGAGCTTCTATTGCTTTATCAAAATTTATAATTTCTTTATTTTTATGTATGCATCTTAGATTAGATTTTTTATGTAATATCAGAAGAACCATAAAATGATCGCTAATGGTTGTTTGCAGAACAACCACTGAAGCTTCACTTTTGTTTCCTTTCAACTTAAGCATACAATGATCTAGGCAGTTATTTTCTCGGGTAGGTAGGTAGTGGCCTGGTAGTAAACCATTCATAGACAATGCATTTAAATAACCCTAAACTAACTAAATAGTTGAGAACACTAATAATAGCTTACTAACAAAAAGAAAATAAATTAAAATCAGTTCATTGGTTTGGGAGATGCATACATACAAAAACACAAAACTTTTTCGGCCATATCACTTAAACCAGCTCCATTTCATGGAAGGCATGAGTGTCCAGCATTATGGTTTAAAAGTAGTGTGTACACTAAAGTTTTCTTTCTCTTCCAGCTCAAGATACTTCCACTGGAACCTAGGTCTCTATTCCCTGCTATTCATGGTAATAGCTCTCATACCTTTCTACATAGCCTACTTCTGTATCAGTAATGTTCGATTTGGTAAGTCAAAAAATGATTTATGATTCTAATTCTAAGTGGGGGAACTGAGATCTGCACGGACATCTCGTATTGTGCATTATCCCCGTGAATAAACAGGCCCTAACCAGCCCAGCTCCTTGAAGTACCGGAGGCCTTTTGGTGACTGACAGCTTTGCTTCAGCTTTTCTGTAAGTGTGGATGGGGTTGGGGTTGATTCCTCAATGAGACTCTTAAGCCCCATATGATATGATAATGCTGATGTCCTCCTAGCCGAATTTCAGTGGCCTAATAGTCCTTTTAAAATGTACAAGTGTGCAAACACCGCCTGTGTTTCTACACCCTCTTTCTTGTAACTACTATATTATGTCGATGTGGTTGCGTTGACGCTAGTACCTAGTGGTGAGGTGGTTAGGAAGTCTGAAACAACCCTAAGACTAGCAAATAAAATTGACTCTTGGTAATGCCCATAATCCCCACGCTGGGCATGCAGGTTGGAGATCGCAGTTCGGTGGTAGAATTTTTCTGCAGGGGCGCTGCTGCCTGTCCCCGGTGGATATCCCTTAGTCGCCTCTTACGACACCCGCGGGAAGAGTAGGCGTGATGCAAATTCTAAGCCGGCACCATACAGCCACCTATTAATTCGCCTATTACCTACCTCCACCTATTAGATCCCACCTAATAGATCGCAGCCTATTAATAGTTAAATTCGGGAGTATTCATAAATTTACCTATATTTCTGATGTTACTCTTAAAACTAACAAATTCTTATAATTATTTTCAGTGTCAGAAAACGCAATAAGGCCGCTCACAATGTTTGTGTGGTTCATTTATCTGTACTTCTTCTGGAAGCTCGGCGATCCATTCCCGATTTTAAGTCCTAAGCAGGTTAGCTCTATTTTACTTAGCAAGTATAATAATCGTCAAACTTCTTGTTCTCTGGTGAACCACCTGACAAAGATGCGATGATTCGTAGTTTGGTGGATGAAAATTGAATTCCTCAGAATTGTCTCAAAGAAGAAGTTGATTTCGACACTAGCCAAAAACTAAATGTAGAATGTTTGTACCTAAACAAACCGCCTATACTTTAACCTTTACCTAATAATGTTTGACGTTTTGGAATCTATGTAATTCTGCTAGTCAATTTGAATCACACTAATATTATAAATGCGAAAGTTTGAATGGATGGATGGATGGATGTTTGTTACCTCTTCACGCCAAAACTACTGAACGGATTTTACTGAAATTTTGTATACAGGTAAGTCTAACCCTGAAATCAAACATAGGCGAATTTTTATCCCATAAATCAGTTCCCATGGGATAGAAATAACCTCAAAACGTTTCCATAGAAACAACGCGTGCGAAGCCGCGGGCAGAAGCTAGTAGGTAAATAAAAATTTCATCAGTTCCCGCGTAAAGAGACAAGAAGAGAACAATGAACAATAAACAACACACTATGTTGTTATTGTTTACTAGTTTCTCTACTCACTATACACTTAAATTTGGCAGTGATGTAGACGGTTTCTCGGGAAAGGACATAGGCCACTTTTAATCTCGGAAAATTACACGCGAAACGTCGGGCAGAAGCTAGTCTAAAATATGTGTTAAAACCGCACTTTTCTTGTGTTCCAGGGCATATTCTCCATAGAGCAAGGAGTGTCTAGAATCGGCGTCATCGGGGTCACTGTAATGGCACTTCTATCTGGGTTTGGTGCCGTCAACTATCCTTACACTTCTATGGCTATTTTTATAAGGTAACCTACATTAAAAACGAACATACGAGAATACATGGGGTAGAGAGGCCATAGAAAGGTCAGAATAAAGGAGGCCTTTGCCACCTATCAAACACATACAAAAATTGAACTAAAGATAAATATTATGAACAACAAAGAAATACTGACTAAAGGCTTATATTTACACTCATTTATTCTTATATCTCGTTATAAAATACACTTTTTACAATAGAAACTAAATTGTTATAAAACTATTCCACAGTAAAAAATATATCGGCACGGTGACTAGGGCTGCAAAGAGAGGAACTTCCTGACGATGCGCGCCGAGTCCAGGAGTACTGCCTTTTGAATCTGGCCCTTGATCCAAGTTCCTAGCGAGAGTCTCTTGAGATGTTGATCGAGGCTCTTCGCTATCACGCCGTTAACCGAACGACTATCGTGACGATAGTCGCTGAATCAACATCCCACATGCTGACAACCTCGTTAGCCAAGTGAGGTTAACTATCAGATCTATCAGTACAATATCAGGTTTACTCGCCAGAATAGTCCTGTCTGTAATGATAGATCGGTCCCAATAGAGCGTGGCACGGGCGTTTTCGAGAACTGGCGCCGGTGTGAACTTATAGTACGGAACTTCAGGTCCAGTAAGGCCATATCGGAAAGCAAGTTGTTGTTGTGATTTTGGCTACTTCGTTGTGTCTGTGCAAGTACTGAGAGTTAGCAAGGTGCGAACAACCCGAAAGTATATGACGGAGGATCTCCCCAGGAAGCTGACACGCTCGACAGAAATCGATCGTGCCATCTTTCATGATATACTTTCGATAATTGTTCGTCTTGCACAGACAAAACCTTCGGTTTCCCCGAAGACGTCACCGAAGCGTAGCCAGTTTATTATCACTATTATTGATTTGATGGACTCGGAACTCATAATCAGCAGTTGAACAAGCTTACCACTAGCTAGACCAACAAGGCGACTGACTGCTTATATATGTCGTGGCCATATCCTAGAATTGATCACTTCATGATGTAACCGACCATTTCAAGAAATGGTAGAATTTCATGAAATGGAAAATACGCGCTGGCCATATCATGATGTAGTCAGGCCAGATCAATGAATAATCAGCGTTTAACGATATGAAAAGCTAAACGCACGGCTACTTCATGATAAGGTCAAACAATATCATAAAATAGTTACATTATCCACCGTTAGAGGCGCTGATATTGTTTTGTGTTGTTTTTGACATCTGTGGTTTTTGAGTGTTTGTTTATTTCTGTTCTGTGATGCATCATGTCGGCGGACAATTATTTAGTTTAAAAAAGCGAATAATAATGTATATATGTATATAGTATATATTACACATGCGAAAGCCACTTTGTCTGTCCATCTGTTTCCTTTCACAACTAAACGAATCATTAGCACTGCTTGTAACCGCGCGCCTGGTCAGTGAAAGCGTCATAATATCAATTTTATTTTATCCAGGAAAACGCATGCGGCACCGCATGCGTTTTCCTGGATAAAATAAAATTGCGTAAGCTAGTCGTTACAAATCTTTAGACTAAGTTATACTCATGAGCGTATAACTTAGTCTAAAGAGCGTACAAAGTATAGTATAAAGGATTATACTAGATCCAAAAATCTATGAGTAATATTACTTTTTATTTTCAGACCAGTCACCCAATCAGACGTACTATCAATCGAGAAAAAACTCCTCCAGACAATGGACATGATTCTCGTGAAAAAGAAAAGGATAGCGCTGGCGGAGTCCAACAGTGTGGGAGGGAGACAGCCTTACAACTTGCTGGATCAAAGCAACGTGCAGAAGAGAGGGTTTTGGAATAACATTTGGTCGAGTGTGGGCAGTATCGCTAACCCTTATGCGTATGGGACTGAAAGTGAGTTTTTGTATGTTTAACAGCTTTGCAACTTATTAAAATTGTTTTACAACATTCTTGTAGTAGTACATAATTCAAATTCAAAAATTTATATCGATATTCACCATGCTTAAAATTATAACCGTCAATATTTAGAATTTTTTCAATATTTAATACACGTCAAAGATGAAAATTGTGTAAATTTTAATTTTAAAATAATCAGTTTAGTATAAAAACAGTTATCACAGAGCCAATTACTTATATAATTTGCAATTAAATTCATTATCTGTCAGCTCTCTCATGTCAGGTGAAAGTTTGATATATAAATGACTGTATGGCCATTGCGTGCGTATCAGTTCTTTTTACACAGTTCTAATCTAAATTGAGGCACCTTAAGTGGTTTTTGCACTATTTTTCTTCGTTATTTATACTTTTCATCCCTCACAAACATTGTTGTATTATTTCTAACAAAGTTTAGCATCTCAAAGATATACGAGTGATGGGAAAGTTAACAGTTTATGCTTCATAAATAAAAATCTACAAGATTATCTCCGCTTAATGCCAAATATAGCCCGAATTTAGAATTCCTGGACCCCTCTGTAAAACCCGGTAGACATCTGTACAACCAATATAAAACCATTAAATAATAAAATTTTATTTCCAGATATAGCCCAACTCCGCCAAGAGATATCCGGTCTAGAGGAGCTCTCTCGCCAGTTATTCCTCGAAGCGCACGACGCGAGGACCATGCGAGAGAAGATCGACTGGTCCAGGACCTTCCAGGGGAAGTACTTCAACTGCCTCGGGTATTTCTTCTCGCTCTACTGCGTTTGGAAGATATTTATTGTGAGTTCTTCACACCTCTACTGCTTATGGACGAACTTAAGGGGCGGGGTTTGGTTGTCAAACCTAGATTATTAGGCCTAGATCTTAGTACACACGGGATTCCCGTGGTTAAAAGGCACGAATTACATAAAATTCCTAATTTTCTCTGGTTCTTTGAATGTGAAAACACGATTGAGAAAAAAATCACGAAAGTGCACTGTTTCGCTCAAAATTTAGTCGAGATTTCAGGAACCCAGCGGTCTTTATGATTTATGTTTTGATTTGTAGGTTATTATTATTACTAATTATTTGGTTCCTTCAACCAGTTTTTACATAAGTTGCCTAGTTCTCTTGTAAATAAATAATAACCTAATTTTTGCGCTTACAACGACGTTCCTAAAACGTATACTTTGTCTCGGTCCTATGAGTGCGAAATCCTATGCCAATCCATTTCACAAAATAGCGCGCATTGCGCCCTCTTAAGACATCACCCAGCAGTGGGTGAAATCTGACTGTGGATGATCATTCTTCGCTTACGTGGTAAAAAGATGCAACATTTTACATATCTTAGGTATAGCCTCCAAGGGTAATGCTACGAATACGTACTAACACCTAAGTCAAAGACTTTTATATATTTATCGAATGTTTGAATTCCAGTAGTTCCGGAGAACATATTACAAACAAACTGACAAACATACAAACTATACCTTTTTTGTACAGTAACTCACAAAAATGGTTGAGTATTGTTAATTTTCAAAACCTAGATAACGTCACGTTTATGCCTAATTTCGCTCTTGTTCAGTTAACTCAGCTCTATATCGTAGTAGACGATCGCCTCGCGGTTTCACTCGCGTAGTTCCCGTTCCCGTGGGAATTCCAGGATAAAATATAGCCTATGTCACTCCCTGAAAAGTAAGCTTCATAACGGTGAAAGAATTTTTCAAATCACTCTATTAGTTTCGGAGCCTATTCAATACAAACAAACAAACAAATCTTTGCTCTTTATAATCTATCTTCTATCTATATATATAAAAATGAAACCCGTTTTCCTTGGTCACGGCATCACGCGTGAATGGCTGGACCGGTTTCGCTAATTCTTTTTTGTTGTGTTTGTTATTGTCAGGAGAAGGTTCTTATGAAAGAAAAAATTAAGAAAGTTGGAAACATTAATTTCCACGGGGGCGAAGCCGCGGGGCGCAGCTAGTATTAGTATAGATAGACTACCTACTTATTATGACTCAAATAAAAGAAAACCGAATTACAACGTCTTTAAAATGCATTTTCCTATTTCGCACATTTACTAACTAACCAAATTCTCTTTCCAGTCAACAATAAACATAGTATTCGACCGCGTCGGTAAAAAGGACCCTGTGACCCGCGGCCTAGAGATCATAGTCCACTGGCTGGGACTGCACATCGACGTCGCGTTTTGGAGCCAACACGTATCGTTTATACTCGTCGGGTGTATAGTTCTGACTAGCATACGGGGGCTCCTACTTACACTTACTAAGGTAAAAACTACACGCATTTTACCTTTGATGAACCTTTACCTTTACTGGTATTGAATAGACTCAGTATAGTGAACAACATCAGCTATTCCAACCAACCCACATAGATAAAGTAAGACATTATAGCTAAATACAAAAAAGTCAACAGACTTGAGTTTCTTCACTCGCGTGACGACAGAGTTGGGCGCTTCGTCTGCTCTAGATACATGTATTTGACTGTGAACATTTTTTATCTCAGTCTTTCCACCTTTACAACACCAGCTTACAACCTCGTCATTCTAGTTGGTACAAAATCAGAATAAATTTTATTGTATTTATGGAAATAAAGAGTTTTTGATTTTGATTCTGATTTTGTAATAAATTTTATTGTATTTATGGAAATTAAGAGTTTTTGATTTTGATTCTGATTTTGTACCAACTAGAATGACGAGGTTGTAAGCTGGTGTTGTAAAGGTGGAAAGTACACTTAGAAAAGGTCAAAATATGAAACTGAACACTGACACGGAAATAAAGTGATAGTTTTGATTTCTGTCGCTTCGGTATGTAGACTAAAGTAAAGAAGCGACGAAGAAACCTTTAGCCTTTTAGTTGTTATTTTTCGAGTTGGAGCGAAACCCGTCTCAAGCTTTTTTATCCTCTAGATAATCTGATAGATAATCTGATAGTCCCTAAAGATTGAAGTGAACAAAAAATCTAAGTGATTACTTATTTCCTACTTTTTTTACTTATGTAATTTGAATTTTTGTGACGTGTCCAAGTCCTGTAAGGTCTAAAGGAAATACAGCACTTTGATATTTAGCATAATTCGGCCCCAGTAGTGGCTCATCAGCTGATGATAGTTCAAAGTAACAATCACAGAAAATATTAAAAGCGTCTGAATCTAATTTAAAAGTCCATTATACATTTATTTTTATGTGTTCTACTGACATACACCTAAATAAATATTTTTCTTTTACAGTTCTTCTACAAGATCTCTTCATCAAAATCATCGAACATAATAGTTTTAATCCTTGCTCAGATAATGGGTATGTATTTCTGTTCTTCAGTACTCCTAATGAGAATGAATATGCCGTCTGAGTACAGAATCATAATCACACAAGTGTTAGGCGATATACATTTTAACTTCTATCATAGATGGTTTGATGTTATTTTTCTGGTGAGCGCTTTGACAAGTATTTTTACTATGTACTTAGCACATAAGCAGCCTTCGGTTAGTTAGGGGACTTTTTATGTACAGTCAGCTGCACAGACATGTATACACTTCCAAGGTTTAACTTTTATTTTACTCGGAACTTTTTAAATAAAAGGACATGCACACGTTTTTCGTACAAAGTAGTCATCGTACTTCGTCAGAATGTGGTAGATAAATTACAACAATTACTATACACTTACTATTTAGTCAAATTGAAAACTTGGGAGTGTGTACATATTTTGCAGCCGACTGTACAGTGGCGTTCATAGATCAGTCGCCTCTGAGGGGTTCCAAGTCTTGTAATTACATTAGTATTGGTTTCATTATTATCATCATCAGCCTATATTAGTCCACTGCTGGACATAGGCCTCCCCTAATGAGCACCATAGCGACTGCAGGCAGATGCTGGATGCGGCATCTGTCTTCAGCTTGCCGCATCCAGCATCTGCCTGCAGTCTTTCGCAGATTCTCATCTCACTTGGCCGGAAGGCGTCCTAAACTACGTTTATTATTGGTAGTATTGGTTTAATACTCTTAAATTAGTTTTTTTAATATATAAAACAACTAGCTAAATTTATTTTACCAAAGATACTAATTTTAAAATATTTCTCTATCAATAGAAATTGACTTCAAACTTAGACGTGTTACCGAGCGACGAACGTCACTGTACCTACTAATGTTTTCTTCTGCATAAACTTTGAATTTGGATGTTTTTTACTAGAGATTCCATCAAAGTTAGATTTGCATAGTTTTGATGGAATATTAAAAGTAAGTTGATTTATTCTTAAGTTATTGTAAATAAAGATTGTTGTAAGTTAAAAGACTGATTGTTGTAAAGTAAAATAGACGCTAAGCGCACAGTCAATAAATTCGTTTAAAAATATTAATTTATATGTATATTTTTCACTTTTAGTAACCTATTATATTTATTGGGGTTATTCCCAACGTATCGCATGAAATGTGCCTATTCTCAGCGTTTCACGAAAGTCAGAATTTCGCATTACAATCTACGACATAAGGGAAAGCTAATAAAAACAAGTTAATAATTTTAAGACTTTTAATAACAATTTTAAATTATCTTACATAAACTATATCGAAATAGTTAAATAGAAAAAAGTTTATTGGAAAGGCCACCTTACAATAACTTAGGAGAAAATAGAAAAACTAATTTGAACAATTTCTAGAGTAATTTGTTTCGAACATTTATTTTTCAATAACAATTCATTGAAGGAAGGTATAGATATTTTAAAAGGATTAATTGTCGTTTAGATCTAAGATACAAAAATATTTCTTCAATTTAGCACTTTTCTTAGGCATGATTCTGACTTTAAAAGCGACTTGGTTTTCTATGCAATAAATTTTAACAAGATTCATAGAATATTTCTGTTCAAAACTACATTTCAAGACGCTAAAATATTAATTACGTAATTAAAAATAAATAAATCAATTTCATTACAATATTTATAAATACATTTCAAAGATAGTATTCGTTGTGTAAATACTAATTCAAGTTGGTGTTGCTAAAGTTGAGCAGAATTTTACTTTGTGTTTACCTTACAAATTTTGATTCACACTTCTTTCTGATACATTTCTTTTAAAAATACCCAAGATCAATCAGCTACCCACAACTACCCTTTTAATTTTTCCTCGTGTTTTAAAGCATAATATTTTCACTTCCATCTCAGGTGTCTTATTGAAAGTTTTATTATAATATGTTTTATAACAATAATTGAAGTTGTATGGATTTTTTTTTTATTTAACTTCTTGTGTCGTAGGATGCTATGATCTTTACTTGTTATTCATACACAAGGATACTTATATCTATAGTATTATAATATCTGTGCTTATATCAAAGAAAATACGTAACAAACAATTGAATTTAAAACCCGCAGAAAGGCTAGATGCCGCTACTGTAGTAAATTACCAATCTCATTGAATTAAACTGCTATAAACTCTATATAAACAAAAGAAATTACTATCAAAGAAAAACAAATTAGAACTAGTATTTGCAATTGAAACAATTGAGTCTGCAGACTGTTGCAAACAATCTACAGCTCTACTGATCCATATCAATACCAGTCATCGCGTCCTCAAGACGCTGGCTGCATTGCCCCGCTGTATAGCAATGCTGATGCGCTGCTTACATAAAACGTCACACAGTGCATTTAATTTCAATTTATTTGTATTATATTATACATATATAGACAAGGCGCCCAGATTCATCCTTACACGGAGAAAAGAAATGTATCAGAAGCACACAAACTATTCACCCATCAGGTCCCCCTCGTTCTGCTTCCTGAAGCAGTCTCCGACGGGGAAGAAATCCCAGCAGCGTTGGGTGTACATGTTCCACACGAAGGTTTCTTGACCTGAGGAGTAAAATAAGGTTTAAATACAGCTCTTCGAAATAAGGAGAGGAAAAATCACAGGAGATGCAAAAAATACCATGAGTAACTAATTTATAAAGTGTGGGATACGGGCAAGTGAAAATGGAAAACTGACGATGTCGTCCTAACCGAACTTCGACCACGGCTGCAAGTCTCAATTCAACGGAAACTTAGTGCGCAAACACATTAGCATTCTCTATTCCCTCACTCTCATAATCCGATGGGAGGGCAGACCAACACGACCGGGGAGATATCAGGCGCCGGACCAACGGTTTCACGTGCTTTCCGATGCACAGGCGTTACACCGTTATAAAGCCTCCACCACACAGCCGCGAAGCGCGTCTTTTGAAGCGCGTCTTGTGTTTTTTACTATAAAATCCTAAACCAAAAAGGTGTTCCTTACCGGTGTACTCCGTGTCCGGTTTATTGATGAGATGCATGAGGAAGAACATGTAATTCGCTAGATTATGTTCTCTCTGCACGTGCGTGTCGAACCCGTGTGGAACCTGCCAGATAAAAGAGTTGAGACACGGATAATTATTATAAATAAATAAATAAATAATGCTGGACAATTCACACAGCAAGAATGGACAATTTTATGCAGTAACTTGTGTAGAGATACTTTTATTTAAGAAAAAACTGACAAAATGGCTACTGCTTTTATGACACTAAATAATGGACTATTGTGACAAGAATCATTAAGGGTTTAGTTGAATTTGATATATTTTTAAATAATTTTGACATTGGTAATAAATAATAATACTAAAAATCTCAACTATAACTCTATGCATGTGGATTTTAAAATAGGGACATTTTATAGATACAATTTGTCATTGGACTGATGTGCATCAAAACTCATAATATTTATAATAGAACCAATTAAAAAAAACCAACCTAAGGCCCCTTTCATGCATATCATATGCATGAAAGGGTCACGGTCGCCGTGCCGTGTAAAGTAGAAATTTATGATCTAAATAGACAGCTTTCACTTGGCACGGCGACCGTGCCTTGACCTTAAGCATGTCAAAAGAGCCTTACGGTTGGTTTGTATTTTTAACCCCCGACGCAAAAAGAGAGAGGTGTTATAAGTTTAACGTGTCTGTCTGTGTATCTGTCTGTGGTATCGTAGCTCCCAAACGGATGAACCGATTTTCGGTTAGTTTTTTTGTGACATAGATAATTTTATCCCGAGTGTTCTTAGCCATGTTTCATTAAAATCTGTTCAGCCAATAAACTTCGGCGGGTTTTTAAAATTTTAAATTTTGTCTTGTTCCAATTGTCTCTCGATTTTGATCAATCCAAAACCTTCTCGAGTATTTGAAATAGAGATTGACAGATTGGAACTGTTCTTAAGAGCATCCTGAGGCACTTTAATACAAGTAAGTTATGGCCTCTATTACCTTGTCGAAATAGTCCTTCCCGATGCCGCATATAAAGCAGTTGGATTCCATGTCTTCCTTCACGGACTCCAACTGGTCACGCAGCTCTCCGAAGGCGTCGATGATCAGACCTGAGACAGAATTAATAATAGGGTTTACAGACTTTTACTAGATGGCGCTTTCATATCTGAAATTTCAATATGGCGGATGGCGCCACAGACGCCATATTTATTAAAGTGACTATTGTTTTATTAATTTATTTTAAATTCTTTAGTAACTCAGACTTCTTTTATAGTTAAACTAGGAGAAACTTTTGACAACCTCGGTGGCGCGGCGGGCGAAGGTCCGCCTGCGGCGCAGGAGATTGCGGGTTCGATTTCCGCCTTGGGACTAATGTTTGTACGATCTACAAATATTTGTTCCGGCTGTTCTGGTCGTTTCTATGTATAATAAAAAATATATATCTATGTAATGTATTATATTATGTATATCAGTTATCTAGTACCCATAACACAAGCTCAGCTTATCTTGGGGCTAGATGATGCTGTCTGGATTGTCCAGCATTATTTATTTATTATTCGGCGCGGAAATTCTTTAACGAATAAACTGATCTGGGGGGACTAGAATTATGTGGGACTCGACGCCCTGAGAAGGACGTAATACCCACTAAAAACCTCTTCGGTGTCCCTCTCTCGCCATTTTCGCCGAACCACGGGAACATTTAATCTCCGCGGCCCGACTGGCGTCCCCTCTTCCTCCTATACATGGCCGGCGAGCCCACCGATCCACACACTCGCCGACCCTATTCTCCGTCACCTTTCCTCCCTCCGATTAGGACACAGACAGGACAGACACAGTTGGAACAGCGATATAGGTAGGTAGTAGACCTAGAAGATTGGGCTATTGTACTGCGCCAGTACTGTGTCGGAACTGTGACTTCACTGATATGTGTGAATCGACCTTTACACAGATGTGGCTACCGCTACTTACCCTGGAGGATAGCCAGCAGGATGACGATAATAAAGAAGAAGAAGGTGATGTCGAAGATGATGCGGTAGACTTCCGAATCGTCTCCGTCCGGCGGTTCTAGCTCGTCGCCGATACCGCCGCCCGCTCGGACGCCTTTGTATAGGTTGAAGACGAAACACTGAAAAACAAATAGACATAAAAAAAATTTCCTCAAAGATCTTTGGAATGCTTTGTACATTAGGTGTGCTTTTGTGCTTTGATGGGTGAACAAGGGGAGGTTTTACTATAATCACCACGCTTGACAGGCGGATTTGTGATCAAAGAATAGGTCTTAAGAATACTCAGAAGGTAGCTGCTCTCTCTGTAGGTCTCGTCTTCTGATAGGTTCCCTTCATCACAATCATCCGCCTTTATTAGTCCACTGCTGGACATAGGCCTCCCCTAATGAGCACCATAGCGCCCTGTCTTCAGCTTGCCGCATCCAGCATCTGCCTGCAGTCTTTCGCAGGTCGTCATCCCACCTAGCCGGAGGGCGTTCTACACTACGTTTGCCGAGTCGTGGTCTCCACTCAAAAACACGTTTTACCTAGCGGTTGTCGGTTCTTCGCGATATATGGCCGGCCCACTGCCACTTCAGCTTGCTAATTCTTTGAGCTATGTCGATAACTTTGGTTCTCTGTCGGATGTATTCGTTACGAATCCTATCCTTGAGAGAGACTCCGAGCATAGCTGTCTCCATAGCTCGCTGAGCGACTTTGAACTGGTGGACCAGCCCTACCGTGAGTGTCCACGTCTCAGCTCCGTAGGTCATGACGGGTAGGACGCACTGATTGAAAACTTTCGTTTTCTAGCATTGCGGTATGGATGACGAGAAGACTCGACGTAGTTTCCCAAACGCTTTAGGTTCCCTTAGTCGACTGTTATACTAGCTCTACTATATACTCACTAATATATAGCTATATAATAAATAGCTGTGGTGCCGGCTTAGAATGTGCACCACCCCAACTCTTCCCGCGGGTGTCGTAAGAGGTGACTAAGGGATATCCACCGGGGGCGGACAGCAGCGCCCCCTGCAGAAAAATTCTACCACTGAACTGCGATCGCCGACCCGCATGCCCAGCGTGGAGATTATGGGCATTACCCCCCATGAGATAAAAGCCAATAAGGCAATACAATACAATACAAAATACTTTATTGTACACCAACAAAAATACAAAACACGAGACCTTACATAAGATACAAGTACAATGGGCGGAATGGCGTTTATCAGGGGGAGGCCTGCGTCCAGCAGTGGACCAACACAGGCTGTTGAGGTTGAGGTATATACTCACCGTCAGCATATCATGACAGTTCCTGTTGACCTCATCATCCTCCTCTTGCACGTAGAACTTTCTGAAGAAGTTGAAAGCTATCACGGTGTAGATGTACACTATGATGGTTAACAGCATCACTGTTAGCACCAGCTGGAACATATAAGTTTATAATAAATAATTAATAAATAAATAATGCTGCACAATTCACACAGCATCATCTAGCCCCAAGCTAAGCAGAGCTTGTGTTATGGGTACTAGATGACTGATATACTTAATACAATACACTATTAGAAAGATATTGTTTACAATACATAAACAAACAGAACCCCTGTAACAAATATTTGCAGATCGTACAAACATTTGTGCCCGAGGCGATAATCGAACCCGCAACCTCAGACGGACCTTTGCAAATTCAAGTAGGTACAGTCGGCTGCAAAAATATATATACACTCCCAAGTTTTCAATTTGACTAAATAGTAAGTGTATAGTAATTTTGATAATTTATGTACCGCATTCTGACGAAGTACGATGACTACTTTGTACGAAAAACTTGTGCATGTCCTTTTATTTGAAAAATTCCGAGTAAAGTAAAAGTTAAACCTTGGAAGTGTATACATGTCTGTGCAGCTGACTGTACCTACAATATTATTGAACAAATCACAAAAAAATAATCTAAAACAACAATCTTAAATTCTTTCTGTGCCGTCGAGTAAAATACATTAGGAAAGATCTCAAGAAATCCATAAGCGGAATCTGTTTTGTTCAGCTGTTTTGTATTTTAAATAAATAAAAAAAAACTACACATTGTCATAATTAATGCGAAATCTGAAAAAAAACAACCACAAGATTGTAGGGCTGTAGACCTACATGCAGGTTTGTTAATTATCCTTATATCTTAAGTGTGTTGCAACGGGGCTTTTTTAACCCCCGACGCAAAATGATAGGGGTGTTATAATAAGTTTAACGTGTCTGTCTAGTATATCTGTCTGTGGTATCGTAGCTCCCAAACGGATGAACCGATTTTCGTTTAGTTTTTTGTGTCATAGATAATTTTATCCCGAGTGTTCTTAGCCATGCTTCATGAAAATCCGTTCAGGCAATAAACGTCGGCAGATATTTAAATTTTTTAATTTTGTCTTGTTTTAACATTCTGGAGACCGTACATATTATTTCTGTAACTTTGACATTGGAGAAATAACAATGAATTTCGCTAGGTGGTCTTTTTGTGGGTTTCGCTGTTTCGCACCACAGTGCGTTGATACTAACGACACATGGGCAATTTTATAACAGCCATAATACGCAGATTTTTCGATCTAAGCGCGATTTAATTCTTTAAGCCTAATATTAACGCATGCACTGCCCAACCTCGGTGGTGCGACCCGCAGGGGGAGTGCCGCCACCGCAAGGACCTGTAGATGTACGTGTCTAGTACTCGTGAGCCATTAAATATTTTAACACTACAAATCCAGCTCACCTGTTTCCCATTATGCGTGACGGATTGCAGAATAGTCCTCAACGTCTTAAACCCAACAGCGACATCCAGCAAATGGGCGGCGAAGAAGAAGTTGTTGAAGTTGCCCATCACAGAGAACGAGAAGTACCAGAGAGAATAGAGGAAGGAGTTGTCTGTGAACGTCACTCCAGCCTTCCACACTTGGTAGCGCCAGTCGATGCTGGTTATGCTGGAAAATTAAGTAGGAATAAAGATTACAATGTTTTCTCAGGAAGAGACGTGAGAGTTCATCTATACTACTATTATAAAGAGGAAAGATTGATTGCTTGTTTGAATTGAATAGGCTCCGAAACTACTGGACCGATTTGAAAAATTCTTTTAACACTAGAAGCCCACATTATTCCTGATGTGATGAACATAAGGCTACTTTTTACCGCGGGAAAATGCTTCATTCCTACGGGAAAACGGGTAATAGGACAACAGGTAGTAAGAATGCAGCTAGTGAGAAACAATTTGATGATTTCTACAATAACCGCGACACGTCCTAATGCAGTTTGCATTTTTGTATAACTCAAAACAACATTCCTGAATATTTATATTGATTTTATGTTATACGGCACAAATAGTAATCCCTCGGGAATCAAACTTTCATATAACTACCTAGGGATAATTTTCTATACAACCAGTAAAGAATCATCAAGATATTATAACAATAGACGCAGATAACAAATAACGAACACTACACAAAAAAACAATGCCGAATGAGGCGTTTTCTTCATGAATAATTGATCAAAATAGTTCGTCAAATTGGTCTGTCCAATTAAAATGGCATACCTAGACCTCGCATAGTTGGACATCGACTTCTATTCTTCCGCGAAAGATCCTTACCATGTTTTGTTATCAGTTATGTATTTCAATTACAGATATTCTATCTCACGAAGTCCGTTGGGCTATGTATGCCATAGTGAATGCATGTACACATTGTTTTAGTGTGCGTAAGCTCAGAAGCAATCAGTCTCGCCGGAGACTACTACACTAGACACTAGTGCTCATTGTATTCACGTCAGATTTTGGTAGCAAGTACCGTCAGCATGACAACTAAGCGCAATGTCACTACTACAACCAGGGCTAAACGGACTTCGTGAGATAGAACAACTGTACCTTTCTGAATCTTTCGTTTGAATTCTATGGTTTTTTCTTTATTAAATTTTTAAAATTAGTTTTTGCCCGCCAAGTCGTTCATTTAGGTACTAATGGATCAGTCCAATGCTTCCTTTCTCCTCGTGAGGAGAGAATGACGTCTACTCCATTCCTAGCACGTTGGAAATGGAACCAAAACCTTTCATTCAATCGATCACGTTCCTTTTCATTCGTTCACTTACTAATAGATCAGTTTAGTGTTTTCTTCCACCTCGTGGGACAGAATGAAATCTTCTCCATTCCCAGCATATTGGATATGGAATCAAAGTCTCTCATTCATTCAATCACGTTCCTTTCCATTCATTCGTTGACTTACTAATGGATCAGTCCAGTGTTTCCTTCCTCCTCGTGGGGTGAGAATGACGTCTTCTCCATTCCCAGCATGTTGGATATGGAATCGAAGTCGTAGGTTTCAGAGAACTTGGCTCGGACTTTCTTCTTGACGAACTTATCCCAGTAGTTTACAGGGAAGGACCTATAATGTAAAAAAAAATGTTTATTATGATTGTAAAAACGGCTTGCATTTAATTTATTTGTACCCATGAACAAACATTTACTAGCTGTCCGGTACCTACTCTAGATTGATATATTTTTTATGTATTGATCGTTATAATCCCGCTATCACTTTAACCTTTCGGTGACCATCTATCCGAGAGGAGTAAATTGAAAAACAGCGCTGCTTGCATATTAATGCATTACAGCAAAATGCTGAGTTTACTCCTTTTGTCCTTAGTCTATTTGATTTAGTAAGTATAGTTTTATGTTGTATATTTTCTGAATTAAAGCAATAAATGATCTTCTATTCTATTCTATTTTATATAATAGAATATTAATAGAGCTGGAAATTATTACACAGAATTATCTGGCCTTAAAATAAGCAGAGCTTGCGTGGGCAGAGAATACTGAAGGGGTACAATATTACTGATACTTATGGATAAAACGATACCCTACACCCAGATACGGATCTAATGCCAGTAGGTGCAGATTATACAAAGATTAAAAAAACTAGCTATCTGCTCTGTGAGCAGAGTGTGATAGAGATTTCGATTCAGAATAATTTAGGTCTGTTAATCTTAGGTAGGTAGGTACTGTGCAGTGTAGTTTTTCTTTTTTGTTGTTAATATTGTCTGCTCAATTTTGACTCTAGGACGTCCAAGTTCTGTAAAAATTTATTTTATTATTTTAAAATTACTGTACCTACTTGTTATATTTATCATTGTAGTAGGTATTACATTACACATTTTATTAAGTTTTCAAAATCTTAACTTCATTAGTTCTTCATCGTTGCTTTTACTGCTTTATGTTTAAATCATGTTGAGCATGCATGTTTAGGAATTCAATCTAGCATAAGAACCTTAGTTATAATTTTTACTTAAATACATTTGTTTTCTGTTTTGTATGCCAATAAAGAAATTGAAAATGAAAATTTGTTCCGCAGCGGTCAGTTAGTCCTACTTACTTGGCAGATATGACCAGTTTGTCCCAGTGGCTCATCAGGTCATCGTCCTCGGGTTGTTCCGCGATGTACAGACCGTCAAACTCCAGTTTACGAGATATCTCCTTCTCACGCTTGAAGATTGCTAGAGGGACCTGCAAATATTTTAAGATCAGAATAATAAGAGAATCACATCACAGTATCACGCGAAAGTTTGGATAGATGGATGCTTGTTACCTCTTCACGCCAAAACTACTGAACGGATCGGGCTGAAATTTTGCATACAGGTAATTCTAATCCTGGAATCAAATATAGGCTTACTTTTTATCCCATTAATCTGTTCCCATGGGAAAGAAATCACCTTTAGACGTTTCCATAGAAACAAACGCGTGCGAAGCCGCGGGCATAAACTAGTAAATAATAATAATACTAGACAATTCACACAGTATCATCAAGCCGAGCTAAGCAGAGCTTGTGTTATAGGTACTAGTTAAGATAACTGATATACGCATTACATAGATAAATTCAAACAATAAATAAGTACTAACAACTTGTCAAAACTAATTTGTGTAAAAAGGCTTAGGTACCTACTCTATAATATCAGATTATCTAGTAAAAGATAAAAAAGCTTGAAAAGTCTTCCATGTACAAAAAGCCGTTGTTTTTCTCAACAGTAGTTTTATAATTATTGCCAAACGGATGAAGTAGGATATATAGTCTCTTCTTAACTGTAATATGAAATATTTTTATGGGAAACCTGATCATTTATCAATATTTTATGATGCAAGAACAAACTAAATAGTTAATCTTATGGTAGGTAGGTATATTCTCACTCTACATTCTCATATGGGGTGCCGTTGTGGGGTATTGAGTCACACATTACCTTGAGATGGTAGTATAGTGACCGGCATGAGTCGTGAGCACAAACTGACACCTGCGCAGTAGTTAATTTTTGAAGCCATGGGGGCGGGGTTATTGGAGGCTCGCGTGTCATTCGGCTACATTCATGTCATTCGTACATGCGCGAGCTTACCCCCACTACTGCCCATCTGTGCTCACGACTCGTGCCGCTTATTATATCCGATGAGAAGAGACGACCGAGTGCGTGTACCTTTAGTAACTATACCTACCTAAGGCTGTGTCCCCAGTAGGTAAACTGTTAGCGGCCACTAAACTGAGACAGTCGGCGCACGTAACGCTGCAAACTGCGTAAAGTGAGCTAACAGTGAGCCTACTGGGGCACAGCCTAATACTGTTTTGGCAAGAACGAACTAATCTTATGATTGGTATATTCTCACTCTACATTCTCATATGGGGTGTCGTTGTGGGGAACGGTATTGAGTCACACATTACCTTGAGATGGTAGTATCCGATGAGAATGGCGAGCGAGACAGCCGAGTGCGCGGCGGCTGCTATCTTTATAACGTGTTCCATGTAGAAAAAGTCTTCGTCTATATGAACCACTTCTATCACGTCGTCTTCTTCAGCTTCGCCGCTTCCTGAAATAAGACATATATACTTTTAATTAACAAAACATCTGATTATAAAATAAAAATTGAAACAAGCTTAATGTCAAATTTCAAAACAGAAACAACAGACATTTGCTTTTGGAAATTTGTCATTTAAAATTTTTCCTTATTTGGCGATTGTATGAGTATTCGAAGTAGAGTAGACTGCATAAATAGAGCCAGAAATTGATGCCATATTATGTGCTTAAACCTATTTTTAACTTAGTACAATAATACAGGTACTAAAAAAACTAAAATAAAATTTTATGATTAGCAAATGATTATTTTTTATACTTATACATAAATAAGTTATATAAATAGTATATAACTAAGTACCTTTAGATGCATTTCAGATTTATTTATAAAATGCCATCAATATTATAATATAATATGTTAAAAACCATCTGGATGGATTACTAGACCTGGTTTTTTGTAATGGTAAGATATCATTATTATTATTATTATCAATTACCCACTGCCTAGACCAGTCTACAAATGGTTAGGCATTCATATTATAGCACTCATCAAATTAGGCGCAACGCCATTATTATTACTGCTAAAATTTCGCTAAAATTTAGTGTTTAGAAGACTGCTTACCGTCGCCACTGCCAGAGCCGGCACCAGACCCTGATCCAGCAATGATGTCTCCGAGTCCTGACCCCTCACCACCTTCGCCTTCCAATGTTGACACCTGGACAAATAAACAGAGCCATTAAAGTAAACTGAACGGACTCAACGGAACGGACTCAAGAGGCGAAAAAATCCACGAGATTTCGGAATTGTGTTCGGAACGAGAGCTGGACGAGATTAAGGACTATGACAAAAAGCACAAGCTCATTCTATATTAGTCCACAGCTGGACATAGGCCTCCCCTAATGAGCGCCATAGCGCTCTGTCTTCAGCTTGCCGCATCCAGCATCTGCCTGCAGCCTTTCGCAGATCGTCATCACACCTAGCTAGGCACACTACGTTTGTCGAGACGCGGTCTCCACTCAAAAACACGTTCCCAGCGGTTGTCGGTTCTTCGCGAGATATGGCCATTCCACTGCCACTTCAGCTTGCTAATTCTTTGAGCTATGCCGATAACTTTGGTTCTATGTCGGAAGTATTCGTTACGAATCAAACTCCGAGCATAGCTCTTTCCATACGTCGCTTGCTGGTAGGAGTAGCAGGGCGTAGAATAACGCACTCACCTTATAGAACAGCAGTACAAAGTTGATGCAGAAAGCCAGAACAAGCGCCACGTATTTCAGGTTGTAGAAGTTTCTCGCGAGGAAGGAGACAGCGCGCCGCGTGTACACCGACAGGTCCACTTGGGCCAGGGCCGAGGGCGCTGGGACTTGCACCGCCTGGAATCAGTTCAGTTCAGTTATTTATTTATAAGAAAATGTTCTTACACGTCAAACTAACTTAGCTAGGTACAGAATAATGTAAAAACTAAGTACAAATAATTGTCCTTGGTAATCTTACCAAGAGTGTTTAAATATTATTATTGTGTGGATCTACGACATCGGCGTCAACAAATTTGTCATCGAAGAACTCTTCTAAGCTGTAGTATGCCCTGTCCACTAGGATTCTCTTCAGTTTGTCTGTAAATATGGCAGTCGACGCGGCACTAGTTATAGAGTCCGGTAGATTATTGTAGATTTTCACTCCTATGTAGTCAATTTTGTGTTGTGCTTTCGCTAATCTTATTTTGGGTAGCGTAAATCGATGACGATGTCTAGTATGGTAGTTGTGGGCTTCAGCCAGTGAATAATGATAATAAATAATACTGGACCGGTTAGTTCCGCTATGCTCGGATTTTATTATGCCTAATAAAAAGTGGCGCTATGCTACGAATTTCTCAGTTGTACCTCAAACAATGGAAGGAACAGTTCCATAGAAAAGTTTTAGTATACTCTTAAAGCTAACCTGGGCCTACATAATATTGAGGTAAAAAGTTTTGGTAAATAAATATCTAATTTCAATTTAAGAATTGCGTGTAATTAACCTACACAGCATCGTCTAGGTCCAAGCTAAACAGAGCTTGTGTTACGGAAATAGGAAGTAGGCACATAGATTCAATCAAATCCTACTATCCTATCCTAAGTACTAATATTATAAAGGTGAAAGTTTGTGTGAATGTTTGTTACCACGTATTTCAGTAACTACTTAACCGAACTAGATGAAATTGTAAGTAGATAGTTAAGGTTTTAAAATAACATATAGGCTAATCTAATTTTCTAAAATTAACCTTTAGGGGGTTACAAAAGGTGGTAAAGTTTGTATGGAAAATTATTATTTTTTGGTTTGATTTACTTAAAACTTGGTATACTTACTTAGGTAAATATACTATAAAGTAAATAATGAATAGCGTATTTTTATAAAACTATTAAGTACCTACCTAAGGGATGTGCAAAAAGTTTGAAATTTTTATGATTTTCACGCGGGCGAAGCCAGTAAAGCGTCTTTTACTTTGTTTTATTTGAGCTATGAGTGCAGAAAAACAGTAAATTATATAAAAACTAGCTGCGCCCCGCGGCTACGCCCGCGTGGAAATTTAAAATTATCACTTAGGGGTATGAAAAATAGATAGTAGCCGATTCTCAGACCTACTGAATATGCATATAAAATTTGGTAAAAATCAGTAAAGCCGTTTCGGAGGAGTACGAGAACGAACATTGTGACACGAGAATTTTTTATATAAGATTAGGATACCAAAATGGCTACTACTCGTGAGCCCCACCGTACCGTCCATTGCATTTTATACCACGATAGAACTCGCCTAGGGGCCGGCGGGGTGAGGCAGTTCCGTCAGGTGGGAGGCGAAGAGTGTCTCTTCTAGACGTAAGTATTCTTATATATTCTCTGACTACAGTAGGTATCGAAATACAAAAAAACTAAGTGTTACTACTACTAAACGAAATATAAAAAAATTCGAAGTTACAGTTATCGTACAGACCTTCTTAGATCGAATCAATCCTTGCAAACTTCCACGCTGCTTTAAAATGATGAAAATAATGTTCAGAAACTTCAGAGCGATTTAATTTTCTTCTCATTTTTACTTCTAAGCAAAAGATGGTTGGTCAAGCGTAAAAAAAAACAGGTTTTTACTATTTTCTAGGAGAACCTAATAAAAAGTAAAAACCTGTTTTTTTCTTAATTACTTGTAGAAACAAGTAATAATTTAGAGAGACGTGATTTTTCACGCGTGATCATATCAACCACCTTATACAGCATTCTTAAAAACGTCTCACTTACATCATACTTCCAATTTAACTTTAAGACGGGTGATACAGTTTACAATTATTACCTTTTTGCTCTCGGCTTCGATGGCTGACATAGCGGCTTGCTGCGCCGCTTGTGCCTCCAACCGTTCTTGAGCCTGCTTCTTGGCTTGTTCACCTCTGGAATTAAAAAGAACAGTCAATTTTATTAGCCAAAATATTAAACGCATTAAGAAATAGGTGCTTCTGGAATAACATCGAAATCTAGCAAAAGAAGTTGTTTCTATAAACGTTTAAAGGTGATTCTATCCCATGGGAACTGATTTATGGTGTAAAAAGCCTATGTTTGACTCCAGGATTACAATTACTTGTAGGTATGCAAAATTTCAGCCCGATCCGTTCTGTAGTTTTGGCGTGAAGAGGTAACAAACATTCATCCATCCATACAAACTTAGTGTGAGGATAACCTAAGCCCACTTAGCTAGCTTGAAGAACATTGTAGAACATAAATTATGTAAAAATAACAACGGCACGGCAAAGCACAATGTCAATCCGACCACGGCATGTATTCTATTGATTTTTACATAAAACAGATCAATCCAAGAATAAGAATCATGTCGAATATCCTGTGCATTTTACTTCTAATTTTAGCCATAGAAAATGAAGTGGCACAAAAGTGTAGAGGCTTATCCCAACATCCAAACATCTTATACATATCTATTTCACTTCATTATCCATCAAGACTCCCTTTGAATATAACTACCTACAACTTGACTGCTATGCTAAATTTTGTTGTTTGGTTTTCTTTTGTTTGTTATTATTGTTTAGGTTATGATACCACTGACATGCTTTGCAAAGTTAAAGTCATTAACAATATATATGATTAAAAAAACACAAGGATGTTTTCTATGTATGTTATAATAAAAAAACTATTGTATTAAGTATTTCAGTTATCTAGTACCCATAACACAAGCTCTGCTTAGCTTGGGGCTAGATAATGCTGTGTGAATTGTCCAGCATTATTTATTTATTTTATTTATGCTATGTTTGCCCAATCGCTGGGCCCGCTCTAAGCCACATTTACCCCAGCGGTTGTCGGTTCTTCGCGAGATATGGCCGGCCTACTGCCACTTCAGCTTGCTACGTTGGCGTCGTTGTTTTTGGATAACATTGGTTCAGTTCCTTACCCAAGTAGATCGATAAGCGAGGGCGGCCTTACTTCCTCTCCAGAATGCTCTGTCTCTTCTGGCGACGCCTCTGCCTCCTCCCCTGATGATGGCGATGATGTGCTGGGTGATTCGTGCGGTTTCACTTGTATCCTGCGAACAAATTGTACTTTGTTTATGAACCTAGAGATGAGGTCTATACCCACTCCCCACTCAAGAGCTGGATAAATAGAGATAGAAATCCCAACCTACTTGAGGTTGGGATTTAGTTCAGTGGAGTCAGAATAGGTTGGAATTGAACCTTTAATAAATAATAAATAAATGTCATTAAAATTAAAAAAAAAAAACCTTTAATAGTCAAAAAACATCTTGGCCTCCTGTTGATTTACTTTGACAAACTAGTATGAACCACAACCTGGGCAAAACTACATAGATGTGACTGAAAAATTATTGGTCAAAGTTACTTTTTTGTCCAAAATTTTTGTCAAAACATTAGTATTTATTATTACTCCAGTATTTAAGTATTATTGACAATGCAGCCAGCGTCTTGGGGACGCTTCCGACTGGTATTGATAGATCAGTTGAGTTACCTGTAGATTGTTTGCAACAGTCTACAGTTAGCTCAATTGTTCCAATTGTATATACTTGTTCTAATTTATTATGTTATTGTAATTTTCTTTGTGTATAAAATACATAATCTAAGTATTATTCCATTCCATATTGAACAATTTCCACCACCACACCAGTGAAAATGCGACGAGCGAAGCGACGAGGAAAGTTTGTTTCCGCTCGGCATCAACCGAGCGAAGCGTGCCTTACCGTTTATATGTAATTTATCGATTATAGGCCTCTTGAATCCAGTAAGATACTCACTGTCCATTGTCTTCTTTAGTGATGTCCAGTCCGAAAGCAGAAACTTGCAGTTGACCCGTGTCGTCAGCGGGAGGCAATGCTGGCAGGTGACGTAGCGGACCTAAAGAAAATACTTGATAATCGATATTGAGCACTATGTTGCTTACCTACCTTATTTCTTTTGTGACTTGTAACTTGGCGTATTTAATAAAAAATATGTAATTGTATTTTACATTGGAGGACAGTTAGTTCCGAATTAAGTCACGTTATAAAGGGTGTTTCCATCTTACAGAAACATTGTGTGGGGGCTTCCACTTACATGGAATGGATGGGTGCTTTTAGACTTTTGATATTCAAAGATAATTAATGATTCCCTTGCTGTACAGTCCTTTGAACATGCTCTGAGTTACACAAAAGCAGATGACTCCACTCCACATTCGGAAGAAATATCTACAGATGATGCTGAGATTTGTGCAGTAGCGGGATTCATACCCGCATTTAATTAGACCTTATGGCCACGGCCTACCTATATGCATACAGTCGTTCGACGAATGCATTTTGACGTGGTTTTGACAGGGCAATCGTGCGGGGGGCAAGGGACAGGACGGAGGAGGGACGCTCCCGAGTTGCATACATCACCACCTCAATAACTCGGGAGCGTGACGCCCCCTGACCCGTCCCTTGCCCCCCGCACCCTGTCAAAACGCCTTCGTCGAACGACTGTATGCATTATAGGTAGGCTGTGGTATGGCTATTCAACCTCTGCGCCATCTCATCAGTACTCTTACATCCAATGCTTAACGTGCCTCTCCCAAACATGAGTTCTGCCATAATCACAACGTTTGGGGCAGAGGGTGGAATTTCCCCCAAAGAGGCCGTGTGGTGCCGGCTTAGAATTTCACCACCCCAACTCTTCCCGCGAGTTTCGTAAGAGGCGATTAAAGGATATCCAACAGGGGCGGGCAGCAGTGCCTTCTGCAGAACAGTTCTACCACTGAACTGTGATCCCCAACCCGCATGCCAAGCGTGGGGATTATGAGCATTACCCCCTCTGTGATGAAAGCCGATAAAGCTCCAATCAGGAGGCCTACGTCCATCAGTGGACCGGTACCTATAGACTGTATGTAGTAGTTACAGAGTAGATCTCCACTGTACCAGGATGACCCAGCTGGTCTACTTGGCTGGTGGTCTTTCGACTCACAGTTGATGTCGGATTGTCGTAGTGGGTTTTGGTAGGTGGATTGGTGATCGTGGTACTGGTGTTAAAAAAACACAGCAAGAAGCTGCTGCCCTTCCTATGGTTGTCCTTAGTCCCCAATTACGACATCCATGGGCTGAGTTAGGGGCTCGATTCTTACGACGCGCCACAGAGGTCATTAAATAATACAAGAATGAACAGAGTAAAGCTAGTTTAAAGTTAAATAAAAAACAGTGAGTTTTTTCACTTACCTGTCGCCTCAAAAGCAGATTTTTAATTCAGTAACGTTAAACGTTAAATTTTGTTAAAAATTAATGCCAATCACATTTACTTAGTTCAAGTTATGCAAACGTTAATCTGCTTTGGCGATTTAGTGTGTTGATTTTTGCGTTTGGTCATTGTAAAGGTCTCCTAACGCCGTTTTGGTCTTTGGCTGCGTACTGCACATTACACCTTAATATAGTTAAATCACGTGTCCCGTTGTTTGTCCGCGATGGACTCCTAAACTACTTAACCGATTTTAAACTAAATTTGCACACCGTGTGCAGTTTGATCCAACTTGAAAGATGGGATAGCTTATTCAGGGAAGGTTTAAAAGGTGAGAGCGGTACGAAGTTCGCCGAGTCAGCTAGTAGTTGATATAATTCCAGTATAAAACAGTTTTGAAATTAACTATTGGTCTAAATTTTTCCCTCTTTTCATTTTTTTGCTACTAGGGATGTTTTACATATAAAACAGTAGCCGCCAAACAACTTGTCCGGTGACAGGAGGGTACGCTCACGCATATAACTTATATGCCGCCGACAACGCAGCAAGTGAAAGAGATAGGTGCAGCTTCGTCTAGGTCTCTCTCGCTCTTTCATTGTTTAAAAAATACAAAAACTCACAGTGAATAATCGACGCGACTGTCCATAAGCTAACCGCCCACCAATTTTGCCTAAGAATTGCGTTCTGCGCATCTTTGCCACGTGGTTCGCGGAGAAGAAGTCTGACGATTATTATGAAAACAAATCACTGAAATTATAAGAAAATAGAGAGAACCTAAGATGTGGTACTTAAGGGTCTTTTTTGTCTTTTCTGAATTTTTAGTGGGACATAACAATAATTCTAAATCGTGTGACCCGAGAGCTGGTGAATATCTGGCATAGCGTATCAGCATTGCCATACAGCGTGGCAATGCAGCCAGCGTCTTGGGGACGCTTCCGACTGGTGTTGATATGGATCAGTTGAGCTATCTGTAGACTGTTTGCAACAGTCAGCAGTTAGCTCAATTGTTTCAATTGTAAATACTAGTATAATTTTCTTTGTGAATAATTCAAGACCCTCAGCGCTATGTGTATCTTTTAGTCACACAGTGTCTGAAACACTGTGTGTTCAAAAGTATACACCCCTCTACTTGGTTGGAACACTGTGCTTCCTTTAGGCGCACACTTTCTATACATTTTATAGGCAAAAATTAAAGCTTCTGGCCTGGCGCATTTTTTTCGAGTAAGTGGGTTAGAGATCGGTAATTTTTCGAAAGAAATATCGCCTTTTGAATTTCATTATCCTATTTTTCGGTTACATGGAAATAAACGAATCGGCCCACGGGGCTTGGCGCTGAGTGTGCTAAACAAACGATTTTAATCCCTACTGACCAAACGCAAAGCTCATAATCCAAGCGACATGACACCCGCCTAACCATACGATCCTTACTTGTGCTGTTGAGTAACCTGTGCCTCAACTGACCGATTTTCTCCTCTTCCGTTGGCTCTGGCGGCGGCTCGTCCACTTGTGGGCCTCGCATTAGGCCTAGGAGGACTCCGAATATGTACCTGGGGATGTTTTCAGGTATAATTAGTACGGGAATCATTGATTAAATTTAAATTTTTAGTGTTTGACACATTTCGCCCAACACATATTTGCTGGAAAAGCATTCAAATGCTGAAAGCACAGAACAGAATAAGAGGGAATTTGACTTATCTAAGTGCTTATTTTGTAAGCCTAAAGAAATAAAGTTATTGAAATCTGCTCTAAGGAAACTAATTTAAGATTGTGTTTGTTTTCTTTAGAAAATGTGGAAAACCTTGCGTTATTAATGTTATTAATATTAATGTTTTATTCAGTAATAAAATATACATAGTCTTATTAACATTAAACTTTTACAACTTTTTATATAAATTAATTTGAATTGCTTAATATTATTTGCCATTTCATGCTTAAACTCAATAGAGTTTGAGATTTTAATTTAATTTTGGAATGATAATTTATTGAATGTATTCTGGAGTTTATGTGACATAAATAATTGATATCTGTTTTTTGGTAACTAACATAGTATATAGGTAGTTGTACTAACATTTACGGTGAACAACCGAAATAAATAAATTGAATTGAATGTATCAGAACCGTACCTATGTGCTGTTTTATTTTTCTAGAACCTAAATTTAAAATAGCGTAAGATAAAAGTGCATAATGATTATGATAGTAATAAGAAAACCTATTTTCATATACTAACTAGCTTCCGCCCGTGGCTTCGCACGCGTTGTTTCTATGGAAACGTTTCGAGGTCATTTATATCCCATGGGAACTGATTTATGCGATAAAAAGGGTTAGACTTACCTGAATACAAAATTTCAGCCTAATCCGTTCAGTATTTTTGGCGTGAAGAGGTAACAAACATCCATCCATCCATCCAAACATTCACATTTATAATATTAGTGTGATTTTAAGATATTAATAAATGTTATTTTCCTTTCTTCGCTATATCTGTTATGAAACACCATACAACATTTACAAGCCTTAGTCGAAAGCATTGTATTAAGCAAGTACTGTTTAAAGTCAGTTACAGTACATACCTACAATACACAAAACTTTTTACTAGTATAGTATTATAATAATATCTGTGACCATGGTTTGCTATTATTTGTATTAGAATAGTATTTATTTAGATTCCTGCCCCAAGCTTTTTTGAAAATACTTATCTAGAAAAATACTAAGAAAACATTCATTCTTTGATGTAAAAATGCGATTCGGTTTAATTTCATTTCCAAAAGGTATTTTGAAAAAAAATTGTGTCAGGAACCTAGATAAATACTATTTTAATACAAATAATAGCAGAACATGGTGAAAATATGCTCAAATTACAAATCATTTTGGTACTACGTTTGTATGGGAAATTCATCCTCCGCCGGACCCTTAAACTAAACTATAGCATAATAAGAAAAATAACACTATACAAACTATTATGTATCAGAATAAAATCCATTTACCAATGACTGTGATCACATGACGCGTGAAAAAACAAAAACAATCATTCACATATCAAAAATTAACCTTAAAATTCACGATACAAGACTCAAACTTACCTAACAACCACCAAAACTCCGTAACCCAAATAGTAAAACAGATAGAAGAACATTTTGAAGAATCCTACAGCTAATTCTGCGGGTGGCATTTGAGACATGTCAGCGATTTTGGCCTTTATGTTCGCAGGGGATAGGGACGAGAATGCCGTGGAGATGCCGTCTTTTACGGTTTGCAGGCCTCGACGGAATGGATTTTTGTCGGCTCTGGAAGAAAAGTTTTAGGTTAGATACTTTAAATACACGTTGACTTTTTTTTTGTAGATAGTTTTCATGCCAAAATTACGCCAAAACCAGCACTAATGAACTTCATAATAACCCCTCATAAAATGTTTAATAGAATCTTTTTACCTTACCAAAATCCTTGAAACAGTTGCAATTTTGGTCAAATACCTATAATTTAGTTTCATAATTTTTTAAATTTTTTTTCATAAGTATTTTTTATAAGCCGTGTTTCAGTATAATTATATTGGCACTGTACTTTACTATCCCATTGCTTGTGAAAAAAATATGTAACTCGTTGTAGTGAAAAAATTCCATATTCTACACGAATTTGGAAAATGGCATGTACTTGTACAAGCGTGCCATTTTCCAAATTCGTGTAGAATTTAGCTTATAAAACGCACTTTTACAGCATGTAACAAGACAAACGATGTAACGCAAAAGCAAGTGATTATATTGGCTGTGAAGTGATTAAATTCAAACAAATGGAATGGGATCTCTTAGTGCGAGGCTCCTTGGTCATCATTTCCATACATAGTTTGGGGTTGGAACCTCAAGTTGAGACTCCTTACAAAAAAAAATAGCTAATGCCTGTAAGTTACCAAAATGTTATACTATTTTCTGTATATTCCAAATATATTTTACCCGAGCATAAAGTCGTCTTGAGCGTAATTAAATCCCCCTCGCATTGGAGGATTCCTCGCAGGATCCTAGAATAACTCACGAGCGAAGCGAGGGAGGCTTCCCTCGTGAGTTATTCTAGGATCCTCTAATCTTGAGTTGCGCGCAGGATTCAATGACGCCCGTGACGTAAGACACTGCTTTACGCCCTCGGTGCACAATCTACAATGAGGATTCGTAACGTTTTTAGTTGAGAATGCAGATTTATAGAGCTAAGAAATCCATAGCACACAATGCAAAAATTATTGTTCTACGACAAAAATTGACGAAGTTATTACCAAATTACTAGCGAAGTTCACTGAGTGTCCGGCGCGGCCGTCGAATGGATTTTTTTATTTATTTTTTATAATTTGATGGGTCTCTCAAAACTGACTCTTTGGTTCTGTAATTTTTTTCCCAAACTTATAGTTTCGGAATAGATAACTAAAAACTGATATTTGCGTACGGTTCAAGGGCGGCGACCGACCCAGTGACGTTACACGCACCCGCGGCGGTCACTCAGTGAACTTCGCTAGTAATTTAGTCATAACTCGTACGTAATGGTCCGATTTGGATAATTTAAAAAGAAATATCATTCTTATGTCATAAAGAATAACGTGGAGTATTTCTATTGAAATTGCTATAACGTTGCGGATCCTCATAATGGTGTGCAGTTCATACGGACCTCTCATCATCATCATCGCCCATGTACATGTAGCTCGCCTCTCTGTTCTTGGTCCCGCCCGCGGTTTCCTCCGACGCCGCCATCAGACCGGAAGCGTGCGTCATTTCAAAGATGGCGTCCTCGCAGAAGTTGACGAATGCCTCGAGTTTCTCTTTGTCGCCGCCTTCTGTTACGATGCTGTAGAAGAAGGCTCGTTTTGATTCCTGAAAGGAAATTACAGTAAAACTAATGATTAAGTAATTGAAAACTATAAAAACAACTTCGACCGACTCGGTCCTCGCTTTTTCACTTTTTTCTCAATATGAGAGTGAAGGCCCACAAAATGTAGCATGTTCATGTTGATGAATGAGGTATTGAAATACTCGTCTGTTAAATCAAGAAGTTTTAATGCTTGGAGGAAGGTACCTATTAAAAGAGTGTTCGCCAACCACATAGAAACACTCGAAAAACATAACCCACGCCTCGCGCATAATAACACTTTATTGATATAAATAAATAAATAATAAATAATGCTGGACAATTCACACAGCATTATCTAGCCCCAAACTAAGCAGAGCTTGTGTTATGGGTACTAGATAACTGATAGACATAATACAATACACTACATAGATAGATATTTTTTATTATACATAGAAAAACATCCAGAACACCTGAACAAATATCTGCAGATCGCACAAACATTTGTCCTATATAGGCGGGAATCGAACCCGCAACCTGCGCCACAGGGGTCGTCAAGTTAAAGAGCAGCTTGAAATATATCTTTGGATGGATGTTTCAATTGTTAGGAATTTAGGATATTTGGTATAATCGTCAAGGCCTATACCAAATATCCGAAAGCCGCGTGGGTACGCAGTACTCATAAATACCTAGCTGGATACCGAAACCGAAATCTACCTCTGGTAGCGAATATCGCAAAGGTCGAAGCAGGCCTTCACTTTTTCAAAAATAGTAAAGTTAGTCCTGGTAAATGTCGTTAGTTGTCTTTATAACATGTCAAAAGTGGCATTTACGGCGAGGCGTTAGTACCGTTTTGTGCCACTTTACTAAAATTGCAGACAAACTAAGTATGCAGTTCTAAACAGCCTTGTAATTTCTGCTGTTTCAAGCTGCTCTTTAACAGTTTTCAAATATCTATTTAGATAGACAAAGTTATACCTTGATCTGCGGTTTCTCCCACTGCTCGATATTAGACTCCTTGATCTCGAAGTATACCCGCTCGATCCTTTTTGCACCTCCCAAGATCTCGATCCTTCCGAGGAATGGTTCGAAGTAGTTCAGTACGGAACCCGCTGTTTCTAGGAAACGGGCCAATCTGGAACATTACAGAACGTATTTTAGAGTTTGGGCATACAATGAAATTACTTTACAGTCAAGGAATCGGATTTACGATCTGCAAAACCAATTAGTTAATCTATCGCAGAACCCTATGTAGTCATTGGTTCGTTCTACAGCTAGAAGGAGCCCTATTCGGAAAGATCCTTAATTGCTTACCTAGGTTCATTCGGCATATGCTCAGATAAGTTAGTGAGTAGTACAGCCAAGTTGAATCCAATTTCCTTGGCCGGTTCGTGGAATCTATCGCAGAACCCGATATAGTCTAGTTTCCCGTCGTGGTTCGTTTCGCAGCACGCTAGGAGGAACTCTATTTCTTCTCTGTGAACAGAAAAATTATTGTGCAAAGGGAAAGTGAAAGAAGATCTACCTATTGTACTTTTAATTCAATCTTCCAAAGCTGATACTGCCGACTTTCAAATAAAAACATATCCGTTTGGGGGTAGTTACGATGCTGAGTGTTTTAAAATAAGTTTGACTGCAAGTCACACTCAAAATTTATCAAAATGGGTCGGGGCCTCGGGGGTACATAATTGGGCAAGTTTCAAAGGATTTGATATCCAAAGCCCTGACTCCGTTGAGTCGTACCATATATACGTATAGTCTCGGCGACATGACGTATAAGTTTTCTGTTAGAAAACCTAGAAGTTAAATGTCCACACGGTCGAGTCGCTGTACCAAATACCATATCCACCCATTTTAGTACCATACCCATTTGTTGTAAATAGTTTTTATTAGATTGAAGTGTGCTTGCAATAAAGTACTCTTTCTATTCTACCATACCATTTCTATCACACACTAAAGTCAGGGTTTAGAACGTCAGAACCTAAAAAGTACCTAAGTATTCAAGTACATTCGGAAAGATTATCAGACTTACGGTGTATAACTCTTCTGCTGTTCCATCTTCTCCTTGAAATCCTTCGGCAGCACCCACCCGTCGCTGTTGGCGTCTATTTCCTGGAAGCTGGCGGAGGACGTCAGGTCTTTGAGCTTCAGGAACATGTCGAAGTATTTGAGGATCAGCTCCACGTTCGACGCTGATTCCACCAGCGTGTCTACCATCTGTTTACCGATTGTACCTGGAGAAGATGTTATTTAGTTAGCAAGTTATGTGATTTTGGGTGGAATCAAGAGGGGGGGGGGGGGGGGGGGGGTTGATTTGATTCTAAATTAAACCTAAACCTTACCTCAACAGCTTATATTCGTCCACTGCTGGACGCAGGCCTCCCCCTGATAAGCGCCTTATCGGCTTTTATCTCATAACCCATAATCTCCACGCTGGGCATGCGGGTTGGGGATCGCAGTTCGGTGGTAGAATTGTTCTGCCTTTTTACAAAGGATTGTTTGTTACGACACCCGCGGGAAGAGTTGAGGTGGTGCAAATTCTAAGCCGGCACCACGCAACAAGCAGCAACAAACCTATTGTGACTTATTAGCTTCTATCTAGACGGGGTGGCTTCCCGGTTCTTTCTAAATCAAACGCACTTTTGTAGTTGGTTTCGTTCCG
Source organism: Eupithecia subfuscata (assembly GCA_963564075.1). NCBI lineage: Eukaryota > Metazoa > Arthropoda > Insecta > Lepidoptera > Geometridae > Eupithecia > Eupithecia subfuscata. The sequence goes on from OY751123.1 coordinate 4,064,658, forward strand.
TTTCTAAATAATCTCACGTTATAAAGTATTTTTACATGATTATTTACCGCGTTGTCATCACAAATTAGACCTATCTTGGGAACCTTTTTTGAAGCAGCAAAGTTTAAGTCGAAGTGTAAGTATCAAATGAGAGAAATGTCTTGATAAAATACTGTTGTCTAACATATATTCCTTTCAACCTTTTGAACGCCACAGTCACCTATACATGACCAGCACTTGCAAGTAATCAGCGCATATGGTATGGTATTTTTGTTCACTTTGTGCCTTGGCGTAAAGGACACGGGTATGGGTTTGTGGCGTTGGCGTGGCGTTTAAAAAGTTAAGTAAGCCCATGCTTTTGACGAATAAAACGCTGTAAAAAAACAAATAGTTTTTGAGATACCTCCGCCAGAGAACAATAAAAAATGCACTGGCTTTCTACTACCCACCTCCGCCTTTAATTCTACTATCGATCTCCATCGTTTTAAGTATTTTCTAGAGATATCTCAGCTATCTATTACTTTTCTGAATGTTTTTACTTTATTTTTCGGTACGTTTGTTTTTCCAAAAGTCTACTGTCAATTATTTTCCAGAAGGTCCTTACCATTAACAACGTTTCCTTCCAGCATAGACAGCATCATAGTGATCATGTCCTTCTGCAGATTGAGGAGCTCCTTCAGCAGGTCCACTTGCGAGGAGTGCTTGGACAGCTTGTCTTGCATGTGGGAGAAGAGGAAGAGGAAACCGCCTACTGCGTCCCATAATCTGGAAGAATATAAGATAAGTTATTAACTCGGCGGAAATGTCTGCGGTCAGTTTCTTTGTACTATGTAATTGCCGCCCTTCTTTCCAGCTAGGTAGTTTTTAGGCACTTGATAAGTTTGAATCCAATTTTTTTATACTAGCTGCTGCAAGCGGCTTCGCTCGCGCTTTTTAAGTAGCCAATATCCGTCCCCGGGATATTATTTACCGGCCTCCCAAATTTCATGGAGATCCGTTCAGCCTTCAGATCAGTAAAAAGGTAACACACAGATAGACAGACAGATAGACAGATCAGGTCAGGATGATGATGATGAGTATAGATATATGTGTATTAGGTACGCTGATACGTACCATACAAGACGCAAGGCCTTGACGGTATCAATAGCTGTTACACTTGAAGTCAAAGACCCTATGAATTCAAGTAAAAGTCATGGGCAAAAGATCTAACCGAGTCATAAGCTTTGTAATTTCAAGTACTAACCTGTAGAAATAGCAAATCGGGGGAATTAGCCCGTCGTTTTCGAAGTCATAGACAAAATATCTTCATAAGTGCCCTCATGATACAGAAAGGTCTAACTCAACTAAAGACTAATTAAGGCGAATAGTAGGGTGGATAGTGGCGCCACTACATATTTAATTTTATAATTACGTTATACAAAGGAATTATCAAAAAATCGGACCGCGCGTAGACGATATCTATCATAAGGTTTTTTTTATATGTATCTTTAATAGTTTTGTACTGTATTATTTAGGCAGATACTTGTTTCAAGAGTTTAGTTCCTATTGGTGGCCACCAAGCTCTCCAAACAAGGTTTTTGATTGAATAACACAAAACAAAACTATTGCAGATACATTAAATAAAAGCTTGTGATAGGTATTGTCTACCAGCGGTCCGATTTTTTGAAAATTCCTTTGTATAACTTAATGATTAAATTAAATATGTAGTGGCGCCACTATCCACCCTACTATTCGCCTTAACATTACTCAAACTAAAAGTCTTATAAGACTAAACGTGTAGTCTATGGCTAAGGTTACCTGGAATGCGCCAAAGCCTGCTGATTCTGGGTACAAGGTCCCTGGATGACTTCAGTGAGGGTGTTGAACACTTGTGACGCTACTCCGATTGCTTTGAAGAAGTTTGCTTTACCCGCTGGGTCGATAAGTTCCTGTAGAAATAAATCACATTAACATTGGAATAAAGTTGATTATTAGATTGTAATTTTCTTTTTCACTAATGATTTATACCTGTTAAAAAAAGTTGATAGGTGTCTTTGTAAAGGTTAAACGATCGTCGCTCATCTTTCCATACAAACGTTGCAGGGCAACTACTAAGTTGTTTGATATTGACCATCGATTTATCTCGTCATTATCTATGTTTGTATACACCCAAAACCGTAAAAAAGTATACATTTGAAAAATACAAGCTTCTAAACTTTCGTATTTCAACAGTGATTTATTTATTACGTTATTCAAAAGTTGAGATAAATTTATTTTGAAAAGATACACTCAATAGTTTTTCTATAATAATAACCCTTGTGCTCATATTCCCATTTATTTCACGAGCGAATCATTGTGCATTTCATCCTAGCGCACGGGTATGTCTACTATGTCAGGTGAGATAGCATATAATTAGGCTGCGCCCGAGACACACGAGTTTGCGCCGACGACTTGTGTAGCCTTAAAACTTACTCTGAAGACAATTGGATAGAAATATAAACTAGTTTAATGTATGTAGTCTAGTCTGATCGAGATTTATTTTCCGAAAAAAATAATCACAAAACCATTCAAAAAACTGCTCCATCAGCATTATATATCCTTGTAAAGAGTTAGGACAACCTTATTTTATGTTTATGTAAGTTTATTATTAATCTTTGTAGGTATGTAGTGTTAGTATCTGTTTCGTTTTCTTTAAATAGGTATCTATATATTTATTCAGTGCCACCGTCTTTTTTGTTCTTTAATTTCCAGTCCATCCCAAGGTTGTCTGGAAGAGATCGCTTTTAGCGATAAGGCCGCCCTTTATACTTCCTTTTTTTCTAAGCATTTTCTCTGTATTGTTTCCTGTATTTGTGTGGTATAATAAAGTGTTCTCTATCTATCTATCTATCACAATGAGTTTTTGTGTCCGATTGGCCTTGCCCAAGCACAAGCACCTTCTAGGCGATCCACTCATTATAGGACACCCTGTATAATCTTACCTTGCTAGAGTAATGCCAGTAGAAGTCCATGATACTCTCTTGCAACCTCAGCAAGTAATCGACGGTGCAGATAACCACGTTGACAGTCGTGGTGTTACCAGCTTGAGTACGGAGGTAGTTCTGCCATTCTGTTGGCAATAAGATGACAATAAATAAAAGAGATAAACAAATCAAAAAAACTATTTTTAAACGTCGTTCATGCTTTTATTTTGAATGAAATTTGTGATTATTCAAAACATTACATCTAATATTACAAGTAAGACCTAATACAATAGAGTAGTCATCAAAATAAATATTTAAGTAAATCAGCATATTTATAACATATCATATTAAATACAAGTCTCAAACATACATTTTGACAAAATAACGTATAGCAAAAGAATTCAATTAAAAGATGAGCCCAATATTACAATACATACTATAAATTCGATTTATCGAGTCTAATGAAATGTTATTGTAACAGGCATATCAAATCAAAAACTCATATTATACTGTATTTATTTCCATAAAATACAATAAATGTACACTTGTAAACACTGACACGGAAATAAAGTGATATTTTTGATTTCTGTCGCTTCGGTATGTAGACTAATGTAATGAAGCGACGAAGAAACCTTTAGCCAGTTAGTTGTTATTTTTCGAGCTGAAGCAAAACTTGTCCCAAGCATTTTTATCCTCTCGATAATCTGATACAGAGGATATGTTTGACAATTTGTCTGTCACAGATTAGTTTCGTTGGTTGTATAATTTAGGTTTTGGCAAATAAAATAAGGGCATCAAGGGAAATCTCATAGACTAAGTTTCTGCTAGGTTTATTTTGTTTTGTCACATGGAATATACTTTTAGAATTACGGGGGTGACATGCCATGTTTGTCAAAACCCTCATGCACCAAATAAATGAATAAAAGATAAAAAATCAAGTCGACAGATAAGCATCACTGTTTAAAAAAAAACAGAGACAATGATATATTGTGAATATTGTATTGTTACAATCAGCCGAAGAAAATAAACGGGTGGTCGGAATATTAAGGATGTAGAATTTTTGCAATAGCCGCCAAAGCCAACATGAATAAAAAATAAAACCGAGTGCTACTCTAGAGGTGATTGAAGAATTCGTTTTTGACTAATTACATTTATTCTAAGATACAGGACCATTTTGAGCAATGTTCAGTCATCCTCTGAACCATTTCTTTCCTTTCCACATTGCAGTGATTGCAGTCCCTCCCTACATTTACAATATTTTACAATTAAAATATCTTCTGTACTTTCTCTGTAGATGTTACTCACCCAGGTTGTGTCCTTCACAAGTAAGTTGTATGAATCTGAACAGAGCGCATGTGAACTCGGCATCGTGCATATTCTTTTCTCCGGCCGCACCTTCTAAACCGACACCCAAACCTGGAAACATTACAAAAACACTTTAGCAAAAACATTACGCCTACTTTTGGTTGAGACCTTTTCATAGCTTCAGCTGTTTCATCGTCGATAACTATGGTTTTATAAATATACTAGACGATCGCTTCGCGGTTTCACCCGCGTAGTTCCCGTTCCCGTGGGAATTCCGGGATAAAATATAGCCTATGTCACTCCCTGAAAAGTAAGCTTCCTAACGGTGAAATAATTTTTCAAATCGGTCCAGAAACAAACAATCAAATCTTTACTCTTTATGATATTAGTATAGATTGTCAAAATAATTTACCAAAATCGTTCATTGAGAAATTAAAAGCTAAACTCAGTCTTAAGTATTGTGCTTATAAACTAAAATGATAATTTAAAAATATTATACGTAGGTTGACCACGAAAAGACAAAGACTAAATATTTTTTCTCTTCTAAAATGTGTCTCTAGAGGCAAATGTGGATGCGGCAAGTTGAGGACAGGGCGCTAGGGCGCTCATTGGGGGCGGCCTATGTCCTATGTCGACTAATATAGGCTGATGATGATGATGATAAATGTTGGTACTTATGTACCTTCAGCCTTAGTATTTCTCTCGAACGCATCCAGATCCAGCACAGAACAGGAGTTCATGAGGCCAGCGATGGATGTGAAGAAACCGACGTCTTTCTTGTCTTTGAGATGGTTTAACATTCCCTGAAAACATTGGAATTGTCATTAGATGGGAACGCTATTTGCGGCGTCTTATGGGGAGGACTATGTCCAGAAGTGGACGTGTGTGGGCTGATATAATGATCGGTATTGATTTAAAAATTTCATGATGATGAAGACATTTTCAGAAAGCGTGTATGTATAATGTTGGACTACACTTTAGCTTTAGATTAAGTTTTTGATCTAGGTTTGTCGGAAAAAAGTCAACAATAAAGTAGAAAATCAGCTGCGACACATCGTCTCAGAAAACATTAAATGTTCAAAATCAATTAAACCTACATAATATACATATTTTTCATAATGACTCCAGTTAATTCGGTGGTGTTCCGCAAGGGTCCGTACTTGGATTATTGTTTTTCTTCATATTTGATCAGAGCTTTAGGTTTCACTGTAATTTAGTAATCATATTCTACCACTTACCATTTGAATGTCAATGTTGCCACCCCTCAAAATAGAAATACCCAGTTCTAATGTCTTCATGACCATTTCACTGGGCATGCCTTTGGACGCTGAAATGTGTAGTAAAACCATCTCGGCTACACCTCTGTTTGCGAGTCTTGCTTGGTGGAATAGTAGCTTTTGCTTTTCCATTTCTTGTTCCTGTATTTTAAATTGGTGTTTAATTGTGTAATACATATATTGAACGAGGGATAAAGAGGAGTGATGAATGGATATAACTGATGAAAATAAAAAGAGGACAGTAGAAAAAAATTACTACACGTAATAAACATAGAAAACGAGAAAAAAATTAGAGTGATAGATGATTTGAATTTGAGTCTAAAATTTCATGAAAAGTCGAATACTGCATTACATACCATAAAAGTATCCATAGTTTTCTGGTCGGGTAATAGCGTAGAAGAAAATTTGGCGTGTTAGTAAATAAATTTTGCAAAAGTGTTAAATTTTTGAATCTAAATTTGGATGCCAATAAAGCAAAGCTCAAAACCAATCAAGTAATAGCTACAATTGACATAAATCTCGTTATGAAAGAAAATTCACTAACACGAGTTAATTCCGAAAATATATCTATTATCTTATGGCCTACATTATCACATATTAAATATTTAACAGGCTACAATAGACAACATATTTATACCATAAATATAAAATACAATTTGTAGGTTTAGCTTAAGATATAAAACATAGATTTAACAAAGTTGTAGGTATAGGTAAGCCAGGATCACAGGGGCATTTCATAAACAAGTCACTACTGCGGAACTTAATTCTTCTTTTATTTTAACAAAAAAAAAACAACTAATTTGTAATTACTTTTTGGTAGGTATAGTATTCGCTACCAATTTGCGATACAAGCTAGTTCTGAACCTGGAGTCCGGCTACTCGATCGTCTTGACGTCATTGTTGTACGGGCTTTGTTCTCTATTAGGTTGTTCTCTAGTTTTCCTTTATTTTTTAGCTTTGACCTCGCAGATATTATCTGCACTGGGGAAATCACAGGGAATATACTTGTCCTAACCATGTTACAATGTTAAGGGCGTTAAATTCGTGTAAGGGCGAAGCAGCAAGTGTTATTAAGCTACTCACGTGTATACTAGCCTTGCCCTCCTCTTCTCCCCCCGGCTCTTCGCCTCCCCCCTCCTCTTCTTCTCCTCCCCCCTCCTCTTCCTCCTCTCCGCAGGATTTGGCGATTATGTATGCGTAGGACATGTACAGGGGGTCTTCCTGTAAGTGCATTATTTGATTTAGTTTGACTAGTCGAACAGTTTATATTCATTAACCGCCGACTATGCTGTGTGGTGCCGGCTTAGAATTTACACCATCTATATTCCCGCGGAAGCATAGTAGTAGTTAGTGCAGGCAGATGCTGGATGCTGCAAGCTGAAGACAGGGCGCTATGGCGCTCATTAGGAGAGGCCTATGTCCAGCAGTGGACTAATATAGGCTGATGATGATGATATTCCCGCGGGTGTCGTAAGAGGCGACTAAGGGATATCAACCGGAAGCGGGCAGCAGCACCCCCTGCAGAATAATTCTAACATCGAATTGCGATCCCCGACCCGGATTAAGGGCATTACCATATGCGATAAAAGTCAATAAGGCACCTTTCAGGGGGAGGCCTGCGTCCAGCAGTGGGCCAATATAGGCGTGTTTTAAGTTTACCTAGCTCTGTGTGACATCGCAACTCTCGAATCGATATACCAACCTATTTATGTTAAGTTTATTTTGTAAGAAAACTTAGAAGAATTATTACAGAATTAGTTTTCTGTTTCTCATTAGAGAAACTGTGCAGTCGTTCTCATGTTATGATGGTATTAAAGTGTAAGTCTGGAAGTTAGCGGTGTTACACCCTCTGAAAGCTGGTTAAGCAGTTGGTTCTGCAGCGCATGACTTGTATTGGTCTGTTCTCTCTAAGGATTATAAGAGTGCACCTGTGTTTTCGCACACACATGTGCACTATAATATGTCCTGCGCACATGGCTAATTTCTGAGAAACTGGTTGCCGCGGCAGAAATTCGGTTAGGAAGACATCATTATGGTATTCAATAAAACCCTACAAATACAGCAGATGTAATAATAGTCATGTCCTTCTAGGCGAATATCGACCTCTGTGGCGCAGCGGGCGAAAGTCCGCCTGCGACGCAGGAGGTTGCGGGTTCGATTCCCGCCTCCGAACAAATGTTTGTACGATCTGCAGATATTTGTTCAGGGTGTTCTGGATGTTTTCTATGTATAATAAAAAATTACTATCAATATGGTGTATTGTATTAAGTATATCAGTTATCTAGTACCCATGACACAAGCTCTGCTTAGCTTGGGGCTAGATAATGCTGTGTGAATTGTCCAGCATTATTTATTTATTTATTTAGTCTCATCGGAGACTAGCAAAATGCGCAGGACATATTATAGTGCACAAGTGTGTGTGCAAACACAGCAGATGTAGAGATACAACGGCAAAAGCAAGCATACCTGCAAAGCGCCAGAGCGCTCCGTCATGGCTCCCCGGCAGAAGGTTGTAACCAGCTGAGTGAGAGGATCTGGTTTGCCCTCCTCTTCTACTACGTCACTTTTCTTCAGCTCAGCGTCTTCGAATGATTGCTGGAAATAAATAATAAAAATTTTATAATAGGTAGGAGAGTTTTCAGTCAGTGCGTCCTACCCGTCATGACCTACGGAGCTGAGACGTGGACACTCACGGTAGGGCTGGTCCACCAGTTCAAAGTCGCTTAGCGAGCTATGGAAAGAGCTATGCTCGGAGTCTCTCTGAAGGATAGGATTCGTAACGAATACATCCGACAGAGAACCAAAGTTATCGACATAGCCCAAAGAATTAGCAAGCTGAAGTGGCAGTGGGCCGGCCATATCTTGCGAAGAACCGACAACCGCTGGGGTATACGTGTTCTTGAGTGGAGACCTAGGCAAACGTAGTGTAGGACGCCCTGCAGCCAGGTGGGATGACGATCTGCGAAAGACTGCAGGCAGATGCTGGATGCGGCAAGCTGAAGACAGGGCGTTATGGCGCTCATTAGGGGAGGCCTATGTCTAGCAGTGGACTAATATAAGTTGATGATGATGAAGATGATGATGAAATTTAATAATTGGGGGCCAAGGTCCGTACTACGTTGAGTATCGATAGTCGAAGTTAAGCAAGGTTAGGCGCGGTCAATTCTTGGATGGGTGACCGCGTCATGTCGGCTTTTTGCTTTTTCGTCGCTCCATCAAATCAATCTGTTTTTAGGGTTTCTTATGCGAAATAGTTTTGTACGATGATACGGAACCCTCCGTGCGAATTAACTCTCACTTGACCGGTTTTATTCTACAGTATAATAATGCATTTTCAGCCATCTTCGATTTTTATCAACATGGCGGGCAACAGTGACTGCATAAGTCTAGTTTACCAAGATTAATTATACTTAGTAAGAACATAGATAAAGCTTACCGTAAGATCTTCAATCATGACTTCCTGGCCGATGTTTTCCTCCTCCAGCCATAGCTCGTAGTAGGTTCTTGCGAAGATGTTAATGGCACGATGTCTGCAATTTTACGAAACAGTTAAAGCAAGGGAAGGTTGCGGGTTCAAGTCCCGTCCGACGAATTTTTTTGGGATATTATTTAATTTCTCAATTAAAAGAAGTCTGAGTTCAAATGAATGTTGTTTTGTGTGAACGCAGCGACAGTCATGCAATTTTATTTGATTGGTTTGCACCTAGTTCTTCATAATTTAAAAAAAAAAAACTTATCCAAAATGTCAAAGCTATATAGCTAGAGCTAGCTAGCTAGCTAGCGAATATCAACTGGGTAGTGCCAAACTCGCCTCAAAGTTAACCTTAAAGTGAGCAAATATTCCGTTGCTGCCAAAATCTCCTATTGATACAACAGAATCCGAAGATAATTTATGAACTCAAATTAGAAAAATCTCTTTGACTTGACTTGTGAACATATCTTAACAAACGTTATAATTGTCTTAATTTTACAGTTTGAACAACACCTACCATATTAATAAACTTACCTGCTAAGCTTATACAAGTGCACAGATCTAAGCGAGGCGATCACGGCTCGCTTTCTCGCAGCACACAGCACTCGCTTCCAGTTACTAGCTCGCTGCTTCGGTTTAGTCGCCTGGTAAGTGGTTAGTCCAGTGCAGCGTGGAATAGTAACTAGTTAATGTTTTTGTTTTTGCAGAATAATATTGTTCTGTTATTTTGGTCATCCTATTTTTTATCGATAACTTGGTGGCAGCGGTGGGATTAAATATTGTGGAATTCGGGTATCTAGCCTGAAGTTTATGCGTAGGTAGGTACTGTGTGTCTTAAACAATAGGCAAACTGCTCATTTAGAGAGCTTTAGTGTGTAATTTACTGTCTTATGAATTTATTGATCGTTCAATCTTGAAACTTGCTGTCGGTTAGTATACCAAAAACAAACAGTCAAAAATCATTAGGATATAAACGAACGTTAAGCAGCATTGGTTGGTTAGGAATACATACAAAATATGATGGTTTAGCTAACATGCTGTTACTTTAAACTCAGACTAAGTCAAAGAAAGCTCTATTCGATCTGACATCGTTAACGCATGCACTGTCCAATCTCCACGTCCCTCCGGGTCGCACTGCAGCTTTACGAGTAGAAAGACGTCCATGTAAGCCATGGAACGCGAATGTGTTAAACAAACATCACCAAACACTAGCGCCGCCACATATTTTATCTTATTATTACGTCGAAGAAAGGAAATTCCAAAAATTACGTTGGGCAATTTGTGATACCTGTCATAAGCTTTTTTTTAATGCATCTGTAATTTTTTTATTTTGTATACTTTAAGCAGAGTTGCGAAGTTGCTGTTTTTGGCCACCATGGTGGCAAAAAAGAGCAACTTCGCATCTCTGCCTACACTATACAAACTAAAAAATTTATAGAGGCATTAAAAAATGCTTATGATAGGTATCACAAATTGCCCAACGTAATTTTTGGAATTTCCTTTCTTCGACGTAATAATAAGATAAAATATGTGGCGGCGCTAGTGTTCGGGGAGGAGGAGCCTTAAACACAAATCACTCTTAAAGCATCCACACGGTTTATAAACCTCGGCAGAGAGTGAAGTGAAGTCTGCCTGAAGCAAGCTATGACGGCTCGCTTCCTCTGTATTGATACAACGGAGCGGTACACGTTTTTGCTCATCTGTTGCGGGTGGTCGATCTAGATGTGGAAAACCAATAATAAAAAACCTAGCACAAGAATAAAAATCAGCTAGAAGTCTTTCAGATCCTTCCTTTAAGAATTAAGAAGTCAAAATCGGAGAAGTCGTATAAGGAACATAGGTACCTACGCTTCCCGTTTCTTGTCTATAACTTAAAGTAGAAAGTAGATTTTATAAAATAGCGTCCAGTTAAAAAAAAAACAAGACTACCATAAAAATGTAGTCGAAATCAAAATCCGATTTGTTTGTTATTTTTTCTTTCGGTTAAAAATATAAGATGAATTTTTAAAAGCTGGCACGATCCTCTTTTATTTTCCTATCCCTGAGGCCTGGATTTTAGAAGTTAGCGTAGTGATCAACATTTTCATTAAAAACAAAAAAAAACCGCGACTTTCCATAATCTTGACTAGCGCGTTTCGTATTGGTGGTCACAGTAACTCATATTTTACAATATGAAGAATACTGCTACCTATTCCATGATGAAAGCCGTTGGTCCTATTCCTCGAGAAACTTATTCCATACTAGCTTCTGCCCGCGGCTTCGAACGCGTATTTTCGGTATAATAAGAAGCCTAAGTTCATAAATAACAAGAAATCCAAGTTAGGCTTTGCTCTAAATGTACGCCAAATATTATCAGGACCTGTGCAGTAGTTTTGGAGATCATGGGTAAAAAAATTACACAATTTACAATTTACATTTCACATACTTTCGGTTTTATAATAATAGTAGGATTCATTACGGATGTAAGTGGGTTAACTACGAACCGTATTTGCGTTGGAAGAACACCAATGTTTCAACTCTTAACGAGAAACATCTTCTGGGCGAGTGCGGTTCTAGACGCGCTCGAATAAGGTTTCTAGTTAACCCGCTTACCATCCGTGATGAATTCATCATACTACGATAGTTTTTATAGTAAAATTAATAGGGTCATTGTTTTGCATTACTCACCATGTGTAATCCAAACAGTACTTTGCTCATAGCTACGATCCTCTCCACCGTATCGTCGATGATCTTAGCTTTGTTCTCAGCTGTCTCCAACGTCTTATCAGTCTTGCTTTTCGAGCCCAGTTTGCTGTGGAAGGAAGAATGATAGGTATTAGTCGTTTGGATACAAATTATTCTGTCGATTCAATTGACTTCGATCGCTAAATTATGAATATTTTCAAACGATGTTCCTTGCTAAATTAAAAATACTTCTTTAATTGATGTTGCTTGCTTCAATAAATTTTGGGTTAATCGCGTACTCTTAAAAACGAAAACGAAATTTCTGATTAGTTTTCGCGCAAACGCTAATAATATGCAAGTGACACAAGAGTTGATTTTGCACGAAACTTCGATTTTGCGTTTCTGAGCAGGCCCCCAGATATCTAAAAGTTTTCCTACAAGTTTTTTTTCAGCTGACATGCTTAAGGATGTGGTAAGGCAGGGCACGTCCGTCCGTATGTCCAGCAGTTGACTAGCATTCGCTAATCATGATGATGAAACAATTGTGAATGGGAAAAAAATACCAATCCAAATTTTTATACTCATAAATTCTAATAACTTCTTTCGTTCCAATACAAGGCAGTTAAAATTTTACTCTTGGGCCATGTAAATCGATAAATATATGCTCTAGGACTCTTGGTTAAGTAAAAAGTAATATCGAACAAGTGTAAGAACATAAACAAACCTGTATAGATAATGTTGCCAGGACATTTCATCGGCGGGATCAATCTTGTCGGGCAAGGTGAGTTGTGTCTTTGCGAAGTCCGACACGTCTTGTTCTGACATTTTCTGTAAGATAAAATAAATATCTATGTAAATTATTCGAGAGATTTGCACAGGGAAGAAAGAACGAAACACATTTTTTTTAAATATAATGTTGGTTAACTTTCTAACGTCAGTGTTGGGGGCGAGAGCCTGGAGATGGTTGGATCGTACGTGTATCTTGGCCATGTTCTATCTTTTGGCAGAGAGTATCAAATGAAAGAAGTCACCAGGAGAGTACAACTAGGATGGGCAGCTTTTGGAAAACTTGAAGACACTTTTAAGTCTTCTCACATTCCACAGTGTCTGAAAACACGTCTCTACAACCAATGTGTTCCGCCAACTATGACTTACGGTGCTGAGACATGGCGGCTCACTAAGGACGCTGTGCACAAGATCAGCGTCGCACAGAGAGCCATGGAGCGCGCCATGCTCGGCATCACATTGCTAGATCGAGTTCCTAACACTGAAATTCGCAAACGGACTAAAGTTCAAGACGTTAGTGAGCGAATGTTGGGGCTAAAATGGAGTTGGGCAGGACACTTGGCCAGACGAAGTGACGACAGGTGGACTAAAGCACTGACTGAGTGGTGGCCAAGAGACTGTTGTAGGAGTAGAGGGCGTCCACCGGCGCGATGGGTCGATGACATACGCAAAGCCGTAGGCTACACCTGGCCTAGATTAGCACAAGATCGAGGTGAATGGCATAAACATAGAGAGGCCTATGCCCAGCAGTGGGTCGACAAGGGCTGATATGATGATGATGATGAATGTTGGACAATTCACACAGCATTATCTAGCCCCAAGCTAAGCAGAGCTTGTAATTTCAGGCTGACCAGCAGCAGACGTTTGAGGCAAACACCATGAGTGAAGCTTGAACTTCCTTATGTGTTAAGACACCTGACGACTCTATTGTATTGTGCCACGCACTAGGTTTTACAAGGACAATTTGGTGTTTCTCTTTACTTTGTTCTTTTTCTGCTCGTTCTTTGTTCTATTTTCTAGCACTACCTACAAAATTGTTGTTCACACTACCCAAAGGTTAGCAGGTAGAGAATGCTATCTAGCATTATGTTCGCCTATGTACAAGTTTTGTGCAGTAAAGAATATTCTATCTATCTATTTTGGAAAATAAATAATATTACATTCTATTCTTGTCTCTGAACCCCCTGATACCTACCTGCCATTTAGGCAACGGCCCCCGTGCGAGCGCCTACCTAAGGCCACCAAACCGCCTTAGGCTGCCTTTGCACCAGAGATGTGCTATGTTCATTTTCACAGCGGACAGAATGACGCGATAAAGAAGCGATCCTACTGGTCGGCTGGAAAACTTAGCAACGTAGCACATCTCTGGTGCAAAGGGAACATAAGGCGGTTTGGTGGGCTAGTTGCTTCGATGGTATAATCATAGATACCTATCTAATAGTTTGTGATATAAAAGTGATGTAATAGAACACCCTGTCTGTGAGGAGGGCGATGTTGTCTGCGAGACAGTTTTACTAAAAGCTACTGCGGGCATCATCAAATTTCAATAGTCACTAAAACCATGTAATTCGTTACTACATAAATTACTTTGGATATGCTGATGACGATACCTGTCTCTCATGTCACGTACCTTGAGGAACCTATCCTTGCAGTGCTGCACGAGCTCCTGCTCGCGGCCCGCGAACAGATTCAGCCCGACCGGTAACAGACGTTTGAGGCAGGCCACCATGAGCGACGCTTGGACTTCCTTGTCTTTGTCGCGTTTCTTGTCGCGGTGCTTTTTCTTCTTCTGTGGGATTTAGAGGGATATTTTTAAATAATATATTTCAGATAATTTATTGCTTGTTCGAGATCTTTCACAAATGTTTTTTTTTATTCAATTTTTACAACCTTTTAACAATGTTTATGTCGGTTGACTAAGTAACAATAAAAAATAAACTTAAAAGTAAACAAAAAGAACACTTCTGAAATGTTGGAATGATGTGTTAAAACATGATGGAAGACCAGAGCGCTATCCCATGATCTGTTCTGTTTAAAGACCACTAGTTGGTTAATCGTTGCGTGTTGGCGCGAGATTCGTTTTTGTGTTCTTAGCCCAAAGTCTCTTATTTTCTACTCTTATAATGAAAATGGATTCTACACATCAAAGTCGGCGGGCCGTCGACATGTTAACTAAACACTGACGGCTGCCTACAATATTCTCATACACAAAAATGTCGCACCTACCCGCCGGGCTGTGTCGCCGACTTTAGTGGGTAGAGTCCTTTAAATGTCTTAATAATTACTCACACAATTCTACTGTAAATAATGTAGCTCTGCGCACATTAATCCACCGCCTCTACCGCAGAGCACAAACAAGTGTAGAATGTAAGGTTTTTGTTATTATAGTGCGAAAGCCATCGCACTCTGGGTAATTTATAAGAAATCAAATAATATCGCAAAAATTTTCTACTTCGATGGGACTTGAACCCGCATCCTTCTCTCAGTACGGGAATGTGCTAACGGCGCTAGAGTCCGTAGAAAGTCGCAAAGATTTTCGACTCCTACGTCACTTGACCTCGTGGTGTAGTTGGTTAGCACATTCCCGTACTGAAGGAAGGATGCGGGTTCAAGTCCCGTCGAAGTCGAAAATTTTTGCGATATTATTTGATTTATTAAGTGTAAAATGGTTCAAATATATATATAAAAATATAAATTCGTTAGCTTTAAATACATTTAACTGTGACAAAATTGTTTTTCCACAAGCATCAAACGAGATAATGTCATCTGATGCCGTCAAAATGAAATGCATCTAAAAATTCCAGTTAAAGCCCTTAGTTGAATACGCATTTGTGTTGTACGGTAGCGTAGCGGCCCTGATCTGCGCCAACCTTTACGTACCTTTCCACCACCCTGTTGAGTGCCACCATCTACTACAGCGGTGAGTCTTCTAGTGGCAGTTGGCATGATCAGAACCTATAGCAACAAATCACAAGCACAATGTTAAGCTGATGACAGTGTCAGAGGAAATCAAATACGTTCTCGAGGGCTAGCAAGTAAGTTCTGGCTTACAAACTTAGGCTTACTATAAAATATCTGGATTAGATCAGATTATGTAGAGGATAAAAAAGCTTGGGACGGGTTTTGCTCCAACTCGCAAAATAACTACTATCAGGCTAAAGGTTTCTTCGTCGCTTTTTTACATGCTGAAGCGACAGAAATCAAAAGTATCACTTTATTTCCGTGACAGTGTTAAATTTTATAATTTGATCATTTCTAAGTGTACATTTATTGTATTTATAGAAATAAAAACTTTTTGATTAATTTTGATTCCTGACAAACAAACACTACAAAAACCATACACCCTGGATGTATAGACAAACATGGGAGCGCAATTAAACTGTGCTTATATTTTTAATTTTCTGTAAATTTGTGTAGTCCGTGGATATAATTTATGTCTGAATAACTTATAACTTTTATTTTATTTAAGGGCTATAGCTACAGGCTAAAAAATCCTGTTGAATAATGGCTATGATTGCAAGTAATAAAACGGGAGGGCTAAACCCAGCTTTTCAAGTAGTTTTCTAAGTGAGATGAGGAGTGATTTATATAATGTTACTTTATTTAAGGCGAATAGTAGGGTGGATAGTGGCGCCACTACATATTTAATTTTATAATTACGTTATACAAAGGAATTATCAAAAAATCGGACCGCGCGTAGACGATATCTATCACAAGTTATTATTTAATGTATCTGTAATAGTTTTGTTTTGTGTTATTCAATCAAAAACCTTGTTTGGAGAGCTTGGTGGCCACCAATAGGAACTAAACTCTTGAAACAAGTATCTGCCCAAATAATACAGTACAAAACTATTAAAGATACATTTAAAAAAGCTTATGATAGATATCGTCTACGTGCGGTCCGATTTTTTGATAATTCCTTTGTATAACGTAATTATAAAATTAAATATGTAGTGGCGCCACTATCCACCCTACTATTCGTCTTAACGTATTTAATTTAGTGTCGAAGATTGATTTTGTACCTTTTGAGAAACGATATGTACTGTCTAATCTTACCATGTTGTCAATCTCATTGGCCGATATAAAGTTCTGTTCTTCCTTCAAGAAGTACTGACTCTTCGACCAGATGTTGAATATCTCTGATACGTGGTTGTAGAGCTCTTCTGCCTCTGTTACACAAATATAAACATGTTGAATTTTGTTTTGCTTATTTGTAGTTATTTTGGTTATTGACGTTTATATTAAACTAGTTTGATGCCCGCGGCTTCGCACGCGTTGTTTCTATGGAAACGTTTAAAGGTGATTTCTATCCCAAGGGAACTGATTTATGAGATAAAAAGTAGCATATGTTTTATTCCAGGCCCAAAACGACCTGTATGCGAAATTTCAGCTCGAACCTTTCAGTAGTTTTAGCGTGAAGAGGTAATAAACATCCATCCATCCATCCATCCATACCTACTAACAAACTTTCGCATTTATAAATATTATATTAATATATATTATAATATTAGTGTGATTATTATTTTTGATGAATTTGCTTCTGATATATTATAACGGAACGGTGCGTAACCCCTATCACATAGGGAAATAACGAAGTTTTTTTTGGGATATTAAGTACTTGCTTCTGCTTGCGGCTTCGCACGCGTTTTTCAAGTAGTCTATGTCCGTCCCGGGATACCATTTACCTCCCTGCCAAATTTCATTGAGACCCGTTCAGCCGTTTAGGCGTAAATAGGTAACAGACAGACAGACAGACAGAGTTACTTTCGAATTTATAAAAAACTAGATTATGCCCGCGGCTTCGCACGCATTTTTCTCATGGAAACGTTTAAAGGTGATTTCTATCCCATGGTAACTGATTTATGAGATAAAAAGTATGTTATGCCTATGTTTGATTCCAGGATTAGAATTATCTGTACTTATGTCAAATTTCAGCCCGTTCCGTTCAGTAGTTTTGGCGTGAAGAGATAACAAACATTCATCCATCCAACTTTCGCATTTATAATATTAGTGTGATAAAAATATAAAAGGGGCTTTTACGCCTTCAGACGATAATATCCAACTGTCTTTAGGGCGAAGCCACTACGTTTGTATTCAACAACTTGGACAGGTGTTAGCTTACCAGGCACATTGTTTCTCAGCCAATGGTTTCTCTGGAGATCCACGTATTTGATGAGCAGCGGGTAGAATGAGTAGATGTCTCTGACCAACAGCTGCCAGTCCTCTTGTATTTGAGACTCGACTTGCGACGTGTCATCGGTTGAAGACTGAAAATCATACAAGTTTTTATTTGATAAAATTTCGATAGATAATACTTTTATGCACACTTAACTAAGAAATAATTTACAAAAGAATGGAATAAGCGACAATTGGCGGTCTTATCGCTCAAGAGAAATCTGTCTCAGACAACCTTAAATAGATAAAATCGTTGGATTGTACAATGTACATGGGGCAATATCTGAAACATTTAGTAGGTGGGTACGAATATAGACGAAAAAACATGTACAGTAGGTACATGATTTTTTTATATCATTTGTCATCGTTCGTACCAAAACTAGAATTACTTGAATAATTGAAAAGTAAAACAATGACATTTTGACATCATACCTAGCCTCAAGGTAAGCTAAGCTTATTATTAAAACAGACTAGCTGACCTGGCGAACTTCGTACAGCCTTTTAAACCTTTCCTGAACTTACACAAACATTTCAAGACCAAAATTAGCGAAATCGGTCCACCTGTTCTCGAGTTTTAGCGAGACAAACGACAAGCAATTGATTTTTATTTATAAGAAGATATACGTGGCGCTATACGAGACATGGCAGGTCGCACCCCTCAGGCTGGGCAGTGAATGCGCCAATAACCTACCTTGACGCATTACCGGACAGTCTGTTCCCTAGGGAACATAATTTCAGTGCACGTGCACCGTTATCCGCGTCATTCCTGAATTACAAATATAACATTGGTGACAAGAACGTCCCTTGTCGGACTCCTTCATTACCCACCTTGATGGAATCCGTTAAGACGGCTCCCTATGGAAATCTTGAGTCGCTATACGCGTCATTAATCCCCGACGCAAAAAGAGAGGGGTGTTATAAGTTTGACGTATCTGTCTGTGTATCTGTTCGTAGCTCCCAAACGGATGAACCGATTTTCGTCTAGTTTTTTTTTGTGTCATAGATAATTTTATTCCGAGTGTTCTTAGCCATGTTTCATGAAAATCGAGTGGTTTATAGTCCTACCTTGATGAATCCTCTAAGACTCTCCTCCTTATGGAACATGTTGTCGGTCCGCTTCCGCACCCGCTCCGCCAGCGGCAGGAACGAGTCCCGCAACAACTCCTCGCTGCTGTTGATGATGATCTGCTGCGTGTAGGTCGCTATGCGCGTCATCCACGGAGCACTTTCATTGCCGATATTCTTTTTGATGAGTTTGAGGACGTTTTTGAGAAGCTGGTTCATATGTTCTGAGGTGACCATTGTTACGTGGTTCCTGGAAAGGATTTTTTTTAAAACTGTCAGTGTCATTTGAAAGACCGGAAATTAATCTTTCGAATGACGTGTATCTACACCTACAAGATTATGGTTTGTGAATAAAATTCGCGATTTATTCAGTGGTAAAATCGGTCAAGTTCGCAGTCACCTTTGTGAATTCAAAGGATAATTCTGGTTTATTTGTTTCGCTAGAAGAAAAGGTTAGACGGGTTAATCATAATCATAGGTAAATTTAAAGTAAAGTTGAGCAAGGATAGTTGTTTGCGACTGGCTCCAATTGGTCGTAAAAACACCTATTAACGTAAAAAGTGCTGTCCTGCGGGAACATGCAAGACTTTAGAATAAACCGTATTTACCTATGTAAAAAGGGTAAAATATCCACTTACCCTGCAGTAGGGGTAACATTATCCGGTCCTTGAGCCCACCAAAACGGTAAATAAGAGCAGAGAAGTGGCAACACCACGTCAATGATATGAGGAGCTTCCGAGTATGTCTTCTCAGATTCAACGAACTGGTCCACTTCGCTTAGGATGGTCTCTAAGGTAGGCATGGACTGCTCCATTTTAGCCATAATGTCTGGGGAAGGAAGGTTTATTATTACGTTTCTTGTTTTTTTGGTGAGATGGTCAAAGTTTCCGGAAAACAGTTTGAACGTCAATCTCAATTTCATAATGATTGGAACTATAATGGTTCCTTCAACAGTCATATAAACTCTCAGTCGCTTAGTTTCGTAATCCACCAATCAACCACTTAAATCAGATCCCAATCGTGCGCTGCTAGCATAGACTTCAAGATTGCCAAATTCTCCAAAATCGATTGATTTTAGAGAATTTGGCAATCTTGAAGTCTATCTTGAAGAAAATCTTGAAGACTTTAAGATTGAAATTGATGCTACATTAGAACTTTTTTAGAACTTTTTCAGCTCTCAGATGGGCCCTAGAAAGTTAGTTAATGTTTTTATAAGAAAACACCTCAAAGTTGTGCCTCAAAGATTGTAAGAAATAACTAAGAATGTTAATCAGCGAATAGTACAAAGATTCGCACTTTCTAACACGCTCACAAAATGGTTCAGGATAACACTAACCTTGCGCCTCCAAAGAATGATCAGCAATCCTGTTCAGCAGCGAGAACTGATTGTGTTTGTTCAGGTGTGGCTCCAGGAAAGCCACGGGGAACGTCGAACTGAAAGCGCCTAGGCACGAACCCTGAAAACAGATAAATAGACGACATTCTGCAAAAACTGTTCGCTTCTGAGTTTCTCAAGCGACTAAGCACTATAACTCTCTATCGATAAATGTAAAGCTCCACTTATCAGATACTTTACAAGCTACCTAAATTCAAGAAATGTCGTATGCTGCCAACAACCTTTAATATTTTACCACTAAATTCCTATTATTTTGACCTTTATCTTTGTAGGTACTATAATATAATATGTAATGTTTAGTCGACCCATAATTTGCTCACGCTGTGGCACCCTTTATTTAGAAAAGCTCTAGACTTAAGACCACTTTATTTTTGTTATTCTGTATGTGATGTGATTTTTCTGTTGGGAGACCATAAAAAAAATGCTTGGATAGGTTATACATGCTTAGAATTAGCACCACTCAAACTCTTGCCACGGGTGTCTTAAGGGTCCGGCGGAGGATGATTTTCCCATACAAACGTAATACCAAAATGATTTGTAATTTAAGAATATTTTCACCATGGGTTGCTATTATTTGTATTAAAATAGTATTTATCTAGGTCCGGACCCTTAAGTGGCGGCTAAGGGTTATCCATCCAGGAGGATGCAGCGCCTCCTGCAGAATAATTCTATCACCAAACTGCGTTCCCCAACCCACATGCCCAGGGTGGGTATTATGGACATTACCCCCATGGCCCAAGACACTTATCAGGGGGAGGCCTGCAGTGAGCTGTACGCTTGTAAGAAGTAATCTCACCAGTGCCGGTTTGTTTCTGTCAATCTCAGTCTTCAGGTATTTCCGCTCGTGCGTGAGAGAAGCATCCGTGCCGAGCGTATACAGTGAGCCCAGCATCTTGTATGAGGCCACTTGGATTTCGTCCACTGGAAAAACAAATTAACGAGATTACAAAAAAAAACAAGACTGGGCAATGAGCTGGTCATTGACGACCTTTGTGGCGCGGCGGACGCAACCTCCGTTGTCGCATGTGCAGGATGCACATGCGACAAAGGAGGTTGCGTTCGATTCCCGCTTCGGTACAAATTTTTGAACGATCTGCAGATATTTGTGTCTGGGCGTTTTCTATGTTTAATAAAAATATCTATCTATGTAGTCTGTTGCTTAGCTTGGGGCTAGATAATGCTATGTAAATTGTCCTGCATTATTATTTATTTAAATTCATTGAGTAAATCTTTGGTACCTACTCTGATATGGTAACCAAATTATGTGTGGTAATCACAAATATATTACTTTCGCTTTATAAACATTCGGTTATTAAGCGAAAGCACATAATATTGGTGAAGAATATTTTACGACACTAACGCAACAATGTTTAGTTTTGACAGCTTTTGATGTTTCTGATCATTTAATTCGTCTCTCGTTCTTCGAAGTTTTCACGATTGTAGTCTCCGGATCTCCGAGCAATATCTTGAACTTCTGGTCCGATTTTAAATTTGCTTCAGCAATAGATAGCTCGGTCCCCAAGTGCTATAGATATCACGCGAGTGAGCAGAAGCCGAAGCAGAAGCCGCAAGCAGAATTTAGTCGTCTATCAAGTAGGTACGTTATGAACGTAGCCTTCCATCAACGTGAGGCATGCAGATGTTAGCAATTATTATCATCATCAGCATAATGCATATGTTCACTGCCAGACATATGTAGGCCTCCCCGGAGTGTCATAGCGCCCTGATTTCAGCTAGTCGCATCCAGCATCTGCATGCGATGTTTCGTTTTTTTCTCGCAGACCGTCATCTCACCTGGCCGGAGGGCGTTCTTCACTACGTTTGCCGAGTTGTCTCCACTCATACGTTTACCCCAGCAGTTGCCGGTTCTTCGCGAGATATGGCCGGCCCACTGCCACTTTAGCAATTCTTTGAACTATGTCGATAAGTTTGGTTCTATGTCGGATGCATTTGTTAAGAATTCTATCCTTTAGAGAAACTCCTAGCATAGCTTTTCATAGCTCGCTGAGCGACTTTAAACAGGTGGACCAGCCTTACCGTGAATGGGCAATACGTCACTCTTAACTACGTAAAGGAACAATACAAGTATGTCGAAATTAAATCTAAGCAATAAAATAATTCAATATCAATAAAATAAACTTTTATGTTCTTTACTTTTATTGTTTTAGTATGCCGTTATGAGAATTTCAAATGTGGTTAAACATTGGGTTTTGCATAGCACTTTTTCATGTAGTGAAAACCCAGGTAAGGTTTTTACATAATTTTGATTTTAATGTTGTTGGGTAGGTACTTAATTCGCGGTTTCAACTGTGTCTATCCTGTGTCCTAATCGGGGGGAGGAAATGTGACGGAAGAGTGGGGCCGACAAGTGTGTGAAGTGGTTTGCTCGCCGGCCATCTATAGGAGGAAGAGGGGACGCCAGTCGGGCCGCGGTAGGTTTCAAGTGTTCCCGTGGTTCGGCGAAAATGGCAAGAGAGGAACACTGGAGAGCTTTTAGTGGGTATTACGTCCTTCTCAGGGTGTCGAGTCCCACATAATTCTGTTCCCTCCAGACCAGTTAATTCGTAAACGAATTTCCTCGCCGAATAAAAAAAAGACAGATTCTATACTCTACCGGTCGGTACCATAAAAATACAGGGGCCAATTTTTATTTTGTTTTAGGAGGTTCGATTAAATATTTATTTTATTTGTGTATTTTCTATGTATAATGAAAAATAACTTAATGCATTGTATTAAGTACAATACATTTCATGTATATCAGTCATACAGTACCCAAAACACAAGCTCCGCTTAGCTTGGGGCTAGATGATGCTGTGTGAATTGTCCAGCTTTATTATTTTATTATATCTGGTACTTTCCCTCCATGTTCCATGGCCGTGGGATAACTTATATAATACAAACGAGTTCACTACATTTTTAATCACTCTCCAGCAAGGTTTAGAGCCATACAACCTTTGCATCCAAAATTTACTTATTTTTAGTCGAACACTCCAAATGGTAAACCGGAAGAAGTGTTTGTTGACGTCATAAAAAACATATCCCGAGTTAACAATGTCCTGCAAGAGCTAATCTCCAACTATGAAACCCTACAAAAGATATACAAATCGCAGGAAAATCTAGACTCAAGCAAGTACTCAGACTCAGAAATGGACGAACTGTTTCAAAATATTAAGAAAAAACCGAAAAGTACAACGTCAAAAGCAACTAAAAAAGAAAAGTTTGCTGCGACTGAGATGTATTGGTCTGATCATGAAGAAGAATCAAAAAATGACAGTGATGAAAATATCAGTCAACCAAAAACAGATCATAAGAAGAAAGTAAATGTTGTTGATAGAGATAAAACTGTCGTAAGACCGAAACCTAGAACCAGTACAACGACACTGAAACCTGAAGAATCATTGTCTGGTGAATTTAGTAATTCTGATGAAAATATAGAAAATGAGCTCAAAATGAAAATTGAAATATTACCTAAGCATGCTAAAGAAAAATATAAAAAACCTAAGTCAGATGACGCTCAAAAAGGATTCGACGATATATCTGCATTAGATAAGCTTTTAACACCATTCGTAGACACAAAAGCTGCAAAAACTAGATCCAGAAAAATTTACATAGACAAAGAAAAAAATGCGAAACCTGGATTGAAGATACCATATTTAGTTTTATCAGATGGAGGTAATGCGGTAGATATATCTAAAAATAAACACAAACCAGGAGCAAATGTTTCAAATAACATAAGAACACGTACACACAGTAAGAAAATAATGTCTTCAGATACTACGACGAAGAAAACTTTTTACGATTTAGTAAAAGATAAACCAATACAGATGGAAGCTCATAGTGAGATAATTATGGAGACGGTTAGACATCCGCATACAAATAGTGAAAAAAAATACAAAGACGAGATTAGATACAGAGAAAAAAGAAGAGATATTGTTCACTCAGCAAAGATCAATAAAAAGCATCACCATAAAAAACAAGACATAGATATGGTTGCAGTCAATGAAACGCACCATAAAATCCTAAGAACAGATAGTGTAAGGGTAGCAAAAGCCAACGTTACGCATCATAAAAATAAGAAAGATCTTAAAAAATTAGATGATGATACTCAAAACATTTATAATGACCATAAAATAGAAAGTATCGACCATGAAACAAATAATAGTAGTAACCACAAAATGGTAGATTATGTTAAGGAAGCAAACGACACTGATAAAGTTAAAAAAACACCTAATGATCACGAAAAAGCACATAAACGACATAAAAAAACCGCCACTGATGCTCAAGTAAGCTTTAATGATCATAAAATGGTAAATAATAATGAGGAACAAAGAGGCACGGTAGCTAAAAGTAAGGTGAGTAAACATATATTTCTACTACATAGTTTAAAATACAGGGTGGTACAAACGAACGTTACCTGGAGGCCTATACTACCTGAAATACTTTAATAATAGTTTTTAACTTCACTTATCTTACTGATAAATTCATATCTAGTTAAGTTTTTTTCCATAAATGTTTAGTTGTTGTAATGTGTCGTGTCAAATAAACTACTTTATTTGATTTAATTATTTTATTTCAATATTTATGAAAGCAAATGTTACTGAAAGGAAAAATTCATTTATTTATAAAAATAACTATAATTTCCCCTCCAGGTAACGTTCGTTTGTACATAATATACAAATAATGTATCATAGAAATAATTGATCGTTGTGTTATTATCTCATGTGATAGCGTAAAAGTGACAATGAACTTCCAGAAAAAGAAGAAATTACATCATGAAACACAAGGTAAATCATCAGACGAATCATTGTTCTTGGAGAAACAGGATACACACGTGCTTAGAGAAGCATACGGAGAAGCGTGCATGAAAGTGGTTGTAAGAAAATGTTATAAGGTAAACTAAATAGATACACAGAAATAACCATTTAGGTATTTTTGTAGTTCACGGTACTCTAGCGACACTGGTATCGCTAAAGTTTGTATGGAAAGTGACAGAATAGCGATAATTTTACTGCAGTTTGCGATTTCGTTGGAGGAGGTGAACAACCTGTAATTGCCACCATATTTGGCACAAAAAATAATATATAAAATAATTGCCCTTTAACAACGCGCTGTGGGAGGACTTAGCTCAGATGATAGCGATGGATAACAATATTCAAGAAAAAGATTAAAATTTAAAATTAACTATACGTAAAAAACAAGTGTTTCACTAATTTTGAAGTTTCACAATAATCATCAGGCTCTGCGAAACTCCATACGTAAAAATTTTACGTTTATTTCAAAAAATCTATTGACGACCCCTGTGGCGCAGCGGGCGAAGGTCCGCCTGCGACGCAGAAGGTTGCGGGTTCGATTCCCGCCTCGGGATAAATGTTTGTACGATCTGCAGATATTTGTTCAGGGGTTCTGGATGTTTTTCTATGTATAATAAAAAAAATCTATCTATGTATTGTATTGTATTATGTATATCAGTTATCTAGTACCCATAACACAAGCTCTGCTTAGCATGGGGCTAGGTAATGCTGTGTGAATTGTCCAGCATATTTTTTTTTTTATCTAATTTTAAACTAGTATCTGCCAGCGGCTTCGCACGCGTTGTTTCTATGGAAACGTTTAAAAGTAATTGCTATCTCATGGGAACTGATTTATGGGATAAAAAGTAGCCTATGTTTTATTCGAGGCGCAGAAGTCCATGTGCGCAAAAATTCAGCCCGATCTGTTAAGTAGTTTTAGTGTGAAGAGGTAACAAACGTCCATCCATCTATACATCCATCCAAACTTTCGCATTAATAATATTAGTGTGAAGTGTGATTTATTATTGCAGGCTTGCACGAAATCAACCAAACAAGTATGCAGCCAAACGAAATGCAAGTCTTCCATAAAGTCAAAGGTTAAACAAAACTCTAAAACTGGTTGTTTACAAAGGTTCACCACAAGGGAAGTAACCGCATCAAAATCGGACTTGGAGAAAGATGAGAATCTGTTCCAGCAAAGAAGAGCTTTACAAAGTATTTATTTCAAAATATTTATACATTTCAGGATGGTAATAATGACGTTATCCAATGAAATGATAAGGTTTATTTGACACAAGGGTACGCAAAAGGTTTGCTTAGCTGGATAGGTATCTAACTAATTTGTGGTGGAGATGTGGTCGGAACAACTCAAAAATATATCCTTTTTGGATGATACTGTGTGAATTGTCCAGTATTACCCAACTCTTCCCGCAAGTGTCGTAAGAGGCGATTATGGGATATCCACCGGGGGCGGGCAGCAGCGCCCCTGCAGAACAATTCTAATACCGAACTGCGATCGCCATCTCGCATGCCCAGCGTGGAGATTATGGGCATTCCCCACATGGGATAAAAGCCAATAAAGGCCTGCATCCAGCAGTGAACCAATATAGGCTGTTTAGGTGAGGTGAGGCTGAGGATTTAATTCTAAGCACATTGAAGGTCATCATACAGTCATAGTAGGCACGTCAAATTCAACATTAAACCTCATCGAGCACATACCCAATAAAAAGGAAATGTCATTATTTTTGTTTAGACAACAATTCCGCCAAATCACTGCGGCGACGCTGCGCTCCGATTGGCCGACTCCAGTTGGGCAAGCATATATTTTTATCGATATCTATAGTCAATATTAAGCAAAACTATGTGAATCGCGAAAATTATTTACCTCAACAATAGTAAATTTATAATTTTTTTAAAGCAAACAAATAAAATACCTACTTATTAATGATAGTAATAATGCCCGGAGTATTTAAATATGGCCGGAGTATTTAATAAAACTTACACTGATCAACAATAACTCAATCAAATTGATACATTTTAATTAGATACTTCTTGTTAGATCGGGAGTATCGATGCATAATAATTTTATTATATCAGCACAACACTAAAATGATAGACATTTATAAGTGACAAATCACTGATCAGTTTCGGAATTCGAAAGACCATTATTTCCCCTCTACTGGGTATGTGCTTGATGTTAAACCTATACTCTGGTCAAACTCCATATACAATAAAAATCAAATAGTATCCCAATATTTTTACCCTACCCAGAGTATGAGGGCTTACGCACTATATAAAATAATTTGGCGTGTTTTAAAAAACTGTAAACCGACATCGAGTTCTTCTAGTGGCGTCATCTGGTTAAAATTCGAGTTTAATTTAGTTTGACGACACATCGAAATGAAATGAACATGAAATGAAATAAAATAGTTTATTTGACACGACACATTACATAAACTAAACGTTTGTGAAAAAAACTTAACTAGAAATGAATTTGTCGAGGTATACCTTATCCAACAATGAAAGAATTATCAAAATTGGACTACTCTGTAAAAAGTTATGCGTGGTTAAACATTACAATCAGTGAGTGAACAATCAATCATCCCCTGTTTTCCGACCCTTACGGTTGAATTTTTTTTCCATCTTTGTATGGGACCAACTTCGGGGTACCTATACCCTTTCCAATAAAAAAGAATTACCTACTAAAATCGCACAAATCCGTAAAAAGCTATGCGTGGTCATACATTTAAAAAAATACGCGTCGACATGAGAACCTCCTCTGTTTTTCGTTGGTTCGACACACAACATTGCCCCATACTTAACCTAAAAATCACTTTCTTGCCGTTGATTTTTTTACAAAAGTTGCACTACCTACTTGTTGATTTAAGCTCTTTCCTACAATCCATATTGCTGACAATTACTTTACAACATTTTGTACATACTTTACAACAATTTACAAACATTGTACATTGAGAATGGCTCGAGTATAGCTAAAAGAAAGGGGAGGCCTATGTCCAGCAGTGGACTAATATAGGGTGATGATGATGATGATAGCTAAAAGTGGGTCTTGAAAGTTGACACTGTTATAGCGAAGTAAAATTCAAGTAGGTATATTTAGACACTGGAGACCAACAAACAACATATTTTGCAGAGAACATCAATCATCTAAACGAAGGCGAATTTCACGTTTGCTTACCTGCACTCAGTGTCCAAACGGTGAGTGATTTTGATCATTTATAACCATCCATCTAAGTAAAAATGAGGTACTTCTCGAAAGTGGAAGGCTCAAATTAAGTACAATTAGGTCCATCCACCTCAGTCATAGTCGGACCGGGGCGGCGACGGTGGCGTTGATTACGCGTGCATGCTACGGCGTACTTTATTTATTGACTAAAAGTCTGCAATGCCCTCGTGTTTGATCATTATAATTATTGCATAAGATTGGAAATGTAACTGTACGAAAAAAAAAACAAACATAAACAAAAAGAACATAACCCAAATAGTCAAGTTACAAGAGCTTGGTGATTACCTTGCTAGCTGTAACACAGGTCAGTTGATGAGTAAACGCTGGGAGAACGAGAACGTACCAGATTTTACTTATCCGCTCAGATGTCAGGCTCTGCGCGCCGCTACCGCCATTGCGTGGCAGGGCTTCCGCCAGCATGCTGCTCGCCAGCGCGGAAATGGGCTGTGGTGCATTATTTCGCTAATTTCTTGATTATTATCTAGTAATATCTTCTATCATCTATATATATTTGGATTCTCCATAAAATTTCCTACAAAACAGCATCTAAATATTCTGATGTTGTATAACGTAACTAATGAGGTTGAATTAAAATTAAATTATAATTGCGTAAAAACGGTAAAATATTAATTTTAAAAAAAAATCATTAAAAAATACGTTACGAAACGTGTCTGTAGGCGACCTCTAGGCGACAACGGCCGAACTACAAGGCTAACGTGTCAATAGAGGCGCTATCACCGATAAAACTGCAGTTAGTAAAAACCCTAACTAAGCGCTTCAATGAGTGACCGCTAGATGTCGTTAAGAAAGATGCAAAAAGTGACCATTCCTAGATCGCGCAAACGCTGGATTCAGTTACAATTGCACATAATAGGAGTTCCCGACACCAACTGTCGGTCGAAAGACCACCGGGCTCAGTGGACCAGATGGGTCGGGCCCGGTTCAGAGGAGATCTCCCTCTGTTCCTATTTGGGGGAAATCCACCTTTACCCCCAAAGTGTCTCAAAAAGGTTTATGATAGGCAATAACAGAGAATACGATGCAATGCGAAACGGTGTGGGAAGACCTCCCACTCGTGGGACCGACGACGACACTGTAGCAGTCGCAGGGAGTCGATGAAGGTTCAAGCAGCGCTATTCAGAAAACCGTTAGCGAAAAGTAGTTTCCCGTTAATCTTAAACATTTCCTATGAACCCATGTTCTAACAAATTTCGATTAAGTATCTACTACTTTTGGATCAAATATTTAAAAGAGATCTATTACTAAAAAACAACATCATTATATTGTACTAGACGATCGCCTCACGGTTTCACCCGCGTAGTTCGCGTTCCCGTGGGAATTCCGGGATAAAATATAGCCTATGTCACTCCCCGAAAAGTAAGCTTCATAACGGTGAAAGAATTTTTCAAATCGGTCCAGTAGTTTCGGAGCCTATTCAATACAAACAAACAATCAAATCTTTCCTCTTTATAATATTAGTATAGATTATACTTAACTAGCTGCGCCCCGCGGCTTCGCACGCGTTGTTTCAATGGAAACGTTAAAAGGTGATTTCTATCCCATGGGAACTGATTTATGGGATAAAAAGTAGCCTATGTTTTATTTCAGGCCTAGAATTATCTGTATACAAAATTTCAGCCCGATCTGTTCAGTAGTTTTGGCGTGAAGGGGTAACAAACATCCATCCATGATCCATCTATACATTCATCCAAACTTTCGCATTTATAATATATGTGTGATGTGATTGTAAAATACGTTCATAGAAAATGGTCTACAATTAGTGGAAAACTACTTTTCTGGTAGTTTTTTTCCCTGTAGAATGCAGAAAATATGCATAAAAACCGATAAAATATTTGAGTTTCGCGCGAATCTGTCATATTCCGTGTCGAAGAGTAGGAGACAGGGGGCCTTCCCGGAAAAGGAACATGCAAAACCAACTCTGATGTCGCTTGCATAAGATTAGCGTTTGCACGAAAACGAACCCGAAACATCGATGAGTACGGGCCCAGAGTTTCTGAATAGCCTTGCAGGACCCTTAGCCGTGGCGTCCGTCATTTGCGAGAAACCTATGTTCAGCAGTGGACGTATACGTTCAGGGTGATGATCATAATCACCCTGAACGTATAAATATGATGATGAATGACAGAGTGATGTCAAGATAAGACCCCCAAAGAATTGACTAAGTGATTTGTTTTACATTTAACGCAAAATTTAAATATCGTTTTATTTTAGTACTAGCTTCTGCCCACCGCTGCACCGCTTCGCTAGCACTTTTCCGGGATTAAAAAATACCCTATGTCCGGGATTCCATCTATCTCCATGCCTTTCAATAAGATTCGCTCAGGCGTTTTGGGCGTGAAAGCGTAACAGACTGAGTCACTTGCATTTACATATGAATTTTTATGTTTATAAAATTCTATGCGTTTTTCAAGTAATATAACTAGCGAATAGTAATATGTGTGCGACCATCGTTAACTAGCAAGATATATCAAGGATCTCATGCCTTAACAAACTCCAATTCAATTGTCCTTTTGAAAAGATAATCTTGAACTTTTGACAGTAGGTAACTGTATTCATAAATAACAATCCAATTCCAGTTTTAGGCAAACACATTTATTTCCAATTAGCTACAGTTGTTTTTAAATCGGCTTTCCCTGTAGCGACCATAGGCAAAAGTGTCTGTCCATCTTGTCTCTGGTACCTCCGGACGTTCCGTTCTTGCCTGATACATTACTGCAATCCTGCGCAAGAGATCGGCGTCGCTGATGCATAGGGTGCGCGGCAGCACCAACAGCTACCTGCAGGTCATTGCAGGAAGGCTGGATACAGCCTCCCCCTTTATGAGGCACTGGACGAAGGCTCATATTATTTCCAAATGTAGTTAATAATGCGACAATTTAATTTAATTTAATTTATTTATTTTAATTTAATTTAATGTTATAATAATATGGACCTAAATTGATTTTTTGTGTTGTCTGAAATAAATGAATTTATTATTATTATTATTATTACGTTCCGATAAGCTACATTAAAATAACCAGTAAATTTCCCCATTACAGACATTACAGCAACCGACTCTAAAACCCAGCACAAACGAATCTAATTCACCAGATAGAAGAATGAATCCGAAGGGAACAGAGATGAAAGTCAGCTTCAACATACTCCGGGATCGATTCGAGAGAGCTTGCAAGAAGCTATCCTACGAGAAATGCCGCGATGCTTGCACTACCTCATGGGACAGCACTTGCTCAATCTACGAATGTAGCAAGCGTATGAAGTCCTTGTATAAGAAGATTTGCAAGAGCACCTGTAAAAGTGCTTACGACCTGGGCAAGAAGAAGGGCAGTAGTGATAGTGGTAGTGATAGCAGTAGTAGTGATGACAGTAGTAATTCGTCTTAATTTGTTTGTTTTATTTTTAACTAGCTTCTGCCCGCGGCTTCGCACGCGTATTTTCGGTATGATAAGTAGCCTATTATCTAAGTTAGGCTTTTCTCTAAGCGTACGCCAAATTTCATCTTGATCAGTTCAGGAGTTTTGGAGATCCTAGGTAACAAAAATTCAGATTTTACAAACTTTCGGCTTTATAATGTTAGTAGGATTTCTTATTTCTTTATTGCTCAAAATAGGACAAGTAAAACATTTAAAAGCAACAAATATAATGGCAAAGGTGAGCTTAACCCTAAAAAGGGTTCTCTTCCAGCAAACCTTATTGGGAGAGAGACAAATTTATAAAAGTGGGTACATGTTCTTAAACAGAGGAGATTAATAAGTATATTATGATTTAATTTTGACCTACTTATTAAATAGACTACTACATAATATAATACAATACATAAAATACAATACCTAACAAATACATAAAGTACAACAGAGTTATAAAGAAAGGTAATGCTTTTAAATCCTTGCAATCGGTGTTTTTCGGGTTTTGCGTTTGATGGTGAATTTATTCGTAAAATAGCTTCAGCTCGCGGCCTCGCTTACGTGGTACATACAATACATGTAAAGCGCAGCCAATGTCACTCTGGGAGAATGTAGCTATATATATTCCAGCAAATTCGATGTACAATGTTTGTAAACACACCGCCCATACATAACCTAAAATTACTTTGTCTATGGAAAAGGTTTTTTTGCGATTACTGATTTGTTTAGTGCCCCAACCTGTCCGATGAAAGTTTTTGTCAGTTTAAGAAAGAGGATCGATTGGGATCAAAAAAGTTTGTGTGTAGAATGACCATTTTCTTGCTAACTGTACATTTTCTTCAAAATCTAAGGATGGAGATCAAAATTTCTCTAAAAAAGGAGAATACCCATATTCTTCTAAGATCATTTTTCGGTAGCTATACACCGGTAAGTGTACTTACCCTTTACTGCCCTGTCCAAAAAAATCCACTCTGATTAAATATCCAACTAAATCAAGTAACAAATTGCAGAAGTCTTAATTCACAAAGAAACTTACACTAGTATTTACAATTAAAATAATTGAGCTAACTGCAGACTGTTGCAAACAATCTACAGGTAGCTCAACTGATCCATATCAACACCAGTCGGAAGCGTCCCCAAGACGCTGGCTGCATTGCCACGCTGTATAGCAATGCTGATGCGCTGTGCCAGATACTCACCAGCTCTCGGGTCACTCGTCGCTCCGATCAGACGCTCAGATAATTTTTTAAAACTAAATAATTATGTAGATATCTAGCTGGTTATTTATACAGGCTGTCGAAAAAACTACCAGCTTAATATATAAAACTCGAGAGTAATTAGTCAGTCATAATAAAAAGCCTTATTACTTACATAGTAAATCAGCGCCATATTCGCAGTTCGCGAGATGATCAAACATGGAAGTGAGGATCGGCATGATGACGCCGTTGATGTAGCCGAGCGAGGTTGATGTCTTCAGGTGTGTGCCGCGGAGGTGCGCGTATTTACCCTGCAAGAGGTTAATTTATTATCAATCTACACTAATATTATAAAGAGGAAACCTTTGTATTTTCCGGTTTAAAGATCCTTATTAACCCCTGACACAAAATGAGTGGGGTGTTATAAGTTTAACGTGTCTGTCTGTGGTATCGTAGCTCCCAAATGGAGGAACTGATTTGCGTTTAGTTTTTTTTGTGTCATAGATAATTTCATCCCGAGTGTTCTTAGCTATGAGTATGTTTCATGAAAATCTGTAGGGGGTTTTTTAAATTTTAAATTTTGTTCTTGTTATATACTCAAAAAAGAACAAATAAGTCCACGTAGAATAAGTTTACATTGGTATCTAAATATAAATATTAATTAGGTAAAGTTACGGTAGATCTACGGCGTTTCACGTAGGGATTCTCTGGGACCCATATTATAGATTGTACGAACAGCCTTCTTCTGCAGTACAAACACGGTGTTAATATCTGCAGCGTTCCCCCACAGCAGTATACCATAAGACATAATACTATGGAAGTAGCTGAAATAAACAAGTCTAGATGTATCCACGTCTGTAAGATGACGGATATTTTTAACTAAATATGCTGCAGAACTAAGTCTCTTCGATAGCTTATCTATGTGTGGGCCCCATTGAAGTTTATTAACTAAGGTGATTCTTAAAAATACGGTACTTTCTACAATTTCTAACGTTTCTCCTTTAACGTTTACTTGTTTGCCTTCACTTGTTTAACATTAGGTAGAATAAATCTAATACATTTTGTTTTGGTTTCGTCTAGCAAAAGATTATTGACACTAAACCAATGACTTTTGAGATTGCATTATTCACATCGTCGAAATATGTGTTTTGTCGTTTAATTTTTAGAATTAATGAAGTATCATCAGCAAACAATACAATCTCTTGATTATTCTTGACAAGATGAGGCAGGTCGTTAATATAAACTAAAAATAGGAAAGGACCGAGGATAGAACCCTGCGGTACACCCATTGTGACTACAGACCCCGAAGACCGTTTCCCATTAATATCAACTGTTTGTATCCTATCACTCAAATAAGATGTAAGAAGATCCAAAGAGGTGTTTCTTATTCCATAGTGATGTAGTTTCCTGATTAATGTTTCATGGTGTACGCAATCGAACGCTTTTGACAAGTCGCAAAACGCCTAAAGCGTCTTGCGACTTCTCCCAAGCATCAAAACTAAGCGATACGAACAATACACCGGCATCAGTAGTTGATCTGCCGTGAGTAAGCCCGAATTGCTTACAAGGTAAGCATGGTAGGCGTAGGTAGATCAGTCGTCGCTTGACCTCGTGTAGTTGGTTAGCACATTCCCGAGAGGGCACATCACATACTGAGGGAAAGATGCGGGTTTAGGTCCCGTCAATGTTGATTTCTTTTGGAATATTATTTGATTTTCATACAGCGCCTCTATCGTGCTGACAGGAAACTACGCAAACCCAGACAAAGGAGACATCATAATCACTTCTCGTTATAGTTCGCGTCATGCTAAAAGAACGCTGGCGGTCAAGCTGCGCAGTAGGCGCGGGGCGGGCGGGTCACGCGCCGCATGCGTGCCGCCGGTGCGCTATTAGTTCGCGTTGTGTCCACGTCACGTTTCTTGTCAAAATATAATCGCGCACGAAAGTTTACAAAATGGTTTTACATAGAAAAGTTAGAAAAATTATTTTTGACGTATATTGTTTTATGAAGAGAGAGGCAAATAATAACGCTGTTGATAATTTAAAACAGTGTATGAAACGCACCGCAGAGGCAACATAATGTTATTTTTTTGTAATTAGAATAAACATTCTAAACCGAATCGAACATGTTTTTAATTGTATCTAATATTATTTTCTAATAACCAATACCAAGCCGTGAGCGAAATATTAGTTAAAAATAGGCTTAGCAAATTGGCATAGTACCTAAGTACTATCGTGCGCGAGTGTACCCATGCGCGAATACCCGTTCCACTTTCTTCCAGCGTTCTTTTTACGTGACGCGACCTATACTAACGTCAAATCGACTGACCTGTCAGGACTCTAGTAGATAGCACACATTTGAGGAGACAAATATTCATCATCATTATCATCATCAGCCTATATTAGTCCACTGCTGGAAGCCTCCCCTAATGAGCGCCATAGCGCCCTGTCTTCAGTTTGCCGCATCCAGCATCTGCCTGCAGTCTTTCGCAGATCGTCATCCCACCTGGTCGGAGGGCGTCCTACACTACGTTTGCGAGTCGTGGTGTCCACTCAAGAACACGTTTACCCCAGCGGTTGTCGGTTCTTCGCGAGATATGGCCGGCCCACTGCCACTTCAGCTTGCTAATTCTTTGAGCTATGTCGATAACTTTGTTTCTCTGTCGGATGTATTCGTTACGAATTCTATCCTTCAGAGAGACTCCGAGCATAGCTCTTTCCATAGCTCGCTGAGCGACTTTGAACTGGTACAAATATCCAGCAGTGGCTAAAATCCAGCTGCAAATCATGATAAAGTAAGAACAGATACATACATCCTGCAAATTGAAGATGGTGTGTCCCAGATCATCGGCCACGTTGTTGAAGAAGGTAAGCATGGAGGTGCGGATGAACTCGGGGCAGTTCTTCACGAGGGACTTGGCGTCGATGCCTTTCACCAGCACTTGGAGACAGCGGACGGTTATACGGACGTCTGGGCCGAAAGCTGCCAGTCTGAAATAACATAGTATTTTTATTTATTTTCTTTTATACGGATTAATAATACTAATGATGCTGGCAGAATCGAAAGAATATCCCCATACCCAATGGGGGACTGGTCCCAGGCTAAATGATGATGATACCTCCCCTCACCTCCTCAACAGCCTATTTTGGTCCACTGCTGGACGCAGGCCTCCCCTGATAAGCACTGTATTGGCGTTTATCTCATGGGGGTGATGCCGATAATCGCCACGCTGGGCATACGGGTTGGTGATTGCAGTTTGTTGGTAGAATTGTTCTACAGGGGGCGCTGCTGCCCGCCCACGGTGGATATCCCTTAGCCGCCTCTTACGATACCCGCGGGAAGAGTTGGGGTGGTGTAAATTTTAAGCCGGCACCACACAGAGTGAATGATACAGAAATACGAAAAGACTTGACGATTTTACTTCGAAACTTGGCTTAAAAATAGAGATATAGACTGTAGAACCGTTACAGTTAACATTAGAACCGTTACAGTTATTTTTATTTGAACACTATCGGTAACTTTCAAACTAAAATCTAAATCTGTTCATCCGTTTGGGAGCTCCTATGCCGCAGACAAACATAAACACAGATAGACACTTTAGACACACTTGGTTAAAACCAATCAATAAACGACCTTAGTTCTGTAGACATAAGACTCACCGTGACCTCAGCAAGCTAGCCAGCTTACAGAACAGTGCTGCCACCATCTCTTTCTCCTTCAAACTGGCAGCTCCAACGTTATTTGTAGCAGTGGCGACAGCTATGAAGTAGTTCCGATGGGTTGAGAAGTATTTTTCCATGAGAGGTAGGACGACCTGTGAAAATCAGACTCTAGTGAGTTGGGATAGGGTTGGACTTGCGTGTGACAGCTGGCGTAGTGAAAAAGATACATGTTTATTTGTGTTGAAATTGTGAGTACAGTGGATGTTTTTGAGCAAGATTAGGCTTAGGTATCTACTGTTGAGTTAAAATAATGTAAGTTTAAGTAGTTTGTATGTGAAGTTGGCCATATTAGCACTGTTTCTATGACCTGCATACGTAAAGAATAGGATTAATGGGATTGAGAATGACGTTAACTGAGTATCGCAGTAGGAATGGCATGTGCTGCTTAGTTCGAACGAATCCGATCTGAGCGGGACAGCATGAGGTATGACGTCATCTCGATACCAAACCAACATACCAGAAATAAAAAATATCACTTTATTTCCGTCTCAACGTGTTAAATTACGTGTTTAATTTTATAATTTGATCTTTTCTAAGTGTACATTTATAGTATCTCTGGAAATAAAGAGTTCTTGATTTGATTTGATTCTTTAAGCACGCAGGTTAAAATCATATTTTGGGTTTGAATGAAGGTACCCACGGGAGCATGTTGTTTGTATCTGAATGTTTCTATGGTTATATGAATACTAAAAGCAAAAATTATGGTCGGTACCCCAATATAAGCACGCTTTCTTCAGAAAGTCCTTCATCCCGCAAGTTTGATATTAAGCATGTCGTGAATTCTTCTTTCCAAATGGTACACATCATTTTGGCAAAGTTGGTGATTATATCACCATTACTTCTGGCGTTCCTCAAGGTTCCATTATGGGCCCGTTACTTTACAATGCCTACTTGTTTGACATTGGTGCCTGTTTTACTAACGCAAAGTACCTAATGTTCGCTGACGACAAAAAGGTTTACATGAAAACGAATAGCATACAAACATGTGTTAAAACCCAAGAAGATCTTGACAATTTATCAGCTTATTACGCCAGGAATAGAATAACCGTCAATGTATCGAAATGCCAACAAATAACCTTTACCCGTAAACTGAAGCCTATAAATTTCAATTATATACTAAGTGGTACTACAATCTCTAAAGTAAATTCAGTCAGGGACTTGGGTGTCACACTAGAGTCGAAGATGATGATGACTGAACACATAGACATAATAGTTAATAAAGCGTATAAGCAGTTGGGATTCATAAAGAGAGTAACTAAGCCATTTAGGAGCATTGAATGTATTAAAGTGCTATATTTTGCATATGTTAGAAGTGTCCTAGAGTACTCATGCAGTATATGGTCTCCGCGCTATGCAGTACATGTAAATAGACTTGAATGTATCCAAAAGCAATTTATAAAATATTTAGGTTTTAAAAGCTACCAAACATTCGATAGCTATCAAGATGGTTGTAGGTATTTTAATATTGACACTCTTGAACAAAGACGTAGACAATACGATGTGGTTCTCTTACATGATGTTCTCAATGGTGCAATTGACAGCAGTGAACTATTGGGTAAAATTTCATTACAGGCTCCTAAATACCGCACAAGACATACACCATTGTTTAATGTGCCTCAAGTATCGACCACATATGCCCAAAATTCAATATTAAGTAGATTGGTAACAACGTATAATAAAATCTACCCGGATCTGGATATATTTCATTCTTCCAAAATCGGGCTCAAAAGACAAATAAGAAAACTTAACTTAGAACCACAAAATCATACATAATTAATTATGATCACACATACATACACACTGGTGGCTCCTGTTGCCCGGACTCTTAAGAGACCGGTGTTCTCAGGGGCTCCACATATACACAAACACACATCATCATCATTATCAGCCTATATTGGTCCACTGCTGGACATAGCACACAAACACACACACCCTCACACATATATACACACACACGCGCGCGCACAAATATCTATTACATCAGTAAATATATTTATTATTATAGTTAAAGTTATTACTTAAGATTGAACTTATTACTTCTAAGATAATTTATATTGTTCAAATTTCTTACTTACCTTACTGTTCCAATTGTTTTTTTTTTTTAATATCGGTGTAATCCTTTTTGGCCTTAGTGTTATGTATATTTTAAGTATTTATATGGAAATTGTAACGCTGTGGTTTACCTTAATAAATATTAAATTTAAATTAAAGCTTTATAATGTTCGTGCATTACATAGACTTACAAGGATCCATAGAATAGGTGTACTAAGGCAAAGTGGCTGATCACGGACTCTTCTGATCAACTTTTCATTAAGGTTTATTCTCAATTCAGATTACATAATATTTGGCAATTCGGTTACATTAAAATAAAAT
Source organism: Eupithecia subfuscata (assembly GCA_963564075.1). Lineage (NCBI taxonomy): Eukaryota > Metazoa > Arthropoda > Insecta > Lepidoptera > Geometridae > Eupithecia > Eupithecia subfuscata. Next base: position 4,103,467 of record OY751123.1, read on the forward strand.
AGGCGAGTCATACATTACATAAATTAAATTACTTAAACTATGGTTTAGGTTTTAATTAGATAAGGCATAAAAATAAATAATAACTTTTATAAAATACTAGTTTCCGCCCGCGGCTTTGCACGCATTGTTTCTATGTAAACCTTTGAAGGTTTTTTTCTATTCCATGGGATATATAGGATAAAAAGTAACTTTTTGATTTCACGTTTAGAGCTAACATATGAATGAAATTACAGCCCGATCCGTTCAGTAGTTTTGGTGTAAAGAAGTAACAAACATCCATCCATTTATCCATCCAATCCATCCATTCATACTTTCGCGTTTATAATATTAGTGTGATTATTACAAATCAGAGAATGAACATGTCATGTATTCCGCTATGTTATAAAAAATAATCTTCTTTGTTAGGGTCCGTAATCATTCCCATTCGGTTTAGTACACCCATTTTGGGGCACCTTGTATGACTTAGTTTCCACGTGGCGAGAATTCTGATAAGCTAAGCAAGATTAATAAACATCGAATGACATCAAGCAAGGCATAATCTTGTATTTACTTGTTCCGTATACCTTTTTAAAGTATTTTAACTCCGACTTTTGTTGCTTGCAAGATAATGAAAAATAGAAAATTAGGTAAAATTATGTGGGTTCGGTATCCACCGGGGGGCTGGCAGCAGCGCCTCCTGCGGAATAATTCTACCACCAAACTGCGATCCCCGCATGCCCAGCGTGGGGATTATGGGCACTTCGCCCCACGAGATAATTGCCAATAAGGCGCTTATCAGGGGGAGGTCCAGGTCCGGTCCGTTTTGAGTCCAGCAGTGGACTAATATAGGCTGTTGGGGTGGGGGCAAACCCACATGTTTTGGATGGCATAAGATCATAGATGGCGTGATAAAGAAGGGACCTAAACTACTATAGGTACAGTGCATAGATAGATAGGGTTAAGGCATACTTGTAAAATATAATTTTTTTGTGTATTTTTTCTAATTTTATGTAGAAAATGTTTCTTTAAGAGTTAAGAATTTTTTAAGTTTATTATACATCTATTTCTCGAACGCAGACCAAATTGCTCAAATCTCTTGTTAAGTGTTTAGTGGGTTGATTTTGAACGTAGATTAGTTGTCTATTCTGTCAAATCATTATTATTGCTTAGCTTGGGGCTAGATGATGCCTAGTGGATTGTCCAGCATTATTTATTTATTTTATTTATTTATTTAAAGTCAAATACCAACGCTCAATCTGCATCTCTATACAGGGTAATTCACTGATACTGCATCAACTGCAGGTTCTGCCCATCATAACAAACCAGTTTGTAAAGACGGCAGGTCTTAATTCCTAAACTTGGTATTGATAGTTGGTAACCCCTCCATTCAATAATCATTCCTTAGACGGCTTTGAAATTTGGCATTTGAAACTAGACGATCGCGTCGCGGTTTCACCCACGTAGTTCCCGTTCCCGTGGGAATTCCGGGATAAAGTATAGCCTATGTCACTCCCTGAAAAGTAAGCTTCCTAACGGTGAAAGAATTTTTCAAATCGGTCCAGTAGTTTCGGGAGCCTATTCAATACAAACAAACAAACAGTCAAATCTTTCCTCTTTATAATATACATAAGTATAGACTAAACTTAAAAACGGCTCTGCCCTGAATTAACAGTGGGTGTGGGAATAGGAGATCGGTTTTTAGTAATTCATTGGGTTCCGGACAAGCGGAATAGTTTTCTCATTGTTCAGAAGAGGTGACTTACAAAAAATTACGAGCAGGCATCTTCACGAACGTGTTCGTGAAGATGGACAGAACCAGCAGTTCACATAGTGTCAGTGAATTAATAATAAATAAAAATAATAATAATGCTGGACTATTCACACATCTCAATAACTAGCCCCAAGCTAAGCAGAGTTTGTGTTATGGGCAATAGATAACTGATATACATAATACAATACACTACATAGATCGATATTTTTAATTATACATAGAAAACAACCAGAACACCCTGAACAAATATCTGCAGATCGTACAAACATTTGTCCCGAGGCGGCAATCGAACTTGCAACCTGTTGCGTTGCAGGCGGCCCTTCGTCCGCTGCGCCACAGAGGTCTTCAAATCACCAATAACCCTTTATTTCATCAGTGTTAGGGAAACCAACTGTAAAATCAGCTCTGTTTACCTTAGAAAAGAACTTAATATCCCTCGTGCTGGTCTTGAAGCTAGGTCGTCTACTGAAGGTGGTAGAAGGTTTCAGTAGCTTCATGTTGATGGTCGCTCTGTCGATGTATTGGATGAGTTTCTCTAGGAGGGAGTAAGCGAATCTGAGCTCTATTGCTACGCCGGTAGCGGCTTGTTCTGTGTCGCCTGCTGTTAGCTTGCTGGGCCTAGGAAAAGAAGAGGAGAATTTTTAAAACACATTTCAAACAGACATTTGATACAAAATTTATTTACAGACAGAGCCAACACATTTGCTAGCCTTGTCCGTGGGGTACCGAGGCTCTTCAAGTTATACTAGTTGTAATTTATTTTTACGGTATCCCATGGGAACTGATTTATGGGATAAAAAGTATGTTTTAATCCAGGCCTAGAATTATCTGTATACAAAATTTCAGCCCGATCTGTTCAGTAGTTCTGGCGTGAAGAGGTAACAAACATCCATCCATCTATATATCCATCCAAACTTTCGCATTTATAATATTAGTGTGATGTGATGTGATGTGATTACGGGTTTTCGAAGTCTTGTTTATTTCAGGCTGTAGCAGCCTCTGTTATTTTCATCTATTTCTTTCACCCTTGGGCTGCAGTTAGTCGTAAAAATCATTCAGGGATCAGCCACAATATTTTACTCAGCAAATCGATGAAGTCACTGGCTTAAATTCGTCCGTGGAATCTTCAGCAATGAATACTTTGAACGCATTTTGGATGTGGACTTCAAATGAAGTGGGTCTATATTTTTAAATACGTAATACCTGTGTAGTTTATATCCCTGGTACTGCAAATACTTGAGGAACTCCTGAGAACGTTCCCTGTCCTTCTTCTTCTCCTTGTCCGTGAGGAGATCGTAAGGCACCAGCTGTGGATGGATCCCACCTGGAAAATTAAATAACATGGTAGAGACATTGATATATGTTAGTAAAATTCTGTAGATACGTACCAATGTTCTCCCAGCGCTATCTCAACAAAATGGCCTGTGTTGTGTTACCTACAACTAAACACAAAGACACGCTATTTCCAATCTATTGCAATATACCGCGCCGGTCCGACTGTGACTGATACGTTCTCCCAGCGCTATCTCAACAAATGGCCTGTGTTGTGTTACCTACAACTAAACACAAAGACACGCTATTTCCAATCTATTGCAATATACCGCGCCGGTCCGACTGTGACTGATACGTTCTTCCAGCGCTATCTCAACAAATGGCCTGTGTTGTGTTACCTACAACTAAACACAAAGACACGCTATTTCCAATCTATTGCAATATACCGCGCCGGTCCGACTGTGACTGATACGTTCTCCCAGCGCTATCTCAACAAATGGCCTGTGTTGTGTTACCTACAACTAAACACAAAGACACGCTATTTCCAATCTATTGCAATATACCGCGCCGGTCCGACTGTGACTGATACGTTCTTCCAGCGCTATCTCAACAAATGGCCTGTGTTGTGTTACCTACAACTAAACACAAAGACACGCTATTTCCAATCTATTGCAATATACCGCGCCGGTCCGACTGTGACTGATACGTTCTTCCAGCGCTATCTCAACAAATGGCCTGTGTTGTGTTACCTACAACTAAACACAAAGACACGCTATTTCCAATCTATTGCAATATACCGCGCCGGTCCGACTGTGACTGATACGTTCTTCCAGCGCTATCTCAACAAATGGCCTGTGTTGTGTTACCTACAACTAAACACAAAGACACGCTATTTCCAATCTATTGCAATATACCGCGCCGGTCCGACTGTGACTGATACGTTCTTCCAGCGCTATCTCAACAAATGGCCTGTGTTGTGTTACCTACAACTAAACACAAAGACACGCTATTTCCAATCTATTGCAATATACCGCGCCGGTCCGACTGTGACTGATACGTTCTTCCAGCGCTATCTCAACAAATGGCCTGTGTTGTGTTACCTACAACTAAACACAAAGACACGCTATTTCCAATCTATTGCAATATACCGCGCCGGTCCGACTGTGACTGATACGTTCTCCCAGCGCTATCTCAACAAATGGCCTGTGTTGTGTTACCTACAACTAAACACAAAGACACGCTATTTCCAATCTATTGCAATATACCGCGCCGGTCCGACTGTGACTGATACGTTCTTCCAGCGCTATCTCAACAAATGGCCTGTGTTGTGTTACCTACAACTAAACACAAAGACACGCTATTTCCAATCTATTGCAATATACCGCGCCGGTCCGACTGTGACTGATACGTTCTTCCAGCGCTATCTCAACAAATGGCCTGTGTTGTGTTACCTACAACTAAACACAAAGACACGCTATTTCCAATCTATTGCAATATACCGCGCCGGTCCGACTGTGACTGATACGTTCTTCCAGCGCTATCTCAACAAATGGCCTGTGTTGTGTTACCTACAACTAAACACAAAGACACGCTATTTCCAATCTATTGCAATATACCGCGCCGGTCCGACTGTGACTGATACGTTCTTCCAGCGCTAACTCAACAAATGGCCTGTGTTGTGTTACCTACAACTAAACACAAAGACACGCTATTTCCAATCTATTGCAATATACCGCGCCGGTCCGACTGTGACTGATACGTTCTTCCAGCGCTATCTCAACAAATGGCCTGTGTTGTGTTACCTACAACTAAACACAAAGACACGCTATTTCCAATCTATTGCAATATACCGCGCCGGTCCGACTGTGACTGATACGTTCTTCCAGCGCTAACTCAACAAATGGCCTGTGTTGTGTTACCTACAACTAAACACAAAGACACGCTATTTCCAATCTATTGCAATATACCGCGCCGGTCCGACTGTGACTGATACGTTCTTCCAGCGCTATCTCAACAAATGGCCTGTGTTGTGTTACCTACAACTAAACACAAAGACACGCTATTTCCAATCTATTGCAATATACCGCGCCGGTCCGACTGTGACTGATACGTTCTTCCAGCGCTAACTCAACAAATGGCCTGTGTTGTGTTACCTACAACTAAACACAAAGACACGCTATTTCCAATCTATTGCAATATACCGCGCCGGTCCGACTGTGACTGATACGTTCTTCCAGCGCTATCTCAACAAATGGCCTGTGTTGTGTTACCTACAACTAAACACAAAGACACGCTATTTCCAATCTATTGCAATATACCGCGCCGGTCCGACTGTGACTGATACGTTCTTCCAGCGCTATCTCAACAAATGGCCTGTGTTGTGTTACCTACAACTAAACACAAAGACACGCTATTTCCAATCTATTGCAATATACCGCGCCGGTCCGACTGTGACTGATACGTTCTTCCAGCGCTATCTCAACAAATGGCCTGTGTTGTGTTACCTACAACTAAACACAAAGACACGCTATTTCCAATCTATTGCAATATACCGCGCCGGTCCGACTGTGACTGATACGTTCTTCCAGCGCTATCTCAACAAATGGCCTGTGTTGTGTTACCTACAACTAAACACAAAGACACGCTATTTCCAATCTATTGCAATATACCGCGCCGGTCCGACTGTGACTGATACGTTCTTCCAGCGCTAACTCAACAAATGGCCTGTGTTGTGTTACCTACAACTAAACACAAAGACACGCTATTTCCAATCTATTGCAATATACCGCGCCGGTCCGACTGTGACTGATACGTTCTTCCAGCGCTATCTCAACAAATGGCCTGTGTTGTGTTACCTACAACTAAACACAAAGACACGCTATTTCCAATCTATTGCAATATACCGCGCCGGTCCGACTGTGACTGATACGTTCTTCCAGCGCTAACTCAACAAATGGCCTGTGTTGTGTTACCTACAACTAAACACAAAGACACGCTATTTCCAATCTATTGCAATATACCGCGCCGGTCCGACTGTGACTGATACGTTCTTCCAGCGCTATCTCAACAAATGGCCTGTGTTGTGTTACCTACAACTAAACACAAAGACACGCTATTTCCAATCTATTGCAATATACCGCGCCGGTCCGACTGTGACTGATACGTTCTTCCAGCGCTATCTCAACAAATGGCCTGTGTTGTGTTACCTACAACTAAACACAAAGACACGCTATTTCCAATCTATTGCAATATACCGCGCCGGTCCGACTGTGACTGATACGTTCTTCCAGCGCTATCTCAACAAATGGCCTGTGTTGTGTTACCTACAACTAAACACAAAGACACGCTATTTCCAATCTATTGCAATATACCGCGCCGGTCCGACTGTGACTGATACGTTCTTCCAGCGCTATCTCAACAAATGGCCTGTGTTGTGTTACCTACAACTAAACACAAAGACACGCTATTTCCAATCTATTGCAATATACCGCGCCGGTCCGACTGTGACTGATACGTTCTTCCAGCGCTATCTCAACAAATGGCCTGTGTTGTGTTACCTACAACTAAACACAAAGACACGCTATTTCCAATCTATTGCAATATACCGCGCCGGTCCGACTGTGACTGATACGTTCTTCCAGCGCTATCTCAACAAATGGCCTGTGTTGTGTTACCTACAACTAAACACAAAGACACGCTATTTCCAATCTATTGCAATATACCGCGCCGGTCCGACTGTGACTGATACGTTCTTCCAGCGCTATCTCAACAAATGGCCTGTGTTGTGTTACCTACAACTAAACACAAAGACACGCTATTTCCAATCTATTGCAATATACCTATTGAACAACAATGATGGAAAGACGTATCTAGACCGAAGGGCGATCGAGACAACAATACACGCGAAACACGTACGCCAGCGGCGCCGGTCCGACTGTGACTGATACGTTCTCCGAGCGCTATCTCAACAAATGGCCTGTGTTGTGTTACCTACAACTAAACACAAAGACACGCTATTTCCAATCTATTGCAATATACCGCGCCGGTCCGACTGTGACTGATACGTTCTTCCAGCGCTATCTCAACAAATGGCCTGTGTTGTGTTACCTACAACTAAACACAAAGACACGCTATTTCCAATCTATTGCAATATACCGCGCCGGTCCGACTGTGACTGATACGTTCTTCCAGCGCTAACTCAACAAATGGCCTGTGTTGTGTTACCTACAACTAAACACAAAGACACGCTATTTCCAATCTATTGCAATATACCGCGCCGGTCCGACTGTGACTGATACGTTCTTCCAGCGCTATCTCAACAAATGGCCTGTGTTGTGTTACCTACAACTAAACACAAAGACACGCTATTTCCAATCTATTGCAATATACCGCGCCGGTCCGACTGTGACTGATACGTTCTTCCAGCGCTATCTCAACAAATGGCCTGTGTTGTGTTACCTACAACTAAACACAAAGACACGCTATTTCCAATCTATTGCAATATACCGCGCCGGTCCGACTGTGACTGATACGTTCTTCCAGCGCTAACTCAACAAATGGCCTGTGTTGTGTTACCTACAACTAAACACAAAGACACGCTATTTCCAATCTATTGCAATATACCGCGCCGGTCCGACTGTGACTGATACGTTCTTCCAGCGCTATCTCAACAAAATGGCCTGTGCTGTGTTACCTACAACTAAACACAAAGACACGCTATTTCCAATCTATTGCAATATACCGCGCCGGTCCGACTGTGACTGATACGTTCTTCCAGCGCTATCTCAACAAAATGGCCTGTGCTGTGTTACCTACAACTAAACACAAAGACACGCTATTTCCAATCTATTGCAATATACCGCGCCGGTCCGACTGTGACTGATACGTTCTTCCAGCGCTATCTCAACAAATGGCCTGTGTTGTGTTACCTACAACTAAACACAAAGACACGCTATTTCCAATCTATTGCAATATACCTATTGAACAACAATGATGGAAAGACGTAGGTTTCTAGACCGAAGGGCGATCGAGACAACAATACACGCGAAACACGTACGCCAGCGGCGCCGGTCCGACTGTGACTGAGGTGGGTGGACCTAATTGGACTCAATTTGAGCGTTCCACTTTCGAGAAGCCAGTTCCCAATCTACGATTTTACTCACATCGATGGGTAGAGATAAAGAAAATATTACGTTACAGCGGGACAATGCAGCCAGCGTCTTGGGGACGCTTTCGACTAGTATTGATATGGATCAGTTGAGCTACCTGTAGATATTGTGCAACAGTCTGCAGTAAGCTCAATTGTTTCAATTGTACTAGTTGTAATTTATTTCTATTAGTTGATTGTAGTTTTATTTATGAATAAGGTCTATTACGTAAGTTATATTAGCAAAATAGTATTGGTTTGTGCAAGTGACGTGCGAAGAAATCGCATCGTGCGCTCGTGCGAGCGACACCAGATAGGACGCCGCCTCACTATCACAGTAATTATCTCTTATCCTGTCGAATTGGTGGTAATCCGGCGAAAAGACAGAACGTCGGAAGAAGATCCTTATAGTAATACGACGTCGTGGCATTGCATTGAGACGATCTACAAGAATTGTTGATGACAGTGCGAAAGATGCTGGATGCGGCAAGCGAAGATAGGCTATGGCGCTCATAACTTATTTTTGTATTATAATTTATTGTTGTCTGAAATAAACGAATTGAATTGAATAAGGGGACGCCTGTATCCAGCAGTGGACTAATATAGGCTGATGATGATGATAAGTCTAGGCGCAAACGGACCTCGAGCCACAGCCACCAGGACCGCGATCATGGTGAGGTAAATGTAGTTACCTATTGGCATTATGTATTAATCGTTAGCAGTTGAAACGTTAGGGTGCGCGTTCACAGCCCGGCATCGGACAATCCGCACTCGCCCCATCGATGGTTTGACATAAAAGATCCGCACCGCACGGCGCGGACTATCGGAAATGCCGGGGAGGGCTCATGAAGGCAACTTTTCTGTTCAGTGCGAATGACGTCATTCAGATTGCCGATCAGTGTCAATCAGTTGTCCGATGCCGGCCTGTGAACGCGCACCCTAACGTTTCAACTGCTAATAGGTAACTACACTTACCAGAGCGTGATCGGGGCCCAGTGGCTGTCGCGCTTTACCGCCATATTTGCAGCAGTCGCGGTACCGCGCGACAGCCACCGGTGTTCGGAAGCGACCACATTACTTTGACACGTGCAATGCGAAGGACGCCTAGCGGTTAACTGAGTAAGTGAGTGTCAGTGGCGAGAGTCGGCGTGTTTCGTGACTAGTAGTAGCGTCAAGTGGCGAGTCGCGCACACTGCAGTAGCGAGTGGCCGCCGCCGACGACGCGTGTGCGGCAAGTTCGTACAAAATGTATGAAAAAGTGTGTAAACAGCTTGTCGCTCGCCACCGGTGGCTGTGGCCGGTGGTCCGTTTGCGCCTAGCCTAAGAGTATAGGCAATAACTGAACGACTTACCTCCATTGATAACCAGCTCTTCCTTCTTCTTCTTCGCCCAGATGTCGTGTGCGTTCTCCGCTAACCTCTCAGCCATGTTCTGCATTTCTCTTGACAGGGTCAGATTCGTCATGTCTACTGGATGAGGGTTGTAGTTGAAGGGAGTAGCTGAATCCCCCTGAAAGGTTAAGGAAGTAGAGATTAGTGGTATAAAGGTCCTGATTTTATTTTATTTCCTGCTTTTGTAAAACATATTTTGATATAAATAGAAATTATAAAATAAATACAATTTTAAAGTGGCCAACAAACACGATTTCTGGAAGAGTTTGAGGGAGACCTATGCCCAGTGGTGGGATAGCATCGATTAGATTTAAAAAAAGTTGTAATGATGATAGAAGTAGGTAAGTAAACATTAATTAAAGCACATTTCTATTGTTTGTTATCCTTTGACCGAAGGTTAAAGTAAGCAATAGTTTATACAGTGATTCCCGGACAATGGATTTATTTTTATTAGCCTGTTCTGTCCCACTGCTGGGAAAAGGCCTCCTTTCCCTCCTTTCTTCTATATTTTGCGGACTTGCGATTACAGAAGAAAAAACTGGTATGTAAACTACAAAGCCGACGAGTGCAAAATTTTGGACCTTTTTTACGTAACATGTAACGTATATTTATTTTCAACCAAATAAGTGCGGAATTAAAAATTATTCTACCATTGTAAGACATCATTCAAAAGACAGTCTGTATAAGTTTAATATAATGAGAGTAGGAACATTATCATTACATAGGTATACGTGATTAACAAATAAAATAAGCGAACACTAGAGCTAAACTAATTAAGGCACTACGCTGACCCAAATCAGCGCCACCACCATATTTGAAAACTCCTTCGTTTAACATAATAATAAGAAAAAATACGTGGTGGCGCTGATTTTGGTCGGGTAAGCGCCTTAAGCATTACAGTACAGAGAACAGAACCGAGATATTCGGCATTCAGAAGAGAGAGAAATAAAGAGTACCAATACAGACCGTTGTATGAAAGTTTTCTCAGTCATTGATTTAGTCTTATTTTATAGCATAAGCGTTACTCAAGCACGGACCGATGACTGAATAAGATTTAATATGAGCCTTAGTTAAATTCAAGTTCAAGAATTATAGAAAGGTGCAATCCGTTTTATTTTGCCTCAGAAAAAGAAGCATGAGTCTACACAAGGCAAAGTAAACTCTACAGAACAGAGAATAATAGCTTAAACGGCGGTGTACCTATCTAAGTACGAGTTAACCTACACAATATTATATTATATTAGCTCGAAAATTAGAAACAGTGATAATGTAATAAAATCAACTTGGAATATAATAAAAAGTGAGACTGGAAAGGTCAGTACATACGTTAATGATTACAATTTAAAGATTAATGATTGCTCAGTTAAAAATGATGTCGAAGTGGCCCAGGCATTTGAAAACTTTTTTACTGAAATTCCAATCTCTACTACAAAATGTTTAAACTCTTCTCAAGTAATTGCTGAGTCATTGCTAATAGAAAATGTAACTAAATGTAAAAATAAATTTAATTTCACCCATGTTGATGAAAAAGATATTAAAAAAGCCTTCAAACTTTTAAATACAAAGAAAACTGCAGATCTCTGGGGCATTTCCGTTACGATTATTAAACCATTGATTGATACCATTGCAACAGATCTGGCTTTTATATTTAATGAATCCATTGATTGTGGCGTATTTCCTGATCTAATGAAATGTAGTAAAATAATCCCACTATTTAAATCGGGTAGTAGGTCTGACCCCACTAACTTTAGACCAATATCAGTACTGCCAACATTCAGCAAAGTTTTTGAAAAACTTATTTTACATCAATTGCTTAGGCATTTTCATGGCAATGACCTGCTGCATTGTAAGCAATTTGGCTTTACTCGCGGCAGGTCAACTACTGATGCCGGTGTAGAGTTAGTATCGCATATTTTCGATGCTTGGGAGAAGTCGCAAGACGCTTTGGGCGTTTTTTGCGACTTATCAAAAGCGTTCGATTGCGTACACCATGAAACATTAATCAGGAAACTACATCACTATGGAATAACGAACACCTCTTTGGATCTTCTTACATCTTATTTGAGTGATAGGATACAAAGAGTTGACATTAATGGGAAACGGTCTTCGGGGTCTGTAGTTACAATGGGTGTACCACAGGGTTCTATCCTCGGTCCTTTCCTATTCTTAGTTTATATTAACGACCTGCCTCATCTTGTCAAGAATAATCACGAGATTGTATTGTTTGCTGATGATACTTCATTAATTTTTAAAATGAAACGACAAAACACAAATTTCGACGATGTGAATAATGCAATCTCAAAAGTAGTTCATTGGTTTAGTGTCAATAATCTTTTGTTAAACGAAACCAAAACAAAATGTATTAGATTTATTCTACCTAATGTTAAACAAGTGAAGGCTGATGTGAACGTTAAAGGAGAAACTTTAGAAATAGTAGAAAGTACCGTATTCTTAGGAATCACCTTAGATAATAAACTTCAATGGGGCCCACACATAGATAAGCTATCGAAGAGACTTAGTTCTGCAGCATATGCAGTCAAAAAAATCCGTCATCTTACAGACGTGGATACATCTAGACTTGTTTATTTCAGCTACTTCCATAGTATTATGTCTTATGGTATACTGCTGTGGGGGAACGCTGCAGATATTAACACCGTATTTGTGCTGCAGAAGAGGGCTGTTCGTGCAATCTATAATATGGGTCCCAGAGAATCCCTGCGTGATAAATTCAAAGAAATAAACATAATGACAGTACCATGTCAATATATTTATGAAAACTTGTTGTACACACAAAAAAATATAAGTCAGTTCCCTAAAAATAGCGATAAACATAATTTGAATACCAGAAACAAACATAAGCTCGCTGTGCCCACAACTAGGCTACACAAAATTAAAATATCTTTTAAAGGGCAATGTATACGCTTCTACAACAAAACTCCTAGTGAGTTGCAAAAATTATCAATAAATAAATTCAAACAAATTGTTAAAACCTTGCTGTGCAAAAAGGCTTACTATAAAATATCAGATTATCTAGAGGACAAAAATGCTTGGGACGGGTTTTGCTCCAACTCGAAAAATAACAACTAACAGGCTAAAGGTTTCTTCGTCGCTTCTTTACTTTAGTCTACATACCGAAGCGACAGAAATCAAAAATATCACTTTATTTCCGTGTCAGTGTTTAGTTTTATATTTTGACCTTTTCTAAGTGTACATTTATTGTATTTATGGAAATAAAGAGTTTTTGATTTTGATTTTGATTTTGACAAGTATTACAAAAGGCAAATACTACAGCATAGAGATCCAAGCAAGAAATCATCACAAAGAGATGAGAAGTAAGAGAATAGTAAAAAGTGGAAATTCCAAAAAAGAAAGATAAAAAGCAATTTTTAAACACGGCAAATTTAACTCTACAGCAAAGAGAAGAGAAGCGAGAAATCATCTCAAAATAGATGAGAAATAAAAAACAGTAAAAAGTCCTGAAAAGAAGGAGAGAAAGCAAATTTTGACGTGACAACGTCTTATAATTCGATAGAGCCGGCTGCACGCACGAAAAAACATGACGTCATTAGGCGTTACCTCTGAGGCTTTACTCTGAGGCGTTACTCTGAGGCGTTCCATGTAAGGCTTGAAGTGCAAGCGAGAGCGCTCGACATCCGTCTCTCTCCTACTTGAGTGAGCGATGCGTCTGCGTGGACATTTACATGTTTTGATCGAGTATCAAATGCTACCATTCCATCAGTATTTTCTTAAGACGTTGTCACGTTTAACTATCGTCAGTAAACCGACTTTACAGACAACCAATTTTTTTACTAGGAGATGAGTTCTACAGCGCAGAGAATAGAAGCGAAAATAGCGGTGTTCTTACCAGTAGGTCTGGACCGCGCTGCTGTCGGTGGAACGGGGATATGGAAACAATAACACTGGTAAATCATCGTGTCCTGTGCAATGATGCTTACATGCATACAAATAAAACTAAGGAACAATTGGGTAGCATAGGCACGGATATTGATCCCTTAACGACACATAGGTAGAGATAAACCATTCTAAAAATGCACGCCATAATGCACGCCCCGTCCACAAACGCTATACAGTCGGCGTTCATTTTTAGAATGGTTTATCTCTAATTAGGTAGGTACCTATTCTTTGCAAATTTCCTGACTATTTCTGAAGCGCTGCTTAAGGCGAATAGTTGGGTGGATAGTGGCGCCACTACATATTTAATTTAATCATTAAGTTATACAAAGGAATTATCAAAGAATCGGACCGCTGGTAGACGATACCTATCACAAGCTTTTATTTAATGTATCTGTAATAGTTTTGTTTTGTGTTATTCAATCAAAAACCTTGTTTGGAGAGCTTGGTGGCCACCAATAGGAACTTAACTCTTGAAACAAGTATCTGCCTAAATAATTCAGTACAAAACTATTAAAGATACATCTAAAAAAGCTTATGATAGATATCGTCTACGCGCGGTCCGATTATTTGATAATTCTTTTGTATAACGTAATTATAAAATTAAATATGTATTGGCGCCACTATCCACCCTACTATTCGCCTTAAATTTACATTTGGGGTGTATTTTTTGGTGACTTGTGTCGTTGAAAATTTAAGAGGAGGAATAGTAGTGGGGTTTGAAGATTTTTGTATGGCGGATGGCCCTAACATTTGTTTTATTTTCAACATCACCGCGCACAATAAAAGGTGTATGTATGGAGAGACGAATCTAAAACAAATGTATAATGTCTAAATAATGTCCTAAGGCGTCCGGTTTCTGAGACAGGTGAAAATGACTATATTTTTTCTTCATAAGTGAATATATCAGAAACATGACACTTTAGGAGATTATTTTGTGAGACATTTTTTATTTGTCTTTCAGTGTCTTCTATCCTTTAATATAAATTATTTTAGTGTTAAATTCGTAACATTTGGGTACATTTTATAATCACAGCATAAAATAGCAGGCAGCGCGCGTGCCACACTGTTGAAGTTTGCGATTAGTCACAGTATCAGTAGAATGTATCTAAAAGTGACGAGTTTAAGCCCATATCTCATATCTGCTTGCTCTCAATGGGTTACGGCTGAAAATCAGTGTTTTTTGCTTCTTGAGCAAAATATTACGCTGAGCCATGGCCTTTTTGACATACTGCAGCACACACGGACAGTTTGCTTAGATTTTAATACCTAATGCTATTGTTTGTTTTATTAGTCAACTCTATTTTATAACTGTTTATTTGTATTAGTGTACTATACAATTGCTGTAGACTGTATGTGTGTGTCTGAAGATGCAAATAAAGATTTTATCTATCTATCTATCTATCATATTTGAATGCTTATTGTTGTGTGTGGTACTGAATGTTTATACTTAGTCCACAAAGCTTACAACACCCCCATGTTTACGCAGCGGTTTAAAAACACTCAAAATTTAAGCAAACGTATATTCGAGAACTAGATACCCGTGCCTATAACTTTAAGTCAGTTTTTACCGGTATTTTTTCTGTGACTTCTTCCTGTAGCGTGCAACAAAACATTTAAAACAATCACATGAGTATTTTAATGATAGCGACGACACCAATAGCCAGAAACAGACACTAACAAACAATGCTTATCAAACACTGTATTAGGAATTATTATGTGACTTGAGTAACGTTTTCTATGGTATAAAGCCTCTACCCCACAGCTGCGATTTTGAAGCGTGATTTGTTGCGATATTGTAGCGCGATTCCTTACACAAAGCTACGTTTTTGTAAGCGCGATTACTAGACGCCGCGCGTCGCCGCACGACGCGGAAACGCGTCGTTCAACTTCTATCTTTAACAACAAGCTGAAGAACTGGCTTATCGAGCAAGCCTTCTAGGTATAGAGTTGACGAATTCTTTGATGAAAATTATTTTACGGTGTAACATTTACACCTTGTTGATAACTTTAATTTTTTTTCAATTTTTTCTTATTTTATTGAAGAATTTAATGTGATGTGATGACCAATATTTTTTATTTATTTTTTCATTCATTGAATTGATTTACAAAAATCAAAAAAATCAAAAACTCTTTATTTCCATAAATACAATAAATGTACACTTAGAAAAGGTCAAAATGCTGGACTTGTGAACTATTTTTTATTATTTGTAATTTTATGACATGTAACAAGCGTTATCAATAAATAATCTGAATCTGAATCTATCGTGTCGATAAAATCGCAACAGTCTGTAAGATCGTATGCGTCTCAGTACAAAATGTACTGCAAACAAATATCGCAATAAATCGCTCGACACAAGACACGCTTCAAATTCGCGGCTATGGGGTAGAGGCTTAAACGTCACTCAAGCTTATAGGTACATAAGACTGAACAAGCTATCATAATATTACGGCCCTTAAAGCAAAGAAAGCATAGATTATAATAAAAAGAGGTAATGGCATTTTTTCATCAGTATATTTAACATTTTGGGCATAACAGTTTTATAAACACGTATTCTGAATTCCTTTTTACAAGATATATCAAGCAGCCAGCGTCCCAGGGATGCTTCCGACTGGTATTGATATGGATCAGTTGAGCTACAGATTGTTTGCAAAAGTCTGCAGTTAGCTCAATTGTTTCAATTGTAATTACTAGTCCTAATTTATTTCTATTTTTTGATTGTTATTTTCTTTGTGACAAACTAAAGAGATCCCTAAAAAGGTAATATAGTCTACTTACGCCTCCAGACTTGGACTGTCGTCGCATAGAACTGCGATTGGTGCTCGGTATGTCCACCTCTGAATGTTCCACCGACCAGCCAATAGCGAGCAGAGCCTTCAGTGATTCGCGGACTGGTTCCTTGTAGCGCTCTTTCTCCTGTAATTTTAATCGAAATTATGTAGGGTTGTATCTATCTGATTTATTCCCGTGAGGCCGGGTGCGGCGGCAGATTTGGCCGAAGATCTCAAGAGGCGCAAATACTCTCGACAGTCTCGACAGAGCCTACACATTCGCTCCCCTTGGAGTCGAGACCCTAGGTCCGTGGGGTACCGAGGTTCTTCGGGTTTTTTAAAAATTATCTGTGCGTCTGGTCGAAGCGACGCGTGACCCGAGAGCTGGTGAGTATCTGGCATCAGCATTGCCATACAGCGGGGCAATGCATCCAGCGCCTTGAGGACGCTTCCGACTGGTATTGATATGGATCAGTTGAGCTACCTGTAGACTGTTTGCAACAGTCTGCAGTTACCTCAATTGTTTCAATTGTAAATACTAGTATAATTTTCTTTGTGAATAAAGGCTATTAGTACTAATCTACAAATCATAGAGTAACTTACATAGTCATTCAGCATATTATAAGGCTTCAACCTGGGATGATTCTTCTGGCCATCGGAATAGGATTCATTATAGACCCAGGAATTCTCAATCTTCCTACTGGCCCAGGCGTCGTGGTAATGTTCAGAGAATTTCTGCACAATCGTGTTCAAATCGTTGTTGAGAGCTACTGAGGTCGTATTGATTGGTTGGGGATCGTATTGAGGATTGTCTGCCACTGGAAAATATAAATAAATAAATAAAAAACTTGAGAGGTGTCAAGGGACACCCGGATGGAACGAAGTTCCTTTTGATTAATCTCGCGTCCTCACGTCATCTTCAGTGAGGCCGCAGAAAACTGATATATCCCGCTCACTCCAATGACACGTTGCGCGAGCGAGCGGAACACACGATTGTTAAAATCGAAGCGCAACTCGGCTGCGGTCGTCGCTTCGGTTCTCCTCGGTTCTCTTCGTCAAAAAGTGTCGTTACAACTTTTCGTATGATTTTTTTCCGTCTAGCCCCCTTTCACAACGCGCGATAAGGAACTTCGTTCCAATATAATAGAATATCATTTATTGTCCAAAGTAAAGAGCTACAGTGAAATTGTCCGTATAAAACCTAGTGCGCGGCACAATACAATGGAGTCGGCAGATGAGAACACAATACTTAAACTTTAAAGTAATGCTGAACAATCCACACAGTGTTCTAACCCCTAAGCAGAGCTTGTGTTACGGTACTAGATAACTGATATACTAAATACAATACATTATATAGATAGGTATTTTTATCATATAGAAAAAACCCGGAACACCCGAAACAAATATTTGCAGATCATACAAACATTTGTCGAAGGCGGGAATCGAACCCGCAACCTACTGCGTCGCAGGCGGACCTTCGCCCTCCGCGCCACATCAGTTTGTTTAAATTGGATCTCATAGTAACAAGCCAAAACCTGCTGAACAATGTCATGTTCATACATCATGTTTTAATTAACACCTCCACTGCCAAACGTGGTGATTATTGCAAAACTCCTGCGTTTGGGAAGGGGCGGGGCGCGTTCACTAAAGGACATTTGTGTGCCAATGAGGGAAAGTTTAACACATTCACTGCCATGCCTCTGCGGTGCGGTTGTAAACGCTTCATATGCTTCTAGGGCCTGATTATCGATTAACGTTTATCGTTTTTTGGCTATAATAAGTTATCTCTCTCTCTCTCTCTAATGCGAAAGTTGGGATGTATGGATATTTGTTGCTCGGATTAGGGCTGAAACAAGTAATTCTGGACCTAAAGTAAAGATTACATTTTATCTTTATTTTAAAGTGGACGAAGCCGCAGACCAGAAGCAAGTACTTTAAAAAATTCATGGAGTAAAAACTTATATAGGTACAAATAAATTGAGTTTTACTCACCAGTTTGTTCCGAGTGTTCTTTCCCGTAGAATTCATCGTCATAGTTCTTGGAAAGAGAGTAGTCAGGCGGTAGTGCACAACCTGTAGTAAAAGAAACATAACATTACCAACCAACCAACAAATTAATGACCAGCCCCGCCGATACCAAACTAGATATAAACACAACCTAGTGAAGCCTGTATCAAAATTAAAAATCCACCAATCCTCCCCCAACTCGATGGTAAAAATTTATAATAACATCCCAGATAACATAAAATCTCTTGAGAAAAATACATGTTCGAAAGCAAACAGAAAGAGATGCTCATAAAAAAATGTTTTTACGAACTTGACGACTTCTTCAATAATTCTTTTAGCGACTCGCAAATTAAATTAGAAATTAGTAAAGGTACCATATAGTTCATCTTTAGTACTTAGAAAGGCACGAAACCTGCCAGTTTTCCATTGCAACACCCTAAATGGATACATACTGTGAACTTAACTTAAACTCACCTAATCACTTAGAGCTGATTGTACGAGTTTGCAATAAATAAAATACTGAATACTGAACTAATAATGGCCGTGGCTGTCACGACGTAAGAATTGACCCTAAGAATTGTTTTATTTCATTTCAAAGTTCGAGCGCTCTTAATGAAAAACCCTGTATTATTGTGGCAGAGAAATGGCCCATAGCTCAGCATAATGCTCCAGCATGTCGCCATGCTGTAGCGCTGGTATTCTGCTAAGGGCTGCATTTAGGAGTTTGGGGTTTGGAGGAGGCATGTCCAGCAGACATAATGTGTGTCGATGAGGATAACTAAAGTGCAGCCCTTTACTAATGATGTGTAACCCTAGCTTTTAATTTAACTTTCATATAGGGCCTCTGTGCTGTTGGCTTAGGCCGCAAGCATCACTCATGCCTCGTACACATTTATCTATTTTTCCGACGTTTCAGCAGTTTAAGGCTAGGCGCAAACGGACCACCGACCACAGCCACCGGTGGCGAGCGTCAATCTGTTTACACGCTTTTTCATAACTCGCACGCGCGTCGCCGGCGGCGCGGTCACTCGTTACAGCAGTGTCTTGTGGCGGTGGCGCGCGACAGCCACCACCGGTGGCAGTGGCTGTGGCCGGTAGTCCGTTTGCGCCTAGCTTTTCAGTCTGCCGCGAAAACTTTCGGGAACACAGGGAAATAAACGCGAAATACCGATACTAAGTTAAAATAAGATCAGTTAATAATTTGATTGTTTTGAAAAAAAAAACTTAAAATCGACTTCGTATTCCTTCGTTTTTCGCGACAAATACTTATCCCCCAGGAATAAAATAATTATGGAAGCAGCTTGGGACTATTCTCCATACAATAATGAAAGAATTTTCCAAATCTGTCCGTAATTAAGGGAGAAATCGACGGACATACACAAAAAACATACATTTAGCCGAAGATGGAATCTCCTTCCATTTTTGCAGACGGGTAAAAATAGTAACATAATTAGGTAAGTATATTTGGTATTGCTTATTTTATTGAATAGAATTCTATTAGCTTTCCGAAATGCCGGGACCCAATCACTTAAGCCTTGTCCGTCTGTAGAGTGTAACTCATGAACCGTAATCGATAGATGAAATTTTCATAGTGCGTATTTCTGTTGTAACAAGTAATGAAAAAAATAAAATTACGGGGGTCCCCATACAAAAAACTTTTGTTTTAGCTTTGTCTTAATAATGGCTGTATCTTTTGAACAGTAATAGTTACATTCTTAAATATTTTCAGTTGGTATGGAACCTTTCATGCAAGTCAGATTCATTCTTAGACGATTTTATTTATCAAGTTTTGGGTCTATTTTCAAGAAAACAAAAGATACTCCTGGTAAGTATAGAAAAAAATATTCATGGAAAATGAGCCAATTTAGAAAGTGACATTTATAGTTCATTACATTTTTAAGGGTAGTAGTTTTTTAGGGTTCCGTACCTCTTCCGTACCTACCTGTATTGTAATAAGTCAATACAATACAAGCATTATTGTATTATGTCAAGCTAAGCAGAGCTTGTGTTATGGGTACTAGCCCATAACACAAGCTCTGCTTAGCTTGGGGCTAGATGACGCTGTGTAGATTGTCCAGCATTATTTATTAATTTTTAAATTTGCTATACATCAAAACCTATAGGGTACTTCCCGTTTACCTAGAATCATAAAATTTGGTAAGAAGCAAGGTCATACAGCACAAATAACGAGAAAAATCTGAAAACCGTAAAATTGTAGTTTATTAGCAAAAAAATAATAAATTTTGATTCTCTCCCTCCTACCTACTTCATGTTGACCTAGAATTATGATATTTGGCAAGAAACAAGGTCTTACAATCTAACAAGGTCTTACAATTAAACGGAACCCTTAGTGCGCGAGTCCGACTCGCACTTGACGTTTTATTTTCTTCAACAATAGTAGTCCCATAGTTGCGTAAAAACAAAAATTAGTTATCTTCAAAACTCTATTTCTTTCCTTACAAACACAGTATAGTATTATACTATCTGTGCAAACACTAACTATTAATTCTAAACACACGTTAAATCAGCTGTTTAATGTACCTACATATTTAGGTATTTTATAAAGAACCTAGTAAGTTATAATAAAAGTAAAATACACCTATGTTATTTTTAACATCTATGTTAGCGACATCTATGTTATTTCAACAGTACCCAGTAGTAACAGTAGTTCACCCCGAAATAAGATAGATGTCGCTACTAAATGTGACCCACGCCTGAATCGCGGTGACGGAGCGTTCCAAGAATCCCTTACGTGGAAATTCAATGTTGAGTCGGTTGGAATGCAGTGAGTGCGCGTTCGAATCGAAACAGTTGGAAATAGTTAAAATTTTTTAATGATGTCCCGTAAGGCATCACATAATATATAACAGGCCACGCTAAGTAAATTAGTGGTTTTTAAAAAAACACTGATTTTATAAATGGTGGTGGGGTGGGTAGGTACGTACCTACTCGTTCTAATATTAAGTATTTCATTTATGTATTATGTAAAGTACTGTATTGCAGGTTTCATTTATTGTTTGTATGTAAGTTATGTAGGTACCTACTATTTCTGTTCTGTGCTGTATCATAATTGTGTTTGTCAATAAATGTTTCTCTATCTATCTCTATAAACTCTTCAAACAATTGAATTACCTAGATTGCGATAAAGGCTCATTATATTGGGGAAATTTTCATTTCACAAGTTAATGAGCTCTGGGAATAGGAGACGAAAAACCGTGTTTATTTTCTGCCTTTGTCCTAATCTGGGTAATCCGATTTTATAAGAGTAAATATAAACAAAAAAATAAAACAAAATAAGGCAAAAGTACACAAGCAAAATTATAAAACCCCGATTCGACCCTGCTTTTTCTCTTTTTGATCCACTGCTGGTTCAGTGCCTGTTTCCAGGTGGTCTCGTCGGATTCCCTAGCCAGGTGGGATCAGCTTGTACTTCCAAAATAAAACAACGGCTTATGGTGAATAATAGGGGTGATAGTGGCGCCACTACATATTTAATTTTATAATAACGTTATACAAAGGAATTATCAAAAAATCGGACCGCGCGTAGACGATATCTATCATAAGCTTTTTTAAATGTATCTTTAATAGTTTTGTACTGTATTATTTAGGCAGATACTTGTTTCAAGAGTTTAGTTCCTATCGGTGGCCACCAAGCTCTCCAAACAAGGTTTTTGATTGAATAACACAAAACAAAACTATTACAGATACATTAAATAAAAGCTTGTGATAGGTATCGTCTACCAGCGGTCCGATTTTTTGATAATTCCTTTGTATAACTTAATGATTAAATTAAATATGTAGTGGCGCCACTATCACCCCTACTATTCGCCTTAATCACAGCGTGAGATTATTTCCGTATGTTCTTAGTTGAAAATGGTTCTCCGAATACAAAATTATACTTCAGACGTCTATCAGACCCGTTCGTTCTCGTCAGCGCGATGTAGCGCTCGTCCACTTTTAGTAGCGACATCTAGTTATAATTATGCGCAACTTTTACCGTTCGACACTTTTTGGTTTTTAGGTTTCTTTGCAAAATAGCCAAAGCCTTACAAAATGTATTTTGATGCCACATATATCGAAATCGCCCGCGGACAAAAGGAACATTGGAGCAGTTTTTCAATTCACAGAAACTACGCTGCGCGTTTTATGTCTCTCGTGTCACACACTCACTCACCCTCACACATACATTTACACGTGTAGACACAGTTCACCCCAATATAACTAGATGTCGCTACTAAAAGTGAACGACGGCTAGATCGCGGTGACGAAGCGTTCCAGGAATCTCTTATAAGAAAAAAATAATTTTGTGGTCTTTGTGGTGGACTCGCAACTTGTTCGCGTGTGAAAAGAATAGTCCTAGCTTCAGTAGGAACTGAAGCTACTTTTTGAATGGTGTCCCGTATGGCACCTTATAATAGAACATGAAACAATTTGATTCAATTAATTGAATTTGATTCAAATTAATGCGGGGCCAAGGTACGGGGGGGGGGGGGGGGGGGTTAAAATAGCCTGATTTTAATAGTGTTTATCTTTGATCATCATTAATTATGAATTTTGAAAGCTTAGTAAAGGAATTTGCAAAAAAACATTATACAGTTTTTATTTTCTCTTTTTCTAACTCTCATGGTTTCAGATTTGGCTAATATCATAGTGCTTTATTTCCTTTAGACCTAGCAAGAGTCTTGGACACGTCACAAAAATTCAAATTACACAAGTAAAACTAGGAAAATAAAGGGATCACTTTGATTTTTTGTTGTGTATCTTTAGATAGATAGATAGAAGATAGAAAATTCTTTATTGCACACTTATAGATAGAAACAATACAGCAAAACAGCTTAAAAACTAAGTGACAAGTGGCGGTCTTATCGCTCAAGAGCGATCTCTACCAGACAACCGTGGATGGATAGGATTATTGGATAGTATAAGGGGTTCTGTGTGCTCTTGAAGGTTTAATAAATAAATACTTTTAATATAATACTACGCTTAAAATATACTACATACATAACATTATATAATATACCTACATATACTTACATAAACTACTTATATACATAGGGACTCAGGTATACGTTCAGTGACAACATAAATATCTACATTTTATAAAGGGAAACAAGGGTGTGGTCAGTGACAGCAGGACAAATAGTGTTCCTTTACCATGCTCTTGAATATTGGTAGTAACTTTGCACGCCTTACTGAGACTGGCAGCGTGTTCCAAAGCTGTACAGCTGGTATCTTTATAAGGTAAAGTAAAGAAGCGAACCAGAAACCTTTATCCACTTCCATCTTAAAAAGTCACCCTGTAATCAAATCTAACCGATTGTAATGAATAATGATTCTGGACTGATCCAAACAGCATCATCTAGCCCAAAAGTAAGCAGAATTTATTGTGATGATAATAACTAATGTGCTATAACATAATTTATGTGATGATAATAACAAATGTGCTATAACATAATTTATGTGATGATAATAACAAATGTGCTATAACATAATTTATGTGATGATAATAACAAATGTGCTATAACATAATTTCATAAATCGTCAGGGTTTTGAGATACATTCAATTATGAAAAAGAAATATTAGAACAATAGGTGGTTTAATCCGTGAATATTCAGAAACCTGATGCATAAGGATTTAATTTATTGGAAAATCGCTAACATAAATCAATTTACATAATAACATCAGAAAGCCAATTAATGATTTTCGCGTAAAATGAGAATTTAACTACAGTATGTGAACAATAAGTTGACAACAATGACGTGTTATTAAATGGTTTTATTCACCTACATGTTTAGCTTTCTGTCGTGTACCTACAGTACAATATCATAATCAGAAAAACGTTTATTTCTTTTTAGACTTAAAAAATAAATAATGCTGGACAACCACACAACATCATCTAGCCCCAAGCTAAGCAGAGCTTATATTATGGGTTATGATTGATATCTATCTATAATATAAAAATGAATCGCAAAATGTGTTGGTAAGCGCATAACTCAACAACGCCTGGACCGATTTCGCTAATTCTTTCTTTGTTGTGTTTGTTATTGTCAGGAGAAGGTTCTTATGAAAGAAAAAATTAAGAAAGTTGGAAACATAAATTTCCACGGGGGCGAAGCCGCGGGGCGCAGCTAGTCTTATATATAAAAATGAAACCCGTTTCGCGTTGTCACGGCATCACGCGTGAACGGCTGGACCGATTTCGCTAATTCTTTCTTTGTTGTGTTTGTTATTGTCAGGAGAAGGTTCTTATGAAAGAAAAAATTAAGAAAGTTGGAAACATAAATTTCCACGGGGGCGAAGCCGCGGGGCGCAGCTAGTCTTATATATAAAAATGAAACCCGTTTTCCGTTGTCATCGCATCACGCGTGAACGGCTGGACCGATTTCGCTAATTCTTTCTTTGTTGTGTTTGTTATTGTCAGGAGAAGGTTCTTATGAAAGAAAAAATTAAGAAAGTTGGAAACATAAATTTCCACGGGGGCGAAGCCGCGGGGCGCAGCTAGTTATATATAAAAATGAAACCCGTTTTCCTTGGTCACGGCATCACGCGTGAACGGCTGGACCGATTTCGCTAATTCTTTCTTTGTTGTGTTTGTTATTGTCAGGAGAAGGTACTTATGAAAGAAAAAATTAAGAAAGATGGAAACATAAATTTCCACGGGGGCGAAGCCGCGGGGCGCAGCTAGTACTTAATACAATACATTACATAGATAAATACGTACATAACACAAGTCAACGTTCATAACGAAACACAAATCATACGTACAGTACCTACCTATGGTAGTTTCTATTTTACCTTATTATTCTGTTAAACGAAGGAATTAAAAAAAAAACGATTGTCCAGTTTGTGAATCCTATCACAAGCTTTTTTTAATGCGTCTATAATTTTTTTAGTTTGTATAGTGTAGGCAGAGATGCGAAGTTGCTCTTTTTTGCCACCATGGTGGCCAAAAACAGCAACTTCGCAACTCTGCTTAAAGTATACAAAATAAAAAAATTACAGATGCATTAAAAAAAAGCTAAGGATAGGATTCACAAACTGGCCGATCGATTTTTTTAAATTCCTTCGTTTAACAGAATAATAAGATAAAATAGGTGGTGGCGCTGATTTGGGTCGGGGTAGCGCCAGAGGTACCAATTATTAACCGACTCCGAAAAAGCATGTTTGTTTTTTATGTACCTATATGTTCTGTCCGTTGATTTCTCTGTCATTTGTGGACCGATTTGGATGATTCGCTTACAGTTGCAGAGAAAATAATACCGAAGTGAAAATTTTTAGTCCCGAAAGATTAGTACTTATCCCTCGAATCTAAAAAAACAGTTTTGAACTATGGAATTCGAAGTCAGTTTTCAGTTTTTAAAAAACAATCATATATCATACAGGTCAGTTCACTTCCTACCAAGAATACATATTATGTACAAACGGAAACATTTATTCATAACTTAGCTGTTATCCGCGGTGAACTAAATTGGGTGGTTTTTACGTTTTCCTTGGAAAACGTACCTAAGAACCAAGAAAGAAGAATTCACTTGTAAATAAAAAAAATCTCTTCATTAGAACCTTCCACGGGCGTCAAGGAAGATATAAAAAATGCTATATCGGTGCAGCCTTCCTGAGTTTTGCGCTTAGCAACACATTTAGCGATTCAGCGCTCATTTAGCGCTTTCCCAAACAGCTCCGGTTCATAGTCCATCTTGCTGAGAGAGTCGAAGATGTTGGAGAACAGCATCATAGTGAGACGTTTCTCCTCGTCTGACGACGCGCCGTAGATGCCCTGCCCGCCGGTGCTGCCGTAGTATTGATAGTTCGAGAACTTACCAATAGCAATCAAGCAAGGCAGTGCTTTCCCAAACAGCTCCGGTTCATAGTCCATCTTGCTGAGAGAGTCGAAGATGTTGGAGAACAGCATCATGGTGAGACGTTTCTCCTCGTCTGACGACGCGCCGTAGATGCCCTGCCCGCCGGTGCTGCCGTAGTATTGATAGTTCTAGAACTTACCAATAGCAATCAAGCAAGGCAGTGCTTTCCCAAACAGCTCCGGTTCATAGTCAATCTTGCTGAGAGAGTCGAAGATGTTGGAGAACAGCATCATGGTAAGACGTTTCTCCTCGTCTGACGACGCGCCGTAGATGCCCTGCCCGCCGGTGCTGCCGTAGTATTGATAGTTCTAGAACTTACCAATAGCAATCAAGCAAGGCAGTGCTTTCCCAAACAGCTCCGGCTCATAGTCCATCTTGCTGAGAGAGTCGAAGATGTTGGAGAACAGCATCATGGTGAGACGTTTCTCCTCGTCTGACGACGCGCCGTAGATGCCCTGCCCGCCGGTGCTGCCGTAGTATTTGGCGCAGCGTTCGTAATGTAGGGTTAGGAGCTGTGGGAAGAGATTTAGATGTTAAAGTGATATTTACCATTGTCACAGATAATATAATACTATAGTGGTCCTATTTTTTTATCAGTGAAATAAGGTCATGAGAAAACCCGATTTGGTAGATTGAAATGACTAAGAGTCGTCTGCTAGGAACAAGACTCCTAAATTTATTTCTTTAGTCGACTCGCTGGCTCGGTCTTTGGAGAAATTTTATGGTCAGTTTTTATTCAGTTTCATTCATTTCATTTCATTGATTTACATTGCGTCATATTATGGTACATACAATCTGTCAGGACTTCATACACTTAATTTGCGCCCATTTAGGGTGTTGCAATGGAAGACGGCCAGACTTTATAGTAGGTAGGTCAAAATGTAATGCAAAAATTTCAAATACACGTCCTAAAAGTATCATTTAAAAAGTAATTTAGTTCGTCATTTACTTCTCATAGGCAGATTATATCGCACTATTTAATTTTGAGACGTACTTAACGTCTCCAAATTAAATAAAAAATAATATAATAGTTCAGGGCCAGCAATGTGTGCAAGAACGGCCGCTGTCATCTTCAAGAATGGTCTATGTCCGGCGGTGGACGTCTTCAGATGAGAAAGTGTTTACATACCCTCAAAGCCACCGTGGTGTACTCGGACAGACGTGACACGTCCACTGTGAGTTTCCTGAGCAGCTTGAGTAGCATAGAGGGCTGCATGGCCGACGTGAGGGCCACCAGGAAATCTGAGACCGCCTCGCGCTGGCCCTTGGTCAGCATGCGGTTCTTTGATAACCTGTTAAGCAAAATAAAATGCTGAATAATTCACACAGAATCATCTATCACAAGCTAAGCAAAGCTTGTTTTAAACCCCCGATGCAAAAAGAGAGGGGTGTTATAAGTTTAACGTACACAGACAGACACTGTGTATGTGTGTATCTGTCTGTGGTATCGTAGCTCGCAAACGGATGAACCGATACATAAAATATTTTTTTATTTATTCATTACAATAACAATAATAATGTTATTGTTATTGTATAATATTATATATTGTATTGTATATATATTGTATATATTGTATAATTATTGAATAATGTTATTGTTATTGTAATGAATAAATAAAAAATAATCATAGGCGGTTAATTCATTTAGCCTGGAACAAAAAAAGTAAAATATGGGGCATTTTGTATTAAGCGACATTTATCTTCGTTTAAAATAGGAATATAAGAAAAAAACATGAATCCAATTATGGGGAATATGTTATAAAAACAATAAAATCCTTCTTTTTTTTAAAATAATGCGATTTGCTAAAGTTATATTTTTTTTCTAAAAATCGACACTTTAAACTGCTCTCCTGTAAAGTTTCAAAAATGTCGCTTAATACAAATAGCCCGGAACCCGTCGATATATATTATTACTAGTTTATGCCCGCGGCTTCGCACGCGTTGTTTCTATGGAAACGTTTAAAGGAGATTGCTATTCTATAGAATATTAAAAATTAATTAAAAAAACATTGTCCAGCGGACAAAATTGTGAATCTAAACCATTCCCAGATCTCCTTGAACACACACAAAAAATTTCATCAAAATCGGTCCAGTCGTTTGAGAGAAGTTCAGTGACATACACACTCACAGAAGAATTATATATATAAAGATTTGTACCATATCACAGATATTATAATACTATAGTTTGTCTTGGTACTCACATTCGTTTTCATTTTATTTGTAATCTAAGTGTAAGTAATAAAACAACTAACTAATTATATTATATATATTATACTGTAATTATTATAGGCCTACTGCATCGGCTATCGTGCTCACTCTCTCTCGCTTGCTCAGGGTTAGCGCTAGCCTCATCGTGCAAATGAATAATGCTTACAATTCACACAGCATTATCTAGCCCCAAGCTAAGCAGAGCTTGTGTTATGGGTACTAGATAACTGATATACTAAGTACAATACACTACATATACTAAGTACAATACACTACATAGATAGATATTTTTGACGGGACAACGTCTTATAATTCGATAGAGCCGGCTGCACGCACGAAAAAACATGACGTCATGCGGCGTTACCTCGCTCTGAGGCGTTCCATGTAAGGCTTGAAGTGCAAGCGAGAGCACTCGACATCCGTCTCTCTCCTACTTGAGTGATCGATGCGTCTGCGTGGACAGCTGCTATACTATAGTACATTTACATGTTTTGATCGAGTATCAAATGCTACCATTCCATCAGTATTTTCTTAAGACGTTGTCACGTTCAACTATCGTCAGTAAACCGACTTTACAGACAACCAATTTTTTTATTATACAAAGAACACATCCAGAACGCCCTGGACAAATGACTGCAGATCGTACTAACATTTGTCCCGAGGCGGGAATTGAACCCGCAACTTCCTGCGTCGCAGGCGAACCTTCGCCCGCTGCGCCACAGAGGTCGTCGAGTTTCGTTTAGTTTTTTTTGTGTCATAGATACTTTTATTCCGAGTGCTCTTAGGCATGTTTTATGAATATCCTGTTCTTCCAATAAACGTCAGCGGGTTTTTAAATTTTTTCATCTTGTCTTTTAAAGGTACTAAGTTATTTATTAATTTAATTCAGATTGCCATCAGCTTAACTAAATACATAGGTACAATAGAATTCTATATAGACACACAAAAGCTTATAATAGGCATTCGCTAATAGAATCTTAATAAACTACCTAAGTGTGAAGACTAAAATTTTTGTCGTCGACAATTGCGTAATTATAATTAATAATGTAATAAATTACATGAATTGAAATAAAAAAAAAACAAACAAAAATTAAGAGTATAGCTACATCATGTGCAAAAGAAGTTGAGAATCATGCAACGCCTTGCCCTGTGAATGCTGGTATTGAAAGTGTCAATGTTCAGTAACTGCATTTCCTTCTGTCTGACGCATATTTGACTAATTTTAAATACGCATCTTGACATTTACGCAATATGTGCATTTTGAAATACACGCAAAAAGTGCAATACGCGTAAATAATGCCAAATCAATTCACATTTACACAAAATGCATCCCATCTGGCCCCTCGTTACAGATGGGGTAGCAGTAAAAGACAGCTTTTCAACGAGACGCGGTTTATTTACAGAGGGGAACGCGTTTACAAGGGGGTCCCCCGGGTGGACGTTGGAGCGGATGGATGGAACGAATCTGTTGCCGGATAATCCGAGTCTCACCTCAACGATAGCCAAACTTAGCCCAATAAACTACCAATACCAATAGTTCCGGATTAATAATTGGTATGTGTCTAGAGGTGTGTAGATCCGGAGTCAAACGGCTCCTGGAGTCGTGTCCGCTCCTGGAGCCGTATGGTTCCGCTCCGGATTAGTGTTCGTGGCGTGTCCGCGGACACGTTGGACGCATCGTCGGTCTCGGTCCATCAAGTCGAATGAATGTAACAGCGTGCAATTGGAACTGTGTGGATCTGGGCTTCGATTCGGGTTCGGACGTGTTCGATCGACAGATCCGGGTCCATTTACGAGTAACTACCACAGTCAAATTATACCTACTATATTATAATTTGCTAAACAAATCGAAATATACCCACTTATTTGTACTTTTGTACCAAAAAATAAGAAATAGGTATACTTATACCTTAAAAAAACTTAAGCTAGTATTTGTCACAGATTAGATCCAACTCACAAACATGTTATCCCATGAGGAAAAGCATTGCTATGTTTTTATTAGTCATTGATTCATTAGATCCACTGAAAAAAAAGTGTCCTACAAACAGACAGATCCAATGGACATGTAGGAACTATTAATAAAAGCGGATCCTAACCGATCCGCTAGATCCACTGAAACGAATAGATCTAATGGGCATGTAGGAAACGAAACTGCACGCGGATCCAAACAGATCCACGGACACGACTCCTGGACACGTGTCTTGTTCGGACGTTGGGTCCGGACAAGACTCGGAATCGGACCAGATCCGCTCCAGTCGTGGACTAGCGCATGCCTATTTTATATATTATATTATATATATTATTAACCCAAGAGGAGGTTTCATCCAGGAGTCGGCGCAGAGGAGATAACAAACCCCGAGGAAGGCTAGGCGAGCGTCGGAGTCCCCAGGACATTTTTAGCCGGGAGCAGGCCCCGAGAGGAGAGGAGAAAACGGGAGACGAATTGCCCAGGTAACATACGTGCGATGTGGGAATTTTCTCGGTGGAACGGGGAGGGTAGAAAAGGTTGTTCCGGTCGGGAACGCCTCGAGGATAGCATAAACTGACGTGTTTCCTTTTCGGGGAATTTCAGGGTGAGCTGAACTACAGCTCCGACGGGCAGGCGATCCAGCAACGGCGAGGCCGAGGCGTTCAGCGCAAAGGCCACGAGGGCGAAAGGCGACGGGAGCAGAGTCCTGTATCCTGAGCGTCGACGTGGCGACGATCGCGGGAACCCCAGCCACTGCGCACGTCGGAAACCAAGGTGTGTTCTTTCCAGTCATTTGGGGATCGGTGCCCCTGTCTCTTCCAGAATCCTAGTGTGTGTTTGTATTGGCTATATTTCGGTTTAGGTAAAATTTTGTTGTTAGGATTGCTTTCTTTGGATAGAATTAGTGAACCGCTCGAATCGCAGAATCCTCTGTTAGGTAGACTGTATCGGCAATCGTTGCTAGTCCACATCATTTTGCCCCTGGAAGCTTCGCTTCCAAAGGTTACTTAACGAGTCGGACCTGTTAGTGCTGGCCGCACCGAAGTAGGCAACAGGAGCGGGTGGAGGCGCTTCTCGCACCCATTACCTGCCTGTTTAGTTGAGCAGATCTTCGGCTTTATCCGTGGACACCTTTGGCCTAGCATAAGGTTAGGTGGAGTTGCCCGTAAGAACTGTGAATAGGTGGTCACGGCATTATAGAATCAATTTTGACCTTGTTAATAGAATTTTGTATCCTTTTTTTCTTAGAACATTTGTTTATAAATTTTGTATCCATTTTCCAGATAGTATTTGAGAGAAACCAATGTGTAACCTTTGTTTATAAATTCTGTATCCTTTTTTCTTAGAACATTTGTTTATAAATTTTGTATCCATTTTTTTCTGAAAGACAACTTCAGAGGCTCGTTGTGAGTTTCAAGTTAGCTATAAGTTGTCAATCCACGAGGTAAATCTTGGCCTTGTATAGAGCTAAACGTAAGATCTTCGCTAATAGAACAAGACTGATATATTTGCATGTAAATTGTGTTATTTGCTGAATATAAGGTATCCATATTTATGCTTGTTTTCTTCCATAAAGGTAGTTCCCTGGTTAGGTAGGTAGGAGAAAAACTTATCACGGTCCGCTCAAATTTAGGCTAGCCCGGCGGAGTAGGAACCCGTGACAAGGGATAAAAAACCTAAGTTTTATTCCGGGCCTAGAACTACTTACCTATATCACAGATATTATAATACTATACTAGTACCTATATGGAAAATTTCAGCCCGATCTGTTCAGTAGTTTTGGCGTGAATAAATTACAAAACCTACAAAAATCTCGCATTTATAATATAAGCACAGATATTATAATACTATATAATAGTAACCACTATTTTTCATAGGTTGTGCGCGGGACTTCGTCAGCGTTTATTGCAACATTCCAATTCAAGATTAAATTAAAATACTACGGTTGTGCAATGCAACGGAAACGAATTACTTAAATTTTCCTTTTCCGAGTAGGAAACTACTCGAAAAAGATTGTATGACTTGTATTATCAAGCGTCAAATAGACACTATTCAAAAATTTTCAATATTTATACTTATTTCTCACAGATCTGACCAGTCTACATATTCTCTACGAACCATTGAAACACGGGAACGCTTCGATGGCGCCTTCTAATTTTACTAGTAGCGACATCTAGTTAGCGAGTGGGAAGCTAAGTTAAGGCGAATAGTAGGGTGGATAGTGGCGCCACTACATATTTAATTTTATAATTACGTTATACAAAGGAATTATCAAAAAATCGGACCGCGCGTAGACTGACAATAGAAAGGGTATTTGTAAGTTATAAAATTTCATAATTTGCATGTCCACTGATTTTACGCCCTCAGTTTGATACATCCAATATCTGCCAGCTGTCTCTCGTAGATAGTCATCCCACCCGCCCAAAGGGCCGATCCTACACTATGTTTGCCGACTCACGGTCTCCACGTGCAATGTTTATTAACTTACCTATAAACAGTATGCAGCGTGGCATCCAACAAGCTAGCGTAGTTTTCCGCTTCGTTGTAGAAGTTGGCGTGTTTGATGAGGAGCGGCAGGATGGAGTTGCCGATGTAACGGTTCATTGATAGCGCCATGTCGGATTCACAGCCGTCATTCTGTAAAATAAGATTTTATTTCGGATCCGATTCAACAAACATATAACTAAGAATTGTTTTTTTTGGTTATCTTTATTCACAAAGAAAATTACAATCAAATATAATTTTGAACTAGTATTTACAATTGAAACAATTGAGCTAACTGCAGACTGTTGCAAGCAATCTACAGGTAGCTCAACTGATCCATATATAGAATTGGCTTAAACTGGGTTAAATATCATAATCATAATCTTTATTTGCATGAATGTATGTACAAAAGTTCGTAATTTTAAAAATATCCACATACAAAATACCTATTAAGGTGTGTAAAATCTTAGTAAATACAGTTATAAATGTAAATTAAATTAAGTAACGTCCAATATAATCACATCACATTAATAAATATCACATCTCACGACGCCAAAATATGTCTATTTTATAAATAATACGCTTTTTGCACTTCAGATATTTTCATCTTGGCTGTCCAGCCAGTGTCCACAGTTGTCAGTTAACGATGTTTTTACTCAGTTTCCGGTTCGAGGAGTAGTTAACGCTCGAATTTAGTTTTAGTACACATTTACTGTTTAAATTTATCTCATTTTAAGTGAACTGTAATGTTTTTATGAGAAAATAAAGTTCTTTAAACCTAATTTCGCTTAAGCGCAGATGAGAGAATATTAATGAAACTGTATCACGATTTTGATACTCTTCCTGATTTTTTCACATCTCTTCGTCATATACCTCGCAGATTCGCATTTTTACAGATATTATGTTAGATAAATAACACCTGTATGTGGCACCAGCTTAGAATTTGCACCACCTCAACTCTCCCCGCGGGTGTCGTAAGAGGCGACTAAGAGATATCAACCGGGGGCGGGCAGCAGCGCTTACTGCAGAACAATTCTACCACCTAACTACGATAACAAAGCCGCACGCCCAGCGTGGGGATTATATTCATTAGCCCCATGAGTCTGTTTTCTTTTCTTTTTTCTCTCATTGTTTCCTGTGTTGTATGTAACCTCTCTATTTACTCTTGTCTGTTTGTGTATTCATTGTACCTATAGTTTCACCATCTTTGTGCCACCACACGAGGCCCTGTCTGAAAATCAGCGCCGGTACTCGCTGTGGCTTGTATCGGCGTAATGCTGAGACAGGGACCTTTTTGGCCCCCTTATGTAATTTTTTATTCATTTTATTATTTGTGTTTGGGCCAATTAATGGATTTTCTTTCTTTCTTTCTTTCTTGTGGGGTTTTACCCCATAAGGCGCTTATTAGGGGCAAGCCCAGCAGTGGACCATTATAGGCTGTTGAGGTTGAGGAGGAAATAACACTTACCCTGTCCAACATAGTAGCGGCTCTCAAGTCAGGCAAGAACGCCTCCTCCAGCAGTCTGTAGAATAGCTCTTGCGTTTCAATCCCGTAGACTCTTTCTAGGAAGAGACCGACGCTTTGCTTGTGACCGGGGATTAGACCGGAGGGCATGTCTGTAAAGAAATCGTCATTAGAAGATGTTTACATTTTCATCATGCGCAACCTGACTTCACCTACTGCTCTCCTAACTATGATATAGACAAATATAGATAACTAGCGACCCGCCCCGGCTTCGCACGGGTGCAATAAAATACTACTATTACTATTATTATACATATTATTATGATTTCTCAATCAAAGAGCAAAGAGTGTTCATTCAAAGAAATTAGACCGAACCACAGATCACTATATATATACCAAGCTACGATCAAGGAGTATTTATATACCCTGGGGAGCGATTTCTTCCGTCCACGGTACCGAGACCGAACCATAGACATGTTTATACTCAATTGACATGTTTACTTTGCAACGCCGTTACAATTTTTTTAGCAATTTATTCATTTTTATATTGAAACTACTCGATAATCCGAATTTTCCGCCTATACGTTGTCGACTCGGATCGACTAATTTTTTACGCTCTTCAATTTGATGTGCATTTCGTTCGAGTCTACCGTAGACCGGTCCGAAATTATTAATATAGATTATTAAAATCTGGCGCGATTGTCTTCTGTTTTCTCATAGAATTGTCGACGGGACCTAACTAATCTAGGCCTCCAGTACTGCGAATAAGTATTCGTAGCTCCAGTATACGAAAAACGCGCGCCAGCTTTGAAAAAAATGATCTATACCTCTTCTTACATAAGAATGTTTCATTTAGAAGTAAAGATAGATAGATAGAAAATTCTTTATTGCACACTTACAGATAGAAACAATACTACAAAACAGCTTAAAAACTAAGTGACAAGTGGCGGTCTTATCGCTCGAGAGCGATCTCTACCAGACAACCGTGAAAGTAAGTCATTAACTCTAGCGACAATGGCGAAAGGAAAGTGACAATCAGTTCAGCATTTTATCGCATGGATCATTTTAAATCTTTATACTCGTAGGAGCATGTTCTGTAAAAAGCAGTAGCTGAGAAGCCATCTTCTTCTAGCTTCCTAGTGTAGGACGCCCTGTAACCAGGTGGGATGACGACCTGCGAGAAACTGATGGCAGATGCTGGATGCAGCTGGAGACAGGGCGCTAAGGTGCTCATTAGGGGAAGCCGCCGCTGCACTATGGGTCAGGGGGGTAATTATCTTCTCTAAATTCTGTAATTTCTCAGTTTTTTAAATAACTCAATGAATCTTTCGTAATTGATTGTATTTTGTATTTGTAATAGCTAACTTTATTTACTACTAGCATCTGCCCGCGGCTTCGCACTCGTTGTTTCTATGGAAACGTTTTGAGGTTATTTCTATTTCATGAGAACTGATTTATGGGATAAAAACCGGGTCGCCTATCTTTGATTCCAGGGTTAGACTAACCTGTATGCAAAATTTCAGCCTGATCCGTTCAGTAGTTTTGGCGTGAAGCGATAACAAACATCCATCCAAACTTTCGCATTTATAATATAAGTGTGATGCCTGGATTATGTAGAAAGCGTAAACTACGACGCTTTTAATGAAGTATAATAAGTAATAGTTTATTAACAAATTTAATGTAAAAAAAAGATTTGAAAGTGTCATATTACAAAATTTTCATACATGAATCAATCTACTTCCTTGCATTCGAGTTCAAGCTATGGCTATTAAAATGTGATATTATTAAATAGTTTTTGTTGTAATAAGAATTATGATAGTTCAATAATCCTACTACATAATATATTCATTGAGAAAAATGTAAAACTCTAAGTTTCAGAAAGTGATTAAAGAGACGATAATTACGCTCCTGGCCCATAGTGCAATGTTAATATCTTCTTAATATATATAAATGACGTGTCACGTTGTTTGTCCGCGATGGACTCTTAAACTATGTACTTAACCGATTTTAAATTAAATTTGCACACCGTGTGCAGTTAGATCCAACTTGAAAGATAGGATAGCTTATTCAGGGAAGGTTTAAAAGGTGAGAGCGGTACGAAGTTTGCCGAGTCAGCTAGTTTAGGGTTTCTGATAGGTACCCGTTTTAACAAAGGATCTGCCAATGATATCGGCTTAGAAGAACTCTTGTCTTACCAGATTTAGGTCTTTCCTCGCCGGCCGCGGGGTTATTCAGAGTAAACCTCAGACTGAGCACACCCTGTAAGTCTTCTAAAGGCACGAGCGACCGCAAGATAGCGCGAGCTCGTAGAGATTCATTCTTGCCCTGTAAAGAGAGTTCGTTTTATGCTCTGTTTCATGACGACCTCGGTGGCGCGGCGGGCGAAGGTCCGCCTGCGGCGCAGGAGGTTGAGGGTTCGATTCCCGCCTTGGGACTAATGTTTGTACGATCTACAAATATTTGTTCCGGGTGTATAATTTTTTCCGGGTGTATCGTTTCTATGTATAATAAAAAATATCTATCGATGTAATGTATTGTATTCGACTCTATTGTATTGTGCCGCGCACTAGGTTTTATAAGGAAAATTTTGCTGTAGCTCTTTACTTTGGACAATAAATGATATTATATTCTATTCTATTATGTATATCAGTCATCTAGTACCCATACCACAAGCTCAGCTTAGCTTGGGGCTAGAAGATGCTGTGTGGATTGTCCAGCATGATTTATTTATTTATTATTTCAGGGCAGTTATGCTGTTGTGTTAGAAAGTTTGGGCCTAGACTTAAGTAGACATTTAACTTGTCACTCGTGTGGCTTAGAACTTCCTCACCTCCTCAACAGCCCATATTGTTCCACTGCTGGACGCAGGCTTACCCCTTATAAACGCCTTATTGGCTTTTATCACATGGGGGTAATGCCCATAATCCCCACGCTGGGCATGTGTCTTGGGGATCGCCGTTAGGTGGTAGAATTTTTCTGCAGGGGGCGCTGCTGCCCGCCCCCGGTGGATATCCCTTAGCCGCCTCTTATGAGACCCGTGGGCAGAGTTAGGGTGGTGAAAATTCTAAGCCGGTACCACACAGCTACACGCGGGTGTGGTAAGAGGACAAAGGGATATCCACGGGGCCTCCAGCAGAACAATTCTAGCACCAAATTGCAATCCTTAACCCGCATGCCCATCGAGGGATTATTGGCATTACCTACCCCTTATATGATAAAAGCCAATAAGGCGCTTATCAGGGGAAGGCCTGCGTCCAGCAGTGGACAGTAACATTAATAGTGTTTCAATAAACTTAAAATCAAAGCGACAATGGTCTTAAAATCAAAGCGACAATAGAGGGTAGTGTCCTGGGTAAAAAAACGTTATTCTATTTAGTCCGTCAGTTAGATTTTATGGGTAGTTCCACTGCGCTCCAAAACCCATTGTTCTCAAAATTTTAAAGTTCATACATTGATTCCACTGCGCTCTAAGAATTTTTACGTAATAAAATAATTGAATATTTGAGTTCCACCGCGCTCCAAGAAATTTTGAGTAGAGTCAGCAAAAAAATAAATTTAGCATGAAACATTATGTAAATAAAAAGAAATACCCATATCAAATATGATTATTCAGTCATAATCACAACGTCAAATCTCATAATCAAATCAAATCTAATAAATATAATTTTTGTTACAGGCAAATGTGATATGTATGATCGCTTGTTCACGAATTTCTTGTTTGAATTCCTTAACTGTATCTGCCTGCCTCGTACATGTATGACGATCATCTTGTAATATCGTTGACTGACGTATTCTGAATTTAGCATGGCATGTTTTGCTAAATGTGCATACCATAATTGAGATCCTTCTTAGACACATAGCGCAAATAATAGTGTATTCCACCTCTCACCAGTGTGCGCATGTTGCCTGCAACAATATGCATGACGTTCCGTATCAATACAATGATTTTTAATAATTATCAAGTTATGCGCCTTCAAATGTAAACATTTTTTACGTTTTGTAAACACAAATATAATAAATCATTTGATGTAAGTATAAAAAGAACCACAATTCGAAATTAAATTTACCTTTACCATCAATAAATGAAAACTTTGTGCGTGCTTGAGCCTGGCTGATCTGCATCATTTTCTGGTACTTGCATACTTGAACTTTTTTAAAAAAGCACGGTCACAGCAAAAGAGAACCACACAGCAATAAAACAACCCTTAGCAACATTGACAACCCTGAACATTTGAAGGACAACTGGCTAGCCACTTAACGTGTTACAATAACAAAGTGCAATAAAAGATAGATAGATAGATAGATAAAACTACCCCACTCGTCGATTCCGAAGAGATAAGAAACCTTCTCTGATTGTTCGAGTCCGGTGCGTAAGCGCAGTGACTTGAGCGCCTGAGCATTTGCATTTTTGACAAACGATTTGAATCCACGTTTAAAAATATTAACGATATTTCTACTTGTACAAAACATAAACAACTTATGGTTTACTTTTTCTGCTGACTCTATCTTTTGCATTTTGGAGCGCTGTGGAAGCATTTTGGTACTTAAAATTTTGAAAATAATATGGGTAATAATAACTTGGAGCCCGGAGGAACGCATTCTTGGAGCGCGGTGGAACTACCCGATTTTATCATATCAGATTTATATTTTTTCTTTTTAATGTCAATGAAATAAAAAAATTCAAAAATAAAGCGCGTCAAAGTTTGGGATTGGAGGCTAGTGGCGTCATACTTTGCTTAAAAGTGTCGCAAGGTGTGACGTCACGCGGAACTTTAACTGGCTAAATTTTTTGTATAATCGGCAAAATAAAAAATTACGTGTCCAATATCTTCTGATTATCCAACAGACAGACTTATATATGTCGCCGCAGCGAACCTTCAGCCGACCAGTTTGAAGAACCCTTATTTAAAAACAACAACGCTTCTATGATAACCTTAGTAATATCTGCAAATTGCCATCATAAATCTTAAAATAATATTTAAACTAAGAGTTAAGTTATCAATTTATGATTAGTTAGCTTTTCTATAAATCAATAATGTTTTGATACCAAGTACTCAAGTCTACTAATTTTTGAAAATGGTAATTTAGTTAGATTTCTCTACTATTAAAATTCCTTAAATAATTAATAAGGAATTTAGAAATAGGCTTGAGATTGAATGTAAGCATTGAGATTCCAATTTTAAATTAATAATGAGTTCGCGGGTGATTTTGTTAAAACCTGGGTTTAGCTAGCGGTATTTCTACCTGAAAATCATAAAATAATAAGTAATGGATTTAGAAATAGATCTAAGATTTAATCTGAACGATTTTGTAATATTAAAAGTTTTGTGACCATCTGTCATTACGTCAGAACCTTGTTTAAAAGAATTGTAAAGTAAATGTGAAGCTATCTAGTTTAAATAGCATTCTAAAATCTTTAGGGAATTATTAATAAATTTAGAAGTCTTTATGAGATCCATCCCTCATTGTTGCGTAACATTGAGAGCAAGTCGTGAATGTCTGAATTTGTAAGCAGTTTAATTTATTTTGTTTTAATCGCCTTCAAAAATGCTCTAATAATTATTATTTAATTTAAATAGAGTTTTTGTGTCGAAATCAATGTTATTTTAAGTGATTATTGTGAACTTGAAGTATTCTTGATTTTCCCGCCATTTTCGAACGCTCGTAACGAGTTTGTTTGGAGTGGAGGGGGAAAATAGCGGGGGAAACATCGAGAATATGGAAAGACCGACATTCTGATTGGAGGTGTGAAGCAGACAACACGTGTAAGTTGAAGCCATTGTAACTTCAAATAAAAATAATTTTGTAACCCTTGTGAACGATCTTTATTTCATTTGGTTAGTTTAAATTAATAGCTTCAGCCTAGATTTTCCCTTGCTTTTTAAAACATTAAAATTAGTAAGCGAGCTCGTAGGTTTGAATGGGCTGAGTAGATTTTTATAATTGCTAAGGCAGGATCGATGGCCGAATCATTAGGTCGTCGGTTCTGCTTATTTTAAAAACCCTAGTTTCATGATTTATTCGTTATATATTATATTATATTTTTTTAGGCCTATTGTCTTTCAGCGTTAATTTCCTTAGCAGAATATGTAGTGTTTTCTAAAGAAAGCACGTCAATAAATAAATCTTCTCTCTAATCCGAAATCAAACGATTTTATTATACCTACTTAGTCTGTAAATCAAAATCTTTAGGCAAATGAATATATCAGCCCAGACAAACTTTCAACATTGATATCTAAATTAATATCTATGCCCAGGTTAGGCACAAGTCTGTATCAAACTTACCAAAGCAATGCTAGAAACTTCTGGCGCGCAACGTCGTAGAAATCTAACAGCGTACACTAGCAATTCAAGATGGCGGCGCCCGTTTAACATGGACAAGGGCGCCGCCATCT
Organism: Eupithecia subfuscata; assembly: GCA_963564075.1. NCBI lineage: Eukaryota > Metazoa > Arthropoda > Insecta > Lepidoptera > Geometridae > Eupithecia > Eupithecia subfuscata. The sequence goes on from OY751123.1 coordinate 4,144,098, forward strand.
TGAATTTCTACTGCAGTGTCTTAGTCTTCATCAGATTCTAGCAGCAAAACTGAAAGTGACAGGCTTAAGGGTCCGGCGACGGATGAATTTCCCATACAAACGTAATACCAAAATGATTGGAATTTGAGCATATTTTCACCATGGTCTACTATTATTTGTATTAAAATAGTTATTATCTAGGTTCCTGCCACAATTTTTTTCAAAATACCTTTCTGAAATGAAATTAAACTGAATCTCATTTTTACATCAAAGAATGAATGTTTTCTAAGTATTTGCGTAAATATGTATTTTGAAAAAAGCTTGTCGCAGGAACCTCAATAAATACTACCTATTCTAATACAAATAATAGCAAACCATGGTGAAAATATTCTCAAATTACAAATAATTTTGGTAAGTACTACGTTTGTATGGGAAATTCATCCGTCACCGGACCCTTAACGGAAAGTGGTGAAACTTACCAGAGCAATGACGGAAGCTTCAGGCGCGCAGCGTCCCAGCAGATCTACCAGCGTACAGTAGAAATTTAAGATGGCAGCGCCCGTGTCTATGTAATCTTCGTCTTCATCAGATTCTGGTAGCGGGTGGCTGAACTGAAAGTGCAAAAAATAAGTTATAATTCAGTACCTAACTGGATTTGGAATCAAACGTGTAGGTAATCCAGGCAGGTAAAACAAACCAAATGAATAAATACCTAGAAAAATGCTATTGACCATTGCATTATGGCATTATTTTTCACTTTGCATTTGTCTTTCTTACTTACTCCTGTGACTCCAACACATGACTTAATAATAGGTAATCATATGACTTCTCCTGGCATCTCGGTTCTGAGCTGGATTGACAGAGAAGCATCTCTTTGTCAATCGAGCGATACCTGGTGCCAACTGGCCCGAACCCCGATATTTTGACTTATACTTCTATTTGACCATTGCATTATGGCATTAGGGCATTATTTTTCACTCTGCATTTGTCTATCTTACTTACTCCTATGACTCCAACACATCACACACTAATATTATAAATGCGTAAGTTTTGGATGGATGGATGGATGGAAGTTTGTTACGTCTTCACGCCAAAACTACTGAACGGATCAGGTTGAAATTTTGCATACAGGTAAGTCTAACCCTGGAATCAAACATAGGCATTTTATCCCATAAATCAGTTCCCATGGGATAGAAATAACCTCAAAATGTTTCCATAGAAACAACGCGTGCGAAGCCGCGGGCAGAAGCTAGTGACGTAATAATAATCATATGACTTCTCCTGGCATCTCGGTTCTGAGCTGGATTGACAGAGAAGCATCTCTTTGGCAATCCAGCGATTCACCAGGTGGTGCCAACTGGCCCGAACCCCGATATTTTGACTTATACTTCTATTATTTATTAGTAGCAACTCACACTCATATCTCCGTCCTGCTCCATCTCCCTTAGTTTCCGTCTATCGGCTATCTTCTCGCTCATCTTATTGGCGTCCACGATAGCCTTCAGCAGCCCTTCGCCTTCGCCCCTCAAGGCTGGTCCCAGGCACTCTGGTCGCCGGATCAGAAGACGGATTACTAGGTTAGCGTTCTCTTCTACACTTTCGCCGTTTACCTGGGAAGAGAAATTGTTCGAGTATTTTAAAGTTATAAAATCACATCACATCACACTAATCACATCACACTAATATTAGAAATGTGAAAGTTTGGATGGATGGATGGATAGATGGATGGATGTTTGTTACGTCTTCACACCAAAACCACTAAACAGATTGAGCTAAAATTTTGCATCGGTGTAGCTCTAAGCCTGGAATCAAACATAGGCTACTTTTTATCCCATAAATCAGTTCCCATGGGATAGAAATTACCTATGAACGTTTCCATAGAAAGAACGCGTGCGAAGCGGCGGGCAGAAGCTAGTAATATATAATAAAGCGTCAAGAACGAGTCGGACTAAGGGTTCCGTTTAATTGTAAGACCTTGTTTCTGGCCAAATACATATCATGATTCTAGATCAACTTGAAGTAGGTACCCTGTATAATTTGGGCGAGGGAGATAATCGATTTTTTTGTTAATAAACTACAAATTTACGGTTTTCAGATTTTCATCGTTATTTGTGCTATATGACCTTCCTTCTTACCAAATTTTTTGATTCTAGGTAAACGGTTTAAAGCTTTATTTAGAGAGCCTAATCACACTGCGATTATGTCGTCTTCTACTCTTACTAATTAACAAAAAAGAATAACAAATACTAAAAAAAACTTGAAACTTGAAAAAAAACTAAACAGATTAAACTAACATCTACTAAACTATATAATAAACTAGGTTATGCCGGCGGCTTCGCACGCGTTGTTTCCATGGAAACGTTTAAAGGTGATTTCTATCCCATGGGAACTGATTTATGGGATAAAAAGTAGCCTATGTTTGATTCCAGGGTTAGACTTATCTGTATGCAAAATTTCAGCGAAATCCGTTCAGTAGTTTTGGCGTGAAGAGGTAACAAACATCCATCCATCCAAACTTTCGCATTTATAATATTAGTGTGATAAGAACATTAAGGTCAGCCCCGATCGGTCTGATCGGAGCTGAACTTAATGTTGTTCAATTTCACTAGATTTTTAACTTCTTTCGAATCGGGGTTTGACAGGGTTATGTTACAATCAGAAAATTCTTTTAAGAAATATTTACACTTCTCTGTCCGGAAGGTGTTCTCGACACACTCCATGAGAACATGCAATACCTCCTCGCAGTTAGGAGAAGGAACTTTTCCCATACGGAATGCGAATTTCTTCGAATCTGGAATGTGTCCAGTACGAAGCCTTAAAATCACAACTATATCTTTTCTAGACATCTCATTATCATTAATCCATGGAATTTGAAGAGGTTGTGGCTGGACAGTTTTGTACCAAATCCCTATTTCTCTCGAGCGTGTACATCTTGAACATTTTATTATGTCAGAAACATGTACATACCCAGACACAGAACCGCAGGAAGTCCAGATACCGCTCGCCCTCGACGGGATCCCAGCCCAGGTCGGGGTATCCTTTCTCCACGAGCTCGGAGTTGCTTTGCAGCCCGCAGCGGGACAGATATACTGCTATCTTTTCTAGGTAGTGCTCTCTGAAATGAGATAAAAAGGAAGAATTTAAAAGTTTTTTAAACTTACGCGATCACAACACATTATTATTAACTAGCTTCTGCCCGCGGCTTCGCACGCGTTGTTTCTATGGAAACGTTTTATGGTTATTTCTATCCCATAGGAACTAATTTATGGGATAAAAAGCCTCTGTTTGATTTCGGGGTTAGACTTACCTGTATGCAAAATTTCAGCCTGACCCGTTCAGTAGTTTTGGTGTGAAGAGGTAACAAATATCCATCCATCCATCCCTCCAAACTTTCGCATTTATAATATTAGTGTGATGTGATATTCAAGGGTAGGTATATCGCTCTCGCGCTTACTTAGTTATTTTACTTATTTATTTTCTTTATTTATTTTTTATTTATTTATTTAGAACTTCGAACTTTATTTAAAATGGCAGAAGCCTTTATTCACAAAGAAACTTACACTAGTATTTACAATTGAAATAACTAAGCTAACTGCAGACTGTTGCAAACAGTCTACAGGTACCTCAACTGATCCATATCAATACCAGTCGGAAGCGTCCCCAAGATGCTGGCTGCATTGCCCGCTGTATGGCAATGCTGATGCGTTGTGCCAGAAAACATATACATAGAAAACATCCAGAACACCCCGAACAAATATCTGCAGATCATACAAACATTTGTCCCGAGGCGGGAATCGAACCCGCAACCTCCTGCGTCGCAGGCGGACCTTCGCCCGCCGCGCCACGGAGGTCGTCAAATAAAAAAACCTTTTTAATAGCCAACACACCTTAGAGCCAAAGCCAGTTCAGTATTCTCCATCAGACTAGAATATGCGACATCGAGCGGCGTAGATCCTCTTAGAGACGGCCTCGACAGCAGAATGTTGGAGTTCTCCAGTAGAAAGTCGAAGTGGTCGAACATGGCCTTCTGGTTCTGTCGCCCGGTACGGCAGAAGTAGCAGAGGAAACGGCAGCAAGCTACCACCATTTCGTGAGACGTATCCTGGAAAATGACCACACTGATCAGACAAATCATACTAATATTATAAATGCGAAAGTTTGGATGGACGGATGGATAGATGGATGGATGTTTGTTACGTCTTCACGCCTAAACTACTAGACAGATTGAGTTGAAATTTCGCATCGGTGTAGCTCTATATTCCTGGAATTAAACATAGGCTACATTTTATCCCATAAATCAGTTCCCATGGGATAGAAATTGCTTTTGAATGTTTCCATAGAAACAACGCGTGCGAAGCCGCGGGCAGAAGCTAGTAATATTATAAATGCGAAAGTTTGGATGGATGGATGGATGTTTGTTACCTCTTCACGTCAAAACTACTAAACTGATAGGGCTGAAATTTTGCATACAGGTAATTCTAATCCTGGAATCAAACAGCAGGCAACAGGAAGACCATCGCTATGGCAGGATCCATCCTACCATAGCATCTGCTGAGTGTTGGCCATTTTTGTGACCTTTATCTTACTTTTGTATTAACCTTTATCTTTTGTATGTACTATGTATGTAGTGGTTACAAAATAAACGCATTTATTTTTAAAACATGGGCTACTTTTTATCCCATAAATCAGTTCCCATGCGATAGAAATTACTTTTAAACGTTTCCATAGAAACAACACATGCGAAGCCATAAACTAGTCTCATTATAAGTGAAGATTCTTTGTTTTATGAGAAATAAACATCTTTAAACCGATACTGAACCCTGAAATGACGTTGTGTTGGTGTTGTAGTTCTAGCTATATGGGATACCTTTTCTTTGGCATTATCCTCCGTAGGTTGAGGCGAAGACGGCTGTGCATCGGACTGCGCTTGCGCACGCCTTCCGAGAGTGTTCATCATTACTGCCATCACGTTTTCGTGGACTCGGAGAACTCTGTAGGAAACGTTTCATATTAGAAAAATAAATAAATAAATCAAACTTCACACTTATATATTATAAATGCGAAACTTTTGATGGATGTATGGATAGATGGATGGATGGATGTTTGTTACCTCTTCATGCGAAAATTACTGAACGGATCGGGCTGAAATTTTACATACAGGTAATTCTAATCTCGGAATCAAACATTAGCTGCTTTTTATCCCTTAAATCAGTTCCTATGGGATAGAAATCACCTTAAACGTTAAAAATAGAAACAACGCGTGCGAAGCCGCGGGCATAAACTAGTCACACTAATATTATTAATGCGAAAGTTTGGATGGATAGATGTATGGATGGATGGATGTTTGTTACCTCTTCACGCCAAAACTACTAAACGGATCGGGCTGAAATTTTGCGTACAGATAATTCTTATCCTGGAATCAAACAAAGGCTACTTTTTCTCCCATAAATTAGTTCCCAAACAAAGCCTGCGAAGCCGCGGGCAGAAACTAGTAAATAAAAATAAACAATGCTGGACGATCCACACAGCATCATCTAGCCCCAAGCTAAGCAGAGCTTGTGTTATGGGTACTAGATAACTGATATACTTAATCAATACATGCAATGGCAGAAGCCTTTATTCACAAAGAAAATTACACTAGTATTTACAATTGAAACAACTGAGCTAACGCGATAAATACCCGATATAATCATTAACTATGTTAACAAATCGCGAAAGTTTAAAAAGTTTTAACTGCAGACTGTTGCAAACAATCTACAGGTAGCTCAACTGATTCATATCAATATCAGTCGGAAGCGTCCCCAAGGCGCTGGCTGCATTGCATTAAATATATAGATATTTTTTAACATACAATCGAAAATACCCAGAAGACGCTTGAATTTGTATGAAAACAGAGAGACTAGACACCACGCCATACGACGTTACCTTTCCGTCGCGTACGTTGCGTGTCGTGGACTCTAGTCTGTTTCTACCTTAAGCATAATGTTTTAAATAATGGACGCTATAATAACGTAGGACTTACCTAATAAGATCAGGATGTTGGAAGAAGGTGTGATTGTTAACGAGTTTCCTGAAAAGATAAGAATAAAATGCAAAATGATCATTTACGAGTTACAGTTTCCATAAATTCTGGGAAATCGATTTATTATAATCCTTATTCAATGAAAGTCTTATACATTTTATTAATCTAATGTAATGGTAATTACTCGCTCGGCTAGATTTCTTTACCTAACCTGACGGTTTTTTTATTTTGGCGTTGATTACGCGGGTCCATTATCTCGATCTTACGTAAACTTATCACACCATTTATCACCATAAGCTCTTCCCAATCAACTCTTCTTCTTCTTGACTCATCTGTACCGACAACAGAGCCCTGATTTGGCTCAGTCGGCGATCCACATTTCAACCATCATCATCAACTTAGATAAGTCCACTGCTAGACATAGGCCTCCCCTGATGAGGCGCATTGCATCCTGTCTTCAGCTTGCCGCATCCAGCATCTGCCTGCAGTCTTTCGCAGATCGTCAACCAGGCGCATTTGAACCAGCTATTATTTATTTCGGCGTGGGTTGAGCAGTATCTACGAGCAATCTAGTATGACCTCTACTATATCTTAAATTTCTAATGTCTCTTACCATAATCTCTTCCTCATCAACTCTTCTTCTTCTTGGCTCATCTGTACCGGCAGCAAGGCTCTGATTTGACTCAGACCGACCCACATTTCTGCGACGTCTAACTTCGTCTTGGCATTGATGACGTAGGTCTTCTCAAGTGCGCGTATAAGTTCACCCACTGCGTCGTACTGACGAACTAAAAGACTGAAAAGATATAGTATTGTTAAAAATGGTGTGGATGGGAATCGATTTGTTTATTTTCGGAATTGGATTTGAAAAAGAAATCTAACAAAAAAGACTTGAATATAAGGGTGGAGTAATTTTTGACTTTAGGGCAGCTACATTTTCTTTTGGAGTACCTATGAAGTTTTTGATCAATTCAACAAACTAAAAACGAGGAATTTTTTTCATAAAATATACCATGTTTGGAAGAACTAAATCCTCTACCTTTAAAAGAAAAGGTAGCTGTTATGATAGCTTAAAATTTTTCTCCAGCTTAGTTTATTGAGTGCAGCAGCGGAACCCCTGCAGAACTATTCTACCATCGAACTGCAATCCTAAATCCACATGCACAGCGTGGGGATTATAGGCACTACCTCCCATGAGATGGAAGCCAATAAGGCGCTTATCAGGGGAAGGCCTGTGTCCAAAAGTGGACCAATACAGGCTGTTGAGGTGAGATTGTAAAAGTTCATAAGTTTCGAATCCCGAAAGCAGCCTCGATGACGAAATAAATTTAATTGGAGGATAGTGTTGACGCATTTACTGCCTAGCCGAGGCGGTGCAACCCCCAGGGACGGGCCACGACTTGCTGGAAAGCTGGAAGGACCTGTAGATGGACCTGTGCATTGTAAGTTATGAAATTCTAATGATACTTACCTAGTTAATGATTATATCGAGTATTTATCGCGTACCTTTTGTTTTATTTCCCCTAACTATGTTAACAAATCGCGAAAGTTTTGAATACTTACCTAATAAAAACCTAAAAAAGGATAGTTTTGATACTTACCTAAACATCTCTCTAACAAGTTTTGGCGTTTCAATCTGTGATTCCTCAGCCCAGTTGACAATAGTGCCGATGAGTACTTTGCGGAACTTCTCTTCTGGCGTCTTTTTTGGCGGTTCTTCTAATGCCTGTAGGATTATAAATTACAACTGTTTAGATTTATTCAGCATAATTAGGTTCATTATAATAAATAATAGATTCAGGCTTTGCGGAAATCCATTGCAAAATTACACTATCACAATAATATTATAAATCCGAAAGTTTGGATGGATAGATGTTTGTTACGTCTTCACACCAAAACTACCGAACAGATTGAGCTAAAATTTTGCATCAGTGTAGCTTAGAGCTACACCGTTGCAAATGCCTGGAATCAAACATAGGGTACTTTTTATCCCATAAACCAGTTCCCGTGGGATAGAAATTATCTTTGAACGTTTCCATAGAAAGAACGCGTGTGAAGCCGCGGGAAGAAGCTAGTATTAGAATAAAAAATATTGAGTAACAATTCCGCGCAAAAGCAACGCAAGTTTTGCGCGGAATTGTTACTAAATATTTTTTATCCTAATATTTTTCAATTATAACACGAGATCAATACTCGTATAGGAGAATAAATTCACAACTCACATTTAATATGAATAAACTAATCGCTAAGCTGAGTCACTATCGATAGATGTCGTAATTATCTTAACGTCTACAATAGCGTTTCTAGTAAAATCAATATCGATAAGCAAATGCGATATTTATCGCTAGTAAACTTGAAGGCCCTTTAACCGTTTGTAATTTTCAAGTCAACGGCTTTCAGCTTTACTTTTGTTCTTACCTTATCAAGTCAACTGCTTTCAGCTTTATTTATGTATGTTCTTACCTTATCAAGTCAACTGCTTTCAGCTTTACTTATGTATGTTCTTACCTTATCAAGTCAACTGCTTTCAGCTTTACTTATGTATGTTCTTACCTTATCAAGTCAACTGCTTTCAGCTTTACTTATGTATGTTCTTACCTTATCAAGTCAACTGCTTTCAGCTTTACTTATGTTCTTACCTTATCAAGTCAACTGCTTTCAGCTATACTTATGTATGTTCTTACCTTATCAAGTCAACTGCTTTCAGCTTTACTTATGTATGTTCTTACCTTATCAAGTCTACTGCTTTCAGCTTTACTTATGTTCTTACCTTATCAAGTCAACTGCTTTCAGCTTTACTTATGTATGTTCTTACCTTATCAAGTCAACTGCTTTCAGCTTTACTTATGTATGTTCTTACCTTATCAAGTCAACTGCTTTCAGCTTTACTTATGTTCTTACCTTATCAAGTCAACTGCTTTCAGCTATACTTATGTATGTTCTTACCTTATCAAGTCAACTGCTTCCAGCTTTACTTATGTATGTTCTTACCTTATCAAGTCAACTGCTTTCAGCTTTACTTATGTATGTTCTTACCTTATCAAGTCAACTGCTTTCAGCTTTACTTATGTTCTTACCTTATCAAGTCAACTGCTTTCAGCTTTACTTATGTATGTTCTTACCTTATCAAGTCAACTGCTTTCAGCTTTACTTATGTATGTTCTTACCTTATCAAGTCAACTGCTTTCAGCTTTTCTTATGTTCTTACCTTATCAAGTCAACTGCTTTCAGCTTTACTTATGTATGTTCTTACCTTATCAAGTCAACTGCTTTCAGCTTTACTTGTGTATGTTCTTAGCTTATCAAGTCAACTGCTTTCAGCTTTACTTATGTTCTTACCTTATCAAGTCAACTGCTTTCAGCTATACTTTTGGTCTTACCTTAGCTTCTTCCTCCAGTTCTTTCACAGTATTGATAAGACTGTAAAGCTTGCCGAACGCTCCAGGTTTCGTTTCGGGTTCTGTTGATTCCTGTAACAACAGATAACTTTTAAAACGCTTTTTATAGGACTTATTTTGGGCATCGATACAGCCGGAATGGTTTTTAGTCAAGTAGGAATACAGTTGTGTTCATTTCATATTTATTTATTTTTATTTTGTTTATTAGGTCTACCAGTGGGTGTTACAATAATTCTTATAATATAAAATGCACACTTAATGAGATAGTTCATTGCACAACCAGTTACAGGTGGACACTGCATGCTAAATAGTAGGTTATCAGAGGAACAACTAAAGTATATATCAATGCAGCACAAGTTTCTTGCAAAATTAGTAACATGGTTTTGGTTATTATAGTGCGTAAGTACTCACACTCAGGGTAATTTCTGAGAAATCAAATAATATCCCACAAAATTTCGACGGGACTTGAACCCGCATCCTTCCATCTTCGTCCCTTCTACGTAGAAGTCCAAAGGAAGTCCCAAGGTTTTTCGACTCCTGCGTCACTTGACCTCGTGGTGTAATTGCTTAGCACATTCCCGTGCTGAGGAAAGGATGCGGGAAGTCCCGTCGAAGTCGATTTTCTTTGGAGTTTCTTAGAAATTAGTAACATGGTTCACAAACAAGGTTCATAGTTAACCCGCTTAAAAGAAACATGTTAGATAGGCCCCCTTTCTTCAATTTTGGAGGATACGTTTAAACAAAGTAGGGTATTATAGTAGTTGGGCCGCAGAGGTTTAAATGTTCCCGTGGTTCGGCGAAAATGGCGAGAGGGACACCGGAGAGGTTTTAGTGGGTATTACGTCCTTTTCAGGGCGTCGAGTCCCACATAATTCTGGTCCAGACCAGTTTATTCGTGAACGAATTTCCTCGACGAGACAAAAAAAAAGGGTATTATAGTAGTAAGTAAAAAGTATTTATTCTGTGTTACAAAATTACAAGCAAAGTTGGTACAAACAATGAATCACCAATCCGCCTGCCAAGCGTGGTGATTACGTCAAAACCCTCCTTATTTGTGGCAAGTCCACCAGTGGACGTGTAAAAGCTGATTGGTACCTCTGATAGTGGCTCTGTGAGCGCGTTCAGAGACACGTGCACCATGAGTCCGTCGTGGAACTGCAGCATCCGCGCGATCAGATCCTCGCCGCACGGACAGTTCTCTTTCCAGGACTCTTCCTCTTGGTCCATGTGCTTGAAACCTGGGAAAAGAAAAACAATCGAATTAAACAATCGAATAAACTATGTACTTACCACCTCAGCTCAACAACCTATATTGGTCCGCATCACACTAATATTATATATGCGAAAGTTTGGATGGATGGATAGATGGATGGATGGATGTTTGTTACCTCTTCACGCCAAAACTACTGAACGGATCAGGCTGAAATTTTGCATACAGGTAAGTCTAACCCTGGAATCAAACATAGGCGTGTTTTATTGCACGGCGACTTTTTATCCCATAAATCAGTTCCCATGCGAAAGAAATAACTTCAAAGCGTTTCCATAGAAACAACGCGTGCGCAGCCGCGGGCAGAAGCTAGTATTATTATAAATTACCATTATTTATAATATTAGTGTCGATGTAATTATATTGAATGTGATTTTGTTTGGTGAGATTTTTGTGTAGTTTTCGATAAGTCTTCTCTACATAGTTCCCGTTCAGGCAATGTTTAATCAACGAAAAACGCGTAAGCAATCAACGCAGAAGCCAGTTGGAAAAAATCGGAATCACCATCAAGTCATAATTATCGGCTTATGCTAAAACCACTGGTAGACGGCGACGGCGGCCTTCCCGTATACATGCCGCCGAAGCGCCCCTTTTTTACAGACTTTAAAGGAGGAAATTCTGTTTGGCTGTATGTATGTTTTTTTAATGTATTTTCGTCGATTTCTCCGTCATTTATGGACCGCAGTTGTATAGAGGATGATCCGAGGTGGTCCAATAAATTTGATTCCCGAGAGATTTGTATTTATCCCACGAAACGAATTATCAGTTTTAAACTAAGCTAAAACTTACCTAAGATAGCGTTCATCTGTTCTCTAGGTGGACAACGGAACTCCCTGGTTTTCTTGGCCGCCACTGCACTGGGGAGATCTGACTGCTTGATCTCTTGGTAACGTCTGAAATAATAACAACCGATTTGTTCTGGTGTTTTCTATGTAAAACAAAATATATATATATATCTATGCCTTTAATGTATATCAGTTATCTAGTACCTATAACACAAGTTCTGCTTAGCTTGGGCATAGATGATGCTGTGTGGATTGGTCAGTATTATTTATTTATTTTATTGTTCCTTGCGGTGTCGAAAGAGGAGAGGTGTGTTTGGAGCACTTGTAAATTACTGTAAAACATGCAAAATGGCAGACCAATTTTACGAATTTGAATTTTTATATTGCTATATTAAAGTATTCAATTTTTTTAAAGTCTAATTCCTATCTTCACAAAGAAACTTATACTAGTATTTACAATTGAAACAATTGAGCTAACTGCTGACTGTTGCAAACAGTCTACAGGTAGCTCAACTGATCCATATCAATACCAGTCGGAAGCGTCCCCAAGACGCTAGCTGCACTTAAAGTATTCACTTGACAAAATACTTTGCATGTTTACAAACATAATAAAATACGATTTTTTTTAATGTTGCAATTTGTTTTTTTTTGTTAATAAGCTAGAGCGACATAATCGCAGTGTGATTAAGCTCTCTAAATATGATTTAAAAAAGTACAATGTAAAATATATTTTAGTTTTCCAGGGCCCAGAATATATACCAGCCATAAGCGATTCAAAAATTATCTAAAAGTGGGTAGAGATAAACCATTCTAGAAATGCACGTCAAAATGCACGCCTCCTTCACACATACGTACGGTGTTCATATTTAGAATGGTTTATCTCTACTGACCGGCTTTTCCAGGCGTAATGTAACGCGTAACACAGCAAGCGTTCGTGCAGTCAGTACGGGGAAAGAAGGCGTGAGCAACGAGCAGCGAGACGGATTTTAGCACACAGCGTAACGTATCATGCTCGCTGCGAATGATACGTTACGCCGTGTAACACCGGTCAGTACTCGCCTTGATATTAGTTCTTACCTCAACTGATCGTTCTGCAAGTCTCCTACAAAGTCATAAGCGAACATTATGATGGCTTCGACTCTGTGCCTCAGTTGTATGTCGTTTAGATGTTGCAGTAAGTAGCACATTTGCAGTTTTGCTCCTTCAGCCATTTTCATGTGGAGGAGTCCTTTTCTGTGCTCGTCTTTGCCCTCTGAGAAATAAGACGGTGTTTACATATTTTTGTTGTTACTTACCGATTGAATCTAAAAAAACTTCAGCGTGATAAACATGAATCCTCAATCTCAGCGGCCTATAATGATCTACTACTGGACGCAGGCCTCCCTCTGATAAGCGGGGGTAATACCCAGAATCCCCATGCTGGGCATGCGGCTTGGGGATCGCAGTTCGGTGGTGGAATTGTTCTGCAGGGGCCGCTGCTGTTAGCTCCCGGTAGATATCTCTTAGTTGCCTCTTACGACACCCGCGGGGAGAGTTGGGGTGGTGCAAATTCTAAGCCGCCACACAGCTCAGATAAAAGGATAGCCTTCTAGTACTTATAGTCTCTGAGCTAAGCCCGGACGGACAGACCGACATGGTGAAACTATAAATAAGAGTTCCTTGGTGAATATGAAACCTTAAAAACATAGAGCTAAATGAAAGAAGTCAAAGAACAAAGAAGCTATTTAAAACAAAATTAAGTCCATACAAATTTGCCACAAATTTTTGTGGCACTGTAATCTTTACCTCTGTCAAATGTAAGATCCCACGTCTCAGGGTTGATCATGATGAGTAGCTTCTCAACGTCTTCATCTCGCATCATGCCCACCAGGAGGAGTCGATCCACCAACTTGATCAGCGGCCTAGGATATACAATCAATCAATTAATCAGTCAAAGAGCTTACTAATAATAATAAAAGAAAAGGGTTCTTTTAAACACACGATAGAAATCAAAACTTGAGCATACACGGTTTAGCACCGAACATCGCAAGCGTCACTGAACCGAGCGTGACGGTCTAGCTTTCACCACCACAGCCTGTATTGGTCCACTGCTGAACGCAGGCCTACCCCTGATAAGCGCCTTATTAGCTGTTATCTCTCGTTAATGCCCGTTATCCCCACGGTGGGCATGCGTGTTGGGGATCGCAGTTCGGTGGTAGAATTGTTCTGCAGGGGGCGCTGCTGCCCGCCCCCGTCGGATATCCCTTAGTCACCTCTTACGACACCCACGGGAAGAGTTGGGGTGGTGCTAATTCTAAGCCGGCACCACACGGCTATGGTTCACCACCATAGGGCGGCGAATTTCCTTACTTTTTGCTCTGTGGGCTTTGTTCACAGTTAAAAGATTATCTAATGAATCTCAAGTGTCCTACGGGTGGGTAGGACACTTGAGATTCATGATGTAATGCAGTAAGATAAAATTGACTGACATAAAGCGAGGTTATGTTGTGTAAATTACTTTAAGTTTTCAATATGCTGGCAATCACAACACGGTCGACATCTCACAAGTTGTTATCATGAGAAGTCTAGTATAAGGGTGGACTTACAAAAAATATTCCCATTGGTCTCTCGGCTTATTGTGGACCTACTGTCAACCTTTATCACATTTTGTGCTCTTACGACAGAATAGTGTTTTACCTTCCCCACCCCATGATGTTATACAGTAGGTTAAAATTGACTGACAGAAAGCTAATTACACTTATTGTTCTTTTAGACCAAAACAGTGAAAACCTCTAGCTATTTATTAACATGAGAAGTCTCATAATAAGATTTTACTTACAAGAAAAGGTTCTCATTAGTCCCTCCGACAGGGTCCCTATTGTGGACCTGGTTGGTAGTGACAGCGTCTGCTAAGGCTTGCATCACGAATTCCCTCACGACCTCTAGCGGGAAGTAAGGGGAGTAGAGATTGCTGATTTCTGTGATGCTTTCACTGGAACAAAGATAATCATACTTAAGTAATGAAACACACACAAATTCAGAATCAAAATTGTTTATTTGCGTAAATACTACAGGTATCTAGTAGGTACATTAATCATTAATTGTAGTATTTTTTAGAAATTTTTATTTAGAGAACTTAATCACACTGCGATTATGTCGCTCTTACTAATTAACAAAAAAGAATAACAAACACTTATAGGACACTTAAAAAAACTAAACAGATTAAACTAACATGTACTAAACTATATAATAAATAAGACATTAAGGCGAAGGTACAAAGCTGTACTTTTCCCTTTTGAACGGTTGATATGGCTCTTTAAACTTTATAATCTTGAATTCGAGTAACTTGTGTTTGTGTATACAATTTTCGAATAAGTAATTTATTCTCTTTCACGAAGCTGCTTAGCTTAATTCTTTAATGTTATGTGTTTATTCTTCTAGATCTAAAGCTTTTTCTTTCCCAAAGATAAATAAATAAATAAATACAGTCGTACATCTACGACATGTACGTATACTAAGAAAACACAGCTACAGAACTTTATCAACATTTGATAACATATAGACTAAATGAAAGTGATATTTGTTATCACTACCAAATAGCTGAAAAATATTCTATGGCCGCACACTCTCGGTTTGCAGAGAGCGCAGGCTGTGTCTCATCTCTGGATCCTCGTACAGAGCCTTTAGTTCCGACCAATAGTATCTCGGCTACATGACGTGATAGTCTCATGATGCGATATTGGCAGCTTCTTATTGGTGGAAAGGTGAACTCACGTTATGTCAGTCATCTTCATCTGCGGCCGCACACTCTCGGTCTGCAAGGAGCGCAGGCTGTGCCCCATCTCTGGATCCTCGTACAGAGCCTTTAGTTCCGGACCCAGGGGAATCACGAACTCGTTCTTGCAGGTTTCCCTGGAAATTATACGATAGGGTTAATAAATTATGACAGTGAGAAGAGAAGTATTTTTCTGAGTCCCGATGTTTTTAATCTTACTCAAAAAAATATCGTCTCAGTCTCACACAGTGTTCTTGAAAATGCGATTCTATAATGTAATTTGTAAAACCATTTTTGAGAACGGCTAGGGGCCGGTTCTGTCAAAGCAGTACGAAGCAGAGATTGTGTAAAAAGAATCCAGAATAAAATGTCAACTTGTAATATGTGTACAAATGGTAGGTAACTACTGCCAACTGGTACCGGCGGATCCTTTTTTGGGACAACAAATCTGCTTCATTATGAATGTTAGCGGGTTATCTACGAACCTTTTCTGTGTTGGAAGAACACCAACGTTTCACACTCATAATTAATTCATCAGCCTACGTCAGTTTTTGTAGTACCTAAAACAAACTGACTATTTTTTATTATTCTCTTTAGCAAATACTCACATAGTAGTCGCATGTGACTCCAAATGCAACGCAATGAGGAGATCGTAGAACCCTTGCCGCAGCGGACCCGACATGTACTGAGACTGGATGGCATAGAGAAGCTGCTTTTGGTCTACGTGCTGGCATAATGCGTGGGCGGCTCTGAAATAAAAGGTTTTAGAGGTGAGGAAATAGTCAAATAAAGATGACTAAAGTGTAAATTCAGGTGCAGCCAAAACTAAACTAAATTAATTTGACAGGGCTACAACAAATACCTCAACCTCAACAGCCTGTATTGATCTACTGCTGGGCGCAGGCCTCCCCCTGATAAGCGCCTTATTAGCTTTTATCTCATGGGGGGTAATACCCATAATCCCCACGCTGGGCATGCGGGTTGGGGATCGCAGTTCGGTGGTAGAATTGTTCCGCAGGGGGCGCTGCTGCCCGCCCCCGGTGGATATCCCTTAGTCGCTTCTTACGACACCCGCGGGAAGAATTGGGGTGGTGTAAATAGCAATGAAACAAATAGCATCCTTTTAATTTCGATTGTTATTAAAAGGACGGCATCATTTTTAAGGCGCTATTAAATTAGTTCACTTTAGTTTTCGCGACATCTGACTTAATACTAAGAAAGCCAGGCATTGAATAAGGTTGGCACAATACTAAACAGAGCGGCGAGTACCTTCTCGAGAGCAGTGGCTCTCAAGCTGAATAAAAAGACAGACTGATATGAAATACCAACTCGAGTTGATATTTATTTAACTACCTAGCCAAATCATAATGTAACTTAAAGTCAAAAGAAAAATAAGTCGACGAAACGGCAGTGTTCGTTCGGGTCTCTCTTACAAAATATTTTTACATGACCAACGAAATAAATACTACTAATAAATTTGACGACCTCGGTGGCGCGGTGGGCGAAGGTCCGCCTGCGGCGCAGGAGGTTGCGGGTTCGATTCCCGCCTTGGGACCAATGTTTGTACGATCTACAAATATTTGTTCCGGGTGTTCTGGTCGTTACTATGTATAATAAAAATATCTATCTATGTAATGTATTATATTATGTATATCAGTCGTCTAGTACCCATAACACAAGCTCTGCTTAGCTTGGGGCTAGATGATGCTGTGTGGATTGTCCAGCATTATTTATTTATTTATTTAATAAATACTACTAATAATACTAGTATAATTTTCTTTGTGAATAACGAAATTAATAAATAATGAAAGGCAAGGAAGTTCGTGCCAATTTTTTAACAATGTAAAATCCATCAATTTTCGCTTTCACAACATGAGAAGTCTTTATTTTTCTTTTTCGTTATAAAAATCTGGTCTTGCCTATCTAATCAAGTTATTTTAGTATTTCTTTTATTAATATCGTTACACTAGATAACATTGACAGGTTGAACATGACAATGTGTCTAAAAAATTAAATTAATCCTTAATTCTAAGCTAGTATTAGAAAATGTTATTTATAGGAAGTTAATATACCTGTAGTTACTCTGATAACACAGAGCAGCGTAGAGGGTGAGCGTGTGTGAGTGGAAGCTCAGCAGTTTGTCCATCTCTATCAATTCAAGAATGTCGATACAGCGGTCTTCCTCTGAAAAGACATATTATTTGTTTGATTGATTCTTCGAAAATAGTAAAAATGTCGAATAAAAACATAAATAACAATAATAATAAATAATGCTGGACAATTCACACAGCATTCACACTCATGCTTACTCATGCGTAGCCCCAAGCTAAGCAGAGCATGAGACATGAGATTAATGTTTCCTCTATTCATCCAAACATGGCATTCAAAAATGCGACGTCTGCAAGTGCGGTTCGCCATTTTTGTTACAGTGTTATCTTAGTTCTGTTAAAATCACGGAAAGAAGTACAATTAGTTACTTTTATGTTACAAAAAGAACTAGAATAAAAAATAATAAAAAACCAAAACTGACCAATCGAACAACGACGAAATAATTACAATGCATGGTTTTTAAACAATTGACAATTAAAATATACTTCTCGGGACGTTCTTTTTATGCTAATCGAGTACCAATTTCTTTACGTCGGTTCGGTGCATCGGTGGTACAAACTTCGACCTATACCCAGAAGTGTGTAAATTCTGCCACCAATAATGATCATGAGGAAGTCCTTACCTGGTATGTGCAGAGCCAGCATGGATATAGCATCTTCACACAGCATCGACCAACCACGGATATCTGACAACTTCAGGGCGTGGACTTGCAGAGATTGATTTGGTACCTGGTGGGAACAGTAAATATTTTTTTTTTGTTAGATCAAGCATATTGGAGGAAGGTGGGAAAGTCAAGACTCTAAAGACAGGACACTATGACGCTATAGGGGTAGACTATAGCGTAATAGCGTCCTGTCTTCAAGTTCATTCACATCTGCCAGTAGTATTTTGCACCGTCATCCCACTGGTCAGACTCAAACTGAAAATGCTTTATTTCCTTTAGACCTTACAGGACACTTGGACACGCCAGAAATTTAAAATAACAAAAAAGTAGTAAGAGGGCTCACACGTTGGCCGAGTCACAGTCTTCACTCAAGAACACATATACCCCAGCGGTTGTAAGTTCTTCACCGCCGCTTCATCTTGCTAATGCTCTGTTATACTACTCATTATCTACTCTGCTCACTCTAGTTATACAATATGAAAGATACACTTACTTTGGCCCACTGATGCGTCTTCAAACACTGCACCGTCAGCCTCGGCGGGAACTGCGGTATCACGTGTTTGTCGCTAGTTGGCGGCACTGCCGCGCTCAGAAGCAGTCTTATAGCGGACCTGCCTAGCTCTATTTGTTGTAATCTTCAGCCTACGCTAGCCAACTGCAGGACGACAGCCTCTCCTAATGAGCCTAGGTGGTCGTCATTCCACCTGGCCACGGGTGTCTTAAATGTTTGCTCAGTCGCGTTCTCAACTCAAGAACATCTTTACCCCAGCGGTTGTCGGTTTTTCGGCAGACATGGCTTCAACTTGCTTATTATGTATCGGTACTGTGTTTTGTAATATATCCTTCGTTTGGTCTACTCTGGTAATACAACACTTACCCTGGCCCACTGATGCGGCTTCAAACACTGCACCTTCAGCCTCGGCGGGAACTGCGGTATCACGTGTTTGTCGCTAGTTGGCAGCACTGCCGCGCTCAGAGGCAGGCTTATAGCGGACCTGCCTAGCTCTATCTGAAGGATCTCTTTGGAGGTCGCTTCTACGAAGATAGCCGGGAAGAGTTTGGTTTCTGGTTCCATCTGGAAGGAATTTGGTTATTTTTATTTCGCAATAGGATGTCTTGTTTTGAATCTAAACTTTAGTGGCTGTCAGAGGACCTTTATCTATGTACTGGCACAGATATTGTACTAGGTTATACATTCTACTATACTTTCGAGTTGGTAATACCACAAAAGAAGACCCAAAATAAAAACGCTGCGCCAGTAGAAACACTTTAGTTAAAGTTTTGTTTTGTTACTCGGATATCAAATGCCAATGATGATGATTTTGCCTTGGGTCTTTTTCTTTCGATGAACGTCTTCAAGTTTACTTTATGTTGTCGACCTTGAACGAGTCTCTTTTTGCCTTGAACTTTCGATATACCTTGAACTGTCGGCTAGTTTCCTTCCCCTCACAAGTGAAGCTGACACTGCCAGTCGAGGTATCTACGGAGCATCCAATGAACATGCCCTGTGAAGCGCCCTTGGCAGTCGCTTCGGCCATCACTTCGTTGTATAGCTCATCAGCTCGTACCATGTAGCAGGATTGGCGGTTTACACTGTACAGAGAAAATAATACTTCTTGAAAATGCTCGAAACGACAAAGCTATATTGAAAAATTACTTGGCTGCATATTAATGAGGTCTTTTCGTAGTTCTGTCATAAACTTTTTGACTGAAGAAAGTGGATTTATAGATTTTGATTCTGTGGCAAAAAATTATTTTGTTTTAAGAATTTTAAGAAGACTTACAGATTTTGATTCGACTTTAAGGTTAATTTATTATAACTGCGATTAAAACCAAGGTTATGGGATAGCGGTTTTACGTGTAAACAATTTAATGATTTTTATTGTGGGGTTTCGTGCCTCGTACTACCATAAGGAAGTGGAATAGATACTCCTTAGGTTTAAATGTTTATTTTAATTGATATTGAGGTAATTTGGTGATTTATCTCCATCCGACTCCACGAATAGTCAACCACTCACACGTAAAACATTCGCGTGAGCCATTGATATAAATCATCTGAACGATGCCACTTCATTGTTTCCACCTTGTATTTGGATGTGATAGTTTTTTTTTAATTATATTAAACGTTTATTTCAAAAGGTCTGAACACTAACATTAGGTACAGTGTTTTAGACCTAGTTAACTAGTCTTAGTTTCACCACCTCGCTCTAACTAAGTTCGAAATTACAAGTTTCGAACTAGTTGTGTAGTATGTTTTTATACCGTAGTATGTTTGTCATATTGTAGTATGTTTTTATACCGTGCACGTTTTATAGATACTTTTTATAAGTTGTTTTATAGATACTTTTTAAGCAAAGAAAAACGTCATGAAACTAAAAATGAAACTAAAACCAAATTATATGCAGGTGTTTCATTATTAAAGTCTAAGAACTCACCTCTCAACAACCCTGTCGTAATCATCAGTGATGATAACAGATGACTGCATGACCTTGTTCTGGTTGAAGTCCTTGGAATGCAGGTGGTACTGCGTGGTCACCCATCCGACGTACACGTGTGTGGGATCTTGACCGGGGTATATTCTAGAAAAGATGAACATTTGAGTATAGTTGTTCTATCTCACGAAGCCCGTTGGGGTATGTATGCCATAGTGAATGCATGTACACGTTGTTTTAGTGTGCGTAAGCTCAGAAGCAATCAGTCTCGCCCGAGACGCGGTCCGGGTCACTAGTGCTCATTGTATTCACATCAGATTTTGGTAGCGAGTACCGTCAGCATGACAAGCGCAAAGTCACTACTACAACCAAGGCTTAAACGGACTTCGTGAGATGGAACAACTGTACCCGTGGCGGTCTTTTAGTCGCCACGCCTAAAAAACCTATGTCGTTTCAGTTGATTTATATGTTAAGTAGGTAAGGAAAGATTTTGAACAACAGACCTTTTAAAGTTGAAACTGTTTTGTAAAATCTGGAAGTCTATGCTCTTACCGGACACCATAGAAGTATTCATTGATTAGCTTCAAACACTCCCCGTCGAATATCTCGTTGCCGACAGTTTCGGTGCCCGAAGCGGCTAGATTGGTGGTCGTCATCTGCTTACGGTCTTGGGTTGGTGTTTGCATCTGCTGGAGATAATATATAAAATAGTATAAATAAAAATAAATGCTCGACAATCCAGACCGCATTGTCTAGCCACAAAGTAAGCAGAGCTTGTGTCATGGGTACTAGATAACTGATTATAGAAAACGTCCGTAACACACGGAAAAAATATCTGCAGAACGTACAAACATTTGTCCCGAGGCGGGATTCGAACCCGCAACCTCCGTTGCAGGTGGACCTACGCCCGCTGGGCCACAGATATAGTCAGAAAATCATGCTGGATTTTTTTCCACATCTTTTCAACATCATCATCGTTACAGAACACGATAGTCTGCTCTAGTTAGACTAGAACTCTCTTGAAGATGCAGTTTGTAATTGGCAGGAAAAAATAGCTGTATTTTATAGGCTGTTGCCCGCGGCGCAGTACCTGCGGGTTGGAGACCGAAAGCAAAGCTAACTTAGTTTTGACTTAGCTTGCATAGCTGACGGAGATTTCATACATGCGTGCAGACTGCAAACTACACAAACTAAGCTATGTACTATGAATAACTGCGTAGCTAAGCTAAACTAAGTTAGCGCAGCTTTCGGTCGCCAACGCCAACCCGCATTAAAATTGACATGCCTACTATGTTTAACCCCCTTTTATATGTAAATATTTTAAATCCGTTTTTACCGAGCTTCTACACTACACATAGCTATCTGACCAAATGTCATGATCGTAGCTTTAGTAGTTTTTAAGATTTCATAAACAGGGTTATTGGTAATTTACTGACACTGCATAAACTGTAGGTTCTGCCCAACAACACGAACAGGTTTGTGAAGACGCCAGGCTTCAATACTTTAATTTGGTATGATAGTAGGTATTCCCTTCATTCAATAATCGTTCTTTAGAGAAGCTATTTCGAAACTAAACTTACTAAACAGCTTTGTCCTGAATTCACAGTGGGTGTTGGAGTGGGAGATCGGTCTTTTATACTTAACTAGCGACCCGCCCCGGCTTCGCACGGGTGCAATAAAATACTACTATTACTATAATTATACATTTAACCATTTACCTTCCTCTTCAATCACTATCTATTTAAAAAAAAACCGCATCAAAATCCGTTGCGTAGTTTTAAAGATTTAAGCATACATAGGGATATAGGGATAGAGAAAGCGACTTTGTTATATACTATGTAGTGATTGGGTAACGGACAAACGTGCATTTTCATAATGTATCAGAGATGATACACAAAAAAAGTTAAGAATTGATATCTGGGGTCTTCACGAACGTGTTTGTGACAATATGTGCAGAACCTGCAGTTTACGCAGTGTTAGTGATTTACCAATAATCCTGTATAAACAGCCAGTAAAGGAGAGGTATTTCGCTTTTATACACAAATTGGCACCGCCCGTAGGTTCGCTCGCGTTTATGTATTAATCTAGGTATATGTCTACTATCTCTGCAAAATTTCAGGCAGTTAGTAGTTTAGCACTGTTTTCAGCTAAATATTCACAAACTTTTGCCTTCATATTATTAGTAAGAAGATAGAAGGTTAGTAGAAATAACACAATGGTATGACGTAAATGAACTTACGTTAAGACCAGTGAGGCTTCCGTTTAGGTTGGACCTACTGGCACGCGGTGCGCCGTTATGCTTTTGATTCGCCTTTGGAGAAAACAAAGAATCAGCTGTGCGTTTGTACAGTGCGGTGATAAAGTTGTAAGTAAAATGGTGAAGTTGTAAGTGAAATGGTAAAGTTGTAAGTGAAATGGTAAAGTTGTAAGTGAAATGGTAAAGTTGTAAGTGAAATGGTAAAGTTGTAAGTGAAATGGTAAAGTTGTAAGTGAAATGGTAGAGTTTGGTAAACTATGGCTAAGAACACTAAAATCACTTATAACGGGAAATTTACTATGGTTTGTGGTGTTTTGAGTTTTCTTATATTTTACCAGAAATAATCGTAATTTATTATAAGAGATTTCAGTGGATTGGTAAGGGCCTTCTCTCACCGGGACGCCACGGCAACGTTGCTAGCAACGTATCCAAACTATTGTATGGCAGACGACATCGTTGCCAAACCGTCTTCAAGTGAGTTAGCTACCATACAATACACAATGAAAAGTTCGAAGACATTGCCAGCGACGTCGCCGTGGCATCCCGGTGCGGTAGGGCCCTAAAAAAGGTGTTTAGTGCAATAAAGTTCTACAATGTACCTAATGATAATGGAGTCTACACAACAAAGACGGCGTTCGAGACCGGTTGGCAAAACACTGTCGGAAATATTATTCATACCATGAAATGTAGCACCAACCCGCCCGTCTGTGTAGCTGGATTAGGTGACAGTCCATAAAGTTGTAGAGAGTAGTAAAGTTGACAGTGCGATGGTAAAGTTAAGCCCTATTGCTGTGTGAATTGTCCAGCATTATTTATTTATTAATTTATTGGGTTGCACAGTGCGATGGTACATTTTGTTCTGTACGGTAGACCTTTCTTAAATTCACATAATTCTTTCCATCCAAAGGTTGTCTTAAAGAGATCGCTTCTAAGCGATAAGGTTGCCCATTGTACTTGTGTTGTGTAATGTCTCTTGTATTGTATTTTTGTTGGTGTACAATCAAGTATTTTGTATTGTATTGAGGACAAATCGTAGAGTGCGATGGTGTAGTCAGATACTTGGTAATGTTGTGTATGACATGTTTAAGCGAAACAATGGTCTGAAGAAATGTAGCTCTATGTTCTGTATAGGTATAAAATAATGAGTGAAATAAAACAAAATGAGTGCAAATTTCATTCATCAATGAAGCTATTTTACTGTGCTACAAAATAAACCACGAAATGTACCCCATCATCAAAACTAAATAAGAAACCTTTTTCTACTGCTAACTACATTATATCGCATGTAACGTAACAGGTTGTCAATCAAAAATCTACCCTCCAATTATAATTATAAGGCACAAACCTGTGAAACCTTGATCTGCGGGTTCGGCCTCTTAGCACTACGTTCAGGCGAGACTTCAGTATCACTAAACGGGTCGGGGGTCTTCGATTTACGGGACTTCGCACGGTCGCCGCTCTCGCCACGTTTGCTGCGGAAGAATCTGTTGGACAAAAGATAGGTATTTAATTATATAGAATGTTGGGATGATCTTATATATAAAATTCTCGTGTCACAATGTTCGTTCCCGTACTCCTCCGAAACGGCTTGACCGATTCTCATGAAATTATGTGACCATATTGAGTAGGTCTGAGAATCGGCCAACATCTATTTTTCATACCCCTAAGTGATAATTTTAAATTTCCACGCGGGCGTAGCCGCGGGGCGCAGCTAGTATAATTATAGATTCTTTAATAAACATCTTGGAATCGGAACCTGGACCTCATTCAGCTGTGCTTAGCTTGGGGCTAGATAATGGTGTGAATTGTCCAGCATTATTTATTTATTTATTTATCTACTACTTATAACTAAGATATCTCTATTCCTATATCTTTTGTTGCTTAGTGAGCTGTTGATCAAACGCTTTACCATTTACAATTAAAACAAAAAAGATAACCGTAGGGGGGGCGGGTAGCAGAATTAAACAATTCTACCACCGAACTGCTAAGTACTTTCCCCAACCCCCATGCACAGCGTGGAGATAACGGGCATAACATAACTCACATATACCTCAACATCAACAGCCTATATTGGTCCATTGCTGGACGCAGGCCTCTCCTTCCCGCGGGTGTCGTAAGAGGCGACTAAGGTATATCCAACGAGGGCGGGCAATAGATAGTATAGGCTGAAAGGAAGATGTAAGTAGTTTAAAGAAATTTAGAGAACGTACTTG
Organism: Eupithecia subfuscata; assembly: GCA_963564075.1. Classification (NCBI taxonomy): domain Eukaryota; kingdom Metazoa; phylum Arthropoda; class Insecta; order Lepidoptera; family Geometridae; genus Eupithecia; species Eupithecia subfuscata. The sequence continues at coordinate 4,168,978 of OY751123.1, forward strand.
AATGGCGATCGTCCACGTTTATCCTTCTTCTCATCAGGACTTAAGCTCTGGGCTTCGTACTTCGCCATCTCAGCTTCGCTGGTCGTACGATGCATGCCGTTCTGTTGACCTGGAATTCGAGTTTTATTGTTAGGGTTTTAAAGTTGTAAATTGATATCAGATTATAAGTTAGTTTTCAGAGAAGATTTGTTTTATGAGAATTTAATATTTAGAGACTTACAAGTATTGTTAGGAAGAATGTTTTTGTTAATGCAATTTTGTTTGAGAAATTTAGTTTCAAACCAATTACTGAATGAGGATCAGTAACGTTTTTAGTTGAGAATGCAGATTTATAGAGCTAAGAAATCCTTAACACACAGTGCAAAATTTTTTGTTCTACGACAAAAATTGACAAAGTTATGACCAAATTACTAGCGATGTTCACTGAGTGACAGCCGCGGTCGCTGTGACGTCACTCCCTCGGTCGCCGCCAGTTAGTCGTAGCCGTTTGTTTGGTTATTTGTAACTTTGAAACAAATTAAGTGTCCGATTTGTGTCTAATTCACCTTTATAACCGTTTAAAATCGTGAAGTAAGAGTGCCGGCTGCGCTCCACTCGGTTCGCTCGGCCGAGTCAGTGACGTCACACCACGCGTAATTTGATTTTACCAACAGTAACGGTATAATGTTTATACCTTAATATGTGACAACTGCAGGGGAGCGCTGCCGTTTATGACACTCTCGAAAATGGTCAAGTGCGTCATAACTTGTATTAAACAGAGATTTTTATGACACCCCTTAAGAATAGCGTCGACAGGCCATCATCGGACGCTTTGCACTGACCGGATCAAACGAATTTTAATATCCACTGATCCTCACCGCACGGAGCAGACACATAGGCTAATGACGTCAATATTCGTTTGCAAATGGTCGGTAAACCAGTTGCTGCGGTAACATTGAACGCACCACTCGGCATTACGCTCAAAAAATCCGTCGGATGCGATTAGCGCGGATAGTTGATAGCGTCATCGGACTGATGACGCTATCAACTATGCTTGCCACACTATGGTACTGTCATGTTGTTGTTTGATAAAAAGCACAAAAACAAGCGAAAGCCAAATAGATATTCACAAAGCAAACTTATATAACCTGGCTGCAAGTTATATCCACCTCTAGGTATAGAGGTTTTCCGCGGGGGGCGGGACGGCAGGCGTTTTATCTTAGAGCTTGAAGGCATCTCTTCCTGGTTCTCGTCGTAGTGTAGACCTTGGGATGGGGGACATAAGGGTCAAAATAGTGCAACGAAAAAGGTGGTAAAAATATAAGTGGGTAAAGCTTTATATGGGTAAAAACAAACAAAGGTATAAAAAATCTAGGCAAATCTAGGCTTTGGGCATAAAAAATCTAGAGTTTAACAAAACAGAGGTAAAAATATAGGGTAAAATAGTGTTTAAACTTAATGCAATCAAAAGCAACTCATATTGCATTGGTCACAAAAATAGAACACTGCTGAACGGACCCTCCTATAATAAGCACCATAACGTTTTTGCTGTTCCCAACCGTATCCAGCATCTGCCAGCAGTATCTTGCTGATCGTCATCCTACCTGGCCACGGCTATTTTGTTCTCACTGGGAAATGAACAGACAGACAGACTTACCTTTAATATCGCTGATGGTGAATCCGCTCTGCGTAATCTGGCCACTGGAACCTCGGTGGCCATCTTTAATAGCATCTGTTGTCGTTGTCTGTCTTATTAGGATATGACAGACAGACTTACCTTTGATATCGCAGATGGTAAATCCGTATCATCAGCCTATGCTAGTCCACTGTTGGACCCCGTCCTCACATACTGAGTGCCATAGCAATCTGTCTTCAGCCGCATCCAGCATCTGCCAGTCTAGAGCAGATCGTCACCCCATCTGGCCGGAGGGCGCGGTCTTCATGTCTCTACTCAAGAACAAGTACGCCCAACTGGTTTTCGGTTCTTCGAGAGATATCCTCCCGAAAAACCGAAAACCAGTTGGGATGGCTACCTACCACTTCAGCGGGCTATTTCTTGGAGGTTTTTCGATAACTTTGGTTCTCTTACCTTTAATATCGCTAATGGTGAATCCGCTTCTCATAATCTGGTCGATATGCGCCGGCATCTGAGCCTCAGTGGCATTCTTCATTAGCATCTCTTGGCGTTGTTTCATCTATCCGTCTCATTGGGAGACAGAGAGACGGACTTACCTTTAATATCGCTGATGGTGAATACGCCCCTCATAATCTGGTCGATGTGCGCCGTCATCTGAGCCTCAGTGGCATTCTTCATCAGCATCTGTTGGAGTTGTTTTATGTATCTGTCTCTTGGGAGACAGACGGACTTACTTTTAATATCGCTGATGGTGAATCCGCTCCTCAAAATCTGGTCGATGTGTGCTTCTGTGGCATTCTTCATCAGTATCTATTGGTGTTGTTTCATCTGTTTGTCTCATTGGGAGACAGACAGACTTACCTTTAATATCGCTGATGGTGAATCCGCTCCTCATAATCTGGTCGATGTGTGCTGGCATCTGAGCCTCAGTGGCATTCTTCATCAGCATCTGTTGACGTTGTTTTATCTCCACCCACCGACGAGCTTTCTCGCGCTCACTGAAATACAGATTTTATTGTTACATTCAGACTTTCTGTTATTTAATCTGAGCAGAATACCAAAATAGGTAGAGGTATGTAATACCCAGCATTTGGTGCTCACGGGCTTCAGCTAACCAATCGCTTTACTATGACGGTGGCATCGTCGCAGAATCGTCCATAGACGAAAGAAACTCTTACACCGATACGTGCGGTGTTATTTGCACGGAGAGATCGATAGAATGGTTTTAAGGCGAATATGTACCCCGATAGTAGCGCCACTACATATTTTATTTTATAATTACGTTATACAAAGGAATTATCAAAAAATCGGACCGCGCGTAGACGATATCTATCATAAGCTTTTTTTAAATGTATCTGTAATAGTTTTGTTTTGTGTTATTCAATCAAAAACCTTGTTTGGAGAGCTTGGTGGCCACCAATACGAACTAAACTCTTGAAACAAGTATCTGCCTAAATCATACAGTACAAAACTATTACAGATACATTAAAAAAAAGCTTATGATAGATATCGTCTACGCGCGGTCCGATTTTTTGATAATTCTTTTGTATAACGTAATTATAAAATAAAATATGTAGTGGCGCTAGTATCGGGGTATATATACCTTGACACTTTTGACACGGGTTCATCCATCTGTAGTTTCTTTCATCATTGGTAAAATGCCAAAATTTGTCATTCTGAGACGATTCTTAGGGTGAAGCGATTAATTTAGTGGAGTGAGGACCCAGGCTGAATAGACCGCCACAGTGGTCGCCAGGTGGTCAGAAATGGTAAACTACAAAGTTGAGTATAATCTGACTTCTTTTTTTGTACCAAACGCGCGTCTACTTAATTTTTCGACTGATACTAACTATTTTATTTCGTTTTTTTACTGTGGAAACTTTTAATGAGGATCCGTAACGTTATAGCAATTTCAATAGAACTACTATCCACGTTATTCATTATGATATAAGAATGATATATCTTTTTAAATTATCCAAATCGGACCATTACGTACGAAGTTATGACTAAATTACTAGCGAAGTTCACTGAGTGACCGCCGCGGCTGCGTATGACGTCACTCGCTCGGTCGCCGCCCGTTAACCGTAGGCAGATCAGTTTTTAGTGCTTTACTCCGAAACTATAAGTTTAGGAAAAAACATTGCAAAACCAAATAGACTCAGTTTTGAGAGACCCATCGCTAGTAATTTAGTCATAACTGCGTCAACTTTTATCGTAGAACTTTTGAGAAATTTTTGCACTTTGTGGATTTCTTAACTCTATAAATCTGCATTCTCAACTAAAAACTTTACGGATCCTCATTAGACGTCAGTTACCCACCATTTATGTTATTATTGACCTAGCTGTAAGTTTCCCTAAAATTATAAAATAAAATAAAAATATGATAAACTGTGTACCTACCATAGAAATCTAAATATTGTTATTTAGATTTCTATGGTACCTACTTACAATGTTGGATGGAGGCAGCTCAAGACCTCTATTTGTGCCATCGTATGGGGGAGGCCTATAGTCAGTTGTGGGGCTGATGATGATGAGTACTTACTCTATGAATTCCGAATGACAGATGACTGGAAGAGACAGCCTCAAAAACTCCCAGTTTGCCTTCTCCATGGTTTCGAAGGTGTTGTGCGAGATTTTCAGGCACGGTGGTGTATCTAGAAACAAACGACGATTCGATTGGTAAATCTGCGTTATGTGTTTAAATAGGTAATGCTATTGGTGGATGTCAAGGACAAAATTGGAGTGAGGTACGGCCGTTTCAACAGCGAAAAAAATATCTGTCTTTTAAAGCCGATTTATAAGAGAAAAACAAATGTCAGTCTACTTTTTTCAGTTCTTAAGTTGAGATCTATTCTGTGATGCTGTGTGAATTGTCCAGCATTGTTTATTTATTTAGATAGGAGTTCTTACCTGACCCAGCAGGTATCCTAGTAACATCAATCCGGGTGTCCGGCATTTCATCCGTGTTTTCGAAAATCGGCTGATCCTTTGTGTACCAGTGGGTTACATCACGGTTCATATTGCTGAAATAACATACGAATTAATAAAAGAAGGTCACCAACTACCAGTAATTACAGTATTTGACATGCTCGTAACGCCATCTAGCTTAAGAGGTCTAAACTTAGAGAAATTATGATCATTTAAAATTTGTCTTGGTTAACTGAGCCAATTTTCACTGACCATTTTGAAGATGACAGATGAACTAGGATAAATAATAAATTCAGGCGTTACTTTGTGGAAATCCATTGTATAATATTAGGATAAAACAATATTTAGTAACAATTCCGCGCAAAACCTTATCTGATAAGATCCAACAAAATGTAATTCGTGTGTACCGCCCGCCCTCCCACAAATTGATCCTACTTACAATTAGAGAAGGTACACAACAGACTTACGTAATATAAAATTGCCTAAGTAAATTACCTTCCTACCTCCTTAAATTGATCCTACTTACAATTAGAGAAGGTAAACAACAGACTTAAGTAATATAAAATTGCTTATGTAAATTACGATTACGTAAGTCTGTTGTTTACCTTCTCTAATTGTAAGTAGGATCAATTTGTGGGAGGGCGGGCGGTACACACCAATTACAATTTGTTGGATCTTAGGTTTTGCGCGGAATTGTTACTAAATATTGTTTTATCCTAATATTAGATTAACTAAACTATTGTAAATACTAGTAATTTTCTTTGTGAATAAAGATGTCATACCGATAAACTAGGCATTTAATAAAACTTCAAAATGTTTTTTTAAATATAAAAATGACAATACTTTGCTTTTTAAGAGAAACCTTAGTAGAATTATGTATCTAATGGTTTAACTTACACACAGAACGGTTCGTAACCCTCCTGAAGACCGCAGGTCGTAAAGTATTTTAGGGTGTTCACATCTTGGCCGTACGTCAACCTGGATACAAATAATTAGATTTGGTAAATAATAAACAACTGACATATTGAAGACAGGGCGCTATGGCGCTCATTAGGGGAGGCCTATGTCCAGCAGTGGACTAATATAGGCTGATGATGATGATATTGACAAATGATTATTTGCAACAATCTGCAGTTAGCTCAACCATTTCAATTGTAAATAATAGTTCTAATTTGTTTCTATATTTTTATCTATTGTAATTTTCTTTATTGATAAAGTTATTACTTTTTAGTTGTTTAGACTGCTAAATCAACTTTTACTCATATTAGATTCAGATTTATTAATTGCATACATATATAACGAATAATTCATGTAACTAGGGTTTTTAAAATAAGCAGAACCGACGACCTAATGATTCGGCCATCGATCCTGCCTTAGCAATTATAAAAATCTACTCCGCCTATTCAATCCTACGTTTAAAAAGCAAGGGAAAATCTAGGCTGAAGCTATTAATTTAAACTAACCAAATGAAATAAAGATCGTTCACGAAGTTTACAAATTTATTTTTATTTGAAGTTTACATTGGCTTCAACTTACACGTGTTGTCTGCTTCCCACCTCCAACCAGAATACCGTTCCTTGAATATTCTCCACGTTTCCCCCGCCATTTTTCCTTCCACTCAAAGCAAACTCGTTGCGAGCGTTCGAAAATGGCGGAAAAGTCAAAAATACTTCAAGTTCACAATAATCACTTAAAATAACACATTGATTTCGACACAAAAACTCTATCTAAATTAAATAATAATTATTTGAGCATTTTAGAAGGTGATTGAAACAAGATAAATTTAACTGCTAACAAATTCAGACATTCATGACTTTCTCAAATGTTACGCAACAAATAAGGATGAATCCCCTAACGACTTCTTAATTTATCAATAATTCCCTAAAGATTTAAGAAAGCCATTTAAACTAGATAGCAATAACATTACTTTACAATTCTTTAAAACAAGGTTCTGACGTAATGACAGATGGTCACAACATTTCTAATATTACAAAATCGTTCAGATTAAATCTTAGATCTACTCCCAAATCTATTACTTATTATTTTATGATTTTCAGGAAGAAATACCGCTAGCTAAACCTAGGTTTTAATAATTTAAGCCGCGAACTCATTATTAATTTAAAATTGGAATCTCAATGCTTACATTCAATCTCAAACCTATTTCTAAATTCCTTATTAATTATTTAAGGAATTATAATAGCAGAGAAATCTAAGCAAATTACCAATTTCAATAATTCGTAGACTTGCGTACTTGGTATCAAAACATTATTGATTTATAGAAATGTTAACTAATCAAAAATTGATAACTTAACTCGTAGTGTAAATATTATTTTAAGATTTAAGATGGCAGTTTGCAGATATTAATGAGGTTATCATAAAAGCGTGGTTGTTTTAAAATAAGGGTTCTTGAAACTGGTCAGCTGAAGGTTCGCTGCGGCGACACGGCCATTCTGAGATGCGTCGCGTGCTCAGCGTCGCTCCCAGGTGTTTGTTGCTGGAAAGAGATAACAAGTGTTGAGGCTAGGCACTTCCACAGTAACCTATTACCTATAACTTCATGTTGACTGAAAGGCTAGATACTTCCACAGTACATCTAATCTTTTTAAATTGTAATAGGCAAGCAGCAGACAGAACACAACACAGCAACCCGAATTTTGTAGCAAACATAACTCACTCCACGCAAGTTTTGTTTTATTATTATTTACTGGTTAACGATCAATCCATATTTGGTAGAAGAACATGACTCGCTCCACGCAAGTGCTGTTGTGATATAGTGTTTGTGTGAAAGTGTGAAAGGAAGGATAGAGGTCAGTGAGAGGTCGATGCTGCTCAGAGCAGAGGCCCTAGGATGATGGGCTAGGTCGATGCTATGCTCTAGGCGGTCCTGTGCGCCGCGGTACATAGGGGACTAGGATAGGACTATTCTTGGCTTCTTTTGAGCATCTTTTGTGGCTTTGACGACCCCCGCGTGTCATCGCAGCATCTTTTGAAAGGATTATTCTTGGCTTCTTTTGAGCATTTTTTTTTTGTGGCTTTGATGACCCCCGCGTGTCATCGCAGCATCTTTTTGATTAATCCTTTTTTTTTTTTTTTTCTTTTTCTTTTTTTGTGGGTTTGTGTGTGTGAGTGTGCTTGCTTGTCGAGTTTGTATGATGATGAAAGTCTGTTATGAAAGTTTCTCACCGGGATTAAATTGTGCTGGCGACACGGCTGCCTGAACTCCGGTGCCCGAGATTTGTCTACGCTGTAGCTGATCGTACGCCACTTTGCGAGGTAGTCTATGATTACCCGCTACCTTCTCCGGCAGGTAACAGTCGTTCTCCAGGACTCTGTAAAATTCAACGGGAGCATGTTACTTTACTTTACCGAGTTTGAGGTCAAGAGAGGTGTGGATTAGCCTTGGGACATAGGGGGAATACGTACACAAAAATTGTCTTGAACATCTATCCTGTTTTCCAACGAGGAAGTGAGGTAAACACTTATAGCGCACAGAGGCAGGACTATGCTAAAAGAATGCAGTAACAGTTTTCAAAGGAGATTAAGGTCTCTACCTAAGAACTCACGCCCGTCATCCACTATTATTCGTTGCGGTGCTCCAATCTAGTAAATAAATAACGATTCACGCAGCATTACCTAGCCCAGCTAAGCTGAGCTTGCGTTATGGGTAGGTACTCGATTATTGATTTATAGGTACCTACTTAATACATTACATTCCTAGAAAGATACGCCTTGTATCAAGGTGGCCACTGTGCTTTGACGATTCTTGTCGTTAGTAGGAAAGTATGTGGACACAGTGCCTACATACTTCGTATACGCATCTATGGTGACCACAATGTCGTCGGTTCGTTTTAAAATATAATGCAGGTGTACCTCTGTGTAGCTAACGTAGTGTCGGGTTAGACGCCCTTTACTGCAAGACGTCCTCCAGCCAGGGGAGATGACAACCTGTGAAAAACTGCCGGCAGATGCTAGATGCTGCAAGCTGAAGACAGGGCGCTATGGCGCTCAATAGGCGAGGCCTTTGTCCAGCGGTCCAGTGGACTAATTATAAGCTTATGATGCTGATGATGATGTACCTGTGTATGATACTCGGCAGACGCGTCATTTCCTATAAAGCGCGTCAATGATGGGTGTCGGCTGGCTATCGGGTCGTTATTCTACATTATTTCAATCAAGATTGTTTGTCGTGATGTTGACAGTTAGGGGGTATGTTGTATTTGTGCATATAAGTACATATAAACCGCTCGCCCTTCCTGCACTTAACGAAAATTTTAGAGAAATGGAAATGCCCACCGTCCGTGTGCGAGCAGCGGACTTAGGTGCATGTGTGGGTTAGTAGTTTATTTGAAAAATGTAGTAAAACCTGCTAATTACCTACTGGAACGATGGTTACCTACTTCAGTATGTATCCATCCAGAGAGGAAGACAAGATCATTTGGGACGACACCAAACACATTGGCAAGTCCACATTCTAACATAACCCACTGAAAACCATTTAAACTCTTTGAGAACTCGCTCACCATGGACCATAGAATCGTTCCACAAACAAAACATTTTCAAACTATCGACTTGTTGAAAATTATTCTGTGAGATTGTAACCACTTGACTTCTTGGTTAATGGCAACATGCATTGCCGTCAACCAAAATAAATAATTGTGACAAGACAACTGACAAATCACCAGATAATTTTTGTCGTCGAAAAACACACTTGGTATTATAGTGACCATAATGGTTATGCATTCATTAGAAATCAGGAGGTACATACAATACCTATTTGGAGAGATACTACCGGGCTTGCATCAATATGCGTCGTTTGTCCTGCTGGACCCCGCGCCCACGTGGCGGGCATGTTCGCTCGCTGCAGTGGTTGCGCTATCTTGTGTCCACGTGTTGGCGCCATTAGGTGTGCACGTGGTCGGTGGCTCTGGTACTGGTGGATCTTCTTCGGGCTCGCTCATGGTGCATCTTGTAGAATGCGACTGCTGCAGCCAGAACCTGAAACTGAGATAACGAGAGGGCAGTAACGGTAGCAGAGTCGAGGGATTGTGGAAACAATCCCACTTCTGATAACGAATAATTCATGTAACTAGGGTTTTTAAAATAAGCAGAACCGACGACCTAATGATTCGGCCATCGATCCTGCCTTAGCAATTATAAAAATCTACTCCGCCTATTCAATCCTACGTTTAAAAAGCAAGGGAAAATCTAGGCTGAAGCTATTAATTTAAACTAACCAAATGAAATAAAGATCGTTCACGAAGTTTACAAATTTATTTTTATTTGAAGTTTACATTGGCTTCAACTTACACGTGTTGTCTGCTTCCCACCTCCAACCAGAATACCGTTCCTTGAATATTCTCCACGTTTCCCCCGCCATTTTTCCTTCCACTCAAAGCAAACTCGTTGCGAGCGTTCGAAAATGGCGGAAAAGTCAAAAATACTTCAAGTTCACAATAATCACTTAAAATAACACATTGATTTCGACACAAAAACTCTATCTAAATTAAATAATAATTATTTGAGCATTTTAGAAGGTGATTGAAACAAGATAAATTTAACTGCTAACAAATTCAGACATTCATGACTTTCTCAAATGTTACGCAACAAATAAGGATGAATCCCCTAACGACTTCTTAATTTATCAATAATTCCCTAAAGATTTAAGAAAGCCATTTAAACTAGATAGCAATAACATTACTTTACAATTCTTTAAAACAAGGTTCTGACGTAATGACAGATGGTCACAACATTTCTAATATTACAAAATCGTTCAGATTAAATCTTAGATCTACTCCCAAATCTATTACTTATTATTTTATGATTTTCAGGAAGAAATACCGCTAGCTAAACCTAGGTTTTAATAATTTAAGCCGCGAACTCATTATTAATTTAAAATTGGAATCTCAATGCTTACATTCAATCTCAAACCTATTTCTAAATTCCTTATTAATTATTTAAGGAATTATAATAGCAGAGAAATCTAAGCAAATTACCAATTTCAATAATTCGTAGACTTGCGTACTTGGTATCAAAACATTATTGATTTATAGAAATGTTAACTAATCAAAAATTGATAACTTAACTCGTAGTGTAAATATTATTTTAAGATTTAAGATGGCAGTTTGCAGATATTAATGAGGTTATCATAAAAGCGTGGTTGTTTTAAAATAAGGGTTCTTGAAACTGGTCAGCTGAAGGTTCGCTGCGGCGACATATATGTACATTATTACAAAGTTTTAGCTCAGGTGGTTTCGATTTAATTTGTCGTAGGAGCACAAGGCACATTGTGATATATCTATTTACAACATACATAGATCACAACAGAAGCTGCTTTAATTTTGATTCAAAGCCATGAACAGACAATAACTCACCAAATAAACAGACAATGGAGTCAATTCAGATGTCACCAAAACTAAACTAAACTAATTTGACAGCACTAAAAATGAACTTTTTATTTCGATCGTTATGAAAGGGACGGCAATATTTTTAGTCCGGTCAAAGTATTTCAGTTAAGGTTAAGCGACATCTGAATTGACACCAGTAACTCACCTAGCTTTCTGTCCAACTCCCAAAGTGCAGGCCGGCACAAAGTTATCACCTTGCACATCAGCGAACGTGGTTTCACCGCCGAGAGCGTCCATTAGCAGCTCACCATTTAGTGAGAAACCTGGATTGGTGGGGAACGGAGTTAGTTAGGGATCCCTATAAAATGGTTTGTAACCCTTGCTACAGCAAAAATTTTTAGACTTTTTTGTCTCTTGGCAAGTCTTGGTACGGTTTTACTCACTGTCATTATCAGCCCGTTTGTTTGTACCAACTGCTGTGTGATATTAAGCCTCTCCCAATTTCTACCACTAATTTTGGTATTGGGAAATCTTGTTGCCAGTATTTGCAAAATCATTTTTTTTTTACTGAATGATAGAATGCAATATTTCATTGACTCTGCTTCTTTTTAAGAATAGTGATGCGAATCTAATCGAAAAATATCGGGGCTAGAGCTTCGATATTAAAATTTTCTTTAAAATTTCGAACACACGATTTATCGAGCTGATAGTTATCTACTATCAGCTCGATAAATCGTGTGTTCGAAATTTTTTATTATTTTATTAAGTCAAACTTACTTTTACTTGTACTTACAAAAATTACAATGTTTAAATTTGGTTTATATCAACAAAACTAGGTATTATTAAAAGCACAAACACACATCCAATGTGCTTTGCATATACAAGTTAATATTAACAGGAACAACAAAAACGTACGTTGTTAATAACACATTTATATGTTAGTTACTCTATTAAAGACAGGCAAGTAGCTACAAAAGTAAGAAAAAAGTCTAGAATAGGTAGTATGTACAAAGGGTTATTAACCATCTAACTAAGCTAGGTATACAATCTCAGGTTTTTTGTATTCTAGGCAGGGAAAAACTGAGCTATAGGTAAATAAAAACATTTTTATGTGAGTTTCAGGGTAGCTCAGATGATTAACAATGACTCTACGAGTGGGAACCATAAAAACTACCTAAAACCATTCTAGTAGTTGGTCAGACTTTTTGGCTAAACTAAGCCTGCATTCAAAACGGTCGTCTAGTTGAAAGAAAAACAGTAATTTGTATAAAATTACTTGATGAATCCCAAAATAATTTGTAAGGTGCAATATATCGTCAATGTGATGATAATCATCATCATCAATACAAGCAAGTAGCGATGCAATGCGTGTTTCAGTATTGATTGACAAGCATATTTGAAGCGTGGGCATAATTGGTCCAATTTTGGTGGTGTGGCAAGAACATCTTTCTATTTATTAATCGCTGTTTTATATTCATTGATTATTAACAAGCGAATTAATATTTATTTAACTTTTATCTTTTTAGTTTTATATAATGAAGTCAATTGAGAATACTATAGTAATAAAATAACTAAACAAATAGGACCGCACTAAAAATGTTGCCGTCCCTGTCATAATAATCGAACTAAAAAGATGGTATAATTTTTTGTGCTGTCAAATTTGTTTAGTTTAGTTTTGGTGACGTCTGAAATGACACCATAGTAAAATAAATCAACAATTTCGATAGGCACGCACGGTTTAAGTTTGTAGCAATTAAATAGGGTAAAATATAATACAATTTACAGTGAAACCCAAAAATGTTATTTGAAATCACAGATTCAAGTTAAAAATCAAAAATCAACGCAATAATGCAAAAAGGAAATCAGAGAAATCAAGCCAACTTTCGACAAGCAATGTTACGTTGCATGAAAAATGTTTCTGCCACTAAAAGCTATGCTCAAAATCGAAAATGCCAAACTTAATTACTTATCGTCTTATCGATTAGGTCGAGAAATACGCCAACAACGTCCCCCACTGCCCATTGCTTGCCGAACGATTCTGTGCTACCGCTGTATACCTTTTCCTCCTTGAAATGATGAAAAAATCAGTTGTAGACTTTGTTACCAAGACTGTAATTTTGTGTGAAATAAATTTGTCGGACAAAAGACCAAAAATTTGGAGGAGATGGCTGTATATTTCCTATATTTCGGTGTGTTGGTATTGCAAACCCTTAATAATTTAGAAAACATAGGTATCTATGTATTTTGAGCAAACAAATTAAACTGAAAATTTTCTGATTTATATTCTAAACATAGGGAAGAGCTACTCACTAAAAGCACTAACAATTAGATTATTTTTATACATTTATTTAAAAGTTTTAGGGGAAAACAGAGACAGAAAGTAAAACAATAAGAGAAAAGATTTACTTTACAGAAAATTTGTTATCATCACCAGTTATCCACAACACCGAAAAATCCTAAACGGTTTGGTGCTACTCTGATTAATGGATCGAATTTTGGATCTCACATTACATCATTTGAAGTTAGACTCTAGAAGTAAACGTAAACATCAAGAATAGTTTTCGATTGAAAATTTACAGGTATCTTAAAATCTTACTTTAAAATTGTATTGAAACAACCGTTATAATCGACGATTTATTGGTGCGATTGATGCCGCAATATCAAAATACTCATAAAAAATTGTGATTATGAAACCATATTTTATTCATAAGTTATTGTAATCTTTATTGACAAGCTTTAAAATTACTTTAGTGATAAAAACATAAAGAATTCTTCCCCTTACATTGTACGACTTCTTTTCTAAGCAGATATCACCGATATCGAAAAGTTATTTCAAATATTAAGCTATATCGTATTTTTATCGTTTCAAAGCAAAATCAACCCTCCCTCTGCCAATATTAGACCCCCAATCAGAGCAGCACCGTCCTCGACAACTCACTAATCGTTTGATCGACGACATCGAGGAAGCAGCCGACGATATCTCCGATTTTCAACTGAACGCCGAAGGAATCCGTTCCACCGCCGTGCGCTTTTATCGACTAATAGTATATTTATCATTATTTCATAATCATTTTCCCTAAAATCTGCTACGCACAAAAATAAGTACCTAAATGTACCGAGGACTGATAAGTGTCTTTAGTTATTGTGTTGTATAGTAGATTAAAGGTAAATAAAAAAAAATCTTTCTTTTATCTTCATTTCCTTGGCATTTTCCCAACTTATGCAAGGTCGGCATAACATGTATTTTTCTCCATTCACTTCTATCAACCGTCATCTCAACACTCACTCCTTTTTTAACTCACGAAGTGAAAACAATTTTCGGCGCACTTTTTTTAAACCAACAGATCCGTCACGCTCGGGTCAGTTACGCCGAATCGGGTATACAAGGCTCCAGTTGACAAGTTTTAACTTCTATCGTATAGTTACTATTGTCTTTATTACTGTTCTACTGCTGGACAAAGGCCTCCCACTACTCGCTATTAAACGCAGTAAAAGCCCTTGTTGGTAAGTTTAATGGGTAAAAGTTAAGAGCATATCAACAATATCCTATTTTAAGTAAACTTACATTGTATCCATCAAAAGCCCAAGAGTTTTCATCCTGACCAAGCATCATGCCTGGAGGCATATCCGCGTGAGCCCAGCCGACCTGCAAACCAAATTGAAAACATCATGATTTACTTATTTTCAATTGAAGATAGGGCGCTATAAAGCTAATATAGACTGATGATGATTACAAATTTTACATAGGAGCAGTATGATTACAAATAAAAAATAAGGCCGGATGTAACCTCGACGGAAGCAGAGCTCTTGCACTAGAGTTACGCTGCGTAGTTAAGCGGTAAGATCAGTCAAACACAGTCAACAGGCTTAACTATGATGTATGGGCATAATATTGCCTAATTTGTGGTATATATTTGACCCACTATCATCCTATTTGCACTAGCTTCCTTAAAATTAGGTAGGTACTTAAATGTTTGATCAATAGGAACCTACCTATATTATTCAAGAGTGTTACAGGCTACTTAAGTTTTATCCAAGTGCCACGCAAGCGAAGCCGAGCGCAGAACCTTTTCTGCTTTATTTCCGTCTATTGTTAATATAAAATCTTTATTCACAAAGCCTTCCAAGTCTATTGTTTAATTTATTGATCTTTTCCAAGTTAAAATTTATTGTATGTACGGATCTAAGAGTTTTGTATTGATTCCTGATTCTTGAACCTTTAAAATAGCAGTGGCTCACTGTAGGGGTTCCAAATACCGATTGTATAGACGATAAGGGATACACCAGCTCGGCACAGCTAAGGTATTGCAAGAGCTCATCCTCACCCCTCAGTCGGCATCCGTTTGCCTCTCAACCCGGATTCCCGCCTTCTCGGCTATGTTAGTCTGACAAGTGACAGTGACATGACAGCTCATTGGCAACACCTACGAGATGACGTATGTAGACCATGGTTTATATTATATTACCTGAACATACACTACACTCACCCTCATAGGTCCAGCGGTAAGTATCTCGAACTCGAAGTACCATTTCCCCGAACTGACCGCGTAGTTCTT
The DNA here is from genome assembly GCA_963564075.1 of Eupithecia subfuscata. Lineage (NCBI taxonomy): Eukaryota > Metazoa > Arthropoda > Insecta > Lepidoptera > Geometridae > Eupithecia > Eupithecia subfuscata. Next base: position 4,184,421 of record OY751123.1, read on the forward strand.
CTCAGCTCTGTAGGTTCTGAAGTCTGCTTGCTTCTGTTTGGATGCTTCTAGCAGAAGTGCTGGAAACAAAAAGGTAGTCAGAGAAAACTAATTATGAAAAAAAAATCACCTACTATAAATGAAACAAAAACCATATGAAACACAACCTTTAAGTTTATTTTATATTGTTACTTAGTCAACCGACGTAAACATTGTTAAAAGGTTGTAAAAATTTAATAATAAAAAACTATCAAATCCCCAATTCGTAAAAAGTTAAAAATCTATTGAAATTGTACAACATAAAGTTTAACTTTAGTGTGTGAACAGTGCTAGTCGTTTTAGTATCGTGCTGATTGGCTCGTCTTAATGGTATCTCCCCCGCGCGTGCGTCCAGCGAGACATTAAAAAGCTCACTGACGACTGAGGCCATTTTGGCATTTAGCGTTTGCGGAAGCGGCGTGACTGTCCATAAAACAAATATTATTGTTTTGGTACGCCTCAACAGATGTCAATTATTATACCACAGACGGTCGAGAGGGGAATCTCATCACTTTGAATCGGCACAATAAACAACCGTCATTCAGTACAGCATATTCCCTCCAGAGTTTTTGTATAATGGAGCTCAGATCATACACGAGCAGAGTCCTTACAGTTTTGGACACCGTATCTCTGTTGCTCTTAACTTATAGCTTCATCTTTAAGAGTAGCTGTGAACCTAGTAGGTACTACCTACTTACTTATTATAATGGTCCTGCAAATGACTTGTCCCTGATTGTGTCGGTCTACGGTCCCATTGGATTATGAGAGTGACGGAATAGAGAGCACACATGTGTTTACGCAGACACTTGTGAACTAATAATGTCCTGCGCACATGGCAAGTATCCGTTAAGACTGGCCGCCGTAGCCGTAATTCAGCTAGCTCATCATTGATTATGTTTATGATAAATAGATATTTTATTATTTATTTACCTTCATGCTGCTCTCCCGTAGGGGGGTCCAAGTTGTATCCATACACGAGCAGAGTCCTCACAGTTTCAGAGGCCGTGTCTCTGTTAGCTTTCTTGATGGCCTCGTCCACTTTGGGGTACGGCACTAGATGCGGCGAACGGTGCATGTCTGGGTCCTAAGGAATCACAATGAGAAATTGTAATATGGGTGAATTAATAAATAATGAATAACAGTTGAGTGTATCTGACTATGTGGCTTAGAATTTGCCCAACCCCAACTCTTTCCGCGGATGTCGTAAGAGGCGACTAAGGGATGGGAGATGGAAAAGGGCAGCAGCACCTCCTGCAGAACAATTCTACCACCGAACTGCGATCCCTAACCCGCATGTCCAGCAAGGGGATTGTGGGCACTACCCCCCATGAGATAAAGGTCAATAAGGCGCTAATCAGGGGGAGACCTGCAGTGGACCAATATTGGCTGTCGAGGTGAGATGGAGGTAGGTATCTGACTGAGTGTCAAAAACTAACCGTCAAAATCAACCAATCACGTTTTCAGTTAACGATACACTTAAAGATTTATTTTTTTACAGTTTGGTGACACCATGAAACTGACGTTTGATTCACTTATCTAATCTAGTCCATATGTCCATCCCATAAAGTGGGGTCTATATGGCTCCAAGTTATTCTGTTGAATACGCTCTATGGCCTTTTTACGTATTTTCAGCCAGTTGGTCTAATATTCGGTCCGCTATTGATAGTTTAACCATAAGTCGTTGAATAAACAAGTCCTCAACCTCAATAGCCTGTATTGGTCCACTACTGGACGCAGGCCTCCCCCTGATAAGCGCCTTATTGGCTTTTACCACATGGGGGGTAATACCCATAATCCCCACGCTGGGCATGCGGGTTGGGGATCGCAGTTCGGTGGTAGAATTGTTCTGCAGGGGCGCTGCTGCCCGCTCCCGGTGGATATCCCCTAGTCGCCTCTTACGACACACGCGGGAAGTGTCGGGGTGGTGCAGATTCTAAGCCGGCACCAAACAGTGATTCCATAAGTCCATCCCTGTTGTATCCGCTCTCTGGCTTATAAATAGTTTTCAGCCAGTTGGCCAACTCGTTGGTTCACTAGTTGGTTTACTTTTGAAAGACTTACCTCGTTGAGTCCATACGTCCATCCCTGCTGTATCCGTTCCCTGGCCCACAGATTGTGCGTGTTTTCAGCCAGTTGGTCCACCAGTTCGTCCATCTTCGGAGTCAAGGTCACGGCGCCAAGGTCTAAAGGTGCTGGTTTGTAGCCGTTTGACTGTGGATAAATTTTTATTTAAGATGACAAAGAATTTCATTCAAACTTCGTCCTATCGCTGCTGGGACGATCGTATCCTCTAACAAACATATCTTCTTTTTTAACTACAGATAGATTTTGTTTCTTTACATTTACGCTGTTTTTTAAGTTTTACGGAACAAATAGTAATTCCATAAGAATACATTTCTAATGGAATCATTTTCTATACAACATCATAAAATCATTCAAATCGGTCCGTTATTGACGGAGCAATCCAATCATGTGCAATCAAATCAATCATGTACCTATACAAATTTATAGCCTTTCATAGTACTACAAACCTGCATAAACGGCTCATTGGGAAGGCGCACGTTGCGAATACGCGCCGGAGGCTTGTCCAACGTTATGTAGTAACCTAGCGCTAGGATTGTCCTGAAACAAATAAAAGATGACTTTTTTTACACATTCGATGACAATGTAATCAATCAACAATAATCAACAATAATTTAATAATTAATATTTGCAAGACCAAAATAATGCAATTTAATTCTTATAATACAATTCCTCTAAAACTTGACATTGACCATAATATTGGGAAGGTGGGTGAGGTTACTTCTTTTAAATTCCTCGGGGTTATTCTTGATAGGCATTTGAATTGGAAGGACCATGTGAACCAAGTGTGCCAACGGCTGAGCAGATTTGTATTCGCTCTTACGAAGGTTCGTCAGACTGTTTCTTTTGACGCCGCTCTAGCTGCCTACCATGGTCATGTGTCTTCGGTCCTAGGGTACGGGTTGTTACTGTGGGGCAACTCAGTTGATGTCGAGAGAGTATTTAGAATTCAAAAAAGATGCCTCAGAGTGATAAACAGGTCTTGGTTCCTTGACAGTTGCAAGCCTCTCTTCAAGAACTGTAGGATCCTACCTCTAGCCTGCATGTATATTAGGGAAATTTGTCTATTTGTAAAATCACATCCCACCTACTTTCAAAAACGTAGCGTTGTAATAACCCGGCAAAAAAGGCGTAAATTTAATAATTTGCTTTACAAACACCAGTGCCATAAGGATATATATCGTCGGCTTATTGCAAGAAGTCATTAACCGACAAATCCAAAAGTTTGGCAAATGCAGTTTAAAGTTTTTATAACTTTAAGAGCCCATATCATCAAAACTACGACAGTTATCAATATAATTTAAACGCCAATATATAGAGATATGTAATTATTTTATAATTAACTAAAATCAGTACAAATTCAACCATTACAATTTTTTTAAAAGCTAAAAATGCGAAAATAATGACTTCTTGCGATAAAAAGTTTTGACTAAACTGGAGTTAAGTATTTCTGCAACGTAGTTATTAGTAGCCTCTTTCAAGTATTAAAAGACAAAATAATCATAAAATAACATCTTTTTTCACTAAAAGCTAAACAAATTACCTTGTTTGTCCAAAAACACTTAATAAAATAACTAAAATTAGTAATTATGGCACATGAATCAGTCAAAAACACGTTCTAAGCTTTTAGAAAATAATTCTGCTAGCCAGCAAAGAGTTATAAACACATAAATAGGTTGGAAACGATTAAGTAAACTATTATTTAGATTAGAAAATATTAAGTAACAGACTTTGAGCTTTACCTGAAAACCTTCTTATCCTATCTACCCTCCTCATAACGCTCGACCTGGCCGCGGACCCGGTCCCAGGGCGTGAGGACGCGTACGCCAAGGCACTTGAGTCCGTGGACGTCGGACCTCTCCAGACGCCTGCAGAAGTGGAATCCGAAGCCTCAGCGCTGATGGCGCGCATCATCGAGGCTAAGGCGGCCGCTTCCGTACCCATCACCAGGCGCCAAGGCCAGCGCAACGACCTCCCCCAACACCTTAAGAGGGTAATAGAGAGAAAACGCGAACTCCAGCGCGAGTGGGCGCGCTCCCGCTGCCCAGTATAACCAGTACGCGCTGAATAGGGCGCTCACGCGGCAGCCGGCAACAACTTACCCGCTGCTGGACCGAGATGGAGTCCGGCGCCTTGCTCCCGCCGACTGTGCCGAAATTCTGGCTGAGCACCTCGCGGAGCAGTTCTCGCGTCACCCCGTTGCAGCCGACGCCACCTTTGAAACCCTGAACCACCACCACCAGGTCGAGGACACAGTGAAGGACTTCCTGTCTGGCCCAACACCGCCCCTAGACGGGGAGTACTTCATCTCCCCTGCCGAGGTGCGGAAGGCCGTCCTCCGTCTACCCAGACGGAAGGCGCCAGGCTATGACGGAGTCCCCAACAGTTGCCTCGCCGCGGAATCACCGCGCTCGCCCGGCTCTTCGACGGAAGACCGGACGGGTCATCGTGCTACCCAAGCCCGGCAAGGATCACCGCCTCCCGGCCAACTACCGCCCCATTACTCTACTACTAATAGTGGGCAAGCTCCTGAAACGCCTGCTCCTGGGGCGCCTGGCTCCAACTATCGAGCCGCGCCTGAAGCAATTCGGCTTCAGGAGTGGCCACTCTACCACGCTGCAGCTCACCAGGTTGCTGCACCACCTTGCAGTCGAGCACAACGCCAGGCGCTGCACCGTCCGGGTCTTTCTGGACGTAAAAACGGCCTTTGACCGTATTGGGCACCCCGGCGTTTTGTACAAGCTCCTGCAAACCCCAACTCCACCAGCTCTCATCAGGATTGTGGCATCCTTCCTCGACAACCGGCTGTTCTTCGTCGCAGTTGAAGGTCCTCCACTCGATCCATCTCTGCTGATGTACCGCAGGGTAGCAGCCTGTCGCCAGCGTTATACGCGTTCTATACCGACGACATCCCCACCCTGGTGGGCCACCTACGCGCCGGGGAGAAGGATGTGTCGCTAGCGCTGTTCGCGGACGACAGCGCCTTCTACCAGCCCCACCATCGCAACCCGCAGGATGCAGCGGCTGCTGAACATCCTGCCGCCCTGGCTGGACAAATGGCGCATGGCCGTCAATGTGGGAAAGACGGCTGCGCTGTTTGTTTCCCGCCGCATCGGCCACCCACCGCAGCTGACACTTCGGGGCCAGAACGTGGCATGGAGCCCGCACATCCGGTACCTCGGCTTCAGGATCGACAGGTCGTTGAGGATGCAGCCGAAGGTTGACAGTGCACTGCAACAAGCGCGCGTCGCCCGACCGTTGTCCGACCCGTCCTGGGATCTCGCCTGCCTCTGAGGACCAAAGTGTGGGTCTACAAAGGCTAAGTCTGATCTCGACTCACATATGCAGCGCCGGCCTGGTACTCACTAGTCTCCTAGACGAATAGGGACCGGCTCCAGGGGCTGCAAAACGTGGCTCTGTGGATCTGCACTGGCGCGAGCCAATACGTCAGGAACGATGTCATCGCCCGCGACCCGCAGATCCAATCCATAAACGAGTTTGTCGTACAGTACAGTCGTCGAATGTACAACCGCACCGACAACGGCCACCAAGCCCACCTTCACCAAATAGCGCCTCACCAACCCCGGTCCCCAGATGATGACCGCCCGTGGAGGCCCCTTCCCTGGGACCTCACCCCCGCGGAACCCCCCGGATAGACCGTGGGTTAGTTAAAAAAAAACCAAACCAAACAAAAAAAAAGAAAAAACATGCAAATATATTAATTAAAAAAATAAAATGATGAACAAGCTAAATAAATGCATTTTTTAGCGAAACCCAAGGACCGAGGAGTCGTCACCCCTCGAGTTGATGCCGGGGTAAAGAGGCCAAGCCTCGATGCCCCGCTCTGTGCCCCCACAAGCGCCGGAAAGAACGAACTACTACGCGGCGCGGCAGAGGCGCGAGCGGCCCCGAACAAAATACCCCTCTGCCCCGCTTCCGCGACTCCGGTCCCACGGCACGCGGTCTCATAAGTAGCATAGCAACACGTAAATGTATGTGTGCAAAAGTCATTACCTTACATTTACCTGTTATTTCTACAATAACAAAAATCACTAACAAAACAATACTTCCTTCGAATAGTATTCTTTTACCATTAATTATGTTTCGAAAAAGTAATTAAGTGTAAAAAATGAATTCTATAAAAAATAAAAAACTCAGTGTAGACGTTACTCGTTTTAATAGAAGTCATTTAAAACCGTTAGTATGTTTTTTTCCAAAAAATACGATACGACAAAACTGGTTAAGGTGCAAATAATGAATTAAAGCAAAACTTATTCAAACGTTTGTGAACGTAAAAGCACTTTCAAAATGTTGTTAAGTCACATAAATGAGTTACGTATGAAAATAAAAATGGCAATTGTGTTTTTTTTTCATTTGTTAAAATGTATTAATGTAAGTTAATGAATTTTATGAATCCAGATATACCAAAAATGCAGTTATTGACTTTATAACCAAGCCATAACTTCTAAGTTTGAAGAGCTACAAATTTGTGAGTTTTACCAAAATGTAGAGCTCATCGAGACGAACTCAATGGTATATCTAACGCAGTTAGTGACTTCTTGCGACTAATGACTTCTTGCAATAAGCCGACGATATAAAATAAATGTTTATAACATGTGCATCACTATCTACAATAAATTACCGGAAGAATTAATAGAACTAAATGGAAATATATTTAGGAATAAGATAAGAGGATGGCTACTTGAAAAGTGTTTTTATACGGTGAACGAATATTTGGAAATTTGAATTGTAACTAACATGACTAAGTAATATAATTTAATATAATTACCTATATAATAATATGACTCGCATAATATTTGCACGCCTGCGTGCAGGCTGAATACATTGACTAAACTAGTTATAAGACCTGACATATTGTATAATTTTGTATTCTTGCAAATAAACTATTTGATTTGATTTGATTTGAATGTAGCGTAATTTTTCTCTATTCTACCCTAGACAAGAATCCCTGTGATTGGCCTACTGCAAGAGACGACTGCTGCTAGACCAGCATAGACTAATGATGAGAGATTCAATAGTGGTACATACTTGAGAGTCTGCACAGCCAGTTGTATGTCGTATCTTTTCTCGGCGGCGGGCAGGCGCTCGAAGGGAACCAAGCAGGGGTGGATCTTGTGCAGGTCGTCACGTTGCTCGCCGTACATCCAGCCAGCTTCGATCTACACGGAGATACAGTTTAATACGTGATCCGTAGTACTATGGAAACGTTTTTAAAGTAGTGATCTCCGTTTGTTTTTCGTATACTGTAGGCTGTAGGTATTTTTGACGTTAGTGTGGATAATTTGACGACCTCTGTGGCGCAGCGGGCGAAGGTCCGCCTGCGACGCAGGAGGTTGCGGGTTCGATTCCCGCCTCGGGACAAATGTTTGTGCGATCTGCAGATATTTGTTCAGGGGTTCTGGATGTTTTTCTTTGTATAATAAAAAAATATCTATCTATGTAGTGTATTGTATTATGTATATCAGTTATCTAGTACCCATAACACAAGCTCTGCTTAGCTTGGGGCTAGATAATGCTGTGTGAATTGTCCAGCATTATTTATTTATATTTATTTATTTATTTATTATTTAATTGTATGAGAAACAAAAGACAGTCGCACCGGCTTTTTAAAATGTATCTATATCCCCTCAGGTGGCACGCCCTGCGCCCCGCTAACCCCGTTGAGTGGCAGGTACTTCCGCAAAAATCGCGGAAAATCCGCGGAAATGCATCACAATGCATTATTTCGCTTATTTCTTGATTATTATCTACTAACACCTCATAACATCTATATATATTTGGATTCTCCATGAAATTTCCTACAAAACAGCGTGGAAACATTCTGATGTTGTATAACGTAATTAATGAGGTTGATTAAAATTAAATTATAATTGCGGAAAAATGGTAAAATTTTAATAATTTTTAAAAAAATCATAAAAAAAAAAGTTTACCGTTTTTATGTCCAGTTTGAGTTTTATTTTAGAGATTTACCATCATATTATTACACTAAACACAAAAAAGAACACATTTCCAAGCCATTTATTTTAAATTAATTTTTATTCAGAAAAAACGATAAAAAAAATGGCGCGGGTGTCAGATTTCAATTTTAAATTTACGATTTTTTTTTAAATTTCTTCTAAACTTGGTTAGTTTATGGTTTTAACGTCAGCTTGACACTGTCAGTCAACTTTTAAGACATTGACATGGCTGAAAAGTTGACTCTAAGTACATAAATTCGACGAAACAAAAAACAACAAAAAAAAATCGGTAAATCGGCCATAATATGGTCGCTTGCCACACAACGGTTTCATTTGACAGGCCATATTATGGCCTCTTGCCACCTGAGAGGATATGGAGGACTTTGGCTGTAGTAGTCTATGGTAAATAGATAAACCTTGGTACCAATACATGTCTATGAATAGAAGGTAGGACCCCAAGCGGATTGTCTATGGCTCACACACAGCAGAAATTTGTAAAATCTCGAGTGCTAAAACACAATAAAATCGAATAATAAAATACCTCTTTTATTTGAAACACTACATGGTGACACAAATCTACGATTATTGTACAAAGGCATCGGTCACGGGTATCTTGAATAAATATGACTAATACGACACGTTGAAGCGCTAATGGAATAAATAAATAAATAATGCTGGACAATTCACACAGCTTATCCAAGCTAAGCAGAGCTTGTGTTATGGGTACTACTGGATGACTGAAATACTTAATGCAATACAGTAAATACATACATAGATAGATATTTTTTTGATTATACATAGAAGGAACACTCGGAACAAACATCTGCAGATCGTACAAACATCCGTACCTCCTGCAACCTCCGGACCTTTGCTCGCCGCGCCACAGAGGTCCTCAGTTGGAATAAATGACACATCGGGACGGTAGTTCCAATGCAAACAACCTTACCTAAATCTTTGACGACCTCTGTGGCGCAGCGGGCGAAGGTCCGCCGCGACGCAGGAGGTTGCGGGTTCGATTCCCGCATCGGGACAAATGTTTGTACGATCTGCAGATATTTGTTCAGGGGTTCTGGATGTTTTTCTATGTACAATAAAAAAAAATCTATCTATGTAGTGTATTGTATTATGTATATCAGTTATCTAGTACCCATAACACAAGCTCTGCTTAGCTTGGGGCTAGATAATGCTGTGTGAATTGTCCAGCATTTTTTTTTTTTTTTTTTTTTTAATATTATAGCTTTACCCTCTTTGCCAATGAAGCCACAAACATGTTATAGATAACTTAGGAACTAACCTTGTTCATTGCCCACATTTCGTGTATATTTTCAGCAAGTTTGTCTCGAATTTGCTCGATGTATGACGACAGCGTAATCTGAAATAGAACGTATTAATTAGTAGTGATTTTCTAAAGTTACGGAGCAATATTTGTCATATTCAACACGCTCAGTAGGCGGGTTGGTGTTCGCAGTGACGGTGTTGAACAATACACAGAAAGAAGTGGACATCATTCCTCTGGTGGGTCGCTTAAGGCGAATAGTAGGGTGGATAGTGGCGCCACTACGTATTTAATTTTATAATTACGTTATACAAAAGAATTATCAAGAAATCGGACCGCGCGTAGACGATATCTATCATAAGCTTTTTTAAATGTATCTGTAATAGTTTTGTTTTGTGTTATTCAATCAAAAACCTTGTTTGGAGAGCTTGGTGGCCACCAATAGGAACTAAACTCTTGAAACAAGTATCTGCCTAAATAATACAGTACAAAACTATTATAGATGCATTTAAAAAAGCTTATGATAGATATCGTCTACGCGCGGTCCGATTTTTGATAATTCCTTTGTATAACGTAATTATAAAATTATATATGTAGTGGCGCCACTATCCACCCTACTATTCGCCTTAAGGCGCTAACTCGACCCAAATCAGCGCCATATAATAACTTGTAGAATGTTTGTTGAAAGGTAGTAACTTACCGTGGTAGTATCAACAGGTGTAGGCACAAACGCGGTATCATCCTGCACCAATGCCGGGCCAGCTAGTGCTCGTTTGTTGAGGTTCCCGAAGTAGAAGCAAGGCTCCAAGGCTAACACTTGCTGGGGTAGTAGTGACTCCACGAGCGGGGAGTAACCTTCTGGGGCCGCGTAGCGGAGGCGGCCGTGCTCGCCGCCTAGGAGGAAGCGGCAACTGGGGAGGGAAGATTAAATAAATAAATAATGTTGGAAATTCACACAGCATTATCTAGACCCAAGCTAATTAGAGCTTGTGTTATGGGTACTAGATAACTGATATACTTAATACAATACACTACATAGATAGATATTGTTTATTATACATAGAAAACATCCAGAACGCCCTGGACAAATATCTGTAGATCTTACAAACATTTGTCTCGAGGCGGGAATCGAACCCGCAACCTCCTGCGTCGCAGGCGGTACTTCGCCCGCCGCGTCACGGAGGCCGTCAGTTGGATTATTTGTCTTCGTTTTATACGCTCAGTTATTATTTAGTTAGGCATTATGCTGAGCCTAGGCCCATGCTACTGCAGCAGACATTGGTCAGCTATTTATTTATTTTTTACTTCACGTTAATTTTTTTTTATTAAATAAGGGCTGACATAGGTATTTAATACAATATATTACAAATATATTTTTTATCATACATAGAAATTAATTAGTTTTTAAAACATATTGTTCCTTTTCTAGTGGGCGAGCGCTAGCTACGGCCTAATCGGCGCGTCAAATACGCGGGATGCGGGACGCGAAGCGGAACACCTTTCAATCTTAATCAATGGTCAGTCAATCTTGTACTAACCTTAATTTACTGGAACAGCTGATAGCAGGGAAGAACATTCCCTCCAGGTTGAAGTTGGTGAAGGAGCCGGTGACCCTTACGCCGTTGAACATAAAGTTGATTATCGGCACGGTGAGATCGAGAGCGCAGCCGATTACGTCACCTGGAAATGTATTGAGTTTTCTTAAATCCTACGAATATTATAGAGGCGAAAGTATGGGAGAGGAAATGTGAACATGTTTAACCGTTTTGTTCATCATGAAACTGTGTGATATTGTACAACGCTTGTAAAATCATTCTCACCGTCTGTCAACCCCCTTTTCTCAGGAACGCGTGGGGTATCGAATTGAAATTAACATCAAATACTCAAGTCCGTAACCTCTTGGAGATTTCTAAGTTAATGCAATCAAAAATTACAGCCGTTTACGTCCGAATATTTTGAAATTTCTAAGGAAATGAACATGCACACAAAACCTAAAGGGTACTTCCCATAGACCTAGAATCATGAAATTCGGCAAGTAGTAAGGTCTTATAACACAAATTAAGGAAAAAAACCAAAAACCATAAATTTGTAGTTTATTCACAAAAAAATATTTCTTGATTTTCGCCATGGAGCAAAACCTACAGGGTACTACTTCTCGTTGACCTAGAATCATGATATTTGGTAAGACACAAGGTCTTACATACGGAACCCTTAGTGCGCGAGTCCGACTCGCACTTGACGTTTTATTTTTGTATAGCATGTGTATGGCTGTGAATAATTGACGTCGTGAACGTAGTGAATGAAAGTCTTCGTTTCAGGTCTGGCCAAAATAGCGTTTTTGTCAGTATGTCCGTACTCCTCTACAGGTCGTATTTTACAACCGATCGGTACGAAACTTTGTGTACAGATTCTATGATTTTATAGAATTTTATTGTCGTCGGGATTTTTTGATTAAAGGCGTACTTCTTCCACAATAAGGCAAAAAGGCGGATTTGGAATATCTCTGCTTTAAGAGATCTGATTTTGATGATTGTATTTTTAATTGAAAGGTAATAACTTTAAACTGTTCTTATAAAAATTTGGTAAAGATTGGATGAGGATTTTCGGCATGACGAGCAGAATAGCTCCGCAAAATGCAGTAATATGCAAGAGAGCATTTACAGTACAGCGCCACCTATTAGAACATCTTTGTAACACTTCGAGAGTTATATGAAATAGCGCGGCCGCATACACCGTCGTCGTCGGTTAAATAATAACAACTTTGCGCTGATGGATCAACGCCATCTATTGATACCTAGGTACAGAATTTCGAGCTTTGCTGAGGAACGTAACTTAGGTACTTTGTATGGACAATTGGTATAATGGTTGATGTGTTTGTGCAACATTTCGTTCAAAAATTCAATGCACACCACACTAGCGTAAACCAATATTTAGGTACCTACCTACTTATAAGGGTTTATAACCTATATATTTTTATAACCTACCTACCAAAATATCCCATTTTAAATTACTTTAGTGCATTAATAAATAAATTAATTGTTGAAAAAAGTTAGTGTTTGCGACGTCTACTGTTCGTAGAACTACTAGTTTAAAAGCCAGCTGAAGATGTCTCACCTTTCCTAATATAAGGTTCCTCAGCATGTGTCCGATTCACAGGCGTCTTGCGTCCTCCCGACCATAAAAACGCGCCGTCGAAACCAAAGGAATAAAGGTCATCACCAACTCCATTACCGCCCCACTTTTCTCCACCACCCGGGTATGGAACGTATCTGAAATAAGAGTCATTTTTACTTGACATCGCATGCCCATCACAGTTTCAATTGTTTTTTAATTTTTTTATTGTCGATGGAAAGATTGACTCAATCTTTATATATATAATTCTTCTGTGAGTGTGTATGTCACTGAACTTCTCTCAAACGACTGGACCGATTTTGATGAAATTTTTTGTGTGTGTTCAAGGGGATCTGGGAATGGTTTAGATTCACAATTTTGTCCGCTGGACAATGTTTTTTTAATTAACGCGTGCGAAGCCGCGGGCAGAATCTAGTGTTAAATAAAACCCCATTGGTATCTACATGGAAGAACCCTATCGTTGAGTTAGTATGAAAGCTACTTATTTCATTGAGAGGTCAGTGTGACCTAGGATATAATTGTTCTGTGAATGTGACCATGTTTTGTGGTGAATACTCTATGGTTTTATGCTGTTTTGCTCTGGTAAATCTGCCATACCGTAAACAGGTTTGCTACGCAACATGGCGGCTTAACCATGGAGCATTTACTAAACACGTAAATTTTATAGTTAGGTTAGTTCAGCTTCACTGTGCTTTGGTGAAAAGCCGCCATATGACTCCTTTTCTTATTCTTTATCTTGGTCTACTAAGATATCAGGAAAATAGCAAAACTTTCCATAATAATGGAGTAAAGATTGAGCGTGCTAAATTAGTAGTACACACTCAAATTTTGAGATTGCGTTGGAAAGGTTTGGAAGACATTTCTTGATACGTCTCTTTCTAGATTTAGATAAGCTGGAGAAAGTACTAAAAATCCATTTCACTGTTTTTGAAAAGGAAACCTGTATATCTCAACAACCTCAACTTCAACAGCCTGTATTGGTCCACTGCTGGACGCAGGCCTACCCCTGATATACGCCTTGTTGGCTTTTATCTCATGGGGGTAATGCCCATAATTCCCACGCTGGGCATGCGGGTTGGGATCGCAGATTGGTGGTAGAATTGTTCTGCAGGGGGCGCTGCTGCCCGCCCCTGGTGGATATCCCTTAGTAGCCCTTACCCCGAAGTGTTGGCCCACCCGATCCTCAAATGCGGCATCATATGCGTGGTCTTCTCGATATGGTCCATGGTCACTTCGAAGTACCACTTGCGGTACACCGCTGAGCCTTCCACGCGGCCCACGAATATGTTTGGACGGACACTGGAATGGAAAAGGCAATTGAGTACTTTGGTTTTGTTATCATAAGCATAAGATAACGTATGAACTTGTTTACAGAGAAAAAAAAATAGGCTACATATTTGCTCCACATGGAGTCGAGACCCTAGGTCCGTGGGGTACCGAGGCTCTTCGGGTTTTTAAAAAAAATATCTGAGCGTTTGGTTGAAGCGACGCGTGACCCGAGAGCTGGTGAGTATCTGACGCAGCGCATCAGCATTGCCATACTGCAGTGCAGCCAGCGTCTTGGGGACGCGACGACTGGTACACATTACATCATTACGACCTTACGTTCGTAATGGATACCATTACAATAGTAAGCGGGTTAACTACGAACCTAGCTTGTGTTGGAAGAACACCAACGGGCTTCTCCAGGGTGAGTGTTCTTCCAACCCGCTTACATTCATAATTTATTCGTCAAACTATAATAATAATAATAAGCCTTTATTTTCCAAATCTTACTAAACATGTGTGAGTAAATATAAATTTTGACTAAATTAATACCTAAAATAAATTATAATTGTAATGTCATGCATAATTTTTATATATTATTCTGATTAGGACACCCATCTTCGGGTGTCCTAATCAGAATAATTCGTCAAATTTTCAATAATTCGAAAAAACATTCGTCAAACTACGATAGTTTATATAGTAATGTAGTCAAGTCACCTGGAGACATGGTCCACCAGCTGCGTCTGCAGCAGCAGGTTCTTCCCGGGCAGCAGGTAGTCGCAGATGTTGTTCTGCGAGGAGCGCACCGCTACGCCGTTACCGACGCACAGTGAACACAGCACGTCCAGGACTTTGGGGTCGCGCCCGTGCTTTTCAAGCAAGGAGATGATTACCTTTATGTGTTCGTCCTGGAAAGAATAGGATTTACGATTATCGACCAGGATCTACCAGAATCTACAGCTGCCGTGGGCAGGCCGAGAACGGATTAAGCGGCAGTGCCGACCAAAAAATACTATATAATATTGGTGTGAATTGGGTATTTTCTATGTATAATAAAATATATCTATCTTTGTAATGTACTATAATAGTATTATAATATCTGTGGTATATGTATATCAGTCATCTAGTACCCATAGCACAAGCTCTGCTTAGCTTGGGGCTAGATAATGCTTAGTGAATTGTCCGGCATTATTATAAAACAAGTTTCTGCCTGCGGCTTCGCACGCGTTGTTTCCATGGAAACGATTTTTCTATCCCACGGGAACTGATTTATGGGATAAAAAGAAGGCTGTTTGATTCCAGGATTAGAATTACTTGTATGCAAAATTTCAGCCCGATCCGTGCAGTAGTTTTGGCGTGAAGAGGTAACAAACATCCATCAATCTATCCATACATGTAACAATCCAATCTTTCGCATTTATAATATTAGTGTGAGCAGTCTTCCGCAGATCGTCATCACACCTGGCCAGGGCGCCCAAACGTCGAATGACTCTCAATTTAAGTGACGTCATTGCTACAATGTTGTACATTACTCACTCTCATCATATTCAGCGCTTCAGGCGAGTCAATCAGCACGCAATGTAACACGTCCAGCATGCCCGTTCCTTCACCAGAAGCTTGTGAACCGAGTCGAGAGAACAACCAGTTGAGGCGGTTGGAGTTGGCGAACTGAGCGCAGTTTGTGTGGTTGCCTTTGATGATGGCGGCTGTAGAAGATCGTTAGAAATTTGAATTAGTAAGATTGCAAGAATTTGAATAAGACCTAACCAAACTAAATTGTACGAATGAAAAATCCTAGTCTATTTTACATTGAAACTCGGGAGAACAGAGATGATTACCATCATCATAAACAAATAGGATTTTTATAGAAAATTCTCGACACAATCATCATTCGGAAATCGAATTTGTAATTTTCGATCTGGGAGGTACTCATACAAAACGAATAAGGGGTCACCCAGACTGACACGAACTGAGGTGGCCACTACAATTTGACAACATTCGTCAAATTATATCTATTCAGTAAGACCCCTGAAACCCATCTGTTTGCGTGAGAGTTAAAACTGAGGGCATTTTATGCAGACCTTACTTAAACAAGGTTCCGTTAAAGTCTGTGAATTCATTAAGACGATGGTTTAAAGTTGCCACCAATTTCGAAATCTACCTTTTCAGATAAATTCAGATTCGTGCATGAGCAAGTGATCCATGAATTATTTGTCTTACCCAGTAACTGGTAGAGGTACGCAGATATCAGCTCCCAGCTTTGCCCGCTCTCCTCTCCTGCTAAGAATCCTGCTAGAAATCCTTGCGAGGTGATGACGTTGATTTTGTCGATGGCTTCTAGGATCAAGTTTAGGATGCCTTCCTCTTGAAACAGGTCTTGTCGGTTTCGCAGGGCGCGAAAACGGTTCTGCTTCTCTTCGTGTTCTGGTGAAAATTGAGATCATGAAACATCCAATTTATTGCATTATAACTGTGATAGCAAAAATGTGTTTGTGTGTGGACTTAAGGAGTTTTTCTACCAGGGCTACGATAAGCGTACCTAGATAATCGGCGAAATATGTCAAACCTTACCTGACTACATCTTTATTCACAAAGAAAATTACAATAAAATATTAGAAGTAGTATTTACAATTCAAACAATTGAGCTAACTGCAGACTGTTGCGAACAATCCACAGGTAGCTCAACTGGTCCATATCAATACCAGTCGGAAGCGTCCCCAAGACGTTGGCTGCAGTGCTCCGCTGCATGGCAATGCTGATGCGCTGCGCCAGATACTCACCAGCTCTCGGGTCACGCGTCGCTTCAACCTGCTCTTTATATTAAACCGTCAGATTGGACAGCTTTTGCGGAGAATAGACCAGAGTGGTGAAAAAGCCTACGCGAGGGTCTCGAACACCATGACCAAAACTGGTTTGTTTCTCTTGCTGATAAAAGAGCAAGACGGCATGCACAATTTGCCATCGCTCGGTGTATTCGCGCATCGGATGCACAGCCACACAAAAAAATGTAAATCCAACCAAACCACAAATATTACCTAAATCGGCTCTACAGACGGACCAAGGCCGATGATGTCAAACCAAACAAGAGGAGATTCATAGCTATGAGATGCTTAATTAGACATGTTTCGCCGCTTAGCTAAGCTTAGTGAAAAAGCACCCTAATGAACTAAACTTATGGCTCAGGTTGTGATAGTATCAGGTATGTCATACATAATACATGTATACGGTGTGTTGATTTTGATTTGTGTTGAAAGCCGTGTAAGTATTTCTTTATGGGCTCAAATCCAATTGACTAGAATTTTAATTCCTGTAAGTACCACCTATTTACTATGTACTACTTACGAAGAGTAACGTTATCTAATCTGTGGTACTAAGAGCAAGATGCAATTTGGTCTGATAGAATTTAAAAGATCACTACAAAACTAAACCATTCTTCATTTAAATTGTGTATTGAATGAGTTTTTGGGTTTGTGCCAGGAATTAAGTGGTGTCCTAAGAATTTATAAATCCCAAAAATTTACGACCAAGACATTACTTGAACCCGTAACCGCACTCATTATGCGCTAACCAATTTCGCTACGTCTAAAATCTTTGAGACTTTCGAAGGCTCAAGCAACGTTTATGTGATGTGTTCATTGAGTCATTTGGATTTGCATCAATAAAAACATAACCCTCCTTGCGCAGTCAGGTAAATACAGCCACTTATGTCACCCTAAGGGTAAAAATCTAGATGACTTTACAGCACTTATTTTGCACTAGCTCTAGCGCACGATTCCGCTTGCAGATGGCATGCAAACTAGTGAATATTGTGTGTGTTTTCTACTTGTATACCTCTCAAACTTCGAGCCTGTCCTAAGTAGTTTTGCAGTTGTGTGGGGCAAAGAAAATAACATTAAAATCACCGGAAATTACATAAAAACAACAATGGTAGACATAAAATTAACAAAGGTAGATTCTTTGGAGACTTATTTGTTCATTATAACAGTAATTTCAGCATTTCCTCGCCAAATTACTTTAACAAGTGAAAATTCGGTAGGGAGTGGGAAAAAGAGCATATTTTGTCAGGTTTTACTCATACTCGCCGTGCATAATATTTACTGTGAAAAGAACAATGGCAACTTTCCCTTATGGTTTGTCCCAAAAATTTGAGGAAAGATAAGAAATATACCATTCGATTCATCTCAAATTTTTAAGGAACTCTGCATTTTTAGTTTTTCCGCGATTATTCCAGAAAAAATTAAATATTTTTTTGAAAATTGGCAGAATAATTTCCTATCCTTGGTTCATCTCTTCATTGCAAATGGCGGCGGGGTGACAAAAAAGGTTTCAATTCTAGAGGTTAGTTTCAGGTTAGGGGCAGGATTAAAACCAACCTCCTTTTTTCAGTTGGTAGGTAGAATAGAGAGTAGGTTTATCGGCCATGGACGAAAATAGCTAGGTCTTAGGCCCTGCTACATTTTTGGATAGAGATTTCCTAACTTTTTATGTAGGTAGTACCCTTAGCCTATACCTACCTAGCCCAGCCTAACCTAAACCAGCTCAGGTGTATTGCCGCGGCTTTACAATGTGTTCCAAGAACGTGTCGCCTACCTGTTCAAATAAAATTGATAGGTACCTAATGAGCGCCATATCGCCCAGTCTTCAGCTTGCCGCATCCAGCATCTCCCTACCAATTGCGTCCTACACTACGTTTGCCGAGTCGCAGTCTCCACTAAAGACAAGAACACGTTTGCTTTTCGATTCTTAACTTACCCATGGCACAACTATTATTTGTATTATATGTAGGTACGTGGAGTATCGTACGTACCGTACCTTCCTGAAGTGAAGACATATAATTAACCGCTATCTCAATAAAAGTCATAGGTCTACCTACCTATAGTCATCGCCAAAATTACTTACCTAGGTATAGCGGTGAACAGATGAAGATTCCAATCCAAAGCACAGAGCAGCTTCTGTTGTCTTGCAATAAGTGTAGTTTAGCGATTGCTCTTGACGGTTTTGGAGTCTTCAACTTAACGAGTTACGAGCACCTACCTACCTAGGTAGTACCTAATCAAAAATGTTTTTAGGTAGGTACCTATCTACCAAAATAGATAATTTTGTAATAATTCCTAATATCCCAGAAGGATCGAGTGGTTGGCCTTACTACCTACGTTACGTACCATTCTAGCTTTACCAATAGGTAATACTACCTATCTATAAACTAGCCAAACTCGATGTGGAATGTTTATAAGCAAACCATTAAGAACACACACACACAACGCTTACACAAAAAACTAAAACTCACTTGCTTTGCTTGGCGTCGAGTTTCAGATAGGTACCTACGTATAATAAATTGCATTGATTGTTTGCAACAGTCTGCAGTTAGCCAAATCGTGGCCAAATTGTTTCACTAAGTAATACTAGTTCTAATTTCACTCTGTTGCTGCGTCTTTTTATACGCAATTTACATCCTTACTTACGTCTGCCGATTTGAGATCCTTCCTTCAATAAGTATTGCTTATAATTTATTAATTTTAAATACTTTATTTACAAAGAAAATAAGTGCAATCAAATACCTACCTAATAATTTATATTATATAAAAAGACGCGGCAACAGAGTGAATTTTAGGTTAAGTATGGGCGGTTTGTTTACAAACATTCTAAATCGAGTTTGGCTAGTGTATATGCATAAGATAAGAAAACATACCAACTAGCACGGTAATATTATAGGATAATATTACCTTGCAACTAGGTAACTGGTCAGTGGAATCGTATAATTTTATTAATATGCGCAGGCAAACTCATAGATGAAATATTTTTTATCTTGGTGCTAAATTATACATTTTCAAGAATGCTTAGGTAAGTACAGTATATCAATTCTTGGGGTTAGTTTCTTTCAATTCTTAGTAAGTTTTTCCATTATCTGTGAGGTAGCGCTACCGAGTAAGTATTGTTATTCGGTTTCCTCTCTATCGTCATTTAGATAGGTACCTAAATACCTGAAAAATAAACACATCGATACTATAATATTATAAAGAGGAAAGATTTGATTGTTTGTTTGTTTGTATTGAATAGGCTCCAAAACTACTGGACCGATTTGAAAAATTCTTTAATTGCTATGAAGTTTACTTTTCAGGGAGTGACATAGGTTATATTTTATCCCGGAATTCCCACAGGAACGGGAACTACGCGGGTGAAACCGCGAGGCGATCGTCTAGTTATTTATAAAAGGAAAGGAATGTTCAATGTTTGTAAGACTTATTACTAAAATGTATGGGAGAATTTTAGTAACGATAGCTAGGTAGGTACAATACAAACACTGCACATAGGTATGTAGGTACCATAGAAATCTAAATTGTTATTTAGATTTCTATGGTAGGTACTTACGGATTATTAGGTAAGTACTACTAACTTTTACTAGGTATGCATAATTTTATGTAGACTAGGCACATACCAACAATCTTACGAAGTAGGTAGGTAGGTGAACAATGAAAACAAAATAAACTCTCGATGTACAATAACTTACAATGGCGAAGGGTAGGTACTTACCTATGTAGTTCTTTAGCACCCAAGAAAGAAAATAATATTCTTTGAAACAAGTTTCTTTGCTACTACAACTTTTTGTGAAATCACTCTCACAAACACTTGGGCACAGATATTATAATACTACCTATATTGGGTAAGGATAGAAGGTTCACCTGTAGTATTATTTTGATAAGTTTATTTTGAAAATCATTTTGTCAACAAATACATTACAAAAGCGCGCGGATTGGACCACAGAATAATAATGACAGGCAGAGTTGGTAGTGCTGTCAATGTCAAAAACAAAATGGCGGGTTCTACTAGTTTTTATCACCCTAGCTTCGCCCAAATTGCTATTCATCCACATTTTCAAAAATTAATTTAATTTTTCCTGCAATAATTATGGAAAAACTAAATATACAGTTTTATTCAGAATTTCCGGAGCTATCGATTGATACCCGTGGGATCTTTCCTCATGATAGCTCATAATTCTTGCCATTGTTCTTTGTCAAAAATCTGATTCGGATATCCACCGAAAATCCCCTCAGTCTGGACTTGAAGAAATTAGTCCTCCAGTGAAGCGTTTTGTTAAAAAAACAAGTCATTAATAAAATAAAACCAAATTCAAAAGAGGGCGTTTTAGGGGTTGTGTATTTATTATACCTATGTAATATAATTATGTGTAATCCGTTTTTTTCGAGCGTCAGCTACAACCTTAACATGGCGTTTTTATCATAAACGACTGACTATACTTTGAACCACGGCCGTATGGTGCCGGCTTAAATTTTGCACCACCCCAACTCTTCTCGCGGGTGTCGTAAGAGGCTACTAAGGGATATCCACCGGGGGCGGGCAGCCCTCTGCAGCACAATTCTACCGAACTGCGATCCCCAATCCGCATGCCCAGCGTGGGGATTATAGGCACTAGCCCCATGAGATAATAGCCAATAAAACGCTTATCAGGGGGTCGGCCTGCGTCCAGCAGTGGACCAATTTAGGCTGTTGAGGTGACTTTGAACCATAACTCCAAAGTAGTAAGATACAATCTCCACTCACCCATATCCTCATCAGGCTGTGCGAAGTAATTGATGAGATCTTCGAGACACATCACCATTTCGCCGAGATTCACTGACGCAAAGAACATCGAATGACGTCTGTTCTCTTGGAGGGTTTCTAAACCACTGGGGGAAAGGAAGAAAGTATTAAAACTTCGTTAGTAAGAATTACTGTGTACTCTACAAGACAACCTGCGTATTTAACGAATGGGATAGAGAATTACGCCATCTCTCATGCTGTCTGGCTCAGAGTATATTCGAACTGAGCTGGACAGCATAAGGCTGCGTTTCCACCAGAGATGTGCGAGGTAGCTGAGCGGTGCGAGGATGCGTTGCGAGGCTGCGTAATGACGTGAGTGTTTCCACCAGAGATGTGCGAGCCGAGCGGTGCGAATATGTGTAGCGGGATCTTTTCAGGTAAGCGAGCAAGGCTAGGGTAGGGCCACCGTCTAGTGACTGCTATTCTTTCGCCCGCGTCTGTCCCTAGGACACATCCCTCGCACACATCTTTCCCTTGTTTTGTATGTACAAAAACCTTGCTCCGCGGAGCCGTTTCCATCAGAGCTGAGCTGAGCGAGGCTAGGTAAATGAAGTGATTCTATTGTTTGTTAAAAACGTATTCCTTGCTACGCATCTCTGGTGGAAACGCGGCCTGTCGTCATTCTCAATTCTATTCTTAAATTACGCAAGTCATATACGTTGGATTTGTGAAAGAAACCCGACAAACAGGATCCTTTTGATTACCATAGTCCATTTCACTTCGGAACCGTTCCCTGTAGGGTCACTATTTCTTTGTTTCATGCGTAATTAATTGACTTAGGACCGAAATTATTTTGTAACAATAAAATATAAGTAAACATTTATTATATAACATAATGATTTCGATTTTAGTCAATTTATATTGCGGGAAATGAAGCAAAAGCGAACTTTTCAAATGGTTCCTACGTGAAATGGAATATAATTATCTCAAATTAAGAAATCTGTCAAGCAAAAGCGTAGACGCAGTCGCTATGGGCGATTCAAAAATCTTCCAGAGGTGCTTTAAATTCATGATTTCCGAAAGAGATGTCAATCTACTTACGTGATAAACTTGGTGAACAGAGAAGAACACTTCCTAATAACCCTGGCGGTTCTAGACTCTTCCTCTTGAGACCTCGAGAAGTCCAATCCGTCGTCCATTTTCCCTTCTTCGTGAAGTATCGCTTGTTTCTCTTCTACTTTACCAACGCCTTTCTTTTTGGTTTCGTATGACTATGGAAAAAACACATGGGTGTTAAGGAAACACAAAGGACATCATATTTTTATATCATTGTGTGTATTCTCTAATGGTCAATACGTTCTGACAAATTGTATGTAGGCACCATAACATGATGTAATAAATAAATAAGTATTATATATACGGAAGTTTGGATGGATGGATAGATGGAATGGAAGTTACTTCTTCACGCCAAAACAACAAAACAGATCGGGCTTAAATTTTGCATACAGAAATTCTAGGCCTGGAATAGAACATAGGCTACTTTTTATCCCAATAATCAGTTCAAAAGGGATAAAAATGAAGTAGGTTCCCTTAGTCGTCTCTTACGACGTCCACGGGCTGAGTTGCAGGTGTCAATTCTTACGCCGCAAACTACACTAAACTATACCGGTCCACTGATGGACGAAGGTCTACTCCTGATAAGAGCCTTATCGGCTTTCATCATATGGGAGTAATGCCTATAATACCCACCCTGGGCATGCGGGTTGGGAGTCGCAGTTCAGTGGTAGTGTTGTTCTGCAGAAGGCGCTGCTGCCCGCACCCGTTGGATATCCCTTAGTCGCCTCTTACGACACCTGCGGGAAGTGTTGGGGTGGGGCAAATCGGCCGTGTGGTGCCGGCTTAGAATGTGCACCACGCCAACTCTTCCCGCGGGTGTCGTAAGAGGCAACCAAGGGATATCCACCGGGTGGCGGGCAGCAACGCCTCCTGCAGAACCATTTTAGCACCAAACTGCGATCCCCAACCCGCATGCCCAGCAGCGCAGGGATTATGGGCACTATCCCCCATGTTACAAAGGGCAATAAGGCGTTTATCAGGGGAGGCCTGCGTCCAGCAGTAGGTTTTAGATGTGTGATGTGAAATCCAAGCCGGCACCACACGCCGCAACCGTCACATCTAAATTATTATGGTTGGTGTAATGTTCTTTTGGCACTCCTAAAGATATTTACCTTGTAAGAAAGCCACAGATTGGTCTCCGAATGCTGCATGATAACGGTAGAGTCTCCGTACTTGATGATTGGCGCACCGATGACCTCCAGGTCTTTGTCTTCCAGCACCTGCTTCTGGTCATCTTTCTCTTGGCGGAGGCAGAAGGCGCAAGAGGAGGTTGTTGCTTCCTCTCTGTCGATGATGAAGGAATTTTAGACGTTGAAAATGGTGATAATCCTTTTGGGATTTGTAAGGATTTTGTCGAAATTTATGTTGCACTCAATATGGGACGTAACGAAAGTCAGGTTACCATCTGACTTATTATTAGTTAGAAATGGCCAGGCGGCGGCTCAGCGGAGAGTTTTTGGTGCCAATGATGATAATTGATGATAAATGTTTAGTTTAAATTTTTTGTTACGTAGATATTTATAACTAACTATGTTTTAAAGATGATGCATGTAGACTAGTCACATCATGTTCATAGTCTTTTTCGTTCTAGATACCTACTATTCCACCACCTATCCGTAAAAACCTTTAATAAGCTTTTTGGTATGAATCAATTTGTAATTCTGTTTATTTTAAGCCTTTGGTTTTTCCCTTAAATAAATCGTTCCGTCGATCATTAAATCAGGAAGGAGTACAAAACAAAATACCCGTTAAAGATACCAATCCTGTAGGCAGGTAATATCCCAAATATAGACTCCAGTTCATCCATCAACATCAGAATACAGAAATTAGAAAACTTTGTGACACGTTATTAAAACTTCGATTCGTTTTCTCGGATTTTGTATCAGATTTTGCTACGTGGTTTAGCTTGGATCTCGTTTTGACAAAATCATAATCACCTGTGATTTTGATTGCGAGATGATTGAAAGACATGTAAAGAACGTCAGAACTTAATTTAGGCATTGATTTTTAAACAATCAACGCTTCATTATTGCATGTAATTATGTAATATATATACTTTTACTTTAATTTAACTTCAATTTAAAGTCATTTGCTAACTAAATACAGTTCGAATTGGCTTCGCTTTAGCCGCCATAGCTAACATGTCTGTATTCACATCTATAGTTACTTGAATTTCAACTCACCTGCTCACTAAATACAGTTCATTCTGGTCGTTCACGCCGAGATATCTGCCAGTAGTGATATACCTGAATCTCATTGGATGCAGCCAGTAAAACCGCATGCCCACTTCGTTCTAGACGCCATAATTCCAACATGCTTGTATTGACATCTATGGTAACTTGAATTTGAACTCACCTGCTCACTAAATACAGTTCATTCTGGTCGTTCACCCCCAGATATCTGCCAGTAGTGATATGCCTGATTCTCATAGGATGCAGCCAGTTGATAAAGCCGCCTGCCCACTTGGTTCTAGCGAGCTCTAGACGCCACAGTGAACGGGCTTGAGACATTACTGATCCACCTTCGTAGACTACGATACTGAAAGAATAAAATAGATTAGCTGAGTGTTAGCTGAAGTGAAACAGAGTGACCAATAGCTGAAAGGCTTTAGGGTCTGGACAAAGACCCTGAGGAAGATGCCTGTGAGGAAGATTTTCTCTGTTTACGTAATTTTTAACAATCCCGTGCTATAAGCACTTAGTGACGGTAATTGCGTGAGCCACAAAGAATACCTTCTCGGTATAAGAACTCTAGATATTTTTTGCAAGTGCCGATTGCGTTTGATTGATTGTTTTGAGTAGGGAATTTTTAGTCCCACTGCAAGTATCCTCTTTCTGACTCCACTATTCGCGGTCCTTTACGATGAAGATTCGAATGCATTCCAAAACTCTTGATCAATAATTTCGCTTTTTAGTCTGGAAAAACGTGGCCACATCTTCACTAACTCAAGTGACCAAACATTAACCTTCAACAAATAAAAACAACGAACCATAGTTGTAAAAAAGGTACGCGATAAATATCCGATAAAATCATTAATTATAATAACCTTATTTGTGTTGGAAGAACACCAAAGTTTCAGCACAGTGCTCGGAGAGAGCCGGACGCGCGTCTAGAACCACACTCACCCTAAACATGAGGACATCTTCGCTAACCACCAACACAACGACACTAACGTTTCATCCCTTAGCGAGGGTTCATTAAGGAATGAAACGTTGGTGTTCTTCCAACACAAATAAGGTTCGTAGTTAACCCGCTTAAATCCGTAATGAATTCGTAAAACTACTATAGTTTTTACAGTAAAATAAAAACCAACTGTCTACTTACTTCTGCCCCCCTTCCTCTGACCAAGTACTAGGTATCGTCAAACACTCGTCCCCTCCGTGGAAGAACCGTAACACATCACCTCCAAACACGTACCCCACGTACTTCATACGAGATATACCGGTACCGTACGGTTGGACCGACCAGTGCGTTACGTGGAACGACGCGTTTACTATCGATACTTCGTTCTCTTTCGTTGTGTGCTGGAAAATAAATGAAGTGTCTAAAAAGTTTCATCTTTCTGCTAAAATCCTCAAATTTTATTCCACGGGAACTGATTTATGGGATAAAAAGAACCCTATGTTTGATTCCAGGGATAGACTTACCTGTATGCAAAGTTTCAGCCTGATCCGTTCAGTAGTTTTGGCGTGAAGAGGTAACAAACATCCATCCATCTATCTATCCATCCATCCATCCAAACTTTCGCATTTATAATATTAGTGTCATCATCATCATCAGCCTATATTAGTCCACTGCTGGACATAGGCCACCCCTAATGAGCGCCATAGCGCCCTGTCGTCAGCTTATAATTATTAATATTAGTGTGATAGTGTGATTACTGTGATGTATGTTTTTGACGTCTTCAAGTAAAAACTACTGAGCGAACTGAGCAAAAATTTTGCATACAGGTAGTCCCAGGATTGGAATAACACATAGGCCACTTTCTATCCCATTAGTCAGTTCTAATGGAATATAAATAAAACAACATTCAAACGTTTCCATAGAAACAACGCGTTGGAAGCCGCGGGCGGTAACTAGCGATTTATAAAATACCCGGAAAGACTCAGGGCCATTCCTAATATTCAATCTACTCATCGTTTTGGCTATCTGCAGTCGCATTTCGACACATTTACTCTACCAGAAATGTGATACAAGAGTTGTTCCTAATATACAGAGATACAATTAATATTAGGAACTCTTAGGCCCGTATTATGAAAGCCTGCTCAGTCATAGACATATGCGTGAGTGACAATTATGCCACAGAAAAGCGGTAAGTACTCAAGCATAGATGAGTCTTGTTTCAATACGATGAGTGAGTCAAGCTCTTATAACACGGACCATAAGGCGAATAGTAGGGTGGATAGTGGCGCCACTACATATTTAATTTTATAATTACGTTATACAAAGGAATTATTAAAAAATCGGACTGCGCGTAGACGATATCTATCATAAGCTTTTTTTAAATGTATCCTATTGGTGGCCACCAAGCTCTCCAAACAAGGTTTTTGATTGAATAACACAAAACAAAACTATTATAGATACATTTAAAAAAAGCTTATGATAGATATCGTCTACGCGCGGTCCGATTTCTTGATAATTCCTTTGTATAACGTAATTATAAAATTAAATATGTAGTGGCGCCACTATCCACCCTACTATTCGCCTTAAACGTAGAAGTAAAATTTAAAACAAGTGCTCATGAAAATGGCAATGGAACAGATATGTTTGATATGGTTATACCAGCTGACTTTTCTAACACCCTCTAACTGGACGGCAATTTGATGTAGGTATCACACATTACAAGTGGTACATTTTACACAATGCAATGGCACAAGTTGATCAAGAATTACAAATGATTTTTGATTGAAATATCGATGATAACATAAAACAAATCGAACATTTATTACTATTAAGTATATAAAGCATTTACTCTACATTTAATGATAGATTGAAATATAAACTTAAAATAGATAAATAAGATACATTACAGTTTGTTAAAAGTGCACATAAAATATCGTTCTTACATTTAACACAGAAACCTCACCGACAACAGAAATATGTACGCCTTATTTTGTCTCTGCAGTAACGTTTCGCTTTTCAAAGCCAGCTTTCCCTATATTTAATTAAAATTTTATTAATCAAACTTTCTACACTGGCAAACGTTACACATACCAAGTAAGTATACAAAACGTTCGGGTAATCGAAACAACCAGACTATTTACGTAGCCAGTTTTTTTCCCAAGAGCGTCAGTCGATGGCCATTTGTCAATTTTCCTGTTTTAACTATAGCATGCCTTGTATAGTTAAAACTGTTTACAAATTCAACAATGAAAAAGTGAACTTACCAAGTATCTTTCAGTAGCAACGGAGACGAGAATCAAATCGTCACCGACTCGAACTTTCTCACCCTCGGATCTGAAAGTATCAATGCACTTTATTCACAGCTGAATTTTTGTAGAGTAAACTAAACATAAGTTTAGTTTAGTAAGTAATTATACTATCTAGCTTCTGCCTGCAGCTTCGCACAAATTTTACGGGGAAAAGTAGTCTTAAATGGAACTAAAGAGAAATAGGTATAATGAAGAACAAAGAAATACTGTCTCGTCCGACCAAAGGGTTATTATTATTAGTACCCTTACGACAAACTCTGCTTGTATGTCCGTTTGCCAGGTGGCAAAGGCCTCCCCCACTGGGGTTTTGGAATCTGAATCTGTTTAACTCTTTTATTATAGGCCGCCTATACTTATTAGTGAACGAATTTTGAAGAGACTTCTGGAGATTAAACATTTTTTCACCTTTGTTTGCTGGCAGGGTGTAGGGTCCACCAACATGCTTCCCCCTGCGAATGTTCCTGTAGACCCACATCGAAGGCCAGCTTGTCTTGTGATGATGAAGTAGACAGGCAAGCCAGGTACTGAAGTTTAAAGAAAATTATGATGATACACCAAGAACAGACGATAAGATGAGAAATGACCGCCGAAAAACGGTCCGTAATTCAGAACAAAAAACCTCCCAATCGGATCTTTCCTTCTGCTGTTTTAATGAAATTCTTTTTGCTTTAGTTATTACTAATTTTTATCATTATAAATTTTTCATAGAGCTGTTTAAAATTAGTCACTAACAGCGGTACTACAAAAAAGACATTATGTTGAGCGCGTGTTTAACAAAAACGTTACCACAAAACTGCGTTTTACGACGACGGTTTACTGTTAGACACGGCTTAGACATAGCGTAAACGAGAGTTAAACTCTTGTTAAAGCCATGTCTAACTATTTAGACACTGTATAGCTAAACGCTTGTTAGACCAGTGTTTACGTTGGTTTTTGTAGTACCACTGTTCATGTTTGTTGTATCTGTTCATATCATCTTGTTATACCCGCGGAGGGGCACTGGTGTCTTGTAATACAATTTTTTATAAGCCTTCTCAAGCACCCCAGCTCCTCACAAAACAGGTTAATTGCTTAACCTTAATTTAAGTTTTAACAAATATTATTAAGAAAACCTTTTTTGTGAGTGGAAAAAATAATAGTCCAATTGTTCGAGAACCTCTTGAAATATCATCATCATTGCCAGCTCGTACTAGTCCACTGCTGGGTGTCACACTTAATATATGCAACTAATATCATTCAAATCAAATCAAAAATTCTTTATTTCCATAATTATATATGTGCTATATATATGCTTTAACACTCTCATTGCTTATCGCAGTGAATGTATCGAAAGGGTTCTGTACAACCTCCTTACTTATCTTGCAATGCGTCTATTATCTATGCGGATCACCAACGTCTATTGTTTGACGTTAGACCAATTCTACGGGAGGACAGAGAAGAAACTGGAAGAATCAGCTAAGTGGAATTCTGGTTCAATCATCGTAGCTAAAAGTACTAGAAAGTCATAGAAACCATGTAGAAACGGTCTCGCGATTCGTGTAGGCAGAGGCCCTAAGCCTTGTGTCTGTGTTTCAGAGCTCTATTTTCAACTGATATTACCCAATTATGCCCACAAGTGAGACAGATAAAGTACCGACTCCGTTATATACATCATACCTACACCACAGATATTATAATACTATACGCTACACTTAGAAAAAGTCAAATTATGAAATTATTCATCGCAACGAGCAGGGGATCGGATTTTAGTACACGGCTACGTATCATGCTAGCTGCGAATAGTACATTACACCACGTCACACCGGTCAGTACTCACTTTTGGGATTTAAGATACTACGAACCAGAAATAAAATATTTTTTTGTCCAATAGAGATATGTATATCTATCATTCCGTCAATTTTGAATTTATGATACTACGAACCAGAAACAATGCAATCTCTTAAGCTTTTTTAGTTAGTATAGTGCGTAAGCCTTCACACTCAGGGTAATTTCTAAGAAATCAAAAAGAACAATATCCTAAAAATTTTCGAGTTTACTTTAGAATTGAGCAAACGCGAGACCTCTCGTCAAACGAACTAAATGTAACTTTAGTTTTTGAACAGAATTGGATAAACTTTAATGTTCCCCCTGTAGGTGGAGTTAACGGCGCTAGAGTCCGTAGGAAGCCCAGATATTTTCGACTCTTACATCACTTGACCTCGTGGGTCAAGTCCCGTCGAGGTCGTAAATTTTGGGATATTTTGTCGAATAAACATTTATCTATCTATCATTCTGTTAACGCCTTACTCTACCAATCGTAGTCAGCTCACGTCAAGTGCCTTCTTCGGCATCATAACCAAAATTCGAAGACAATTAATCAAGTTAAAAAATAAATTTTTACATACCATATCACTGTTGAGATGCCGAAGTAGGATGGCATTGCCGTAAAGCAAAGTCCTGTGGCCCGAACCTGTACCTTTCCCCTGCAAAAACACAGAAATACAAGCTCGATTGAACGATAACACTCAAAAAATTTGTATAATAAATTTTTCCAAAATTATTTTGGAGAACAAATCCTGAAAATTTGTTTCAAATGTCTTTAAACGAATACGTAATTTGGCTAGCGAAGGCAATGAATATGGAGATCACTTAGTAACATAAATTATCTACAATATTCTACAAAATGAAATCATTTGATATTTCAGGAAATAAAATGGTACTTATCTACAAAGATGCATAAATACTCAAAAGCTGGGGACATTTATTAGTTCCGGATAAGCCTAAAACTTCTACTCTACTAAAGCGTCACGCATTAGATATATTAGTATAAATAGTAAGCATAATAAATATAATAAAATGAAATTATTAGAAGAGCGAGGAAGAATAAATTTGAAATTTCAATTATATTTGTTTTTATCACATTTTTTTGTCAATGTAATGTTATATCATTGAAATTATGATTTGTTACGAATGTTCCATTTCAGTTAAGTATAGAAGAATCAAGACAGTAGCGAGAGGGTTTCCTGGTCTCAAACACTCTACTTTTCTTTATTTTATTTAACTTTTAGTTACTACTTGAAATTTACGCATTTTAAATAGTCATCTAATTTTTACATCAAATTTAAGTTGCTAAACCACTTGAAGATTTGAGACCACGATAGAAACGAAAGTGAATCGGCAAGATTAAATTAGTAAATCTTTAACTTCGGCAAATTTATAGTGGCCAATCAGTTCACCAATTAGAAATTTAATATGAGAATGATCGCATGCAAGTTTACCGATTCCATAATACTCACTAAATTGTTTGGCCCCTGCAACATTTAGACACGAAACAGATATGAAAATAACAGAATTATTCACAAATTTTGAATTTGAAATGTTAAACATAGATGCGAAGTTGCCAATTGCAATCGTATGTGATACACATTTTGATTTAGTCATAAATATATTGAAAATTATAGATAGTGTGAGATAGATATTTCAGGAAATATTTTGGTTAATTTCACAGGTTTTTACAGTACAACAATGTTTCTACGTATTTATCTATACAGGTTTAAGTATTATACTTACAGTTTCAGAGCCAGCAGCGGTAACCAATTCTTGCAATGCTCGCACTGACAAAGCCTGTAAGATATCAAACATTTAAAAATAACGCAACGCGAAACTATAGTTAATTTTCGCGTCGCTTCATTATTCGTTTCAAGCCATTTCCTGTCATTTACGCTCGCCAGTAAACGCAAAAATCTAATGAAAAAACTAGGCAGAGCCATTCACAACTTGGCCCAAATTTTCGCACTAACATTTGGGTCAACTTGCT
Source organism: Eupithecia subfuscata (assembly GCA_963564075.1). Taxonomy (NCBI): domain Eukaryota; kingdom Metazoa; phylum Arthropoda; class Insecta; order Lepidoptera; family Geometridae; genus Eupithecia; species Eupithecia subfuscata. Next base: position 4,216,056 of record OY751123.1, read on the forward strand.
TTAGATCCTGTTTATTAGAAAACATCGCCAAAAACAATTTTTCAGTAGAAATTCGTTTCACATTTCCTTTCTCCTCTTAACGATCGTACAATCTATTCTACCATCCATATAAAAACCAACGATCCATCATTATTGTAGCACAAAGGAATCCCGGCGTCGAGACAACAAAAACTCTGTCCTACTTTAGGGGAGCTCAATCAACTGATCTTGTTATTTTGTTTTTGTCGGACACTTTCGGTGTTTCTGCAAGAACTAACTAAAAGTCTGAGTTATGGTTATGTAGGTACGTAAGACTTTAGCGAGCTCGCAATTAACTTAATAGAGAATAATGTCGGAGAATAGCACCGTAAAGATTCAAGGGGAAAAAATGCAAAGGTACTGTCCTAAGGCAAAAACAGTCGTTTTATACCGTTGTTTTTTTAATTAAAACGAATTCTTCAAATAACCTGTGTTCATGCCTACGGAATAGGCTAGGTGACTCATTTTTAAAGTAGGTCTTAAATTATTAATTATTGTCTAATTAGTGGCAAATTTTTTTAACTATATTTTAGGTTTTTAGGACCTAGAAAACCGCAAAACTTTATTTTAATTGTCTACTTTTCGTTAAAAGGCGAAAACGCTGGCAGCCATATTTATCTGTGGTGTGACGTCATACGTCTCGAAAGTAACAATAGCCGCAAACGATCATCATTGTTAAAATATAGACAGACCATAACGAATTTCACTCGTATAAAATCCCATCATGAAATTTACCGAGAGTTCTATGACGTCACAACATAGCCGACAGCGTTTTCAGAAATCTTATTATAATATAAAAAATAAATTTTTAAATTGAAAATAATGTATATTACACTTTCACTATCAGAAATCTATAAATATTTCTCGGGTTCTTAAGTCAAATACTACAGAAAAAAATTATTCAATGCGCGAAATTTGACATGAGTCAAGTAGCTTATTCTTTCTGTCATGTCGTTATCAGCTCTAAGTTACTTGTTGGAAGAGTTGCTTGTGCCATTGCTACTGTAGGGCGAATTGGTGACCGCAATAATGCTTGAACTCTAGGGGAAATTGCTGTCCCTCCCCGTGGGGAGATCCCTTAGTAGCATTTTTACCCGGCCGGGTTAATTAGATACACACATCTTAGACATCCAAGTCAAAAAGGTCCTGTTCTTATGGTGAAATTTGTCGTCGACTTTTGGAAGATCACAAAGAAAAGTTTTTAAGTTGACGTTTTCGCGGTAGAGTACTATCTCATCATCATCATCAACCTATATTAGTCCACTGCTGGACACAGGTCTCCCCTAATGAGCGCCATAGCGCCCTGTCTTCAGCTTGCCGCATCCAGCATCTGCCTACAGTCTTTCGCAGATCGTCATCCCACCTGGCTGGAGGGCGTCCTACACTACGTTTGTTTAGTCGCGGTCTCCACTCAAGAACACGTTTACCCCAGCGGTTATCGGTTCTTCGCGAGATATGGCCGGCCCACTGCCACTTCAGCTTGCTAATTCTACTATCTCGTAGTCTTCAAATCCAGAGAAAAAGTTCCTTCTGGGAAAGCGTGCTCCTTAGGCTACATCTTCACTTGATGAGGTGAGACGGTGGTCAAATTCTTACCATTTTCAATCAAAATATAAAAAAGTATCGCAATTTGAATCGAGTGTAAGTGGTTGGTCGACTAGTGGGGGATATTCCCCCCAATACTACAATACTACAGCCTGCTTAGTAACAAAAACACACATCGTTCTCTAGAAAACAATGCCGGTTGCCGAAGCTCTCTGCCGCTAGGCAGACTCGCCCGCTGTGAGTTTGAATGAAAGACCGACCACGTACAGAACAATTGCCATTGGAATCATCACTGATTAGTCACTTCACCTCCTCACCTCAACAGCCTATATTGGTCCACTGCTGAACGCAGACCTCTCCCTGATAACCGCCTTGTTGGCTTTTATCTCATGGAGGTAATACCCATAGTCCCCACGCTGAGCATACGGGTTGGGGATCGCAGAATTGATCTCCTGCCCGCTCCCGGTGGATAACCTTAGCCCTTACGACACCCGCGGGAAGAGTTGGGTGGTGCAAATTCTGACCCGGCACCACACAGCAGGAGTCACCTAGTGGTAGGACTACTGACCTGCTCAATAACAAACACACACTGCGACAGATCCGGCGGTATGTTCTTATCGGCGATGTTTTCGAGGAAACAATGCCGGTTGCCAAAGCCCTCGGCCGCTAGGCAGACTCGCTCGCCGGTTGCCGTACATGACAGGCAGACCATGTCTTCCTGCAAAGAGAAGGGCATGTATAACATATGAAAGATAAATTATTCAAGACTAGCTGCGCCCCGCGGCTTCGCACGCGTTGTTTCTATGGAAACGTTAAAAGGTGATTTCTATACCATGGGAACTGATTTATGGGATAAAAAGTAGCCTATGTTTGATTCCAAGATTATAATTATCTGTATACAAAATTTCGGCCCGATCTGTTCAGTAGTTTTGGCGTGAAGAGGTAACAAACATCCATCCAAACTTTCGCATTTATAATATTAGTGTGATGATTAGTGTCATAATGCTGGAAATTTCATCTGTCAGAAATCGACACTACAAAGTATTATCCTAAGTGCCTTTTCACATGTCCGGGTCGCCGGGAACGCGGCAGCGAATCGTATGCAAATTATGCAGTGCGAAAGCTATCGTTCATGTCTATACACTTCAAAAAGGCACTTCCTCTATAAAGAATCTGATAACCAATTGGGTGAGCATTATGGAAGAACTTGCTCTAACGCTCGTAGACGAATGTGGCCAAGATTTTTTTTAATGTCTTAATTAAGTGTATAAGTATGGTATTTATTTTAAAAATACTCGGCAGTGGGGATCAGATATGCAAAAAATTAAAAAATCTGCTAGATAAAATTACGACCCATGTTTTTATGCATAACTAGCTTCTGCCCGCAGCTTCGCACGCGTTGTTTCTATGGAAACGTTTTGAGGTTATTTTTATCCCATGGGAACTGATTTATGGGATAAAAAGTCGTCTATGTTTGATTCCAGGCTGAGACTTACCTGTATGCAAAATTTTAGCCCGATCCGTTAAGTAGTTTTGGCGTGAAGAGGTAACAAACATCCATCCATCCATCCATCCATCTATCCATCCATCCATCCAAACTTTCGCATTTATAATATTGGTGTGATAGTGTGATGTGATAATGGTACCTAAACTGTGTATTGGTGCTTCGGCTAACAGTTGTAGGTAATATTTGTGTAAATCTCTGATAATGTTAGGTAGACTTAGTATATTTATGATAATGTTTATATATGTATAACTTCATGCCAAATGTGTGGCAACACGCTGTAACGAAAAGACAAAGCTTACCTATATGGTTTAAAGTGTCGTAGAAATGGGAATAGAATAAGTTTTATTTAATAATTTTTTTTTTAAACTAGAATATTGCCTTTATTCACAAAGAAAATTATACTAGTACCTACTAGATTCTGCCCGCGGCTTCGCACGCGTTAATTAAAAAAACATTGTCCAGCGGACAAAATTGTGAATCAAAACCATTCCCAGATCCCCTTGAACACACACAAAAAATTTCATCAAAATCGGCCCAGTCGTTTGAGAGAAGTTCAGTGACATACACACTCACAGAAGAAATATATATATATAACTAGCTGCGCCCCGCGGCTTCGCCCCCGTGGAAATTTATGTTTCCAACTTTCTTAATTTTTTCTTTCATAAGAACCTTCTCCTGACAATAACAAACACAACATAGAAAGAATTAGCGAAATCGGTCCAGCCGTTCAGGCGTGATGCCGTGACAACGCGAAACGGGTTTCATTTTTATATATAAGAAGATTTACAATTGAAACAATTGAGCTAACTGCAGACTGTTGCAAACTGTCTACGGGTAGCTCAACTGATCCATATCTATACCAGTCAGAAGCGTCCCCAATGCGCTGGCTGCATTGCCACGCTGTATGACAATGCTGATGCGCTGTGCCAATAAAAAAATACAATACAATACATATAGGTAGAAAGATACGAATAACGCCTCCAGATCACTAGATAAAGCATTCAAAGAAAGCCAACGGCTGGTGTTATGTTTCAGAGCCATTCGCTTGGAAGTTTCAGAGAAGGAAATGATTCAGTTTATTTAATAGGGTTGCTGCCTTCCAGTGTTCATACACAAACAAACGAAGAAACTTTATCTCCTGAAGATCATTTTACTTTGTACCATTATAACATTTGAAGTAATTTGAACGACTGCTTTTCCATCAAACATAGCTCTCGATAAATACAATAACAAAAATACAATACAAGAGACATACAATGCCCTTTTACAGCAGCTCTAGTAATTAATTTTTTAAATTATTCTTTTTAAATTGATTATTGACAATGCCAATTTACAGCAGATACCTATAGATATTAATTTCTTTGTTTTGTGTCACTTCCTATAATTATTTAATTTGTCTTATTAATTATTCCTATTGACACATTGATGTAGAAAAGGGAAGATGAGTTACGTTCTCCCAGCGCGTACTCAACAACTGGCCTGTGTTACAACTACACGCAAACACATACGCTCACAGTTACATTTCCAGTCCTGTGCAATATAAAGAACAACAAAGATGGCAAGATGTACCTAAGACCGAAGTGAGACAGAGACAACTATATTAATCTCTGGTACGACCCCACTAGGTATAATAAAACAAATTCGGGATTTCCCCGAGTTACGGTAGGTACAATAGTAGAGTCGTTCCTTTAACCCACACCATCAATCTTGTCCCAACTGGTATGAGCGGACGAATCGTAAAAATGTTATACGCTTCGTTAGTAATTTGAATTTTAGTACAGTCAACCAAAAAAAGTTAGTAAAATAATAGGCAAGAGGTATATTTATTTTGTATTTGTACATAAAATAATGTGAAATGAATACAAATGATAGAGGTTCCACATAGAGTTTGTGATTGTACTCGACGTATAAATTCAATAGAAACAAAGAGTGATGCGAGTTGCAGATTGAAAATAATACCTATCATCTTTACGATTTGTCAACTCACACCAGTTGGGACAAAATTGATGGTACGAGTTGAAGAACGACTCGACTCGCAATAAGGCTATTGCTATCTCTGTTTACACACTTATGTTTCGTATATTTCTATCCCTCTCTGCAAATGGCGAAAAAAGGCAGTAAATTAATCAAAAAACTAAATTCTTTGGTGTACTTACGCGTGAAAAGTGATGCCTTGGGCTTTGTTTTTGGTTTTTGAGCTATTTGTACACCTTGTGAACGAACACGAAGGCATTGCTTTAGTCTTTTAGTCAGTAAAACACAGTCAGTACGTCGTAGCAAGCACGCGAATCACGTCCGCCCGCGCCGCCGGTCCTACTATGACTGCGGCGAGAGCACACAATTGGACTTCATTTGAGCCTGCCGGTTTCGAGAAGCTAGTGCCTCATCTTCCTCTTTTCTACATCAATGTATTGACATAACCAAGTGTGCCTTGTGCTCCTACGGCGAATAAATCTATGTATGCGTTTGAACGGCGAAAGATCAATTTTACTGTGATAAAGTAGCTTCCCACTAGCTTTGATCGAGTGCATATGTCTCGAGGTACGTTCAAAGCTAGTGGGAAGCTATTTTATCGCAGTAAAATTGATCTAAAGATAACGAGCTTAAGCCCATATAAGTGAATGCACGTTTTTCTGTTGTGTGGTAGCGGTATTGGATTAATGAGCGCAGAGCTTTATATTACTCCGCATAATGTACTAGCGAATTATTGGGCAAGAAAGAGTTCTTATTCAAATAAACTTGTGCGATAGTAAATTACAAATCCCTTTACTATAGGTATAATAACTGGAATCTCCGTCAAAAAAAATATGTCGTCGATCTGATGGAGTTACCTCAAAGTAATACATACTAGTTATAATATATTTCTAGTTTCATTATTATTTTCTTTGTGAATAAAGACTATTTCAAATTAATTAGGTTTTTGTGGCCAACATTCAAAGGCCCTTTCACAAACAACTTTGGTGCTCAAATTTTGTTTTTCAATTATCAGAAACTTGTGTAAGTGCTTTGTTTACTTTTCCGCCTTTTCGCCATTTGTTTTGAAAACAAATATTGTACACGCGAAAGTTTGTGAAGTAGTGTTTGTACGCGAACAATTTATTTATTCACTTATTTATTTCAATAAACTTAGTTATGATAAAAATTACGTCTAGACAACAGAAAAAAAACTATCTACTAAAATGTCTACTGTAAAATACAAAAGATTAAGTAGTTAATACCTACCGAAATCAAAATTTTTAGTTTATGTACCTACCTACATACTTGTAGCGAAATGAAGGTTACCTAACTAGAAGACGGGTAAAGAATTTTCATAAAATGCTCACGAGTTTTCAAACAATCTTTTGATTAAACCTTCTTCTATATCTTCTTCTTATCTTATATATAAAAATGAAACCCGTTTTCCGTTGTCATCGCATCACGCGTGAACGGCTGGACCGATTTCGCTAATTCTTTCTTTGTTGTGTTTGTTATTGTCAGGAGAAGGTTCTTATGAAAGAAAAAATTAAGAAAGTTGGAAACATAAATTTCCACGGGGGCGAAGCCGCGGGGCGCAGCTAGTCTTATATATAAAAATGAAACCCGTTTTCCGTTGTCATCGCATCACGCGTGAACGGCTGGACCGATTTCGCTAATTCTTTCTTTGTTGTGTTTGTTATTGTCAGGAGAAGGTTCTTATGAAAGAAAAAATTAAGAAAGTTGGAAACATAAATTTCCACGGGGGCGAAGCCGCGGGGCGCAGCTAGTTATATATAAAAATGAAACCCGTTTCGCGTTGTCACGGCATCACGCGTGAACGGCTGGACCGATTTCGCTAATTCTTTCTTTGTTGTGTTTGTTATTGTCAGGAGAAGGTTCTTATGAAAGAAAAAATTAAGAAAGTTGGAAACATAAATTTCCACGGGGGCGAAGCCGCGGGGCGCAGCTAGTCTATATATATAAAAATGAAACCCGTTTCGCGTTGTCACGGCATCACGCGTGAACGGCTGGACCGATTTCGCTAATTCTTTCTTTGTTGTGTTTGTTATTGTCAGGAGAAGGTTCTTATGAAAGAAAAAATTAAGAAAGTTGGAAACATAAATTTCCACGGGGGCGAAGCCGCGGGGCGCAGCTAGTCTTATATATAAAAATGAAACCCGTTTCGCGTTGTCACGGCATCACGCGTGAACGGCTGGACCGATTTCGCTAATTCTGTCTTTGTTGTGTTTGTTATTGTCAGGAGAAGGTTCTTATGAAAGAAAAAATTAAGAAAGTTGGAAACATAAATTTCCACGGGGGCGAAGCCGCGGGGCGCAGCTAGTGATATATAACAACAATGCTAAAACTACTAAACTGATCGAGCTGATATTTTGCATAACTGTAGTTTTAGATCTAATAAAGTAAAGGCTCCTTTGCATCCTAGAAAAACAATCTGAAGCTGTGTACCTACTAATAATAACAAAGTAACAAGTAACAACAGCCCTGCATAATCAAACAAAACGAGGTTAAAATGGTTCAGCATCTACGGAAAAGTTGAAATGGTAACAAACTGGTCCTTGTAAAATAACAGTTAAGATAACAGTCCTTCTGGGGCTCTTTTAAAGGGCTTGTTTACGAGCACCCTTTTTAACTAGGTTAAACAGAGATTAAGTTAGACGAGACTACAGGGTGTGAATCAGGCTTTAAAAATTATATTTTGTGGAGTATCACCTTTTTGCGCGCATCCTTGCAAAAAGACAAACATTTTAGAAATTAACTTGATGTTTTGAAATGACGTAGATTGACTCAACACCACGACGCACATTTAAAGGTACATGTTGGTACTCCAGACACGGGCGTGTTCCCGTGGTTCGGCGAAAATGGCGAGAGAGGGACACCGGAGAGGTTTTAGTGGGTATTACGTCCTTCTCAGGGCGTCGAGTCCCCCCAGACCAACTATCGGCTTGTACTTGGCGGATCTATCTCGTAAATTATGAGAAGTGATCCAAATGCAATGAACTACTTAGTTATACTATTATGAGGAGTGTGAGAATCAACACAAACCTATTGTGGTTGAATGGTGCAACATCTCTAATCAATCACGTATACATTTTGAAATAAATATTATACCTATCTATTCTATTCCACATAGTAGAGTAGAATAAATAACGATGGTGGAACACTTTTCGTTAGACGTTGGGATTAGGTGCGTCTAGGAATCCTATAAGAATAATAGACCAACGGAACAAATTTCTGCAGATCGTACACAAATTTGTTCCGAGGCGAGAATCGAACCCGCAACCTCTTGCGTCGCAGGCAGACTCTCGCCCGCTGCATCACTGAGGTCGTCGAGATGGATGGATGGATGTATATTTGTTACACGGATCGGGCTGAAATTTTGCATAGATGTAGGTTAGACCTGGAATAAGAGAGTACTTTTTATACCATAAATCAGTTCTAAATAAGATGTAAATAATCTTAAAACGTTTCCACAGACACTACGACACAACACCCCCTGGTAAAATAATACAAGGTTTGCTACTCCGAGATCTTCCCAAGCCTACGTCACTGTCCACTTGCCACAAAAATGGGAGGTTACGTTCATTTGCCGGTGACTATCAAACTTTTATTGACGCCGGTGAATCACTCGCGTTATTGATCGGATAAATCTTTAAAATAAAATGGGCGGTTACTCTATCCGTTACTGCAAGTGTGAAAGCCGGTAAAATGAGGTTCTTTACATTTCCGAAAAGAGAAGTGGCTGAAAAATATTCCTGCGATTAAATAAATTTCATTGCAAGGGAAAAATTTATTTATCTATGTGCAGAGCTCATTAGTGTTGATCAAATTATGAAATTATGGAGAAGAATTTAATGGAAAACCTAAAACCTAGATCTAGATCTCGAATCATAACTAAATAGTTTGAGAACCACCGTAGCGGATATAATGTAGACTTGGGAAAACCCACGTGACCTTTGTTTCTCGGAGTAGCATATCTTGTATTATTATACCATGCGACACCCATATTTGAATGCGCATGTGCTGTGCGGTAGTGACATTGGATTAATGTGCGCAAAGATTAACAGCGATGAGTACCCGGCTTTATAGTTTCTGCTCTGTGCAGGTTTGTCAAACAACGTTAATTTATAGCTCTAGGTCATTTGCTATGGAAACTAGATAGATAGATAGAAAACACTTTATTATACCACACAAATACAGGAAACAATACAGAGAAAAGCTTAGAAAAAAAGGAAGTATAAATGGCGGCCTTATCGCTGAAAGCGATCTCTTCCAGGCAACCTTGGGATGGACTGGAAATTAAAGAACAAAAAAGACGGTGGCACTGAATAAATATTTAAAGAAAACGAAACAAATACTTACACTACATACCTACAAAGATTAATAATAAACTTACATAAACATAAAATACTACTAGGCTACGTATAAACCGACAATGTATTAGTATATTTTATGCTATTAAATTAATTCATCATTGCGCAGCTGTTGTGAGGATATAATTATTGCAATGATTACATTTAGGTACTTAATGATGCGTTGAAATTGTTAATGGATTGGAAAATTGTTTCTGTGTGGGATAAACGTTTAATCTTCATATTCGTGTTTTTTAACGTGTACCTACTTATTCTTATATTATTACACGTTTTCAAATTTCATCATTTCTTGGTAATAATTTCATGACCAAACACTTGTTCTGCGAAAAAACTAGCAAAAAACATATCTATACTATATTATAAAGAGGAAAGATTTGATTGTTTGTTTGTTTGTATTGAATAGGCTCTGAAACTACTGGACCGATTTGAAAAATTCTTTCACCATTAGGAAGCTTACTTTTCAGGGAGTGACAAAGGCTATATTTTATCCCGGAATTCCCACGGGAACGGGAACTCGCGGGTGAAATCGCGAGGCGATTGTCTAGTGTGAAATATTTTGTAACGTAAAATAATTAAAGAGTGCGTGTAAAAGAACACGAATAGAAAGAAAAACAAACTCAATTTAAAAAAAAAAAAATTGAAAAATTATTCTAATAAAAAAATAACTATTCACAAGTTTATCCCCTCGGGGCCTAGAATCATTCCCTTTCCGCTTTGTACACCCTTTCCGTGGCATATTGTATATGAGGAGTCCAATACTTGGTAGGCCAGCAGAGGCCGAACTTTTGTGATTAAATCATGAGACTTAGAAAATAGTGTTTAAAATTATGAAAAAAAAAGATATATATTACATACTTACATAAGGATCTAGTCTAGTCAAAGTCGCATTCAGTAACAAGATCTAATGAAAGGTTAGAAAAAAATCCCAAAGTTACTCCTTTTTCTACTGTGTTTTCAATATTATGAGTAGCGAACTACTTATTTTTTACTTTTTTTTCGTACTCAACTAAAGACACTTAATATTTCTAAGCAAATTCGCAGAGTTTGACTTGATATAATTATTTTCATAATCACCATGTTTAAATAACTACAAAAAACACGAGCGCGGCGGCTTGGCAGGCGCGCGTTTTCCCATACGCCTACTGCTGCAGGAATACCTGGCCTTAAAATGTAGCCTATGTCCGTCTCCGAGATACCGTCCGTGCCGCCGCATAAGTGTGAAAAGGTAACAGACAAAACAGACGGACAGAATTACTTTAGCTTTTATAATTTTAGTATATTTTTACTTTCAAATAGGACTTAATAGTCTTTATTCACAAAGAAAATTATACTAGTATTTACAATTATTGAAACAATTGAGCTAACTGCAGACTGTTGCAAACAGTCTACAGGTAGCTCAACTGATCCATATCAATACCAGTCGGAAGCGTCCCCAAGACGCTGTTAACTGATTAATGTAGGTAGGTTGTAAAGTAACATATTTTTTCGGAATTTATCCCACGCTAGGCGGCATGTGTGGTGCTGGCTTAGAATTTGCACCATCCCAACTCTTCCCGCGGGTGTCGTATGAGGCGACTAAGGGATATCCACCGGGGGCGGGCAGCAGCGCCCCCCGCAGAACATTCTACCACCGCACTGCGATCCCCAACCCGCATGCCCGGCGTGGGGATTATGGGCATTACCCCACATGAGATAAAAGCCAATAAGGCGTTTATCAGGGGGAGGCCTGCGTCCAGCAGTGGACCAACACAGGCTGTTGAGGTTGAGGTTGAGGTGGCATGTAGAACATAACATATTTTAAACAAAAAAAAAATCTAGGATTTCAATTTCAATTGATACGTTGACACGTTCGCCGGCATTAATTTTCAGATCAAAGAATATGGACCACTCGATCAAAACAAATGTTATTATCATAGATTGAAAAATTCTGTAGATATGGTACGATCTCCCAGCGCTATTTCAACAAATGGCCTATATTGTGTTACAACTTAACGCAAGGATTCGATACTTCTAATCTATTGTAATAAACCTACTTATTGAACAACAAAGATAGAAAGACCAAAGTACGACCGAGACAACAATACGCACGCGAAACACGTACGCCAGCGGCGCCGGTCCGACTATGACTGAGGTGGGTGGACCTAATTGGACCTAATTTGAGCGTTCCACTTTCGAGAAGATAGTACCCAATCCCCCGAATTTTACTTACATAATGTGATTATGGAAAGTATTTATCATATTCCGTCACGGAGCAATTAAGAACATATGTTTTCTTCAGCTCTACTGAAACTCTCAATTTCTGTCTTTCAACATCCATAAACTCACAAATGAGTTCGACAATGAAACTCTTGTATACCAGCCAATATCCAAGGTGAGTCACCACAGACATCCACAAATAGATACCGTTAATCACTAAGACAATTAATTGGGAGGGAAGCATTCTAATTATTTATTCCGTCTGTAGTCGTGAGCGACAGTGAATTCGTTATTTTTAAGTTTTTGATTCTTTTCATCATAGAAGCACGCTCGCCCTCACCTCAACAGCCTATGTTGGTCCACTGCTGGACGCAGGCCACCCCCTGATAAGCGCCTTTTTATCCCATGGGGAGTAATGCTCATAGTCCCCACGGCATGCGGGTTGGGGATCACAGATTGGTGGTAGAAATGTTCTGCAGGGGCGTTGCAGCCCGCACCCGGTGGATATCCCTTAGTCGCCAAGACCCGCGGGAAGAGTGGGGGTGATGCAAATTCTAATTCTAAGCCAGGACCACACAACAAGCACGCTCATAAAGTGACATGAAAGGACATCGCAGTGGGACCACGGTTCCGGAGTGGCTCGTAAATCTTGGTAATTTCCTCCTAATCGAATTTCGGCCATGGCGGTCAGTCTTAACGGACACTAGCCATGTGGGCATGGCATATTATGTTGCACAAGTGTGTGCGCAAGCACAGCCTCACTGGTGCTCTCATTCCCTCACTCTCATATACGATGGGACTCTACTCGCATTGATGTTATTATACTTTTAATTAGCAAAAAGCTAGTATGCTTATAAAGGTAGCTAGCTATTCCCAACCTCTTACGCGTGAGACGTTGGGAATAGCCTGTCTAACCTGTGTAACTGATTTATGAAAAATATAATACTAATATTATAAAGAGGAAAGATTTGATTGTTTGTATTGAATAGGCTCCGAAACTACTGGATCGATTTGAAAAATTCTATCACCGTTAGGAAGCTTACTTTTCAGGGAGTGACATAGGCTATATTTTATCCCGGAATTCCCACGGGAACGGGAACTACGCGGGTGAAACCGCGAGGCGATCGTCTAGTGATAAATAAAGCTAATGTGTTATTCTAGGTATACCCCTACATCTATGTAAAATTTCAGCCTGGTCGGTTCAGTTTTTTTGACGTGGATAAGTAATAAACATCTATACATTCATCCATCCATTCATACAGCAAAACTTTTGAATAATTAATATTAGTGTAAGCATGATCACTCAAGGTCGCTAATCGCTACTTATCGGTGAATGAAATTTTGGTAATTGTCAACCCATCTTGTAAAAGAACCAAGATTGTAAGTAAATTTTACGTTCAAATAACCTCCACCTAAGTGCCCATTTGGGTCTCTCCATAAAAAGGCGGCCGGTAACGCTATACCCACAAATTACGGCTGCAAACCTTTATAAAAAGTGCTCTTAAAACACCACGCAAATATTTACACAATTTTTGGACCCTTTATGTGGACACAACACATGTTATATGGCCGCGACTTAGGCTCCGTTTAGGCTTTAGCAACGAAATCACATTACACTTTAAAAGGTGTAACTACATTTGTTTCAGTAAAATGATTTGAAAACAATTTAATGATTGGAAAAACTCGTTCGAAGTCAAGAGAGCAAGATTGCTCTCTTGACTTCGAACGAGTTTTTCCTTGACTTCGAACGAGTTTTTCCAATCATCCTCTGAAAATTATTTCTTAATAAGATTATTAAGAAATAATTTTAGGAGGAAAGTAATAGTTTTAGGAATTGCTACGTCAAATCATATGGAAACTTTAAACTAGATTAAGACATAATAACGTTGATCTACTCTTTCTGGTAAGGAACTCTTAAACTATTTATTATATTCACTTGACAAGAACGTATACCAATTTTCTCCGAAGGCCTCTGATTAAATGGCATGTAATTACAATCAAGGTCTATTGTGATATCATTTCGTTACTGGGGACTCTGGGGAGATATTTTGCGGTATCAGTTACTAAAGGCTCTTGTGCTGTCGCTCTCTTGAATATATGATAGGCTATATTTATTCAAGTATCATGTGAAGCCGCGGGCAGAGGTTAGATAAGAAAATAATTTGACATCTTGTCAAGATCTTAAATTATTCTCTTTTCATTAAAATCTGTGAAAGTTCTGATTATGATTAAACAATCAGCCCCTAAATGTTTTATGAATAAAACAGTCAAAATAAGGGACGAAATTAAATGTAAAGCAGCCTGAAAATTAAATCCAAAAGTCCGAAGAAATTTATTTCTCTTGCTCTGCTAAGCTTAGCAGAATTTTAAACGAGAATTTCATTGCAAAACGAATATTTTAAAGCAATTTGAGAAATGGTCTTTTTGAAACTTTGGTAGCCATTTTATTGGACTTGAATGAGGCGTTTTCTTATAGTTCGAACACACTGAAAAGATGGCGCTTTTAGTTTGAAATTATATGGCATAGATAGACCCTGCATACACTCTATCACAATCTGTATTCTTCCACGGAGGATCCCTGCCATGTTTTGAGTTCTAAAGGGAAATAGGGCTTTCTTTTCTGGAAAACGCCTTAGTTCTAAGTTTTTACCCATGGCATCATGGCATGGTCATCAGTAGTGCTCCTTTTCTATACTGATCTATACTAATATTATAAAGAGGAAAGATTTGATTGTTTGCTTGTTTATTTGTTTGTATTGAATAGGCTCCGAAACTACAGGACCGATTTGAAAAATTCTTTCACCGTTAGGAAGCTTAATTGTCAGGGCTATATTTTATCCCGGAATTCCCACGGGAACGGGAACTACGCGGGTGAAACCGCGAGGCGATCGTCTAGTAAATTATAAAAAGGAGGACTGCCATAAACCATGCCACGATGAAGCCATGGGTACAAACATGAGGCGTGACATTAAATTAATTATCTTTTCAAGAGAATATATTACTCACCTTTTCTATAAAGCTTTTGCTGCTTTCAGTATCAATCGATAGGTAGTATTTACCTATACCGGGATGTTTATACGATTTTGGAGTTTGCCTATTTCGGCATAATTGCCAAGGCCATGATTAAATGTAATAAATAAATATATAATACTAGCGACCCGCCCCGGCTTCGCACGGGTGCAATAAAATACTACTACAGTAGAACTCCAATTATCCGAATTAATGGGGACCGGGACCCATTCGGATAATCAAATATTCGGATAATCGGATTTTTTTTTTTAAAATTGCCATTGGAGAGAATAAAAGCTACGTTTTGATATTGCACTATTTTTTTATTGAATTAAATGAAAGAAACATGAAATTTTCACATGTTTTAAATATAAATAAAATGTACTAGTACTAGTAGAAATAAAAAATTGGTTGCCTGTAAAGTCGGTATACGGGCGAAAGTTTTACGTGACAACGACTTTGTGAGCGCATAACGTGAGCGGAGCGTAACGCGTAACGCAGTTTCTTGAAGTGTCACCCGGCAAACCAATTTATAAGACGTTGTCACGTCAAAATCATTGTTTTTTAAACATCTCCGTCAATGTAAGCTGTTTTGCGGTCTTCAACCGTTTTCGGGCAGCCAGGTCACGCATTCGTTTGACGGTGAGCAGTTGCAAGTGGTCACACTCGGGCTGACACAGAATAATAGCGCACTTAGACTTTTTTTGGACAATTTTTTGTGATTCGGATAATCGGCGATTAGGATGGTCGGAGTTCGGATAATTGGAGTTCTACTGTATTACTATTATTATACATATTATGATTTCTCAAACAAAGAGCAAAGAGTTTTCATTCAAAGAAATTAGACCGAACCACAGATATATGTATATATGTACCAAGCTACGATCAAGGAGTATTTATACACCCTGGGGAGCGATTTCTTCCGTCCACGGTACCAAGACCGAACCATAGACATGTTTATACTTAATTGACATGTTTACTTTGCAACGCCGCGCCGTTACAATTTTTTGAGCAATTTATTCATTCTCATATTGAAACTACTCGATAATCCGAATTTTCCGCCTATAAGTTGTCGACTCGGATCGACAAATTTTTTAAGCTCTTCAATTTGATGTGCATTTCGTTCGAGTCTACCATAGACCGGTCCGAAATTATTAATATAGATAATAAATATACTTATGTTGTCAAAAGTAAATTAAATGGCAAATATTCCGTTATAGTGACTGATTAAAATATTGCTAAACATGATAGTTCCTAGGACTTATATTATACTAGCTTCTGCCCGCGGCTTCGCACGCGTATTTTCGGTATATAAGTAGCCTATTATCTAAGTTAGGCTTTGCTCTTAACGTACGCCAAATTTCATCTTGATCTGTTCAGTAGTTTTGGAGATCCTAGATAACAAAAATTCAGATTTCACAAACTTTCGGCTTTATAATATTAGTAGGATTCCAAAAAAGTACGACCTACACGGGACTTGATCAATTAAAGAAACATTGAAGTCATCTAATAATGTTTCAATAATGTCAACCCACAAAGTGTAGTCCCAAAGATTTTCTTTGCAAAAAAAGAAGCTTATTTTCCAAGCGAAACTGTTACTGAATAACTTTCTTGAAGTAGGTATCAAAGTAAAACAGCATGGCAGGTAGGCACGGGCGCCTTGTAATATGTAAATAAGGCACTTTCTGAAGGAAATAGTTTCTGTCATGGAATACCATGAAGTATTATAAAGTCTTACTACGGATATAAAATAACGGACTACTTTCACGATCGAGTATATCGCAGACGATTCTCATAAAGCCAATTAACTCTAACTACAGCATAAAATACTATGACAAGTTTTGAGACACTGTGTATACTAATACACCAAAGTTACATCTTTGATACACACTGGGTAAGTAACAGGGTATGTTTTTGGGTCTCCGTCGAGTGAATAGAGAAGGATCGGGCTGTCAAGAAGGCGGAAGAGGAAAAACCATCGTGGCGACCAGACGCCCTGGGAGTAAGTATGTTTTGGTGGGCACCTCGAGCATAAGCGGATTTTTGACAATTCTTCATGGAACCTCATCCTGCCGCAATCGATATTTAATGTCAAAAATAAACTTAAAAACAAACCCGCTGCCGAGTGAAATTTAAGCGTAACGTTTCAGACAATTTTTAACAGATTACTAGGTACCTACATTATGTTAGAGATGATGATCAAAAAACAAATTCACTTACCGTTCGCAAGAATGAAACATCATCTTGCTCACTTGCACCCCCTTCCGCTTCCGCCATCTTGGTTTTCTATCTCACTCTTCAGACTAATGTTTTATTTCTTCGGAGATGCATAACTGTAAAAGAAAAATAATATTTTAGATAAAGACAAAAGTAGCGTTTAACTATTTTTAAAACATATTTTCTTTCAGCTAAGAATAAATTGAGACATTTTGTACCAAGGCGACTTATAACATAAAAAGTTTCCTATGATACTTTTTTATGAAAAAATACGTACTTAGAATTTTTGCAGTTTTGTGGCGTATGCAGGGTGGATTTTTTGGACAGGTCAGTATGGGGAAGTGCCATAACCGGTGTAGCTACATGTTTTATTAGAAAATTTTCAAATCCATTCACAGATTTTCAAAAGTTTTAAAAGTTACCAAGAAAAAGGGCATTTTCAACTTTATTGATGCTAATCGATCCGGTTAAAAACTTCTATCGGACCAATTGATGTTGGAGTACTAAAAAACTCGAGAGATCGCACCAAACTTTTCCCATACATTTTCTAACTAACATTCTCAAATAAATATGGATACTGTCCTAAGACCGTTTTCCTGTAGGTACACTGGTTAAGGCGAGGTCCTTTACTGCCCCGTCCAAAAAATCCACCGTTTCATTGGTGTATTATATTAAAAGCATAACCCGAATTCTAAGTCCTTTCACCACTCGACCCTTCTCAAACTAAACGATCACTTTACTATTGTTGGTATTCTATGAATGACACCGAACCTTCCGGATCGTTTATCATGTGGCCGATACACAATATCAGAAAATAATACCACACGCACTATAATAATATAAAGATGACAGTTTGGATACCTGTAAGAGCGTTTTCACATTATCCGATCCGATATCGGTAACGGACGCCGATACGATATCGGGGTAAGTAAAATGTATGAAATATGTACCTGTCTTTCATATTGTCCGGCCCGAAATCGGATATCGGAGCCGACACCGATATGCTGGCGGCACCATCGGACGCCCGTGAGCCGTCGGGCGATAATGTTTGTATGTGTGCTATACGTGTATCTAAATTGTCTATGTGTGCGTAGAGCCCGATGCGCGGCGGCCATTTTGAGCTTGTTTACTAGTTTGGTTGTCATCATGGTGTCGTCATCATTTAAATACGATATACCTAATTACATTAATTGAACTGGTAGAATCTAAACCATGCATGTTTTTGAGATGAATTAGCAAATAATTGAATGTGGATTCACTCAAACGAAAGTAATTAAAAAACTTTCTAGGTGTGTTTTGTAGCTTGCTAAAAACAGTATAAAATGCTCCCTCTGAATATCTAGCTTCCACAATGGGATGTATCCAATATGTACTGTCTGTGGACAGATCTTTTTTTGCGTCTCAAATATAATAGATACAGCAAATAACGTTTTCTATTATAATCTGCCATGATGACCTGCCCGCACTAAGCTATCGAGCAAATGGCCGCATCGGAACGATTTTGTCGGAAATTATGTGAAAATAGCACATGGTGTCGGCTATCGGATGTCGGCTATCGTCGTCCGACACCGATATCGGATCGGATAATGTGAAAACGCTCTTAGGTAACGCGCCCGATACCGATCCAGTGATGTATCGGAGAGTACGGAACATAAGGATTTGTTGCATTGTATTGATTTCTATGGTACAGCGTGCATTGGATCGGCATATCTGCCGATACCGATGACAGGTAGTTCTGCCGATGATGTCATCCGCAACAATATCCTCGTACGGCAAACTCGAACTCTTTGATAATACCTACATTGCCTTGCAAGATCCGAAAGCAATAGAAGCACCCTATTGGCATATTATAAACACCGACACGTACGCTGCGTACGCTTCGATCCAGTGAACGCGTAACTGCAACAGCGGGAGCAGATTTTTGACAGTTTTCTATTTACAATGGCGATATTTCATTTGAAAGCTGTCAGGAACCGCTAACGCTTGCGCTCTATCTACCGATAGAACGCCCGAAATGCTAAACGGATCGGGATAAAACGTAAACAGTTCTAAACCGGCAACGCATAATTTTTTCAATCGATTTCACATAGGAAGAGGTTCTTTAGAGGGCTGTATTTTTATGTAGGAGTTTGTTCGATATCTTCACCAATAGTAACCTAATTTGATAATCATTTCGCTTTTTATCGAAAATGAGTCCTTATCAGTTTCATTCCCGAGAGATGACATTTTTTCCGCAAAATTTAAAAGAACTGCGTAAATATCCAGAAAATTGGCCCTATTCATTCTGATCCACTAAAAGTCGATTTCTCAAATGATTATCCAGGAAAAGCGAATAGCCTCGGGCAGAAGCTAGTAACTTCCTGTTGGAAAATCGAGCAAACAATAAAAGGAGACACCTACGGGTAGATGGGGGGTGGGGAACACCGGTTCCCGAATATTGAATACGTGTTCTGTATATGAGAATATCAAATATCCATTATTATACTCCGTCCACCCATTTATTTTTTTTGACTACCCAAAGCATACAATTTCATACACACGAAATCTACCAGCTCGATAAATATCGAGGCTCTCGTTAATACCGATATTTTTCGAGTCGTAGATTCGCATCACTATTCTTAAAAAGAAGCATAGTCTATGAAATAGTGTATATCATTGTGCTATACTTAAGGCGAATAATGGTACTTTATTTAGGAACAGACTGAGCCCACACGTCACGCAACGTACGCGGCGTAATTTGTGAAAGGTCGCATGGCATGGCGTACGATAAGTGTGTCTCAAGGCCATCTGTTTTAAAGTCTACGAAATATTGCAATGTTTCATTTAGTCAAAGAAAAAAATGCGTGTCCAAAGAATGCTACTTTACTTAGGTACAGACTGAGCCTACGTCACACAACGTACGTGGCGCAATGTGTGAAAGGTCGCATGGCATGGCGTACGATAAGTGTGTCTCTAGGCCATCTGTTTTAGTACAAATTCAAGCGTCCACGTCTCAAAATAAGTCGCATAAATGACATACGTGGGACCAGTCTGTTTATAGCTTAACGCATTCACTGCCCAGCCTCGGCGGGGCGCCCGCGACGCGAGGATCGAGATGCACGTCTGCATCTTGGGCCATGAAACGGTTAGTATATTGCATTCACTGCAAAACCTAGGCGAAGCGACCCGCAGGGGCGCGCCGCCGCGACACGAGAATCAAAATCAAAAACTCTTTATTTCCATAAATACAATAAGTTTACACTTAGAAAAGGTCAAATTATAAAACTAAACACTGACACGGATATAAAGTGATATTTTTGATTCCTGTCGCTTCGATATGTAGACATAAGTAAAGAAGCGACAAAGAAACTTTTAGCCTGTTATTTGTTTTTTTTTCGAGTCTGAGCAAAACCCGTCCCAAGCTTTTTTATCCTCGAGATAATCTGATATTTTATAATAAGCACAGCAAGGTTTTGACAATTTGTTTGAATTTATTTACTGATAATTTTTGCAACTCACTAAGGAGTTTTGTTGTAGAAGCGTATACATACATATATGTCATCATAATCGAGAGGCACTTCTGCGTCTTGGGCCATAAAAATGTAAAAGCGCTTATCAGGGTGAGGCCTGGCCTGTAGGCCGGTAGGTATAGGCTGAAGATATGCTATAAGTAAAAAAAAAAGTTAGGTGAACATTTTAGTTCCTTTCTTGTAATATTTTCAGGCCAGTTTTGTATTTCATATTGCCCCGAAGAGAGAGTTTAATTATCAAGTAGGCACTTTTCCGCAGAAATTACGCAAGTATGGTTTCCTAGATTTCCTAGGCGGCTGGACTAGCTCATTTACTAGTCGGGGTAGTCGTACTTCCCTCTGAATATAACTACCTAGAAACCTATGAAACATATGCATGCAGTAGACTAAGTTAATCCACCGGGACACGACCCGCACGTTCAAAGTACAACACTGCAGGTGAACTGACGACCACTTTGGCGCAGTGGGCGAAAGTTTGCTTGAGACGCAGAAGATGGCGGGTTAGTTTCCAGCTATGGGACTGAATGCAAACTGTTAATGTGACAACTTAATCAGATTTTTAAATGAAAAAAATCCACGTAAAGCTGTTTGTTCTTTAAATATTTGAGCCGGGTCTAGCTAGAGGTGTAAGGTATGAAGATTTTTCTATACTAGTTGCTGCCCGCGGCTTCGCACGCGTTGTTTCTATGAAAACGTTTTATAGTTATGTTTATCCAATGGGAACTGATTTATGCGATAAAAAGTATTATTATTAGTATTTGTTTTAATCCAGGCCTAAAACTACCTATAAGCAAAATTTCAGCCCGATCCGTTCAGTAGTTTTGGTGTGAAGATGTAACAAACATCCATCCATATATATAAACATCCAAACTTCCGCATTTATAATATTGTTGTTTCTATGGAAACGTTTAAAGGTGATTTCTATCCCATGGGAACTGTTTTGTGGGATAAAAAGTAGCCTATGTTTGATTCCTAGCTTAGAGCTATCTATGCAACAGCATCAGCCCGACCAATTAATTCGTTTTGGCGTGAAGAGGGTAACAAACATCCATCCATCTATCCATCCATACATCTAAACATCCAAAATTTGGCATTTATTGTATTAGTGTATATAGTGTAATTTCAATTTTAATGGATGTACCTCGGATATGCTCCCTTGGATTTTACCTCCTGCAGGATCAATGTGACCGACTGTTAAATATAAAGCTATGACATTTAACATTTTGTTTCGCAAAATAAGTAACCTGAACCCTTTTCAGCAATTACAGTGGGTTACGGTCTTTTTTTAATCCACGACGCAAATTGTTGTTTATTACGCAAAAAACACTCAATCATTCATAAAACAATCTCGCGTTAGACTTTACCTGACATACACCTAAATCATACAAAACACTCTTAAATCACACAGTTAAACATCAACCTTATCAACACTAACACAGGAGTCAAATTTAATGACCAAAGCTGTCTAGTATGAGGCGTATCATTCAGAATTCTAAGCCCATATGACGAAGGGATAAGGTTCAAATGTATAGATAATTCACAAACAGATTGTGGCTTTATGATAAATGACCGTAAAATTTTCGTTTTCGTTGTCGTGCAAAACCAACTCATAAGTCTACACATTTTCTCCCCTTGGAGTCGAGACAATAGGTCCGTGGGGTACCGAGGCTCTTCGGGTTTTCAAAAAACTATCTGAGCGTCTGGTCGAAGCGACGCGTGACCCGAGAGCTGGTGAATATCTGGCACAGCGTATCAGCATTGCCATACAGCGTGGCAATGCAGCCAGCGTCTTGGGGACGGTTCCGACTGGTGTTGATATGGATCAGTTGAGCTATCTGTAGACTGTTTGCAACAGTCGGCAGTTAGCTCAATTGTTTCAATTGTAAATACTAGTATAATTTTCATTGTGAATAAATTTGACTCATAAGTTGCCTGTGAATAAGATTAGCGTTTGCACGAAAACGAATCAGAAACTATGAGATTGGCTCAGGACCATAGAAAAGCGGAAAGGCTGTTTGACTTCTATGTATGTGGTTTGGTTTGCTCGATACAGGCTCAACCTAGAGAGGAAGCCGAAAATCTCATACTTACAAAATTAACATAGCGAACTAGAAATGTACAAATAAGTTTTAGGTTATGTTTCGTTTATTTTTTACTTAACATGTAAAAAAATAGTAAATTGGTGATGGTGGAAATAAATATTTTTTTGCTGTTACCTTTGTCAGCGATTTTTTTGCATATTTTCTACGCTAAATACTGTGCTATCTGGGTGGATGGACTTGAATAAACGCATCGAAAGTAAATCACGAAGAGAGCAAAGAGTAAAGTGAACGGAAGCACTACGGAAGACAAATTGTACAAAGACATTGATAAAGTGAAGCTTTGCAATCCTTGGCTATTCCATTATTTTGTAATAATCTTAGTTTTTTATTTAACTAAGAAACTTCAAGAAAGAATGTCAGTAATTACTTAATTAGCTACAGTTCATAAAAATAAATTTGTTAAATAATTCTTGAAACTCTTCGCATATCATCTGCTCTAAGGTGAGCAAAACTTGCGTTATGGGTACCCGATAGCTAACTCTTCTTTATACTCTATTATCATAATATTGTGCTAACTGCAGACTGTTTTTTTTCATTATTTTCTGCATTTATCGTCCCACTGCTGGGCAAAGATCTCCTCCAATGCATTGAATACTAAGAAAATACCTGTAACCGGACCAGATATCTGAAGGTCATAAAAACATTTTGTCGCCTAGCTTTGCTACGCCTTTTCGTAGCAATTATCGTAGACCTTCTAAGCCCGTAGCGGCGTAGCACCCGCTACGAAACATTCCTACGAAAGGACCTTGTCATTCCAACCATTTGTAAGCAAATGTGTTTAGAGAAAACATTCGGTGCGTGTTATTTCAAGTATTTAGGTTATATTTGTATTTTGGAATGTTTCAATTAGGTTGTCCTTTGTGTCAGTGAAGGTCACGAGCGACGAATGAATGTCCACACGAATGAATGGACAACTTCTAGTACAATTCACGAAAATAACGGAAAAAAGTACAATAAGCTACTTTCATTAGATAATTTTTGGCCTTTGTCTTTCAAATCATTGAAAAATATTATTCAAAAGAAACAATGAATTAGAGTAACGTAAATTTAAGTCAAAAGTTTGTCACAAACTTGAACTAACAAAGAAGAATATTAAATAGCGATGACCGTGCATTTAATTGTGCTTGAATAAAACAATCATTTTGGATAATTAATTTAAAAAGTTAGCTCAATTCATTATGAATGTAAGCGGGTTAACTACGAACCTATTTTGTGTTGGAAGAACACCAACGTTTCATCCCTTAACGAGGGACTTCATCAGGGTGAGTGCGGTTCGCGTCGCGCCTGTACCGCGTCCTTCCGCGCACTACGGGCTAGGGCACGCAAGTTAGCTCAATTGTTTCAATTGTAAACACAAGTAAAATTTTCTTAGTGAATAAAGGCTTAAGTCATTTAAAATACTCATCTTATAATTAAATAAATAAATTTTCTATTTTCGAATCCATAAGGAAAACCTAGTTTGTGTTTTTTGTTTACCTACCTAACTGAAAATTCTTTCTGCTCAAAATTCTCGTAGACGCAGAGCCTCGTAACTGAACGTAACTACGTTACTTGCTGCGAGATTGCACTAACGTATCTACGGTACGTCACTTGTAATTTAATTATTGAAATAGTCTATTAGTGAAGGCTGAAATGAAAAGGAAGCGAAGCGGAGGATCCAGCTAGGATGGGCAACGTTTGGAAAATTACGTCGAGTCTTCTCGTCATCCATACCGCAATATTTGAAAACGAAAATTTTCAATCAGTGCGTCCTACCCGTCATGACCTACAGAGCTGAGACGTGGACACTCACGGTAGGGCTGGTGCACCAGTTCAAAGTTGCTCAGCGAGCAATGGAAAGAGCTATGCTCGGAGTTTCTCTGAAGGATAGGATTCGTAACGAATACATCCGACAGAAAAAAAAAGTTATCGACATAGCCCAAAGAATAAGCAAACTGAAGTGGCAGTGGGCTATGTCTTGCGAAGAACCGAGGGGGGTAAACGTGTTCTTGAGTGGAGACCGTGACTAGGCAAACGTAGTGTAGGACGCCCTTCAGTCAGGTAGGATGACGAACTGCGAAAGGATGGGGCAAGACAGGGCGCTATGGCGCTCATTAGGGGAGGCGTATGTCCAGCATTGGACTAATATAGTTAGATGATGATGATGATGAAGGCTTGATCCTTCATCTTACTAGTTCTTCATCACATACTAATAGTTATCTAGCTTTGGCCAGTGGAACAGACCGCAACTTCGCTTATCACATTCGCTGCCCATCCTGCAGTTGCCCACCAGGTATACCTACATGTGCGGTCTTGAAACTGTTAAATGATTATAACTGTAATAAGTATAGATAAACTATAATAATGCACTGCTAAAACGTGGATAAATTTTTCATATTTTTGTGAACAATAAAGAGGTTTCAACAAAACCTTTACCAAAAAATTTTCAATTACAATCCCCAAAAGCGTTAGGAAGGCAGTTCGGAATATTCTGAAGGCTTCTTTTATTAAAAAGGACATAGTATTTTGTTATTCAAATGAGGCGTTTTGGGGATATTGAACCAAATTTATTTAATTTCTTTTTGTCATTTCTTCTGCTGGTATAAAATTATGTATACAGGGTTATTGGTAATTCACTGACACTATCTGAACTGCAAATTCTACCCACCATTATGAACACGTCAATAATCAATAATCAAATTAAAATTGGTGGTAAGGGAATGATTTTAGTATGTACCCCCCTCTATTCAAAAATCGATCATTATAGGGGTTTTCTTCGAAAATAAACCTAAAAACGGCTCTGCCCTGAAATATCACAGGTGTATGTTTGTGTTCGGCTGACTCCCAGCCGGGCTGATGCCACTTAAATCATCTTTCGTGGACTTAAAATAAGTCAATGATGATGAGGTAGATTTAAATAAGAGTGGGAGATCGGTATTTAGTAATTAATTGAGTTTCGGACATTTTTTTGTATGGGAGGCGTATTACAAACAAAATGAGAATTAAGACCTGACGTATTGTGTTCGTGATGATGAACCTGATGGGAAGAGCCTGCAACCTGTGTAATACCATACCATGTGGGGAGTGGATTCCACTCCAAGGCTTTACATCATAATGCATAAGTCTTTATTTACAAAGAACATATGATGTTGATAGCACTGGCGAACGTTTGGATGTTTGTTACTTTTTACAGCAGCGCAATTGAATGTTTTGAACTGAATTTTGCAAAAATTCTTTATAAGCTTCGAAAAACGTGTGAGGTCGCAAACAGAAGCTAGTAACTAAATATAAACCTTAAAACAATGTCGTCATCAACACACGCAAGACCTCAACAAATCCACGCCCTGAAATATTTTCTAACGTAGTTTTGCCGACGCGAAATGTAACCCTCTTTGTTTATTTACACAATGAATGATGTAACTCAACTTTGTTACGTGCCTTCGCGCAAGCGAAAATGTAACTTTTTTCGAAGATTTATAGTTTGGATTCAGTTGGATAATTTTGAAAAATCGTACCTACTGTGTAGTCTATTCTATACTACAAAGGAGCAAAAACAGTTTTAGAAAAACCAAGTTCGGGTTTTACGTTGCGTAGCATGAATGAATAGTTAAATTTCAATTTCATTCAGTAACATATTTACTACATAGGATTTGTCAGAATCAGTAGGGGGCTCAAAAACCAAGTGTAAAGCAAGTGTGAGCAAAGTGACCTTAGTGATGTTTGACCTAAGATAGTCGATATTAAATGTATATAAAAACATTAAATTAAAGCTATTTATTAGTCTAGTCTAGCCAAATAAAATATTCATAAGCATTTCAATACGACATACACTATCAAGAGACAGACAAAGTCTTTTCACGGTCACTGAACTTTGAACATTCGTATAAATGTACTCCATTTAAAGTACAGTCACACTAATATTTAGTACCTTCTCCTAATCCTCCTCATCAGCTCACATTATATCCACTGTTGAAGTTACCGCGCCCAAACATGGGGAATTTTTCCATAATCGCCACTCTTGGCAGGCGGATCGGTAAACGCAGTCGTGAAAAATACGCAGAAAGAAGCTGCTTCGTCTGATAGGTTCCCCTAATCGGTTTTTACGACTTCGACCGGCTGAGTTGCAGGGGTAGATTCTTACACCGACAC
Source organism: Eupithecia subfuscata (assembly GCA_963564075.1). Taxonomy (NCBI): domain Eukaryota; kingdom Metazoa; phylum Arthropoda; class Insecta; order Lepidoptera; family Geometridae; genus Eupithecia; species Eupithecia subfuscata. The sequence continues at coordinate 4,242,634 of OY751123.1, forward strand.
GGCCACAGCAAATCACACTAATACTATAAATACGAAAGATTGGCTGTTTTTTACCTACGAGTACTGTTCGATACATCGATCACGTAGGTAGGTAAATCAGCATCGTCAGCAGTTTGACCTAAGTAGGTTACTCGTGCCGCGAGCGCGGACCAGGCACCTACGGAGGTCAGTGCATCAGCAGCAATCATCCAAACCGCACTCATTAACATCATAGTAGTCGTAGTTTTATACTATAGCTTTTGTACTATAAACTCGGCTTTTATATTAGCATCCCGGGAAGAGCTACTCGCGATTCTTACAAGTACCTCTTCACGCCAAAACTACGATTGGGCTAAAATTTGGCATCGATGTAGTTCTAAATATGGAAGAAAAATATGCAAATTTCTATCCCATATATCTATTCCCATGGGATAGAAATAACCTTCAAAGCCGAGGGCAGAAACTAGTACTACGTATTAATTACACTTAATGCAGGTGACTGTACTGTCCCACACGGGTATTTTTGAAGGTGTCAGGTCAGGGCCCGTTTGACTGTTTGACACACCTACACGGCCTCGTCCGGTGTACACGTCTTGGTGCAATTCCAAGATGAACCGCAGGCCGCAAACTGCAGCTGCAAGCGACACTACTGGTTTCTATGCATCTCTATGAAACTGATTTCAATCGCTGGAACACTGCGGCCTGCGGCCGCGTCGCGCAGCGACCGCAGACTGCAGCGCCAGTGGTGTCGCGAATCGCAGAGAGATCACACGTGTCACGTACAAAAATTTCAACTTTTTCGGAAGATGATGTAGAGAAATTGATTAACTCATCTTCCTCTTCTAAAAAAAGACACATTAGTAAACCATCGGCAGTGTTGTCCGACATTCTGTCTCGCACAAAGATATTGGAGTGACTGAGGCATCGTTCTATGCATTGTGCAGCCGCGGCATGCCGCCGTGCTTGGAAATAGATGCAACCGCGACCGCAGGCAACACTGCGGTCAACCGCAGCCGCTAGCCGCAATGCCGCCTGCGGTTGCAGTCTGCAGCCCATCTCGGACCTTTACTGTTCCATTTTATTATAACCTTAGGAGCGCATTACACGCGGCGATAATTTCCAAATATTGCAACGACTTTCTTTCAGCTCTACTTTTTTTGACTAAGAGTCGACTCCAAGACTCATGAATGATGGACGGAGTAATATTAACGACGCGTTAGCAGTCGAAAGAAGTCATGGCTGTAACACATCTATGAGTGGAAAAAACGCTGGCGATCCTCAAAAACTTTTTTCCCTGCGACATATTGCAAAAAAATTCGTAACCTCCAGTTTACTTTTGTTTTTAGAGGGCTTCGTTTGATCACTATCTCAACTGTTATGAAATGACAAGGTGGGTGACGATTTAATAAGTTCTAGAAGACAAAGTAGAGGCCAGTGAACAAGATAATCGTCGCGATACGCTCGCCCATTGAGACGGTTCTTTCCCTTTGATCTGATTGAACAAGTTCCATAAGTAGATCTGACAGATAGTGCTGACAGCTGGCAATGTTTCAGAAGGGCAAATGGTTTGGATGATTACCATATTATTTACGTTAGTCGGAACGTATTTCAGGTCATTGAACAGTGTATTTTTATAGTTAAGTTTTATGTTATGAATACTTTTTGTCGACGAGTCATGTGATACCTAAATAAAACATAGCTGGATTACGCAGCTTTACCATAACTTCATCTAGCATAGCCCCAAAGTATTCAGAGCTTATGTTATGGGTACAGATGATATTTAATACAGTATTCGACATCATACTAGGGGGAACCAATCTTATGGTTTTCTTTCAATCGTAAATTAATTACAATGGACAGGCGAGATGCTCGCCCGTTGAGTCGGTTCTTTCCCTTTGATCCGATTGAACAAGTTCCATAAGTAGAGCTGACAGAAAGTGCTGACAGCTGGCAATGTTTCAGAAGGGCAAATCGCTTGGATGATTACCATAATAAGTACGTTAGTCAGATCGTATTTTAGGTCATTGAACAGTGTATTTTTACAGTTAGGTTTTAGGAAGTCACTTTCCTTTGTCGGCGTATTTGCTCCCGTGTTGCGCAGGCATATAATGTGGAGCTTTTAATTAAACACTTTTTTCAATCGGACTAGAAGTACGATGTACTTATGTGCCTACTATTTTTCTGTGCTAGTAGTTCTGGAGGCTTAAACTACAAATTTCGCCTCTTTATAATATACTAGACGATCGCCTCGCGGTTTCACCCGCGTAGTTCCCGTTCCCGTGGGAATTCCGGGATAAAATATAGCCTATGTCACTCCCTGAAAAGTAAGCTTCCTAACGGTGAAAGAATTTTTCAAATCGGTCCAGTAGTTTCGGAGCCTATTCAATTCATACAAACAAACAAACAAACAAAAAATCAAACCTTTCCTCTTTATAATATTATAGTATATAGTATAGAAGTGTAGATATCCCTGTTTTTAACCCCCGACGCAAAAGAGAAGTGTTATAAGTTTGACGTGTCTGTCTGTGTATTTGTGTATCTGTCTGTGGTATCGTAGCTCCCAAACGGATGAACCGATTTTCGTTCAGTTATTTTTTGTGTCAAAACACTTAGTCTGTTAGTCGTTAGTCGGCGGTATTTTTAAAATTGTAATTTTGTCTTGGTAAGAATTATTAGTAGGATACGTCGCGTAGATGAAGATTGTGATTGAAAATAAGAGCCTCTCTCCCATGCATTCTCGCTTAGAGAATATTTGACCAAATATGATGTAAGCTGGACAGCACGAGGCAGGCAGTCATTTTCAGCCCTAATCTTTATTTACGCAACTTATATATAAGTAAAAAGTAAAGTAAACATAATTCCTTTGACACAAATAAACATACAATAATCAATTTGAATCTATAGACTCCCGGACTAGTATAAAATGTAATTCAGGAGCCAGTGGCTTCTCCCATGTTAAGATATTTAGATATATAGATTTATACGACTGAATAATCGAACATCTTAACTTCCGAATGATTAATGTAGCGATGTGTAAAAGAAAATATGCCAATTCAGGAACCCCACATTACGACCCGCATACCATTACACCAGCCTAGCCGTGTGAACGATTGCTCGCATGCATTTTACATGACTACGGGGTTAGGGCCGGTATTGGAATTGCTATTTTATTAGGGTTCCGTGTAATAAATGAAGCAATCGGAATCATATCCGCGCCTGGGTATTCGGTGGTCTCGTAACTAATCGTTGGGAGATACTTGTTCTAGAGGAGGTATCCACAGGAGTAGAAAGGCCATAATCATACAGTACGATTTCAAGCAACTCAACTAGTTTTAGCGAAATCTGAACTGACACTAACACACATTTTTAAACTATGACTTAGCACTACTTTTAACTGTCCCGTTTCTATATTTAACTGTAAATAAATGCATAAAGGTGTTTAAAAAAATTATGCGTATTACAATCAGTGAGTGAAAAATCAATCATCCCCTGTTTTCCTACCCTTAGGCTTGCATTTTTTTTAATTTAAATGGGACCAACTTCGGGATATACCCTTTCCAATAAAAAAAAGAATTATCGAAATCGGACTGCTCTGTAAAGTCATGCGTGGTCATGCATAAAAAAATATATACGCGTCGATTTGAGAACCTCCTCCGTTTTTCTGAAAATGCGCGACTTTAGTTGCAATTGCAATTGCAATGACTTTAGTTGCAATTGCAATGCAATTTTTCAGTGGTCAGTTTTGTCGATATTATGCGCTTGATTGTACAAAGAGCGATGCCAAAACGAATCGACGCCCATTCATATTTTCATACTATAGTTCCATTTATAGATACGACGTGGGATGCATTTTAGTAACAGTAATACTTAAGGTATTGAACATGACTGTCGTTTCATTTATAGCACAAGCTGAAATGCGTTTCAGTCAGGGTGACGTTAGTTATGTACGAGTGTATAATCAAAAATAATAAATAAATAAATAATGCTGGACAATCCACACAACATCATCTAGCCCCAAGCTAAGCAGAGCTTGTGTTATGGGTGCTAGATGACTGATAAACATAATATAATACATTACATAGATAGATATTTTTATTATACATAGAAACGACCAGAACACCAGGAACGTACAAACATTAGTCCCAAGGCGGGAATCGAACCCGCAACCTCCTGCGCCGCAGGCGGACCTTCGCCCGCCGCGCCACCGAGGTCGTCAAAAATTGAAGTCGAGTTTTATTTTTCTGTTCTTAACTTTTTCAAAAAATCTCAAGCTGTTATGTATAGCAATAGTAGACAAGATTGTCTGCTATGTGTGACCATAGAGAAATGAGGACTTTACCTAACAGTGGGATTCAGCCCTAGACCTAAGCCCAGAGATCAGTCTCATTTTGAATGAATGAATGAGTCAATACTTTATTGTACTTGTAATTAACATAAATAATAGTCTTATATCTAAATGAGAAATAAACATAGTACAAAAGGCGGCCGTATCGCTGAAAGCGGTTTCTCCCAGGCAACCTTGGGATGGAGAAATAGATATAAGAAAAGAAATAAAACGTCAAGTGCTAGTCGGACTCGCGCACTAAGGGTTCCGTTTAATTGTAAGACGTTGTTTCTTGCCAAATATTTTGATTATAGGTCAACATGAAGTAGCTACCCTGTATATTTCGGTCGAGGGAAACTTATTTTTTTCAGTTAATAAACTACTAATTTACGGTTTTCAGATTTTTCTCGTTATTTGTGCTATACGACCTTGCTTCTTGCCAAATTTTATGATTAATATGATTCTACGTCAACGGGAAGTACCTTATAGGTTTTGGTCCATGGCGAGAATCAAAAGTAATTTTTTTAGTGAATAAATTACAAATTTATGTTTTTCGAATTTTCCCCTTTACTTGTGCTATAAGACCTTGCTGCTCACCAAAATTCATGATTCTAGGTCAACGGGAAGTACCCTATAGGTTTTGTGTTCATGTGATTCCCTTGGAAATTTCAAAATATTCGGACATAAACGGCTGTAACTTTTGAGTGCGTTGATTTAGAAGTTTTATTTATATCGCGGCTTCAAGAGGTTACGGACTTGAGTATTTGAAGTAAATTTCAACTCGATACGTCCACGCGTTCCTGAGAAAAGAGGGTTGACAGACGGAAAGACAGACAGACAGACGGACAACAAAGTGATCCTATAAGGGTTCCTTTTTTTCTTTTGAGGTACGGAACCCTAAAAAGGGTTGATAGTGCACACACAGTAAATAACAGAAGTTATATAATACAATACATGTGTACAATATAAAATTACCTATACTATTTACAAACCTAGAAACAAAAAAAAAAAAACTAATACAGTAGGTCCAAAGGAAACAAGTATCATAAAAGCTAATATCCAATTAAGTTGCAATCACATCTAAAGTTACAGAAGAAGTAGAGAATGAAATAAATGTGTTTAGACTGCTATAGAAGGGAAGTGGAACTTCAGTTTGAAATAAATAAAATACTAAATTTAATTTTTTGTCTACCACATAGTGACTTCGATGGCGAACCTTGATATAAGGCAATAATTCATACCTCACTCCTAAACTAACCTTGTTTATTATATTATTAAAGCTCTTTTGTCTAGTTTATTGGTTAGTACATAAATCTAGCTAGTAACATCAAACCAGTGTGACCTCAATCGACAATAACTTTTACGACATCTTAGGTAGACAATCGATCTGCTGATTTTATGTTTTCTTGGTGAAAACCACGTGAAAACAAACATTGGGAGGCCATGCCCTTGACTGAACATTCTAATAAACAATGTCAAACGTATGTATAGAACGCTAATTGGATTAAATATCTTGATAGTTTTTAACCGATTTCGAAAAAAGGAGGAGGTCCTATGTTCGCCTCTGCGTATGTTTTTTTATGAATGCTCGTCGATTTTTTCGTCACTAACGGACCGATTTGGATGATTCTTCTGCAATTGTATAGAGGATGATCCCCAGTTTGTCCTATAAAATTGTATTCCCGAGGGATTTGTACCTATTTGTCCCGCAACGCTTAAAAAAACAGGGTAAATCTTAAGGAATTAGAAGTCAATTGTTTAGTTTTTCTTATCAATCAAATTATATTGTCATATTATTATGATGAATATATTAGAGAAATAAATTTATTCACAAAGAAAATTATACTAGTATTTACAATTGAAACAATTGAGCTAACTGCCGACTGTTGCAAACAGTCTACAGATAGCTCAACTGATCCATATCAACACCAGTCGGAAGCGTCCCCAAGACGCTGGCTGCATTGCCACGCTGTATGGCAATGCTGATACGATATATTAGATACCATCCTTGATACTTGCTTTTCGAGCTAACGAATATCAAATTACGTAAAGCTCAAATAGTGTTCAGTACTCTACCGCTTGACACCTAAATTGGTAATATTTTGGTGAGCCCTATGTATCCAGCAGTTCGGTATTTTATGGACAATCGGCAATTTATGGATATCTACAGATTCAAGACTGTCATTTCAAAATCTCCAAAAACCACCGCCTATAGAGAACCGTAAAGGTGGGTGGGTACTGACCGGTATTAATAATGTCCTCCTAGCCGAATTTCGACCACGGCGGCCAGTCTCATCGGAGGCTAGCCAGATGCGCAGGACATATATAGTGCACCAGTGTGTGCGCAAACACAGATGCGCTCTCTATGGGAATAGAGAGCGCGTCTGTAACTCTCATAATCCTATGGGAAGGCAGACCAACACGACCAGGGAGAGGACAAATGCAGGACCAACGGCTTATCGTGCTCTCCGAGGCACGTATCACCGCCAATTTCCGACTCCGGGCTGCTACTGTGAATTATTCTTGCTAGAAAAACCCGAATAACGACTAGGTACTGGCCCGACCTGGGATTAAAACCCAGGACCTCATAATCAGCGGCTGAACAAGCTGACCGCTAGACCAACGAGGCAGTGACCGGCATTACTAGAAATACAAGAAAATATAAATACCTATTTAATAATAGAAATACCTATTTGTAATGCGACGTGTTGCAGAGCGAGCGTTCGTGCAGTCAGTACGGGAAAGAAAACGCTCGCAACGAGCAACGAGTCATTGCTCGTTGCGAGCGTTTTCTTCGTCATGTGCTAAAATCCGTCTCGTTGCCAACGAGACGGATTTTAGCACATGGCGTGTCCACGCTGTGAATGGTGCACCATGCCAGGTATTGACTGGTGTTACGGTCTACCAGTCAGTATCTCGCTTAAGACCCACCATCCCTTGTCACCGCCTTATTTATACCCGTAAAACTAAATCCCGTATTTCGGGGGAGCTGGCCGGAAAATAAATTCGACCTATCTTTATGTTTAGACTTATCTTAATCAGGAAGCGAATCGTAGATAAGATTGTCTGTCTGTCTGTCAGATCCCCAGGGAATGGGATTGAGTGATTGGGTCAGAGATTAAATTACCTTGTGGAATTGCTAACCTATTTTGGTTTATCTGTAGGTGATTAGGTTCCTATCTCTGCTTATATTATGAAGAGGTAGCTAAACCTACGTTAGCTTATATGGGTAATCTTTGGAACTAGTAAAAAAATTGGTTGTTTGTAAAGTAGGTTTACGATCGAGATTTTTACGTGATAACGTCTTATTGGTGATATAAGTTTTTGGGAACTAAGGAATTAATGAGGATTCCGCGTGACAAGTTTCACGGAATGACTGGCAGCGCTCGAGATGAGACGGGAGATCGGTCCGTCTCTCTCTCGTTATACCTGCGATCGCGCTCGTGAGGTTTTGGTGTGACACAAGTTTCTGAACATGTCACCCGACTAAAACGATTTTAAAGACGTTATCACGTCAAAATCAATCGAGTAGTGTCACAAATAGAACTGTTCACCGAGTTTCACAAATTTGTTTCTGACAATGCTACATAATAGTACAATGTTCTCAGGTCAGACGCCTAAACTAAACAGAACTAATTTGATAGCTCTAAAAATGTTGCGGTCGCTTTCTTCACAACCGAAATAAAATGGATGGCCATCATTTTTAGAGCTGTCAGTATCTCTATCATTAGTTTAGTTTCATATTCATATCGTTTACTGTGATTTTATGCATACAGATGTTGTTCTTAGGTGTAGGTAGTCTTAGTGGGTACAAAATGCATAAAAACCCTGCCAGGGCGCTACAATTATGTAGGTATTTTGGGTTCGCTCTTGTTACATTGATAACGTTGATACTTCATATTTATGGAATTAGATACTACATATTTTAAAAATGACATTTTTAAAAGAAGTAGTAATTATAAAAGGCAAGAATAGATAATAATTGAATTGAATAAGATCAGGTTTTCAATTTATTAGAGCGATCGCAAATTAACGTCGGATTTGGAATAGTTAAGTTATATCAATTTAATCTAATAATAGTTGTCATAAAATTTTATATTTTATATTCCTACTTGGTACTTTTACAGGTTTTGTAATTAAGGAATTAATTCACTGTGTAATAACATTTGCGTATAAGTAATGATTTTAATCTCGTCTTATAAATGTTGTCCAGTTTTTCATTTTTGATATCTGCAGATATCTTAATTGACACACTTTTGGGTTCTTTTCAAAACCAGTGCTTTATTTTTGACCTTACAGGGTTCTTGGACGCGTCAGAAATTTAAATTAGGTACGTGAGTAGGTCAAACTAGGAATTAAAGAGGTCACTTCGATTTTTTGTTCACCTCAATCTTTAAAGGTCAAGCATAGAAGCGAACAAGAAACCTTAATCTTGTTAGGTTGTGGGTACCATACTACCTTGGTACCTTGTTAGCTTTATCTAGGTGCTTGATCGAAGCCGCGAACAATGGCGAGTTATTTATAACTACATACATAATAACAATAACTACAAAATAACAAACTGAAATTAGGAAGGTATAGGTAACTAACCTACTAAGAAAATTAAAAATGTCTATAAAAGGACTGGAACAAGACCTCATCCATCAGGCAAAGTCATGAAATATAAGTTAGTCAGCCATGATATTATCACATTAATGTTGCCTATCATATTAACATTGCCGTAAAACAGTATTGTGCACGCACAAGTGCAACCAATTTGTTAATTAAGAGTAGAATGATTAAGGTTTTTAAAATTCAGGCTATTCTCTTCCCTGGTAAAATGGAATACTTAATAGCTTTACAGAAATTTAAAGCTATTAAGTATTCCATTTCTACGAGGTCAAGAGTTCTGTAAGGTCTGACTAAAGGAAATTTAGCACTTTCAGTTGCTTATTCGATTTTTGGCGTTCAGCCCAGACTTCATATTGTTGGAAATTACTTACCTAAACCTCAAGTCTGTATTGGTCCACCGCTGGACGCAGGCCTTCCCCTGATAAGCGCCTTATTGGCTTTTATCTCATGGGGGGTAATGCCCATAATCCCCACGCTGGGCAGTCGGGTTGGGGATCGCAGTTCGGTGGTTGAATTGTTCTGCAGGGGGCGCTGCTGCCCGCCCCCGGTGGATATCCCTTAGTCGCCTCTTACGACACCCGTGGGAAGAGTTGGGGTGGTGCTAATTCTAAGCCGGCACCACACAGCTTTTTTTAGCGGAACTTAGTTAAAGAATCATTATGCCGTGCAGCTTCCCTAACGTTCACATCTTTAAGCTTAAGGCGCAACCCCGACACAAATCAGCGCCACCACCTATTTTATCTCATGTTTTTGTGTAACCCAGGAATTTTTAAAAATCGATTGGCCAGTTAGTGATGCCTCTCATAAGCTTTTTTTTTATGCCTCTATAAATGTTTTAGTTTGTATAGCGTAGGCAGAGATACGAAGTTGCAATTTTTTGCCAACATGGTGGCCAAAAAGAGCAACATTGCATCTCTTCATAAAGTATACAAAATAAAACTTTTACAGAAGCATTAAAAAACGCTTATGATAGGTATCACAAACTGGCCAATCGATTTTTGAAAATTCCTTCGTTTAACAAAATAATACGATAAAATAGGTGGTTGCGCTGATTTGGGTCGGGTCGGGGTACCGCCTTAAATCGACGTAGAACTAAGAAATTAATACGAAATCTCCGTGTTTTTTCTGTTTCTGATAATTTACGGATCCTTTATCTATTCTTTTTTTTCACTTAATCGTTGTCTACGAAGGACTTGCTGATGAACATCAAGCTTGCCTAAAAAAAACCCTCAACGCACGATTCGATATAATTATTACCTACTTAGAAAAAGCATCTTTATTCACAAAGTAAATTACAATCAACTGATAGAAATAATTTACAACTAGTATGTACAATTGAGCTAACTGCAGACTGTTGCAAACAATCTACAGGTAGCTCAACTGATCCATATCAATACCAGTCGGAAGCGTCCCGAAGACGCTGGCTGCATTGCCGCGCTGTATGGCAATGCTGATGCGCTGCAATTAACGATTGAAAAAGTAACATGAACTGTGCGAGAGGCGATTGAGATCAAGAAACACCCGAATTTTAATTTTCTCTCTTCCTCGTGGAATCCTGTGATTAATATGTGTGTGCGTCGTGATCCGACTGTACTGCAATCGGACACGGTCAGTTTAGTGTGTCGTAATGTGAACTTGGACATTCCTGATTCTGAAGACGAATTGAGGGTAGTCGTGGATACTGCCGTCAATTCCCGGCGGTAACTCCGAGTACATCCAGTCGCCCCGTGACCACGATCGCTGTAACGCGGTAGAAACGTAGGGGAAATAAAACTAAAGGTACGCGATAAATACCCGATATAATCATTAACTATAACATGAACTGAACAATTAGAATCGAGTGTCAATGATTGACTACTTGTGATAAATACACTAGTCTATGCCACAGCCTATGCCCCGTAAAACACGTGTGAAATAATCTCGCCCAGATTATCTTAGTGGCCCGGATCGGGAATGGATTTACCTTGAAATAGTAACACGAACACCCGGGCCAGTTCCGAATGTCGCCGTCGGTGATAACAGTATTTCAGGCAAGTCGGGTCAAGGCGTTATTGCCAAGTTGGTACTTTAATGTACCGTGTAATATTGCTTCTACGACAAAACTAAGTGAGAAAATTACAATCAAATAATAATATAATAATAGGAATAAATCTAAAGACAATCAAGCTAAAGACACGGCGCTATGGCGCTCATTAGGGGAGGTCTATGTCCAGCAGTGGACCAATATAGGCTGATGATGATGATTTTGAATAGGAATATATTATAACTAGTACATATTTACAATAGAAACAATTGACCTAACTGTAGACTGTTGCAAACAATTTACAGGTAGCACAACTGATCCATATCAAGTCGTCGCGTCCCCAAGACGCTGGCAGCATTGCCCCGCGCTGTATGGCAATGCTGATGCGCTGCGCCAGATACTCACCAATCATACTCATCAATAAATAAATTCAAATTGTCAAACGTATGTTTTGTAAAAGGCTTACTACAAAATATCAGATTGTCTAGAGGTTAAAAAAGGTTGGGACGAGTGTTGCTCCAACTCGGCTTAACAAGGTAAAGGTTTCTTGTTCGCTTATTTACTTTATCTTAATAAGATTGAATTGAGCAAAATATCATTACTTCATTTCCTAGTTGAGTAATTTGAATGTTTGTGACGTGTCCAAAAGACCTGTCTAGAGTCCTGTAGGTAAGGTCTAAAAGAAATAAAGCACTTTAGTATCACATCATCACATTATAAATGCGAAAGTTTGGATGGATGGATGTTTGTTACCTCTTCACACCAAACCTTCAGAACGGATCGGGCTGAAATCAGGTAATAGAAGTTGCAAACAGGTAATTCTAATCCTGGTATTAAACATAGGCTACTTTTATCCGATAAATCAGTTCCCAAGGGATAGAAATCACCTTTAGACGTTTCCATATGCACAATGCGTGCGAAACCGTAGGCATAAGCTAGTCTGAAATAAAAGTACTTAACTAAACATGAATTTAAGGGCAAATATTTAGGGTAAAGTTTAGAAGGGCCTGAAAAGCTAAAACTTTCGCGAATTTTTCCCTATTACAAATTTAGAGGGTTCCGTCTCAGGTGCCAACGGGACGGGACTATATTACCTATAACTCATCTAACGTCGTCCATCTTTCTGTCTACCGGTCACAGGTCCATTTAGAACTATACCCTGGCCAAATACAAGATACAATGTTTGTTAACATACCTATAGGGGCCTACTTGTTTGAAACAGTCTGTAGTTAGCTCAATTGGTTCAATTGTAATGTTATAATTTGTTTCTATTATCACACTAATATTATAAATGCGAAAGTTAGGATGAATGTATAGATGGATGGATGTTTGTTACCTCTTCACGTCAAAACTACTGAACGGATTGGGCTGAAAAATTGCATACAAGTAATTCTAATCCTGGAATCAAACATAGGCTACTTTTTATCCCATAAGTCAGTTCCTATGGGATAGAAATTACCTTTATACGTTTCCATAGAAACAGCGCGTGTGAAGCCGCGGGGCGCAGCTAGTTTGATTATAATTTTATTGATAAATTGATAGTCATTTTTTGTTTTAGTTCCGTTTTTTTGTTAAAAACGTGATGTTTTTAGGTACCTACCTAAACCGTGATTTTTAAGTTAAGTACCTAGTAACTTAACCTAGAAATCACTTTCTTGTTAAGTACCTATTGTTTTTTTTGACATAATGTGTATACTTCTCATTTTGAGGTTCAGTGAGGACATTTTTTTAAAATCGACGCCGCTTAAATATTTTAATTTCGCGCGAATCTTCGTCAGTTTCTGTATCGATGACACGGTAGCGCGAGTCTAAATAGCCTTGCAAGTGAGTACTTACAACCTTCTTTAAAACTGGAGTTCCGTACATAAGAAACACAACAAGATTTTCGACTCCCACGTTACTTGACCTCGTGGTGTAGTTGGTTAGCACATTCCTGTACGTAAGGATGCGGGTTCAAGTCCCGTCGAAGTCGAAAATTTTTGCGATATTATTTGATTTCTTAAAAACACAACACTTCCCTTCGCTTTATCCTCAGGCAGTGATTCAGTAAAAGTGCGGATTACCGCAGAACCTCCGCTCAAATATTTACGTCATTAAGGTTAACCCTGACTTGGTGCTCTTAGATATTTAATGCAGCTAAGAACGTTAAGGTTAACGTTGTTTGTGAAGCATTTATGAAGCCAGGTTGCTTACTTAATTTTGAAAGTTGCATTTCAACATCAAGTATTGAACTTTATCTTATTCACCGAACCTAAAAGCTTGAAGGTCGGTCACGGGTTAAGCATTGGTGAGATTTAATTGGGTATGGGATGCCCAGCGTGGGGATTATGGGCATTACCCCCATGAGATAAAAGCCAACAAGGCGCTTATCAGGGGGAGGCCTGCGTCCAGTACTGGACCAATACAGGCTGTTGAGGTGAATAGAATATCATTTATTGTCCAAAGTAAAGAGCTACAGCAAAATTGTCCTTAAAAAACCTAGTGCGCGGCACAATACAATGGAGTCGTCAGATGACACATAAGTTAACACATAAGTACCTGAGGTGAGGTGAGGAGGTAGTATAGGATAGAGTAGGTATAGAGATTTGAATTGTTTTCTCGAGAATTCAAACTGTTAACTAGGTCGAGTATTAATTCCATCTTTTTAGGGTTCGTATCTCAAAAAGAAAAAAGGAACTCTTATAGGATCACTTTGTTGTCCGTCTGTCTGTCTGTTTGTCTGTCTGTCTGTCCGTCTGTCAACCCTCTTTTGTTAGGAACGCGTGGACATATCGAGTTGAAATTAACATCAAATACTCAAGTCCGTAACCCCTTGAAGCCGTGATATAAATTAAACTTCTAAGTCAACGCACTCAAAAGTTACAGCCATTTATGTCCGAAAATTTTGAAATTTCTGAGGGAATCACATGCACCCAAAACCTATAGGGTACTTCCCGTAGACCTAAAATCATGAAATTTGGTGAGCAGCAAGGTCTTATAGCACAAGTAAAGGAAAAATCCGAAAACAGTACATTTGTAGTTTATTTACAAAAAATAATAGATTTCATTCTCGCCATGGACCAAAACCAATGTGGTGCTTCCCGTTGACGTAGAAAAAAATTTGGCAAGAAGCAAGGTCTTATTGTACAAGTAAAGGAAAAAATCTTAAAACCGTAAATTTGTAGTTTATTCACAAAAAAAAAACTTTTAATCTATACTAATATTATAAAGAGGAAAGGTTTGATTTTTTGTTTGTTTGTTTGTTTGTATGAATTGAATAGGCTCCGAAACTACTGGACCGATTTGAAAAATTCTTTCACCGTTAGGAAGCTTACTTTTCAGGGAGTGACATAGGCTATATTTTATCCCGGAATTCCCACGGGAACGGGAACTACGCGGGTGAAACCGCGAGGCGATCGTCTAGTTCTTGCTATAAACCAAAACCTATAGGGTACTTCTCGTTTACCTAGAATCAAATTCCATGACTAAGATAAAGTTGTACGTCGCGTGTAAAACCACATAAATAAGTTTGTTTAAGATAGTGAACCATACAACAACGGAACCCTACATTGCGCGTGGCCCGACACGCACTTGACCGGTTTTTATTTTGCATTCAAAGCATCGAAAGTTTGAAGTAGAGTTTCGTACAAATTGGTGTGACTTTGACTTCAGTGAGAATGCCGTCAAACAGAAAAGAAACTTCGTAAAACTGGCGTCGAAAACATGGTGAATATTTATTGTTATACGTACTAGGAAAAGTAGTTCAATGTGACTTTTGCAAATTACTGGAACTTTCACATAAATATGTCGCCGTAAAAACCACTGGTACAATCAAGTAAGTAAGCTTTCTCTCAATAATAAACAACAAACGGAACGTAGACTGGGAATCACTATCTTTGGAACAAACATTCACGCCCGTAGCACACCTCCGCTGCGAAACCATAACAGCGGCACCGCAGTAATTTCGCCATGTCTTGTCGGTATGTAGGAGAAGCGGAACACTAGCGAAACTGCCTGTTCTAACGTATAGTTTTGGCTATAATTCTATCTCTTTCCCCGCGTTTCGTCGATCTGCTCCGACGTCAGCCACACTTCCGCTATAGTTCCGCAACTCAAACTAAACTTGATCGCTGCAAATTTCATCCAGCGGGTCCGCTACTCGTGTTCCGCAGCGGCGGTGTGCTACGAGCGTCAATGAACTTTATTAAATTATTAAGAAGATATAGATTTAAGAAGAGAAAGCTTGGGCGGTTTCAATATAAGGGACCATTTTTGAGCTCTAATGCGGATAATGAGTCACAAGGTATCATTACGCTTTTATATTAAACTGGCTTCTGCCCGCGGCTTCGCAGGCGTATTTTCGGTATAATAAGTAGCCTGTTATCTAAGTTAGGCTTTGCTCTAAATGTAGGCTAAATTTCATCTTCATCTGTTCAGTAGTTTTCGAGATCCTAGGTAACAAAAATTCCGATTTCACAAACTTTCGGCTTTATAATATTAATAGTATATCAAATAAGCACGTAGGTTATTAATTGAAAGCTATAAAAAAACGCTACCATTTTTATTTGCAAAATGTGGGGAAAACCATTTAAAGCACTACAGGTTAAGGCGCTACCCCCACCCAAATCAGAGCCACAACCTATTTTATTTCATATTTATGTTAAACGAAAGAATTTCAAAAAATCGATTGACCAGTTTGTGATTCCTATCATAAGCTATTTTTAATGCCTCTGTAAAAGTTTTATTTTGTATACTTTAAGCAGACCACCATGGTGGCCAAAAAGAGCAACTTCGCATCTCTGCCTACACTATACAAACTAAAACATTTTTGTAGGCATTAAAAAAAAGCTTATGATAGGAATCACAAACTGGCCAATTTATTTTTTTAAAATTCCTTCGTTTAACATAATAATTAAATAAAATAGGTGTTGGCGCAGGCTGATTTGGGTAGGGGTAGCGCCTTTTGGATGCTTCGAGGTAATAAAGAGTGTCTAGCCAACATAGAAACCCTCGAAAAACCTTACTCACCTCGCCAGGTAAAAATAATTCCATAAAAATATACTACTTCTAAAATGCCAGAAACCGTACCAGTACCGATATCTCATAGAATTTCGTGGCAAACTGAACTAAAGCTGCACGCTGAGCATTTTAGATAAGGACTTTGACAGTTATCCAATCCGCAATGAATTGGTTCTACTTCGATCTTTGAACTTGGTAATGCTATAGGTTGAGATATATATGCTACCCACCGCCTGCCCTGGAAATAATTTTTTTTTTAAGGGCTTTGGTTTTTTTCGTGTGTTCCTATGTTGTTGGCGGATATTCTTTATTACATCCAAGCATCTAAACGGTGAAAGCGATCTTGTTAAATTAGATATCAAAATACTCGTCTGGATTCCTTTATATAAAATTTAGATTCACTTTCGTCTGTTTCACAAATATCTTCAGTCAGACACTACAAATCTTGTGTGACACTTGTTTTCTCTAGAGAGCTCTGACGAAACTAACAAATAAGGCTCAACCCTCAAACTTAGACGGTCGGATATAGCCTGATAAATCTCGGATTTGGATTGGAAGTATCAAACTTTCAATGTGTTTCGGTTTTGACAAACTGTTTACTGGTTTCTGTATACGATTACACAATGTTATTGGATATAAATTAGGTACACATCGCAAAGTGTATTGGGATAATGTCTGATTATGAAAAACCATTAGAGCAAGAAACGAGTAAAATATATTCCTTACGCCTAAACATATTCAATTACTGGATAAAATGAATTAAATAGCATAAGTTACGATAATATAGTAAGATCTTTATTCACATAGAAAATTACAATCAATTAATAGAAATAAATTACAACTAGTATTTACAATTATCACACTAATATTATAAATGCGAAAGTTTGGACGGACGGATGTATGGATGGATGGATGTTTGTTACCTCTTCACGCCAAAACTACTGAGCGGATCGGGCTGAAATTTGTATACAGATAAATAAATAAATAAATAATGCTGGACAATTCACACAGCATTATCTAGCCCCAAGCTAAGCAGAGCTTGTGTTATGGGTACTAGATAACTGATATACTTAATACAATACACTACATAGATAGATATTTTTTATCATACATAGAAAACATCCAGAACGCCCTGGACAAATGTCTGCAGATCGTGCAAACATTTGTCCCGAGGCGGGAATCGAACCCGCAACCTCCTGCGTCGCAGGCAGACCTTCGCCCGCTGCGACACAGAGGTCGATAATTATAATCTTGGAATCAAACACAGGCTACTTTTTATTCCATAAATCAGTTCCCATTGGATAGGAATCACCTTTTAACGTTTCTATAGAAACAACGCGTTTCATTTCATTTCATTTATTTATTCTCAAACAATTATTACATTGCGTCGGAATTTTTCTTAATATTAACACCTATGGCAATGGATATTAAAATAAAACTTTTTTTTCACGATCAAAATCTTTCAGCTTTTATCTGCAGTTCGACAAATTACAAAGCTTGTTTCCTACAATGCACAAGCGGGCAATATAACCTTTATTGCAACGTGGTAAAGTACTAATTGTGTCGTTTAATTTATTTTTAAGCCAAAATTGGGTCAGCGAGTGGAGTGGTCTGTAGAGGTTATTTATGTCGGTTGGGCGCGCCGAAAGTTATCTATTTTTGATGGGTACGATGAACTACTAGTAAACCAAATTAAATGATAGTAAAATATAGAAGAAGCATTCCCACTAATAGTACAAATGATATTAATATTATATTTATTTATTACAAGGTAAACCAGCAGCACATATGTACATACAAATTATAAAAAAGAAGTCGAAGCAGAAGGCTATTAATAACTATGTGAATTCTTAGTTCATTATTTTTTCTTTTTGCGTTAATGACGTTATTCTTTGATGGCAACTTGCTTAAAGGACTTTTTCAATTGCGGACGATATGCTTCCTGGTCTATCTTCCTTGTGGTCGATTTCGACGGCCGTTATAGTTAGAGGACTTTATACTCAAAGGACTATGTGCATTGAGAACCAACCGCTCCGTATTGAACTAAAGTTCTAAGTTGACGTTCAGTATTATTTAATTTGATGTTTTTACAAATATTTAAAAACAGACTTCGAGTTGACACTGTTTTTTTAAGATTTGCGGGGCACGATGGGACCACCGAACATCAATGTGGTTTTGTCAGGAAAACACTCCAAGGAGTTATTCGACGACCTCTGTGGCGCGGTGGGCGAAGGTCCGCCTGCGACGCAGGAGGTTGCGGGTTCGATTCCCGCCTCGGGACAAATATTTGTACTATCTGCAGATATTTGTTCAGGGTGTTCTGGTCGTTTTCTATGTATAATAAAAAATATCTATCTATGTACTCGTATATTATTATGTATATCAGTTATCTAGTACCCATAACACAAGCTTTGCTTACCTTGGGCCTAGATAATGCTGTGTGAATTGTCCAGCATTATTTATTTATTTATTTATTCGGATGTCGAAGATAAGATGAACAACACTATCGTCGTAATCGTTAGTAAAGATTTTATGAATCAAATACTGTTTTTAACATTTCAAATTCCATCTCAAACAAGGTTCGTAGTTAACCCGCTTACATTGATAATGAATTTCTAGTTGTATCAAATATTTCTAGCAAATTTTTCATGATTGCCTACAAGGACTCACAACTTGAACTGAAAGACCTTCGAGTGGCCTTGAGTTACCTCACTAGTATTATGTACGAAAGTACTCTACATTTTGTAGTTATAACAAATTCCGTGCACTGAGTTAATTGCGAATATGGCGCGATAACGTAGTTTTGATAGTTTAATGGCTTAGATATTTCAAAAGCTAGTTAACAAAATGCTTACCGTTTTAGCAGCCATACCTACGTAAAAGCGCGGTTAGAAAAAAAAATTGGTTGTCTGTAAAGTCGGTTTACTGACGATAGTTGAACGTGACAACGTCTTAAGAAAATACTGATGGAATGGTAGCATTTGATACTCGATCAAAACATATAAATGTACTATAGTATAGCAGCTGTCCACGCAGACGCATCGGTCACTCAAGTAGGAGAGAGACGGATGTCGAGCGCTCTCGCTTGCACTTCAAGCCTTACCTTATGGAACGCCTCAGAGCGAGGTAACGCCTCAGAGCGAGGTAACGCCTCAGATCGAGGTAACGCCGACGCATGACGTCATGTTTTTTCGTGCGTGCAGCCGGCTCTATCGAATTATATGACGTTGTCACGTCAAAAAACTACTCGTCTTACAACGTGTATTTGTTTTTTTTTTTGTAAGCGGCCAGTTTATTTACAGCTTACGCATACCGCAGGAGGTAATTAGCTCCCGCAAGAGCACAATAGAGTATTAAAACCGTTAAGGCGATACCCTACCTCGTTATTGTGTGAAGAGGATAGGCATAGGATTTCGCGTTCACAGGAGCGGGACAGAGCAAAGCGGCGTAAGCCCAAAAATCAAGTTTTTAGTAGTTATTTGCTCCCCACAAACATTAGAATATTTAATTGAAAAAAAGGCAACATATAAAATGTTCTTTATACTTAGTTCAATTACTATGCTTAATCTCAAGATCGTATCATCTGTATTTATTGAGAAATTAGGGTTTTAGTAAAAAATTAGAGGTAAATTTGCGATTTTTTTCTATCGAGAAAATTTTATGGCATCGTGTTTTCGAAACAAATGATCGATAGAATAAGTCCTGAACTTTACCATATATAAATTTCAAAGTTAAATATTCAGTAGTTTGGAAGATATGGAGGTCCGACGGAGTTGAAAATAAGCAATTTGAGGTACTATACCCCCTTAACACACTTTTGATTCGCCACGCGCCGGACAAAACACGAAGCGTGTTGAGTTGAATCAAAGTGTATTAATTTTCTATGACCAGAATCACATTACATATTAACACCCGGTGCGACGAAACGCCGGATGTTATCAATGTTAATCTGGACATAGAAAAGTGATACGATTAGATTCAACCCAACACGCATCGCATTCCGTCGAGTCGCGTGGCGTTTCAATAGTTTGTGGAGCCCTTTAGATTCAACTCAATACGTATCGCGTTTCGTCAGGTCGCGTGGTATTTTAATAGTGTGTGGAGTCCTTTATAAGAAAAATTGAAAAAATAGTTTGACTCGACTTGACTTGAAATTGGTGGCACTTAGAGTTTGGGCCTGTCAAGTCAAAATGGCATAGACCCTGCAAAAACAAAACACCTCATTGATTTAGTAACTACAGAAGTTCTCACAGAATAATACGGACGATGAACGACAAGAATGCACCTAAATAATTATGCCAGTGGCCAACTATCAAAGACTGCCAACATGAATGAATAATGCAAAACGTATGCATGTAGTTGCGCATAATTACACAAGTGGTTATGGCAATAGTTTGGATTAGACCATAGTTCAGGAATGAGGATTTAGTTCAGGAGAAACACGGGAAACTTTTTGATTTACAAGCAAGTCCCCGTAGGAGATACTACTTGGACGGTAGGTCACAATTTCTCTTGCCGCTTTAGTGATTTGGTTCTTACACTGTAAACTTCTATCTTCTTTAATAAATAAATAGATAGCAAACACAGAGAAAAGTCGAGAAAGGAGTCATGGGCTCATTTTCTGAAATTTTATTTTAGAAAACAATAACTGCATTCTTATTTAATTTTAGCGGTATTTTTTTTAAGTTACCAAATTCATAACGCATAGATGTTTTCTAAAAAACCTATTAAAATACAGGTTAAAAGCGTAAAAAAATAGGCATATTTTTGTTTTCTCATAAATCGAGGATACGACTCTTTTCACGACTTTTCTCTTAATCTCATGGTTTTCGGATTTGACCATTCACGCCCATCTCAATAAACAACCAATAGAATCTTGCATACATGGTCTTGCGCCACTATGTGGACACCATTCTTGTCGGTGTTTTAACAGTACTTACTCCATTATGTGGTGGAACAATTTTATTTCACAAACGCATACTTAACGTTAATAAAGTCACAGACAATATACGTTACGTAATATTTATTCATAACGTGATTCTGTATATGTCGTGGCCATATCCTAGAATTGATCACTTCATGATGTGACCGACCATTTCATGAAATGGTAGAATTTCATGACATGGCCAGCTAAAACTGACTATATCGTTTAAGCATCAACGTTTAATGATATTTCTATCAACGTTTGGCCATATCATTTATGTAGGGATTCCATGACGTCAAAAGGTTTAAGGCTATGGCGCTCATTACGGGAGGCCTATGTCCAGCAGTGGACTAATATAGGCCGATGATGATGATGAAAAGGTTTAATGAAAAATTCGAATTAGGAAGGAACTTTATATTTTAAAATTGCTTAATGCAGTTGGCTTTCTGTTTAGACGTTATGCTCGTTTTTCGAGTGACTTTTATAAAAACCCGTGCTAGGTACCCTGAAGTTTTTTCTTTCGAATGCGTTCTGTCGTCGACAACCCCAAGGTACATAATATTTATGTTAATTAGTTCGCTTGACAAAGGAGTCGGATGTAAGCTCGGTTTAGGCCTGGATTTGCGCGGTTTCGCCGCAGTGAAGTTTATTTCGAGGTAAAGCAAAAGGCTCTTTGTAAGATAATGTTTTTATGTTTCATTCTGGCTTGCAGGTATTTTGATTTACGGTGGTATTCGTTTTTACTAAAAGTATTTTCCAGACTAGAGAAAACTAGAAGATACGTTGCGCGTATCTCCTTTACGCTATGCGCTCCTGGTAGCTCGGTAAATTTACCTACTTAATTTGTTTTTTTTTTCTAATAAACCTACGCTTTAAAATAATCTGTAGTTTGCTAATGTTGTACAAAATCTCTTGATCTCTTTGTGGTGCGAAACAGAAACGAATTTTGTGTAGAAACGCCGAAAAAAATTTTTTTTTTTATGTGGGTTTAAACGCTGTCACTTTTTGGCATGAAACACCGAAAATGAATTTGTGGTGAGAACTTGCCGTGCGAAACACCACTACCACAGATTAGATAACCCACTACACCGCAAAAGGTAGCTGATCTTTGTCGTGCAATGGGATAGTGCGGGTTAAAAATGCGATTTCATACATGTGTGAATTGTCCAGCATTAGTTACGTACGTTTTAGCCTATGTCCGCCCTCGGATGCCGTCAACCTCCCTGTCAAAATTCATAACCTCAACCTCAACAGCCTGTGTTGGTCCACTACTGGACGCAGGCCTCTCCCTGATAAACGCGTTATTGGCTTTTATCTCATGGGGGGTAATGCCCATAATCCCCACGCTGGGCATGCGGGTTGGGGATCGCAGTTCGGTGGTAGAATGTTCTGCAGGGGGCGCTGCTGCCCGCCCCCGGTGGATATCCCTTAGTCCTTAGTAAATTCATAACAGACAGACAGAATTAATTTATTTTATGTGACAGAGAGACAGTTTTTTCCTCGAAAAACTTCAGTAAGAATTATGTTAATTAAAACTTAAGAAGTGTAACTAACTCAGTATTCTAACTACGTTAATAAAGCCCTTTTAAATGATGGAAAATAATCAGATTTGTTACAAAACGACTCGGTTAAAATTATGCTTCTGTGAGAATCTAGAACTTCCATCCATCTTAATCAAAAGCTTAATTGAGACGACCTCCCTGAGGAAACATTAATCTTGATACTTTACACAATATTTCAAACTTGATTGGTAACGAATACAAACGGGAATTGAAAAAGGGAAAAATGTTATACAAAACCGTAAGCCTCGGAATTTATTGCTGCGATACGCAAATTATAGATGTTTTACGTTTTAATGGTTATACATTTTATGGGACATATTCGAGCAACAAAGAAAATAATCTATCAATCATTTTTGGTCACAGAAAAACGTACAAATTACCTTGATTGAACTTTTGAAAGGAAATTGCTACAACTTTTAAAGAAAGCTTTATTAACTTTCGGTATCAAGGAAAAATATTCAAAGGAAAACCATTGAACTTTCCGGAGCCATTTACAAAACATTCGCAAACTGAAATAAATCAAGTAATTCTTTATTACCTTTTCCAATAAATAATCCGAATACGCGCACACGGAAACCGACCATTATCCAGCTTATCCCAAAACTTATTGCATTTCACATTACTGACACAAAACACACTTTTTTCACACAGTTTACTTTCACAAATTCTTGAGTAAAGTATCAAGATTAATTCCCACACACTTTTTGAGAAAAACTTGTAGTTTTTTTATATTTTCAGGCGACGGTGTGTGGGACACGTCCGTTCGCGACGAAATGCCGCAGAGTACTGAAACTGAAACTGCAAAGGCCAAGCTTAAGGGTAGGAGGAGAAGCGTGAAAACTTTTTGGTGTAGAGTGCAATACAATACAATTGTAGCAACTGAAAGGAGGCTGAGGGGTCATGAAATTGGGATGTGCATGTGCCAAAAGCCTGTTTAATAAGATATTTGTGCCAAGATAGTTATGGAGAGCCAACGATAACAAACGATAATAACCCTCGATTGCACCGAAAACGCTTTTAGAAAGATTACATGGTATAATGTTTTTCTGTCTTGTATCTCTATCCACACTCGTTTCATAAATTCTCTTTATATCCATAGGTTTGCTGTAAGAAAACTCTTTTAGGGTTAAGCTCGCCTTTGTACACGTCTAGTATTTGTTAACTTTCACGTATGAAGTAACTTATGTGTGCAATAAAGAATTTCAGAATTACCCTGTTTGGCGAATTGTCATTAACGCGATTATTTGTAACTAAAACCTTTTTTATTGCTAGAGTAATGAAAATATACACTAGCCAATCTCGATGTGGAATATTTGTAAGCAAACCGCCCATATTTAACATAAAATTCATTCTGTTGCCGCGTCTTTTCATACGCAATTTACATCAGCAATCTAAAAAATATTGCTTACAATACCTGAAATGCGCCAAGTGAGTTTTAGTTTATTGTGTCGTGGTTTGTTTACAAACATTCCACATCGAGTTTGGCTAGTGTATAGTCATCATCATCCCGACGCTACTGCCGCGAGTGAGACATGGTCTGGTCGATTAAGTTTCACAATTAGATCCTATTCTTGGCTTTTTCTTGCCAGCCGGCGACTCCAATTGCCTTTAGGTCTTGTTGAATTCCATCGAGCCATCTGTTATTTTTAGGCCAGCAACGGCTGAACAATAAGTTATTAAGAGCTTGGAACCTGAGTTTGGACAAAGCTCAGACTGGTGGACCAACATGTAAATAAATATATAAATAATGCTGGACAATCCACGCAGCATCATCTAGCCCCAAGCTAAGCTGAGCTTGTGTTATGGGTACTAGATGACTGATATACATAATATAATACATTACATAGAAAGATATTTTTTATCATACATAGAAACGACCAGAACACCCGGAACAAATATTTGTAGATCGTACAAACATTAGTACCAAGGCGGGTATCGAACCCGCAACCTCCTGCGCCGCAGGCGGACCTTCGCCCGACAGCCACCGAGGTCGTCGGTAAGGCGAAGATGAGTAAGGAATGGAATGGCTTCGATTAGATTTGCTCATCAGTGGCTAGTTATATAGTATTATAATATCTGTGACAGTGGCATTTGATAGGTTTTAATACTACACTAGCTGCATTCTTACTACCCGTTGTCCTATTACCCGTTTTCCCGTAGGAATGAAGCATTTTCCCGAGGTAAAAAGGAGCCTATGTTCATCTGGAATAATGTGGGCTTCTAATGGTAAAAGAACTTTTCAAATCGGTCCAGTAGTTTCGGAGCCTATTTACAAACAAACAATCAAATCTCTACCAAACCTGGCGGATGTCCGCCGAGGGTGCTGATGATGATTTATTTTGAGCGTGTCTATCGTTACAGCAGAGTAAATATACTACTATTCATACCATTGTTTGCTGACAGAGAAAACGTTGGTTTCACTTTACCACATTGTTCACGATAAATATTTGCCTAAGGATTATGTAAATACATTTCGGTTTCAGCGTTTATCGAGTAGACTCTGTTTGTCTATCATCAATAATGTAGAGGCTGACTCTGGTTGGGTTTTTATGACCTCACCTCAACAGCCTATATTGGTCCACTGCTGGACGCATGCCTCTTCCTGATAAGCGCTTTATTGACTTTTATCTCATGGGGGTAGTGGCCATAATGCCCACGCTGGGCTTGCGGGTTGGGGATCGCAGTTCGGTGGTAGAATTGTTCTGCAGGGGACTGATGTCCGCTCCCGGTTGAAATCCCTTAGTCGCCTCTTACGACACCCGCGGAAAGAATAGGGTAAGTATATGCATAGAATTTTTAAATTGTTTAATGGATTATTTAGGTTAATACATTACCGTAAAAATAAAACACCCACAAAATTTTAAATTATTAAGGTAAAAATAAAAAGTAAAACAGCACTCAGTTTCGGCTGATAAAAACGCTGCCTTATTGGTCCTTGTTCTGTGACGTCACACTTCACATTTTCAACTCAAAATGCGTGTTTGTTCGTTGGATTTCCATCAAAATAAAATAAGATAGGTATTTTCATCTGTGAATATCTCAGAAACCTCATGCTTTAGGACATTTTTATGGTCATTTTTTATTTGTGACCTCTATCCAAATTTATATTTTTCATTGTGCGCGGCGATTTTGAAAAATCATCAAAATTGTGACAGAGTTGAGGGCCAAAATCTTCAAACCCCTTTTACATAGAGGTACTTATCTAATGAGATGCAAACATAGGCTGTTCATCTCATTAAATCAGTTCCCATGAGATAGAAATAACCTTTAACTCTTAAACATCGAAGTGGGACATTATGTCCCCGTTTTATAAGTTCCGTTAAAATCGAACTGTGCCATATGTCCTACTTCAATATATTTTGGTTTTGAGCATTTGAATAAATCTCAAAACCAAAATAAAAAAGTACGTTGGTGTTTTACCCTTAGTTTTTCCTGCATTCAGGCTTCAAGCGGACCAATTAGACCGCGGGCAAAAAGCGAATTTAAATCGTATTTATATAAAAATTAGACTCATTTCTCAATAACATGTACAAAATTTCAGCTCAATCTGTTCAGTAGTTTTGGCGTGAAGACGTAACAAACATCCATCCATCTATACATCCATCCAAACTTTCGCATTTATAATATTAGTGTGATATATAAGTGTGATACTTATTGTCCATGGTCTAGACTAGAAGCATGACAGAAAGAAAAGCGCGCGCGTGATCTCGGCGGGGGCTCGATCCTTGAGGGATATTCTCGTACTCTCCTAAAAATCCTTTAAGGGTTAAGCGTTTCCATAGAAAAAACGCGTGCGAAGCCGCGGGCAGAAACTAGTCTCGAATATATCCCTCTTTCAGGCAGGTCAACAAGTGTGATGCCGAGCGTTATTTATATTTACAAACTGCCGGCCTGTCGTCTAATAATATACAGACAGATTAGTCAACCTGGCGGATGTACCTATAGAGGTGGTAATATTAAAACCGTGATGCTTTCATACTGCAAACATTTCATAAGAAATTTGCAAATTTGCGAATTTTTTAAGAAATTTTATGCATTATTTTTACGTTTAGCGAAATTTTCAGGAATGTCGTACTGATTTGTCAGTGTTAGTTTACCTACTGTAATATAAGGAGGGATATTATTCTAATGAAATTTGTCGTATTATAAGAATAAATTAATGAAACAAACTTAAGGTTAGTAGTGTTTGTATTAAATTTGTATTAAGTGCCGAAATTATTCCACTGCCCATTTTCCGAGAAAGATTGGCTTTCACTGCTTTTGTAAAAAAGAAACCACAGTTGGCACGTCGAGCTCTACATAGAGACGGTATTTGGTTCCGGGAATTTGAACTATTCCAGGCTGTTTAGAAAACTTTGCTGTCCGTAAATACACCGTAAGTAGGTAACAGGTACTTAGTATGCTAGTAGGAGGTACCTTCCTATAACTCGCGTAGATAAAGATTGAGATTGAAAATGACCACCTTTCACATGGCCTTTTTTCATCATAATTAGATTAATCATCTAATATGCAATTTACTCTAAAAGACATAAAATGCATTTATTCGGTTTTCGCAGTAAGCTGACGATATTTGATCAACTATATCTATGCGGAACAGCAGCGAGAGAGGCTGTCATTTTCAATCCAGAGACAATATAATACAATACTAAATACTTTATTGTACACCAACAAAAATACAAAACACGAGACCTTACATAAGATACAAGTACAATGGGCGGCCTTATCGCTTATAATCGTCTTTATCAAGAGCTTTTAATGCATTTCATACCTAAAATTTGTGTGTTTCACACTGCTTATCGACTTTTGCGGTCGTCAATTATCTTTGGTTACTTTATACAGGACGTTTAGTATTAGCACCGACATAATTTTTTGGGGAGTTTGAGGGATCATGGGCTACATTTCTCCGACACCCCAAAAAATTATGTCGGTCCCAATTCCAAAAACCCTGTATATGAGACACGAACACAGGCAAATACCAATTTGTATTGGTGATAGTACTCGTTTCTTTTACATGATCTATATTTGTAAGCAGCCCAGTTAATCCCAGGTTTTGAACACTCGATTAGTCAGACCATATTGGCAACAATTAAATTGTTAGAACCCGGCCGATGGCCAAATCGCTTCAATTCTAACCGATCGCCTTGGTACCAAA
Source organism: Eupithecia subfuscata (assembly GCA_963564075.1). Lineage (NCBI taxonomy): Eukaryota > Metazoa > Arthropoda > Insecta > Lepidoptera > Geometridae > Eupithecia > Eupithecia subfuscata. The sequence continues at coordinate 4,270,207 of OY751123.1, forward strand.
ACTAAAATTACATAATCTACATTTAACTACATAAATCTAAGTTCTATAACAAAAGCGGTATAGCTCAAAATCGTACTTACCACAGGTCACGTAAAAAATCCAATCACCGTTGAACGCACTGTTCACACATTTTCACACACTGGATTCACAACCGATTTCGCGAATTCCTTATTCGAATTTGACAGGTGGCCTTTCCAGTCGAATTTCGATTGAAGGAGAAAAAAAAGAAAATATCGACGTCCGGGCTGTGCAAGCGCCGGGCAGTTTGAATTTAGAACGTGCGGGAACACGCATGCGTCCATAGAGCTATTTTTACTTTCGCTGGGCAACGCACTTGCCAATTTGATTTGAACTTTATCTTAAGCAGTGGTTTAAGAAATAAGAGGTCTTCTTTCACTGGTGTACTTGACGGGGATATAAATTCTTGATTGAATCGGGCTGAATACCTGTATTTTAACTGAACAAAAATTCTAGAACAAAGCGTATACGCAACACTAATAAAACTCAGATTAATTAAAATAACATGGGTTAAGATTCTAAGGGATAATGGAAAGTAAAATAAAAAACATTTTAGGGTAATGAAATAAATAATTATTAATCGTATAACAGCCGATCATGTATTGCCAAATACAAAGTATAACTATGAATTATCATACATTATTTACAATTTTAAATTATATTATTTACATTTTATTGTGACATACTGCAGGCACATATTTTATGGTCTTTATTACTGTTATTAACTCAATTATTAATTACTTAACATTTATTAAAACAATTCCGTCCTTTCTTTAATTTACTAAGTAATTAAATGATAACATCAAAATTGATCGTATAATAAACACCAAACAAACGAAACTCTAAAGTTTTGCTTTAAAAAATACAGTAAAATTTCAATCGCATTACTAATTATAAGGTAATTAATATGAATATTTCTGTCTTTAAAGGATATTTCAAAAAGTTATCATTTAAATATTTATCTTTTACTGAAACATATTTGAGACATACACAGAGAACTAGCATTATAAAGGCGGGTTTAGACCAAACGAACAAAGAGCTAGATCTAGAATAAGAACTATGTTTTCTTCTTATTCTTTTTAACCAACTTTCTTTATTATCTGAAAACAGAGATAGAATGCTCTGTCTCCGTAAACAAAAATAATTCGGACAAAATCATTCGTTAGTTTGGTCTAAATCCATTTTAGACTAAGGAGAAACTTTACCATTATTATCATAATCATTATTTGGAAGTATCATAAACATCATTCTAACCCCAGTCTAACCACTGCTGGGTTATAGCCCTTTAGGCTCGAATCACACCGACATGGCAGCGGGCGGCAGCGACGCGGCGGTGTCAAATAATTTTAAAGGGGGTTTGAAGATTTTGATAAGGAGGGATTAAATTTTTCAAAATCGTCGCGCACAAATTTGTTCCCTTAACTTTGTAATATTTTTTCAATATCGCCGCGCACTTCTTTAGTTATCTATACATTTAGATCGAGGGCAAATAAAAAATATGCAAGAACTACTAAAATAAATAAAAAATATGCAAGAACATGTCTTAAAGCGTCAGCTTTCAGAATTATTCACAAATGAAGAAAATATAGTTATTTTTATTTGTGAATATCTCAGAAACCTGACGTAAAGCGTTTATTTCGCGTTTATTTCTGGGACATTATTTTGTAAGACATTTTTTATTTGTTTTAGTGTCTTCTATTCAAATATATCACTTGTATTGTGCGCGGCGATTTTGATAAAAATAAAACGTTAAGTCCGAGTCGGACTCGCGCACTAAGGGTTCCGTAAGACCTTATGTCTTGCCAAATTATCATGATTCTAGGTGTATGGGAAGTACCCTATAGGATTTGTGTGCATGTGATTCCCTTGAAAATTTCAACATATTCTGACATAAACGGCTGTAACTTTTGAGTGCGTAAGTTTTATTTGTATCGCGGCTCCAAGAGGTTACGGACTTGAGTATTTGACGTTAATTTCAACTCGGTACGTCCACGCAATCCTTAGAAAAGAGAGTTGTCAGACGGACACACAGACAGACAACAAAGTGATCCTATAACGGTTCCATTTTTCCTTTTGAGGTACGGAACCCTAAAAACTAAATGGTGACCGATGTTAGGGCCAAAATCTTCAAAGCCCTTTCATTCCCATCTACTATTTAAAAATAAGTCGGGTTTTCCTTCCTGACGCTATAACTCCAGAAAGCACGAACTGATTTCCACGGTTTTGCATTCGTTGGAAAGGTCTCGGGCTCCGTGAGATTTATAGCAAAGAAAAAATTAAGAAAGTGGGAAACATAAATTTCCACGCGAGCTAAGCCGCGGGGCGCAGCTAGTCTACATACACATATGACCCGTATCGTATAAAAAGGTAGGGCGGTCGCGCTCGGCTGTCTGCAGCGCCATCAAGCGGTAATCAGCTCTACGACACGGCCGTCGCTGCAATCCCGATGGGATTGAGTCTTAGGCTCAATTCGGACCGGAACGGCAGCGACCGGCAGAGACGCGACGCGGCCGGAAACGGCGACGCGGGCTGAATCGCCGACAAGACGCTCGTGGCCCGCGACCTTTTTCTTTTTATTGTCGATAGACCTTCGTTTGACCGCAATCTCACCTGATAGATATTTGTGTCGATTCTGTTGTTTTAGATTAGCTAAAATTAGATAAAATAAGGATGATAGGTGGATGGAAGGTCAAATAAACAAAAGCTATTCTATGTTTTGTAGTTAGTTACAATATTTAAAATACTATTCTTTGCATAGCATTTTATCTAATTTTAGCAGGCATCTAATTTGGTCGTGATTAAAATTTATTCTCATAAAAAACGGGTATTCTTTTGAAAAAAGTGAATAATGGATTTTGTGGTATTTTTAGGATCTGTACAGAGAATACCATAATTTTAGGTCAACCTAACTTTAGAAATCGAAAATTTAAGTTAGGAATCCTAAAACAACAGAATCGACATCAGTGAAGATGTGGCCGAAGATGTAACACCTTTTCGTGCTTATTAACCGAAACTGGTCTTAATTATTGACCGACAGTGATACGGATCGTAAACTAACGTGTCACACAACAAGCGTTTTGCACAAACGCTCGTCAGTAACGGGAAAGACGCTCGCAACGAGCCACGAGACGGTTTTTCGACGTTTCATGCTCGCTGCGAATATTACGTTACGTACGGCTACCGGTCAGTATCCTTTATATGTACGCAGATAAAGTTTAAAATTATTTGACACCATTTCGACATCGAAAGCGCTCGCGGCCTTAAACAATTCCTTCCTTATTCATCATGACTTGATAGCACTTTATAAGGTGACAAACCGACTTGTTTAGAAGCTTACGGCCCTTATTCAATAATCTGTAAGGATAAAACAGTTGCTATGTAGTGTTACTTCTCACTCTGACTCATGTCAATAGGAGACGGAGTGAGATACAACTCTACTTTAAGGCCTGTTGACATTAGTTATTCTCGCCTATCGTTCTGGGCCTGGAAAAAATACATTTTAGATTCTAATTTTAACGCAATAAAGATAATTTCAAGTTGTACCTCCTCGTCAGAGCGCTAAATGGCTAAGAGCTGTCTTTCCGCGTTAAAATAGAGGGCATCTCTTTCTACACTATGAAAACTGAGCGAGACTTCAGACCCAAAAAGATAGCTAACGTAAAACCACTATTACCAACTAGTTTTATCAGACTATTATGAATAACGATGTAAATTTTATTTGACAGTAAAATCATATTGTTACTGTCGTTATCAAGGATAATGAACAATACACTCTGCTTAAATTTATATTATTGCTTTGAGGTTATATTTTTTTGTATCACTCTTTACACTAATATTATAAAGGCGAAAGTTTCGATGTTTGTTACTCCTTCATGAAACGGATCCGGTTGAAATTTTGCAGTCATTTCAAAGTCAATTGTTGAAATAATTTGTGATACAAAAGCTATTGTACAAAGAAAGCTAAACGAATATCAACAAATGACGTCACATATCGCCGCCATCTTGTTCACTTTGCCCTGTAACCAAAATGGCTTCCGCACTCGGTATAACAATAACATCTGTAACAGTTTTAGAACAGTCCAACTGACAATCGCCGCCTTTATTACTCTCGCAATTAAAGCATTGGTCAGCTTCTTCTATCTCGCTCACACAGCTTTCCCTCCTTTCTAGATATTTGGCCACATCGAAACCTTCGTGTATTTCTTTAGAGCAGAAATCGGTTATTTCTGTACAGATTCTTTTAACGTTCTCATCTAAACATGAAGAGCAAGTAACTTCATCATCATTGTTAGTCGAGAGGCGTACCAACTTTGACTCTGAGTTGGTAAGAGCCGTGTCGTCACCAAGTGTGAATATGACTTCCGGTTCCTCCGCCATTTTGGATATTTCTGGGTCTGAGCTGTGAGTTTTTAGAATAGTTTCGGTTGGTCCAGTATGAGTTAGCTTCATGTGGTAAATGTTGGATTCGCTGCCCATGATCGATGTCGTGGACGCAGCTAGTGTTGCCAGTTCCTGTTGAAAGATATGTAAATTATTTAGCACTGGTAGTATATCAGTCATCTAGTGCCCATAATACAAGCTCTGCTATAGCCTTTATTCACAAAAAAAATTAAACTAGTATTTACAATTGAAACAATTGAGATAACTGCAGACTGTTGCAAACAGTCTACAGGTAGCTCAACTGATCCATATCAATACCAGTCGGAAGCGTCCCCAAGACGCTGGCTCTGCTTAGCTTTGGGCTATATGATGCTGAGTGAATTGTCCAGCATTATTGAATTATTTTTATTTTTTACTGGTATATTTAGAGGATATTCAGTTAGGTATGTTTTAATTGAGAACGTACGCTCTGTTTCATAGATTTTTAAATTATTTTTATTTAAGCGTCATGAAAAATACAGTAGGAACGAATTAAACATAATGCTGTGTACCCATAAAACAAGCTCTGCTTAGCTTGGGGCTAGATAATGCTGTGTGAATTGTCCAGCATTATTTATTTAAAAAAAATGAGTTGAAAGCTTCTAGAAAACTCTGTATAAGCTCTAATGATAATAAAATAAAGTCGCAATATCACTACACTACAATTACTTCAATTGTTCTACAAAACAAATTCTACAAATCGACTACGCTACGACTAACTACCAAAAATAATAATAAAATAACTTACACTTCTTAGCAACAAAGAAGTCAAAAACGACATCCGGATTAAAATTTCCTTGCGCATGATGACTTGGTTATAGCTTGGTTAGGATAAAATGCGCAACAAATAAGTAAAATGACGATAAAATAAATGTGGCGTTTTTAAAAACCCATTCCCTGACGTTTTTGTGATCTATGGGTCCATTTCTATCTATGTACTCGTATATTATTATGTATATCAGTTATCTAGTACCCATAACACAAGCTCTGCTTACCATGGGGCTAGATAATGCTGTGTGAATTGTCCAGCATTATTATTATTATTATTATTATTCCGAAATACGATTACAGCGCTGATAGCGATCACAACGATATTTTGCGTTCCAAATTAGATATCACGATATTGACAGTTGAGTGCTATCATTAATTAGAAACACTCATGAACGCTCACGGTCACGAGTCGCGGTGTCAATTGTCAGTCAGGTACAAGAAAACGAAAAAAAAAGAGAATACTATACTACAATGAATGCTAATAGTCAGTTTTGACGGAGCGCTCACAGTAATTTCAGTTTGTAGGATGGTCGGTGATATCGCAAAATAGCGCATGTAATGACGTCATCTATGACATCACACGGGACATCGTTGTCGCGCTCACAGTAATTTGGAACGCTTGTGAGCGCGCTAATATAGATTTTAGCGTAATTCGGAATGCACCCCAAATTGTACAGTAACTTTGGGTTACATAAGACACTCTGAACTGTCAAAGCTTGTATGAAAAATTTTAGTAACAGCTTTGGTCCACGAATCAAAAGACAAAATAATGATTAAAAACTTACATGGTCATCATGGTAACTGCCCACACTCCTCGAATGCCTGTGCCGCTTGACCAGAGCCGATTGGGGTGAATGACCGTCCACTGCGTCCTAGAAAAGTAATTTATAGTTTTAGTTCATAGCTTGGTGCTAGATGGCGTTAAGGGCCATCTAGACAAATATGAGGCCTATTCAAACCAACGCGGTATTTGCTACCCAGAGCGGTCGCGAAGTCCTAGTATATGGAGTAGATGATGACGGATGGAATACCGAAATTTCCGCTACCGCTCTGGCTAGCGGATACCGCGTAGATCAGAGCAGATATTATACCGTGATCTGGTTAAAACTTTGGAAACTACCATGGTGCTCCGTCTAAAAAAACAGAGCACTTTACCAAATATTAACCATGTCTTTTTTTGTATTTTACAACATTATGTCATACCTTTCTACTCGTAACTTAAGGTGGTACCCTACCTCGTTATTGTGTGAAGAGGATAGGCATAGGATTTCGCATTCACAGGAGCGTGACAGAGCAAAGCGGCGTAAGCCCAAAAATCAAGTTTTTAGTAGTTATTTGCTCCCCACAAACATTAGAATAGTTAATTGAAAAAAAAGGCAACATATAAAATGTTCTTTAAACTTAGTTCAATTACTATGCTTAATCTCAAGATCGTATCATCTGTATTTATTGAGAAATTAGGGTTTTAGTAAAAAATTAGAGGTAACTTTGCGATTTTTTTCTATCGAGAAAATTTTATGGAATCGTGTTTTCGAAACATATGATCGATAGAATAAGTCCTGAACTTTACGATATATAAATTTCAAAGTTAAATATTCAGTAGTTTGGAAGATATGGAGGTCCGACGGAGTTGAAAATAAGCAATTTGAGGGTAGGTACCCCCTTAAGAGTGCTTCAGATATTCTATGATTTTGGCGCATGCTACTGTGCTATATGGGAAAACTTAACATAACTCAAATATAGTTATGGTAAAATACGGGATTTTACAGATAATTTTTTAAAAGCTGGCGAGATTGGCTTTTTTTTCATACAATACGTTGACGTCTCAAATCCACCCGTACTCTTAAGAACGAAATCATAGTTTCGTTTTCGTGCAAACGCTAATCTTATGCAAGTGACATAAGAGTTGGTTTTGCACGACAAAGAAAACGAAACTTCGATTTTCCTTTTCCGAGTAGGCCTCTAGTATACAAAAAACACAAGACAACATTAATAATTTTAAAAACTCGCCGACGTTTATTGGCTGAACAGATTTTCATGAAACATGGCTAAGAACACTCGGGATAACATTATCTATGACACGAAAAAAGGTTCATTCGTTTGGGAGCTACGCGATACCACAGACAGATAGACAGAAGGACACGTCCAACTTTTATCACCCCTCTCTTTTTGCGTCAGGGGTTAAATATTTAATCGCGCAAACTTTGAAAAATGTATCTTTACAAATACCACGTGCTTTTTAATTTAAATTGCACAGATATTTACCACTCTTAAGCAGAATAGTTGAGGATGTTATATGATAAGTATAATTATTTCTTCTAGCTTTGTGTAGCAGATGTGAACTAAACTCTAAAGTTTAAAAGTGAAAGTTCAAAATACCTTAAATCTGTTGAATTGTCGATATTTCCTCTCTCGTTCCGTAGCGACTAAACTTCTCAAAGACTGCGTTCTTGGACACTGACCATCGGAGAACCAGTGATGAGCGCCGTACAGTTTTGAAGTGTCCGTTCTGTGGGGTAAGGTTCAATTTTATTTATTTAGGGGTAAACCAAGGGGTTAAAATTAACAGAATTACAAATTAATAAATACTAGAAAGCTTATTGAAGGTTTTCGCGGATAGGTGGTGGAATAGTACAACGAAAGAGATTATGAACATGATGTGACTAGTCTACATGCATCTTCTTAAAACATAGTTAGTTGAGGATATCTCATCATCATCATCATCATCATCATCATCATCAGCCTATATTAGTCCACTGCTGGACATAGGCCTCCCATAAGGATATCTACGTTACAAAAATTGTAGAGTAAACATTTAACATCAATATTATCATCATTGGCACCAAAAACTCTCCACTGAGCCGCCGCCTGACCGAGCTGACACCTTGTGCAGAATAAATCCAGGTCAAACTTAAGTTGTTAAAATTATTCCTCGCTCGCCACAAAGGAATTTTGTCGAAACTTTGAAATTTTGTTTAATATTTTATGGACCGTTTTAATAATGTCACAACGATATTGTAATAGCAGTGAAAATATTCAGTAACAGTCGAACATTCAGCGTGGGGATTATAGAATAACCCCCTAATGAGAAGATCCATTATGGCGCTTATAAGAGGATGCCTGAGTCCAACAGTGGACTAGTGTAAATCTGAATATACCTAACTATATCAGCGGAAACTTGTAATTAGCCGTCAACAAACATGCACTGGTCTATCCAGGCATGTTCTATAATGTTCATCTGAAATTTGTAAACCTAGCAGTAAGTTTTTCCAAAATTGTAAATAAAATAAATATTTAGTAACGGTTTTTTTTGTGTTCGCAGCATAATTTCAGGTAAATTGCAATTCATTGGCATACACAATAAAATTATTGATTCTTTTTATGGCCAATATTGTTCGGACGGGGCCATACAAAACTTTTTTTTTTATAGCCTAGTGAAGGAAGCGAGATGAGTCCTCTTTTAAAAGCTTAGTCAAACATTTTGTTCACAATAAACATTGCCCATCTAAACAATACTTACAAACTGGTGTTAGAAGTCAGCAATCGTTCCAAGTTCAACAAGGTAGGTCGTATGTCAGCTATAGGCAAGCCACGGCCCGCGCACAGCTGTCCTATACATTTGTTCAGGAGGAACATTGCGTATCTGAACAAAGTGACGTCCCCGCCTCGAGTGTAGAGCGGGATACTGTGAACAAAAATATTTGGTTAATAACATCTTTATTCACAAATAAAATTACAGTCGAATAATAGAAATAAATTAGAACTAGTGAAACAATTGAGCTAACTGCAGACCCTTGCAAACAACTGATAGCTCAACTGATCCATATCAATACCAGTCGTCACGTTCCCGCTACGCTGGCTGCATTGCCACGCTGTATGGCAATGCTGATGCGCTGCGCCAGGTACTCACCAGCTCTCGGGTCACGCGTCGCTTCGACCAACACAAACAACCGTTAATAACATTAAAAACATTGCAAAATGACTTTTCTATTTCGATTAGGTACCGTCTAATAAAGATTCTCATAATCGAAGGTTAGAGACTCTCGGGGACTCCATCTCTGTTATTCTGTCTGCCTATCTGTTACATTTGCACATCGAAACAACTAGACGGATCTTACCACATACACGGTATAATTTTGTCTTTCTGTCTGTTTTTCTTGTTTTGCATGAAACGGCTAAATATATATTATAACGCATTTACTACCCACTCTCAGCGATGCGACTCAAAGGGGCTTAGCGATGCGAACCGAAGGGACTCAGAAATACGACCCGAAGGGGCTCAACGATGCTACTCGAAGGGCCTCACTGAAGCGACCCGAAGGGCCTTACCGAAGCTACCCGAAGGGGCACAGTGATGCGATCCGAAGGGGCTTAGCGAAACGACCCGATGGGGCTCAGCGATGCAACCCGATGGGGCTCAGCGATGCGATCCGAAGGGGCTCAGCGATGCGACCCGAAGGGCTCATCGCAGCTGTAGACGCTGTCAAAGCTTACCATGAGTGTGAAGTAGATAGTAGAATTATGATTCATAGAAAGCGCGGATATTAACTTACTTAGGATCAGGCAGATCCGGCGTGATGTCTAGAATCTTGGTCGCACTGCCGAGCAGCGTGAGCCTGTATCTGAGCGGCTGGTTCAGCACCGCGGCGGCTAGGCACGTGGCTTGTGCCGCGTAGCCAGCCGCTACGGAGTCGCTCATAGGCCGCGAGCGGGGGCTGTCGTCTCCGCAGACTGGGAGTGGGACTCCGAGGATCGACCAGGTTAGTTGGTTGACCTGGAAGAGAGGTTTGGTTTGGTTTGGTTTATGGTGGGATATACAGTGTTCGTGTTTTTTACCATAAAAACTATCGTAGTTTGACGAATTCATTACGGATGTAAGCGGGTTAACTACGAACCATATTTGTGTTGGAAGAACACCAACGTTTCATCCCTTAACGAGGGACATCTTCAGGGTGAGTGCGGTTTTCGACGCGCGCGTTCCGCATCTCTCCGAGCACTACGCACGAGCCCGCGACGTGAGTACCGGGGGTGGGGGTGATGGGGGGTGCGCTGCTTGTTGATGCTGCAGAGCGTGAGCGTCATCTTCTCGTAAAGATCCTACTGTGTCGGGTGTAGGTATCCTATGGGTACATATGGAACTAACAGTATGTACACCCGGCTCCGTACTGCTATTCGACTTCTCATGAAGACACGGCTTCCAGGCGAATGGTAGGTTCCAAACTCTGTCTTTGTTGAAGTTGGGCCATCGCTCTATCTCTGTATCGCCTCGCGTATCTTGCGGGAAGAAATAATTTTTCCCTAGATAAGACACGAGTAGTTAACCCGCTTACATCCGTAATGCAGTGTTTGTGTTTTTGGGCGTCCGCCTAAGAAGCATAGATACTCGTAGGTTCTATGTTCCAGCGCGTTTTACACAGCATCACCTTTTATACAGACTACCTTATAAAGGACTTTTTACAATGACCACGATGACGTCTAGCCGATTCTGATAATACTCAAGAATGACTTGTCCATTCTTGAGTATTATCAAAATAATTTTACCATATACCATTTCGACTCATAGTGGTACTTAAGAAGTTGTGCGGAGACGTCCGAAGCGAAGACGGGAAGAGACGTTATTCAGCCAGGGTGTCTCCACCGAACCTGTGCGGAGATGCGTGTTTATCTACTGGCTAGACTGGAGAGGCTATGTGTGCTGGCTAGACTGGAGAGGCTATGTGTGCTGGCTAGAGCGGCCGCAGCTCAGCCGCTCTAGCCAGCGCACATCTCTGACACAGAAAATTTATTGACGGTTTCAAAGTAGGCGAAAATGTGTAAACACCTTTATTATACTAGTTTAGTGTAGGTAGCATAAGTAATTATTTTAAAGTATGCACCATTGCCTTGTATAATTAGTAAGTTATATGTACCTATTTGATTAATTAATTTATTTGTTGTTAGCACTGTTTTTGCCTCTAAAACAGGTTTTTACCAAGTTCAGGCACACGCATTATTTAATACCATAGAATTTAAGATGAAACTCTTTGTTATCTTTCTAGTCCTAAGTTATTTTGAATAAATTATTTTATTTATTTTTATTTTATTTATCTCCGCTCCGAAAGGCGAACTCTTTTCGTCGCCTATGCTAGTCCCTGGCTGGACAGCTGACTCGCGCATAGCGTCCTGTCTTCTTTCGCATCCAGCATTTGAGCTTATGCTGCTTATGAGCTTCACAGATCTTACGAGATAAAGAGACTTACAGAATTACGTTTGCCGAGTCGCGGTCCCCACTCAAGAACACTTTTACCCCGACGGTTGTCGGCTCTTCGAGAAACATAGCCAACTGCTACTTCAGCTTGTCAATAGATTAATTAGTTAGCTACGTCGTTAAGGCGAATAGTAGGGGTGATAGTGGCGCCACTACATATTTAATTTTATAATTACGTTATACAAAGGAATTATCAAAAATCGGATCGCGCGTAGACGATATCTATCATAAGCTTTTTTAAAATGTATCTTTAATAGTTTTGTACTGTATTATTTAGGCAGATACTTGTTTCAAGAGTTTAGTTCCTATTGGTGGCCACCAAGCTCTCCAAACAAGGATTTTGATTGAATAACACAAAACAAAACTATTACAGATACATTAAATAAAAGCTTGTGATAGGTATCGTCTACCAGCGGTCCGATTTTTTGATAATTCCTTTGTATAACTTAATGATTAAATTAAATATGTAGTGGCGCCACTATCACCCCTACTATTCGCCTTAACTTTGGTTCTATTGATGGATTCGTTTACTGTTAGACTTACATGTTCAATATAAAATATCTGATGCAACTGACTCAGCAGCTCGTTTCTATGGGTGCACAGACTGGCGTGAGATCTAGTCGCCATCTCCCGTAAGGCGGCACAGGACTGTCGCATTTCTTTTATGGTATCGTTACGTCGGGATAACGTGTGATAGCTCTGCATTAGTTCTGTACCTGAAAGTAGTATACCTGTAGGTTATTCGTATCTGTAAGGCAAGATGTAGTACCGAGCAGCACTTGTCCACAACTAAACGTGCCTCCCCCAAATGACAGGGTTTTGCCATAGTCACCAACATTTGCAGGCGGTTTGGTGATCGCAGTAAGGTGCCGTGTGGTGCCGGCTTCGATTTGCACCACCCCAACTCTTCTCGCGGGTGTCGTAAGAGGCGACTAAGGGATATCCACCGGGGGCGGGCAGCAGCGCCTCCTGCAGAACAATTCTACTACCGAACTGCGATCCCCAACCCGAATGTACAGCGTGGGGATTATAGGCATTACCCCCCATGAGATACGAGCCAATAAGGCACTTATCAGGGGGAGGCCTGCGTCCAGCAGTGGACCAATACAGACTGTTGAGGTAATTTAAGTAAGGTGTTAAAAATACAAGGAAGCTACTACCCTTCCTCTAGTTGCCTTGTCGCCTCTTACGACTTCTAAGGACTGAGATGGCGGGGTCGATTCTCAAGCCGTGACCGCGAGGCTTCATTTGACCCCAAATGTAAGCAGAGCTTGTGCCTTGTGTTATGGGTACCATCAGATGACTGATATACAAAACATTTAGGTGTACACCCACACCCAGAACAAATACCTACAGATCATACGAAAGTTTGACCCACGGCGGGAATCGAACCCACCTCTTGCGTCACAGGCGGATCGGAAAAGAGAAATCTAAGTTTCTGATTAGTTTTAAAGCAAACGCTATTCTTATGCAAGCGACTTAAGAGTTAGTTTGCTACGAAAACTAACCAGAAACTTCGATTTCCTTTTCCGAGTAAGCCCGCTGTGCCCTCTATGTCACGAAATGATAATCTTTATATATATAATTCTTCTGTGAGTGTGTATGTCACTGAACTTCTCTCAAACGACTGGACCGATTTTGATGAAATTTTTTGTGTGTGTTCAAGGGGATCTGGGAATGGTTTAGATTCACAATTTTGTCCGCTGGACAATGTTTTTTAATTAACGCGTGCGAAGCCGCGGGCAGAATCTAGTATTACTAGAAGTCTTGCGTCGGCAGACAAAATCGAGTTTGGATCGCTGAGCCTCAATATTACCAGCCTTACCAACATCTTGATTCTCTTCAGACAGTTTCGCATGCTTTTCTTTCAGTCTTCTTATATTAGCTAGCTTGCTGTCCCGCTCATCCGACAGTATGATACGCTTGAACCGTAGTATCTCTAGTTGTTTCGTCAGCCTTACATGCTCTGCCCTTTGGAAGGGGGAGGGTTTTGCCTAGAAAAGAAAAATCGTTGATTAATACGTGGAATTTTTTAATTTTAATTTAGTTATTATTAATTAAGTTTATAAGTAGTATCAGAGCGAACCCAAAATAATTGTTGCGCCCTGACAGGGTGTTTATGCATTGTGTACCCACTAAGCCCGTCTATTGGTATTCCATTATATATACCTACTATTGGTAATCCATTAAATTATCTCTCTCTCGCTCATTATATTGGGTTTCCTGTATGCATAAATTCACAATAAATGATATAAATGATTAATAGAAAGAAGAATGTTATTATTATGCTAGATTTAAAACTTGCTCTCTGCCATTTTAGAGTGATTTGCCACTTTTTGCTACGTAGCTAAGCTGTTGATGGAAGTTAAGCCCAGCGAGTTTTTGTAGCATAGTTTTTGACCGCCGCTCTAGACCGAAATGTGCAAAGGAGAAAAGGGCGGCATTTGTCCAGCTGTGGGATCTATGGCTGATTTAAAGGGAATTAGAAACTAAATTTTTGGAAAATATTGTATACAATTTTGCGCAAAACCTCCTCTAATAAGATCCAACAAAATGCAATTCGCGGGCACCGTAAATTGACATGCCATGCAATCAGAGAAGGTGAAAACAGACTTTCTCCCACTTCAAGCACGCATCATCATCATCATCATAATAAATAAATAAATAATGCTGGACAGCATTACACAGCAGAACACAGCATTATCTAGCCCCAAGCTAAGCAGAGCTTGTGTTATGGGTACTGGATAACTGATATACTTAATACAATACACTACATAGATAGATATTTTTTTATTATACATAGAAAACATCCGGAACGCCCTAGACAAATGTCTGCAGATCGTATAAACATTTGTCCCGAGGCGGGAACCCGCAACCTCTTGCGTCGCAGGCAGACCTTCGCCCGCTGCGCCACAGAGGTCGTCCAGTCGCTGGAAATAGGCCTCCCCTAATGAGCGCCATAGCGCCCTGTCTTCACCTTGCCGCATCCAGCATCTGCCTGCAGTCTTTCGCAGATCGTCATCTCACCTGGCTGGAGGCCATCCTACACTACATTAGCCAAACACACTTACACGCAACCTAACTGTAGAAGAAAAGCCAACACCAAAAAATTTTGCGGAATTTTACTAAATAATTTACATCCTAAAATTTTACAATGGATTTCCGCAAATTAACGCCTGAATCTATAATTTAAAATTTATGTAGTTTGATACATACCTTAAAAGATAGGAGATCATTCAACTTTAATCCCAACCGAGGTCCGTTAGACACCATCGGTTTATCCTCTCTAATTCTACCATTCAAATCACTTTGCGAGCCAAATTTAAGCTTACTTAGCCCTTCGTCTAACGAAAACAAATTCTCTTGCGGTTTTCTCTTAGCTTTAACTTTGGCATCAAAATCTTCGGTTGACCTATCGTTGACAGCCGAGTTTTTGTAGATACGTTCCTTGATTTCTTGCACCGCCTCCTGCCGTTTTTTGATAGAGTATTGTAGTAAATGCAGCTTTTGCAGTTTATTCGCATTGTAACTAGGTCTTATCTCAGATTTAAGGAAGTTCAAAGCTAGATATCTGTATTTCGGTACTCTGTCCTCCTCATTCCGTAAATCATAGCTCTCAGCGGTTTCGCTCAAGTCTACTTTACTAGATAGGTCTTCTGGAGAAGGGTTTTTAGAAAAGCTATCACAGTTTTTATCACTATATACTTTTACATCTAAATTTTCCGGAGAATGCTCGTAGATGTTGCTCGGATCAGTTTCTTCGTTTCTTCTCGTGATATTCATACTAGCGGAGGATCTCATTGTTGGGAAATTTTGCTGAAATCCTCTCTCTACAGGGCTTTGGCTTTTCGAGTATTCTCTATCTAGTTTCCTAGGGTATTTGCTAGGAGATAGCGACCTAGATTCCTTAACTAGTTTATGATTTAGAATCATACGGGACTCTAGCGGTATTTTCGCTAGATTATTCCGCCCGGACGAGTCTGACGAGGGCGAGCCTTGTTCCAAGTCGTATTCCGGTGGTATTATGTCTAGTTTCAGACTTTTGTATGAACAGAAGTATCCGCCGTGCATCTGGAAGACTAAAGTGTTGCATTTGAAGCAATCGGAGTTGAAGTTTGAGGCTAGATTGGCGCCTATGTACCGGAGGCCGTTGAGATAGATTCCCCAAGTTTGTATGACGGTGTCTTGCGAACTATCGTTCTGCTGGATGATGTGGCTCCATATCCTTATAACGAGGTTTGCTGACGACATACTGTGGGTTATTTCTGGAACAATAATTTTGGAGGTTAGGTCTTGCATACGAGAAAATTTTATTCACAAAGAAAATTACAATCCAATGATATAAATAAATTAGACCTAGTCTTTACAATTGAAACAATTGAGCTAAATGCAGACTGTTGCAAACAATCTACAGGTAACTCAACTGATCCGTATCAATACCAGTCGGAAGCGTCCCAAAGACGCTGGCTGCTTTTGCAATAGAAGAGAATAGAAAAACATTTAGGTGTTTGATGATGACCTCTGTAGCGCGGTGGGCGAAGGTCCGCCTGAGACGCAGGAGGTTGCGGGTTCGATTCCCGCCTCACGACAAATGTTTGTACGATCTAGTGATACTTATTTCGGGTCATCATTTTCATCAACCTATATTAGTTCACTGCTGAACGTAGGCGGAGACCTAATGAGCCTAATGAGCGCCATAGCGCCCTTTGGTCCGGGTGTTCTGGTAGTTCTATGTACAATAAAAAAAATACTGTATTATATAAGTAGGTATATCAGTTATTTGGCACCCATAACACAAGCTCTGCTTAGCTAGGGTACTAGTATAGTATTATAATATCTGTGGCGAGGGGCTAGATGATGCTGTGTGAATTTTCCGGCATTATTTATTATTATTATTTCAACTAAAACATTCAATTCGATCTTTATGAGTAGAATTGAATTTATTTCTTACCAATCACAGAAATATTTACCAATATATAATTAAGTGCACACCTAACATAGGCTTTAAGGCACGTTCAACCTAGTTAAGTAGCATACTTAAACTGATTATTGAATATTATTAATTATTATTAAATATTAATAAGATAAATAATAATAATAATAAATAATAAAATTTATTTCTGTAACTGGCTTACAATTAGTGATTCCTTAATTGAGACCCTCATTTAAGTATAAAAAACTTGTGTTAGAGGATCTCGCTCTTCTATAACAAACGTTACAGATAACAATGTTTATGTTAACAAAGAAGACTTAAAATCTAGCATCTATTCTAAGGTATGCTACTCTAACAATATTTATACTTTTCCTAATTATAAAGAGGAAAGATTTGATTATTTGTTTGTATTGAATAGGCTCCGAAACAACTGGACCGATTTGAAAAATTATTTTACCGTTAGAAGCTACTTTTTACCACGGGAAAATGCTTCATTCCTACGGGAAAACGGGTAATAGGACAACGGGTAGTAAGAATACAGCTGGTCTATAAATAAATAAATAATATATCTATCTATCAATACATCTATAATGCCTACATAATTTCAATAACGGGCCCACATTATTGTAGAGAGTAGAGACTTGTATAAATTTTGCATGTTATTTTAATCATTAAAAGTTTTATTTAATTTAATTAATACATTTTATGTATTTATTTGCTCATCATCCAATGTTCTGAACCCATACTGTTAATCGCACTCATGTACCTCAAGATACAAGCATTCTTGCCTAGTTTGAGTTCCGCTGGCACTGTACTGTATTTTTATTGTATGTGTTTTTGGTAAATAAATGTTTATTATTATTATGTAAACAAGTTGGATTTTTTGGATGGAGCAGTGATGGTACCTTAACCGGTGTAGCTATAGATAAATGGTGTTAGAAGACTATCTATATTTATTCGAGAAAAGTTAATCCTCCATTCTGAGATTTTGAAAACAATGTTATTAATTATTACGGAAAACAGTTCCCATGATATAGAAATAACCTTTAAACGTTTATAGAAACAACGCGAGCGAAGCCGCAGACAGAAACTAGTAATAAAAAAGTCTATGAAATGGGTACTCCTGTACCACCATATCTGTCTACTACATGTACTCTGCCTGTACCAAGGAGATACAAAGATAACACATAGTTTACAGTAGTGTAGATGCCTACGTCATTTTACTAATCTCTACATTGTTGCATTTTAATAATACTACAGGTTTATTAATATCATCACACGTGGATGTTGTATCGGTCGTTATCACAAGTTGTTTGTTGCTGTGTGGTGCTGGCTTAGAATTTGCACCACCCCAACTCTTCCCGCGGGTGTCGTAAGAGGCGGCTAAGGGATATCCACCGGGGGGCGGGCAGCAACGCCCCCTGCAGAACAATTCTACTACCGAACTGCGATCCCCATCGCATGCCCAACGTGGGGAATATGGGCACTACGACTGTGGGATAAAAGCCAATAAGGCAACTGCTGGACTCAGGCCTCCCCCTGATAGATAGATAGAAAGATAGATAAATCATTTATTTGCTTCTACAACACACAGTACATACTGATAAGCATCAGGGGGAGGCCTGTGTCCAGCAGGTGAGGTTGTTAACCTGTTCAGCGTATTAACCTCGGTATGACGTGCCCCCAAACTAGGGGGTATGACCATGATGATCCAGCTTGGTATATGTACTGGTTTGACTGCCTCGTTGGTCTAGCGGTCAGCTTGCTCAACCGCTGATTATAAATCCTAATGATATGATTATGGTCCTGGGTTCAAATCCCTTATAGTTGTTATAGGGGTTTTTCTAGCGAGAAAAATTCACAGTAGCAGCCCGGAGTCAGGAAGTTGGCGGTGTTACACCCCCGTACCTCGGAAAGCACGTTAAGCCGTTGGACCTGCGCTTGAATTCTCCCCGTGTCGGTCTGCCGTCCCATCGGATTACGAGAGTCCACCTGTGTTTGGCCAGACACTAGCGCCCTATAATATGTCCTGCGCATCTGGCTAGTCTCCGATCAGACTGGCCGCCGTGGTCGAAATTCGGCTAGGAGGACATCATCATTATAGACTGGTGATGAAATATACAGAAGAAAGCTGAAGGCCTACTTTTGACGTGACAACGTCTTATAATTCGATAGAGCCGGCTGCACGCACGAAAAAACATGACGTCATGCGGCGTTACCTCGCTCTGAGGCGTTCCATGTAAGGCTTGAAGTGCAAGCGAGAGCGCTCGACATCCGTCTCTCTCCTACTTGAGTGAGCGATGCGTCTGCGTGGACAGCTGCTATACTATAGTACATTTACATGTTTTGATCGAGTATCAAATGCTACCATTCCATCAGTATTTTCTTAAGACGTTGTCACGTTCAACTATCGTCAGTAAACCGACTTTACAGACAACCAATTTTTTTCCTCCAAAACGCGCAATTGCATTTCGTTTTGTTCGTTGCAAATCGGTACTTTAATTCGGTGTATTAGAGTACACCAATAGGCAGAAACGAAACGCGAAATTTCGTGTTGGATAATTTAATTAGGCCCGCTGCTACGCTTCCTCTGTCAGTATCCCATTAGTCTGCTTCTGTGACATCCGGGCAGAGTTGGACGTGCAATGAGTATGAAACCAGAAGAAATTTGAAAAACTGTTTTGAAATGTACAAACAAAACATCAAATCATTTCCCTCTTACCTTCTCCGCAGTCATATGATCGATGACAATCGGCACCACAGCCCAAAAATACCACGCAGGGTGTAATGGTCATCATCACCTTTAGCCTGTCCACTGGTGAACGTGCCTCCCCCACCCCAGCAAGGAGGTTATGCCAACTTATAGGTACCTATCATTTGATACGCCACTCAACGGGGTAGCCCCCCATTTTTCAAAGTGTTCTTTTTACAGACTTCTCTTTATCAGTAGCATTGCCGCACAGGTGAGCTACGTCTTGTACCTGTTTGGTACCTGTATGAAGTTTCGTTAAGTAATTGCAAGAAATAAACATTTATTTTATTTTTATTTATTTATTATTTGGGTAGGAATCAGGGTTGTTGCTGATGTAGTTTTCATATTCATATAATTTATTGTAATTTTATGCATACGCCCGCTGATGTTTTTCTTAGGTGTAGGTAGTCTTAGTGGGTAGGTACACAATGCATAAAAACCCTGTCAGGGCGCTACAATTAGGTAGGCATTTTGGTTATATCAATTTAATCTATGTCTAGGTAAGTAATAGAAAATTGTCACAAAAGGTAGGCATGCTTATTGTGTAGGTTTTTAGACACCTCAGCGGATGCTGATGCTGATTTTGGCCAAGTGCGTTTCTGACTCGCAAACCGAGTTTCGTGTTCTTTAATGTCGTAGGGCCATCTACATTAAACCGTCTACATCTATCGAAACTGGGTTTTCATGATGGAAGCATCATGAAAACCCAGTTTCGATAAATTATGCCGTTTAGAGTTCCGTCCCCAAAGGGTGCCAACGGGACTGTCTGTCTGTCTTTCAGTATGTCAGCAGGTTGTATCTTATGAATCGTAAAATGTAGACAGTTGCAATTTTCACGCAGAGCTTTCTACTAACAAAACATGGGCACTACTAACTTGAAATACGAACGAGCACTAAAACCTGTATTTCACCTCCACGGAATGTGTAGTGCGACGAATAAACAGGCTTGTGTTTGTTAACCTGATTCGTACAAAAATGCGCTTTAAACCACGCTCCTTCGGGTCATATTGCGACTCGAACATCAGCATTAAAAATCAGCATCGATCAATGCTGATGTCTAAATTAATGCTGATGCTGATATTCGCAACAACCCTGGTCCGACATCATGACATGACAGGACATTATGTTGTGGAAGCAATAGGAATATAACATTGGAATTCCCACAACCGTCACACATATCTCGTCATATATGACTCACGTACTTGATTAGAATAGAATGTAAAGTGGGTCATGTGTTATCATATCAAATGAATGGTGGGTTTGTTTAGATATACAGTGGCATGCGAATTACTTTGTTAGTAGTTTCTGTTAGTTAAACAATGTTGGTTTTTGCATTTTATATTTGTGTTATTCTGACAATAACACATGGATGATTTGAATGATGCGGTCTTATGCCGCGTACAGACCAAGCGAGCGAAAGCGAGCGAAGGCTAACGAACGAACGCGAAAGAACCAGTGTGAACGTCATTGCGAAAGCAAGCGAGCCCAAACGAGGGCCTTCGTTCGTCTTCGGCCGTGCTCCGGCAGCTGTCGCTACATCAAAGAAAAATGGAACGAACGTACCGATCGTCGAATTCCACTCGTTTGCATTCGCTCGCTTTCGTTCATTTAGAACCCACCATTAGAATTTGCCCAACTCTTCCCGCGGGTGTCGTAAAAGGCGACTAAAGGATATCCACCGGGGGGCCGGCAGCAGTCCCGTAGAACAATTCTACCACCGAACTGCGATCCCCAACCCGCATGACCAGAGTAGGGTTTATGGGCATTACCCCCCTGAGATAAAAGCCAATAAGACGCTTTGAAGGCGAGGCCTGCGTCTAGCAGTGGACCAATTTAGGTTGTTGAGGTGATTTTAATGATGACTTACTGTCCGCGTGTTTTCGCCCACATAGAATTCACAATTTGATGAGTTTTATTCATTGCACGGAACCCTAATTCTTTCTCTAAAGTAGAAGTAAGTAACCTAGCTATCATCAGCCATCTGCCAGTAAAAATCCCGTCGAAATCGGTGAAGCCTTTATGGAGATTAGCCAAAACAAACAGACAGAGAAACAAAATAAAATGAGGTGAGGTTATATTCAATGTTACCAAATCAAAGTAATCTATACCGCCTCTTTCCCGCGCGCGGCGTCTAGAAATCGCGTTTACAAAAACGTAGCTGTGTGTAAGGAATCGCGTTACAAAATCGCAACAAAACGCGCTTCAAAGTCGCGCCTGTGAGGCAGAGGCTTAAAATATATTAATAGTCAATCTTCTTGCTCCATCAATCAGCAGTATAAAGAACAATGATGTGAATCATCACAGGTCACGATATCATCACAGGTCACTGCGAACTGAACCATCTTCTCAAGACAGGATTCACTGACTGACAAACTGTGGAACATTATGTGGTACACTGCACGGCAACAGAGACAATAGACGGGATTGAAGAGTCTCATTCAGGCATTAAACCCTGTCCACACAAAAGCTGAAACGAAGCTGTAAATCACCCAGCCTATCCGGACGTTGTGCGATTACGGTTATATATCCCATTCGATAGATCACCATCGGGGCAGGGGCGACAATGCCCAATACACTCCCATACGAGATGTCAGTGCGGATCCCAGTTCCTCCCAATGAGGATTCGTAATGTTTTAAGTTGAGAATGCAGATTTATAGAGCTAAGAAATCCATAACACACAGTGCAATAATTTTTACCAAAAAAAAATTAACCAAAGAGAATCAGTTTTGGGAGACCCACCGAATGAAAAAAATTTACAAAAAAAAATTCATTCATGGGTCTCTCAAAACTGAGTCTATTTGGTTTTGTCATTTTTTTTCCTAAACTTAAAGTTTCGGAGTAAATCACTAAAAACTGATTGAGTTTGAGCCTTGAGCCTACGGTTAACGCGCGGCGACCGAGCAAGTGACGTCACACGCACCCGCGGCGGTCACTCAGTGAACTTCGCTAGTAATTTAGTCATAACTTCGTACGTAATGGTCCGATTTGGATAATTTAAAAAGATATATCATTCTAATGTCATAAAGAATAACGTGGATAGTTCTTTTGAAATTGCTATGACGTTACGGATCCTCATTAGAATTAGTATAAAAAATAAAAATCTTTCCTACCTGAATCAATGTCCTTCCACTTAGGATGCGGAGACGATATCCTCTCACTGGTATAGAACGGAGCTGACATGGTGGTGTGGTGGAGAGTCAGATAGAAGCT
Organism: Eupithecia subfuscata; assembly: GCA_963564075.1. NCBI lineage: Eukaryota > Metazoa > Arthropoda > Insecta > Lepidoptera > Geometridae > Eupithecia > Eupithecia subfuscata. Next base: position 4,292,558 of record OY751123.1, read on the forward strand.
GCATTGAGAGGAGCACCACTCCGGCGGTCTGATGTTGTAGCCCACTATCTGGAATTAAGAATTATGAATAAAATTTCGGAAGAATCGACCCCGCCAACTCGGCCCGGAAAGTCGAAAGATTCGGTCGACTAAGGGATGAATTATGCTAGACCGGTAGCGGGCGGTGTGTGGTGCCAACCAGCTGTGTGGTGCCGGCTTAGAATTTGCACCACCCCAACTCATCCCGCGGGTGTTGTAAGAGGCGACTAAGGGATATCCAACGCGGGCAGCAGCGCCCCCTGCAGATCAATTCTACCACCGAACTGCGATCCCCAACCAGCTTGCCCAGCGTGGGGATTATGGGCACTACCCCCATGAGATAATAGCAAACAAGACGCTTATCAGGAGGAGGTCTGTGTCCAGCAGTGGACCAATACAGGCTGTTGAGGTTGAGGTAGCGGGCGCGGGCCGTGCCCCCTGCCCTGCGAGGCACAGATTTTAAACTTCACGAACATTTTATATAAATAAATAATGCTGACAATTCACACAGAATTATCTAACCCCAAGCTAAGCAGAGCTTGTGTTATGGGTACTAGATAACTGATATACTTTAATACAATACACTACATAGATAAATCTTTTTTATCTACTATATAAAAATAAGTCGGGTTTTCCTTCCTGACGCTATAACTCCAGAACGCACGAACCGATTTCCACGGTTTTGCATTCGTTGGAAAGGTCTCGGGCTCCGTGAGGTTTAGAGCGGTACGAAGTTCGCCGAGTCAGCTAGTTATACATAGAAAACATCCAGAACGCCCAAACAAATATCTGCAGATCGTACAAACATTTGTTCCGAGGCGGGAATCAGACCCGCAAACTCCTGCGTCGCAGGCAGACCTTCGCCCGCTGCGCCACAGAGGTCGTGGGTATGATGCGGTCCATGCTATGTTGTGCAGCGTCCACATCCCGAACGAGGCTCGGTACATGTGAAGCCCTTGATCACTCACTGCGTAATGCGGCACAGCGCTTGCTGCTTACCACTGACACAAACTTCGACGGAACCAAATACCACTTTAGACGTTTTTCATATGATTATGTGTAAATCAAAGCTCAACAATTACCTTAAATCCCTAACGTATGATCAGATATCCTGAAAATCCACCTAATCCCTACACATTATATCTACCCAGTAACTTAAGTGTCTTAAGGCGCTACCCCGACCTAAATCAGTACCACAACCTATTATATCTTATTGGTTAAACGAAGGAATTTTCAAAATTTTATTGGCCAGTTTGTGATACCTATCATAATTATTTTTTAAATTATAATTGAAATAGGTAGTGGCGCTGATTTGGGTCGGGGAAGTGCCTTAACATACCTTTCTTCCAATTTTAGGCTAAATAGTAGTTTTATTTATGTTTGTTTTTTTATGTTATTAACTTACTAAATTGAACTTAGTTTATTTTGTTACTTTTCAATATAATTATGTACCATTGTGACAAAAAAAACCTAAGTTAGCCAGAGCAGAAGCCCTCACTTCTTAATACAAGCTTCGACTTAGCAAGAGCGAGGAACTCTAATGAGTTTCGCTAATGCGAGGCCTTAAAATGGGTCTTTTTCACACATCAGGTACCAACTATCTTAAGACTTAATCTGTAGGTACATTTTTTAAGAAATGTTGATGTGTTACTTAAGACGAAATAAACATTATTATCTTATCTTCATGTGTCCAGCACAGCATAGCGGATACCACAGCGTACTGCATAGTGATCAAGAGACCTTGACATGTGGAACATACGAGGATCGGATGACTCGGACACGACTTGCGCCCGAAACAATTTAGCATAATTCATCCGTAAGGGAAATCTAGCAGAGGAAGGAGAGCAGCTTTCTTCTGTGTACCTTTCACACCTCAACTGAGATCACCGCTTCGCCTGCCATGCGTGATGATTATGGGGAAAACCTCAAACGAGGGGGTGTTTGGGGGAGGCACATTCAGGCATGTAGGTGTGCCGATGATGCAGCACAGTTAAGTTCAACTTGAATAAAATTCATGCATCATCATTAAAAGATAACACCATGATTGAGTTCATTACCAAAACTGGCTTTTAATCAACTACCTTCAAATAGGTTACTTTTTATAAATCCACCCTCAACTCTCAAATACATAACATACCTTCCTTCTTTAATTGATTTAATTAACATCATGATATATATCAATATAGCTGATTCAACATTTAAATTAGGAACACAATATAATCAAACTAATCAGAATCATTAGGTACACCAATAATGTCCGGCCACCTCTCTGAGGGTGGTACTTCAATGTCAGGCTCAGCAGTTGTATCTCTGTTTTCATTGTCAGCTAATCTAGATTCTGCTGTAACTGTTCTCGCCAGTATCTGATCTGCATGTCTACGATGTAGCTCTCCATCTTCCGTTCTCACCCTGTATGAGCTCGGCCCCTCCACCATCTCCACAGTGGCCCTCTGCCACTTCTGTCCGGCTCCGTACATGTGAATAAGCACGGGTTGGTCCACCACAAAAGTCCGTGCAGGCGCGCGCTGCGCCGCCGCCTCCAGCTGTTCCTCGCCTCGGCTCTGCCTAGAGTCAGGGTGGAGAGACGAAATAGCCGTCCTATACTTACGACCGTTGAGCATCTCAGCCGGAGTTTTGTGCGTTACGCTATTAGGCACTGTTCTTATGTGAAAAAGCACCTTGCTTATCATTTCACTCCATGGTATGTTTAAATGCTGCATTTTCTTTATTTTATTTTTAAACGTCTGAATAGCTCTCTCTATCTGTCCGTTGGTCGCTGGGTGGTAAGGTGGGGAGAGCAAGTGTCTAATGCCATTTTTCTGTAAGAATTTACTAAACTCATCCGAAGTGAATGCTCTGCCATTATCAGATACCACCACATCTGGTAAGCCTTGTGATGCAAAAATTCTTCTCATCACTGTGATAACCGCTCCGCTACTCATAGAGTTCACAATCTCTGCTTCCATCCATTTACTGTGACTATCAATCATGACAAAGAAAGTCTTTCCTAGAAATGGTCCAGCAAAGTCTATGTGCACCCTCTGCCATGGCTTCTCAGACATAGCCCATGTCTGCGGATCCTTCGGTGGACTGTTCCTTACTAGCTGGCAGTGTTCACAGCTGGCCACCATCTGCTCAATCTGATTATCCATCTGAGGCCACCATACATAACCTCTTGCATATGCCTTTGTCTGAACTATACCTGCATGCGGGGCATGTAATAATTTCAGCACCTGTTCATGTAACTTGGCAGGTATTATGACTCTGTTACTCCACAATAAACAGTCTTTAGTGTGTGAAAGAGCCTCTCTTCTCGTCCAAAATGGCTGCAACTCAGAATCAGTATTCTTATTTGGCCAACCATGCAGTACATGAAACCATACCTTCTGGAGCAACATATCTTTTCTGGTCTCCGCAGCAATATTTTCAGCGCTCATGTTCCAGCCTCCAGGCTGTTCTTCTAGCAACAATACTTCTTTCAGGTTCTCCTCAGCCAATGTCCCTGTAGTCGGTTCAGTCCATCTACTTAATGCATCCGCATTGCCAATAGATTTCCCCGGTCTGTGCTTGATGGTGTACTCATAACATGCTAACTTTAAAGACCAACGTAGCATCCTGGGTGAAATCTGGTCCGGGATTGGTTTACCTGGATTAAACAAGCCCACCAATGGCTTGTGGTCTGTTACTATGCAAAACTTGCGACCCAACAAAAATTCATGGAATTTTAGTAATCCAAACATGATTGCTAGAGCTTCCTTGTCGATCTGCCCATACTTTCTCTCATGAGCCTGCAGGGTGCGCGACGCCATCATGATCGGTCTCTCCGATCCATCTTCTATCACATGTGCTATGATAGCGCCCACTCCGTATTCAGATGAGTCACATATGAGCAGTAATTCTTTCTTCAAGTCATATCCCACCAATGTCAGATCCGACGATAATAAGAGCTTAGCTTTATCGAACGCTCTTTGCTCGCTTTCACCCCACCTCCAAGCCGTTTTAGATTCTAGCAGCCGATACAAAGGCTCCAATAAAGTGGCTCGGTCAGGTAAAAACTTCTGGTAAAAGTTGTACAAACCCAGAAAAGCTCTCAAAGTTTCTTTATTTGTCGGCGCTGGTTTTTCTTTAATTTCTTTAATTTTGGCAGGTGCTGGGTGAAGTCCTTCACTATCAATCATGTGACCTAAAAATGTGATGCTATCGGCAGCAAATACACATTTGTTGCTATTCAGTCTAAAGCCCACTTCATTAAGCTTCTTCATCACCTTATGCAGCCTCTGGTTGTGCTGGTCTAGCGTCGCACCCGCCACCGCCACATCGTCCAGCAAACAGGCCACGCCCTCCATGCCCGCCAGCGTAGAAGACATCACTCGCTGGAAAATGCATGGCGCCGCACTTACACCAAATGCCAAGCGATTTACTTTCATCAGACCAATGGGCGTATTCAGCGTTAATAGCTTGGCCGTCTCATCATCAACCTTCATTTGTGTATAGGCATGTTTCAAGTCGAGCTTACTGAAAACTCGGCCTCCACTGAGCTTCTCAAATGCCTCCACTGACGTCGGGAGAGGATACCTGTCTACCTGAATAGACGCATTCACAGTAGATCGGTAATCTCCGCAGATTCGCAACGATCCATCCTCTTTCTTGACTATTCTCAATGGAGTAGCCCATTCTGAGTATCTCACCGGGGTCAGCACACCTGTTTCGACCATCCGGTTTAGTTCTTCTTCAACCTGTTGCTTCATAGGAAATGGTACTGCGCGAGCTTTTAGAAAACGCGGTACTGCATCAGGGCGCAAGTGGAGTGAAACTTCTGGACCTTTGTATGTGCCTAGATCCTCCTTGAAGAGCTCAGGAAATTCATTCTTATATGGCACCAAATCTTCTTCAGCCCAGTACAATCCAGTCACTTGTAGTCCCAACGACTGAAACCAGTTGCGGCCCAACAGGCTAGGTCCATCACCGGAGACCACAATTAGTTCACACTGCGCCTCCTTCCCGCCCAGAACCACACGAACGTTCGCCACTCCTACCACCTTCAAAGAGTCTCTGGTCCATGTGACTAGTTTCACTTTAGTACTCTGTAGTCCAGGCGGTGCAGACCACAGCTTCTTGAAAGTCTTTTCTGACACAATGCTGCGAGACGCACCAGAGTCTATTTCCATCACCAAACTAGCTCCATCGATGACCACATTTACTTTTATTGGAGGTTGATAGCTGTCTGCGCACACATAAACACCCATCATGTCTTCTGTTTCTGATGATGTCTGTTTATTATCAGATTGCTCGTTCTCTTCAACTTGATGTACTTTTGCCTTCCTGTCGCAAGCTCTTGCTATGTGACCATACTTATGGCATTTAAAACATTTTGCCTTCATAAATGTACACTTCTCTCCAGCCTTGTGTATTCTTGTACAATGTTTACATTCATTGGACTTGATTTTGCCAATATCCATCGACTCAGCCGGTGACTGAGAAGAACTAGGTTGGGCGGCCTCTAATCTCTGGCCTGGATACATGTCTTCAAAAGTAGCTTGGTGATTGAGACACATCTGTATCGCCATCTTGCAAGTTAAGCCTTTGGTCTTCAGCAGTTCCCGGCGCAGACGCTCGTCTCGTACTCCCAGCACGATCCTGTCCCGCAATTGGCGCTCCAAGTCTGTGAAGTTGCACTTAGCCGCTAACGCACTTATTGCTGCCACAAAGTCCTGCACGCTTTCTCTATAAAGTTGGGCACGTATATGGAACTTTCCCGCTTGTAAAATCTCATTTACTTCTGGTTCATAGAAACTGTCCAATAGTCGTAAGATAGCGCCAAACTCTACGTCACATGGACGTAACGGCACTAATAACGAAGCAATTAATGCGTAAGTGTCTTTTGCGCACTGTGACAAGAACAAAGAGCGCGATTTATCTTCGTCCTGTCTCGAGTCCCGCGACAGACCCGCCGCGTCCAATGCACACAACAATTGTTCTTTATAATCACACCACGCATCAGTTTTTTGGGTTAAATTGCCCAGGCAACACAATATTCGTCATATTGAATGCCATTCTAGCTTTTATTAGCACTTATTTTCCGAAGTCGCCACTAAAAGATAACACCATGATTGAGTTCATTACCAAAACTGGCTTTTAATCAACTACCTTCAAATAGGTTACTTTTTATAAATCCACCCTCAACTCTCAAATACATAACAGAGAGAACAGAATAAAATTGGACTGTCGAGAAACTCTGTTGTAAAATTTGTGGCAAACAACATTTTTGTTTTTCTAGTTAGAAAGAATATTTATTTTACTCAAAAAATACTTACCTACCTTTTATCCCAGTAATCCTACTAATATTATTAAGCCAAAAGTTTGTGAACTCTTAATTTTTGTTACCTAGGATCTCCAAAACTACTGAACAGATCAAGATGAAATTTGGCGTATGTTTAGAGCATAGCCTAACTTAGATAATAGGCTACTTATTATACCAAAAATACGCGTGCGAAGCCGCGGACAGTAGCTAGTTACACATATTTTTTGCTTACCTATACTTAGAGAAAGTTCTAAGAATTTTAAGAGCAGCAACTTGCGAAGAGGCTGGGCAGTGAATGTGTTTAGTGTAGAATGTCCCAAAGATTTCGACTAATATGATACTTGACCTTGTAGCGCTATTGGTAGCTTGTTTCCGTACTGAGTGAAAGGTAAATATAAAGCAGTAGGTAGTTGTTCGAGCCCCATCTAGCTCATACATTTTTCTTATGTGTAAATATATAGATGTTCTAGTGTGAGAAATGAGTTGCCAAGTGCAATGCAATGCTTAAAACTGATTAGATAAAAAAAAAATATCCATAAAATGAATAAGTTTGACTTCAGGCTTGATAACAAATCTTGTAAAGTCCACCATGTTTTTATTGAAATTGTTATATGCTGGAAGATATTGATAATTTGAGTCTTTACTTGTGTTATAGGTATGATTTATAAGAGGAAAAGTTGTAGAATGATACATCAGGAAATTTAGAACACGGTTCATATTCATTACCGATTGTTGTAACCTGTATAGAAATAAATTGTTTAATACTAGTTTCTTTCCATGACTCCGCTCACATTTGTTTACTAAATTTCAATAAATTTCAGTGAATACAATCTATTTCACTGTTATTGTAGTTGAGATGAAGTAACAGACAGACAGTGACACTCACATTGGATTCATAATTTTGTTTCTAACAAGGCTCTAATCAGCAGAGGATTCAAAATCACAACTATTATTCTAAGTATGTGATGTTACCTATTTTATTTCTTGCAATTTAAAACAGAATGGTTCAAAGTGAAGTTATATGGGCACATAATTTGACCCGAATATTCGCTGCCTTTCAATTCTACCACGATAATGACTCGTAATCGCAGTGTAGGCGTTTGTTAGTAAACGCTACGTTCCGGGAACTGTGAATCATTGCCAGATTTAAACTGGAAGCTTTACCTGTATCAAACTCCTCAAACGAAGCTGTTGAGTGGCCAAGGGTGTCCATTCTCTGCATCTAGGCCTTCCAAACATTGTTTCACAACAAAAAACAAAGGATTTCTATTGGAATCTTCAATTTTGTTTTCACGGATATGCTAGAAAACGAGCATATTTATTTGAAGAGGACTGCGTAGGAATATTAGGTAAACAGTCTGGGATACTCGTGTAGTTACGTTTTTTTTGCAAAAACAAAAGCAAAAGGAATCTCAATCAGAAGATTCCATGCAAAATCGTGGGCGAGCGAGCGAAGTGAACAAAAGTGAAGTGAGCAGCGAACGAGCGATGATGGATAGACTGACAACTGACAGCTTCTGGCGAATGACAGACAACTTGTTGGTTAAATAAAAAACTCTTGTCTTGAGCGAACAAAAACGAAATCTTATTCCTGTGTTGCTGAGCTTGGAGCGGGCAGAAATTTAATTTTTTAAAAAGAAAACCCTAGGTCTCATTAGGAAGTTAAGGGGATCTAAAAATCGGAAAAAGGGGCCTAAATTGAAACTGTATAACATGAGGCACTATTTCAGTTTTCTTTCATATCCTAGGTTGGTTTGGTATAAGCACAGATATTATAATACTATTTAAGTACCTACCTACCATAATATTTCTATTTTGTAAGTGGGACCAAAGATAATACAATTATTTATTTAGGACTACATAGGTACCTCGCTATACAAGGTCAGCCTGTCATTATTTCAGAAGCGGCGTAAATAGGTAAGCAGAGTCCGCGCAAATCTTTATGAGCTCTGTGAAGTTGGTTTCAACGGCTGCGCACCGAACCGAATATCTATTGTGCTATTATTAAAAATGCGAAAATTTGGATGGATGGATGGATGGATGGATGTTTGTTACCTCTTCACGCCAAAACTACTGAACGGATCGTGCTGAAATTTTGTATACAGATAATTATAATCCTGGAATCAAACATAGGCTACTTTTTATCCCTTAGATCAGTTCCCATGAGATAGAAATCACCTTTTAACGTTTCCATAGAAACAACGCGTGCGAAACCGCGGGCGGCAGCTAGTAAAGTATAAATATTTATTTTTAAAATATAAAAAATAGTAGGTACTTATAAGTTGGTTGAAAAGTAGATGGTGTGTTGTAGAACCTGTGTCAGATAATTCAAATTCAAAATTTTTATTGCGACCATATTGTACAAAAGTTGTTAAAATTAGTCAGTCTCAAATATGGACCCGGCTAGGGCACAGCAAGATAAGTAAGTACTAGGTACTAAGTAATAATAACGCTCTATGAATAAAGTTTGGCTTTGTAAGCCAACTATAAAATCTTAAAGATTTTTTAACAATCATCTTATACTTAGTAGGTAAATGAAAAGTTAAATTAAATAGTAAACAATAAGTATATTAAAAAAATAATAAATAAGTAAACTTGTATTTATTTAGTTAGTTAGTTTATTTAGTAGATATTATTGTTCTAGAAATTCTTGCAAAGAATAAAAACTATGTTGTATCAGATATCTCTTAAATAATTTTTTAAACTTAAGTATTTTTGTTTCGTTTTTTATGTCTTGGGGGATTTTATTGTATATTCTTATGCGCATAGCATGCGGACCTGAATGGAAGATTTGGAGGGTAGAAAAGGGAACATCTAGTTTATTTCGAGGTCTAAGATTTTGGGATCGGGAGTAGGTATTGCTTAAAAGTATGTAAATTCTTTTTCACAAAGATACCTACTAATTTCCAATATATATATTCCAATCAGAGTCAAAATGTTTTCTTTTGTGAAATACGGTTTACAGCTTGTCAATGTATCAAGATTGTATATATTGCGTATGCATCTTTTTTGTAATATGAATAATTTATCAGCATCCGTGCTATGATAAGTTCATTGATATCTTACAAGAGTCATAGCAGTAACTTTAATAATCATGAATTCATACCAAGAAATTGTTTTTTTAATGGCCTTGTAGATGTAATCACCTCAGGCCAGTTTTCTAAGTTGAGTGACTTTTGAATTAAAAATGTATCGTGTATTTCTAATTTATTTGTTTAATCTAGTAAATCTTTGTTTTAATGCGGTAAGTTGCCTAGTATAACTGCACGAGAGTCGCTGATTGAGTTATATCTACATATTCAGCTAGTTATCCCAGAAAATGGTGGAGAGGTCAGCTTTCTTAATTATTCTTCTCCACTTTTCCTCCTTTAATTCACGTCGTCGTCTTCGGATGCTTGTCACCCCGTCCTCCATCACGCCACTTTCTTAATTATGTACCTAGGTAAAAGAATTGCCTTTATTAAGTAACTAGACGATCGCCTCGCGGTAGTACCCGTGTAGTTCCCGTTCCCGTAGGAATTCCGGGATAAAATATAGCCTATGTCACTCCCTGAAAAGTAAGCTTCCTAACGGTGAAATAATTTTTCAAATCGGTCCAGTAGTTTTGGAGCCTATTCAATACAAACAAACAAACAATCAAATCTTTCCTCTTTATAATATTAATATACATGTCATAGTATAGATAATTGGCTAAAAAGCCAATTCCTTCTTACTCAAGGCAATTCTTTTCTATTATTTGATTGTAATTTTCATTTCTTAGTGAAAATTACAATCAAATAATAGAAAAGAATTGCCAAAAAATTGCAAATACCTAATAGAAACAAGCTACGGGCAACGGCAAATGCCTAGGCCACGGTAATATTATCCTATATAAGGCCCTGAGTCGTTCTCTCTCTCTAATAATAAACGACTTCAAATTCTCCTAGTGGCGACATCTAGTTCAAATTCGAGTCTAATTTAGTTTGATGATGATGACACATCGAAGTACCTGGACAGGGCATATCCAATAAAAAAATAATTATCAAAATCAGACTAGGTACCTGCCTCTGTAAAGAGTTATACGTGGTCAAACATTACAATCAATCATCCCCTGTTTTCCTACCCTTAGGGTTGGTTATTTTTTAATATAAATGGGACCACCTTCGGGGTACCCTTTCCAATAAAAAAAGAATTACCGAAATCGGAAAACTCTGTATAAAGTTAGGCGTGGTCATACATTAAAAAAATTGGTTGTCTGTAAAGTCGGTTTACTGACGATAGTTGAACGTGACAACGTCTTAAGAAAATACTGATGGAATGGTAGCATTTGATACTCGATCAAAACATGTAAATGTACTATAGTATAGCAGCTGTCCACGCAGACGCATCGCTCACTCAAGTAGGAGAGAGACGGATGTCGAGCGCTATCGCTTGCACTTCAAGCCTTACATGGAACGCCTCAGAGCGAGGTAACGCCGCATGACGTCATGTTTTTTCGTGCGTGCAGCCGGCTCTATCGAATTATAACACGTCAAAATATATAGGTACCTACGCGTCGACTTGAGAACCTCTGTTTTTCGTCGGTTGAAAATAGCTACCTACTTATTTACATAATTTTTCTGATTGCAGTCTGGATATGGCACCGATTACAGTTCTACTAACAACGACGAAACGCGTTTTAGTCAGTTTAATGACGACGATGTTGATGATATTGATGTGGACAGAGTACCCCTTATGGGTCTCGATTACTACAATGGTGGGGATGGGTCACGCAATGAATATGAACCGAAAATGCAAATGGCTAGCCCCCTTGACTATGGTGTCTCTAACAACATTGTAGTTGTGGTAAGTGCCTAGGTACTTATATCGAAATTATTTTACTTTACATCCAGCAGGGCTATTAAGACTAGGGTTGCCACCCGTACTATATAATAAAGTATTGTACTATATTTCGGGCTAACGTACTATATACTTTATGAGCACAATAAAGTACGCAAAAATACTATATTTGGCTTTCAACTTTTTGAACAAATCCAATTATCTTTTGTTAAAATAACCGGGCTAAGTGCTGACAATACTAATGCCAATTTTGGAATCAACCATTCTTTATTTACAAATACATATTAGATTTATGATCAAGGGAAATTGTCATGCTCATTTAGTGCATAATTGCATGAAACATGATATTGAGAATGTTATTCTCAAAATTTACGCCGATTTTTCACATTCAGCTGTTCGGAGGGAAGAATTTAAAAAAATAGAATCAGTTGATGGACATTTTCATGAACTCAAGCGCCATGTAGGAACTAGATAGCTCTCTCTGTTGCCATGTGTTGATACAATACTGATTAATTGGAATGCCATAAAATGTTATTTTCTCAGAAGAAGACTGCCCGATAGTTTTAAAAAACCTGTTATTGCTGAACAATGGCGATAATAACTATGACTTAATTTAAATTTATTTACAATTTTGCCGCCACATTTTGACTGTCTTCAATAAAACGGTTAAATTATTAGAAGGGAATACAATAACAGTTTTGGATGTATACAGTGTTATGAATAACTTCAAAAACGATTTAACCAAACGAAAAGAAGATCTCTTCATTGGATATGAAACATGTAAAAAATTAAAAGAAATTGATCTTTCTGCACCGGAAGTATGTAATAAAATTAATAGAAATTTCACATTATTTCTGGAAAAGGCCTTAGCATACTTGGATAAATGGTTTGATTACAGTGAGACCAATTGGCTCTATCCATTAAGTAATATAAATTTAAAAGACAGTGTTAAATATGATAATTTTGTTCATATAGTTGAAAATTTAAAACTGCAGAAACTAAATGTAAACATGAATAACCTATATGAAGAAATAAATTCTGTAAATGAGATACTTGCACATTTCAGAAACTGTAACGATTTTCTATATTGTCAACGTCACAGAAATGGCAAAAAATACTTAGTACTAATCGATGGTACTAATGAGTTTACCAATGTGTATAAAATTGTCTCATTTTTACTTTCCGTTCCTGCCACTTCAGCATTTACAGAGCGAGTATTTTCTCTGATGAATGCCGAACAGATTGCTCAGATGCTTTGAAAGTATTCAGCACTGATAAATATTAGCTAAATACATATTGCAAAAAGCAATAAAAAATATGTATATAAAAAAAAAAATGCTGGACAATTCACACAGCATTATCTAGCCCCAAGCTAAGCAGAGCTTGTGTTATGGGTACTAGATAACTGATATACATAATACAATAGACTACATAGATAGATACTTTTTATTTTAAATAGAAAAACATCCAGACCCCCTGAACAAATATCTGCAGATCGTACAAACATTTGTCCCGAGGCGGGAATCGAACCCGCAACCTCCTGCGTTGCAGGCGGACCTTCGCCCGCTGCGCCACAGAGGTCGTCGGTATATAAAAAAGTTAGTAAATAGTACTATATATTTACATGCTGTCCTTTTTTTTTACCCCTTGCAAGGTAAATGTACTCTATTTGCTCAAAAAAAAGGTGGCAACCCTAATTAAGACTCTCCGCTTCCGAGTCGTCTCGACTCGGATTCTGTTCTGACAGAGATTCGCGCGAAATTCAAATCTTTTAGCGGTTTTCAATATTTTCTGCGTTCTACGAGAAATAGAACTACCAGACAAGTAGTCTTCCGTAGATAATAAAACATTTCCTATGAACCATAGATATAAGTAAAATCTTACATCAATGCTATGAACCCATGTTTTAACAAATTTCGATTTAGTGCTACTTTTCGAATTATTATTAATATAAGAGTTTAAGGTATAATAATAAGAGTATTTTTAAATAATTTCGTTAAAAGTAGGTCTACTTTTAACGAAATTATTTTACTTTACATCCGGGTGGAACGTCGTCGTTTACGCGGGAAAGACCTACGCTAGAACACCGAACGTCGAGTCAATGAGGATCAGTAAAGTTATAGCAATTTCAATAGAACTAGTATCCACGTTATTTTTTACTAGCTGCATTCTTACTACCCGTTGTCCTATTACCCGTTTCCGCGTAGGTACCTAGTAGGAATGAAGCATTTTCCCGCGGTAAAAAGTAGCCTAGGTATGTGGCTTATATAAGGTAAAAGAGTTTTTCAAATCGGTCCAGTAGTTTTGGAGCATATTCAATACAAACAAACAATCAAATCTTTCCTCTTAATAATAGTATAGATGACAAATAATTACTGATAAAATTATTAGGTAGGTACCTACTTATTAGTGCATAAACAAGTCGTGAATGCGTTCTAAAGGACAGCCAGGACGCGAGGAACTATAAAGCGGAGTTATTAGCCGGTAACAAAGCTGATGTCCTGGACGCAAACCCAAACTACTACCAACCGGACACCTACCCGGATTTTGGCCGTCGACGAGCCGTCCCACCATTTATAGACGTAACCGTAAGTTATACCGGGTGTTTGGCACATGGACCGACGTGATTTGGGGGGGGGGTCATGTGCTATTTTTCCCCGTGAGACCCAATGTCCTAAGTCTCACGGTAGTTTAGATACGATTTTTTTGATTTTTTTTGGAAACTTTCCGAAATCTTGCCATTAAACTTTTTTTTTGTGGTAACCTATAATACCACAAAACAAAGTACCGACCTATGCTTGAATTCTAAAATGTTTTCTTATTCTGAATAAATAATTACTTGTTACAATTCATATCAAAAGAAAAACTTCTGAGCATTCAAAGTGGTAAATCGGTGTACTTACTTAAATGTTATGAAAAGTGACCACTACCATAGATTTATATCTATGACCACTACTAAATTCATCCATCCATCTAAACTTTCGCATCTCACTAATATTATAAATGCGAAAGTTTGGATGGATGAATGGATGTTTGTTACCTCTTCACGCCAAAACTACTGAACAGATCAGGCTGAAATGCATACAGGTAAGTCCACAGAAATCTGAATAACAGTGCCTTGTTATTAAGATTTCTGTGGGTAAGTCTAACCCTGGAATCAAACTTTTTATCCCATAAATCAGTTCCATCCATGGGATAGAAATAACCTCAAAACGTTTCCATAGAAACAAAGCGTGCGAAGCCGCGGGCAGAAGCTAGTTTGTAAACAAACCACTAAAATTTAAATTTAATTTCAGAGGACATCAAAAAATGTAGAAGAAGCTGAGAATGAGCCTATTCCAGTATGGGTATGAAATTATGAAACCATTAATATAATAATAAATAATAATTAATGTATAATAATCTACACGACCAAACGTAGTGTAGGACGCCCTCCGGCGAGGTGGGATGACGATCTGCGAAAGACTGCAGGCAGATGCTGTATGCGGCAAGCTGAAGACAGGGTGCTATGGCGCTCGTAAGGGTAGGCCTATGTCTATGTCCAGCAATATAGGCTGATGATGATGATGAATGTATATTACTTACTTACCTTTATGCACTGTATATTATGTGTATATTTTGATAAATAGTTCGTAGCGATATAGCGGTAGGTAGCCTTTTCTGTAATAATCGTCAAACTTCTTGTCCTCTGGCGAACCACGTGAGAAACCGCAGAACGTAATTGTTGGGCTAAATTGGTGGGCGGTTACCGTCGTCCGTCTGGACGTTCGCGTCGATTATTTACTGCGAGTGTGAGCTATACGAAGCTGTACCCATCTCTTTCGGCGGCTGCTACGTTGTCTGTGGCATATGATTTACTAGCTGCATCATAGAAATCTAAATAGTGCCTTGTTATTTAGATTTCTATGAGCTGCATTCTTACTACCCGTTGTCCTATTACCCGTTTACCCGTAGGAATGAAGCATTTTCCCGAGGTATAAAGTAGCCTTTGTTCAGGAATAATGTAGCCCACATTATTCCTAATGATAAAAGATTTTTTCTAATCGGTCCAGTAGTTTCGGCTCCTATTCAACACAAACAAGCAAACAATCAAATCTTTCCTCTTTATAATATTAGTATAGATATGCGTGAGTAGGTACCTATGCCTGCGCAAACTCCTCACTCTCGCTGCCCGTCACCGGACAAGTTGTTTGGCGCCAACTTTACATGACGACCGATGATGTGGCGCGGTGGGCGAAGGTGCGCCTGCGACGCAGTAGGTTGCGCGTTCGATTCCCGCCTTGGGAGAAATGGTTGCAGGATCTGAAAATATTTGTTCCGGGTGTTGACATTTGAGACTTTTTTTGGTAGGTACCTACCTAATTATCTATAGGGCATTAGGTATAGTTCAAAATTGATTTTGCAGGCACCACCAGAGATGGTTATAGCAATTGCTAAAGAGTCAGCATTACTCAACGCAGCCGAGATTAAAAGCCCTACCGATGACCTTATTACGAAGGACATTCTAAGAACCGGAGTAAGTACCTAGAGGTTGCGCTTTTAGGGTTACGTAACGAAGGTACTTAGGTAGGTAGTAGGTACCAAAGGTGCGCTTTTAACACGTGTGGGCGGCCTCTAGGACACCAAAGGCTGAACTAGGTACTACAAAGCTAAAATGTCAATAGAGGAGGCCCTTAAAAGATTAACACTGGCAAAATGAAGCTAGTAAACCTACCTAAGCGCTTCAATGAATCTCCGCTAGATGTCGTTATGACAAAAATCCCAACATTATCCGACTGCAAAAAGAGGACCAAGCCTAGATCGCGCAAACGCTTGATACATCAACTGTCGGTCGAAAGACCACCGGGCTCAGTGGCCCAGATGGTGCGGGCCCGGTTATACATACATTCCTTACTAGGAAATCCATACTTCCTTACTAGGAAATCCATACTTCCTTACTAGGAAATCCATACTTCCTTACTAGGAAATCCATAAATTTCTTACTAGGAAATCCATACTTCCTTACTAGGAAATCCATACATTCCTTACGAGGAAATCCTTTCCAAATCCATAGGTACCTACTTCCTTACTAGGAAATCCATATTCATACTATTAATATGACTTTGTCTGCCTGTGTTATGTTATGTTACCTTTCACGCCTACCCGGCTGAACAGATCTCAATGAAATTTGGCAGGGAGGTAATTGGTATTCCGGGGACGGAAATCAGCCGCAGTCAGCAGCTAGTATTAAATAATTATTATAAAAACATACAGCCGAATTCAGATTGAAAACCTTATTTTGAAGTAGGTTAAAAAGCGATAGTACAAAGGGCCAAAAATAGCTGAACATTATAATTTTTCATAAAACAGTCTACGCCTCGTACGCAAATGTTTTTAATACACGGCTGACCATATTCTAATATCATTCTTTATGTTTCAGAACTATTGGAATGCCTTTTGGACAGATGAAGTTAATCCACAACATTTGAGAGTGAAAAACGAAAAATTGGTAGGTTGTCAAGTTATCAACACAATTTTTATCACGTAGTCCTACTATCCTACTAATATATTACCTACCTATTATAAAAGTTGTGAAATGTGAAATTTTTGTTACCTAGGATCTCCAAAAATAATGAACAGATCAAGATGAAATTTGGCATACACTTAGAACGAAGCATAACTCAAACAATAGGCTACTTATTATACCGGGAATACGCGTGCGAAGCTGCGGGCAGAATCTAGTAGGTTCTAAAGAGATTTCATTTTCTGCAGAAAATCATAACTTACATAGTTCTAAGTCGCTTTTATAAAGTGCTAATTTGGCAACGATCATCCATGGCTATTCTTAATCAAGTTAACATAGGTTGACGAATGGTAGGTAGGTACCTAACCTACCTGTTTTTTTTAAAACTTCGATTACCTATATGGTTAGCTTTTGGGGCGTTTGGTAATTTATGACTTTTACTACCTACTACCTCCACTCCATTATGTACCTATATCAAAGTTAGCTGTAAACATTCTACCCGCGGCCCGCGGGTATCGCAAGAGGCGACTAAGGGATACCGGGATACCTATCAACTGGGAGTGGGCAGCAGCGCCCCCCACCGAAGTGCGATCCCCAACCCGCATGCTAAGCCTGGGGATGGGCACTACCCCCCGTGAGATATAAGTCAATAAGGCGCTTATCAGGGGGAGGCCTGCGTCCAGCAGTGGACCAATACCAGATGTCGAGGCGAGGTTATAAGCATACGTTCGTAGCCAATGTTTTCTTTTATTAAAACTGCAAAAGCATTTGAATTTCGACGCGAGTCCGTGTCAGATTCTTCGACTTGGAAACCTGATTAAGAATAGTCCTTATTTTGACAACAAGAAAACAACTATAAGTCGACAGTCCAAATAGCATTTTATTTGTGCGCTGGTAATTCAGCCAGCAGCGTCTTGGGGGCGCTTCCGACTGGTATTGATATGGATCAGTTAAGCTACCTATAGGTAGGTAGATTGTTTGCAACAGTCTGCAGTTAGCTCAACTGTTTCAATTGTAAATACTACACTTGCGAGCTTTAAAATGAAATCGCTTTCATCGCGAGTTGATCAAAACAATTTTTTTACAATTTATGTACAATGAACTATAGATTGTGGTATATAATATGAAAGGTAATTTTGTTACCTACCTTTCAAGTGATATCAAGAAGATTTAAAATTAATTAAATTGGCTACCTAAATTTTGGGAATTATTGCAATAGGTCGAAGTTGCATCTATCGGCTTCTATCGGCGCCGGAGCTGGATGAGCTGGATTTCTCCCTCGTATCCGCTGTTTTAGCTCGTCCCACATATGCCAGATTGGGTTCAAGTCAGGAATAAGGGCTGGCCAGTCTAGTGTGGGAATGCCGACATGGAAGACGTCTGTC
This sequence comes from Eupithecia subfuscata, assembly GCA_963564075.1. NCBI lineage: Eukaryota > Metazoa > Arthropoda > Insecta > Lepidoptera > Geometridae > Eupithecia > Eupithecia subfuscata. Next base: position 4,310,583 of record OY751123.1, read on the forward strand.
GGTACTGTTTAGTCACTGCTGCGGTGTGGCAGCGGACATTATCGTACATTAAATCAAAATTTATCGTCGCCAATAAATCCTGCGTAAGGGAAAACATAACTTAACTCATAGTTCACTGCAAAGAAATTGTAAAAATTAGTCTTGCACAACCCTTGAAGCGATTCCAGTTTAAAGCTCGCAAGTGTAGTTGCAATTTATTTCTATTAGTTGATTGTAATTTTCTTTGTAAATAAAGATGTTTTATTTATGTATATCGCCTTCAAGTGCATGGATGAACACTAGATTTTCATGTCAGGTCAAAATCATGTATTTTTTTCAGGATACCATGAAAGTGCAAGTGCGTCCACAGTCAGAGCTATACGATACTATTGTAAAGCTTAAACAGATATCACCAAAGCTTTTGTATGTACTTAATAATCAATAAAATTAAATATACGTTATGTAAGCTCACCTTTTAGTTTTCAACAATTTTTTTATTGTGTTTCGACTCCTTTGACAAATTTCGAGTTCATTATACCTACCTATTATAATTATGTACTTAACCTAACTAAGGATTTTTTATGTAACCTAACCACTAAACCAATTTTGACTATTTTCTGTACTTAACTAAAATTAAATGGATGATAAAAGAAGAAACCCCGAATTTGATTAATTTATTTAAATTCACAAATTATAAAATTCACAAACATTTTACTAAGACCCATCGATGTGAGTAAAATTCGTGAGATTGTGCACTGGCTTCTCGAAAGTGGAACGCTCAAATTGAGTCCAATTAGGTCCTCTCACCTCAGTCACAGTCGGACCGGCGCGGCCGGCGTACGTGTTTCGCGTGTATTGTTGTCTCGATCGCACTTCGGTCTAGCTAGATACCTACATCTTTCCATCATTGTTGTACAATAGTTAGGTATATTGCAATAAATAAAATAAATAAATAATTCTGGACAATTCACACAGCATTATCTAGCCCCAAGCTAAGCAGAGCTTGTGTTATGGGTACTAGATAACTGATATACGAGTACATAATACAATATTACCGTTTTGCACAAAAACAAAACGGATATTATGTGAGTGGAGAAACGGACAGCATGGTTTGAAGAATTGCAATTTGAAATATGGATGTATTTATGTGCTTTTATCGTCTTTTTGTAGTCATGCTGTGTGTTTTTCCGTCAAAGTCATAGCAGCAAGTCCCTGTCATTGTGACATCTACAGTTACTGTCAATGTCAACTCATAGTGTCATCAACACCAGCAAGTACCTTGCTGATGCTGTCCGTTTCTCCACTCACATAATATCCGTTTTGTTTTTGTGCAAAACGGTAATATTATATGTGTTTCGAAACGGACAGCATGGTTTGAAGACCTGTTTGTTATCTGCTGGTGAAAGACGGACAAACGCTATGTGAAAATAAAATGTATGACATGTAACTAAGTAGGTACTTACATGTAATACATAAATAACAGTCAAACAAGTCAAAGATCTTAGGACATAACTTCTAAGACTTTAAAGTTGTGTAAAACAAAATATTGAGTGTTTATCAAATCTAATTGATCAGAAATCAACGATACTTAGCATCACACAAAGTGCCCCTGAAGCACATATAGGTACACATGGATCTGGATAGTGGCAGCCGGCGACGCCGTTCTGCAGTTGTATTGTGCGCCGTCATGCAGGTCACTTCGTTGGGGCTTAGGTCTGGATAGTGGCAGCCGGTGACGCCGCAGTTCTGTCGCTGTACAGCAGATCGCTTCGTGGGGCCGGACAATGTTTAAAACTGTCATAAACTGGGTAAAAGGCAGTGATCTAAGTATGAAAATATTGTATGTATAGGTAATATAGGTATTTCATTATCTAAATGAGTAAAGTTCTGGTTTCTATTTGAAACTTTACTATGAACCATTTAGATTCATCAATTTATTAAATAGGATTATGGTATTCATAAAATCTTGCTGATCAGAAATTACTGCTCTAAAATGCAAGGTCTAATATTTCAATGAGTGGAGTTCTGCTTAGTAGAATATTTTCAGTTTGAATGTGATAGTTTTAATTTTATTTAATTCAGGATTTATTTGTTGATCACATGCTTGGTAATGTGCTCATTTTTAGAATTAATAAATTTAATTGATCTTGCTATTATGAGATCTGGGATTCACATGAACATAGGTACCTACTTCTTATGTATATCCTTAATTAACTGTCCATAATTGAATTTAGTTCAAATAGGACTTTTAACATTACAAATATAAAATAAAATATGTTATGGTATGGATAACTTATTTACAAGGGGTTATTTCGCTATAACCCTTGCTGTGTAATTATAGGTATTTGTATGTAATATAAAGATGGTAGTTAATGATATCTACATATAGCTTGTTAGTTCTCTGAACTGAACAACATAAGTACTTGAATCAGGTCCAGTTGCAGAAAACACCAAAACAGGTGTCTGCTTGGGTATGTTATTGTTTTCATGAAAAATACTTGGTTATGAATCCACTGACACCATAACTCCATGGTGTTCCCGCTAGACGATATATATTTAATTGCGGAGAATCAAATCAAATCAAATCAAATCGTTTATTTGCAAGAATACAAAATTATACAATATGTCAGGTCTTATAACTAGTTTAGTCAATGTATTCAGCCTGCACGCAGGCGTGCAAATATTATGCGAGTCATATTATTAATAGGTAATTATATTAAATTATATTACTTAGTCATGTTAGTAACAATTCAAATTTCCAAATATTCGTTCACCGTATAAAAACACTTTTCAAGTAGCCATCCTCTTATCTTATTCCTAAATATATTTCCATTTAGTTCTTTTAATTCTTCCGGTAATTTATTGTAGATAGTGATGCACATGTTATAAACATTTCTTTTATATATATCTTTATGGCACTGGTGTTTGTATAGCAAATTATTAACCTATTAGAACCCTGTCATATCCGACGGTAAAGGGTAATGGTACCTTGGTTGGTGATAATGATGGACAATCTGATACAGGACAGTGGGTGACGTGCCTAGTCTTACCACTCGTCTACTTCACCGTACCGTTTCTCCCCCCCCCCCCCCACTTTTTTACCAAAAGTTCCAGTGTTGGAGACACTCCAACACTGGAACTTGAGTCTTTTGTCCTCTGAGGAGGGACTTCACTGGGGAGAGAACATTAAAGGAGCTCAGACAGAACCTCAATACAAGATTTAAAATGTATAAGCCAGAAGCATTATCATATTTATCATAGATTGTGAGCTATCTTCTCAGGCTCGAATATATTGGCAAAATGTCAGGCACTTTGTTGGGGCGTCCATCGCCTAGTATGTATGCCCCATCATCCGGATACAGTCTCCGAGGGCGACGTGTATATTCAGACAAGACTGATCACACTTCGACTGAAGGTGTTATAAAAGTCGACCTGACCTTGTTATAGCTAGGTATCGCTTTTAAGACCAAGTGCCAACAGGGCCTATAGCCAGCTGTGGACTAATATAGGCTGATGATGATCGAGCCATTCGAGCCATTGAAGGCGTAGCGAAAAATGCCATCCGTACCTCCTCAGTACTGGAGTTAACATTGTCATTTCCCCTCTGCTAGTTTGCCTCCGAGGCCAAAGGTATTAAGAGCCATTCGCGCCTTTGAAGGCTAAACGAAAAATCGCATCCGTATCTCCTCCGCACTGGAGTTAATATTGTTAGTGTCCATCTGCTAGTTTAACCTATCAGGTTTAGCAACGGGGCACCAGAGTCGCCACCTCTGCGGGTCACACCGCAGAGTCTAGGCCATGGATGGGGTAATACTCATACTCATAAATTTATTCGCCATAGGAGCACAAGGCACACTTGGTTAATATGAGAAGAAATATAATAATGAGAAGTATTGTACTATTTTACTGTAATAGCCTTCATTTCATGTCTATAATGCCACGCCCCATGTTCCGGATACAGCTTCCGCAGCCGGGGGCAATAAGTACCGTTCCGATACTCTGTTCAGATTATTTGGCTGGCAGACGGCCATGCCGTTATACCTCCCCGAGAGGCATGCTGCCGTAGTAGTGTCCTGAATCGTCGTCAAGACAGCTCCAGTAACATCATCGCCTAGCCCAAGTAAGCATGCGATGGCCCCTAATTTAGGATATAGCCTCCGAGGCCAGGGGCAATAAGTACCATACCGGTATTATGTTGATTATTTGACTGTTAGTTGGCCAAACTATAACATAACTCTCTCATGAACATCACCATTATTAGTTCCAGTTACATTGTTTCTGACGACAGGATAAAGTTTCCCTTATTTTATACATAAAATAATAAGTTTCGTTTACCGGTATGAAATGGTATAGTCCCACATATTGGCTTGAGTGTCAGATATTTGATAGGGTCACTGCCCACCTGACTGGAACCTCTCGTTCAAATGAGTGCATCCGATGCATCTCGTCAAAATGTGGATCACATCCGAGTGAAACCAACTGTGAAGGTTTGGTTATCTATGAGGTTTCAAAGTATTTATTGTAAACCAAATAATTATGTAATGATCCTCTGCTACTTAATTAACAAAGCTAAGAAAAAACTGAGCTCTTGTGACTTACACACTCTTGAATATTGTAATAAAAATTTAATATACCAGATTCTGATGGTGTGTTGGTGTGCACTAACCTTCACCTGAAGTGAGTTGCACTAACTCAAACAAAATAGCAGTAGGAAATTGTCTTTAATTTAAAGGAATGCCATTGCCCTGCTGTTGGACATCCTAGGCTAATAATAGTAATCTGTTTGTCTTGATCATTTTTAGTTTGTTGCAGAGAATTTAATTTTGATTATTTCAGACTTTGGGTCTAAATGATTTTCAGAATAATGCGGGGTCAATAAAAGAAATAATTTTAGGTACTTACTATTAAATAAAGTTGTTCTATAAAAGCCATAGGTAACAACTGTGGAAATAACCTATGATTCTGGGAATGTGAAACTAGGTTCAATATGACATGTGATGTTCATTCCAACTGGTGTCATCAGATCTTGGAAGTAAATCATGTTTTAGATAGGTACTTTAAAATGTCGGAGATCACCATGACAATGATCTAGAGCATATTCAGTTTCAATACAATGAAAGTAACATAATGAGAGACTACAAAGTATTTTTATGTTTGGCACCTTACTCCGAGTAAGTGTTAAACATACCTGCAAGTAATTTTATTTACAAGCTGTAATGTGAAAGGTCAATTTGCAGAACCTTTTAACTTATTAGTTATAAGGTTAGGTTAAGGTAGGTACTGTTCTTTAAATAATTTAAGCAAAAGAAAGCTATAATTATATACCTACTTAGGGCATTTTCTTATTATTATATTTAACTTCCAATACAATATAGATTAGTTAGTCAAAAATCAGCTCTTGTTCTGATATACTCTCTGTACTCTGTCTGCCAGTAACAATGAAATAAGTACCTAGCTAAATTCTGATTGTTCAAAATAAAGTGGTGATTCTGCCCCGAACAGTACAAACCGAACCTGGGAACTTATTATTATGATTATTATTATTGTGCTAAGGTTTAAATCTTCTCTGTGAAAAAACCGGTAAAAAAAACAAAGCACATGGGCCTAAGGCAAGTGCACTTCAGGTCAGTTCAGGTGCTAGGTAGTTCATTTTGCAGGATTTTTCTGACAATCCTACAAGTGTTTAGTATGACAGCTTTTTGCATTAATGTGTCAACTTTTTATTTACCAAACCAGGTAGGTAGGTACTACCAGGTAGCCTACGAAGATTTCGATCTGTTATTTATGTAGGCATTTGCCCTGCCCTGCCAAACTTTGGTGTCAATGATGTTTTTATTTCAAACAATTAGTTCATACATATTACATGCACATAACTCTGTTTATAATAGTAGTTTACTAATTCATCATCTTTTCATCAAAAGTATGTTTGTAACACTCAATTAGAGATTGCAAAATGATTTAACATGATCTAGGGTGCTAAAAGGTGGCACCGCACCTTCCGTCTATAGGTTATGTACTTCAACCTGGGTTATTATCGCAATAACTTGATAAGACAAGCTGTACTAAAGGATCACACTCGTGTGTGTACCGCCGGCTTGATGGTACCGGCGACATAACTATACAAAGTATTACCATCCGATGGGAACTTTGTGCCAGGCTCGTTATTATGAGTTTTCCACGCTTACCTCATAGTCAGTGGTCGGGATTATAACTCGGAGAGATGGGCACGAATTTTGCACAAAGTAAATGCTTGTACTTCACCGTAAACATCGTTTTTTCACCAAAAAAACCATAAAAACACAAAATTTTCTGCATACACCGCTGAAAATTTCAAACGCTATGAGTTGACATTGACAGTAACTGTAGATGTCACAATGACAGGGACTTGCTGCTATGACTTTGACGGAAAAACACACAGCATGACTACAAAAAGACGATAAAAGCACATAAATACATCCATATTTCAAATTGCAATTCTTCAAACCATGCTGTCCGTTTCGAAACACATATAATACACTACATAGATAGATATTTTTTATTATACATAGAAAAACATCCAGAACCCCTGAACAAATATCTGCAGATAGCACAAACATTTGTCCCGAGGCGGGAATCGAACCCGCAACCTCCTGCTCAATAGATTGAAAATAGCGTGTCTTTGCACTTAGTTGTACTTAGGTAACACAACACAGGCCGTTTGTTGAGATAGCGCTGGGAGAACTTACTAGAGTTTTTCTTTTATCAATGCTAAGACCTAACATATTTTTATGATAACCGTGGTATGTGGCTGTTCAGATGCTTTTGCTTCATCATCAGCCTATACCTACTAGGTACTTGTCCACAGCTGGACTCAGGCTTCCCCCAATGAGCGCCTGACAGTGCCCTATCTTCAGCTTGTCACATTTAGCGTCTGCCTGTAGTCTTTTTCAGATTGTCAACTGGGCTACTAATCTACTACTAACACTATTATAGGGATTTTTGACGTGACAACGTCTTATAATTCGATAGAGCCGGCTGCACGCACGAAAAAACATGACGTCAGGCGGCGTTACCTCAACATGACGTCATGCGGCGTTACCTCGCTCTGAGGCGTTCCATGTAAGGCTTGAAGTGCAAGCGAGAGCGCTCGACATCCGTCTCTCTCCTACTTGAGTGAGCGATGCGTCTGCGTTGTCACGTTCAACTATCGTCAGTAAACCGACTTTACAGACAAACAATTTTTTTTACCCACGAGGGTAGGTAAGGGACCTATAAATAAATAAATAAATAAATAATGCTGGACGATTCACACAGCATTATGTAGCCCCAAGCTAAGCAGAGCTTTTGTTATGGGTACTAGATAAGATAACTGATATAAGGTCAACCGGGGCAAATGCGTCATATTTCTCGATCACTTCAAGTTATCTCCTCATTGTGATCAAATATATGGCATTATCCACTTTTTGAAATTGTAGTCCAATATTATGGCTATTTCTGCACAAAGTTCAAGCAGCGATATCTTCGCCGGAGCTTTACAGATGTTTCAAATTGGCTATTTATTTTAAATTGGAATATTAGATGCATTTGCCCCGCTTGGGGTAAATGCGTCTTTATTGAATAAAAACTTAATTGGTAAGCTTTTCGTGATAATAACTAGGTATTACTTTTTGGTTCAAATTTCTTTGCAATAGTATGATAGTTTAACTAGTCAAAAAGAATATTTGACGCATTTAGAGACAATTTAGTAAAAATGGGGCAAATGCGCCTATATTTTGATAGACGCATTAGCCCCTTATCAAATGCAGATGCTGTCAACATTTTACATGGGTGGCTCGCGCTTACTACCTATACTGTACTAGTAAACAGGTATTGTACCTGTTATAGTTATGTATATAGTTATTAGTGGTGACAGTTGTGAAAAAAAATCTAGAAAGTAATATAAATCTTTATTAAAATTAAACGCGTGAGATTTTGATAGAACCGTAGAACAATACAGTTTAATTAATAAAACACAAATTTGAAGGCTACACCGCATTTTTTTAAATTTAAATTTAAGTATATTCAGACTTTTGTATATTTTCAAATAATAATTTAACAAAATCGATATTAAAACCTCTATGGGACCAGAAATTTGTTGAGGGGGTTCAGAAGATACCAACGCCATTATATTTTATCAAACAATGCACCAAACACCCTGTATTATATTACATATAACCTGTATAATATATCTATCTATATAATGAATTGTATTAAGTATATTAGTCTAGATGACTGACCCATAACACAAGCTCTACTTAGAATAGGGCTAGATGATGCGGTGTGGATTGTCCAGCATTATTAAATTAAATTACGGATTTATCTGATACATTGATATAAGCATTTGATTTTCGTATTAAAATGTGTCGACATAAAAAGGTTGATGATATATGTTTTGGGGGCAAATGCGTCCCATAGTCGCAATTGCCCCATAACAGCAGACGCATTTACCCCAAGAAATTAATCCTAACCTAATAAATGGAAACATTATTATTTCTTTAAATAAAGCTATTTCACTAAAAATAACTGTTTGTGTAGGTAGCCCATAGGCTATTCCTTACAATAATTATTGAATAAAATTAGTTAATTGAAGAAAACTAATGATTAACATGGATTTAGTAACTCACCTCCCGCAGTCACAAGTTGTTCAGCCACGTGCAATTTTCAAAATGGCCAAATACTCGAATATGTGAACTGCAACGCCATCCACACGAACTACATGTTCAGTATTTAGTTCAAACAAATGTAACTAGATGGCAAAAGTCAACGTATGTTGAACAGTTTTCGTATAAATTCAAAAAGACGCATTTTCCCCATAGACGCATTTAGACTGGTTGACCTTACTTAATACAATACACTACATAGATATCTTTTATTAATTTTATTATACATAGAAAACATCCAGAACGCCCTGGACAAATGTCTGCAGATCGTACAAACATTTGTCCCGAGGCGGGAATCGAACCCGCAACCTCCTGCGTCGCAGGCAGACCTTCGCCCACTGCGCCACAGAGGTCGTCAGAGGTATAAATGTTTCACACGCGTTTCTAAGTACGTACAGTGCTGTTCATCAATCGGTAACCCTGCCGTTAAGTTTGAAGTCTATTTATATATATTTCTATTCATCATCATCCCCAAGATGACTTCACCCACCGCTGGGCAGGCAATAGTACAGGCCTCCAAACTTTAGTGCCACTCCACACGTATACCATAGCATAACATAATGAAAAAATGATAGCACAAAAAGGTCAAGCCAGGTTTAAAGTTTTCAAATAAGTAGGTAATTAGGTGATAGATATTATGTAGTGAATGTAGTGATGTTAGTTTTATTAGTTGTCTGCTAATTTTATGGTCAATTTATTTGTGTCATAACGATCTAGGCCAGTGTTAGTACTACGTTCCTTTGTGACCCGTAATCTCCTATAAATATTGAGCACTTGATTTTTCATATCAACATGTTTTGGTTGTTCTAAATCCGTTACCATATACCGCAAGTCGTCTTTTACTACCCTTTGTGCTATGATTCTTTGCATTTCTTCATAAAAATAGTTTGTGGATAATTGTCTATCTTTGCAAAACTCAATTAGTTCATTTAATTTTTCTTCATGCGTAGATCGTCTTGTTGGTGACAATGGCATTTCTTTTATTAGATTATTGTCAGACCGATAAATATCGGAACCTTCTTTTGGTGTTGCTTCTGTTTTTACATCTCCACGAAATAATTTGCGGATAAATTCTAAGCCGATATTAAAAATTCTACGATATACGGTGAGATTTGGTTCCATATATGGTACATATACATCATTAATCTTAAAGGGGTACATCATTTTCCAACCATCAAAACCTTCGGCTTTGATACCTGTATAAAATAGCCAATCATATATTTGGGAGGTGTTCGATGTATAATTTCCACCCTTAATCGTGAGCTTGGAGACAACTTGGTCAAACGAAATCTGAAAGACATAATTTTTCAAACAAACAAAAACATGCATAGGATCCGAAAGTTTGTAACTTAGTAAATTCAAAAGATATTTATTATGCAAGAACCTTGGAAAATTAAACACTACCTAGGTATGTAAACACTGACAGAGAATCTGAAATTGTCCAGCATTATTTATTATTATTAGCCTGTAACGTCCCGCTGTTGGGGAAAAGCCCCCCCTCCCCTTATGACATTTATTAAATCCCGTCCATGAATGTTTTTTTCCATGAAAAATGGTAAGTACAAAAATTATGGTTTACCACAGTACCTACCCACTTATCTCAATTTGTCTTTCTTTTTAACTCCCAACGCAAAAAGAGAGGGGTGTTATAAGTTTAACGTGTCTGTCTGTGGTAGAGTAGCTCCTAAAGAGATGAACCGATTTTCGTTTAGTTTTTTTGCGTCATGAATAATTTTATCCCCAGTGTTCTTAGCCATGTTTCATGAAAATCTGTTCAGACGTTTGAAGATCATTAGCTCTTTTCTAGTTGATGAGGGGATCTGACTATATTCCTTATGCTTGATCGACTCGAAATTTGGTACAGTTACTAGTATAGTATTATAAATTATAATATATGTGGTACAGTGTTACTTCAATGATAATAAAAGCACAATGGTAAATACATATATTAATAGATAAATGTATATTTATCTATTGTGTTAAAAGTAAGTTTATGGTAAGGTTTCATGAAAATCTGGGGGTTACATTTTTGACGTGACAACGTCTTATAATTCGATAGAGCCGGCTGCACGCACGAAAATTACCTCGCTCTGAGGCGTTCCATGTAAGGCTTGAAGTGCAAGCGAGAGCGCTCGACATCCGTCTCTCTCCTACTTGAGTGAGCGATGCGTCTGCGTGGACAGCTGCTATACTATAGTACATTTACATGTTTTGATCGAGTATCAAATGCTACCATTCCATCAGTATTTTCTTAAGACGTTGTCACGTTCAACTATCGTCAGTAAACCGACTTTACAGACAACCAATTTTTGTTTTGTTCTTGTAATCAAATCACGGAAAAATGCGTGTAAGGCAGAAGCTAGTAGCAAATAAAAATAATTATAAATATAATTATTCTATTCCTAATGAATATTCTGATTCCAAAACTAAAGATTTAGACGTGAGTGAAGTCTGTAAAATAATACAAAATGTTCAGCAACAATCATCATCATCAGCCTGTGTTAGTCCACTGCTGGACATAGGCCTTCCCTAATGACGCCATAGCGCCCTGTCTTCAGCTTGCCGCATCCAGCATCTGCCCGCAGTCTTTCGCAGGTCGTCATCCCACCATGTCGGAGTACGTTTGCCGAGTCGTGGTCTCCACTCAAGAACACGTTTCCCCCAGCGGTTGTCGGTTTTTCTTGAGCAACAATAGCAACATCGATTACAACTTTTTCATAAACAAAATCGATTGTCATATAAAATCGAATCGGTAAAACATAAGGCATCATGACTCATCGATCATGACATTTTGAGTGTCAGTCGAATTACCAAACAACAAATTATTTCCGTGACAGACTCGTGTCTCCCTTCGGGGAGACATCTGAATTTTTCAGTCCTGGTGTCTCCCTTAGTCCGGGGGAGATATTTTAAAATTGTATTTTAAGTATTCATGTATCCCCTGTCAAGTGTCAAGTCATGGACGGGGTAATCCAAGTACCTACCATCTAGTTACATGACACTTTCGACCGTGGGAGATATTTTAATATTGTATTTTAAGTATTCATGTATCCCCCTGTCAAGTGTCAAGTCATGGACGGGGTAATCCAAGTACCTACCATCTAGTTACATGACACTTTCGACCGTGGGAGATATTTTAATATTGTATTTTAAGTATTCATGTATCCCCTGTCAAGTGTCAAGTCATGGACGGGGTAATCCAAGTACCTACCATCTAGTTACATGACACTTTCGACCGTGGGAGATATTTTAATATTGTATTTTAAGTATTCATGTATCCCCTGTCAAGTGTCAAGTCATGGACGGGGTAATCCAAGTACCTACCATCTAGTTACATGACACTTTCGACCGTGGGAGATATATTAAAATTGTATTTTAAGTATTCATGTATCCCCCTGTCAAGTGTCAAGTCATGGACGGGTAATCCAAGTAACTACATCTAGTTAAAAGACACTTTCGACCGTGGGAGATATTTTATAATTGTATTATATTTATTCATGTACTCGTATGTCAAGTGTCAAGTCATGGACGGGTAATCCAAGTAACTACATCTAGTTAAACGACACTTTCGACCGTGGGAGATATTTTAAAATTGTATTTCAAGTATTCATGTCAAGTGTCAAGTCATGGACGGGGTTATCCAAGTACCTACATCACTTAGTTAAATGTCACTTTCTATTCATAACACTTATATTAACGGTGAGTCTAATGCTCATTCAGATGTTATAGCTACAGGCTAAATGCAATTGTAGTTTATTTTAGCTACTTACAGCCAAAAGAACTGGAATGAGTATAAACCTCATTTTAATGGAAAAAGGTGAGAAGCCGAGGAGTTGATAAAAACTCTATGTTGAAATGATTGAAATGTATATACCTACCTATGAAAGTAGGTATGGAAGGTATGCGAGATCAGGAATGTATTATATTTTACGATTATTGGTTTTTTCTAAAACTATAATAGCTAGGTAAGGTACCTACTAGGTACCTAAGGTAAGGTACTCGTACTAGGTACCTACCTACTTTTTGCTGTAAATAAGACAGGTCAAGTTCTATTGTGATTTAGAGGTAGAAAGTTTCGTATTGAATAAATCTAATCAACGACATGAATGTGAAATGAAAACTAGCCAAGTGATCATTTATCTATCTAGATGCAAAGTTTCATAGCAGTTCATAATCTTAATTTGTTACGTTCTTTCACTATTTAATTTGTGTCTTAGCAAGTTTATACCCATTGCATTTGTTTTTATGTTATATTAAACTATAGCTTTTAGTCAGTGAATTATCAATAACCATGTATAAGAGATTAATTTACCATATTAGTGAATTACCAATAACCTTGTATAAGAGATTTATTTACAATATTTAGGCAACTTAATGGTATGTTCATGCAGAAGGTAGGTATATACTATACAGTATCACATCACACTAATAAAATTATAAATGTAAAAGTTTGGATGAATGTATGGATGGATGGATGGATGTTTGTTACCTCTTCACACCAAAACTACTGAACGGATCGGGCTAAAATTTTGCAAACAGATATTTTTATCCTGGAATCAAACATAGGCTACTTTTTATCCCATAAATCAGTTCCCATGGGAAAGAAATCACCTTTAAACGTTAAACATAGAAACAACGCGTGCGAAGCCGCGGGCATAGACTAGTACTTAATAAATTCTAAGTAAAAATAGAGGAGAACTCACTGCTTAAACCAACCGACCATAGGATTTAAGGCTAACCAAATTATGTTACGAATTTCTTAAGGCGAGGATTCCCGGATTACGGGATTTTTAACTGTCCGTACCTCAATAACTATAAGGCCTATAGTTTTGAAATTCATACATATTATAGTTGAGGATATTTTCTAGTGCATCACTAGACAAGAACACGATTGGTGATATTTCACCCGATAGAAAAAAATTACAAAGTTACCTCTAAATGAAACTTTGAATGATCAGTGTGAATAGAAAAATGAATAAAATGACACAAAATGTATAACAAAACATTGCAAACGTTATTACGCAGTGCATCACTAGAAAATCTTTTTATATGCCATACAAATATTTTTCAAAACACCCAAATACCTACAAAATCGTGCTCGGCTGCCTGCGCACCGTCTTGCTCACTTACTCGCAATCATCGCATCTCGGGAATCCTCGCCTTAATATTAAATGATCTATCTACTATTAATGTAGCAACAAACGGAGGAACTAGATACCAATAGCAACGACTCGATAGATAGTTCGGTCCAGATCGTGCCAGGGGTGCCCCTGAGTTGCAAACGTAGTCATCCAAGCATCGCAACTCAAGCTACGAGCTCCTGTAATGTAACGCCACTCATAAATTTCAGTGATATTTGATCGGTGTCCATAAATTGTATAGCTTTCAATTTGATCGGCCAAAAGTATCTGAAAATAAAGAAGATAGTATTATATTTGTATTTGTATTTATTCCATCGTAGGTACACTTGATGTCGTTACATTCTATGTTTATGTACTATTTTAATTACATGTATAGGTATTTCGTTACAGGAAACACCATAAGGTACAAAGCTAAAAAAACAGACAGACATGACAGAAAATAAAATGAAATAAATAATAAATAAATATTATAAATAAATATATATTATTTGCATCTAGACTAGACACTCCAACCTAGTTATAAACATGTGATTAAAGATATTTATTTCTCAAATAACATAATTCTACATTCACTTACAGATAAATGTGTTTTTCTTTGTATCTAATCATCATCAACCCATATTAGCCCACTGCTGGACATAGGTAGATCTCCCCTAATGAGCGCAACAATCATCATCAGCCTGTGTTAGTCCACAGCTGGACATAGGCCTTCCCTAATGAGCACCATAGCGCCCTGTCTTCAGCTTGCCGCATTCAGAATCTGCCTGCAGTCTTTCGCAAATCGTCATCCTACCTAGCTGGAGGGCGTCCTACACTACGTTTACCCCAGCGGTTGTCGGTTCTTTTCGAGATATGGCCGGCCCACTGCCACTTCAGCTTGCTAATTCTTTGGGCTATGTCGATAACTTTGGTTGGTGATACTTTTAAAACTTATGTATTACTAGCTGCCGAACCGCGGCTTCGCACGCGTTGTTACTATGGAAACGTTAAAAGGTGATTTCTATCTCATGGGAACTGATTTATGGGATAAAAAGTAGCCTATGTTTGATTCCAGAACTAAAATTATCTGTATACAAAATTTCAGCCCGATCCGTTCAGTAGTTTTGGCGTGAAGAGGTAACAAACATCCATCCATCCATCCATCCACACTTTCGCATTTATAATATTAGTGTGATGGTTTCTTATCTTTTCTTGAAAACAGTTAAGCTAACGAATTCTTTATTATTTTTTGGCAAGTTATTATGTAGTTTTGCTGAGTTGTTTGCCTAACATTTCTTGGGAAGCATGTAACTATTGATCGAAGCATGCCCATTAAAGGAGATATTTTTGATCCTCCTTTGTCTATAATGTGGCTTAATATAATAATGCTGGACAATTCACAACACCTAGCCCCAAGAGCTTGTGTTATAGTACCTACTAGCTGGATAACTGATATAGGAAAGTACTTCATAAGTTAATACAACACATTACATAAATGTATATTTTATACTGCTCGGAAAGTTGCCTATTCCTTTTCCATTTATTGAATAGAAAGTATGTCTTTGCAGGCCTATAGGAAACCGGGAGGAAAAACTCTATGGAATTTCATTTCTCACGTGTTTTAGAGGGAGGAAAAAGTGTATGGAAATCCATTTCTAACGTGTTATTTTTATTTAATTTCCTAAAAGATCGGCCGGTAGTATGGTTATTTTCGTTCGGTCAAACGACAAAAAGTTTTTACTCCAAGTCCATTAGGCCTCCTCCGATTTCCGAAAAATATTTTGAAAAAAGAACCCAAAGGCTGGCGCGGTCAATGAGGTTTTACCAACATCATTGGGCGCGGTAAGTTCTTCTAATATAAATTTCAATTAATAATTAATTCTGCTTTTTATTTTCCTCGAAGGTATAGTATAAACTATAAAGCACTATTTATCACTCGGCAGAAAGTGCGATTCCTACCTCGTGTGTTTTAAGACCAAAACGACACACTCGGTAGGAATTGATCACTTTCTCGCCTTGGTGTAAAATGCACTATTTTATTATACATAGAAAAGATCTTACAGACTGTACAAACATTTGTTCCGAGGCGGGGTTTGATCCCCAATCTCTTGCGTTGCAGGCGGATCTTCGCCCGCCGCGCCACTGAGGTCGTCAAATCTACACTTAAGTATAATAAAACCGTAACAGGTCCAATTCTTTATATTGAAGATGCACCTATTGAAATTTGTTTTTGAATTCTCTATTGTCAATTGTACTGAAGCCAAAACTGTAATTTTTTAAATTTTTGTCTGTCTGCTGTATCTTGGCCGCGCATCACGCCGAAACTACTGAATGTATTCCAATGAAACTTGGCATGGTTTGAATTGATGATACGAGGAAGGACATAGGATACTTTTAATCCCGAAATTCGGTAGAGAGAGAAAAAAATGTTGATCAGACACTCAACAAATACCACCGAGCAACCACCATATTCACCAGATGTGGCTCTAGCCGACTTCTTTCTTTTTCCTAAACTCAAATTACTTCGTGGCATCCGTTTTCAATCGGTATAGAAGACATATAGGAGAATTCTCGGCGAGAACTGAACTCAATTCCGGAAACAGCGTTTAAAAAATGTTTTGATTATTCGTTGGCGTAAGTGTATCGTTTCTGAAGGAGCATACTTTGAAGGTGAAAAAATAAATTTGGATGAATAACAAACATTTTGTGTATTATTGATCTTTTCCCGGTACTTTCTTGACAGGGTAGTAGATAGATATTTTTTATTATACATAGAAAAACATCCATCGGCAGATCGTACAAACATTTGTCCCGAGGCGGCAATCGAACCCGCAACCTCGCAGGCGGACCTTCGCCCGCTGCGCCACAGAGATCGTTATTGTCAAAAATATTTTTGTTGCAGGCATGCAAATGCCTAAAGCAGGCAGAACTAAAAAGTACTTACAGAAACTAGAAATGAAGTAAATATCATACACATTTTTTGGCATAAATTCCAAGATAATAGGGGAAAATGTGAGTAAAAGTTTAAAATATTTTATGAGTTCTTGAAACAATTTTTATGACTATTGGGTTCATAAAATTGTAAATTTGGTTCTTAAAACTCCTAAGGCATATAAAAAATAGCTTAAACTTTTTAGGTACTTCTCCACCAAACCAACTATAGCAAAAAATGTGCCATGGTAGGTATTCTGCAAAATTCGTACTTGTTCTGTCTAATACAAAAACTAAGAGGAATGAAATCTGCGATGTGCTCTGACAGGGGAGTGTATTGTGCATTATGATGCTCTGGTTGTCAATGGAATAATGTGCAGTAATCTGATAACTAGCCTGAAGCCATCATGTAACATAAGAATCGACCCCTTACACTCAAGCTGTGGATGTGGTAAGAGTCTATGCAACCTACTAGCTTCTTTCTATGTATTTTTACACCTCTGCCGACAATGACCAATCTGCCAAGCATGGCCATTATGGCAAATCCCCTCAATACTCCATATTTTTATTGCAAACATGTTGTATATGGGATTTTATAGATAATGTGTTTTAAACATGCACCCTGATAGGAGTGATAGGGCATGGCAACATTAGCTTGGTGGCTAATACTTATAATCATGTTTTATTCTTATTATTCAAGGCACAAAAATATTAATAATTTAATAGGTACAAATATGCTTTATCTATCCTTATTATTACTAATGAGATATATTAGGCAATCAAGGAAATTAGAAATCTAAAAACTCTTGTAGAGAATAAAAACTATGTTTGATTAGGAATGTTTTTAAGAGAGACTTAAACTTATTTCTTTTGGTTTCATTTTGTATTTCTGAAGGAATTTTATTATACAGGGTGGAATTTTGTAATGCCACCTGGAGGGAAAGTACTCTTAATACTGTAGATAGAAAATTTTACTAAAAGAAAACATTCCTTTATTTTTGAAAAGAAAGAAAACTGCATTCAAAGGTTTTCGAAAATTCGCTTGTCACACCCGGGAATCGAACCGACTAAAATCCGTAAAAATTACACCCTGTATTTTTAACGAGTTGAGAGTTGAAGTTCAGAATACGATTTATAATATTCACCACAACACGTTATTAAAAGTTACTAGAAATGAATTCGTTAGAAGAATAAATTTGTGTACTTATTCAAGAAAATGGAGCCCATTTTGAGCAACTAATTAGTTAGTTGACTTTTTATTGTAAATAATTAAAATAATTTAAGATTTCATGGTTTTCCTTTCATTTAATTTATTAAGCTTGTTAGAGAGATTTCATCCTTATTATTGACCCTAACGATCTATGCAATAAAAATACAGAGTGTAATTTTTACAGATTTTAGTCGGTTCGATTCCCGGGTGTGGCAAGCGAATTTTCGAAAACCTTTGAATGCAGTTTTCTTTCTTTTCAAAATTAAAGGAATGTTTTCTTTGAGTAAAATTTTCTATCTACAGTATTAAGAGTACTTTCCCTCCAGGTGGCATTACAAAATTCCACCCTGTATATTTTGATAGATGTTTATAAGGAGATGCTTTTTCTGCAGTAGTGCTGATAAAGCATTGATAACCTTATTGACTAGCTGCAGAAAGCAGGTTACCTTCTTCAACCCCAACTTGAGAGAGAAGCTTTGTCAAAATCCTCAAGAGTAAATTTCCTAATACTAGGAGGAAGGTCATAATTCTCCAATACTGGGTTGTAAGTCCACGGCAGAACATGGGTAATGCCATTTTGGTCTACCAGTTCCGTGATACCATCCTCTTGCTTTGACATTTTCTCTTTCTGTAGATTGTTGTATAGATCTTGAAAAGATAGCTTTGTGCCAATGTTTTTTGCAAGATTCTTTGTTGCAACTGAAAACAGAAATTAGCAAACAATTGGTATGTAAGACTATTCCTAAATTGAAATTCTTAAATACTTTATTGCACACATAAGTTAAATCATACATATCAAATACTGGATATTATGTACAAAGACAAGCTTAACCCTAAAAGAGTTTTCTTACAGCATAGGTACCTATTATTTTTAAGATCAGTTGAGTTGAGCTACATAAAGATTATTTGCAACAGTCTGCAGTTAGCTCAATTGTTTCAATTGTAAATACTAGTTCTAATTTATTTCTATTATTTTATTGTAATTTTCTTTGTGAATAATGATATTATTTTTGTAACAAAACAATTTGGAATATCTGTAATAGAGTCTTACACTTACCATAGCACTGGAGAGCCTCTATTTGATCTGTAGAATAGTGGGAGTACCTACAAATGGTGCCAAACCGACATTCACCACTGAAGAAGCGATTACACTGGGTTTTCTTGCTTTCCTCTGATACAATTGTTTCTGGGTCTGAAAAAAGGTTAGGAAAATTATTCAAAAGTAATTAGTTAACCGATTAAGGATTATGAGGAGCGGGCCGAAACATTTTTTATACCGTCAGGTCCTACGCGGCCTGCTCCGGGCCCGATCCCTCAGGCCAATATAAACTTGATTATCAAATGATAAGGGTCACAATGGCTTGAAGTCTACAATTCATTTGATTCGGCAAAATACAATAACTTAGTTTTAATGGTTTTCTCATCAGTTATGCAATAAAAACATGTATTTACTCTAATTCCATGGATTGTCCATGGAATTAGAGTAAATAAATACGAAATAAAAATGATGCGTAATAGAAAATAAATAATATGTAATAGAAAATATATTATTATTATTATTATTACCAAGTTGCTGTCACTTACATCAGCTAAAAAGAGGCCAATGGATGGATGTAATTATTACTCATAATAGGTTAAAAATGGCAGAAAACCTTTGGGCTAAGTATGTGGTTTTAGAATAAAACAACATACCTACTTATAATTAATTTTTATCCAGTACAAGAGCGAATTTACCTTTATATTTTTGATAATGTTCTTGAACAAGTTTCTGGTGAGATAGGCCGCTGTTATGCGTTTTTATGATAGAAGGTGCACATGACATTGTTTTATCGCAATAATCACAGTAATATCTTTTACCCATAACGCAATATTGGAAAGAAATGAAGTTTAATCCTCGCTGAGTTCGGATAACACACGAAACTTTCGTTTTCGTCACAAAACAAAACAAACATGTACGAACTACGAAGCCGAAGAAAATCAAAACAAATGGTGAATTGGTGACATTTCTTTGACAATGACAACGCTTTTTTTTGTGACACTGACAGTGACACAAACAACCATAGCGTCATCAGTTTCTCGTCATTCTCAAATTGCACTGCCATCTAACGACTGTTTGAAAAACTAGCTAGGTATCGTTTATCAAAAACTTACGACTTGCTTGGCAGAGATTGTATCTTATCATGATCTCTGTATTATTTTAACATGTCTACTAGTATGTATAGTATTATACTTAATATCTGTGCCATGGCTCTTAGTAACATAATCTGGCTCGTACCCAACCACCATCAACTCAACCTCTGTTAGTCCACGGCAGGACATATCGCTAACGGAAATTTCAATTGTCGTAAAGGACAAAACACGACTTTTCAGGAGAGCCAAAAAACGATAAAAAAAAATGTTTTTGGCTTATAACTTTTTTTAACAAAGTAATATATTAATGGTGTCAAAGGGAACCCTAACTATTTTTTCGTGTTCTATTCATTTAAATAAACAAAATAAACCTAACTTTATAAATAACGAAAATGAGTGTCCCTTATGAGCTTATGACCCATAAAATAGACCTGAATGTCCTTTACGACCACGAAAAGTTGGTTGTGATAAACTCAGATGTGTATTAAAGGACTAATCTTCTTCATCAATGGGTACTACTTATCAATTAAATCAAAGATTATGGGGGTAAAAGGAACAAAGAAACTAAATATCTAGTTTAAAAATATGTACCTACCTACAATAGGGGTTTCTTGAGATAGCAAAACTGGATGAAATACGTTGTTTTACTATTTTCTACGATCTGCAAATATTTGTTCCGGGTGTTCTGGTCGTTTCTATATAATTATAATGAAAAAATATCTATTTATGTAATGTATTATTTATGTATATCAGTCATCTAGTACCCATAACACAAGCTCTGCTTAGCTTGGGACTAGATGATGCTGTGTGGATTGTCCAGCATTATTTATTTATTATTTATTTTATTTATCTCTATTTATTAAGCATAAATTTTCAATACAAAAGAACTATAATGACAGACAGTTGACATTCTTATCACTATCACTATCAATTATTGTTTTCTAATCTTAAAGACTTAATCAATTATGTCGTTTAATAAAGACTCTCCTTCTGAAACTGATGTGGATGACTTTAAGTCTTAATCAATGTCGCTATCGTCTTCTTCGTCAGTTTCAGGAAGACTGTCTTTAACAGTTCCTAAAGCCGGTAGATCTAAATACTGCTTATGGAAACGCTTTGGTATAGTACCATTCATACACAAACGCTTTTATGAAAAATGGTAATTACGACCTCATACATAATAAAAACATGACTTTACGTCTCTTATTAGGAAAATAATTTTACGATACATCCCAAATCATAAAAAAATACGTGCTATGGCTGTTGAAAATCAGGGTCGTAAAAGACTTTTTTTTGAAGATAGGATTTTTTGAAGTACACCAATAGATAGAGCTCGCTATGCTGATTCCGAATATATATATAACTCATTTTCGTCTAAATGTCCTTTACGACTATTGAAATTTCCGGTATCGATAAAATGAGCGTCATAGCGCTCTGTCTTCAGCTTGCGGCATCCAGCATCTGCCTGTAGTCTTTCGCAGGTCATCATCCCCATTGGCTGGAGGGCGTGCTACACTACGTTTGCCGAGTCACGGTCTCCACTCAAGAACACGTTTATATCAGCTGTTGTTGGTTCTTCGCGAGATATGACCGGCCAACTCCTACTTCAGCTTGCTAATTCTTTGAGCTTTGTCGATAACTTTGGTTCGCTGTCGAATGTAGGTATGATTACGAATCCTATCCTATACTATAGACATTCCGAGCATAGCTCTTTCCAAAGCTCACTGAGCGACTTGGAACTGGTGGACCAACCCTAGGTACCTAGTGAGAATGAGTGTGAGTTGCAGAATGAAAATAGGTAGGTGCCTACCTATGTGAAGAAAATTAATAAAACTGATAGTTTGGGTATTTACTGTAGGTATATACATATTTTTAACGTTTTCTAATGGGTTCGTATGGGTAGGCGTTATCATTTGAATCGAATACAGGCTTCTGAATTTCGTGATGGTTCATCAAGAAAACCGTTTCAGTTTCTAATCTCTGAAGCGGCAAATTTGGCATGGCTTGCAATGGCTGTGTTGTTTGAAGTTGTTGTACGTTCGATTGATTTTCTTGCATTTTTGCTTGCATTTCTTGCTTTGGAATATGCAGTTTTGCTTGCATTGGTCGAGTTTGCAAAATGTCTACTAGTAGGGTCATTGGGTATGGTTTTGGCTTGTTGACGAAGAATCGGTTGAATCGACGGTGGTTTAGCAATCTTCGCAACGCAGTTCGGTAAAAATTTGCTGGTAACAGTGGTAAACGATTGGGTAAACCTGTAATAAAAACCACGGAATCAGAAATCTTCTCTATTCTGTGATATAAACAGACTTTCAGGACGTTGATCTTTTGAATAATATGACCTTGGTGATGTATTGACGATTGTATCGATTCTCGATCTACCTATTTGGTTCGTCAACACGTCATGGCCTCCTTTTGATTTTGCCACCATCCTTTCTTGCGCATCACAGGTTGTAATCGCATCAAGTGGATGGAAGTCGTGTAGGTAGATAAAGAATAGGATTGACGATGACAGAGGGACATTATTCTGTGACGCAACTTTAACGGATGTCGTCTTCCTAATGCATAAGTAGGTCGGTGCATACCTACCTACAATGTTTTTGATAGATCCAAGACAGGGCAGGGTTGGGCAGGGCATAATGGTAGGGCAGTTGCCCTTCCAATTTGAAGAGACTAGAGTTTTGGTAGTCTTTCAAGTAGGTATAATATGTGGGGGTATAGGAAGTCTAGATTCAGGTAGGTTACCTGGTTAGTACAGCAAATCCTAACAAAAATTTAGGTAACAACCGTTCAAAAGACGTTAAACTAACTTCTTACCTTGTCCAGTAAATCCTAAGGTCGCCAAATTACCAATAATATTAGATTCTCTTCCCATAGAATTTTCTATCGCATATTCAGCGTTATCTCCTCCTCGTAGAGCTTCAATCGCATCATCCTCTTTGTTCTCATAGGAATTTATACCTAGAACTTCTTTGATATTTTTGATGAACTCTAGCTTAGTAGCATCATCTTTACCCATTAATGCTTTTAACTTCTGATTCAATAATTCTGTTAGATCAATTGGTTCGTTATTATTTAGTCCAGCAATATTATTATTATGAATTGGTTCATCAGTTACGACTTCTTCAAGGCTTTTAAGGTCCCTTTTCGTTGGTGTTGATTTAATGTCCGCATCAACTCTTGTGTGATTTTTCGTTTTACTATTCCTAGGCTTCGGTTCTGCCTTTATGTTTTTAGATACCTGTAAAACGGTTTAGGATTTTCTTAGTACACCTACCAAACTATACTTATCAAATTAATATGAATGCTTTAATTTGGATGGATCAGGATGAATGGGTATGATACACTTCTTCCCGTCAAAGTTATTGAATACGTACGTCGCGATATAATTTTTCGTAAACTTAAACGTAATGTTACTTCAAATTATAAATGATAGATAATACTTTATTGTACCAGAGATTTTATTTTTGCTGAGAATCGCAGAAGTAAGCACAAAGAACGGCATTATCGCTATTCCTACTTATGCCAATTTTTATCAAGATTAAGAGTCATTATTGCAAATCAAATTCGATTCAATAATTAAAAATTAAAATTAGATTATTAATTTCTATGTTTCTTACGCGTGCGTCAATCACTGCTGCAAAAACGATCACTAAAAGTATGACTCTCTCCATTGTGATTTCCATTATTATTTTGGTCATAAACATCTGAACAGTACAAGAATGCTTTTCAACAGGGTTTTTGGGGCGTGACAAACCTTCCATTTGCTAATGCTGTTCTTCACGTCTTGATTGAAGTTTCACGGTGGTGTTTGATTCCAATCTTCTGATAATGGGAACTGCCCAGAGGTGTATTAAGTCGTATGATTTGGTATATGTTTGCCGTGTGGTGCCGGCCTCGAATGTGCACCACCCTAACTCTTCCCGCGGGTGTCGTAAGAGGCACTAAGGGATAGATATCCACCGGTGCGGTGGGGTGCAGCACCCTTTTTAGAACATATCCACCATCAATCTGCGATCCCCACCCTGGATACCCAGCGTGGGAATTGCAGCCTGTGGGCATACAGGTTGGGGCGTGGGGATTATAACACTATCTGTTGATGATAATAGCCATTGAGGCGCTTATCAGGATACCTTATGTCTATGACAAGCTGTGTGTGCAAGTAATTTCCGAAGTTAACTATAATACAAAACTTAGATAATCTACCTTTAAAAGAAGGTCTGATGTACTTGCGCGACAAAAATTTTGGCGAGTAGCCTTTTGCACGACTTGGCGAGAAAATTATATAACTTACTAGCTTCTGCCCGCGGCTTCGCACGTGTTGTTTCTACGGAAACGTTCAAAGGTAATTTCTATCCCATGGGAACTGATTTATGGGATAAAAAGTATCCTATGTTTGATTCCAAGATTATAATTATGTGTATACCAAATTTCAGCCCGATCCGTTCAGTAGTTTTGGCGTGAAGAGGTAACAAACATCCATCCATCTATACATCCATCCATCCAAACTATCGCGTTTATAATATTAGTGTGATTAGTGTGATAATTATAACATCGCTGAATATAAAGATCATAGAAAGTTGCGGACGTTCTTATCATTGTATAGTTGAGATTTCCTTAATTCTTCTTACATCTGTCACTTCGCCTATTTCATTATTTTCCTCTTCCTCTACCTCTACCATTTTAAGCGGGGGGTTGCACATGAATTCCTGGCGAGGATTATGCGAGGTGCTCATTCGCTTAAAGAGTTGGCACACTGTGCTAGCACGATTGTGTTGTGTGGCCGCCGTCGCCGCCACCGTTGGGAACACACTTGACTGTGCTACCTGTGTCCTGCTCGCACGCGCGGAAAGCGACACGAGTGAGCGAGATGCCTTTGGCACACTGTGCTGTTCTCGGCAAACAGCACAATGCATTGTGCCATTTGTATCCCGCTCACTCCAGTGGCGCGCTGCGCGATTGAGCGGGACGCAGATAGCACGATGACGAGTCACCTCGCGAGGCCCTCGCGCCTCGCCTCAATCGTTGCAGCACGATTTTCAAAATCGTGCGAGAGCCTCTTTTGTTCAAGTGTGCAGATACAATTGTGTTAGCACACGTGCTGAGGACTCACCTTTAAATTTTACCTCTAAGGCAAAAAATGTTAAGAATTTTTTTGCGGTAGAGGTTCGTAGCATCTGCTACGAAGCTTCGTAGCTACGATGGACCTGCGTGGCATGCAAAAGACTTCAACGCGCACCTGCCTTTATAGTACAAACTAAATGTCTCTGCCTAGACAATTAGACCCACCACGTTCACATTGGAAATGTCGTTTGGGGGCCTAGGCCTGTCTACAACCGTCTTCCGAAAATTATTACCGCAGCCCGATCAGCTCAAGCCTTTAAGAACAAGCTAAAGAACTGGCTTATCGAGCAAGCCTTCTATAGGATTGACGATTTCTTTAGTGAGTATGATTGTACTATATAAGATGTACCTAAACTTAATTTATTATGTGAACTTTTATTTAAATAATTTCAAATGTGCAATGTAATTTAAATTTACTTACATAATGTTTTATGTGAATTATTAATTGCAGTTTATTACTTTATTATTGTATGAATTATGAATTTTATTGTAATGACAGTTATGAATAAAGAATCTGAATCTGAATCTATGTTCAGCAACCTTCAACAGTGGACTTATACCTACGTGCTGATGATGTTGATGAATGGAAAAGGGTTGCTAAGTCAAGTCCTAAATCTGTACCTGGATTGATTGTCATTTGAATGGTATCTCCACATCAATGTCTAGCAAACCTAGGTACTTACACAGGTCGTATGTGGTAGGTATATAGTGTGGAGTGAGAGTTGATATGGCAAAAAAGGCCTTTGTTTTCATTATTTTCTGATTCAATATGACAGATAATAAGGCAAGTTTTTATATTCCATTATTTTTAATCCTACTAATATTATACAGCCGAAAGTTTGTGAAATCTGAATTTTTGTTACCTAGGATCTCCATAACTACTGAACAGATCAAGATGAAATTTGGCGTACGTTTAGAGCAAAGGCTAACTTAGATAATAGGCTACTTATTATAATTACTTATCAATAATTCAATTTTTAATTTTAATATTTTTTTAATTATTGTATTTTTCTACCCTGTTGGTTGACGCAATAGTATCCAATGTAGTGTTTTTAAGATAACAGGCTTTTTGTCCATCCTGTATTAGATTGTTCTGGAAGATAATCTTTGTAAATACTGTATTATATTGTTATTTATTTAACCATCTATGTAGTGTATTGTATTAAATACCTATATCAGTTATCTAGTACTTACCGATATCACAATTTCTGCTTAGCTTGGGGCTAGATAATGTTGGTGTGAATTGTCCAGCATTATTTATTTATTTTATAAATTTATTTGGAACAATATATTACAGTATTTACAAAGATTATCATCCATAAAGAACAATATAATACAGGATGGACCAAATTATCATCTTCAACTTTGTTTTCGTTTACAGACCACAAATCCTTGTAGGTTCCAAGTGGTATCACAAACAAAAGAGGAAGAAGATGCCTTTGACTATGTTCAGAAACGAGAAGGTGTCAGAACTAATAAGTAAGAAAAACTGTTTAGATCCTTCATCAGGGGCCACGGTTAGGTAGTGGCACTGCCAAGTCGAGTAGATGGTGGCCGCCACCTGGAACCTTTTTCTCGAACCATCTCGAGGCACTTTTCAGCTACCTATATAACTCTTATTTTTACTTTCACTCTGACTTCCTGCAAACTCTAGCGCCGCCGTTAGCTCCACTTACAGGGGAAACTTACTAGCTAAGACGAGATGGCTCGAAAGGATACCAGAGGATGAGAAAAAAAATCTTGTATTTGTCATTTCTAAAGTCCTCTTTTGGTTTTTAACTGACTCCGAAAAGAAGTAGGTACGTTCTGTGTTCGGCTGAATGAATGTACCTAGTCGTATGATCCCTGTAAATTGTATCCCCAATGGACTATTTGTCTAGCAAAACTTAAAAAACAGTGTAAATTGATAGAAATTCGAAGTCAGTTTTTACTTTTTAAGACCAGTATGGACAACGAACGCCATTCTTAGAAAAGTTGGGGAGACCTTTGCCCAGCAGTGCGACAAAACATCTATTCCTATTGGCCACGACCGTTGTCGCCACCAATGGCGGCCAACAACCGTCATAACCTATGACGGTTGTTGGCCGCCAGTGGTGAAAGAAAAATCAGACCAGCATAAAATGCTTGAAGCACCTTAGAAAATTGCAGTTCGAATAACTATGGAATAGGGCATATAATCTGTATTTCTTTCAGCCTCTTTGGTTCTGTGGCACACCTGGTGAAGGGTGCTTTGGGCGCTGGTCTCCTCGGCAGCCATGTCGCCTACATGAAGGCTGGTGTTGCCGTCGCCGTACCCCTCACCGTTTTCTTTGGACTTTTTATAGGGTACTGCATGTATGTAAGTACTTTTCTTAAAAACCTAATTTCCCAAACAATCTACATCATTACAATAGAACGGTTGAGCTGAACCAAGTTTCATATAACATAGTTATGAACACTCTCTATGATAAATTCATTGAGAATGACTTAAATAAAAGAAGTTGAATCATTCTCGTGTCGTCAAATACTGCATCAGTCCATTGTATACAACGTGATTTAAATGCAAAATAACATGCAATCACACTTTTTGTTTTGTTAGTGTTTCGTATACTGAAAATCAGTGTTTTGCTCTTCGAGCAAAGCTTTTCGCTGAGCTATTACCTTTTTGACAGGCTGCAGCGCACACACAATTTTTACAAATCTGTAATTTTTTTAATGATATTACATTACTTATTGTTCCCAAGTTTTGTTCCATCAAAAATTATAAGTTTCTCTGTGTAATGTTAAGATGTGCCTTAATTATTGTGACCATTGTATTATGTGCTGCAGTGACGAATAACTCTTTTATCTATTTATCTATCTCACCTCACCACACCTCAACAGCATATATTGGTCCACTGCTGGACGCAGGACTCCCCCTGATAAGCGCCTTATTGACTTTTATCTCATAGGGGGTAATGCCTATGATCACCACGCTGGGCATGCGGATTGGGGATCGCAGTTTGGTCGTAGAATTGTTCTGCAGGGGGCGCTGCTGCCTGCTTACGGTTGATATCTCTTAGTCGCCTCTTACGACACCCGCGGGAAGAATTGAGGGTGGCGTAAATTCCAAGCCGGCACCACACAACTCTATCTATCTATATATGTAATTGAAATTCGTTCATCCGTTTGGGAACTAAGTTGCCATGCACAGACAGACAAGTAGATACACTTGTTAAACTCATAACATAATCCTTCTTATTCATCATCATCAGCCTATATACATAGGCCTCCCCTAATGAGCGCCATAGCGGCCTGGCCTTATTATGGTCGGGGCTTGAAATCTGAGTTGCTTTGACCTAAAACTATCGGCTGGTAGTCAGTAAAGCTGGTAAAATCACATTTAGTTATAGCACAAAATGCTACGAGCCACGAGCTATTTCCCACTAGTTATGTACAGAACTTCAGTTCGTAATAGTACTGTGATAGTACGAGCAACGGTTGGTCGTCGTTGGTCCTACGCCTGACCACTCGTCGGTGAACAGTCGGACCTCCCATCGGGTATGAGAGGATTGGGATTGGATAGGACTGCAATGAGATTATAAGAGGGGGGGAATAGAGGGTTCGTTGCCACTAGTCCATTAACAGTTCCATGAAGGAACTAAGGTTTTTTTAAATCACTATTTCCATTTTAAAAGATTTTGAAAATAATGGAACTAATGTAGAGTAGTTGAGCACATACTTGTGCAATATATGTTATACGTACATGGCTGTTAGTCTCCGTTGAGACTGTCGCGAAATTCGACTAGGAGGACATCATGAATGTATAGAAAGAAGGGGGAAAGGGGATAAGCGTACCACGCTATCCTGTTCAAATCAAATCAAATCAGAAACTCTTTATTTCAACAAATACGATAAATGTACACTTAGAATTGACCTTTTCTAAGTGTACATTTATTGTATTTATGGAAAACTAAAACTAAACACTGACACGGAAATAAAGTGATATTTTTGATTTCTGTCGCTTCGGTATGTCGACTGTTGCACTTCATCTTAGTCGAAATGCATCCAGCATTAGGTATTCATTCATTTATTTATTTAGAACCTACCTTGCGGAGTTTTGCCTACAATCCAGTTTGACTAGATACATTACTGCTTTGCCTTATCTAAGTGCTGTTCACGCATAGGTATTCAATTTGTTAAACCTTTAACAAATTGAATGAATTTGTTACACATTCTGCATGCAGATTAACTTTACAAGCTGTTTACAAATATCATCAACAGTAATACTTATACGCGTAGGTACAGCGTTCTATGGTCGAGCTTAGCAAATCCGAATAATAAATACTTAAAATTCACATGCACACATTGTGGAGTCGAGAAAAAGATATAATTGGAAACCATATTTTTATTAAAGAAGTGATCTATAATCGACAGATGTTTAGGGAGTTCTGTTTAAAACCACAACTACCAAAATATTTATTCCACAATCATCTTCTGTGGCTTCAATAACATCATTTCACAGCTGGATTTTACCCATTTCCGAGTACAGACCTCCTGAAGTTTGTACCATGACCATGGTCTGGAGCTTGCGCTAGCTGCAGCTTATAAGGCGCTGTGACATGTACCTACCATGACTGGACACAACCAAACACACATGCTAGAATCAATACGATTGGGTAGGTCATAAGTCGTCATTATCAGACTATAGTAGTCCACGGGCTGGAAATAGGCCTCTCCTAATGCGGAAAAGAGTAGTAGGTACAACATTTCTATTTCGGCGCAGGAGGCGTACCTTATATTTTAAACTTCCTACCACCCATTCGTGTCATTTAGCTCCATGTTAAACTCTTTTGTTTTCCGTTTGTTTATTTTTACTTTTCTGTGTCCAATAAATGTCTTGTATTCTCTTCTAACATAATATTCAGCATGAAACAAATGACTAGGAGTAATTTAGATGAATTTTGCAGCTATGCATGACATGTGTGTTGTTAAATAATTTTCTTTCTAACATTATCTCGTGTTCCTTCCAGTTGTTGGTTCACTCAGCGCAAATTTTGTACAAACGCACCACAGTACCGTCGATGACCTATGCCGATGTAGGAGAAGCTGCCGTGTGCTGCTTCCCGAATCCAAAGATCTCTAGATTCTCCAAGGTTTTAAGGTACCTCTCTCTTTCTTCCCAGCTAGATATTGCACTTACAGTGCCCATAACGTATAATGTGTGCAGATTTGACATCAAATGATTGAGTATTGAGATTAAATTCGCAGCTAGCAGCGCACCTTGCCGCGCCACAGCGGGTCACACCGCTGAGGCTGGGCACTTGGGCGGAGAATGGCATATAGCACTTTCAGTGCCCGTGACACACAGATATTGCAGGTTGAGCGTGTTCGAGCAGTGACTGGGCAAAAACGTGTTAACTCATCATTGTGGAGAAGTCAGCTTCGATAATTAAGTAATCTGAGCCCCTACTCCGGTTGACGATAGTATCGAGACGGTAACGTGACGTCTCATTTTTACATAGGATTTAGTACAGCGCCTCTATCCTGCGGACAGGGTTGACGCAAATCCGATACAAAAATGAGACGTAACGGTCACGTCTCTATACATGTGGTAGAGCTCATTCTCCTGATTTTTTAGAGATTCGACAACGGAGGTCTGTCTTGAGTTATGACAGTTTGAAATTCCCTTGGAGCCATCTTGTTGAGCTCCTTTTACTGATCACGTAGACACCACACACGATGAGTCTTCTCCCTTAGATTGGGTCATTGGGAGATATTGCGTATGGTGTCTTTAACCCGGACAAAGTATGAAGGGAAGTATTTTCACAATACACAATTAACTTTTTGGTAATCTTAATAATAACCGATTCAAAAATTAAATGTCGCGGTTTATGAAGAGGAGCCATAACAAAATCAATGACTTTCTCAGAAAATCGTCAAAAATTGCCTGGAATTTGTTTTTTTCATTCTGGAACGGTGAAAGAGGTTAACATAATTGTTGTAGAATTCGCATTTCAAAACAAAACAAGATATGAGAGCTCACGGATAGTTCAGTGCATAGTATTTGGTGCATTCATTTCCTAAGACCTCCGATTCAGCCTCCGATGTCATAGAATCTCTACAAAATAGAGGTCTTTAAAAAGGTCAAGAATACGAAAACTCATTTAAAAAATAATCACACTAGAAAAAAAATTAAAACCATTTTGAAATTAGCTCAATGTATACCTTTCATAATGAGACCTAACATAATTTAATTGATTGATTTTACCCCCCTTTGGACCGCCTTGTCTCAAAAACTACTCGACGTCTTTGGCTCCACTAAGTTATCAGCATGTTTCACATGTCTCATCTATCAAATTTCACGTAAATCGGATCAACGGTTGAACAGTTATGCTCGAAGTCATTATTTTACCATACAGCCCAATCACCCAAGCTGCCACTGAGAACTTCATTCGCTACGGTACCGTTCAATAAACATTGAGTTTCCTTCACCAGATATTACATTGATGCGGTGCTTGCTCTGGATTTGTTGGGTGCCTGCGCTTGCTACCAGCTCATAATAGCTAAATCCCTGAAGCAGCTTGTGGAGAACAGCTTACATACGTATATTGAAGGAGAAGGAGGTAATAAGTACCAAATACGTTTGTTAGATGGCCGCTGTTGTTATGTGGTAAAATAACTAACCATCGCCTATAACAAAGCAATAAGTATCTCTCAGGGCAGACTGCTAAGAATGCCATCGATGATGAACTGCTGACGCGCAATGCGATGACAACTGTGGTCAGACGCGGAACAGTTCATAGACACAAAAGCCTCGAGGCTTTTGTGCCACCTTAAGCTTTTGTGTCACTTTAGGTATGTGCCCGTAATTTTACTGGCAACTAAACTTTGTCATCGGAAAAAATCAGGAAAAAAAAGGTTTTGCGCGGAATTGTTACAAAATATTTTTTTTATACTAATATTAATAGTAGTTGTGTTACCTCTAGTTGTGTCCCTTAATATTAGTTTTTTTAATTATTTATTCAATATTTCTGTTGCAGGGTACCCAGGGCTCAGAATATATTTGCTGGGGATGATCATTCCTATTATTTTGATCTGCCTCATCCGACACCTCAAATACCTCGCCCCGTTCTCTATTGTCGCTAATGCAGTTATTGGTTAGTTCAGAATATTGTTATTGCTTTGCATTGTTTTAATAAGTTTATGCTTAAGGTTGCTTTGTGGTCAAAATTAAAATATCTATTGACGATTTCAAGTGATAAGTGAATAGATCTATACAGTTGCACTTGTTAAAGTTTTTGGTGTATATGATTTTTTAATAAGTACCTTCCAGTAAGCAATTAATGCTTATTTGCAAACTGTTTTTTTGAATGAGTAATTTAAATTTAACTTAAATTGCTAGCATAGCTTATTCTAAGAACGTGTTCATTAACACCTTTCTTATTGTCTCTAATAAGGTTTACGGGAAGACACCTTGTTCTTGTTTTCTTTAGTTTGTTTACACTACATTTCACTAATATTAATTTATCACACTTCACTAACTCAAAAGGTTTTTTCCTTTTGAGCCTCGAAAATTGAATTGATGAACTGGATATAGAGACAATATTTTGATACAGACCCTTCTGTATCAAAATATTGTCTCTATATCCAGTTCCTCCTGGTTAACCAGAAACAAGTTGCCAATATTAAAGAAATATTAAGAATTGATTTTTTAGCTATATTTACTTAGATTTAATGTAAATGAAAAACTTTTCAGTATTTTGTATGGGCATGGCGGTCTACTATGCTGCAACTCTGAACCCCAAGTTTGAGCATTTAAAGACGACTGGAAACGTTCCTGATTTTTTCGAGTTCACAGGCATGATAGTGTTCAGTATGTCTTGCGCTACAATTGTTTTGCCAGTCGAGAACAATATGAAGAACCCTAGAAGATTTCCGCTAGTTCTTTCTTTAGGTAAGACATTGTCAGGATCATATTCTTAAGTTGTGATCAAACAGAGTTTAAGAACCAACACAGTGTAAACAAAACACACACATACATTTTAAGAAAGTTGGTCAATACGTACTACCATAAGATGTCCACTTCAAACCACGATGACCTATTTATAATAGAACTTGAACGTTTTTTTTTTTGTTTCTGACTTTCTAGATAGGTCTTATACATCTTAACCATTACGAAGAAAGATGTTTGGTGCTTACCTATTATGTATAACCTACACCTGTGTGACCCATGTTTGCAAATAAATTATTTGGTATTTGAAAGAAATAAGCTGTGCATTGCAGCATTTGCAATCTGTCAGTAAATAACTAGTTCTTACGTAGGGTGTAGGTACGTTTTGTACTAGCAAGTGCGACATTCTTTTCTTAGTGTTTTTGAATTACGTCTAGGTTCCATCATGGAATATTACTGCTTCCAGGAATGGGTGCAATCATGTTTTGCACTTTCACCATGGCTTTTTTTGGCTACTCCGCATTTATGGAAAAATGCGATGCTCCTGTTACCGTCAATTTCCCAATGAACATGTAAGTTCTATAACATGTTATTGTGTTTTTTTTAACCTTACCTCAGGGGAGTGTTTTAAAAGTGTCTATCTTGTATTATTGTATGTCTATCTGTGTTTCCAATTATCTATCATTTGCATCGTAGCTCATACCGATACTGATAGATTTTTTGTATGGAATTTGATTTCATCGAGCTTTTTTTGATCAAAATCAGTGCGCAGTCTATTGTTGTAATGGGAACTCCGTGCCCGAGTTTAAAAGATAAATCATCGGGATTTTCTAATTGTCGATGCATTAGTTGACAGGGAAGCCCCGATGCTCAACTATTTGCAGTTGAGCAAACTCAGAGTTGCGCAAAAAGGAACTCGCGATATTTAGACTGGTATTTAGTGTTATACTTATTGGTTTAAACTTTTTACCAAATAGTGAGTTGTTTTCAGTGTCCCAAAGGTCAGCAAGGGCCTTGTTGCCTTTATGCTCCTCGTCACCCACGCCCTCAGTTTCTGGGTCCTGTTTAGCCTGTGCTGGGTCTACATCAAGGGTCATCACAACCAGCAGAGGATCCTCTTCTGGGAGTACTTCTACCGAGTCCTATTTGTTATTGTAGTCTCCGTTCTTGCTATCACCTTTCCTAACATCAATTCGTTGATGGGATTTGTAAGTTAATTCTATTTATTTCTACTAGCTTCTGCCCACAGCTTTGTAAACACTTTTGGTGGATATAAAGTACCCCATAGCGGAACGAACCACCGACACGTCCCGCTGTTGGGCGAATCTTCCCCCGATTTCGTCACATATGTCACTGTCACTTTCTATATACGATTTAAATCGTCATAGGAAATGTGAAATATCTTGTACTTCTTTGTTATTTCTAGATTGGTGCTCTCTGCCTTACAAATCTGGCGTTCATCTTGCCGAATATTATCTACCTGCTTGTGATCTGGCACCGGCCAGGCCTCGGCAAGTACCACTGGAGGCTGTGGAAGACCATCATTCTAATGGCCATCGGTGTCTTCTGCTGCGTCTGTGGAACCTTCGTCAACGGCAGACTACTTGTCAACTTACTAATATCAGAAAGTTAGGGTAAAAAATTATTATGTGTGTCTTAACTTATCTACTCTACCAGTGCCATTTATTTATTCATTTATGAGTTCTGTGTAGGTACTTGAAATTTGTATCATAGATGTAAGTGTTTAAGTTTTATTATACATTTTAAGAAAATTAATGTTAAGGTTATGTATGATTATATGCATTAAAATGTTATGCACTAAAAAAAGATATATATTTTTGTTTAGTAATTTCCGCAAAGTAACGCCTGAATCTATTTTTATTGTTAACACTGTTTTTTAAGATTTGCGGGATAAATAGTATTCGGAAATAAAAATCTATGGGACCACCTCAGAATCGTTCTTTATACATAAGCTAAAGAATCATCAAAATCGGTTCAACAAAACTTACATACGACCGAACATAGAACCACCTCCCTTATACAAAGTCGACTAAAAGTGATTGATAAAGCACAACGTGTAATTTCACTAGCAGCATTGCAGCATACATTGATCAGTTTGTTTCTACATTAATCTACATGTTTAGAATCAGTCCCTTAACATTCGAGTATGTGCCTGCGAGAAATAGAAGAACGCCAACCGCCATGACAAAGATATTCTTCCAAAGACGCCATTTCAGGCATCCTAAGCCTGGATGCTCCCATACTACAAGAAGGTCTATGATTGCTGGGAAGATGAATCCGATGTTGGATAGGCAGAATGCTCCAAGCTGAAATGAGAAGTTTGTTGATTATGCTACAATGTCGTCAGTCTATCACTTGGGCGGTCTTCCCACACTCCGTTTCGCATTGCATCGTGGTCGCCACTCCAGAAGAATTTTCCCGGTTATCGGTTTTGCAAACTAAATGGAATATTCTTTTTCAATACAAATAATGTTTATTGCAAATAACGTGTTGCATGAGATCCTTAAATTGTTAAAGTCTAACTAACCATTGCAAAAAAGCTAGTCAAGTTTTACTTACCAGTCCCATCAAGTTGCCCATATTCGGAAAGGCGATAGCAATAGCAGTGATGACAACGATGAAAGAAGCTCTGTACACGCGCTCCCACACCCAGTGCCGCTTGGAGTCATGGAACTTCGCCACGTAGTACCAGACCAGGTTGAAAGGAGCCCAGAAGTTGAGGGCGAAGGTCACGAAGATCATTATTGCCATCAGGCATTTGAGGATTGTTGGGAATCTGAAGAAAAGAATACGATATAGGCTAGGTTAGGATCCTTGAAAAAAGATACACCGCATGTCTAAAATTCAAGACGTTTTGAAAGAATAATGAACAAATAAATCTACGGTTATGACCTCAAAGAATAACACACTGAGTCAGTAGGGGAAGAATACAAAAGAATACTCACATTTCAGAGGGAAAGTTTAAGGTCACCGGCGACTGTGAGAGCTCTCCAAAGCCCCAGTATCCGAAAAATCCCACCATAATTAGAAATGATACCACCACGGTCATAGCTGAAATCAATGATATAGGTACTTATGTATATTTCAACACAAACATCACATATTTTGATCATCCAGTTATGATCAAGTCATCCAGTTATGAGCCTCGTACACGATCACGCTCAAAACTCTTTTCCTTTGGGTCATAATCAACTTACTAATTCCAAAACTGCTAGTTTTCATCGTTAGAATTAGCACGCTTGGCAGAGGAATTAATGATGGCAATTAATTTTATCATAGTATTTCGTAATAGGTTGAAATTCGAAAATTCTACAGAGATCTTAAAAGGTAGACTTTTTCATCTTATTCTCTTATTCATCAGTTGTTAATTGTTTTATTCGGTTATTGTAATTTTCTTTCTAAAATAATGGTATACCTTTATCTATTAATATTTTTTTTTTTTTTTTAATTTATTCATTACAATAACAATAACAATTTATCTTATTATTTGTACCATATAAACCTTGTGAGGTTTGTCTTGGTACTCACATTCGTTTTCATTTTATTTGTAATCTAAGTGTAAGTAATAAAACAACTAACTAATTATAGGCCTACTACTGTAATTATTATAGGCCTACTGTACCTGCTGCATTGGCTATCGTGATCACTCTCTCTCGCTCGCTCAGGGTTAGCGCTAGCCTCATCGTGGTCGTGCATTGTGGGAGGGAGCAAACAAGGTGTGCATAGTTGTTTGCATGCGCGTGAGTGCGGCCAGGCAAAATCAGCGTTGTAAGCAAAAGTTAGGTACAGGATGATTCAATTCATTCAAAACAAAATGTATTAGATTTATTCTACCTAATGTTAAACAAGTGAAGGCTGATGTAAACGTTAAAGGAGAAACTTTAGAAATAGTAGAAAGTGCCGTATTCTTAGGAATCACCTTAGATAATAAACTTCAATGGGGCCCACACATAGATAAGCTATCGAAGAGACTCAGTTCTGCAGCGTATGCAGTCAAAAAAATCCGTCATCTTACAGACGTGGATACATCTAGACTTGTTTATTTCAGCTACTTCCATAGTATTATGTCTTATGGTATACTGCTGTGGGGGAACGCTGCAGATATTAACACCGTATTTGTGCTGCAGAAGAGGGCTGTTCGGGCTATCTATAACATGGGTCCTAGAGAATCTCTACGTGATAAATTCAAAGAAATAAACATAATGACAGTACCATGTCAATATATCTATGAAAACTTATTGTACACTCATAAAAATATAAATCGGTTCCCTAAAAATAGCGATAAACATATTTTTAATACCAGAAATAAACATAAACTCGCTGTGCCCACAACTAGGCTACACAAAATAAATGTATCTTTTAAAGGGCAATGTATACGTTTCTACAACAAAACTCCTAGTGAGTTGCAAAAATTATCAATAAATAAATTCAAACAAATTGTCAAAACCTTGCTGTGCAAAAAGGCTTACTATAAAATATCAGATTATCTAGAGGACAAAAAAGCTTGGGACGGGTTTTGCTCCAACTCGAAAAATAACAACTAACAGGCTAAAGGTTTCTTCGTCGCTTCTTTACTTTAGTCTACATACCGAAGCGACAGAAATCAAAAAATATCACTTTATTTCCGTGTCAGTGTTTAGTTTTTTATTTTGACCTTTTCTAAGTGTACATTTATTGTATTTATGGAAATAAAGAGTTTTTGATTTTGATTTTGATTTTGATTTTGCAATATATTTTAAAATTATATATTCTGCTCGAAATTATTTATTTTTAAGGAGATCTATTATTGTGCACTTTATTTAAGTAGAAAGTTTTGTATTTAGTTTTATAATTTTTATTATTTATTTCTTTTTTATGTGTAGAAGGCAGAGAGTTTACAATGTGTGGAATTAGGTAGTTGTTAGTACGCCTTCCGTAGAAATTGCTCTGTTTAGGTATATAAAGTTTTTCTTCTGTAATTTTTCTTGTTGTTATTTTATGTTCTACTCTTTTATAAAGATTGTGGTTGCCATATTGCTCGATTAGTAGGTTTAGGTGTACTCTGTCATGTATAGGTATTATTTTGCAGTACTTGAATATTGCATCTACGTCATCTCCGAGTTGTTTTTTTCTTCTAGTTGTTAATTCTACCACCCTGTTGGCCACTCAACCAAAATATAACTCACCGATACACAAAACCCTCGGAAACTTGGAAGGATCCTTCATGTTATTCTCAATAGGCAAGGACACTCCTATTCCTTCCATGCTGAAGACCACAATCCCGCAGAATTCAAAGAATCCTTCCGTGTTCTTCCACGCTGGTGCTGTGGAGATGGGAGGCGCTATGTGGAGGCTGTAGTACACGGTGGCTACCACACACACCACTGGAAAGAAAAGTCATCATAATCACCAGTTGGTCAATTCAGATGTATTCTATACTAAAGGAGGAGCTAAAGGCACACTGGGATTCATCACTTGGATTCATCAATTTACAAAAAGTGTTAGTTTTACTGTGACCTTCACAGTACAAGTTGCTTAGATTATGATTCAAAGCCATAAAACAGATAAGAGAAGAAAACAAAACATTCGTGAATCAATTCGACGCCCATTCATTTTCTTTTGTTTTTATTCGTAGTCAAAATGCAGCCAATACGAGTACAATGAGCAAAAAAATAATGAGTGATAGGTACACTTTGACTACATCTGAATTACAGTTGACGATCTCTATGGCGCAGTAAGCGAAGGTCCGCCTTGGATTTGACGATTGAGTGTTCGATTCCTACTGCGGGGACAATGTAAATAGTATAAACATTGCTCACCAGTGCCGCGCGCGCATAAAATTATTAGCAGATCATGCGCGCGCGCCATACTTCTCAGCAGTCATACTGTTTCAGACACCAGTAGAATACATCTTGATATCATAACTACGTTGTTATCTCACGAGATTTATAATTATAATAATTTATAATGCTCAATTATAATAATGCCGTTGCTAGATTTGTGTCTGCATTCATGATTACCAAAGCACTAATAAGAGAACAAGTAGAAGCTATTCTTACCAATAAAAACGTCAGCCAGCAGCGTAAACGGTGCCAAATACTTCAGCGTCCTGATCATACACAGAAGTAGCACTGGTACCAGCAGAGACAGTATGTAAAGCCTTAGTGGCAGCTCATCTTGTAATATCTCTGAAGTGCCTTGGTCTTCTATCAGCTGCTTTATGGTCTTCGCTATTATGATCTGGTAGACGCAGCAGGCACCGAATAAGTCTATACAGATCACTGTGTCTACTGCGTATCTGAAAAAGGTATAGTTTTGACATTGTGTTAAATATAACAACAACTGTGCTAAAAGTGTGGTTAGAGTTTTGTAAGTACCTAAGTTTTTTTTATTTGTGGCATTTGTGGCTGAACTACGCATTTGTATTAATATCAATGCTTCTGATCTGACTATACAAATTTTTAACATTTTATTACATATATGACTCCAAACCGGTCAAACTAAAGAAAGGTACAATGTTTGTAAACACTGCCCCCATACTTAATCTAATAATTACTTTCTTGCTTGATATTTTGACAGAATTTGCTCTACTTGTCATCGGTTTATTTTTTCGATTATTTGATTGTAATTTTCTTTGTGAATAAAGTCATTTCTTTATTCACAATGTTGGATGTTTAGATAGATGGACTTGTCGTTTTGAGCTATTTCCTATCTTTGGTGCTGACAATTATACTTCAAACTCACGCCAAAACGAGAAATTTGGATTTTGGTATTCCGAGTTGCTTACAAACATTATTTCTTAAGCGTAGTGTCAGTACTCACCTAAACCATTTGCTATATTTTCTTAAACTAGGAAAGGGCCCCACTTCTAGAGAAGCCTCGGCCACGTCTGGGTACGACAATGCCGGATGATGGAGCCTCTTGCATAATATTTGTGCTGATTTTACTAATAACTGGAAATAAATAACATACGTATCAAATGGAAATCATCAACGAAGTATTTAATTGTAAAAGTTGTGCTCTGTAAAAAGATTTCGGTGGTCTTGGTTTTTAACGCATAAGAATATTTGACAAAAACAATCAGCATCGCGCAATAAATCTAAAGCATCTCAAGAATGTAAACTATTAGCACCTTCAAAGGTCCTTGCAAATAGCTCCCACTCTTTACAATTACAACCTATACAATAAGCAATCGTTTGAAGAGCTAGGTGTATCTATAGAATATGTACTAATTCCTGGTGAATCATACACATGTTTACTCTCAGAGCTGATCTTTCACTAAATAAAACAAGAACGTGTTATGTGATGTAGCACTTAATAATAATAATAATAATGCTGGACAATTCACACAGCATTATCTAGCCCCAAGGTAAGCAGAGCTAAATACTACTACTACTTAATAATAGTTTTTAGGCGAGAGTTGTGATTTTTTTACCGTTAAACGCTTACTAAACCGTTGGCAAAAGCTAGTTAACGATTGATTGAATGAATAAATTAATGAATATATTTTTATTTCAGACAACAAAGTCAAGTCAGAGTACAAACATTTGACACATAAAAATAGGAACACAAACAAAATTTAGAACAATAAATACTAACAAACTTTAACATTAAAGTGCAGGTGCAAATTATAATAAAAATCTATACAACGTTATCTTTACTTAGGAATTTTTTTTTCCTACATTATTTTGGGCTAAACATAGAATGACTTTACATTTAATTCTTTAAATTCTAGATACTTAATAGTTTTAATCCAAAAATGTACAATGGTGGAACCAAATTATGAACTTATTAAGTTCAGGCGCAAATATGCAGGTCTCGACAGAGCCTACACATTTGCTCCCCTTGGAGTCGAGACCCTGGGTCCGTAGGGTACCGAGGCTCTTCGGGTTTTTAAAAAATTATCTGAACGTCTGGTCGAAGCGACGCGTGACCCGAGAGCTGGTGAGTGTCTGGCACAGCGCATCAGCATTGCCATACAGCGTGGCAATGCAGCTAGCGTCTTGGGGACGCTTCCGACTGGTATTGATATGGATCAGTTGAGCTACCTATAGACTGTTTGCAAGAGTCTGCAGTTTCCTCAATTGTTTCAATTGTAAATACTATTATAATTTTCTTTGTGAACACAGGATTACTAACTAAAAAAAAACAGTTCAGAATGATATTGTGACTATCTCTCATACGGTGCAATAATGAGACAATGCGTTTTCGAAATAACGCGGGAAAGTCATCAGCTCTAGCATTAGCAAACATTCCTGATGCACTGCAATATCGTGGTAGTCCCATTAGCATTACTGAATTACTTACATGAATACAATAAGTGATGTAGAATCCAAAGACAATAGTGACGATGAGGGAGGTCCAAAGACCACATTTCATGTATGCTTCGTGGATACCCATGATGCCGCCGCCTAGGCATCCTTTTATCAGGTGGCCTGTTGACTCTAGCGTGCTGAAAAGGATCACAATTTTTCATCTATCAATCACACTAATATTATAAATGCGAAAGTTTGGATGGATGGATGTATAGATGGATTTTTGTTACCTCTTCACGCCAAAACTACTGAACGGATCGGGGTGAAATTTTGTATACAGATAATAATAATCCTGGAATCAAACATAGGCTACTTTTTATGCCATAAATCACGTCCCATGGGATAAAAATCACCTTTTAACGTTTCCATAGAAACAACGCGTGCGAATCCGCGGGCGGCAGCTAGTACTTAATATTATAAAGAGGAAAGATTAATCAAATATTACATTAATCAAATATTACAATATAATAATAATAATAATAATGCTGGACAATTCACACAGCATTATCTAGCCCCATGGTAAGCAGAGCTTGTGTTATGGGTACTAGATAACTGATATACATAATAATATACGAGTACATAGATAGATATTTTTTATTATACAATATACTATGACCGTGTTCGGAACCTCCTTTTACGTATGAAATACCTGTATTAGTGTTATTTGTTTGTATTGAATAGGCTCCGAAAGTACTGGACCGATTTGAAAAAATATTTTACCATTAGAAGGCCACACTATTCCTGATGAACATAGGCTACTTTTTACCACGGGAAAATGCTTCATTCCTACGGGAAAACGGATAATAGGACAACGAGTAGTAAGAATGCAGCTAGTCACACTAATCACACTAATATTATAAATGCAAAAGTTTGGATGGATGGATGGAAGGATGTTTGTTACCTCTTCACGCCAAAACTACTGAATGGATCGGGCTGAAATTTTGCATGCAGGTAATATTAGGCCTGGAATAAAACATAGGCTACTTTTTATCCCATAAATCAGTTCCCATGGGATATAAATAACCTCAAAACGATTTCATAGAAACAACGCGTGCGAAGCCGCGGGCAGAAGCTAGTAATTCAGAATTCTTTATTGCACAAAATTGGTACAAGTAGAAAATTTACCAGGAAAAATCATGGCAAAGGCGAGCTTAACCCTAAAAAGAGATCTCTTCCAGCAAACCTTATTGGGAGAGAAAGACAAATTTGTAAAAGTGTATACAGTACTTAAGCAAAGGATACAAGAAGTGATTTTAACCTACTTATTAAATACTTACTACTTATTATAATACAATACATAAAATACTATAACTTAACAAATACTATAATTATATACATACGTATATAAATTGATTAAATAAATAAAATACAGCAGAATCATAAATAAATTTTTATGAGAATTGAATTAATAAATTCCAATCAAAAATTAGAAACAAATTAGAACTGTAAAAAAATATATAACGAGTTCAAGCCTCCTAATTTAGACAAATAATATTGATTTATTTTAAAAATATCGACATGTTAGCATCTAATTTCTTCAGGCGCAAATATGCAGGTCTCGACAGAGCCTACACATTTGCTCCCCTTGGAGTCGAGACCGTAGGTCCGTGGGGTACCGAAGCTCTTCGGTTTTCAAAAACATTATATGAGCGTCTGGTCGAAGCGACGCGTTGACCCGAGAGCTGGTGAGTATCTGCCGCAGCGCATAAGCATTGCCATACAGCGTGGCAATGCAGCCACCGTCTTGGGTACGCTTCCGAATGGTATTGATATGGATCAATTGAGCTACCTGTAGATTGTTTGCAACAGTCTGCAGTTAGCTCAATTGTTTCAATTGTAAATACTAGTTCTAATTTATTTCTATTATTTCATTGTAATTTTCTTTGTGAATAAAGTCATTTCTTCACATTATTGTAATAAATGCGAAAGTTTAGACATTTAGATAGATGGATGTTTGGATGGAAGAATGTCTGTTGCCTCTTCACGCCAAAGCTACGGAATGGATCTGGTATAGGTACAATTTGCATACTGGTAGTTCTAAGCCTAGAGTAAAACATAGGCTATTTTTTATTCCATAAAGCAGTTCTCATGGGTAAGAAATTTCCATAAAAACAACGCGGCAGAAACGATTAGTTATTAAACATACAATAATTATTTCATTTAATTTATTTTGTGTTTCTATTTCAAGCTACATCGATCACAAAATACCTAATAGGTATATAATGAGTTGAAAAACCAATAAATTTGTACAATGTAAAAACCTATAATTTGCAGTCAAGTCATACATTAGCAGTAAATTACCATTTCTACACAATAGTCAATTTTGCCTCATTACCATGTTGCTATCTGATGATGAACACGACCACACATTCTCATCCCAATTCGAATTTATAAGACATCATTGTCACAATAAGTCATTAATTGATGCGACCTTGATGATTATTATAACTATTTACCTATTGTTTGAAGAGAAATGCCCTTGGAGCAGATGTACTGCCATAAGTGAAGGTATTCAAAAGGTAAATTTAATGTAATGCAAAAACACTTTGTGTACCGAAATATAAGAAGCAATTATTTTTAGGGTTCCGTACTTCAATAGGCAAAAGAACCCTAGGATCACTTTTTGTCCATCTGTCCGTCTGTCCGTTTGTCCGTTTGTCAATCCCTTTTTGTCATGAACGCGTGGAGGTATCGAGTTGAAATTAACATTAAAAAC
Organism: Eupithecia subfuscata; assembly: GCA_963564075.1. NCBI lineage: Eukaryota > Metazoa > Arthropoda > Insecta > Lepidoptera > Geometridae > Eupithecia > Eupithecia subfuscata. The sequence continues at coordinate 4,354,698 of OY751123.1, forward strand.
TTTGAGTTTTTGATCCGTAACTTCTTGGAGCCGTGATATAAAACAAACTTCTAAGTCAACATAATCAAACGATACAGCCGGTAATGCCCGAATATTGTAAAATTTCTATAAATTCATTTCTAAAATTTTATAAAGTACTTCCCGTTGACCTAGAATCACAAAATTCGGTAAGAAGAAAGTTCTCATAGTACATACAAGTAAAAAAAAAGATCCGAAACCCGTAAATTTAAACGTTATTATTTATTTTGTTTCTCCCACTCCCACGGGATCAAAATCTATAGAGTATCTACATTCCCTTGACCTAGAATCATGATATTTGGCAAGGAACAGATCGCGCAAGTGTGGCTTGCACTTGTCGTTTTATTTTATTAGCCTTCACTGATCCCGCTTGGCAATGGAATATCTTTTATGACCAAAAGAAACAAGACCCGTCAGGTGCGAGTGTCAACTCGCGCGCCGAGGGTTTCGAACGTTTGTGAACAAGTAGGTATGTACTAAAGGTACCAGTTAGAAACTCCGAAATTTAATGAAGACCTAAAACTAGTAGGTACCAACCTACATTTCAGATGGATCTCTCTCCATGCTTCGGTGATAGGGTGTAGCGGTAATTTTTTCGACTTTTTTCAAAATATTTCGAAAAGTATTAAACCTACAGACATTTCAAAAACTGTTTTGAAATGTACAAACTAATACCTTCCATTTGATACCCCACTTGACTCTGTAGGTCTCTTTTAAAATTTTACATCTCAATTTGTATGGAAAATGTTCATTTTCATTATTTATTACATTTATTTTCATTTTTTTTTTCTTAAAATCTGTACAGGCGCACGAAATGTTAAAAAATGTGTTTTAAATTTCAAGTTGATAGCTGCTGTAGTTGCTAAGTTATTAAGGAGGGAAAAAAGGACAGACAAAGCGAGACCATAAGGGTTTCGAAACCGATCTTCGAAACCCTAAAAAGCATTTTCGAAATTAAAGTTATTAATATAAATGTGAACGAATGTATTTCTTCCTTGCCCTGCAAGAAACCGAGTAAAAACAATGTGTTAATAAAATGTATTTTCTTATCATTAAGCGTAAAACCTATTAGCATGAATTATCTCTGTCAAGGTAAGTAGGTAATTAGAATAATGTATTCTTACCAAACAGGGTTGGTTCTTTACCAAAAGCAATTAAATAATTGTTGTACTGTGTTACCTATTTTCAGAAGTATCTTGCATTTGTATGTTTGAAACGATTGAGAAAGTAACTGTTAACATTTTGCCTCCTTTTTTATTTTTTTTTACAGTTTTTCTTTCATAGTTCGCGTGAAAAGCTTGATGGTCCGTAAAAATTTGGATTCTCTTGAAAATTCGAAACCCGTGGAACGTCGTCTCTTCTCTAACTTAAGTTTTCGGTATTGTGGTTCTCCTAAACTACCTATTTAATTATTATATAGAGTATAACGTCTTAGGTTTGTGCAACCTGTTATCTCTAATATTCAATTATTAATTATATTTTCATATACAAAATAACACATCACTTTCGGTATTTCAATGACCTTAATTTTTAACGTAAGTGGGGAACGGTGACATTCCGAAAATAGAAAAAAAACAGACGAAATTTAACTACCCACATGAACGGTGAAGTTCCATTTTAATCAAAAATCTAAATTGTGGAATTTTTACATACTTGGTAGGTTTCTCCACCTGTCTCTCCGTGACAAAGTCATAGTTTTCTTTATCAGGATGCAGCACATAGCGTTTTCTGACGCCGTCTGGTGGTGGCTGCGGAGGTGGCTTAGACCCTGGATCCTGGCTCTCAATGCTGGTCTGATTATTGCTCTAGAATTAAAGGTTTGTTTAACTTTAATTTTTTGCTTTTCTTGTGAAGCAAGTCCATCATCTTCACTCCACACACAGCCACTGATAGATATGCCTTTTCAAAACCAGGGGGAGTTTTTCTATAACCACCATGCTTAGCAATTGCATTTGTGATCGCAGTTGGGGTGTTAAAATAAAGAGAATGAATCTGCTGCTCTACTGGTAAGTGTGAAAGATGTATTCTTTGATAAGGCAGAGTAACTTTATTCTTGTTTATTCCTAAGTCAACCGTTGATATGAATCATTAGAATAAATAAATTTAAATACAAAATTGCTAGTGGTCCCAACACGAATAATTTATTTAATAATTAAATCAATATATATTTCCATTCCATTATATAAATATTTAGTTTTTTCTATCTCCTGTAAATTTTTTATTTTTCAACTATAGAGGCCTTGTGCCCTTTTAGTACTTAGAGATTCAATTGTTTCAAGTCGTTTGTACAGAGAGAGCCTTTGAAGGGTTGCCTTGCTTTTAAAAGGGTCTATAATATTAGCAATGGGGTGATGTCTTGCTTTTCGGGAACACTATCCCCAATTTCTAATAGTCTCTTACATTGGAAAAGGCAATAGGGGTTGCTAAAGGTACTTTGATGCAGCGAATATCTGGGCACTTATGATTTCTACAAAACTGATATAGATAAATTTTGAAAAGCTGGCGCGATCCATTTTGTTTTTAGTATACCTCCTGGAGGCCTTGTAACGTCATAGTGAATAATTGTATAAAAAATCAAAGACAATCGCACCGCTTTCGAAAATTTACCTTTATGTAGTAAAATATGATGTTTACTCACATGATTCGAACTCATTTCCATACTACACAACTTGCCAGTACGCCCGTCCCCACTTGTTTCAATTATCTGGGTGTCTTGAGGCTCTGCAGCTGAGGACTGTACACTGCAGGACACTAAAACTATACTGTACAGAAGTCTCAACACCGAGAGACACTTTATTGGTTGTAGCGGCCATGTCGAGTCGTGTCATTGAAAGGTACTTTATGGGTTAGGACGTCATCTGATGACTGGGATTTTCCTCATCATTATTAAAATTTACATTGTTTGTAAGTGTGAAATTGAAATGAAATAAATCTTTCACACTTATGACAAGATCATTGATTTAAGAATACTTACATAAATTATGCAATTAAGTATTATTATGTTCATTTACATAAGCAAAAGCATATATAACTATAAGTTGCATAATTTTTTACAATTTAAAACAAGTACCTACCTTAGTTAAAACTTTTTTTGTGGTGCAAAATCTGCAAACAGATATCATACTGCATCACCATGCCGTATGATATCTGTTTACAGATTCTCTTTGACAACCCCACATAAGCACAACCCACCGGTTGTGCTTATGTGGGGTTGTCAAAGAGAAGATTCGACAACCCACTAAACAACCCCCCGGTGGCTGGCATCTACGCATTCAATGGGCCTGGGTACTCCGACGAACCGCGCCATGCCCATCTTATATTGCCAAATTTAGCACGTTTCCCAAGACGTGGTGGTGTGAACGCTCACGCCCGAGGGCATTCACAACTACTGCCGCCCCAAACGTCCCACGATGATCACACCCAATAGGTTCACTAAAATCACAAAACATAAAAATAGAACCGGCTTGATGATTTCATGCACTGAAGTGTACATTTGATGATGATGAGAATAATCATTTCTGTTTATTGTCTCAACAATCTAGATTGCTTATCATTAACACTTCATACCTAATTTATCTATTTATATTTTTTCTTCTGAAAACATCGTAGAAGGTAAGGCATATTTACATACTAATTAGTTAAGATGATCCGGAACCTTGCGCGGATGCTAATATTGTTAGTTTCTAGTTTAAGTTAGTTTTTCTGTGTATTACGTATACACTAACCAAAATCGATGTGATATGTTTGTAAATAATACATAACCTAAAATTCACTCTGTTGCCGTGTCTTTTCGTACGCAATTAACATAACTTATCTTTTGTCGATTTGAGATCCTACCTTCAGTAAAATTGCTTACAATTATAACTGAAACTTGACAGTTGTTTTACAGTTACTTTATATTATCTAGTAAATACGAATAGTACTGTAAGTCTTTTGAAAAAAAAAAACCTATACCAAAACACACGTAGAAGTAGAATCAAATAAAAGTGACTTTTATAATATTGATAAGGAATAACCATGAAAAGTTGAGAAGAAAAATAGATAGATATTAAAGGTTTCTAGGTTAATTTGTATTTTTTCCTGGATTACAAGCACTTACCCTTTGTACTTTCCTGGGAAACCATCTATAACCTAACCAAATTTCATAAAGATTCGTTCATCATTTAGGCGTCAAAAGGTAACAGATGTACGTCTGTATGTATAAACGAGCCTTTGTCACCGATAAAGTACCAGCTGTTTCCGAACCGAATTGCGTGACGATGATTTGGACGAGGATCTCAAGAGGCGCAAATATGCAGGTCTCGACAGAGCATTTCATCATTTGCATTGGCAGCACCAACAGTCTGATAGGGGTTCTGGCTGATAGACATTGCGGTAATCTGCAAAGGCACTGGATGTCAAGCCTTATCAACCCCTGCGCCAAACAAATCTATCCATCTTCTTTCTTATATATAAAAATGAAACCCGTTTCGCGTTGTCACGGCATCACGCGTGAACGGCTGGACCGATTTCGCTAATTCTTTCTTTGTTGTGTTTGTTATTGTCAGGAGAAGGTTCTTATGAAAGAAAAAATTAAGAAAGTTGAAAACATAAATTTCCACGGGGGCGAAGCCGCGAGGCGCAGCTAGTTATTTATATAAATCGACTGTATTATTGTTTGATTATCTATGTGACATTTACTACTCTAATCTATGAATCTTTGTGTCTCTGAATTAACCCATTAGCTGTCGCTAATAAATTTAAATTTTGAATTCAAAAATGTTTAAAAATTTTCAGTGCTTGGAAAATTGATATCAGCGAGTGGAATGAGCAGCAGCCTTTTTTGAAATCGATGAGGCATGCGCAGCAAGACAACGAAGCTAAATAATGAACTAAGAACCATTTATAAGTTTGTCGAATAACAACAAAATATGAGGACAACAGACTAAGTTCTAAATTATACCAGTTTCAAATAAATACCTACAATTTATTCTACGCCTTTTTATTTTCAAATATAAGTAGACTTCTTGCTTATTTAATTATCTTTCATTATCTATTTGCACTCGTGTAGACTGATAAGGTTTTTATGACAAGATGAAACGTCTTGCTCATCTCAGGTCATCAACATCATCAACTGCCTTCTCATCTGCTTCTTTAGTCTTAATAAACAATAATGTAATGACTTTAGTGTTAATAACCATGATGGATTTAAAAGTTTTATTCTTTTGTCTTTTTCATAATGCCTTTAGGTCCAGCGGCTTTTACAATACTCTTTTTATAGTAGGTCGAGATTAATTATTGCCCGATTAGAGGGAAAAAAATATGTCCATATTTTGAGGACTAGAAAATTGCAAAACTTTATTTTAAAATTTAACTTTTCGTAAACAGACGAAAACGCTGTCAGATATATTTATCTGTGCTGTGACGTCATACGGGTAGAAAACCACAGACATAACACGAGCTGCGCCTAGAAAACAATCAATTGACGTTAGCAAACGTCCATCTTTGAAAAAATATAGACAGACTACATAGCAAATTTCACTTGTATATAAGATCCAACATGAAAATTGCTCAGAGGCCTATGACGTCACAACAGCGTATTCAGATTTGAAAATTAAATATTTAAAAAAAAAATTAGAATGAAAATATGGAGGATCATCTTACACTTTCATGATCAGAAATTTTTATATATTAGTGTATTAAAATGCTACAAAAATATTTATTTATTGCGCCAAATTATGAGTGAAGTAGCATATTGACGCTACATGCGTAGCGTGACTACGCTACATGCGTAGCGTAGCTTGGATAAAATGACTAAAAAAACTTAAAATTATTATAATCACATCACACATATATTATACATATACACACTAATATTATAAATGCGAAAGTTTGAATGGATAGATGGATGGATAGATGGATGGATGGATGATGGCTGGACAGATGGATGGATGTTTGTTACGTCTTCACGCCAAAATTACTGAACAGATTGAGCTGAAATTTTGCATCGGTGCAGCTCTAAGCCTGGAATCAAACATAGGCTTTTTATCCCATAAATCAGTTCCCATGGGATAGAAATTACCTTTGAACGTTTCCATAGAAACAACGCGTGCGAAGCTGCGGGCAGAAGCTATTAAAATATAATGCTGGAAAATCTAAACGGCATTATCTACCCACAAGTAAGTATAGCTTGTGTGGCTGATATCTTACGTTATACATCACACATATTTTTTTTTTGACGTGACAACGTCTTATAATTCGATAGAGCCGGATGCACGCACGAAATAACATGACGTCATGCGGCGTTACCTCGCTCTGAGGCGTTCCATGTAAGGCTTGAAGTGCAAGCGAGAGCGCTCGACATCCGTCTCTCTCCTACTTGAGTGAGCGATGCGTCTACATACAAATCTATTAAACAAATGAAATTAAAATTTTCTTTTGAAAAATGCTACCATTCCATCAGTATTTTCTTAAGACGTTGTCACGTTCAACTATCGTCAGTAAACCGACTTTACAGACAACCAATTTTTTTTTATGACACATTTTAAACAATGTTTTTATCAAATAAATAAATAATGCCCCAAGCTAAGCAGAGCTTGTGTTATGGTTACTAGAATAACTGACATACTTAATACTAATACATTACAATTTAATACAGTCTAGAGTTATCTCGTTTCAATTGTAAATACTAGTTCTAATTGTATTTCTATTATTTGATTGTAATTTTCTTTGTCAATAAAGAGATTAATACTAGTACCCAATTTGTGACTATTCTTGGATTTTAATTTTCTTCTTCTTAACTTCATCTTAACACAATATTATAAAACTAGTTTATGCCCGCGGCTTCGCACGCGTGGTTTCTATGTTTAACGTTTAAGGTGATTTCTATCCCATGGGAACTGATTTATGGGATAAAAAGTATCCTATGTTTGATTCTAGGCTTAGAATTACCTGTACTTATACAAAATTTCAACCCGATCCGTTCAGTAGTTTTGGCGTGAAGAGGTAACAAACATCCGTCCATCCATCTATCCATCCATCCAAACTTTCGTATTTATAATATTAGTGTAATAAGAATTAAACTGTTGATTCTGACTTTAACTTTAAACTCTTTTCTGACTTTAACTTTAAATTCAATGAATTAAGTGACTGTTTTACTCATACATTTCGATTTTCGATCTTTAGAGAGACCTATTTACAGCAGTGGTCGTTGTTCTATTCAGTTAATAATGATGTCTAATTGCAATCAAATTGAACGCGAGTGGAAAATTTGTAGCGTCAAGTAGCCAATCACACTGATTCGACAACTGAACAAAGTTCAACGCAAGTTATTAATGCTTCGGTTCATCATCATCATCATCATCATCAGCCTATATTAGTCCACCGCTGGACATAGGCCTCCCCTAATGAGCGCCATAGCGCCCTGTCTTCAGCTTGCCGCATCCAGCATCTGCCTGCAGTCTTTCGCAGATCGTCATCCCACCTGGCCGGAGGGCGTCCTACACTACGTTTGCCGAGTCATGGTCTCCACTCAAGAACTCGTTTACCCCAGCGGTTGTCGGTTCTTCGCGAGACATTGCCGGCCCACTGCCACTTCAGCTTGCTAATTCTTTGAGCTATGTCGATAACTTTGGTCCTCTGTCGGATGTATTCGTTACGAATTCTATCCTTCAGAGAGACTCCGAGCATAGCTCTTTCCATAGCTCGCTGAGCGACTTTGAACTGGTGGACCAGCCCTACCGTGAGTGTCCACGTCTCAGCTCCGTAGGTCATGACGGGTAGGACGCACTGATTGAAAACTTTAGTTTTCAAGCATTGCGGTATGGATGACGAGAAGACTCGACGTAGATGCTTCGGTTATTTGGCGTCCATTCGTAAGATGAATTATTGTAAGATCGAGATATAAAAGCTATTATCGATTGGACAAAGCTTTTGATAAAAATATTTTTACATGCAATTCGATTTATTAATGCTACGTTCCATTGACATTTGAAATTGGACATTTTTATTTTATTTTACATTTTGACAATGCTATTGCAGCCTTGCCTTGCTACGTTATTGTATTTTTAACCCCCGACGGAAAAACAGAGGGGTGTTATAAGTTTGACGTGTCTGTCTGTGTATCTGTGTATCTGTCTGTGATATCGTAGCTCCCAAACGGTAGTTTTTTTTGTGTCATAGATAATTTTATCCCGAGTGTTCTTAGCCATGTGTCATGAAAATTTGTTCAGCCAATTAACAGCAAATTTAATTTTTAAATTTTGTCTTCTGTCTGTATAATTTTGAGTTTTGTTTTGTGTTTTAAAATGTATTGAATCTATTTGACTTGACTTATTGTTCCCTGTGAATCTACTACAATTACATATATAGACTGAACAGAACGACGACGTCCACTGCTGAAAATCGGTCTCTCTAACGATGGAAAAGATCGAGATCTTTTTCTCTAAATTCGTTAAAGAATTTAAATTTAAAGTTACAACTCTTCCGGCGGATGTCGTAAGAGGCGACTGAGGGATATCCACCGGGGGCGGGCAGCAGTGCCCCATGCAGAATAATTCCACCCCCAAAATGCGATCCCCAACCTGCATGCCCTGCGTGGGGATTATGGGCACTACCCCCATGAGACAAAAGCTAATAAGGCGCTTATAAGGGGAAGGCCCGCGTCCAGCAGTGGATCAATACAGGCTGTTGAGGTGAGGTTGAGGTATGTATGTAAGGTACCCTTTTTATTGTATTCGTACTAACTTAACTACAAAGTAAGTATTTTATTTTTATTTAGTGGTGTAAATAGCTATAATTACCTTTAAGGCTACCTTGTACATTTTGAAATAAAAACATTCTTATTTTTATTCTTATAAATCCACTCTAGACTTAACTTTCAACTCCTACGATATTTTAAGTCGGGCCCTTCCACAAAACCTTAGGCTATTATTTGACCCAAACTTTCGTCGCATTCAAACATTTCTATAATTCTGTAAGTCTTCCTCTTCCGTAACCGTCCCGTAAAGGTAAGTAACTGAGAGCTGGCGCGATCACCTTTTGTTTTTGTATAAGAAGGCCTACTACTTTACTAAATTTCGTTTTGATTCATTCGATCGGTACTACTTTAATCGAAAGAAAACTGTTATTTCGGTCGAAGTAAAGTATAATTCTATTTGATAATGAAATTTCGATCCTTAGAATAGTTTATATGTAAAAAAGTAGGTATTAAAAAGTCAGTCATAAATTTCCTACGAAAACGGCCCATTCGTGAGCGAGCGAGAGTAGCAAAATGTTGTACTCCGCAACTGCGGCAAGTAGTAGTGTCGATACTCTAGTAACGACAGATTTGTGTCTTCAGAGTAAAACATACAAGTAAATAGACATACAGGTAAATGGACATTCGGAGAATAGACATGCATGCAAATAGACGTTCGGGGAATTAGACATTTGGGAAATGGACTTTCAAACAATAGACTTTCGAAAGATTGGAATTGGACCTAATAATTCACATAGCGTTATCTAGCCGGTAGCCCCAAGCTAAGCAAAGCTTGTGTTAAGGGTTCTAGATATCTGATATACATAATTCAATACACTTCATAGATAGATAATTTAGATCTTAAGCTAGAGAGTCTTACTTACTCGTAAGTATCTACATACGAAGATGTATACTTCTTTTTAAAGCCTAAACCGAGGAATGCAAAATTCAGGTCAAACCTCCACGGGTTTAAAGTATTATCAATCTGAGTACTATGTTATTCATATTATACATAGAAAACATCCAGAACACCCTGAACAAATATCTGCAGATCGTAAAAACATCTGTCCCGAGTTGGAAATCGAACCCGCAACCTCCTGCGTCGCAGGCGAACCTTCGCCTGCTGCGCACGGAGCGGAGGTCGCCTAATAAGCCGAACCCATTGACCTATTAACCTCGACCCCCTCTGTCTAGTGATATAATGCTTTTGATTAGGTTGATTCGGGTTACTTTTTCTGAGAGCTATTGAAACAAGCTATAAAACTTGGTATAAATGGTTTTGTATTTATTTTATGACACATTATCAGGGACACATCAAAGGGACATCACATTAAGGGATATTATCTCCCACTTCGATGTTTAAGAGTTAATTGTAAGAAGAAACAAAAGACAATCGCGCCAGCTTTCACAAATTTACCTACCCATCCCGTAAGGGACAGTATCCAGCTAATGGTAATGGTGCCCAGGACTTCGTGACAGTTTTGTATTACTTCTCCGGGAATTCGGGGATGTGGTGTGGTGGTGTAAAGTTGGGTGATAAATTTGTAAGATATTGATATAGAAGCTGTTGGGTTTTAATCTCTGGTCTTTTAATGAAAGGTTTAATATTGAAAAGGAACTGGACGTATAAATTACGTAGGTACACCAAATTATATGCAATAGTTAATGACAAGTTTCTGCGCCCAAAGTTTCTATGCTATTGTTTTAAGATCGCAAAGAAGGTAATTTTAAGAATAGATAGATAAAATATGATATTATATTTTAAAATCCTACTAATGTTATGAAGCCGAAAGTTTGTGAAATCTGAATTTTTGTTACCTAGGATCTCCAAAACTACAGAACAGATCAAGATGAAATTTGGCGTACGCTTAGAGCAAAACGTAACTTAGATAATAGTAGGCTACTTATTATACCGAAAATACGCGTGCGAAGCTAGTATTTAATATAGCATACATAATAATGTAAAGTGGTAAGAAAAAATAAAGTAGATATAAACAATAGACATAAGATAAATTGAAATTCGTTTATATAAAATAAGATTGTGAAAGTCTCTATGTAAGAGCAACAAGAATGAAAAAAAAAATCTGCGGTCTGGCGCAAGGAGGCAGACCAGCGTCATAGTCTGCCATAATTCAACAAAAGAAAAATTACAGAACCGAAAAAGCAGCTCTCGACAGAACGCGCAAAACTTTATTCTACGGATTTTCCACATCGTCGAGACCTGGGCCCAGAGGCAGATTACAGCAGATCGAAAAGGGTGAGTCTCCAGCTTGGGCTGGGCCAGAGTTTATTAATTTTTCACGTAGCTGTCGATTCCGCACAGAAGCAAGCTGGTCCTTAAATTTGTCTTTATTAATCACTAGCTTCTATTCGCGGCTTCGGTCATGTGGTACCTGGATAATACATAGCCTATGTCACTCAGGGGTAATGGTAGCTATCTATTAGTGACAGAGTTTATGAAATCGGAATAGTCGTTCCGGAGATCACAAAAGAAACAAACACAGAAATGTTACCTCTTTATATAATTTATTAGTATAGAACATCGAGAAAAAAACCTATAAATCACAAAAATGTAAATTCAAATATGGGTCTTAACTCGAACTAGTATTTACAATTGAAACAATTTAGAATAGAATAGAATAGAATTATTTATTTAGGTAAAAAATAACATTACATATCGGTTAAAAGTGCCTTTGAGCCTTTTTTAGGTTTAACTAAACACAGAGTTCTCACCTGGTTCAATGAGGCATTAATGTAGGTATATTAATCGAAATACTTAATTACTTACTTAATTGAGCTAGCTGACTGTTGCAAGCAATCTACAGGTAGCTCAACTGATCCATATCAATACCATTCGGAAGCGACTGTCTCTTTAAATAAGTTTAGAATGGGTTATAAGCTCGCTATTAGTCCATTTACTTTTGAAATCTTTTTTATTGATAGTCAACTATTATAATTATTCTTGAGAGCTCTCTCCTCTCCCTCAGTCTAAAACAGCCGTTTTAGACTATAAAAGACTAGTTGACTCCTGTGTTAAATTATTAATTATTGTCCAATTAGAGGGGGCAAAAATATTACCATATTTTTTGACCGCAAAACTTGTGATAACGCTGTCAGCCATATTTATCAGTGATGTGACGTCATACGTCTCGAAACTAACAATTGACATTAGCGAACGTCATTCAGTAAACATCCTCAACCTCAACAGCCTGTATTGGTCCACTGCTGGACGCAGGCCTTCCCCTGATAAGCGCCTTATTGGCGTTTATTACATAGGGGTAATGCTCATAATCCTCACGCTGGGCATACGGGTTGGGGATCGCAGTTCGGTGGTAGAATTGTTCTGCAGGGGGCGCTGCCGCCCGCCCCCGGTGGATATCCCTTAGTCGCCTCTTACGACACCCGCGGGAAGAGTTGGGGTGGTGCAAACTCTAAGCCGGCACCACAACCAGCACAAACAGCAAACATCATTGTAAAAATATAGACAGACTACATAGCGAATTTTACTCGTCTACGATCTCATCATGAAAATTGCTTAGAATCATACGTCACAACATGGCCGACAGCGTTTCAGAGTTCATATTTTATAAGTAAAAAAATCATTTTTAAATTGAAAATATGTAGTCATCTTACAGAAATCTATAAATATTGGGTTCTTAAGTCAAATACTACAGAAAATATTTATTTATTGCACCAAATTTGATATGAGTCAAGTAGCCTATTTATCTAGTGAGCGAAACCACGGGCAGAAGATAATTGAAGATATTTTGTAAACAAAACCTTACGTAAGTAACTGAAATCTAGACAAAATATCCTGAAAACTATTAGATATCTTAGAAAACAACCTTAGCTCTACCTGAAAAAGAGCTTAGACTGTCTATTTAGAAAGATAAACGGATATGATCACAATATTTTATTCCAATAACCTTAAAATAAAATCTCTTACATAACTACCTAATACATGACCGCATAAAAAGCTCCAACATTCAACACAAGCCCAAATATAATTAGCAAGATATGCTTCACCATCCTCCATCTATAACAAACAATACAAAACTTTCATTATCCTCTCAGGTGGCCGTCCATAGCGCGCCATAAAGGCCATTGCGTGGCAGGGTTTCCGCCAGCATGCTGGCCGCCAGCGCGGAAATGGGATGTGATGCATTATTTCGCTGATTTCTTGATTATTATCTACACTTGCGAGCTTTAAAATGGAATCGCTTCATCGCGAGTTATTCAAAACAATTTTTTTACAATTTATGTACAATGAACTATATATTGTGGTCACAGAAATCTAAATAACAAGTCACTATTTAGATTTCTGTGATTGTGGTATATCATTTGAAAGGTAATTTTGTTACCTTTCAAGTGATATCAAGAAGATCTAAAATTAATTAATTTGGCTACCTAAATTTTGGGAATTATTGCAATAGGTCGAAGTTGCATCTATCGGCTTCTTTCGGCGCCGGAGCTGGATTAACTGGATTTTTCCCTCGTATCCGCTGTTTTAGCTCGTCCCACATATGCCAGATTGGGTTCAAGTCAGGAATAAGGGCTGGCCAGTCTAGTGTGGGAATGCCGACATGGAAGACGTCTGTCGGTACTGTCTAGTCACTGCTGCGGTGTGGCAGTGGACATTATCGTCCAATAAATCAAAATTTATCGTCGCCAATAAATCCTGCGTAAGGGAAAACATAACTTAACTCATAGTTCACTGCAAAGAAATTGTAAAAATTAGTATTGAACAACCCTTGAAGCGATTCCAGTTTAAAGCTCGCAAGTGTAGTAATACCTCCTAACATCTATATATATTTGGATTCTCCATAAAATTTCCTACAAAACAGCATGGAAACATTCTGATGTTGGATAACGTAACTAATGAGGTTGATAAAAATTAAATTATAATTGCGTAATAATTTATAAGATTAATAATTAAATAGGTAACTAACCAGCGGTTTCGCGCGTGTTTTACAGTATGTTATTTTAGGTCTAGAGCTAGATAGGTATAATTTACTGATCTAAGCATTTCAGCCCGATTATTTTAGTATCTAGATAAATCGTTGTCTGTACCCATCTTACAACTTTTTCTCATAATCTTTTACAATCATCAGAAACTTGCGCTTTTATTAAAGTAAGGCGCGTCGCTCTCTGGACCAAGATTCGTGGCAAAGTCGAGGAGTGGGCGACGGACGCAAAAGTGCCGCATCGTTTTTTTTAGGAGCAAGGTGAAGGCGCGGCAGAGTCGAGGCGGAGGCGCCGCGGGGTCGATGTAGAGTCGAGGCGGAGTTTGAGTGAAGTTTCCCAGCTCGCGTTGCGACTCCGCCGCCATTGTTAATGGACTTGTATGAACGATAGAATAATAAATAATATAATGATAGACAATTCCTACAGCACCATCTACCCCTAAGCTAATCAGAGTTTTTGCTAAGGGTACTAAGGACTACTATGAAGGAAGCATAGCTGCTCGCGCCTCGACTCTATTATAGAAATCACGCCTCAAAAGTGCCCCGACACAGCCTGAAAGCCGCCTCGACCTCACCTCAAATTAGCAGTGAGCGACGCGAATAAAATGCACAAAGGAGGTATAATAGGTATTATTACATAAAAGTGTTGGTACCTTATACGAGGCTGATCCCACGTAACTAAACACTCAATGATGGGTGGAAAGACAAACGCGATATGCGCCTCGAAAAAATTGCCGATCTGTAATAAATAATGAATATATTCAAAAAACAATTGCTTGTGCGTCGTAAACTTTTATTTATAAATTATTAATTTTATTTCATTATTATCCGAAGACATTTGACCTCAGTGGCGCAGCGGGCGAAGGTCCGCCTGCGACGCAGGAGGTTGCGGGTTCCATTCCCGCCTCGGGACAAATGCTTGTACGATCTGCAGACATTTGTCCAGGGCACATATATTATAATACTATACTGTTCTGGATGTTTCCTATGTATAATAAAAAATATATTTCTATGTAGTGTATTGTATTAAGTATATCAGTTATCTAGTACCCATAATACAAGCTCTGCTTAGCTTGGGGCTAGATAATGCTGTGTGAATTGTCCAGCATTATTTATTTATTTATCCAACTGCTGGGCAAAGGCTTGCCTTTTCTCAATCAGCTGCGAGTTGCGACAGGCCACAATGGAAGATATGCCTTGAGCTCGTCACGTCATCTCATCCTGTGCTTTCCACGTCGCCTCTTAGCGCTGGATGGTAAATTTTTGAGATATATAAATTCCTAGAATAAGATGACGATACTTACAAACATCGATAGTTTCTCCATATTTGGGATAGCGACACAAACAACCGTGATTAGTGCGAATTGAATTATTCTGTAAAAGCGTTCCCAACGGGCTCTTTTGCTGAAAATGGAAATAAATAAGGTTCAAGTCTTTGTCTAGCAGCTGGACAGTACTGGGTCTACCTAAGACAACAATCGCTGTGCTTGGGATTTCTATTCTTTAATTATATGCTAGAAAGATAAACGATCCCAACTAACTAAAATTATGATAATTACTTTTAAAAAAACATTTTATAAAGCACCTACTTGTCGAATTAATTACGGATGTAAGCGGGTTAACTACGAACCTTATTTGTGTTGAAAGAACACCAACATTTCATCCCTTAACGAGGGACATCTTCAAGGTGAGTGCGATTCTTGACGCGCGCGTTCCAACACAAATAAGGTTCGTAGTTTACCCGCTTAGGTACATCCAAAATAAATTCGTCAAACTACGGCGAATTCAAACTACAATAGTTCTTATAGTAAAGTACTTCTGGTTAAGAGATTCTTTGTTTATTGCATATTTTAATTTTTTTTCGAATAAATCTTTTTTTTTACTCCAAGCATGTGAGTTTTAGCTTTTTCGAACTTGTTGACATAGTTGACATACTTGGCTATAACCAAATTGGCTAAAAAAAACTCTAAGATCAACCATACTCTGATACCATGTATGTAGTAGAATAATATGTTAAAGGGTCCGGCGGAGGATGAATTTCCCATACAAACGTAGTACCAAAATGATGAGCGAACTGCGACAATTTTTGGTTTTAACAAAAACAAATTTTCTAAAAAATCTAACAAGATTTTGCGCAACTTTTTGGAAAATTTGGCAAAGTAACCTAAAGTGGGCCGGGTTTTGAGCTTTGGATCATATTCAGAAGGAACAAATGTTATCAGCGACCAGACCAAAACGCGAAAATTTTGTTGTCTACTAATTTTTTGTACTGGTTGACAAAGTGACCTCGCAGATTATTTGTTATATTTTGTGCTTTTTATTGTGGTGGTTGGATTGATACAAACTGACTATAGCGGACCAGCCAGACCAATAAAATTGGAAATGTTGCCTCTGTGCTAATCAAAATACAGAGCACAAATAACAGTAATATCGGCGAGCGGAGCGAGCCGCGATTTTTTTTATTGCTGCAGTTGGTAACCATAATCAATGTAACGGAAGTAAACAGGAAAAAATTAGACGTTTTTTCATCGTTTTTTACGTGTATTCTTAGGTATACAAAACGTACCTACAAATAAATTATAAATATTCGAAATTTAAAAAATCGTTATTCACAAGTTGAATCTCTCGGATTCCAGAATTATCCCTTTTCGGTTTAATAAACCCTTTCCGTGGCATCCTGTGTATATTTTATCACACTCATATTTTGAGTTTGGATGTAGGTAGATATTTTTAAAGTTTGGATATAGATGTTTAGAAGTTTTCGCGTAAAGAAGTACCTAATCAACACCAATCCATCAATCCATCCAAACTTTTGTTTTATAAGTATCTTTCACACTACCTAGGTATATTTTTGACTAGCTAGGTAGGTACCATAACAAATTAGTAGTGTTTAGCCGATATGGTTACCCCACAAGGCTTTACCAAAATCGTAAATTGATTTGTTTTTTTGATAAGTAAATAAATGTGTCAAGTCAAAATCTTACGTTTATATCCTTGCCTTTTATTTTCTTGTCAGAAATTCACTATACCTACTCGTGTATTTAATCCTAAATTTAGGTATATCCTAGGTATTGCAGAAGCAGAACCGTATGACGAACCTACCTACACTCCATCCAAATTCGGTTAGTTTACAAAAATGTCACACCGAATTTGGCTGGAGTAGGTATACGTAGGTGCTTACATACTACATAGGTACGTATTTCCTGATCGATCAGTTTAGTTAGGTTCTAGGTACCAATGATATTAGGTACCTATATTTGGGTTCTACATAGGTACCTAGGTACCTAAGTATTTCTTGAGATATACGTAGGTAGGCCTTGTAGAGAAACTTGAAGAAAAAAACGCGTTAGGTATCAAACTAAACATTCACTTAGATTTTTTTAAAATACTTACACTTGCACTTCCCAAAATGTAAGTACCAAGGTACCTATGTAGGTATGAAACGCAGATAGTATGCCTAAAGAAATAGGTAGGCAAATTTAGTAGTCTAGTATCTAACCTACCTGCCGCTTTCGGTAGCAGAGGTGTATACCTACTCACGCCCACGCACAAGCACGGCACTATGGATGGTTGTGGTTGTGTTCACGTATGTAGTACACCTACCGCGTCCCGCGCGCGCCTGCATCAACTAAACAGAGATAGCGATATTCGGGGCGATTTTTGCACGCGCCTCGAATTGAAGTTGCGATCGAGGTTCGCCGGACTCTTAAGGCGAATAGTAGGGTGGATAGTGGCGCCACTACATATTTAATTTTATAATTACGTTATACAAAGGAATTATCAAGAAATCGGACCGCGCGTAGACGATATCTATCTTAAGCTTTTTTAAATGTATCTGTAATAGTTTTGTTTTGTGTTATTCAATCAAAAACCTTGTTTGGAGAGCTTGGTGGCCACCAATAGGAAAAAACTCTTGAAACAAGTATCTGCCTAAATAATACAGTACAAAACTATTAAAGATACATTTAAAAAAAGCTTATGATAGATATCGTCTACGCGAGGTCCGATTTTTTGATAATTCCTTTGTATAACGTAATTATAAAATTAAATATGTAGTGGCGCCACTATCCACCCTACTATTCGCCTTAAGTATAATCAATCAGTGACAGGCTGTGGCGCGTCCTAAGGATATAGTGCTTTCTCTTTCTTTCTTATGGAGCTATACTATGTGCGAGTGGAATGCAGCGTAGCCGGGCTAATTACAAGCATAATTCAAACCTCTTCGCCGAAGACAGGAGAATCAAGATCGAACTTCACTTGGTAAGTTCGTTTGATCATTTAAGTAATCAGTTATCTTGTACCCATCACACAAGCTCTGCTTAGCTTGGGGCTAGATGCTGTACGAATTGTCCTGTATTATTATAATTATACCTTAGATAATTCTTCCCAACATAATGCCACAGTATCATGAAGGGGGCCCGGAATTGGGCGGCGAAAGTCGTGCAAATCACGATTGCTAGGATAAACTGGAGTACAGCTGTAGTGCTGAAATGAAAGAAAATGGTAGCTTTGGAGATTATTGCGAGTATAAAAGACTACAAACAAACTACAGCAATCAAGCAATCATCTCATCTCATAAGCTACAGCCAATATTGTTCCACTTTTGAACATAGGCCTCCCCACAATAAGCGATTTATTGGCTTCGCTGGCGTAGAATAATACAAGGTATAAAACTCCGAGAAACAACGGTCACGTGGGCTTTCCCAAGCCTACGTCATTATGCGCAACGGCGGTTCTCAAACTTTTTAATTTGGGGAAATTCGAGATCTAGATCTAGGTTTTAGGTTTGCCATGAAATTCTTCAAACTTAGTTTCCGTAATTTGAGCAACGCTAATGAGCTCTGCACATGGATAAATCAATTTTCCCCTTAAAATGGAATTTATCCAATCGCAGGAACATTTTTCAGTCACAGATTCTTTTTTAGGGAATGAAAAAAACCTTATTTTACCGCCTTTCACACTTACAGTTACGGATAGAGCAACCGCCCATTTTATTTTAAAGATTTATCCTATCAACAACGCGCGCCGCCGATGACGCGACAAAAGTTTGGTAGTCACCGGCAAATGAACGTAACCTCCCTTTTTTGTGATAACTGGGCAGTGACGTACCTAGGCTTGGGAAGATCTCGGAATGTCGGACATTGCTTTTTTAGATCATGCTATCATGAGGGTAGTACCTATAATCCCAACGCTTGGCATACGGGAATCGCAGTTCGGTGGTAGAAGATGGTGTTCTGCAGAAGGCGGGGATATCCCTTAGTCGCCTCTTACGACTCCAGCGGGAAGGGTTGGGGTGCGAATTATAAGCCAGCAACACACGGCCGATATAAAAGGACCTACAGCATTATAGTAGGCAAACTATTACAATTGCTAAAATAGTAAACAAGGCATAAAAAATCTGAGTGGGTAGTTTTCGCTTACGTGGTGATTGTCTGTAAAATTATTTTAAGAATTTTATAAGGTGTTGTAAATTTACGTAACTAATGTATTTAAGTTAACAGTTGCAGCCAGCGTTTTGAGGACGCTTCCGACTGGTATTGATATGGATCAGTTGAGCTAGATACCCGCTGATTGTTTGCAAAAGTCTGCAGTTCGCTCAATTGTTTCTATTGTAAATACTAGTTCTAATGTTTGTACTGTTTGATTGTAATTTACTTAGCTATTAAATAAAGTTACCAGAAAATCACTTGTATTCCCAAATATATCTTCAAGTTTTATTTTTAATGTTTAGTTTTTATCATAATACCCTTGTACCCATAATTATAGTTTTTATCTTACCTCTATAAATTTAATGAACCTCGGGAATACAGGGTATCTGCTGATAGCAATGTTGAATTTAGAATGTAGATAATAATCGTTTTAGCTTCATTTGTTTGGAGAGTTAAAAAACTCCTTGAACGTGTTCTATAAATACGGATAAGATAGCCAAACATCAGTAACACCAGGAAAGATCTTGAGAAAACAATAGCCGTTGGAGTTTAAGCTCACAGTACAAGTAATTAATTAAAAACAATAAACAAATCTTACTTGGACCTAGTTTTTAGGGTTCCGTACCTCAAAAGGAACCCTTATTTGATCACTTTGTTGTCCGTCTGTCCGTCTGTTTGTCTGTTTATCTGTCTGTCTGTCCATCTGGCAAATCTTTTCTCAGGAACGCGTGGACGTATCAAGTTAAAATTAACGTCAAGTAATCAAAGCCGTAACTTCTTGGAGCCGCGATATAAATAGAACTTCTAATTCAACGCACTCAAAAGTTACAGCCGTCTATGTCCGAATATTTTGAAATTTCCAAGGGAAACATTTTAATACCTTTTTTACTGTCTTGTTTCAACAACCTGTAGTAATATAATAACATATAGTAATATAATAACTCTACTAACTCGATATTCATATTTATATTCAAGCAGCACGTAGGTACATATGTTTATGTTGCAATCAAGTTTTGATCTAGGTTTAAGTAACCTCATAATATGAAAGTGATTGTGATGTGTTTTGTACGATAAATAAATAAATGAATAAATAAATAAATCACCTGCACACAAAATCTATAGGGTACTTCCCATTGACCTAGAATCATAAAATTTAGTAAGAAGCGAGGTCATAGCTTTATGACCTTGCCTTGGTGCTTACCAATAAAGGGAAAAATCCAGAAACCGTAAATTTGTAGTTCGTTAATAAAAAAAAAATTTTTATTCTCGCCATGGACCAAAACCTACAGGGTACCTACTTCCAGTTGACCTAGAATCATGATGATTTGGCAAGACACAAGGTCTTACGGAACCCTTAGTGGCTATATAGGCATAGGATTTCGCGTTCACAGGAGCGGGACAGAGCAAAGCGGCGTAAGCCCAAAAATCAAGTTTTTAGTAGTTATTTGCTCCCCACAAACATTAGAATAGTTAATTGAAAAAAAGGCAACACATAAAATGTTCTTTATACTTAGCTCAATTACTATGCTTAATCTCAAGATCGTATCATCTGTATTTATTGAGAAATTAGGGTTTTAGTAAAAAATTAGAGGTAACTTTGCGATTTTTTTCTATCGAGAAAATTTTATGGAATCGTGTTTAAAAAACATATGATCGATAGAATAAGTCCTGAACTTTACCATATATAAATTTCAAAGTTAAATATTCAGTAATTTGGAAGATATGGAGGTCCGACGGAGTTGAAAATAAGCAATTTGAGGGTAGGTACCCCCTTAAGGAGTCTATGCGGGTATTTTGATACTTCATTATAATAAAACCGCTTCAGTCGTTTTGAAGGTTCGAGGTATAACAATCGTCAAACTTCTTGTCCTCTAGCGAACCACGTGACAAAGATACACAGAACGCAATTAATAGGCCAAATTGGTGGGCGGTTACCCTCTAGACTAGACAGTCGGGTTGATTATTCACTGTGAGTTTTTATTCCAAACAATAAAAGAGCGAGACAGAGCTATACGAAGCTAGAGTTTGTGCAAAACATGTGCAAAAAGAGAACCGCCGTGGCGTTACGGCGAACTAACTGATTTTTATATGGCAACCCAATCCAGCTGTCATCTGTCTCGTCACACAACTGTCAGGTGTTAACTTCGACTCGATAAAGCCTCTACCCCACAGCCGCGATTTCGAAGCGCGTCTTGTAATTTTGTAGCGCGATTCCTTGCACAAAGCTGCGTTTTGTAAGCGCGATTTCTAGACAGCGCGCGACGCCGCCGCCCAAAACGCAAGACACAAGACGCAGCTGTGTGTAAGATGACATTCTTAAGGCTCTACCTCCCCGAACACTAGCGCCGCCACATATTTTATCTTATTATTACGTCGAAGAAAGGAAATTCCAAAAATTACGTTGGGCAATTTGTGATACCTATCATAAGCATTTTTTTAACGCCTCTGTAATCGTTTTATTTTGTATATAAACAGAAATGCAAAAATAGAGTTTGGTGGCCACCAAGGGCAACATCGTATCTCTGCCTAAACTATACAAAATAAAACTATTACAGAGGCGTTAAAAAATGCTTATAATATATATCACAAATTGCCCAACGTAATTTTTGGAATTTCCTTTCTTCGACGTAATAATAAGATAAAATATGTGGCGGCGCTAGTGTTCGGGGAGGTAGAGCCTTAATACAAAATGTTCCGTGAATCGCAGGACGCGGAAACGTGTCGTCAATCTTCTATTGCGTCGATAAATCGCAGCAGTGTGTAAGATTGTGTTCGTCTTAGTACAAAATGTACTGCAAACAAATATCGCAACAAATCGCGCGACGCAAGACGCGCTTCCAAATCGCGGCTGTCGGGTCGTTGGCATATCACACTAATAGTATTATAAATGCGAAAGTTTGGATGGATGGATGTATAGATGGATGGATGTTTGTTACCTCTTCACACCAAAACTACTGAACGGATTGGGCTGAAATTTTGCACACAGGTAATTCTAATCCTGGAATTAAACATAGGCTACTTTTTATCCAATAAATCAGTTCCCATGGGATAGAAATCAACTTTAAACGTTTCCATACAAACAACGCGTGCGAAGCCGCGGGCAGAAGCTAGTAATTCATACGAGGCCGAGGACAACGCAGCAAATATCCTGTATTCGCATATTAAGAGTCTACCTGCGGCTACTATAGGAGAACACATAGAAAAACACTGGAAAACGTAACCCACGCCTCACAAGTGAAAATAAAGAAGAGGGATAGTTACGTATTTTGATTCATATGTACAGTGAAGGGACCTCTACATTGATCCTTCCAGCTCCAATAACCTAAGAAACCAATTGCAGTGACACTCAGTATTATTATAGTCATAGCTGAAACAAAAAAATAATGAATTAGCTTGACGACCGATGTGGCGCGGTGGGTGAAGGTCCGCCTGCGGCGCAGAAGGTTGCGGGTTCGATTCCCGCCTTGGGACAAATGTTTGTACAATCTACAAATATTTGATCTAGGTGTTCTGGTCGTTTCTATGTATAATAAAAAAATATCTATCTATGTAATGTATTATATTATGTATATCAGTCATCTAGTACCCATAACACAAGCTCTGCTTAGCTTGGGGCTAGATGATGTTGTGTGGATTGTCCAGCATTATTTATTATTTATTTAGCTATGTATCTATCTATACCAAACCTAGCTAGTGCCTGATAATCCCGGATAAAAAGGCCTTTCTCAGGACAATACAAGTTCCATGTTTAATTAAATTCGTGAAAAGGTAACAGAGACATAGATACTAAGTAAGTACCTATTTATTTTTTATGGCTTTATTTAATAGTGTTAGTTAGGTAGCAACTTCGCATCTCTGCTTAAGGTATATAAAAAAATAATCTTTTACAGAGGCATTAAAAAAGATATTATAGTAGTAGTAAAAGATATTACAAACTGGCCAATCGATTTTTGAAAATTTCTTCGTCTAACAGAATAATAAGATAAAATAGGTGGTGGCGCTGATATTTGAGTCGGGGTAACGCCTTACTGCACATCTAAGTACATAAAGTTTCTATCTTAGCTACAAATATAGATTTTCTTTTTCTTATTCTTTTTACAGACATTAGTTCTTAACGTCAGTTACGTTATTAAAGTAGTATGGATTGATAATCCGATCTTTTATAGTGACTAACTGGTGAGTATGTATCTAAAGACTCATAGAAAAAATTCAACGGTTCAGTAAATATCTTCTGTTGATGCAAGTTCCCTTGTTTTGTTTTCTGTATGTGTTTTTCTTTTCAATTTTTCTCTATCTTGGTGAGCAATAAAGAGTGCCTATTTGTATTGTATTGCTCCCTATAAACAAAACCATAAGACATAGGTATGTAACACAGCCACTAAAAGTAATAATTACTTTTAGTGGCTGTGTTACTCGTACATACCTATGTCAATTATTGTTATCATGTTCAGAACTATTTTACTAACTATTTTCGAGGTTATTCGAATACTCGTTTGAGTTATGGACCCGTACTCTTGAAAACGAAATCGAAGTTTCTGTTTCGTTTTCGTACAAACGCTAATCTGCCCCCTGATCAGAAGCCAGACGGCTCGCAATCAAATCACCTCCGTGGACTTTCCACAAAAATGCACCTATTATAAATAGGTGCATTTTTGTGTTCGTCCCGAATAAAGCATAATCTCAAGTCGCGATTTTACTACATAGTCCAGTCAATGAGTCTCCAGTCAGAGAACTCAAAAAAGGGGTTTGGGTGGAAAGGTCGCAGGAAAAGTTTGACTTCGGGCTTCTGTTTGACTAATTAACGAAAGAAACACACAAAAAGTCGGATACATCGTCGGCCACATTGTCACGTTTTATCCGGTGAGTTTATGGTCAAACGAAAGTCTATTGATGATAAAAAAAATGCGTTTGAGTTTGCGAGGGTAAGATGCCAGGCCAACTCATCAGTGGGCGTGGCCTAAATGTATGCCTGTAAAGTCACCTGTGACATAATAGTCATTCATTATCATACGCCATATCGCTAGAATGAAATGCATACAGACAGATTTATTCGTAAAACGCCGCTTAAAAAATGGGAACGGACTTTTAGCACAGGGTTTATTACAGCATCTTTTCAAAATAAATTTATTTCAACTCTCCTCCCTCCCCTCTGTTCACAACAGTTGGCATTATGCTGAGCCTAGGCCCATTTGCTACTGCAGCACACATTGATTAATTTTATTGTTAACATCGTTTGTTAAATGTACCTACTGTATGTGTTCTTATTAGTTTAATTAATTTAAGACTAAATATTTTATTTTGAATGAGTTATTTAAATGTGTGTGTGTGGTGGCAAATAAATGGTATGTCTATATCTATGTCAACTTTTGAATAACTAAACTAAGTCGGTAAGGGCTTCATTTTAGAGTTTTCTTTCCACGTTACTTGTATTCGCCACGTTACTTGTAATAAGTTACTTATTTTCGCCCAAAGTTGGGCTAAAATCAGTGTTGAAATACGAAAGTTTCGAAGCTTGTATTTTTTGAATATAAACTTTTTTACGGTTTTGTGTGTATACAAACATAGATAATGACGAAATAAATTGATATTATACCTACTTAGTTTTGGATGGTCAACATCAAACAGCGTAGTAGTTACCCTTTCACATTTGTATGGAAAGATGAGCGACTCGTTTAGCCTTAAGATACGCACCGTACTGAAGAACAACATGAAAGTATTTGGGTTTTTCCATATGATTCTCTATCGACAGGGTGACGTCCGTTCCACCGATGCTGAGAAGGAATATCCCCATGAAGCCGCACAGACCCTGGACGCTGTTCCAACCATGGAGATCGGAGAAGCTGTGATGCCCCCAGAAACTGAAGAAGACGGTTGTTATCACGCATATTGCTAGAAAAAAAAACAAATTGTTACTTCCTGAATTATTTTTTTAATACCTCTTTGGCGCAACGGGCGAAGGTTCGAATCCCGATTCGTAACCAATGTTTGTGCAATCTAAACATATTTATTCCGAGTGCTCTGGGTGTTTTCTATGTATAAAAAACTATCTATCTATGTAGGTATGTAATGTATGAAGAATTTCAGTTATCTAGTATCTATCTATAGGTCTACTTACCTATAGCACAAACTGTGATTAGCTCTGGGCTGGATGATACTGTGTGAATTATCCAGAAGTCGGCTGTTGTTTCAGGTACGACATTGCTCTCATTTCCAAAATATCGTTGTCATGTCATGATTTCAACAAGCCAAAGATGATGATACTCAATGAGGATCCGTAACTTTCAATAGAACTATTATTCACGTTATTCTTTAAGACAGAATGATATATCTTTTTAAATTATCCAAATCGGACCATTACGTACGAAGTTATGACTAAATTACTAGCGAAGTTCACTGAGTGACCGCCGCGGGTGCGTGTGACGTCACTTGCTTGGTCGCTGGCCTTTAACCGTAGGCTCAGATATCAGTTATTAGTTTTTTACTCCGAAACTTTAAGTTTAGGAAAAGAATGACAAAACCAAATAGACTCAGTTTTGAAAGACCCATCGGAAAATAAAAAATAAAAAAAACACTACAAGGTGGCTTTTAGAGATGGGAGTGAATTATCAAATCCAAAACCATGAGTTAGAAAAAATCGATATATAAGAAGAAGAAGAAGAAAAACTACATATTTGGCCATCCACTCCATTTCAAAAGCCGCCTTGTATATCTCAAATAAGCACATACATTATTGCGTTCTATAATATTACAGAGGTGGTAACAATATATTATAAAGTTTGACTGTTCACCTGACTATGATTTACTAGAGATCCGCACCCACCCTGGTGATAGTAGTATAGATGGAAAGGCTTACCAATGAAGATTAAGGCGAATACAGAGATTGGTGCTAATATCTTCAGTTCTCGTATCAGACAGATCGCCATTAAGGGAACTGATAGAATCAGTATATATATCCGTTCGTTCAAGTTCATCTTTTGTGCTCTCGGTGACACTATTTCTACTGCCTGGAAAAGATTCAAAACCAAATAACAATTCAAAAAATCGAGCTTCAGATGTATAAGTAGGTATTTATTTTGTCAAAATCTGCGGGTAACTTAAATATAGAATTAAAATCTGACAAAACCGCCCACCATGTGCAATGTACTTATACATAGTTATGTCAATGCATCGAGCACATAGTGCTCATGAAAGGCTTTACGGAAAATTCGATTAAAACAATTCGTCTAAAAACATTTCGACTAGTAACAATTCGACTAACGACTAAAACAATTCGTTTCAACAACAAAACAGTTTTGTGTCAACATGTGGCTCTGGGTGCAATTATACATTGTACACACCCTTTCAGTCACAGAGTCGCCACGAACCCCCCCCGGAGGGCTTCGTTAGGAGTAAGCTAGTGTTAATCCCCCAAGTCGGGTTAACTCAAGGTCGAATAGCTTTAGTCGAAATTGTTACTAAGAAATCAAATAATATCGCAAACACTAACAGA
Organism: Eupithecia subfuscata; assembly: GCA_963564075.1. Taxonomy (NCBI): domain Eukaryota; kingdom Metazoa; phylum Arthropoda; class Insecta; order Lepidoptera; family Geometridae; genus Eupithecia; species Eupithecia subfuscata. The sequence goes on from OY751123.1 coordinate 4,381,314, forward strand.
CTTCGTCGGGATTTGAACCCGCATCCTTCCCTCAGTACGGGAATGTGCTAACCAACAAGATATTATTTGATTTCTTAGAAATTACCCAGAGTGTGAGGGCTTACGCACTATACTAACAAAAATCTTGAATTGTTACTAGTCGAAATGTTTTTAGTCGAATTGTTTTTTAGTTGAATTGTTTTTAGTTGAATTGTTTTAGTCGAATTTTCCGTAGACGCAAGAAAGGGAGTTGGGTGGAAAAGTCGAAAGCAGAAATTTAGACTTTAGAACTTTAGTTAAGAGACCTCCCAGGGCACCTTATACTTACCACCAGATAGTAAGTACTGAAATAGTGGTCCCTCCTTACTCCCATCTGTTGGTGAAAAGGAGGAAATGTCTGGTTTGACTTTTGACACCAACTCTAGGAAACACTGGTAGCGATATGTAGTTACATACAACATTTTTAAAATTGACCGTTTTTGGTGCTCTTATCTATCCAACGATTAGGAATAGAGAATAAGTAAAAAGTGTTTTGAACCAAAGTTGTAATTTTTTTATAAACTTCACTATGTAGAATAACAAAATTCCCTATGACACATCGTTTACGAGATGTAAGCTAAAAACCTAACAAGAACTGAAGGGTAGGTGAGGGATGAAAAGGCACAATTGTCAACAAAGTAGATTTATTGGTATATTTGACTCAATATAAAACTCTCAGAGCTCTTAGTAACTATGGTTACTGTGGTCCGTAGAGCGTACCTAGGTAGGTTGGTAGGTAGGTACAAGTAGATACGATCACTTTTTACAATGCTTAGCAGGTACGATCGTTTTACGTAGGTACCTCGCGGTGTCGAGCCTAGCTAATAATAAAAAAATACTTATCCCAAGGAATAGACAGTGGCTGAGAACCTAAGTATTAGGACCATCCGACTGCGCTAAACCAGGGGACCGGACTTCCAGAGGCTATGACTAGTATAGCCATTACCGAGAGGTTGTCCGTTCCTTCCTAGCTGAACTGATTTGAATGAGGCCGTGCGTGTTTCGCTTTATATCTGCAGCGGCTTCAGAGATTCCAATATAGTTAGTCCGCTGGTGCGTTGAGTGGGGCGCGTGACGTAGGCTCGGTGAAATAACAAGTCTTCGTGCGAGTGAGAAAGTATTCGAGCTCGCGCGGTGCGTGCGTGCTTGGAGTGTAGCTACGTTTTTGTATTTAAATAATAATCTTTCCTACAGAACTAATTTAAATTTTTGAAACCGCACCCGACAGATTTTCATGAAGTTCCTAAGAACACTCGGGATAAAATAATAAAATATGACAAAAAAAAACTAAACGAAAATCGTTTCATCCGTTTGGGAGCTACGATACCCCAGACAGATACACAGACAGACGCGTTAAACTTATAACACTCCTCTCTTTTTGCGTCGGGGATTAATAACGGGACTTCTTTGTGCCCTCCTAGGGCTCAATTCACAGGGGTGAGGGCTTTTAGTATGTCTGTCTTCTAACTAGTCCAAACCAAGTTCCGAAGTCAAACTTTCTGCTTGACCTTTCCATCCACAATCCTTTGTTGACTAAACTAACAGCACATCATCATGGTCATTCGTGGTGGCATGTAATTGTTTTAGCAAATATGTATTAGCGCTAAAACAACTTTAACAGGATTACTTTTTTATTTGGAGGATGATACTGCACTGCATATCTTCTGCTGTCAGTAATGGTCTTCTGAGACATTTACAATTCTGGGCCTTATTTAGGTCCCTGGTGATTATTTCATTGTTGAGTGAGACTACTGCTTAATAAACATTTATGTGCAGTGACTATAACATCTAAGTTAAATCTGTAGATATGGTGGTTCTCCCCTTTTTTACTTAGATCTATGGTAGTAACACAGAATAATAATAAACAGTCTATTTGGTAAGTTTGTTACCTGTTTAAATGTTACTGCAATAATGATTTCGTAAATGCAGAGTGTACCTGACATTCTAATAAAGAGAGAGATATCGACAATGTATCTGAAACAAAGATTCTCATTATTTTTGATACCTACTTTAAAGATAATGTTTTGGCAAACACTCCTTTATACACTATTTTCTATCAAAATCTTGCTAATGCTCTGTTTTCTTGTCTAAGTTAGAATCTTATCTCAACGGAGAGCGAAGTTTGTTCTCGTGCGTCGGAGAGCACGTTAAGTCGTTGGTCCTGGTCGTGTGGGTCTGGCTTTGCGAAAAAATTGACTAAAACAATTCGTCTAACACAATTCGAATAAAACACAAATCGACTTGAAACATTTCGACTAATAACAATTCGACTAACAATTCGTATGAACCAAAAAAAATTGTGTCAACATATGGCTCTGGCTGGGTGCAATTACACATTATACACCCTTTCAGTCAGAGTCACCATGAATCCGCCCCCCCCCCGCTTCGAGGGGGTGGGATGCCTACAGGTCGGGTCAACTCAAGGTCGTACTTTAGTCGAATTGTGTTTTAGTCGAACTGTTTTAGTCGAATTGTATTAGATGAATTGTTTGTTTTAGTCGAATTTTCCGTAGACGCGAAATTCGGCTAGGAGGACATTATTAGAAGAGCGTGTGCTTATACATAGTATAATGTAAAAACTCTAAGTGCCTCATACAACATAGTAAGAGACTTCATATTGCATGTAAGCGGGTTAACTACTAACCTTGTTTGTGTTGGAAGAACGCCAACGTTTCATCCCTTATCGAGGGATTCATCCTGAAGAAGTTTCTTGAGATGAAACGTTGGTGTTCTTTCAACACAAATAAAGTTCGTAGTTAATCCGCATACTTTGATTATGAATTCATCAAACTACGTTAGTTAACTATAGTTTTTATAGTTGCCGACTGCGTACCTACCCAATTCAGTGTAACCGATCCTAGCGTGACGGTTTAGTTTCGTTCACTGTTCAGAAAAAAACCTACTCTTATAGAGATACATAAAGAGGATTTCACATTAAATTTTTTGTTTTTTTCGTACTTCCTCACCTCACATCAACAGCCTATATTGGTCTACTGCTGGACGCAGGCATCCCCCTGATAAGCGCCTTATTGGCTTTTATCTCATGGGGAGTAATGCCCATAATCCCCACGCTGAGCATGCGTGTCGGGGATCGCAGTTCGGTGGCAGGGGGTGCTGCTACCAGCCCCCCGTTGGATATCCCTTAGACGCCTCTAACGACACCTGGGAAGAGTTGCAAAGCAATTTTTGTAATTAATTTAAAAGATACCTGAATAGCAGGGCGCGTTTCTTGATATATTGATTTGAACTCTTTGCAGCTGCAAGTTCTGCTAAATGAGAGTATGACAGAGCTGGCAGTCTCAGCCTTTCGTACATCGTCTGAGCTGATGAAACCAACATCTAAAACAGGCAAGTAATTACTCTGCTGTTGAATTCAATTCTCTGCTGTTTAATAATCAAGTAAATATTATAAATGCGAAAGTTTAGATGGATGGATGTTTGTTACCTCTTCACGCCAACGGATCAGGCTGAAATTTTGCATACGGTAGGTAATTTTAATCCTGGAATCAAACATAGGCTACTTTTTATCCCATAAATCAGTTCCCATGGGATAGAAATCACATTTAAACGTTTATAGAAACAAAAATCAAACAATTTAGTCAAAAAATCATCATTAAACCCGAGTTGCGTTTGAGAATTAGGTCAGTTACATAGACGGTGACACTTACCATCATACTATGCGCCACGATAGGTCCTACTACCACAGTGGCAGCCAGGCAGGTCCAGTGGCCGCCTTTCATGTAGCCCACGTGAATCACCAGGATCCCAGCGCCTAGGCAGCTCCATGTGAGGTTGAAAATAGATCCAACTAGTCTGTAAATGTAAATTATAAATTCCTTTATTGTAAAACTTATTAAAACTACTAGACGATCGCCTCGCGGTTTCACCCGCATAGTTCCCGTTCCCGTGGGAATTCCGGGATAAAATATAGCCTATGTCACTCCCTGAAAAGTAAGCTTCCTAACGGTGAAAAAAAAATTCAAATCAGTTCAGTAGTTTCGGAGCCTATTCAATACAAACAAACAATCAAATCTTTCCTCTTTATAATATTAGTATAGATAACTAGGAAAAAGTGGAAGGAGGAGAGGGAGGCCTTTGCCCTGCAGTGGGACCCTATAGGCTTAAAATAATAAAAAATAAATTTTAAAAGTAGTACAGATGCAGTAGAACGCCAGTTATCCGAATTAAATGGATCCGGGGTCGATTCGGATAATCGAAAATTCCGATAATCGGACATGACTGGTAATAAAGAAAAACGAACTGTCACACAAAGCAAAAACTTTATTAAGTTTAACAAACACAGTTCTACAAGAACGCTCAATTGAACATCTCGATCAGAATAAGTTGCAACCATATCAGGCCCTAACAAAAATACAAAGTACATTATAAAAATTCACCAAGAATAATATAGGTACATACAGAGAGAGGGAGGAGCTTACTGACAGTAATTCAATGTTATTGAGTTGAAAAAAAAACAAACGTTCCAAAGTTCGGTTTCACGGAAGCCGCGCGGCGCAAAACATGTAGTGTTTTGGCTCTAGCTTTCAACCATAACAATAGAAATACACTTGCGAGCTTTAAACTGGAATCGCTTCAAGGGTTGTTCAAGACTAATTTTTACAATCTTTGCAGTGAACTATGAGTTAAGTTATGTTTTCCCTTACTCAGGATTTTTTGGCGACGATAAATTTTGATTTAATGCACGATAATGTCCGCTGCCACACCGCAGCAGTGACTAGACAGTACCGACAGACGTCTTCCATGTCGGCATTCCCACACTAGACTGGCCAGCCCTTATTCCTGACTTGAACCCAATCTTGCATATGTGGGACGAGCTAAAACAGCGGATACGAGGGAGAAATCCAGCTCATCCAGCTCGGGCGCCGATAGAAGCCGATAGATGCAACTTCGACCATTGCAATAATTCCCAAAATTTAGGTAGCCAATTTAATAAAATGTTAAATCTTCTTGATATCACTTGAAAGGTAACAAAATTACCTTTCAAATGATATACCACAATCTATAGTTCATTGTACATAAATTGTAAAAAAATTGTTTTGATCAACTCGCGATGAAAGCGATTCCATTTTAAAGCTCGCAAGTATATCTGGACTCCAACGAGTTACAACTAAACAAAACTAAAATTACTTGATTTTCATTTTTTATATTACGCTTAGAACCGATTCGGATAATTGGCGATTCGGATAATCGTCGCGTCACTTAGGTTTAACATAGGTCAATTAGGTTTACCTAGACACTAGGGTTCTCTAAAAATGGAAATATAGTCTAGTAGGGAGTTACACACACAAACATAGCTTCTCCTAATATTGTGATTAGGTGGTAACATGCTCAAGCTCAACAGCTTGTATTTGTTCACTGCTGGACGCAGGCCTCTGCTAAGCGCCTTGTTGGCTTTTATCTCATGGGGCTAATGCCCATAATCCTCACGCTGGGCATGCGGGTTGGGGATCACAGTTCGGTGGTAGAACTGTTCTGCAGGGTGCGCTGCTGCCCGCCCCCGGTGGATATCCCTTAGTCGCCTCTTACGACACCCGCCGGAAGAGTTGGGGTGGTGCTAATTCTAAGCGGGCACCATACAGCTCAAATGAATACCCATTTCGTATCAATGTCGAGCTCTCTAACACTTTCATGGCCCACATGTATATCCGGTGGTGGTCCAACAGGCGGCGGCGCGGGCGCAGCGCGCCCTAGCGGGTCGCACCGCCGCGCCGCGCCGAGGCTTAGTTGCGAATGCGTAAAATGGATTATTTCATGTCTTACCCGACGGTATATCTTTTGCCTCTCTCGTCTGTAAAGTTGTAAACTGTTCTCTCTGTCCCAGGGTATGCAGAGTAGCGTGCCACACTGTCATTATCCAAGAAATCCTGAAATGAGGAGACACGTAGGTACTATTATCCTGAAACTAAGCAAAATGAAATCGGTCTAAGACACGGTGCTTTTTCTTCTAAAAAAGAGTGGACAACATCGATTATTGCTCACATATGGCTCACATAATGTCAATATCCAGCTGTGGTTCTCGTTCAACTGATATGATTATAAGTAGGTGCTTACTAACCTACCGACTTAGAATCATAGTAACCGAAGGTAACTGAATATTCTCAGACATTGGAAAAAACTGCGTGTCATATAAACAAGCATGATTTCAAAAGCAAGCAATTGTTCCAACAAATTACATAAATTTACTATTCAAAATTGGTTCTCAATCTACAAATTTACGAAAAACTTTTACGTTGGCATTCATAGACATTTTCGGTCATCTAGAATCCAGTTGGCTCAAATGTCTGAAGTTATATTTAATAGCTTTTTAGAATTAATGTTTTTGCGCCAGACAGGTAGCCTTAAAACTATATTTCATGCAGAGTTTGAACAAAATTAATGTTTTTCTCAATTTTCTTCGCAACTTTGCAAGGATAACAAACTTTGGATTGTCAAATGATAACAAGCTGACATGTTGACGGGCGTTTGAGGTTGTAAGAACCTTTTTGCATTAATCATGGGTGTCATAACCTCTATGATGGTACCATAGAGTTAAGTAGGTACTATTCTAACTGTGTGGATGGTGTCTTACGTTGTATCTCGTTCAAGAAGCTAATATATTGTTACTAGCTTCTGTCCACGGCTTCGCACGCTTATTTTCGATATAATAAGGAGCCTATTATCTAAGTTAGGCTTTGCTCCAAACGTACGCCAAATTTCATCATAACCAGCTCAGTGGTTTTGGAGATCTTAGGTACTTAACAAAAATTCAAATTTCACAAATTTTCGGCTTTATAATTTTAAAGTAGGAAGTATAACAAGATATAAGCTTCTTGATCTCGTTGTATAGGTGTATACTTTTCACCCTTGGTAAGCCAAGATTCTGGGTCTATGGTTTGAAGTTATTTTTTGTCTCGTCATTCCTCCCTAGGTTTTTTTCAATTCAGGTCAGTGCAGTAACTGAATATAATAGAAAGAAAATGATGAATGATCTACTTCAAGGAAAAAAATTATGATGTTCATGATGAAAGTATCAAATCTATTATTCCAGTTTTTGACCCGTGATTTACGGGCTGCCCACAGATGTAATAAATCTGTGGGGCTTATATTTCTAAAATTTGTCGCGCTTTTTCAGAATCATCTATCGATAGTCACACTAGTCAGCTACAAAAAAAAAAATCTAAACAGCGCCAACGAGGATTACAAAGATTTGTTTTTTTATGCGTTTCTGAAAATTGATGAAAAATCTCCGAACTGGGTTAGGTTAGGAAAGGAAAGGAAAGACCAAATCTTCCCTTTATTTACGTACTATACCAATATTTACTCGGTCATAAACCTCTGGCATTCATGAAGACTTATTTACCTTCCTATTGATAATGAAGAACAGACAAAAAATATTTTATAATTTATTTTATTTTTTTATAATTTCACATAAAAAATATACGAATATTAAAAATGCGAAAGTTAGGATAGATGTTTGTTACCTCTTCACGCCCAAACTTCAGAACGGATCAGAGTAAAATTTTGCGTAGATATAGTTCTAAGACTGAAGTACCTAAAACATAGGCTGCGTGTTATCCCATAAATCAGATCCCATGGGATAGAAATACCCTCTAAACTTTTCCATAGAAACAACGCGTGCGAAGCCGCGGGCACTTAAATAATATAGTCGTCTTAAATATACATAATAAAACAATACAAATACACCACCTGAATAGTATTTAGTTTACTGGTAAAATAATATTTACAAGTCATCAAATTAAATTGAGGTGGGTACATAATATCAATTTATATAAAATTTTATATACTAAAATAATTATAAATCCAATGGTCGAAATGTAAGACCATGTCCATTTATTTTGCAGAAAGATAAGTTACAAAGTTTACCTTTATCTTTACTTATACGTTTGTGTTGACGTCACACCTGATTGATTAAAACGTAGATAGGTATGTACTTTTCCAATATACCTAGATGTACCTACATAGCTAGTTATATCAAGTTACAAAAGCACGGAATTTCCTGATTAAATTCACTAAAACCAAAACAATTTTCAATCAAATATAAATTAAAGCAAGTCGAGCATTATCAAAATACTTTTTAGTTAGCAATAAGCTCAGCAGTCTAGTGACACCAAATCATTCAAGTCGTAGCACGATCTCCAAACGTGTACGATGATTTTCAAGATCTCTTTCTGTATTCTGGCGTTGGTAAGTTACATCAACATCCGGTCAGCTGAAAGATGTTGCTGCCCTAAGACTTATCAGCCACCACGTCCCTAACCGAAGTTGCAGCATGGGTATGCTCACAAGCGAGGTGGTCCAAGGGTCCGAAAAAGTCTTGGACAACCGCTGGATGCAGTCTGCGCAGGACCCGGTCATCGCGGCGATATTTGGGAGAGTCCTATGTCCTAATTCATCAGTGGAAGTCTTTCTGCTGATTATGATGAAGTTCTCTCGGTAACAAAAGATTTTCACCACTTCTTTACTTAAGTTTCCATTTCTTGCCTATTGAGGATTATCATCATCAACAATATCAACATAATTAGCTCATAGCTGGACATAACCCATCAATACAGAAAATGCAGCTTCAAACCAAGGTTCCGTTGAAAACTTACAATAAATCCAATTCACTTCTTAGAGATCCAGTACTCGATTCTCATAATCCATCTGAGGTCTTAACCCTTCCATGCTGATCAGTCTCCTTTTCATTATTTTTAGGCAGTGAACCTGGTTGCATCATCAGAGTACTCTGGACTTATCTCCCGCTTATACAAGAAGGCAACTGATGAGAACCGACCCCTGGTTCTGGTGCTTGACAACTCTGATAAAGGATCCTTGAAGGATGCCCTCCAATCGTACAATGAGCCACGTCCAAAACCTTCTCAATCGACTATCTCTTCCCAGATACAGCTTCTGGATCTCTTAAGTAAGAAGGTATGTTGACTCTTAAAAGTTTATCGAATTCTAAATAATCCTTTTCGAGTTTTGCGTCAAAGCCTCGCTCGTTGGTTGGAAGGGAATACCACGTTATGTTGAGTTTGGGCCCGAGAGTAGCTTATTGGGATTCCACAATTCCCTGGCCTGGACGAACACAGGACTGAGCCGAAAAACGTAAATATAGAGAAGCCTATGCCCAGCAGTAGTTTGACAAGGCTAATGATGATGATGATGCTAATGATGAATATTATTGTATCGATCTTTGACATTTATATTTAGGTACCATTTGTTTTGTCGTTTTTCTATAAATTATAAGGATCTGCTTATTAAAATATTAATTATAATAAGACTAGAATATAAGGTACTCTATTACATTGGGTGTGCCTGTTAGGACAGATGTACATGTTTATAAATAAATAAATAAATAAAATGAAAGAAGCGTCAAGCGGAGAACAAGATGAAAACTACACACGCCAGACTAAAAAGGCAACTTACCTTGTTCGAGACTAAGATACACTTCGGGTCGCTGAGCCATAGAATTAGTAGTTTGTTGTTGAATCAGCACTTGATTAGTGTTCTCTCGTCCTTTTTGATTCATCGTCAGCCACGTTTCAACTTAACATCAGTCAGTTAGGTCAGTTAGAGGAGTTTGATTACTACCAGAATTATTTCAGTGAAATTGTTTTGATGCAGTATAAGCGCAGTATACAAGCTATTGAGCAGAGGGAAACAGCTGATGATGATACAGAGACATATGCTCCATTTTAATTTTACTAATAGAGAGTTTAAAACTGTATCTTTTATTTCAGCTCAATCCTGTTAAGAAGGAACGCAAAGTGTCTGTGCCTGTATACGATCACCCTATCACCGACCACAAGCACAGCGATCTTCACCGCCTTCAGGAGAGACTAGAGCGTGAAATCCGCGAGAGAAGAGAAAGAAGATTAAAGAAACAAACCGAAAAAGAAAGCTACAAACCTAGAGCTGATACTTATGCCAAGAAACATTACTCAGATGGTGATAGTTATGATTTAAAACGCGTTAGTTTACAAGTTGATGATAAGGAAAAAGGCCTTCAAACCAAACAACAAGAAAGAGAAGAAAAAAAAGCCCTTAGATCTTCGGTTATTAAAAGCCTGCTCAGAACGTACAATGATCTGAACTGCGAGGCAAAAGAAGATTGCAAAGACGAATGTGGTGGAGGTAGTCATAAACAACAAGGAGGATGTGAAAACAATTGCGAAGATAAATTTCAATGTGACGATGAAAAGAAACAAGAATCAGATGCAAAAGGGAATGGAGGAGAAGGGGAGGGGGGATGCAATGAAGGAAATGACACTTGTGAACAGGAGGAGGATCAAAACATTAGCACCAGGGGGATACCTTATGAAGCCGAACCAACAGAAAAATGTAAGCGTTGCTAAATAAATCATTTGGTTGAGTGTACGTTTCTTTTTTGTTTTAAACCTTCGATCAGGTATCCGCCGCCTAGCATTGAGGGGCCGGCGGATACCTTGATCGATGTTCTTAACACACTAATTATCTACATTACACACAAATTCGAAACGATCGGTGATTTTTTTTCTTTAAACCACGAACCTAAATAACATTCACATAAAATGTAACTAAATAACACTCTCGAATCTCGATGAAGTCAACTGAGTCCTTAGTATAGGCACGGTAATAATATCCTATACAGTATTTTAACTCGGCCGTATCTTTGAAATAAATGCCTACAGCCGCGCGGTAGGTAAACATGCCCGCCTCCAGCATTTTAATTAGGTAGGTACATTTGCCTACTTTGTGTTTCCATTTAGTTTTTTACTTACACATGTACTTGAACTTATTTTTAGAGAAAAAATCGCGCGGTTATATTTAACAAAACAACACACCATCCGTTCGTCACTGCGGCACAGTCGCGACTGTCTGCATGCTGAGCGCATGCCGAGATCGAGGCGCGTAGGTATAGCTCGCGTTTCGTCCGTTTGTATGAAGTCGAATTACTGTATAGGATAATATTACCGTGGTATAGGTTGTGCATTGATAATGATAAAAGTTTTCACTTCCATCCATACATTTGTGTCGTATGGTACCTATACCGGATAGAGTGGAACTACGTTTCGTAGTTTGACAGCGGATTAATAGTTTCATTACGGTCTCGATTATAGTTTTCGAATGTATTGGTGCGATTTGATGGCGGCTATGTTTACGGAATATATTTACGTCTCAGGTTTTTATAGTGCGTAAGCCTCGCACTCTGGCTAATTTCTAATTTCTAAGAAATCAAATAATATCGCAAAAATTAGACGCACTTTACTTTACTATGTGTAGGTACTACTCCTACATCCTTATAAATATTTTAGCTTATTAATTATGAAACTCCAATAAAAAAATAAAGGAACATTGAATAAACAACGAAACCTGGAGCCTAATTCACAGGCATTCTTTGGATGCCAGGGGAGGTGCTTTGTGTTCTATTTCTACGTAATATATTATAGATCGTTGAGAATATTTCTAAATAATCTTAACTTCTTATGGCTATTTGGTTGGTTACATTATGAAAATGGGTTTATTAGAAACTAGCTTCTGTCTGCGGCTTCGCAAGTATTCTTAGGGGATAAAAAGTAGCGTATGTTTTAAACCAGGTGCAGTGTAGAACTGCCTCTATGTGAACTTTCAGCCCAATCAGTTTAGTTGTTTTGGAGTGAAGAGGTAAATAACATCCATAAACCTAAACATCTACGAGTATACATATAGACATGGAAACTTTCGCATTTAAAAAAATTGTGTGATGCTTCGTACGTCACTAACGTCGTACACTAGCATTACAGTCAAATCAAGTCAAATCAAGTCAAAAAGTCTTTATTCTCATTAATACAAACACATAAAAAAGGTCAAATTATAAAACTATACACTGACACGGAAATAGAGTGATATTTTTGATTTCTGTCGCTTCGATATGTAGACTAAAGTAAAGACCAGACGAAGAAACCTTTAGTCCTGTCAGTTATTATTTTTCGAGTTGAAGCAAAACCCGTCCCAAGCTTTATTATCCTCTAGATAATCTGATATTTTAAAGTAAGCCTTGCTCAGCAAGGTTTTGACAATTTGTTTGAATTTATTTACTGATAATTTTTGCGATTGAGGAGTTTTGTTGTCGAAGCGTATACATTGCCCATTGTGTGGTTCCGGCCTAGAATTTGCATCACCCCAACTCTTCCCGCGAGTGTCGTAAGAGGCGACTAAGGGATATCAACCGGGGGCGGGAAGCAGCGCCGCTTGCAGAACCATTCTACCAACGAACTGCGATCCCCAACTCGCATGCCCATCGTGGGGATTATGGGCACTACCCGGCTATATAAGGCGCTTATCAGGGGGAAGCCTGCGTCCAGCAGTGGACCAATACTGGCTGTTGAGGTAGCAGAGCTGGTGTTATGGGTACTAGATAAATTTACCGTCATATGGTTAGCATTTGTGATGGTCAGTACTGGGCTACATACCAATTTGAACCTGCGGTCTTGGGATTGAAAATCAGTAAGAGAGGTTAACAATAATAATAGAATTAGCAAGCTGAAGTGGCAGTGGCCCGGTCATATCTCGCTAAGAACCGACAACCGCTGGGGTAAACTTGTTCTTGAGTGGAGACAGCAACTTGGAAAACGTAGTGTAGGACGCTTTCCTGCCAGGTGGGATGACGACCTGCGAAAGACTGCAGGCAGATGCTGGATGCTGAAGCTGAAGACAGGGACTATGGCGCTCATTAGGGATGACCTTTGTCAAGCAATGGACTAATTTAGGTTGATGATTGTGGCTAATAAATAATGACACTCAGATTTTAGCGATCTATGTATTTCTTTCTACCAACTAGGTCTACCAGTGCTATACCACTTTTTAGGACATTTTGTCGTCGTAGTTTCACATTCGTCTTCTGATTCTTCCTCGGAACATTTGTCCTCTTCTATCTTTTTACAGTTGGTGTTACATTGGTTCTGTTTGTTTCCGCATTTACTTTTTTGACCACAACGAGATATTAGATTTTGACGGAGGATACTAATCTGCTGTTTGATCTGATCCTTATCTGATCCTGACTGAAACAAAATAGCTTTCAATTATTTGTTAACTAAGATAATTACGATCAAAGAATAAAAACAAATTAAAACTAGTATTTACTATTAAAACAGTTAAGCTAACGTCACGCAATCTAGTGGTAGCTTAATTAATCCTTATATCAACCGGAAGCGTCTCCAAGACGATGCTATGCTGATGCGTTGCGCCAGATACTCACCAGCGTCTGGTCTGCTTTCTGGTTACTTCGACCCGGCTCTCTGATATTTTTTTGAAAACCCGGTGACTCAGTACCTTACGGCCCTAGAGTTACGACTCCGAGCGAGGGGAAGAAATGCGTAGGCTCTGTCAAGACCTAATTATTTATTGCAATCATTGGGTTGTAGTTCTTGCACTTGTAGTTCTAGATTTAAGACAAACAATACTTCCCTGGCAGGTAGTGGCAATACTTGCTTAGAGTAGAAGATTTACTGTGTACAGATTAGTAAAGTAATTTTAAAGTTGGTATACTTTTAAACTTGTGTTACAGGGTTTACTCCTGTGGTCCTCCCTCAGCAACTTAAAGTAATAGGTACTTGGCTTCCGAGACAAGACATCTCCAGTTCGGTCTATAAGAATATTAAAAAAATTGCGTTTTTACACCTCTTACAAGCCTCTTACCAGCAAAGATTGGGCCAGTGCTTCCAGACTCTTTTGATATTCCTCTTCCGATGATTCATCTTCACTTTCATCATCAGTAGCAGATCCAAAACCAAACATATCTCTGATGGAACTATCACTGCCTGTTCCGTCGTCGACTACAAAGTCTAGTGAACGAGGTTCCTCCCCTTTTTCCATAATGACTACCATGGGCTTCTGGTCGGTTCTATCGAATAGTTGAAAGAGACTGTTCACTGGATTAGCAGCATGAGAATGTAGATGCTTGACCATAGGTTTGTTATCGACTCTGTCGAGTAGTTTTAGGAGAGTGTTCACAGGATCTTCTTTGCAATGAACTTGCTGGAAATGAAGAATAATTAAATAATGCAAGACAAGCGTAGACCAGTCGGCCGTCCTAGGTACCGATAGATCGTTGAATCCGATCTCTGTGAACGTGACGCTAGGTAATAAGCAGCGAGAGACAGCTCAGAACAGAGATGCATAAAGAAATCTTGTGATGGAGCAGCAGTAGCTAGCAGACAAAAACAACATCTTATGGCCCCAAAATAAACACAGCTTCTGTGTGAGTTTATATGTTGTCTATTTTTACCGATGACCTGTGAAGGTCGCGGAAAACCGATTGATGCGGGCAGCGTGGTACCGAGCATCATAGAACCTTTGGTGAGGTCAGGACGTCTTTGATGATGAAATTCTGTTTAAAAATCTTACTGTCAATAATAATAAAACGACACTAGTGTACTGGCCGGCGTTCCTCATTGTTGTAAATTAATCAACTCTGTTGACGAAAACGTAACATTTTACTGGAACAAGGCCATAATCAAGTGATTTTTAATCTTTCGAAATGTAAACATACTTTAATTTACGGCCACGTAGGTATTTACCTATTTTCTCGACATTGAAAACAGCAGCGTTGAAACGACGACCCGGACAAAAGGCTTGATTTGATAGCTAGCTAATATAGAAGAAAGTAAAAACATCACAAAATAATATGCAAGGATCCAAGTGATTAAGAAAAGAGATAAAATACACCTTGAATTTATTTGTGATAGATCCAATTTATTTGTGATCTGTGATAACAAATCTAAACGAAGTTTTATAAGTAAAGAAGTAAATCACGATCTTGAAATTTTCGCCTTTGAAAATTCAGAAATTTCATTAGAAAATTACATAAATCTTAGGGCGCGTTTTCAGTGGACAATGAAAATAATGAGAACAGATTTTATTTAGTTACAATTGAAACTCCTCCAGCTGCCAATAGTTTATCGAAAACGAACACTGTGCAATTTTCAAAGAAAACGTACAAAGTGTTAGAAAATAAACATACATAGACCCCTTATTTAAAAAAAATATCAGTAACTTCTACGGAGGTATGTCATCTTAATAAAACTTAGATTCGAAGCTATTGCTCTAAGACCATTTAAAAAATCTTGTCAACTATTGTCTATACTAAGAGGTAAATTCAGTAGCTGTTGGTTAGTGGTGGTGGAAAAAAAACTGGTTTTTACGATTTTCTAGGTTCTACAAGTAATATAGATAGCAGCACGCTAAAACACCATACTAGGTAAAAGGTACTAATACTTTAAAAAAATGCAATTTAAAAAATTACCTTGGACGAATCCTCGGATCTTAATTTATATAACACCAAAAGAAAGTCTATAACACGATCTGGGATAATAAGATAAGATTTATTAAAGGTCTTTTCCCTTTGAGTCCTCAATCTGTCAAAGAAAATTAAATTGAGCGGATACTTGGATAAAACATCACCGTCGTTTCTTGAAGATTTTCTGCAAAATATTGTGATACGTCCCTCAATACATAAACAAAAATATATAAACAAGCATAGAGCTGGCCCCTAAATAAATAAAGCGCGATAAACATCAGAGAACCCTTGGAAATTGATCGCTGTGAATAACAGAGTTTTTCCATTTAGGGGATGACATTTTGTGATCTTTTTCGTGGAAAATATAACGATAATCCAATAAACTGGGTTCACGAGACAATATTATGCAAGCTGCATTTTTTCATCAGATAAATTCCTCCTGTTGATAAAAACTTTACAGCTTTATAGAAAAGAGACCACTTTTACCGCTACATTTTTCTTTCATCAGACTTTTTATTTATATTTTATTTGTCCAGGATAACAAACAAGTAAGAAAGTAGGTACAATGATTTTATGTGCATAAACATTATTGTTGAGTTTACTGAATGAATTGAATAACTGAAAAACTGAAAGGATGGTTATGATTTAAGCATGAGATCTTGTTAACTTGTTCGATTTATTTATTACTAGCTTCTGCCCGCGGCTTCGCACGCGTTGTTTCTATGGAAACGTTTTAAGGTTATTTTTATCCCATGGGAACTGAGTTATGGGATAAAAAGTCGCCTATGTTTGATTCCAAGGTTAGACTTACCTGTATGCAAAATTTCAGCCTGATACGTTCAGTAGTTTTGGCGTGAAGAGGTAACAAACATCCCTTCATCTATACATCCATCCAAACTTTCGCATTTATAATATTAGTGTGATTAGTGTGATGTATACAAGGTTATTGGTAAATTCACTGCCACCGTATAAACTGCAGGTTCTGCACATCATCACGAGAACGTATGTGAAGACGCCTCGTTAATTCTTTAACTTGTTAAAAATAAATAAAAGGGGGAATCGACCTTTAGAGAAGCTTTATTTGAAACTTAAAAAGGGCTCCGCCCTGAATTATGGTGTTAGTGGGTATGGAAATGGGAGATCGGTCTTTAGTAATTCATTGGATTCCGGGCAAGCGTGTTTTTTAATTTTGTATCAGAACGGATTTCCAGAATGTAATTAAGACCTGGCGGTTTCCCGAACGTCTTCGTGATGATAGGCAGAACCTGCAGTTAACGAAGTGTCTGTGAATTACCATTAATCCACACAGGATTCCACCTAGCCGTTTTCGGCAACAGTGACTTGGACTTTGGGTGCTTAGATGTTTCCCCATAAGTGACTTACGTACCTATCCGATTTTTGCTGTGAACGTGCGGTTACAAGAAGCGCATGTCTTGGTACTGTTCCCGAAACAGTAGGTAATTTACGAGTATGTTAGAAGGCGGTGTTCTTAAAGTAAAATAAATACATTAATTAATATAAATAAATTATATGAGGAGGTTAAAACATGAAATGGAATAACAGGAAGGAAGAAGCACTTACGAAATGAATGTATTTAGCAGTAACTGAAAGTACCTAGTCTTGGGCTGGTTTTGCCAGTTGGAAAGTTGCCCACGAGATAATGAAATTTAAACATAAAAATATATACCCTTCGTATGATTGTGCTGAAACTAACTGCTTTCTGAGAATAGTTTCGAGGATCTGCTTTACGGAGTAATTTTGGACGATAGGTTTTCGGAGACACTACACGCGCATGGGTGTTGTATAACAATATCTAAATTTGAAGACAGTCTTTTATAAATCAGTGGTCTATATTGAGTCTAATTACATTTTCCACCGGGGGTGGGCAGCAAGGTCCTGCAGAACAATTCTACCACCGAACTGCGATCCCCAACCCGCATGCCCAGCGTGGGGATTATGGGCATTACCCTTCATGGCATAAAAACCAATAAGGCGCTTGACAAGGGGGAGGCCTGCGTCCAGCTGTGGACAAATATAGGCTGTTGATGTGAGGTGAGTTATTAATTATTATTATTAGGACATTTAATCAACATACTATGTTGATTTTAATTACAAATTACTAATTGTTATCAAATGAGCTTTCTCTCTCATTTGCTAACAATTAGTAGATTAATGTTTAATTTGTGCTTATTTTGTAAGCCTAAAGAAATACAGTTTCTGATCTAATAACGTACACTCAACACGACCGTTGAACATAGGTCAATTTTGGCATGGGTTTACAATGATTGCAAAACCGCTTTTCTACTAGCTGTATTACTTGTAAAACGCAAAAAAAATACCGAAAATATTTGCATTTTTCGCGCGACCGGATTTCGCGTTCCACGATAAGATGTTGAACCGAAAACGTTCTTCAAATCCCCTTCAGCTGCCCGAAGAAACACACCTTTATAACAAGATTATACCAAAGGTTTATGTTATTATACGAATAGTACGTAAGCCCTATATAGGAATATATATACGTATATACGTAAGCCCTATATGTTTAAGCTACAGCTCCACCTGCGTTAGCGTTAACGTCAATATTAACGTCAGTATTAACGTCTATTAACGCGTTAATTAAAGCGCTAAAAATGCACCTTGGCTACTAGTAATACCGTTAATAAATAAACACGTTAAAACCTTAGCCACATCTGCGTAACGCCCTGATACCGCGTTAGTTAACGCGTTAGGACGCAGGTGGAGCAGTGGCATTACACTCAGTCACTTATTTGATTTCTAAGATTATACCACCCATAACCCGTGTAAAAAGAATAAAAGCATCAGGAACATTGCGTACCCCCATAACGGCGAGTTATCATAGAATTAGACCCCAATAAAGGGGCGATTCAATAAGTATGGACACACCTGCACTAGAGCAGTATTAGCTGATGACGTACAGCCATTCAGGTTTTTGGGAAAACGGTGGCGGTTTTATGTCGGCCGTTCTACATGTTAAGGAATATGCGAAACCATATTAGTGTAAAACAAAAGTCGTCGCAACACGGCTAATAGTCAATAGCTCTACTGTATTTGGTGTGAAATGGTACGGACCCTTCCATGCTTAGTCGAACCCCGCCGAGTCACACGAATCGTCCGAACTCGTTTTTTTCGCATCTTGACCCTCACGTGTCACGTCACGACGTTCTCGAGTCAAATAAGTCTTTGACACCCAAAAGCGCTTTAGATCGACGACATTCAAAAGGTAGCTGGACTCACCGTTAGAGGAGACTTGCAAAATAAAAGGCCTAGTAGTAAGAGGCGACTAAGGGATATCCACCGGGGGCGGGCAGCAGCGCCCCTGCAGAACAATTCTACCACCCAAGTGCGATCCCCGACCCGCATACCCAGTGTAGGGATTATGGGCATTACCCCTCATGTGATAAAAACCAATAAGGCGCTTATCAGGGGGAGGCCTGCGTCCAGTAGTGGACCAATACAGGCTGTTGAGGTTTAGGGTGAGGTTAGTGACTTAAGAGCTGTGATCATGTTGATTTGGCCGAAGATCTCAAGAGGCGCAAATATGCAGGTCTCGGCAGAGCATACACATTTGCTCCCCTTGGAGTCGAGACCCTAGGTCCGTGGGGTACGCAGGCTCTTCAGGTTTTCAAAAAATTATCTGAGCGTCTGGTCGAAGCGACGCGTGACCCGAGAGCTGGTGAATATCTGGCACAGCGTATCAGCATTGCCATACAGCGTGGCAATGCAGCCAGCGTCTTGGGGACGCTTCCGACTGGTGTTGATATGGTTCAGCTGAGCTACCTGTAGACTGTTTGCAACAGTCAGCAGTTAACTCAATTGTTAATACTAGTATAATTTTCCTTGTGAATAAAGTCTGTTGATTTTAGAAGTAGAAGTTTGCTATTACTGCCGTTATATGACCACCGCTATTTCAGAATCATTTACTAGCCGATGACGTAGAGCCATGCCGAACCCATCTGCGTTGTAATTTGTTGAGCGTCTTATGAGTTTGGAACTATACTTGTAATTACTACAGTAATTATAGTTGACAAAGTGTGCAGGAGGTAAGGTTGTGGTCGGAGTGCTAACGGGATGTTTCTTAGTAGGGTTTATGCTTTAAATATAATTTGACTAGCTGCGCCCCGCGGCTTCGCACGCCTTGAATCTTTGCTATAAACTTCACGGAGCCCGAGACCTTTCCAACGAATGCAAAACCGAGGAAATCGGTTCGTGCGTTCTGGAGTTATAGCGTCAGGAAGGAAAACCCGACTTATTTTTATATAGTAGATAGCGCATCTATAGGTTGGAACACAAAAAACAGTAAGTATTGAGAATTTAAAAAAATTGAGCTAAGCGCAGAATGTTGCAAACAATCTACAGGTAGCTTAACTGATCCATATCGATACCAGTCGTCGCGTCCCCAAGACACTGGCTGCAGCGGGCCGCTGCTGTCAGGCAATGCTGATGCGCTGAGCCCGCCAGATGACTTTCAAATTACAAAATTGTCGCATTTAAGATGACCAATAAATATTTTACATTAGCAAGTACTTGCTACTTCGTTAGTGTAGTAGCCACTGAACGAATATTTCATGCCAATACGTCAGATAGGTACTAAGTCTGGTAAGCAGCATCAGAAGGATAAATTTATATTTCTTGGTCGTCGCAAACGTTGCTTTCTGTCATCACAAACTTGAATTTTCGTACGTTTTGCAAACAAGAGTAATAATATAAACAAGCTGATAATCCCAGTTTTCAAAGAAAACCTCACTTGCGGCGATCCAAAGTTCCACTTAGAGCCTTTGAAGGAAAAGTCCACTCCCGTTTTCCACCACCACACCCAGAGATAGTTAGATTATTACTCATTACTATTATTACTCAGCGACACAAAGTGAGTCTTGGTCTCCAAATAGAGAAGTCGACATTTTTCCTGTCATGTATAGTTTTCCGCCATTCCTCTGCTTGTAGCTCAAGAAGGTCCGCTTCCACCACATCATCGGCTATTGAGAGAGGACGGGAGAGGACTGAAACGTTTTCAACACCTATCTCGGTTGCCCCGTCGACCGATGAGCTGCAGGACGCGCTACTGCTGGAGATAGGTAGGTTAAACTTAATTGTAATACACTAAGACATAAAAAACAATACAGAAAGAAATATTAAGAATAGTGGAAGTAAAAGGGGTGGCCTTAAAGATATCACTCAGATTATGGCAGATAAATATATAGGGATAAAATTAAGAAAAGCAATGAGTAGTTAGAATTTTTAGGTGTGAACAGTTTTCTAGTTTATTTTAATTTTTTTAACTGTGTGATTTATAGTACTTAAAAATACATATTATCTTTTCTCTCTTTCTTTCGTTCTTCATATTCTATCTTCATCGTAAAAATAAACTGGCTAATTTCTGCTTCAAGGATGACTTCTATCAGGTAGGACGTTTTGCGTGTTGAACATTTTGCAACGAGGGTTTTTAACTCAGTCGCTAGCAGTCACCCCATACCCTAACAGCACAGAGCAAGTTTGTCTGTTTCTAACAATTTATTATGGTGATGTCTCGATTATGTTCACGTTGGATCTTTAGTAGGATCCTAGGATCATAAGTAAACGAGGAAACATTATTCTGATTATTTGCAGTCGGGTAAATGAAAGAATGAAATAAATAATGCTGGACTATCTACACAGCATCATCATCATCATCAGCCTATATTAGTCCACTGCTGGACATAGGCCTCCCCTAATGAGCGCCATAGCTTGCCGCATCCAGCATCATCTATCGTCAAAGAAAACAGAGCTTATGTTATGGGTACTAGATCAATGATATATTTACTTTTTGATTTGATTATAATAATTTGTTGTTTATATTGATATTTTTACTTTTCGTAGAAAACCGTTGTATACCCTTGTTAAATTTGCACGCACTTTGAGGTAGATTATAGTGAGCTAATTAATAATCTAAGACGTACGCTGTACCTACATTTCAGCCAATAAAGTATTGATTGATTGAAAACATTATTATATTAGAAATTATTACTTCTAAGATAATTTATATTGTTCAAATTTCTTACTTACCTTACTGTTCCATTTGTTTGTTTTTTTAACATCGGTGTAATCCTTTTTGGCCTTAGTGTTATGTATATTTTAAGTATTTATATGGAAATTGTAACGCTGTGGTTTACCTTAATAAATATAAAAAAAACACTCAGTACAAACAATATAATCTAATTAAATAAGCACCCCTAACAAATACCTGCAGTTTGTACAAACATTTGGTAAAAAGCTGCCAAAAATGTTATGCTTGTATATTTAGCTTGACCCCGCCTTGATTGAGTTTTGATAATCCTGTAAAGTATTTCAGTATTTTATTTATTGCATTCATACATTCAGGTCTTAGTGATTAGGTGAGTTTAAGTTAAGTTCTTTATGGAAAGAGCTATGCTCGGAGTCTCTTTGAAGGATAGAATTCGTAACGAATACATCCGACAGAGAACCAAAGTTATCGACATAGCTCAAAGAATTAGCAAGCTGAAGTGGCAGTGGGCCGGCCATATCTCGCAAAGAATCGACAACCGCTGGGGTAAACGAGTTCTTGAGTGGAGACCACGACTCGGCAAACATAGTGTAGGACGCCCTCCAGCCAGGTGGGATGACGATCTGCGAAAGACTGCAGGCAGATGCTGGATGCGGCAAGCTGAAGACAGGGCGCTATGGCGCTCATTTGGGGAGGCCTATGTCCAGCAGTGAACTAATATAGGCTGATGATGATGATGATGAAGTTAAGTTCACAGTATCTACCCATTTAGGGTGTTGCAATGGAAAACTGGCAGGTTTCGTGCCTTTCTGCTACAGATGAACTATGTGGTAGATACCTTATAATTTAATTTGCGCGTCGAAAAGAATCGTTGAAGAAGTCGTCAAGTTCGTAAAAACATTTTTTTATGAGCATCTCTTTCAGTTTGCTATCGAACATGTTATTTTTCTCGAGAGATTTTATGCTATCTGGGATTTTATTATAAATTTTGACCGCCATCGAGTAATTTTGGTTACCAGAATTTTACGGTCTTAATTTTGAAAATATATGTGCCACTCCTGTCGTGGCTTTAGATTCAAACGTAATATAAGTAAAATCTGTATTATGGTACGTACTCCCAGCGCTTTTCAAATTTTTTTTTGAGTGTTCTTAGCCATGTTCCATGAAAATCTGTTCAACCAATAAACGTCGGCTGGTTAAAAATTTTTTTAGTTTGTCTTGTTCTTGTTATTTTTTTACTTAACTGATATAGATAAGTACTTATTCCGTCTAATTCTACCAATAAAAACTTTAACAAGCACATAAACGATATAACTATGCTGTAGCTCAACAACACCATGGAAGTATCACGTCCCTATTTACCTACTGGGCTAGCCGTGTTTGTTTTATTAAAGCTGTTTACGATACCCAGTCTCGGTGGAGTAGCTAGGACTAGGGAGGGGGTAAAGAGCTCACGGCTATTACAAGACTTTTATTTCGGCAGTACACACTCGCCGAGGCATCCCGAGGCAGGCCGAGCTCGAGTGTGTACATGCTACGCCCGTCTCGTTTAGGGGTCCTTCGTAGGCTCGACCGCTTGTTGGCATTTTGGTCCGAGTCAAAGTTTCGTATGCCTTTCGTGAGGCAATCGAAAGCAACAACGAGTTTTTACATGGTGCCTTTCGTTGAGAGAATGAGCGCCAGAGGCACCATTTTTAATTATTTATTTATTAAAAAGTACATCCTACGTTGAAATCACTTAGGAGCTAATAATAAATATACATTGTATTTGATCTTCTATGTGTTTACTCATTTAGGGGACGCCGCAGCGTGCGATTTTTTTTAACTCAACTAAACAATACTAAGCGAACACAATAAATAGCTTTATTAGTAAAGTAAAGGTTAACTTAAAAGGACGCAATGCGCGCTATTTTGTAAAAAAGATAGGCTAGGATTTCGCGTTCATAGAAGCGGCACATAGGATACCTTATTTGGAACGGCGTAAGCGCAAAATTCTTTTTTGGCTTATTTATAAGAAAACTACACAACTTATTGAGCCAAGCTAAGCAGAGCTTGTGTTATGGGTACTAGATGACTGATATATGTAATATAAATATAATACATTACATAGATAGATATTTTTTATTTTGTTATACATAGAAACGACCAGAACACCCGGAACAAATATGTGTAGATCGTACAAACATTTGTCCCAAGACGGGAATCGCCTTCGCCCGCCGCGCCACCGAGGTCGTCGCGGAATAAATTTACAATGAAACATTGACTACTTTAGTCCACGTAACATTGTCAGATTAAGGTTAGCCTTAGAAAATGTAATAATTGCGAATTAAATAAACGTTCCGCTCTAATACCTTCTCAAATTAACTGAAAAACTGAGCCATTCTTACCCTGATTCTGGTGCAATAGCAAAAATCTTGCGGAAAGTTTGTTCAACAAAACTTGGCCTATTTTGTCCCCTCCCTAGTCCACACGGCAGTATCACTAGATCACATACTAGTTGCCTGTAGTAGGATAGGTTGGTATCATATGTTGGTATCAGCTTTTTTACATTTTCATTCCGTAGGTAGTAAGTTCGTTAGTACTCGGCACAGATTGAGCTGTTGGTAAGGAAATAGACGGGTGGATCATATTTATCAGCATCATTAATGCTCTGGTATATCTATCTATGTGATGATGGATGAGATACTTAGATCGTAAATGTCATAGATAAGTACAAGGTGGACAAAAGTTAAATCTTAACTTAAAAATATGTGTATAATGTATATGATCATACGCCTGGGAAATCGCCCAAGAGAGCCCTTTTCTCAAAAAGACCTATAATTTCGAATGTAATTGTAGGTCATTTACTAATTACCAGACGACGGTAATTACTAATGTAATTACGGACTCGTCTGGTACTCGCTGTTATTAGGTTTCAGGTAAAAGCTAATATAAAGCTAATTTATTATAAAAGCTAAGTCCATGATTATTTTAAAGATAGATACTAAAGTTTAGGTTTTCGCACACAACAACGGACCATCATTGTTTGCTGTAGGTAGCTGAGCGAGGTAATAATAATGTTGGACAATCCACACATCATCTAGCCCCAAGCTGAGCAGAGCTTGTGTTATGGGTATTAGATGACTTACTACAATACATCACAAAAATAGATATTTTTTACTATCCATAGAAAATACTTTAACCCCCCGAACCAATATTTGCAGATCGACCTCTGTGGTGCAGCGGGCGAAGGTCTGCCTGCGACGCAGGAGGTTGCGGGTTCGATTCCCGCCTCGGGACAAATGTTTTTACGATCTGCAGACATTTGTCCAGGGCGTTCTGGATGTTTTCTATCTATAATAAAAAATATCTATCTATGTAGTGTATTGTATTAAGTATAATCAGTTATCTAGTACCCATAACACAAGCTCTGCTTAGCTTGGGGCTAGATAATGCTGTGTGAATTGTCCAGCATTATTTATTATTATTTATTTATCGTATAAACATTTGTCCCAAGACGGGAATCGAACCATCGGACCTTCCGTTTGCGAGTTGATTTTACGCGGTTCAACGAAATGGTACACCCGTTTCATACAATAGAGTAGTTAGTTTTGCTTTTGACTATAAACTCCATTAAGTATGTTTTAAATAGATTTAATATCATCATCATTATCATCACACTAATATTATAAATGCGAAAGTTTGGATGGATGGATGGATGGATGTTTGTTACCTCTTCACGCCATAACTACTGAACGGATCAGGCTGAAATTTGAATACAGGTAAGTCTAGGCCTGGAATAAAACATAGGCTACTTTTTATCCCATAAATCAGTTCCTATGGGATAGAAATAACCTCAAAACGTTTCCATAGAAACAACGCGTGCGAAGCCGCGGGTAGAAGCTAGTAATCAATATATTAGTCCACTGCTGGACATAGGCCTCCCCTAATGAGCGCCATAGATATTTAGTATCACCCCTCTCCGTATCCTTATTGTAACCGGAATTTCTTAACTACAGGTAATTTAAGAAATATATATATATCTATACTAATATTATAAAGAGGAAAGATTTGATTGTTTGTTTGTTTGTATTGAATAGGCTCCGAAACTACTGGACCGATTTGAAAAATTCTTTCACCGTTAGGAAGCTTACTTTTCAGGGAGTGACATAGGCTATATTTTATCCCGGAATTCCCACGGGAACGGGAACTACGCGGGTGCGATCGTCTAGTTAACTATAAACTAAGTTAAACTACAGGTATATAAACTAACTTAAAAAAAGGTATCTAAACTAACTAAAACTTCTAACTAACTAAAGGTATAAAAATTAACTTAAACTACAGGTAGTTTAAGAACTATATATTCTTAAACTACAGGTAGTTAAGACACTCAGGCAATAAGTCTTATTATTGTATTTTTTGTATGCGATGTCCTTTAGTTGGCTAGAAGTATTGTAATATCTGTAGTAAATTCTATATTATTATTATTTACTACATAAAAAAAAATCACAATAAAATCAAAGTACATAAAATATTAGTTTAAACAATAATAATGATTAAATTAGATATACAAAACAATAAAACATTAATACACTAAAACGTTTAAACAATAATAATGATTAAATTAGATATACAAAACAATAAAACATTAAAATTCAATAATAAATAATATAACATTATATCTGTAGGTAACTATATCTGTAGGTAATTAGCTACGGCGAGCCGCCTACAGACGCCTACGCCGTAGCAAAGGCTCTACGTCGCAACGTAGAGCCTTTGCTACGGCGTAGGCGACCCGTAGGCAGCTTTGACGTAATTACCACGTTAACGGCGTTAAAAATACCGAGAAACGATATTAATGTGTGTGACTAGTCGTACACGGCTCTGTTCACGTGATTCCTGGTAACCGATAGGCTTATTTATAAAGTATTGATAACTTGCTTGTTGCTAAAGCTGTCCTGTGTAAACCAATTGTTACAAGAAATGTTCTAGTAGATTTTACACCTTGTTTTTAGTCAAGCAGAGATGAGAGAAAGCGGAGTAGAACTTTTAAATCCATCATGGTTCCATCACACTAAAGCATGGCGCATGAAACTGTGCCGAAATATTGGAAAACTCAAAACTCAAATCATGGTAAATATCCCGTTGTAAATGACTTTAGAAGCGGAGTAGATATTGTGTATACAGGTAATTCTTCGCAAACACATTTTTTGGTTTACTTTCGTATACTTAACATTTTTTTTTGAAATTACTCGTACCTAATGATGAAATATTCTGAATGTAGATTTAATTTAAAATTTATTGGTAGTGGAGGGAACTTAATTTACTCAATCTCACTGCACTCGCCTTTATAGTAAAACTATATATATTATAACTAGCTTTTTCGATTTTATGGAAACGTTCAAAGGTAATTTCTTTCCCATGGTAACTGATTTATGGGATAAAAAGTCGCCTATGTTTGATTCCAGGATTATACTTATCTGTATGCAAAATTTCAGTCTGATCCGTTCAGTAGTTTTGACGTGAAGAGGTAACAAACATCCATCCATCCATACATCTATTCATGCAAACTTTCGCATTTATAATATTAGTTTGATAAATAGTTCAAAAAATGGAATAATTTTACTCTGAATATTACAGTTACCTAATCGATCTTACCACTGGATTTTGACGTAGGTACCTTATTCGCGGAAATCTCAATTTAGGACTCTAAAAATAGATACTGAAAGGTCTTTCTCGTTCAATAAACTTGAACTTGAACCATTTCGAATGGAAGTGAGTGGTTATTGATATTATCAAACCTTATTTACATAAAGACTAAACCTTAAGATGACCGAGTCAATAATTATGTAGATAGATAAGTTTACTGAGGAAAAATTGTCGGTCGATGGACCAATATATTATAATATGCTTCTTTTTAAATAAATATTATAATGTCAGACAATCTACGCAGCATATTTCGAAGAACCGAAGTGTAAGTAGAGCTTGTGTTATGGGTACAACATTTTCTATTAATAAAAATAACAATATCTACCCTATTGTATGTACCTACTCTATTATCGCGAAACACAAATACAAAATACAAAATTCAAATACAAAATATTTATGTACAATAATATAACAGTGTTTGAGATTCCCTTTTAAGTAAAATAAATACCTGTGTTAGGGAATCTCGCTCTTCCAAGACAAATATAGTAATAGATTAAGTTAAGTAAGTAATTAGTTTTGAGGTATTATTATTTAAAACTACATAAGCTAAGAGTTTAGATTAACAATAAAACTTAAAATGTATGTGCACAAATGATACAGAAAGTATGCGCGAACGTTCGCCTGTGTGTTGGTGTATGAGTATGTGTGTATGGGTGTTTGTGTGTGTATATGTGTGTATATGTGTGTGTGTGTTTGAGTGTAATAGTGAGAAACACGCTCCATAAGAGTTTTATTAATTAAGTGGTTCGACGAGACTACCGCCCATGGAGGTGGATCGTGTTCTACCATCGCAAAAATGGCCTGAACGAACAGAAACGTTAAGTTGCAGCGATAATCTCACTTCACAATGCGGTAATCGAACGAGCACATTCGCAATTCGGCAAACGTTTTAGAATGGTTACTTCTTATTTTTAGCGTTCCCGCGCACTATTTTTCTAAATTTTCAATGTTTTATGCTCTACTAGTAGTATTAAAGCACTCTCATTTAAGCAATAGGGATTCCCCAGCTGAAAATTTACTGAGTTTATCCCGGTTGTGCAATAAATTAAAACTAAAATAATTGTGCTAATGAGATGGCCCAATGCTCAACTGAGTTGAGTAATTTGCGTTCAGTAATGTTAAACAAAATAAGTTCCATAACGAAAGGTCCCACTGCTCAAAATGGTCAACTCAGTTGAGCATTGGGGAACTCGCGTGTTGATTTCTTGCTTCTGTCCTGTCTTCTGTTTATAGGTAGGTAGGTATTGTTTTCGTAACAGTACGTAGACTTATATTCCAAACCTTGAATAATTTATATGTAAAACTTCAGCTCGATCCCTTCTGAGACCTTGGTATCAATTTTGCATAGTTTACGAATGTTATAAAGGTTTGTCTTACTTAGCCTTGGGGATAGTCACAATGCAGTTGAGTCGGCCCAGCGGTAATCGATACTAAACGGGCCCCCGCCGTTCAAATACTGTTTGGTCTCCACTCCATTCCATTCCTGTTCCAATTCGTAGTCCGCATACTGGGAGATGTTATTTAAAGCATCGTGAAACAGAAGTAAATTACAATTACACTCCATTAATACAAAATTATAAATAAGCTTTGAGGTTGCGCACTGCGCCGACAGGTTTTCTATGGAAACGTTTAAATGTGATTTCTATCCCACGGGAACTGATCTAAGGGACAAAAAGTAGCTTAAGTTTGATTCCAGGATTACAATTACCTATATGCCTAATTTCAGCACGATCCCTTCAGTAGTTTTTACGTGAAAGAGTAACAAACATCCATCCATCCATACTTACAAACTTTCGCGTTTATTATTAGTCAGATATAAAACTCAGCTCCCTGTGCTGCAAATATATTTGAACCATCCCCACGGCTAGATATCACGATGCAGTTGAGCCGGTCCAGTGGTAATCGATAATAAACGGGGCCTCGCCGCTCGAATACCAATGTTTAGACTCCACTCCATTCCACTCCTGTTCCACTCCGCATATTTGATGTGCATTAGTTATATTGGTAATTGAGTTTCATGTTGATGTTCGGTTTTATAAGTTCGAGGTATTTTAATTTAATTTATTTAGCAATAAGATAATTATTTAACAATAGTTTCACGAAATATGTGATTATGAGTTTATTAAATTTATGATTCAAGACGCAAATTAATTGGTTCATTTGACATGTAATTCACGTGCCATTGGAATAGAACCTTGTCACAGTAAATTAGCGTAACGTCTCCTAAGACCTTCTAACCTGCTGTTTCTTACAATCCACCCGTTGTCAAAATAGGATGAAACCTTAGTTATCGTCCCATGATTGCGCGTAGATTGTACAAAACTATGGAAATTAGAATAAGAATAAGAATAAAATTGATTTATATGTGCAATCAGACTTACAACCTTAAAACAAATAATTTAAAATAAAATAAAAATACTTAGGCAGAAATGTAAGCCCGAAGGCACAAAATGGCTTCAGCCTCAGCATGGGTTGGCACACTGGTCATCACAACTGGCCAACACTGGTCTTCCGTCAGAGCCATTTTGCTGGCGTTACGGATAATCTTTTCACAAAAACAAAATACAACGCTGAACAAAATTTTGAAAAGCAAGAGATAAAAATAGAAATAAAATAGGATAACTTACTACGAAGAACGAGCTGAGTACGAAAAAAAAGCTGTACAAACAAATATAAAATGTACTCTACCTATTAATTCAAAACTAACATAATATACTAATATAATTATATATATATATAATGGCCCTCCGGCCATGTGGGATGACGATCTGCGAAAGACTGCAGGCAGATGCTGGATGCGGCAAGCTGAAGACAGATCGCTATGGCGCTCATTAGGGGAGGCCTATGTCCAGCAGTGGACTAATATAGGCTGATGATGATGATGATGATAATATGCTAACACTATACCAAGCTATATTATAAAATAGTAATTAAATACAGGGTTATTGGTAATTCACTGACACTGCGTAAACTGCAGGTTCTGCCCACCATCAGGAACACGTTAGTGAAGACGCCAGGTCTTAATTCTTATTTTTTTTGTAAATCGCCTGTCGTACAAAATAATATCCAAAATCTAATTAATTAAGAGGCCCGACGGTATGACACTAGTCCCATGGGAGATGGTGAGGCCCATTGTGTGGGACGCTACATGCGTCGACACACTTGCGCCTTCCCATCTTCCGAGGACATCCGTGAGGGCGGGTGCGGCGGCAGATTTGCGTCTGGTCGAAGCGACGCGTGACCCGAGAGC
Organism: Eupithecia subfuscata; assembly: GCA_963564075.1. NCBI lineage: Eukaryota > Metazoa > Arthropoda > Insecta > Lepidoptera > Geometridae > Eupithecia > Eupithecia subfuscata. The sequence continues at coordinate 4,411,548 of OY751123.1, forward strand.
TGGTGAATATCTGGCACAGCGCATCAGCATTGCCATACAGCGTGGCAATGCAGCCAGCGTCTTGGGGACGCTTCCGACTGGTGTTGATATGGATCAGTTGAGCTACCTGTAGACTGTTTGCAAAATTGTAAATACTAGTATAATTTTCTTTGCGAATAAAGATTAATTTATATTAATTACTAAATACTCCTTTAAATCCACATCATCATCATTGTCTTATTTTACATCAACGCAAGACGATTTAAGTGGCATTAGCCTGGCTGGGAGATAGCCGAATACACACACACCCACTGATAATTCATGGCAGAGGCGTTTTTAGGGTTAGTTTCCAAGAAAACCCCTGTTATTAACGATTTTTGAATGGAGGGGGGTACATACTAATAATAATTACCTTTCCATCAATTTTTAGAATTGAAACCTGGCGTATTCACGGAATAGAATAGAATTATTTATTCAGTTAAAAAACAACATTACATTTCGGTTAGAAGTGCCTGAAAGCCTATGTTAGGTTAAACTAGACACAGAGTTCTCACCTGGTTCAATAGGAGGTATTAATAGGTATATTAATCGAAATACTTTGGTTATAAACAATCTTTCAAGATACCTATTTTTAGAGTAATTACAATAAAAACTAAAATAATCCGATGAATATCGGGTGCCTGTTGAGAAATATAACTTTTAACAAAGCTTATCTTCCAATGCTTGATACTAGATATAGGTATTCATACATCATTAAAAAAGACAACCGGACGTGTTATTGATGGTGGGCAGAACCTGCATCTAACATAGTGTCAGTGAATTACCAACAACCCTGCCGATATTTTGAAAATCAACCTAAATTCTTATAAAAATTGCGGTAGCGGATATTTTTTAACCTTTAAAAGGTTTTAAGGATGATGCGTTTGACAGCTTGTAGAATTCTAGGTTCGCCGTGACTCTGCCAACATGTGGTTCACGCATTGTCAGTGAATTACAAATAACCCTGTATATAACTTTAGTAGTCCAATTAGACCTAAGATGCGATAAAAGTACCGTTGAATTTGTGTAAGTTTAGTATTATAAGACTAGCGTCCAAAAAACGATTTGTCCAAATTGCGTTTCGTCCCATAAGCGTTTCGTCCAATAAGCAGTTCGTCAGGAATCCATGCGCAGTTCGTCCAATTCTTACTAAGTACCTACTTTAGAATTAATAAAAATGGTTTACATTTCATACTGTTTCACCCTAGACAACAACTAGACAAGACAACCTTGGTCCTTGCTGCGATCGCTGGCCTACTAAAAATTGTAATCAAGTATACCTATCATCTATCATGATAGAAAATTACTACCCAATTGGAAATTATTCACTAAACGGAAATTCATTTGCGCTATCTAATCAAAGGCTTGAATTGGAATTTTAAATGGGGTGAAACCGCACTTCGCCTCGGCGCCTGTCCTTTGGCGCACACCTCAGTCTTACTAAGGGGTTGATTCTCACGTTATTCTCACTATGAAATGAAATAATATTTTTTATAAACTTTTCTATATTTTTTTGGATACTGGGGGTCCAAACAACATCTCTCGGGCCAAGTCAACCTCACCTGCACGTGGTATTCCCTGCCGACCAATGAACGAGGCTCTGACGGAAAAACTCGCCAAGACGCACTGGCCAGCCTGGCCTTTTAAGGCTAACTCCTCTATGTTTATGATAAATGCCAATAAGCCTCGACCCTCAGTCCCCAGCAGCCCCGCTATTCCTGGTCCTGGCGGCGGCCATGGTTCCGGCGGGGAAGAGGGTGCTAAGAATCTCTGGAAGACGCCCAGCTGCCACAACCCAAAGACCCTGACCTTGGCGTGTTACAACGCTAAGACGATTCGCACGGACAAGGGCTGATATGATGATGATGATGTCCATTTTACCCTTGACCATTATCTCAGTAAATATAAGTTTAGTACCGACATAGTAAATAAGTTGTTATCCGTGTTCTTGTCTTCTGCCTAAAATGATGTAGGTACTTGTACGTAGACTTGTGCCTACTAATGTATTTTTTGGGTGAAATAAATTATTTTTCTCTCTCTCTCTACTCGGAAATTTCTCGATCAAAACTCGATTGGCTAAGTAGTAGTAACCACAATAACCACTCTGCAGAAGTGTCGAAGCGCGGGTCAGGTCGAAATTTACGATTCCCCTAGATTTAGTGCTGTCATAAAGTATTCAAGAGCGTTTCATGTTGCAGTGGTGTACCATCACTATACCTATACCTTACTATCTTATAGTTTGTAGTTCATCTCCTATTCAACTGCTCTAAGGGATGAATTTTGAAAATTCTTAAATAGTCACAATGTACGTGCGTCTCTTCAAAATTCTACTTCATCTAGACCTCCAAGTGTATGTCTTGAGTGCATCTTCTTCTAAAACTTCCATTCATTTGTACACCTACCAATTAATGCGAGGCTACTTCTTTTCGAAGTAGAAAAGTAAATATTGTATTGCCGTCTATTCAACAGTTTTCGAATGATTTTGAGTGATTTGTTGCATTTTGGGTGTGCGAGTTTCAATATTGAAGCGACAGGTAGGCAGCAGCGAGTTTTAATTTTCAAACTGTCACATTCTCAAAAACCTTTTCCGTTTTGATTTCTTTCAAAAATCATACCACACTTGCAAGCTTTAAACTGGAATCGCTTCAAGTGTTGTTCAAGACTAATTTTTACAATTTCTTTGCAGATTCCTCAATCACTTTTTTCCATCAAAAACCCACTCTGACTAATAATTTACTGTGAGAATATAATAGAATATACTTTATTGCACAAAAGTTGTACCTGGGCGAGCATAATGTTAAATAGCATTTACCTGCTAACCTTTGGGTAGTGTGGACAACAATTTAGTAGGTAGTGCTTGATTAAAAAAATTACAGAAAAACAAGAAAATAATAATATGTACAATTAATAATTCGTGTCTTTACCATTAACATAATTAATACACATGCAATTGTTATTAAATATAAATACTAGTCACATTAATACTGTTTCTCGACATTGTATTCCTGTGATCTTTTGTGAGCCAAACAATTTGATTCTTATCTTATGCAAAAAGTTCAGTCAAACTAACTTTAGTATTTGCTTTTCCCTAAAACTTGGGAGGAGAAACAGCACTGGACCACCCTAAAGGCAGAACTTGAATGCAGTATAATTTAATACTTCACCACATACAGCTTGTTAAAGTTAGAATTAAGTTCACAACTCCCGGTTAAGTTGGGTTAACTTAGATTTATGTTAGTCGTTGAGTAGATTGGTCGAAGGACTTGGTTACCTTAGTGCTTAAGTACCTAAGTGCTGTGGGTACCTGGGTTTGAATCCATCTGATAGCACAGATTAGCCCGGTAAATTATCTTTTCATCCCATCTATTTGAAAAGAGGCGAAGGGTTCCTTGATAAAAGCGAACAAAATGATTCATTCCAGTTTAATAACAGTGATGAATTTACATTTGAATTTGGAACACTACATAATTAAAAAGTTTGAACGCAATTCCCTTCGATGAAGTCCTGGCCGGTAATAAAAAAAGCGCGATTTCCAACGCGGCATTGGATAACTAAATAAAAAAAAATACGCGGGAACATCTTATTCGTTATTTTAGGTAAGTATTTCTTTTTGTCAGAATATTACAGACAATTTTAATTTGATTTACACAAATTGAATGAAAGATGAGTTTTAGCCGTGAACGTGAAATATTAGCACCAGAATATAGGTACATTTGCGTCACTAATAAAAGCATCTCTTATTTATTTTTCTCATAGAGGGGAATAAAAAGCAGAGTATGTCACACGGCATCAAAATTATTTAACCTCAAGCGACGTACTTTGAATTCCTAGCTACGCTTAGGATTCTACTCTAGAATCCTTCGCTTAGCTCTGGATTCAAAAAATCGCTGTCGTGCTAAATACATTATTAAAAAAAAAAAAAAATTGGTTGTCTGTAAAGTCAGTTTACCTACGATAGTTGAACGTGACAACGCAGACGCATCGCTCACTCAAGTAGGAGAGAGACGGATGTCGAGCGCTCTCGCTTGCACTTCAAGCCTTACATGGAACGCCTCAGAGCGAGGTAACGCCGCATGACGTCATGTTTTTCGTGCGTGCAGCCGGCTCTATCGAATTATAAGACGTTGTCACGTCAAAATTTTTTGACGTGACAACGTCCGTAAGTTCATGATACAATCCACTATTTCGATGGATGGAGGCGGTTCAGGAACGCTATTTGCGGCGTCGTCGTATGGGTGAGGCCTATGTCCAGCCGTGGACGTGTTTGGGCTGATATGATTATGATAGAAAATATCTTTTACAATATGTTAAAAACTATGGAAGTAATTGCAATAGGTAGGTACCGTAACTGGATAAATGATGGGAATGTTTGGACGTTTGTAACTTCATAACGCACAAACAACTGAACGGATCGGGCTGAAATTTTGTCAAGGTGTAGTTCTGGACTATTAATAACATATTTCCATACTTTTTCAACTTCAAGCACAGCCAAGTTGCGCCTTGTAAAAGTTAATGGCAATTCTATCAATATTGTGCTCAGTCACACGGTCAAGGAGTCTGTAAGTAGATAAATTTATTGTTTGCAAGCAAATAATACTGTCGTTATTTGAGCGTTTACTACGAAAATTAAAACTCAAGACTACTATAAAATTTGGGAGATTGGGTAGGTACTAGCTTTTCGAAAGTGGAACGCTCAAATTAGGTCCAATCAGGTCCACCCACTTCGTGTTTTGCGGGCGTATTATTGTCTGGGTTGCACTTCGGTCAAGGTAAGTATTTCCATCTTTGTTGTTCATTAGGTAGGTTGCAAAAGATTGGAAATAGCGTGTCTTCGCGTGTATTTGTAATACCTACAACACAGGTGGTTGAGTTAGCGATGGGAGAACGTAGGTACCATTTTCACAGAATTTTACTTAAAGTGATAGATGCCTCATTATGTGGAGTCTAACCCAAACTTGGGAAATGTATTGAATTTAAGTTAAAGGTTAAACTGAGCTCATTACTTTTAATGAAGCGGGGCCAAGTAAGTCGTTTTGGGAGTTTTTCGGTTTGATGTGGAAACATTTAGGGAGTTTCTGCTTTGGATAAGAAAGCATGAAATTATTTTGGGTCGAATGGTAGAGTTGGTAGTTGACATGTTGATATTGTGTCGATATTTTTGTTGGTTATCGTAACCTCAAAAGTGAGACCAAATTAATGTCTGTTTGTGTTTTTCTGTAAACTTTGTATGTATCCTGAAGAGGGACATGGGTACTTTCTTCCTATGAAATTCGCGTGCAAAGTCACGGGTAGAAGCGGACTTATTTAAGTGCCTATACACTAGCCAGATACGATGTAGAATGTTTGTAAACAAACCGTCCATATCCACTTAACCTTAAATTCACTGTGTTGCTGCGTCTTTTATACGCAATTTATATTACTTGTCGATATGAGATCCTTCCTTCATTCAAAAATAATTTTAATTTAATTAATATTCTTAATTGTATGAACTGATTTTAATTTTTTCTATTTGTGACATTTCTTGTATTATATGTATAATGTGTAATTTTAAGTTCTAAATAATTTAATTATAATGTGCTATGGATACCTATATTATCTGAAATAAATGAATAATAAAAAAATAATAATAAATTAAATATTGCTTACTTATATCTGAAACTCGACGCCAAGCCAGTGAGTTTTAGTTATGTTTGTCGTGGTTTGTTTACAAACAGTTTACATCGAGTTCGGCAAGTGTATAGGTATAATTTATTTCATTGATGAACTACGAAAGTACTATAATATAAGTAATATAATGTAGATTGTTTGCAGGTAGCTCAATCGTTTCAATTGTAAGAACTAGTTCTAATATTTGACTGTAATTTTCTTTGTGAATAAATATACTGTAATACCGTTTTTTTTCAATTTATGGGATATCATATCACATTCTAGATAACTTCATCATCATCATCAATGGCCTTTACATCCACGAAGGATGGTTTATGTAGTGTTCGTTTTTCGGCACTTACGTAGATGACTTGTAAGGCCTAGATAACTTACTTATGATACTTCGATCGGTTATCGATATATCGGTATTATTATTATTATTATTATTTATCGGTTCTTATGATACTTGCCTTTAATTACGAGTACCATGAACATTCTTGAATTCTATGAGCAATAAGAATGTGGTCAATACCACAGTTAACTATTTCTAACTGTGGTATTGACCACGCTCAATTAATAAAATGAAGATAAAGTTAAACCCACTTATAAAACAAAAGTAGCTCTGATTTATCACGCCAAAATGAGCCCAGAATATCACATCACACTAATATTATAAATGCGAAAGTTTGGATGGATAGATGTGTAGATGGATGGATGTTTGTTACCTCTTTACGCCAAAACTACTGAACGGATCAGGCTGAAATTTTGCATACAGGTAAATCTAACCCTGGAATCAAACACTTTATATCCCATAAATCAGTTCCCATGGGATAGAAATAACCTCAAAACGTTTCCTTAGAAACATCGCGTGTGAAGCCGCGGGCAGAAGCTAGTATAATATAATATTATGTAGATTGTTTACAACAGTCTGCAGGTAGCTCAATCGTTTTAATTGTAAATACTAGTTCTAATATTTGATTGTAATTTTCTTTGTGAATAAAATTACTATAATACCATTTTCTTTCAATTTATGGGATATCATATCTCATTCTAGATAACTTACCTTTAATAACGAGTATTACCATGAACATTCTTGAATTCTATGAGCAATAAGAATGTGGTCGATACCACAGTTAAAAATAGCTCAATTAATAAAATAAAGATAAAGTTAAACCCACATAAAAAACAAAAGGTAGCCCTGATTTATCACGCCAAAATGAGCCCAGAATATATCATCATAATTCTTCTTTTTAATAAAAATACAGCGACATGGTTTCCCTCTACAGAAGCTTTTTTATACTTAGCAAAGTACAACGTTCTTGTATTAAAAAATTAACTCACTTTATGTTGGTACTTTGTAGACTGCGTGAAGTGTAGCGGGGCTTTATGGGTAGAGGAGGTCTTTATATAATATCGATGATAAAAAACTTTATTCACAATGAAAATAACAATCAAATAATATAAATAAATTAGAACTAGTATTAACAATTGAAGCGATTAAGGTAACTGCAGACTGTTGATAAAATAAATAAATAATGCTTGACAATAAGATAGTGTCCTGGGTTAAAACAATATTATTCTATTAACTCAGATCTATTAACTCAAATCAGTTAGATTATCAGAAGATATTGAACACATATTTTTTACTAATAAAAATTATCTGTCTATGTAATGTATCATAATATGTATATCAGTCATCTAGTACCCATAACACAAGCTCTGCTTAGCTTGGGGCTAGATGATGCTGTGTGGCTTGTCCAGCATTATTTATTTATTTTATAGGTTCTCAGTACACTACATAACATAGATAGTCATATTTATTATACATAGAAAACAGCTAGAACAGCCGGAAAGAAATGAATACGATATTTACGGTATGGTATGTTTTTATCACATAGTAATTAATAGAAACTATATTCGCAAAGAAAATTACAATCATTTCATAGAAAAATATTAATTAGTTTGTATTTACAATTGAAACAATTGAGCTAATTGCAGACGTCCCCAAGACGCTGGCTGCATTGCCCCGCTGTATGGCAATGCTGATGCGCTGCGCCAAATACTCACCAGCTCTCGAGTCACGCGTCGCTTTGACCAGACGCTCAGAATTTTTTTTAAAAACCCGAAGAGCCTCGGTTATTTTATTAATAATAAGTTGTTACCTAGTATATTATATACGTACTAGCTGCGCCCCGCGGCTACGCCCGCGTGGAAATTTAAAATTATCACTTAGGGGTATGAAAAAAAGATGTTGGCCGATTCTCAGACCTACTCAATATGCTCACAAAATTTCATGAAAATCGGTCAAGCCGTTTCGGAGGAGTACGGGAACGAACATTGTGACACGAGAATTTTTATATAAGAAGTACTATAGTTCGTGTATCTTAACTTACCCTAATCCCGGAAGTGGGCGTTGCGATCTGCTACACAGTAATTTACATCTGCTGGTCGCACAGCTGCCTATTTTTTGTTATTTGCCTAAATATGTTCCGAAATAAAGACTTTTTATGTTTTATGTATGTATATTTATTTCATAAAAATCTAAGCCGTCACCCGAAGGCAGAGTGCCCAGAATGCTAGCAGCATTGCCACATTGAATAGCAATGCTAATTCGTTGACCGAAATAAAAACCATTTTATTTTATTTTGTTTTATGTTATGTTTATTATAGTCTCGGTCTAAGCCAAGGCTAAACTGCTTTAAAATTACATTCTAACTGGCGCTGAGTTGCTAAGTATTTAGACCAGGATAAATTTAATTAATGGTATTGTAAAACAGATCTTAAAACCTTAGAATTTAAGCTCTATGGAGATGCTGGCTTTCAGGTTTTAATTATTATGTAAATAAATAAAATAAATAAATAATGCTGGACAATTCACACAGCATTATCTAGTCCCAAGCTATAAGCAGAGCTTGTGTTATGGGTACTAGATAACTGATATACTTAATACAATACACTACATAGATAGATATTTTTTATTATACATAGAAAACATCCAGAACGCTCTGGACAAATGTCTGCAGATCGTACAAACATTTGTCCCGAGGCGGGAATCGAACCCGCAACCTCCTGCGTCGCAGGCAGACCTTCGCCCGCTGCGCCACCGAGGTCGTCAAATTATGTAATACACACACCAGGAACAAATATTAGCAGATGTTGTAGTCTCAGTAGTCCGATTACAATTAAGTGAACCGGACTACTGAGTCGCCCGACGTATCAGTAGTCCGGTTCAATTCAGCAACCGGACTACTGAGACTACACCCCCTTATCTTACTACCCATAACACAAGCTCTGCCTAGCATAGGTTGGGGCTAGATGATGCTCTGTGGATTTTGCATGATTATTATTATCCTACTTCCAACTTAACTTATTCTATTCTTATATTATAAAGCCGAAAGTTTGTGAAATGTGAAATTTTATTACCTAAGATCTCCAAAACTACTGAATAGGTCATGACGCAATTTAGCGTACATTTAGAACATAGCCTAACTTACATAATAAGCTACTTAACATACCGAAAATACGCGTGCAAAACCGCGGGCAACAGCTAGTAATATAATAAAGCCGAAAGCTTGTGAAATGTGAATTTTTGTTACCAAGGATCTCCAAAACTACTGAACAGATCAAGATTAAATTTGGCATACTCTTGGAACATAGCCTAACTTAAACAATAGGCTACTTATTATACCGAAAATACGAGTGCGAAGCCGCTGGCAGAAGCCAGATATTATACTTTAAGCCTAACACCTGCTCGGAAAGTGGCTTATTCCTTTTTCAGCCATGAGGTAGAAAGTAGGTACGTCATAACATTACTGTCGAAAAACTCTATGGAATTTCTAAGAAATCAAATAATATCGCAAAAATTTTCGACATCGACGGGACTTGAACCCGCATCCTTCCCTCAGTACGGGAATGTGCTAACCAACTACACCACGAAGTCTAGTGACGTAGGAGTCGAAAATCTTTGCGAATTTCTACGGACTCAAGCGCCGTTAGCTAAAATTTTTGCGATATTATTTGATTTCTTAGAAATTAGCCAGAGCGAGGTTTACGCACTATAATAACAAATATCTATGGAATTTCATTTCTAACACGCTAAGTGGGAGAGAAAAGTGTATGGAAATCTATACCTAACCTGCTCTTTCCTATTAATTTTGTGAAATCAGCCATCTACTTTACCATTGGTGGACGGAAAGGTCTCGAATCCGCGACTATCAGAACCACCACTAGGCCACCAAGGCTTCAGTAAATCGATACACGGAATCAGACATTCAGAGCGCGATTGGTCATGCATTTTATATCGCCGCCTTAGGCGTGCGTTTGTACCGGCTAATTCGGTTTCAACTTCCTTTACAGTTGGGGGCTGTTAGTCTGGCAGTTAGGGGTTTGTTTATAGATCTTTAACAAAGAAAATTACAATTAAATATTAGACACAAATTAGAACTAGTACTCACCATTGAAACAATAGAGCTAACTGTTGCAAACAATCTACAGGTAGCTCAACTGATTCATATCAATACCAGTCGTCGCGTCCCCAAGACGCTGGCTGCATTGCCCCGCTGCTGTATTGCAATGCTGATGCGCTGCGCCAGATACTTGTTTGTTTATTAGATACTAGCTTTGCCTGCGGCTTCGCCCGCGTTCTTTCTATGGAAACGTTTTGATGTTATTTATATCGCATGGGAACTGATTTATGGGATAGAAAGCATGTTTGATTCCAGGTTTAGACTTACCTATATGCAAAATTTCAGCCTGATCCGTTCAGTATTTTGGCGTGAAGAGGTAACAAACATCCATCCATCCGTCCATCCATCCAAACTTTCGCATTTATAATATTAGTGTGATTCATTATTTAAAAGGGGTATGATTGAGATACCATGAGCTTGACCGTGTTTGAAAGCTATCAGAAGCCGAATTCTACTAACCAAAACCGTTACTATGACAATGGTAGCTATCATTCTAGAATCTTCCATAAATTAAATAAAACGTCAAGTGCGAGTCGGACTCGTGCACTAACGGTTCCGTAAGACCTTGTGTCTCGCCAAATTATCATGTTTCTAGGTCAACGGGAAGTAGGTTTTGGTCCATGGCGAGAATCAAAAATTATTTTTATGTGAATAAACTACCAATTTGCGGTTTCTGGATTTTTCCCTTTATTTGTGCTATAAAACCTTACTTCTTGAATTCTTCATAATTCTAGGTCTACAGGAAGTACCCTATAGGTTTTGGTATATGGTTTACAAAGATGTTAAAGAAAGCAGCAAGGTGGCTGGAGTGGCTTATACAGGTCATAAGCCCAGCAGTGTGTATAGTGGGGCTACGGATGACAGTTATAATCCCGGGATAACGGGGAATGGGTTAAAATATTAGGGATAGATTAGACGACACAAGCGTAGGGTAACACTGCTATAGTAGTGTAACAGTATGAGCGCTGAGGAGCGGTTATTTTGATTCTCCTAATAAGCAAATGCGTGTTTCGTTTCGGCCATTTGGTACTCTAATGCACCGAATTAAAGTAGCAATTTGTGAAAATAGGTCTCCAGGTAGAGAGTTATTGAGTGTTTTGATTATTGAACTGTAAATAAATACAAGTTCTTTTGAGTTTTGATGTTTGAATCACAATGCGATCCCAGTTTCTTGTTTCTTTATACACACGACTTTGTTTTATCTATATTTGTCACATTAAGGCACAATTCATTGTACTTGAAAATAACATCATACCTAACGAACTCTGTGGAGGGGGCACTGGTGACTAGTAACACAGGTTTCAAACCTATCACTGGCACCAGTTTCTCACACGGGTATCCGTACGCTATAATATACACTTAACCTTATCAATTAATTGTAAAACCTATTGTGAAGAGAAAATAAATGAATTTATTATTTATTTATTTAATTCGGATTGCCATCAGCTTATCTAATTACAATAGAAATTAAAATAGACACAGAAAGAAAAAAAAAATTATTAATATAATTTTATTTTTATTTATGTAGATTACTTTTGTGAATAGATGATGTCATAAATTTGGCGTTCTAAAACCAGCACTTGGAAGTCAGGTTGCAAATAATGATGATGAAATAATAAAAGCACACACAAATAACCGCCAAAGTGCGACACTAACGGTCGGGAACTGCGATCACATACTTGGGTAATTTTCTGGTAGGCAGGGAAGTTTCGGCTTAGTTAGTTAGTAATTCTGGGTACAGGGTCTTGTGTTATAGGTTTGACTGTCATCTTTAATTATTGTTAAGGTGGAACGTGTACAAACCATAGATATAAGTAAAATTCTGTAGATATGGTACGTTCTCCCAGCGCTAACTCAACAAAATGGCCTGTGTTGTGTTACAACTAAACGCAAAGACACACAATTTCCAATCTTTTGCAGTACCTAATGAACAACAAAGATGGAAAGACGTAGGTACCTAGAAGTGCGACCGAGACGACAATACGCACGCAAACCACGAACGCCGGCGGCTCCACCGCCGGTCCGACTATGACTGAGATGGGTGGACCTAATTTGATCTAATTTAAGCGTTCCACTTAAAATATATTAAGACTTACTTAAATAATAAGAATTACTTAGATAATAATTAATATTATTTAATAAAAATTTATAATAATAATTACTTAGATACTACTAAACCTAAAAATGTATAGTGATTGCAATCTATATAATATATATAAAAATGAAACCCGTTTTCCGTTGTCATCGCATCACGCGTGAACGGCTGGACCGATTTCGCTAATTCTTTCTTTGTTGTGTTTGTTATTGTCAGGAGAAGGTTCTTATGAAAGAAAAAATTAAGAAAGTTGGAAACATAAATTTCCACGGGGGCGAAGCCGCGGGGCGCAGCTAGTATAATATAAAAATGAAACCCGTTTTCCTTGGTCACGGCATCACGCGTGAACGGCTGGACCGATTTCGCTAATTCTTTCTTTGTTGTGTTTGTTATTGTCAGGAGAAGGTTCTTATGAAAGAAAAAATTAAGAAAGTTGGAAACATAAATTTCCACGGGGGCGAAGCCGCGGAGCGCAGCTAGTAAATAAATAAATATCAATATGAAAATGATACTAGTACCCAATCTCCCGAAATTTATTTAGGTACATCGATGGTACAAGCGAATGGAACGAAGCCCTCCTTGCCCAAATTTGGTCCATGGCGGCCAGTCTCACCGGAGACTGAGTCCTGCACCGTAGCAAAAAAAAATTTGTTGTCTGTAAAGTCGGTTTACTGACGATAGTTGAACGTGACAACGTCTTAAGAAAATACTGATGGAATGGTAGCATTTGATACTCGATCAAAACATGTAAATGTACTATAGTATAGCAGCTGTCCACGCAGACGCATCGCTCACTCAAGTAGGAGAGAGACGGATGTCGAGCGCTCTCGCTTGCACTTCAAGCCTTACATGGAACGCCTCAGAGCGAGGTAACGCCGCATGACGTCATGTTTTTTCGTGCGTGCAGCCGGCTCTATCGAATTATAAATTATAAGACGTTGTCACGTCAAAAGGAAGACAGTTCGAACTATTTTATTTTTAATTTTTTCGATCTGTCACTTCTTGAAAAACAGGGGGACATATTATTAATATTATAAAGAAGAAAGATTTGATTATTTGTTTGTTTGTTTGTTTTTATTGAATAGGCTCCGAAACTACTGGGCCGATTTGAAAAATTCTTTCTAGGAAGCTTACTTTTCAGGGAGTGACATAGGCTATATTTTATCCCAGAATTCCCACGGGAACGGGAACTAGGCGGGTGAAACCGCAAGGCGATCGTCTAGTCAATTAATAAAGTTTCATTCCACCGTTGCAAAAAGGGGGACAGATCGAACTTTTTTCTGCATCAGCATACATACAGCGGGGCAAGGCAGCCAGCGTAGCGGTGACGCGACGAATGTTATTGATATGGATCAGTTGAGCTACCTGTACATTGTTTGCAACAGTTTGCAGTTAGCTCAATCGTTTCAATTTTAAATACTAGTTCTAATTTATTTCTTTATGAGTATTTGATTGTAATTTTCTTTGCTAATAAAGAATTTTACCAATAAATTAAATCTTTCTAGTATTTACTAAGGAAACAATTGGGCTAACTGCAGATCGTTGCAAACAATCAAAGTAGTAAAGATTAGAATATTATTATCTGTTTAAACAAAAACTCATGAGTATGACGACTCTTTACGAGAGCCCAAAACAATTCCATTCGTTCTTACGTAATCAAAACACCCTTTTAGCTTCAGAATGCTACAGAATAAAGTTTAGTTAGTTTCTTTAAATTATTTCACTACTTATTTCTGCCCGCAGCCTCGCACGCGTTGTTTCTATGGAAATCCGAAACTGTTTATTTCCATAAATACAATAAACTTAGAAAAGGTCAAATAATAATACTCTGTCAAGAAAGTACCGAGAAAAGATCAATAATACACAAAATGTTTGTTAATCATCCAAATTTATTTAATCACCTTCAAAGTATGCTCCTTTAGAAACGATACACATACGCCAAGGAATAATCCAATCATCAAAACATTTTTTAAACGCTGTTTCCGGAATTGAGTTGAGTTCTCGCCACGAATTCTTCTTTACGTCTTCTACCGATTGAAAACGGGTGCCACGAAGTGGTAATTTGAGTTTAGGAAAAAGAGAAAAGTCGGCTGGAGCCATATCTGGTGAATATGGTGGTTGCTTGATAGTATTGTTTGAGTGTTTGGTCAAAAATTCGGTCACAATGATGGCCTTGTGCCAAAGCGCATTATCGTGGTGCAAAATCCAAGAGACATGCGTCGAGCGGCTACATGTTTCATATCCAAGTGATTATTTAATAAGGTACGGATCTTCTGGTGACGGCTTAGATTTTTAAGAAATAGATAGGTATACTTACTTGTATATACTAGTTGTTATTGTTTTATTCTGTTAATGTAATGTTCTATGTGCTAAATAAGGTACGGATCGACTCGTGAGATATAGAAAGTTCGGGGGCTATCTCTCTCAAAGTTGAATAAGGATTTTTTGTCACTTTTTCCTTCAATTTTGCGATGTTAACTTCAGTTGCAGACGTTGTTGGCCTACCAGAGCGAGGCAAATCTTCCATCACATCTCGACCGCTTTTGAACGCTTTGTACCACTCATAAGCACATGTTTTTGATAAAGTCGCCGTAAGCCTTCTGTAACATTTTCAGTGACTCCGAACACGAACACTGGTGGTGATATGGGAGTAGTACTGTGTTATTTGGTCACTGGTAGTCAGTTGGGATATAGAAAACCCAAGTCACCACCAGTGGCAAGTTCATCGTGGTCAGATGGTCCGGAGGGGAAATTCCATTGGCGATGCATAATTTAAGACAAACTCTTTGTTCGATGTTTTTGTCCATTATGAAATTCGCAATAGGTACACACTAGATATGATATACTCGTAACTAAAAACAGCACTGTATTTAATATAAAAAACAGATGCAACTCAAACTCCGCGCCAAAATGGAAAACAGTTGTTCCAATCTAACAACAGCAAAAAAAAACAAAAATTTGAATTTGGAACCATAAACAAATCATCCATTCCCGATACTTTTTTGACTGGTAACATTTATGAATCAAGGATTCATATTCATACTAAACTTTATGGCTTTGATAATGTCACACAATAATAAATGAATTTATTAAGCACCTATGTTATATTGACGTGACAACGTCTTATAATTCGTTAGAGCCGGCTGCACGCACGAAAAAACATGACGTCATGCGGCGTTACCTCGCTCTTTTCTTAAGACGTTGTCACGTTCAACTATCGTCAGTAAACCGACTTCACAGACAACCAATTTTTTTTTGACTCTAGAATTGACAGACACTGGGCTAACATAATCCTTTATCTTATCTTATTCCCTTATTCCTTTCCGAAAACTGAAACTATAATAATCTATTTTATATAAAAAATAATTATTAACCAAAAGTATAGCACCACAGGGTTTATTATCCCTCGTCTTCCGGTTTAAGTGATATAGACCTACGAACGAATGAAAGTGCCAAGTACGCACGCATAAAACTTCTTTTTAATGCCGAGGTCCGGTACCTTTAAAACAAAATGGTAGTAAAACCACCGAGAAACGAGCCGTAAAACCTAGTAGTTTCGTTCGGAAAGCTGAGCGAAGATTTTTTACGGTAGACAATGGAATTAAGTATGTACGCTACTAGCTTCGGCTTGTAGCGGCATAATGCTGAGACAGGGACCTTATTGGCCCGTATGTAATACAATCACTAATTTGTATCTGTTTTCTTTTATTTTGTTGTGTTTCCTTTCTATATAATCCTGTATGTTCATTGTATGTATATATAATTGTAATGTGTTGTGTTATGTATAGTCCAAATAAATGTATTTTCTTTCTTTCTTTCTTTCTTTCTTCTTTACCTGTACACTGTAGGTAAGTGGCCATACACATCATCATCGTATTATTATGCTACAGACAGCTGAAGATAGCTCTTGGAATACAATAGAATGTATGAACGAAATAATTAACCTGAGACCTAAGTCATAAAATAAAACAAAAAAAATATTTAAGTAATAGGTACCTTCATTCAATCAACAAACTGAACAACAAAAGTCACTCACTACCAATCCACAAGCTATTTTCAGAATAGCTTTTATTGAGAGCCCTAAATAAGTGTCATGTACCTTTTATACAATAAACAATTTTTAATTTTAATTTAATTTATAGTAAAGAAGCGACAAAGAAAACTAAAACTTCCGAAAAATGTGGTAGGTACGTAACGAAGCCTTTTGAGTTTTTGTTGTTGTTTTATCTGTCGATATCCAGCGATATGTTTCCACTGCACAACAGACAATAACAACCATTCAATCATTCATGACAAACTGTACCTACATTATGTAAAACACACGCTTCATACATACAAAGTTGTGTAAATGGGAAGGTCCAGCCACACCTCATAAACGTCGCCTCTCACAAAAACTATCATAACTCCACTCGACGCCGGCTGTGATTCCTCTGTTTGTGTAGAGCTACGATCTACTAGAAATGTACGTATGATTGGAAATAATCATGAATACCTTAAAAATAAAGCTTTTAGCGATGCTCTACCCGACTGTTACATTATGCTGGGCAGTGTCTAAAAGGCTGTAATATTTTATGTATTTGAGTTTTTATTCACAACTCGTTTTGTTTTGTGTTTTGAGTTTTGAAACACCACGCGTTCCCAATTTCTTATTCCTTTAATTACTTTTGTGAATAAATCTTAAATGATGTCATGTTTTATGGTTCGTCTCTTTTAGCTATTTATAATTACATACCATAACACTAAATACTTAATTAAGCGCTGTATTAAGCTCTGCTTAGCTAAGGCTAAATGTTGCTGTGTGGATTGTCCAGTATTATTATTCTCTATAGTAATAAATATGTTACCTGTTTTCCTTGAAATTTTAATATCGTAAAATGTCTTCCTCCCCCTTCCCCTGACCCTTATAAATCAAGCCACCTCTCCATCTTTCCTAGCTCTACTCAAACGAGGTTACAGTTGTTGAACAAAGGAGTGAAAAAGGTAGCGTTTTTCAGTTGATTTGCATTGGACCCTTTATAGGGCAACTTTGTGACAATGGAAGATTTATGCCGTTATTTTTGCATGCATTGTGGTTTTGAAAACGTTTTAGGATGATTTACGGATGGTGACAGTTTTTTATTGGGAAATAGGTCAGTTTTTGTGTGGGACGTTATTTTTATGGGTGTTTTAGAGTGTTCTTTGTTTTTGTTGACGAAGCACGTTGTCAAACGATGTCTGTGTGTGTCAAACACATGCCATTGTGACCAAACCTGTGGTGAATCTAATTCTAATTCTGAATGGGAGAGCTGGGATCTGTACTGACATCTCGCTTAGGAGTGTATTGTGCATTGTCCCCCTGCCTAACCAGGCCCTAACCAGCTCAGCTCCTTGACTTATCGGAGCAGGACTTTTAGCGATTGACAGCTTCGTTTCAGCTTTTCTGTAGGCGTGGACGGGTTTGATGCCTTTAAGAGAGTCTTCAATCCCGTTTCCTGTCTGGCAACCACTTACCACTGTGGCCGTGCAGTGTACCACTACATGTTCCGCAGTCTCTTCTTCCTGGAAGCAGCCGCGACACAGGCTACTGTCTGTGGTTCAAGTTTTGAGAAGATGATGGTTCAGTTCACAGTGACCTGTGATAAATACGACCTAAACATTTTTTTATAGTTATAAAATGGTAGGTCGTTAATTTTTCCGATGAATTTCAGTCAAACTTCAGTAGGCCAAGCACGGTGATTCATGTGATTATTATCTTGAATAGATAATAATGACATCGCATCGTCATACAATTCGTTTGTCTGCCTGGTTGGTCTAGAGGTCAGCTTGTTCAACCGATGATTATGAGGTCCTGGGTTCGAATCGTGGGTCGAATCAATTACTTGTTATTGAGGTTTTTCTTTTTTGTGTTCAGCCTATTTCGTCCCACTGCTGGGCAAAGGCCTCCCTCGCACCCTTCCAAACTTCTCGGTCTTTTGCAGACTCCCACCACTCCGGGTCAAAAGCTACTAGATCGTCCCGCCACCTTTTACGTGGTTTTTCTATCAAGGAAAATTCACAGTAGCAGCCTGGAGTCAGGAAGTTAGTTACACTTACACCCGCGTGCCTCAGAAAGCACGCTAAGCCGTTGGCCCTGCGCTTGACCTCTCCCCGGTCGTGTCGATCTGTCATCCCATCGGATTATGAGCGTGAATAGAGAGTGCACCTGTGTTTGCGCATACACTTGTGCACTATAATATGTCCTGCGCATCTGGCTAGTCTCCGATGAAACTGGCTGCCGTGGTCGAAATTCCGCTAGGAGGACATCACCAATCAAAGAATATCCGAAAATTTTTCGATATTTTATTTCTTAGAAATTAACCTGAGTGTGTGGGCTAACGTACCTACTATAATAACAAAAACCTTACATGGGTAAATAGTGCCATGGCGGCGAAAGAATAGATCCTCAGACTCAGCCTGTGTTATGTCGTAAGAGTAGACAAAGCGAGCCGATATCAGAGGAAGAACAGCAGTTGACTTCCTGCAACTTCGTTAGCGTAGTAGGTAGGGTACCTAACTAAAAATAGGGCATAAGACATCACATAGAAAAAGCGAAAACACCTGTGACTGCATACACACGAAGCATTAAATATTATATACTAGCTTCTGCCCGCGGCTTCGATAGATAGAATATTCTTTATTGCACACTTATATGTAGAAACAATACAGCAAAACAGCTTAAAAACTAAGTGACAAGTGGCGGTCTTATCGCTCAAGATAGTCAGTATAATAAGTAGCCTATTGTTTATGTTATGCTACGTTCTAAGTATATGCCAAATTTCAACTTGTTCTGTTCAGTAGTTTTGGAGATCCTAGGTAACAAACATTTAACGAATTTTATTATTATTTTTATTAAAAAAAATTATCATTTTCCACCCACTTCAAAAAAAGGAGGAGGTAGTCAATTCGTCTGTATGTTTTTATTTTTGTACTAGACGATCGCCTCGCGGTTTCACCCGCGTAGTTCCGTTCCCGTGGGAATTCCGGGATAAAATATAGCCTATGTCACGCACTGAAAAGTAAGCTTCCTAACGGTGAAATAATTGTTCACAGTAGTTTCGGAGCCTATTCAATACAAACAAACAATCAAATCTTTCCTCTTTATAATATTACTAGCTACTGCCCGCGGCTTCGCGCGCGTTATTTCTACGGACACGTTCAAAGGTAATTTCTATCCCATGGGAACTGATTTATGGGATAACAAGTAGCCTATGTTTGATTCCAGGCATAGAGCTACACTGGTGCAAAATTTCAGCTAGTTTAGTAGTTTTGGCGTGAAGACTTAACAAACATCCATCCATCTATACATCCATCCATCCAAACTTTCGCATTTATAATATTAGTGTGATAGTATAGATTACCTCTCCTACTTATGGGAAGTAGTAGAAGCAAATTTGTAGAAACTCCTTTAAACTTATATTCTAACTTCGGAAGTATTTGTCAGCCTTGTAGGCACCTTCAATAAATCCCTATTCTTTCTTGACCGGTCACGTTCGGTGCAACCCTTCCAGCCCTTTTTAATTCTTAAGTACGTCCATACACGGGCAGACTGATCCACGTGATATACACAAAAATCACATGGAAATGTATTTATGTCCTACTAGCTTCTGCCCGCGGCTTCGCACGCGTTGTTTCCATGGAAACGTTTACAGGTGATTTTTATCCCACGGGAACTAATTTATGGGATTAAAAGTAGCCTATGTTTTATTCCAGGCCTAGAATTATCCGTATGCAAAATTTCAGCCCGATCCGTTCAGTAGTTTTGGCGTGAAGAGGTAACAAACATCCATCCATCTATACATCCATCCAAACTTTCGCATTTATAATATTAGTGTGATTGCACCGTTTGTAAACTAACTTCAGCTTGAACCGGATCAACGTGCGCTATACACTGAACGTTGTTCAAAGCGCTGAACTGTGTATAACTTATGTTTATCGCGTTCAAACGTGCTACGGTGACATTGGACTTTAATGTGGGTACTGGCCAGTGGCCGGCTTTCCAGGCGGGGCGTAATGTAACTTGTTAACGCATTCACTGCCCAGCCTCGGCGGTGGGACCCGCAGGGGCGCGCCGCCGCCACAAGATTGTCCAGAGGCTCGTCTGCGTCTTGGGCCATGAAAGTGTTAGTGTATCGCATTCACTGCCCAGCCTCGGCGGTGGGATCCGCAGGGGCGCGCCGCCGCCACAAGATTGTCCAGAGGCTCGTCTGCGTCTTGGGCCATGAAAGTGTTAACAGCGAGCCTTCGTGCAGTCAGAGACATTTTAAACGATATGACAACTTCATAAATATTATATTTTAAGAAAAAATAGAAACGATCAAGACTTAGCTATATGAGTCAGATCAAGGAAAGTGGCTGCAATGTCGTATAGTAGAAGAAGAAGAAGTAAATGAGGAAAGGAGAGATAAAAATCGAGGAAATTGCATCATTGCATCGGCAAGAGCTAGGCTCTATAATTTACAATAATATTTAAGAAAGAAAGAAAATTAATTTATTAGTTCACTAGAAAGCTTGCAACAACATTTATTGAATAACTAGCTTCTGCCCGCGGCTTCGCACGCGTTGTTTCTATGGAAACGTTTTGAGGTTATTTCTATCGCATGGGAACGGATTTATGGGATAAAAAGTCGCCTATGTTTGATTCCAGGGTTAGACTTACCTGTATGCAAAATTTCAGCCTGATCCGATCAGTAGTTTTGGCGTGAAGAGGTAACAAACATCCATCCATCCATCCAAACTTTCGCATTTATAATATTAGTGTGATTAACGACCTGGATCGGAGTAGCCGTGTATGTTACAGCTCCTGCTTGAAAGGTAGGGGCTATTTTTAGGTTCGAAGTGAATAAACCTTAGGGGAAGACAGGGGAAAGCTTTGTCTGTTATTGATTGAGGGGAAAAGTTCTGTGAAGGTGAGTATTGGTTATTTTAATATTGAAAGACAAATGATGACTTGATGGTGTTTAACATATTCATCGACAATCGAATTTGAAGAGCAATTTTTATAACAATCAATAATATTAGTACTTATAAAATATATATCCTCTCAAATGGCAGACCCGGCGCGGCGCCCCGCGCATATTATTGTAATTTATTAATTTTGTTCCTAAATTATATATTTTTTTAATTATTAAAAAAAACTTATACCCTTATCATGTTTAATAGGTGACCCTATAAATTTACGGCTTCGAGGGGGGCTTCGATAAATTTACAAAAGGATGATACTTATAGTAAATTAATTTAATTATTTAAGAATTGTATTATGGTATTATTCTATTATTATAGCAGAATATTATGTACATTGTATTTAATTTATAATAAGGGACGTTTAATATTTTTACCTAGTTTAATTCATACTGAACTAGGTAAAAATATGACACGTCCGTTCATCAAAATAATAACAACATAATATTATCTGTGATATTATGTACCTACTATAAGACTCTTTCTAGCTAAGTAGGTACCTTAGCATCAAAATTCGAAATATAAATTTCTAACAAACCAATTTCTATAAATTATAGCTTTGATTATAACAAAAAACGACCCCTGCGCAGCGGGCGAAGGTCTGCCTGCGACGCAGGAGGTTGCGGGTTCGATTCCCGCCTCGGGACAAATGTTTGTACGATCTGCAGACATTTGTCCAGGGCGTTCTGGATGTTTTCTATGTATAATAAAAGATATCTATCTATTTAGTGTATTGTATTAAGTATATCAGTTATCTAGTACCCATAACACCAAGTTCTATTTACCTTGGGGCTAGATAATGCTGTGTGAATTGTCCAGCATTATTATTATTATTATTAATAGAAAATAATTTTGGTACAGAAAAAACGGCCTATCATTTTTATTAAGATAGCACCATGAACCATGAATGATCAATTTCATGTTTTTTAAATCGTAACTTTGTGCCTCTGATGTGTTTTCACCCAAAGAGCCAAAGAAAAAAAAATTATGTACTTAATTAATTCGAGTTTTACACCACGGGGATTCCGTTAGTACTGAGATCCAGGCTTAGTTTGACAACCAAACTCGTTAGGTTCGCCTCTTAAAACAAAAGTGTATAGAACAAATTAATGGGCATTGTTTCAAACTTAACTTGACTGCAAACGAGTAGAGGTACCTATTTATAAATATGAACCGCTTTTATGTGGCTGACAGACGATGCACAGTCCACTCTATTAGTTAATTTTGTAAGTTATTTACTTTTTATGATTAATATAGTGCTCCTTTATTTCTATTGTGTGCAATAAATAAAGTGTTAAATAAAATAAAATAAATAATGCTGGACAACTCACACAGTATTATCTAGACCCAAGCTAAGGAGAGCTTGAGTTTTGGGTACTACATAACTGATTTACATAATACAATACACTACATATTGTAGATATTGATATTTATCTATTATTAAGTTTTGATAATATATTTATTTTCGATAGATATTTTTTATTATATTAAAGAAAACATCCAGAACACACAAATAATAATAATGCTTTTATCTACCTACGTGCATATCCATTATCGATGACACACACGTACGATATACGTATCCAGAAATAAACTTTGCCGTTGCTTGCTCTTGGGCAAGCAACAGCAAAGTTTATTTCTGGACAAATCCTTAAGGTTTTTTTAACCATATATATTGTAACGGTCCAGTTTATGCTGGTTCGTTTAATTTGCAAATATAGAAATAATTAACACATTTTGATATAGCTTGTAACACTAAAAATATATTCTGAGCTGTAAATGAGTTCGAACGCCATGCTGAAAGAATAACAACCTTCATAAATCATGTTCCGCAAAACATGATATTAAATTTGAGTATTCTAGGAAAACAAATGGGCTTCTTGAGAATCGGTAGGAAAATGTCAGTGGGATTGGTTCGGACGTTTTGAAGTGAAGTGAAATTTGGGGTTTTCTTCTAGATTTTACAGGAATAGTGGGAATTGTGAGGCTACTGACGGGATGCTAGGTCGGCTCAGCCATCGAGCGAGACCAGGGAGGATTTCTAGGAAAGGATTGCAATTTTCTATCAATCAGATTCAGTTACGTAAACCACACTTTTCATTTCTAATATTTCTCCGTATTGTATACGGATGGTGTTACATCCCAGAGCCAGCTAATCTAAATTATTATTACATTTATCAAACACACTCTGCTGATGCTGCAATGCTCCTGGGTAGTGTTTTAGAACTCAGCTTGCGGTCTTGAGCGATAATAATACTTCTAAAGGTCGCGGTAATGTCCCTGCCGACTGAGTGGTGAAACTCCAGGTGTTGGAAGACCTGGAATTAACTGAGGGTTTATTAAATCTATTGTTTTGACCTACGGTTGGCCTGGAATGTGGTTTCACACGTTTACAGAAGCTGAAGGCTTCTTAGGACTCCCCGCGTGGACTAGGTATAGGATGAGGTAGGCTAGGGTTTAGGTGAGGTAGGATGTATTTAGGTCGCTTAGACTATTCCCCGTAAAACTGTACTGAGTTAGCGATTTACATACGCTTTGCTTTTAAATGTCTGGTTACAACTGAGTACGGGATAGGCGGGAGCCTTCTGCTTTCGACTTTCCCCGAGGAGATGAAAAGATAAACATCGTAGAGGGAGCACTTAACCAGATAAATTTGGCTTGGTTCTTTTTAAAGAGCTGAAGCAAAGTTCTCCGGTGTCCGCGCAGAGGGGGCAGAGTAACCGTCCCACATAAAAATGTCCAAGATATTATGGGTTCTTCGCTTACTATGTAATTTTAGTTGTTTCAGAGCATGGGTGGAAGTTGGTTTGAGTCTACCATGAAAAAGGGGTGCTATACTACTGTACCAGAATGAAGAATCGATAATTTAAGTAGTTTTAATGATTATTTCGTTTGTCTAAAGCTTCTAAAAGAATCTGAGTTACTACATCACAATGTATGAGTCCTACCGCTAACTAGACGATCATTGGCCACTTTAAATCATAATTTTAATACAAAACTTACAGTAAAATACTTAGTTTTATTGATAGATGATCACTATTGAACAGGTAGGGTAGGGTACGATATTTCCGAGCGTTACAATATTACTAGCTGCGCCGCGCGGCTTCGCCTCCGTGGAAATTTATGTTTCCAACTTTCTTAATTTTTTCTAACAAAGAAAGAATTAGCGAAATCGGTCCAGCCGTTCACGCGTGATGCCGTGACCAAGGAAAACGGGTTTCATTTTTATATAAATAGATTAAAAATTTTACTTTGCAAGGTATGTCAGTCCTATCATAACCTAAACTTATTATTAACAAACAATAGAAAACAAACAACAAAATTAAACTCATCAGTCAAGTTGTTCAATATATCAAAGGGAGTCACTGATGCATAAAAATTTGAAACAGTGAAATGGTCGCTAATGAATTTGGTTCTGCTAAAATGTTAATAAATGTTCCTAAATAAATTAAGTGTCTCCCTTCGATCTTAGAACTTGGTGCAGTCCATCAAGATTATGCTGCACATCATAGGTATTCTTAAAGTGAGGGATCTAAAAATATATTTATATTATAGTTAAAGTTATTACTTTAGATTGAACTTATTTTTTAATATCGGTGTAATCCTTTTTGGCCGTAGTGTTATGTATATTTTTAAGTATTTATATGGAAATTGTAACGCTGTGGTTTACCTTAATAAATATAAAAAAATACAAAAGGAATTTCTTAAGCCAAAATAAACCAGACAGTACTATTTCATCATTATTACCGTGCAACCAACGCAATCAACGCATCAAGTTTATTCATCCTTGAATAATTACACAAATATAGCTCTTATACCACAAAAAGCAGCCATCCCCAATTAACAACTAGATCGAAACCTGTCAAGCGTGGCAGCGCCGCAAAAGGAGGTGTCCTTTCATAGACAATAGGGAGCAAGAGTGAGTCGTGCGACAAGAGTTCCGTATGTAACTATTTTCGAGGTATATGTATTAGGAGAGCAGAGGATGATTTGATATACTGAACACTAGTATTTTCATGTAGGAAATTAAGTAAATCTTGTGGTGGAAAATGATGGTAGGAGAGCATTATTTTAGAGATAGTATTTTGCATTATTTTGCGTAAATTACCTTAGGTAGGTGTAATAATACAAGCGGATAGTCTGATAGTAGATATCTATCTTATATCTGGCAGATAATAATAGAAAATGAATAACAATTAATAAAAACACGCAAGTCTCTTGTAAGATGATGATGAACATGTAGGAAGTTACGATTTTAAAATGCAATAATCGATTATCCGATTTTCCTGATTCATTTTTATTTTGGCCATCTCTATTACGTTCCATTCTACGCAAAACTCTCCCCGGAGGAAATCAATGGCTGTCCATAATAAAATTATTAATAAAAATTTCGGTCTAAGGTAAGCGCACGCTGTTTTAATTAACCAAACAAGCAAATAAAGAGAACGTGGTTGGATTACTACTATAGAGCTTCCAAGTAAAATTATGCAGAATATGAGCTCATATTTTTTGACGCCAGTGACGATTTAGTGGTCCTGAATGGCATAGAATGTATAGCAGTGAACGTATACGGGCTGATGATGATGACATAGAAGCCAAATAGGACCACAAACATCTTTATGCAACAAAGTAACATGTCTTACTACCCTAGCCAACAGTACGGAACCCTAAAAAGCAAGCTCCTCGATAGAAAAACTTGATTGTCTGTGGTTGTGCAAGGTCAGTTGCTTGGAGCTCACGGGAGTCGGTGTAGTATATCTGAAAATATCAGATCATTACTCATTAAGAGCGGCATTCTTTTGACGACCTCTGTGACGCAGTGGGCGAAGGTCCGCCTGCGACAAACGTGTGACAAATATGTTCAACCTGCGGATATTGGTTCCGGGTGTTCTGGGTATTTTTTATGTCTAGTAAAACTATCTATCTACATAATGTAATCTATTAAGTAGATAAGTCATCTAGTATCGATAGCAAAAGCTCTGCTTAGTTTTAGGGCTAAGTAATGCTGTGTAGGTATTTTCCAGCATTTGATTACTTATTACTTATCACACTAATATTATAAATACGAAAGTTTGGATGGATGGATGTATAGATGGACGGCTGTTTGTTACCTCTTCACGCCAAAAGTAGAGTTTGTTACCTCTTCACGCCAAAAGTAGAGTTAGAGGTGATTTCTATCCCATGGGAACTTATTTATGGAATAAAAAGTAGCTTATGTTTGATTGCAGGATTATTATTTATCTGTATACAAAATTTCAGCTCGATCCCTTCAGTAGTTTTGGCGTGAAGAGGTAACAAACATCCATCCGTACATCCATCCATCCAAACTTTCGCATTTATAATATTAGTGTGATAGGGAGAATGTAGGTAGGTAGCTCTTTATCATAGCCGTATCTAGACGCTAATGATCTGCTTTGTTCCCTTACAAACGATATCTCTCCATTTGATAATGCGACTCTACGTGTGTTAGAATATTCGTTACTATCTGTCTCGACACCGTACTTTCTGAAAATTCCTTTAGAAAAAAGAGCTTTCACTTATTTTACTCGAATTTATTTGCCTATTTTATTATATCCTTAAAACTAGCACTAATTTGGCGGTAATGATCTAACTGATTTCAGGGCTGAACTCTACATTAAATTAAAACTTTTTAAATTTTCGCGATTTGTTAACATAGTTAATGATTACGGTAGAAACGTAGGGGAAGTAAAACAAAAGGTACGCGATAAATACCCGATATAATCATTAGCTCTACATTAAATTCTTTGAACATAATTTAGATACAGCTGATGATTTGTCTGTAACTTCAATTGTACTGCATTTCACCTGCATCAAATTATGTGCTGATCTGGCAGTTTCCATCGGTGCGAGCGAGACAAAACATACTCGCGTAGACAAATAAAAAAGAGAACGCAAATTCTATTTTGATGACAGCAACGGTTTTGATAGCATTCGCATATCAGGTTAATTCTTGGTAATCTAAAGGTTTTTTATTTTGCTGTGTTGTTTTTACTTTGATCAAAATAAACTAAACTTGTTATTTTGTGTTTTGGGAAATAACATGATAGCTTTGAAAGGTTTCTATGTATTCAAAATGTTTTGTTTGTGATAGGTAAGCTTTTTTATGAATACACTGTTGAATGACAAAATCTAGCTTTTTCATTTTATTAAAATCTTCTATCGTACTTACCACCATAAAGTTTTATCTTGTATTTATATGGATGGAAAAAGTTAGTGATCATTTATTTTATCTTCATGTTTAAGTACTTAGGTACTTTTATGTAAAGATTCATCATCATCATCAACCTATTAGTCCACTGCTGGACATAGGCCTCCCCTTATGAGCACCATAGCACCCTGTCTTCAGCTTGCCGCATGCAGCATCTACTTGCAGTTTTTTGCAGTTCATCATCTAACCTGGCCGAAGGGCATCCTATATTACGCTTGCCAAGTCGCGATCTCCACCCAAGATCACTTTTATCCCAGCGGTTGTGTTCGCGAGATATGGCCGGCCCATTTCCACTTCAGCTTGCTAATTCTTAAAGCTATGTCGATAACTGGGGTTTTCATAGTTTTCAAATCATAAATTTGTTTTTGTGGTTCTTCTTCCTACTACAAGCAAACTTCAAGAGATTTGAACCAAGACCATTATATTGAAATTGAAGATACCCCCAACTATGTCAACAAGGTCCTCATAGACAATAGAGTTGAATAATGAATTCGATCTGTTTGCGAACTCTGCCCAGACAATAGCTGCAATGATAGGATTTCGTCGATGCAGTGTTGGAAGGAGTTAGTTTGTATCTATCAGCTTAGAGTGAAATAGATGTATGTACAATTAGGCTGAGCGCAGACTTGAGTCACGACAGTTTTAAGACAGTCTTAAGACAGACTATTGCTTTACAAAATTTATGAAGATGCAAGACAAAACAGTTTTGTTTCCGTTTTAAGGCAGACTTTCTATGTGAGGAAAGTCTGTCTTAAAACTGTCGTGACTCAAGTCTGCGCTCAGCCTTAGATATTCTTATCTCTTGTTTCCTCTGTACCTAGTTAAGATCAAAGCCTTTATTCACAAAGAAAATCATACTAGTATTTACAATTGAAACAATTGAGCGAACTGCAGACTGTTGCAAACAGTCTACAGGTAGCTCAACTGATCCATATCAATACCAGTCGGAAGCGTCCCTGCTACGCTGGCTGCATTGCCCCGCTGTATGACAATGCTGATGCGCTGTGCCAGATACTCACCAGCTCTCGGGTCACGCGTTGCTTCGACCAGACGCTCAGATAATTTTTTAAAAACCCGGAGATCCTCGGTACCCCACGGACCTAGGGTCTCGACTCCAAGGGAAGCAAATGTGTAGGCTCTGTCGAGACCTGCATATTTGCGCCTCTTGAGATCTTCGGCCAAAGTTAAGATTAGTTATTTATATGTAGTTATGTTGTTTTGACATAATTATTTGTTAATACTAGTTGGAGAAACCACTGGCTCCTGAAACACAGTTTAAAACTGGTCAGGCCTATGTCAAATCAAATAAGAAACATTGTATCTCCATAAATAAGTGATACCAGGTGTCATAATAAATATTTTCCACCAACATTTTTTTGGTTTTGTAAGCCCTTTGTTTACATAAATTATATATGATTTTAGAACGAAGCATTATTCTTTGAATAAATCGTCAATTTACTTCCTGGGAGCTAATTAAGGTTAGGTTAGGTTAGCAATAAATGTACACCTAGAAAAGGTCAAATTATAAAATTAAACGCTGAGACGGATATAAAGTGATATTTTTGATTTCTGTCGCTGCGGTATGTAGATTAAAGTAGAGAAACTGAAGTAGTCTTGACAATTTGTTTAAATTTATTTACTAAGAATTTTTGCAACTCACTAGGAGTTTTGTTGTAGAAGCGCATACTTACATTGCCCTTTAAAAGACGGACTTATATTGTCTGTTACACTAGCTATTATATCAATCAGTAACATTTTAACTCTACTTTTACAAGAGCTATCAATTTATGTAAAAGGCTGATAATTTCTAATGGGCTTTTTTCATTTGCACTCCTCGAAAGTTTGGATTTGTACAAGAAATTGGATATTTACAAGTTTGCTTGTGTTTTCACAAAATCTCATGAGAAGACTCATTTTAGTAAAATTGTCTCTCTGATATAGTAGGGTCGTCACTCTACTATATCAGAGAGACAATCTTATTAAAATGATAATATATGTACTTATAGCAGACGATGGAATATGATAATCTAGAAGGTCTTGTTCTCTAATCACTCATATCATAATAATTATGATATTAGTTTAATAGATAATTATAATTATTATAATACAAATTATGACCGCGGTCATAATTGGAGTCATACCTTAAATATCATAATATTCGCTTGAAGGTTACTACTATTTCAAATAGTATATTTCATCGAATACCGAATTTCAGCTCAACATATAATAGAATACTTATAACATAATTTTCTTTTCTTGTTTTATTTTCTATGTATAAACATTTTCACGGTATGTATGCCATTCTTATTGTATTAAGTATATCAGTTATCTAGTACCCTAACACAAGCTCTGCTTAGCTTGAGGCTAGATGATGGTGGGTGGATTGTCCAGCATTATTTAATTTTGTATTCTTTTTACCTAAGTACTTATTTTTCGCTTTTGCGTTGCTAATTTTTGGCAAATTGGCTTTATTATTTTATCAGCAAGAGTCGGTTGACCCACGGGATATCAATGCTCGACTGCAATTTCGCTATGTATATAGAGTGTCGGTAGGTCGGTAGGTATGCTATGGATAGATTTTCGTTTTCGTTTCAGTTTCTCCGAAAAGATTCAAAGAGCACTGAAAACTCATTTTTCCAGATCATATTTTCATTTTCAATAAAAACTTTCTTTATTATTGTGAAAACGGGCTTTCATTAAAACCCAATCTCGAATAATCCGAGAAAAGCAATAGGATCACGGTCTCACTTTATCGTTATATTACTTAAGGTTATTCTTGTTTTTCAGAAGTACAGGGTGCCACGAAACGTGTAGGTATTAAGCCGAAACGGGGTGATTCTGGACCCCGGGGTGATCAATTAATGTTTTACGATTTTTAGAATTTCGAACATTATCCTTTGAGCGCTTCATACGAACAATAGCTTAGTTTTACTATACTTAAAAAAAAAAAAAAAATATAAATTTTGTAACATAACATTCGCGTTTTTTTTTATTTTTACATTATTACTTAAAAAAAATAAGTTATTAAAAATTTCATATTTTTTCATTGTTTTTTGTAATGATTTGACGGCAAATTTTTGTAAATTAAAAAAAAAAAAAAAAATTGCAATTCGAAAATCCTCGATCACCCGTTGATGTCCTTGGTTTCCAGAATCACTCCCTTTCGGCTTAGTACACATGTTACGTGGCACCCTGTATATCTCGATATTTTACCCTCGGTTATTAGACTTATTAGATTAAGGTCTCTTTTAAAGGATTATACTTATTGTCTGGTAATTTTCTGATATTTTATAGTATTTCAAATTATGTAGGTAACAACTATTAAATTCTCAAATAATTTTTCAAAGACATTTTTTAAGTTTTGTACGAATTGGTAAAAATAATTTTATATAGGTACCTACCATAACATTACATAAACTAAGTAGACATTAACTCGACTTTATTATACCTAACTAGACGATCGCCTCGCGGTTTCACCCGCGTAGTTCCCGTTCCAGTGGGAATTCCGGGATAAAATACCTATAGCCTATGTCACTCCCTGAAAGTAAGCTCTCGAAAGAATTTTTCAAATCGGTCCAACAATCAAATCTTTCCTCTTTATAATATTAGTATAGATTAAATATTTATTTACATACCTACTTAGCTAATAATTTTAATCTAAAGTTTAATACGTACTGAAAGTATTAAACTCGCCGATAACCACACATGCCGGAGGTGTAAAGATTGTAAAGGGTGTAGCAGAAAGCTCAGGATGGGCAGTGAATGCGAGATAAGAGGTATTTCCTTTAATCCTATTCCAGAGCCTAACCTGAGCATTTGAAGCTTTTCTAATTTCGTTCACTTCCACTTCTATCAAACTTGGGTTCGCGACAAATTCCCAGTAAAGGTAGTAAAAGTATCAAAAGCGACCACAAACAAACGATTCCAAACAACGAAATTACTTTTAAACTGTCATGGATCAAAATTAAAATGGGTTCGCTCTCATCAAGAGGGCGGGAAAACTCAGTACACTGCGAGGCTTCGCGTCTAGCAGTCGCGGGGCCGACCGTATTTGAATTTCGAATACTTGAACGCGCGAACCTGCATTCTATGAACCTGTTTTGAAATCAATTCGGATTTTGAATGACATTTTGAGTTTGACAGTGACATTTTTGTGGCCAGTGATTTTTTTTCATTGTGTATGAATTGGATTTGATTGTTCCATGAAGGTGAGTTTGTTTTTATAAATATTTAGCACGGATGTTTTATTGAATTTACGTTTTGGTTTATTTTTGTTTGCATCGAATGTTTTGTTTTATTCAACAGAATGTAATAAGTTTTTATCTGGTTTGCATGAAGGTTTCTATGAAAATGTATAGTGGTATTTTCCATTCTCTGGAATATTTAGGGCAAACATTTATGATATTTCTGCT
The DNA here is from genome assembly GCA_963564075.1 of Eupithecia subfuscata. Classification (NCBI taxonomy): domain Eukaryota; kingdom Metazoa; phylum Arthropoda; class Insecta; order Lepidoptera; family Geometridae; genus Eupithecia; species Eupithecia subfuscata. Next base: position 4,443,390 of record OY751123.1, read on the forward strand.
TAATAATACAGGTAGTAGGTACCTACCCAATTGTTAGTTCTATACCTACCTTTACCGTAAGGGTACCTAGGTAGGTATAATTTTTAGTAAGTATAGGTAGGTGAAGATAAACCATTTAAAAATGAACCCCGATTGTGTGACGTTTAGTTACAATGTAGTTTAGGTTAATTTGGATTAGAGGGGGCGTGCATTTTGACGTGCATTTTTATAATGGTTTATCTTTAGGTACCTAGGTATTATTTTTAGTAAGTAGGTAGGTAGGTAGGTATGAAGCTACCTGTACACCTTTAGGTACCTGTATTGTAGGTTGGTACCTACTTATTGTGGTTTTACTGGTGAATGATTTCATATTTATGTACTGACAAAAACCATAGGCACATTCTAATAAAACATGCGTTAGTATCTTATATGGTACATATCATTTGTTAAGTATTTTTGTTTATTAGTTTTTAAGGTTTCTATTCATTGCTTATTTAACCCTTTCAGTTCCTGTGGTTACATTTGTACCTACACATTAAAGTTTTTCCGAATGAAACACTTATAAAAGATTATTTTGTATTTAAGAGCGATTGTGATCGTCTGTACTGTACACATTAAAAGCTTAAGTAGAAAAAGCTACAAATTTTGGAATATTTTTTTTTTCAATATTTTCTTAATCAAATTTACCCCCTTTATCAACACAAATTTTATCACAACTGAATTTGAAACGAAGAAAAATCAGGTCTGAAAGGGTAACACTTTGTTGTTAAAGTTAAGTTATGTAAAACAGAGGTATTTAGCATTATAAAAGAATAATGATAAATAATAACTTTATTATAAAAACAGAACTAAGGTACCTAGGTACCTACTCAATAATACCTTTAAAAAACTTTATTTAAGACTGAAAACAATGAGAAACATTACCTACCTACTTTATGAGTGGGTGGTACATAAAATACGTCATGGCACATGCTTCTGTTTACAAACAACGTCATGATTTACTATTTTTAGGAATTTGAAAGGTTCTGTTACAGAAAAGGTTAAATGTAAAAGGTTAGTTAATGTACGTAACAAATAAGCGTATCTAGGTAAGGTTTATGTTATTACTTGCTTCTGCCCGCGGCTTCGCACGCGTATTTTCGGTATAATAAGTAGCTTAATATCTTAGTTAGGCTTTCCTCTAAACGTACACCAAATTCCATCTTGATCTGTTCAGTAGTTTTGGAGATTCTAGGTAACAAAATTTCACATTTCACAAACTTTCGCATTTATAATAGTACTAGCTTCTGCCCGCGGCTTCCTATTTCCTATTGTTTAAGTTAGGCTACGTTCAAAGTGTATGCCAAATTTCATCTTGATCTGTTCAGTAGTTTTGGAGAGAACAAAAATTTCACATTTCACAAATTTTCGCATTTATAATATTAATAATAATTAGGATAGTAGGATTTGGGTATGCTAAAAAAACGGTTGACTGAAATAAACTATAATAACCAACTTACCCTACTCTCCTCATAATTCATAAATTGCTACTTCCATGATTCCTTCACTTAACCTCTCAGGTACCCTTCCTCATTTCTACCCTTAAGCACTCCCCGATTTATTATTAATTTTACGCTCTTACGAGATTTTCACGTATTAAACCGTGAAGGGTCTATTACGTAGTATAAGGGCCCATTCATACGATCCATTAAGGAAAATACACACGGGAGCAACAAAACAGATTTTGTGTAATTCGTCCCAGGATTCGATATGCAAGGCCCTGACTCTGACGCAACGACTTCTTTTATAGGTACAGTCAGCAACAAAAGTCGGCAACTGATTTACCTACAAAAAGACTTAAGTAATCCGGAATACTCAAACGCAAATAAAATTTTAGCTGGTCTTAATTCGCGATTTTTTCCGTTATCTATGAAACTTTACTTGAGACTGCAGTGCAGTCTCAACTATGATTTGCGATCGAAGATTCGGGGGTTCTTAAGTTCTGCAATTAGTGTATTTGGTGGTTTGAAATTTTTGTTAAATAAGGATCTTAATTAAGACAATAATTGTTCGCACCTTTCGTCAGTGCGCGTCCCCCATGCGCTTTATGTTGACCACATTGTGGTTATGTCACAGACAGGGGTCGGCGACATCCCCCCGAGCCTAAAAATCTTTCTCTGAATTTTTGTATGCGAAACCCTATGTTTTATTAGTTTCCCTTAAACCTGATAAAATAACTTACTAAAAAAACAAAGCATAACGTAGCTCATTCAACTAGTTTATTTTCGATGAGATAAACAAAATAGGCCATTCAAATTAGGCTGTCATATTACTACCTACCTATGTTATAAATAACATAGTACATATTGGCTTCTCAATGTCAATACATGCCACCCAACCCAATGGTTTGGTGGCTCACTGTTGAGATTAGCCACTCCCATACTTTGGAAGAATGAAAATCGTTGCCTCGAAGTTGGGGCCCTGGCTACGCACGTCTCGATTGATCCTAAACTAACGTTCTTACAACGTGTTCGGAACGTAACATAATTTGTGTTTGTGTTCCGTATAATTTTTTTCTGCTTTGGGAAATTATATAGGGTGTATTTTTGACTTTTTATTACAATTCTCTCTCGTCTCACCGTAGCAAAGATCGCGATTATTTCGTGAAATGTTTTAACATTAAAAACAGTATTATTTTCTCACTAATTCAAGTTTAAAGTTTAAAAAACTAGCTGGACAATATGTTTTGAGTAAGATTTCGAAAAAAGTAAACTTACTTATGTAATGTAAAATAAATAATGCTAGATGGTATGGTAAGGTATAGGTAAAATAAATAATGCTAGATAATTCACACAGCATCATCTAGTACCAAAATAAGCAGAGCTTAGTTTTTTCTTGACCATGGCGGCGCATGAAACTGTCCCGAAATATTGGAAAGTCAAAATTCAAATCATGGTAAATACCCCGTTGTAAATTACTTAAGCCGAGCTTGTGTTATGGGTAACTGATAAACTTATTATAATATTATACTACAATAAAGATAATCACGAAATTCATTTTCAAAATACATTGATCGAAAGCTCCATTACTATTCATATTAGGACCAACGACCAACAGTCTTTATTTATTTAATCAAAAATATACACAAACCAAGCCAAATGTATCAGTACTAACTTAGGTATCTTAAATTACTTTTATTGCCAATAACGACTATAAAATTGGTCATCCACTAACTTTTTTCGACGTCAAAACCAAAAAACCCTTTATACGGAACCCTAAAAACCGAAATCGTTCAGTAGCATAGCACCTGTTGTCTCAAGAACTTCCCAGCCTCCGATCGAATTCCAAACCCGTTTAAAAAAAAAGAAATAAAGATGGCTGACTAGTTATTTTGTTTCTTGTTTTATAGAGCAGGTGCACTGTTTTTGAGTGTTTTGTGAAATAATACTAGTTTTTGTGAGGTTCTGTAGGATGGGTTACTGGAATTTGTTATGGTTTCATTTTGGATGATAGCTTCTTAGATCACACTATATCACACTAATTTATTTATTTATTTATTTATTTATGGACTCCCAACAGAAAAATAACATCACAACCAGAATAATATAAATAAAGTAGTTTTAAATCTAGTGTTTTTCTAAATAAAGGGTGCCACAGCGTGAGCAAATTATGAATAAATAAAATAATATTATAAATGCGAAAGTTTGGATGGATGTATGGATGGATGGATGTTTGTTACCTCTTCACGCCAAAACTACTGAACGGATCGGATTGAAATTTTGCATACAGGTAATTCTTATCCTGGAATCAAACATAGGATACCTTTTATCCCATAAATCAGTTCCCATGAGATAAAAATCACCTTTAAACGTTTATAGAAACAACGCATGCAAAGCCGCGGGCATAAACTAGTTGTATAAATGGTGGTAGTGCTCTTAAAATGAATAGACTTTTTTACATCATCCGAATCTGCATGATATCCAAACATGACGTGTCTAATGTGAACTTGTGAAGCGACCAGCGCTGGGGTAAACGTGTTCTTGAGTTACCGCAACTCGGCAAACGTAGTGTAGAACGTCCTCCTCATTAGGGGAGGCCTATGTCCAGCGGTAGACTATTAACCAGATAATTGCATATACGCCAAAAATGTGCGCTGCGCCAGATACTCACCAGCTCTCGGGTAACGCGTCGTTTCGACCAGACGCTCAGATAATTATAAAAAAACCCAAAGAGCCTCGGTATCTTACGGATCTAGGGTGTGGACTCCAAGGGGAGAAAATGTGTAGGCTCTGTCAAGACCTGCATATTTGCGCCTCTTGAGATCCTCGGCCAATTCTGCCGCCGCACCCGCCCTCACGTATGTCCTTGGAAGATGGGAAGGCGCAAGTGTGTCGCATGTAGCGCCCCACACAATCATCATCATCATCATCATCATCAGCCTATATTAGCTGGACATAGGCCTCCCCTAATGAGCGCCATAGCGCCCTGTCTTCAGCTTGCCGCATCCAGCATCTGCCTGCAGTCTTTCGCAGATCGTCATCCCACCTCGCCGGAGGGCGTCCTACACTACGTTTGGCGAGTCGTGGTCTCCACTCAAGAACTCGTTTACCCCAGCGGTGGTCGGTTCTTCGCGAGATATGGCCGGCCCACTGCCACTTCAGCTTGCTAATTCTTTGAGCTATGTCGATAACTTTGGTTCTCTGTGAATGGACCTAATTGGACCTAATTTGACACACAATGGGCCTCCCTAACTTCCGTGGGACTTGTTTCATTCCGTCGATTGCTTACAATTACCTAGAACATAATTTTAATGGTGAGTTAGCCCAACTGTTTACCAATTTATTCTGCTTCTAACTGACTGAACTTAAGACTCTTGGTACAAGACACCGATAATTACCTACACATCATAAAACAAGCTCTGCTTAATTTGGGGCTAAATGATGCTGGGTGGATCGTCCAGCATTATTTATATTTATTTATTTAATTTATGTCGGAGCTTCCTAGTACGCTTCTTTGTTGTCGATTCTATCAATAGCTGACTGTACCTGTCTGTATAATCACTGTACGGTATAGGCAGGTACAGTCAGCACGAAAGTAGCAATACACAATTGACGACCTCGGTGGCGCGGCGGGCGAAGGTCCGCCTGCGGCGCGGGAGGTTGCGGGTTCAATTCCCGCCTTGGAACAAATGTTTCTACGATCTACAAATATTTGTTCCGGTGTTCTGGTCGTTTCTATGTAATATAAAAAATATCTATCTATGTAATGTATTATATTATGTATATCAGTAATCTAGTAGAGCTTGTGGTATGGGTACCACAAGCTCAGCTTAGCTTGGGGCCAGATGATGCTGTGTGCATTGTCCAGCATTATTTATTCATTTATTTATTTATTATACAAGTAATCCCGCACGTGGGGATTGTGTGGAAAAATACATTTATTCTCTGTGTAGCAACTTTACCTAATAGTTGGGTACCTATAGTAATTTTTGCCCTGTTTATTTTTATATCTATAAGAGAGTAACGGTGTTGATTGCACAAATAGAATGACACTTACGATAATTGGTATATTTTTTATTATGCTAAGAGTGCAATTGTTTGTTACCCCGAATAATTAAAAACTAAAAAAAATTAAGGCAGCACTCTATGTTGCATAGCTCGTGACTCTGGTTATGCGTAGTGATAGGCGAGTGAGCTTTTTGACAACCTCAAACTTTAAGACATTCACTGCCCAGCCTGTTTGTGCGGTGCGATCCAAGCTCGAAGGCCCGAACTAGGGCTAGACAAAATTAATGTATCTTTTACAGGGCAATGTACTTAATATATGCTTCTACAACAAACAAAAAATAGTTTAAGCTTCTACAACAAACCTACAAGTGAGTGGCAAAAATTATCAGTAAATAAATTCAAACAAATTGTCAAAACCTTGCTGTGCAAAACGCCTTATTACAAAATATCAGATTATTTAGACGGTAAAAAATCTTGGGACGGGTTTTGCTCCAACTCGAAAAATAATAACTAAAAGGCTAAAGGTTTCTTCGTCGATTCTTTACTTTAGTCTTCATACCGAAGCTACGGAAATCAAAAAATATCACTTTATTTATTTCCGTGTCAGTGTTTAGTTTTATAATTTGACCTTTTCTAGGTGTACATTTATTGTATATAAGGAATTAAAGAGTTTTTGATTTTGATTTGATGTGTTCAGAGAATTTTGGTGCGGACTGTACCTATCTACCTATACCGTCTGATTTAACGACTACTCTGTTCACCCTCGCTCTAAATGTGGAAATTCTAATAATACGCCTGTGGTGCATATTTGAAGATGAAACAGGCTTTGACTCTGTGCAACTGGACACAATACAGAGACTTCCAGTATTGACTACGGACATCCATGTAGGTATATTTTTTTAATTTTTGCTCACATCTCATTATCATGTAGTTCGGTCAATTAAGTGCATGCATCCTGTAGGGTCCTGCAAAATCACATCACACTAATCAAATCACACTATAACATCACACTAATTATTATAAATGCAAAAGTTTGGATGGATGGATAGATGGATGGATGGGTGGATGTTTGTTACCTCTTCACGCCAAAACTATTGAAGGGATCGGGCTGAAATTTTGCATACAGGTAATTCTAATCCTGGAATCAAACATAGGCTACTTTTTATCCAATAAATCAATTCCCATGGGATAGAAATCACCTTTAAACTTTTCCATAGAAACAACGCGTGCGAAGCCGCGGGTATAATTTCAGTCCGATCCGGGGTAACAAACATCCATCCATCCATCCATCCATCCAAACTTTCGCATTTATAATATTAGTGTGATAGTGTGATTGTTATTTAAACCCATAGTTTCTCACCATTAATTTTAAATAATACCTATTAAGTATGGAAATCAAAAACAAGCTCTGCTTAGCTGGGGCTAGATGATTCGTGTGGATTTTCCAGCATTATTTATTTATTGAATGAGTCCAAAAATCAACACGAGTTGTAGGTATTTGTTTTAATCAGGAGGGATTACATACTCATCAAAATACCTACCTACCTATTTATTGTACTTATTGAAATTGAAGTCAAATACAACAAGCTTATTTTATCTAAATTAATCTGTCTTCTTTTCAAATAACTTACCTACTTTATTCTTATCACATTACATTAAATCACATTATCAAACATAATCTACCAAAACTTAAATCTCAACCTTTTTGACACAAGAAAGGTTTAAAATCCTACACAAATTAATTAACCCGCCTACAGTACAAGCTTCTTAGAAATGCTGACAAGTTAATGAGAGTGAAATAGGAAACAACCACAGGTAATGGGTTCGGATCCCAGAGCGGGTATTTTTTGCCCATTTGTGGCTTTGTTATGATCTCAGCCGATTGGGCTTCTGGGTATGATTTTGATTTGTTTTTTTTTTCGTTAAATAATAGCTGCTGTGGATTAGAAAGATGATTATCAATATCCTGAACACTCTGTCAAGGTAATATTATCCTATAAGTAATCCGACTTCATACAAACGGGCGAAACGCGAGCTATACCTACGCGCCTCGATCTCGGCATGCGCTCAGCATGCAGACAGTCGCGGCTGTGCCGCAGTGACGAACGGATGGTGTGATGTTTTTTTAACAATAACCGCGCGATTTTTTCTCTAAAAATAAGTTCAGGTACATATTTAATAAAGTAGCTGCAGGTATCTATAACCAAGTAAAAGATATTCCTTTTTCTCCAAAAAAATCTCCTAAAATTTAATAATAAAGCATTTTGTAGGTACGTCTCACGCATTTTTATTGAACACTTCCCATTCAATTCACAAAGTATTTTATTTGTTTATATAAAAAAAGTAGGTACCTTCCTATATTTACAATCACAAAACTAAATGGAAACACAAAGTAGGCAAATGTAATTAAAATCGTGGAGGCGGGCAGCCCTATCGCATGTTTACCTACCGCGCGGCTGTAGGCATTTATTTCATAGATACGGCCGAGTCCAAATACTGTTGGATAATATTACCGTGACTCTGTATTTATTTTGTCTACTTTTTTAACATAAGAGATTAACTTAGAGCAAATGCTTTTATTCACAAAGAAAATTATACTAGTATTTACAATTGAGCTAACTGTAGACTGTTTGCAACATTACAGGTAGCTCAACTGATCCCTATCAATGCCAGTAGGAAGCGTCCCCAAGACGCTGGCTGCATTGCCACGCTGTATTATGGCAATGCTGATGCGCTGTGCCAGATACTTACTAGCCCTATGGTCACGCGTTTTGTCTACTTTGATAGTTCTGGATCATACTTAAATATTATAAAAGTAAAAGTAACTCTGTCTGTCTTTTTCTCAGCCGTTTCCTTGTGGCCAAACTAAAACACGAGGAAACGTAATTCCTCGAAAGCAATTAATGAGTATTACGTTTCGGACAGTGGCTAAAAAGAAGTAATAAATTATTGATGAGACTGAACGGAAAACACAAACAAAATTGTATTATTACGGTATAAACAATTAAAAAAAAAATTGGTTGTCTGTAAAGTCGGTTTACTGACGATAGTTGAACGTGACAACGTCTTAAGAAAAAACTGATGGAATGGTAGCATTTGATACTCGATCAAAACATGTAAATGTACTATAGTATAGCAGCTGTCCACGCAGACGCATCGCTCACTCAAGTAGGAGAGAGACGGATGTCGAGCACTCTCGCTTGCACTTCAAGCCTTACATAGAACGCCTCAGAGCGAGGTAACGCCGCATGAGTCATGTTTTTTCGTGCGTGCAGCCGGCTCTATCGAATTATAAGACGTTGTCACGTCAATAAGACACAAAAAAAGTTTTGCTCCTGACCATTTTATAGCAACTGCGATTTCCGAATTAAATCCACGCTCGCTTAGCTCTCTAATAATACTATACTATCGCATACTGTACTATACTATAATATATGAATAGGTACTATAATGTCGCATCAACGCTTTTTTCTTTCGACTAAATTTGCATTCGAAATAATGCAATTTTTCACGCGTTATCTGTAAGCTCGATTAATCTCGAAGCTCTCATTCGTCCGGATAATTTTCGAGGCGATATCGATAGTTTCGCATCAATATTCTTAAAAAGAAGTAGAGTCTAGATAAATAGGAAATCCAATCATTTAATTGCTAACTAATTTACAAGCCACACACGTACCACCAAAGTACCCTATTTACTAATGATTATCTCTTTAGCAGTAACTACACACACATGGATTGAATTTCAAGCACCTGGGCTGTTATTGTTGCTAAGTGGCGTTTGATCACGTATTTGCAAATACCTGTCTCGGTGGACTTGATTCATAGATATACTTAAATAAAATTCTGTACCTAGATATGGTACGTTTTACCAGCACTGACTCAACAAATGACGACCGATGTGGCGCGGCAGGCGAAGGTCCGCTTGTAACGCAGGAGGTTGCGGGTTCGATTCCCGCCTTGGGACAAATGTTTGTTAGATCTACAAATATTTGTTCCGGGTGTTCTGGTCGTTTCTATGCATAATAAAAAATATCTATCTATGTAATGTATTATATTATGTATATCAGTCATCTAGTTCCCATAACACAAGCTCTGCTTAGCTTGGGGCTAGATGATGTTGTGTGGATTGTCCAGCATTATTTATTTATTTATTTATTTCATTATTTATTAAATGGCATGTATTGTGTTCCAACTAAACTTAGAGACACAATTTTTTATTTAATACTTTATTGCACACTATTTTAATAGTATACAAATGATGGGCATAATGCCGATGGCATTTTCTACCTGTCAACCACACAAGGTCAACAACGACAAAAAGGCGTGCTTAAACTTAGACTTACACCCCTTAACGAGGGACTACATCAGGGTGTCTGCGGTTCGAGTCATGTGTCTTCCGCGTCCAACAAACACAAAGTTACAGAGTTGTCAAAACTGCACCAAACGCTAAAAAATCACGATGCCTCTACCACTAGTGTCCTTCCTCTAAGCCTTATAACACGGTGCCTGTATACTTCCCAGGCCCACTAAGACATAGGTTTAGTCCTAAATATATACAAAGTTGTTCAAATCGTTCCTTCCGCGTCCAACAAACACAAAGTTACAGAGTTGTCAAAACTGCACCAAACGCTAAAAAATCACAATGCCTCTACCACTAGTGTCCTTCCTCTAAGCCTTATAACACGGTACCTATATACTTCCCAGGCCCACTAAGACATAGGTTTAGTCCTAAATGGATACAAAGTTGTTCGAGCCGCGCGCCTTCCGCGTCCAACAAACACAAAGTTACAGAGTTGTCAAAACTGCACCAAACGCTAAAATATCACAATGCCTCTACCACTAGTGTCCTTCCTCTAAGCCTTATAACACGGTACCTATATACTTCCCAGGCCCACTAAGACATAGGTTTAGTCCCTAACGGATACAAGGTTGTTCAAGTCGCGCCTTCCGCGTCCAACAAACACAAAAATGTTAAAACTGCACACAATCACAGTGCCTCTACCACTAGTGTCGTTTCTAAGCCTTTTGACACGGTACCTATACTTCCCAGTCCCACTAAGACATAGGTTTAGTCCTAAATGGATACAAATTGGTTCGAGCCGCGCGCCTTCGTGTCGTGTCAAATAAACTATTTCATTTCGTTTCCTTCCGCGTCCAACAAACACAAAGTTACAGAGTTGTCAAAACTGCACCAAACGCTAAAAGTCACAGTGCCTCTACCACTAGTGTCCTTTCTAAGCCTTTTAAGACGGAACCTATACTTCCCAGTCCCACTAAGACGTAGGTTTAGTCCTTAATGGATACAAACAGCACTGCCGTGTGAAACGGGGACCTAATGGTACTTGATGGGACTTATATTACCGTGGGTCTTTGGATGCATGTGCGTAATTGTTTGTGTTAGACTAAGCTTCAATGTTTTCTTCTTACGGCAGGTTTTTTTGTGATAAAGCTGAGAAAATGGCTGAGATGTGACCTGTAAACTGCTGGACTGTGAAATGTAGCTACTACCAAATTTAAGTTTTGATTCAGGTTAAAATCGAAATAACTATATTAGTTTATTTACAAGGAAAATTACAATCAAACAATAGTAATAAATTAGAATAAGAATTAAAAAAAGCGTTTCGTTATTAGGATTCCGTACCCAAAGGGTGAAAACTTGTTTCTATTGCGAAAGTATTATATATCAAGTATGGTACGAAACCGTTCGTGTGCGACTCAACTCGCACTTCGCGGGTTTGTTTTTAATACGAACTTTAATTAAATAATCCTTTCGTAAATTATAAAATGTTATATAAAAATAGAAAACTTACTATAAACTGTAGCATTCCTGTTCATATTTCTATGGTTCAAAAACTCAGTAAATTGAAGGGCAATCTAGTAACCCGTAGAACGTGTTGCTATGAATAACTGCCAAGTACAGTCAGCCTCACGAATATGCTATACACAATTTATTATAACCTGCGTACTCAAAGAATGCTACTCTTACAGCCAACTCTTATTAATTTTTATTTTATTGTACTTATAAGTATCAGATCAATAAGAAAGTCGCTGTCATACCAATGTCAAATTGAAGGAAAACTGTGGACGGAAGAAATCAATATAGAAAAACTACTTGAAAGTTCTCGGTTCGAGCTTTATGAAAAAGCTTTATTTGAGTTTAAGTGAAAAAAAAACGTCTGGAAACTCGGAATACGAACTTCTAAGTTGGGTTTTCAGTTTGAGTTTGACTTAATTGCTGCCGATTTGACGCCATGATCGTACAAACATTTGTCCTGAGGCGGGAATCGAACCCGCAACCTCCTGCGTCGCAGGCGGACCTTCGCCCGCTGCGCCACAGAGGTCGTCATAATAATAATAACAATTTGTGTATTTACCATTAACATAAATAAATACACATACTAATATAATAAAACATAAGTACTAATAGTCACAATAATACTTAGGAGATACATACACAATAATATATTTATATTTTACGTACCAAATTATTCATCATTAAGTGGAACAATATTAAAAACTTCTGATTACTCTTCGTACAACTGACTGTACCTATACGTACCTACATTCAGTAATATCTCGTAATTATAAGTTCTGTTCTGAACATGCAACCTAAATGTCGCTGTAAGGGGTCTATTCTATAAGAACAGTAGCAGGGGACGGCGGCCAATCAGGGTTTTTGTTCTGAATTCCAGAGAACTTGAACGGCAGACAATTTTATGCAAGCTGCTGGGCTTAGAGCCTTCTATTCGTTTTTGTTTATATTATCGAATATTTTATTATAATTGAGGAATACAGTAGGTATATACTTTAACTTTATGGTTGGTACCTATACATTATGGTGTACTCTTTTTTGTGGCATGTATTTTTGAGTAAAGAATTTAACTTAGTTATGCGTATTCAATCTAAACAGGAAAAATATATTTATTGAACAGTAAATATAATAGGATAGAAATTTACTTAGCACACACATTAAACACTGAGGGAAAGTAAAAACAAAACTAAAAAGTTAAAAATTACAAAGTATATTTTCTGTAAGTACCTAGGTTGGTTAACTGGTTTTGATTACACCGCAGTACCGCATTAAGGCATATTTTGAACTGTTTGTGGAATGGTCCTTGACCGAACCCCGAACCAATTGTTTGATCCTATAATTATCGATAATCAGTTAATATCGTAAAAATAAACTGTAGCATTCTTAAAATATCTTTTAGTATGAAATATAATTGTGGGTTATTATATTAAAGACACTCATTTAATTCATTTATAGTCAAAGTAGTACGTTAATGATTTTCGAAATAAAAACAAGTTATTATGGTAAATACAATTATAGTTACACATAGATTTATTTCCTTAGTTAGAAAATGGAGGACTATTCCCACGAGGGCCTTATTAAGACAATTTAAAATTGTATGAAATTGCTTTGCGCGCCATTTTGTGAAAAGGATAGACATAGGATTTAGCGTTCATAGGAGCGAGACGGAGCATTCCTTTTTGGACCGGCGTAAGCGCAAAAATGATGTTTTTGTTTATATCCAAGAAAACTACACAACTTATGAAGAAACTGTATTAAGGAACCAATTTTTGCTCCCCTTGGAGTCGACACCCTAGGTCCGTGTGGTACCGAGGCTCTTCGGGATTTCAAAAAAATTTCTGAGCGTCTGGTCGAAGCGACGCGTGACCCGAGAGCTGGTGAGTATCTGGTACAGCGCATCAGCATTGCCATACAGCGGGGCGATGCAGCCAGCGTCTTGGGGACGCGACGACTGGTATTGATATGGATCAGTTAAGCTACCTGTAGATTGTTTGCTACAGTCAGCAGTTAGCTCAATTGTTTCAATTGTAAATACTTACTAGTATTTTTCTTTGTGAATAAAGAATGTAGGAACCAAAGAATTAGTAATAACCTACGAATCAGAACAAAAATCTTTTCTATAGACCGCAGAGTTCCTGAGATCTCGACCAAGTTAGGTGCAAAACAGTGGACTTTCATCATTTTTTTATCCTTATTCTTTTTCGCAATCGTGTTTTCCAACTAAGTAAAAATGTTAAATTTTATGTAATCTAGTTGTTAACCCCAGACGCAAAAAGAGAGGGGTGTTATAAGTTTAACGTGTCTTTCTGTGTATCTGTCTGTGGTATTGTACCTCCCAAACGGATGAACCGATTTTCGTTTAGTTTTTTTTGTGTCATAGATAATTTTATCCCGAGTGTTCTTAGCCATGTTTCATGAAAATTTGTTCAGCCAATAAACGTTGGCGGGTTTTAAAAATTTTTAATTTTGTCTTGTTTAGCAGGGTATTCCGTGAGAACTGAGATCTAGGCAGAGAGAGTTTGACAACCAAACTCGCCAGGTTCGCCCCTAAAAAAAAAGTTTTTATTGCAACTTTTTCTTTCAATGATCATCGTCGTACAAATACACAAGTCGTCGTACACCTACCTACACATACAAAACCACGAGTTCAGTTTAACGATAGTCAAGAATTTGAGACGTCATCAACATAGTAAAATTTATTTAATTATATAAACATTTTGTATTGATGACATCAGTGGCGCAGCGGGCGAAGGTCCGCCTACGACGCAGGAATTTGCGGGTTCGATTCCCGCCTCGGGACAAATGTTTGTCCGATCTGCAGGTATTTGTTCAGGGTGTTCTGGATGTTTTCTATGTAAAAAAATATCTATGTAGTGTATTGTATTAAGTATACCAGTTATCTAGTACCCATAACACAAGCTCTGCTTAGCTTGGGGCTAGATAATGCTGTGTGAATTGTCCAGCATTTTTTATATAAATTGAACTTAGGGTTCATTCAAAGAAACTAACTTAAAATTAACTTAGGTTCGACAGGTAGGAAAAGGAATAGGTCCCATACCTATTCCTTTTCCTAAGTTCCTAAGTTGGAAATCCAATATCTAAGTTTTCCAAGGAAATAATATAAACGTTTCATAGAATTCTCAATAACTATTATTAATAACGTAACGGAATTTTAATACAAGTTATGCTTTACTTACCACAGAATAAACCTGCCCTTATACCAAGTATGTCGTATTCTACTAAAAACTCGCCTTTTCTTCCGCTGCATAAATTGAGCTCCATAATTCTCTATTACTTATACAGTAACGGGTCTTCTTAAATTGGTTTCAAGCTGCCAACTTTATCTGAGCTATCTATTCTCGCAAAACTTTAGAGATCATGGGTCTACACTTTTTTGTTATTGGTGTAATGTGGTTCAGCTTAGAAAGACCCGTCGTGGTTTGACCTTTGTAGGAAAGTAGAGGTCTTAGTATTTTTGCCTATATCGTATGGGATTCTTACACGGGTCAATAAACTGGGGTGTGAGTGAGACGACCTTATCAATTTATCTATTGAAGGTGGCGCTATCTTGATGATACAGGCTGATTGAAAATGAAAAGTTTATCTTTGATTTTGACTTTCTGGCGGTTACGAGATACATTTTGTGCCGAGTTTTTTATTATGATTATTATCGATATCGATATCAAATAATTTATTTACTCTGTGGGTACCTTCACCAACTACATGACATGTATTTATAAATACAAGTTTTATAAGCAATGTGTGAGATTACAAATAAACTGCATGTAGAGGTAATTTAGAAGCTGGCGTGATCCTCTTGTCTTTTTTGTATACTGGAGTGAAAAAAACAAAGGACAATAGCACTGGCTCTTAAAAAATAACCTGTGGTACAGTATTTTACTTCTGCTAGTATTTTTGTTATTTGCCTCAATATGTTCCTTAATAAAGACTTCTTATGTATTTTTATGTTAAAAATAGAAACAAATTAGAACTAGTCTATATCTATAATATAAAAATGAATCGCAAAATGTGTTGGTAAGCGCATAACTCAACAACGCCTGGACCGATTTCGCTAATTCTTTCTATGTTGTGTTTGTTATTGTCAGGAGAAGGTTCTTATGAAAGAAAAAATTAAGAAAGTTGGAAACATAAATTTCCACGGGGGCGAAGCCGCGGGGCGCAGCTAGTCTATAATCTATAATATAAAAATGAATCGCAAAATGTGTTGGTAAGCGCATAACTCAACAACGCTTGGACCGATTTCGCTAATTCTTTCTTTGTTGTGTTTGTTATTGTCAGGAGAAGGTTCTTATGAAAGAAAAAATTAAGAAAGTTGGAAACATGAATTTCCACGGGGGCGAAGCCGCGGGGCGCAGCTAGTACTTTATAGATTTTTGAATGCGTTTTGTACAAAAATTTATATTATCTGACACCACAGCACAATGCACAGTGCAGTTCAAAATTCGATCTGAATAATCCGATATTCGTTCATTGGAAAAATCGTAAAAATCACTAACTTTAGACCAATATCAGTACTGCCAACTTTCAGCAAAATTTTTGAAAAACTTATTTTACATCAATTGCTTAGGCATTTTAATGGCAATGACCTGCTACATGGTAAGCAATTCGGGTTTACTCGGGGCAGGTCAACTACTGATGCCGGTGTAGAGTTAGTATCGCATATTTTTGATGCTTGGGAGAAGTCGCAAGATGCTTTAGGTGTTTTTTGCGACTTGTCAAAAGCATTCGATTGCGTACACCATGAAACATTAATCAGGAAACTACATCACTATGGAATAAGAGACACCTCTTTGGATCTTCTTACATCTTATTTGAGTGATAGGATACAAAGAGTTGACATTAATGGGAAACGGTCTTCGGGGTCTGTAGTTACAATGGGTGTACCGCAGGGTTCTATCCTCGGTCCTTTCCTATTCTTAGTTTATATTAACGACCTGCCTCATCTTGTCAAGAATAATCACGAGATTGTATTGTTTGCTGATGATACTTCATTAATTTTTAAAATGAAACGACAAAACACAAATTTCGACGATGTGAATAGTGCAATCTCAAAAGTAGTGCATTGGTTTAGTGTCAATAATCTTTTGTTAAATGAAACCAAAACAAAATGTATTAGATTTATTCTACCTAATGTTAAACAAGTGAAGGCTGATGTAAACGTTAAAGGAGAAACTTTAGAAATAGTAGAAAGCACCGTATTCTTAGGAATCACCTTAGATAATAAACTTCAATGGGGCCCACACATAGATAAGCTATCGAAGAGACTTAGTTCTGCAGCGTATGCAGTCAAAAAAATCCGTCATCTTACAGACGTGGACACATCTAGACTTGTTTATTTCAGCTACTTCCATAGTATTATGTCTTATGGTATACTGCTGTGGGGGAACGCTGCAGATATTAACACCGTATTTGTGCTGCAGAAGAGGGCTGTTCGTGCAATCTATAATATGGGTCCCAGAGAATCCCTGCGTGATAAATTCAAAGAAATAAACATAATGACAGTACCATGTCAATATATTTATGAAAACTTATTGTACACCCATAAAAATATAAATCGGTTCCCTAAAAATAGCGATAAACATAATTTGAATACCAGAAACAAACATAAGATCGCTGTGCCCACAACTAGGCTACACAAAATTAATGTATCTTTTAAAGGGCAATGTATACGCTTCTACAACAAAACTCCTAGTGAGTTGCAAAAATTATCAGTAAATAAATTCAAACAAATTGTCAAAACCTTGCTGTGCAAAAAGGCTTACTATAAAATATCAGATTATCTAGAGGATAAAAAAGCTTGGGACGGGTTTTGCTCCAACTCGAAAAATAACAACTAACAGGCTAAAGGTTTCTTCGTCGCTTCTTTACTTTAGTCTACATACCGAAGCGACAGAAATCAAAAAATATCACTTTATTTCCGTGTCAGTGCTTAGTTTTATGATTTGACCTTTTCTAAGTGTACATTTATTGTATTTATGGAAATAAAGAATTTTTGATTTTGATTTTGATTTTGATTTTGTATACCTACACTAATATTTACTTGCAGCCTAAACCGCTACATTGAGCTGTTTGAAGAACTAGGGTTTCCACTTTTCTAGGCACAGACAAATTATTTGGATTAATGCTTTCAACTAAACAAAACCCTGAATTACCAAAATTATTTCAACCTGCATGTTAATTATAGATAATGTTTATTGAAGAATTTTATTTACCATCCGTTTGAGAGTTGCCGTGTGGTGCCGCCTTAGAAGCCGTGTGATGCCGGCTTAGAGCCGTGTGGTGCCGGCTTAGAATTTGCACCACCCCAACTCTTCCCGCGGGTGTCGTAAGAGGCGACTAAGGGATATCCACCACAGCGCCCCATGCAGAACAATTCTACCACCAAACTGCGATCCCCAACCCGCATGCCCAGCGTGAGGATGACGGGCATGAGATAACAGCTAATAAGGCGCTTATCAGGGGGAGGCCTGCGTTCAGCAGTGGACCAATACAGGCTGTTGAGGTGCGGTTTGAGAGTTACAATGGCAAACTTAAATGTCATGAATGAGTATGTTTGAGCCGAAACCTTGAGCCGAAAGCGAAGATTCTAGCATGAGTTGAAGACATAAGACTTAGTTAGTTCGAATTTCAATAATATAACAGTTCTAAATTCATTGTTTAGGTGGTTTTCAAAAATATTTCAATTCTCGGCGGTAACTCCGAGTACATCCAGTCGCCCCGTGACCACGATCGCTGTAACGCGGTAGAAACGTAGGGGAAATAAAACAACAGGTACGCGATAAATACTCGATATAATCATTAACTAAGTATATTTTCAAAAATAATTATATAGCTATAAAAAAATATAAGATCTTTTCGTCTGGTGATAGGTTTGTTGGCAACCCTAGCTTATTGAAACAGTTCGTCAATTGATTCTCATTGCGAATGCGACTCGAACATTTCAGTTCAGTTGGTTCCTATTTTGTTGTGAATAGACGCGAAATTCAATTTATTCTGCGGTGACATGAAATAATATAAAATGTAAATGTTAATAGGTAAATGCAAAATCGTAAATTGATTTTCAATATTCGAAATTATCAACTTTTGTGCGAATAAATTAACATTTATTTACCCTGATTTTATTCTAATATAATTTATATATTCTAGTGTTATTTTGAATTCATCCATTGCCTCACTACCTTTCGCTTTACAAATATTTAAATTTTTGTGAATAAATTGATTTTAATTAGGTAATCATCATACAAGTTTAAAATTGGCTTACTACCTCAAAATGACCCTAATCGAGCCAAGTTAAATAGTAATATCTACTAAAAATCAAACGATATTTTAAAAAGTTATTAAACGAAACACCCTGTAGAGAAGCGGGACACATCCGCGCACCTGCCGCTGCTCTGTTTATTTGTTCAGATTTAAATTTCGAACGATAGCTTCTAATGTTTATCAGAATGATTCGAATTTTAAATTTGACCTGTGTGCGGCATTATTTTGCGCTTTTTACTCTGAGAAATTAAAACTAATATTTATAACGTAAATATGAAACGTTAGGAAATTGAAGGTTAAACAAACTTACCTTAAGTGAAATTTGACCATAAATAAACGAGTCGCTGCATCCTAAGATAAAATAACGTTGACTAGTTCACAATTTACCCCTTTTCCTAGAAAAGGGAACACTTAACCCTTTCAGGCCTGACTTTATTTATTTTCAAATTCACTCGTGATAAAGGAAAGGGGTAAATTTGATTAAGAAAATACTGAAAAAAAAATCTAAAATTCACTAAGAATTTACTATAACTAAGTATAGCTTTTTTCTATACTAGGTAAACACTTCGGCGGGTCGAATATCTGAGTTGAAAGGGTTGACCGCGTTACAGAGCCTTTGTCAAAAATACCGAAACAATTTTTTTCGTTTAAAATAAGAACGTAACAGGTTTTATCCAGCTTCCGGATAAACCCTCTGATAATAATCATTAATTTCCCATCTTTAAAAAGTTTCATTCGAAGCTGGAAGCCAGTTTTTTGACGTTATCTGCCAATCAAGTAGCTTCATCCCAACCCTAGTTTTATAGAACAGCTAGGTTACTACTACCAACCGTGTGGTGCCGGCTTAGAATTTGCACCACCCCAACTCTTCCCGCGGGTGTCGTAAGATGCGACTAAGGGATATCCACCGGGGGCGGGCAGCAGCGCCCCCTGCAGAACAATTCTACCACCGAACTGCGATTCCCAACCCAACCCGCATGCTCAGCGTTGGGATTATGGGCAATGGGCATCAGCCCCTCATGGGATAAAAGCCAAGAAGGCGCTTATCAGGGGCAGGCCTGCGTCCAGCAGTGGACAAAATATAGGCTGTTAAGGTGAGGGGGTGAGGTTACTACAAGGGCGTCACTATTGGAAAATCTAGTCATCTTACCTATATTAGGTACCTACCTAGCAATTCTTCCTTTTATAATGTTCATATTCATATCGTTTATTGTGATTATGGATGTTATAGATGGAAACCGCAACTCGGCGAACGTAGTGTACGACGCCTTTCGGCCAGGTGGCGGCCTATGTGGACTAATATAGCCTTTATTGATGATTGGCGCTAGAGTCCGTTGGAAGTTTGAGAGATTTTCGACTCCTACGTCATTTGATCGCGTGGTGTAGTTTGTTGGCACATTCCCGTACTGAGGGAAGGATGCGGGTTCAAGTCCCGTCGAAGTCGAAAATTTATGGGATATTATTTGATTATATTATTGGTGATGATGATGATAAACATCATTTCGTTTTTGTTTTTTTTTAATACGGTTTCTTGTATGAATGTATGAGCACACATATTAGATTAATACATAAATCATTTTACCCGACTACCAACATTATTATTTATTTTATATATTTATCTTTTTTATTTATTTATTTATTTTATTTACCTATTATTATTATTATTTTATTATTATTATTATTTATTTATTTATTTGTGTTGGTAGAGGCCCTAGGAACAATACTTTCTAGGAAAAATCTACATTAGAGGTAAGTACCTAGGTACATTTAGGCTTAGGCTGTCTTTAAAACTAAAACCGAAACGAAAATAAAATATTCAAGATATTTTTGTACAAAGTGGTGTGGCTTACCTTACTTTATTACGCGTAAAAATACCACAACTCATTCAAATTTAAACCCTATTCCAGAAACGCAGCGTTCATATTAATAAAACTTCTTCCCGATCAGTATTGCAAGTTTGAAATACGAAATGAAATAAATGTTCTTATTTCAAACTGGCCAGCATCTAGAATATTCTGTGTAGTGTAGTTTATTTTAAGCCTTATTGTGTTCTGTTATGGTCTACGTATATTGTGGTATATTTTGAACCTTATTGCGTTGTGTTAGTGGTTTATAAATCGTGTGAATATCTAGATGCACCTGGCATTATGGAATGCTACTCTACTTGCCTATGGGTGTAAGTTATAGAAGAATTGTTTAATTGCTGATTATTTGCAATCATGCTTTTGCTGAGTAACAGAATACACTCCAGGTGTCCAATGATAAGAAACGAAAGGTGTTAAAACATTTTATTTGTAAATCTTATATTTAGTTTTCATTGCCCATTAGACGCCCTTCAGGAGTTCGGGTCGCATTTCAAAGAGGTCGCAACACCCATGCTGGGCAGTGAAATTAAGCTTTCTAAAGGTGTAACGCATTCTAGAATAGGCATTAAAGTTAGGGAACTAAATCGTCACCGTCTTTTGTTTATACTTGGACCGTTTTTTGTTTACTTAGTTTCGGAAAAGAACGTCTGAATTTGAAATTTCGAATGACAACGGATTTTTATATTCCGTTATGTTGCTAACATAAGTACCTAAGTTAGCAAACGTGTATAAAGTAAGTATACAAAAGAAAAGTTCGACGACCTCGGTGGCGCGGCGGGCGAAGGTCCGCCTGCGGTGCAGAAGGTTGCGGGTTCGATTTCCGCCTTGGGACAAATATTTGTACGATCTACAAATATTTGTTTCGAGTGTTCTGGTCGTTTCTATATATACCTAATAAAAAAATATCTATTTATGTAATGAATTATATTATGTATATCAGTCATCTAGTACCCATAACACAAGCTCTGCTTAGCTAGGGGCTAGATGATGCTGTGTGGATTGTCCAGTATTATTTATTTATTTAAAGTTGCTCACGATTATTTTTGGCAGTGAAAAATGTGCTTTCGATACGATAAAAATGGCAATTACTTGGATGTCTTCTAGAAGTTTTGAGTAAGTCGATTAGACTTAGACTTGGGGGGTAATTTCTGAAACTACTCGTCGGTTTTTGTAAATTCTTTCACTTATAAATAGAAAACTACATTAACCCTAACATAATTAGATACATAATTCATGGTTAATGATTTTAATGAAGCTTTATTTTATTTTATTTTATTTTATTTTCGAATTTTAGGAAAACTTACAGCTAGAAAATTACAAAATATGAAATATTAGTACAAATACATGAAATTTACATGTACTTAAACTGAGGGCTATTTATGAAGTTTCCACTGTTAGCATTATTCATTTAAGTTATACATTATTACAGTGGTAATGGACGACTATTAAAAGATCTTATAAAAGAAACTAAAATATTAAAGACACATTGCACGCACTTAAAAAAAAATATAAAAAAATAAAGAAAGTACTTATTTAGTCCAAAGCTTAGTTTAAGTAGAAATGTCCATTAAAACATGAAACTAATTACATGTAATTATGTAGCTTTTCTGCGATTTTTAATTAGTTTCATGTATTGTGTATTATATATATATATATTTTGTATTATTTTCGTAAGCGGAAGCGAGTTTGCAATACATCGCTACCGCTTACCTCTTAACACAAACCCCTAGGTATTGTTACGTAGCCAGAGACAATTTACTGGTCTTGTTACAAACATTATTATATACCTCGTTTACTAACTACCCCCTAATCATATAGGTTCAGTTCTGTTGTCGATGGAACCTACGGAATCTGGATAATTTGCTGCTGTAGGTTTAATTGGGTTATTGTGGTAAATAAATCCTGTTCTAAAACTCGGATTAGAGTCAATTTTTTTTCACTTATGGGGAAACTGGAATCGTAGTAGGTAAGTGTCTACAGTACCTACTAATTATTATTTACAATCTATGTTAGTCCTAATCTATGTTAGTCCACTATGGACATAGGCCTCCCCTAATAGCGCCCTGTCTTTAGCTTGCCACATCCAGCATCTGCCTGCAGTCTTTCGCAGATCGTCATCTCATCTAAGGCGTCCTACACCACGTTTGCCGAGTCGCGGTCTCCACGGGTTGAGTTTAATTGAGATTATAAATCACGTGTGCAAAACACAGAAGTACACATGAAACTAATTAAACCAACATAAATCGTAATTAAATAACCAAAAAATACAATTCCATTGCACTTCATAAAGCAAAAGCGCGAAAATAATTCCAGAAGATAATCTCTAATTCGGGCACTGATAGAATTATTGCAAGCGAATGAATAGCTTGGAAGGTTTCCAACTGGCCGGCAGAATAGAGCCTTTTTTGGCAAGCCATAATAAATTCTATTAACAAATAGCCGAAGTTCAAAATACATTGGCCTTCTGTTTAAAGTGCAACGATTCACGAAGCCACGAAATTATTTTTTTTGTCATTTTTTAAATCGCAGTTTAAATTTGTTAATTTGAGGTAGTTATTTGGTGTTTTACAATTAATAAAACAAGCGAAAAAGTAGTTTGCTGCCAATGTTTTATGAATTTATTAATTTCGCTGGACAATTCACTAAAAATCATCTAGCCCCGAGCCAAGCCAAGCAGAGCTTGCGTTATGGGTACTAGATAACTGATATACCTACTTTATATGTACATTATACTAGATACATAGATATATGTATAATATATTTTTAACACCCAGATCACCCGAAACAAATATTTGCAAATCGTACAAACATTTTTCCCGGTAATCAAACCCGCAACCTCCTGAGTCGCAGGCGGACCTTCGGCTCCAACGCCATAGAGTTCGTCGACTGTTTACAACAAACATGGGTTAATTGTGAGAAACTTCGATTCAATGGTCCATGAAAGTTTTTGTGAATTAAAATTTTGTACTAAAATCTACTTTATTATATCGTTATGCTCCAAAAGGACAAATAATTTGTAGGTATGATAATTTCTAATAACATAGGTGCATAGACAAACGTCAACAATGTACGCAAAAACAACATAGTGTGTACTACTAATTTTAATAAGTATAAAAAACGTAAATTATTAGAATTTATCGCATCACGCGAAACGTTCAACCTTAAGATTTATTCAACCCCTGCAAGTGATTCTCGACGCTATCGCTTTTGGATTATGGTGTGTTTTAGAGGTTGTTGTGGAAGCTTAAAAATGAACGCTGAAAATAATCTTGAAGAAAAATAAAGCAATGTACAAGCTCAAGCAATTATCGATAAGGGGTATTTTCAGGCCGTCTGGCTGGCTTTAAGCTTTAGGAACGCTTACTTTTTGGAACGCTCACTGTTGGAACGCTCACTTTTGGAATATTCACTTTAGTGGAACGCTCACATTATGGAAAACTCACTCTTGGAACGCTCACTTTAGAAACGTTCACTTTTGAAACGTTAGCATATTTTTGGAAAGAGCGCTCTTGAAACTTTCACTTTTGGAACGTTCGTTCTCTAAATTGGAACGCTCACATTATGGAAAACTCACTCTTGGAACGCTTACTTTAGAAACGTTCACTTTTGAAACGTTAGCATTTTGGAAAGCTCACTCTTTTGGAGATTAATTTTGTTAATAAATATTTAAAATTATTTTCTGTTTTTGTTTTTGAGTATACCTAACGTTTTATATCGTTGACAATTTTACATTTTGGACGTTTTACTAGTAAGTCGTTTTGCCGCTCAAGTCATTGCCACCATATAGACGTTTTAATATGCCGACGTTCTGGAAACTACGTCATTTTTCTTGATAGACCTTCTGATACGGAGCAGCTTTAGAAACGTTCACTTTTGAAACGATAGCATTTTGGAAAGCTCACTCTTGAAACTCTCACTTTTAGAAGGTTCACTAAATTGGAACGCTCACATTATGGAAAACTATCTCTTGGAACGCTCCCTTTAGAATCGTTAGCATTTTGTAAAGCTCACTCTTGGAACTTTCACTTTTGGAAAGCTTACTAAATTGGAACGCAAAAATTTTAGAACGCTCTCTTTTGAAACGCTCATTTATGGAACGCTTTCATTTGGAACTATATATTTTGGAACGCTCACTTTAGAAACATAAAATTGCTTGCGAGATGTGAATCGCTTTACCAATTACCATAATAATCCTAATTCTATAGAAGCTTGAATGTTTGGATAGAAGACTATGTGTATAGAAGATAATTATGTATTCTTTTGTACGTTGCAGAAACACTTTTTACCAAAATACCCCTTATTCATCGCGTTCAGCTAAAGCTCGTAAATACAACCATAAAACCTGTTATTTAAAAGCTGTTATTTTCACCCGAAAACCGTTATATTTGGTTATAATATCGCGTAAAGGCGCTGCGGTCTGCGGTCGTTATTTAATTATTCCCAATTTAAATTTGTTCTTCAGCGCAAATTACTTCCGAGTCAGTTATTTGTGCTTTACGAAGAATATTATTATGCTAAAATTTATATTTTGCATGGAAATTTTAATAAGATTAAGTATCGATCATTAACAAGGTTAACATTAATATTGTGTTATTTCACGAATATTCTTACATAATTATTTTGTTTTAAAATTTCAGAGGGTTTAATCGCTTGGCATAATTTCATGACAAAACTCTGGTTTTGCTGAAAGATCAATTAAAAACCATAGGTGAAATATTTTATTATGTAATATAATGCAATAGTGCGTGTTAAAGAACACAAATAAGAAGAAAAAACAATGTCAATAATAATTTAAATATTAATAAAAAATAAATTAATAAAATTATTAATTAATTCGATCCGTGGGGTACCGAGGCTCTTCGGGTTTTTAAAAACTTATCTGAGCGTCTGGTCGAAGTGACGCGTGACCCGAGAGCTGGTGAGTATCTGGCACAGCGCATCAGGCAATGCTGACAATGCAGCGTGGCAATGCAGCCAGCAGCGTCTTGGGGACGCGACAACTCTTATTGATAAATACCAATTTTAAATACTAGTATAATTTTCTTTGTGAATAAAGGCTTAATTTACTTAAATATTCAAAAATATTCAAAATTCATAAAATCGTGACTCACAAGTTGATTGCCTCTGGTTCTAGAATCACCCCCTTTCGGTTTTGTACATATGTTACGTGGTACTCTGTATAATGTACAGTACACAGCTAGGTATACCTACTATTTTCGTCTAGGGAAAATTCGACTAAAACAATTCGTCTAATACAATTCAACTAAAACAGTTAGACTAAAACACAAAAAACATTTCGACAAATGACAATTCGACTAAAGCAATTCGACCTTTAGTTGATCCGACTTGTAGGCCTCCCACCCCCCGCGAAGCGGGGGGGCGGGGGTCAACATGGGGGGGGGGTTCGTGATGACTCTGTGTCTGAAAGGGTGTGTATGTGTAATTGCACCCAGAGCCATTATGTTGACACAAAATTTTTCGTTGTTAGATCGAATTGTTTTAGTCGTTAGTCGAATTGTTACTAGTTGAAATGTTTTTAGTCGAATTGTGTTTTGGTCCAATTGTTTTAGTCGAATTGATGTAGACGAATTGTTTTAGTCAAATTTTCCGCAAAACATTATTTTTAGTATTCTCATAAACACACAAATTACATTTTACCTATTCCCGTTTGTCCAACGATTTTCGCCAGGTGCGTTCCACAAAACGCGGTCCCTAACGAGAACTTGCAAATTTATAATTAATCTAATAAACAGCTAAAAAAAAACACTTCATTAGTATTAATTTTGCAACGATTTCATCGCTATGCAACAAACTAATTGGCTTACCTGCTGAACCAGCTTCTATAATTTAATCATGTTCTATAATTTTAGCGCTTAACTAGCAGGAAATAGAACTTGAAACATTTTATCAACTGTTTACTGTATCCGTTACAATTTACTAGCTAGGGATGGGTAGTAAAATCCTCCGGAGTAAAATTTAATTTCATATAACATATGTAAGATCTATTTAAATAATATAAACGTTTATTGAAAAAGATTTAAGACCTAAAATTATTACGTCACCAAGCATCTACAACATAAAAAAAATCTAACGTTGTTAGCTTGATATTTCGACAACGTTAGATATTTCAGAAAAAAATAGTGTGAAAATGTGTATATTTTCTTTTATGTGGTGGGGTCTCAGACTCTTACGAGACTGGTGTCCTCAAGAGACAAGACAAAATTAAAATTAAAAAAAACCCGCCGACGTTTATTGGCTGAACAGATTTTCATGAAACATGGCTAAGAACACTCGGGATAAAATTATCTATGACACAAAAAAAAAACTAAACGAAAATCGGTTCATTCGTTTGGGAGCTACGATACCACAGACAGATACACAGACAGATACGTCAAACTTATAACATCCCTTTTTTGCGTCGGGGGTTATAATACAATACAATACAAATACTCTTTATTGCACACCAAATAAAACAGAAACACAGGAGAGCAAAACACAAATAGTACAGATTATGTTGCACAATGGGCGGCCTTATCGCTATGAGCGATCTCATCCAGGCAACCTTTTGATGGACAGGAAGCGGAAGAACATTTTTGATGCTTATCAAAATGTTGTGAAAAAAATGTTTTTTTACCTTAAAATTGATTTTCCGTGCGGTCAAAACGTGGGTTCTAGGACTCACTTCACCTCAAGACTCGACTAGCGGCCGGCTAATGAATTCTTTATTTCGTATAAGTGATGATCCACTTAGTGACAATCAGTGAGTGATGTCACTGATGGGTTATTCTAGTTTTCCCCCTTGAATCCCCCTGGAGGGGAAAACTGGAAATCAAAAAAAATTATTCCAGGTTTCCCCCTTGAAGATTAGCCATAAGGAGGAAAACTGGAATTCATTTTTTTGACTTCCAGTTTTCCCCCTCAAGGGCCCTCAAGCAAGGCCCCTTATGGGGGAAAACTGGAATTATTATTATTACCATATATTAACTTGCTAGTGTACCATGGGGTTGCTCTAACCTTTAATTCTTTTCCCATCCCTATTTCTAAGCGACCATAGACTCCTTAATTAGAGCAGTCTCCACACTGAGTTATTAAGTTGGAACAGGTCCGACGGTCTCCTAGGAAATTAATACATAAACGCTGCAGAAAGGCAATAGGCTGGGATTGGACATAGAGGAGTGTAGATAAGACAGTGGCTTGTTCAGTTTTCATCATCATTATCATCAGCCTATGTTAGTCCACGCTTTGTGGAAAGTTCGTCTAAAACAATTCGTCTAAAACAATTTGGCTAAAACAATTCGACTAAAACACAATTCGACTAAAACATTTCGATTCGTTTTAACAACGAAAAATTTTGTGTCATCATATGGCTCTGGGTGCAATTATACATAAACACACCCTTTCAGTCACAGAGTCGACGAGAGGACGGGCTTCGTTAGGAGGCCAAGTCGGTCGAAATGTTTTTAGTCGAATTGTGTTTTAGTCTAACGTGTTAGTCGACGTGGTAGTTGGTAGTTTAGTAGACGTGGTCCACAGCTGGACATAGACGTCCCTTAAGTGTCTTACAATTTGCCGAGTCGTGGTCTCCTCTCAAGAACACGTTTCTTCCAACGGTTATCGGTTCTTTGTGAGATGTGGCCGGCCCACTGCCACTTCAGCTTGCTAATTCTTAGAGCTATGTCGATAACTTTGGTTATTTATATATGTATAACCTGTCGGGTGTATTCGTTACTAATCCTATCCTTCAGAGAAACTCCGAGCACAGCTCTTTCCATAGCATCGGTAAACTCGGCAAACGTAGACGCGGGCGTGAACACCCGCCAGGTGCGATGACGATCTGCGAAAGACTGCTGGCAGATGCTGGATGCGGCAAGCTGAAGACAGGGTGCTATGGCGCTCATTAAGGGAGGCCTATGTCCAGCAGTGGAATAATATAGTCTGATGATGATGATGACCATGCTTGGCAAGCAAGCAAGGCGATGGCAGTGAAGTTTTTAAAATACGTAGAAAGAAGATGCTGCTCTTCCCCTGATATGTTCTCATAGTCTCTTCTGACATCCACGGGCTGTTGTAGTTGGAGGGGTTGATTCTTATGTCAGGGCCGCGATCACGGTGTGGAAACTGTTGGCGTTACGGCTGCATTAGCAGTTGAAACGTAAGGGTGCGCGTTCACAGGCCGGCATCGGACAATTCACTCACAAGTGCGTTTGAATCTAGCCTCGAGGCGTACAGACGTGCGCGCAAAGAGATCCACTCCGCGGGTCAAATAGAAGATTGCGCACTTCGACTTGCGTTATTCGTAAGAACATCTTTAATTTGTAAACCAAAACCAACCTGTAAATTCATCAATAGAGGAACTTTATTAATATGTGTTTAAACTCGTTTATTGAACAAGTGGCCACATAATATTTGCACTAAACGGAAAAGTTGCCTTCAAGAATCCTCGCTGGCATTGCCGACAGTCCGCTCCGTGCGGTGCGGATCTTGTATGGCAAACCATTGTTGGCGCCAGTGCGGATGTCCGATTCCGGCCTGTGAACGCGCACTAACGTTTCAACTGCTATCGTTTGAGCCGTAATGCCGTGCCTTACCACACCGTGATCGGGGCCCAGGTCCGCCACGGTCGACCACTAGAATACTTTTATGTCAAAAGAGCGCGTATGACTTCTTTAGAGAACTATCAAAAATCCCAATATAACGATCAAAAACTATGTACACAGTTTATACAATAAATGTTTCTTATTCTTATTCCCTTTCGCTTCCGCTTATGTTGTCCAACAAAAGCGGCTGTCGCAGATCAGGGCTGCACCACTAACGCACAGCATAAAAGCGTGGATTCAAATATGGGCTTTAACTCGTAAAGCTTAGACGCATATTGACGGCATCAGATGACAGACAGCTCGCGGTCCACTCGTTTGCGCCCGTAGCACACCTCCGATGCAGCGGAACCGCAGTAATTTCGCCATGTCTTGTCCGTATGTAGAAGAAGCGGAACACTAGCGAAACTGCCTGTTCCAACGCATAAATTTGACTATAATTCTATCTCTTTCCGCCGATCTGCTCCGACATCAGCCACACCTCCGCTATAGTTCCGCAACTCAAACTACACTTGATCGCAGCGGAATTTATCCAGTTCCGCTACTCTTATTCCGCAGCGGAGGTGTGATACG
Source organism: Eupithecia subfuscata (assembly GCA_963564075.1). Taxonomy (NCBI): domain Eukaryota; kingdom Metazoa; phylum Arthropoda; class Insecta; order Lepidoptera; family Geometridae; genus Eupithecia; species Eupithecia subfuscata. The sequence continues at coordinate 4,472,980 of OY751123.1, forward strand.
TTAAAGCTTGTGGGAGGTATTTCGTCACTGTAAAATGTATCTAAAGATAACGAATTAGTAAGTAAGTAAGAAAATCATTTATTTGTCACATAAAACACACACAAACATTGGTTTACATAAATATTACAAATTGAAAAAATTTAAACATACCATAACTACGAGTATAATAATTAAAAGTAAAAATAGATAGTAGAGGCACCTATTATACCAGAGCTAATCCTGCCGCTATGTTATGGCCTGGTATGTAAAGGTAACCAAAATTAGAATGTGCCATGCGGTAGTGGTGTTGGAGCTGTTGTTGTAAGAGAGCTTTAGGATTTGATCGAGTTGATTATATTTGAGCTGGCCAATGGTCCAGAATCTAGACTAGACCAATCTTCTCTAGATTTAGCTTGGGCTTCTGCATAGTTAATTTTAACACTCTACTTAACTAGAGAATTAGATTTTCTAATAACGAAATAATTTGATTAGACGATAAGGGCTATGAGAAAATTAAGTTGTTAAAATGTTAAAGGAGTTTTTTTATGATAAGGTTTAAATAATGAAATTTTGCTAAAGGGTTTTCTTGGATATTGTTTTACTTTTTCGCAGATTAAGTTAAAAAAAATCATAAATTGTTTTATGTTGGCTACTACAAGTGCCTTCTTACAATATCTAAGATTTAGCTTTAGCTGTATTCTTTAAAATGTAATGGCCATTAATTATTCAATATTTTCCTTGTAACGAGAAAAACAACTTGTAACTAAAAAACTCTTATAGCGAACAAGGCGCCATATTGTAATAGGTAGTACCATGACACTAATATTATAAATGCGAAAGTTTGGATGGATGGATGGATGGATGGATGGATGGATGGATGGATGTTTGTTACCTCTTCACACCAAAACCACTGAACGGATCAGGCTGAAATTTTGCATACAGGTAAGTCTAACCCTGGAATCAAACATAGGCTTTTTATCCCATAAATCAGTTTCCATGGGATAGAAATAACCTCAAAACGTTTCCATAGAAACAACGCGTGCGAAGCAGCGGGCAGAAGCTAGTTATGAATAAACTCCTTTTACAAATTAAACTGAACATTTATTCAAACTTTAAGCAGTTTCCGGGAAACTATCATGTAACCCCGGGATTACCTCAACAGCTGAATATTCATATTATATTCTCTGTATATTCACATATTCATATCACGGATTGTATAATTGAGCTGTTCTAATTAGCTCAACTATTCAAAGAATTAAGCGGAAGAAGAACTGCGAACTTCAGGGACACACGGATAGAGAGAAACGAAAACTTTTTATACGAACATGTCTGCAAATATCTGGTAGTAGTAGAAGTGAAGCTATGCTTTTAGATGGGACAGCTAAAGGCAAATTCAGCGCATTTTTCCAGCCATCCCCCAATTCATATGTATAGAGTATCAGAAAAAGTTTCACGTGACTGTAGTTTTGATTCTTTGATTGCAATCCGAGTCTGCATAAAAACAATGCAAACTCTTCTAGCGAACAGGGCGCCATAATTATAATAATGATGTAAAATTTTGAATAGACTCATAGATAAAACAGTCAATTTGAGGTTCTGTGGAGCCAAGTCACGGTCTTTATAAACTAGAAATAAATGATCCGCGGAGCGAGAGCACTGGTGATACAGGTTTCTAAACCTTTTTCAGACACCAGTCTCACACAAAGCAAGTAAATATTAGAGTCTATCTATCACGATCCTGTAAACAAACCTCTTTGTACATCGCATGAATACTAAATTATTTGGGCCCGTAAGCTGTATCTCGACTTACTCCGATTATCTTTGCGTATAAGAGAACGCGACTCGGCAAAAGTAGGTAGGACGCCCTCCGGCCAGGTGGGATGACGATCTGCGGAAAACTGCAGGCAGATGCTGGATGCGGCAAGCTAAAGACAGGGCGCTATGGCGCTCAAAAGGGGAGGCCTAAATAGGTTGATGATGATGATGATAAGGAACACCACAAAAAAAGAAGAAGAAAGAAAATCTATTTATTGACCACAAAAACAGTAATACAAAAAACCTAAAGGTCCTGCATTTCATTTAAAAGGTTGAAAAATTCTGTTGGACAAACTAAGGTATTGTATGTCCGCTTTCCACAGTTTATGCTGAATTCCCGGGTTCAAGACAGAGCGGCTAAGAATCCCGGAGAATTATCCTTTTGTGGATCTTGCACTTTCTAAGCCGATGAAAAATGCAGAGTAAAACGTGAGCAAAGGTTTTTCTGGGAAGAATTAGCGCTCAAAACTTGATAATATTCTAGACTCTAGGAAAGGTCTGAGCAAATATTTTTTGCTAAAGTTTGGCACGAGTTAGTTAATTAAAGTCAAGAATTTTTGGAGGTTTTGTATGAAACGTGGTTATTTACTTACCTTTACAACCTTTTAACTATGTATTGTTACTAATTAAATATGATAAATACAAATAAATATAAAAATACTAATATTATAAAGAGGAAAGATTTTATTGTTTGTTTGTTTGTATTGAATAGGCTCCGGCAGGACCGATTTGAAAAATTATTTTATCATTAGAAGCCCACATTATTCCTGATGAACATAGGCTACTTTTTACCCCAGGAAAATGCTTCATATACCTAAGGGAAAACGGGTAATAGGACATCGGCTAGTAAGAATGCAGTGTAGTAATAAATACAAAGAAAATTACAATCAAATAATAGTATCTAATTAGAACTACTATTTACTAATGAAACTATTGAGCTAACTGTAGACTGTTGCAAACAATCAACAGGTAGCTCAACTAATCCGTAATCAATAGCAGTATAAAGCGTTCCCAAGCGCATCAGCATTGCTATACATCGGGGCAATGCAGCCAGCGTCTTGGGGACACTTCCAACTGGTACTGTTATGTACCTAAATTGTTTGCATTAGTAAGTAGCAAATAAAAAAAATAAAATGAAATTAGAAATAAATTGGAACTAGTATTTACAATTGAAACATTTGAGCAAACTGTAGACTTTTGCAGACAATCAACAAGTAACTCAACTAATCCATAAACCAATCAGCAGTCGTAAGTGTCCCCAAGACGCTGGCTGCATTGCCCCGCTGTATGGCAATGCCAAAACGTCTATTGTTTGCATTAATAAGTAGCAAATAAAATGCTTTAAGTATGTCTTGCAATAGGTGGAGGATTAAGCATAAACGAGATGACTTTTACATTTTAGTAGTAAAGTTATATAACCTGAAAAGGAATAACTTAGTAGAACAGGATAGTTTTACTGCCTACTTCGGCACTAAAAGATGGAATGGAAATGATCGCGCCGAGCATTAGTTTTATGACTCGTAAAGCTGTTAATGTGAGATTCGAATATAAGACATACTTAGTATTTCTATTCCTGACTTCTGGGATTCTAAAGTTATGCCAATGTATGAGTTTATGGGTGTTGCAATGTATAACTTGGTTGGATTTGGATAAATAAATAAAAAGTTTATAAACTTACAAAACTTCTTTAAATTGTTCGACCCATAGAGTATTTTTTCTTTTTCTTTTTACCTATTAAAGATAACAAGCAATCATTCTTAATTATTAACAGATTAGGTATCTTAAATAAACTAAATACTAAAAGTGTGACCACTGTGACCAGCCTCGTTATCTGCAAGTTACAAAAGAAAGGGGTAGTGTTAGTGAACTTAAAAATTAGTATAGGTAGTCAGCATTTATGTTTAGTATAATAAAGTTAAACAAACATAATAGTAGAGTAGAAGAAGAGAGGCCGACCACAGATTACAGAAAATGTGTTGCCTGCAACAATGTTGCCAGCATATTGTTTATGTCATAGACAACCAACACGAGTCCCTGTTCAGTAGGGCGAAGTCCGGATGCCCAGGGATAGGAACTACCAAAAAATCGAATTTTGAAAATTTTAATAAGTTATCGATATGCTGTATGTCGCTAGGAAAATAAGTTAAATGTTCAGGCTTATCCTAAGGCAAAATATGAAGGCTGGAGTCAGAAATAAGGTTTTTTGGCAGTAAGGAACGTGTCCAAGTCGACTTTGACTACTTTTTTCTTTGCCCTATACTTTCAATTTTTGAGGTTTTCGCATACATAGCTGGTGATCTGATGATTTTTGCTGTCTTTGCAGCCAATCTATTAAAAGAAGATGGCCGAAAATTGCCCCACAAATCGCAGTTGATCCTGAGGACTTTCTTTGGCCAGGAGTCAAATTGAGAAATCATAATCATAATCAATTTATTGCACGAAAAATGGTAGGTAGTATAAAGGCTTAAAATTAGTTCACATAATTCACCAGTTAATTCGGCATGCAAAATAGACACAACATGAGAAAGGATTTAAAGTACTTTTTATCTAGGAAGAACGCAAAAGAATCTGCAGGCTGTAGCACATATTATTGGAATTTCTGATATATTATATACTGATATACAAAAAAAATGTAACTATATTAAATTGTAAAAATTGTAATTGTATGGTTGAAAACCAAGGAATATTTAGTACTTCGAAAAGTATCTACTTAACTTATTCACTCTCTTACATTATATTCCTTTGGGAAGAAATTGCACTTCCAAAAGCTTTTGAAAATATAGACATCTTTCGTCCTTTTCACACATATTACTGAAGTGGAAGTAGGAAAGAGGATGCAATATATTTTGTCCAAGCACTTCTAGCCCCTACGATGTTACTAAATGCATCTCGATTTATAGAAAGCTTTGAAAGATTTCTCACAGACAAATATTTTTTTTTTAAATGTCAGTGGGTAAATATTTTAGCATTGAGATATTCCCGATTTATATCTGTAGTAGGACTGTAGTAGGTAGAGGACAAAAAAGCTTGGGACGGGTTTTGATCCAACTCGAAAAATAACAACTAACAGGCTAAAGGTTTCTTCGTCGCTTCTTTACTTTAGTCTACATACCGAAGCGACAGAAATAAAAATATATCACTTTATTTCCGCGTCAGTGTAGTTTTATATTTTGACCTTTTCTAAGTGTACATTTATTGTATTTATGGAAATAAAGAGTTTTCGATTTTGATTTTTTTGAGTAGGGCTACAACTCTGTCAACCGTTCACCTGTGTGTGGGATAATATAAATTAAAAAGTAACATTGCAAAAATGTTTTGAGAAATATATCTTCCGCTATGATAAACCTATCACAATGACACGATAATAAACAATGTGATGCCAAACTTAGCGAAGCTTCAAAAGTATTCTTCAGGAACAGTATAAAAATTGCCCATGCACGGGCAATTTTTAGACTGTCCCTGAAGAAACTTTTGATCAATTTATGAGGGTACGTGATGTGACCCAATTCTTAAATAGGTTCTCCAGAAAACACCTTATTAACAAAGAAAATAACAATTAAAAGATTAAAAGAAAATGAGCTAGTAGGTATTTAAAATTGAAATAACTGACCTAACTGCAGACGGTTGCAAACAATTTAAAGGTAGCTCAATTGATCCATATCAATACCAGTCGAAAGAAGACAAATTTGGAGAATTTCCCGAAGTTAAATTTAGTTTCGAGTTACCGAACTGATAGTATGGTCCCCCATATCTATTTCCTTCCTTCCAAGAACTGTAAACTTGGTGCAGTAGAAATGCCGTTTTGCCGTCTTTTGCAATAGCAAGTATGATTTATTCATACATCCTTTCATAATCCTATAGGGCACAATATGGATTAGAACGGAAACTAAGCAGGATCTGATTCAGTTGGGGTACCTCTAGACTGTTTGCAACAGTCTGCGGTAATTTTATTTTATTTATTGACTAGACTTATGCGATAAAAAGTCGCCTATGTTTGATTCCAGAGTTAGACTTACCTGCATGCAAAATTTCAGCCTGATCCGTTCAGTTGTTTTAGCATGAAGAGGTAACAAACATCCATCCATCCATCCAAACTTTCGCATTTATAATATTATTATGATATGATGACAATGATACCGTCCCAAAATCAGAACAGAACGGGATAGAACCATTTTGAACTGAAACAAAAACGTTGACAAAGTTCCATCCCATTTTGACAAAACGCGGATTCTGAATCTGCGCGTTTTCAAAATGTGTCGTAATAGTTTACTACTACCGACAAAGTTTCGTTCCGTTCTAATCGCAGATTGTACAAAACAATGGTTTATCAATACCTTCCCACCGATATCTATCGAAATAGAAAACAAAGACCGTTCAACAGCTGATAATCTGCCCTGAACTCGTGTTAAATGTTTCCATAACCTAGTTTAAAACTAATCCAGCTTAAAGGATAAGACAGGCAGCTGACGCAGCTCGGTTTATACCCTGTCTAGAGCACAAATTAACAGCATAACTAATTTTCGCGAGCTTAAGTTTTAGATTTTGTGGTTTAAGTTTGGGGTTTGCTTTGATGTTATTTTGTTGAACGTGTGTGTGACAGATTACTTGTTTGTAATCTAAATAGGTAATAGAATAATACAGCTCGGTTATTTAACACTGGCGCGATAGTCTTTTGTTTTTTGTATACGATAATAGAGTCAGTGTCATTTCAGTATTTTTTTTTCTTCATTTTTTGCAACTTTTGAACCACATGTTCATGACAGTTGGCTAGGTATAGTGTGGTTAGGATTATAAAGGCAAAAAGAAACTTAAAATGAATCATGAGAAATTTTCTGGTACCTAATTACAAAATAAAAAGAATGTAACATCATATCACACTAATATTATAAATGCGAAAGTTTGGATGGATAGACATATGGATGGATGGATGTTTGTTACCTCTTCACGCCAAAACTACTGAACGGATCAGGCTGAAATTTTGCATACAAGTAAGTCTAACCCTGAAATCAAACATAAGCTTTTAATGCCATAAATCAGTTTCCATGGGATAGAAATCACCTTTAAACGTTTCCATAAAAAGAACGCGTGCGAAACCGCGGGCAGCTAGTTTAAAATAAATAAGGTAAAAAAATCGCCAATTTTATTTTAACTAATTGACCTACCAGTTATATCTTATGAAATTAAGTTGCCATTTGAGCGCGTCGTCGCTAACTCAAATAGTAACTTACCCCTGAATATTCAAACGCAACTTAGATTTTTGAAAGTCTCAAATGTTAAATTATTGTGATGTGCTTAAATCTAAGTTGTGTTTGAGTATTCGGTGGTTAGCCTCACTACTATTTGGGTATGATAGGATCTGATGGAAAGCACCTATATTGATCGCATTATAGTTACTTTGATGCGAACAAGACAATCACACCAGCTATAAATAAGAAATCTACAATCCAGTTCATCATCATCATCATCATCAGCCTTTATTAGTCCACAGCTGGACATAGGCCTCCCCTAATTGACCGGTGTTGCGCCCCGTAACATTGATCAGATCCCGGCTCAAGAACGTTAAATACAGCATAATTATTATTATGTTTATTAAGTATTTGAACTTTCCTAAATTTTGCCCAAGTTTCATTTTGTATTCGTACAGATCAAAGTGTTTACGTGAACTAATTAAGACTTTTCTTTGTTACAGATGACAAAAGCCAAGTGGATATAAATAATGCGAAATGGATACAATCAGTGTTACAGAACCAAAAAACAATATCATCGATGTTTCAGTAGTTCTTTGTAATCATAAAGGAAATACCAAGTGTGATAACAATATTGAAATAAAACTTAATAATGTGGTTAGCGATGAAACTATTTCCACAAACCCAGTAATTGCCAATGACAATTTAACGAATTTAAATATTCTAAAACCAGTGATAAACCAAAAATTGGTGATGACTCTAATAAATGAAGAACCAAACGTAAACAGACACAGAAGAAGGCACACAAGCAGGACAAATACATTGTACATTCTGCTAAGGATGTGTGTGAAGCACAGTGTGCTGCTGAAGCAATGGTTGCTATGTGTGTTGTTGTGTTCTGTGAGCGGGTATCGAGAGCAGAAGTTTGCGATGGAGCCTCAAGATCAGGTGAGAACACATTTGAACTGATATAACTGAAACTTTAGTTTTCCAACGTCACAAAGTTTTCTATAGGTACCTCTAGAGTTGTCCCTGTATAGATATTAGATAAACTTTTGAGAAGTTACCAGACAACTGCGTACTTAAGTCATTTACAATTGGAAATTTACTATGATTTGAGTTTTACTACGTACTGACAGAGAATATACAAGGCGTTATACACGGCTATGCCACATAGAGGGATATTATCTTAAATATTGTAGATAGAAACTTTTACAGAAAGATGACTTTATTTTAATTTTGATAACAATTTAAACTTCATCAAAGATTTTTGAATAATCGCCTGTAATAAACACCCGTAATTTTACGATACCGATCAAATTAGAGTCTCAATTGTAAGGATTATTGTTTTTCAAATAACATAGCGTCTTAAAATAAAGAAGACACTGAAATTTTACATTTTACATGTTACATACAGTGTAGTCCTATAACACCTAAGCTACGCCAGAAAAAACCACGGGCATTGTTTTATGGATATAACGCTTTCACTAAACTCAAATGATGTCCATGATTTATTTTTAAACCCCGACGCAAAAAGAGAGGGGTGTTATAAGTTTAACGTGTCTGTCTGTGTATGTTTTTCTAAAATAATTTTCTATGTAAATTAATTTTCTTTCTTTCTTATCTGTGTATCTGTCTGTGTTATCGTAGCTCCCAAACGGATGAACCGATTTTCGTTTAGTTTTTTGTATCATAGATAATTTTATCCCGAGTGTTCTTAGCCATATTTCATGAAAATCTGACGGGGGTTTTTTAAATTTTAAATTTTGTTCTTATCAATTCTACGAGGAAAAAGAAAACCACAGTTTCATTGAAATGCAAGTGGAAATAACAGACTTTTGGTCTGACAAGGCATTGGCTTGTGTCCAAAGGGATGAAGCAGAGAACTGTAAATTTTCCTTGACGTTTGCCGTTCGTTCACTGCTCTGCTGAGCGTGGACTGCTTAGAACGTGTCTAGCTTCTGCCCCCGACTTCGCTAGCACTTTTCCGGGATAAAAAATAGCCTGTGTTCTTCTTCGCGATACAATAAATCTCAGTGCCTAGTTTAATTGTGATCCGTTTATTCGTTTCGTCGTTACAAGGTAACAAATAGACAGAGAAGCAGAATTATTTCGATAATATTAGTAAGTACCTACCTATGTATGGATCCTTGTCTCTTGTGGTCAAAATGTTCTGGTTACGTCCTAAAGTAATTCTTTAAAAACTGTCGCGATCATCACGCGATCTCATGGGGGTAATAACCAAGATCTTCATGCTGGGCATGCGGGTTGGGGATCGCAGTCTGTTGGTAGAATGGTTCTGCAGGGGGCGCTGTTGTCCGCCCCCCATGGATATCCCATAGTCGCCTCTCACGACACCCGCGGGAAGAATTGGGGTGGTGCAAATTCTAAGCCGGCACCACAAGGCCGTAACTTGCCATGGGTATTATTATTATTACGCCGACAAAGTGGTAAAATAAAATTTTGTCAAAATGTCGGTCTCGGTGGCCACGAAAAATGTTGGAACGTAGGTTTGTTTGGTCTTTTAAAATGTTGTTTGCATTATCAACAAAATAGTTGTTTGTTTACCGATAATTAAAATAAACGATTTCGTGTCATCAACAATACAAATTTTAATGTCATTATTCAGTATGCATAATTAATTGAACCATTACAACATTTAAACTTATAAAACTATATTAAATTACATTGTTAATGCAAATACAAAACCGCAATTAATTAAAATTAAATTTCAACACTCGTAGTTTTAAACTTAAAATAGTGGGTGCTTTGCATTTATTCGGGTTGACCGTTTCAACAATTAATAATTAAATACTCGGCAATATGTTATACTTGGAAACCCCTGACAAATATCTTTATATTAAACGAGCTTTTGCCTTCAGCTATGTTCGCGTCCTATATATACCATTTATTAAACTACTAGCTTCTGCCCGCGCCTTCGCACGTGTATTTTTGTTATAATAAGTAGCCTATTTATCTAAGTACTCTCTACCATTAGTTTTAATACCAGAACGAGATCTCGCTATCCCTTCCAGAAAACTTTCGCCCTATAGGTCCATACCAATAATACTTCTTATTACAACCCTATGGTCAGAATGTGTCGTCAGTACAATGATATTTTAGTTAATAACAGTGACAATATTGACATATCTAACAGAAGGCTATTTAAATTTAAAAAAGATGTTGAAACCACTCTCAAGGAGAGTGGTCCTTAATTCAGTAATTTTCTTTTTATTAATGATTTATCTTGTATTAATGTTTATGTAATTCTCGTAATTGTAATTAGTAATGCATGCTTATTATATTACTCATAAATTAATTTATAATAGGTACCTATCTGCTTACATAGAACTGTTTTTTAATCATGCTGTGTACACATATTTAGGGATACAGTCTAGCTCTTATTATTGTGTTCTTCTATTTGTATAATATTTGATTGTATTCTGTTTTGTGTGCCATATAAATAAATAAATAAATAAGTAAGGCTATGTTCTAAATGTACACCAAATTTTTATGTTGATCTGTTCAGTAAGTATTATGAATGGATTGCATATGGATAACGTTTAAGTTTATTTCAAAAATTAGTACATATAATAGTATTTAGTAGTCTGCCCTATCAAATTTAATAACAAGGACTAGGTCCGCCGCCGGTCGGATATCTCGCACGCCAGCCTTTACGACATCCGCCGGGCCGGGCCTTTGTCACCGCTAACGTACTAGCTTTTCTCGAACCGAATGGTCCGTTGCGTGACGATGGTAAGAGGCCCAATGGTATGACACTAGTCCCATGGGAGTTGGGGAGGCCCATTGTGTGGGACGCTACATGCGTTAACACACTTGCGCCTTCCCATCTTCCGAGGACATCCGTGAGGGCGGGTGCGGCGGCAGAATTGGCCGAGGATCTTAAGAAGTGTTAATATACAGGTCTCGACAGAGCCTACACATTTGTTCCCTTTGGAGTCGAGCGCGTGGGGTACCGATGCTCTTTGGGTATTAAAAAACTTATCTGAGCCTCTGGTCGAAGTGACGCGTGACTCAAAAGCTGGTGAGTATCTGTCGCAGCGCATCAGCATTGCCATACAGCGGGGCAATGCAGCCAGCGTTTTGGTGTTCATTAAGCATATAATGCAAAAGATTGGAAATAACGTGTCTTTGCGTTTAGTAAAACAACACATGGCATTTGTTGGGTTAACGCTGGAAGAACGAGCCATATAAGATTTTACTTAGATCTTTGCTTAAAATCAAAACATCTGAGACAAACGTATAAAAAGATAATTTCACCAACAACATGATAAATCAATTTCGGTCCATTGGGTGTTTTGTTTACACAGAAATTATTGGAAAGCCGCAACCAATTAGATTTCCCATCGAATCCAGATTGCATTGGTAGGATTTCATCGAGTTATCAATAAACTACTAACTAGTTCATCAATTGGAGCTGCTATGGCAGATAAATGATGAAATTAGGTTTCAATTTAATCAATTCACTTTGCCACTTTATGAACAATGTTTTGATTAGTTACCCCCGTGGTTTCAAACGCGCCATTTTCGGTTGAAGAGTTTTTCCTGATCTATATTTTGTCTTTATTTGTTTGATCTGGTGTGCTGTCGTGGTCTCCACTCCAAAAGTCTTTGCGTCCATCGTTCCCTATCCATTCGAGCAATATGCCCTGCCCATCTCCACTTAACAGACCGCGGAGAAGACCACCAAAAAGATGGGTTGACGACATCCGACAACACGCAGGCCATGATTGGATGTCGAGGGCTCAAGACCGTCTAGAGTGAAAGCGTTTGGAGGAGGCCTACGTCCAGAAATGGATCCATGACAGGCCGCGATGATGATGATGATGATGATTTGTTTGATAAATCTCTATTCACAAAGAAAATTCCAATCAAATAATAGAAATAAATTTAGTTTAGTTTATCACTTTATTTAGATACCTATATTCGATTTTTTTGGGACATAGCTTTTAAAGTTATTCTAAATTTAGAACAAAATTCATGCAAAAATTCATCCCGTTTTGTTAAATAGTTTCGTCAGGAAAATGTAAGAAACAGTCATCCAAACTTTCGCATTTATGTGCCGAACTTTGAATCGTGTGCTGACCAGTTAATTAGAGGGACAAATAAATATAAACACAAAGAAATATCAACAGTTCTGCTCATAGATTCAAACTAACGAACATAAAAACAAAAAATCGACGCCATCTGCAAATAACACAAACACTGTTTTATATCAAGGAAAACTCCAAAATTACGGGCGGAATAAAATAAAAGAAATTTCCCTTCAAAACTCTGCCATAAACAGACGTAGCATAAAAAGCTTGCAAACAGGATTTGGGGAGATCGGGAAATTAGTCCATCCCGTTACATAAATCAAATATTTCTACGCTATCCCTTGGGCTATACACAGCTTTAAGAGGAAAGCTGGGTAACTCATATCACCTCTTATCCATTTCCGGCTAAAAAGATTCAAAAATATTTATTTGCTTCAAATAATATGGTACAATGGTAAATATAAATAATGTCCCCATGTCTCACTATGCATATCTCACTATGATTAAGCATACAATTTTAATTATGATTTCAAACAGATTAATAAAGATCACAGTAGCCTTCGTTCTTAGAAGATAAACAATCTCTTTTTTTAAATATTTAGCACAATTCAGCGCAAAACCTTTACGGGAGATTCAACAAAATGCAATTCGCGAGCATGTCAATTTGTGTGAGGAACACACAAATTGGCATGTATTTAGAGATGGTTTTGCGCGGAATTGTTACTAAATATGTTTATCCTAATATTTGTCAAAATATCCTTAACCATAGACCACGTGAATCAATAACCTTTTTAGACTTTGTGTCATGTAAATACTGTCAATTTCTTTTATTTTCAAAGGTAATTTATAGTAAATGCGAGGTGACATGCAGAAATGCTGTTTTGTGTGTTGATAATGTTAAGTTTTTGCTGTTGCGTTTACTTTCAAATGCTTGAAACTGATCTATGTACACAAAAATGGGTGGGTTGCTATTTGATTAAACGAGCGACACAAATTTGTTATCAGCTACTATTATTCCTTTTATTAATCCATTAATGTTATAAATGCGGAAGTTTGAATGGGGTGGATACATGAATGGATGGATGGATGTTTGTTACTTCTTCACTCCAAAACTACTGAACGGTTCGGGCTAAAATGTTACATAGATGTAAACCTGGAATAAAACATGGCCTACTTTTTATCTTATAAATCAGTTTCCATGGGATAGAAAAAATCCTTTGAACGTTTCTATGGAAAGGATATTTAACAACTCGTGCGAAGCCACCGCCGCCGGTTCTACCTACACGTTATTATATATTTTATTTTGTTCCTAGCTGTTCATTTTGAGCTGGGGCACAATGCAGAACCCACGATATTATTCTTTTTGCAAGGACCCAAGTATTTGACATTGAAAAGATTTGTATTGGTGAATTTGGTGATATTAGAAATTCCAACCCTTTCCTATATTAGAATTCAATTTATCTTTCCACTGAAAGATTTTTGTGATTGATTATCGAATACGTCACTGCAGAAAATTGTCAGAGCAGGCAGGTAGGTAGTACATAGTAGCTATACGGATGAGTAAGAGAGTGCACGATAAATTGTACACCAAGACAAGATAGTAGATTCAAATACAAGCCATCCGGCGAGGATTTTAATGATGACTCGATCTTGCGAGTAATATAATGCGGATTGTATTTCGGACAATATTTTTCTTGAAAATAAGTAATATCATTGCTAGTTTTTTTTTATATTATTTATTATTATTATTATCTCTCATTTATTATATTTTTCTGCAATGTATGTACTAAGTTGATTGTGATCTTGTAGGTTATCTATTTATTTCGCTTGTTCACTCTTTTTATGTATTTACTATTCTTCATAGCAGCCTTCTGTTTCTATTTTCTTAACTATAATTTTTTTTATGTGCTGCTGGTTTCTTTTAATAAATAAACAGTGACCAATTCTAACCGAGGATGTAACTAAAAACAGACGAGTTAGGAATCGCACTTTCTTTCGAATACCTAATGTAGGTAGAAAGGAAGTCCCAAAGCTTTACGACTCCTACGTTACTTGACCTCGTGCAAATGGTTAGCACATTCCATTAACGAACTGAGAAGAAGGTAGCGGGTTCAAGTCCCGTCGAGGTCGACATTTTTGGGATATTTTTTGATTTCCTAGAAATCACCCCGAATGTGAGGGCTTACGCAATATAATAACAAAAAGTCATAACTTTTTTTGAATAAATTTATCCACAAACAAAAAGATATGGCGATTTAAAGGCGAGATTTTGGGTAGTTGGTATTCAAACTTTAAAAAATCATATCTTGATACTTAGAACATTGGTTCTAAGTATCACGGTTGTTGAGATATGATTGAGCCTACCGGAGAAATAAAGACTGCATATTAATACTAACCTTATCTCTGAATACTCGGATTTAAGCACGTTGAGACGTCGCGGTTTTTTGACAGATTCTCATTGAAAAGTATCAAAAACCGCTACTTGAGACGTGCTTAAGTCCGAGTTACGTTTGAGTATTCGGAGCTTAGGTTGACAAGTTACCGAGAATAATACCGATATGACAAAATAAATCCATCCAGTCTCGGTCCTCTAAAATGTTTCCTTCAGTAAAATAAATGTACGCGTACACATTGGTGTCGATTCTGTAGTTTTAGAATAAGCTAAAATTTGTTAAAATTAGGATTTAGGAATGTCAAATAGACGAAAGCTATTCTATGTTTAAAAAATTAGACTGTCTTGTTTAAAATTAGGTTGACAGATCTAAAACAACTCAACTCTGTTAAAATAGTTCTTTATTTAGATACCTATATTCGATTTTTTTGGGACATAGCTTTTAAAGTTATTCTAAATTTAGAACAAAATTCATGCAAAAATTCATCCCGTTTTGTTAAATAGTTTCGTCAGGAAAATGTAAGAAACAGTCATCCAAACTTTCGCATTTATGTGCCGAACTTTGAATCGTGTGCTGACCAGTTAATTAGAGGGACAAATAAATATAAACACAAAGAAATATCAACAGTTCTGCTCATAGATTCAAACTAACGAACATAAAAACAAAAAATCGACGCCATCTGCAAATAACACAAACACTGTTTTATATCAAGGAAAACTCCAAAATTACGGGCGGAATAAAATAAAAGAAATTTCCCTTCAAAACTCTGCCATAAACAGACGTAGCATAAAAAGCTTGCAAACAGGATTTGGGGAGATCGGGAAATTAGTCCATCCCGTTACATAAATCAAATATTTCTACGCTATCCCTTGGGCTATACACAGCTTTAAGAGGAAAGCTGGGTAACTCATATCACCTCTTATCCATTTCCGGCTAAAAAGATTCAAAAATATTTATTTGCTTCAAATAATATGGTACAATGGTAAATATAAATAATGTCCCCATGTCTCACTATGCATATCTCACTATGATTAAGCATACAATTTTAATTATGATTTCAAACAGATTAATAAAGATCACAGTAGCCTTCGTTCTTAGAAGATAAACAATCTCTTTTTTTAAATATTTAGCACAATTCAGCGCAAAACCTTTACGGGAGATTCAACAAAATGCAATTCGCGAGCATGTCAATTTGTGTGAGGAACACACAAATTGGCATGTATTTAGAGATGGTTTTGCGCGGAATTGTTACTAAATATGTTTATCCTAATATTTGTCAAAATATCCTTAACCATAGACCACGTGAATCAATAACCTTTTTAGACTTTGTGTCATGTAAATACTGTCAATTTCTTTTATTTTCAAAGGTAATTTATAGTAAATGCGAGGTGACATGCAGAAATGCTGTTTTGTGTGTTGATAATGTTAAGTTTTTGCTGTTGCGTTTACTTTCAAATGCTTGAAACTGATCTATGTACACAAAAATGGGTGGGTTGCTATTTGATTAAACGAGCGACACAAATTTGTTATCAGCTACTATTATTCCTTTTATTAATCCATTAATGTTATAAATGCGGAAGTTTGAATGGGGTGGATACATGAATGGATGGATGGATGTTTGTTACTTCTTCACTCCAAAACTACTGAACGGTTCGGGCTAAAATGTTACATAGATGTAAACCTGGAATAAAACATGGCCTACTTTTTATCTTATAAATCAGTTTCCATGGGATAGAAAAAATCCTTTGAACGTTTCTATGGAAAGGATATTTAACAACTCGTGCGAAGCCACCGCCGCCGGTTCTACCTACACGTTATTATATATTTTATTTTGTTCCTAGCTGTTCATTTTGAGCTGGGGCACAATGCAGAACCCACGATATTATTCTTTTTGCAAGGACCCAAGTATTTGACATTGAAAAGATTTGTATTGGTGAATTTGGTGATATTAGAAATTCCAACCCTTTCCTATATTAGAATTCAATTTATCTTTCCACTGAAAGATTTTTGTGATTGATTATCGAATACGTCACTGCAGAAAATTGTCAGAGCAGGCAGGTAGGTAGTACATAGTAGCTATACGGATGAGTAAGAGAGTGCACGATAAATTGTACACCAAGACAAGATAGTAGATTCAAATACAAGCCATCCGGCGAGGATTTTAATGATGACTCGATCTTGCGAGTAATATAATGCGGATTGTATTTCGGACAATATTTTTCTTGAAAATAAGTAATATCATTGCTAGTTTTTTTTTATATTATTTATTATTATTATTATCTCTCATTTATTATATTTTTCTGCAATGTATGTACTAAGTTGATTGTGATCTTGTAGGTTATCTATTTATTTCGCTTGTTCACTCTTTTTATGTATTTACTATTCTTCATAGCAGCCTTCTGTTTCTATTTTCTTAACTATAATTTTTTTTATGTGCTGCTGGTTTCTTTTAATAAATAAACAGTGACCAATTCTAACCGAGGATGTAACTAAAAACAGACGAGTTAGGAATCGCACTTTCTTTCGAATACCTAATGTAGGTAGAAAGGAAGTCCCAAAGCTTTACGACTCCTACGTTACTTGACCTCGTGCAAATGGTTAGCACATTCCATTAACGAACTGAGAAGAAGGTAGCGGGTTCAAGTCCCGTCGAGGTCGACATTTTTGGGATATTTTTTGATTTCCTAGAAATCACCCCGAATGTGAGGGCTTACGCAATATAATAACAAAAAGTCATAACTTTTTTTGAATAAATTTATCCACAAACAAAAAGATATGGCGATTTAAAGGCGAGATTTTGGGTAGTTGGTATTCAAACTTTAAAAAATCATATCTTGATACTTAGAACATTGGTTCTAAGTATCACGGTTGTTGAGATATGATTGAGCCTACCGGAGAAATAAAGACTGCATATTAATACTAACCTTATCTCTGAATACTCGGATTTAAGCACGTTGAGACGTCGCGGTTTTTTGACAGATTCTCATTGAAAAGTATCAAAAACCGCTACTTGAGACGTGCTTAAGTCCGAGTTACGTTTGAGTATTCGGAGCTTAGGTTGACAAGTTACCGAGAATAATACCGATATGACAAAATAAATCCATCCAGTCTCGGTCCTCTAAAATGTTTCCTTCAGTAAAATAAATGTACGCGTACACATTGGTGTCGATTCTGTAGTTTTAGAATCAGCTAAAATTTGTTAAAATTAGGATTTAGGAATGTCAAATATACGAAAGCTATTCTATGTTTAAAAAATTAGACTGTCTTGTTTAAAATTAGGTTGACAGATCTAAAACAACTCAACTCTGTGAAAATAGTTTTTTTTTTTCAAATTGGCAATAGTTAAAATAGTTAAAATCCTATTCTTTGCATTGCATTTTAGCTATGATTTGAAACGTCTAGGTACCTATCTAATTTTAGCAGGCATCTAATTTGGTCGTGATCAATATGCTGATTCTGATTTAAGTATTTTCTTGTTACAGAGTGCAGTGGTAGGCTCAAGAGTGACTCTCCCTTGCCGAGTGGAAGGCAAGTCAGGTCAACTGCAGTGGACTAAAGATGACTTCGGATTGGGCACGCATCGGCACCTGAACGGATTTGAACGGTACCGGATGATTGGGAGTGATGAGGAAGGTACGTGGACATGACCTTAATTATTTTGTATACTATAATGTACTAAATCGCTGTGTGGTGCCGGCTTAAAATTTGCACCACCCTAAATCTTATCGCGGGTGTCGTAAGAGGCGACTAAGGGACATCCACCAGGGGCGGGCAGCAGCGCCCCTGCAGAACAATTCTACCACCGAACTGTGATCCCCAACCCGCATGCCCAGCGTGTGGGGTGGGGATTATGGGCGTTACCCCCCATGTGATAAAAGCCAATAAGGCGCTTAATAGGGGGAGGCCTGCGTCCGGTAGTGGACCTCTACAGGCTGTTGAGGTTGAGGATGTACTAAGTACTGGTCATATCTCCAAAAGATCTGACCGCTTGGGTAAAGGTGTTCTTGAGTGGAGACCTCGACTCGGCAAACGGAGTTTAGAACGCCATCCAGCTCACCTAGCTGGATGGCGAAATGACTTCTTGTAACTTTAGTACCAGATGTAGGTACCAAGAAGATGGAACCAAACGCTCTAACGCGCAGCTCAAAAGGAAGACGATCTTTCTGATATCTCGCGGAAGAAAACGCTGTGTGTGTTCGTTCTGTGTTACGCAACTTAGTAGTTAATATTAGTAAGTAAAAAAGGAAAAGTAATTAAGTCCAAATATCAACTACTAGCTTCTGAACGCGGCTTCGCACGCGTTGTTTCTATGGAAACGTTTTGAGGTTATATCTATCTTATGGGAACTGATTTATGGGATAAAAAGTAAAGCCTATGTTTGATTCCAGGGTTAGACTTACCTGTATGCAAAATTTCAGCCTGATCCGTTCAGTAGTTTTAGCGTGAAGAGGTAACAAACATCCATCCATCTATCCATCCAGACTTTCGCATTTATAATATTAGTGTGATGTATTTTTAATTTTTTCACTGGAACTGTTGTATAATTTAAATTAGTTCAGGTCATTTTTACAGACTACGTGTAAAATTATATTTTAGTTAGTAAAAATAGTAGGTAATATTAGTACAGTACCCGGCGATAAATAATGCACATCGATCTGTGGAAAGAGACAATCGGTTAATTTCGGCTTCGTAGAGCGTTATCTTAGTAAGTAAATAGTTTTACGCAACTCAGTAGGTAAGATTATTAAGTTTGCACCAACGGATAAAACAAAAATGAAGGTATTTTAATTTTGTCTTCTTGTTTCATTCCTTCACTTGAAATCTAACCACCATCAGCACATAACGCTCACGTTACAACGGAATTGTCGTAAATTAATACGTGTCGTTAACGTCCTCACGTAATTACCGTTACTGTAACGTGACGACGTACCTACGTACCGTATACGTACGTACCTTATACGTAGATAAAGTGAATGAGTGCCGTTTGAGAGGGGAATTGTCTGGGGGAATTATGGCGAGATCTCAAGCTTTGCTTTAATTCGAATCTATTCTGTCGGTGTTACAAAGAGAGTAACTTAGCTTACTGTGCTTTTCGGTTAGAAATATTAACATTTAAGATAAAACTTTTAAATCCATAATGGTTATTAACTCAAATTATGGTAAATTTCCGTTGTAAATGACTTTAGTATTAACATTTAAGAATCACCAACGCTTTCTTAAAACATTTTGAAGGCGTTGGTTGGTAGGTTTTTTTTTTAATACGAAATTTCCTTTGAAAGCTGTTATAAGTCCGGTCTTAGACTATGGCTTAGTATTTGCACCACCCCAACTCTTCCCGCGGGTGTCGTAAGAGGCGACAAAGGGATATCCACCGTTGGGAGCGGGCAGCAGCCCCCCCCTGCAGAACAATTCTGCCATCGAACTGCGATCCCCAATGCCCAGCGTGAGGCTGTTTTATTTTTATTGATAATGGTCAAGCGTTTGGCCACCAACCCACTGAAAGTAAGTGAAGATGTGGCCTAAGATAAAGCACGCTTTTCCAGAAGGAACTTATTAACCCTGGACTTGAAGACTCCAAGATTGTACTGTAGTGGGAAAACCGACGCAGGAAGCTCATTCCACTCTTTGGCCGTGCTTATTATAAAAGTAGAACAGAATTTTTCGGAGGCTTACGGGCATTAGGCGCCCTCCATAAGATAAGCCAATAAGGCGCTTATTAGGGGGAGTTCTGAGTCCAGCAGTGGCCTGTTGGGGTAAGGTATTCAATTCTTGAAAAACTTATTGACCTGTTGGCCATATGGCCATGTCTATGACTCATCTGAAAACACAAATATGCTCACGCGGGCGCTTTCGAATCAACAGGTATTAATTACATCTACGACAAGATATACACAAAATACGGAATACAAATTCTTGAAATCTAATATCTCCTCAATAGACTATTAATTAGTCATATTATAGGTATATAACATTCAATAGATCCAACCACACTATCTTCACCTTCCTAGAAGTGCAGAAACTCGTAGCTGTGGTTTTTGTCTCTTCAAATGGCGGTGTAATTCCAGTTATAGTTTCTAGTTCTGCGACATTCCAATAGGACTGCCTTGGATCATTAGCTGGCTCAGATTACGATAGTATTTCATTGAACATGAACATCCAAAGGATTGGTTTCAATCCTGTTGTTACTAAGTAGGTATTATCTATACACAGTTTGGCTAAAACTCAGTGTATAATCGTGCAGAACTGGATCTATACCATGATTTGAGTTTGGAGCTTTCCAATAATTTGCCACAGTTTCATGCGCCATGATCACGGAATTAAGTCACTGCGAGTTAATTTTTATTAACAGAACATACCGTCTGATCGAGTCGCGACCTACCCTCATTTTTTGACTTATGCTACCGAACGTCTGAAAATCGCGCGAAAACATAATGAAAAAAAAAATTAACTCTATTTTCCAAAAAACTGTGATTGATGACGAAATAAAAAAAAATTGAACATAAAAAGGTTATAAAAAAGGGATGAGATGACCACCTAGGTCATCTCATCCACGCAAAACTCATCCACTTCGAATGAGTTGACCCCTTGAATAATTTTTATCTTTTTCATGCGTCATAGTATAAAATTAAAATTATCTTACTCCTAGTTGTTAGTGTCCTAGTTGTTGTGGCGGTGAAAGCCTCCTCCAAACGTTTCCAATCGATCCTACTTCCAGCTGTCCTAGATTAGTGTTTTCCAGCAGTCTTTGCCAGACCATCGCTCTAACGGGTTAGCGGCCTCCCTCTTTTCCGTTTTGAGTCGTGGGGGTAGCGCGGGTTGGTACCCCCGCGAAAACATTACATTACATTGATTAAAAGTAACCACTAATTAATGTGATGTAATGTTTGAAAAATCAGGGTATGTCTGGTACCTAATAAAAATCAACTCGCAGTGCCTTCAGTTATTTCGTGATCATGGCGCATGAAACGCTCAAAACTCAAATCATGGTAGATATCCCGCTATGAATGACTTATGTCATAAGAACAATGATAGTTTTAAAAGTTCTATCGATGTGGAATGTTTGTTTGTAAACAAACCACGACACAATAAATAAAACTTACTTGGTGTTAAGTTTTAGATATACCTAATTAATTGTAAGCAATATTTATTGAAGAAAGTTAGTTAAGACTAGAAATGTAAATTACGCGACTTAAAAGTGAATGAATTTTAGGTTAAGTATGGGCTGGTTTTTTACATCGAGTTGGGCTAGTGTATATTTGACTAATTTATATTCTTGAAATAAAATCATTCTACGCATTTTAAGTTATTTCATACATTCTAAAAATGTACAAGTTTAAATTTATTTGATCCAATAAAACCCTAGATTGGACTGCTACACCAAAATGCAAACACTCCGGAACCGTGGTCCCACTGCGATGTCCCACTGGTGGGACAAAACTTTTTCGTGGTCCCACCAAACACACACTTGACCGTTCAACATATTATGGCTCTGGGTGCAATTATATAATATACACACCCTTTCAGTCACAGAGTCGCCACGAACCCGCCCCCCCCCCCGCTTCGCGGGGGTTGGACGGGCTTCGTTAGGACTAAGATTATATTGACCCCCCCCCCGCTTCGCGGGGGTGGGAGGATGTGGACGGTCAAGTGTGTGTTTGGTGCGAAAAAGTTTTGTCAAACCAGTGGGACAT
This sequence comes from Eupithecia subfuscata, assembly GCA_963564075.1. Classification (NCBI taxonomy): domain Eukaryota; kingdom Metazoa; phylum Arthropoda; class Insecta; order Lepidoptera; family Geometridae; genus Eupithecia; species Eupithecia subfuscata. Next base: position 4,495,101 of record OY751123.1, read on the forward strand.
CGCAGTGGGACCACGGTTCCATCACTAATGCAAACACTCCGTTTCGCGTCAAAGAAATTACATCTATTTCGAAAAAAAAAAAAATTCGGTATGGTATTTTTGTTTCAAAATCTATTATTTTTTGTTTCAGGAGACTACTCTCTGGATATTGAAACGGTGACCTTAGATGATGATGCTCTGTACCAGTGCCAAGTTAGCTCCGGTCCTCATGGTAAGTCTGTACCTACAATCTAAGCATACCTAACCATCGCTAGATTCTGTTTATTCTTCACCCCTACACCATGTAACATCCCTTGTACGATGGCGTGATAACACTCAGCAGTAGGTGTTTTACAACTAGATATATACCTTTTTTATCTTAAGGCTATTGTGGGTTGGTTGGATTAAAAGAGTTTATGCACTATACTGAGTCTACTCAACACACAGTGAACACAAGTACAAGAAATTACATTTACTCCTTGATTGGGGTATGTATGTATGTTCTAGGCCGGGGTTGTAGAGTGACTCGGCTTGGCCATTAAAAATGCCGGTCAGGTTTACAGTATTAACATGCAGAATGAGAAATTATCAGGAAAATAAAAATAAGCTAATCCAAAACACATCGATATGTACGGCCAACTGCTAAACCTGCCCCCCCCCCCCCCCCCCGGTACCAAATCAACGGCTGAGATGGAGAGGTCGCTTTTTACGCCACGACTACCACGGCCAAGCTGGCTATAGATATTTATTACATTTTTTTTTGGCAATTTTTCTGTCTTCTTTACCCATCTACATAATTTCTTACAAAAGCTGTAAAAGCCTCTCAAGCTCTCCGAATCTATAATCGTATGATTATGATAGGTGATTTATTTAAATGAAACAGAATCTAAATAAACGAGGCTGCAAAAAATGGTAAAACATTGACACATAATCCTCAAACCCAATCCCAAATGAGCATTCACCGCTAACCTATCCCCAATTAAAGTTTCACAAGAATTTCCTCACAATAAAACGATCTTGTCTCATAGAAACAAGGCTTACCTACATACGGGGAGATTATTCCTTTGAGTCAACCACGGCTTTGTGAGCGGCGCTATCCCTGGGGTAGGTGGGGATGAGATGGTACAGGGATGATGTGGTAGTTAATTTGTTGACGAAAACTGTAAAAACTGTAGAATGGTTACTAAGCAAAATTATTTGGCAAACCTTTTTTTTACTGAACATACTTGTTGTCAACAAGTATCATACATAAGTAAAATCAGTACAGAATAGTGTAAAATTACGTAGGTAATTAGGTTGTTTCTTTCCTTTAAGAATTTTCAATAGAACATAAGAAACAACCCAAAGTTTTTATCTGGACCCCGACAAAAAATACTCTTTCTAAACCCTTTCAAAGTGAAATGAGCGACAAGCGAGAGAATAATCTTAAAATAGTACACTTTAATCAGCTCTCTTTCAATACTATCAGCTACAGCTGGGTACTGACCGGTGTATCGGGGCGTAATGTAACGTGTAACAGAACGAGCGTTCGTGCACTGCACGAACGCCTTTTTTCAAGGCTGGCTGCACGACGTGCAGCCAGTACCTTGAAAAAAGCTCGCAACGAGCAACGAGACAGACTTTTAACGTTTCATCCTTGCTGCGAATTAGAGATGCGCATATTATATCACTTTAATGAAAAGAGTGATATATATCTATTTGATCTATAAATATATATCACTCATTTAGCCCTTTCGTTCATTTAGCTCAGTTGAATGGATAAATCTTTTTTCATATTTTATCTTTCGCTCATGAGCTACCCAACTCATTTAGCTCAGTGGATCAATGATGTAGTCTTGGGTTGGATATAACTTCAAAAATTACTTCTGAAAACCGATCAAACAAACTTTACTCAACAGTAAATTATTTAAACTGATTAGGATTATTTCCAAAACAATTGCAGTCAAAACATTTTTCCATAATTAAAGGCCTGAACCGAGTCCAGCTGAGCTGATCATAATTTTGCTTAAGCGACAGTTATTTCATGAAATTAAAAGAGCTATACAACTGAAAAAAATACATGAAAATAGATACAATTTTTAAAATTATTATTGCATTTTAATACACCAATTAAAATAAAAAAGAAAATATCTATATTAAAAAAAAAAAAATCAAACTTGATTTCCCACAAGTAGCATTTTGGCGCTTTAGCATTTCTTCCTTTCCACTGACGATATCATTCTGAATGAATCGCTCGGTCGTCTTCGCTCGCTCTCCTTCATTCGCTCGGTTGAAAGGATACATATCTTTTTTATCTTTCACTCATGAGCTAAAAAGCCTAATAACCTGCGAATAGTAGATTACGCCCTGTAAGTTACAGGTCGTTATCACAGATATTATAATACTATACCGTAATGTACAATTCGCAGGTAACACCGGTCATTAAAAACCTAAACTTAGACAAATAACGTTCTTATTCTAAAAAGATATAAAACAAAAGACGGTGACATATAATAAATTCCCGGCGAAACTATCTTCGTTCTAAACTAAAATACGATCCTTGGAAAATGGATACCACATCCAAAAATACTTTCATCTCGGCCAACATAAATGGCAATTCTCTTTATTTAGCCGTCTGCCATATTGGGCGCCAGATGAGAAAGGCTGATTGAAGATCTACACTAACACTCGGATAGGATAATGTATTGGTTATGTATTGAATTTGCTATGCAAAGTTGGGTAGTGAATAAGTGCTTTCGACGGGATGACGTATTTGCTTTTATGATATTGCAATGGGCTCCTGCCTCAAGTTGAATTGAATTGAATCTTTTGTTTTCCCTTCATCTGCGTCTGACTTCAGCTCGTCCAGTTTTGAAGCTTTTTCTACACTTTCGACTATATAGTTTTGTAGTTTGTCATAATTATGTACCCAGTTTTGATAAGTGCACCCTTTTTTTGAACACTTCATTGCACGAAAAAAGATCATTACTTAGAAACAAATAAATAATGGTCACACAAGAGTATAACAATAACAAAATGGCGTTTCATAATATATCTTTTAACAGAGAATATTAATTATACACTACGTTACATTACAAATTATAAAACTGTTGCTTGTTTAGTCCCATTTTAGCCGAACAAAAAGTTGTTTTGAAAATATAAACAAATCCTAAGCATACGAACCTGACACTTCTTTATCTAATGCTATATTTTTACTGCATTTGTTATAAAACCAGAAAACTGTAGTGTCAGCCGGAGATGAAAGCGAAACAATTCCGAACGTGGTCAGTATAGTTGGTAGATATTGTACCAAAGCCCAGAGAAACACCCCACCCAATATAATAATAAAATTGTGTACGTTTTTGTCGCGTCGCCGGTTATTTTTGGCTTGCATGTGTACTGTCGCTGACAACAGTTGATGGATAGGATAGGGTTATCACTGTTTGGATTTAGGACGTTATTATCATCATTCCATAACATTAAACGTAGATGATTTTGCTGTAAGTACCTAAACTTTTATGTTGCCATGAATTATGTATTTGTTAGGAACATAGTTAAAACTTTTATTTCATCGCCTTATATGATTATATAAGGACAACAAGTGTTAAGTGCACATTAACAACATTAAGTGCAACCTGATTAGGTTGCACTTAATTTAACATTATTGTAGTGAACGGCAACGGAATCGGCAGCCATAACTAATTATTCTACTAAGAACGACCTGAAAGGACTGTAAGTATTAGGTACTGTTGAAATCTATGTGCAAGCTCATACTATTGAAACTGTTAGTATTTTGGATTAATAAATAAGTCATCATTTATGATCAGCCTATACAGGGTCTAACAAAACGTGAGGACCAAACTTTCAGGGTTGGTTTAGACTGTTATAAAACTGAGGAAAAACAATTTCATTACTTCCCGACATATGGGTTTTTTTACAAGGCAATTACTGATAACAATAATGATAATAATAATTTATTTCATCACAAATATACATGCATACATAATATAACAATCACTAGATTAACTTAGATTTATTCTTATTTTGCTACATTATATTAAGACTAATAGTGACTCACTTTGATCTCTACACTAGGATACCCTGTGCTGTAGAGTCAAAAAGTAGTAAGTGTCTAGTTTAAACATAATACAAGCAAGATCTCAAAGACACCTAAGAATGGTCCGAACATATTATGTTCGGACCATTCTTAGGTGTCTTTGAGATCTTGCTTGTGTTGTCTATTACAGTTATTATGTGGCTTTGTTCTGATGACAGTAAATTAAAATTAAAATTCCTACCCTATCATATTATACCTACCCTAATCATTTCTTTATTAATACCATCACGTACCTACCTACTTATTTACCTACAGTACGACAAGACGGCCTCCATGATGCATGTGCTATTCCATTGTTATTAGAAATAATCTTCAATGGCCTACGTGCCTGTTCACATCTCATCGGTATTGTCTTGGTTAAAAAAATAATTGTTCTATTTATTCCGTCAGTTCGATTATCAGAAGATATTGGACATATATTTTTTCATGTCAATCAAACAAAAAATTACAAAACGCACGTCATAGTTTGGGAGTCCTAGTGAGTCCTAGTGACGTCCAGCCTTGCTAAAGTGTCGCAAGGCGTGACGTCACACGGAACTGGCTGTATCCTCAACAATTTCTGTTTAATCGAGAGAAGATAATGTAACTGAAATTAGAATTTTTTAGGACTAGCCTATTAAAGTGTCTGCTTGTAAGATAGTCAAAATTTAAATGTGATTTTGCTTGTCACCTCCGGACTAAATACTATAACTATTTTCGTCATAAAATAAAGCCATACATAAACTAATTTTAACTATTATGAAAGTTTTAAATTCAAGCAAGTGTAAATTATTATGCGTAATTGGATTAGTAATAACTGACCTTTTTGTTGTTTTATAAGACGTTTAGAAGTTTCTGTATGCTGAACCGTTTCAAGTTAAATGTTGAGAAGTGTTTGTCTTTTAAAACTTTGATTGGAGTTTTAATTGTATCAAGTTACATTTTCTTGTTGGTTTTTATGGAAACTTTCAAATGAAACTAATTACATTCTTGTTTTGTACTTACTACTTATTTGTTCAAAGTAAATAAGTTTTGAAGTTACGAAGTCTTGCGCCTTATTTTTGAGCGAGGTATTAATCAGATAAATAAGAAAATAAATAATGCTGGACAATTCACACAGATAGCCAGAAACTTGTAATGAGTTTGGCTATTTAACACAATGAAAGATTTAACTTTTAAAAGCCTTTTTTATATTATTATTTATATTATTATTATTTTATATATTTATAGATTTTTCAAATTTTCTCGTAAATTTATTTTTCTGCGTAAGTGATAAGCGTATCACTTACGCACAAAAACAAATTTACGCGGCTCGCTTACCTCATTCCAATTAGTATATAAACGCACGAACAACAATACCATTGCGATCCTAACAAATCCCATTCAGTATTCACCGTCAAAAATATCCAGCAAAAGTTACCTCATTAATTTTCAGTGCCTACCAATTCCAACAATAAAATCGCACCCAATCCCCGACTTCAAACAAACCAATTAAAATCTAAACAACAATTTGCGGCTGAACTTTTCTGTGACAACCCTAATTCTGCCCCTAATTACGGGACAAAAGAGACCGCTGTCGCGACTCATTTAGAAAAATACATCGTTAAGTATGCCATACATGTGTATGTCACATTACTGATTCTCTTAGAGGGAATAATAATAGACAAGCTTTTAGGCGCGTATCATGAAAAAAAATCTTTTTTGGGTAAAGGCCTGCTCAGCCCTACGTGTTTCTCGTACCCAGAGCGGTAGTGAAAAAATGTCGACGTCATCCTGCCGGGCATTTGGAAGTACCGCATACTTACACGGCTTTCGCTACCGCTCGCTCGGGGTATCGAATACCGTGTTGGACTGAACAGGCTTTTAGTCAGATCACTTAACACCTGCGGCTCAGCGACTCTTGGCCTCAGACTAGACGCATCGATCAAGGTATTCGCTGAATCACGTATCTAACTCACTTACTTTCTCTATCTCCTATGGCTCAGCGACCCAAAGATCTGATCTTGACTCGCAAGTACACAAGTCTCAGGTCGTAATTTCTTTTACAGTTTATTTATAAAATCTGTCAAAAAATTGTAACATAAGACGTTGATTCTGATTACCGTTTGCGTTTTCGAGGTTGAACTTATCCAGACATTTCGATTCTGAGCTCAGTTGCAAGGTTTCGTAGATATCGGCTTCCTCGTCAGACCAAACTCGCCGTCATGGTTTGTTAAAATATGAATTTTTGTTGAAAATGGTTGTAAAAATATGAATTTTTGTTGAAAATTGTAGAAGAGATCATACTAGCTCTATAAACTCCTCTACCATTTTAAACAGATAATCTTGTTTTTTCGGTCGAGACTGCTGTTTTGCAAGCTGCATGCAAATTGTGCAGTGCTTATTCCTCAACTAAATCACTCCTTCACAAAATATGGATATGTAGGTAATTATCAAGAAACTTGGTAGACTTAATTAGAGTAAGGGGCAAAAAAATACGACGGAAAACTCCATTCTAAAAACCATGCCGCACAAATAAGTCTTCCTGGAAACTCCCTAAAAATACACGAATATTAAATCATATCAATTTCCCCCGTAACTTCTGAAGGGACGAAGAAGCCAAGGGAATAGGGAATCCTTGCGAACGTTAACGAAATGACAAGGGGTCCCTGTGTCCCATACCTCGAGATGGAGGGAAACCATTTACATTATGCACAAGTAATTTGTTTGAGATGTTTCTATGGAGGATTAATCTGCGACGGGGAATTGTAGGATTTCTTTTTTTATTTTGTTTGTGAAGAAGATTAAAATGCGTTCATAGCCCTGATTTCGATGTCAGTACCTGGGGGCTTACATCAGAAATGAGTAAGGTATATTGGTACTTCTTGGTTTGACTAAAAACTTCTTTTTGTGCATCAATAGCCTTATTTTGTTTTGTTTGAGTTTTATCTTTCGTATTTCATGTTGATTACAGGTTGCAGACTGGTTCATTTTAATGTGACTCATAGTCAAAGAAGGTGACACACGTTTAGGAATTATGTTAGTTTTCAATGGAGCTATACCCTCCCGTACTTGAATATATTTAGAAAATTGTCTCAAATCCAAAACTGGGTCTCCCGCTCGCTTTACACACCAAGAACGCACTTTTACTTTCTCTTCACCTGATTAAATAAACTGAACTGTCCTATCCAGAAAATTTTAAATCCTCGTCCAATTGTCGCCAAAGCGCAAAGCGCCACATAGAGTCAAACAGTTTTTCATCCCACTTTCGCAAATTACCACGATAAGAACTCCGCAAGAGCTTTATTGGAAATGGGAACTTTAATCGTCATTGAAGAAGTTTTCTATCGAACTCCTTAGTTTGAGAGATGTTTTAGTCACCTCTTTTAAGACTTTTTGATACCTGCTTTAGTTATTTTATGAGGAAATCATTCTAGAAAAGCGGAAAGTTTAAGTTCGTAACTAGATCGGATTTTAAGATGCATGGCTGGATAAAACCTTGTTTTTGTAACCGCGAGGGTTTTTTTTTGAGCGTTTTTCGTGGTTATCTGATACTCTTTATTTTGATAAATGAAGTATCAAATACTCTAAGAAATCAAATAATAAACCAAAAATTATTTATTTCTTAGAAATTAGCCTGAGTGTGAGGACACGCACTATGACATATGGATGACAAAAACCTTATAAAAATACTTGTATGGTCTCCGCTACATACGATTTTTTAGCTTCATTTTGTAGGCCCCAAATTTTGCTCAAAAAAGTGAAAAAGAGGGAACCGAGGCAGTATTTTTCATTTAAAATTTTCTTGGTTTGTTTATGCTATGTTTTGTTAAAACTTTAACATATAAATTTTAACAAAACATAGCTTGGACATATCTTTGTTCAAATTTGGTTTTAGATTGCGATATTCGGATGATATCGAAAAATTAAATATAGATAAGGGATATATTTCTTTTAAAGTAAAGCTACATAATTTCATCATGTTCATAGGAAGATTAGGCTTCAAATACAAAAATTCAGTGAAATAATGATTTATAAGTTCGCCAAACCCTGTCTGTTGCTAACCACCATGTGGTTACTCAGATGGGCATGTGCCGCCATTTTGAACACAACTGATCATATGACGTCAGAAAGTTGCCTCACTGAGGCAAACAACAGACGACAGGTAATAGCTACTTATTAGGAATTTCATGTCCAATATACCGAACTATTTTTAGTTAACAAGTACTTTACAAGATTTGGAGACGCATTCTTAAAACAGAGTTAAATTAAAATCGACATATTAGCGTCGAAGCAGTTCAAGTCCTAATGATTCTACTTCTCAAATAAAGATTTTATGGCTACTTTTGTCTCAAACATTTTCTTTTTGCGTTGTTTTGAAGTTTATGCTCAGAAAGTCTCTCAAAACAAACTGATATTGATTTGGAAGTGGAAGGAAAACTTCGCTGCAAAGCCGAGAAGTAAGAAAGCTGAAACTATAAATTGATATTTCTGTTTTCTGTCATGTGTTTTCAAATTATATTTTTCTGTGAAAGCTAAATCCTCAGCTCGAAGCTACGTTTATGCAACATTTCCTTTGTTAAAGAATAACTGTAGGTTCCTCCAGGTTTAGGCCGGATAAAAATGAAAATGTCACAACGTGAAGACAAAGAATTTTATATCTGTAGGTATTATTGGAAGGGGAAAATAAGGATTGAGCATTTTTAAGATACACCCACACTTTTCAAAGCCAAATCCGTTATTTTATAATTCATTGACGACCCCTGTAGCACAGCGGGCAAAGGTCCGCCTGTGACGCAGGAGGTTGCGGGTTCGATTCCGGCCTCTGGACTAATGTTTGCACGATCCAGGGATATTGTTCCGGGTGCTTCTAAGTATTATTAAAAATCGATATAATGCTCTGTTCCTCGTAAAGATTGTCGTATTTTTGTAATGTATTAAGTATCAATTATCTAGTGCCTACCCATTATAAGCTCTGCTTAGATGGGGCTAGATGATGCTGTGTGAATTATCCAGTATTATTTATTTATCTTTATCTCAAGGAAGTACATTTCCGAATTTACTGTAAAATTTTCGTACACTTGTCCGAATAAGCCGAATTATCAGAATTCATTTGTTTCAATTCGATCCCTTCGGCTCTCTTACCGCAATCAGTTAGCTTAGATGTGCGATAAGCTTTATCAACTAAGTACTCAACTTTTACTTTTTTCGGATTCAACTTAGATTTTGTTTTAGATTATAAGGGTTTTTAATAAAGAATTATCTATCTAAGTCTGTTAACCTTTCATAAGTCAAGTTTAATCATATCCCACGCAACTCCGGTTTTCGCGAATGTGGGTGGTTTTTTACCCACAATGATATGGTAATAAATATAAGGTTCTTAGGAAAAATCTACGCAACAATATTTAATTTCTCTTTAATATTAATAATGCAATGTACACTAATATTATAAAAAGGAAAAAATTGTATTTTTGTATGTTTGTAACGAATAAACTCAAAAAATGCTGGACACAGGCTATATATGTTTAATAAATAATATGTTTAATAAATAAATGTCCACCCGTGCGAAGCCGTGACGGACCGCTAGTATATTAGATATTAATGTAATACGGTAATATCACACTAATATTATAAATGCGAAAGTTTGGATGTTTAGATGGATGGACGTTTGTTACTTCTTCACGCCAAAACTAGGTACTGAACGGATCAGGCAAAAATTTTGCGAAGATGTAGTTCTAGGCCTGGATTAAAACATACTTCATGTCGTTTATCCCATAAATCAGTTCCCATGGGATAGAAATAACCTTTCAACGTTTCCATATATACAACGTGTGCGAAACCGCGCGTAGAACCTAGTTATTAATATGGTAGTCTTTTTGGTAGTTTTCGAAAATGTACGGCTAATGGAAAGTTTTCATACAACTACGCGCTTTAATTCCCGAACTCCTATGCGAAAAATCGTTTGCCTTTTTCCCTGTCCACAGGTGGAGCAACCTTACTTTATTAAAAAACAACATTCACTTATTTACTAATTCACTTCAATCAAAGAAGAAAGCCTACTTACATAAATGCCTTTATTAACAAACAAATGCACGCTTGAGACGTTAAAAACTGATAAAACTCTAAAAAATATACACTAATAACATCCAAATTCATAAAGTGCCGAGATCACCACGTTCAGAACCACTATCAAAGGCCCAAAAAAGAGCTCAAAAGAGGTCCAAAAAGGCCCAAAAAACTATATCTCATAAAGAGCTCTCATCAAATGCAATGCCCGCAAAGAAAACGCCACTTTTCCACCCTGAGGCAAACAAACCCGCAAATTGTTCGACCGCAACAGCTTTGTCCGGTCAGGGCTTGGTATAACTCATACGCTGATAGTAGAGTCAACGTAAAAATACGTTTATTGTTTTAACCAATACATACATGGCACAGATAAAAGATAAATAATAAATAAATAAATAATAAATAAATAAATAATGCTGGACAATTCACACAGCATTATCTAGCCCCAAGGTAAGCAAAGCTTGTGTTATGGGTACTAGATATACATAATAAATAATATACGAGTACATAGACAGATATTTTTTTTATACATAGAAAACGACCAGAACACCCTGAACAAATATCTGCAGATCGTACAAATATTTGTCCCGAGGCGGGAATCGAACCCGCAACCTCCTGCGTCGCAGGCGGACCTTCGCCCACCGCGCCACAGAGGTCGTCATAAAAGATAAAGGTTAAGAAAACACTAACAATTTCGGTATCTATATAGCGAATACATTATGAATGTAAGCGAGTTAACTACGAACCTAGTTTGTGTTGGAAGAACACCAACGTTTCATCTCTTAACGAGGGACTTCATCAGGGTGAGTGCGGTTCGCGTCGCGCCTGTACCGCGTCTTTGCGCGCACGACGGGCTAAAGCACGCAGAGCACGGGTCGTAGGCGCCGGGATCTATATAGCGATTCCCCAGAGACCAAAATGAAGCGCGTGCGCACAATATAAAAAGAAAACACAAATAAAAACACATTAACATATTTGTGTTTTCTTTTTGAATTTTCATGTGTTTTATGATAAAACATATAAAAAATTCAAAAAGATCAAAACGATATAGATGCTTTATTTATAAGAATACAGAAAATTAAGTGTAAATAAATGTGAGTCGAAAAAACAAATTAAAGAAAGTTTAAATTATTACTAAAAATTTTATCCTAATATTTTGCAACGGATTTCTGCAAAGTAGCCTCTAATATTTATGAAATAAAGTCATTCAAAAATTGTTAATTTGCAGAGCCACTATTTTTAGGTCCTTACTAGACTGTATGCGATCCACCCGTAAACTCTATTCGCGTTGTTTATACACCACCCTGTTTATACCTACACCACAATGATCACGAGTGAGCTTGGGAACTTGCACCAAAAACTCAACAGAGTCGAATTGAGCCACCCTTGTGAGTTAAACGATGCAAAGTTGGACCATTTCGTAGTAGGATACAACGTTTCGCTTGTTTAGTAGTTCTTTTGTTATAAAGCTACATTAATTCTGCATTGTTCTTTTGGACTGTGGACACTTTGTTGTTTAATTGACTTTACAATATGAAGAGACGGAGAGGGCTGTCTGTCGTTTCTCTGCTGGAAAATTGGACTTCTTTCTACAGTGTTTTCTAGCTAGGTTTTAGAGTAGTTGTGAAAGGTTAAAGTTATGTAGTAGAAAATTTAGTTAAGTTAGTAAAAGTACGGTGGTTTTTGCTAAACTCTACCATTAGTGTTATTTTTTTATTCTCTGTCAATACATAATACATTGAATAAAACAAGAATATTTTGACAGTACCCTCCCAATTTAAGATAGTAATCATTAATATTTAACTCCTATTGTTAACTCTTATTAAGTATAGAGAAAAGTCCTCGACCCGTCGAGACCCTAGGTCCGTGGGGTACCGAGGCTCTTCGGGTTTTCAAAAAACTATCTGAGCGTCTGGTCGAAACGACGCGTGACCCGAGAGCTGGTGAATATTTGGCACAGCGTATCAGCATTGCCATACAGCGTGGCAATGCAGCCAGCAGCGTCTTAGGGACGCTTCGGACTGGTGTTGATATGGATCAGTTGAGCTATCTGTAGACTGTTTGCAACAGTCGGCAGTTAGCTCAATTGTTTCAATTGTAAATACTAGTATAATTTTCTTTGTGAATAAATGTATTTTTTGTTATAAAAAAAAAGTATAGAGAAAATGTGTAATTCTTATAATTCTAAGTTTATTAACTAACTAGACGTCACCTCGCGGTTTCACCCCCGTAGTTCTCGTTCCCGTGGGAATTCCGGGATAAATATAGCCTATGTCACTTCATGAAAAGTAAGTTTTCTATCAGTGAAAGAATGTTTCAAATCGGTCCAGTAGTTTCGGAGCCTATAATAATTATATACTGTTATTGTTATTGTAATGAATAAATAAAATAGAAAAAAGAAAATAAAAGTTTTTAAAACTACCACAGAAGGCAGAGCTACCCAGAACTATGTTCCGTATTTGTCGTTCAAAACTAAAAATTTTCATTGCATTTGAATACATGAGCTTTTAAATTGAAGCATGTTCACTTCAGTTTTAGCGAGCAAAGTTTAACTGCAATTTGTCTATGGCTCAACAGGGACTACCTTTCTTCATACCAACGGTGTATCCTTTTATTCGGGTACTACGAGATTTTTTTATTTAATTTAAGGAGGAGTGTAAATTACAGTTAGCTCGGTAAAGCAAGCCTCACACACTGTGCCTGTTCTAGATTCCCGTCTCGCTTAGTGGCCTAGCTCTAGTAGGTAACCAGATAAGGAAAAAAAATTGGTTGTCTGTAAAGTCGGCTTACTGACGATAGTTGAACGTGACAACGTCTTAAGAAAATACTGATGGAATGGTAGCATTTGATACTCGATCAAAACATGTAAATGTAATGTACTATGGTATAGCAGCTGTCCACGCAGACGCATCGCTCACTCAAGTAGGAGAGAGACGGATGTCGAACGCTCTCGCTTGCACTTCAAGCCTTACATGGAACGCCTCAGAGCGAGGTAATGCCGCATGACGTCATGTTTTTCGTGCGTGCAGCCGGCTCTATCGAATTATAAGACGTTGTCACGTCAAAAGTTTCAGTGCGAGCGAAATTTAAACCACATTAAGGCGTCATTTACGAGCAGGTAAACCAATACACATCGTCAACCATGCGTTAACAATTCATTTGTTACAAATTCCGTTCCCAGTAATACGACGATAATTTATTATCAGAATTAATAATTCCTGAAACCAGACTAAAGTTCCGCAATCCGATTAATTACCACCGCAGCAAATTAATCATTATAGGTGTTATAGGCATTCGATTGGTTTTCAAAATGTTTTCAACTAATGCTTTTAGTTGAAAATTTGCACGGTCTTCGCAGTAAATAGTACTGAAATCGCACTAAAATCGTGCCGAAATTAAGTTATATTTCAGTTAGTTTGTTCGCGTAAAATGTTAGGGTTTCCGTTGAGCGGGGTTGATAGCAGAGGGATGATAAGTTGACCATCGAGTGAAATCCGGTGATAGATTTCAATTCAAAATTCTGAGCATAGAAGTTAAACTACAGGCAAGGAGTCACATTTAATCTAAGGCACCTAAGAAAGAGTAGACATCAGCCGTTTTGAAGCGGGCGCTTTGGCATAATTTTGATGACTATTACAAAAGAAATACATCTGATTTGATTAGCTATGCTAATTTCATCCTGGATCCTTTATAAGAGATAGTTTTTCATCCGGGTTCGCCCTGGATGAATCTAGAAATTCGCAGTATTATCTTTTGTCAGTCCACATTCTTATCTAGGTCTACTTTGATGATAATGTCCTCTTAACCAAATTTCGGCTACGGTGGCCAGCCTCAACGGAGATAAGCCAAGTGCACAGGACATTATTACAGTGCACAAGCGCGTCCGCAAACACAGGTGCACTCTCCATTCCCTCCCTCTCATAATTCCTTAGGTCTACACATAGCTACATTATGACTCTTCGAGGTCACCACACGCTTAGAGATTTCAGCTTTAAGCGTGAATGCGAACCGTAGTATAACTATGCTAACTATGATAATAAGCGAATGGATTTTATGTCTTTGTTACTGCTTTGTTTGATGGAGTAGACCAACTTCTGTTTCGACTGGTTTTAATTGAGATATAAAGTTTTATACGGTGTAAAGTTTTGAATACTGAATAAATTTGAGTTAGGTTCAGGTGCGTGCAATTTTACGATCGATTAGCGCTTTAGATGATGATCGAGGTGAAATAGGTTAGGGTTTCGGTAAAATCCAGAATAGTTTATGAGAAGACCTTGTCATGTTACGAAATAAAAGAAGTTGATGAGATGTTGACAGGAAGTTTATTGCCAACCACGTTGATATATACAAGTGTCAACTTAGAGTAAATTAAATATCTATGTCTAGAGGTAGATTTAAGGCTAGAGGTCTATGACCCTTATTACAACTAGGGCCTTAATAAATACTAAAGAACCCTAAAAATGGGCGGTCGATGTGAAGCACCGACCTTAAATGGGATGCGTGAGAAGCGCTCCCGATTATTGAAATGCCTCTATGGTAAATACATCCTTTACAAAAACCTAATGTGTATAGTGAGAAGCACCCTAACTTAAAATCTAAAGAATCGGGCATTATATTCTCGGCGTGAGGCGCCCTAATAATGGCCTTAAAACTAACTAATCTACAAATCAAGTCCTTCCTACCTAACAGGGGAAGAGAGAACACGAGGAATCTTGTAATTTATTGTAGAAGGAGAAACAAAGGAGGAACACAACACAACCAGCCACTGTACGGAATCATAAACACAAAACATAATAGGTTAAACAGGTCGTCGTCGCCGGGGGAGGGCCGCGGATCACGAAACGCCCGCTCGCACCAGCTCGCACCAGAAGGAGAAGGGGTCCCGGTATCCACCTCAGGTCTCGGGACGCACACGGGACGCAGATGGGGAGGTCCGCTCGTGTGTAGAAGAAGATTGGAAGAACCTTCGGCCGGCCCACGGCCCACGGTCACATACTGCTGTTGTTGGCTCTTTGCCCACCAACTGATTTACAGCTGAGAAATACACGGAAGATATGGTACAGCCATTACTTCAGACTTTCACTAATTGAAGAAGATGATAAACACAGAAAATGATAAAACTTTTGGTGGAAAATAAAACTTTTCTCTCTCCGACTCATTCGGACCCTCGACATTTCAAAACTGCCATCATTTCTCTTCCTTTCATTCCATTAGCTGTCATATTTGAAAAAGACTACCAGCTTTTAAAATAATGTCATAAAAACAAGAAAATAGGTTCGATAATTAAGAATGAAACCTTTTCTCGAAGCGAACCCTACATTATCACCTCAATTAGGGCAAAAAAAAAAATAATAATAACTAAATTATTATTATTATTATTTTTTTTTTTATTAATCATAACAAGATTGTAGTTCATTGAAAGTGAAAAACAATAATAACAAGTGTAAATCCACCGTTTAACAAGTGCCACCGACACATAGTGTAAAAGTGCATGAAACAAACGGTGAAAGATTAATAATTATAACAAAATATAAAAGACAGACATGAAGTCCTGTAAGACAATGATAACTTATAATAGTCGTTACCGACTACAACATGTCATCAATCGAAAGCACAATAGAAAGTACGGATAGTGTAGAGAATGGAGTAGTAACTAAGTGTAATCCTCATAAAGTGAGAGAAAAATATTGGGAAGGGAGAAAATGAAGAGACAACAGTAGTTCCACGAGTTAGAGAATACACAGGTCCAACTTACAAACGTCACACATACAATACAATAATAAGGATAAGAATATATATTTTTTTATAAAACTTCCATTCATCCACAGACATTCTAACCTAATGTATAAACAGAACCAAGTGTTATGAACTATAACCCAGAAAAACCAACCCAGAAATATAGTGACGAAGGAATACAACAAAGGTCTATAAGATTGAAATTACAGTTGGAGTAGTTGCTCGAGTTAGAGGATAGCAGGCGTTAAGTGAGCCCTAATGCGCACCAAAACCAAGATAGGCTACTCCATACTATTACAATTATATTATTAATTAAGATATTAAAATTACATTTAATAGCAACGGACGGATTACCGAAACCGTATGAAAATCTAAGACAGTTACTCGAGTTAGAGGATAGCAGGTATTAATTGAACCCTAATGCGCACCAAAACCAAGAGTTTTATTATTCCTTTGTCGGATTTGCTTGCGGAGTATAAAATGGAGTGAAAAACTTAAATGGAATGCTATATTTATCCAACAAATTATGGAATTCGTGACTTTGAAATTGTACACCATTATCCATAATAACAGACTGAAAATGTAAATGTAAATGATGTAATTGTAAATGAATGTAAATGTAAATTTAAATGTAAATGTAAATTTAAATGTAAATGTAAATTTAAATGTAAATGTAAATTTAAATGTAAATGTAAATGTAAATTTAAATGTAAATGTAAATGTAAATGTAAATTTAAATGTAAACAAAAGAATAATAAATAATCTCTTGTAAAAAATATAAATATATAGCAAGGGCCAAAAAGTTGTCGAGAGGAAAAAAAAAAAAAACCGACACTTACATACAAAAACGTGGTTGAGCGTTTTTTACGTTGGGCGCCAAATGTCATGTTACGAAATAAAAGAAGTTGATGAGATGTTGACAGGAAGTTTATTGCCAACCACGTTGATATATACAAGTGTCAACTTAGAGTAAATTAAATATCTATGTCTAGAGGTAGATTTAAGGCTAGAGGTCTATGACCCTTATTACAACTAGGGCCTTAATAAATACTAAAGAACCCTAAAAATGGGCGGTCGATGTGAAGCACCGACCTTAAATGGGATGCGTGAGAAGCGCTCCCGATTATTGAAATGCCTCTATGGTAAATACATCCTTTACAAAAACCTAATGTGTATAGTGAGAAGCACCCTAACTTAAAATCTAAAGAATCGGGCATTATATTCTCGGCGTGAGGCGCCCTAATAATGGCCTTAAAACTAACTAATCTACAAATCAAGTCCTTCCTACCTAACAGGGGAAGAGAGAACACGAGGAATCTTGTAATTTATTGTAGAAGGAGAAACAAAGGAGGAACACAACACAACCAGCCACTGTACGGAATCATAAACACAAAACATAATAGGTTAAACAGGTCGTCGTCGCCGGGGGAGGGCCGCGGATCACGAAACGCCCGCTCGCACCAGCTCGCACCAGAAGGAGAAGGGGTCCCGGTATCCACCTCAGGTCTCGGGACGCACACGGGACGCAGATGGGGAGGTCCGCTCGTGTGTAGAAGAAGATTGGAAGAACCTTCGGCCGGCCCACGGCCCACGGTCACATACTGCTGTTGTTGGCTCTTTGCCCACCAACTGATTTACAGCTGAGAAATACACGGAAGATATGGTACAGCCATTACTTCAGACTTTCACTAATTGAAGAAGATGATAAACACAGAAAATGATAAAACTTTTGGTGGAAAATAAAACTTTTCTCTCTCCGACTCATTCGGACCCTCGACATTTCAAAACTGCCATCATTTCTCTTCCTTTCATTCCATTAGCTGTCATATTTGAAAAAGACTACCAGCTTTTAAAATAATGTCATAAAAACAAGAAAATAGGTTCGATAATTAAGAATGAAACCTTTTCTCGAAGCGAACCCTACAACCTAGCTTTTTAATATTCTTTTTTAACAAAAAGTTAGTGAAAAATTGTCATACTAAAAACACGCAAGAATTATGAACAGGAAATCTTTCGGATTGCAAATGGTATGGTCAGTCTTTTTGTCCCACAGTGGCCCAAACACCGTCAAGTGGTTAATCTGTGAGGTGCATAAAGCCACAAAACATCAGGTGGACCATTTGATAGTTTTTGATAAATCTCGAAAGAAAAAGTTCACCCACACAGCGTACACCAAAAACTGCAACGAGTTACCTTGAGTTTGTGTTAAGTGTCCATCTACCTTTAAAGGTGAAGACAACACATTGCAAAGAATAATCATGATTAATTATTATTGATGTAGTTAATGATTATATCGGGTATTTATCGCGTACCTTTTGTTTTATTTCCCCTACGTTTCTACCGCGTTACAGCGATCGTGGTCACGGGGCGACTGGATGTACTCGGAGTTACCGCCGAGAATTGACGGCAGTATCCACGACTACCCTCAATTCGTCTTCAGAATCAGGAATGTCCAAGTTCACATTACGACACACTACACTGACCGTGTCCGATTGTAGTACAGTCGGATCACGACGCACACACATATTAATCACAGGATTCCACGAGGAAGAGACACGAAAACCATCTTCACGATTAAAATTCGGGTGTTTCTTGATCTCAATCGCCTCTCGACCATCCTTTTGTAGAGTGGCGTTCACGGGATAGAACTTTTAGCGATAAATACCCGATATAATCATTAACTATGTTAACAAATCGCGAAAGCTTAAAAAGTTTTCATTATTGATGATTTTAATGTAAAGGTTACAGTAAATACAGTGTTCTTCTTGTTTCCCAGGTGAGGCCCCAATCCGTTCAAGATACGCGCGTGTAATCGTACTGACGCCGCCAGAACCGCCCAAGATCCTCCAAGGTGCTGTGCTGAATGCTGTCGAAGATCGGGAGGTGAACCTCGAGTGTGTGTCTATAGGAGGAAGACCGGCTGCGGAGGTAAGATTTTTCTATCTACATTTTTTTACCGAACAATTGGATAAGAAGGTGAGAAGATTAAAATTTACACCACCCAGCTCTTCCCGCGGGTGTCGTAAGAGGCGACTAAGGTGTTTGTGTAGAAAATAAATGATTATTATTATAAGGGATATCCACCGGGGGCGGGCAGCAGCACCTCCTGCAGAACAATTCTACCGAATTGCGATCCCCGACCCGCATTCCCAGCGTGGGGATTATGGGCACTACCCCCATGAGATAAACGCCAATAAGGCGCTTATCAGGGGGAGGACTGCGTCCAGCAGTGGACCAATACAGGCTGTTGAGGTTAAGGATAAGAAGCTCTAGTTTTTATCCAATTGTTCGGTAAAAATACTAATAGGTCACCTTTTGAAATGGCTACGGTAAGTATTATAATTTATTATAATTATTTTTTTAATGGCGGAGTCGCTAGAGGAGCTAAACCAGATGCTGGACGGCCTAGCCTCAGCCTCGCGACGCAACGGTCTTGGCATGAATTTGGATAAAACCAAAGTCATGATCAATGGCCTCTCTCGAAATTGTTTCCGAGTATACTTACCTTGGGCAAATTCTGCAATTAGGTAAATATAATTTTGAGAAGGAGGCCAAGAGGAGGATCCAGTTAGGCTGGGCAGCGTTTGGGAAACTACGTCGAGTCTTCTCGTCATCCATACCGCAATGCGTGAAAACGAAAGTTTTCAATCAGTGCGTCCTACTCCTCATGACCTACGGAGCTGAGACGTGGACACTCACTGTAGGGCTGGTCCACCAGTTCAAAGTCGCTCAGCGAGCTATGGCAAGAGCTATGCTCGGAGTCTCTTTGAAGGATAGAATTCTTAACGAATACATCCGACAGAGAACCAAAGTTATCGACATAGCTCAAAGAATTAGCAAGCTGAAGTGGCAGTGGGCCGGCCATATCTCACGAAGAACCGACAACCGCTGGGGTAAACGACTTCTTGAGTGGAGACCACGACTCGGCAAACGTAGTGTAGGACGCCCTCCGGCCAGGTGGGATGACGATCTGCGAAAGACTGCAGGCAGATGCTGGATGCGGCAAGCTGAAGACAGGGCGCTATGGTGCTCATTAGGGGAGGCCTATGTCCAGCAGTGGACTAATATAGGCTGATGATGATGATGATGATTTATTTTGCCACTTGATGAATTATAGATTGCTTGTCTTAATTTTGTTGTGATTGTAAACGTCTACTAGATTATTTTTATCTGAATTTTGTTTATTGACTCGTCATATAAACGTTGGTGTTCTACTCACACAAGTAAGGTTTTTAGTTAACCCTTTTACATTAGTTATGAACAAGTTAGTAATTTTAATATTTAATTTTGTTTGTAGATAACATGGGTGGACAGCGACGGTGGAGTGTTGAGCCAAGGAGTCAATTACACCATCAATGAGATGCCAGATGGAAGAAGATTCACAGCAAGGTAGGAAATAATTAGGTATATATTATACGACCACCTCGAGGTATTTCAAGGAGTTGGGCTAGTTAGGGTATGTTCAGGCAGGGGGATAATGTACACTACATTCTCATGCGATATGTCAGTGCAGATCTCATTTTCCCCACTTAGAATAAGATTTAGAATGTATACCACCAGTACAAGAGCCCGAAACCTTGGAGTTACCTACGAGTCAATTTATATAGAAGTAATGGTGGAGGAGACAATATAATAAGACTTCCATAACATTCCGTAAAATAATCAAGCTCAAACCAGCATTCTATGTAGTTATTTAAATCAGACATGGTAAATAATCGTATCTCGCCACATTACTCGCATATGAATATCAAACCTATAGATTGTGCTAAATAGCGTTCACAAACGTCAAAATAATATTAACCACCCTTGTATTAAATTAAATTGGTCGAGCCGTTTTTCAGTTGTAGCTAGAATAACGAACAGCAATTGATTTTTATATATAGATACATTTTACGTGGCACCATGTAGATGCACAGATTTATCAACAAATTCATACCAATAAGTACAGTCAGCTGCACAGTCATGTATACACTTCCAAGGTTTAACTTTTACTTTACTCGGAACTTTTCAAATAAAAGGACATGCACACGTTTTTTGTACAAAGTAGTCATCGTACTTCGTCAGAATGCGGTACATAAATTATCACAATTACCTACTATACACTTACTATTTAGTCAAATTGAACTTGGGAGTGCATACATATTTTTGCAGCCGACTGTACATTGAACTACATTGGCAAAGAGGTTGCTACTTCAGTCACTATTTTTTTATTTGTCATTAGGTCCGTCCTCCGCCTCCGTCCAAGAAGAAGCCACCACAACCAGACCTTCACTTGCCAAGCTCAGAACACCGCCGACAGAGCTTACAGAGCTGTTGCTGTCAAGTTATATGTAAGTACAATCATTTATGTATGACGACCTCTGTGGCGCAGCGGGCGAAGCTCCGCCTGCGACGCAGGAGGTTGCGGGTTCGATTCCCGCCTCGGGACAAATGTTTGTACGATCTGCAGATATTTGTTCAGGGGTTCTGGATGTTTTTCTATGTATAATAAAAAATATCTATCTATGTAGTGTATTGTATGTATATCAGTTATCTACCCATAACACAAGCTCTGCTTAGCTTGGGGCTAGATAATGCTGTGTGAATTGTCCAGCATTATTTATTTATTTATTTTATTTATTTATGTTTTTGACAGCCCATGTCGCCTCACTGCTGGTCCAGACAATTTTTAATTCTTCAAATATCATCATCACTAAGGTCATTTGCAACGGGATATTTACCATGATTTGAGTTCTGAGCTTTGCAATATTTTAGCACAGTTTCATGAGCACGGAATGACTGAAGGCTGCGAGTGGGTTTTTATTGGCAGATATACCGATCTACCCTCATATTTTGTCTTTTGCTACGAACGTTGTTAGAGATCAACCATTCTACAAGACAAAATTAAAATTTTACAAAACCCGCCGACGTTTATTGGCTGAACAGATTTTCATGAAACATGGCTAAGAACACTCGGGATAAAATTATCTATGACACAAAAAAAACTAAACGAAAATCGGTTCATCCGTTTGGGAGCTACGATATCACAGACAGATACACAGATACACACAAAGACACGTCAAACTTATAACACCCCTCTTTTTGCGTCGGGGGTTAAAAAATGATTGTGTGACGTTTAGTGGAGGGGGCGTGCATTTTGACGTGCATTTTTAGAATGGTTTATCTCTACTACTATTGGAAAGCTCAAAACTCAAATTATGGTAAATATCCCGTTGTGACTGACTTTAATGTTATTAACCATGTTGGATTTCAAAGTTTTATCATCATCATCAGCCTATATTAGTCCACCGCTGGACATGGGCCTCCCCAATGAGCGCCATAGCGCCCTATCTTCAGCTTGCCGCATCCAGCATCTGTCTGCAGTCTTTTGCAAGTATATAACACGAGTGAAATAGTTTTCTTGTGTTAATGTCTTCTGTATAGCTGTCCATTTACTTGGAACGCATTTCTAAGAAATCAAATAATATCGCAAAAATGTTCGACTTCGACGGGACTTCAACCCGCATCCTTCCCTAAGTACCGAAATGTGCTAACCAACTACACCACGAGGTCAAGTGACGTAGAAGTTGAAAATCTTTGGGACTTCCTACGGACTCTAGCACCGTTAGCTCCACCTACAGGGGAAACATTGAAGTTTATCCAATCCTGTTCAAAGACTAAAGTTTAGACATTTACTTCGTTTGAGGAGAGGTGTCACGTTGTTCAATTCTATGGTTTTTTGTTATTATACTCCGTAAGCCCTCGCACTCTGGGTAATTTCTAAGAAATCAAATAATATCCCAAAAAATTTCGACTGCGACGGCACTTGAACCCGCATCTTTCCCTAAAGATTGGGATTTTTTACGATAAACTTACACAAACAAAAAAAAAACCTTGTATCGCATTGGTTCCCGCTGTTGTCAAAGGGAGTTGGTAAAATTGAAGTCAAAAGAAAGTCTGTATTCTGTACACTATAAAATTCCTTGCAACAATTTAAACAAAATGTTTAGAAGTAGTACGTTTCAAACGGTGAAAAATTGTCCAGAATCTAGATTAAATTTAAAGAATAAAAACATTCTATTACACCTATTAGGTTATATTACCCATAAGCACTTTAAACCTATCCAAATGACCCTAAAAATGTTAGGGCAGCACCGTTATCTCTTAGGTCTGAATCATTATCGATACATTAACCCTGTTTAACGATAATGACTGGTTTCACCTCAGCAATAAAGCTATCAGTAGCGAGTTATAGCTGGATGTGGGAATCGGCCCTTATGCCTAACCTTTTATTTTTTTTATTTTTCTATACTTTTACAACCTTTAAGGACACTTACATTTAAAGAATAGCTTTTATTCGGACCACCAATTTTCTTAACAAAGCAATTGACGACCTCTGTGGCGCAGCGGGCGAAGGTCTGCCTGCGACGCAGGAGGTTGCGGGTTCGCTTCCCGCCTCGGGACAAATGTTTGTACGATCTGCAGACATTTGTTCAGAGCGTTCTGGAGGTTTTCTATGTATAATAAAAAATATCTATCTATGTAGTGTATTGTATTAAGTATATCAGTTATCTAGTTAGTACCCATAACACAAGCTCTGCTTAGCTTGGGGCTAGATAATGCTGTGTGAATTGTCCAGCATTATTTATTTATTTAATTAAATTAGGAGGATAAATTTTTACTTACAAAGGTCACAAATGATTCTTATAAAATTGGAAGTTTCGTAAATTTCGTAAATTGGTTCAAAGTTAAGCGTGGAATAAACTAAGTATTTTCTATCTTTATCTTTCTTACTCCTTCGCGACAAAACTACTGAATGAATATTACTGGAATCTGCATAATCCTACACACTAATATTATAAATGCGCAACAATTTTCTGTCAACTGGCTGAAAGAGTCATAATGGAATTCGGCTTCAAGATACAGATGATCTGGGATAATTTTAAAAACAGAAACAAAGCCGTGGGCTGAAGCTAGTCCATTACCTACATCTATAGCTAGTGTGAGCTAGAAATAACTAAGTATCTATATTAAGCTCTATGTTTGTGTGTAGGTAATTCCCGAAAGCCGAAAATCGGTATACCTAGTTTCCAAACGCAAAAAATATTTACGATAGAGCGGGTAGGTAGCATATTTTTTTTGTACTGTATCTAATCTACATAATACGGAAAGAAGAAGAGGATTTTCCTTCCTTATACGGGCGATAAAATTGACACTGGGTATTAATCCTATTCTTAAGTAGGTATCACCATAATTTCAGCATGAAATAAGTAATTAGTAAAATGCTGATAGCATATCTGTAGATTCGGAGATTATCGATAGGTACCAAAAAAGAAAATATACAAGTTTTCGTATAGACTACGCTATTGGCTCGCTTATGTAGTGTTGGTTTTTAACCCCCGATGCAAAAAGAGAGGGGTGTCATAAGATTAACGTGTCTGTCTGTGTATCTGTGTGTCTGTGGTATCGTAGCTCCCAAACGGATGAACCGATTTTCGTTTAGTTTTTTTTGTGTCATAGATAATTTTATCCCGGTTGTTCTTAGCCATGTTTCATGAAAATCTGTTCAGCCATTAAACGGTTTTACATTTTTTAATTTTGTCTTGTTAATAATAATATCATAATCATTTATATTACGGCATCACAATGAGACGTACAAAGTAACTAAACTAGGGTGACAAATACCGCGACGACAATTCCACCGCCTTCTTCCGCTCGATGAAGACCATCTGGGTGATGGTACGACTCCTCGTACCATTGGAGAACCACCCCAGCATTGCACAGGTCTCCAAAAAAGGGTGACGTCCTAAATATTCCGGGACCCCAACAATCAGGTACAATATTTAGTTCGGGCGAATGGGCAGACAATAGTAGACCACCGTCTACTGCAAATTCTAAGCCGGCACTACACAGCTCCTATACCACAGTATAGCCGTGTGGTGCCGGCTTAGAATTTGCACCACCCCAGCTATTCCCGCGGGTGTCGTAAGAGGCGACTAAGGGATATCCACCGGGGGCGGGCAGCAGCGCCCCCTGCAGAACAATTCTACCACTGCACTGCGATCCCCAACCCGCATGCCCAGCGTGGGGATTATGGGGAGTAGCCCCATGATATAAAAGCCAACAAGGCGCTTATCAGGGGGTGGCCTGCGTCCAGCAGTGGACCAATACAGGCTGTTGAGGTTGAGGAGGGATAGGACGCTCGTTCAGGTAGTTTTTATAGAAAAAAAACCCTCCTTGCGCAGTCTAGTATGAATAAATAAAGAAGGTACCACCTACAATCATATTTCTGAAATCCGAAACTTTGTATTTTTATTTCAAAGTCTCTATGAAATATTGCTATAACCCTAAAATCCAGTGTGCAGTAAAGTTAGAAACTTGTGCTGAAGTTAAGGGTTGAGTCGTTAGAAGGGTGAAACATAGGTTAGTATGCAGTAAAAGTGCTCGTCTAATAGGTTTAGGTTACACTCTGAACTGTTGAACTTTACACCACTGCCATTAGGAGCGAAATTACTGGAATCTTTTCTAACATGCCAAGTTTTGAGAGAATTTGAATCTGTTTTACACAGCTATCATAAAGTGTGAGGATCATTAAAAACATTTAACGATCTAAAGACTTGTGTAAGCCGTGTATCTTAGGCTGTGGCCAAACTTTCAGCGTATCAACAGAATTCTGAAAGATACGTCACGTTTAAACAAATCAATGCATCATTTAAGGAAATATAGGTAATTTGGACTGTCGTAGACACAATGTTAAACTTCAAATGTGACACCAGCCTGTGAGTGAGTGAATTCGTAAGTGTTTCACTTATTCTATTTTCTCCGCACATTGCAATGCACCGCCAATGCGGCATTGGCTGCATTTTGATTGAGAATAAAAAACAAAAGAAAATAAACAAAAGAGTGTTGAAAATATCATTCCCACTATCCTACTT
The DNA here is from genome assembly GCA_963564075.1 of Eupithecia subfuscata. Lineage (NCBI taxonomy): Eukaryota > Metazoa > Arthropoda > Insecta > Lepidoptera > Geometridae > Eupithecia > Eupithecia subfuscata. The sequence continues at coordinate 4,520,850 of OY751123.1, forward strand.
CCTACTAATCTTCTTATAAAGTCTTTATATATATAATTCTTCTGTGAGTGTGTATGTCACTGAACTTCTCTCAAACGACTGGACCGATTTTGATGAAATTTGTGTGTGTTCAAGGGGATCTGGGAATGGTTTAGATTCACAATTTTGTCCGCTGGACAATGTTTTTTTAATTAATTTTTAATATTCTATAGAATAGCAATCTCCTTTAAACGTTTCCATAGAAACAACGCGTGCGAAGCCGCGGGCATAAACTAGTATTAAATAAAGAAAGTTTGTGAAATCTGAATTTTGTTACTTAGGATCTCTAAAACTACTGAACAGATCAAGTTGAAATTTGGAGTACGTTTCCAGCAAAGCCTAACTTAGATAATAGGCTACTTATTATACCAAAAATACGCGTGTAAAGCTACGGGCAGAAGCTAGTTATGTATAAAACACTCACGAATACCGAATTATTCCCATTTAGGGCACCAATTTTATGGGCACCAGATTTACGGCTCCTATTTTATTCCCAGTTAGAGCACCCACAAAGAAGCAGCTTCTAGCGATCATCTGAATCTGCAGTTCTTTGGAACATTTGAAGCTATGAAATACTACGTTAATATTAATATTACATTCTCTGGAAATACTTATTAGTTTGAGTTTTTCTTGTTTTTCACACGGGACATCGTTGTCGCGCTCACAGTAATTTGGAACGCTTTTGAGCGCGCTATTATCGATTTTAGCGTAATTCGGAATGCAGCCAAAGCTGAAACACTGGCAGCAAAGTGATAAAAGTCAAGTTTTTCCGGAATAAAATTAATTTTCCTATGTGTTTCCGAGATATCACTTCAGCCTCTTGGGCGTGAAACGACAGACAGACAGCGTTACTTTTATAATTTCTGTGGTTCTGAGCTTTATATATGTCAGTGCCATGAAACCAGTCAAAGTAACTAAATATCATCTCGTGTATATGAGTGTTCAGTAATTACTATGATTGCTCTAAGTGTTCTGAATACCAGACCAGATTCTGTGGCACCCTATGAAAGCAGTGCTGACACACGACCACGGTCGAAATTAAAGCCTATGTAGACTTCGTATTTTCACTTTTCCTGTAAACCCACGTCCAATTTAAGCGGAGCCAGCGCGACGTTCTGAATGGAGTAAAGGAAATGGGGCAAATGGGTCCACCGTTTATATTTCTATTTATTTTTTTATTTATTTGACAAATTGGTTGCTTGTAACTGATCGATTTTAAATTTTCAACTAGAAATAAATACATCATCATGAAATAAATACATCACGCCCACGTGGGTTACATACGCATTTTACGAGCGTGTATAAAAAACGTTATTTTTTATACACGAGTTTATATATTTTGTATGAAATAGTTGCTACTGTGAAGGGCTATGCTATAATATACTCGTAGATTACGATTAAGATTACGTCGTGTCTCGTGGACGTAATATTATTACGTCCACGAGACACGACGTAATCTTATTTATTTTTTGTTTATGGGTATTATTGTTTATTATTGGTCAGTTTCCCTTCTTTCTGTGATCTTATATGTATATATTATCCATAAATAACTCCTCTACTGACACTACTGACAAAAACCGATATCAAAATCAATGGACAGAAAAAATTATCAATTTGATGATTTTTATATGATCTTTATCTAAGTACAAAAACATATTCTACCATCAAAGTTTTTAGTACCACGGAAATCCAATTTTGCCCAGTCTCCTTTCAGCAAGCGCAAACGAGAGCTCTGGCTACATTGGAGCAGATTCGGCGAATTTTCTAAAGGGGGATGTACAAAATTGAGGTACAGATTTTTTCGAAGCCCTCTTCCTTATTTCGTTTCGCTTCTTTATGTGCGCTTATTGGGAGGTTGGCTTTGCGTTATTTATTGTGTAAACTCGAATTAGGGATACTGTTATTTTCATTTGGGAAGCAAAATCTGTTTATTTTCAAATGATTTAATACGTGGTTTGAGGAAAATGGAAGAAAAACCGCTTAAGCCAGCTCTATAATGTTCGGCTTTTTCTAAGCTTTTTCTATGTAACAATCGAGTCGTAATTATAAATGAATCTCCCATTCCATGAAATTTAACCACGACTCTTTGCGTCAAGACTCAACAAGCGTCCACGTTTTACTTGCATACTAAAGACCTAAGCTAGAGTTTTAGGATCCTGCCAACATAAACAAATGCATGGAACGTAGGTTATGTATCCGTACCGAATACTAGAGATGCAAAACTCATCTCAACTGTTAACAAAGCAAACGATACTCTTAAGGCTGCAGTCTTGCTGAAAATTAAGAGCATAAGCGACAGCGGAAGAAGAAGCTAGTTAAGAGTTTTAAATGTTTTCGTAGGAGATCTAGCGCCCGGCTATCAACATTCTGATTAAAAAAACGAACTGTTAAAAAGACGAACTGTTAAAAAGACGAACTGTTAAAAAGACGAACTGTTAAAAAGACGAACTCTTAAAAAGACGAACTGTTAAAAAAACGAACTGTTAAAAAGACGACATTATAGCGGTCTCACGAAGTCGATGGATGGAGGCGGGTTCGGACTTATTTGTGACGTCATTTATGTGGAAGGTCTATGTCCACTTGTCCAGCTGATAATTATGATGATGATGATGATGATGACTGTCATCGTTCCCTCTCCCGCTTCTCTCCAAAACCACAATCTTTCACAAGGTCGTTCCCAACTCAAGGAAGTAAAGAGACGCGATTCTATAAGCAATTTACTCGGCTTTGTTCACTGTCTGCAGCAAAAACAGAGCGCTCAGCTTACCGTCTAAGTAGGTGGGAACTAACTAAGGAAGCAATCGATATAGGAAACGAACTTTCTAAGAATGGAGAAATTATGATTGTATAAATAGTTGAGGAATTACAGAAATGCGTTCACGGAATGACATGTGATAGTGTTTTAATGACAAAGGCCTTGCGTGTGTGAAAAAATTATTGTAAGATGTAGCACCTATGTACGTCTTCCGCTAGTACCTAAGTAACTACTATATAAAAAAAATAGTTTTTAACGTAAAGTTTGTGTGCACTTATGCTAGTAATATTATGAAGCCGAAAGTTTGTGAAATCTGAATTTTGTTACCTAGGATCTCCAAAACTACTGAACAGATCAAGATGAAATTTGGCGTACGTTTAGAATTAAGCCTAACTTAGATAATAGGCTACTTATTATACCGAAAATACGTGTGCGAGGACGCGGGCAGAAGCTAGTATTAAAATAATCCTTTACCACTTTGTCTGATTTCATTGATTGCTTTTTTGTTAAACTATACCTCTCGGGGACCCGTATAAATTGGTTCAAGATTTGATAACAGAAGCAAGGAGAAAACCTGAAATAGTGGTCTGCTTTTTTATCCAGCGAAAATATACCGTTCTCTTCAAAATTAGAAAACTTATAATTTTTAGGCAACTTGAATGTAAACTTTACCGACTTGCTAAAAAACTTAGAAAACTTAGACTAATCACAATTAAGAATCAAATAAGTATTTAAAGGTTATGTTATAGATATTACGAGTTTAGATGATTGTTGTAAATTACAATTGAAACAATTGAGCTAACTGCCGACTGTTGCAAACAGTCTACAGGTAGCTCAATTGATCCATATCAACACCAGTCGGAAGCGTCCCCAAGACGCTGGCTGCATTGCCACGCTGTATGGCAATGCTGATACGCTGTGCCAGATATTCACCAGCTCTCGGGTCACGCGTCGCTTCGACCAGACGCTCAGAGTATAATTTTCTTTGTGAATAAATGTATTTTATTGTAAATTACAAGGTCTTAGAAACTCTTGTGACGACGGCAGGGACTGTTGCTCTTGCACACATGGCTTGTTCACCCGCGGGGTTTATATAAATAATATATTTTTTAAATATTTTATAATTAAAATAATACTGAACAATCCTATTTGGATTCATCTAGCCCAAATCTAAGCAGAGCTTTTGTCATGGGCACTACATGACTTATACATTACATATACTGATAGGTACTACTTGTAGAAGTAACTTAAACTTCTCCGCACAGCTGAAAGTTATGACGCTACCAAGCTCATTTACCAGGTAGCGCTTTTCACCCATCAAAATCTGGACCTGTTCCACCGTCGTGGAGTTAACCCGAACCGCGCACTCCATAGCAACAATTACCACTACAGACTAAGAACCCTCACACAAACTATGTAAGTCGGAGAGATCTGTGTACATAATGGGCCCCGCGGTCTACAACCGATTACCCGACAAAAAAAGAGATGCCGCTTCCTCCAACATATTGAAGCACCGACTAAAACATGGCTACTGGAGAGAGTATTCTACAGCTTCGAGGAGTTCCTAGAGTTACTGGAACTGTAGAGTACACTCCCCGAGCCTATTGCATATAAAATATTAATAGATAAAGCGTGAAGAATTATATAAAGGTATACCTTGGTCGATAGCGGATAAGATTAATTAGTGAAATAATTATAATCAGTGAAATAATATAATCCAAAAGTAAATAATAACTATGTAATATAATTTAATTTGACGTGTAAATTTACATTATCAATAAAATCTGGTATATTAAAACTAAAGTGACTTGTTAACGATAAGCTTGACCAACTGTTACTTTTAAAACTTTATATTTTAATTGATGTCCTTTGAACCATATCGTTCACTCCTTAATTCCCATTTCTATGGCTTCTGCGTCTAGACACTGTTCACTGGCGCCTGCAAAAGGATTAAAATATAGTCATTTAACCTTTCAGATACTTGTAAATGAACTTTGACACCTGAAAGATGTTAATTACGTTGATAGGATTGGAGTGAATGAGATTTGCTATCTGTTATTTGAATCTAGACAGAAAGATGCAGCTGTTTGAAATACTAAGACGGTAAATGACTGAATTAACTGATGAATCGGCGACGCTACGACAAGTTTGTACGAGTTGAATAGATTTTCTTAACAAAAAGTTTAGTTTTCATAAGAAAAAGTTATCGTTTTCTATAGTGGTAAATTTGAGGCTAGTATGTTTTCGTTTAGAACTTTCCAGCAGGATGTTCGTACAATGATCATCTATCATCAACACAACTGCAAAAATTTTTGCGTTTCTAATTTATTATTATATTTATTAGTAGTAGTATTACCACTACTAGTACTAGTATTTATATTTATTATTAGTATATTTCTGTGAATTGCATTCGTAAACGGAGTTGTTAGATACCTCCACGGATCAATTTGTGTTTTGTTTGTGACACATTTGAGAAATTTGAATGTACCACTAATGAATGACATGTAACGTAGCAGAAATGTCATACTTTCGTAATTTTTCCTAACTTTACTTATTTTTACATGCTAATTCTTGGGTCGGGGACGAGTAATCTGCACCATTATCTCTCTTTAGGTTGTATTCTGCATGTCTTAGAGTATTTCAAAGAGGCATAGAAAGAAGCATTTTAGGAATCAAACTCAGTCAAAAACCAAACAATTAGAGGCAAAACCAAGACAAAAGACGTGGTCAAAAGAATATTAGGCTTAAAATGGAAATGGACAGGACACATTCAAAGACTTAAACCAAACAGATGGCCATACATAGTCTCAAACTGGACACCACTTGACCAAAAAAGGAATGAAGGGAGACCTTTCAAAAGATGGAATGACGACATCAGCAAAGTGGCAGGAAAAATGTGGCCACGTAAAGCCAGAGACCGAAACCACTGGAGATCCTTGGAGGAGGCATGGTCCATATCAATAAGCAACTGACATCGCATGACACAATTGACAATGATTCAAAAATTATAATACGCATGACTTTTTTTTTAATCAATATCATTTATTATTCTTTATAAACTGATATGATATGGAATAAAGCTCTTTTTATTTGTGCATTTTGAATTAGAAGGAATACAGAATGACGTATTGATTTTCGAACAATAAAACACAAAAGAAGTTTACAGCTATCTTTTCTCTGCAACCGACTTTTTACAAAGGAACAAAGATCTTCCAGGCAGCGGAGAAATACATAAAACGACTTTGTCTTGTTTTCCGACTTCGTTCTGATTGTCACTGTTTTATTTTAGTGGAGAGATAAATTGTTGTGATTTTTTATTGAATCTCGTGTTTTCAGGTAGATTTCGTTGGTTTGGCTGTGACTTTGAGTAATTGTTTGAAAGTTGGATTTGAAATTCTATTTTTCCTAGATTGGGATAGATGAATTCGTCAAACTACGGAAGTATTTATAGTAAAAAGAAACAAGTTTATTACAACACTAGACGATCGCCTCGCGGTTTCACCCTCGTAGTTCCCGTTCCCGTGGGAATTCCAAGATAAAATATAGCCTATGTCACTCCCTGAAAAGTAAGCTTCCTAACGGTGAAAGATTTTTTCAAATCGGTCCAGTAGTTTCAGAGCCTATTCAATACAAACAAACAAATCTTTCCTCTTAATAATATTAGTATAAATACAACATTATAAACATTATACAAATAATCAGCTGTTAGTTTTTCATTTTAAGTTTGTGTTTTCCTGGTAGGTAATTAAAGTGGGTAATTTTTATCAGCTAATTGCGAAGACGTGTTTTCATTATTTTTTTTTGAATATTTTTGAATAATATTTAAAGTGGGCGAGCACAACATAAAAATCTACTCAGAAATGTCAATTATCTGGTCAATATCTCAAACATGAAATATTTCTATTATACTTTTTGTGTTTAACTTCAATCTTTGTTTTGTTTAAATATCCATCATCATCAGATTTCATCTTATTTTAGTAGGTACTTTATCTGGTCTGTATTAGATGTTCTTGGAAAACTACGTCGAGTATCCTCGGCGTCCATACAGCAATGTTTGAAAACGAAAGTTTTCAATAGGTACAAACAACAAACAAAAAAGGCGCAAATATGCAGGTCTCGACAGAGCCTACACATTTGCTCCCCTTGGAGTCGAGACCCTAGGTCCGTGGGGTACCGAGGCTCTTCGGGTTTTCAAAAAACTATCTGAGCGTCTGGTCGAAGCGACGCGTGACCCGAGAGCTGGTGAGTATCTGGCACAGCTTATCAGCATTGCCATACAGCGTGGCAATGCAGCGAGCGTCTTGGGGACGCTTCCGACTGGTGTTGATATGGATCAGTTGAGCTATCTGTACACTGTTTGCAACAGTCGGCAGTTAGCTCAATTGTTTCAATTGTAAATACTAGTATAATTTTCTTTGTGAATAAATATATAAAATACAAACAAAATCAGAAAGTATTTATTTTCAGAAAAATAAGACCGTTGACCTCCGTTTTCGAAACCCCTTAGCGACCTGGGTGTTGTTTTCTACCAAAGAAGTGCTCTAATAATGGAACATGAACCAACTACGCTTGACTTCTGTCAAGTTACTTTTGGCCCAGCAAAATTTCCCGATGTGCTATATTTATTTTTTGAAATGGTCCGTATTTTTGTGCCAAGTTCATCTAAAATTCACAGGCGTAGAAACGGCAAGGCGTATTGTTTTTGTCTAAACGTGTCGTGAATTTCAGTTGTGAGTTTTAGTTAACGCTATTTTCATACAAACATAGCATGGTCTTTCACGAAAGATTTTTGTTAAAGGCCTTGTTGCCTAATGTAATGGCTAATTGTATGTAGAGTTTAAAGAAATCACCCATTATATGAGAATTATTCTACAATGTCTTTTATAAGACACTTTAAATGTCTTATTATAAGACGCGCGTCATAATTATGGTATAGGATCTCAACACTTTTGTGACATTATTTCCTAACGATAATTATTATTATCTCATCATATTTTTGGTAGGTACCGCAATAATATCTATATGACCTGATAATGAAACCTTATTACCGTCACTATCAAAATAATAAATCTTTGTTCCAAACCATTTGGATTTTTTTAAAGGAAAAAATAACTTTATTCACAAAGAAAACTATACTAGTATTTACAATTGAAACAATTGAGCTAACTGCCGACTGTTGCAAACAGTCTACAGATAGCTCAACTGATCCATATCAACACCAGTCGGAAGCGTCCCCAAGACGCTGGCTGCGTTGCCACGCTGTATGGCAATGCTGATACGCTGTGCCAGATATTCACCAGCTCTCGGGTGACTAACCATTTGGTTAGTTTTAAGTATCTATTTCAAAATTACCCCTACCTTTTCTATTAAGTAAGTTAAAGATGAATACTGTACTTAAAGAGTTTTCAAGTTGGAAATCATCAAGACATTGTTTGTATGAAATCACACTAAACCATAGATTCATAAAAAAACGTCGCTTTTATTGGGTAACAGACTGACCTTGCAAAAATGAAACGTACGATTTGACCGGCTAACGGAAGTCCCTAGAGAAATAACGGGTGATTGATTTGACCTCTGCGTGGTAGTATTTTTAAGTAGTAATAACAATTCAAGGGTAAGTAAATATTATATTGACCTTTTTTCGATTTGAAATGAAAAATGAAATGAAATTTGTTTATTTCTCTTTAACCACAATAAAGCCAAACATTGAAAATTCAAAGCACTTAATACTAAAAAACGATACAAAGATATTATCAGTGAAAAATGAAGTTACAATGTTGCTTAAATACATTAAATACATACTAATACATGCATGAGTAACAATTTTATTGTGGCAAAGAAATGGCCCATAGCTCAGCTTAATGCTCCAGCATTTCGCCATGCTGTAGCGCTGGTATTCTGCTAAGGGCTGCATTTAGGTCACGGACACCTTGACACACAATAAGAAAAAAAAAATCGTTTCATTACTACAATTTTCATTCAAACTTATAATCTTCAAACTAAGTAAATTACAATTATTTAATTATGTAATCGAGCAAAAGGTCAACTGCGAGTATAAATATACAATATTGAGTTTGACATTTGCGAGAATTATTTTGACGTTGTCGATAGAAGCTCGATCGACGGTCCATCCAGCCAGAAAATTTTATTACTTTCTATTTGAAGCAGCTGGACCTAAGTAATTCCCAATCTTTACTCTTGGAGCTGACTTTGCTGTAGATTTCTCTTAAAATGCTACACACCTTTCTGTAACAGTAACAGTTGTGTTTGTCAACCGTTGCCGTACATTATGTTTTTTATATTGTTATATTTTTGATTGTTTTTTTTTTTTTAACAAAGGACTTTGTCGCTTTGCGACCACACCGTCCTATAAAAATCATCACAAATATATACATTCGTTGTTAATTACAACTATCTATAACTACACACTAAGATAAGGAAAAAAAAACTACTAAGCTAAAGAACACTAAATTTGTGTTATCTTCCGTGACGTCACCAAACGGCTCTGTCGGAAGACCAGCGTTGGTTGTTACGTGGTAACAACTAGCTTATGCTGAGACAGAGACCGTTTTGTGACTTAAATCGACAGAAGCTGTATCTTTTATTTTATCTTTAAATAATGTTTGTTTTTGTTGATTAAGTTACAAAAGAGCCAGAAAAAAATGTAACCTTTTGGATAGTGAAATTGATCTTGACCTCTTCAACGGCAGTATTTCTAGTTTAAAAAACAAACTCAATAATTCCTTCTTCAATAAATTTATATTAGATGATAAATGAGTGAACGATAGCAGATATTTTTATTATTCTAACAACAGATACTCTATAACTTAATTATATACCTAACTATAGTTTATATCTATTATGGTAAACGCGAATATAAGCCTAATAATACTATTATTGTGAATGTTGTAAATTTGCATACTGTTTCTATAAGTGGGAACTTGTTAATAGCCACCTGTATCTTCACACATCGCTACTATGTCTATTGTGCTGAAAGATACGATAAAGATAAAGAATAATATAAATAAATAAAATATTCTATCTATCTATCTAACATAGGCTTACAGGAACCCACTGTAAAACCGGGTACCTCACCGGCGTTACGGAACGTAATACAACGTGTTACACAGCGTCCGGGCGGTCATATTTTTGAAACTCATTCCTTCAACTTCAATAATTTACGCAATGTATGACAATGCGATGTCATTCTTCTCTATTCTACCCTAGACAACTATCCCCGTGCTAAGCCTACTAGCGGCTCGAGGCTTCAGTCAGCGATGTACAGCGAATAGTACATTAATACAGCAGCGAATAGTACATTAATACTGCGAATAGTACATTAATACAGCCAATAGTACATTAATACAGCGAATAGTACATTAATACAGCCAATAGTACATTAATACAGCGAATAGTACATTAATACAGTAACAAAGGCTTACTGAAATTTATAAAAACCAAAATAAATGATTTAGGCGTATTATATGATGAGCTGCTGGAATATTTTCAGACAGGAGCGCTTATTAGATGATAATTAAGATTACTAAAAATAACAGATGGGAGTCTGTTATTTTTAGTAATCTTCTCTGATATCACTTCAGTACCTTTTAGATTTAAGTTATACTCATTTATACTTTAAGAAAACTTTTCGTAATTTCAATGATACGTTCAACGTATGTTGTATACCTATCATAGGTATAAAATACGTATACCTGGTGAACCTTTTTTATCTTATCTATGTTGTTCCTCTGCTGGGCAAAGGTCTCCCCCAAACTCTTTCAGGAATCGCGATCGTTGGGCAAGTTCCCACCAATCGACCCGGAATGCTCACTGCATTCCGGGTTACAGACCATATTTACTATATAAATCTATATCTATACTAATGTCATAAAGAGGAAAGATTTGATTGTTTGTTTATTTGTTTGTATTGAATAGGCTCCGGAACTACAGGACCGATTTGAAAAATTCTTTCACCGTTAGGAAGCTTACTTTTCAGGGAGTGACATAGGCTATATTTTATCCCGTAGTTCCCACGGGAACGGGAACTACGTGGGTGAAACCGCGAGGCGATCGTCTAGTATATAATAAAGGCTTTATCCTACTGCCAACATTTATTTAGCACATGGAAAATTACAACAACAGAATAAAACAATTGCAACTAATATTTGCACTTATATCTATTTCTTAAAAGTCTAAGCCGTCACCAGAAGGCAGAGTGCCCAGAATGCTGGCAGCATTGCTACGTTGAATGGCAATGCAATAATTTGTTCCTACTGCCTATAAAATCCATATTTTTGTTACAGGTCCAATATGCACCTAAAGTACGCCTGTTCGTGAAGACTGGTCTGCTGAAGAACCGGATACAAGAAGGGGACACTGTGGTGATAGGCTGCCAAGCGAACGCGAATCCTAACAATTTGACTTACAAGTGGTTTTACAATAATGATCAGTTGTTTGGGGATATCCGGAATGAACTTGTGAGTATTTCTTTAAAAGGTATAGATGTTCCCAAAATAATAAGAGAAACTATTTCAACGGCCTCTGTGGCGCAGCGGGTGAAGGTCCGCCTGCAACGCAGGACGTTGCGGGTTCGATTCCCGCCTCGGGACATATGTTTGAACGACCTGTAGATACTTGTTCAGGGTGTTCTGGATGTTTTCTATGTTTAATAAAAAATATTTATCTATGTAGGGTATTGTATTATGTCTATCAATTATCTAGTACCCATAATACATAGAGAAACTGATAACACCTAGCTTTAGCTTAACATTGAGTTAACTATTGTTATTGTGTATTTCTTTTTCAATAAATGTTTTCATTTCAATTCATTTCATAACACAAGCTCTGCTTAGCTTGGGGCTAGATATTGCTGTGTGAATTGTCCAGCATTATTTATTTATTTATCGTAACTAGTACCTATCTAATTAGATTAATTCAGTGCAACCGACTATTTTGTTCTTATTATGTCCAGTCTATCCCAAGGTTGCCTGGAAGATATAGCTCTCCGCGATAAGGCCGCCCTTTATACTTCCTCTAATAAGCTTTTTCTCTATATTGTTTTCTGTTTTTTGTGTTGTATAATAAAGTATTTTCTATCCATCTATTTATAGAAACCCTTGTATAGAAAGAACTCAAATCTGAGTTTTGACGTGACAACGTCTTATAAATTGGTTTGCCGGGTGACACTTCAAGAAACTGCGTTACACTCCGCTCACTTCAAGAAACTGCGTTACGGTCGTTGTCACGTAAAACTTTCGCCCGTATACCGACTTTACAGGCAACCAATTTTTTACTGGTTCTTTTCTTTTTTATTATTTTCGAAATGATGACGTGCTTGTGTGAAGTGAGTGAAATAACAGCAATGATAAAAGCCACGCTTTTCAACATGTTTTCAACGAACAGAAATTTTAGTAAAAATAATAAATGAAATGAAATGAAATGAAATGAAATGAAAAATTATTAAATTAAATTATTAAATAGCAAGTTTGCTAGTTTGTCGAAAAATATCATATTTAAGAACATCATTTCTAACAAAAGCTCATTTTGAGAGGAGATGCCACCAAATTTCATCCTTTTAACATAACTCCCGCTTTTCCATGCAAGGTTGTTACCGCCAAGAATTTTCAAATTTCTCATTTTAACCTTACAGGAAAAATTCGAATTCGCATGCTCATTTCATTCATGTCACAAATATTTGTGGACACTCAGAACACACGAAACAAATATTTGCCGATCTACAAATTTTTGTTCCGGGTGTTCTGGGTATTTTCCATGTTATAAAAAAAATATTTATCTATGTAAAGTATTGTATTATTGTATATCAGTCATCCATCTAGTACCCCTAACACAAGCTCTGCTTAGCTTGGGCCTAGATGATGCTGTGTGAAGAGTCCAGCATAATTTACTTATTATTATTTGTCTTTTTCCGTCAGGACATTCTAACTAAATCAAAGTCACTGTGTGCATCGACTGTGAAATCGAATTGTGTAGGTATTTAATTTAGAATTGAAGCATCCTCTGGTAGTTTATCTGCGAAATAAAACCATATTTTTCTAACTACGTTTGCGTTTAGTATTATTATTGTACAAGCCTGGATAATTACGTGTTAACAGTATTTATAGAGGCCTCTCGATCACTGCATGCGTTACGTAGACGGATAATTAATTCGTTACACTTAATTCAGTAAAGGTCAGTAAACCTTATCCGATAAGATCCAACAAAATACAATTCGCGTGTACCGCCCGCCAATTACCGTAAGCCCAGATTTTGTCATACCATGCAATCAGACAAGGTCAAAAATAGACTTACGCCGTATTTTTATATTTATAATTAGTTGGAATTGATTACCAAGTCACTTACCCTCCCACTTTAAGCACACACACAACTTAATTGGTAGAATAAAAGACTACACCAACTGCACAATGAAGAAAACCTATCAACGTTATCTCTCCACAAGACATCGTCAGGACACCACAACACCCGACTTTGACACTGAAACTCGTTCATATCAATTTTGCCGCTAGCGAGAATATTATGAACAAGTCATTCATTGAATTTATTTTACAACATTACATATTTATAAACTTGCCACTTCTAGAAATGCTCAATCCATGTTTTCTGCTAACTAGTCCATTGTTTGGAAGTTCGAGTTGCTTACGTCACACCGTCGCGTCGATGCAACTTATTTCAAACTACCGGCAATCTATCATTTTCGTTGCTTCTTACTCTTTTAGTACGATAAGCCCAACAAAATTTTGAATACATAATGTTATGATGTTATGTTTCTCTGTAAGTGAATTAACCTAATTCTTAAGAGAAATAAATAATCTTAAACCAGATATTTTATGCTCGAGAAACACTGTTTGCAGTGGACCAGCTCTGCTAATTTTGGCCTATGCCTTGGCACACAGTATACCTGCAGTATGCATTTTGCATTAGCTGTTTCATAAAACTGTAGCAGACGTGTCGGAAATTTTGTAATAAGAGTGCATTGATCGAGACACTATATAAAGTTTATTTCTGTGTATTTTGTTGTGCTGGTTCGGATTGTAGGTACTTAGAAAAGAAAGAAAACATTATTTATTCTTACCGTCACCTCACCTCTACAGCCTATTTTGGTCCGCTGCTGGATGCAGGCTTCACCATGATTAGCGCCTTATTTTGTTTTATGTGGGGGGGGGGGGGGGGGTAATTTCCATAAGCCCCACGCTGGGCGTGCTTCTTTATTTATATAATTCACTGGAAAATCAATAGCTATGTTATCATAACTAGGTTATGATATAATATTAACTAAAAATAATAAAAGATTTCCCCGTACATAACAGTATCTAACAATAAAATTAACAACATGTGAACTTAAATAGGAGCTCAAACAACAATTATTAATATATACTTAGAATAGATGAGATAAGTACCTAATAAACTGTGTATGCCAGTCCATTGCCTATCGATGTAGACAGTGGCGTTATTTATAAAATACTTACTAAAAACAATCAGTTGTCCTTTTTTTTTAGGTATTTATAATTGTCAATATTTATTTACGATTGCATATAATTGGTACACCCTGCCTTTCTTAAACTAACATAATTCTTTCCATCCAAAGGTTGCCTGGAACAGATCGCTTCTAAGCGATAATCCGCCCATTGTACTTGTGTCTTATGTTATGTCTCTTGTATTGTATTTTTGTTGATGTACGATAAAGTATTTAACCCCGACGCGAAAAGAGAGGGGTGTTATAAGTTTGACGTGTCTGTCTGTGTATCTGTCTGAGTTATCGTAGCTCCCAAACGGATGAACCGATTTTCGTTTAGCTTTTTTGTGTCATAGACAATTTTATCCCGAGTGTGGCTAAGAGGCATGTTTCATGAAAATCGGTTAAGCCAATAAACGTCGGTGGGTTTTTAACTTTTGGAACGAAGTTCCTTATCGCGCGTTGTGAAAGGGGGCTAGACGGAAGAAACTGTAACGAAAATTGCAGCGACACTTTTTGCCACAGAACAAATATATTGCCACAGAACAAATATATCCTAACATTTGTTGGAAAGTAAACACAATATTAAGTCAGTGTCAAAGTGTAGAACTGTCACTGTAGCGTTTATGATAGGCAGCTGTCATCGCGAATGACATTAGGTTTGCACAAAAATTAGAATCGCTCTCCCTCCGAAAAATCTTATCAAAACTGCAAGAATAATAATAAGGCGATTACAAAGTCTTTACGCCCACTATTAATCGAGAAGAACTTCGTTCCTTCCGGGTCTCCCTTGACACCGCAAGTTTTTTTTAATTTTGTCTTGTATTGTAATCATACTGAAACATAAAATCTTTGTTCCTCAGGTCCTTACAAACATATCTCGTAAGTTCAACGAAGCCACCATCAAGTGTGAGGTGCACAACGCCGTCGGCAAAAGCGCTGATACCAGAACACTGGAGGTTGCATGTGAGTTACTTTGTCAGTCTTTGTGTTCTTTTGTTATAAGATATAAAGTTGTTATTCTTACGTCAGTATCTGTGTATATACTAGAAGTCTTAAAGCATATGAAATCTAACTTAAACCAGTACGACATTACAGGCAAGAATAGGGACAACACGAGGAATAAAACTCAATCGGCAGCAATATATCATAGACTTAGATTATCAGAAAAACTTCCTAATGTCATTGGAATTAAACTTTATAATAAGCTCCCATCAAATATAAAATCTTTTGACAATTACCACAGCTTCGTCTGTAACGTGAAAAATCTTCTATTAGAGAAAACAGTATATACTATAAGACTTGGAAAATGACTACATTCAGTACAATGTCATAAATCTTAAATTTAGTGCCTAATGTAATGACTTTAGTAGGTACATATGTATAATATTATGATAAAACAATATTAATTAATTAATTTAATTAGGTTATTTTATATTACATAAGTCTGTTGTTCACATTCTCTAAATTCTAAGTAGGATCAATTTAAGGAGGTAGGTAGGTAATTTAATTAGGTTATTTTATATTACATAAGTCTATTGATTACCTTCTATAATTTTAAGTAGGATCAATTTGTGGGAGGGCGGGCTTTACACACGGATTACATTTTGTAGGATCTTATCAGATAAGGTTTTGCGCGGAATTGTTACTAAATATTGTTTTATCATAATATTATACAATGGATTTCCGCAAAGTAACGCCTGAATCTATTATGTAGGTACATATGAATAACATATCATGTTTAATTTGAAAAGTCAAAGATATTTATCACAATTGTTATTATTGTAAAGTAGGTATATCATCTTATTCTGGTATAATGATATTGATAAGACTGCATCTGTTTCATAAAAACGTTCTCTTCTTTGGTGGAGATTCAAGATGCTATATAGCGAGACATGCTGAATAAAAATGGCATCAAAACTGCACCCCGGAAGCATAGCATATAAGTAAATTTCTGTAAATGGCCTGTGTTGTGTTACAACTAAACGCAAAGCCACGCTATTTCCAATCTTTTGCAATACATAATAGGTATATGTTCATATACAACAATAAAGATGGAAAGACGTATCTAGACCGAAGTGTGACCGAGACAACAATACGAAACAGACGCATGCGAAACACAAGCGCTGGTGGCGCCGGTCCGACTATGAGGTGGGTTGACCTAATTGCACCTGATTTGAGCGTTCCACTTTCGAGAAGCTAGTGCCCATTCTCCTGAATTTCACTTACATCTATGCTGCTAAGGCATTTTTTATTTCTCTAGGTGGCAATTAATTCAAGTTTCTTATAAAATATCAAAGCAATGGTGATTCGTCGTTTCGTAATTGGCGGAAAATTCAAACGGTTTACGATTTTTAATATTTTCGTGCTCTACATATGACACGTTCATCATTCTCAATACCTAAGTGATGTTACTAGCGACCAGGTTATATTAATAAATATAAATAAATAAATAATGCTGGACAATCACACAGCATTATCCAGCCCCAATCTAAGCAGAGCTCGTGTTATGGGTACTAGTTAACTGATAAACATAATACAATACACTACAACATAGATATATATTTTAATTATACATAGAAAAAACATCCACACCCTAAACAAATATCTGCAGATCGTACAACTATTTGTCCCGAGGCGGGAATCGAGCCCGCAACGGGCGGACAGGCGGACCTTCGTCCGCTGCGCCACAGAGGTCGTCGGATATTGAATTCATACTTTACTTCTTTTAGAATTTGGAAATATTTGATTTCCTCGCTTACCATAGGTAGGTAACTACATTTTTTTTATTAACTTACGTCGTCCAAGTGCTGGGTAATCTTCCCAAACTTTACCATGACTCACACTCGTCCCACCAGTCAACCCAAAATTACGGGAGATCGTCTAGAACAGAGATTTGTTTTGCCGTTCTAAGTCAAACAGTTGGTCCAACAATACCATCGGACAGAAGAGAAAATCAATTAACATTGAAGAGCTGTAGATTGTTAGCTGTGTGGTGCCGGCTTAGAATTTGCACCACCCCAACTCTTCCCGCGGGTGTCGTAAGAGGCGACTAAGGGATATCTACCGGGGGCGGGCAGCAGCGCGGGGATTATAGGCATTACCACCCATGTGATAAAAGCCAATAAGGCGCTTATCAGGGGGAGGCCTGAGTCCAGCAGAGGGCCAATTCAGGCTGTTGAGGTTGAGGTTGAAGATGGACTAATTAAAATACTGCCGGGATCATATTTTTGAGTTTTTTTCATGCAAATGTACTTTCGATATATTTCTGTGAAATGTGCCTATAAAATACGTAAGTTGGTAGTTATTTTGATTAGTCTACATCAATAAGACCAATTAATCAGGCCAATTTACCCTCGTATTAAGTCATTGGACCGCCAATTGGTCTAAGCCCACTTCAGGGGTCATTAAAAGGACCAATTTAGGGAGTATTTGAGGCTGATTCTGGGAAAAGAGTCACAATGTTGATTGTAAATCTGTTGTAAGATTTATAAAAAGGAAATGTTTGTGCTTTTAACCTCTTACCTCTAGAAAAACTAACTAACCTTTAGAACCTTTGATAAAAGCATACAAAGAAACCGATTATAAAGTACTACAAAACCTTGTTAGTGCAACACTATACTCATGGCTTGCACTGCGGGTGAAGGTAGATTATATGAAATTGTTTACATAATATACCTACCGGCTCGGCAAACTTAGTGTAGGACGCACTCCAGCCAGGTGAGATGATGACCTGCGAAAGACTGCAGGCAGATGCTGGATGCGTTAAGCTGAAGACAGGGCGCTATCGCGCTCATTAGAGGAGGCCTATGTCCAGCAACGGACTAATATAGGTTGATAATGATTATAATGACGTGAATTGATACCTACTTAGTATAAATAATACAATACAGTGTGTGGATTGAGCATTATTTATTTGTTTGATAGCACAGTAATTGCGGCGATCTTTGCGGGAGGCCTAATGTATGTCCAGCTGTAGACGTCCTTCGAAGCTTTCGTTTGATGATGACGACGGTGATGATGAAATTAAAAAATCAACAGCTCTAAAATAAAATCGTGTAGTGTATCCCATAGCCCGCCCAATATTACTCCAAGGTTTGGGCCCACTTTGGGTCATTGTGTTATAATTGGGTCAAATTATATTTGCTTTTATTTCGTATTGTGTCGAGTACCATCTTACTTAATTCGCATTGTGAACGATTCTATTAGAAGCTGAACAATTGCTTTGAAGAGACTTTGAATTTCCGTGAATTGATAAAAGTAAATTCAATAGAAGATTTAGGAAGGAGTACTACCGTATATAGTTTAAGAAATAATGACTTTTCCAAGTGTTTATTTATTCTCACGTACGAATTTGAGAATTAAGAGTTTGGTTTATTTAATAGGTAGGTATTTGTTGGCCTATCTGCATATTTTATACACATAATATTATCTAATCAATTATTTATTGTGTCGACTTTAATTATGGTCATGTTGTTTTGAGTTATACGTAGCCGAAATAAAAAACCTTATCCCTACTAAAAGCCTAACACAAGTTACCAAAAGAATGTATGTATAGGTACTGTTTTAAGTGTGTGTTTAAATGTGTGTGTTTTAACCCATCTGGACTTCGAATAAACATTACTATAATTAAAAAATAACTGCGTAGTTATTTTTCCAGGTACGTACCCGTATTTCATTAAAACGTAGCAAAGGTGGATAGGTTAAAGAAGTAACATAAATAACGATGTTGGCACGGTAATATTATCACTCAAATTTTTGGACTTTCATAATTTATCAAAGTTTGTAGGTATAGACAAACTTACTTAAAGAAGTAGATACGTGCTTAAACTAAACTAACACATTCATAGACCAAGCCGCAGATCAGATACCAATCTTCTCCCCGGTGTTGCGGCGGCGGCGCGCCCCTGCAGGTCACACCGCCGAGGGTGGGCACTTGGGCAGTGAATGCTTTAAGCTAATATCATCTAATCAAAAACATAAATTTAAAAACTAGCCAAGGTCGTTGAAATGGTATCTTCACCGATAATAGAGCTGAGCCTATCAACCAATCATATAAATAAGGTGCCAAGTTTCTTAGCATTTTACGTTCATCCATTAAATAATTTGTGTCTTGGCAAGTTTATATCGACCTCATTTGTTGTGTTGTTCGAATGAAGAAATTTCTTTCTGAATCTGGCGTCTCGATAAAGGCGAAAGCTTGTGCCGTTATGCCGGGTTTTGAAGATGTTTGGCCGAAGACCAACGCCCCAACTACTATATGAAACGGACTGAAATTTTGCACATTATAAAGCAAAGGACCTGGAATTACTTATATTTTTTGAACATATTTATTTGAAATGAAATGAAATACACTTGCGAGCTTTAAAATGGAATCGCTTCGTCGCGAGTTGATCAAAACAATTTTTTTACAATTTATGTACAATGAACTATAGATTGTGGTATATCATTTGAAAGGTAATTTTGTTACCTTTCAAGTGATATCAAGAAGATTTAAAATTAATTAAATTGGCTACCAAAATTTTGGGTAAATAGGTCGAAGTTGCATCTATCGGCTTCTATCGGCGCCGGAGCTGGATTTCTCCCTCGTATCCGCTGTTTTAGCTCGTCCCACATATGCCAGATTGGGTTCAAGACAGGAATAAGGGCTGACCAGTCTAGTGTGGGAATGCCGACATGGAAGACGTCTGTCGGTACTGTCTAGTCACTGCTGCGGTGTGGCAGCGGACATTATCGAGCATTAAATCAAAATTTATCGTCGCCAATAAATCCTGCGTAAGGGAAAACATAACTTAACTCATAGTTCACTGCAAAGAAATTGTAAAAATTAGTCTTGAACAACCCTTGAAGCGATTCCAGTTTAAAGCTCGCAAGTGTAGTATTTACTTGCTTAAATATAGGTGAACAATGATGGTTTTAGAATATGGTATCACTATTGACTTATTTATTAGTCGTGCAAATTTTTAATAGAATAGAATTTGGTGGTAATTTTGCTTATAGTAGAAAAATTAACATACCTAATCGTTAAATTTGCTCTCACAATTAAAAGAAATATATGTATCACATGCATAGAACCGTTAAAGATTTTTTTTTATTATAGAATGATTTAACAATATTAGGTACATGTCTAAAAATGTTTAATGTAAATTTAAATTTTAATTATTCAAATAAACTATAAAAACAGTTTTGACAGAGCCAATTATATAATTTCCGATCAAATTCATTATTTGTTAATTTTCTCGTGTCATACGGACGTTTAATATATAGACGTGTTGCCAGCTCGGGTAGAAGCTCGATCTATGATGGTTTTGTGGTTTTGATCGATCATGCGAGTTTTCGGTAAAACTTGTTACCTACATCGTCACCTTTCACATTTTTACAGCTATCAAAAATCCGCTCATATTGAACCAATTTTGAAAGCATTTTTTAAATGTATCTTTGATCTAAATTGTATGGTATCAGCTTTTCCAAGAACAGGCAATTCCATTGGAAGTTTCTGCGAAAACGTGGACATTTGATATAAAACTTGCTTCTTTGCAAGGGAGTTATTTATAGGTTATTCTTAGAAACCCATATACTACATAGGTATAACATACTGGTTTTTCAAAGGTTTTTAATCAAAGGTAACTGAAAAAAGCTGTATTGGCAATTATTGTTTCAGCTTAAACAATGGTAAACCTGTTTTAATAATGTTGAAACGTTTTGGTTTTTTTTATTTGTACTATGTTTTATTTGTGCCAAAATGCAGCTTAGCAGAAGAGCTAAGCTGCATTTTGGAAATCCACCGAAGCAGAAGCTTTTGACTGTTTTCCAGGGAACCGCATGAGGTAGCAAAGTTAGCAAAGTTCCATTCAAAACCAAAAGCACACACCGAGATTTAGTTCCACGGCACAGGTTTTTTAGCATTGCTGACGTTGCTGCCCGTTACGTCTTTAGCTAAGGGATTTTGTATCTATTTGTTGTAATTTTAAACATTTAGGCTATAAATAGAGAGGCCTTTCTTTGCTCATCAGAGACGAATTTAGCTAAGCATAATTCAATATTTTACAGAAACGACAAAGCGACGTCAAATTTCTATTTTCACTGATTTTGAAGCTTATCGGGACAAATAGTAATCCTCCGGAATAAAATTTATGTGGACCACCTTGGGATTATTTTTTTTAACAAACCAAAAGAATCATCAAATTCTGATAACATTGTCGAAGAAATCGACGTACATACATACAGCCGAACATTAAATCTCCTCTTTTTTTCGAAGAGACACAGAAATAAACTTTAACTTTATTCCAGATGGTCCAATCTTCTCCGTGAAACCTGAGAGCGTGGAGGCAGAGCAGGGGGCGACAGCTACCTTGACCTGCGTGGTGGAAGGGCACCCCCCTCCGAAGATAACCTGGCTTCGGTTCGAGAACGAACGGTTCATTGTGAGTTATCCTTTAAGATAACTTACTACTTGTTGAATATGTGCAGGGAATTGAATGGAGGGCAGTCGGTTTTACTATAGTTAGGTCATGTTCAAGGAATAGATCCTTTCGAAAAGGAAAAAACATCCAGAGAGGTCTCCAAATTAAAAGGCAAAAGGTCAATTATAATAATGTGACTATATTCTTTTAAGAAAAAAATTATTTTATTCTTTCGTGTTTTATTCGTGGGCAAAAGGTAAGAAATGGGATGTAATATAATACGTAGGTACATATTTTTCTGAGAAGCCGAAGAAATCGGATCGTATAAAACCGTTTACATTTTTCCGCGTTCAATTCGCATATCGTCCAACTTTTTAATCGCCTTAAAGATTAACTGAACTGACTCTGAATTCTGTCGACATGACGTCGACAGAATTCAGAGGTAGGTACGACGAAACGCGTGCAAAATGCTTGATACAAATCTTACTTTCTTTTTTGTAGTAAAACCCACAACCAGTGGTTATTAAACATTTCCTTTCACAGATAGTGGGCAAGTCTTCAGAACTGACGATGATGGTGTCCCCTCACACGGCGGTGCAGTACTGGTGCAGAGGCAGCATCGAGGGTCGGCCTGATGTGGATGCACCGGCCATGATCTACGTTAGAGGTAAGACTGTGTATATCAAGTCTTCAGAGCTGACGATGACGGTGTCTCCGCACACGGCGGTGCAGTGCTGGTGCAGAGGTCTAGGGTCGCCCTGATGTGGATGCACCGGCCATGATCTATGTTAGAGGTAAGACTGTGTATATCAAGTCATCAGAGCTGACGATGACGGTGTCTCCGCACACGGCGGTGCAGTGCTGGTGCAGAGGTCTAGGGTCGCCCTGATATGGATGCGCCGGCCATGATACATGTTAGAGGGAAGACTGTGTATATCAAGTCTTTATAGCTGACGATGACGGTGTCTCCACACACGGCGGTACAGTGCTGGTGCAGAGGCAGCATCGAGGGTCGCCCTGATGTGGATGCGCCAGCCTTGATCTATGTTAGAGGTAAGACTGTGTATCAAGTCTTCCTAGCTGACGATGACGGTCTCTCCACACACGGCGGTTCAGTGCTGGGGGAGAGGCAGCATCAAGGGTTGATCTGATGTGGATGCGTCGGCCTTGATCTATGTTAGAGGTAAGACTGTGTATATCAAGTCTTCAGAACTTTCGATGATGGTGTCCCCTCACACGGCGGTGCAGTGCTGGTGCAGAGGCGGCATCGAGGGCAGCCCTGATGTGGATGCACCGGCCATGATCTATGTTAGAGGTAAGACTGTGTATCAAGTCTTCATAGCTGACGATGACCATGATGATCAATATAAAATTTGTCATACACTTAGAACGTAGCCTAACTTAAGAGTCCGGCGGAGCTCGATCGCAACTTCAATTCGAGGCGCGTGCAAAAATCGCCCCGAATATCGCTATCTCTGTTTAGTTGATGCAGGCGCGCGCGGGACGCGGTAGGTGTACTACATACGTGAACACAACCATCCATAGTGCCGTGCTTGTGCGTGTGCGTGAGTAGGTATACACACCTCTGCTATCGAAAGCGGCAGGTAGGTTAGATATTAGACTAGGTACTAAATTTGCCTACCTATTTCTTTAGGCATACTATTTGCGTTTCATACCTACATAGGTACCTTGGTACTTACATTTTGGGAAGTGCAAGTGTATTTTAAAAAAATCTAAGTGAATGTTTAGTTTGATAACGCGTTTTTTTCTTCAAGTTTCTCTACAAGGCCTACCTACCTACGTATTTCTCAAGAAATACGGTACCTAGGTACCTATGTAGAACGCAAATATAGGTAATATCATTGGTACCTAGAACCTAACTAAACTGATCGATCAGGAAATACGTACTTAGGTAGTATGTAAGCACCTACGTATACTCCAGCCAAATTCGGTGTGACATTTTTGTAAACTAACCGAATTTGGATGGAGTGTAGGTAGGTTCGTCATACGGTTCTGCTTCTGCAATACCTTGGATATACCTACCTAAATTTAGGATTAAATACACGAGTAGGTATAGTGAATTTCTGACAAGAAAATAAAAGGCAAGGATATAAACGTAAATACTTTTTTGTTCATTGATATTGACACTTTCATTTATTTTAAAAAACATTTGATTTTGACTTGACACATTTATTTACTTATCAAAAAAACAAATCAATTTACGATTTTGGTAAAGCCATGTGGGGTAACCATATCGGCTAAACACTACGAAATTTGTTATGGTACCTACCTAGCTAGTCAAAAATATACCTAGGTAGTGTGAAAGATACTTATAAAACAAGTATGGATAGATGGATTGGTATGTGTTGATTAGGTACTTCTTTACGCGAAAACTTCTAAACATCTAGGTATATCCAAACTTTAAAAACATCCACCTACATCCAAACTCAAAATATGAGTGTGATAAAATATACACAGGATGCCACGGAAAGGGTTTATTAAACCGAAAAGGGATAATTCTGGAATCCGAGAGATTCAACTTGTGAATAACGATTTTTTAAATTTCGTATATTTATAATTTATTTGTAAGTACGTTTTGTATACCTAAGAATACACGTAAAAAACGATGAAAAAACGTCTAATGTTTTCCTGTTTACTTCCGTTACATTGATTATGGTTACCAACTGCAGCAATAAAAAAAATCGCGGCTCGCTCCGCTCGCCGATTTTACTGTTATTTGTGCTCTGTATTTTGATTAGCACAGAGGCAACGTTCCCAATTTTATTGGTCTGGCTGGTCCGCTATAGTCAGTTTGTATCAATCCAACCACCACAATAAAAAGCACAAAATATAACAAAGCGAGGTCACTTTGTCAACCAGTACAAAAAATTAGTAGACAACAAAATTTTCGCGTTTTGGTCTGGTCGCTGATAACATTTGTTCCTTCTGACTATGATCCAAAGCTCAAAACCCGGCCCGCTTTAGGTCACTTTGCCAAATTTTCTAAAAAGTTGCCCAAAATCTAACAAAAACCAAAAATTATCGCAGCACGCTCTGCTTGCCTCTGATAACATTCTGCTGTTTTGATAAGCTTCTGGTTTGCTCTAGTTCAGGACTCCTTCTCCGTTTCAGGCTAGTTTGCAACTGCAAAATATCTAATACCAAACAACTCACACGCACAGCCAGATCATAAAAAATTTCGTTGATTCTATATGGTGTCTGGTCTGTTGTTCGCATATTTGGTTGTTATTCGTGAAACTTTAAAATTGTTCTTCACACTAATATTATAAATGCGAAAGTTTGTATGGATGGATGGATGTTTGTTACGTCTTCACACCAAAACTACTGAACAGATTGAGCTAAAATTTTGCATTCGTGTAGCTCTAAGCCTGGAATCAAACATAGGCTACTATTTATCCCATAAATCAGTTCCCATGGGATAGAAATTACCTTTGAACGTTTCATAGAAAGAAGCGTGCGAAGCCGCGGGCAGAAGCTAGTAGCTCATAATTTAGCTTCATGCTTCTAGCATAAGGGTCTTGCATGGACGCTACCTCACCAAATTCAAAAAAGGCTCATTCAGAGCTCGCTCCACTCGCTGGTATTTATTTTCTGAACCAGTTTGTGACAATGACAACCCGAAAAAGGGAAAAAAATTCGGCTCGCTCCGCTCGCCGCTACATCTTTTTCGATGTCTTTTTTGTATTTCTAATTTTTTGTTAATCTCCTTTGCTCCGCTCGCCCCGATTTATATTCATAGCTTTATATCTACCACCGCAAACTTTTTAAAATTTTCGGGGCAGGTTTCGCTCACTTTATTTTGTCATAGGCTCTGGCTTACTTTTCCCCAAACATCAGAAAAAATCTCCAACATTTTTGAGGCTCGTTTCGCTCGCCATTACTTATACTTCCTATTGTTGGGTTGGGAGTTGGGGGAAGGGATGTCATTTTTGCGGCCAATATGCAAAACACTGCATTTTGCGGCTCGCTCCGCTCGCCGATAGTATTTTGTCCTTCCCTGTATTTTGTCCTTCTCTGTATTTGGTTCAGTGTGTTTAACATCATTTTGCTAGGTTGTTACCCGAAAAAGTAACAAAAATTTCGGCGTTAAATTTTTTTTGTATTTTGAATTTTTTGTTGATGCCCTTGCTCCGCTCGCCCCTATTTATATTCATAGCTTTATATCTACTACCGCAAGTCTCTAAGATTTTCGGGGCTTGCTACGATCGCTATCATTTATTTTTTATAGATACCTATCAACAACAAAGTAAATGATGCGGGCGAGAGTAAGCAAGTAGACCTACTCTTGCTTACTTTTGCCCAAACTTCAGAAAACATCTCAAAAATTTCGAGGCTCGCTTCGCTCGCTATAACTTATACCTACTATAGATGGGAGTTGAGTATAAATTTTCCGCGGCTCGCTCCGCTCGCCGATAAAGTTAAGTGGTTTTCAGTGGGGTCTGCAACCGCCTACAAGTACATTTGGTGCTACGGCCCGCACCAAGTGTGACCCCCCCCAAAGTCTTGGGCTGCGACCGCGCCTGGATACCTACCTACCTAGTACTTCCTTACTTCACATACATTGTAGGTGCCTACCTATCTTATGATAGGTACATATATCTAAACAACATGTTAGGTACCTACCTACCTAGGTAGGTAAGTATTAGGTAGGTATGTAGGTACCTATTTACTTTAAAATAAGAAAACAACTAGCTAATAATAAAATAATTTAGATAGGTACGTAGGTAGGTAGGTAAGTAAGTACCTACCTACTTACTGTGAGCTACCTACCTACATCCCAACGTTCCGAGTCCATAACAACATTAACCAAACCGTACCTAAGTGAAAAATATCAAAGTCCGTAAACAAAGCCAAAGCACGCCAACCAAAGTCGTAGTAGGTAGGTACCTCTAGGTATGTAATGTACCTAAGGAGGTAGGTTATTGTTTCCAAACAACAAGGCAAATCTCAATCCAAGTCAGTGGCACAGGTCTAGAATAGTGAACAAACAAATACCTACGCACGCACAGCACCGTAACTTGTCAGACACACTGATTTAGAAAATAGTATACTTACTAAATAATAATACCTAACCTAGCCTCTCCTACTATATTATAAGAACCTATCTATGTTCTCCTACCCCTACGACGACCTCCGAAAGTCCCCGAGCGGTGGCGGCGCCCCGTGTAAATACACGTTGCATTAGTGTGTCTGTCCGAGCCACGAGCGATCACACAACCGAAGTGTCCCGTCCCCCGGCCCTGCACCCCGCCCCGTGCGTGCGCGATAGCATGATTGCCGTTTAAAATTTGGTATGAATTTCGCTGTGTTCTGTAATACCAAAAATGATGACTGAAAACTTCTTGTATTCTACACAAAGTATTGTTATTCTGTAACTAGACAATATTACCTATGTTCCCAAACAAATAACACATAAGATATTGTTGTTTTTATTACGAAACAAATAGGAAGAAAACTGGCCAATTTTGTCTTAAAAATTGCAAAATGCGATTGGCTTTCATTTAATTTTCGGTAAGTATTTTGAAAAAAAAACTATCCAGGAACCTAGAAAAATACTATTTGAATACAAATAATACAATAATATAGTCGAAATATGCTTGAATTAGAAATAATTTTGGTATTACGTTTGTATGGACAAGTCGCCTTCCGCTGGCCTCTTAAGCAATAGGCTACTTGTTATACCGAAAATATGCCTGCGAAGTCGCGGGCAGAAGTTAGTTACCTATTTTGAAAAGCATTCGGTACTTGAATCTAAATTCTGACGTGTAAAAATCCAACTGTCAGTCTAAAAATGCTATTTGAGTTTTCCAGTAATATTTTTAGGTTTTGTTCCTTTCGCCAACGCACCGCTTTCATAACGCTCACTGTGAATCACAAATGCGTACTTAATCCTAAAGGAAGTTGCTACTAGCTACCTACCGCACACTACATGCAGTACAAAACGCTGTTGACTTTGTAACCCCAACATTTCCACTATAACCTCAGCTCCGGCGACAAGCCCTCGCTCGTTACCGGCTCATTCGAACATCTCGACAACTACGGGTACAACTAGACTTGGAACTTTCTGTAACTGCCAGTTCAGTGTTTGAGAACCGTGAAAATATGGGTGTTTTGGCTGGATTTGGCCGGTGCTTTTATTTTCTTTTGCAGCTTTTTAGTTGGAGTTTGTTGGGGGTCAGTTTTTACTCTAACAAACTTTTAGTTGTTAGAGTAGAAACAGACCCGTGTCATGGCCCAAGACACAGATAGTCACGTGCACTTCCATGTAGTAGCGGCGTGCCCCTGTGGGTTGCACCGCCAAGGCTGGGCAGTTAATGCGTTAACAAATACATTGGAGAGGATTCTTGATCAGGAGAACTATTTTTTAAACAAAGTGAATAGATATTTTTACAAAAAAAGGGGAGTATTAACACCTTTGGCAATCGCATTGGTGATCACATTAGATGTGTTAAAATACAAAGAAGTAACCTGCTACACTGCGTCTGATAGGTTCCCTTAGTCGTCTGTTACGAACTCCACAGGCTGAGTTGGGGGAGCTGATTCTTCATAATCATCATCATCATCAACCTATGTTAGTCCACTGTGTTGGCGCAGAATTTGCACCACCGCAACTCTTCCCGCGGGTGTCGTAAGAGGCGACTAAGAGCCCGTTCTCACTTGTCGGGTATCGGGCCCGACAGAAAATCGGCTGCTTTAGTGGCAGAACATTTTATATGAAGCAGTTTACACTTATCCGACACCGTTTTCATATAAATGTTATCTCCGATTTTCTGTCGGCCCCGACACCCGACAAGTGGGAACGGGCTGTAAGGGATATCCACGGGCAGGAGTGCCCTGCAGACCAATTTTACCACCGAACTCCGATCCCCAATCCGTATGCCCGGCGTGGGGATTATGAGCTAATGCCCATATACTTTATCTTATGGGGGTAATCCCCCATAAGATAAAAGCCAATAAGGCACTTAATAAGGAGAGGCCTGCGTCCAGCAGTGGACCAATATAGGTTGTTGAGGTTAAAGAGGTTGGACATAGGTCTCCCCTAATGAGCGCCATAGCGCCCTGTCCTCAGCTTGCCGCATCCAGCATCTGCCTGCAGTCTTTCGCAAATCGTCATCCCACCTGGTCGGAGGGCGTCCTACACTTATCAACTACTACACGGTTGGTTCATAATTAAATATAAAACTTCTAATTCACAGGACCTCCAAAGATAATCTCCAATCAAACCCAGTACGGAGTGGAAGGAGACAGTGTTAGGATCGAGTGTGTGTCCTTCTCTGTCCCGAAGCCTGACTACGTGATGTGGACTTTCGGAGGGAGCGAGATCAACTCTTTTCATAATCAGGTTAGAGCTTAATTTTCATGAGCTGGTATGTTGAAGAAAGTCAAGTACCTTACTTATTTTGAAACGTTAAAAGCAGTTGCGATTAGAGGTCCATATATTTAAAGAATAAAAAAAAACATTAATTCTGTTAAGATTGATCTCCTAGCAGTAGTAAATTTTACAATCACTACCATCAATCTTAACAGATTGAGACACATAAGATTCAAACACATGGGACACACATTGATAAGACACATAAGATTGAGTGGTTGTTTGATAATTTCTTGAGAAATTAAATGGTAAGACAACCGGATCCCACAAATAGTTGAAACTGTCAGAAAACCAGGAAGAAATACTTACAAGACAGTGTAATATTAAACTAGCATAGAGTCACATCCCCAACTCACCCGTGGATGTCATAAGAACTGCCTAAAGGAAACCTACCAGAAGAAGAACAGCATCTTACTTCTGTATTTTTGTTTTACCCCACAGCGATCACAAATCTGCCTGTTAAGCGTGGTGAAAGGCAAAAGCCTCTTTTGATGGTGTCGGTACGATCAGCAGTAAACGTATATATGACGTGACCATCAGAACCTGAAGGTATTGAAGATTCTATCCTCAACAGCCTATATTGGTCCACTACCGAACGAAGGCCTCCCCCTGATAAGCGCCTTATTGGCTTTTATCACATGGGGCTAATGCCCAAAATCCTTACGCTGGGCATGCGGGTTGGGGATCGCAGTTCGGTGGTAGAATTGTTCTGCCTAAGGCGCTGCTGTCCGCCCCCGGTGGATATCCCTTAGTCGCCTCTTACGACACCTGCGGGAAGAGTTGGGGTGGTGCAAATTCTAAACCAGTACCACACAACTCACAGGGTCGCAGGGAACACTAAAGTCCAATAGATTCAATACATTTTAAAACTCAAAATAAGTATGTTTACAGTTAAAAACAGAAGTACGTAACTGTAACTTGAATATGTTTTCATTTACATTTCCCATTTTCAAAGCAACTGGTGTTGCTTAAAACTGATAAATCCATTCGAACTAGTGATTGAATTCCTCGCAACAACGTAAATAAGGACACCGCAAGCTGAATTTAAAAATTCTATTTTAGTTGGGGCGTATTTCTCGTCTTAAAGTTTTGCTTTGAAGCTCTGCTATTGTTAGTCAGAGAAGTAGAGAAAGATAGAACGGGCGAATTAAAGAATTATTGGAGTTATTTGGCTGACTACTCTAGTTTAAGAAATCAAATAATATCCAAAAAAATTCGAGACAAACGTGGTGTATTAACTAAGTTGTAAGCACCTTCCCGTACTGAAGGAAGGATGCGGGTTCAAGTCCCATCAAAGTCGAAAATTTTTGGTATATTATTTGATTTCTTAGAAATGACTCTAAGTGTGTAGGGGGCTTACGCACTATAATAACAAAAAACTCTATTGTATTATGCCAGAGATACTACCTGTAAGAATAGATGCATTTTGATGCGATACGTTTTGAATAAAAACAGTATAATACTTTTCCTATTACATGCAAAGTACGCAGCTACTCATTGTAGGATAAATGTGTCCACCGTATACCTAGTTATTGTCCATGTGTATACCTAGTTATTGTTTATAATTTATTAAAAGTCTTTATTTTACTTGAATTTAAACTTTTTGAAAAGAGTTAGTGGACCTAGGCATAAGCAAAGCCAGGCACCATGGCACAATGTCATGGTTCTTATTTGTGTAATAGTCCTTTCTATATCAGTACTGTTCTCATTTCTCCGCTACAAATGTTCCTTTCTTTACAGGAATATGCATTTTTAGAAGAAACTTTAGCCGACAGAATGACAAAATCCACGCTGATTGTGAGGAGAAGCGAGGCGAAGCATTTTGGACCTTATAACTGCACTGTTATAAACTCTTTTGGGATGGACAGCGTTGAAATTACTTTGGTTCCCGATAGTAAGTACAGTAAATGTATTTTATTGATTACTAGCTTCTACCCCCGGCTTCGCATGCGCATTTTCGATATAATAAGTAGCTTATTAACTAAGTTAGGCTTTGCTCTAAACGTACGCCGAATTTCATCTTGATCTGTTCAGTAGTTTTGGAGATCTTGAACAAAAATTCAGATTTCACAAACTTTTGGCTTCATAATATTATGTAGTAGGATAGTAGGATTGTAATTAATTTTGATAAATACAATATAATAAATTTGTATTGTTAAAAGAACTTATTAACGACGATGATAACTTAAAACGTCTGTTGAAGATTTCCTAGAACACTTTGATGAAAAGACATCTTTGAAAAACATTATTATGAAAGGAAGTCTTTAGAAAAGAAGCTCGCCAAGTTAAAGATTAACATGATTTCACTTAAATTAAATTCTCTCAAAGATCGCGCAAGACATTCCTATTGATAAAAAGTCTAAACCCGGTTCTAGAATCTAAGACATTTTATGTAAACTCAGGCATGTTTGAAAACACAAACCGATAACGATAATATTAAACTAAGAGGCAAAGCAAGGTAACCACTAAAAAGTAACATTATCAACAACGTATAAATATGCCTTTATACTTCCTTTTTTTCTAAGCATTTTCTCTGTATTGTTTCCTGTATTTGTGTGGTATAATAAAGTGTTTTCTATCTATCTATATGCCCACACATGGCGATTTGTTCAACAAGTGAGCAAAACGATTACTTTCACGTGCCGATTTTAAATCCCGAGGTAGCGAAGCAATTTAGAATAGAGTCACAAGTGTAGCGAGTGGCTCTAAAGTAGACTGCTGAGATACCAAGAATTCTGCTCACTTTTTTTGAGCAACTAAGTCCTCGTTTTAGAGAGAGAGAGACTTGCACATTATAAAACTAATCCATAAACAATTTTCAGAATCCCTCCCCCTCGTCCTCATCATATCCACCCTGGCTTCCATCATGATCTGCATCCTCATCGTAATGCTGGCCGTGATGCTCTGCCATCGGAAACCCAAGGATGTCAAGAAACCAGGCCTTAAAGAGAAGACCTGCGTAGACTATAAGGATGCTGATGGACATTCCAACATCAGTGATCTGAAGCTGGAGTTGCGGCAGGTGGATGGAAGCTGTGATATCGTAAGTCTACTATAGTTCTCGGTGGTATCAGCGGTAGAGACCACGACTTGACGTAGTGTAGGACGCCCTCCGGCCAGGTGGGAGACAAATGCTGGATGCGGTGAGCTGAAGCCAGGTTGCTATGGCGCTCATTAGTGGAGGTAAGGAAGCTTACTTTTCAGGGAGACATAGGCTATATTTTATCCCGGAATCACGGGAACGGGAACTACGCGGGTGAAACCGCGAGGCGATCGTCTAGTTATTAGTATAGATTTTACAAGTTCCATCTGAGGAAGCGTGCTCCATCTTAGGCCATATCTTCACTTTAGACAGATGGTGGCCAATCGCCTCGATCGACTAATAAATTAAAAATGTAAACTGGATTCGTAGTTAACTCGCTTACGTTCATGATGAGTCCATACTGATCCAGACTATAATAATTCTCGTCGATATTGAATCTAAATCTCTTAGAAAATGCGTACGTATCATAGCTAATATAAGGGTACCAGAGACATATAAACCCCACTTTATAAAACTGAAAATCCTTACCCTAGTTAGTATATACATTCTAGAAATAAGCAAATTCTTAAGGAATTACCCTAATATTTTCCAAAATATTAATGACCAGCCCCGCCGATACCAAACTTGATTATAGACACAACCTGGTGAAGCCTGTTTCAAAATTAAAAATCCACTAATCCTCCCCCAACTCGATGGCGGTAAAAATTTATAAAAAATCCCAGATAACATAAAATCTCTCGAGAAAAATAACATGTGAAAGCAAACTGAAAGAGATGCTCATAAAGAAATGTTTTTACGAACTTGACGACTTTTTCAAGGATTCTTTTAGCGACTCGCAAATAAAATTTTAAGTTAGTAAAGGTACCATATAGTTCATCTTTAGTAGAAAGGCACGAAACCTGCCAGTTTTCCATTGCAACACCCTAAATGGTGTGAAATTAACTTAAACTCACCTAATCACTAAGACCTGATTGTATGAATGCAATAATTAAAATACTGAATACTGAATCCAACCCACAGAAATCTTAATAACAGTGCCTTGTTATTCAGATTTCTGTGATCCAACCACTGGCATAAGCTGGCTGCTACAAATTAGCAGACACTGGAAAAGTTTTATGTTCAACAGTGGGATTTTTTTTAACATGGCAGAAGCCTTTATTCACAAAGAAAATTACACTAGTATATACAATTGAAACAACTGAGCTACCTGCAGACTGTTGCAAACAATCTACAGGTAGATCAACTGATCTATATCAATACCAATCGGAAGCGTCCCCAAGACGCTGGATTTATGAGATTGGTGGAATTTTCTCAATAATTTATGTTCTAAGTACAAACCCTCCAGTAGCATCAGATTTTTCCAGAATAGTAAATTCACTAAAACAGAGAACAAATAAGTATATAACTTTACTAAAATCTCTTGCCTAACAGTGATTATAAAACACCCCTCTACTTTAGAACTGTGAGGAAAACTTGTGAAAATTGCAAAAAGATGTTCTACTCATAGTTTTATTTATATAAAGAACCAAGAAAAAAATAACGCAATAAACTTGGCCCCTCCTCGCTATATTCAAACTTTCGAGGACCTTTTGTTGAAAAGAATAGTTATCGGATGAATACTTGGGTCTACCCTACTCTACAAGTCTGAAAACGATACCAAGTGTCTCAATGACATAGCGATCATTATTTTCTATGAGGTTTTTAGCATTTCTTAAACACAGATTCATTAACAACTTTACAAACAATCAGTGTGCAGATCGAAGCAAGAAATCAATATTCATTCGAGTTAAAGTTTGTTACGACGATTTATCATTATCACGTACAATTTTCAAAACCAAACGAGGCAAACTCTTTCATTACGAATGTAAGCGGGTTAACTACGAACCTAGTTTGGTTGGAAGAATACCAACGTTTCATCCCTGAACGAGGGACTTCGTCAAAGTGAGTGCAATTTTCGTCGCACCCTTTCACTTTTGTTCAAAATGTCAATATCAGCCTACCCAGTCAACTGTTGAATATATTATGTAGGTCTCTCTTAATGAGCGCCATAGCATCTTGCCTTCAGCTTGCAGCAAATGCCAGCAGTCTTTTGCAGCCATCCTATCTGACCACCAGGTATATTTAATACGAATTGTGTCGTAAATATTCTTCAAGATAAATTTTCATAAGGTTCGAGCTCCGAGGAAAAATAGTACAGAGCGCCTTATGGAAGACTACATAAGGCGCGCTTTTTCTTGCGTGATGTTTTTTAAAAAGTTTTTTAATTCCCCCTCCTATGGTGATACGTGGTGAGGTTTTAGACTACCCTCCCCCTACCTTTAATAACGTCTATATTTTGTAGATACAGTAAGTATCAAAAAAAATCTAAATACAGTAATTTTGAAAACCAGCCAGTGTATGTCTGAAAATATAAATACACGAGATATCTACGTGTGGATTGTCCAGCATTATTTATTATTATTTCACTACATCCCCCTCCACCCTCGTGATATCCCCCCCCCCCTTTCGAGCCTCCCTCACGTGATTAATGAACCCCTTAGGTGTCTATATCTAGGCAAAAACACAGAGGGTTCGAATCGTATAAGTTTTGCAGAGTAGCACCGATATGTTTGTCAAGTAAAGGTTCGGGTAAACATTGAATAAAATGAATGATGCCACCCCTCGTGTTGATCTACCGGTTCCAGAAGCTTGGGACTTCGGACTCTTTTGTGTTTTGTGATGCTAATCCACTTGTTTGGAGATCGATTCAAAGAAATTTGCTCAACTATAAACTTCGCAAATGTCCTTTTTGTGTGTGTAGTTGAATAGATAGTGGATGGCTCGAAGTTTTTATCAGAAGTTTGTAGTTTTTCATCTTTTCTCATTTCTTCTTATTGACGACCGTAGCGCAGCGGGCGAACGTCCGCCTGTGATGCAGGAGGGTTCGATTCCCGCCTCGGGACAAATGTTTTTATGATCTGCAGATATTTGTTTCATTAATTTTATCTATGTGGTGCTTAGAATTTGCACCATCTTGATTCTTCCCGCGGGTGTCGTAAGAGGCGAGTAAGGGATATCCATTGGGAGCGGGCAGCAGCGCCCCCTGCAGAACAATTCTACCACCGAACTGCGAGGGGGATCATCCATCAATCTAAAATAGAATAGAGTCACATCGATTTTATACCCGCATGCCCAGCGTGGGAATTATGGGCACTACCCCCATGGCATAATTAGGCAACACAGCGCTTATTAGGGGCCTACGTCCAGCAGTCTACAAATATGGGCTGTTGAAGTGAGGTTGGGGAATTAATTTGTGGTCTATCTCTGCGCAGGACAACACAAACGGATCAGAAACCGACCTACATCCAACTCTCCACCTGACGTCCAACCTCGGTCTACCGCTCGCGGGTCCAGTGCCTCTGCCTGACTCAGGGTATGACAACGAGCTGATGAAGTACCAGAGATACAGCGGGGACTTTAACCAGGCTATCAATCAGCTGAACTTTAAGGTTAGTAAAAGTAAAAAATGTATTTTGTCATATAAACAGGCAGCCACGAAATATGTGTACTATGCCGACCTCTATAGTATCAATTTTTGTTCTACGATTTTTTTAATATCTAAAAGATAAAAGATAAAGATTTATTTATTTGACCTAACATGTTTATCATCATAATATCATCTAACATGTTTTTTACTTGTTGAAGAAAAAAACAGAGACTAGTTTCTTTATAATTTCTATTCTTTTACTGCGTGTATCCTTACATTTTATTTATTGTCTGGAAATTTCAAAGTATTTACATCATGTTTTTGTAAAAACTCAATCTGTCTTATTTTTATTATGAACTAGCTTCTGTTCACGGCTTCGCACGTGTTGTTTCTATGGAAACATCTTGAGCACAATTCTTGAGGTTATTTATATCCCATAGGAACCGATTTATGGGATGAAAAGTTGCTTAAATTTGATTCCAGGGTTAGACTTACCGATATACAAAATTTCAGCCTGATCCGTTCAGTAGTTTTTACGTGAAAGAGTAACAAACATCCATCCATCCATACTTACAAACTTTCGCGTTTATAATATTAGTAGGATGATATTATGAATTTGCTCCGTCCTCATATCCTATGCATTAGTTAGTATGGTCACATCAGAAGGTATAATGATGTGTTTGCCTCACAATCGTGTTTGATTTAGATAGATAAAATGATAAACAAGGGCATAAATGTGCTCCGGCCCCATGTTGACCAAGGCTCGCTGTCTTGGCAAGCCATCACTCGCATAATATCTATGCATCTAAGAAAACAAACGCCCCGGTGGCTCGGTCAACATTTGGGACCATCGGAGGAGGTTGTTGTACATTTGCCACAAAGTAAATTCGTTACATTTTTGTACATTCCATACATTGAAAGTACATTCGTCACATGCGTTATAAAAAGAAGTGAAGGGACAATGCTTTTTAATCGACTTCGAAAAATTGAGTTGCTATGGTCGGCTGTATGTATTTTGTTTTACAAGCTTCGATAAGTACAATAAGCCGACAATGTATTATCAACACCGAAATAACAGTTGCCAAAAAGGTATCAGTAGTCCGGTTGACTTTAACGTAACCGGACTACTGAGACCTTTTATTTATGTAACTTGCAATGTATGTAACTGTGTTTGCACGGGTGGAATCTTGCAACTCAATTTTGAAGCAGATCTTCAACCGATTGAGCTGAAATTTTCTATACACGTTTAGAATGCAATAAAAGCTTGTTTTTGAAAAAGATTTGTTAAATATTAAAACTTATTTGTACGAGTATGTATGTTAGCCGATTTCATCATCAATTATTACTGTGGACCGATTTTGGTGAATAATTTTGAAAATGATCCCGAGATAGTCCCTTATTTTTATTTTAATACTAGCTGCGCCCCGCGGCTTCGCCCCCGTGGAAATTTATGTTTCCAACTTTCTTAATTTTTTCTTTCATAAGAACCTTCTCCTGACAATAACAAACACAACAAAGAAAGAATTAGCGAAATCGGTCCAGCCGTTCACGCGTGATGCCGTGACAACGCGAAACGGGTTTCATTTTTATATATAAGATTTATTTCCGGATTATTGTTTGTCCTGCAAAACATAAAAAAACAGTGTAAATTTATAGGAACTCGGAGTCTCTGTTTAGATTTTGTGAAAATATCAAATTATTATTTGAAGTAAAAGAAAATGTTTCATTCTTTTTTTTTTTTGCTTTTTCACTCAGCTTCTTGTTTTCTCCTAGGGTCAAACTCAAACCGGCTACGTCCCTTACGTAGACTACGCCCGCGACTACGCCCCTCCTAGCGTTCCAAGTGACTCCCTCTCAGGATCTCTATCCAGAAGCATCGATGGATACCCCACGGGATCTCTGCGGAGGCAGGCCAGTTGCGGCAGATTCGGCGGTGTGGTTGGACCTGATGGTAAGTCAATTTCCTATCTTTAGGTTGGTGAGAAAATTTCAATTAAATTCGTTTATTAAACCATACCGAGGAACCGACAGCCGCTGGGGTAAACATGTTCTTGAGTAGAGACCACGACTCGACAAACGTAGTGTAGGACGCCCTCCGGTCATGGGATGACGATCTGCGAAAGACTGCAGGCAGATGCTGGATGCGGCCAGCTGAAGACAGGGCGCTATGACGCTCATTAGGAGAGGCCTATATCCAGCAGTGGACTAATATAGGCTGATGATGATGATGATGATTAAACCAGACCTATCATTGCAGAGTTCTCCAATGCGTTACGTCTAGGATCGTGTCTAGGACACCTATTTGCTAGATAGTATAGAATTATTATCTAAAACTTAATCAGCTAGGTATGTATACAACATGAACCGCCTTTATTTTAAATTATAGATACAAACAGAGGAAATACATTTAACATTATAAAGAACCAACATCAATTCAGTTAAAATCTTAGGAAAAATAAATAACAGGATGAAAATGAAATAATTTATAAAATAATAATATTAAATAAATAATTACAATATTGAAAATAAATGTGTAAATTTCTAGTGTTCTGTCATTTTTTTTATCAACATTTTGAGAATTATTATCAAAATTTCTCAACTAGCTACAGAAAAAATGCATGCATAGCTGCGGACACGACCGCACAACTGTAACCTTTATTTCTTTGCAGTTATCCCTATGACCAACCCTAGCGTTGTCATTACTGGAGGCGTAGATGTCAGATACGCAGCTACATATGGAAACCCCTATTTAAGAGGGAGTGGACCCTTAGGTAAGTCAGCTATAGTTTATTTACGAGTTTTTAATGTTGCTGATGAAGTTTCTCCGAAAGAGCCTCCCTGAAGAAGACCCTAAAGAAGTCCCTCGTGAAGAGATGAAACGATGATGATCTTGCAACACAAATAGGTTTCGTAGCTAAACCGCTTACATCGGTAGTGATTTGTCATATAACATTTAAAGTATGATAGTTTTTATAAGTAGTAAAAAAATCTCTGGAAAGTTGCCATAACCTTCTTACCAACCTCTGTATACGTTTTAGTTTTTAAAGGCTCAGTATTTCTGTGCTTTTTATTGTACCTATTTTTCTATTTTAAATTAAACGTTTAAATATTGCACACAACATACGGCCAAAAACTAAGCAGACCTTACAGTTTACATTTTTAAAGTAAATAAACCTTCGTTTGACCTCCTTGGGGATTATAGGCATTACCCCCATGAGATAAAAGCCAATAAGGCGCTTATCAGGGGGAGGCCCGCGTCCAGCAGTGGACCAATGCAGGCTGTTGAGGTTGAGGGCTTTGTGGGTTTGAACCTAGGACCAAAATGAAAATAAATTTTGAAATAAAAATCCTCATCGATGTGAGTAATATTCAAGAGATTGGGGACTAGTTCCTCGAAAGTGGAATGCTCAAATTAGGTCCAATTAGGTCCACCCACCTCAGTCACAGTCGGACCGGCGCCGCCGGCGTACGTGTTTCGCTTGTATTGTTGTCTTGATCACACTTCGGTCTAGATACGTTTTTCCATCATTGTTGTTCATTATGTAGTAGGTATATTCCAATAGACTGGAAATAGCGTGTCTGCGTTTAGTTGTAGCACAACAAAGGCCATTTGTTGAGATAGCGCTGGGAGAACGTACCTACCATATCTACAACAAAGGCCATTTGTTGAGATAGCGCTGGGAGAACGTACCTACCATATCTACATAATTTTACCTATATCAATGGTTTGACCTACATTGTAGGTTTTTTAAAACAAAAATCTAAAAGTTTATTAAAAATCGCTGAAATGGAAAAGCATTGTAGCGTAGTATTTAATAAAACTCAATCTGAGTTTAATTTACCTCGATCTCAACTAGCTTCTACCGCGGTATCGCACGGATTTTTCGGTTTAATAGTTAGCCTATATGTTATTCTAGTGAAACAACTTCATCTTTGCAAAATTACATCCCGATGCGTTTGGTAGTTTTGGCGTTATATTCGCATAAACAACGACACCACCTTTTTTTTATCCTGTGGGAAATGCGCACGCATATCGTACTGCCACGGGGAGACAGTACGATGATGTGGGACTCTAACACCACTAAAACCCTAGTGCCAAGTGCTACCGCCTCTGCCGCTTGTGGTAGGAACGTGGGGACGCTTACACTCATCCGCGAACCCACCGCGGCTGCCCGATATCGGGCCCCTCACTGGGGGTGTGCAGCACCCCCTCTTTGCGACGCGCCAGAAACACATGACGCGCCGCGACCACCTCGGAGACCTTACCCGCCAATGGGCGCCAGACGACCCCGTGTCCAAGCGCCCTAGGTCCCCCTGCGACGGGTCAGTCGAGTAGCCCCGCCGCCTGCCACACGGTCGCAGAGGATAGGGAGAGCGGTAATCGCTATACCGTCAGTCCTCCTCCCCTGCGACCCCACCGCGTCCGCCATCAAACGGTGGCGACCCCGCCAGGCGTACCTCAGTACCGGCACTCCTCTCCCGCCGCGGCCTCCACCTCACTGCGGCCATGCTGCTCATATAGCACAGCCGCCCGCCTCAGTTGCGATGCCTCCCATACGACACCGCAACCTACTACCGCTCCAGCTGGGCTTAGAGGGCAAAGTCCAGGGGAGCGGTCCGTCCTGGGGCCAGCCGTCTGCGTTGGCACGGCCCCATGGGTTCCTCTTAGCTCTTAGCCTCTTAGCTGACAAGGCCGCGATTACTAAGCCCCCCCGCCCCGGAAAGGGAACCCTTCGGGGGGAAACAACGACACCACCTGTCGCTTTTATAGTTTTAGTAGAATTAGTAGGATTTGTGCATATTAATAAATATTCTCCTACTTTCAGCATATTCGCCACAAAACACCAATCCATCTGGAAAACACGCTCCACCACCGTATTACACTATACGAAACACTAACCACGCTTCGTCCGGTGAGTTTGTTTACCACTGTTACACTTATGGTGGACACTTGAGGTGAGGTTCAACTTTGTTGAATAAAATTTTGGACCCAGACTGATTTCAATTCGAGATTTTACAAACAAGCGGCCCTTTAAGATATATTTATTAGTTTATCTCACTCCAGAAAAGAAGAATTTTATGCAAAAATGCGATTTGTCCAGTGACTTAGAATTAACATTATCATAATTCCTATACAAGTACTCCATTATTGGATATCTTTTTAATATGATTCTTCCAATCGTCTCGGTTTTAAGTCCATCGTGTCCAGTCTTAGTACACCTAACCACCTGTCTATCTTAGCCTACATGTAGTCATAATATCGTGGGTGCTATTCAGCAACGGTGCGGGGGTCAACCTTCTTTATCAAATCATCTTATTTTATCACAGGTCCATCAATATCTCCCGCGTCATCGTCATCATCAAGACCGGTGACCAGTCCACTGGCGTCGTCATCGTCCACCAATAGTGGCGCTCAGCCTCAAGTAAGTACCTTTTGTTTCTGGTTAGTTCAATGCTGGACAGCTCCCATAATGACTCCAGGACAAGCAGACGCACGTCGCATTACCACCATTATCTTGTGGATATTACTTTCACTCGTACTGAACGTTTATCCTCCACCTTTATGATTCGCACCGCTAAGGTTTGGAACTCGCTGCCTGCCTCTATTGTTCCGACCTACTAAAACCTGGGTTTTTTCAAGAAGAGAATAATTAAGTGTTTTCTAGACCTTCGTGATACAGCTTCGGCCATATCGTCACTTACTATCAGGTGAGGTTTTGGTCAATCGAAGGTATTTACGATAAAAAGTCATAGCGCCTTGTCTTCAACTTCATCCAACATCTGTCAGCAGTCTTTCGCATACCATCTAGCCACTGCGTATTTTATGCAACTAGAGATAGGTAACCGTGTTTTTTTTAAAGGTACCTAGAGCATCGCCCCAGTCGTCAGCCACTGCCACTGGGCTTCAGTACATTCTTCCACCGTCCAGTCAAGGTAGCTTGCAGTCCCAAAAACTCAAAGGTACGAGCACTTCGAAGGGAATAGTGTATCTTTAGTAAGTTCATGTGTGCGTTGTGTACGATTTGTCTATTGTTTTTCCGAGGTTTGCTTATTTTATAAACATTTGTTTTATGTAGACTTTGTTTGTTTATGTAGATCATTTTGTTTCTTTTCAATTGTTTTATTTTGTAGATTTATTTCCATGTAGCATTTTATGCAAGTTTGTGTACTACGTACATAATTAAGAATTTATTCGTATAAATAATTCAAGATCTTCCGATATTTTGTTTGTGTTCCAGTAGCAAATATTTATAAGTATTTTGTACGTTTGTTAGTTTTTAAAGACAAAGGCCTAGTTAAAGCTTTATTTTAGTTCTTAGTTAGCTACTATTTTTTTTATAGTTCTTGAGTTTAATAAAAATACTTGAGATGAATCTAGCAAGACGTTGTTTTTTCAGGTTCTCCACATACACCTGGAACTCACGTTTGAAGTAACCGTTTATAAAAAATTAAGAAGGAATTGTATTAGTACGTAGGTACTTACCTACCTGTTTACCTGCTAAGGTATTATGGTACTTGAGTACTTTCACTAAAGTATTAGAAAACATTAACAGCCTCAGAGGCTTTTTATAAATATCTTTGAAAATGTTGAGATGAATTTATTAAAAATTAAATTTCAAAAGTTTTTGAAATGAATCGTCCTTTCTATATCTTCTTAGACTTGATCTATTAGTAAGAAAACTTCTTATAATAAATAAGAAATTTTGGGATCGTATGCCCTTTAATTATTAAAACGAGCCTAAAATTTAAAAGCTTTAAGTGTCAATATCAAAGATTAAAGAGTTTTAAGATTGTAGATTATAAGTGATTTTTTTAAGTAATTAAGTAATGCGTGATTGCTTTTTCATAGATGTTTAAAATTTTAATGATCTCTGATCTTTTAAATAATTGTAAAAAAAATTTATGGACTTATTTGATAATTCATGTAACAAAAAATAATGATGTTATGATATAAAATAAAAGTACATTTAAAAAGAAAATAAAGATTTTTTTGCATAGTTCTTTTTAAATCTCGACTGAGACTGAAAAATTAGTTTAAGCAATTAAATTTGTAAATATAGGTTAATCTTCTTATTGAACTGTTATAAAAATGTCGGTATCTGGTGTTAGTAAAGATGTCTATTATGACACGAATTTTAAGGTTACTTTGTAATTCCTAGAATAATATATTTTGCTTTCTTAAATTACATACATTTCTTATATACAGGGTGCAAAAAGAAAGGACCAAAATATCAGGGGTGGTTCAGACTCGGGTCTTAAAAGAGGATTTTTTTTTCTAAAATTCCCGACTCTTAGTTTCGGAAAAATAACAAAATGATCACTATAAAGCTATGACTGATGCAAGAGCTTATTGTCATTAACTAAGCTTAATCAAAATTTAAAAACCCCCCGACAGATTTTCATAAAGAAACATAGCTAAGAACACTAGGGATAAAATTATCTATGACACTAAAAAAACTAAACGAAAATCGGTCCATCCGTTTGGGAGCTACGATACCACAGAGCACAGACAGATACACAGACAAACACGTTAAACTTATAACACCCCTCTCTTTTTGCGTCGGGGGCTAAAAATAGCCTACATCCTACTTAAAGTTCACATCTCCTTTAAAACACACAACAGCTTCGTCGCGGGTCGTTGCCTAGTCTAGTGATTATTTCGTTTTATTTATTTTTTCGATAGCTATTATTATTTATCCCGTGTTCTGTGATCGAAGCTGAACACCCCCTGAAAATTTGGTTCTTACTGTTTGGGTGTAAACCCTGTATAGGTTACCTACTTGTAGGTAACCTTGTATTACTGTAACTGTAACTGCACTAAAAGTAGGTTTCTTACATTAAAAAGGTTTCCTACTCGTAACCTGCCTACATAATGTAAGAAACCTACTTTTAGTAGAGTTACTCAAATTTCATGGGTACTTATTTTGATAGAATAATTTTTTTTTTGTGAGATTCATGTTATATTAAATATAATATTCTTATGCTTTCATGAAACTTGCATCTGAAAAATGCAAGTAATCAGTAAAATTCAAAGGCTCTTTATTATGTTGATTTGAACAATTATACCTATCTTGTAATTGAGGGCGAATATTAAATTATTTGTTCAAGAAATTTGTTTCATGCCATGTGAATTAAATAAATGATTTATAGAAAAATAAACTTCTGTCTATTTTATTTAAATATCA
Source organism: Eupithecia subfuscata (assembly GCA_963564075.1). Lineage (NCBI taxonomy): Eukaryota > Metazoa > Arthropoda > Insecta > Lepidoptera > Geometridae > Eupithecia > Eupithecia subfuscata. Next base: position 4,564,584 of record OY751123.1, read on the forward strand.
TTGCTTCTTTCATGCAGACACTCACCGTCTATCATTTATTCAAATCTATTTATCGAAAAACCATCCCCACAATTTTTTTTTTATATAGGTATGTTAGTCTTTAGTTAGTCACTGTAAGTCCAGGGATGTTATGGATATGCTATTCCAGATAGGGATACGGATAGAGAAATTGGAATAATATTGTTTCGGTTTCGGATACGGTTACGGATATTAAATTATTTCAGATTATCTGGCTGTTTCAGATAGTTTCGGTTACGGATATCAGATTTGTAAGAATAAAATTGTAAAAGTATAATACAATTTTTTTAAGAATCGGTTATTGACACCAGGCCTGAATCTGGTTGACGATATTATCAAGACGTGATTGTGACGTCCTCTTTTTCTATGGGATTTGGTACAGCCCAACAAACTCATTTTTTTTGTTTTGATACAAATCACAACAAAAAAAATGAGAGCCATCAAGAACAGCCATATTCAGTTCCGCGACTACCTACGGCGGATCCCATGAGTGATATAGATAATAACTCAAATCAAGAAAAACCACGAAAACCCCAACACCTGGCACCTGTACAAGAGTGTAAAGTTATTTCAATCACTTTTTATTTAATTTATTTATTTTTATTTTTACTTCTTAGGGCTAACAAACAATCATACTTAAATAATAACAGATTATCTTAAATAAACTAAATAGGTACTAAAAGTATGACCATGACCAGCCCCGTTATCCACAAGTTACAAAGTAAGAAAGGGGTGGTGTTAGTGAACTTATATAATGTAGTAGTATTTTCACTAGCAAACAAACAAAAAAGTAAAGCAAATCAATAACATTACATTTTATTTAATTGATAATAATTTAGTATATAATTTCACTTGCCTATGAGCTTAATTTGGTCGAAGGCAAGTGCTATGATTTTATTTTTGAGTATCTAACAACAGTCTTCAGTAATATTTATGCGTCTGATTAAGTTTCAGAGAAATAGTGCCTTGCGTCTTCCTTTCCCTGAAAAGGTTTTACCACTTAGTTACATTTTGAGGAAACTACATTAACGTAATTAAAATGTTCAAATATATTTTTATCTGAGTAGGTATCATTAGAGTAAATTGTAATGAAATCCGCATTACAATTTTACTCTAACGCGTCAGTGACTGACCAAGCAATAAAAATTATAAACTATGCAGGCGACGAAGTTATCCAAAACTTTGATTTCTGTTCCGTATCCGGATAGTTTTTTATTTTGGATATCCGATAGTTTCGGTTACGGTTACGGATATCCTAAACATCCCTGATTGAGTCTATACACCAAAGTCTGCGGGCCGGCCACAAGTTGACAAAACACGTTTTATCGCTGACTTTGGCGTGTAGACTCTTTAATGGAATGGGCAACACAACCCGGCGAGCCATTATGGGGGTTGGTGCATTATGTCATTATAATGACTATTGTAAGCAGCCAAAAGTACTTTGTAAAAAATTGGCGAGGCGACTTTGTGTGTAGACTAAATAATGAAATCCATTAGGCAGGTAGTTTAATTTCTAAAATAATCAAAATGAACGGTGCTGGCCCTGCTGCCTTCTTAAATGTACATAATATGTTAGTATCTAGTATGTTGGTTTCCTAATTACCAAAGGATTGGTATAAAGTCAGCTACAGAAATAGATTTACGATAAGTTTAGAAAATTAAAATTTTTGACTTTCACCTCTGTGAAATTTATACCACTGTCTAAAATTACATAAATGGGCCCAGGTACAATAAATAAAGTAAGTAGGTAAGTCTACCTTCATGCTTAGAGATTCCAATTTACGATTATGACCAAATCCCCGATACTAATCAAAACGATAGACGAGTGCTGACTAGATAAATTCCAACCGTAAAAGACAGGCAGTGAGTCCTATAAAAGATAGAGCTCAATTATACAGAAAACAGTTCACCAGCGCTTATTTTACTGATTTTATTTTACTGCTTGTCTTCGGGCTAGATGACATTGTAAGAATTGTCCAAAACTATTGTTTCTTTTTCTTTACCTGATGATAAGGAAATAAGTTGCTGACTGTGTATATTTGGTATGATATCACAAAGAACTTTTTTCTTTTTTTTTCATTTTAATTATGACGCACGAAACATAAAATAATCACAGAATATACCAAACTTAAATAATATGGGTTTAGAACTTCATCATTTCACAAAATATGTGCATACAGAGCGAAACGTTTTTGCGATGTTATTTGATTTCTTAAAACGTGTAGAGCCAAAAATTCACAATATTTAAAAAAAAATATAAAAACAGAATAAAAAAATACCTTAAGCTAATTATAAATAACTTACTAAGTTTAGTGTTTAAGCACATCTACCAACAATTACACCACTAAAGTTGTAAGTACTAACTCGAAATTGTAAGTACTATTAAATATTAGCTCGTTCAGCTTCATAAATTTACAAGCTGTTCACAGAAGCCATCACTGGATACTCATCGTCACGAGAAAAGTAGAGGGGAAGACACCGAATGGATGCGCTGGTCAGACCAGATCAGGACAACACTTGATATCAACCAGGTCCGAAGCAATACAAGTTACTGAGAGCAGGAGCTGAAGGCGCAACGTCTCGTACGGTTGGTGACCATACTGAAGATTATGGCCTCAGATGCTTACCTAGAAGGAAGGCTGTTTACTCTTCAATTCAATTCATTTATTAATACCATGGGTTCACAAGAAACACTAAGTCAAGTCATATAGATACCTACTCAGAATAATTACATTTCATTTCACTCTTGACTTAAAGACTCCGAGATGGTGTTATTTTGGAAAAACAAATGCAGAGCCAGGCTACTCATGTGGAAAGCAACAAACTTACAGTAATCAAAATTAATAAACAAAAGAATTTTTCAGTAAAATAGAATTGTGGCGATTTTACACATGCTTTTCTGCGTGACGAATTTACTTTGTGGCAAATTTACAACAAGCCGTGAAAAGTGACCGACAACGGCGACAACCCTCTATTGAGACAGAGAGGACGCAATCCTCCTGCTCAATGCTTTAAGATTCATTATAAAATGCGATGGTACATAAACATGACAGTTTCTAAAGCTTTCTGCCTAAGTTTTTCTAGTATACGACTAACTATGCAAATGCGTCTAAATAAAGCTATAACCAGTAGCCGGTGGAGTACATTAATCGTCGGTAAATCGACATAAACTACTAAAGTTTAATCGTAAATTAAATGCCCAATCGTAAATTTCCTCGTAAAACGATTCGAGAACTGTGATTGGTTGCGTTTAGATATTTGGTGCGGATAGAAGTCGTTCAAAGGTTTTAGAACCTACTGAATAGAGTAGGATTGAATACACTGTCTAAAATTGCTCGCGGATTCACGGCATTGTCGCACTAATATCTAATTACGACTGTGATCTTCTTCTACGGTTGTACAAGTAATAATTCATTTTGTATGTTTTACATTGTAAATGCGATGATAGCCTGCAATAGGGTATATTATGCATAATAATTTTAATATATTATATTTAAATATAAAAACAAAAATTATTAATTTAATTAAAAATAATTAAATTTTCTAGTGTTTTCTGTAAAGTTAACAGAAAACACCAAACAACCGCGAAATAATACAAAAAGACATCCCGCCAAAGCTTCAAGACAATACAAAATCTCTCTTTTCCTGTATTTTTATTTTTGTATTTTCTTGGTGTACAATAAAGTGTATTTGTATTGTATTGTATTGAAAGTGTGAACTATGACTTCAGATTTTCTCATTTTCAATGATTAAATTTCTCAAAAAAATTTAAAAAATACAAAATAAATAATCAGACCATATCAATATAACAATAGAGAAAGCGTAAAGAAATAATTAGCTTTTTTGAAGTCACATGCATAAACCCTATTTTAGGCTCTACGGACCCAACCTTGACATTAAAATATATTATGTTAATTAATAAATAGAGATGAACTCAGGTGCACTGGCAAGACTTACAGTAGGTACAGACCTACAGACTGACAGTAAACGCGTAACTACTTATCACAATCATCACCTAAAAGTCAGTTTTTTAGAATGTGGACCCAACGTTTACTCTGTACAGCGATTTCTATCGTCGACTACCCTCACTTTAAGTTGGTAGGTATGTTCAAGCATTTAATATTTGCACACTATCAGAGCAAGCCGGAAATGCTCACAGGGTAACCAGAAAGCGGAAGTTGTGTTTACCACCACTTCCGGCATCGGTTTGTGTGTATTATGCCTTGGATTTACGTAGGTATAAATGGGATCTCCACTTATCGTAAAATTTTCCAGGACCTTGTTAAATACTGGTGTGAGAATCTTGAAAATTGTACATTACTAGAAAATACATTTAATCACAAAGAAAATTATACTAGTATTTACAATTGAAACAATTGATCAGTTAAGCCACAGATATTATAATACTATACTAGTAGTTAAGCTAACTGCCGACTGTTGCAAACAGTCTACAGATAGCTCAACTGATGCATTACTTGGTGTTGTTGTACTTGTATCGTTCGAATTCGAACTCCCATATTCAGCGACAACCCAACTGTTCCCGCGGGTGTCGTAACAGGCGAATAAGGAATATCCACCGGGGGCGGGCAGCAGCACCCCTGCAGAACAATACAACCACTGTAGTGAGATCCCCAACCCGCATGCCCAGCGTGGGGGTTATGGCCATAACCCCCATGAGACTAAAGCCAATGAGGCGCTTATCCAAAAAGGTCTGCGTGCAGTGGACCTATACAGGCTGTGGAGGTGAGGTGAGGATTCAGTGACATAGCGCCCTGTCTTCAGCTTACCGCATCCAGCATATTCATATTTTGGTCTTTCGAAGATCGTCATTTCATTTGGTAAAGGGCGTCTTGCACAACGTTTGCCGAGCCACGGTCTCTACTCGTGATCACTATTTACATAAGTATTGTTTTTTGGATACGGTCTTCAAAGTAATTGATGGACCCATTATGTTTCGTATTCATTCCAAATCACAACAATTATTTTATTGTAACCTAAACAGTTACAATTTTGTTGCCAAATCATTTAGCTATAATTTTATGATACTAAACTATACATTACGTACATACTAAACTATACATTACGTAAATAATAGATTCAGGCGTTACTTTGCGGAAATCCATTGTAAAATATTATGATAAAACAATATTTAGTAACAATTCCGCGCAAAATTGCGCGATTGCAAAATTTTTGCGCGGAATTGTTACTAAATATTGTTGTATCATAATATTATACATTACGTACATACTAAACTATACATTTACGTTGAGTATTTAATTATTAAAATAATTAATTAATTGATTGTAATTTCTTATGTGAATAAAAATGTTGATAATTAATTGCAATATTTTCATGATTTAATGATATATTTCAATAATAAACCTATCAATTATATTATTCATTAATAATTATTATGTCAGTTCATTAATTTATGTTAAACTAGCTGCGCCCCGCGGCTTCGCCCCCGTGGAAATTTATGTTTCCAACTTTCTTAATTTTTTCTTTCATAAGAACCTTCTCCTGACAATAACAAACACAACAAAGAAAGAATTAGCGAAATCGGTCCAGGCGTTGTTGAGTTATGCGCTTACCAACACATTTTGCGATTCATTTTTATATTATAGATTAGCTTCTGCCCGCGGCTTCGCACGCTTATTTTCGGTATAATAAGTAGCCTAGACTACGTTCTGAGTGTATGCCAACTTTCATATTGATCTGTTCAGTAGTTTTGGAGATCCTAGGTAACAAAATTTCACATTTCACAAACTTTTGCATCACATCACATCACACTAATATTATAAAAGCGAAAGTTTGGATGGATGGATGTTTGTTACCTCTTCACGCCAAAACTACTGAACGGATCAGGCTGAAATTTTGCATACAGGTAAGTCTAACCCTGGAATCAAACGTAGGCGACTTTTTATCCCATAAATCAGTTCCCATGGAATAGAAATAACCTCAAAACGTTTCCATAGAAACAAAGCTTGCGAAGCCGCGGGCAGAAGCTAGTTTATAATATTAGTAGGAAGGATTACGTTGGCTTATCACTTATCACCCGAGATCGTAATTGAGACTGTGGTCATCGCGGAACTCAGCGTACTCACTAAGGTTACGGTCGTACATGGCTGCTTGCAGGATCACTAGGCACGGGGCTGTTAGTATCGTTAGTTCTTTAAAAATAGGGCGGGCGGGGGTGTCCTACGGAACGTGGATCGCTCTAACATTCTGAAGGCTCGTTCCCACTCAGCGGCAAAAGCTCAACGCTGTACTGTAGGCGTGAATGAACAGAAGCCAAGTTCTCCTAGTTCTCTCTCTCTAGGCTCCTAGTCATGTTCTGATCCAGAGTCGAGGACAACCGCCAAAGCACGAAGCACGCCCGACCTAGCCTATCTTGCTAGCTTTTCAATATGGAACTTCCACGTCAGACCCTCATCGAGCTGGAAACCTAGAAAAGTAGCTGACTTTACCTGGTTGACACGCCTGCCTCCCAAGCTCACGTTTAAGGACCTCTGTACACGACCGATTAAACACCATAAAGTTAGTTTTAGCGACATTCAGTAGTTAGCCAAATCTAGCATCCTAGTAGGGGATGCTACACCTTATGTTCGGAGACATGTGCCATATCCGAAGACAATCTAGCAAAATGTTTACGTTCAATCGCACACAGGTTCCTCTCTACTACGGGTTTCTCGAATTTGTTTTCTTGTAAACTCACATACCACAAATGATTATAGTTAACCTTGTCAAGCTCGTAGGTCTAAATAAACATGCAAGGAAACTTTTCTAACGAAACCAAATTACATAGTGGCAACAACCAATAAGAACAAATCAAAATCCTATAAAGTGTGAAGAGATAATACAACTTTGATTTTTTTCTTATCAATAAAACCAAGAGCTTTTAGTCGAAATAAACACATTTTTATTAATAATTTTAGGAAGCAAAATGTATAAAGTGTTAAAGTAAAACAATAAGAAATATTTTAGGGTGACAAAGTGATATTAATTAGAATAATTATCATTATTAAGTAGGTAACCAAATTTGATCAAGAAAGCAGTTCCGCATACACAAAGAATTTATTTTTCAGATCATCAACTCCTTTAAAGCTTTCGCTGATTTCAGCTGATTTTTTTTCACCAATGCTGTAATATTTATCTTTCAAAACATACATGCCTAATCGAGCTACCTCTGGATCTTTTTCCAGAATGCCTTTAACCACAGCTGAGAGGAAGTCACTTGATTGAGTATAATTAAAATAACCATCCAGGTATTCAACAAGTGCATCTTTGTACAAATATAGAATACTTTCGAAATACTTTGCTATTAACTCTTTGACGTCTTTAGCAATGTATTTGCCGAAAAGGTTTCCGACCATGTTGACAGCTTCTTTGTATTTCCTTCTATCAGTTTCGAACACTTCAGGTGCCTCGGTCACGGTTTGCCTTATTGTTTTATAATAAAGCATGGTGAGATGTATATTTACGTACTTACTGAAATGTTGATCTATTGGCAAAACAGTTTGCATCCAATTCACTGTCTTTTCCATAACAAACAAACATGATACGTATTCAGGATTCATAAAAACGTTTGTGTTTTTAAAATTTAGCAAAATTTCGTCAAGAAATTTGAAAAATATTTCATTTTTGTCAGGTGTTTTGAAAATTTCTGACATTTTTGCCAAAAGCTTTGTACCGAATGTTTCGAATCTATAATTGAGTGTTTCTTCTGATTTTGAAAGATAAATATATGTCAATATAACACGTATAAATAAGGAGTTATCGGCACATTCATCATAATTGTCGGTTAGTTTCTCAGGATTAAGTTCTTCAAGGAATTTCGTTATGATTTCTTCAATAAATGATTCGTCTACGCTAGGAAGTAAATTTTCTATGCGACAAAGCCACTGCATTCTTACATATCGTTCAAAACTTTCTAATTTGTCAAACGCTTTGAATAATGAGACACAGTAATCAGGTCTTATCTTCACAGACACAGTGTTAGCGTGAGAAATAAGTTTTTTTATATGGACTGTTTTGGTGTCTTTATCAAAATTAATTTGTTCAATAAGTGGCTTGATTGTCAACCAAATTGTTGGGTCAACTTCATCACCTTGCTCTTGCATATGTTTGAAACCTGATTTTATGGCCATAGACGGTCTTAATTTTGCAGTTTTAACAAATACATCACTAAAGTTTTTATTTCTCTTTGATAATAGAAGAGCCAATTTCAGAGTGCGTTTAGATTTTATCAGCTTTTGAACATTACTTTCTACATCAACCAATGGACATATAGTAAGCTTGTTCGCAACCATTTTAGTGCCAGCATTTTTCCATCCTAAGGAATCAATGTCAATAAAAGGTCTCGCCAAATGAGCGTTTGCTCTAAGCACTGCTGCAAAAATTTTAGACTCTTTTTGGTCTTCTTTATCAACATCTTGTATGTAAGACAAAAGTTCAACTCCAAGCAACATTGCAAGAGGTCGACCAATAAGTTTGTTGTGCTCTTTAACTTTTAGTTTATTTCTGTATTGAATTGCCAAACCTGAATTTTCATTAAAATAAATAGTGAGTTTTCGTAAAAACTTTTCGAATTTTTTAGAATCCAAGCTAGATTCATAGAAAATGTCAAAGTCAAGAACGCTTGTGTCATGTTTTAAAGCATTTAAGTGGGATGCATCAGTTTTTATAAATTTGAATGTAAAAAGAAACAAATCTTTTCGTCCAATTTTGGATTTGAATAAGCTTTCCAGAAGGGGAATGCATGATGAAAGATCCTTTGTTGCGAGTTCGATAATTGTTGGAATTAAACCAGGATACGTGTCAATTTTTAAGTGATTAACCCGAAGTACTTCAATGAGCTTACGGATTAAGTCAATAGCATCTTTAACATCAACTTTGTCTATTGCAGCCGAGAGTAACAGCTTCGGTAGTGCCTTGCTAACACATTTTTTCTCAACAGCAGTTAACTTATAACTGCTTAAATCTGAAAACTGTTCCAAGAATGCTTTCAAAATATTAGCATCTACATTGCCGTTTAGCAGCATTCGAATAAACACAGCATGGAGACCCTCGATACAGTCGGCTTCAGGTGGACTTCCATCTAGGCCAAGTCCTTTACCGAACTCCAATAATTTCTTCCAAGTTTCTTCAGGCAGACGCCAGACAAAAGCTCTGTTCACAAGACTTCTGATAATAGCTGCTCTTAGATTCGAAGGCTCATTGCTATGTTTCGCTAAAAGCTCCATCAAAGTGGCAATAGCCTCAGGACGACCTCCGGATTTGCTGACAAGCACTAACATAATATACTGCCTGTTCTGAGAAGAGCTTTCGGCCAAAATTCTCTTTCTCAGTTCATAAAATGTTTTCTCAAACCCAACGAACCGAAATTCATCGAATAATTTATCAAGTTCTGTTTTGACTTTTGCAATAAAAGATTCTGCCATGCAGTAGTCCATCTGTATATCACCATGCAAGTACCGACCACATTTTTTCATAATTTTTCTTTTCTTAATGCCATCTAATCCATACCTTTCGTATTCGCGTGGGTCGTGTTCCCTGTCCTTAAATATTTCAGGTCCTAGGTCTTCCATTTCTGGCGCTGAAGATTCTTCATAGGGCCATTTTTCAACTTCATCGCCAATATCTTTATCAACAAAAACTTTTTTCTTGAACGCTGCTCTGTTTTCGGGCTTTAGTTTTTTGATGAGTGGCTCGACGTTTTTATAATTGAACCAGTGATTGATATACTTAGCTTTAGCTAGCTGCATGATCAAATCTTTTACTTCTTCTTCGTCGAGATTTTCCGCTATCGTTGCCAAATCCAATATACGAGATATGTATAGTTCAACTTTGTTCATAACTCTGGCTTTATGGTGGTTCATAATAAATTTAGTTGCTATTGAACTAAATCGTTGAAACTTATAGACGTTGAAATATTTTTCAGTGATGTCTAGATATAAATTTGTATCTGATTTAAGAATACATTTCATGCTTAAATAGAAGTCCTTCTCATTTTTCAAATAACGAGACTTTTGTTTCTCATCAGTCACTACTGAATCATAAAATATTTTAGCCACTTGCGTATTTCTCTCGCAGAGTAACTTAAAATATTTTGGTGAAACAACATCCAAGATCTTGGGAAACTCTTTCAAAATAAATTCTGGCGAGCTTTTGACTAGAAACTTCATGGCTAGTTCAAATTCTTTCTCTTTATAAAACTCATAGAACTTCTCTGATCTCTGTTCGTCTTTCAAGTGTAAATGTATCCAGTGTTTCATTTTTGTGACAGCTGTAGTTATCATGTATGGATACAGATTGTTTTCTAAATATTCTGGGTTAATGATATCCTGATATTTAGGATCAAGCAGCCAAATGCCTTTCAATGCTCTGCTAACGTACAGCATATCAGCATCTTTGAGATTCTGTGTAATGTATTCGACGTCACGATGTTTTGAAGCTAGATCTATTTTAAAAAGTCGGTCGATGGCCGATTTTTCTGGAGCATCTTGTAGGTTTTTTACATTCTCATTTCTTTCGTACGTTTCTTTGACCAAACTGTTTATTTGCTTGTGCCTTTTTCCAAGGGTATCGCCAGTCAGTGTGATTGGTAGAATTGAAGCCATTTTGTGGTTTTCGCTCAGGAATATACCTGAAAAAGAAAAAAACTTACTTATATATTTCAGTTTCATGAAAGTAGCTTCTTCTTAAAATTATGATTCTTAAATTTTCCCTCATACCTATAAGCACATAATCATGTTATAGAATAAATTGGGTAACTTCCTACGTGCTTTGTTCCTGCGGTACCTTCTTATATCCATAATAGCCTAAGCGATCAAGGATAGATCAACTTACGTTATATACCTTAACTTGTCCATCAGTTCTAAGCACATTACAAATCAACTGACAAACATACAAATTTTACCTCATACAGTTCCTACCTAGTACCTACATTATGGAAAATGCAAATGTTGATAGGTAAAGTAATACATACCTACCTAACACCTACTTCGTATAAAAACGGTCACAGTTTTGTGATTCATATAATGAGACTCATTTGACGACCTCTGTGGCGCAGCGGGCGAAGGTCTGCCTGCGACGCAGGAGGTTGCGGGTTCGATTCCCGCCTCGGGACAAATGTTTGTACGATCTGCAAACATTTGTCCAGGGCGTTCTGGATGTTTTCTGTGTATAATAAAAATATCTATCTATGTAGTGTATTGTATTAAGTATATCAGTTATCTAGTACCCACAACACAAGCTCTGCTTAACTTGGGGCTAGATAATGCTGTGTGAAGTGTCCAGCATTATTTATTTATTTATTTAAATTACTAGTGCATGTCATAAACCGACAAAACCTATTTGTACGTAATTGTTATGCCTATTATTATCGATTAGATAAGAGACTAGATCACGCACGGCCAACAAAACATACCTAGATATGGTAATTTATTAGTACCTACCTATACCAATTTGTAAATGATTTGTTCATGTGATGTGGCTTAGACCTACACTGAAGCATAGTAAGAACGATATGAAATCCTGTTATGTTTCCCATTCATTATTCACTCCTTCGTAAACAACCGACAGAGCTACAAAGAGATCAATTTGGAAAACACAAATTTTGTTAAAAGCCTCCTCTCCGACCTTTTACAAAATCTGTCCTTGAGAAAACAATGAAAATACAACTCAGGGCTAATAAAAAGAAGACTAACCTGCATTCCGAATTCAAAATCCAAAAACAACACAACACATCACTTAGACCTACACTAAGCATAATAAGAACGATATGAAATCCTGCTATGATTCCCATTCATTATTCACTCCTTCGTAAACAACCGACAGAGGTACAGAGAGATCAATTTGGAAAACACAAATTTTGTTGAAAGCATCCTCTCCTACAAAATCTGTCCTTGAGAAAACAATTAAAAGACAACTCAGGGATAATAAACAAAAGACTAACCTGTATTCCGTTTTCAAAATCCAATAGCAACACAACACATCACTGGGACTTCCAAAAATAGATCAGCAAATAAAAACAAATGACGTAACAGCGAGCGTGTTTCCTACGCAACGAGTTTTGCTCAACTGAATGTTGGAATATTGACCTTGATGGCACTGAGTCATAAAATGCTAGGCGTCGCCTTGCCGGCCGGCGATGTTGGAGTTTTGGGAATCTTTTTAAATTATGCGGGTGACGGCTTTAACTGCGCTGTGGCTGAATAGCTAACTGTAGTAAGAAGTTATGGGTTCACGAATTATAAGAGTACATTTATTATAAGTAAATTCACAGAAATCTTCTTACGAATTTCAATCTCTTATAAAATATGTTTATTGAGAACATCTTTCTTCTATCCTAATCACATCACACTAATATTATAAATGCGAAAGATTGGATGGATAGATGGATGGATGGATATCTGTTACCTCTTCACGTCAAAACTACTGAACGGATCAGGCTGAAATTTTGCATACAAGTGAGTCTAACCCTGGAATCAAACATAGGCGACTTTTATCTTTTTTTTATCCCATAAATCAGTTCCCATGGGATAGAAATAACCTCAAAACGTTTCCATAGAAACAACGCGTGCGAAGCCGCGGGCAGAAGATAGTAGGTCCAAAATGGGTAAAAGTCAATAAGGTAAGTAGGTATAGGTACCACACCAAGTAAAAATACCAAAACGCCAAGATCCTACAGTTTATATGAACAACGAAAATAACATTGATTAAATTTTAAAAGAAAATCTATGCAAATTTAGATTTTTCTCTCACTCAACGAACAACCAACATTATACCTACCTGTTTATAAGAAACCAAAAACAAAGCAAACCAGCAATTCTTTGATACAACCAAAGTTGCTCAACTTTTTCTCATAAACCTTTCAGAACATTTGATTAAACCTACTGGGGGTTGGATAAACGAGAAATGGGAAAACTTCGGTAAATAAGCAAAAATTACTATGTCGTATGTTGGGAAACAAAAGTCTTGTCGTCATGAAATTGTACTCTTTAGGAGAGTTGATATTTTAAGATGGCGCGTTCTTATACAGTGCCTACCTAACGAAATAGTCTCGTTTTGTTACTTTAGCATCTTTTTCTTTCTTAAGCATTATAAGGTGATCACCAAAAGATTATGTAATCGGACAATTACCAATAATAATCACATTCCACCAAAGTTATCGACATAGCCCAAAGAATTAGCAAGCTGAAGTGGCAGTGGGCTGGCCATATCTCGTGAAGAACCGATAACCGCTGGGGTAAACGTGTTCTTGAATGGAGACCGCGACTAGGCAAACGTCAGGTGGGATGACGATCTGCGTGCGAAAGACTGCAGGCAGATGCTGGATGCGGCAAGCTGAAGACAGGGCGCTATGGCGCTCATTAGGGGAGGCCTGTGTCCAGCAGTGGATTAATATAGATTGATGATGATAATGATAACTCGATAACTTTGGTTCTCTGTCGGATGTATTCGTTACGAATTCTATCCTTCAAAGAGACTCCGAGCATCGCTCTTTCCATAGCTCGCTGAGCGACTTTGAACTGGTGGACCAGCCCTACCGTGAGTGTCCACGTCTCAGCTCCGTAGGTCATGACGGGTAGGACGCACTGATTGAAAACTTTCGTTTTCAAGCATTGCGGTATGGGTGACGAGAAGACTCGACGTAGTTTCCCAAACGCTGCCCAGCCTAACTGGATCCTCCTCTTTGCCTCCTTCTCAAAATTATTTTTACCTAATTGCAGAATTTGCCCAAGGTAAGTATACTCGGACACAATTTCGAGAGGGTGGCCATGTACGACGACCGGTCCCGGATCAATGAGGCCATTGATCATGACTTTGGTTTTATCCAAATTCATGCCAAGACCGATGCGTTGCGAGTGCCTGTGCGCTGCTGTTTACAGAACTTGATGCCCTTATCCCTCAGCGTTTCGACCAGATTGTGTAGGGTCTCGTCAGCGTCATCAGTGGGATTCAAGGCAACAAATCTATTCCCGAGAAGCTGCTGGAACTTCTCGGTGCCCGCCATGATTTGGATTGGGTTAGGTCGGAGCGTGGACTTCATCAGACGGTTTCTTTCAAGCTTCAAGTTGATATTCAGAGAGCCTCGGAGCAGTCGGTGATCAGATCCGGTATTGATCCTGTTGATCACTGAGACATCTCTGAGTATGTGCTTGCTATCCGTCATGATGAAGTCGATCTCATTTTTAAGTCACAGTGTCGGGGCTTTGCCATGTCAACTTCCTTTGAGGTTGTTTCTTAAAAAAGGAGTTCATTAATTCCTTAATGCACTGAGTTAGAATACTGCATGTGAACGTTTAAGCTTAGTATTTTGTAATTTAAACTAAAATGTCATTTTAGAAAATTTATTTACGTCAAAGACTTGTTTATAATTAGTTTATCTTTGCCTTGAAGCTGTATTTTAGATTTAGTGATAGTCAACTTGTGACAAACTTATAAAATGTAAATCCTTTATTGGCTGTAGGTTAGATAGTATAAGTTTCATTACGTTTTTGTCTAAGAGCTGTGGATTTAATTATTGAATAAATAAATAAATAAATAAATTAAGAACAGCCCCTCTTTCTCAAGGAAGTTGACAAGCATTTGCCCCCTGTGATTCCTAACTCCATAACCATGCGGGCCTATCCGGGATTCGTTGCCAGTCTGGGTTCCCACCTTGCCGTTGAAGTCCCCCATAACAACGTTGAAGTGGGCCTTAGTGGTGTTGTGCAAGGCTTTGAATATGTCTTCGTACATATCCTCCACTTCATCATCCGAGTGTGCCGAGGTCGGTGCGTAAACCTGAATCACCTTCATGCTGTACCGCTTGGACAACCGAAGGATCAGGTACGCTACCCTGGTCGACACACTGGAGATTTCTTGGACGTTGTTAGAGAGGGCCTTATTGACGAGGAAACCTACGCCACCCTGGGATGTTTTATCACCCTCGCGAAAGTAGAGAAGATGGCCCGAGTCTAGGGTTACGGTGTCCTCTCTACGGACTTCGCATAACCCCAGAACATGCCATTTAATGTTCTCTAACTCCACTTCCAACTGTGCTAGATAGTGGTCAAGCCTCAGAGTGCGTCCGTTAAACGTTGCCAGGGTCGGTTTGCGTAATGAATGGTAGCCTGGGGTAGCCCGGTGATTCCTAGCACCCCCTGCCCCGCCGTTACCATGGCCGCTACCTTGGCCAGGAATAGCGAGGCGGCCGGGAACTGGGGGCCATTTTTTGGCGTGTACAATCATTGGGGGTAATGCCCATAATCCCCACGCTGGGCATGCGGGTTGGGGATCGCAGTTCGGTGAAGTTGTTCTGCAGGGGGCGCTGCTGCCTGCTTCCGGTGCGTGTGTCCCTTAGTCGCCTCTTACGACACCCACGGGAGGAATTGGGGTGGTGCAATTCTATGCCGGCACCACACGGCACGACAGCCTCCACACACGCGCGATTTCCTGTAAAATAGCCGCCAGACTATCAGTCCATTTGACAGCATAAACTTTTTTTTATGTTTTTTACTTAGAAATGTACAAGTTCACAATATCAATATATCACTATATCAATTTGGACTTTCAGACAATCATTTAAATTTTTCTTTCATTGATTTATGGAAACAATATTATGTAACAAACTAAAGTGACTTGCATAAGCTAGTCAAACTTCGATCCCAATTCAATATCTGCTAATCCCAGAGCAAAAATTATTGTTCATTCTTTCAATTAATTATCCATTTTCTCGCATTTAGTAATAATTTACATTATGCATACCATAATAGATAATTAACAGGCACACAAACTGAAGTGATAAGCCTAAACTAGTTAAACTTAGGTCCTAATTCAATGTCTGCTATTTCCAGAGTTTTTAGATTTTTCTTTACGGTTATGAAACCATGTTGCTTTAACCCCTATTATAGACTATTAGACCTATTATAGCTGCTGACTATGAAAAAGCCTTTGACTCTGTCGAAACCTGGGCTGTTCTAGAATCCTTACAGCGATGCCAAGTAGACTATCGTTATATCGAGGTGCTGAGATGTCTCTACGAGGCTGCCACCATGAGTGTCCAAGTACAGGGCCAGCAGTCTAAACCCATCCAACTGCGCAGAGGAGTGAGACAGGGGGATGTTATATCCCCGAAACTGTTCACGAGCGCGTTGGAAGATATTTTTAAGACGCTGGACTGGAAAGGTAAGGGCATTAACATAAACGGCGGTGACATCTCACACCTGCGATTCGCTGATGACATAGTTTTAATGGCGGAGTCGCTAGAGGAGCTAAACCAGATGCTGAACGGCCTAGCCTCAGCCTCGCAACGCATCGGTCTTGGCATGAATTTGGATAAAACCAAAGTCATGATCAATGGCCTCATTGATCCGGGACCGGTCGTCGTACATGGCCACCCTCTCGAAATTGTGTCCGAGTATACTTACCTTGGGCAAATTCTGCAATTAGGTAAAAATAATTTTGAGAAGGAGGCAAAGAGGAGGATCCAGTTAGGCTGGGCAGCGTTTGGGAAACTACGTCGAGTCTTCTCGTCACCCATACCGCAATGCTTGAAAACGAAAGTTTTCAATCAGTGCGTCCTACCCGTCATGACCTACGGAGCTGAGACGTGGACACTCACGGTAGGGCTGGTCCACCAGTTCAAAGTCGCTCAGCGAGCTATGGAAAGAGCGATGCTCGGAGTCTCTTTGAAGGATATAATTCGTAACGAATACATCCGACAGAGAACCAAAGTTATCGACATAGCTCAAAGAATTAGCAAGCTGAAGTGGCAGTGGGCCGGCCATATCTCGCGAAGACTTTAGACCAATATCAGTACTGCCTACATTCAGCAAAGTTTTTGAAAAACTTTTTTTACATCAATTGCTTAGGAATTTCAATGGCAATGACCTGCTGCATTGTAAGCAATTCGGGTTTACTCGCGGCAGGTCAACTACTGATGCCGGTGTAGAGTTAGTATCGCATATTTTTGATGCTTGGGAAAAGTCGCAAGACGCTTTAAGCGTTTTTTGCGACTTGTCAAAAGCGTTCGATTGCGTACACCATGAAACATTAATCAGGAAACTACATCACTATGGAATAAGAAACACCTCTTTGGATCTTCTTACATCTTATTTGAGTGATAGGATACAAAGAGTTGACATTAATGGGAAACGGTCTTCGGGGTCTGTAGTTACAATGGGTGTACCGCAGGGTTCTATCCTCGGTCTTTTCCTATTCTTAGTTTATATTAACGACCTGCCTCATCTTGTCAAGAATAATCACGAGATTGTATTGTTTGCTGATGATACTTCATTAATTTTTAAAATGATGCGACAAAACACAAATTTCGACGATGTGAATAATGCAATCTCAAAAGTAATTCATTGGTTACAAAATACAAAAATACAAAATCATTTATTTGCCATTTAACATAAGCAGGTACACATTACTGGCGGCCCCCGCACGAGTGGTTATGGTTATATTAATACATGGTTTAGTGTCAATAATCTTTTGCTAAACGAAACAAAAGAAAATGTATTAGATTTATTCTACCTAGTGTTAAACAAGTGAAGGCTGATGTAAACGTTAAAGGAGAAACTTTAGAAATAGTAGAAAGTACCGTATTCTTAGGAATCACCTTAGATAATAAACTTCAATGGGGCCCACACATAGATAAGCTATCGAAAAGAATCAGTTCTGCAGCGTATGCAGTCAAAAAAATCCGTCATCTTAGATAGATAGATAGATAGATAATTCTTTATTCATCACCTTAACAAAAAACAAATTTTACACGAAACATATAGAGAACAGCAATGGAACTGGCGGCCTTATCGCTTAAAGCGATTTCTTCCAGGCAACCAAAACCAAATCTTACAGACGTGGATACATCTAGACTTGTTTATTACAGCTACTTCCATAGTATTATGTCTTATGGTATACTGCTGTGGGGGAACGCTGCAGATATTAACACCGTATTTGTGCTGCAGAAGAGGGCTGTTCGGGCTATCTATAACATGGGTCCTAGAGAATCTCTACGTGATAAATTCAAAGAAATAAACAGAATGACAGTACCATGTCAATATATCTATGAAAACTTATTGTACACTCATAAAAATATAAATCGGTTCCCTAAAAATAGCGATAAACATAATTTTAATACCAGAAATAAACATAAACTCGCTGTGCCCACAACTAGGCTACACAAAATAAATGTATCTTTTAAAGGGCAATGTATACGCTTCTACAACAAAACTCCTAGTGAGTTGCAAAAATTATTAGTAAATAAATTCAAACAAATTGTCAAAACCTTGCTGTGCAAAAAGGCTTACTATAAAATATCAGATTATCTAGAGGACAAAAAAGCTTGGGACGGGTTTTGCTCCAACTCGAAAAATAACAACTAACAGGCTAAAGGTTTCTTCGTCGCTTCTTTACTTTAGTCTACATACCGAAGCGACAGAAATCAAAAAATATCACTTTATTTCCGTGTCAGTGTTTAGTTTTATATTTTGACCTGTTCTAAGTGTACATTTATTGTATTTATGGAAATAAAGAGTTTTTGATTTTGATTTTTTTTTAAAAGAACCGACAACCGCTGGGGTTAACGAGTTCTTGAGTGGAGACCACGACTCGGCAAACGTAGTGTAGGACGCCCTCCGGCCAGGTGGGATGACGATCTGCGAAAGACTGCAGGCAGATGCTGGATGCGGCCAGCTGAAGACAGGGCGCTATGGCGCTCATTAGGGGAGGCCTATGTCCAGCAGTGGACTAATATAGGCTGATGATGATGATGATGAATATTTTATTGATTGTTATTTTTATCTTAGCTATAAAGTGTTATAAATCGCTTGATAAAATATATCAGAAACTCTGAATTGAAAGATAGGTACACCTACTAAAGATAGAACTTAAATTTAATGAAAATGCTGAGTTTAATGGTCAAGTAGGGCTGAAGTTTTAAATTTTTTATGTAAATCATCAAGCATAAAAACGAGAAAACTCAAAATAATAGTTACTAAATAATAATAATACCTACTAAAGCAACCAATCTTCAATTTATATAAAAATCTAGCTACAACAAATAATATTACTCTAGAAATTTATAGGTACCTATCATTAAAATGTCCGAGGATTGAAAAAAAAAATTATACAATTTACACGAATTCCACTGAATTTTACATAAAAAGAATCAAATTGAAGTCTATTAGTGCATTAAAATTGTAACAACACGAAATAAAGCACTAAAATAAAATTGGATTGTGCGCTCTTGCATAACATACGTTCATAAAAACAAATAGTGTAGGGATTTTAATCAATGTTATTTTTTATAAACGTAGGTATTTATTTAGTGAAACTAAAAAAAGACGCTCGCAGGGAGTCGATGGGGGGAGGTGACTCAGGCCACCTAGTGGAAAAATGAAAATCTATGTTTCGTTTTTGCTGTCTTGCACTCTTGGCTTGCTTATTGAATTTTAAATGGAAGCGCATAAGATTAGTGTTTGCACGAAAACGAATCAAAAACTTCGACCTACGGGGCCTGGACTGCTATGTGTAGCCTCGTATAGTCCAGTAGTGGACGTTTGTATGCAGATCTTAAGATGATGATTAGAACGGAATCTAATATTAAAATGTACTGTTTGCTGTGTGATGCCGGCTTAGAACACACCGTCCTAATTCTTCCCGCGGGTGTGAGGCGACTAATGGATATCCACCGGGGGCGGGCAGCAGCACCCCTGCAGAACAATTCTACCACCGAACTGCGATCCCAACCCGCATGCCCAGCGTGGGGATTATTGGCACTAGCCCCCATGAGATACCCATGATAAGCGCCCTATTGGCGCTTATCATGGGTATCTCATGGGGGAGGCCTGCGTTCAGCAGTGGACTAATATAGGCTATTGAGGTGAGGTTGAGGAGCTGTTTTATTTACCAACTTTATAATTTTTATTCACTTAGACTAGACAAGTACTCACCTTAGTACCTAGGTACATATTTGTAGAACATAACAACTTCGGTCTACCTTGCAACTTGTTGTTACGCCCAACAGGGTTTACATTCTGATACAAATATATCAGTAATACCAAGAAAATTACAATCAAATAATAGAAATAAATTAGAACTAGTATTTACAGTTGAAACAATTGAGCTAACTGCAATCAATTCACCGGTAGCTCAACTGATCCATATCAATACCAGTCGGAAGCGTCCCAAAGACGCTGGCTGCATTGCCCCGCTGTTTAACAATGCTGATGATAATGATAGGTAATAATTACCTACCCTACCAATATGATGACAACAGTAAATATATTGAGTATTCATTATTGAACCATCGCACAGGTAGATAGATATTTTTTTTTGCGCCATAAAATCTTACTACCCACATAGTCGGGTAATAAACTAAATTTGCGCTCCAGAATTCTAAAATGAGCATTTATCTTTACTTAGGATCCCCAGAAGATTGCTTATAATAAACGCAACCCCTGCATTACACTTTACTTTCAAAATGACTAGACTTTGGCAAACTTCCCAACAGCAAAAATATTATTAGAGCTTCGGAATGAAGGAATGAACGTGATTTTAATTTTTAAAAAGATCGCTACCTATGTTGCACTATAGATAAAAGTAAAATTCTGTAGATAAGGTACGTTCTCCCAGCACTAACTCAACAATAAAATGGTCTGTGTTGTGTTGCAACTAAACGCAAGGACACGACATTTCCAATCTTTTGCAATATGGGAAGACCTACTTAGACCAAAGTGTGACCGAGATTACAATACGCACGCGAAACACGAACTATCACTGTGGTGGGTGAACCTATTGGACCGAATTTGAGAATTTCACTTTCGAGAAGCTAGCAATCGCCCGAAATTTACTTACCTACATCGATGGTTTGCACTTGTGTTTTTAGCAGGATTATCATTATTTAGCCTCTGCCCGCGGCTTCGCACGCGTATTGTCGGTATAATAAGTAGCCTATTATCTAAGTTAAGCCTTGTTCTAAGCGAACGCCGAATTTCATCTTGATCTGTTCTGTAGTTTTGGAGATCCTGGGTAACAAAAATTCAGATTTCACAAAATTTCGGCTTTATAATATTAGTAGGATAGATAGAGAGCTTGTGTTATGGGTAGATGACTGATCTTACTAATCCTACTAGTAAGATCAGTCATCTACCCACAACACAAGCTCTGCTTTTCTTGAGGCTGATGATGTGCAATGTCTTTTAACATTCCTTTCCTACATAAATGGCGAGCATAAAATAAAACATGAAACGAATTGGACTTGCGATAGAAACTGGAGTCAAATGGAGACGGCATGAAAGTAGCTGATCTTTTCAAAATCCGCTTGAATTACGTTTCAGGTTATTATGAAACCTGGACGCCTTTGTACCAGAGTTGGACTCAAGAGAAGAAAAGCGGAAGATTTATTGCTAAATTCTTAGATTTATCGCAGTTCGGGTTCTTATTGTAACACTCGCATAAGCACAATTTTGTTTGTAGTCTTGAAATGAAAATAACGTTAACCCATACTTCACAGTCCAAATCTGGCTTCAAGCATTCTTCTTCTAATATATTAAAATTCATTCAAAATGGAATTAGCACTCAACCTTCCAACTCATACTGTGGTGCCGGCTTAGAATTAGCACCACTCCAACTCTTCCCGCGGGTGTCGTTAGAGGCGACCAAGGGATATCCACCGGGGGCGGGCAGCGCCCTCCGCTGAACAATTCTACCACCGAATTTCGATCCCAACCCGCGTGCGCAGCGTGGGGATTACGAGTATATACCCTGAGATAAATAAAAGCCAATAAGGCGCTTATCAGGGGAAGGCCTGCGTCTATCTGTGGACCAATATGGGCTGTTGAGGTTGAGGTTCCAACTCATACCCAACTTGTCGCATATAAATCAAATGTTACTTAGTTACTATAATACTTCAATGAATCGAATGTTTTGGAGCTCACTACGGTACTCCATTGTTTAGGTTTTTCAGGACGGTCTGTTGGGGTCTCGTTGGTGCATTCATTTAATTTACTTTTGCTTTGAGAGTAGGGACAGAAACTCCATGGAGTTATTAATGAATAAAAAATTTAATGGGTTAGTAACCCCTTAGGACTTTATCGGCAGTATAGCTTGGTTATGAACTTACGGTCTTGATCTAAAGTAGAACACACACGACACAGTTGGATCTTTACGAGAAGATGACTCTCACGCTCTGCAGCATCAACAAACAGCGCACGTCGCGGGCTCAACGCGCGCTCGTGCGTAGTGCTCGGAGAGATGCGGAATGCGCGCGTCTAGAACAGCACTCACCCTGAAGATATCCCTCCTTAGGGGACGAAACTTTGGTGTTCTTCCAACACAAATAGGGTTCGTAGTTGACCCGCTTACATCCGCAATGAAATAGGACAAGGTGATTTATTCGTTCATTTTTTATCAAATAGGACTTGACTGTAGGTCTGCCTGATCCTAAATCCGGCCACCGACCGTTTTATCAGTCGGCCATTTTGTCCCACCTGATCGTAAAAAATAATTGGATTGCAAGACGTTACGGTCCATAAGACCGGGGAAGGGAGGTTTCAATTAGATCCAGTATTTGCTAGCGATTACCGGGCTTTACAATGTTTTGATTTATAATTTTCATTATTTTTAGGCTTCCGTACCTCAGAAGGAAAAAGGAACCCATAAAGGATGACTTTGTTGTCCGTCAGTCTGTCTATCCGTCTGGCAACCTCTTTTTCTCAGGAATGCGTGAAGGTATCGTTGAAATTAACATCAAATACTCAAGTCCGGAACCTCTTGGAGCCTAGGTATAAAAAAAACTTCTAAGACAACGCAATCAAAAGTTACAGCTGTTTATGTCCGAATACTTGGAAATTTCCAAGGGAATCACATGCACACAAAACCTATAGAATACTTCCTGTAGATCTACAATCATGAAATTTGACAAGAAGCAGTGCCTTATAGCACAATTAAAGGAAAAAATCTGAAAACCGTAAATTTGAAGTTTATTCACATAAATAATAATTTAAGATTCTGTCTATAGACCAAAACCTAAAGGGTACTTCCCGTCGACCGAGAATCATGAGAAATATTTGGCAAGAAACAAGGTTTACAATTATACGGAACCCTTAGTGTACGAGTACGGCTCGCAATTTTTTATTTATCTTGATAGATGTTCTTTTCAGCTCTACTACGAGTTAGTCAAAAATTATTTATTTTGATATGTCGTGCCTGTCGCACCGTAAGAATCCCTCAAACTCAGCTCCTTGATCTCATAAGAGCAAACACCGTAACACCGGTCAGTACCCGACTTAAAGGAACCTTCCAGAGGAAGGGCAGCTGCCTCCTTCTGTATATATTTAACAATTCTACTGCAATTACAAGTCCACCTGCCAAGCGTGGAGGTTATGGAACAACTTCCCCTTCTTTTTTAGGCTGTTCATTAGACGTAGGTACGTGTTGAGAGACCTGGACTAGTTAACGCATTCACTGCCTGGGGCACGACGCCACGACGACACGGAGACAGAGACTAGCATCTGCTTCTTGAGCCATGGATGTGTTAAGGCAATACCTCGAGGCACACTTGCGCCGCAACCTATTGTATCTCATTATTACGTTGAACGTGAGAAATTTCAAAAATTACATTGGGCAGATTGTGATCCTTATTATAAGCT
Source organism: Eupithecia subfuscata (assembly GCA_963564075.1). Classification (NCBI taxonomy): domain Eukaryota; kingdom Metazoa; phylum Arthropoda; class Insecta; order Lepidoptera; family Geometridae; genus Eupithecia; species Eupithecia subfuscata. Next base: position 4,588,244 of record OY751123.1, read on the forward strand.
TTTTTAATGCCTCTGTAAAAGTTTTATATTGTATAGTCTAGGCAGATCCGAAAATAGTAGAATATAGAAAATAGTTTGCTGGCCACCAAGGGCAATTTCGTATCTCTGCCTTTAACTATACAAAAAAAACTATTACACAGGCATTAAAAAAACTTGTAATAGGTATCACAAACTGCCTAACGTAATTTTTGATTAAACGTAATAAAACCATATAGATGGCGGCGCTTGTTTGAGTCGGGGTAGCGCCTTTAGACCAATGTAACACAGACTTCGATGGAATAAAAACGAAAATATAATTTCCACCAGAACATAGCAAAATAAAAAACATTAGTAAAATTCCACGCCTTTGAAGCTAAACTCTCCGAAACCCTATAAATTACCTTTGTGAACTTTCTCGACTTTCCTTGAACTTTGGTAATTGTGAGTTTTCTTTCTGTTCGACTTTCTTGCTCTATGTCACTTGTATGTGTTGTATGGGGAAATTGAACTCTAGGTTTAGTTTTTAAGATTCAATATTACTTGCAATTGGTTTTTTGAATATATTCACACAGCCGCGATTTTGAAGCTGCGTCTTGCGTTTTGCGACTACATTACTAAACTATTTTAGTACATACACATTCTACATATTATTTACATAATAATAAATAACGGCAAAACTACTCACTCAACGGATCAGGCTGAAATTTTGCATATAGGTAGTTTAAAACCTAGAATGACCAAAAAGGATTTTTCCCGTAAAAGCCAACGCAAAGCCACGGACAGAAGCTAATTTTCGAACACCATAAGGCCCAGACTTCATCAAAGCAGAGCATTATTTAGCCTTGTAAAAGTTAGACAACCATAGTTTATGTTAGTTTATTCTAATGTTTGTAGGCTATGTAGGTATTATAGTATGTATTTGGTTTCTTTATGTATCTAAATCACAGAATAGGAATTCTCTATTCTGTGATCTAAATAGATTTATTCAATGCCACCATCTATTTTGTCATGTCCAGTCCATTCCAAGGTTGCCTGGAAGAGATCGCTCACAGCGATAAGGCCGCCCTTTATACTTCCTGTATTCTTAGCTTTTTTCTCTGTATTGTTTCCAGTCTATGTGTGGTATAATAAAGTAGTTTCTATGTATCTATCCATTAGTATTCATCTATCAAAGCGGAGATGAGATAAGAATATAATTTTTTAGCCAGGGTGTCTCCACCGAAGCTGTGCGAAGATGTGTATTGGCTAGACTGAAGCAGAGATGTGTGCTGGCTAGAGCGGCTAAGCTGCGTGTAGCGAGCGTTGGATGTTTGTTGAGATGAATGCAGCTCGTGTCGTCTACGCTGCGTGGCACAGCTCACCAGCTTGCGACGCAAAGCTCACATCTCCGCTTCGATCTTTCTTTATTTCCTCGCATATACAGATATGATACATTTTAACTGGCAAGAGCGGAGTCCCCTAACACAAGCAAATGTTTGCTTAAATGGAGGCTGCCAAATACATTTATGATTGTTAAAAAGGTACCCTAATACCTAACAATATCCAGCCTTAGTAAAAATGTGTATTATGATTGTAAAAGCGCCGTGCATTTATTTTAATTGTATCCATGAACAAATATTTACTCACTGTCAGGTAGGTACCTACTCTAGATTGTTATGTATTGATCGTTATAATCCCGCTATCACTTTAACCTCTCGGTGACCAGCTATCCGAGAGGAGTAAATTGAAAAACAGCGCTGCTTGCATATTAATGCATTACAGCAAAATGCTGAATTTACTCATTTTCGACAACAACTACCTAGGTCAAGTTCAAATGAAAGGAGATTTACCAACAGTACCGGAGTTTTCCATTCTCAACAAAATCGTCAACTCCTCCGTAATAGCCCAATTTGTACCAGATAATCACGAAGAAGAGTGGTCAAACATGAAAACTCAAATAGAAGACATAAAGGCCCAAACAAACGTATCTCTCAATGTACATGACATTCACCAGTACACACTGATGTACGCGATACTTGCTATGCTAATACTGGCTGGTGTGTGCTACTACATCATACGACGGAGGAGGAAGGCGCGGCGAGCAGCAGCAGTATCTCACAAAACGGCGCCAGTCAGCTCGGCGGCCCTTGTGAGAGGCCCCAAGGCCTCACAGCAGCAACCAGCAGCGTGTGATGAACAATATGTGATTTCAGTGCGTGATAAGCGATATAAAAGCGGGTTAAATATCCCAACAGTGAACAGTGATACGTTATATAAGAATGAGTTAAATATCTCGACAGTGGAGTGCTAACAGATTAGAATGTAAAGACTTTAAGACAATAGATTAGGATGTACAGATATTAAGATAGTTTATAATTAATTTAAATCTTAAATTCGTGTTGCTAGCTTTACTCGCTCTTACTGTCATTATATTAATGATTATCTACATTTACTCGATAAATGTTAGTTACATCGTATGATTCGTTTATATTTACAGCTTTGAATAGATTTAAATAATTGTTTTTAATTGTTAGTAATTTATATAATGTTATGTAATATCGATTCTTTCTAACTCTTTAACATTGTTTCCCTTTTTTGTGGCCAGGATGTACAAAGTACAATGAGTCAAGTCAGGCCGCAAAGCTAGTTCACCTAAAACCTTACATTATAATGTGTACTTGCAAAACGTGATGTTTGTTAATACGTGATTTATATCTTCCGTATTCAGCCTTCATGTAAACTTTAATCTTAATAAACTTCAGTTGCGATCATCAATTGTTAGAGGACTTATTATTCACGGTATCCCTAACATTTTCTCGTCTTCGCTTTGGTGTAGTCTGGCCCTAATCAGCACAAGTTTGGCTGCATTTTTGATAAACAAGGGGAGCGAATTTTTGTCACCTTTAAAAGGGTATATCACGCACAGGTCAAACGTTCCATTGACGACCAATAACACAAAGGGTGGGTTTTGACGGAAAGCGGTATCCACACAAAAACATGTTTTGTTTTACAGATTTTATTTTTTGTATTTCACACGTATTTTTCGGAAAATAAGTCTACAATTTGGGAATCGAAATCGAAAGGAAAATATTTAAAAAAATCGACCTTCATTGATTTTTTCAATATGTTCGATTGAAACAATTGAGCTAACTGCAGTCTGTTAAAACAATCTACAGGAAGCTCAACTGATCCATATCAATATCAGTTTTCGCGTCCCCAAGACGCTGGCTGCATTGCCCCGCTCTATGGCAATGCTGATGCGCTGCGCCAAATACTCACCAGCTCTCGGGTCACGCGTCGCTTCGACCAGACGCTCAGATAATTTTTATAAAACCCGATGGTCCTCGGTACCTTCGGACCTAGGGTCTCGACTCCAAGGGGAGCAAATGTGTAGAGGCTCTGTCGAAACGATATGAAATTCGGCCATGTAGGTGTTAGTTATTTTGTCATTCAACCAAACGTCATACAAAATAGAATGAAAGAAAGAAAGAAAAGACATTTATTTATAACAACAGTAGGTACAGAAAAAAAACACACTTATGGGGTATAGGTATATATAAATACAACCGGTGGCATCAAGTTACGAAGTTCCTGTCAGAATTCTCCATAAGGTAGGTGTTTCTTTTACATTTATTTATTTCAGTAAATTGTGTTCTGATACTTATTTGTTTCGACTCGAAAACTTCAAAAGAACCTCCTATTTACCTGTTCCGATTCTCTGTACGTAACGGAAATGATCGGATCTTATTTGGAAATAAGCAATCTCCACAGTAAACAAAAATATAATGCCTCGTAATAAATTTTGATATCCATGTGTGGCAGGATTTGCAACATGGATTGATGTTGGACTGGATGTGGAAGATAGAGGGTTAGGTATAACCAAAAGTACCTCCATCGTACAGATCATGTCTTTCTGTCGACCCATCGGATTATGAGAGAATGTACCTCTGTTTGCGCACACACTAGTGCACCATAAAATGTCCTGCGCGAATGGCTAGTCGTCGTTGAAAGTGACCGCCGCCGTGTCTGAATATTCGGCTATGATGACCTCAACATCAAACACACATGGGTTCCTATGCTTTCCACGGACGATATTGGGACATATTTTGTTCAACTACGACTGAAGGCTCATCGAGATAACGCAAATTGTTAGTAACTAAGTTACGTTCGTTTTTTTAACTTCCAGAGAGGGTTGTTATAAGTTTAACGTGTCTTTCTGTGTAACTGTCTGTGGTATTGTAGCTCCCAAACGGGTGAACCGATTTTCGTACCGTTTTTTTGGTGTCATAGATAATTTTATCCCGAGTGTTCTTAGCCATGTTTCATGAAAATGTTTCAGGGGTTTTTTAAATTTTAAATTTTGTTCTTGTTTCTTGTGCCGAGAACAGTACCTCAATGTACCGCGTAAGCAGCTTAGACACAATCCCCTACTACATGTCCAACATGTTCGAACTAGTTATAGACAAAATTCATTTGTAGTGCGAGCGAGTAGAACTGTCAATGATTTCAGCAAGATGTTGAACATTGACCCTTTCAATACCAGCATTCACAGGGCAAGGCGATGCATGACTCTTAACTTCTTTTGCACATGATGTAGTTATACACTTAATTTTTATTATTTCCTTTTTTCTTAATTTTATTTGTATAATTTTATTGCTTCATTAAGTACGCAATTGTCGACGTAATTTTTTTTAGTGATCACACTTAGGTAGTATAATATAATTCTATTAGTGAATGCCTTGCCTATTATTAGCTTTCTGTGTCTATTTTAATTTCTATTGTAATTAGATAAGCTGATGGCAATCCGAATTAAATAAATAAACAGAAAGATTTTTCTACTATGGAACTTTCACCAACACACGTGTGAGACGTCATATAACGGCAATGAAAGTAATACTACGGAATACAGAAGACCAATGTGGCGCGGCGGGTGAACGCCTGCGACGCAGTAGATTACGGGTTCCATTTCTGCCTCAGGACAAAATGTTTGTATGATCTTTGTTACAGGAGTTCTAGGTGTTTTCTATTTATAATAAAAAATATCCATCTATGTTGTAATGTATTATATCCATAACACAACCTCTGATTACTTCTCTCTCTTGAGGCTAGATGATGTTGTGTTTATTGTCTGGTTATTTATACTTATGTATTTAAAATGTCTAAATATGAGTACAGACTAGAGCATTTCCATGTAATGTAATGTTCTTGCGAATGCTCGGCACATGTTCGACGTAATGCTTACGGCGAGTGAGCATTTACCAGGAACATTTCTTTGTACCGTACGCACCCCACGCTCCGCCATTCCTCGTCGTGCTCGTGCCTTTGCTCGATCAATGTTACACCAAAATGCTCGTTGGATTTTATTAAAATAAGGTTGTAACAATACCTCAATTGTCATGTTCGAAGTGTGATTCGAGTAAATTAAGGAACAGCGAATGCTCGATGTTCTGTTACAAGCAACTTCTTTAGTCTATAGTGTGTGTGTGATGTAGTTTTAGCTTCCTCAAGTGTACCATTGTGTACCAAGTGTACCAACCATTGTAAAATACAATGGTTTCCAAGTTACCTGTAAAATAAGAACCTCCATACTTTCCACGCTTCATGTCGCAAAGACTGTAATTTGCGGGGACAAACATTAATTTTCTTCAGGGTAAACTCTGCTTTCGTAAAAAATTGAAAGTTTACCTTACCGCTTACACTATCCGATTTACGAGGGAAATTGCAGGGAACTTTGCCTTGCATAGCGGCAAGGATATTGTTCTCTTAGGGTTAGCCCATCATTTTTTAGAGAAAAACATTCGCGGAAAACAATCAATACTATTTAATAATATAATAGAGGTAATATAAGGAGGAAAAATTTGATTGTTTTTTTGTTTGTATGGAATAGGCTCCGAAACTACTTAACCGATTTGAAAAATTCTTTCACCGTTAGGAAGCTTACTTTTCAGGGAGTGACATAGGCTATATTTTATCCCGGAATTCTCACGGGAACGGGAACTACGTGAGTGAAACCGCAAGGCGATCGTCTAGTCAGCAATATTTCGCGCGGTGAGATATCGCAATGCGCGATACAAATACAAAATACAAATACAAAAACGTTTATTTTAGAAATGTGTGTAACAATTCAGTTAGAGCACTGTCTCCTGTGGTAGCTACAATGTAGCTGTGTTACAGGCGAACAGTTTCTTCCCTTATGTACTTAACATAACTTAACATAAAGTAGGTATCTTAATATTAACTTATCTATTATTATAAAGAGTAAGTAGGTTAATGCACTGTATCTGCTTATCTTTATTTACATATAAATATCCTATTGCTAAACATTTGCTTAAGTACTATGTTTTTATTTTTAATTAGCAAACAAATAAACTATTGTCTTATACAGTCTTATACAATATTTAGGTATGATATAGGGTGTACAAGAAAAAAAATTACCAGTGAACACTAGTAATAGGCGTTGTGTTAGGTATTAATAGAATAATATAGACATTTGTTTTATAGATATGAGTGTAGGACATTATTGTGTATAAATATATAGGTGTTTAGGTAGGATGAGATTCTACAAATATATATTATTTTATATATTTTTAAATTTAGTGGATTTGAATTTACATTATTCTAAGTCTTTTTTAAAAACAGTTGTTCTACACCATCGTAGTCATAGCCTTTAAGCCAGTCAAAAACACATTGTTTTAGCTTTTGTTTAGTAAGGGATTTGATTTTTAATTTTGAGTTAATGTTATTGTAGAGAATCGGAGCAAGGCGATTGTAGTGCCTTCTCCCAATTTCGCAGTGGTAGCTTGGAACAGGGCACTTGTCTAGTCGTTTGTTGGAGGGAGGAAGAGTGGGGACAGTTTCTGAATGGTACCTTTTTATACAGTTAAGGACAAATAGTTTTCTGACAGAGAGAACATTACATTTTTTATACAGGTCAGTGGTAGCGTATCTATACGGAAGAGACATCGCGACTTTAAGCAGAGCGCGCTGAGCTCGCTCTACTTTTATGAGATGTGTCTTCGCAGCGCCACCCCATGAGCAAATACAGTAGCTTATTACACATTCCGCTAACGATTTGTAGGTTTGGATCAAGAGTTGGTGATCCGTGACATCCCTCAGTTTTTTGAAAACGATAATAAGCCTCCTGATTCTCTTTGACACCGCGTCAATGTGAGGAACCCACGTTAGTCTATCGTCGATCATTACCCCGAGATATTTTATTGTTTGTACGCATGAGAGGGAGTTGCAAGTACATAATTGAGTCATGACTTCTCCTGCTGTTCGATTACACGGGTAGGAGTGGGCCACAATACGAAGAGCGCTGGGAGGAGAGCCAGTCTTAGTTTTTTTGAAACACAGGTACTTGGTTTTCGTCGTATTGAGAGACAGCAGATTATCCTCAAGCCATGCAATGACCCTGGATAGACCTCTCTCCGTAGTATCTTTGAGTTTGTCCCATGTGGTTTCGTGAAAAAGTAGTACGGTGTCATCAGCAAACATGACTACATCCCCGTGTTCTAGCTGAATTGCACACAGTTCATTGATGTACACCAGAAAAAGAGTAGGCCCTAGCGTACTCCCCTGGGGTACACCATAGGTACAGGGTGCACTATGACTCACTTGATTTCCAACTCGTACTATTTGGTTTCGATTTGTGAGATAGTCTTCAAACCAGCTGTGCACTATCCCACGTACGCCTATTTTGTCAAGCCTCGCCAGCAGAATAGGTATTGAGACTGTATCGAATGCTTTTTGGAGGTCCAAAAAGACACCGATACATTTCTCTTTACCGTCAAGATGCTTGGTAATGGAGGACGTCAGTGTCAGTACTGCATCATCGGTAGACTTTCGTGATCGGAATCCAAATTGATTATAGGCAAGTTTTTTGTGCGTTTCTAGATATGACATAAGTCTTTTGTTGGCTAGTTTTTCTATTATTTTTGAAATTACTGTGAGTAGAGAAATAGGACGATAATTTGCTGGGGAGGTTTTATCACCCGTCTTAAAAATGGGCGTTACAAGTGCATTTTTGAATATTTGTGGGAATAATCCGCTCGAAAAACTAATGTTGCATAGGAACGCAATGGGTTCAGCTAATGGTAGAGCACAGGTCTTGATTACCGTTGTTGAGATATTATCCCCACCGGGGCAAGTATTGGCTTTTAGTTGAGATATAATAGCCAGAACCTCCACGGGGTCCGTGTAGAATAATGACATTGAGTCAGCAGAATCGGTGTCATAGGTAGGAGAGGGTACGTTGGAAGCAAGAAGAGTATCTGTGGTGTTTATTTTTGTTAAAGTTACACTTGCTAGTTCGCTTCCTATTGTTGTAAAATATTTGTTGACTTCATCTAGTGACTCTTTTGGTGTGTTCTTTATGTTAAGTAGTTCAGTTGAGGTTGTTTTATTTTGATTATTGTAGTCGCAAAGTTCCTTAATCAGTTTCCACGTCCCTTTGATATTACCACGATTGATGTTAAATTTAGATTCATAGTAACTGTTTTTGAGAGTTTTAATCAATTTGTTGCATTGCTGTCTATAGTTTAGGTATATAGTTTTAATTTCTTTGTTTTTTGGATTGTTTTTGTAGTTTATTTCTTTTTCTTATGCTGTTCAGTACATCGTTTGTTATCCATGGTTTCAGTATTCTTTTCCGACTGGATATTTGTTGGACGGCTGTGTTATTTTCTATTATTGTTTGAATGGTAGAAACAAGGTTTTTTGCGATAGAGTCTGCATCATTTGATGTAAATAATTCAGACCAAGTTTGTTGAGCTAGACTTTCGCAAACAGCATACACATTAATTTTATTTTTTGACAACTTTGGTGGCTTGACTGTTCTGCAGTTATCGATAGCTAGGATGATTGGTGAGTGATCTGTTAACTCATTGAAGACAAAGGACATCCAATTGCTTTCTGTTTTTAACATAAAATGGTCAAGACATGTGGTAGAGCGAGTAGGAAGGTTGATTCCTTGTGCTAGTCCGTGAGATGCCATGAGGTCGAGGTAATCACACGCATGAGCACTAAAAACAGGCTTAGGAAGTATATTAATATTTATATCGCCAGTTAATATGATATTGGTCTTATTTTTTATTTGTTTTATTATCATGTCTAGGCTTTGTAGGTAGCGCAATGGGTTACTGAAACATGGTGGTCGATATGAACATACGAGACTAAACTGTTTGTTCACTTCAACAATAAGGCAGTTTCCGTCTTCTATACTTGGCTCCGTTGCATTTGATGAGTGCAGACTTCGTACATACACAACCACGCCGTCGTTTTTATTAATGCTAATTTTCGTAAAGTACATGTTGTAGCTAGGCAAACTCGGTGGATTATATTTGGAAGTAAAGCATTCGGTTAATATTATAACGTCGATTACGATGGGTAGACTACTAAGATATGCTAGAAATACATCAAAATTTTGGTGAATGCTACGGATATTAAGGCTCAATATTGTAAATTTGTTTTGGTGCACCTTGTAATGCGTTATAAGTTTAGAGTAGTCATCTATTAAATGACAGGGAATTGAATCGCTGTCAATATCGCGCAGTACGTTATTGTTAACCAGGTCAACCATTTTTATTAAAATATGGTACCGAAGTAGGTACCTACAATGTGTCTTGAATGTATAATGTGACAAGAAAAACCTAATAAATTTAGTAAAGAACAAGTGAAAGCTCAAATGTAGTTACGTAGGTAAATATTCCTTTGATTTGACGTAAGCAAAAGTGTGTTGTATATAGTGCTTTTGCATGCAATTATGAAAAAATAATAATAATATTTAGATACATAACACGTGTATAATTTTGTTGAATATAGTAATGTATGACTTAGTTGTGAGAGTATGTACTCGTATATATAGTTTTGGTAGTAGTGTTTTATTTTTACAATATATTAATCTAGGGTAAATAGTCAGGCTCTACCTTAAGTTGTACACAGAATGTCTTGGATACAGATAGGCAAAACGAATAGATATGCAACAAAACCTTATAGTTGAAAAAAATCTAGAATTATCGAAAAAAAAAAAATCTAGAATAAAGACTATATTTAGAATAAGTGTGTTCCTAGGCAACTCTACTTATTGTTCTGCAATTTCTCCAAGTCGCTTTCGCACGTGATTCTTATCAGTGGAGAGCCTTCTGATTCACGGAGGAAAGTCTTGCCGAAAGATGTCCAGCAAAAATCGTAGCTATGCTGTTTCTTGAATTCTCTAGCTAAGAAATAGAGTTTTCTTTCTCTTTGAGTAAGGTTCTCCGAGATGTAGATCGGCTTGGTAGGGCCGTTCGCACTGGTGGCACTTAGGGATCCCGTGCTAAAACGTGCCTCTTGATTAGCTTTGTTAAAGTTCTTAAATGAGCGCAGGAACTTATCCCTGGTAAATACCGTGGTAAAGTCGGCTATTACCGATTTGTTGGAATTGTGATTACCAAATCTGTAAACGTCCTTTATTTCCAAAACATCCAACGGCACATTGAGGACTTCAGCAGTTTGTATAAGAATTGTTTTGAGTTCCTCCTTAGATTCCTTCGCGGCCTGCGGGATATTTCGAATCTCTACACTCGTGCTGCGGGATTGGCGTTCTAGAAACTCAACTTTATTCTCTAAAAATTGAATCCTGCTGTTCTGACTTGTTCTCTCCTCTTCAAGGATGCTAATTCTCTTTAAAAACTCGTCATGTTTGTGTGACATGTTGTCCATTGACTCCTTAACATCGTTTATGGAGGTTAAGATAGCAGAAAACTTTTCGTCTTGGTCTTCTCTGAGCTTAGTGAATAAGTCTAGGATATCATTTCGATTTAGTTCGAACTTTTTACGCTTTATATTTCGCGATGGAGCATTCAGCACGGACGTTGCTGTATCTAGTCCATATTCTTGTTCTGCTGCCGGTGATTGAGCAATATTTGGCTCCGAAGAGGCGTGCCCAAGGGCTAAGGGCGTTTTAAAGATAGCAGCTGGGGAGTCACACGTAGGTGGTGGTGTTCTAACCAGTGACATTACTGTTATCCGGCACCTCCTAGTCTATAAGACAAGCAAAGTTTGGTGCTTGAATCCACGCCTGATAGGAGAGTCGGAGCAAAGATGTGGTCCTGTTCTATGAGATCGCGCGTCAGCAGCAGTATTTCTAGCTAGACTATGTACCAAGCAAGCGGCAGGCGCTAGGCAGCTTCGCTAGAGATGCGTTGGGCAGTAGCGGCGACACGGGGCGGCGGGGGGGTGTGAGGCGATTTAAACTTACTGTGCGGCGCGCTAGTACCAGGCGGTCATAAGCGAAAGGCGTTTAAGCGAATCAGTGCAGCACAGCGGCTTACGCATGCGTAGGTTGCAACGGTGTGTGCGTTGGCGCAGGTAGCAGGAGGTGCGGGCGGGTTGGCGGCTGTGGCGGGCGACACGTGACGTTGATGGGCCGTGCGGAGACGGGGGGGGGCGTGCGCAGTGGTCGTTCTGTTGGTGTGCAACTACGCTGCTGTGTGCGTTTGCGGTACCCGGTATAGCAGTGTTGAATGAATGAATTGACTCACTCGTATTCTGTGCTCGTGCGTTGACTGGTGTTTCTGTGTGCGTGCACTCGTGGTTCGCTTCACTCCCTCAGATTTATGCAGCCCTATTTTCTTGCGGCGATATTTTTGATAAAATATTTAATTAAATTCTCGAATTTAAGATGTACAGGTCTGTATACACGTCTACTCGGTATCGAGGTCCGGGGGGAAGAATGACGAATAAGAATGGCGATAGTGCCTTAGTGCTCATATTTTGAGCTAAAAACCGCCCTATAATAGACAAAAGGTTAAAATCATTTGATTTCTATATGGAATGGATATTTTTAATATTCCAAAGGAAGTAAAACGGTTTTATTTGTATTCGTGGAATTCTTGGAATCTTAAGAGAAATTATTGAGAGATTTAAATAAAGGTAATGAAGCTTGCTGGAAGTTCAGGATGAAAAACATCCTGAACTTCCAGCAAGCTTCATTATTGCAAAAAATAATAAAGAAAACATGAAAGATCCGTTCACAGATTCCGATCTCATTATTTTATAGTAGTTTCATATACAGGGCGCTACGTAACATATTGTGTACTAAGCCGAAAGAGATAGAGAACAGATAGAAATACTTTCGCTTTTATAATTTTAATATGATTTTATTATTAGTATTCAAAATATAGATAGTCTTCTCATTTCTACAAAACTCGATTGACGCGTGAATTCCGTGCGTGACTTTATTTTTTCTACGTCGTAATTTGCGGGTTTATTCTAGTTTTTCCCCTAAGGGGAAAACAGTTTTACCTCTTGAAGATCCTCATAAGGGGGTCGATGGCGTTTCTTTCCATCCTTTTGGGATGGGCCACTAGTTCACTATGATTCGGTCTTTGGGTCCGTGGACAGTGGGAAACCGTGCTTATGTAAAAAATAAAGCAGTAAGGTAAACTGAATTTTTTTTTTTGTTGGGGCTTAATTCCAGTTTTCCCCCAAGGAGAAAACAGTTTAACCCCTTGATGAACCTCATAAGGGGGTCGATGGCGTTTTTCTCTATTTTGTTGGGATGGGCCACTAGTTCCCTATGATTCGCTCCTTGCTTTCTTGGGGCCATGGTAAGTGGGAGCGGAAACTGAATTTAATAATTGTTTGTCCATTCAACTACCATACCGCAGTAAAATGGAAGACCATTTACCCAATATTGCTCCTAATAATAAATATTTCTATATTAACGCCACAAACAAGAACAAATCCACCTTATTTGTGTCACAGAAAACATCAAAGCTCACTTAGTGAGCTATTATTTGCTATCAAAGCAAGCACTAAACATCTGGGTATAATTAGTAGGTCGGAGACATGGGCCCCTATTTACCAAAGTGTATTTCCTTGTAGTCGCTCCACCCTCAATATTGCGTGTTTTGGCCCACTGTGTTATTATTTTGTGGTCTTAGTTATGAGCTAGATCTTTTTAGAGCAGGCCAAAATTATTTGGACCAACACTCACAAAATATGTGTGTATTATGTAGATAAGTATTACCGAAGATCATTTGATTATTCGTAATAAATAAATAAAGTTTTAAATTTGTGTCCTGCCCGGTCTTGAGACAGAAAATATTATTCTGATTCGGATATTAATTTATGATTCTGTAACATTAAACTTTTCTAACTTTCGCGATTTATTAACATTATTTAAGGCGAATAGTAGGGTGGATACTGTCGCCACTACATATTTTTATAATTACGTTATACAAAGGAATTATCAAAAAATCGGACCGCGCGTAGACGATTTCTATCATAAGCTTTTTTTAAATGTATCTTTAATAGTTTTGTACTGTATTATTTAGGCAGATACTTGTTTCAAGAGTTTAGTTCCTATTGGTGGCCACCAAGCTCTCCAAACAAGGTTTTTGATTGAATAACACAAATCAAAACTATTACAGATACATTTAAAAAAAGCTTATGATAGATCTAACGTTTTTGTTATTATAGTGCGTAAGCCTCGCAATTTTTGCGAGGCTTACGCACTCGAAAATTCTCAACAATTTTTTGCGATATTATTCGATTTCTTAGAAATTAGAAATTATCCAGAGTGTGAGGCTTACGCACTATAATAACAAAAACGTTAGATTTAGAGCAACGCGATACCTCTCGTCAAATGAACTAAACGTAACTTTAGTCTTTGAACAGGATTGGATAAACTTCAATGTTTCCCCTGTAGGTGGAGCTAACGGCGCTTGAGTCCGTAGAAAGTCGCAAAGATTTTCGACTCCCACGTCACTTGACTTCGTGGTGTAGCTGGTTATCACATCCCCGTACTGAGGAGAGGACGCGGGTTCAAGTCCCGTCGAAGTTGAAAATTTTTGCGATATTATTCGATTTCTTAGAAATTAGAAACTTATGATAGATATCGTCTACGCGCGGTCCGATTTCTTGATAATTCCTTTGTATAACGTAATTATAAAATTAAATATTTTATGTATAGTGGCGCCACTATCCACCCTACTATTCGCCTTAAAGACTATTTTTCTGAAGACAAATTGACGGTAGTCGTGGATTCTCGGCTGTGACTCCTATTATATCCTGTCACTCTGTGACGACGATCGCTGCAACGTAGTAGAAATGTAGGGGAAATCATAACACAAGGTACGCATCACCCGATAAATAAATCAATAATCATCATAGTAGCCGTCCACTAGCTGGACAATGTAGCTGGTTTTCCCCAACGAACGCCATATTGATAGTTCTTGCGCTGTACTGTCCTTGTGGCTTGGTAATTGTCGGTTTCCCGCAGAAATTAAATAGGGAAATCATCTGAGGCTAAATTCAAAATACATCACGCACTTGGTGGTCACGTACAACTCAGGGTGTTCAATTCTTAGAGGATCAAACGAAGTGAGTTGCTCAGGTGTTCCACTTGCATCCGAATGGTGATACCACCCAATCTACGATTCTGCGGTTTAAAAGTTTGAGCTGATTTTCTTCACGATTTTTACCATTTTCGAACGAAACTCGATCTCGTAGAAACCAATTTTTTGAAAAGATACTCGACCGAGGAGAAATACTAACTCGTTCTCAGTAAAATAGGTACTCAATTATCGTCGTTTCTTCTGATTTAAGCCAAAACCTTATGAAAATATTAACGCACATTGCTGTTTCGTCGGCGGAGTTTAAAATTTAAATATCCTGCTTCCGTAGTGAGTAGAGAAACGTTTTGGACGCTTTTATCTATAATATTTCTTTGAGTTTTATCTTTGTACTAGCTCCTGCCTTCTTTGTGTGCATTATTTCTGTGGCTTACACACCATAGACGACGATTTTGCCGAACAAATTATAGAGTAAACCTTGTCTGTGGTGATTGTATTATAGCAGCAGTTTTCTCTATTCTGGCTTGGACAATATCACATCGCGTCCAAAATGTTTATGCTGATGGCTGGTAAAAGTAGGTACCTTTAATAATCGTAATGATCGTCGTTATCAGTCCGTTGACAACAGAGAGTATGCCAAGAGACATTATCGCCGCGGATGCGGATTTTTGAAAGCTCACATCTGCGGAGGCGGATGCAAATGCGGATGTCTATTTTTTCTTAAGAATTTATATAGGGATATCAAAAAAGTATTTCATAAATTACTAGGCGTATCCTCTTTTCTCACCTTACCGGGGACGATGTCACTTGATTTGTGTCATTTGGTCCGGTAAGCACATCACCGGGCCAGTTAAAACTTTTTTTCCCATATGGCGCCGGGCCAAGTCACCGGGCCAGATGGGATACACTCAAAAATAAGACAAAAAGATAATAGCTATACTATTTTTAAGTCTTCCACCCAACTAAACTCTTCAGGATGCATCGATTTAAGATGACTATTCAAATGTAACACGGTACGGCCTTTGCGTGAGTTTCTTGCATATTTTACAAATAGCCTTATCTTGATTACTTTCACCCGGTGTAAAGTATCTCCATATCACACTTTGCGTCGGTGGTGGCATTATAAGTTATCTTCTTCAGTAAAGAACTGAGAACAATACACAAAAACAGAAATATTCCTTCATCTTGTAAGCGCACGCAACACTATAATGTGATTGATTTACTAACGCGAATATAATTAAATAATAAAAATGCATTTGAACTTGTTTGTGATACTTCGCTCCTATTGGTAAATCAGCACGTGTTTTAGTGTAGCGACACTCGCCAGCTTCGCCCCTAATTTTCTTGGTGCAACTTGCTGGATATCCGCTTTCGTATTACATCCGCATCGATTATTGCGAATGCGAAAGCGGATGCGGATGTCAAAATCCGTGCGGAAGTTCCGCGGTTGCGAATGCAAATGCGAGTATTCGCAAGATCCCTGGTCTAAATCACTACGGAGTACGCTGCATACTTACTGCGTACCTACGCAAGTTCAACGGAACAGAAGACCACTATGGACGTTTTTCATACGATAATGTTTCCGGTACTGCATACTGCGTAGTGATCCTGGCACCAAGGCTCAACACGTTACATTAGATTCCGTAACACCTATCAGTACTTTAAGGAAACAAAACAATAGGTAGGTTTTTACTTAAGGTTTTTTGTTATTATAGTGCGTAAACCCACACTCAGGGTTATTTTTAATAATGAATTAATCATGTAATTTTTTGGATAAACTTCAATGTTTCCCTTGTAGGTGGAGCTAACGGCGCTAGAGACCGTAGGAATTCTCAAAGATTTTCGACTTCTACGTCACTTGACCTCGTGGTTTAGTTGGTTAGCACATTCCCGTAGGTACCGAGAAATGTTTACCACATTTCTAAGAGTAATGAAGTAAAAACCATCCTATACCTAAGTACCTATCTTGTCAGTAGATTCTATCCCAATCTTATTATCCTTTGAATATTTGATATAAAGTAGTCTTGTTACACAGAGAATTTTTAACAATGATACTCATATAAATGAACCAATTACACCCAAAATACTTTAATTCGTTCATTCAATACCTTTTCCCATTACCGTGGCTCGGATATGGCAATTATCAGGGCTATTTATTATACAGACCCATTTACCCATTTACGAGACCTTTGTAGGTTCCATCTCGGGCATTTTTATGGGGTATTTTCGGGTATTACCCGTATTTTTGGATATTTTTTGTAACATAAGGGTTAGGAGTTATTGCAATTTGATATTTATTGTTTGAAACGAATGTTTCGAATGTATTGGCTTTTACAATTTCTTATTCTACTATTATATAAACTTATTTCTTTTGATAAAATTATCAGATTTTGGATTTGGATTTGTAGGTATATAAGTTTTGTGTTTGTTATGAGTAATCTCCAAAACTAGGTACTGACTGCTCCGATTTAAAAGATTCTGTCAATAATAAATAGTTTATTCAAATATATCTTTTGAAGAAAATACCTTCGTTTGACCACAATATTTTCTGATAGTAAGTGATGGCATTATTTCTGATACAAGCCACACAGAACCTCATTTAAAAATAAAATTACCGTAAAATAAAGAACAATAAGAAATCTAACAGTGCAAAATCCGGTTACAACATAAAAGTTACAAAATGGCGTCTGTATTACGCCCTAGAACAATGAGCCGGTAGGAACCTACTTGAGGGCTCTGTCAAGAAGCTCCACTTGATCACGGCAGGTTTGACTGCAGAAGGACAGCTTCATAAAAGGTGCACCTATAACCTTTCTCATTATGAAAGACTGTAGTGTTCTGGTTGAGGGGTGTGGTTGCCGGTTAAAATATGACAGATGCATACGTATGCTTCAGGTTGATGGCCCAGGATACTGCCAAGGCCCGTCAACCTGAGGTTGGGCCTGAGGCCTGAGGTAAAGAGGAATTAAAGAAAGAAAAAGGTTCTACAATAAACTTTTCGTAGAGCGTATTAGGCCTTACTTTGGGTGTGCTTACTATGGGTGCTGTGTGGTGCCGGCTTAGAATTTGCACCACCCCAACTCTTCCCGCAGGTGTCGTAAGAGGGCACTAAGGGATATCCACCGGGGGCGGGCAGCAGCGCCCCTGCAGAACAATTCTACCACCGAACTGCGATCCCCTACCTACATGCGTGGGGATTATGGGCATTACCCCCATGTGATAAAGGCCAATAAGGCGCTTATCAGGGGGAGGCCTGCGTTCAATAGTGGACCACTACAGGCTGTTGAGGTTGAGGTTGATGGGTGTGTAAGGCCAAGGACGACGGTTATTCTTACCTTCCAATTACTGCCTGTCAATAGTAGATGATGGAAAAGGGAGCAGGTCAATTCATTAATTTGTTTAAGATTGCAAAAGTCTCTAATTTTTTTTTTACTAAATAAAGCAGTAACTCCCCAATAATTGAAGGTTATACAAACTTAACTTAAGATTTTTCAATATTCGTAGCCCATTCTTCAATAAAGGTACTAGACAGCGAACACGTTCGTTGTGGCTCGAGGACGATGTAGTGTAATCAATCATGGAGAAGTCCAATAACAGAGCATACAAATAAATAAAATGAATAAAAATAAAACAATGTGAGAGAGCTGGTGAGTATCTGGCGCAGCGCATCAGCATTGCCATACAGCGGGGCAATACAGCCATCGTCTTGGGGAAGCTTCCGACTGGTATTGATATGGATCAGTTAAGCTGCCTGTAACTAGATTGTTTGCAACAGTCTGCAGTTAGCTCAGTTGTTTAAATTGTAAATACTAGTTCAAATTATTTGTAATTTTCTTTGTAAGTACCTAAAGGTATTTTTAAAGAATGTTTGGCCAAGCTTTATTTTCAACAAAGCCTTTCCTTCTGCTAACAACTATCTCGTGCTTCTGGGGTAGACAAGCACCTCTTGTCGCTACGTAAGTGGTAGCAGAATCTCAGAAAGAGCGTTGGGGCGAAAAGCGTGGGTGGTTACACTTAATTTCTGAATTTCAGGGGTATTTTTTGTTTATGGTGGTTGCATTATTTCTTCATTTTCCCATAAAATAGAACAGTCAGCTAAAATCTTTGGACATCTTTGCTTACAACCTATATCAGGGACTTGGTGGTTAGTCTACAGTTGCATATGGTAGGTAGGCGAGTAAAGGCGTTATTCTTGTACAGGTGTAACAAATGCGGTTTTATGGAGTCTACACACCAGTGAATGACTGTCGGCTGTCTACAGTATACATAAACTGAAATGTCGCATCTACCCACGGGGCTGTGTTGCCCGCTTTGGTGTATAAAGTTCTTAACGATGACATAGGCAATATTGGGCAACATGTCAATCGACCATCAATAAGCCCATAGTATAATAATATGCTTCGCCAGGTTTCAAGTCAAACAACGGTCACGTGAGGATGACACAAGCCAACGTCATCGACGCTATGACGAATGAGAACAAGAATCTGTTTTCTGGTGTTACCAGCTCGTCATATTATTACCTGTCTGTACGAATCTGATAAAACTATGTAATTTTTAACTTATCATTTATTTTTCACATTAAGTCGTGTTTGACTAAAACTGTTTTGACAACGGATCTTCTAAGAAAAAAAATTATACATTTCAATTGACTAGTAATAACAAATTGTCTCTCAACTTCCATGTTTTGTTGCAATAAAGTGACGACTTAACAATGGCGCAAGCATGTGTCGCTCCCGGAATTCCAGGCCTTGTTTTTTTGGTTCATGAATGAGCCTAGCCCATCATGACTGTGTCAACAACTAAAATGTCACCTCCAAAAAGTGTTGTACAGATGAAGACTTCCGAACCCCGTGTATACCAAAAGCAACATAAACTAACCACACGATTCATAAAGCCGCTTAACCTGCAAGACAACAGCAGCAGCTGGATTTTTTTACTCTTTTAAAATTTGTCATTGGTAGGTATCATAACCATTAGATTTATTCCGGTAAATATTTTGTTCAGTTCTCCTTTATGTCAAAGTTAAAAGCTTCAACAAATCTTAGTACATGACAAACAAACAAACAGAAAAAGCAAAAACAATGTCAGCAGCACCTTTACCAAATTATCCGGAACTAATTTAGCCTCAGGGGAATCGTGTTTCAAATTGAACTTGTCAAATTATCAGAACTCGAAAGATTATAGCCAAGGAGCTTTTGATTAGTCTGCTTACTTTATTTAAAAGTACTTGCTTAATAAATTCCGACTCACGACAAAATTTCAAACATTATATTGTTTGAGATTTTATTAATTAGAAGTCATCTTCAGAATTGTTTCTTCTGGATTTTTTACATTACTGATCAAACAAGGAGTTTGATAGTGTCATTATCAGACCAATTTTTTAATTGCCCAATGAGAGAAATTTAAGCATAATACTAAAAAAAACTGTGTTCAGGTCTGGCTTTTTAAAACTATAATAAAAAATATATAGATATTTTAATATTACATTTTTTTTTGTTTTTTATAAAAATTTGCTTATTTAGTACCCTTTTTTTCTTGGTAGAAGACACAAGTTTTGGAAGTGCTTTGCCAAATTAATCGTTTATTTATTCATCTTGAAGGTGATACACAGTTATACGGTAAAACAATCTAAACATCAAATTAACGTGAAGATTTACCCAGACACCTCGTTTCTGAACAAACAAAAACTATGAATTTTACGCTCAAACGGGTTATCACCACACCCTTTATTAAGATAGATTGCATAGGACATAGAGGGATTGAAGGCGTAAGCTCTTGAACTATAATATAGTAAGTGGAAAGGAAAACCCATCGAACTCAAAACAATTTCTCGTCTTATTAAAAGGGGAATTTTTTCTTCCGCTCCAAATTTTAAGAGGAAGATTATGGAAATCGGAAATAATGCGATAAATTGAGTGTTTAGCTACAGCCCTGTTGGATGGCTAGAGCAGATTGAAAGGTAAAGCTCCTTGGAAACCAGTAAATAATAGAAAACTATAAAAAACTTTACTCGGTTCTCACTTTTTTGTTAAATGATCGGGCGAAAGCCTACAAAATGAAGCTAGAATTATTTAAGAGAACAGACGAGTTTTTTTAATACCTCATTTTATAAAAATCGCTTTATACGTTTTGAGTCGGATAAAAGTTCAATTCGCACATCGATCAAGGTATCCGCAGCGCCTTTGCAAAAATCACACGTTCAAGACACAAAACGAGATTTCCTATTTTCAGTCAAACTTCTAATGCATTTCTTGCCATTATAATGTGCTATTACGATAGGGCTTTATCGTCAAGAAATCAGCGCATATTTTTTTAATTTTTTTTTATATATTTTTTTAATGATTATAATACTAATTTGCTATTATTACTGGTTCAAACTAAAATAATGATTTAAATTTTTTAAATTTTATTTTTTTGTTGCAAAATATTTCTTTAGTGAAACTTAGTGAAACTTCTTCACAAAGACTTCTTTAATAAAGTTCATAAAACTGTTTCTGTAGAGTCAATACTCTACAAAAACAGTTTTATGACACAATTACCTACATACGGACGTAGTTATGCAAAAAGGAACCAACCCTCAAGATGTTACTTTCGAGATAATTGAGTTTAAAGTTTAAAGTTGTGTAGAAATGTCTAGGTAGCTTTTATTAGCTTTATTGTTTTACAGTCTTGTGTAGGGTAATGAGGGCTTTATACAGAGCCTAAAAAGTTAAGATTTTTTTGGGCACAAGTAGTTGTTTTTATATTAAATTGCAGTTGGTTCCAATGCAAAATGCAGTTTTTGTGGGTTGGTTCCCTGTTACAAAAAGTTCTTCTAGTTGCATTGTGTAAAAATGAAAGCAAATTATTAGGTTTATTCATGTTTTATTAAAAAAAAATGCTTAACTACTAAACAAACTAAATATTGAACACAGCTAAGTAAAGTGGCACAAACAATCTTCTCATTCAGGTACATGCTAAACATGTTTTCTTATTTTTACGTTATTCAAAGTTAAAATATCGTTAAGTTAAATAGTTTAGGCTCATTTTAATATCTTTATAAAATCGGATACTGACCGGCGTTATATAACATTGTTATTTACTATATTATATAACGCCGGTTGTATTGTGACATTGTTATATCGCACAGTTTTAATACTGTGCTTCTTTAAAGTAACAATGTTAAACAACAAGTTTAATCATGTGGACGTGTTATAAAACGTCTTGTTATTAATCTGGAAGCACTTTAACGCTCCAATAATAAACTTTTTAATCAATGTTATCATCTTCTTCTAAAATAAAGTCCATTTCTCCGGAGAAGCCTTCGATATCGTCTTCAATATTTGCGTTTCCAGTTAGATTTTTGTAAAAATACTGGGCATCTTCGGGCACAAGATTTAAAAGACTTTTCAAATCTTTTACTTTAGCTTCTGGTATGTCTTTACCTTTGGGCCAAAGCGGGCTCATTGCACCTATTGTCAAAGATACAGGACCACATCTTATGTTTTTTTTTAATATTCACTTCAGAATACTCACTATTAAGGTCTTCTCTCATAAAAATTGAAAACATTCGACGTGAAAAAGCGGAAACGTAGTAACGAACAATATGGAAAGTGTTCACCAGAGCCAAAAACTTTTGAGAATTCAGAAAAAAATCATATCTCCTTTAATATTAATCGCACAAGTGCCATTTTTTTTATGAGAAATGTATTTTCGCATCTTTTATCAAGGCAACTACCCAAATTCTACTATAAGTTACTTTTTAACTATGTTTATGTGGGTTACAGCAATTGCACTTTTTTTGTAACGCAGAAACGCTGTAAATGCAATGCAAAAATGTATGGGCGACTGCAAATCAAGTGTTTTCTTATAAAGCGGAATTGCTGTAACTACATATCAGAATAATTTCAATTACCTTAATTTTGACTTAAATGCAATATTTTTTGTAACTAGGTGCACTGAAACGGCTTTCTTGCTAAAAGTTAGAGAGGATAGTAAAATTAAAACGATGTAAATATGGAATCCAGATCCTGCTCCTAAGAGTAGCAGACGAGTATGGCGATATAAGTCAGCAGACTGGGATGAGATACGACATTTCTTCGCTTTTTATCCGAATGGACTACTTTATCCCATACACTGATGCTTCACCCTCCGACAGGACTACTCCGTGGTTTAACTCCTCGTGTGCCAGTGCTGCTGCGCTGAAACACAGGGCTTATCTTGCGTGGGTCGACGCCCGGAACAGTAAAGCCTCAAACAAATCACAAAGGAAGACAGCCTACAATAAAGCCGCTACGTCCTTGAAGAAGACGCTAAGGAAGGCTCGCTTTGACCGGATTGGCCAACTGGGAGCTAGGTTTGCCTCATTCCCAACAGGCAGTAAAGCCTTCTGGTCGTTAGCTTAATCCGTCGAAGCTAACTTTAGCCGTCCTTCACTTCCTCCATTGCTGAACCCAGACGGATCGCTGGCCCACACTGCGCTGCGGATGAGAACACAAATTTATTTGTGACTCAATTTGCAGAGGCTTCACGTCTTGAGCTCACAAACGTTTCTCCACCCAGCCTTCCTCGATGATCGAAATCCACTTACATCAAAAATAAGTGCTCAAAACGTTGCGTGGTCTCGATGTGAACAAGGCTAGTGTTCCGGAAGGAATATCGGCTGTGGTGCTGAAGTCCTGCGCTCCTGAGTTGTCTCCCATTTTTACGCGACTATTTCGCCTGTCCTTGATATCTGGTAAAGTCCCCAAGTCATGGAAGCTTGCTAATGTGCCAGTGCCCAAGAAAAGTAGTCGAGCTGCCCTACGAACTATAACCCCATCTCATCAGTCACTGTAATGTACCAGCTTGCAGCCTTGGACTTGATAGTACAAAGAACCTTCAGACTCAGTAACGAGCAGCACCTTGCAAAGACTAATTCAAATTCAAATTCTTTATTTCGGATTACATAGATCCATAGTTAATTAGTAGCAGCAATAACTCTTATATTTAATGTTAGTATTCCATAACCTACAACAATAAAATTAAATTAAATTAAAATTAAAATCATCAAAATTAAATTCAAACAATAACATAAAATCAATTAAATCAAATCAGTTACATAAAGGAAAATCAACAATAGAATTACAGCAAATAAATCAAAAAAGAAAAAAATTAATTGGCTAGAATAAATCAAATTACCTAAATTACTTTTCACACAAAGTGCTGCATATCGGCGAGGCCGTCCTGCCGGCTACAGTTTGTAAGATGCTGTTGGGACTATCCCGCACTCTGCCCATCAGGGATGCCGTCTTTTTCTGGAGGATGGCCGCAAACCCATCCGTCTCATACTCAGCAAACATCCCTGATGCATTGCAGTAACGAGGCAGTCCCAACATCATCATAAACACGTTATTATACTGCACGCGCAGGGTCTCCAGCGGTCGTTTGGTGTAGTTTACCCATAGGTTCCCGCTGTAGAAGCTTTGGCAGTACGCTTTAAACAGCGTTAGTTTTGTTTCTTCTGTACACCGGGAAAACCTACGGATCAACATGTTACCTCGAACCGCTAGAGCCCTACGCTCTCTTTCAATGTCAGCATTGTCTTTAAGGTCGTCGGTAATAAAATGGCCAAGATATTGCTCATGCCGTTCAGGGTTATTTCTGGGAATTCTTTTAGGTTATTACCGGCGGCCTTAAAGACAATGTATTCACACTTTTTGGTGTTGTAGCTGAGGCCGTGAGATGCACCCTTATTCTAATTAAAACAAAAATAAAATCAAATTTAATAAACAAAGCAATGTTTACTTCTTAAAAAACTTGTAAACATTTTTTATGATTCATTTAATTTTAAATTTAGGGTGAATTTTGAACTTACGTTTAAAAACATCTCCTCTCACGTGTAAAAATTCACTTACAGCAAACACAACACACTCTTGACGGTCGCGTAGTGATGGAGCGGGACGTAAGCCGCAAGTCACACAGGCGCGAGCGCAAGTATTAATAGCGGTAAATCCCCATGATCAATATTCGACAACTGTACTATAAAGGGCATACATACGAAAATCCTACGAATTTAGACTTTTTAAATTAGCGTAACTGATAACTGTCTAATCACGGTGTTTGTGAGAACTGTAGTAAGTAAGCCACGACAAATAACAATTTATTAAATTATAATTGTAGTAAGCGTGGTGCCTTTCAATTTTCTTATAAGCAAAAACGCTGTAACCCGCATTGCACAAAGTTTCAACAGCGCTGTCACTACCACGATCATATACTTTGCAAAAGGTGAATTGTTGTAAATGCAAAATGTTCGAAAAGAACATTTTTTTATGCTATTTACAGCAAATTCTTAGGTGTTCCCTCAAAAAAATAGGGTGAATTTCAACGCTGTACAAAATTTTCTATTGGTCGTAGAGCCACGGAAGTCGGACCATTCGACGCGGGATTTTTTTCTGATTCCGATTATGCAATAAAAAAAATTTACTTGGGTGTTGGTTACTACGTTTCCGCTTTTTGGCGTCGATATTTTCTTTTTTCAACATTATTTCCTTTG
The DNA here is from genome assembly GCA_963564075.1 of Eupithecia subfuscata. Lineage (NCBI taxonomy): Eukaryota > Metazoa > Arthropoda > Insecta > Lepidoptera > Geometridae > Eupithecia > Eupithecia subfuscata. The sequence continues at coordinate 4,613,054 of OY751123.1, forward strand.
TATCGAGCCATTTCACCTTGGCTCCATCGACGTTTTTTTCCTATTAACTATCTTTTTAAATAAATAATGTGGCAAGACGGAATAAAAATAATATTTTCGTAAATATGTGTATTCTGGCAGTACTCCCACCAAAACTCTTGGAACCATAGAACATGGTGCCATAAAAACTCCAAATTTCCACTATGCAAACTAAAACCATCCCACAGGCTACTGGTCGAGTTTCGAAATTTTGCTTTGCAATCAAGAACTAATCCACATGACTCCGTAGACTTTGGGTGTTTTATTATGCAAACTGGTACCAAGAAACATTAGTCCCTTTATTTTATTTTATTTTTCATAATGCAAACTGGAACCAAACCACTTAGCACCTGTGAATTTGTAGAATTTTATTAATGCAAATCAGAACCAAGCCACTCGGTTCTTGTTAGCAATTATATTGCAGGTAATCTTTTTGTCCTTGTGGTTTGGTTCTAGTTTGTAATAACTAAAATATCAAAGTTCTATGGGTATCATATGCTATGGTTCCATTTAACATATTAAATCAGCTCATTATAGTAAATCACGCAGCATGGTTCTAGATTGTAAAATATGAAATGTCGAAATGTGGGTTAGTTCCCTTGTGACATACTCATATCTTTGCCAAGAGCCGCTAGATGGCCAGGATCTTTTTTGAACATATAGAATACATGCTTAGGAACCTCCCTGTGCACTTAACTCCATTTTGACCGAATTGTGGGTTGGTTCCTTTTTGCATAACTACGTCCATACCTACTATAACTATTTGCTGTCGAAATATAAGATTTCTTAAATTTTATTTTTAAATAAAAGGAACTAAATGAAATTAAATATTAAAAGTACTAGGTAACGGTATGATCCTCAAATGCTTCCTATACAAACAGCGTTTATTATTTTTAGGTATCTAATAATAATTAAAATTAAATTAATTCGACCCCACTGATCTTGTTCCGTATTCACAGAACTTACCAAGTTTCTGCGCAAACTGTCTGCGCCAAAACAAGTCGTAGACAATTTCGAGTGCTATTTTTATAAGGTTCTATTTGATCGAAGAAATCGCACAATAAAGCAATCAAGTAAAACTCCGTGTGTGACTTAATTTTTTTCATTCAATTCAATTCCAAAAAGTTTTTAGTAGACCTAGACTATTGTTACAAAAGCTTCAAATGTAAGAAACCTAGCTCTTTTCATTTTAGCTGTAGAATGGAGGGTAGGTCTTCAAAACGTTTTTTTTTTACAATTTACTGGTATTTTAGTCCCTGATCATTTTAATGGATTCTTTCCTCATTTTATGAGTTCTTTTGAGCATGAAATATTTCCGGTATCAAATGGCACGTGACGATCTCTTTGATCTAGAACCGCCGGTGTTTTGGTAATGGATAAGTTTAGAAATTGGCAGGGATGATGGTACTTGGTCTTGACTTGGGATAAGTGAAATTAAACCTTCTGTCCTTGGGCATTAAGAACTTCTGCGATGCTTTCCTCATTTTACCACAAGAAAGCATAGTCTTGACTCGTGTTTTACTAATTTCTATTTATATACATCCTGTTTGATGATTTTCAACAGGTGAGGTAATTTTAAACCGACAACCGCTGGGGTAAACGTGTTCTTGAGTGGAAACCACGACTCGGCAAACGTAGTGTAGGACGCCCTCAGGCCAGGAGGATCTGCGAAAGACTGGAGGCAGATGCTGGATGCGGCAAGCTGAAGACAGGGCGCTATGGCGCTCATTAGGGGAGGCCTATGTCCATCAGTAGACTCGTGATGATGATGATGATGAGGTAATTTTAAGAAACTCGTAAAGAAACAATACATTAGCCACTTAATCTAATTATAGGTAAGTATTACTAATTAGCCTGAACAAAGGTGATCCTGTATTTCAGGCGGAAAGAGTGATAAAATAATCTCTTACTATGTTAGTCATACATCGTACGAGGTATGATGAAGGTATTTACTGTTTAAGATATCAGGTAGGTGACTAAATTACACTAATAATTATAAATGCGAAAGTTTGGATGGATGGATGGATGTTTGTTACTTCTTCAAGCCAATACTACTGAACGGATCGGGCTGAAATTTTGCATACAGATAAATCTAGGCCTGGAATAAAACATAGGCTACTTTTTATCCCACATATCAGTTCCCATGGGATAGAAATCACCTGTAAGCGTTTCCATAGAAACAACGCGTGAGAAGCGGCGGGCAGCAGCTAGTTATTTATAAATATCAAAAATAGATAATGCTTTACTGAATGTTTTACATTCAGTTCACGCCTTTTAGGTGTTTTTGATCTTTGTTCAGACAAAAAAACACTTCACCATCTCGACAGACGGTTCTCGTAGCGAGTATAAAATAAATAAAATAGGTAAGTAAATAAATTCAAAACTTTAAGTAACTTTAAGTAACCCTTCAAAAGGTATTCAACAATTCATCACTTGCTTTGGAGGTGGTCAATAAAACTTTCATCATTTGCAGTTGGTGATTAGTTTCTTTCCGTGGCTTTTCAAGTTATTTTTTCAGTACCTATACTTAATAGCCTATAATAATTATTAAAGGCTATTCAGTATAAGTACTAAAAAAAACTGATGAAGATTTGTGCCTAGTAATATATTATGTTCTAGGCATAAATGTTCATCAGTGCAACATTCATCCCGATTTATTATGTACTTTTTAACAACACGAGCCCTCCCCCCCGAGGCCTACAATTCGGGTCAAATCAAGGTCTTCGTGCTTTAGTCGAATTGTCATTACCTAGTCGAAATGTTTTTAATCGAATTGTGTTTTAGTCGAATTGTATTAGACGAATTGTTATAGTAGATTTTTCCGTAGACGAAAATTATGAGTAGGATGACAGATTTAACAGTTTGCACATGTCAAACCAAGTCAAGGCTTGACATGAATCTCCCAACACAGCACCCTCAAATTTCGTCATCAAGGTCGAGACCAAAACCTAGATTCCCCATTTCCATGCAACCTTTCTATTTTCTCATTTCCCCCATCAAATTATACAAAACTCTACCCTTTTTAAAACTTTCACCCCTAACGAGCGTGTGACAAAAGGGTTAACTTCTAACTTGTGTCTAGGGGATGGTTTGAAAAACTGGTGTACGTGCCTTCGGTCTCTTATGACTTGACGGGTTGTCAACTTTGCTTGCAAGGATTTTGTGGTTGTGTTTTTATTTTCCTGTGTTTTTGTTATGTTACAGTTTTACCGCTCATTTTAGTAATGTATTCAACTTTTACGCTGAAAAAGTCAAATTTAAAGTCTGGTAGCTATTTATACATTTTTATAAAATTGTGGAATAGTGTTAGGTTGTATAAAATTTATTTTCGCCGATTATTAAATGCAACCAATATGTTTCGAAAATAGTATGCGCTCAAAATTATATTTGAATAGACGAGCAGGAGGATTAATGCTCTAGAGAAAGAGAGAGAGAGCGCGAGAGAGATAATATTTTTAGAGTATTTTTTATGATGTTGTGAGCATGTTTAGAGCAAAAGCACTTCACCTTCACTACACAACATGTATACAATAAACAAATAATGCTGGACAATTCACACATCATCCAGCCGCAAAGTAAGATACCTGAAATACTTTATTAATTACTTTTATAGATATTTATTAACACCTAGAACACCCAAAAAATATCTGCAGATCGTACAAATATTTATAACGACGAAACCCGCTCTTAATATTTTGCAGAACACAATTAAAGATCAAGATTAGAGATCTATGTGTGTGTGTGTATTAGAGTTCTATGTGCTAAATAAATAGATTAGAGATACCGGCACATAGCTCATCCTTCTGTGAGAAATCTTTTTCAGTTGAGGCTGTTAGACTCGGAACTCCCTTCTATACGATATCAAGAAAGCTGAAACAAAAGATTGTTTCAAAAAGCTGACTCGGGAGCATTTTATCAAAATTCTTTACCTGTCTTCTAGTTAGATAACCGTCATTTCGCTACAAGTGTACCAAATACTAATTTTGATTTAGGTAGGTATCTAACTACTTAATCATTTTTATTTCACAGTAGACATTTTAATAGATTGTTTTTTTTCTGTTGTATACTTAATTTATAGCATAGTAGCATAGCTAAGTTTAAGTCTAAGTTTAAGCACGCCTTTTTGTCGTTGTTGACCTTGTGTGGTTGGCAGGTAGAAACTGCCATCGGCATTATGCCCACCATTTGTGTACTTTTTAAATTGTGTGCAATAAAGTATTAAATAAATAAATAAGACTTGTGAAGCAGAATTCTGATACAGAACCAGCAGACACCATTACCCGTATAGTCATTGCCATGACAAAGGAGCAAAGCTCGCACTTCTAACTATCGAAACTAAAAATTCCAACTTCACAAAGAATTTCAAAACCTGCTGCTAACAATCCAAACAATTCAGATCAAAATATAATTCTCAACGATATCACGACTCAAAACTTTTATCAATACGTTCAAAAATGCCGTAACTCTATCATATTTTGCCAAGGGAGTATAAACTGTAAGAGGTAAAGTGATGGTTGGTTTTATATGTCAGGGGATGGTGTATTGTGATAGCTACTTTCATTGTGCTGTCGGACAAAGCATGCAGCAGCATAGAACTGAATAGATGGCTATTGTGAGCAGGCGCTTTATTGATGCCAGGCAGTCGTGATTGGCTGATGCAAATCATAAGAAAAACTTATTTATGCTTTGAGCATAGTTTTTCAACAAGTTTATTCTTACAATGAAGCATTTTGAATATCTAAGTAAAAAGGGGAGATGAGGTACGAGCTTCTCGAAGGTGGAAGGCTCAAATTAGGTGCAATTAGGTCCACCCACCTCAGTCATAGTCGAACCGGCGTACTTTGGTGTGATTCATTGACTAAAAGACTACAGGAATACCCTCGTGTTTGATCACAATTATTGCACAAGATTGGAAATGTAACTGCGAGCGAGTGTTTGCGTGTTGTCGTAACACATCCCAGTTTTTGAGTAAGCGCTGGGAGAACGTTATGGTACAGCATCATCTGGCTCCAAGCTAAGTAGAGCTTATATTATGGGTACTAGATGACTGATGTACATAATATAATACATTACTTATAAAGACCTTTTTTATTTTACACTAGCTGCATTCTTACTACCCGTTGTCCTATTACCCGTTTTCCCGTAGCAATGAAGCATTTTCCCGCGGTAAAAAGTACCTATCTTTATCAGGAGTAATGGTAAAGAATTTTTCAAATCGGTCCGGTAGTTTCATAGCCTATTCAATACAAACAATGAAATCTTTCCTCCTTATATAATACATTATTATAAATATTATATTAGTATAGAAAGAAACGACCAGAACACCCGGAACAAATATTTGTAGATTGCGCAAACATTTGTCCCAAGGCGAGAATCGAACACCTCCTGCGCCACAACGGACCTTCGCCAGCCGCGCCACATCTGACATCAAGATGGTCGAGCGACTTCCCTCCGTACTATTTCATACGGTGTTACGGTAATTTATGAAGGCCAGTAGGCCTATCGCGGGAATAGTTGTCAAGGGTAGAATAGAGATGAAGGAATGAGCTTCAAACATATTACGCATTCGATGACGATGTAACGTAAATCTTCTCTATTCTACCGTAGACAACAATCCCCGTGCTTGGCTAAAAGGAGAGGCGCGATTGGCTGATGCAAATCACAGACATTAGTGTCTTTTTTTTTTTTTTTTTGTTTTCGAGGGGAAAAATCTGCGAACAGATACCATACTGCATGTAGGGTACAGTATGGTTATGTGGGGTTGTCGAAGTTTTAAACTTCGACGACCCACTAAAAGACCCCCCGGTGGCCGGCCTCTAAGCTTAAATCAATGGGCCTGGGAACTCCGATGGACCGCGCGAGGTAGATTCTTAATGTTGGTTGTAGACATTAGTGTCTACAACCAACATTAAGAATCTACCTAAACTTTACCTACTCTCAAAATGTAGCTATTTTCAAGAGTTAAGTACCTCCTTAGTTTAATTCTATTATCTTTGTGTGTATATAACAACTCGAAACCTTAAAGGTTATGAGAAAACAAAAGAGTTACATTACACTTTAATTAATTTTCTAGCGGTTGAATATTTTTCTCAGTCAGTATAAATTCACATTATTATGTTGAAAGTTATGTAAACCTACGAAACCCACAACTCTCAGGAAGTATCTACGTTAAGAAATAATGAAAAGGTCCCGGAAAATCACCAATGCGGGAATAATAATGCCGGGATCTTTGCCTTGGACTTTTCCCGTGTTACTAATAAATCAGTCAAATCTTAAAATTACTGTTGGTACTGTGCATGGTTAAAATTTATGTAGCATTAAATAAGTATTAGTATGAATATAGGTAGGTATTAGTATTAATATAAATAATAGTTTTAATATACGTATTCAATAAATCAGTTATCTAGTAATGTACCCTTAACACTGAAGAGTATAGGGTATGCGCAGAGGAGGAAATAAACCTTTTACCAAACACAAGCTCTGTTGAATTTGGGGCTGGATCATCCAGCCCTAAATTCACAAAGCAGTGTAAATCGTCCAACATTAATTACCTGCATTGTACCTCTTTTTTTGATTTTATTTGATGAGACAGCAACGGTATTTGCTAGGCCAGTGCTTATTACCTACCCTAATGAGCGTATCTGCCAGCAGTCTTTCGCAGGTTGTCATCCCACCTGGCCACTCTTCCAGTGTTCGTTTGCAGAGGCGAAGTCTCCACTCAAGAACACGTATAACTTAGCGGTCGTCGGTTCTTTGTTAGATAATAGCCAGCCCACTTGAGCTATCGAGCGAGCTTTCGCAATTTGTGGACGCGAGAATAGTGTTAGTGTATTTGAGTCTTGCTTGCTCTTTTATTCGCTAGAGAGAAAAACGAACCAGGTTTAGGTAATGAGTACTGGTATAGTAGGTAGGTAATAGCGTCTGGCGTGGTCAGGCGTAGATGTCGTGGCGTAAGAATTGACCCTTCCAAATCAACCCGAGGGTGTCGTTGGTGTCGGCTAAGGTTTTGTGGAGATTATGACGAAAACAAATTGCTTAGAGGAGGCAGCTGCCCACGTAGTCCTGGAATGCGAGGGAGTAACAACACAACGAACAGAAATCCTTAACTTGCCGAGGTCACTCCGCGAAGCATGTGAAGATCCCAGGAAGATTCTGCGCTTCTGGACGGAGTTAAGCTGGCTATGCTAGCAAATGAGACGCACAATGGACCAAATACGAGTCTAAATGCGGAAATAAGAGTACTTCCACCTAAACCTAAACCTAGGGGAGGCAGCAGTGTACGTATGACGCTGAGGAGGGTTCTAACGTCTTAAGCCAGAGTTATCTAGGATAAAATTTATTAATAACCCGACGCGAGTAATATCTACATTTCTACAAACAACAGGGTCCTAAAATAATAAGAACTGTTGCGTATCCATTAAAATTCTCGAGTAACCCCGACTTACGCTAGTTTTAGCATTCTTGGAGCATTTTCACATTATTTAGCTTGACGTCTCTAGGGTGGGATTCGAGTTCGTGTCAAGATGTAGGTATCTGTTGAGGAAAATGTATGGTGTTTTTGTGTGATAGTAGTAATTTAAGTTTTTTAGTTTATGATTTTTGGATTTTTGATGAATAATGGTAGCGAGTTTTATGACAGTTTTCCGAGGAATTTTTGTTGGTTTTTGGCAAAAGTTATTACTATCGAAAACTGTGTTAAGCTATCCACTTAAATGGGCAATGAAAAGAAATTAACTCCATTTTCAATAGATTTTAATTTTAAATGAAAACTGGCAATTTTTATTACACTTCCAATCAATCTGCCTCTGTAACCACAGTAAATTTGGCATCAGTTTAAAATTAATACATAAATAATCTACGAAAATATTAATAATTTTGCAACACACACTGAAGGTAAAACCACAAAAATAACCAGAAAATATAACCATACGCAATAAAGGTGAAAATCGCACGCGCCCAACTAATTGTTTCATCAAATTGAACACCGCGAAGTCTCGCTGAATTCATGCGAAATAACACTTTATGGCACATAAGCTTGTCCATTACCCACATTTTATAGGGTTATGCACTGGGTATAATGCAAATTAATACCCCGTGTGAGACGTTTTTGCGTTAGGGTTGCCACTCACGTTCTCCATTTTTTATCCGTGTTACCAACATAGCTGCCAACTCCCCGTTTTGCGGTAGATAGGTGTGTGATTGGAAGGTTACTTTGAATTCCGAGCATGTGGTAGATTTTCCGATTGATTATTTTGAAATGTTCGAGTAACGTTGTTTTTCGGAACTTGCGTAAAAATTAAAGGAAAGCAAGATGACTAGGACGCGAAGGATACATAATCGAATGCTTATAATAGTGAATATTGTACTTATCTAGTGATAAAGTGAAAATTGTACCTACGTGAAGTAAGATTGTGCATGTTTTATAAATAGGTATCTAAACATTCACAGGTTTTTCAACTGGACAATTATATTACTTCGCTATAAAACAAAGAAGGTTTGAGTTTCAAGGAGATGATCATCGGATTCGTTCAAAAAGTATTTCAACCTTGAACCTTCTTACTGCCAGTCGCCATTCAATGCCATCGAGCTACTCAGAACGAATAGTCAAAGATTATTTAATATTTTAATGCCAAACTAGTTACTGCCCGCAGCTTCGCTCGCGTTGTTTGAATAAAAATGTTTAAAGGTTATTTATATCCCATGAGAACTGTTTTATAGGATAAAAATTATTTATACGTCAATGATTGATTTCAGGCTTAGAAAATTTATGCAAAAGATCAGCTCTATCGGTTATCGGTTGGTTCGTTATGGCGTGAAGAGGTAACAAACATCCATCCAAACTTTAGCATTCATGAAAAAATGAATGAATAATGTAATTATTTTCCCTTACAAAAGATAATTGTTAACATTTTTTGGCTTAAGTTTAATTTGTATCTAGTTATCTTGTTCTGCCTGAGAGAGGTTTATAAAACCTGTGGTACGGATCACCAGGGCCTTCCTCCGTTGTTTAATTTGAGATACCTCAATTTTTTTTCAATATAAGTGTGATTGAAAACCCTCAGTATCGTGTTGTTTTTCCAAACATAGCTCGACACAACCCTACCATAAACATCGAGCCAACTTAGACCGAGCGCTCGAGGTGTATTACCCACGCCGTCCAATTACGAGACTAGACTATGCAAATACAGCCTCACTTTTAGTTAGGCAGAGTTTGATCTTTCAATTGAGATCGGATTAGTTCGTTCTTTGATGTCTGAACGTGGAATAGACCTACCTCACCTCACCTGAACAGCCTAGGTATATTGGTCCACTGCTGGACGCAGGCCTCCCCTGTCATAATGGCTTTTATCTCATGGGGGTAGAGCCCATAATCCCCACGCTAGGCATGCGGGTTGGGGATCGCAATTTGGTGGTGGAATTGTTCTGCAGGGGGCGCTGCTGCCCGCCCCCGGTGGATATCCCTTAGTCGCCTCTTACGACACCCGCGGGAAGAGTTTGGGTGGTGCAAATTCCAAGCTGGCACGACATGACACAGCTGAACTGAATAGTCCTTACAGTAAAGTTCTGTGCTCATTAATCCAATACCGCTACCACACATTCAAAAATGGTTTCAAATTCTGTACCTTTAGATACATTTTACAGTGACGAAATGGCTGCCCACAAGCTTCAAACGAGTGGTCTGCGAGCTATCTGTCATATGATGCCGTCAATATAAAATTAATATAAATGTTACAAGATAAAGCCCATATGACCAGCCGACCTCAGTGGCGCAGCGGACGAAGGTCCACCTGCGACGCAGGAGGTTGCGGGTTCGATTCCCGCCTCGGGTCAAATGTTTGTACGATCTGCAGATATTTGTTCAGGGTGTTCTAGATGTTTTCTACGTATAATAAAAATATCTATCTATGTAGAGTATTGTATTAAGCATATCAGATATCTAGTACCCATAACACAAGCCCCGCTAATCTCAATAATGCTGTGTGAATTGTCCAGCATTATTTATTTACTAGACGATCGCCTCGCGGTTTCACCCGCGTAGTTCCCGTTCCCGTGGGAATTCCGGGATAAAATATAGCCTATGTCACTCCCTGAAAAGTAGGCTTCCTAACGGTGAAAGAATTTTTCAAATCGGTCCAGTAGTTTCGGAGCCTATTCAATTCATACAAACAAACAAACAAAAAATCAAACCTTTCCTCTTTATAATATTAGTATAGATTTATATTTGAATACACATTTTTGTGCTGTGGTGCAGCATTTTTGTGCCGTCCAGGTGTGCGAAAAGATTTAGAACAATCAACTACTTCATTCTGGCCCTGAATGTCTAAAGAGCTGACTATGGAAACCTACCAGGGACCGGCCTGCGAGGATTCTCGAAGGCAGCTTATCCGTTTAGTGCAATACGAATGACATCATTCAGATTCCTGATCAGCCGACGCGCTTGTCAGTGGATTGTCCGATGCTGGCCTGTGAACGTGCACCCTTATGTTTTAACTGCTAAGCCGCTTGAGCTGTAATTCCAATAGATAACAACACTTATCACACCGTGATCACGGCCCAGAGGAAGGATAACATGCGCTTCCAAGCGGTGTTGACTTATTGAGAGCATGTTCAGCAGTAGTTGTATATGTGCTAATGGGGAAGCTACCATTATCGTAGATTCATACCTACTTACAGTAAATTATTATCTGTGCGTCTGGTCGAAGCGACGCGTGACCCGAGAGCTGGTGAGTATCTGGCGCAGCGCATCAGCATTGCCATACAACGTGGCAATGCAGCCAGCGTCTTGGGAACGCTTCCGACTGGTATTGATATGGATCAGTTGAGCTACCTGTAGATTGTTTGCAACAGTCTGCAGTTAGCTCAATTGTTTCAATTGTAAATACTAGGGTAATTTTCTATGTGAATAAAGGCTTCTGATTACAGTAATTTTTTTTATTTTTCTAACAGTAATTTTATACAATTACTTTGACTACCTCCCTACGTGTATGTATGTCGCAGGGTAAGAATGAAATTTCTGTGATGTCATCCAATCCTGGAAAAGTTAGTAAAGCATTTTTTAAATCTACAACCAAAAGCAAAAGTAAAACTGTAACAGTTACAGTTATCTGTTACTACAAGACAAAAAAAAGGTTGTTGTGTTAATCAGAACTAAATAACGAAATGGTGCAAAATTCTAGACCGATCCGGTCTAGCATATTCAAATTTCAAATTCAAATTCATTTTTATTTTCATTTATCTGTGATCCATAATTTATCTTCTTTATATATATAATTCTTCTGTGAGTGTGTATGTCACTGAACTTCTCTCAAACGACTGGACCGATTTTGATGAAATTTTTTGTGTGTGTTCAAGGGGATCTGGGAATGGTTTAGATTCACAATTTTGTCCGCTGGACAATGTTTTTTTAATTAATTTTTAATATTCTATAGAATAGCAATCTCCTTTAAACGTTTCCATAGAAACAACGCGTGCGAAGCCGCGGGCATAAACTAGTATACATGTATAGTTTTGGCGTGTAAAGGTGACAATTATCCATCCTTAAATACCTACATTCAAACTATTCATTTTTAATATTAGTGTGATAAAATCAGCCATTTGTCGTATGGAGGAGGCCTATGTTCAGCAGTGGACATGACAATGTGTGTGGGCTGATTGATGATGAAAATGAATACAAAATCAGGGTTTTAAACTTCAATGTTTTAGTTTAGTTACGCCATGTTGTAAATTCGGCCGAAATAGCTCTTTGTTCTCTAACCCGAATCTTGCAAAGCCGAAACTATTTTCCCAAAACTAGTTTCCAAAACAAAACGTTTCGTTCGTTAACTTTACCCAAGTGATATTAATTAGAGCCATTTTCACATGTTTGCTTTTAATTTCAGCTAAAATGTTTTAGAATAGCCGTTTTAGTCCATTTCAGTTATTCTGGAACTTTATATTTTAGTTTAAGCTATGCTATTACATAGTACTAAAATATAATAAAATAGGTTTTTTGTTATTATAGTGCGTAACCCCACACTCAGGGTAATTTCTAAGAAATCAAATAATATCACAAAAACTTTCGACTTCGACAGGACTTGAACCCGCATCCTTCCCTCAGTACGGGAATATGCTAACTAACTACACCACGAGGTGAAGTGACGTAGGAGTCGACAATTTTTGCGATATTATTTGATTTCTTATAATAAAATAGTTTGAAAAATCTGACTTGGCCGGTTTATTATTATGCCCTTCAGTGTAAAATCGGCTGCCTGACTGGATTCAGAATGCAGGGTCCATACCTATATTTTTTTTGTGCGAATCAGTGTATTATCATGTAATTTGCCTTTTTGATGTTGTGGCATCCCCGTCGTAAAAAACTCGCATTAGGTACATCAAATAAAAATTTTTTGACTACTGTATGAATGTATTAAGGTAATAACACAATTGAGAAAAAAAATACAAAAAAAAACATGAAAGTGCACTGTTTTGCACATAATTTGGTCGAGATCTCAGGATTTCTGTGGTTTAATGAAATGACTTATGTTTTGATTTGTAACTTATTACTACTTATTTGATTCCTTGAAACAGTTTATTCATAAGTAACGTAGTCGTTGACTTTGTAAACAATAACTTTATATTTGCCGTTCCAAAAAGACTGAAAAAATGACACACCAAAGTGCTAACTTAGGCGTGGGCGTGTGTCTGTCATATTAAAATGGCACAGACCGTACATAGTTTGACAATAAAATCTTCTCCTCGCCGTAAAAGATCCACACTATCTATGGACTTTTTAAATAAATAGGTTATTTTGTAAATCTCTAATTTTATTGCAGTTATTAAACCTTTCAATACCCTCTAGCATATGGGCATTTACCTCAAGTTTACGATTGGAGCAGGGTTTCTATTCTACTTCAATGTGAAGTTAATTTTGCCCGCGCCTCGGCTAGGTCGGAAACTTTCCCCACGTATAAAACAACTGACATGCTAACGTTATCAGACGCAACGAGATAGTAATACTGGATGGGACATGTATCTTTTTAAACAGCTACATCAACATGATTATCTACATCATCACACCTAAACCTTAATTTACGTATGTTTAGAAAAACCTGTCCAAATATCAAAATATATCAAAATGATGTTCTGTGTATCAAATTTCCTTTAGACCTTACAGAACTCTTGGACACGTCACAAAATTCCAAATACATAAGTAAAACTAGTTGTGTGGTGGGATTCTGCAAAAGACCAAAAAGGTTGGAAGGGTACGGGCGAAGCCTTTGCCCAGCAGTGGGATGAAATAGGGTAAATAAAAAGAGCAAAACTAGGAAATAAGTGATCACTTTGATTTTTTGTTCACTTCAATCTTTTTAAGGTATAGTAAAGAAGCGAACAAGAAACCTTAATCTGCTATGGGTGTTATTTTTCGAGCTGGAGCAGAACTCGTTCTCATTTTTAGAAACTCTTGAAAAACTTGAAAAAATTCAAGTCTTACTTCAAGCTCTAAAGGCTTGGCCAAACCAACGCGTTCAGCTCGCGTCCGCGGTGGCGTGCGCGGTGGCGGTCAGTTGTTGTGTACGAACTTGTAGCGACGTGTTCACATCGATGCGTCCTCTGATTGGTCGCGGCGTCCGGTGCAGCGTCTGCACGCGGCGGTGGCGATCAGATCGGGCTTGTTACGTTAGGACGCTGCACGCAGCTATTTATTTGTTCGAAGAACTATGTTGTTTAGTTTTAGTAGTAGTCAATGACGTGACTCCAGCCTGGTGAACGCAAGAACAAACGCGACGGTGTATACAACTTTTGCACGCTCAGTATCGCCACCGCGCACTAGGCATGGAAGTTATAGCTACTTTTATTTCACTATAACGTCGCGAAGTTATTTTTTTCTGTCACGGTTATATCACGCGTGATAAATCACGGTCGTTATATTTCATTAGTGATGATTATTATCACAGTGGGTGCATTTTTTCCGCCTGTTACATGTTGCAGTGATAGTGATATGATTCAGAACTTATCGCTTAGCTAATCGGCGATGTTTTTTAGACAATAAAACGTGTTTTCTTCAATGAACTTTCCCTCATACTTCGACAGGCTTGGGACTGTCAATGTTTAAGTAATTATAAAACACTAGGACGACAACTTTATTTCTGTATTAACAGACAATCTCAGGTGAGGTTAGTTTAAAATAACACGCGACTCAAAACGCGGCATGCACGTGCAGCAGCAACAAGTAAAGATTACAAGTGAGTGAAATGAAGTGAAACTCTCACAACGTGATATCACTGGTATTATAAAGTTCAAGTACCTACATGTACCTAAATTAAATGAGCATCTTAACGTCTATAAAATTAAGACTCATTTTCATATGAAGTTTTTGTAATGGAGCGTTATTTATCTAAGCAGTAAGCAAGTTTTAAAAATACTCCAGATAAATTAAAGCCTATGTTGTTGAGAATAAGATGCAATTTCACTTAAACGAATTCTCTCTTCTCGCTAGTGGCACGGTGTCGCTACAGTCGCATGCTGTAGCTTTGTCTCTCTTGCACGATAGAATTCTGCGAACTGTAATGTAGCTTTGCCCGCGTGAAAAATCACGCTCGCGTTATAAGTAACTCACGGTTTCGATGCATGTAACTGGTGTGGCACGTGATATATGTTTTCACTAGTGATATAACCAGTGATGCGTGAAATCTTCCATGCCTACCGCGCACGCCACCGCGGACGCGAGCTGAACGCGTTGGTTTGGCCAAGCCTAGGCACAGACGATTCACGTTTCTGACTTTGATACGTGTATTTGATGCAGTCCAAATGAAGGAGATCAGAAATCACCAACGTTTGTTTCTTTCAGCTTATAATACAACAAGCTCACAGTCAAATAAAATTTTGAACTAAGTAATTGTTCTTCCTGTGTCCGTTTTAAAGATACCACATGCGATGCTCAGATGTTAGAAGGAGACACAGAAAGAAAGAAAGAAAGAAATAAGAAAGAGACCTCGCACAAAATCAGGGGCACCTACACAACACCTACACAGCAATTTTATGCTGCTATTGATGTCAACAAAAACATAGTGTAGGTATATTTTAAGCCACATCCAAGACACCAACATCAACGTAACATTAATAGGGCTAAGTAGAATTTAGAGATGGGCAAAGTAAACGGCGCAACACGTTAATCCATACTTTGCGCCGTTTTATTGCAAAAGACAGCGGAAACATTGCCTCACTAATAAGCTTGAGGCTAGAACACAACGATAACCACGTGAGAATCATCTTATGACGTCACAAGACATGGGAGACATCTCATGACGTCACAGCAAGGAACTTGTCAAACTAAACGTGACACGTGTGTGTCAAAAAGATTTTTAAACGACTTTTAGGCTGTATGTTTTTTTATGACTGTATGTTCGTCGATTTCTCCGTCAATTATGGACCGAATATGAAAATTAGTAAGAATTGTCGTTTCGTTAGTCAGTTTTTCGTTACCAAAGTACCTTCACATTGATAACGAAAAACTCACTATACATCCATGCACTTTATTCAAACAACGAAATGCTATAAAAGTTTAGGACGAAGAAAGAAAATTATAAGTGGGTAGTTTTTTAATAAATTTATTTGCAGTTTAAGATTCATTTTATTTATGTAAGGATATTTATTCTGTAATTTTTCTAATAGCTACCTACTTAAACAGAGTTATAGCAATGTCTTACACTTATTTCTACGTGAACAGAGCCGCGGATGGAAAGTAGTTAGCAATAAAGGTAACGATTATCGCTTCGTAGGAAAATAGACAACGGAGCAAATTCTAAACGACTCTAAAAAGCTATTTAGTAGTCAAACGACTCTACAGACGTTTAGTTAAATATTCAGAAAACGCTTGTAGTAATGAACGGGTAGAACTGAAATTCGGCAGTTATGTTTGAGGAAAATTATCTAAAAGGGTGGCTTTTTTGTGGATGTGGGCCTATTAGACCTCACGTAATAGGTTTGCTACCCTTAGAATTTACTTGGGTTAATTCATGGTTAAGCCGTATTAGTAACATACAGCAACTGTAAACGAAACTATTAAAAACACACATTTATATTTTTATATTTGAAAAAAAAACCTTTGCTTCCCTTTTTTTGGATTAATAATGATGGGACAGCAAACGTTTTATAGCCTGTCGAATTATAATCCTGGCATCTGAAATAACACAAATGTCACAAATAGATTAAGAGTTCTTGTGTTGGATTGATAGTCTTCACAAAAACTTTTTTCGGCTCTCCGACAAACTGACAAACACTGTCATCGACCAACATCAAATATTCATAGAATAAAATGTCACCCCAACCAATTTGTAGCGAGGTGTATAGAGTTCATTGAAAACACATGGAACAAAAGTAAATTGAATAAAATTCGTTCCAGAAAAGAGTTTCAGTTCTCTTTGCTTCTATTATTTTAGCTTATCAAGACAATTCAATTTGCATCGTTATCTAAGTAGGTCTAAGGTCATTTCATCGGCAGAAGCATACCCGTAGCCTTTGTTCTAGATAGCTAACGAACGCCCGCGGCTTGGATTGTTTTAAAATAACTAAACGCAAACCAAGCATACAAAACCTCCTTTAGGAACAGAATGTTGAATTCTCATAATGTTGAATTTGCAGCAGGTCGAATCATAAAATGTTGAATTTGCGGCATGTTGAATCCTAAAATGTTGAATTTGCAGAAAGATGATTTCCTAAAATGTTGAGTTTGCAAAAAGTTGAATTTGCAGCATGTTGAATCCTAAATCGTTGAAAATGCAGAGAGTTGAATTCCTTAAATGTTGAGTTTGCAGAAATCCTAAAATTTGTTATGTTGAATGTTGTTGTAAGCCGTGAAACATCCTTTTTATTTACCTATGAAATGGAAGGTTCCGGTTTGTGGGCCGACACATTTTTATAGATAGACAATTATGTAGTTGGCTTATGGGGTTTTATTGAAACATTACTACGATACCTCTTAAATAAAGACATCCTCACCCTAGGACAATAAAATATAACTTAAATTATTAAATTAATTACTCTTTTTTTCAGCACTATTAAAAACCAAGTTTCAATTTGATTAAATAAATTTTCTTTTCTTGAGAAAGCTATTGGGGATGTTGGTTTTTTGTCGAGCTTCTTCAATAACGATGAATATTTTTTGTCGAACAGAATATCCCTTGTCCGCCTATTCTTCATAAATGGCACAAACGACATATCTTTCGATTTTTCGATCGTAATGCTTTATTTCTTTTAGAAGTGTGCTGATTACTAGGTATAAATTCGTATTTCGCGATAATATCGCATTAATTAGTCGGTGGTACACCTCACATGTGTTAATGGTCCGATGAGTGTCTTCCGCACAACTTACCACATTATGATCTTTGTCATACCACTGATTGTTAAAGTATTTTAACAATAACTGCATTTTCGCTGAAACTGGTGCAGCCTTTTGAATACCGTTCCAGGCTTGTTGCATAGAAGGTGGAAGCAAAACAAAATTAGAGCACATTCTTACAATATTTCTTGCACTTTTATCGTCACTTGTAGGTCTTGTTACTCTTGCTATCTTTCATTCTTTTGCCTTCTTCTTCTTCTTTTGTTTATGGCTTGCTGTGCTTGCTAGTTAGCAACAATTCTGCCAGTGTCCATGTAACGAGTGTCATAAACTTAAATACAAATAATAATGGGAAACTATTAACCGGTATAATGAGGGAGAGTCTTATTTACATTAATTAATTTTGAATAACCAGTTTTGTTGAATCTTTTGCCTTTTTCGAGACAGCTTTGTTAAGATGTTGATAACATCCTGTTAAATTAACGTCTGGAAAAGTAGATTTGATGGCATTAATTTGAGCCGCTTCGTAATCACATTTATATGATTTTATTACCACAGGCAGATCCTTTTTTATTAAGTTGAATAACCTCATGTAAGTTTTTTCTTTTTCTCTGCTACGAAGGCAGTTTGATTATTCAGTGCCTTTTGTTATGTCGAATGTTTCATTATCTGTGGGAAGACTTAGTAAATTTTAGGTCGATCTGGCAAAATATCCCAACCCGCATGCCCAGCGTGGGGATTATGGGCATTACCCCCCATGAGATAAAAGCCAATAAGGCGCTTATCAATACGTCCAGCAGTGGATCAATACAGACTGTTGAGGTTGAGGTAAGGCTGGCAAAAATTGAAAATTTATTTTTTAGAAGAGTTATAGAAGTTTAAATATCGTTGGGCTAGTGTATCGAGCTGAATGGAGATAAGGTTGAAAAATAAAATAATTCTATTCAAATAGTATACTATTAAGCAATAATCACTAATTAAGATTTTTTTTTATTCAACAAATCAAAAAGTCAGGTGCAAGCAACTTAACTAAACTTAACTTAGTAATATAATCGATAAATATATTTTGTTTTGCATAATATACTATTTTAATGAAAGAAGAATGTCTTATTATAGTTTAATATAATCTATTTTATGGCCCTCGCTTTAAATCCTCCATTTGTTCACATAAAGGACGCCATTGATGAATCACGAGCAAGCGAAGGACTCTAAATCAAACTGCCCTCATTAATACGAAAGTTTGGATGCGTGTTTGAAATAAAATCAAAAAATCCTAATTATACAGGGGTGGCACAGGGCCAGACAGAATGGAAAACCCGCGTACTTACTCCATAAAAGGCAAAAAGGGGGATTTAGAATATCTCCACTTGAAGACATCTGTCTGATTTTGATTATAGACCAAAATTATGAGCAACAACGACCTTCATGATTCGACAGAAAAGGGCCAAGTTTCAGAATTTGCTCTACAAACCTCAATGTTGTAAGGATACGAGTATTTATAAGAAAAATGTTTTTAACATAATTATTTATAACAAGCTACCAGAAAAATTGAAGGATTTGAATGGAAACTTATATTAAAAAAAGTTAGATATTTGGTTGCTTTCAAATTGTTTTCATAGTGTAAACGAATTCTTAAATTTTAAAAGCATTAATTAATGGTATTTTATACCTAATAATAATAATGACACAATATTTGCACACCTGCTTCCGGGTCGAATACATTGTCATGACATAGCTTTGAGATCTTGGCATGTAAATATTGTATTCTGCAAATAAACGATTGATTTTAATTCTGATTCTTCCTCTGGTCGCTGATGCTTATAAAGGCTCCTTTCGTTGACTACATCCACGGCTCTGCAGTGGTTTTAAGCCACTTCTCAAAAACTTATAAAATACCAAACAATTTATAAACCAGAATCATTAGCTTATTCAAAAGTTCCATGCACAAAAAAGACCATAAATAACCGATTTCCAAATTACTGTATCGCCTCAAACGATGTCGTTTTTTCCGCCTTTTGTTAAATTCTATAGAAATCGATTAACAGGAATCTTTTTTGAAACTCCTTTATTATTTATAATCTTTGAAAAATTGCAGCGTTTACAAAGCATTGTAATGAATTGAAATAGGAAACTCATAAAAGACAGGAGTGATGGATTGAGCCCCTTTGTGGCTTTATCAGCGGCCATTTTGTGGATGACAGCTGTCAGGTGGAAAACAAAATGGCGTGCTGAATGTGATTAGTGAAATTGATGTCAGGGTTAGAGTTTTATCGAAATTGATTACATCTTTACTTTTAATCCAGGTTGGAGTTCGCTGAACTACATAAATATATGTACTAAAAAACCACTTCGGAACCTTGGATCTAAATAAAATGTGGGAGATTGGGTACCTACTGGCTTCTGAAAAATGGAAGGCTCCAATGAAGGTGCAATTAGGTCAATCCACCTCAGTCATAGTCGGACCGACACGCCACCGGCGATCGTGTTTCGCGTGCGTATTGTTATCTCGGTCTCACTTAGGTCTAGGAACGTCTTTCCATCATTGTAGTTCATGAGGTAGGTATTTTGCAAAAGATTGGAAATAGTGTGTTGAGTTTAGTTGTAAAATACCACAATGCCATTTTGTTGAGTTAGCGCTGGGATAACGTACCTACCATATCCTACAGAATTTCACTTATATCTATATTCGGAACGAAAGAAATAAACCTAGGGTAGGTAGAGAAGGACATGGTGGTGGTACTTCTCTGGACCAGCCCAGGCAAAGTTATTGTGTTTTATTATATTATATTAAAATTTATTTTTCATCTATCAGGTATTACATTGGGTCCGGTTTTGGATTCGCACCACCCCAACTCTGCACGTAGATACCGTCCCACGGACATAATCATCCACCAACGAGCAACGATCCCCATCTCACATGCCCAGCGTCGGGATTATGGCATTACCCCCAATAAATAATAAGTAAATAAATAATAAATAACATTCGTTTATTTCAGGCACATAATACGAAATATTACCCCCAATGATATACTAGTACCCCCAATGAATATAGTAGTCATTAAGACGCCTGTTACCGAAGGCCTAAAAGTCTGGCCTAAGTCCAACTGTGGCCTTGCATATGCTGTTGATGTAACTGTAATATTATTTACTCATTATTTTTTGGCGATTCTCATTATTTGTAGCAAATTGACTGCTACGAGTCATAGCACTGCTACGAGCGTAGCAAATTCGTAGCGGGTCTACGAGAGATAATAACGCTACAAGTTTTTTTTAGTATTTTAACGGCTGGAAAGTTTAATAACAAACAAATCCAACATGAAAATAATCAAATCTTTATAAGCTTTTCAAAACTTGTTCTTGTTTCTAAAGTGTTCAAAGGTATTTTAATTTTGTTTTATTTCTCGAAGTGATTTCAATAACCAAAAAGTAAACTAAGTCTAGGCACTAATTAATAAAATAGGCCTAATCACTAATTATTTAGTACCTACTATGCTTAATGATAATGAACTATCACGCAACACAAAAAATTATACACGTAAATAAATATATACTATATTATGTATTATAGGCTATATGTAGGTATTATAGTATGTAGTGTAAGTATTTTTTGTTTCGCGTGCTACCGTCTATTTTGTTCTTACATGTCCAGTCCATCCCAAGGTTGCCTGGAAGAGATCGCTCATAGCGATAAGGCCGCCTTTGTACTTCGTCTACTCTTAGCATTTATTTCTGTATTGTTATCTGTCTTTGTGTGGTACAATAAAGTATTATCTATCTATCTATCTATATTAAAAACCACTTCTTAAATAATTTATGGTAAACTATGACTTTAAGTGTAATAGGTACCTAGTTACTTTGAAAAGTGTAAGACAGTGTTAAATACCTATCTACTACTACGATCTGCATAAATTTATATTTTTTCCAGACAGCCACCGCTAGTCACCCTATACATACATACATATATAAGCGAATAAACATACATATATAGAGTATAGGGTGACTAGCGGTGGCTGTCTGTACCTGCATACAGGTTTAACAAAACCTGTATGCAGGTTATTTAAACCTACCTACGGTACGATAAAATAACCTATTGGTAGTGTGACCTTGGTTTTTAGTTGTATTGTAGGTTAAATTTGTTTCATCGTGGATAAAATGTTAGGTAGGTACTTGGACTAAGACGTATCATAATAATGTCCATCTATAACTTCATGTGAAATATGTGGCAACCCGCTGTAATGTCGACACTAGACAAACCTTATACGATTTAAAGTGTCGTAGAAATAAGAATAAAATAAGTTTGAATAATAAAGAAATACAAATACAATACCTAATCTACAAAGTCAGCTTTTTTATTCGTTTTATTTCACTGCCCTCCTAGAATGTATATACTATATTATATACTATAGGCACAGTCAACGTTAAAATTCACAGAATAATTCTCTATTCTCTGTCTCATTATCTAGCCAACACGTTAGTAGGTTGATTTACAAAGATGTTTCTTATTTTATGTTTACAAAATCATTGTCATTATAACCCCTTAGCAGGCGCCCGCCATTTTGCAATTTTTGACACATCCGGCAAGCATCCGCTAGCACTTGCTGGCGTATTTAGCGCGAAGTTACCGCGCGCTACAAAAATCAATATTTCTACATGGATTTGTATGAAACTACATAAGACCCTTATATCTTTGGAATGGTCTTGAATGCAGCTATCAGATATTTATTTGTTAAGCTCTCAAGTTTAATAAATTTGGTCGTGGACTGTGCTGTGCATGAATAATTTCAGATGTAGGTCAAAACATTGTAATTATTTTAGTGTGCATTCTCTCGTACAGAATAACGTGCTGGTTTAATTTTATTATTGTTTTATACGTGCGGCTATAAAAACATGAAATGGAATGTAACTTGTTTATTCGCATATAAAACATAGAGTGGATTGTAACGAACTTATAGCTTGTTTTATTTTGTTTGATATGAGTATCTATTTTGTTACAGGGTAATCAAATTAAATATGATTACCCTGTAATAAAAATAAAATAAATGTTCATTACGAAATTTAATGTACCAAGGTTTCATTAGAAAGGATTCTATTGAAACTCTTTTACGTTTTGTTTTGTAATAAATAATTTGGCAGTAGGCTTCCTAGCATACAAAAATGATTTGCTGCAATCTGCAATTAGGTGGTTTAATTCCCTTGCAGAGATTTCTCCCAGACAACCCCTGCTTACATCTAAGGCTAGTGTACTGTTTTTTGTCTGAAATAGGTTACCTAAGATTATTGTAGCTTGCTATGGAAACCACCATTAACTTAATCCCCTTCAAAACAAGTACGTAGAACTAGAAAAGAAAAACTATATTTTCCTCTATTCCAACGCATTCGAAGGTCATATGTAAAACCGACAAAAAACAAACCGGAACCCTATTGGGAAATATTCCAACATCCAGCGTTTCTTCTGACGGCTATTCAGGCATTCAAAACACGTCGGACGTACAAAGAATGAGTTTTGTACCATAAAAATGCATTCTGACTTGGAAATGGGTCAATTTTGTAACAATTTTGAGGTTCACCTCATTGTTTTGGGAGACTGCTTTTGGAACTATAGATTGTTAAAAATGGCCGCTGTAAGACTGGAGTTTATTTAACTAGAATTTATTCGTTCGTTTGCAAACATTTCGAATTATGATGTTACTTATTAATCACACTAATATTATAAATGCGAAAGTTTGGATGGATAGATGGATGGATGGATAGATGGATGGATGTTTGTTACGTCTTCACACCAAAACAACTAAACAGATTGAGCTAAAATATTGCATCGGTGTAGCTCTAAGCCTGGAATCAAACATAGGCTACTTTTTATCCCATAAATCAGTTCCCATGGGATGGAATAAAGAAATTATCACTAATAACTGATTATCTGCCTACGGTTAAAGGGCGGCGACCGACCCAGTGACGTCACACGCACCCGCGGCGGTCACTCAGTGAACTTCGCTAGTAATTTAGTCCTACCTTCGTACGTAATGGTCCGATTTGGATAATTTAAAAAGATATATCATTCTAATGTCATAAAAAATAACGTGGATTCTAGGTTCTATTGAAATTGCTATATCGTTACGGATCCTCATAAACCGACGAAGCTGCCTAATTTTCCAATTGTTTTTTGGTGAACACCAGCCGTAGTGTGGCCGAGTCAGCATTTTCATTAATGCATGTATGACGACCTCTGTGGCGCGGTGGGCGAAGGTCCGCCTCCGACGCAGGAGGTTGCGGGTTCCATTCCCGCCTCGGGACAAATATTTGTACGATCTGCAGATATTTGTTCAGGGTGTTCTGGTCGTTTTCTATGTATAATGAAAAATATCTATCTATGTACTCGTATATTATATTATGTATATCAGTTATCTAGTACCCATAACACAAGCTCTGCTTATCTTGGGGCTAGATAATGCTGTGTGAATTGTCCAGCATTATTTATTTATTTATGTATAATTCCAAACTTTATAATAAGAAACCAACAAATATTATTTATGATTTCAATTTTACCTTCTCCGCCATATTACGGCCGTCATGCCACTCTCTGCCAATGTCAATGGATCCACGAATAGCACTCTGATTCTCCAGCCTGATAATGCTTCAACGCAGTCGAAATTCACTCCTACAGCCAAATAATAAGGTTGATAGTTGTACTGTTAATTTATATCGTAAAATATGCCTGTTTGCTCAATCCGCGTTATCAATTTACGCAGAATGGACATGTGTCGTGCAATTTGCATCAGATTTACGCTTTTCGATTCTGTGGGCTATTCTGGGAACAGGTAGCCTTGTTGCAAATTTATTGTTGGTAAACTACGGTGCGGTTATAAGCTCCTCTAACGGTGGATAATGTAACTAGGTATTTCATGATAATAACGTCAAACATTAGTGATAATATTATGATCACTAATGTTTGACCACATTGCCACTGCTTCGAGGCGGAACACACAAAGTGGCGATCACAATAGGCCTATCATGGCCGCAGAGATACAAAAGCCACCAAAACCAAATAAAAATAAAATGTTTGACCATATCATGAAGTAGCCGTGCGTTTAGCTTTTTATATCGTCAAACGTTGATTATTCATTGATGTGGCCAGACCACATCATGATGTCACTGTGGGCAGTGCGTATTTTTGATTTCATGAAATACAACCATTTCATGAAATGGTCGGGTAGATCATGAAGTGATCAATTCTAGGATATGGCCACGACACATATGTATTATGTGCTGCATCGTTACCGCACAGAATAAAACAAGTATGGTTCAGCTTTCAAATATGGTTCTTAGTTGCGCGTACTGTATCGGTACAGCGTACGCAGCACATTTATTTGTTGCTTTGAATTGATATATAGATAGATAATACTTTATTGTACCACACAAAGACTGATAAAAATCACATCACATCACACTAATATTATAAATGCAAAAGTTTGGATGGATGGATGGATAGATGGATGGATGTTTGTTACCTCTTACAATACATACAAAACAAGGGAAAGATGTGTGCGAGGGATGTGTTGCGAGGAATGCGGTTCGTGTGTGTTTCGAAAGAATAACTGTCACTAGACGGTGACCCTACCCTAGCTTTGCTCGCTTACCTGAAGAGCCCGCTATACATCCTCGCACCGGTCAGCTTGCTCGCACATCTCTGGTGAAAACACTCACGTCGTTACACAGCCTTGCATCGCATCCTCGCACCGCTCAGCTACCTTAGCTACCTTCAAGTAAGTGACTGCAATCGCTGCTAGCGCGCTGCCGCATTGACAAATGCGAAAAGTGGAAAAAAGTCTGCCACCTCTTGCAAACCGCCTTTCAGGTTCTTACAAAGTTTTATTAAATACTGCAACATGTAAAATGTTTGAAAAAAATGGTTAGTCACGGAAAAGCGAGACAGAGCTATGTATATGAAGCTGTACTCTTTCGTCTGCTGCGTTTTCGACGACCGCATATGAATTAATATCAGTGAGTGTCTAAGTACAGCCTCCCTTCTTCCACTTTTTTCTCTTCAGTAACTACTAAATGAATAATAGTTACAGAGACCAGGTAAACACCTAGGTCACCCCTATTACGAACCCGTTCGATAAATCTCTCACAGTGCCAATAATTCGAAGCGATCGAGAACAATTGATGTCTCAGCGCAGAGAGGTTTTATGACAGTTGGTTACGTGCCTCGATATTATAGCCCAAACCTGCGCAGGTCAGCTTTGTATTAGTACTTATTGACTGCGGGTGTAGAAAGGGTACAATATTTCTTCAATGAATGAAATATCTAGTATTTTGTTGATAGGTAAAAAAGGTAGGTTGAAGGGAAAACATCTAATAAGCTTACTTTGCCTCTGATTTTCCTTTTAGCAAATATAAATATGAACATATAAATACTACTTGCTAGGCATCTAATTTAATTTACAGAATATTACTCATCAGCATACATACTACGACGAGTTAGACAGCCTGTAGACATAAAGTCTACAGTTGTCTCATCATCATTATCAGACTATATTAGTCCACTGCTGGACATAGGCCTCCCCTAATAAGCGCCATAGCGCCCTGTCTTCAGCATGCCGCATCCAGCATCTGCCTGCAGTCTTGTGCAGATCGTCATCCCACCTGACCGGAGGGCGTCCTATACTACGTTTGCCGAGTCGCGGTCTCCACTCAAGAACACTTTTACCCCAGTGGTTGTCGGTTATTCGCGAGATATGACCGACTCACTGCCACTTAATTCCTTGAAATCATTAATAACATATTAATAACTAGCTGCCGCCCGCGGCTTCGCACGCGTTGTTTCTATGGAAACGCTAAAAGGTGATTTATATCCCACGGGAACTGATTTATGGGATAAAAAGTAACCTATGTTTTATTTCAGGCTTAGAATTATCTGTATGCAAAATTTCAGCCCGATCCGTTCTGTAATTTTGGCGTGAAGAAGTAACAAACATCCATCCATCTATACATCCATCCAAACTTTCGCATTTATAATATTAGTGTGATGTTCATAACATACCTACATAAGGACAAACATACACATACATATATGTACATACAAGCTTATTTAGCTAATTTGCTTGGTTGTACACTACACGCTCATACACAATTAAAATAATTTTCATTGAATTTTATTTGATTACTTTTTATATTTATTAATAATTAATTATTAGGTAATAATGTTGATGATGATGATCTCAAATAAATAAATAAATACTCTTTACTTGTGACGACCCTAGCCCTAATACGCTGTCGTGTAAGGCACACGACAGCGTATTAGGGCTAGGTCTAGGTAGGCTAGGTCGGGATTTACCGCAAGATCAAAGGCGTCAGCCTACTGTATGTTTTACTTATATATACCGTGCTCTGTCTAACTCGCCGCAAACAAGGGGATGCCATAACCACCACATTTGGCAGGCGGACCACGTGGAAGAGCGCATGGTGTCAAAAATACACAGAAAGAAGCTGCTGCTCTTCCTCTGTTAGGTCACCTTACGACTTCCACGGACGGAGTATCTCAACCTTACCTCAATATCCTACGAGTATATTGGTCTACTGCTGGACTCAGGTCTCCCCCTGATAAGCACCATAATGGCTTTTATCTTTTATGGGTAGTGCCCATTGTTCCCACACTGGGCAAGCGGGTTGGGGGTCGCAATCTGGTGGTAGAGTGGTTCTGCTGCCGGCGGTACTTCTCCACCCCCGATGCGTATCCCTTAGTTGCCTCTTACGACACCCACGGGAAGAGTTGGGGTGGTGCGGTTCTAGGCCGGCATCAGCCATACGGCTTTTACTACAATCTACCTGCGCCATAATTCAAAGCCCTTGGCTTGGTCTAGAGTTGTTCAAATAAACGAAATAAACCGATTTCGCTGCAACTGCTCGCCATTGTTCTGTCGAATTCAAGTTCCGAAATTATTGTCGTTGGCTCGGGTCGAGATTTATCGAGTGTCGTTAGAATTGGACCGTGTAAGGTACGAGAACGACCTGTTTATTCTACCGGGGAATTCTAAAAAGTTTTCCAATGGATTCTAGTTTTTTTCGCCTACAGTAGGACAAGCACGGCAGCGATTGTTGTCTAGGGTAGAATAGAGAAAAATTATATCGCACCGTCATCGATAGCGTAAAATATTTGAAATTATTTCCTCCAATTTCAATAATATATTGCAATAATACATCACTACACTGTCTATTCTAATCTAGATAACAATATCCGTAGAATAACTACGGTTCTGTCGTTGACCGAGTCGTAGCGAGGCTAAGGTTGTCTGGTAGTCACAACGGCTGTGTGATGCCAGCTTCGAATTTACACCACCCGAATTCTTTGCAGCGCCCCCTGCAGAACAATTCTACCACCGAACTGCATTCAACCTGAATGCCCAGCGTAGGGATTATTTACATTACCCCCATGAGATAAAAGTCAATAAGGCGCTTATCAGGAAGAGGTCTGCGTGTAGCAGTGGATCATTATAGGCTGTTAAGGTCAGGTAAGGAAGTTACAAAGAACGATCCTATCTTAAGCAAGTTCTTTTAACTCACACGAATGAAAAGTTTACAACAAGACACAGTCCGGTGACTTTATAAATCTGTTGACTTTGTTGTCAGTGACAGGCGGTGGCATGTTAGCGACTTGGAAGTCGTTGACAAATAATGTCAGCAACCTGCAGTAGGTTCTCAGACAACAAAATGACGCCACCACAAGTCGCCCGGTATATTGATACCGGGCGACTTGTGGTGGCGTCATTTTGTTGGTCGATGGCGTGATTTTCTAAAATAATGCCATTGGTGTCAGTGGCATTATTTAAGAGAATCACGTCGGCGTAGTCAAGTTGGCGGACTGTATTGGCATCGTTGGCGGGTTTGATGTATAATTTACGTAGTCTGTAGTCTAATTTCTAAGAAATCAAATAATATCGCAAAAAATTTTGAACAGGATTGGATAAAATTCAATGTTTCCTCTGTAGGTGGAGCTAGCGGCGCTTGAGTCCGTAGAAAGTCGCAAAGATTTTTGACTTCTACGACACTTGACTTCGTTGTGTAGTTGGTTATCACATTCCCGTACTGAGGGAAGGATACGAGTTCAAGTCTCGTCGAAGTCGAAAATTTTTGCGATATTTGTGTGCGCAAATGCGAGGCACTATAATAACAAAAACCTTAGTCTGTAACCGATTCTCCTCTACCTTTATCATTAGTTAGTAGGTATCGCTTGGCTTGAAACCCGCTACCTGCTTCTGTTTTTCCGACCAATTATATCCTGGGTCTCTGCAAGGCACGAGTAAATTCATAAGTGTCTTCTGACCATGCTACACCGTCGATCCTCGTCAGATACATATCACTTACTATCGGAGTATGATTGTGTTTGAAAAATATAAGAAAAAAGTTTGCGATTACTCGACTAACATGCGGATTTACTAAAATCACATCTTAAACTAAGGTCATTAGTTACTGTAGGTACAAATTGATATAAAAACGATAATGCCCGTTTTCTCATTCACTCCCCGACTTTAACAATAGCTTTAGAGACTCTGAAATAGGTATAATCCATTATGTATCTTATTTTAAAGGCATCAAAGAGGCTACTTACTTGACCGCTCGCCGAAACGCCCTAAGTAAGGTCACAAAAACTTTTCGGATTAAAGTGGAGCAACGGTGATGGTTAACGGTAAAGCGGTGCTAATATTCAATATGGTATGATGGTACAGATAAACATAGGTAGGTACGTATTGTTGGGACAATGTACCAATTGGCCGTAATAAGTACATTTTTTGACAAATATAGCAAAAGGACGTGAGTAGGTATACCTTTAAATGTACCCGTTGGCAACCAACATGACAGGTGCAGAGAGAGACAAACGGTTAAAATATTTTGGACCCGCTTCTTTTTTTACAATTTCACGTCACTAAATTAGTTAATGGTACGTTATAATTTATGAGCTTCTTTAAAAAAAATACTAATTAAAGTATTGCAAAGCAGATTCCAGAAGAATACCTAAACATAAAGAAGAATATTGAAGATTGAGATCGAAGCAAATTAATGATTAGTTTAGACGAAGTGAAGAGTTTTAGATGTCTGTGATTCATGTTGGCACATCTTCATCAACCGAAAGATTGTGCTCGTAAAAAGATTAAATCAGAATAAAAAGATGGCGCCACCATCTCGGTAGGGGTAACCAAAACTTACGGCTTGAAAGTTAGATGTCCAGTGTAAATTAGTAACAATGTCAGAACGTAACTTTGTAGTCGGATAGATGGATGGCAGTTTCCAACTTTACTTTTTATTCTATGAGCATTATTTTACGCTCTGTGAGTTGAAAACTTTTTGTTATTTTTTTTAGGAATGTCATTGACTTTTTCGAATGAGGATCCGTAACGTTCTAGCAATTTCAATAGAACTGTCCACGATTAGGACGAGTTTAGGAAAAACAATTACAGAACCAAATAGACTCTTTTGAGAGACCCACAACGAATGAAGAAACTTAAAAAAAATGGGATGGGATCGATGGGTCTCTCAAAACTGAGTTTATTTGGTTCTGTCATTTTTTCGTAAACTTATAGTTTTTGGAGTAAATCACTAAAAACTGATATCTGCCTACGGTTAACGGGCGCCGGGCGGCGACTGAGCTAGTGACGTCACACGCACTCGCGGCGGTCACTCAGCAAACTTCGCTAGTAATTTGGTCATTAACTTCGTAAATTTTTGTCGTAGAACAATAATTTTTGCACTGTGTGTTATGGATTTCTTAGCTCTATAGATCTGCATTCTCAACTAAAAACGTAACTATCCTCTTGTTTAAATTTGATACCACTTCTTATATTTTCTTCTTCTTTCTTCATTCTACCATTCTAGCATTTTAATATTCTAGCATTCCATTATTCTATCATTCTATTATTCTATGACTCTATGATTCTATCATTCTATCATTTCATCATTCTGTCATTAAATAATTCCATCATTCTATTATTCTGTCTTTTTGTATTACTGTCATTCTATCAGTCTGAGATTCTGTCATTCTACCATTTGAACATTTCGTCATTCCGTCATTCCATAATTCCTTCATTCTATCATTCCCTCTGACCAGTGTTACGGGACGTACCTAATGTATCACTCGCAGCAAGCATAACGGTCGATTCACACATATCAGTGAAGTCACAGTTCCGACACAGTACCGGCACAGTGCGAAATATTCTTTCATACATGCTCTATGAACGCATCTCCACTTGTCAGTGTCAGTGACGACACAGTGCTCTCAGTGTCAGTGCCGACACCGGCAATCATGGACGTATTCGTTGACGACGATATTTTTTGTCGGATCACGGACGCCGCGGCATCAAAAACAAAATGGAGGACGAGCGATTGGTAGAATTGGACACGTTTTCACTGAAGCTCCGTGATCTGAGTACTGACATGTGTGAATTGAATCACTGACGCAACACTGTAGCACTGATACCGAACTGAGCCAACACGTTATCGGAACTGTGGCTTCACTGATATGTGTGAATCGACCTTAATACGCTACGCCGTGTGCTAAAATTCGTCTTGTTGCTCGTTGCGAGCCCCGTACTGACTGCACGAACGCTCGCTGTGTAAAGCTTTGGTCTGGTGATCATGACGCACAACGCTGCGGTATGCGCCTCAACGCAGCGTCACGACGCAGCATTTACCGTCCCTGCGAAGAGCTGGTTGATTTTGCCGCAGCTACCAAGGTATAATTGTCAACCCGTGACGCACACCCGCACACCGTAGCGTTGAAACGAGAATGACGCCGCGCTGTGCGGGAGTACACCTCCCCACTTCACCGCGCTTGCTCCTCGCCGCTGACGCATACTGCGACGGAACAAGAGAACATTCTAGACGTTTTTCATATGATTGAGTGTCCGGCATCGCATACCGCATACCGCAGCGTTGTGCGTCATGATCACCAGGCCAAAGCTTAACACGTTACATCACGCCCTGTAACGCCGGTCAGTACTTAACTAAACATTCAATGCGAACGTTGTCCCACTTACTTTCATCCGAAGGAACTCTCAACTTTAATCTACATAATTACGTCACGTTTTCATATAAATTTTATGTACGTGCCCTGTTTGTGAATAAATAATAATAAATATAAAAGATAATAATTTTAAGCGCTTTTGTTTAGGCTGACATCTTTTTTGGTGAACGAAGATTCCTATACCTACAAGGTCTTAAACAGGAAAATGGGTTGCGGGCATCGATCAAAAATTTCCGGCCGGCCCCCCTTAGATGCACAATGCGCGCCCTGAAAACGTCAGTATCAAAAGGTATCCCATTTGGCATTTTGGGATACCTTTTCAACTAGTGTCATTTTAGCTCTCGGACCGAAAGCATGGTCAAGTGCTCGTATAAAAAATGCAATAATCGACCGACCAAGCTACAGAAAAGGGATGGAATTTCTTATTTTCAGTAAGTTTAAATGTAATTTTTACCTGTGTATTGTGATATGAGCCAACTGAGCCTTAATATACTTGAGAAATCAGCATTAAATATTGTTGTTGGATTTGCCTATGTAAAAATATTTATTTTGTTCTAAGTTGATGAATGGAGCGGCTATTGTTTCTAATTTTTTTTATTTAATTGTAGGTAATAATAAATAATGTGTTCATATGGCGTAAGTTTAAAAGTATTTTATAAGATCCTAGTTGACTTGAAATAACGTTTTTTTTTGGCCCATAGAAAAACTCTTACGAAGCCGCAGGCAGACACTAGTTCTTTTAAATTTAAAATACCTGCCTGAAATTGTATTTTAGGTTTATTTCACTAGCTTTTGTTAACTTATTTATATTATTGTATGTCCGAAATTACCCTTTTGTTTGTTGACTGTTGCGTCGCTAATTTATAGTTGTATCAATAAATGATTCGTTATCTTTACCTGAATTCTGTTGATCTTATAATCCTTATAAAAATAAACAGTGCAAAAATTATTTTTAGGTACCTTCCTACCTACTTACAAAATAAAATAAAATAAATTCGACTCCACTAATCTCTTGTTCCGCATGCAAAAAACTTGACAGGCTCTGCGCAAACTGTCGTCGTCAAAACAAAACGTGGACACTTTTGAGTGTCATTCTTGTAAGGTTCTAGGTATCTACGGGGGAGGCCGCATACTTGATCGAGGGTTGCGGGTTAAATTTTCACCCTAAAAATCTAGTGTAACTTTGTCATCGCTCAAATTATTTTAATATTTTTAGGGCAAGCATGTCACTGCTTACTTTTAAACCGTGTAGTATAGTTAGCGACATAGTGGTGTCTATTCAGATTTCACGAACTAGCCTAAACTAAACTAAATTTTAAAAATAGAACCATTTTAGTACGTGTGCTATTCAGATGATGCCATTTTAGTGCAAACTATACTAATTATAGTTTGACAGGACTAAACTTGATTTTAGTTACTCAATTTAGTTTAGAAGCCACTTTTCGTATTCTGTTGTACCACATAAGTGACAGATTTACACTAAATTCGACTATAAACAGTTTAGTTTAGAACACTGTAAAATTTTGCCTACTAAATATAGTTGGTATGGCGGCAGTTCATGTAATTTTGATTTTTTTGACATTTTTATAATATTTGAGAAAAACGCCGCCTAGCTTTGTAAGAAAGAGTTGTAAAAATTCAAAGAAATAATTAGATAATTAGAAGGACATAAAATCAAAGGTTTAGAAAGGCCAAGTTAGCAGGCAGGGCTCTTTCCCGCGCAAATGTTTTTCCGAAGCGCGAAATTCGTAAATTTATGTTCTATCTCTATAACAATGGAATAAGTGGTAGCGGCAATTGTTGGTGCAGAAGATAAGGATAAGGTAAGCAAGTTTTACCCAATAAGCAGTGAATTTTTGAATAGTGTAACCTAAAACTTTACCTACAACAAGCGGGTGTTTATTTTTGAACAGAAATTACGATGAAAGGCTACGAAATATAAGGTATTTTGCCAACCCCTTTGAAATCCCCGAAGCCAAGTTTGCAAAACTGTTTCGAGTTCCTAAATCTGGTGCTCTAATCATTATCATATCAGGACACTAGATGACCCATTATTAAACGAAGGAGGGATTCCAAAACAAATAAAGGTAGTAGGTAACCAAGTCAAATTCAGAGACGCAACTTTTGTCGTAGGTACTTTCTGTAACAAAAGCAAGTATTTGGGTTCTGAATCACCTAGACTAGATAGGTTTTTAAGTAACATTATGAGTAGGTAGTAGGTACCTACCATAAAAAACCTGTAGGTAAGTACTTATATTAAATAAAAACCTACTTATCAATTTTCAGGTGTTGACCGTGCTACAGTTTTTGGCCCAAGGAAGCTACCAGGCCGCTGTTGGCTTGTTGGGTATAAGCCAGCCAACAGTAAGCAGATGTCTCGACGTAGTTACCAAAAGCATAGTGCAAAAACTCCGAGGCCCGTCTCATCAGAATTTTTTTAATAAATTCAAGTTTTATGTATCAAGTGTTTAAGTTTTGAGGGACCTATAAAATACTTGCTTTGGCCCATGGCTTTGCACACGTTTCACAAGCTACCTAGATATACTCATGTGTTAGATTACTTATCAATAGCAATGTAGGAGTAATTTCCTTATGCATGCAGTCTATAATACTGGCAGCGATTTTGAAATAAATTTATGATTCAATATGAATGTAAGCAGGCTAACTAAATACCTAGTTTGTGTTTGTGTCTTTATATAATAGTAAATGCATCTCTGTTAATAGGGCAAAGTTGATGAAAAGTAGGGAAATTAACTTATCGGCTTTCAAGCAAAACAATAATTATCAAAATTATCGCGGTTAGTTACAGAGACCAGGCATAATTATTAAATTAAAACACTAGTCTGTTTTTACATTTTATTTGGTATCATATTTACAGTACATTCTCCTCCTCCTCTAGTTGAATAACTGGTGTAGGTGTAGCCAGTGCTCGAACAGCATCTGCCAATATTCTAGCAGCTTGTACAATTGAATCCGCCAATAGGCGGCTGTTGGCATTAAGTGTCTCCACAAGCTGAGCGTTTGCTGATGGGCGGGGACGGGCAGATCTCTGCGTCCGGCGCCGGCGGCTCCGGATGGGCCCAGACGCTGGCGACTCAGGTTCTTGGACCTCTCCTTCGTCCAAAACCAACAGCTTAGCCGCAGGTTATTCAGCTGGGGAGACTGTTATTGTTTGCAAGCCCTAAAACAGAACATACACTTTAGTAGGTATATACCTAAAGGAAACCTACCTAGTACCTCGTAGAGCCAGAGTTGTATACATTCTCATTGCTCTGTATGAATATTTAAAGTAGCTTTCCTTGTACCTATACCTTATTTATACTTGCATTTTACTAACATTCCCTCAGGCATGAAAAGATAATAGACACAGATACAAAATTAAAATACCCACCTACTTAGTACCTATAGCTAGACGACGATAGGTATGTAATGGTAACTTACAGCTTCTAAGGCAGCGAAACCATGAACGGAGGCAGAGCCGATGATATCCAATATCTTGTCATCCAGGGCATTGATGGTTCGTCCGTCAGATGGTCCCGTCCAGTTGCAGTTAACGCTTGACCAATCTCTCTGGCCTTCCTTTTTGTTTTAACCATGATGCTACAGATCTGTAAACATCCAAAGATTTCAAAAACAATAGTACAAAAGCAATACTTTTATGAAGTAGGGTACCTATATTTTTACCTGGAGAAAAATCAGCGGGTACCTATTTACCTATCATTATATAGGTACCTAAGTAAATCATTATTATGGACTTACATGTTGCCACTATTCCGCGGACCTGCTGCAGCCATAGTGGTTCAACTGCACACTGAGCGAGGCCCACATGTCTTTATACTGTTGAGAGGCTTGATTTCCTATAGGAAATAAAGAACGTCAGAAAATACATAGGTACTAGGAGTTATAAATATTGTAGCAGAGCATTGTTAGTTTACAGTCAGATCCAAAACCCTGTAACTACGTAGGTAGGTACGGGTTTAAGATGTAGGCATCTAAACTAATTTTACAAGGAAGGTAAATAACTACAATTATGTAGAGTAAAAAAAACGTAGGCAAATCATTTTATGCTTACCCCATAACACCTCTTTATGAGCCGAGCGTGGAGTCGTGCCATGAGCAACTCGTGCTGCTTTTTATTGATGCGTTTTCGTTTCGATTGGTCCATTTTCCAAGATAAGTATTATTTTGTATACGTTGTATCACGAGAAATGCAAATTGCAAATTGAAAAACCAATTTTCTCGCAACATAAACTTTCGGCGCTAAACGTGCATGCACACAGATAATAAAAGTCGGTCATTCCATTCATTCGAAAATGAAGTAATTTCGTACGTCCATGATTCCAAAATCTCTGTCTGGCAACACCTTCAATTCAATTTAAAACGCGTCGTTATCGAATTTAGGAGCCTAATAATTTTAGAACTGTACTAAAACCGTGTGCAACTGAATAGCGTTTTGAAGGTTCTAAACTAAAATGGTAAAATTTTAGTTTATTATAGTTTAGTTTTGGGCTGATCCTGAATTGACACCAGTGATAGAGCTTTTAAATGTAACCTAACATGCACAATTATTTAACTTGCGTTATTAAAACTAGATTCCTCGCTTTACATGAATGTTAGAAAATTATATAAATGATGAAAATATTCTATGTTTTATCTTTGTAAGGCTACGTGTACAGGGATACATTGAGGATACACAAAATAGGGTGTTTGGGGGTTCCAATCTGCATCGAATGGACCCCGATTATCGAATTAATTCTGTTCAGAAGTAAGAGTTATTTTTTTAATGAATATTGTTTCATTAAATAAATAAATAATAAATAAATAAATAATGCTGGACAAATTCACACAGCATTATCTAGCCCCAAGCTAAGCAGAGCTTGTGTTATGGGTACTAGATAACTGATATACTTAATACAATACACTACATAGATAGATATTTTTTATTATACATAGAAAACATCCAGAACGCCCTGGACAAATTGTCGCATAAGTGGTAGTTAAAACTGTGAAAATGTGGAAACAAATCCCAGCAGATTGTCCTTTCAACTTTTGGAAATAAAATACTTATAATAAGCGGCACGAGTCGTGAGCACAGATGGGCAGTAGTGGGGGTAAGCTCGCGCATGTACGAATGACATGAATGTAGCCGAATGACACGCGAGCCTACAATAGACGATGTGCATTGACTGACGAACCAATCGCGTGCAGTTCGGCACCCCGCCCCGCCCCCATGGCTTCAAAAATTAACTACTGCGCAGGTGTCAGTTTGTGCTCACGACTCATGCCGGTCACTACACCTACCTAGGCTAGATGATGATGATGATGATGTACTTTTAACCGATTTCGAAAACTGTTAGAGTTTCTATGCTCAACTGTATGTATGTTTTTTTATGAGGGTCCGTTGATTTCTTCGTCAATTATGAAACGATTTTGAAAATTCTTTCGGTTTTGTAAAGAGAATGAACCCGCATGTGCTAATTTTAAAGAACACAAACATGAACCAAGTGTTTTCCCCTTAAGGCGCTAGCCCTACCCAAATCAGCGCCACCACCTATTTAATTTAATTATTATGTTAAGCGAAGGAATTAAAAAAAATCGATTGGCCAGTATGTGATCCTATCATAAGCTTTTTTTTAATGCCCCTGTAAAAGTTTTATTTTGTATACTTTAAGCACAGATGCGAAGTTTCTGTTTTCGGCCACCATGGTGGCAAAAAAGAGCAACTTCGCATCTCTGCCTACACTATAGAAACTAAATTTATAGAGGCATTAAAAAAAAGCTTAAGATAGGAATCACAAACTGGCTAAACAATTTTTTTTTATTCTTTCTTTTAACATAAAAATTAAATGAATAGGTGGTGGCGCTGATTTGGGTCGGGGTAGCGCCTTAAATAGAGACAATAAGAAAAGTGCCGATGGACACACTCTTAGTGATTTATGTTTTTATAAAATTAAGTAAAAACAAAATTACCCATTAGTCAAATCTATGGCTAGATCGTAACGTTATTCTATTTATGTATGTAGTATGCCAGAATATAGTAAAAAACCCGAAGAATTGGTATTTACCCCGCGTAACTTAAAAACATTAAGGGGTTGGAAGCTAGTTTTTAGTTTTTAGAAAACAATCAAATTATTGGCTTCTGACTTTGACTTTTGACTTTTTTTGAAAGCTATCATTAGTAGATCTAGATCATCGTCATCATCAGCCTATATTAGTCCACTGCTGGACATAGGCCTCCCCTAATGAGCGCCATAGCGCCCTGTCTTCAGCTTGCCGCATCCAGCATCAGACTGCAGTCAGATGCTAGTGGTTGTCAGTTCTTCGCGAGATATGGCCGGCCCACTGCCACTTCAGCTTGCTAATTCTTTGAGCTATGTCGATAACTTTGGTTCTCTGTCGGATGTATTCGTTACGAATTCTATCCTTCAGAGAGACTCCGAGCATAGCTCTTTCCATAGCTCGCTGAGCAACTTTGAACTGGTGGACCAGCCCTACCGTGAGTGTCCAGATCTAGATCATCTTGTACTAATAGGTGCCTCATTTGTCTAGCGATCAGCTTGTTCAACCGCTGATAGTGAGGTCTGGATTCAAATCCCGGGTCGAGCCAATAGTTGTTATTGGGGTTTTTCTATCAAGAAAAATTCACAGTAGCTAGCAGCCCGGAGTCAAAAGTTGGCGGTGTGACCCCCCCCGTACTTCGGAAAGCACGTTATGCCGTTAGTCCGACTTGACCTCTCCCAGCTCGTGTCGGTCTGCCGTCCCATCCCAGGGAATAAAGAGTGCACCTGTGTTTGCGCACTCACTTGTGCACTATAATACATCCTGCGCATCTGGCTAGTCTGCGATGAGACTGGCCGCCGTGGTCGAAATTCGGCTAGGTCCTCCTAGTCTAGGCTAGATCATCACTAATAGATAGAGATAAAGAGAATATTTTTACTATATACTACCAAATAGTTACAAAGAAGGTTTGTTTTGTGCGTAGCAGCGTTTATGGCAAATATGGTCCTTTACTCAGCACTGTGCTGGATACACGCTGGTGTGTCCACTCAGCGCTGATTTTCAGTGAAGACTAAAATAGGTATTAAACACCTTATAAAAACTATTTCAACGCTTAGTTTGCAGAAAATTACATTAAATGGTTTGCTCAACTCAGTTGACTAAGAATGATGAGTTTGTGTACCTAGGTATATTGATATCGCCGGTAAAAAATTACCCTTATCAGGGCTGCGACTATTGCAAGAAAAGGTAAGACTTATTTTTATACTTTTTAAATAGGTAACTATCTCGGCAGACCCTATACGTATTTGGTCCCTTTGGAGTCGAGACCTTAGGCGTGTCGGGTACCGAGGCTCACCGGGTTTAAAAGAAATTAGAGGTCTGGTTGAAGTGACGCGTGACCCGAAAGCTAGTGAGTGAGGTACCTATCTGGTGCAGTGCATCAAAATTGCAACATTATGGATCAGTTGAGCGACCATTTGATAGTTGAAACAGTTGAGCTTACCACAGACTATACTGCAGTTAGCTCAACTGTTTTAATTATTACCTTT
This sequence comes from Eupithecia subfuscata, assembly GCA_963564075.1. Classification (NCBI taxonomy): domain Eukaryota; kingdom Metazoa; phylum Arthropoda; class Insecta; order Lepidoptera; family Geometridae; genus Eupithecia; species Eupithecia subfuscata. The sequence goes on from OY751123.1 coordinate 4,651,950, forward strand.
ATAAATACTAGCTCCAATTTAGGTATTTCTATTCATTAACAGTAATTATCTTTAAACTTTTAAAACTATTATAATTAACACTAAAGTCATTTCCTCAACCCCAACCTTAACAGCCTGTATTGGTCCACTGCTGGACGCAGGCCTCCCCTTGATAAGCACCTTATTGGCTTTTGTCTCATGGGGGTAGTGCCTATAATCCCCACGCTGGGCATGTGGGTTGGGATCGCAGTTTCGGTGGTAGAATTGTACTGCAGGGGGCGCTGCTGCCCGCCCCCGATGGATATCCCTTGGTCGCCTCTTACGACACCCGCAGGAAGAGTTGGGAGGTGCAAATTCTAAGCCCAACAAAGTCATTTTCAACGGGATCTTTACCACGATTTGTGTTTTTACCTTTCCAATATTATAATCTGCCAATAAAAACTCACTCGCAGTTAATTCAGTTAATCCGTGATCATGGCGCATAAAACTGTGCGGAAATATCCCGTTGTAAATGAATTTCTTTGTTATTAAAATACAACTTCTTAAAGGATCTTCAGTTTATTTTTATACTAGTTTATGCCCGTGGCTTCGCACGCATTGTTTCCATGGAAACGTTTTAAAGTTATTTCTATCCCAAGGGAACTGATTTATGGCTAAAAAGTCGCTTATGTTTGATTTCAGGATTAGAATTACCTGTTTGCAAAATTTTAGCCCGATCCTGATTTTGGCGTAAAGAGGTAACAAATCCATACATCCATCCAAGATTTCGTATTTATAATAGTAGTGTGATTAATTTAAGACAAATCAGGTTCAATGTTTAACAATTTGTGTCTAGAACCCTGAATACATGGTGTTAGTGTAAACAGTCTTATCCTTGAAACCAGAGGTTCAAAATCATGAGCAGAGTCCGAGACCGATGAAAAAACTTATCTTTTTTTTTGACGTGACAACGTCTTATAATTCGATAGAGCCGGCTGCACGCACGAAAAAACATGACTTCATGCGGCGTTACCTCGTCATGCGGCGTTACCTCGTCATGCGGCGTTACCTCGCTCTGAGGCGTTCCATTTAAGGCTTGAAGTGCAAGCGAGAGCGCTCGACATCCGTCTCTCTCCTACTTGAGTGAGCGATGCGTCTGCGATGTCACGTTCAACTATCGTCAGTAAACAGACTTTACAAACAACCAATTTTTTCATAATTTTGAAAAAAAAATCCTCATCCCTCATAAAAGCATTTCACCCTACACCACAGTCAGTCACAGCCCGCCTGCTTTGTTGGTTTCAAACAAAGACCACCGGCCGGCTACAGGCGAGAGCGGGCGGCGCGGCGTGATAAGGTCACTAGGGTGTCCATGAAATCACGTAGGATAGCAGAGAAATGAATTATGAAATTCCATCGAAACCAATTGACTTTTATTTTTAATAATAACTTGTATCGTCTTATTTTAGGGGTGTACATACGACGGATAAGACTGTTTACACTAACACCCTGTATTAAGTTTCGAATACCTGGACCGCGATCACGGTGTTGTAAGTAGTTACCTAATGGCATTACGGCTCAAGTGTTTGCAGTTGAAACGTAAGGGTGCGAGTTCACAGCCCGGCATTGGACAGACCGCACTGGCCCCATCAATGGTTTGCCATAAATCACCTCTGTCGGACAAAGCAGCACAGCTGTATGATCTGGCTGAATGTTGCTTTATATTAAGAAGTTAATTTTTTGTTAATTTATGTAGTTACTTCCTATTTACACTATTTTTGTTCATGTTGTTGTTAGGTAAATTGTTGTTTAATTAGGTATATAATTTCATGTTATCTTCATAGGGCGATGTGGTCGCTAAGCGACTAAGTCCCATTATTTTGATGCAAATAAAAAAAAAAAAAAGATCCCCAGCGCACGGAGCAGACTGTCGGCAATGCCGGCGAGGATTCTTGGAAGCAATCTTATCCAATAACCAGTAAGGCGATCACTTGATAAAAATTTACAAGTCGAACATTAACTTTTTACTTTATTTCCTTATTTCGCCACTCTAGACAAACGTAATAAGTTTGAAACTAAATCATTTAGGAAATAAAAAGAACATTGTATTATTAATAAGCAGTTTTCTCAATTCTTAAAAAATGTACCATTACTTTTGTATGTACCTTGATTTTTGTTGCACTAAGCTTTTATCTATCTTTTTCTTTAAGTAATGTATTTTGATAGGAGCATGTTGCGTAACTACCATATTTTGAAAGACTTGTAAGGGCTGTTTAAACGTAAGATAATATTTGTAAACATATTAACTGTTGTTCTTTAAATAAAATATATACTTAAATAAATAAAATAAACTTTTGCATTTAGTGCGAATGACGTCATTCGGATTGCCGATAAGTGGACGCACTTGTCAGTGGATTGTCCGATGCCGGCCTGTGTTCGCGCACTGCCAAAAGGTACCTACACTTATCACACCGTTAACACGACCCTGCTATGATCAGTTTGATTTTGTTTATTTATTTATTTAATATATTATAACTGTTGGTCTTTAAATAAAATAAACTTTTCCATTTAGTGCGAATGACGTCATTCGGATTGCCGATAAGTGGACGCACTTGTCAGTGGATTGTCCGATGCCGGCCTGTGTTCGCGCACTGCCAATAGGTAACTACACTTCATCATCATCATCATCCGCAACCCGACTTCACCCACTGCTGGGTATAGGTCTCCAAACTTTTGTGCCACTCCACACGGTCACACACTTATAACACCGTATTCACGACCCTGCTATGATCAATTTGATTTTGTTTATTTATTTATTTAAACCTTTATTGCACTGAGGTACAAAGGGTGGGCTTAATGCCGAGGCATTTTCTACCTACCAACCAAAAACACATGTTTTACAGGGGGTTGGCGTGCTAATAAATAAGTTTTACATAAAGATAACTCTTTTACATAATGATAACTCTTTGTTCTATTACGTTCTGAGAAATACGCACTGAGGTTACATTTAACAAAAGAGTCCATTCTCCAAGGGTAATTTTACTTTTCGTAGCATCGTTCGCTCGTTATCGTATGGCAACCCTGTCTATAATGCTGATGTTAACAAATTCATTACTTACGCCGCGAAAAGGGTAAAAAATGATACGAAATGGTTGATTGATTGATTGATCGAGATCGCAAATAGTAAGTAAAGTACTTACAACAGTGATCTCTGAAAATCAGAATCATTCAATGTTGCTTAGTTTTTCTAACAGTTTTCGATTTAAAATTTCTCTATCGTATAAGGGAGCGCTGCTCGTGTCGCCTGCTACCGCTTTATTATTAACTTTTACTCCTTGTGTGCGTCATTTCAACATAATAACATGAAAAAGTCTTTATCAATGAAAAAAACCCCTTTTATATCTTTGCTTATCATCAGAAACTCACCTATCGAAATGTCAAATGCGCTGAGTCAAATCATCGATATCGTCCTTTTCCGCCCCTATCTCTAAGTGTGAGGCCTTAGGATGAGTGTTTCATAATTTACGAAAACTATAAAAGTTTTCGGTTCCATAATTAGGTATATTTCACGCCTTGCATTATTCCCTATTGAATACTGAGACGAACTACTTTTCATAGTATGATAGCGATCCAATAGCTCGTCCATTATAGTTTTGGAATAACTTTGAGTTTTAACTTACCCAATTTGTTGCATTTTAGCAGTATAGTAGGTACACCTAGACAACTGAGCGGTAGTAAACCAATTTGTTGTTCCGTTTGGTACTATAATCATTTCATTTTTTTATCGCTTATTTTTACCTATACCACAGATATTATAATACTAGCCTATACGTTCATTTAATTTTCATTCATGTCTGTCTTTTTTTTAGCTTTGTACCTTAGGGTGTTTCCTGTAACGAAATACCTATACATGTAATTATTAAAATTGTACATACACATAGAATGTAACGACATCAAGTGTAACATCAAGTGTACCTACGATGGAATAAATACAAATATACAAATATAATTGGTAAACAGCTTAGCCAAGGCTAGTACATACACCCTGTTGGACATTGTAATTTTGATGCTTATGTGTGTGTAATTAAATTAATTAATCACCTAATAAGTAGGTAATACATTTTACTATTTGCCATTACTTTTCATTGTTACATAGGTCTCTGAACACAAACTTAGAGCGATTAGTTGAATACTTTATACCTATAGGTCTAAAACACAATATTGTAGTAACAATGGTAATAATAATAGTAATAAGATATTGAGTGCTTTGGTTCTTACACAGTAAACTTAAATTTTTTCTAATAAATAAATAAATAATAAGACCCACAGAAATAAACTATTTATTAATTTATACACAGCAGCATAACAGCTAGGTTGAAAACTCATACTAGCTACTCTAGTATTCGACAATCGGCGACTGCTGACATATTGCACTACATTCTTCTAGCTCAGGGTACCCAGGGTAGGCAGCTATTTATTCTTAAATCCACTCGGCTTATGTCTGTTACTTCTTAGATCTGGATGAATGACTTGGGTTTGGGGATGAATTCGTTAGTGGTTGTTTTAAGGTTTTTTGGACGTTTTGGTTATCGACTCGATCTTGGAGATTGTCGGTTTATTTAAAGCTTTAGTAATCTAAGAGTCAGTGACCGCGTGACGCGTCTAACTATAAAGCCATAACTACACTATCCACAGTTAGGTTTTAAGAATATTTATTTTCTCAAAAAGAAATACATTTCACTTATCTGAGAAAAACATATTAAAGTTAAGTACATTAAATGAAACTTCGAGCAGTCAAACAATTTTGGTACCTACCTACTAAGTAATATAAAAACATGTTAATATAAAAGTATGTGTAGTTGAACAAAATTATTAAAATTAAGTACTTAAACAAAGAAAATCACAAAGAGTTAGGTAGTCCACGCACCTTAGCAACATTTCTCAGAGCTCAGATCGAGGCACGCATGGATGATGATCTGTTCCAAAATCTGGAGCATGAAATGGCGTCCTTGCTTAGTGATATGCCAATAGATTGGCTAGCAATAATAATTGACAGCAGGTTTATTAATCACGCCGAAACGAAGAACGGAGCAAAACATGGCGGCATTGGCCACGCCGTTAAAAGAAGTCTACCTAATAAATAACGACGTTATGGCTTTTATTTATAGTAAAAGGTAGCTAACTTATCTCATATGCCCAGATAAAAGCTACGTTGTATTTTCGGGTTAGGGTACATCTGGGCCGAATCTCAAACTGATCCACGGACGAGATGTCCACTTCACTTTTGAGTAGGAGTACATCTCGTCCGAATCTAAAATCTCTTAGATTTTCGATGCGCCGATAGATAGATAGATAGATAGAAAATTCTTTATTGCACACTTATAGATAGAAACAATACAGCAAAACAGCTTAAAAACTAAGTGACAAGTGGCGGTCTTATCGCTCAAGAGCGATCTCTACCAGACAACCGTGGATGGATAGGATTATTGGATAGTATACGATACGTTATTTGACAGATTCCTTCCTTGTGTTATGTAACGTCTCTCGAATCTGAGGCTTTAGTTCTTTTCCTGGGTAGGAAAACTCTATAACCCAGAACAATATTTGCAAAATATTGTTCTTTGCGGGATGTTTGCAAAGATAATGATATTCTAACATTAACTGGGATAACTATTCATTTCAGAGATTTGCTTATCCGTAAAAAATAATTGAACATTCTTCAATATAAAATATAATAGATCTCATAACTTGCGAAATAGATATAAATTTAACCTGTATGTATACCTCAAACGAACAATTCATTGTTCCACAAAAGCATATAATTTATAACACCTATCAAAGTATCTACGAATTTACCAGTAGATATAAAACAACTTGATGAATAAAATGAATTTAAAACAACTTAATGAATAAAGGAAATGTCTTCATACTCATTTTTCTAAAAATAATATTTATTGTTAAGGACTGTCTATTACCAAAGTTATCGACATAGCACAAAGAATTAGCAAGTTGAAGTGGCAGTGGGCCGGCCATATCTCGCTAAGATCCGGCAACCGCTGGGGTAAACGTGTTCTTGAGTAGAGACCACGACTCGGCAAACGTAGTGTAGGACGCCCTCCGGCCAGGTGGTATGACGATCTGCGAAAGACTGCAGGCAGATGCTGGATGCGGCAAGCTGAAGACAGGGCTATGGCGCTCATTAGGGGAGGCCTATGTCCAGCAGTGGATTAATATAGGCTGATGATGATGATGATGACTGTCAATTACAGTTTAAAGGAAGTTTGTGACATTAGGTAATTATATGCCTCGATTAATATTGTATGTCCGAATAGGATAAAATTCTGATATTTACTATAATTTTATTATAAATATAAATAAATAAATAAATAAATAATTTTTACGAACTTACGTTTGCAAATTCCCAGGTAATACCATAAATCGTTTAGATGTTAGAAGGCCATAAAATATTCATTCTGAACCTTCGCTTCTAGAGATGCCTGTGGTTTTTCTACCTTAAGGGTTGCGGGCATAGTAAATGGAAGTAGTAAGTCAACAGACTTTCTGCTATAACCAAAAAATACGAAAGAAGCCCTATAGAAGCCCTATGCATGGAATTTTTATTTTTTTTATCGACTATTTAGGTTAATACATTACCAAAAAATATAACACGCACAAAATTTTAAATAATTAAAGGTAAAAAAACAACAAAACAAAAATAAAATTTTTAAAACCCGCCAGTGTTTATTGGCTGAACAGATATTCATGAAACATGGCTAAGACCACTCTGGATAAAATTATGTACAACCCTAAAGAAACTAAATGAAAATCGGTTCATCCGTTTGGGAAATACGATACCACAGACAGATGCACCGATACACAGACAGACATGTTAAACTTATAACACCCCTCTCTTTTTGAATCGGGGGTTAAAAACTAAAACAGCACTCAGTTCCAGGTGATAAAAATCAATCAAAATAAAATTGGATACAAATAAATTACAAAAACTAAAACTTTACTTTACAGAAAACACTAAATAGCCGTGAAATAATAAGAAAAGATATCTCGCCAAAAGCCTCATGATAATACAAAATGTGAAGTGTGACGTCACGTTCGCTCTTGCCAATAGCGTTACGCTTAGAAATTTTACGATTAAGATTTAAAATATCTACTTTTCAATTGTTAAACTTCACAATAAAAAGATCAAAAAAGAAATATATCTACAGATATAATTTCCATACAATGGAGAATAAAAATTACTATCGTCACTATTGCAAAAAGTTACTGAAATCTATAAATCATATTATTATGCACAACACTCTTTACTTCCTGGGTAAGTAAAGAGTGTTGTGCATATCGTATCGTATGTCGTACGTATTAAAATACTTACGTAATACCAAAACAACCAGCAGTAGGTGAGTATGGACGCTGAAGGGGCAATAGGATCCTCTCCAAAATTTGGAGGCAGGCGTTCAAAATTTGGATGATTAAAATTCTCCGTTGAGTGGCAAGCGTCCAAAATTTGGAGGATTTTGGGCTGTCTTTTGTTTTGTCGAAAATAGAGTACGGAGAGTCAACCTTGTAGCCGAGTCAGTGGTTGCATGGTGTCATTACACATTCAAAGAAAAGAACAACCATTTTAACACCCTCGCCTCGCATGGAAAACCTCTACTGTTTCTTATGTACTATGTCTGAGGTCAGAAATCCCATTTGAAGCTTTGTCCGTCGACCGGCGGCGCATCAAAATTTAATTTAAGCACAAATTAATTACTCGTCTTCGGTCGAAAATTTAGAGAGATAAATTGTAGTTTCGGCGAGGCGTTTAGTAAAATTGCACGGTTTAGAATATTAGCTGGAAATCTCGTGGAATTAGATATTTAGTAAATGGACTTGAATATTTAACTTGTGCATTATTTAGTGAGAATGATGGATAATGTTCCAGAGCCAAGCTTGATTGCATTCTGGTTGAATGAGATACTGCTTTTGTCCATCTTAACCTGTCTTTAAAATTATAATTATCATAAAATTGTTAGATGATAAGTATATCTACCAAAGAATAAAGTATTATAGAGAAAAACAACATGTTACGAATATTGTATTTACCAACATTAAAATCCCCGAAACCCCTAAATCAAACTAGAAATCCCATTAAAAAATCCCCCAAAGTACACCCGTTAAAATAATTGCCATAATTTAGTGTAAGTACCCAGTCCCATTGGGCCATTTGACTTACCCGTCAAATCTAAGGTCTGATCTCGAACTGGATGTGTGGTCCAGCTGATTGATTGGAGTCCGGTAGCTGAACTCTCAGAGTAAAAATATTGAAGCTATTTATTAGACGTGTGGCGTAAGGTATAAGCTTTATTTATTTCTGTGCATTAAGAATATCAGTCATCTAGTACCCATAACACAAACTCTGGCTTAGAGAGTCTAGCCGCTAGACGATGCTGTGTAAATAGTCCAACATTCTTCATTTTTTATTTTATTCTCTAATCCCGTGCGAACACTGTTCTGATATAAGTATAATAGAAGAGATGAGGTGTAGCTTCTCGAAAGTGGAAGTCTCAAATTAGGTGCAATTAGGTCCCCCACCTCAGTCATAGTAGGACCAGCGCTCGTGTTACGCGTGTTTGCTACGACGACGTATGCACACCAATTGCGGTTCGATGAGGATCAAATGCGGTATGATATTGATGATGCGGCTTGCGATTAAAGTTAGTAATTGAATTTTTATTAGCGTTGACAAAGGGAAACTAATTTTCCATAAACTATTATTGTTCTAGGACTACTTTTGATTCGGTGTTATTCAAACCCATGAAAGCTAATACCTTTGATGAAATGTTGAACAGGTAACCATTGCACTCATACTCCCATTCAAACTGTTCCATTTAAAATATGACTGTAATTATTCGACATATAGTGTGATGTATTGACTAAATGACTATATCAATTCCCTCCTGTTTGTTCATTATCATTGTTACACAAGATTTATAACACAGGCCAGTTGTTGAGTAAGCGCTGGGAGAACGTACCATATCTACAGATTTTACTTAGATCTTTGATTTCGAGTATTCCAATCTTGTACACCAAGATATTCCGCACTGAACAATTCTACGCCGACTGTATTTAACATTAATTAGTGAAGTTGTTTTGTTTTTCCCGAACGCCATCAGTGCTTCGTGCTAAAATATATCTATACTAATTAACCTATTAGAAGAAGACGAAATAGTAGGTACTAGACGGATTTTATTCTTAGGCTAAAAGTACCTACAGACATTTGGAAAATATACGTGATATGATGCGATTTCGACAAACTATTATGACTCCTAAAATAAACACGTGATAGTTTATTTTACAGTTGGTAACCTACTGTTATAACTTTACAGTTTTCTGATAGCAAGAATATAATACGTCGCCGCTGGATCCTAGAATCAGCACGTTCGTTTGTAAAATTTCAGATAATTGACTATGCCGTTATATGACCGATCAACGTTCAACAATATAAACTTCACTTATCCTTCTCGTCGAATGAAATGTAATAGATTTTCATAACATATCAGCGTTCGTTTTGTAATTTGTAGTTTGATAGATGAGCTTGTCACTTGACCCTCAACAAAAAAGGGTTTGCCCTGTAATCTCACAAGGTCGCGTGTTATTTATTTGAACACTTGTCACTCCGGGATTACAACATTTGTAATACCAATATTGGCTTCAACTTCATTTCTAAGGAATGACTTTGCGTCGATCGTTTCAATATCAACTTTATTGAATGGGGAATAAGGGTGGATATCATGTCTTACAAATGAATAGAGTAGATTCAAAAAAATATTAGACGCATATTCACAGTCATATCATACAGGGTTATTGGTAATTCACTGACACTGCGTAAACTGCAGGTTCTGCCCATAATCACGAACACGTTAGTGAAGACTTCAGGTTTCAATTCTTAAAATTGGAGGACAGGGAATGATATTAGTATGCACCCCCCTTAATTCAGAACCGGCAGTTGTTAGTGAATTACCAATAATCCTGTATATGGAAAAGTTTGGATGGGTGTATGAGGGCAATGGTTACATGTTCACGCCATAACTGAAACTCAGAGGTTGAATTGTGGATATATGTAGTTAGTGCAAGATCTGGAGTAACTTTAATTTTATCCCATCATAGGTATTAGTTCCATGGGAGTTGAATTACACCGAATTGAAGATAATCCTAGATCAATAATATAAATACATACATTTATTCACAAAGAAAATTATACTAGTATTTACAATTGAAACAATTGAGCTAACTGCCGACTGTTGCAAACAGTTTACAAAAATTGAATGGTACAAAAATGGAAAATTAGTTTCACTTTGGCAACGCTAATAAAAATACAATTACAAATTTAAATCGCAAACCGCATCATCAATATCATACCGCATCTACATCGCATTTGACCGCGTTTAACCGCAATTGGTGTGCACGAGCCCTATAAGATAGATTCTATAAATAAATCCCGAATACAAAAAGTTGATAGCATTCGAAATATAGAATGATGCGATTTGTTTGATTGGATTATTGGGATAAAGAAAAAGAAATACATTTTCAAGATGTATTCGGCTGATGTTTTCCAAGAGACAAAATCATTTTGCTTTCTCTGAATAAAATTGCCCAATTTCTTCTTATCAGTTGTTTTGCTTTTAAATCAGACTTAAGGGGACAGAAAGGGATAGATAAACGGCTTAGCTGTGTTGGCGTAGTAAAAAGTAAAGTCTACTTTCAATGTAAAGATGGTTGATGCGATACTGGCTTGTAAGACTCCCGTAGTTGCAGGAATAAATCTGTTAAAACTTGCTTTCAGAGTTAAGTAGCGATCTAACTTATCTACGAGTTGCGTTGGCAGCGTATAGAATAGCCCCAGCCCAGTCTGCCAACCATGTTTGCAAATTATCTGTATTGATTTTATTTTTAGCTGTGTGGTGCCGGCTTAGAATTTGCACCATCCCAACTCTTCCCGCGGGTGTCGTAAGAGGCGACTAAGGGATATCCACCGGGGGCGGGCAGCAGCGCCCCCTGCAGAACATTCTACCACCGAACTGCGATCCCCAACCCGCATGCACAGCGCGGGGATTATGGGCACTACCCCCCGTGTGATAAAAGCCAATACGGCGCTTATCAGGGGGAGGCCTGCGTCCAGCAGTGGACCAACACAGGCTGTTGAGGTTGAGGTTGAGGTTGAGGCTTTTATTTAAGACACGGCTAAACAGAAACTATGTAATATTTTTTTACTAAGATCTAACTGTAGGCCTGAGCCTCGAGTTGACTCGAAGCTGTCTCAAAAGAGAAATAATTGCGACAGCTACGAAGTTCTTAAGTGGGAATAGACTTAACTTGGCTCGAAGGTGGATGATGAACTACAGCAATTGCAAAACCGTCACCCAGAGACGCTCAAGGACAATAATTTGGCGAGTTTTAAAAAACGATAAACTGACTTCAAATTCTTCTAGTGGCAACATCGACTTATTTAAAATTCGAGTCTAATTTAGTTTGATGACACATCGAGGTATACCGTATCCAATAAAAAATCGGACTACTCTGTAAAAAGTTATGTGTGGTCAAACATTACAATCGGTGAGTGAACAATCAATCATCCCCTGTTTTCCAGGTTCCAAGGGTTGGGTTGAATGGGACCACCTTCAGGGTATACCTTTCCAATGTAAAAAGAATTATCAAAATCGGACTACTCTATAAAAAGTTATGCGTAGTCATACATAAAAAAATATAGGTATATACGCGTTGACTTGAGAACCTCCTCGAAAAGAAAGATCACCGACCGATGGTTCGACAACATCATATATCTTCATCATGATCAGCCTGTATACTATTCCACTGCTGGACATAGGACTCTTTTAACTAGCGCAATTGAAGGTGAACCGAATAAAATAGCGCAATACAAAGTGGCTTTTACCTAGCACTGGATGCTTTTGGGCTGAATAGAGAGAATCATGAAAAGCTGCATATCCCAAACAAAAAAAAAATCATAACCTCAAACTTTATCCCCCATTCACCCCGCATTTCCCGCTATTTCCCTATCGTGCAATCTATCCGGAAGCTATCGCTCTAATTGGTCACGCGTACCCACTCCGTGAGGGCCATCGACGACGAATGTTTTGATCTACAGCCCGCTTGTGATTGGACGAGGTTGGAGGGTAGTTGGCGAAGTTTCTGTCAGGTATTCGTGAGCGGAATATTGTTGGGAGTTTTTGATATCAAAATAAATAAATAATATTGGATTAATCCACACAGCATCATCTAGTCCCAAGGTAAGCAGATGCTAGAGGGATGGCAATTAAATAAGTAAATAGATAATAAATAATGCCGGATAATTATCACAACATTATCTAGCCCCAAGCTAAGCAGAGCTTGTGTTATGGGTACTAGATAACTGATATACTTAACCCTTTAGTTCGCAGTGTTGATAAACAATACACTACATAGATAGATATTTGTTATTATACATAGAAAAAATCCAGAACGCCCTGGACAAATGTCTGCAGATCGTACAAACATTCGTCCCGAGGCGGGAATCGAACCCGCAACCTCCTGCGTCGCAGGCGGACCTTCGCCCGCTGCGCCACTGAAGTCGTCCCATTGAAATGAATAGATAGAAATAAAATGAAATAGTTTATTTGACACGACACGTTACACAAACTAAACTTTGGGAAAAAAAAAAAACTTAACTAGAAATGAATTTGTCAGTAGGAAGTGCCTAGGCGAAGTGTAAAACGGTTAGCAGCTAAGTGCAACCCAGAAGAAAAAATAGAGTTTATCTAATAATAAAAATGTCCTCCTAGCCGAATTTCGACCACAGCGGCCAGTCTCATTGGACTAGCCAGATGCGCAGGACATAATTATCACGCAAACACAGGTGCACTCTCTATTCCCTCAGTCTCATAATCCGATGGGACGACAGATCGACACGACCGGGGAGCAATCAGGCGCAAGACCAACGGCTTATTGTGCTTTCCGAGACAAGGGACTGTAACACCGCCAACTTACTGACTCCGGGCTGCTACTGTGAATTTTCCTTGCTAGAAAAACCCCAATAACAACTGTTGGCCCGACCTGGGATTCGAACCCAGGACCTCGTAATCAGCGGTTGAACAAGCTGACGAGCTAACGAGGCAGAGCAGAGGTTTATCTATGTATCTATTCAGTAGGTCAATTCAGGTTGTATTCGTGAGTGGCACTCATTTTATTTTCACCGCTCAATGGTTCATTTTCTTTTATTATTTCTAAATCAAAATACAGACGAAAAAAGTATGGTATGACGTATGACATACACAAATCTTGAGTCAACTGCAAATTATTAAATTTCCACGACTGCGAGAGAAATCAAACCCTTTCTTCCTTTCCTAATTCCATCCACTGCGCCCACCTACTCTCCGGCCAAAAGTAAAGTAAAGTAAAAGTAAAATTTATTGCATCAAATACATGTAAATAAGGTACATAGGTAGTATATGTTTAAATATGACACAATGTATTTCTACCGTTGCGGCGTGCAAAATCAGGATACAATATTATTTAATTATTATGCATTTATTTATTTATAGATTTAATAAAGAAATCATTTAGTGTATATTATATACAGTAGCATTTACCTTCCAGAGTGGTTTTTAACTTTTTCCAAGTTCAAGAAACGAGTATACTGATCAAACTTAAGCTAAAAATCACTATCTTGCTGTAGTTTATTGACAGAGTTTGTAATAATATTCGATGTGGGCTCTTTCCAATGCGTAATGCTGACAATTATCACACTAATATTATAAACTAGTTTATGCCTGCGGCTTCACACGCGTTGTTTCTATGGAAATTTTTAAAGGTAATTTCTATACCATGGGAACTGACTTATGGGATAAAAAGTAGCCTATGTTTGATTCCAGGATTGGAATTACGTGCATGAAAAATTTCAGCCCGATACGTTCAGTAGTTTTGGCGTAACAACGTGTGCGAAACCGCGGGCATAAACTAGCTTTTCATACTCGAGGCAAAAAGAGGACATGGTATTTTGTGTTCTGAGTTGTTAACAAATGAAATTTACTGCAGAAACTGTGTACGAAAGAGATCTTAAAAGCAAGGTGGAACAATAGTTTATCCATTAATTATGGACGTCTAATATTTATCTTATACAAATATTGTTCATTGCGAATGGCTTGAGATAGCTCGAAAATATTTACTCAAATTAAATCCTACCAAAAACACTTGATTGGTATTTCATAATTTACCTTCGTCCCCTTCAGTAAGGTAAGATATGTGCAAATTGGCCACGTGCCAGCCCTCGAAGGTACGAGGACCTTGAAGCTTCACTCTAATTACTTACCCTGATTGTGTTTAAGTAGTATTACACCTACATGGATTAATGAAGTAACTATAGTTTTGTTTGGAGAGACTCAAATGAGGCTGTAGTGAAGGAAACTAGCGCCACCAGATTTAGAAGTATTAAAAATGTAAACGCTATGCAAAGAAATTATCATAAAATACTAGCAAGCTGAAGGATTGCTTTGGGAGGTAATAAATCTGTGTATATGTTTAGAAAAAGAATAGGGGCATAAAATCAAATCAAATCAACTTTTCACCTGGAATGTCATTGAAAATTTCATTTCATTTGGCCGAAGATCTCAAGAGGCGTAAATATGCAGGTCTCGACAGAGCCTACACATTTGCTCCCCTTGGAGTCGAGACCCTAGGTCCGTGGGGTACCGGCTTATCGGGTTTTTAAAAAAATATCTGAGCGTCTGGTCGAAACGACGCGTGACCCGAGAGCTGGTGAGTATCTGGCACAGCGCATCAGCATTGCCTACAGCGCGTGGCAATGCAGCCAGCGTCTTGGGGACGCTTCCGCGTGTATTTATATGGATCAGTTGAGCTACCTGTAGACTGTTTGCAACAGTCTGCAGCTAGCTCAATTGTTTCAATTGTAAATACTAGTATAATTTTCATTGTGACTATAGGCTTTTTGCTGCATAAATGTTTACTTAGAAATAGTCAAATTAAAAAATTATTATCGTCTGTTCGAAGCGACGCGTGACTCGAGAGCTACAGAGCAGGGGTATTTTAATTCATTCGATTCGTTTCCGAATCGAAAACGTTGTATTCGAATTCGATTCCGATTCCGACAGATCTTTAGAACGCTATTTCGTCTCGGGTTGATAGTAAAGTAAAAGTAAAAGTAAAAGTATATTTATTGCATAATTACATGTTAAATAGATGGTACAGTGAAATAATAGTGTTGCAATGTAATTTACCCTTTATGGGCGTGCAATTATCTGTCTATTACATGCATTGAGACAACTAAAACTAAAAAAAAATTAAATAACAGAAAGAGAAATTAATAAGGTACATAGTGTCAAATTAAAGAAATACGATTAATAGTCAATAGAAAATAGGAATTAATTTAATTATTTGTCAATATTTTTGTCATTTATAAAATCTTTTATTGTATAGTAACATTTATCATATAGTAAGGTTTTAAGCTTTCTCTGAAACATCGTGGTAGGCAGTTCTCTTATCAGAAGCGGAATTTTGTTATAGACCGATGGTGCCATAGCAAAAAAACTTTTGCGCAAAACCTCTTTTTTACATTTAAGAGTACAAATTTTAAACTGGTCTCGCCTATTGCGTTGCACGATGATGATCGAAAGTATTCGAAGCGAATCCGCGATTTTATAGAAAACTATCTGCGCCCCGTGGCTTCGCCCCCGTGGAAATTTATGTTTCCAACTTTCTTAATTTTTTCTTTCATAAGAACCTTCTCCTGACAATAACAAACACAACAAAGAAAGAATTAGCGAAATCGGTCCAGCCGTTCACGCGTGATGCCGTGACCAAGGAAAACGGGTTTCATTTTTATATATATAGATAGATTCTAAATTCTCTAAAGATCTGCCATAGTTAACCCATAGCATTATAGCCATCGATGTGAATGTGAGTATTCAGGAGATTGGGCACTAGCTTCTTGAAAGTGGAACGCTTAAATTGAGTCCAATTAGGTCCACGCACGTCAGTCACAGTCGGACCGGCGCCGCCGTTGTACATGTTTTGCGTGTATTGTTGTCTCGATCGCAATTCGGTCTAGATACGTGTTTGCATCATATTTGTTCATTAGGTAGTAGGTATATTGCAATAGATTGGAAATAGCGTGTCTTTGCGTATAGTTGCAACAACACAGGCCATTTGTTGAGATCGCTCTGGGATAACGTACCATATCTACAGAATTTTATTTAAATCAATGATTTATGCCATAGTTTATATCATGCAGCCATAATTTACCCAGGTGACCTAGAGGAGTGCATTATGATTTGTTATTTGAGCTATGATTTTTGAGTTACAGATTTCCATGAGTATGTCACTCACTTCACGGAGATGATAAAATAACTATGCAAGGGGCACATATAAAAATTAATTGCAAGACAAGAGTTGTTTAGCTGTCTCCCTTAGACCAAAAAGCCCTAAGCCTTTCGGGAGGGAATCTGATGAGGGGAGCACCGAAAGTCACGTCCGGAATTGTAATGGGGTAAGAAGAGTGCTTGGCCTTCTACTTGCAACCCCTTCATGAATGAGCGATTGATTTGGTGCGAGGGGATGGAGGAAGCGGGGTGAAAAAGAGATGGGCAGGCACCAACTTGGTTTATGAATAAAAATACTTATTTGTACAAACTTCTAAAACATTGTTTATGAACCAAAACTGCTGAACGGATCGGGCTAAAATGGAGACTTCCAGACATCTTATCATCAGTTGTGTCCAAGATGGCGGCACATGCCCATCTGAGTAACCACATGGTGGTTACGCTCAGACAGGGTTTGGCGAGCTTATAAATCATGATTTCCCTGAATTTTTGTATACGAAGCCTAATCTTCCTATGAACCTGATGAAATAACCATTTCCTATGAACCTGATGAAATAACCTACATTGAGAGGGAACTTTTGAGTACACTCGCTGTCTGGTTAGAACCCCAATGAGGCGACCAACTGCTCGGCTCGTATCTGTGAGTCGCCTCACTGAGGCAACCAACGGAGGACACTTGTGCCGCCATCTTGGACACAACCGATGGCAGGATAATTATATAATTATGCTACTTTAAATTTTAAGGCCGCGGACTGGAGCTATTTATATTTAATTAGCAAAAACTGAGGTCGCTTCCGCTTATGCCTTCCACCACAAACACTCATAAAAATCGAGCAGTATTGTACAAGGATTTGTTTGCTGTTCAGTGCATTGATGGCAGGGGTTGACTTTATGACGGAAACGCTGAGTCCAACTTTGATCTTTTATTGTTCACGATTTGCAAGGAATTTGTCGGTTTCCCGTTTTGTTATTTTAAGGGAAATTCGTCTTTCGTGTTATTGTGTTCCTCGTAAATTAAAGATTTGTACTTTGGAAAAGTCTGTTTCTTTTCGTTTCTATTTGGGGAAAAGAAACGTTTGGAGAAATATTACCATGCCATGTCTATCGTTGATCAATTATTAATCCATTCTAAAGCAGTAGGCGTTTACACGACATCCAATTTGAACGGTTACTGCTACTGAGTTCAATTTCAAAATGTCTATATCTCCATGACTTTTATTGGTTCGACTGTTCGACACGTCGTCGGTTGCAAGATAACAAGCCATTGTTTAGACGCTAAGAAATATTGTTTCTCATTCTGACGATGTAAATATGAGAAAACGAACGACTTTTAGCTATTTGCGAGAGGTTATCAGTAAGAGGGAAGATTGCTAGTCGTCCAAGAAACAAATTCATTATTTTGTTGTTATTTTCTTTAAAATCATTTATTAAATCGTACACCAACCAATTACATATCACAGATTTAAAACAGACTTAGAATCGCTTCTGACATGATCTTTCTAATGTAAACGCGACAATTTTGATAATAACCATTTTATACTTAAATTATGAACATTGCCACTCCGTGCTGTTTTCTAGTAAAATACCTTGTCGAGGTGTAGATAAACAATTACTAGCTAGCGTTGTTGGTGTATTTCAATGAACAAACTAGGTAATCTGAATACCAAAGGGCAGCTCTTTGAATACCAGGGCGAGTGGTACACCGACGATAGCTTCGTCGACTATATTCGGAAACAACTCTATTGGTCACATTCTAGAACGAGGTCTAGAACTCATTAATTACCCATTCATGCAGATGATAAGTATGATATGATATGATAGATATACTAAATAGTACCAGAAAGGACACATGTAATGCTTTGTTCTTTTCTAAAAAAACATTACTTATCAATCGCACTATCAAGTAGAATTCAAGAAAACTAAAATTACTATATTTCTCTGTTTAGTTCGGGTTTGGACATGTTGATATAAACAAACATAACAAAAACGACACATTACAACTATAATTTACACAATGGGCGTTTTTCGACTCACCGGCCCGGCACCGGCACGGCACCGGCATGGCCGTGCACAGGCACCGGTGCCGGGGCTTCGTTTTTCCACTGTGCCGGTGTCGATGCCGGCTTACGCTCGGTGAGTGGTACAGTGCTGACACGGACTTCAACACGACGACACGTAAAGTACAACGCGTAGATAGATATAACAATGGTATCGTCAAGCCGTCGACTATACTTGTTATATCTTTTACACCTACGACGCCGATACCGAAGCAGAGACGTCAAATTTTGGATTCATCCATTACTAAAAGTTAGATACCTAGAAGGAACATATTATACCCTATTTGAAAAGTTGAAAATGGACCCCAGATAATCCATTTGTGGCAGAAATCTGCCACAAATGGTCACACTGCCCTCCGCTCCGCTCTCCTACCCGCCCCGCACACTCACACATGCACATTGCTACAATTCATATACAGTACACATGCAGTTTTGCCGGGCCGGCACCGAGTGGGAAGCTTGCTACACCGGCGACGGCGCCGGCACCGGCGGGACTCTACGCCGGGCCGGTGCCGGCGCCGGTAAGTGAAAAAGCGAGCCATACATTTTCATACATTTTTGTTACCCCGGCACCGACACGGCACCGGCGCCGGTGCCGGTGCCGGTGTCGGGCCGGTGAGTCGAAAAACGCCCATTATCCTAAAATCTAAGCCGTTACCAGAAAGCAGAGTACCCAGAATGTTGGCAGCATTGCCACGTTGAATTGCCATACAACGTGGCTAATTCTATGACTGAAATAGAAGTAGCAGTTCGATTCTTTGTCATTCGAAATCAATCATATTTCCCTGTTCCGGGATCAAGATATACACTAAAACCAAAAAATATAAACCAGTTCCGAAACTACGACCCACTCTGAAATTACGAAAGTTCAACACAAAGTGACAGTGGGCCGGCCATATCTCGCGAAGAACTTACAACCGCGCTGGGGTAAACGTGTTCTTGAGTGGAGACCGCGGCTTGGCAAACGTAGTGTAGGACGCCCTCCGGCCAGGTGGGATGACGATCTGCGAAAGGCTGCAGGCAGATGCTGGTTGCGGCAAGCTGAAGACGGGGCGCTATGTCGCTCATTAGGGGAGGCCTATTTCCACCAGTGGACTAATATAGGCTGATGATGATGATGATGAGGCTTACTACAAAATATCAGATTATCTAGAGGATAAAAATGCTTGGGACGAGGATTGCTCCAACTCGAAAAAGAACAACTAACAGGCTAAAGGTTTCTTCGTCGCTACATACCGTAGCGACAGTAATCAAAAAATATCACTTTATTTCCGTGTCAGTGTGTAGTTTTATAATTTGACCTTTTCTAAATGTACATTTATTGTATTTATGGAAATAAAGAGTTTTTGATTTGATGTGAAAGAGTTTTTGCCAAGCCGCCGCGCTCGTGTTTTTGTAGTTATTTAAACATAGTGATTAAGAAAATCATTTTATCATGTCAAACTCTACAAATTTGTTTGGAAATATTAATCCAGTGAAGTTCATTAGATCTTGTAACTGAATGCGACTTTGACTAGACAAGATCCATAAGTAATATATATCTTTTTTCAGAATTTAAAACACTATTTTCTAAGTCTCAGATGATTTAAAAAATCACAAAAGTGCGGCCTCTGCTGGTTTACCAACCCGAAAACACTAACAAGCAGAAGAAAGTATAGGTATGTACTTACTTACTGAGACGTAGATATTTCTCGAAATGCAGAAAAAGCTTTAAAATAAAATATTCCTTCCGGCTTTTAGACCATCCTGAAATTTCTCAGTGTGAACAAACTTCACGTCAAGTGCATGTTCTATTTTATCTAACTTTACTACAGCCTCACGTAGCACAATTTCTCATGCATTTAGAGTAAGTTCACCTACGGTTACTTTCCTAACTTTTCTCTCTCGTATAGTCTCGTTACTGCTATTATACAAGCGTACGCAATATAGCTTAAGGGGAGTATAGACTAAAGCATTTAGAGGATTATAATGTACTGTAACTTACTTACGAATGGTACAATTATTTCCTCTTTATAATATACAAAATACAAATACAAAAATCTTTATTAGGAACAGAATAAAATTATATAGAGTACAATTGTGGGCTGACAACCGCAAAAGTTAAAAACTGTGTAGCAGAGTCAGCGCCCTCCTCCGTTAGCAAAATAATTATGTTCCATCTTAATACATAAAAAAAAAAAAAATAATATACATAACAAGGTTATCCGTGTGTGTGAGAGAGGGTGTGTGTGTGTGTGTGGGGGGGGTGTGTGTGGTGTATGGAATGTGGTGCAGTGCAGGACACCGGTCTCATAAGAGTGCAACAAGAGATACCGCAGTGCGTGTGTGTGTGTGTGTGTGTGTGTGTGTGTGAGTAGTGTGTGTAGGTATATGAGAGTTTGATGCTCCTGAGGACACGCAATTGATGCGTCATCATCAGCCTTTATTCGTCCACAGCTGGAAATAGGCCTCCCCTAAGGCCCCCCACAGGCAGATGCCTGCAGACAAAAATACTAACACAATTGATTATTATGTAATTTTGTATTTCTTTGATTAAAACTTAATCTATTCTTATTTCTACGACACTTCAAACCTTCTAAGGTTTGTCTAGTGTCGACAGTTATGTAGGTACAGCTTGTTGCCACACATTTGCATGAAGTTATAGATAAACATGTTATAAACATTATTATCATAATACATAACCAAGCTAGATAGATAAAACAATTACTTGCAACTGCAACACACACTACAAAATTAAAACATAGTAAAACGGTAAGTACATCAGAACAAGAAATAACTTATGAATTACCTATCAATACCGACAAATGATAAGTTTCCTTTCCAAGTACTAATGTAACGTTTCTACCCAGAAAATCGAAAACAGACGTCGAAAACAGCGTCGAGCATACCCATGCTCGACGCTGTTTTCGACGCAATGCTCGTGACCGTGAGCGTTAATTGGCCGTCCTTACGTTTAATTTTATTTTTATTCGTGTTAGCCGTACATTTTACTAAAATAAATAAATTAAGTAAATGCTCTAGTCTATACTCACCTTTAGGTTAACAGCATGCACTCAACTTTGTTCTTCTTAGAAATTAAATAATATACCAAAACTTTACAACCTCGACGGGACTCGATCGCGCAACCTTCCGCTCAGTACGAAAAAGTGAATCTTCTTGACTGGGGCATGGCGTCAGACGGCTTTGTTCCTCATCAACAAACCACGCGTCCACTCCTCGGCCACAATCACGGTGTGGTAAGTGTATTTACCTATTGGCATTACTACTCAATCATATATCGCGAAGAACCGACAACCGCTGGGGTAGACGTGTTCTTGAGTGGAGACCACGACTCGGCAAACGTAGTGTAGGACACCCTCCGGCCAGGTGGGATGACGATCTGCGAAAGACTGCAGGCAGATGCTGGATGCAGCTAGATAAAGACAGGGCGCTATGGCGCTCATTAGGGGAGGCCTATGTCCAGCAGTGGACTAATATAGGCTGATGATGATGATGATGACGGGTTAAGGGTTAGCAATTGAAATGTTAGAGTGCTCGTTCACAGGCCGGCATCGGTTATAACACGACCGTTTCTGACATATAAAAAAACTAAACGAAAATCGGTTCATCCGTTTGGGAGCTACGATGCCACAGACAGATACACAGTGTAGACAGACACGTCAAACTTAAAACACCCCTCTCTTTTTGCGTCGGGGGTTAAAAAGGAGACTCCCGCGTGTGTACTTCAAGAAGCTGGGATGGTTAGGGCCTGGTTAGGCAGGGGGTCAATGCACAATACACTCCTATGCGAGATGTCAGTGCAGATCCACGTTTCCCCTTTCAGAATTACAATGGATCTCGTGTGGTTCTCGTGTCTAGAAATAAATATATTATTATTATTATACACTCATTTATTCTTCAACCTCGTCCCTAAAATATATTTTTAAATATAGAAAAAAAATATTATAAAACTATTCTACAGTAAAAAATATATCAAAACGGTGAACGGTGAACGGTCGCGAAGCTAGGCTCAAGCGGCCGGTGGTGACTAGGGCTGCAGAGAGAACTTCCCGAAGCTGCGCGCCATTATTATAATTATAGAATTAGAATTAGATCCTCTCGCGTTTTAGACGAACTGATAACAAATAGTCACGTCTCATAACTAAAGTCAAATTGACTCGCCCCTCTGAACGGTTCCTGTTCAGCAATTGTGGTGACAATGTTTACATTTGACTACTGAATCACCCAAAGCTATAAAATATCCCGTAGGCATATTAAACTAGAGTAAACTGGGTCGCCATATTGTATAGTGATTGAAATTTAATGCCTTAGTTCTCAGTTAGTTTTGAAAACTTTTCTGAACTGAACCGCAAGGTTAGTAGAGGTGGATGCAGTGTGACACCTTACCTCATCTTGTAGGATTTATTTTCTCTGAAGGACACCATTGTGAAGATGTTCTGAAACATTTGTAGTAGTGCGGTCTCTAATTTGTAAAATTATCCAGTCAATAGCTACAACCAGATAAAGGTGGTCCCTTAGACGTGGTTTGGAGATCGTCGTAGATCGTTACCTGATCATTGCTCATAGGTTACATAAAAAACTACGTTCATTATATCATTCTTTGGGTTCCGTACCTCAAAAGGAAAAAAGGAACCCTTATAGGATCACTTTGCTGTCCGACAGTGTGTCTGTTAATCCCCTTTCCTCAGGATCCCGTGGAGGTATCGAAATAAAATTAACACCAAATAGCCTCAATATAAATAATAATGGGAATCACATGCACATAAAAAAGAAATTTGGTCAGAAGCAAGGACTTATTGCACAAGTAAAGGAAATAATCCGAAAAATTCAAATCTGCAGTAAATTCACAAAATAAATTGAATCTTGTTATTAACCAAAACATATGCTCAAACGTACTTCGCGTTGACCTAGAAACATGATATTTGGCAGGAAATAAGGTCTTACAGTTATACGGAACCCTTAGTGCGCTAGTTCGACTCGCACTTGACGTTTTTTGTTAGAGTAAATTACAAAAATTAGTCTTTTCCGTTCTCTGGAACATTGGTATGTACATCAAATTGTCGATGGGATTGATATAGCATATCGTGGACATTGCAATCCTTGCGTTAGACAACCCATCATTCTAGTCTCAAAAATAGCATTGAAATAGCGGATGCTAAATTTTTATGGTGATCGGGCTGAGACAATTATATATAACTAGCTTCTGCCCGCGGCTTCACACGCGTTGTTTCTATGGAATCGCTTAAAGGTGATTTCTATCCCATGGGAACTGATTTATGGGATAAAAAGTAGCCTATGTTTTATTCCAGGCCTAGAATTATCTGTATACAAAATTTCAGCCCGATCTGTTCAGTAGTTTTGGTGTGAAGAGGTAACAAACATCCATCCATGTATACATCCATCCAAACTTTCGCATTTATAATATTAATGTGACTAGCTTTTGCCCGCAGCTTCGTACGCATTTGTTTGAAAAAACAGTAGCCTATATTTTATTCAAATTATGTGTATGTGTGAAAAATTTCAGCCTGATCCATTCAGTAGTCATAACTTCTAAGATATTTGGCCGATAATAACGCCATAGCGTTGTACAAATATCTTCACAATATTACAACATGATTACAACACGGCACGACACAAACTTTTGCCCTTGTAATATTATTAGACAAAAATTTTTTGGCAAATTTTTTCAAGCGACTTATTTGACTTGCAACCTGCAACACTGTCCCCTATACGCTGTTTTGTAGATTTAGCACCGTATGTAAACTTGTAACTCAACGTAAGTGGGGTCTAAGTTCGGGGTAATGACCTCAGATTTACCTTTGGCGAAGTTTCTATGTACTTGCTGGTACGCATTTCCTGGAATTGCTCGTGTGTATTTAGTTAATATTGCATAAGTTTGAGAGAACGTTGTTAATTTTAACATCAAGTTCTTGGAATATCACATATCTCTTACATAATCAAAATATGCTTAGTCCTGTTAAAACATCTATATTAATTTGATCTGTAACATAACACTCGTTTATCTATTCATTCATTCTTAAATAGATTCCATTCATTCATCATTTTTCCACTTTCAATATATATTCGGCGACCAGTAGGTATGGATCGCCAAATATCTTATTATTTTCACCGCGCATTGGCTACATTTGATACTTACAAATAAAATATGAGCGGCGAAATAATACCCATGAATAGAAAGAAGAAAGAAAAAAAAAGTATTTATTAAACACTACACCACAAATAAAATAAAAAATATATAAAAAGACTACTGAGTAACACGTACAAGAAACAAGGGAACATTATACTAACACAATAGGTAAGTAAGTACTTATATTAACAGAAGTAAGAATTGGGTTGGTACGTACACACGCATATGAATATGTATGGCGCTATGGCGCTCATTAGGGGAGGCCTATGTCCAGCAGTGGACTAATATAGGCTGATGATGATGATGATGATGATGATGATGACGCATATGAAATAATATGAATACACGCATCAGCTTCAACATCTACCTGTGTATTACAAATATAAATAAATAAATAGTGCTGGACAATTCACACATGATGCTGTGTGAATTGTCCAGCATTATTTAGCATTTATCTAGCCCCAAGCTAAGTAGTGAATGTGTTATGGGTACTAGATTACCGATATAAATAAAAAAATTGAAAAGTCCAATGATGAACATAGACATCTCATAATGAGCGTCATAGCACCAGTCTTCAGCTTGCCGCATCCAGCATCTTCCAGCAGGTTTTCGCAGATCATCATCGGTGGAGTCTGATTTTTTCGTCCATATTATGTTAGTTAAAAATATTGTTCTTATTTTGTGTTAGTAATAGCACAGATATTTTACTAGGTAATAGTCATGATAAGTGTTACAAGTATAATTTCAAACACTGCAATGCCCTAGTGATGAAACTATTAAATCAATATTCGATTACAGTGCTTCAGGAACGAGCTATTCCATTTATTGGATAATGCATTGCAGTAACATAATATGTAAGGGAATAACAAGATATCATACCACCACCTAATAAATATGCCTTTCCCACCCCCTATCTACTGTATCACTAGATAGACCGTAATACACACCAGAAAAATACTCGGAGAATAAAAGGGAATGCCATAATAAAAATAAACCAATACAATAATTCTCTTATCAAAAGTATTGCCACTATCGCAGCGCCCTTAGCAATAGTGTGGGGGAGGGGGTACATAAAATCGGCACGTGGTTAGATAACCAAACTGCTAACATACAACGTTATTATGATATTTGTAAGACAGAAGGAACTTCTTGTCTTTTAATCGTGACACGATTTTATTTCATTTTATTCACAATATATGAAATATTAGTATAAGTCATCGATCAAAAATTTCCGGCCGGTCCCCCTTAGATGCACAATGCGCACCCTGAAAACGTCAGTATCAAAAGGTATCCCATTTGGCATTTTGGGATACCTTTTCAACTAGTGTCATTTTAGCTCTCGGACCGAAAGCATGGTCAAGTGCTCGTATAAAAAATGCAATAATCGACCGACCATGCAACAGAAAAAGGATGGATTTTCTTATTTTCAGTAACTTTAATGTAATTTTTACCTGTGTATTGTGATATGAGCCAATTGAGCCTTATATACTTAAGAAATCTGCATTAAATATTGTTGTTGGGTTTGCCTATGTAAAAATATTTATTTTGTTCTAAGTTGATTAATGGAGCGGCTATTGTTTCTAATTTTTTATTTATTTATTTGTGGTAAGTTATAATTGATAAAAAAAAATTCATGAAAAGATATTTAAAATAACTAGTCGAGGTTTATAAAATAACTAGCTGACCCGCCCTCAATTTTATTTGCGTGGACTCTCTAATAAAAGAAAGACTACCAAAAGTATTCGATTTAATCAACTTAGTATTTAATTTTTATCCTTATAAAAATAAACAGTGTTTAAATTATTTTTAGGTAGGTACCTTCCTACCTACTTACAAAATAAAATAAAATAAATTCGACTCCACTAATCTCTTGTTCCGCATGCAAAAAACTTGACAGACTCTGCGCAAACTGTCTGCGTCAAAACAAAACGTGGACACTTTTGAGTGTCATTTTTGTAAGGTTCTAAGTATCTACGGGGGAGGCCGCATACTTGATCGATGGTATAAGTACACGAAAATGACATGAACTTATCTAAAATGTATTTATGAAGTTTCCACTGGGACTAAATTCATTAAAGTTATACATTATTTCAGTGGTAATGGACGACTAATAAAAGATCTTTATTTAACTTTTTTGATACACAAAAAGAAACTAAATATGAAAGACACATTGCACAAACTTAAAAAAAAGGAAAGTACTTAGTCTAAAACTAAGTACCTATAAGTAGAAATGTCCGAAAAAAAAATCGTCACATAACACTTGTTTGAGTTTGATGGTAGAAGTTGTAAAAACATCAATATCAATATCTGCATTTACCAAGGTACCTATTGAAAAAAGCACTTGCTCTAATGCAAAACGCGTTCTGTCTGTACCTAGTTAGATTTAAGGTCGAGGCCATATTTGTCTTGCACTCGCTACGTAGAAAATATTGAGTAAGCAACGTTTAAATTTTATTTAAGTTTTATTTACTGTGTAGTCCCAAAACTGTAAACAAAAACATATCATTTCAATAGATCCCAAATATCTGAAAAAGTCCGTCTTCTTGTTGCGTTTTTAAATGAACGATAATATAATAAGAGAGGCTTAAAAATTAAGAATAAACGGTAATTTGAGCAGAGCGGAAGTGGACTCGTTTAAATTGAACTTTTTTAAACCCTTGTTGATGATTGAAAAGTATCAGTCCTGCGTCTAACCTCTCCCCGGTCGTGTAAATCTGTCGTCCCACCGTCATTATGAGTGAGGGAATAAAGGGTTTATATGTGCATAATATGGCTAGTCTGCATTGAACTTTTTAAACTTTCGCGATTTGTTAACATAGTTAATGATTATATCGGGTATTTATCGCGTACCTTTTGTTTTATTTCCCCTACGTTTCTACCGCGTTACAGCGATCGTGGTCACGGGGCGACTGAGTCGCCCCGTGGGGAAATAAAACAAAAGGTACGCGATAAATACCCGATATAATCATTAACTATAGTCTGCATTGAGACTGACCGCAATGGGCATAATTTGGCCACCGCCAAAATCACATACTGTGTTAACTGTAACAGAATACTTATTACTGTGCTGTTGTTACCGCAACTGTTGAATTGTCTGTGATGATGCTTAGACAGAACGTTGTGGTGTTAAGCCATGGGATTATTTTTATTATAGTGTGGGACTTAGGAATAATTTAAAATCCAACTAATATTATAAATGCGAAAATTTGTGAAATGTGAAATTTTTGTTAACTAGGATCTTCAAAACTACCGAACAGATCAAGATGAAATTTGGCATACACTTAAAACGTAGCCTAACTTAAACAATAAGCTACTTATTAGGTATATTGAAAATACGCGTTAGCGCGGCCGCAGGCAGAATCGTATGAGTTCCTAGTACTTTCTCTCGTCGAAATTTCCTTATGTCGTCGGCTATAAGGAAAAAATTGTGCTTATTGTATTTCGGTTAATAATTATATATTCTCTACTTTAAACTTTAAAACAATCTGCCATTGTTTTTAAAATAACCAGTTGTAATATTAAGAACTAGGTACCTACTAACAGTACTACAAAAAAGTTAGACATATTTGAGCGCGTGTTTAAAATTAACAAACACGTTACCACAAAACTGCGTTTTACGACGATGGCTTACAGTTAGACACGGCTTAGACATAGTTTAAGAGAGAGTTAAACTCTTGTTAAACCAATGTCTAACTGTTTAGACACTACTTAGTTTACCGCTTGTTAGACCAGTGTTTACGTTGGTTTTTGTAGAACCGCTGCTATTGTTTAGTTTTCAGTTAAAAATAAATTAAACTTAAAATAGATCAATATAATTCGGTGGGTTTTAAAAAACGATAAACCCTATCCAATAAAATAATTGGCTTAGGGTTGAATTTTGTTTTCAAATAAAAATGGGACAATTTTTGGGGACCCTTACCAATAAAAAAAAGAATTATTAAAATTGGACTACTCTGTAAAAAGTTATGCGTGGTCAAACATTACAATCAGTGAGAGAACAATCAATCATCCCCTGTTTTCCTACCCTTTGGATTGAATTTTTCTTTAAATATAAGGGGGCGTCCATAAATTACGTGAGATGTTTAAGGGGGGGAGGGGGTAACTGATATAACAGCAAAATTAAAGGAAACCTGCGCTATTGATGAACACGTTACCTGCACTATTAAACAATTTATCCACGGAGCTATAAGTATCGATTTATGTATCAAACTTCTAATCTATTGATTTTTTTAAATTATTTACAACCAAAGCATTGTGATTGTTATTATCCTAAGACTGATTTTATTAGGAAGTAATAATTAGGCGATAGTTTTAAGTGTTGATTTATCTGAAGAACTTCTAATCTTGTTATTTTTATTGTTATATATTTAGCATAGTTTTTAAAAGTAACGTTTGTAAAATCATTTACAACAAACTCTGTGATTTTATAGTATCCAAGACTGATTGATTTTATTAGTTGTGATTTTTATATTTATATTTTTAAGCATAGGTTTTAATAGTAACGTTTGTTAAGAAAAATCATATACAACAAACCCTCTGTGATTTTATAGTTCCTAAGACTGATATATTTTATAAGTAAGTAAATGATTGATTAACCAAATGTATACTTGTTGATTACTATTTTTATTACATTAAGATGATGATGAGCAATTTCGCTGCCCACAAATAATGTTGATTTTTTGTTTATTTGCTTAGTTTTAGATAGTTTACATAATAGTAAATAAACCAAATTCTTGAGTGATATTAGTGATTTGTGATGTTGTTAATAATTATTAGGAAAATAAGCAATTTAATATTTTTGTCATGTTGTTTTATATTATATGTATCTATATCAAAAACTATGTTGTCTTTTATTTTAAAGTCAAATCGTAACTAACGTGTTTAACACATTTAAAGAAGGTATCTTCATCACATTTTTATTAAAACATTTTTGTAGCAGACTGTACATAAATCGTTAGATTTTTAGAATCAAGCGAGTTGACGACACAAAAAGTAGGTAAAATTAGAAGGTGCCAACTTGCGCGAACTCGCGTGATTCTTTCAAGCGAGTTGACGAATGAGTCATCTCATCTAATCTTACGTTGGAGAGAGGGGGGGTCTCGGCAAATATCACGCAATTTTTTTGAAACAAAAAATAATTATACTATTTTGGTCCATTTAATCCAGATTGTACATCAGTACAGATTTAATCTTAAGCGTAATCGTAATACGATTAAGATCATTCGCTAATTCGTTCGAAAGAAAATAATTTCATTCATACTTCGACATTAGGTTAGGAACTCACATTTTGAAAAATCTCACGTGAGATTGGGGGATGGGGGAGGGGGTTGAATAAAATCTCACGACATCTCACCAGGGGGGGAGGGAGGGACAGAAAACTTAAAAAAACACCTCACGTAATTTATGGACGCCCCCTAAGTGGGACAACCTTCGGGTGTACCCTTTCCAATAAGATAAGAATTATCGAAATCGGACTACTCTGTAAAAGCTATGCCTGGTCATAAAAAATATACTTGTCGACTTGAGAACCTCCTCAGTTTTTCGTCGGTTGGAAACTGGACATTCGTTTTTTCCACGTGTATCTCGGGGTAGGTAGTACCTTTTATGTACAAAGCCCCGGTCAAGAGCTTGAATTTTTAAATAACCAATGTTTTAGATCGCTGTAACAAAAAAAAGTAAAAATATTGGATGCCATTCAACAGCACACAACACAAAGCAAAAATAACTGGACCATTTTTATACACACTCGCTTAGGTGGCCATGCAGAAAATTGCTTGATTGGGATATCGCAATTTCAGAGGCTTGAGTACAAACTTAATTATGCGAAATAGTTATTTATTGCAATGAGTTTTTGTTGAAAATGAAAATAAAGGCAAACTACATAACATAATTTAATTGTGGTTGTTGTTATTATAGTGAATTGTTATCTATGGTTGTTAATGTCAAAATGTATACCTGTCAGATAAATAATCGCAATACAAACCGGAACAATAAAAACTGACTAAATTATTGGGGTCATTAGCACAATATGTATTGAACTACATATATACCTACCTAATGCTTATGCGATACAACATGACATTTTTAATCCATACTACACGACTTTAATCTGTAAAATAACTCTAGGAGAAGCAAACTAAATTAATATACCTGTTACGGCAAAATTTAGCTAAAATTATACCGTCAATTCATACCATATTTTATGCATGGATTATTCAAAATTCAAACAAATTTAGCAGTGAATTTTCATTATAGATCCGCAACATTTCATCCCCTAAGCTTCTATCAATAAATTCAAAGTTTCAGCCCATTCAACCCCTATAAGCCAATATTATACTAATTTGTAGGCCTAAAACAGGGTATTGTCAATTGGTTAATAAGTCTAAACAGCTGGTTTACTTTAATTATTTTGTCTGCTGAGCTGGCCGATGAATATCTATCTATCTCTATCTCTTCCCACGGTCGTCGTAAGAGGCACCATTATTACAATGCGAGACAAAATAATTTGGCGTGTTTTAAAAAGCGATAAACCGAATCCAAGCTCTTCTAGTGGCGATATCTCTGTTAAAATTCGAGTCTAATTTAGTTTGGTGATACATCGAGGTATACCCTGTCCAATAATAAAAGAATTATCAAAATCGGACTACTCTGTAAAAAGTTATGCGTGGTCAAACATTACAATCAGTGAATTAACAATCAATCATCCCCTATTTTACTATAAAAACTTTCGTAGTTTGACGAATTCATTATGAATGTAAGCGGGTTAACTACGAACCTATTTTGTGTTGGAAGAACACCAACGTTTCATCCCTTAACGAGGGACTTCATCAGGGTGAGTGCGGTTCGCGTCGCGCCTGTACCGCGTCCTTCCGCGCACTGTTTCGTTGGTGTTCTTCCAACACAAAATAGGTTCGTAGTTAACCCGCTTACATTCATAATCAATCATCCCCTGTTTCCTACCCTTAGGGTTGGTTTTTTTCAAATTTAATTTGGACCACTTTTTGGGTATACCCTTTCCAATAAAAAAAGAATTATTGAAATCGGACTACTCTGTAAAAAGTTATGCGTGATTATACATAAAAAAATATACGCTTGAGAACCTCCTCCGTTTTTCGTCAAAAGTTTTGTTTGTAATAATTACTAAACAAAAAAAATCGATAAAGCTGTACAATATGTTACCAAAGAATGTTAAATCAATGGCAGATCTAAAATTTAAATCGTTTATTAAAAACCGATTAATTAATAAGAGTTATTTTATAGACTAGATAAAGCTTTTGCTAACTAAAATATTTTCATGATTGATGATTGACATTTAATTCCCATAGTATGGTTTATTTTAATTTAATTTTACTCTTGACATTTAAGACAATGCTATTTCAGCTACCCTCCTAAATTATTATTAAATTTTATGATTGAATGCTATGTGATTTTGAAATATAATTATTCGAAGTATTTGACTTGACTAAGTGTTCCTTGTGAACTCATGGTATTAATAAATAAATTGAATTGAATTGAATTGACTAAGGGATATCCACCGCGGGTCGGGCAGCGCCTCCTGCGGAACAATTTTACCACCAAACGAATTCCCAACCCGCAAGCCCAGCATGCGGATTTATGGCCATTGCCCCTTGTTACAAAGGCCTTTAAGGTTTATAAGGCGTTTATCAGGGGGAGGCCTGCGTCCAGCAATGGACCGGTACAGGCTGTAAATGAGATAAGATGATTGGTTAGCGCGGGCAGTCTGTGAAGGTTTTGTACGGTTTCAACTTCGCACGCTTTGTTTCTATGGAAACACTTAAAAGTAATATCTATCCCACGGAAATAGATTTATGGGATTAAAAGTAGCCTATGTTTTATTCGAAGCCTAGAACTACCTATGTGCAAAATTTCAACCCGTTCAGTTCGTTTGTTACCTCTTCACGCCAAATTTTCTATTTGGCGTGAAGAGGTAACAAACATTTGGCGTGAAGAGGTAACAAACATCCATCCATCCATACATCTTACAACTTTCGCATTTATATTATTAGTGTGATGTGATTCTAAAACACAATATCTTCGGCTCTTTTGACGCTTGCGTCTTGGAAAAGTGTGCGTTGTATATATCCATAAGCTAAAGCACTTTGCCTTGGATCATGGATAATGTTGCAGAAACACAGATTGAATACCTACTATTCTGCCATAGAGAAAGAAGGAATCCAACCTTTGTAGGTGGACTTACCAAAAATCGTGAAACCGTTTACAATGGTTGAGTAGAGAAATAAAATTATAACAAAACCTGTTCTTAGTAGGTATCTCAATAACTATATACAAAGGTATCTTTCGATTTGTTTGAAGAGCCTCTGGACAGGATACTTCTTTTTACGAATGAAACATTTGAATAGAAAAAAGATTTTGGAAAATTAAGGACTTTGAAGACTTTTATTGGATACTAATAGTACTAGTATAGTATTATAATATCTGTGATAGAGTTAAATATTTACTGAACCAGCTTCAAATATTATAAGCCATAGTCAACCTATCGATAGGGTACTCTATGTGGTACTGACAAATGATTTTGTATGGGATAGTAATTTAGTAACTTTGAAGTTAAAGGGGATTTGCCAATAGTTGGGAGAAGTTTTGATATCACCGTTTAGAGACAGCCTTGCCTATCTTACCACCTTAGCGTAAATCTCAAGCAAGTCGGTTAGCATAATATTGAATAATACCTTATCTTTAAGACATTTATTCACAAAGAATTATACTAGTATTTACAATTGAAACAATTGAGCTAACTGCCGACTGTTGCAAACAGTCCATCCTTACCTTATCTTACTTGAAACTTACTGGCTAACAAATCGCTCATCTTTCCATACAAACGTGGAAAGGTACATACTTAGCTGTTTGATGTTGACCATCCAAAACTAAGGATGTTATCAATATATCTCGTTATTGTCTATTTTTGTGTATAGCCAAGACTGCCAAAAAAGTATACATTTGAAAAATACAAGATTCTAAACTTTCCTATTTCAACACTGAATTTGGCCCAACTTTGGGCGAAAATAAATTATATACGGAGAAAAAAATCTTTAAAATTAAGCCCGTACCAACATAGTTTAGTTATTTAAATATTAAAATAGATTTATTTTGAAAACTTACACTCAATAGTTTTTTTTTATTAACTCTTGTACTAAAAGTCTGTTCCCATTTTTATACGCGGCCGTTTTCGCATAAGTCATAGTGCATTTCATTCTAGCGCGCGGGGTATGTCTAATAAATTGAGGAGAGATAGATAGCATACATTTCTAGTACCCATAACACAAGCTCGGCTTACCATGGGGCTAGATAATGCTGTGTGAATTGTCCAGCATTATTATTATTATTATTATTATTAATTAGGCCGCACCCACTGACAACTTCGCCCCGACGACTTGTGTAGCCTTAAGCGTTAATTTAGCGCTTAGCGACAACGGTCAGAGAGCACTAACTTGTATCTAAGAAATCAAATAACATCGCATAATTTTTTTGACTTCGACGGGACTTGAACCCGCATCCTTCCCTCATTACGAGAATGTGCTAGAAATTAGAAATTAGCCAGGGTGCTAGGCTTACGCACTATAATACCAAAAAACATAAGATTAGTTTAGTTGAGCAAAAATTTTGTGCACGCTGCGGCGTCCCATAAGTGTGAAAACACATAGATATTAAGAACTGAAATGTATTAAGCCATAAAGTGATTTTCACGTAGGATGCCGTTTTTTAAATAAATAAAATAAATAAACCTTACTCTAACTTGTAGTGTCAGGTGGTGCGTTCTGAAGCTAACAGTTACTGCGCTATTATGGTACTTAGCTAGTCGAGACCCTAGGTGCGTAGGGTACCGAGGCTCTCCGGGTTTTCAAAACTTTATCAGAGCGTCTGTTTGAAGTGACCCGGGAGCTGGTAAGTTGGCCAGATACTTATCAACTCCCGGGTTACCATACAACGAGCCAATGCAGCCAGCGTCTTGGGGATGCTTCAGATTGATATTGATTTGAATCAGTTGAGCTGCCTATAGATTGTTTGCAACAGTCTAAAGAGTTAGATCAACTGTATGATACTTTTATTTTAACTGCCTATTAATTGTAAACTTGTAACTTTCTATGCTAATTAAGTATTAAAATCGCCAAGTGAGAATATAAACCAAAGAGGTTTTACTAGCATCGTTTAGTTAGATGAAGAAGTTTAGTGATAAAACTAAATGCATTGAAAATAAGTTACGGGAAAGTTTTCTAGTTTAACCACTCATGAATAAAGAGAAAGAAAAAGTTCTTATGAGATAAGTAAGATTTATATTTACATATTTTTTTTTATTAGATTATTATTTATTAATATAATACTGACTATCTTTTAATTGTATCAAATTTATCATTCATGAATCAGGAGGATTTGTGGAATAAGCCATACTGTGAAAAGAAGTTTCAATAACTCCTAATAAACAAGCAAAAGAGCAAAGCTCATAGATAATTTTTTTGATAGACACTAATATGTTTCAGTAGTTCTAATGAACTGGTATTTTCAGTTGAACTAACTGTTGCAAACAATCTAGATAGAGAGGCTCAGCTGATCCTACCACTCTGAAGCGTCCCCAAGACGTTTGTTTCTCTATTCCTAATTGTACCAATAACTATCTGGTGACTACGGGGGTCATCGGGTGCGTCTTCAATGAATCGAATTTATTTTATATTTGATGAAAAACGTATATTCCTATTACTAGGTACAGAGAGTGCTTTGCATCGCAGACAAGACAAGAAAGTATTACGAAAATTCAAGATGGCGGTGATGCCGCGGCCGTCACTTTTGCACCAAGGAAGTTTCTTGACTCTGTTTTACCGACGTAGGTAAATCTCCAAATAGGGTGATCTTTCGCGCGTCGAGTTTCTTCAGACTTCCACTAGACGGCGCTCCTTGTAGCTTCTTGGGTCTAACTTTCGTAGTTATAAGCGCGAACACTATCCTAATACCTAATCCTAATTGTACCCATAACTAACACTTACATGGCCCATGAACCAACACGCACATGTCCGTCTGCAGCACCACGAGCAGGGCAGTGAATGCGGTAATAATGTTTATTTCACTTTGACTATCGTAATAAGTTTGTACACACATTTTCAATGATTTCCTTCTCCTTTATAAGCACGTCCCATACCCGATATCTACTTAAATTAATGTTTGCATTATCGTGCCACGTAGGAATCATAATCGAATTAGCTCGGATGATCTAATCGAGAACTCTAAGCCCGATCTGATATTTGCTGAAAACTTTTTAATCGATGTTTGCGAGGTTTCTAAAGGCGGGAAATTGAATGGGAGTTGTATTTTTTCTGATGAAAAATATTCTGAGAAAAATTAGATGAAGCCTTTGCTTTTGTTAAAGAAATTTACTAATTTCTTGTTAAAATTATCCGTCTGTGGTACTCCACACAGACGGATTATTATTTTTATTGACTCGCTATAGTTTAGGCAGATAAAGTAGGTAGGTACACATTTAAACCATTCTTATGTACAGTGCGTTTATCGATAGGATCACACCTCTGTTAAGTTTATAGTCAATTTCTACCGACATACCTAGAAATATTTTAAAACTAGATTTTTCAAATAATCGAAAGATTAGGAACCTATGTGTTTATAAACACCATTTATACACATTATAATGTCGGTACGCTTTAAAAACACGTATAGTATTATGATAAATAAATAATGCTGAACAATCCACACAGAATCATCTAGCCCCAAGCTAAGCAGAGCTTGTGTTATGGGTACTAGATGACTGATCGAAATAATTTCAGATATAGTAATACATAACATGGATATATATTAGAACCCCGGGAACAAATATTTGTAGATCGTAGAAACATTTGTCCCCAGGCGGGAATCGAACCCGCAATCTCCTGCGTCGCAGGCGGACAGTCGCCCGCCGCGCCACATCAGTCGTCACTCAGTCCGGTAATCATCTGACATCTGCGGTCAACAGCATTTTAGTCTTTTCGAAAAAAAAACATGTACAGTACCTAGTACATGTTTTATGAACGAATAAAGCACACTCTTCCGAACGGAATTTTAGAATTCGTTGTGCTATTAGTATAAAAACCTAACGCACCTTCCTCGTTAAATTCTCAGAATTCATTTCTTAATGATCCATTCGGCTCCCTCTGTGAGTCTCGGAAAGATTTGTGTTCAGCTTAAAAACAAGTAGATACCTCCTAAAGAGAATAAAAAAACCCTTTAATATATAACTAGTAGCCCGTCAAGGCTTCGCACATGGACATTTATTTAGAAACATATAACTTACTCAGGGATACTATAGCATTATAATGGTGACTTTATGAGTTTATTCGTAACAAACATACAAATCTTTCCTCTATAAAATATTAGTGTAGTCTAAAACATAGAAGACATTTTTACAAAAAGATTATAGAATAGAAATTGTCTTTAGAAACTTATCAGAAGCCATTTATTTTCTCCAACAAACCCCATCAACAATAAAGCGTCAAAGTCTTCAGCTGGTTCCGGAAAAACTAGAAGGGAACTGTAATTTCCATGTCGCAAGGATGTAGTTCCGGTGTCGCTTCCTTGCATATTGTGGAGCTATTTTGTGAAATGTAGGTTAGACTACGGATATATTTTATACCAGCTCCTGCCTTCTTCTTCGTATGCGTTTTTAGAATAAAAAGCAGGCTTTCTGTTATTTCAGGTCCAGATCTTTATGTGTATAAAATTTCATCCTGATCCATTCAGTAGTTTTGGCGCTGTCTTCAGCCAAATATCTTTTGAACAGCACAAATTTTTGCCCTCTAGATATAAGTAGGATAGTGTCACATCACAATATAATCCACAAAAAAAATAACAATCAAATAATAGAAATAAATTAGAACTAATATTTATAATTGAAACAATTGAGCTAACTGCAGACTGTCGCAAGCAATCTACATGTAGCTCAACTGATCAATAATCCTCTAAACAAATCCATTAATGGATTCGATTTCACATCTTGTTCCACTTATCAAGGTTCACAAAAAATCTAATAAGTACCCCGACGATTTTTAACAAAATACGTAGTAATTTTATAAATCTAATATTTTTCAATACTTATGGATTGGTACCTTGAACCTTGTCTACCTTAAGGTAGTATTCTATTACGAATTCACGGCAGCAGTCAAAAGTCAGGAAGATGGAGGTGTTGCGACCCCGTGCTTCGAATAGCACGTTAAGCCGTTGGTCCTGCGCCTGATCATCATCATCTCATCCGCTCATCCGTCCCAACGGATTATGGGAGTGACGGGATAGGAAATGCACCTGTGTTTCTGTTATAATGTGTAGGCCCAGTCTCGGTGAATCAAGGCCTCTTGCTGTGCTGCGTCATAGGTCATTGGAAAAGAAAATGGATAAAAACCCAGATTTTGGAGCTAAATATAAGGAATTCATGAAAAAGTATAAACTTCTAGGTCATAATTATGTCACAATCTGACTTTCAATTTGACTCAGAACACTGTGTTATTCCTCATCGTGGAGTGTTCAATAAGGTAACAACTAAGCTAAGAGTAGTGTTCGATGGAAGCGGAAAAAGTTCATCTGGAAAATCGATAAATCAATGCGTTCATAGTGGCCTCCCACTTCAGAATGATATTACTAAAATATTATTAAATTTCAGGCGACATCAAATAGTCTTCACTACAGATATTAAGATGATGTTTCGAATGACTTGGATCCATCCTGAGGACAGAAGGTATCAAGTGATTTTGTGGAGAGAAAATCCATCAGAGAAGATGAAGACATAATATGAACTTAACACAAATAGTTATGGATTACGCTCAAGCCCTTTCATATCAATCAGAACATGACACCAATTGGCTAATGATTAGGAGGTTGATCATCCTGGTTCAAGACCATCAAATATTCTTAGAAAAGGTGTGTTTGTTGATGATATCTTAACTGGCATGGATTCATATTCTGAGGCTCAAGAATTAAAATCACACACTTGTGCTGTGTCCTACGCACATCTAGATGGGTATTCTCCGATTGTGGTCGCCGTGGCCAGATAATTTCCACGTGCACAGTTTCCTAATAAAATATACTTACATTCACCCGTCCCCCATCTCTCTACTTCGCTACGCAAAATCAAGAGTCACAAATAACCAAACCGCATTCCTAAATATTAGGATTCCTCACAATTAACAGTTACTAAAATGAAAATGACAAATACAGGTGGCAAC
Organism: Eupithecia subfuscata; assembly: GCA_963564075.1. NCBI lineage: Eukaryota > Metazoa > Arthropoda > Insecta > Lepidoptera > Geometridae > Eupithecia > Eupithecia subfuscata. The sequence goes on from OY751123.1 coordinate 4,690,729, forward strand.
CTCGCCACGTGGGAGTGACAAGAAAGTGAGAAGGGTTCCGAAGCCGGAGATAATTTATATGAACGTCGGTTCATTTAGTAATATATCGTAAGCAACCGTTATTATGAGATGTTGCTAGTATTCTGCTTGGAGATAAGTTAAACAATGTACTGTTGTTAAGATCTGAGATAGTTAGCCCGGTCTCCTTTTTAAAGGTGGTTTTCAGTGGTAAACGTGTTCTTAAGTGGACACCGCGACTCGGCAAATGTTGTGTAGGACGCCGTCCAGCCTGGTGGGATGACGACCTGCGAAATACTGCAGGTAGATGCTGAGGACAGGATGCTATGGCGCTCATCAGGGGAGGCCTATGTCCAGCCGTGGACTAATATAGGTTGATAATGAAACTTTTTCAAATATGCATTTCAGATTTAGAATAAATTACAAAATGATATGAGTATGTGTTGTTTTTTTATAATATTTAGAAGTTTTTTCATTTTACGTTTCTTGTATTTTTCGTAATAGGATCTAAAGTAAGTCCTTATTCCACTGTTACTATAGGGTTCCTACAAAATCAGTTCTAACATGCGTTACAAATATAAACATAATTCTTGCGCAGTGTCTAAAAAAATGAGTGTTTCTGAAAACCATTATATAAAAAAACAAATAATGGACAAAGTGAACATCATTTAAAAACCATTTTCTAATTTAAAAAAATATCTGATCGAAGCGACGACGCGTGACCCGAGAGCTGGCGAGTATCTGGTGCAGCGCATCAGCATTACCATACAGCGGGGCAATGCGTTTTGGGGACACTTCCGACTGGTATATAGAAGGATCACTTGAGCTACCTGTAGATTGTTTGCAACTTCGTATGTAAAAACTAGTTCTAATTTATTTCTATTTGATTGTAATTTTCTATGTCAATAAAGAGATATTATAAAGTCCTTGTTCCAATGTTATAGCGTCCATCAAGGTCGCAGGTTCAAATCCCCGGGTTAACGGCACACTAACCCTTAAGGTTGACGAAACACCTTCACACCTCAATCTCAGCCCTTCACAGCCCCTTAAAAAACATTAATTCAGGGGCAAATGAAGGCAATTTCCCTTCTGTCATGGTAGTACTTCATTAGGTGAATAATTTATTGTTCTCTCAGGTAATGTACAACCCTTATTTTAGGGTACAGTCTAAGTTTGGTCAGCTGAAACAGTATTACTTTTACAATAGCGAGTATTGACTTCAATTTTTTTTTTTTTATTTCATGAACACCCGTTATTATACTTAGGTTATAAAGCACTAGCGAATCAGTGCGCAAAAGGTAAGGCAGTTTCCATTTTTGTTTATAAATTGAAAGAGAAATATAAATATTTTTACCTGTATACATACAGACTAACAGACTAGGTACTAGGTATATCTAATATTAAAACTATACAAGAACAATAGAAAAGGGCACAAAAGTAGGGTAAAATGGGGTCACCACCTGAGCATTTTTAGGCTTAGCTCAATGCTACGCTGGTTTTCAAGACATTGATGATCATATCCTCCTAGAAGAATGTTAGATACGGCAGCCAATCTTAACGGAGACTACATAGCCATGTGCGCAGGACATTATATTAAACTACACAAGTGTGTGCGCAATCACATGGCATGTGTACTCTCGATGTAAGCCGACCGACCGACACAACCGGGGAGAGTTCAGGCGCAGGACCAATGGAAAATTCACTACTTCAAGAGATAAACCACGCCAAGATCTACTAATCTACAGATTTTCAATGAAAAACAACTTTCGCGTGAACCAGCTTTTTATTTTAAACTGTGAACAGGGGTTGCAGTGAATTTTGCATGTTTTAGAAGGTTTCATATTAAAAATAGCTCATTTTCCTCTGAGTAATGAGGCGAGAGTGAGAGATTCTTGTTTGGGTGTTAAAATGTGAGAAGAAATAAACCCACCACCTTGGTTGTTTGGTTGTTAACTTTGAGAATGTAGTAAGTAGGAACTTTGCTGTCTTACAAGTCGATCGTTAAATAAATTAATAATCCTGGATAATTCACACAGCATCATGTAGCCCTAAGCTAAGCAAAGCCTGTGTTACGGGTGCTAGATAAATGATATAATTAATACAACACATTGCATATCTTCTATACACAGAATGTATAATGTATAAATGGTAAGAGCGGGGTCACAAGCAAATTTTGCTTAAAGGGTGACTCCAGAACCTGTTTGTATAGTTTTTAACTAATTGCAATAAACATTTTTTTTTTTACAAAACAATAGAAAAGGCCTACCTGAAGGTCCTACAAAAAATAATTCCGAGGCGGAAATCGAAAAAAAAGAAAATGTAGCCTGGAAGATATCGCTTCTAAGCGATGTATACAAAAAAAATTGAGGGACACCCGAATGGAACGAAGTTCCTTTCGATTAATTAGTGAAGGAATTGTAATACAATTTTAAAATTTTTTCTTCGTTCCAAAAAAGTGTCGTTTCAACTTTTGGTCTTAATTTTTTCCGTCTAGCCCCCTTTCGCAACGCACGATAAGGAACGTTCCAAAATGAAATACAAAATAATTTATTTGCCATTAGGATGGCAAACTTAATATCTTAATGTTACATAAAGATGTTACATTTGTATGATGTAATGTGAGAGCATTGATTACCTATGATCTCCGCACTAGGCTAGGCCTGTTTCGCTCAATGTGCATGCATGTCTATTGTAGTGTCTCTTTTCAATGTATTTTGTGTTGGTGTACAATAAAGTATTCTTGTATTTTATTTTGCGCTCCAATAATCATACAAGCAGTGTCGCACATAATTAAAGACTTCTAACGAAATACGGAAATACTCATACAAGCCAATCAGCGCGCTTCATTTGTAATTGAATGGAATGCGATGCAAAAAGAGGAATTTTATCTGAGTGTGCAATTTTGAGGTCCAAGTTAGAAGAGATTTTATCATTTAGTAGAATACAATAGAATTAGGTAGGTAAGGTACCCAAGTACCAGGAAATTGGATTTTTTTCAAATGGGCTGATGGGTCCTTTGGATGATTAAAGATCTGCGGTAGGTCCCATTTGTTCTATGGAACATGACGTAATATAACAATTTGAGTAAATATTGTCCCTATTTGTACTATAGAACAGTTTGTACTTTTTGTCTCAAATTGTTCCATAGAACAAACTAAGTACATATATAAACTTATTGAAGTTGATATGTAAACTGGCCACTCGAGAATGATTTGCTACCACTTGTTTTAAGTTTGTAGTTAAAAAAACAGTTTTACTTTTATTTTGCAAAATAAAAATTTTATGTAGCGAGTAGTTTCATTTTTTTGATAGTGAACTGTACCTGGTATTAACGTCAGTGATTAATGTCATTCACGTCTTATAAATCTCATCATGGAAGAATTTGGGAAAAGCGATTCCCATTTAGTTCTGTGCATTCACAGACAAATAAAAACAGGAGCTAAAGCTAGTATGTAGTTCTATAGTACAAATAGGGACATTATTTTCTCAAATTGTTATATTACGTCATGTTCCATAGAACAAATGGGACCTACCGAAGATCTGCGCTCATTTATCCAAGATCGCTTCTTCTTCTCTGTCGTATTCTTCATTGCTGAAGGTCGTGCCTTCTTCGGCCTGTCTCAGGGCTGCAGGCAAAGTGAGTCCCGTTGTTGTCTTAATTTGGTCAGACCATCGGATTGGTGACCGTCCTCTTGGTCTTTTCCTCTCTACCTTGCCTAGGACCAATATCACTACGACATTCAAAAATGGGCTTAAACTCGTAATAGAGGGATACATTTTACAGTGACCAAATAGCTTCCCACAAGCTTCAAATTACTGGCGTGAGTTATCCATCATCGGATGCCTTCAATATAAAAATTGGTTGTTTGTAAAGTAGGTTTACGATCGAGATGTTTACGTGATAACGTCTTATTGGTGATATAACCGCACGAGAAAATCTCCATTCGTTTGTATGCCGCTAGAGTGAGAGAGACGGAAGATCGGTCCACTCACTCGAACGCTATGCCAGCCTCCGCTCGTGAGGATTCCGCGTGACAAGTTTCACGGAATGACTGGCAGCGCTCGAGATGAGACGGGAGATCGGTCCGTCTCTCTCTCGTTATACCTGCGATCACGCTCGTGAGGTTTTGGTGTGACACAAGTTTCTGAACATGTCACCCGACTAAAACGATTTTAAAGACGTTATCACGTCAAAATTCATCTTAAATTGTTACGACTTAGACCCGAGTTCACCAACAGATGGTTAAATTTTAAACAGTTGTTTTAACGTTTTTGACACAAATTTTCATACATACATTAAACGTCAACTTTAACCGACAAAACAGCCCAATTGTCCGATTATCTATTGGTGAATACAGACCTAAGCCCATTATTAGTGTCAGAGTATATGAGTTATAAGTATGAGTATATGAGTTATTATTCAGAGTATATGAGTTTCAGAGTTTTTTCAAGATTTGCCGGATTCCTCGTCAACCTTTACCTTGCCCAGGCCCTTAGAAGTCAGAATAAAGTCGGATCGGGAACGCTATCTGCTCGCATACGGTCTAATTTGCCAATCGACGGAAAAATTCTACTTTGGACGGTTCAGCAGGAAAAGAACCAAAATAACTAACAAGTTTACTTTACGCCTATTTAGGTTTGCTTTGTGCAATGCAATGTCAGAACGAATGGAATATAACAATCAAATGAAATGTATGCACTTACACTGATTGCTATAATTTGATTCCTTTTTAAATTTAGTTGTGTACTTTGTTGATTTTGAGTGTTTTATTGGTATAAGTAAACGATGTTTATAGGCCTTTGGGAATAGGAACTCGAAACGATTTTATTTTATTTTCTTTATTCAGTGTAATAAACTGCAATAGGTATTCCTTGTTTCAAAAATTTGTTCATAACTTTCAAACAGCATTTATGAGGTCGGCAGTCTTTGATGTTGCCGGTGTCCATACCATAGGCTGCGGCAAACGCTTCTCACCAGGTGGACCGCACGCTTAATAGCCACCAAAAAAAGCCTCACAAAAGTTGATTACCAACTAGTACTGATTTCATTCGATATAAAACCATCCAGATTCAAAGCTCGTACAATTGTTTAGCTCACTTTATAACAAGCTTTCCAGAATTGCCGAAATCAAGTTGGACTCTTTTTAAACTTTCAACATTTTCTTCACAAAACTTGATTAAATAACTGGCTGGATGAGGTATAAAGCCATCCAGTACGTGCCTGAAATTCTTGCAGCCGATTCCCTAACTTTTGACTTTACCTCACGAATTGTAATGAGGTCTAATATCCGAGGGATGTGGACGTTAACGGGCTGATTGGGGCATTATGAGGTATTGGGCAGGTATTGGTAAATAATTTGGAAATTTGTAGTTTAGTCAAAATTTTGCACGGAAAACGGTTTTTATTGTACAGTTTTGCAGTGTTGGCTGGTCAAAATGAAACTACTTTTACTATTATTATTATATATTTCTACTTTTATTATTATATTAATAGTCAACAATAATAGACATTTTATTAACTGAATAACAGTATTTCCATTTGCTTATTCAATATTCATGCCTTATTCAAAGTAACAAAATAACCATGTGTATCACTAAGCTACATATCATTAAAATTATGTACATTGTTTTATTCTTTTTCGAATCCCTAAAATAATCTAAAACATTTCCTTTCAAATAAAAATCATTAAAATAATATTAATTCACGGTAAGTATATTGTTTTTTTAATTTCCCAATCCCTAAGATATTCTCTAACATTTTCTTTCAAATAAAAAATACCCATGGTAACCAACACATTTTGTAACAAAGCCCTCGTCTATTATTCCATAAAACTGTAGACATATCGGCATAGACACCTTTTGTTCACGAAACAAAGAACAATACCTCTCCGTACAAAAGAGAAGCGCCCTTCAGTTGAGTACACGTGAGGGTGTATTGATAGAGTAGGCTTTTTACCGGACTTTGCAAAATTCGTGTCATCAACGCGGAAACCGGCTTGTTTTGTCAGTTTCCGACGGTAGCGATGCGAAAAGTTTAGCTATATGTACGTACAGACAGCGTCAGATTCAAGACAAGATTCGTGTACTTTTCGACTCCTACGTCACGTGACCTCGTGGTGTAGTTGGTTAGCACATTCCCGTACTGAGGGAAGGATGCGGGTTCAAATAAGGTTAATTAAATTCCCGAAAAGAGAATCAGTGGCTGAAAAAGGTTCCGATTAGATAATTTTCATTTCAAGGGAAAAATTGATTTGTCCATGTGCAGAGCTCATTAGCGTTGCTCAAATTGTGGAAACTAAGTTAGAAGAATTTTATGGAAAACCTAAAACCTAGATCTAGATCTCGAATCTCCCAAAACTTGGGAAAAACTCACGTGACCGTTGTTTCTCGGAGTAGCATAGGTACCTTGTATTATTATACCGTGCATGGAAAGAAACATAACTTAAATGTCAATTGTAAATACTAGTTGTAATTTATTTCTTTTATTTGATTGTAATTTTTTTTGTGAATAAAGTAAGTCAGAATCCTTTTTCGAATTCGGTTAAAAATGACATTAAAATATTAAAAAAAAAAACAATCTTTAGAGGCAACAGGCCCATAAAACTTTTACTTTCATATTTTATCCGATGATTCACTCATACAAATCACAAAATAAAAAAAATTACAAGCGACGATGTAGGTAGGTACCTTTAAGACGACCGATGTGGCGCGGCATATGAAGGTCTGCCTGAGGACGCAAGAGGTTGCGTGTTCGATTCAAGACTGGAGACATATCAAATAATATCGCAAAGAATTCCGACGTCGACGGGTCTTGAACCCGCATCCTTCCCTCAGTACGGGAATGTGCTAACCAACTACACCACGAGGTCAAGTGACGTAGGAGTCGAAAATCATTGGGACTTCCTACGGACTCTAGCGCCGTTAGCTCCACCTACAGGGGAAACATTGAAATTTATCATATCCTTCAAAGCCTAAAGTTACATTTAGTTCGTTTGGCGAGAGGTGTCGCGTTGCTCAATTCTAAGGTTTTTTGTTATTATAACGTGTAATTAACTCCACACTCAGTGTAATTTCTAAGAAATCAAATAATATCGCAAAAATATTAATAAAATAATAGTTGATTTCTTAGAAATTTGCCTGAGTGTGGGGTTGCGTACTATAATAACAAAAAACCTTGGGTCAAATGTTTGTACGATCTGAAAATATTTGTTCCAGGTGTTCTGGGAATTTCTAAGTATGAAAAAAAACCATTTTCGTAGCTGACTACGAAACTTGGCTACGAAAATGGCAAGTAAATTCCGTTCTCGTAACTGGTTAACAAGCAAGAACAAAATTCCATGTTCGTATCTGGTTATCAAAGATCAGTGACGAACGTGGACTAAAGGGATAAAAATCTCTATTTATTTATTATAATCAGTCATCTTTTACCCATAACACTAGCTCTGCTTTGCTTGGGGCTAGGTGATGCTATTTATTCATTTTTTATTTATTTAATAACGTTTTGATCTATTTAAAACTGAGGTATCCTATAAGCCAAGCAATACACCGAAATATTCCAGTATTGCATTTAAAAGTTAAATTATAAAGAGGGAAGTGTAGTTTGTTTTATTACCCCCGCGGGAGACACGCATACGGAACAAGCGAGAGGAAATATATTACCGCTGCTACAGTGCGACAGGCTTTGAGGTAGCTGGTCGTATGGCTGCACACCAGGGTATGCGCTTGTAGGTATTACGAAAATAGTTGCATCGCGATGTATCGCCACATTTGAGAGGCGAAACATTTAATGAACCCATATATCTAAAACTAGTTATAATTTAGATTTAAGATTTATCCCTGCTTTTGTAATATTTATTTGTTCAAAGACCATTTTATTGTCTGCCATTATAGTAATTGAATTGAATATCTGCGCACAAGTACGCACACCAATGACACATTTGTATCGGGTGCAGTTTGTACATTTGTTAGGTACAAATACGTGGCGTGGTATATGTGGAGAAATAAATTTGTCTAGGATTTGTGTAGTTCCAAATCAGCACGATAGGGGCGCTGTACCAAATCCCATAGAAAAATGAGACATCACGATTCGATCTTGATACTATCGTTACTAGTATATACATATAGTATTACATAGTATTACATATAGTATTGGAACGAGGGTCTAATTGGCTGTGGAGGTTCTTAGCTCAACACTGAGACCGGGACAGACATCTCAAGAGGAAAATGAAGATCTCATTCTCACCTACACAATAATCCATGAAAGTTATTAAATAAGGTCCAATTTCACCGTTGCAATTCATCACGTTCAGTGTGAGACAAAATCAGTTGATCCGGTTCAAGCGCCACACCAAGTTCAAGAGCTGTCATGTCACACAATAGCTATTAAGAATTTGAACTCAATCAAGCTGAATTAAGGTCCAATGTATCCTCCGGACGACCTTGTCCACTTCCTAACTTGAACACTTCCAAAGTTGACCACTTCCTAAATCGTCTTGTTCTTTTCACCGGTCACAAGAGCTTGTCATGTCACATAAATTTGAACACGATCAAGCTTTAGCTTGTGGTGCGAAAAATTTGGTGCGAAACAGCGCTACACCAGCTGAACTTGGTAATGTTGAACTAAGTTTTGGCAGCGATCGGTGAATTCGGACCTAAGTAATGCTACTGTAAACTTCCTCACCTCACCTCAACAGCCTGTATTGGTCCACTGCTGCACGCAGGCCTCCCCCTGATAAGCGCCTTATTGGCTTTTATCTCACGGGTGTAATACCCATAATCCCCACGCTGGACATGTGGGTTGGGGATCGCAGTTAGGTGGTAGAATTGTTCTGCAGGAGGCGCTGCTGCCCGCCTCCGGTGGATATCCCTAAGTCGCCTCTTACGACACCCGCGGGAAGAGTTGGGGTGGTGCAAATTCTAAGCCGGCACCACACAAAACTGTATCCTGATACTGTAGCCTTCAACTTGTGTGAAACTGTAACCCGCATTTATGAGCTAGTAGGTTTATCTTAGTTTTATTAGTTTGCAGCAATGAGTTAAGTATTAGTATGCTCTTGTATTTACCACTGTCTTTACTCACAAGGGACTGACCTGACCTCAATTAGTTGGAGATGAGATAATGGTGAGATAATTTGAATAAGTAACGAGGGTAGTAGGTCAGGAAAACTTTGAAAATGTCGCAAAAAGTTGCATTATAATGAATAATGTCTTTTGTGACAACCCGAAAAGGTTAATTAGAATAAATGTTGATTAAATCCAAAGCTTCCGCTTTTGCAATTGTTCTTAATTTAATTAACAAATTAATTTTTCAAATCAATTTAATTTAATTGTTGTTTACAACAGTCTGCAGTTAGCTCAATTGTAAATACTAAATCTAATTTATTTAAATTATTTGCTTGTAATTTTCTTTGTCAATAAATATAACTTTACAATTTAATTTTTTCCATCCGGTCAAACGAATGTCGATTGACCATAAAAAAGGTGAGATGGTTATTTTGTTTTTTATAAGTTCTATAGACTTCAAAATTTAGGAAATTTGTCCTTTTAAGTGACTATGAAAAAAGGAGAAAGTTTTATGTTCGGTATGTAGATTTGTTTTTTATTTGCCTGTTCACTGATTTCTACATATGTACGTCAGTTCTGGACCAATTTTTATAATTCCTTTGGTTTTAGAAAAGGAAAAAGGTGGTCCCATAAAAAAATATCCCGAGGGATTAATATTTGTCCCGCGAAACATCAAAATCCGTGCATAAATAAAGAAATTGGAGGTTAGTTTATAGTTTTCGTAAAAAAAATATCAAATAATTTTTATGAATCGTTTTTCGCTGTTGATTAAAACTAGGGTAATCAACTTAGTAGATTCATAGGGCAATAAGCGTCTAACGTATGTACCATTTCAGTTTAACATTGAGAAAACATTGAGACTTAGTACCTTTAAAACGTTTTTAAAGTGTTAAATTAATAGTGGAATAAAACGCCTTACTTATCCGTTTTTTGCCAAGCAGAAGTAAAGTAGGTACCTACGACTTATTTTCTCTTTTAGGAAATAATTTGGTGCTTAGTATCAAGCTTTTCATGCATACTTTTTGATATAATCTTAATAATCAAGATATTTTTCAAATAAATTAAACACAGTCAGTAGACTTATTTTTGATAGGGTTTCTTTTCCATGTGAGAAATAATTCGGTCCAATAAGATTTAATTTAATTCAGGATGTATGTACCCAAGCTAACATGATTAATACCTACCTACAAATACTGGCAGAAAAGTTATCTCGATATAACTATCATTACATTAGAGTCCGATTTTTCGTCAAGTTGTGAAGTTTTTTTTATCGTGAATAAACCTTCATTGGACTACAATCTTATCGGATGGCATGTGACGATGTTACTGAGGATGTATCACGCAGGTCTAGAAGACATCTATTCACACTGTATTCTAGTCTTCTAGGTACTCTAAGTCTTGCAGAGATGGATAAAATTTACTTAAAATTCACCTGCCGTCTCTCAACGTGTTAACTCTACAAGCTGGTATCAGACGGTACGCGCTAATCGCATCCTACGGATTTTTTTGCGTAATGCCGGTTGGTGCATCCACTGTAACCGCAGCCACCGGATTGCCGACCATTACCGAATAATGACGTCATCCGCGCTAAACGGATCGCCGGCATTGCCGACGACATGACAGTCCGATGCGTTGAGTTGACTTCGTGCGGTGCGGATCAGTGGATGCACTTCTAATGCTAACCACACAAAGAATACTAAAAAGAGTTAATGCGATCCGTGTCCCATGCCGGCCTATTGGCGGTAGCCTTAAGTAGATACAGATAACTTTATTTATTCAACGCCAAAGTGCTTTATCTGTTTCCATGAATATTTCAGTAATGCCAGCATTACTCGCAATAAATACTTGACTTTCGAAAAGTCGTATATTTTCCCACAAAATGTCACTCAAAGCCGACATCAAAAAGGTTTTTTTTACTCCGCAAGAGACCTCACAAGTTGCTTATTTAAATTTGGAACGATTCATATCAAACGGATTTCCTTTATTTTTGATGTGTATTGCTGTATGGCACACTTATGTGGATTTTATATTACCTACAGAATTTGGTGATTTTTATGACGACATTTCATTTTTTTCGATAGTAGGTAGGTAGGCAGTTAAGTACGTACCTAAGTAGGCAAGTTCAGGTATACCTACTTAGGTAGGTGTATAGTTACTGAGTTTTAGAGTTATTTTTTTTAAATAATCCTGGACAATCCGCACACCATCATCTAGCCCCAAGCTAAGCAGAGCTTGTGTTTTGGGTACTAGATGATGTACAAATATTTGTTCCAAGGCGGGTATCGAACCCGCAACCTCCTGCGTCACAGGCGGACTTTCGCCCGCAGCGCCACATCGGTCCTCAGTTATAATTATTATAGCGTAAGAATCTTTTCGAATTCAACTATAAAATATTGACTGTTGATCTTACCAATCCACGTACCAGTGTGGAAAGAACACCGGGATATTTGGTACCTAATTAAAAATTCACGCTAGTCCTACTCGATTTTTTTGCACTCTTCTAATTAAAAATTTGAAAACAGTTGCGTAAAAGGAAAAGACATTTCAACTCTCCGTCGTTACGCAAAAGGTTAACTACTCAAGGTGTTGATAAAATGTCAGGACACGTGCAAATTAAACTTTACTTTAGAAATTACTGTTTTTGTTCTTAGTGGAGGGGAATGCGGGGTTTTTATGGAGTTAGTAGGTAGAATCACCTTTATCTAGGTTTTTAATCTCCACTCTCAGGTTAAAGCTGGAAACGGTGTAAGTTTACCTTGTCAAAGAAGTTTATTTTACTTAGAGACAATTCACACGCACCACATCGCAGCGACAAAAAGTGGTTATGCAGTGGTTACGAGTGAATAGTGTCGCTGCAGCTTTTTGTAGTTGCGTCTTCGATCAGTCATCCACCGCCTAGCGGCGCCGGCAGATATCTTGATCGATGAGTTGCGTCTAAAAAGTAAAATGTGGTTGCGCTGACGCTAGAAGTTGTGATGTGGCCAGCGGCTAGTGCGCGGTGTAGCTGGTGGTTGTGATGCAGCCGGTACCGACCACACGGATTACCCTCGAATACTCAAACGCAACTCACATTTAAGCACGTCTCAAGTTGCTCAAGTTTGACAGTTTTCAATGAAACCTGTCAAAAATTTGTCATTTGAGACCGGTTCACATCTCATGCGTTTTGGTATTCCGGCGTAAGACGGAAAAACGTGGTCCGTGTGAATTAAACTATTTATTTTCGCAAAAATTAGCACCCGACCACCTGTTTTCAATGTTTTGTGGTCGTGGTGTGGTTATGGTACCGTGAATTGTACCTTAGGTGCTTACTACTGGCGTGGCGCAGTGACACAAAGTGGATCCTGGCTTGGCTTCCGACACCAGGGAGGCAGAGATTGCCAATTGTCTCGGTACCTTTCCGTTTCAGTCCAGTCGACGGCACGAAGTTCATGTATATATTTTTAGAAGTTTATCTTACTTACTCCTGTGGCTCAGCGACGAAAGTGGATCTTGGCCTCCGACACTAGACTTCTCCAGGCATCTCGGTTCTGAGCTGTCTCTCGCCAGCTATGGGCATCGAGTTCGCGAAGATCAGCTTCAACAATACCTAGGGCGGCCAACTGGTCTACGCCATGATGGTTTACCTACTTACGTAAATTCAGTGCAGATGTACAGTTCCGGTCATAATTGGAGACATACCTTATAGATCATACTCGCTTGAAGGTAACTACGATTTAAATAGTAAATTTCATCTAATTCCAAATTTCAGCTCAACATTGTTACCGTATGCTGCACGGTATGCATAACCGAAATATTATAGAATAGGTACTTATGACAAATTTAAAAATGAAAAATACAATTGAAAAAAATTGTTTTAATATCATTTATATTGGTGTTAAAATAAATATAGGTTCAGTTTTTATTTTTGTTGTTTTATTTCCTAATGAAATAAATAATTATATCCAGCCTCAAAATTATGGTAATAAGGAGTATTAAGTGAAAATGACGTGCTTAGAATTTGCACCACCCTAACTCTTCCCGCGGGTGTCGTAAGAGGCAACTAAGGGATATCCACCGGGGGCGGGCAGCAGCGCCCCCTGCAGAATAATTATACCACCGAACTGCGATCCCCGACCCGCATGCCCAGCGTGGGGATTATGGGCATTACCCCCATGAGATAAAAGTGAACAAGGCGCTTATCAGGGGAGGCCTGCGTCCAGCAGTGGACCAATACAGGCTGTTGAGGTTGAGGTTGACGACTTTGTGGGTTTGAACCTAGGACCAAAATTTGAAAAGGTCGTAAGCAACACGAATGGCTGCAAGACAATGTCTTTAGAATCTAGATCACCACTTCTGACCGCCACTGTACGTAGCATGTAGTTGTAAATACGAGTAGTTCATGATCATCAACATCATCAGAATAATCTAGAGAAAGCTCAACTGATCCAAATCAACGCCAAGCAAAAGCGTCCCCAAGACACCGACTGCGCATTGCTATGATAAGTTAGTAAGTAAATATTACATTATGACCTTCTGGAACAAACTTTTACAAAGATAGGTAATTTAATACAAAAGGTCAAATGTTAAAGTCACAGTAGTTCGGTTACAATCACAATTAAGTGGACTTGATAAGATATAACTGGTCAAAAGTAAACAAAATATGCCTACGACAATATTTTTGAAGATAACTTGGTCTGTAAAATGATTTTCCTGTAAGAGTTTTAAAATACCTAACAGCACGTTTTCAATTATAATAAAAGCAAGCAATGTTAATAATTGGAAACAAAGCTTGTAGATTTTTCAAGACGAGGATATTTTATTTGTATTCTTGGTCCTTTTAAGCAACAAAATTACGACTAGATTTCCTAGAAAATAATTAGTTTACATTCAATATCAGATAATGTATACAAAAATCTTCGCCGTTCGTTGCTACTGAATCCTAAGACAAAGCATAAAGTTGTGACGAACCTGTTCCGTAATTTCGTGCATCATTTCAATCGGGGATGTAACTCAGTGGTAGAGTGTCCGCTTCGCATGCGGAAAGTCCTGGGTTCAAATCCCAGCTTCTCCACAACTTTTTGCATCAATAATAAAATGTCATTTTGTTTCTTATAGAGGGCAAGAAAAGTAAGAATAAGATTTTGTTTTTTTGGATAACATTCATAGAAAATTGTGGAATCGTAATTGATTACAAAAAAACTAGAATAAAGTCACAAGTACCATAGTAAATTAAGTACGCAGGTACCACATTCATACAGTCACATTTCAACAGGCATTTTAGAAAATTACACACGTTGAAATTCATTTTCAAGAAAAAAGAAAAAACTTGTCTTAAATTTGACTGAAACATTTATTGATATAAGTAACAGTACATTGAGTGCCAATTGAAGTTCAGCAGGACTGGTTTGAAAAGTAAAAAATTACGTCGAAATTCTGACATGGCTCTAAAAGTAAGCCTCCAATGTAGGTAGTAGCACACAATTAGCAGTAGGTCAGATTGACTGGAGTAACAATTAACTAAACGTATGCAAACGGTTCTAGCGGGCGACATCAACTAGGATTTGTGAATGTTAATGTTTTCAGGAACAGTGAGGTGAGTGGAGCCGACATTGTTGGCACAAAACATCTTGGATTAGGTTTTTGTTATTGTAGTGCGTAAGCCCTCACACTCTGGGTAATTTCTAAGAAATCGAATAATATCGCACAAATTCCCGTACTGAGGGAAGGATGCGGGTTCAAGTCCCGTCTAAGTCGATAATTTTGCGATATTATTTGATATCTTGGATTTGGTCAGATTTTCGTAATATTAGACTACTAGCTTCTGCCCGCGGCTTCGCAGGCGTTGTTTCTATAGAAACGTTTTGAAGTTATTTCTATCCCATGGGAACTGATTAATAGGATAAAACGTTTGTTTGATTCCAGGGTTAGACTTACCTGTATGCGAAATTTCAGCCTGATCCGTTCAGTAGTTTTGGCATGAAGTGGTAACAAACATCCATCCATCTATCCATCCAAATTTTCGCATTAATAATATTAGTGCGATGAAAATAGTCTGGGACGTTTTTACTACTTAAGTGAACTTTTATCGTAAAAAAAGGACGGTTCGTAGCTAACGCGCTTACGCTCACGGCCATGCCACATGGAGGGTAAGTATCTTAAATATTGTAGATAGAAAATTTTACTCATAGAAGACTTTACTTTGATTTTACATTTAGAACATAGCCTAACTTAGATAATATGCTACTTATTACAACAAAAATACGCGTGAGAAGCCGCGGGCAGAAGCTTGTCATAAATAATTAATAACTATTATTATTATTATTATAATGTTGGACAACTCACACAGCATTATCTAGCCCCAAGCTAAGCAGATCTTGTGTTATGGCTACTAGATAACTGAAAAGAATAAATAAAACTAATAAATAATAGGACAACCATGGATTTTTTTTTGTTTCATCCAGTCAAAAATCTCTTAGTTACAATGAAGTCTCCAACCACCTGTGTTTGTTCACAGAACACGTGCACTCAGCCGCAACTCAGCCGCCGCGCGAGTAATTACTCGCGAGCTCGCACCGCCATGACTCGCGAATTCAGTTTTCGCGTACAACTTTGATTGCTCTCAGAGTTGTGTTTGACTGTAAAAATTTACACTACACTGCTCATTGTTGACATCGAATAGAGTGGTTTGTTTTTGTGCCGTTTTTTTAAGCGGAACTGATAACGCAGAACCCATGCTATTGGAATGGCAGAGAAATGCTGAACTGAGTACGATATGAGTAATGACCCTGATGTTTATTGAGGATCAGTAAAGTTATAGCAATTTCGATAAAAAGAATGAAAAAAAAAATTAAAAAAAATCTTTCGATGGATCTCTCAAAACTGAGTCTGTTTGGTACTGTCATTTTTTTCCTAAACTTATAGTTTCGGAATAAATCACTAAAAACTGATATCTGCCTACGGTTAACGGGCGGCGACCGAGCAAGTGACGTCACACGCACCCACGGCGATCCTTCAGTGAACTTCGCTAGTAACTTGGTCATAACTTCGTTAATTTTTGTCGTAGAACAAAACTTTTTGCACTGTGTGTTATGAATTTTTTAGCTCTATAAATCTGCATTCTCATCTAAAAACGTTACGGATCCTCATTGAATGCTTTTCCAGGTCTCTACTTAAGTATTATATAGGTAGTTAGGTACACAAAGAAAAGACCTAAGCAAATTTTTTGGTTAGGTCTATAACTGAATCCGTGAACGTTGTAGAGAATATAACTACTACCAGATTTTATCTCATAATCATAGTAATTCAGATATGTAAAGACAAATATTTGAACATTACCTATACATAACCCTATCTTTCTCTTTCTTTTCTTTTGTTTCGTTTTCCTTTAACCCTGCAAAAAGGTTATGCACAAAGGCAAATTACATCTGAATATCATAATAAATTAACAATGAATGGTGGTCTAGCGTGCACTTGCCCGGGTAGAGGGTAGATACTAGATATGCATACATTTTGTCCATAAAGAACAATTATTTGCTTCAGCCGGGCAAAATGGCGGCAGTTCCGGTCGTAACTAGTTAGATAGGTACCTATAACTGGAATAGAACAGTTCGTTTTTATTGGCCGTAATCGTTTGTAAGTGATTTTTGATAGGTTTTCGGTACGTGGGGTTTGGTTCCAATCAAATGTGCCTTTTATTGTTTTTGGAATAGGTTTATAATTGTAGTTTCATTTGTTTTGCGTCTGTTTGATTAAAACAATCTGGATATAATTGAAATTCTGGCTTCCCGGATCAACACTTTCACCGTCAGTGAAAGTGTGGACCGGACCTATCGGGAATTACCTCTTACATCACTACACTTGTTTTTTTCCGCTGTGTGGTGCTGGCTTAGAATTTGCACCAGCCCAACTGTCCCCGCGGGCGGACAGCAACGCCCCCGCAGAACAAATCTACCACCGAACTGCGATCCCCAACCCGCATGCCCAGCGTGGGGATTATGGGCATTACCCCCCATGTGATGAAAGCCAATAAGGCGCTTATCAGGGGGAGGCCTGCGTCCAGTAGTGGACCAATACAGGCTGTTGAGTTGAGTCATCACTAGTACCTATAAACCACCATAATGATACTACCCTACCCACCACCAATCCAGGTTTTGACTTTCCTTAGTAAGAGGATACTTTTTTAGCCTGATAGCATAGTATTGTTATGTTATTATGGAAAACGAAACGGAAAAAAAATTGGATGTCTGTAAAGTCGGTTTACTGACGATAGTTGAACGTGACAACGTCTTATGAAAATACTGATGGAATGGTAGCATTTGATACTCGATCAAAACATGTACATGTACTATAGTATAGCAGTTGTCCACGCAGACGCATCGCTCACTCAAGTAGGAGAGAGACGGATGTCGAGCGCTCTCGCTTGCACTTCAAGCCTTACATGGAACGCCTCAGAGCGAGATAACGCCGCATGACGTCATAGCGAGGTAACGCCGCTTGACGTCATGTTTTTTCGTGCGTGCAGCCGGCTCTATCGAATTATAAGACGTTGTCACGTCAAAAAAAAACGCGTAGAGTCGAGAGCATTAGCGCCACTGGGTAGATACACCAAGAAGCGAAAATCGCAGGACAAAGAAGGCTGGCAAGAAACAAAAGAAGGCTTAAAGGTTGATGGCACAAATTTTAATGATTCAGATTTTAATGACTTAATTTTCTTTGAATTAAGCCCGTGCGCCGTAGATTTGGCGCCACCCGTACTTTTCCCGCAGATGTCTTAAGAGACGAATGAGGGGTAAGTACACACCGGGGGGCGGGCAGCAGCGCCTCTCTCAGAACAATTCTACCACCAACCTACGATCCCCAAGCCGCATGCATGCTCAGTGGGGATTATTGCGTTACCCCTGAAATAAGAACCAAAAGGGCGCTTATCAGGGGAGGTCGATGTCCTGGTAAAGGTCGTTCATTTACTTATTTATTTGAACCACATTGCGATGCACATACATCATCATCAATTGCCTTTACATCCTCGAAGGATGGTTTATGTAGTGTTCGTTTTTTGGCATTTACGTAGATGAATTGTAAGGCCTATAACGGGAACGGCACATGCGGCCGCAGATGGCATCCGTGCACCCCAGTAAATAGTGGTCCTATATACGAGTAATGTCCAATTATGAAAAATGTCCATTCATAAAAATGTCCAACCTTTTTTGTGTTAACATGGCTCTGGGTGCAATTATACATATACACACCCTTTCAGTCACAGAGTCGCCCCCCCCCCCTCGCGGGGGTTGGGCGGGCTTCGTTAGGAGCAAGTTCATGTTGACCCCCTCCGCGGGGGTGGGACGCCTACAGGTCGGCTTAACTGAAGTAGGATCAAGTTAAAACAAGGACTCCTTTATATTCATGAAACAAAACCTAGAAAATAAAATGTATTTTAAGTTGGACAATTTTCATATTGGTCAAAATTCGTGTTGGATATTAATCATAGTTTGAAATTTGTATTTAATCGAGCAAAGCGTTTAGAGCGCTCTTGCTTAACTACAACTGGTTAGAGGGTACATTGATCAAGTGAGGATAATGCGATGATATTGATGATTTCTTTGAATGTATGAATCATACAACCGACCTTAAAATTAGTCCTTCAGATATTTCTGTAATCCTTACTTAGTGAGTTTCCGTGAATCCTCACAACAGTCAAATAATATCGACGTCTCGAAATCTTTTCCGCAACAAACGGAGCCTGCTGAAGACGTCTCTGAGTCTCAACTTAAATCCGTTGATCCGACTCAAGCTGACAATCTCGTTACATTTATTGCTTTAAAACTGTATCGAAACATTTTCAAGATTGTCGAGGGAAAGTTTTGTAAAGTGTTTAATTCGGGTTGAAACATCCGAGTAGACAGGTATTTTTTTGGTCTAGAAAATACATAAAAATATGGATGACGATTTGAATTAATTATATCGCCACGCTAGCCTTAACGACATCATCCGGCGGGCCTTTGTCACCGCTAACGTACCAGCTATTCTCGAACCGAATGGTCCGTTGCGTGACGATGGTAAGAGGCCCGACGGTATGACACTAGTCCCATGGGAATTGGGGAGGCCCATTGTGTGGGACGCTACATGCGTCGACACACTTGCGCCTTCCCATCTTCCGAGGACACCCGTGAGGGCGGGTGCGGCGGCAGAATTGGCCGAAGGTCTCAAGAAGCGCAAATATGCAGGTCTCGACAGAGCCTACACATTTGCTCCCCTTGGAGTCGAGACCCTAGGTCCGTGGGGTACCGAGGATCTTCGGGTTTTCAAAAAACTATCTGAGCGTCTGGTCGAAGCGACGCGTGACCCGAGAGCTAGTGAATATCTGGCACAGCGTATCAGCATTGCCATACAGCGTGGCAATGCAGCCAGCGTCTTGGGGACGCTTCCGACTGGTGTTGATATGAATCAGTTAAGATGTTGTAGACTGTTTGCTACAGTAAGCAGTTAGCTCAATTGTTTCAATTGTAAATACTAGCATAATTTTCTTTGTGAATAAAGATGTCCTAAATTAATAAGGTATGCAGGTATTTAAGGTATCCAGGTAACCTTGGACTGAACATAATATTCTGCCATAGAGCTGGTCTTCCGTGGAGGCCAGAATGAAGCGCGTGAGTCGTAGCGTAACGTAACTAACATATAAATAGGACATTATTCAAAGAAAAGACAAATAACAATATGCAATTTCGAGTAGGTGGTCATCTCATCCACGCAAACTCATCCACTTCGGATGAGTTGACCAATCCAAAATGTTTAGTGGTCAACTCATCCAAAACTTTTTCATACCAGTTTTGTATCAGTATTTTCAATAAGTAACATCAACCAAAAAAGTGTTCCTCATTTCTTACCCACATATAGTAATGACTTTTAAATGTCAAGATAAGTCAGACCACATTTTATCTCAAACACCAAAAAATTGTGAAAAAAAATAATATTCCCAACAAATATCCTTCCAACTTCGACTTAACTGATAACTTCTCGAGTCTCAAACAGTCGTGAATCCAAACAGAACTTACCTTTAGCGTGTAACATTCAATAAGTTTGCTAACACCTCGAACCAGTGTGAACCAGTTCGAACCAGATGTCGCATGACAAATGGCGTCGGTAAAGACTGGGTAAAGATGGTTTTGGGTTTTCTTTGTATGTTCACAGTTTTACACTTGGAAAATGGCTTGAGTCTAAGCGACTTGTTCTGTGGCGTTAAAACGGATTTCAACACCATTGCAAAGAAGTCTTTGAAACTTGACGATCAGAACACATTACAATAGGTAACTATTCGCGGTGATCTCGTGACCACGATGGTGTGTAAGCCTGTTGAAACGTCGGAAAAACAGGTAGGTAAATAAAAGCGATAAATCTCCGTGACTAGTTATTAAAACCATACTTACATTAAAGTATATTATAAAATCTTTAATTTCTTTAATTATAATATCTTTCAATATCTTTATTCACAAAGAAAATTACAATCAACTATTAGGAATGAATTACAACTAATATTTACAGTTTAACAATAACACACTTAGGTACCTATCAAGTCCAATATTTTTATTCACAAAGAAAATTTCAATCAACTTTTAGAAATAAATTACAACTAGTATTTACAGTGTAACAATAACACACTTAGGTACCTATCTAGTTGGTTATAGGAAACACCTTAAGGTACAAAGGTAAAAAAAAACAGACAGACATGCGTGGCTGATAAATTAGATAACAAATAATTAGCCAGAGTCAAATAAATAATTATATTAATTAATGAAAGGGTATTTCAATGTATGCTACTGTTTAAGGGCATTGTCAAACTATACTAAAAATTATGTACAAGATTACAGTCATAATAAACTGAGAAAATAATAATGATATAAGTAATGTCAGAAAGAAAATAGAGTAGTAGTAGCTTCGTAGCGTCGTCGTAGCTTTTCCAGGCTACAAACAAACACGAAAACTACATATCTTCATCCTAAAGTTGTCTAAGAGATTGTTTTGAGCAATAAGACCACCCATCAATTATTACTTCCGTATACCGTTCAATATAAAATCCTAATTCTTTATTAAAGACTTTCTTACTTTGTAACACCGAGTGCCTAGAAACAATAAAATTGTAAAAACGTGCTAATTTCTTGACAGCATTTAATCAAGTTTATGATATGGAAATACATTAGCGATCACGCAAATCTTGAATACTACCGAAGAAAGGTGTAAATTGCAATTTTTAATAACCACTCTAAGTAGGTAATAAAGGTAAGTCTTTAGAGTGCACTTTAGGGGGTACCTACCCTCAAATTGCTTATTTTCAACTCCGTCGGACCTCCATATCTTCCAAACTACTGAATATTTAACTTTGAAATTTATAAATGGTAAAGTTCAGGACTTATTCTATCGATCATATGTTTCGAAAACACGATTCCATAAAATTTTCTCGATAGAAAAAAATCGCAAAGTTACCTCTAATTTTTTACTAAAACCCTAATTTCTCAATAAATACAGATGATACGATCTTGAGATTAAGCATAGTAATTGAACTAAGTATAAAGAACATTTTATATGTTGCCTTTTTTTCAGTTAACTATTCTAATGTTTGTGGGGAGCAAATAACTACTAAAAACTTTATTTTTGGGCTTACGCCGCTTTGCTCTGTCCCGCTCCTGTGAACGCGAAATCCTATGCCTATCCTCTTCACACAATAACGAGGTAGGGTACCGCCTTAATGGAAGGGAATGAAACACCCCAATTCATCGATGAAAAGTCTAATCATACATGTCTATCATCATGTAATCATACAATGGACATTGTGAAAGGATTGGTTTGGTTTGGATATGATAGGTAATTGGTTGATTGTTTGTTATACTATTTCTTCACGTCAAAACTTCTGAATAGGTATGACTGAAAGTCTATATTATTAAAATCTTAAAAAAAAACGTTAAGGGCGAGTCTGACTCGCGCACTAAGGGTTCCGTTTAATTGTAAGACCTTGTTTCTCACCAAATATCATGATTCTAGGTCAACATGAAGTAGGTACCCTGTATATTTTGGTCGAGGGAGAGAATCAAAAATTATTATTTTCTTTTATATAAACTACAAATTTACGGTTTTCAGATTTTTCTCGTTATTTGTGTTATATGACCTTGCCTCTTACCACATTTTATGATTCTAGGTAAACGGGAAGTGCCCTATAGGTTTTGGTCCATGGCGAGCATTAAAAGTAATTTTTCTGGTGAAGAAAATACAAATTTATGATTTTCGGATTTTCCCTTACTTGTGCTATAAGACCTTGCTGCTCACCAAATTTCATGATTCTAGGTCTACGGGAAGCACCCTATAGGTTATGTGTGTATGTGATTCCCCTAGAAATTTCAAAATATTCAGACAAATATTGACTTAGAAGTCTTATATGTATATATTGCGGCTACAAGAGGTTACAGACTTGAGTATTTGACGTTAATTTCAACTCGGTACGTCCACACGTACCTGAGAAAAGAGGGTTGACAGACGGACAGACAGACAGACGGAGAACAAAGTGATCCTATAAGGGTTCCTTCTTTCCTTTTGAGGTAAGGAACCCTAATCACTGCTTAGGAGAGAAAACTAATAGGATGGATTAGTGGTATCGTCTATCAGTGGACTGGGTCATCTCGCGTCTGTTGCCAAATATTAGGCTTTTAGTAGCATATTTTTCGATTAGTGGTATCGTCTATCAGTGGACTGGGTCATCTCGCGTCTGTTGCCAAATATTAGGCTTTTAGTAGCATATTTTTCATGATCCACAAAACATAATCTTTTGAAGACATTAATGTCCAACCAGTGGACTGAATGGTCTTTCTAACAATGAAGATTGAACAAGCAGCCCTGCACAGGTCAACAATTATGTAAATTATGAGTAATTGTGTTAGAAGTCATTATTTCCCACTCATTTATACGACTTTTTCAGTCTTTGTTTGTCAAGGGGTAAGTTTCATTGTTAGATTTTTTCTTTTTGTTGTATTTTTTTGTTTTGTGACTGGATAATTTAGGGTCGGTTAGAGTGTCCTGTCCGTACTTTACATTGTTTAGCTTGGAACCAGAAAAGTACCTAAATGACATAATTACGTAAAATTACTTGACAGCTTCCGTGGCAAAGTGAAGTGGTTGATGAAGTCACAATGGTTTCGTTTCTTTTCCCGTTACAAGACAAAAAATTACGCTCTTTCTTTAGCCCTGAAGATGACGAAAACTGAATGTAAGAATTATTTGCATGAAACCGAACTCGTACGAAACCTTATTCCTGTACGCCTAGACGGACGAATTGTGAGAATTCATTTCTTTCAAAGGATTTTCTTTGCTACAAAACACTCGGTGCGTTTAGCTCAGATAGATTTGTGTTCATCTTTATAATGTCGTAAACGTTTAAATGCTTTATCCATCAGCTTTAAATCGAAACATTACGCTAAAAGTCAACTGTATCGCATTAGCATCAATAAAATGATAAAGATTTTCTACAAATGTTAGTAAAGATCTCCTAAGCTTTCGTTCTAGCTGCAATACCAACCTTATTGAAACAGAATAGGGTTTAGTCTAGTGGAAGATTTCAGCCCATCGATGATTTAAATTTCAAAGTAGATACCAAGATTTGAACGCAATGTCGAAGCAAGATCATTGTTATCTTCTTGTTAGCAAGTTAGATTTTAGTTGGGTTAAAGCACGAGGCCCGACCCCAGTATTTGGTGGCTTCAGCAGTTCTGAGGCTGATGAGTTGCTGTTGCGGTCACGCGTCGCTTCGACCAGACGTTCAGATATTTTTTAAAACCCGTAGAACCTTGGTACCCCACGGATCTAGAGTCTCGACTGGCTACGTACCTTATTAGCGCAGTAACTGTAAGCTTTAGAGCGCACCGCCTGACTAAAAAGAGGGTGTTATCGGACCGTTGTCGTTGCGGGTTAAACTGACTTAGAAAATAAGTTGCAAGTAAGAATAGGTTATATAAAGGTATACAATAGCTCGATATGCCTCGAGATGCGTCGAGAGAATTGTTTTCAGAGGCGGTCTTGACTCGACTTGGCACAGCCATTGCCGTAGCCCCTGATAAAAGAGCATCACTGCTGTCACGAACATCTGTATGTCACGAAAGTCTAGGAGATACCTATTCACGCATTTCTTGATGAGACCCAGGTTTTAACTGGCCGAAAAAACAAAAGTAGCTAATTCCATTGAGTGGAAAGTAATCCACCATATAAGAATAAACAAATTAATAATGCAGGACAATCCACAAAGCATCATCCAGCCCCAAGCTAAGCAGAGCTTGTGTTATGGGTACTAGAATGGCATTGCCAAGCAGCTTTGTTCACGCACCGAAATTTGCACCTGTTCCAGCGACGAGGGGTTAACGCAACCCGCGCTCTCCGCAGCAATAAAAACCAGCACAGGCTGGTAACTCCAACACACAAGCTGCACAAGTCGAAGAGATCGTGTACATCTCGTGCCCGGCAATCTACAATAGACTACCAGATAGCATCCGTAGTGCAGCCTCCACCGCTGCGTTTAAGAGTCGTCTGAAGACATGGTTAGTGGAGAGGGTTTTCTACAGCATGGGTGAATTCCTTGAATTACCTGAACTGTAGAGAACCCCCACTTCTAATTATGTACGTAACATATAATAGTCAACATTGGAAATATAATTGGTAATGTTTCACAAGATGAACCACAATATCAATAAATTATCAATTGTAATATTGTATAATTACGAAACAATTGACGTGTAAAATATGATTTTATTAATAAATTCTTGTATTCTTGTATTGCGCCGTCCGCTGAAAATCTGTCATGGAATGGAAAGGAATAGGTAGGCTCATCCTACCAATTCCTTTCCACTCCAGGACGGTAATAAAGATTCAATGATGCTGTCATATCACGGGCTGTGTTTGACGCAAACGACCAGACATTTTGGCGTTCTTGTGCTATTAAAATATCAAGTCTTTAGTCGTTTCGCTTCGCGAGCGGTTTGAAACGCGCTGCGAATCGCTCATGGTGCGAAACGCCCAAAAAAACCAAGAGACTTTAGATTCGGACGAGATGTATCCAAACTCAAAAGAGAAGTGGACATCTCGTCCACGGGCGAGTTTTAGATTCGGACGAGATGTACCCTAACCATAGATATAAGTAAAATTCTGTAGATATGGTACGTTCTCCCAGCGCTAACTCAACAAATGGCCTGTGTTGTGTTACAACTAAACGCAAAGACACTTCCTACTTCCAATCTTTTGCAATATACCTACCTAATGAACGACAAAGATGGAAAGACGTATCTAGACCGAAGTGCGATCGAGACAACAATACACGCGAAACACGTACGCCGGCCGCGCCGGTCCGACTGTGACTGAGGTGGGTGGACACAATTGGACTCAATTTGAGCGTTCCACTTTCGAGAAGCTAGTGCTCAATCTTCCGCATTTTACTTACATCGATGACCCTAACCCAAAATATCAGCAGCCAGCAAGTACATGCTCCAGTTACCATACACGCATGTATCGACTGTAACTGTAAGCACTAGATCGCACCACCTGACGACAAAGTGCGCTGCCACTGACCGTCGACCGTTAAATTAACCCTTTAGCGATGGAACGAACCGCGCTGCAATTATTGAGGGTAGGTCACAGTATGCGGGAAACAGTAGGCTGAGTACAGCGATAGTAGTCAAGGGTAGAATAGATATAAGTTATGTATGACGCACCATCATCGAATGCATTAAATGTTTGATATTAATTTCTTCGACTTCAATCATTTACGCAATGTCTGACGATGCGATGTTATTTTTGTCTATGACATGAAAATGAGAAAAATGTAATAAATAAGTATAATATTGTAAAAAATATAATATTCAATTCAATAATATTTATGTATTATACCCCTGGGCAACAATCGCTGAGACACACAATGACTATAGAAAGAAAAAAATCACTATAGAAATTTCAAGTGCCAAAACCCAGCAGACCTTTTTGTGTCATTATATCACAACACACACGAGACGTTTATAACGGACAAGTAATTTAACCAAAATCAGGAGTTTTGTGACGTCATTTGTCACACTTTATTTGAAGTTAAAACTAGAAGATGTATCAATTGGCATTTTGGGCAGCACGTGGCTCACGAGTTGGTAGGTACTATAATTATTGCCATGCATAAATGCGATAAAATTACTTATTTAAACCATAAACTAGTCGCTCAGGCTATGTATCGAGGCACCGCGTGAATACTTACGAGTACTTAAAAACGTAAGCTAACGTAATGTTCCATCGATATTTTGTTTTACAATACACCTACTGCATATTTTCCACTGTGTCCACGTCCATCCTCGGTAATGAATACGTGAATTCACACAGGGGCTGACATCTTTTAATTAAATTTTTAAATGTTGTAATAATATTAGGTTTGTTTTTAAAATGTTTATGGTGTTAAAGGGTATTTTTTGAATACAGATATTCATTTTGAGGGCTATTAAGCCCGACTTAATTCATAAGGGGAGATAAAACAATGAAGAAAGATAGGCTCTTCAAATTACATAGAAATTGTATGGAAAATGTTAGGTAGGTATTTGTTTTCTTTTGTGATTTGATTTTGATGATACTATGTACTTTGCAAGAAGTGTTTATGTTGTTGAATACAGACGTTATAGACCAACTTGTTCGTTTTTACATAATTCATTAAAATATTATATGCTATTACTATAAAAAAACGAAAATCCTTCCGTAGAATGGAAACTAAACACTTCGAAAGAAAAGATGCGCCTGGTAGTAAAATTTTACCCCACCTTGTAGAATTATTATAAGAAGGTATAATGCCCTTATACAGCTCTAGTAATTAATTTTGTAATTATTCTGTTCAGTTTGATTATTGACAATGCCCATTTGCAGCAGATACTTATAGGTATTAATTTCTTTCCCTTTTGTTATATTTATTTTTCTGTATAATTATTTATTTTGTCTTATTAGTTATCTATATATTATATATTGTGACGTTATAATATTATGTTGTGACAACCTCGGTGGTGCAGCGAGCGAACGTCCGGCGACGCAGGAGGTTGCGGGTTCGATTCCAGCCTCGGGACAAATGTTTGTACGATCTGCAGATATTTGTTCAGAGTGTTCTGGATATTTTCGATGTAAAATAAAAAATATCTATCTATTTAGTGTATTGTATTATGTCTATCAGCTATCTAGTACCCATAACACAAGCTCTGCTTAGCTTGGGGCTAGATAATGCTGTGTGAATTGTCCAGCATTTAATTTATAGTATGTGAAATGTAATTTGACTTAACCAATTTGCCTTGTACTCCTACGGCAAATCTTAATAATAAAACAGCTTTTATTTCTCACACTTAAATACTAAAATACATATTATTCTCTCTCATATTATGTGAGTACCGCTTTCAGCGGTGAAAGCCTCCTCCAGCTCCTTCCATCTTTCTCGATCTCTAGCTACTCTACTCCATGTCTTCCCTGCTATTTTTACGATGTCATCGTCCCATCGTGTTACGGGTCTTCCTTTTCTTCGTTTCTTGTTTACTGGGTACCAATTCATTATAGCTTTGGACCATCTCTCGTTTTGTATTCTCTGGATGTGCCCCGCCCATTTCCATTTTAGAGATAGAACTTTTTGTACCACGTCTTTTGCTTTCGTTTTTTTTCTTATATCTATGTTCTTAATTTTATCTCTTAGTTTAAGGCCCAGAAAACTCCTTTCTATCGCTCTTTGACAAACTTTTAGTCGTTTGATGTTCTGTGCGGTTAGAGACCACGTCTGGCATGCGTAAGTGAGACAGGGAAGTAGGCAGGTTTCCATGGCTTTGGTTTTCAGTTTAATTGGTAGTTTGTTCTTGAAAACTTCTTTCATAGCCCAGTATTTTTTCCAAGTATTTTTGGTTCTTCGTTCTATTTCTTGGTCCGTGCAAGTCGTGAACGAAATTTGATGTCCCAGATACACGTATTCATTAACATACTCTAGATTGGTAGATAGTAGAGTCATTGGTATCTTATCTCTATTTGTCATAAGCTTTGTTTTATCCCTGTTTATTTCCAATCCAACTTTTTTACTCTCTGCGCACAGGGTTTCTATCATATATTGGAGATCAATTGGGTCTTCTGATAGCAGCACGATGTCATCTGCGAATCTGAGATGTGATAAGAATCTTCCGTGTATTTTGATGCCCTTGCTTGTCCAGTTCAGGCCTCTAAATGCTTGCTCTAATACTGCTATAAACATTTTCGCCGAGAGGGGGTCCCCCTGTTTTACGCCTCTTTCGATTTTAAAACTTGTACCTTGTTCTTCTATGACTATTCGTGATGTACTGTGGGTATATATTTCTTTTATGATATCAATGTAATCCTTATTAACACCTTGTTGTGATAGAGCGTCCCATAGAGATTCGTGAAGAATAGAGTCGAACGCTTTAGTATAGTCAATAAAACATAAGTATAATGCTGTATCATATTCTCTATACTTTTCCATGACCGTTTTTAGAGTGAATATATGGTCCACGGTAGAGAAGGTACGCATAAATCCCGCTTGTTCTACTGGTTGATTTTCATCCAAGATCTTACTGATCCGTCTTAATAGAGTTGCAGAGAATACCTTGTATACACAAGAAGTGAGGCTTATAGGTCTATAGTTAGTTATCATCTTGGGGTTTCCCTTTTTATATAGAAGCACAATGTTAGAGCAAAACCATTGTTTCGGAATTACTTTGCTTTTCAGTATAAGGTTAAATAGGCTAGATAATGGCTGTATAAGCATCTCTTTTCCACTTTTAAGCATTTCATTTGTTATCTTATCTGGGCCGGGGCTTTTTTCTGGTTTTAACATGTCAATTGAGTGCTCTATTTCATTTTTGTTAAATGTAGGTACGGGATCTTCATTCATATAGCTTATTGAGATATTCGTCGTGGTTCTAGAGTTTTTCATGTATAGGTTTGTGTAGAAGTCGGTAGCTATTTTCATTAGCTGCGGCAAATCTTAATACAATATAATAAATCACGTGTCACGTTGTTTGTCCGCGATGGACTCCTTAACTACTTAACCGATTTTAAATTAAATTTGCACACCGTGTGCAGTTTGATCCAACTTGAAAGATAGGATAACTTACATCTTAATTTATAGCCGCAATTAGTATTATATATAAATTGTATATAGCGTTAGGTCCTAAAGTCCACGCGAATGAAATCACGGCGGGTCAGCTAGTTAATATTATGTATGTATAAGTATGAGTATAGGTAAATGTGGTACTCTAGTAGGTACATTTTCATTTCACGGAAGCTTATGACATTGATTTTTCAATGCGATGCGACAATGGTACGGAAACCATTGTTCAAGCTCATTCAGTTTCTGATATCGTGGGAGCAACATAGATCTAACATTTCAATAGATAAGGCATTTCACATGTTTGATTTTTCTGGAGAGTTATATGTACTAACTTTTTTTATAAAAAACATAAAATAGGTAGCATCATTCTAATAAGTGTGGCGTAGCCCACCTATCAACCGCACCAACTTTTACCTCCAAAAGTATAAAAAAAACTTGAGAGGTGTCAAGGGACACCCGGATGGAACGAAGTTCCTTTCGATTAATTAGTGAAAGAATTGTAATCGTCGCGACACCACACTGTTCAATGCGAAACAGAAAGACGAAACGAAAATAACTGGCTTGCTTTCTATAAGAGAGAGAGACAGACAGACAGAGAAACACGCGCACACCGCACGGCTTACAACTATAGCAAAAAGGGTCGTTACAACTTTTGGTCTTAATTTTTTCCGTCTAGCCCCCTTTCGCAACGCGCGATAAGGAACTTCGTTCCAAAAATTACATAATCCAAACATGCCTTAAACCAATAGGCCAGGATGACTCATAATTTGGATAAAATAGCCAGCCTGTGCGGCCCGTAAGAGATATAAAGATGGTACCTGAGTAAGTTATATCGTACCATAGAGACTTAGGCTGACGGACAAACCGAATTACGGTTTAAGTTAGCTGTAAAAATAAGTTAATAATATGTAACATAAATAAATGAAAATAAAAGTAAGCTTATTAATGTACCTTCCAAACCCCTTTTATTCTAAACCATTGAAAGCCTTGACATATTCCACGACAAGCTAGGTGTGATAAAGTCTTGTAAAACATAAATTTAAATATAAAACATAGATTTACAGATAACAGCATAAACATAGCATGATAGTGAGTTCTTTGGTTCTTACAATATAATCGTCTCAAATAAATAATTTGACTTGGAGTGTAACGTAGCGTGTAACACAGCGAACGTTCGTGCAGTCAGTACGGGGAAAGAAGCCGCTCGCAACGAGCAACGAAACGGATTTTAGCACACGGCGTATCGTTTCATGCTCGCTGCGAATGATACGCCCTGTAACACCGATCAGTACCCACCTTTAAGGCGAATAGTAGGGGTGATAGTGGCGCCACTACATATTTAATATAATCATTAAGTTATACAAAGGAATTATCAAAAAATCGGACCGCTGGTAGACGATACCTATCACAAGCTTTTATTTAATGTATCTGTAATAGTTTTGTTTTGTGTTATTCAATCAAAAACCTTGATTGGAGAGCTTGGTGGCCACCAATAGGAACTAAACTCTTGAAACAAGTATCTGCCTAAATGATACAGTACAAAACTATTAAAGATACATTTAAAAAAAGCTTATGATAGATATCGTCTACGCGCGGTCCGATTTTTTGATAATTCCTTTGTATAACGTAATTATAAAATTTAATATGTAGTGGCGCCACTATCCACCCTACTATTCGCCTTAAGAACAACTTGGAGATGAAATGAAATGCAAAATACATGCAATCACCGTGATCCGATTCCCAACGAAAGATGATTTATTGATACACTAGCTTCTGCCCGCGGCTTCGCACGCGTTGTTTCTATGAAAACGTTTTGAGGTTATTTATATCCTATGGGAACTGATTTATGGGATACAAAGTCTCTTTTGTTTTCCTATTTTATATTCCAGGATTAGACTTACCTGTATGCAAAATTTCAGCTTGATCCGTTCAGAAGTTTTGGCGTGAAGAGGTAACAAACATCCATCCAGATGGATGGATGTTTGTTACCTCTTCATCCATCCAAACTTTCGCATTTATAATATTACTAGCTTCTGCCCGCGGCTTTGCACGCGTTGTTTCTCTGGAGACGTTTTTAGGTTATTTCTATCCCATGGGAATTGATTTACGGGATACAAAGTCGCCTATGTTTGATTCCAGGGTTAGACTTACCTGTATGCAAATTTCAGCCTGATCCGTTACGTAGTTTTGGCGTGAAGGGGTAACAAACATCCATCCATCCATCCATCCATCCAAACTTTTGCATTTATAATATTAGTGCGATGTAAATAGGCTTCTGATATCAAGACTGTCATTTACTCCACCTGTCAAACTGGTCATTCATGATCAGCTTTAAACTACACATTATCGTATCTACATCTTGTTAGATCTAAGTGCAGTCATGAGAAATGTCTTGTGGCTTTGCTTCCTACTCATCTAAACGGGACAAGAACTGTCACTGGTACCTTTACCTTCGATAATGACACAAGATTGTAGGTACCTTACCTACGTACACTTCTCAGCACACATAGGTGAACTGCCTCTCGCAAACACAGGTGGTTTTATGGTTATGGTACCGTGTCAACTGCTTCGTTGGTGTAGCGGTTAGCTTGTTCAACCGCTGATTATGAGGTCCTGGTTTCGAATCCCGGGTCGGGCCAATAGTGGTTATTGGGGTTTTTGTAGCAAGGAAAATTCACAGTAGCAGCCCGGAATCTCTCCCCGGTTGTGTCGATCTGTCGTCCCATCGGATTATGAGAGTGAGATAATAGAGAGAATTGAGAGCCACGGCCAATTGTAGGTAGGATAGGAACTAATTACATTAATTTTCAAAGCATCGTAAAATAATATCGAATTTTATTGGCTACTTATCAACCTGTAAGGTTTTAAAAGTAAAAGCTGAACACACACTTTTCTGAGCTGAACTCGCCGACAAGAAGAAAGCAGTAAAATTCTTGGATCCATTGTTTAAAATTTTTTATTTTCAAATTTTCGGAAAACTTACAGCAAGAAAAATTACAAAATATGAAATAATAATAGTAGTAAATCTTTATTCAGAACATTTTTATAAAAGGATCTTAAATACGTATTTAACGACTACACTACCGAAGCTTTACAAACTATTAATAGAAATACATGAAAACTACATGTACTTAACTGAGGGATATTTATGAAGTTTCCACTGGTAGCAAAACGGCTAGTAGTTTTGACGTAGAGAAGTCAAAATCCTCCATACTTTCAATTAGTGTGATGTCCCTTGTCGCTATTCCTGAATTATTAAGCTTACACTATACTTACCTAATGATAACCCCCACAGGTTTATTCACACGCTCATAGAACCAGGCTCATGACTCCGAACTACTAGGTTAACCTCGTTAATAGTTGATTTGTCGTAGATTATAAATTACCAATGATGAATGGCGTATTAATTAAATGACAATTGATTACGCTGCTCTACTTGGGCTGACGCGTTTGCTACGTCAACAAATTGGGAGGGTGACCATGCGTGTGTTAATTCGTCGCTCATCTTATTAAATTGTGTCTAATGATGTCAAGTCAACAATGAATCAATGAATGAGAATGAATATTTAATCTGTAACTAAAATCAACAAATATAAACACGATTTATAAATAAAAGGATTCTGTCGATTAGAGTCACAAAACGGTCTCTGTCTCAGCATGAGCTAGTTATAAACACGTTACAACCAACGCTGCTCGTCTGACAGAGCCGTTTGGTGACGTCACGGAAGATAACTCATAACATAACACCGACACAAAACAAACAAAAATATACCTAACAAAAAAGGAACATGAATCAAAATGCATAATTTCACGCGTTTGCCGGTATAAAGGAAAAGTATTCCATTATTATTGTAACTCCAGGCTCGGAATTTTACGCATGAAAAGTTCAGCCCGATCCGTTCAGAAGCTTTGGCGTTGTCTTCGCCGAAATCTTTCTCCTTTACACCTCAGAAAAAGTCACGAGTCATAAATAAATAGAATTCGTCCGAAAACGGGCCTTTCGTAAGTAAGCGAGAGAGTTTTGCGTCCGTACTTCGCATCTGCGGATGAAGAGAACTAAAGTAAGGCTCCCGATATCGACATATTTGTGACGTCAGCGTGGTTAATTGTATAAAAATATAAAAACAATCGCGCCAGCTATAACTAAAATATCCCTCTAAGTGTACACATCTTCATATTTTATCTATGGAAATAAATATCATTTTACTTTTTTATCATTAGAGAAGTTTACAAGGCAACACAAAACATAATAAAATGTTCACTTGGAAAACAATTGATGATAAGTAGGTCCAAATGATTGAAGATTCCTGTTGTAAAACAAAAATTTCCGTAAAAAAAACTATTTTGCTAGGCTTGTTCCTAATAAGAGATAAAAATGATCATTGAAATTGACGGGATGCTGAAATTATTTTGTGCATTAAAATTATGGAGCATTTATTTTCCCGAAGTTGGTATCGAGTTCGTTTATAATTTGATCAAAAGTTATTATAAAGTCACTCATAAGTGTGAATACGATGACAGCTTCATAAATTTACTTAAAATACTGGAACTAAATGATCGTTAATTATTCGCTGTGTTTAAAAAAAAATGCCTAGAGTGAACGACTGAATAAAAAAGAACGTGGCAACAACCATTATCATAATCAGCCTTCGGAAGACAACATCTCCTGATTCAAGAAATAAATAATGCTGGACAATTCACACAGCATTATCTAGGCCCAAGCTAAGCAGAACTTGGGTTATGGGTACTGGATAACTGTTATACTTAAGGCTCCTCTTCCCGAACACTAGCGCCGCCACATATTTTATCTTATTATTACGTCGAAGAAAGGAAATTCCAATAATTACAATTTGTGAATCCTATCATAAGCTTTTTTTAATGCATCTGTAATTTTTTTATTTTGTATACTTTATGCAGAGTTGCGAAGTTGCTATTTTTGGCCACCATGGTGGCAAAAGAGCAACTTCGCATCTCTGCCTACACTATACAAATTAAAAATTTTATAGAGGCATTAAAAAAATGCTTATGATAGATATCACAAATTGCCCAACGTAATTTTTGGAATTTCCTTTCTTCGACGTAATAATAAGATAAATTATGTGGCGGCGCTAGTGTTCGGGGAGGAGGAGCCTTAATACAATACACTACATAGATAGATATTTTTTTATTATACATAGAAAATATCCAGAACATCCTGAACAAATATCTGCAGATCGTACAAAGAAGATAACTAATATCCTGTAACTTCCCGAACGTGTTGTGAACTTACAAGGCTTTTATGTGTATTTGACACATGTCTGAGGTGAGCTTTATGCGTCAATTATATTAAATCCACTATAATTTAATTTCCATTTTAATTATAATTTTAATTCATCAAATCATTAGGTATATTACATACTATAAGCTCACCTATCCATTTCGTATGTTCCTCCGATCTTACAAAATTTATAGAGGTGAAATTTATGAGATTCTTGTGTTAAAAAATCGTCTAGTAGATAAAAAACTAGTACGTAAGTAGATATTTGTATTTCTTTGTATTGTATTTATTTATTCCATCGTAGATACACTTGATGCTACACATGTCATGATGTTGTTGCATTCTATATTTAAGTACTATTATAACAATAGCACACATAGGTACTTCGTTATAGGAAACACCATAAGGTACAAATGTAAAAAAAAGTCATGACTGAAAAATAAAAAAAATAACAAAGTAAGTATTAATATTATTAAATAAATAATTATTTAAAGGGAATGTCAAAGTATGCTGCTGTATAGGGGCATTGTCAAACTATACGAAAAATAATGTACAAGATTACAGTCATAATAAACTGAGAATATAATAATGATATACTCGTAATGTCAGAAATATGGTAGTGATAATCCACTCTACACATGCACGCCCCTTTTACTATAAAATCTATCGTAGTTTTACAAACTCATTACAGATGTAAAGGATGAAACGTTGGTGTTCTTCCAACACAAATATGGTTCATAGTTAACCCGCTTACATCCGTAATGAATGCACGCCCTCTCCACAAAACGTCATAGGTACCTACATTCGGCGTGCATTTTTAGAATGGCTTATCTCTACTAGTATATTAAGAAAATTCTGATTCTAATTGAGGGGTGCAGTATCATAACCCGCTATAATGCTTTTTGACCAATATCGTGTTAGTACCATCAATCAAAAGTTCTTAAAAATTGCTTTGAAATGGTTGGCTGCTTTTCTATTAAAACCCATTAAAACACAGAGAAATCCGCTGGTAAAGAACGATGTAAGGATCAAAAGCCACTATAATAGCGTAGGTCAGTTTCAAAATCCTCTATAACACAATCGACCAATCACAGCACCGGATTTGCGTCGCCTCATCGAGAAAATAGTATGGCGGTTGTGACTTTCTGTGTACAACAAGTGTTCGGATTTTTAATAAATTTAATGCAAAAACATGGAAGAATTAGCCCAGTTTGTGCAAAAATCAGATCTGAAGCATTTGAGGAAGAGGCCACGCGTTCCGTCATCATGGAAACGTGAAGAGGAGCGCAAGAAATGGTGAGTGAAAATGGAACAAAAATCTCCTGGAAAGTTAGCAAGAAAAGTTTTATGCAAGATGTACCTAGTTAAGTTTTCAGCCAGTTATGTACGTAGATACCATTTTATACCTAAGAGAAACTCGTGTTTAATACATTTTGAATAAAAACTATAATAATACTTCATATCTTTTTATTTTATGTATGTACGCAGGTAAATAATACAGTTTAGGTAAAATATCTTTGCTATGTTAACAGTAGGTACCTACCTATTTTTCTTCCTTCACGTGTCAATGACACAACAATTAAAAAGATTATTATTTATTATTATTATTGAAAACATAGTAATCAAATACAATACACCTAGTAATAAAATAATATCCTACCTCCGACCCCTATTTTAAAAATTATGTCGTATAACGCCATCCATCCACCATCTTATTGTTGGTTTTGGTTGGTTGCAAAACCCGCCAAAATATGACTGTTCATTTTCAAAACCCGCCATTATGTAAGATTAGTTTCAAAATCCTCTAAAACGAATTTTAATTTGCTTATAATTCAGTATTTTCTCTATGATTTCTGTTCGTAAAGCTAAGATTAGTGGCGCCATGCCCAGGACTAATCGGCAAGACCAAAAACTATGAATTACGATTCATTGGTCAAGATTTAACAGTTATTTCTAATCTGTGAAAATTTTGAGAAAGCTATTATAGTGGTTTTTGATAATACACCCCTCAATTATATTAGTTATTAATATGATATATGTATATTAGTTATGAAAATGAGTACATAAGTGATGAAGCTACGTAGCTTCATCACTAATGTACTCATTTTATCTATCACCATGATAACCAACCGAATTCTTGGCTCTCATCGATAGAGGTACCTACTGCCATAATCCCCACGCTGGGCATGTGGTTCGATGATCGCAGTTTAGTGATGGGTCTGTTCTGCAGGAGGGGCGGCTACCCGTCTAAACGGGCACCAATGCCGTGACATTTTTGAAATGCCATTATTCCCTTATAAGTGTCACGGTGATAGACGCTATTCAGACAAACAAATAAAGTTACATCTTTGTTGAATTGATTTGTGTTAATTTCCTTTTTCGACTCTTCCATTCAATTCCAAACTGTATCCCAGTTCACACAAAATTCACATTCGCTTCCTGAAACTCGAAAACTTTGCGTGCTTTATGCGCATTATTTCCTTCCGTGTTGACATTCTTTTAGAAATATTTTCCGCCACCAAAATCCTTATACATCGGTGGTTTTGTTTGTTTCAGTTCGTAAAGTCCAAATTTACGCTGCAATGGATTGCAAAGCTCATTAATTTGCATAAAATATACGCCGGGCTGTTGACACGACATTATAGGAACCTACTTTGACGCCATTATCTGGTAGAATGATTATTGAGGTGGATAGTGTCATTTTTCAATGAGACAGTGACAAAGAACTTTCGTTCGCCGTTGTGAATAATTATGGTGGATTTCGAATAGATAGGTCTGTTTCGGTTTTAATAAATGCGAACCACAACACCTTTTTAATTAAGCTATATTCGACCTAGATTTATTTTCAGGGATATTTTGTTTTCGACTGATTTTGTATTTATTTGTATTTATTCAAAACATAACATCTATCATTA
This sequence comes from Eupithecia subfuscata, assembly GCA_963564075.1. Taxonomy (NCBI): domain Eukaryota; kingdom Metazoa; phylum Arthropoda; class Insecta; order Lepidoptera; family Geometridae; genus Eupithecia; species Eupithecia subfuscata. The sequence continues at coordinate 4,728,077 of OY751123.1, forward strand.
CAGGTTAAACCTAATACAATAGAGTTGTAGTCATAACATGATATTATTTGAAACTCATCCAATGTGACTGAAAATACGATTAAATATATAGGTACTTACGTTGTTAAAAGTTTGAGGATGAGTTTGGTTATCGTTAACCAACTTCATACAAGGAAGAAGTTCTAGGTTTGGCTGTACATCTTTTTTGTGTAGGTATGTTTATTATTCACCGATTGGTGTGTGGATTGGATTAATGTGCGCAGAGATTTATACCAGGGGTTGGACACGGACTGTGCTTTCATGAAGTTTGGTATGCGCATGCACAATGTGGCATGCGTCTGTGAAGGAAGATTGTGTCCTTTCAAATTTAAATGTTTTTAATTAGGTACCTAATAAATGTGATGGCAGAAATATGTACTTATCTTATAAAGCTGAATTAGACCTAATGAAATAGAGCTAATAACAATATAATGCTCGTAAAAAATGTTTATAAAAACTATCATAATTAAATAATAGATACTAAGTAGAACTAAGTAGTATTTACAATTAAAACAATTGAGCTGACTGCAGACTGTTGCAAGCAATCTACAGGTAGCTGAACGCATATCAATACCAAGTCGGAAGCGTCCCCAAGACGCTGGCTGCATTGCCACGCTGTATGGCAATGCTGGCTGATGCGCTGCGCCAGACACTCACCAGCTCTCGGATAACGCGTCGCTTCGACCAGACGCTCAGATATTGTCAATTGTATTAAATAAAGTTCATCATGTCACCAAATACAGAGCTTCTGGAAACCCGAACCAGATAATATCATCAAAAACAAACCATCGAAGTCAGAGCTCCTTAAAACTACTAACTTCCATGTTGGCAACACAACCTATGTATAATTTCACACGCTGTCATAACCAGTTTGCTATACAAGTTTATAATACCTCCTTACAAAGTTAGTTCTCTCACTTTGCACTATACGCTGCGAAGTCCAATTTTCTAGCACATGAGATTCTATTATTATAGCTCTTTGGGGATAGGTTTTAAATTGGCTTCGTATATTCTTTGGATGAAGATAGTTTTAGGTGAGAATATGAAATTGGATGGAGCTTGATTATTAACTTGCAGATACCACGAAGGTGAGATGTGTCTAGGTTTTTGAAATGGTAACTTATCGCTACGCTATATTTCAAAAGTGGGGGTACGTTTACATAGTAGTCCGTTTAACAGGCCCATTTTATCTATTATACTAGACGATCGCCTCGCGGTTTCCGCGTAGTTCCCGTTCGCGTAGGAATTCCGGGATAAAATATAGCTTATATCACTCCCTGAAAAGTAAGCTTCCTAACGGTGAAAGAATTTTTCAAATCGGTCCAGTAGTTTTGGAGCCTATTCAATACCAAAATACAAACAATCACATCTTTCCTTTTTATAATATTAGTTTTGATATATTTTATCTATAAGTATGCTAAGATTTAAATCGTTAGATATTCCCTGCCACCAAAAACTGTGGAATTGTCTTTGAATGTGTGCGTTAACAAACTGCCAACGCACGCACACTATGAGTAGTTAAAAATAGTATTTTTGCCAATAAACCTAACTGTTATTATAACCATTTATTGTGCAATCATATTGCACGAACTTTTGTGAAAAACCACACAATACACTAATTCCATTTCACTTGGCAACAACACGGCGCGGTCTAACTATGGAAAGAGCCCATCTACAAAAAATACAAAAATACAAAATGTTTATTATCATTCTCTTAAATTACTTTATACATTGTTCAGTGTTCGAGACCTCCTTTTAAGTATAAAAATACCTGTATTAGGAGGTAACGCTCTTCCATAACATACATTATGAATTACAATAATGCTATTTCAAAAACATTTCTCAGAAATAGTGTAATAGAATCATGAATAAATATTGTTTAGAAATTTGTTGAGGGTAGGTTTCTGTTGGCCTTATTCTATAGTAAGTTCATGATGTTGTGTGGTACAAGTGTAAGTGGAAGCGAGTTGTGTTTGTGTAGTGAATGTGTGTTTGTTGAGGTGCTTCTGAGGACACCGGTCTCTTAAGAGTCCGGGCAACAGAAGCTACCTACTTAGTGTGTGAGTAGTGTGTGTTTGTGTAATGCATGTGTAGGTTTGTTGATGTAAGTGTGTTGTGTGCAAGTACAGTAAGGATGGTAAGTTAAATTTTGTAACTAAATAAATTTTACTAAATATACTTATTATAAATAAATAGTTTATATACATAAAACACATTTTTTTTTATTTATCTGTTTCTAGAATGGATTCAGTTTTATCATAGTTAAGATCAAGTAAATATTTAGTTATACTAGATTTACATTCGAGTTTGTTCATTGAATAAAAGTTTAGAATTTTATTTAATTTATTGTAAATATGTGCAGACTTAGCTACGTATTGACGAGCGGCAAATGTCGATTTAATCTGTTTTTTATTAATTACGTTTTTATTTTTTCTTTTATTTTTTATGATATTAGGGTCGTATATAAGAGATTTATGTAGCTTGATAACTGAATGCAGTATATATAATTTTCTAATAGACAGTGTATTTTTTATTGAGTGTAGCATTTCAGTCGGGTACTTAAAGGGTTTAAGAAACATAACTTTCAGTAGGGATCTCTGTGCTCGTTCCAAGTTTATGAGTTTTGTTTTGATCGCTCCTCCCCAAACTGGTATGCAATAGGTTAATATCGACTGTGCCAGAGCAACATATACTTTGTGCAGGAGATCTTGTGATGTTATATGCCTTAAGTTTTTGAATATCCAGATGAGCTTCCTTGTTCTGCTCATGAGCTGTTCAAGATGTGGATGCCATGAGAGCCTCTGGTCAATAATGACTCCTAAGTATCTAGTGGTCTCTACTTTTTTGATTTCTGAGCAAAAACACAAGTCATTATTCCTACCACATTCATGTATCTTAACTTTAAAATTAGAAGGAGGCTGCGTGCGATTGTACATAGTAAAGCACATAAAGTTGGTTTTATCAATATTGAGAGAGAGTAGGTTCACCTTTAGCCAATTGGCAATAATTTCGAGACCCAATTCAGCCCGTTTCCTAACTTCATCCCAAGATGACCCTGCGAAAACAACAGCGGTATCGTCTGCATAAGAAAAGATGCTACCGTCGGGGATTTCTAGCTCACAAAGATCATTTATATATGTCAAAAATAATGTAGGTCCTAGAACACTCCCCTGGGGGACTCCATAGTTAATATCGGTGTCTTCACTTTCTACCTCCCCAATCTTAATTCTTTGTTTACGGCCATGAAGGTAACTCTCTAATAGACAAAGTGGTACACCTCTTATTCCCATTTTTTCTAATTTTTGTATAAGGATAGTAACTGAAACAGTGTCGAATGCCTTTTTCAGATCAAGAAAAACGGTTAGGCATTTTCTTCCTTTATCCACATGGGATACCACGAGATCACATAATGCTGAAACTGCGTCTTCCGTAGAGAGACCCTTCCTAAATCCATACTGATTTTTAGAAATTATATTATATTTGTCAAGATATGACAGTATTCTTTTATTAATAATTTTTTCTAGAACTTTTGAAATTGCGGGTAGGACTGAGATAGGTCTATAATTGCTTACTTCATTTTTATCACCATTCTTAAACACAGGCGTGATAATTGATTGTTTAAGAATGGTTGGAAAGTATCCCTGTGTTAAGCATAGGTTAACAAGGTGACAGATGAAAGGAGCAATAGATTTACATGATAATTTAAGAAAGAGAGTGGAAATACCGTCCCATCCAGGAGCGCTTTTTGATTTCAAATTCATTATAATTCTATGTATTTCAGTTATGTCACTCTCTAACAAAACACAAGATGAGCTATGGTTAAAAGATATGTCAAGAGAGTTTCTGCTCTGTACTGTAGTTTTCTTTATGATCTCTTCCGCCAAGTTTTTTCCAATATTTGCAAAATATAGGTTTATAGAATTTACTGCGTCTACGGGGGAAGATTTAATACTAAGAAGTTGGTTGTTTGATGTTTTTACAGGCTTATAGTGAGTTAGATGATTGATTGTTTTCCAAAGTTCTTTATTATTTTTCGTTGCTTCTTGTAGTAGTTCTTGTTCGTATTGTCTTTTTAGTTTTTTTATAAGGTTGTTGCAAAAATTACGGTATCTTCTATAACTTATTATAAGTATTTCGTTCTTGGGGTCTTTTCGTAACTTCCTTTGCATGCTGTTTCTGTTATTAATACAACGTAGGATTCCGTGTGTTACCCATGGTTTTATTATTCGCTTACTCCTAGGTATCGTGACTATTTTAGTATTTTCTGTCAAACTTTTCTGTATTCTATTTATAAGTAAGTTACATACGATGTCGGGATTATCTAGTTTAAGTAGGTCATTTAGGTTTCCTTCTAGGCTTTCTATAGCATTTTCAAAATTTATATTTGTTTTAGTTTTATGTGTGCATATTACGTTAGTATTATTATGTAATATGAGAAGAACCATAAAATGATCGGTTATGGTTGTTTGCAAAACAGCTACCGTAGCTTCATTTATATTTTTCTTAAATTTAAGTATACAATGATCTAGGCAGTTTTTTTCTCGGGTAGGTAGGTAGTGACCAGGTAGTAAGCCATTCATAGACATTGCATTTAAATAATTTAGCCGGTTGTTTTGTTCATTGTTTCGTTCTTCCCTTTTTGGAGTTAGGTTAATATTTATGTCTCCAATTATTATTATTTGTTCATACATTTTAATCTTAGTTAGGTGTTCACTCAGTGAATTTATGAATTTGTCAGCGTTATGATTAGATGGGGATCTGTAAATGCATAATATAACCGAATCGTAAATAATTATTTGTAGACAAGATGCATCTTCTAGTATTATTTCATTGACCATAGCTTTATGATTATTTTTAATGTACACAGCGACACCGTCGTTTTGATTAAGATTATTTTTGGATGCGTAAGAATTATAATTTGCAACCGGTGGTATAGGTTTATAATCTTTTAATCTGCATTCCGTTAGTGATAAAATGTCGACTTCAAAATTAAGTTTAGTTAAATTTATGTTAAGATCATCTATATTTGCATAAATACTTCTTATATTTTGCGATATAATACTTAAGTCAGATGTCTGCACTTTAGGTAATTTGTGTGATAGCTCATCTATATTACATGTAAAAGAATTTGTAATCTCAGTATCGTCGATTTCGTGTAATATATTCATGGGACTATCCATCATAACCTTTTGAAGAAATGGTTTCAATCAATGTCAAAAAGGCACCTATGTTTGAAATTATTATGTAAATAAATACTTGTGGAATTATTAATCTTCGTAAATGTATGTGTAAGTGAGTATATTGTGTGTGTTTGTTTGTTTGTTGAGTTGTGTGCGAGAATGTTGGAGTCTTGTGTGTTTGTGTATACAACATAAAAATAAGAATTTTGATTATATTAGACTTAATATTTAAGAATCTAGTTATTCCAGGAAATAAGATAAGTCATGATGCTGTGTTAAGTAGGGCCGTCACCTGGTTCTCGCTGTGGATTGTTATTATTGGAGAAGTTTCGTCATTCCGTACGAAGACCCTTCCGTAGGCAGTCCAACAAAATTTGTAACCCTTTGATTTAGCGAGATCTCGTGCGAGGAAGTACAGACGAGACGCCTTAACCGTCAGTTGTTCTGAGACGAAAATGGGTGTATCTTCATTCTTTGTAAAGCCCAGATGTTTGGCGCAGAGTTTACTTTTGTGTCTACGATTATGAGCTTTACTCATTTTTAGTACGTCAGTCTTCAGAACTGTCGACGATAATTCTACCACTATGGGAGTGTTACTCTGTCCTTCTTTTTTCGTTCTCACTCTGTAAATATCCTTTATATCAGATTTATTCATATTACAATCAATAGATGTACCCAGCTTTAATACCATGTTTATCATGTCTTCTCTCGTTTCTGCTTTGCCTTTGGGTACATTTTTTATTTCAATGTTGCTTTTCCTGGCTGTCCTTTGTATGTCTTCTAACCTATTTTCTAGCATTGAAATAACTTCCTTGTTCTGTTTTTGTTGCTGTTCTAAAAGATCAACTTTTTTTGTGAGTTCCTCATTTTTGCTCATCAGGAGAGCAAAAGCACTTTCAATGTTTTTGTTAGTGTTCTGAATTTCGTTAAGCGTCGGGGCGAAGTATTTTTTAAGTTCAGTTTCTTGATCGGACAAGAGCTTTCCCATCATTTCCCTCATGTCCTCTTTGAGGAGGTCGAGTTCATGGTCTCTAGTTCTCTTGCCGGCACGAGAAACAAAGTTTGGGGGGGTAGTTTCTAAAGCCGCTTGGTCTAAATTCCCTTCGCTAGGGTATTTTTCACCTAGGATTCCAGACTTGAGGAATTTATCCATTGTTTTGCTACTTGTTCTTCAGAATTTACTAATACGCTATCGCTTGTTAACTTGGACCAGGCGTCCACTTAGATCTGTACGTACAGGGACGGTGGCGTAGGCGCAGTGTAAACTCACAGTAGGACTGCTATCTCTCTTGGGTCCGTGGTGCCGTGCGTCTTGTTGTCTCGTTCTGCTGCACTGGGAGCTTAGCGAAGCTTCTTGTAGTTTATGTTTGCCTGGTACTAGTGCAATTTTTGTCGACTTAGTTTTGGATTTTTCGGTATTTATTTAAATGAATTAAAATAAACTTAGTGTACGGGTTATAGACGTCTTAACGCTTTCGCGGTCCGGGAGGAAGAGGGAATCTACGATTTTAATCTTTGGTTGTATGAGCAAGTTCACACACATGACAGTATTCCAGATTCAGTAATGTGTGTGAACTCGCTCATACAACTACGTCCGCAATCGCCGACTTAAAACGTATACCTACTATGGAATTAGCCTTTAAGGCGAATAGTAGGGGTGATAGTGGCGCCACTACAGTATTTAATTTAATCATTAAGTTATACAAAGGAATTATCAAAAAATCGGACCGCTGGTAGACGATACCTATGACAAGCTTTTATTTAATGTATCTGTAATAGTTTTGTTTTGTGTTATTCAATCAAAAACCTTGTTTGGAGAGCTTGGTGGCCACCAATAGGAACTAAACTCTTGAAACAAGTATCTGCCTAAATAATATAGTACAAAACTATTAAAGATACATTTAAAAAAGCTTTTGATAGATATCGTCTACGCGCGGTCCGATTTTTTGATAATTCCTTTGTATAACGTAATTATAAAATTAAGTATGTAGTGGCGCCACTATCACCCCTACTATTCGCCTTAAAACAGACTGCTGTGCGAACACTAAGCGAACAAAATAAACATATTCTGGACCTTAGCGTACATGTGCGTAAGGTATAAGATATTCTATTAAATAAATAAATAAATTATGTTGGACAATTCACACTGCATCATCTACCCCGAGCTAAGTAAAGCTTGTGTTATGGTACTAGATAACTGATTTAAGTAAATAATTATTAAAAAAAAATACAATCAAGAAACAATTATAATTGTATTTAAAATTCAAACGATTACGCTAACTGCAGATGTTGCTAAAGATTACAGGTAGGTCAACTGATCCAGTTGGAAGCATCTCCAAGACGCTGGCTGCATTGCCCCGCTGTATGGCAATGCAGCATTTTAAACTGATTTAATACTAACATGACATATATAGTTTAATTATCGAGCGTTATTTATTTTTAATATCTTTATTTCATAAACACTAATATTTTAAATAGGAAAGATTTGTATTTTTGTACTTTTGTTAGGAATAAACTCAAAACCTGGACCGATTTCAAAAATTCTATAACATTAGGATGGTACATTATCCTGAGTAACAAAGGCTATATTTATTTGTTTGAAAAATAAATGTCCGCTAAGCCGGGACGGGCCGCTAGTAAGTACTAAAGAGATTTTCCTAAATTTTGAAAGCGGAAACAAAATTCAGATCAAAACAATTCATAACGAGATCCCATTTTGGCACAGAAACTTTACAGTTCGGCGTATTCTGTGATCCAATATGAAAATTGCCGATTTCATTCCTCTATGCAGGTTAAGAAATTGAATTTTTGCCGTAGCATGCGGTATTGCATATTTGAAAACTTGAGCCTTATGGCATACTTAGGTAGGTGCACCTCGTTTAGCTTGAGATACGTTCATTATCATCATCAGCCCATATTATGGGCACTGGTGAACAAAAGCCTACCTATTGAGCGTCATAGCGCATGAGATACGCTATTAGAGTTTACATACAAGTGTAAGGATATCGTAATTTAACATGGTTATTAATATAATTTTATTTATCATAATTTTGGAGATCATTTACATACTGATTTTATAATTGATTTACACCATTATTTGATTTTAGAAAGACTTAAACTTCCGGGTTTCCATTTTTAAGGATACCGTCATTAAAACTCAGAAGTGGCATGGTAAGGGTGTATTTTTCTTTCTAAAAAAAAACACTTGTACCATCCCACTTTTTATTCGAGTTACTATTTATGTAGGAATTTCCTGTAAAAACGGATGAAGGAAGCCATACCATCATACTATTATACAAAAATGTTAACAAAGTTATTCGATACAATGTAGGTTATTATTGTAATCTAGAACTGCTTATAATTCTGTGCTGTAAGCTTTTGGTTCGTTAAAATTCTTTTATAATGGTTAAAATACTCACGCTGAAATTTATGTGTCTGGCTGAAATAATCTGTCTCTATAGTAAAAAATTTATGAATTAAGGGCAATACTAAATCAGTAGGTACTAATAAGTTTAATATTTTTATAAATTCGTACCATGCGTCATATAACTCATATAGTACCTAAGTATAATGATGATGATGCCTTCCTAGTGGAATTTCAGCCACGGCAACCAGTCTCAACTCGAGGAAGAATAGCCAGGTGCGCAGGACATTATTATAGTGCATAAGTTTATGGTAAGTAAATATAGATTAAAATACCTAAATAGTGCCCGCGTTATCAACTGAGTCGCTGGACCATAAATGTCAATAACAATAGGGATGTGCAATAGGAGTGTGTCGTTAACGCATTCACTGCCCAGCCTCGGCGGTGTGACCCGCAGGGGCGCGTTAACCACTCACACGTCCGAGCCACAAATGTTGCTAGAATTTTTTTCCGGTTGAACGCCCCAGCCACATTAGTGGCTTATTTCTCCGGCCGGAGTAAAACTCGTTTTATGGCTAACTTAACCCTAATAGCTTGAGTCTATGGTCATGAATTGACGGTGTAATACCTGCTTCATTGGTAGAATGGCTAAAAGGCAAGGTGCCAATACAAAAAATTTCAAAGACGAATTTTTAAAAAATAAAAATCAGTACTGTGCGTTTTTCAAAAACATCAGTGTGTTTATTCGTGGATATCTTTTCTAAAATGTAAGTATTTCAGTGTTTTAATATTAGTGTCGTATATCAAATTAATCCTCAGGAATAATGCTTTCTGATTATACCCGAATATCATGGAAACTTAGTTCGATGCGACGACCAATTGACCTCAAAGTTGATCGTAATTTTGCGGCCAACAATTTTTATTTTGTGAATTTCAACCTACTTGCATTTATTTGAGAGCACTTCATTCTTTGTAATACTTGGTCTATATCTTTATAGATTCCGTATAGTTTTCGCTTTTTTTTTTTGTAACGTTAAGAACCGCTAAGAAACGAGTTTATTTCGGGCATGGCGATGTGAAAAAACATCCCTTCACACTTTTTTTGGGTTTCGGACACCGTAGCTTGAAAAAAATAAGATGATAAGCCAGCTACACCATGGGAGTGTCTACGTGATCATTTTGTTGAATCAAGAATGAACTTTTCACTCAAAAATAACTACATAACAGTCTAAATCGCTAAACGAATCAAGAGCGAATAAAATGTGATTTAACGCAACTGGCGTAATCACTATTCACACATATAAACGAATCTATCGCATTCACGATTCACTAACTGTCGCGATCGATAAGACTAAAAGATTATTGACTTCGTAACGTCGCGCGTCGTTGCGTTGATCGTTATGAAAAATAGATAGATATTGAATCGCGGCTTCACATTATTTTAACGAAATCCATAAACCGTTTATTTAACTATCTAGTGAAATAACGCCACACTGCTAATGTGCAACGCTTTGCATCTTATCGATAAATGCAAAGGCGCCACTCGTTTTTGAACAGAGCTTTGAATTTGTCGTTACTTGTATATTAACTGTGACCTCAACTACGTCCACTCTATCTAGATATCTGAAAAACGGCGTATCATTGGTCAAATACTTACTACCTTAATTTGAGTTAGGGATCTTTTTGACCCGTTTTATTTCCAGCTACAAAGTTTGAAGCTCCTTCAGTCTTCAATGCTGGTCGCTTGCTTTGAAGACGCAGTCTGTAAAGTTTCTGATAGATTCATCTTCAATGTCAGATTTAAGATAATAACGTAAGGTAAATTAATTTTAACCTACTATTCAGCTTTAAGGCCCGTTTAGATCTACTCGGTATGTGCTACCCTCGGTAGCGATATCCGAGTGGCTATGCGGTAAGCCTACTGTCTCTAAAATAGTCGATGGAATACCGATTACTGCGCGACTCCAAGCACGAAACCCAAACAAAACCTACCGCAACCGCTCTGGGAAGCGAATACTATAGGTCTAAATAGGCCCTTACAGAGTACGATTGTCAACATTTTAGGCTACTTTAAGTTAGAAAAATAAACATTGTTGGTAACCAAAATTAGTTCTCGAAATCCTCGAAATAAATTAGCAAACTTTTACGTTACGCGCAAACATTAAAAAGTTCAAAAGTTCCAAATTAGGGGAAAACTGGGAGTTACCATTTAGGAAAGAGGTGGTTTAATTAAAGAGAAAATTGCTATAATAAATAAATTTATTTTGAGAGTAGGTACACAAAATTTTAGAGATAAATTTAAAGGCACTTGGGATTTTTACACAGTGAAAATTTTACGCCGTATACCGCATGCTATTAGGTTAGTAAAAAATATACCTCAACGTCGAATTTCAGTGATATATAATGATTAATGTCTTGTAAAGTATCTGGCTGTACTAACTCGTGTAAACTGCCTCGTTGGTCTAGCAGTCAGCTTATTCAACCGCTAATTATGAGGTCCTTCGTTCAAATCCCGGATCGGGCCAATAGTTATTGGGGTTTTTCTAGCAAGAAAAATTCAAAGTAGCAGCTCGCAGTCAGGAAGTTGTCGGTGTTACACCCGAGCACGTTAAGCCGTTGGTCCTGCGCTGGATCTCTCCCTATAGTCGTGTTGGTCTACCGTCCCATTATGAGAGTCAGGGAATAAAGAGTGCACCTGTGTTTGCTCACACACTTGTGCACTGTAATATGTCCTGCGCATCTGGCTAGTCTCCGATGAGACTGGCCGCCGTGGTCATAATTCAGCTAGGAGGACATCAGTCGTGGCTGTCGAGGCGTAGGAATCAATTCCTCGATCTCAGGCCGTGAATGTGGTAAGAGACTAACCAGGGGAAACAGAGAAAGAGAAGCAGCTTCCTTCTGTGTATTTAACACCTCTACTGCAATCACCAATCCGTCTGTCGAGCGTGGTAATTGCGGCAAAACACCTTTTTTTGGGAAGGAACGTTCAACAACGGATTTCTCTGTATTTTCTTTATTAATCAAAAAATTATTCTACTCTTATTTCTACGAGACTTTAAACCATATCAGGTTTGTTTAGTTGTGCAGTTACAGTTATTATTATTATTGTTTGTGTATAAAACACAAAATACAAAATTTACTATAGGAGTGAAAATCTAATATAATCTCCCGGACTCAATAAAAGAGTTCTTCGATGACAAATTTGTTGACGCCGATGTCGTAGATCCACACTTATAATAATATTTTAATACTCTTGGTAAGAATACCAAGGTCAATTATTTGTACTTAGTTTTTACATTATTTTGTACCTAGCTAAGTTAGTTTGACACGTAAGAAAATCTTTATATATATAATTCTTCTGTGAGTGTGTATGTCACTGAACTTCTCTCAAACGACTGGACCGATTTTGATGAAATTTTTTGTGTGTGTTCAAGGGGATCTGGGAATGGTTTAGATTCACAATATTAACCTTGACCTGCTGCATTGTAAGCAATTTGGGTTTACTCGCGGCAGGTCAACTACTGATGCTGGTGTAGAGTTAGTATCGCATATTTTTGATGCTTGGGAGAAGTCGCAAGACGCTTTAGGCGTTTTTTGCGACTTGTCAAAAGCGTTCGATTGCGTACACCATGAAACATTAATCGGGAAACTACATCACTATGGAATAAGAAACACCTCTTTGGATCTTCTTACATCTTATTTGAGTGATAGGATACAAAGAGTTGACATTAATGGGAAACGGTCTTCGGGGTCTGTAGTTACAATGGGTGTACCACAGGGTTCTATCCTCGGTCCTTTCCTATTCTTAGTTTATATTAACGACCTGCCTCATCTTGTCAAGAATAATCACGAGATTGTATTGTTTGCTGATGATACTTCATTAATTTTTAAAATGAAACGACAAAACACAAATTTCGACGATGTGAATAGTGCAATCTCAAAAGTAGTTCATTGGTTTAGTGTCAATAATCTTTTGTTAAATGAAACCAAAACAAAATGTATTAGATTTATTCTACCTAATGTTAAACAAGTGAAGGCTGATGTAAACGTTAAAGGAGAAACTTTAGAAATGGTAGAAAGCACCGTATTCTTAGGAATCACCTTAGATAATAAACTTCAATGGGGCCCACACATAGATAAGCTATCGAAGAGACTCAGTTCTGCAGCGTATGCAGTCAAAAAAATCCGTCATCTTACAGACGTGGACACATCTAGACTTGTTTATTTCAGCTACTTCCATAGTATTATGTCTTATGGTATACTGCTGTGGGGGAACGCTGCAGATATTAACACCGTATTTGTGCTGCAGAAGAGGGCTGTTCGTGCAATCTATAATATGGGTCCCAGAGAATCCCTGCGTGATAAATTCAAAGAAATAAACATAATGACAGTACCATGTCAATATATTTATGAAAACTTATTGTACACTCACAAAAATATAAATCGGTTCCCTAAAAATAGCGAAAAACATAATTTGAATACCAGAAACAAACATAAGATCGCTGTGCCCACAACTAGGCTACACAAAATTAATGTATCTTTTAAAGGGCAATGTATACGCTTCTACAACAAAACTCCTAGTGAGTTGCAAAAATTATCAGTAAATAAATTCAAACAAATTGTCAAAACCTTGCTGTGCAAAAAGGCTTACTATAAAATATCAGATTATCTAGAGGATAAAAAAGCTTGGGACGGGTTTTGCTCCAACTCGAAAAATAACAACTAACAGGCTAAAGGTTTCTTCGTCGCTTCTTTACTTTAGTCTACATACTGAAGCGACAGAAATCAAAAAATATCACTTTATTTCCGTGTCAGTGCTTAGTTTTATGATTTGACCTTTTCTAAGTGTACATTTATTGTATTTATGGAAATAAAGAGTTTTTGATTTTGATTTTGATTTTGATTTTAACGACTGGACCGATTTTGATGAAATTTTTTGTGTGTGTTCAAGGGGATCTGGGAATGGTTTAGATTCACAATTTTGTTTAATTAACGCGTGCGAAGCCGCGGGCAGAATCTAGTTTTCTTATAAATAAAAAACTGAACTGAATCTTCTCAGTTTAAAATCGGTAAAATCCAAAGCGCACGGGCCTAAGCCAAGTACACGTCAAGATTCAAAGAATTATTTGCGTCAAACATAGTATTACAGGTGGTATATTATACAAATAATGTCCTCATGTCTCGGTATGGTCTAGTTGGCAATAATAAAATTAAAAGTTTTCTTATTCTCTACTAAATTTTATTAAAACCAATTCAGAGTTCGAAACTTCACTTGCATACTCTATTATGTTTGTTATTATTATCGTTATCAGCGATTGATATAAATATAATAATGCTGGCTAATACCTACAACTATTAGCCAAAGCACCAATACACAGTTTAGGTATATACCCATACACAGTTTAGGATGTTCTGTGCTGGTAGATAAGGTGTCTAGCACAGAAATCTAAATAACAAGTCACTTAGATTTCTGTGGTGTCTAGCATAGACTGATATAGAATAGATTGGCAGTTAGGTACTTGTTTAGAAGTTCCGCCCTCCAGCCAGGTGGGATGACGACCTGCGGAAGACTGCAGGCAGATGCTGGATGCGGAAAGCTGAAGACAGGACACTATGGCATGGCGCTCTTTAAGGGAGGCATATGTCCAGCAGCGGAATAATATAGGTTGACGATGATGATGGTTATGAAGTTATCAAAGGATTTCAAAGGTTTCATTGCGGCAAGCAAGGTAATTATACAGATTAAAAATTTTGAATTTTATGAATCTAATATACCGTTACGGGTCGTTACGTTGATTATTTATTTATTAAATCGTGTGACAAGAAGAGGCTGGTATGTATTTTACATTTAAACTCAAATAATGATGATGCAACATGACATCGCAGTGATTTTTCATCAATAAATTCTCAATCCATCGAACTGGAATTGCAAAATTTTATGTCGAATTCCAACGTTATTGCCGTATAGGTGGATCCAGTTTTGTCATCACGGACAATAAAATTAATACAATTATGTATGATTCACTCGACTGTTATTTTGTAAAGCTTATGTTAAATAAAACAAAATATTTTTTTGGGTTCTGCACACGTTGCATGTTCAGCTTGTTCTTAATTTTCATATGCCTCAAACCAAGCAAGGGAGCAAAGTAAGATTAATAATAGTAATGTACAATAAAGTAAGGTAGAATAAGGTGTCTGGCACAGCGGGCGAAGGTCTGCCTGCGACGCAGGAGGTTGTGGGTTCGATTCCCGCCTCAGGACAAATATTTGTACGATCTGCAGACATTTGTCCAGGGCGTTCTGGATGTTTTCTATGTATAATAAAAAATATCTATCTATGTAGTGTATCGTAATAAGTATAGTTATCTAGTACCCATAACACAAGCTCTGCTTAGCTTGGGGCTAGATAATGCTGTGTAAATTGTCCAGAATTTATTTATTTATTTATTTATTTTAGACAATCGTGATACATCGTCAACCATATCGTAACTTAAACCATCAAGTGAGATTGTGGTCAAACGAAGGTCTATACACGATAAAAATAATTGCTATTTCATACGAAAGAGACCATTTCTCTTTCATCAGAGACTAATATTCAATGTCTTTCAAATACCCGCAAGGTATTTTGTCTGTGTTGGCATAATCATCTCAGCTGAAGAACGTCCACTGACTGGACGGACATCATCTACAGCCTATCAGTCCACTGCTGGACTCAGACTTCCCCCTGATTAACGCCTTATTGACCTTTGTAACATAGAGGGTAAAGCCTAATCCCCACGCTGTGCACGCGGGTTGGGGAGCGCAGTTTGGTGGTAAAATTGTTCTGCATTAGACACTGCTGTCCGCCCTCCGATGTATATTCCTTAGTCGCCTCTTACGACACCCGCGGGAAGAGTTGGGGACTGGACATACTCCCCCCAAAACCCACCACGATGATTGGTCCAGCGGTTTCCTACGATCTTTTGACTATCTTCTCGGACTTCAATGGAAATCAATTAGAAAATTAAATTATGTGAAGCTCTTTTGTGGTGCTTACCTTGTGGCTTAACTTACACCTCTCCAACTCTTCTCGCGGGTGTCTTAAGAGGCAACTAAGGAACATATCCCTAAATCCCCCGGTCGATACCCCAGCGCTTCCTGCAAATTAACCACCAAATTGTGATCGCCAACCCCAGCCTATTGCCTATCGTAGGAGTTATGGGTTTTCCCCAATATTTTAAAATTATCAAAGACGCTATGATAAATAGATCAATTTATCAGACTCTACACGTAGAGTTCTTTTTTAATTTATTTTTTAATGCTTGTTTTATGATTTTTGTTTGTTTGTTTTACGCAGTTTCTATTGTTTGTTTAGTGTACTTTTTTGTTTTGTTTATACTTTCCTTCAGTGTTTTGTGTGCTAAATAAATCTCTATTCTATTCTATTCTAACTACAGAGCTACCAGTATGATTTGTGAATCATGTGCTTGACTCTATATCACGTCTCGTACTCATCGGTAGAAGTGGTTCCTTACAAAGTAGTTTCTTGCACCTTACGGTAGATTCCTGTTTCCCGTTATCTTACTGGTCCCTAAAAAGCCCAAAAAGTCAACAATAGACCACAACCACACCCATATAAGGATTTTTAGTGCGCGTAAACAATTCAATCATTCAAATTTGGAAACTTACGTTGCGCAAGAGACGGTTTTCGGCCTTTGGCGCCGGATTAGATGAATGTAGTTGCTGACATTGTCACGTTGGAATAATGTAGACATGGACAAACGTTCATCATCATCTTCCGCCACCTGACTTCATCTACTGCTGGGTATAGGGCTTCAAACTCTGACCTGCACCAAACATTATTGAATTATTAATCAGTGGGTAGGTCACTTGTTAAAATATTTTCAACTAAACTTGTAGTGTACATTTTGTAGAGCTACTATGATAAACCGATGTCGACTAAAATATTGAGCACAATATTAAATTCTATAAATCCATACAAATCCAACGTAGATGTAAACAAACATCATAACAGCCTTGCGTTTTTGCGTAGGTGTCAAAAACCAGGCCGCAAGATTACCTACGATTACGTAACGTTTCTGGTTTTACGATTTGTGCATTTGGGATTGAATATAAAATAAACAAGGTACCGAGCGATTATGGAAAAAAACCCCTTATTGCAAGCATGTTCAGCTGTGAACTAAGGTATAATGTGCTGATGAGAAGAAAGAGAAGGTTTAAGTATGTACGAATACTTTGTAATAAATAAGTACCTTCTTCAAATACTCCAAGCCAGAACATCCCCCGTAGGAACCTTCGTCGAACACCAGTGGCAGGCTTTGAAGAGTCCACTCCACGAAACGTATTCAACTTGTCATGGACGTATCTTGCGTTAGCAAATAAACTTATTGACATTCAAAGATACACCTGTACTATTTATTTTTCGAACTGTCTTTTAGGCGAATTTTGACTGAACCACAGATATTATAATACTATACTACTGAACTAAATGACTAGGTTGACAAATTGACATACTTACACCATTTTATAGTAGTAAATTGCAGTCATACAATCAAATCTTAGTGATCATCTTAGATCCCGGTATTGAACGGTAGGTAGTCTTAGAGAATTTTAATTTAAGGTGTATGACTCAAACTAGCGCCGCTGCCTTTTGTTTCTTTTAATTACGTTAATCAAAGGAATTTTTAAAAGTACATTGTACAGTTTATGATACCTATCATGAGCTTTATTAAATTTCTTTGATTAACTTAATTACGAGTATGAGAAAGAAAAGGCAGCGGCGGCGCTACTTGAGTCATACATGCGCCTCAAGATTATCTTGTAAGATTTCTCTTTATTTTTTATATATTAGAATTTATTCTCATTTTTGTTATACCTAAATGTATTTTTTTATTGTAGACTTTTGTAGTCTGTAAGCCGTGTAGACAAGCACGCACCAAAGGTCCTGCCGAAAAACCAACGTCGCTCAACTTTATGTACTTGTATAAACGTGTACTTTAGTGGAGACCACGACTCGGCAAACGTAGTGTAGGACGCCCTCCGGCAAGGTGGGATGACGATCTGCGAAAGACTGCAGGCAAATGCTGGATGCCGCAAGCTGAAGACAGGGTCCTATGGCGCTCATTAGGGGAGGCCTATGTCCAGCAGTGGACTAATGTAGGCTGATGATGATGATGATGATGCTCATCTTTATGTGGAGCAACATGAAGCTGAGACAGGACTTTTGTGGTTCATATAGAATTAATACTTTTTTATATTTTAATAATTTTTAAATAGTACATTATGGTACTAGTGGTGATTACTGCCGAGGCGCCATTGTGAGCCGTAGGCGAGGGTCTTAAGAGAGCCGAGGACGGTAATCATCAATACACACGTGTATCATACCACACTGAAAAAACTAATTAGCTAAACTAGTTTTGTAAGATGAACTTTGTTAACTAGCAAACAAAGTTTGATTTAACATAACCATCTACTTCAATTAAATCGTACATAACTGATTTTGCCAAATTGGGTTTAGTTATTATTTAGCTTAATTTATGTTAGTGGCAACACAAAGCTTGTTTGGTTACTGCAGCCAGAGCTGCAGCCAACTTGAGTATAATTATCAATAACAAAACTATTTAGTTATGACTTTGGTAGACTGTTTATTTATTAGTAGCAAAAAGAGAGAGTAAATACTAACAATTATAATTTATAGGATTATAACCAGAATTTGAGTAAAATTACAAAACCATTTGTTTAAATTGAATCAAATGTTTTGTTGCGTGTAACGTTACGTAATAATGAGTGTTGATTTAATATTACCAAAAAGTTTTATTTAAAATACCAATGACAGTTTAAAAGATTATAACTTGACTTTGAGTAATATTACAAAATCATTTGTTTAGATTGAATCAATTGTTTTGTTGCGTGTAACGTAACGTAACCCCACACGGCGCGGCATAGCACGTTGCAGACGCGCGCGACGCCATTTTCTTTCTTTTCGTGTTCGGTCGTATTCGAAGCTGATTGCGTTGCGCGTAATTAGCACTGAGAAGAGTGAAAAGTTTGATTGATGTTTTTACTTAGTGATAGTATCAAGTACATCAAAAAGAAGAATAAAACGACGCCGGCAGCGGCCATGGAGCCGGCGACTAAAACAATCGCATTTTACAATTACCTAACCATATAACAATTACCTAATCATATAAATGTTACTTCTAAAATGGTAAAAAGTATGTAACACAGAGAGCTCAACTGTAATTTCAGACTCATATAAAATAAGTTTCTAACATAACTACCTACTGTAATATTGTTGATAATTCAGTGATTGTTTTGATTAACATTTTAAAATGAGCGGCGGGTCAGGCCTCCGCCTAGTTTACCGCTCATCTCTAACGTTAAAAAGTGTTAGTTGACAAAAAAACTAGGAAATAGTTCCTCTTAACTGTAACATAATTTTGTGAATCAATATCAATAGTAGTAAAATAAAATATGTAACAGTTTGGAGAAATTGTTTCATAGTTTTTTTGTCATAGTAGGCTAGGTATATATACCTAGGTAATTTTTGACATTACAGGTACATAACATTAAGTTTTACTTTTACATATTAAGTAGTTACTTATATAAAGTATTAAGTAAAGATTGCCAAAACTACGAATATATATTGTTGCTATCTAAATGATTGTTTTTGTTTAATTTTTACTGATGAGCAGACCAGGCGAAAACATTGTTTGATCTTTTTTCACTCTTAGTAAAATATTGTTCATATCCAACAGCAACTATAGCTATTTTAACTATTGTATTAGATAAAGATGATATTTTATAATGAGTGGTAAAATGATCGAGCAGTTTTCGGCTTTGCAGCCTTACCGGCTAAAGTGAAGGTGGTTACGATGGACCAAATCAAAGTTCGATTTGTGACGCCTTTTACTGAATATGGCCATATCGAACTTTGAATTTCGTTAATCGTTATCGTCTTCACCATAGCCGGTAGGGCCCCAGGTCTGCGCCGACCCTAAAAAAATACCCAAACTAGCTAAAATTGCAAGCTAGTAGTAACCAAACTGAGCAGCTGCAGAGTACATATCAGTTTTGGTACTACTAACAGCATAATGGTGTAAGTAGGGACATAATTAGTTTAGTTATTACTAGCTGCGTAGTGAGGGACATGGGTAACTAGTAACCTAACTACTCGGGTGAAAGTAGCTAATCAGTTGAGTTACTAGTAACAGCATAGCTTTGTTATTATTAACTAAAAACTATAGAGTTGATGTCTAGTAGTAACCAAAAAGTTTGATTAGAATTGACAAAACGAATATGCTACTAACAAACAGTCAGTTATCTATATGCTAATAATAGTTTGCTTATTTGTATCTAATTTGTTTGTTAATTTTTAACAAAAAAAATAGATTACATGGTACATAACTTTAAGTGGCTTGGTACATATTTATCCAAATGGTTTAGTAATAATTAGATAAGTACTTTGTTTAAATATAACAAACATCATAAGCCAATTAGTAACCCATCTTATTTTACAATACTAGGATTGGTTGCTTGTAACACTTGTTATGTAGTCACTTTTTCTATGTTGTTAGTTACCCAAGTTTAAGTTACTAATGACAAAAAATTACGTTTTTCAACACACTCGTGAATAAAATAACAATAAAAACTCATTGCGATCGGCCACAGACTAAAGGGATGAGATTTTTTTTTTATTTTCCGCGCATAGGGTTTGCCCCTATTCTGCCACGTACAAAATGGGGAATTTAAAGCTTTCTTTTATTACAGAGAAAACAAAAGTTATATTTGAGTGAAAGTTTTATTTATTAAACACATACGAGTTAAAATTATCTATTTATATAAGAAGTTGCATGAGATGAGTAAGCAATAGGAACATTAATTTATTTGTTCTATTGAACACGATCTTTTTTTTTGAATATAAGCTTTTTTATGAACAAATCAACTCAACCAATAAAATAAAAAAAAAATCTATAACTCACTAGTGAGTTATAGCAATGAAAAAGTCACAGTTTGATTATGGGTGTCATTCTATGCCTAATTGCGGTGACCATAGAGCCACTTTATGAGCAAGTGTGTTGAAAATATTATTACTGTATTTACGTAATGTGTGAGCCAATCAATTGATTTTCTTTTTTTCTTTTTTCTAGTCACTAGATGAGTTTAAATTGTCGTCACAGTACGTTTTACCAAGTTACCCAACTTCGGTCGAAGATTCGGGTTATTCCAGTTTTCCCCCATGAAGATTATGGCGGAACACTGGACTCCATTTCTTTGCATAGCATTTTGCGAAATCACATCGTATAATTTTTTTAGTGACTCATCAAATCCTCCACCCTTGGTGGTTTCCCTCTTTTACCATGAATCACACGACTTTTTATTCGCACATACAGGATGATTCATTATAAACTATTATTATTATAAACTAGTGATGTTGGCACTAGTTCATAACATTGCCAGCTAAACATAATTCTTTAGGTATACCTAAGGAATGGGCAACATTTGAATGGGGAAGGGCTTGAAAAAGTAGTAGGTATACTACATTTTCAAGCCCTTGCCCATTCAAGTGTTGCCTGGATTAGATCGTTAACCTTCAATACGGTGCTATGAGGCAGCGCTGCTGACTGGGAGCGAGCGTTTAGTATACAGAAGAGAGCTGTTCGAGTGATCTTGAGAGTTTCCTGGGATACCTCGGCTCGTCCTTTCTTCAAGAAGCTAAAAATAATGACTGTACCCGCCCTCGTCGTCTTTAACGTAGCTCGCCACCACCTGGACGAATACAAGACACTCGGTGGCACCCATAGGTACCCGACCAGACACGCTCAAAGACTGCAGGTGGTGCAGCGGCAGCTCAGCTAAAGAAACTGGTTCACGTGATGCTGTCTACAACCGTCTTCTGAAAATTATTACCGCAGCCCGATCAGCGCAAGCCTTTAAGAACACGCTGAAGAACTGGCTTATCGAGCAAGCCTTCTATAGGATTGACGATTTCTTTAGTGAATAATATGATTGTACAATATAAGATATATCTAAACTTAATTTATTAAGTATGTGTATTTTTTATTTAAATAATTTCTAATGTGCTATGTACAATGTAATGCAAACGAATTTACGTTAATTTTATTGATTGAATTTTATTACTTTATTGTTGTATGAATAATGAATTTTGTGACATGTAATGATAGTTATGAATAAAGAATCTGAATCTTACCTGCTACCTTACCTACCTACTATAGGTTTGAACAATTTCATCACCTTCTTCAATCAACTTATTTCGAACCGCCGCCGAATCACGTACAAAGTTGTATAACTCGCTCATTATCAAATATAATTAATTGGAGTTCTGCGCAAAAGTTTCACTTGGCCAGAGTCGTGGAGATTCTAGGAAATTGATGTGGTATGCACCTTTTATTGCTGGCTTTCTTGGAGAACAATTTTTACAGCTTAACACACTCATAGAAATAACAATCGGTTCCCTAAAAATAAAAAATAAATTAATAATAAATAATGATGGACAATTCACACAGCATTATCTAGCCCCAAGCTAAGCAGAGCTTGTGTTATGGGTACTAGATAACTGACATACATAATATAATACACTACATAGATAGATATTTTTTATTATACATAGAAAAACATCCAGAACCCCTGAACAAATATCTGCAGATCGTACAAACATTTGTCCCGAGGCGGGAATCGAACCCGCAACCTCCTGCGTCGCAGGCGGACCTTCGCCCGCGGCGCCACTGAGGTCGTCTAAAAAAAAAAAAAAATGTCGTAAAATAGCGATAAACACAATTTTAATAACAGAAATAAACACAGACTAGATGTGCCCACTACTAGGCTACACAAAATAATCTTTTATAGAGCAATGTATACTTACGATTCTACAACAAAACTTCTAGTGAGTTGCAAAAATTATCAGTAAATAAATTCCCCTTGCTATGCAGAATGGCTTACTATAAAATATCAGAATATCTAGAGGATAAAAAAGCTTGGGACGGGTTTTGCTCCAACTCGAAAAATAACAACTAACAGGCTAAAGCTTCTTTACATTCTTTCTTCTTTATTTCTTATTACATTTTGTACCTATGTAAACTGGATCTCGTGTCTGAAATAAAGATTTTTTATGATTATTATTATTTTCTTTATTCTACATACCGAAGCGATAGAAATAAAAAATATCACTTTATTTCCGTGTCAGTGTTTAGTTTTATAATTTTTTCGATTTGATCTTTTCTAAGTGTACATTTATTGTATTTAGGGAAATAAAGAGTTTTTGATTTTGTTTTACATCGGGTGATTAGAGCAGTCCCCCACCCAACACGCAAAAAGGTACCTGTGGCTTAGTTGTGGAAACCAGTCGAGAAACAAAAAACAACAACGTATATTGCAATCATCGATCCGCCTGCCAGTGGTGGTGAATGTGGTGATTATGGAAAATCCCTTGGATGCTATTTGTGGCGTCTTTTGGGGGAGGCCCAGGAAACGATTGATAAATACAGGACTCCACCATGATAGATTTAAAACGTTAGATAAACCCTGACACCAAAAACTGTGTCAGTCTTTGAATTCGTGCGTTAAGGGGGTACCCTACCTCGTTATTGTGTGAAGAGGATAGGCATAGGATTTCGCGTTCACAGGAGCGGGACAGAGCAAAGCGGCGTAAGCCCAAAAATCAAGTTTTTAGTAGTTATTTGCTCCCCACAAACATTAGAATAGTTAATTGAAAAAAGGCAACATATAAAATGTTCTTTATACTTAGCTCAATTTCTATGCTTAATCTCAAGATCGTATCATCTGTATTTATTGAGAAATTAGGGTTTTAGTAAAAAATTAGAGGTAACTTTGCGATTTTTTTCTATCGAGAAAATTTTATGGAATCGTGTTTTCGAAACATATGATCGATGGAATAAGTCCTGAACTTTACCATATATAAATTTCAAAGTTAAATATTCAGTAGTTTGGAAGATATGGAGGTCCGACGGAGTTGAAAATAAGCAATTTGAGGGTAGGTACCCCCTTAACAAAGAACCGACGCACGCACACTATGAGTAGTTAAAAATAGTGTTTCAGCCAATAAATATAACTGTTGTTATTACCATTTATTGTGCAATCATATTGCACGAACTTTTGTGTAAAAACACACCAAATAAACACACTATTCTCTGATTCCAAATGAGTGAGCTATCTTATTTGGCTTGGCAACAACACGGCGGCGGGTGCGGTCTCTTTACGGAAAGAGCTTATCAGCTAACGATTTCAATCTTTTGACTCCACAACATGCTATACATAGATAGATAGATAGATGGAAAATACTTTATTGCACACTTAAAAGTAAGAAACAATTAAAAATAAAATAATTATAATCTAAGTGACTATTGGCGGTCTTATTGCTCAAGAGCGATATCTGCCAGACAACCTGGTATGGATAGGATCGTCGTACATACCTACTAAGTAACAGAAACTGCTAAACAACAACATTCACGTAAGACGCTGATTTGAAAAGTATATATATGTATGTTTTATCTTTTTATTAAAAAATAAATCCGTTCGTGTATAACGTTTTCTATTTTCTTTAACAATATACATTATCAAGTAGTTACAATAAACACCTGTTTTAAGAAAAAAATGGCAATACCTTCCTAATTTTCCAAGAATTCCTAACTCCAGATTTCAAATTGGTCTGTATTTCGATAAAGAAACTTCTCCGAGAGCCTTCGAAGGTTAAATGATAAAATACTTGTCTAAGAACTTCTAATAAATGGTCAAGCACGTGCCGGCAAGTTTAAAGTTACTGAGGTTTCTTTGAGTTCTTGACAAAAACAAACTTGAGAAAGTCTGAGTAAAGGCTGGTTTGGATTCCATTGCGTAAGGGCTTTTGTGCCCTGGACCTAAGGTTCCATTATCTTAAGCATAGGTGCTCCATTTTTTTTATCTTTTATAATTTTTATTCAGAGTTTTAAATAATTATGTCACCCTTATGAATTAAGTCTTACAATTACTATCTGACTGTGATGTTTTTTTACGAGCTTCACGATATATTCTTATCAGCGCCCTGGCATCCAAGAACACTGGTTCTGATAGGATGCTATTGCAATATTTTTTTTATTCGGCGAGGAAATTAGTTTACGAATAAACCGGTCTGGGGGTGGGACCAGAATTATGTTCGACTAAACGCCCTGACTTAATACCCACTAAAATCTCTCCGCTGTCTCTCTCTCGCCATTCTCGCCAAACCACGGGAGATTGCTGTTTCAACCTGTGGATAAAAATTGTAGGGGTAGGAAGTCACGACGTGAAGTAAGGATTGATCCTCCAGCTCAGTCGCTGGATGTCATAGGAGCTGACAAAGGAAACCCAGCAGAGGAAGGGCAAAGGAAGAGAAAGGCAGAGGAATTCTGTGTATTTGAACAACCCTATTGATTTGATCAATTCTCCTGCCAAACATTCTAATAATCCTAATTATAATTCTGAGTGGGGGAACTGAGATCTGCACTGACATCTCGCTTAGGAGTGTATTGTGCATTGTCCCCCTGCCTAACCAGGCCCTAACCAGCCCAGCTCCTTGAAGTACCGGAGCAGGACTTTTGGCGATTGACAGCTTCGTTTCAGCTTTTCTGTGGGCAGACGGGTTACATCCCTCTATGAGAGTCTTCAATCCCGTTACCCGTCTGGCCTCCTCTGTGGCCGTGCAGTGAACCACTACTGCCAAACATTGTGATTATGGCACACACAACACTATGTATCACTAGGGAGAAAGTGCGATTCCTACCTCGTGTGTTAATAACACACTCTCCTATCAACTGGGCATTTTCTCGCCTAGGTGTACAATGTACTATTTTCGTCGACACCCCAGAAGTGCAAGAGCATTGTGACAGGTATTGCTCAAAAATTAGAAAATCGTTATGATATTAGTAACGCGAAAATAAATTACCAATTTATTTTCTTTTTATATTCTAAATATTGTTTTTTGTGTACCTTCTTTGTCTTTGTTTGTCTTAAGCGTGTGTCAGCTGCTGCCGCTGCGCCCTCTAGGTGTCGCATAAAACCAGCGCACAGATTTGTACGCAATAAATATTATGGTGTACCTTGCCTTTGATAGGAACCACATTATTTTCCTTATTATAATATTAATATGCCTCTGATATTACTGGAATATTCGCTTTCAGAAAAATACGAAATATCTTTTGGATTCATTACGTAACTTAAGAGCCTAGGTATCAAAAGAAAAGTATTAAGGGTGATCGTTTCATTTTTTGCGGTTTTTAATTTTTTTCTACTTTTCCGTTAGTCTTAAGCTTTCTTTTTACAAGTATTTTACCGCAAATCAAACCACGATAAAACCAACTTCGATTCAATTGTATTTTTAGTTAATAGAAATTGGTTTACGATTTGGGCCAAATTCATTTTTCCGCTAGTTTTATTCCTCTGTGGCGCAGCGGGCAAAGGTCCGCCTGCGACGCAGGAAGTTGCATGTTCCATTCCCACCTCGGGTCAAATGTATATAATATTTGTTCAGGGTGTTCTAGATGTTCTCTATGTGTTGTTTATCTATGTGGTGTATTGTATTAAGTATATCAGTTATCTAGTACCCATAATACAAGCTCTGCTTAGCTTGGGACTAGATAATGCTGTGTGAATTGTCCAGAATTATTGATCTCATATAGAACGCAGAAAAACAAATTAGAATCTCGTGCCAACACGAAACGATCAACCTCAAGGTAGAATTACTGGTTGAGGTGTAGACATAGATATTTCAATAAAATCCTACTACCTATGTTGAAGTAAAGAGGTGAAAAGGAAACCCGTAGATTTTTAAACGCTTTTAATAGGAATTTTCACAGATAACCTGATAAACGTAAGTAGATAATAACCCATCGTTCTGGTTTCCGTGCGACTATCCATTGTAAAGGCTGGAACAGACAATACATACAGTTATTTGTTCGGAATGCTCGCGTGTTTAGACCGTGCTTTGTCCCACATGTATAATTATATCACTATTGCGGAGTTTTATTGGCTAGAGTAGGTTTTATTAATTGTTTATGAGAAAAACCAACAACGTATCTAAGCGTAGGGATCGATATGAGCTCTACTAATTTATGACGACCTCTGTGGCGCAGCGGGTGAAGGAGGTTGCGGGTTCGATTTCCGCCTCGGGACAAATGTTTGTACCATCTGCAGACATTTTTTCAGGGCGTTCTGGATGTTTTCTATGAAAAATAAAAAATAGCTATCTATGTAGTGTATTGTATTATGTATATCAGTTATCTAGTACACATGACATAAGCTCTGCTTAGCTTGGGGCTAGAGAATGCTGTGTGAATTGTCCAGCATTATTTATTTATTAGTATTTACTATGGTAGAGTCCGTTCTAGCTATAACTTATAAACTCTTTTTAACACCCGACGCAAAAATGGAGGGGTGTTATAAGTTTAACGTGTCTGTCTGTGTATCTGAGTATCTGTCTGTGGTATCGTACGGGTATTGTTGTCTAGGGTAGAATAGTGAAAAATTCTTTATTAAAACCTGAATTAACATTAGTCTGGTACAATGACTAGTGTAAATTTGCTTGGCCTACTGGTTAACGTTGAAATGTAATGATTCCTTCGCAAATGGCTAGTTTCTGTTGAAAATGGCAGCTGTGGCCAAAAATTCGGCTAAGAAGACATCATTACCCGTAAAAAGAAGTGCAAAGTTACTCAGAAAATAACTTAATCATCTTAGCCGATGGATATCCCACTGCTGGACATAGACCGTCGATAACGATCGCCGCAATGATCGGCCCTGCGCTAGGTACCTGGGCTTGGAATAGCGAATAGCAGTATTTTCAAATACCGTTCGACTGACCTTGATGTGGTACCGGTACATCTTTGGTATCGATATCAATTATATCGGTATTTCTTTAGAACCGATATAATTAGACTTAGTGCGGTATCGGTAATTTCACCGGTATCGGTACTAAAATATCGGTATAATACCGGTATTTTTAAGAAGTATCGGTATAATTACTGATATGTTGCACATAAAGTATCGGTATCAACCATTCAATATTGGAAAAAGCGCGAGAGAAATGTTAACCATCAGTACTTACCGGTATTTGGTACTTTGCCTACAAAGTATCGATACTTCAAAATCGATACTCGAATTTATGGAGAAAAAATTATCGAAACCGTTATTACCGCTATAGTAAAGGTTTTATTGGTACCGGTACCAAGCCCTGCATACAGCGGTTTGCCGCAACCTTCGCCAGGTCACCAGTCCACATTGCTTAGCATTATTTATTTAAAACCTGCAAACAATACGTTTTGTTCTCACTTAATTAAAATCATATCATTCAAAAGTAAAAATTTAAAAACACTTCGTCATTAATAAACAAGTAAAAACCTTTTTATGTTAACTGGAATTATAAACACTTTTTATGCTTAGCCTTCTGTTCCAGCGGGAGCTTTTATAAGCATTTAAAACCAAAAAATATCTTAGCACAGCGTTTTTAGGTGCAAACGAGTAATACGCAGGAAGCTGAAGTAGTTTTTGGAAAAGACAGTTCAGGTATTTTGGGCGTTACAGTAGTTAGCAACCTACTTCAAAGGAAATGGCCCCCATGGTAAGTTGCTAATTATATTGTATTAAGTATATCAGGTATCTAATACTCATTTTTTCTATTTGCTTTTGGTGGCTTTCTTATCACTGTGGCCATGATAGGCCTATTGTGATCACCACTTTGTGTGTTCGCCTCCAAGCAGCGGCGTTCACTGTTCGCCACTAACCCTTGCAGCTGCTAGGAACTGTAAGATTTTCTTCGGGGTGGAGTCTTTTAGCTCGTCTGGACTAAGCAGGTGCTTGCCCAGATGGATGCTACGTTTTTGCATCAGTGCTCGGCACTCTCCTAGAATATGGTAATACCTATTACACAAGCTCTGCTTACTTAGCTTGGGACCATGATGTTGTGTGAATTGTCCAGCATTATTTATTTATTTATTTGAGGTTGTGGGGATGACTGTCCGCAATTTTTGTTTTGAAAAGGTTAATGCGCTTGTCATAGATGTTGAAAAAGATAGAAACTCATGCAACAAGTAAGTACGTTATCAACAACAACATCCTATACCGTTCCACTGCTTGACGTAGACATCGACTTATAAACAGCTTGGCTTATTAAGGGGGTCATGTCATTATCTTCACGCTGGGCATGCGGGTTAGCGACGTTTTAAAATGCTTACTTTTAAACTTGAAAGAAAAAACACGCTGTTTTTTATTTTTTTATCATTCGGCGTTTAAGCTTGGTTAGCTAAAAATCCTTACCTTCCACCTAACAAAAACGATCCGTCCTACAATAAGTGATTGCCTAGATAATGACTATTGGATTCCGCTATTGGATATCGGTGCACCACAGTGGGAACCGCAAGTAGAAATGTTACTTACCTACTAGGTAATTACTTTTATTTACTAGTATATATTAATACAATCTCTTAAAATGTAGTACCTATGTATATTCAGTACTTATGTATATTTTGTAAAACTATGAACTTGTCGGAAAAAATAATTTATTATTATTAATATTAATAAACCACAGCAAGTCAATTCAAATGTATTCGTAAGGGCCTTTGTCCACACAATTTTTTTTTCGCCGTGATAATACCGGTTAATTTGCCGCGTGAAGGCATGGTCCTCAATGTTGTACGGATCACTATGTAAGCTTGGTGATGGAGCCGTGCCTACACACAGCAAATTAACGGTAACATTTTAACAAAAAAAATGTGTGAACTATCTTTCCTAGTGATCCATACAACACCTGGTGACCGTGCCTACGCACGGAAAATTAACCGTAGGTTTTAATGGCGGAAAAAACGTGTGTGTACTCTAGTGAACACACGTTATTTTCGCAATAAAAATCTAACATTATATAATTCATTATTAATGAATAGTATCTTGGGAGGTTGTAAGATATTTCGGTGATAACAGGATGTTTGAACAAATATGACAGTTAATTAATATTATTAATTGTCCGTGAAAAGATTGGGAGAGATCTAAGCGATAGTAACTCTTATAAGTTACAGCTTCACTAGAGCTCTAGCTCTTATTTATTATTCTTACAGATTTTGTTTTCCGTATGTTTGAACTTACTTTTTTGTACCTGTGTCCAAATAAATGTATTTCATATTCTATTCTCTTTTCTTCTACCACTTATACTATTTTCGCCGCTTAAGGGGGTACCTACCCTCAAATTGCTTATTTTCAACTCCGTCGGACCTCCATATCTTCCAAACTACTGAATATTTAACTTTGAAATTTATATATGGTAAAGTTCAGGACTTATTCTATCGATCATAATATGTTTCGAAAACACGATTCCATAAAATTTTCTCGATAGAAAAAAATCGCAAAGTTACCTCTAATTTTTTTACTAAAACCCTAATTTCTCAATAAATACAGATGATACGATCTTGAGATTAAGCATAGTAATTGAGCTAAGTATAAAGAACATTTTATATGTTGCCTTTTTTTCAATTAACTATTCTAATGTTTGTGGGGAGCAAATAACTACTAAAAACTTGATTTTTGGGCTTACGCCGCTTTGCTCTGTCCCGCTGCTCCTGTGAACGCGAAATCCTATGCCTATCCTCTTCACACAATAACGAGGTAGGGTACCGCCTTAAGGGTTGCATTTTGATTATGAATAAAAAAATTACTAAGACATTTTGTTCGTTATGTTATGATGACTCATGTCACCGAATACATTTGAATAGACCAGCATATTTCATCGCGTCTCATCTCTTTCACTACTGCACTGTCCAAACGCCTAGCCTGAGGGCAAGCACGTGTCTGTGTGTTAACGAAATAACTCAATTATCGAGAGAGTATTGTTTCGTAACATTTTTTACGTTAATTTTTATGTCGTGACAGAGAGGTAGTATTGTGAAATGAGATCTCGAAATTTCACAGCATCGGGCTAGATGCTAGATGGTAAGTAGAGCTTTATTTGTTTATTTGTCAGTCTATCCCCCATCCAAACTAACAAAGTATTCCAATAATCTAAGCTTATATCACTAAACTGACGTGTAAATGAGTTATTAAAGTTTTAGCGGCGACATCGTGTTGTATAAAAGAGTTCGACAACTGACTTTTGCTCTTTAAGCTTATAGAGCAAAAATGACCGATAAATAAATGATGTAAACGTTTACTACATCATATTATACAACCGTTATAGTTAGGTGTTATAGCAAGCGCTAATATAACTATTGCAGAAAAATATTGCTCTTTAAAAGTGTTAACAAATGCCTATAGTCATCTGATTGGCGTTATAAGTGTTACAAACGAGCTGCTATAATTCTTTCGGTTTAGAAGTGATGCGCATTCAACTGTAACGCGACTTTGTCGTATTGTGGATATTTAAATCGTTGCTATAGTACTTAGTACGTTAGTAGTCACAAAAAACTCTCAATAGAGTGATTTTGTGATGTAACTGTGCCGTAATGGTTTTTAGTACTCCGGAACCGTGGTTCTACTGTAATGTCCCAC
Organism: Eupithecia subfuscata; assembly: GCA_963564075.1. NCBI lineage: Eukaryota > Metazoa > Arthropoda > Insecta > Lepidoptera > Geometridae > Eupithecia > Eupithecia subfuscata. The sequence continues at coordinate 4,759,157 of OY751123.1, forward strand.
TCGTGGGCCAAAACTTTTTCGTGGTCCCACCAAACACACACTTCACCGTTCAACATATGGCTCTAGGTGCAAATATATATATACACCCTTTCAGTCATAGAGTCGCCACGAACTAAAGGATAAATATGTATTTTGTGAACGAATAAAAAACATTTGTAAAATATGTCATTCTGTGACAATACCATTGTCATACTGAAGCGATTAGTTTAGCAGACTATGACCCGCCTTTACGATTGCGGCGACAAAATAAATTAAAAGCCAACAAAAACTAAAAGATATCCATTTAACCTTAAACAACCAGCTTTAAAACCTTTACGACCTTTTTACAACGTCAAAAATACAACCTCTTTACAACGTTATCATCCGCATTCCTGTCGCAAATTAAACTGTAGCGAAACATAATTAAATAGAACGTAGTTAACGTAGTAATAGAACGTAGTTAACGGCGTAATTTGCGAACCTCGTATTGCCCGCACCGTAAATAAAGTCTTCCAGTGTTAACGTTAAAACTTTTGTCAGTTTCAAATTATTTGGCTGGCTGTTACACCGAAATGTAACGCCTAGGCGACCACAGGAGCGTAATTTTTTGAGCTGCAAATCGCGTGAAATGAATGAATACATACATAAATATATTATTTTCGTGACACGCGATGAGTTGTAAATTCGGTTCAGGGTACGTATATTACGCGACTCTTAAAAACTCGCGTCATGCGAACTGCGTTTTGAACACTTTGCAGCGACATCGCTGCGTGCCCGCGGCTTCGTGGCAGCCTGCTGGCCTCGTCGCCACGGCGTGATCGCTGCACCATCGCCAAATCGCTTGCAAATCGCCAGTACGTTATGGCTCTAGGGAGGAATATGATAGATAGAACGGGACTCAGTGTTGCCTGCTATGGTCTAGCATACATATATAATCCACAATAATGGTGCAGTAACATTGGGCCGAGTCATGGTCAAGTCTTGACTCGCTTAGCTTCTACAAGCTGTCAAATCAACGTTTTTGATGACATTATCAAGATGTAGATTTTTGGTCAAAACGGCTGGATTATGGCATCACCGTATGCGATAACTATGTCAGTCAAAGTCTTTGATCGTACAGGACATTTAAATTTGTAGTATCGAAAACAGTTTTAAATTTTTTTTAAACATTACATCATCTTTATTCACATAGAAAATTATACTAGTATTTACAATTAAAACAATAGCTAACTGCTGACTGTTGCAAAAACCTAGTGTTGTAGACAACACTAGGTTTTTATGTAACACTGACACGGAAATAAAGTGATATTTTTGATTTCTGTCGCTTCGATAATATGTAGACTAAAGTAAAGAAGCGACGAAGAAACCTTTAGCTTGATAATTGGTATTTCTCGAGTTCGAGCAAAACCCGTCCCAAGCTTTTTTATCCTCTAGATAATCTGATATTTTACAGTAAGCCTTTTTGCACAGCAAGGTTTTGACAATTTGTTTGAATTTATTTACTGATAATTTTTGCAACTCACTAGGAGTTTTGTTGTAGAAGCGTATACATTGCCCTTTAAAAGATACATTTATTTTGTGTAGCCTAGTTGTCGGCACAGTCGTTGCGGATGATGTCTTATAGTGTCAGTATTTTACTCTTATAGTAAAAATTGTATCCATGTTATTAATGACCATTTCCTCCGGTGTAAATTACGCCTCGTTTGTTAGTAACCGACAAATAGTCAGAGTGCTAACTTCAACTTTCCAGTTTTAGTTTAGTTAGTTTATGGGAGCTACTCACGATTTAGCTGGTATGGTACTGTCGGGGAAGGAAATTATAGATTTATATTGATTGAGAACAAGGTTTATGGGTGTCATCATCATCCTCGGCCGAACGACGTTCAGTGATGCTGGCATAGCTAACCAATCTCGTTACAGATACAGATACAGACTTTATTCATAATACCATTATTACATGTCATCACATTCAATATAAAAATAATGTTATCGCTATGATAAAGGCAAATTATAAAATTCATTTATATTCAAAATGCCATTTTCTTAATTTCCTCTTAAAAATAGATATGGAAGCTGCATTTCGGATCCAGTCAGGCAGTCGATTATTATATTGAAGGACCCATAATATATACTGACCTCTCAGATTTTTTGACGTGACAACGTCTTATAATTCGATAGAGCCGGCTGCACGCACGAAAAAACATGACGAGAAAAACAACACGACATGAGGCGTTCCATGTAAGGCTTGAAGTGCAAGCGAGAGCGCTCGACATCCGTCTCTCTCCTACTTGAGTGAGCGATGCGTCTGCGTGGACAGCTGCTATACTATAGTATATTTACATGTTTTGATCGAGTATCAAATGCTACCATTCCATCAGTATTTTCTTAAGACGTTGTCACGTTCAACTATCGTCAGTAAACCGACTTTACAGACAACCAATTTTTTTAGCTTGTGTTTAGGTGTGACCAGGTGGTAGTAGTATTTGTTACTACGTAGCGCGCGGTTGGCGTTTCGGCCACGGGGCTGGAACCGGTGCACATTGTTGTGGGTGAACAGAGCCACCTGGTAGATAAGTTCACCGGTGAGAGTCAGGATGTTGTACTCCTTGAACAGCTCCCTGCATGAGACGTCGCTAGGGACACCTGCCATCGCTCGCAGAGCTCGCTTACGCTTACGTTACTATGACAATGGTATCATCGGCGGAGTCGCAGAATCTTCTTTATGTGAAAGAAACTCTAGATTTCTAGATAGTGCGTTTTATGCTATTTTCGCGAAGAGGTTGATAAATTCTGCAATATCTTTCATCAAAAAAAAGGCATATAAATTAGTAGTTTATGTCCGCGGCTCCGCACGCGTTGTTTCTATAGAAAAGGTGATATCTATCCCATGGGAACTGATTTATGGGATAAAAGTAGCCTATGTTTGATTCCAGGGTCAGAATTACCTGTATACAAATTTTCAGCCCGATCCGTTCAGTATTTTTGGCGTGAAGACATCCATCCATCCAGCCATCTATCCATCCATCCAAACTTTCGCATTTATAATATTAGTGTGATTTAGTTTAATTTGTCAGTAAATAAATTCAAACAATCCTTAGCAAGGTGGCTTACTATAAAATATCAGATTATCTAGAGGATAAAATATTTTTACGGTGAAGCGATTAATTTTGTGGAATTTAGGCCCCTTAATGAAGGATCGCCACAATGACCGGTTCGGTGCTGCCCGCGTCCAGCGGTTCCCTTCAAAATGGGTTGCCAGGCCGTTTGTGGTGCTTCCGCTACTTTTGTTATAGAATTTAATTAATTTATATTTCACTAGCAACACTTTGCTACCGACTCGCGCTGTGGTGTTGGACAGCTCGTTGTCCAGCTACGCGCCGCTACAGGTCACATTATTAAAGCTTGACAGTGAACATGCTAAATCTATACTAATATTATAAAGAGGAAAGATTTGATTGTTTGTTTGTATTGAATAGGCTCCGAAACTACTGGACCGATTTACAATTACTTACTAAAATACTTACTTAAGGCTCCTCCTCCCCGAACACTAGCGCCGCCACATATTTTATCTTATTATTACGTCGAAGAAACGAAATTCCAAAAATTACGTTGGGTAATTTGTGAATCCTATCATAAGCTTTTTTTTAATGCATCTGTAATTTTTTTATTTTGTATACTTTAAGCAGAGTTGCGAAGTTGCTGTTTTTGGCCACCATGGTGGCAAAAAAGAGCAACTTCGCATCTCTGCCTACACTATACAAACTAAAAAATTTATAGACGCATTAAAAAAATGCTTATGATAGGTATCACAAATTGCCCAACGTAATTTTTGGAATTTACTTTCTTCGACGTAATAATAAGATAAAATATGTGGCGGCGCTAGTGTTCGGGGAGGTAAAGCCTTAAGGGTCCGGCGGAGGATGAATTTCCCATACAAACGTAGTACCAAAATGATTTGTATCAATATTTTCACCATGGTCTGCTATTATTTGTATTAAAATAAAATTTATCTAGGTTCCTGACACAATTTTTTTTTAAATACCTAACTGAAAGGAAATTAATCCGAATCGCATTTTTACATCAAAAAATGAATGTTTTCTTAGTATTTTTCTAGATATGTCTTTTGAAAAAAGCTTGTGGCAGGAACCTAAATAAATACTATTCTTATACAAATAATAGCAAACTATGGTGAAAATGTTCTTAAATTACATTCATCACATTTCGCACTCTTCTAGTGAAACTGTGTAAGTTGTCCAGCATTATTTATTTATTTAGTACTAGCTGCATTCTTACTACCCGTTGTCCTATTACCCGTTTTCCCGTAGGAATGAAGCATTTTCCCGTAGGAATGAAGCATTTTCCCGCGGTAAAAAGTAGCCTATGATCATCAAGAATGTGGGCTTCTATTGGTAAAAAAGATTTTCCAAATCGGTCCAGTACTTTCGGAGCCTATTTAATACAAACAAACAAATAATCAAGTCTTTCCTCTTTATAATATTATTATTAGTATAGATATTATAATTATTATTATAGTATAATAAGTATTTAAGTACAGACAATACATTAGATAGATATTATAGGTAGGTACCTAGTTTGTTGTATCGGAAGCTCTGTTCGCTAATGTAACAGTCGTGACAGGGATACCATCTTTGCTGGTCCATTTGTTCTCAATTGACAGTTACAATAGAATTCGACTTTAATATATATATTAAAATGGTAATGTTCAGGTGTCTCTTTTAAGGCATAATTTACTAATAGCGTATTTAAATCGGTTTCTTCGGTTTTTTCCAGTTTCCTCCCCTAAAATTCTTCAGTTCCAAGGGGGAGCTGATTTTTTTTCCCTTTCCTTTAACTATCCAAAAAAGATACCGCGACTCTACTTATTGTTTGGTTCTGCTTACTTAGGTATATTATTGTAGTTTTGAATGTATACATTCTATCTACGAAAAAGTATACATTCTATCGACAAAAACTAGCTCTCCTTATTTTTAAAATTTTCCCTACAGGGTTGTAACAAAAGGACAGTTTTGAGATTCGATCATTAAAAACAGGAAAAATACAAAACGGGCCAAAACTGTATTTTTTTATATAGGTACCTACTTACCCACTTTTAGCGAAGTAACAAAAATCGAATCTTTTTTTTAAATATAAAATGGTTTAAAACAAGGCGCCTCAACTGACGGCTGTCTCAATAAAAATAACTTGTTACCCAAACGAAGCCGCTGGCATAAGCAAGTTAAAAAGTACTGCGTGAGCTGCTCTCAGATGGGAATTTAATAATTAAGATATCGTTTATTTTAATGTTGATTTAATTGATTGCTTTGGAGATAAATCAACGGCTTACTTTAATTTTTTGTACGTAAATAATTACGGGGCATAATTTTAACCTGTTATATTTACTAGCTTCAGCTTAAAGCTTCGGCCTTATGGTATCTTCTATCTTTATATATATAATTCTTCTGTGAGTGTGTATGTCACTGAACTTCTCTCAAACGACTGGACCGATTTTGATGAAATTTTTTGTGTGTGTTCAAGGGGATCTGGGAATGGTTTAGATTCACAATTTTGTCCGCTGGACAATGTTTTTTAATTAATTTTTTTAAAGACGTGTAGACAGGACAACGTCTGTCGGGTCCGCTAGTCTATATAAAAATGAAACCCGTTTTCCTTGGTCACGGCATCACGCGTGAACGGCTGGACCGATTTCGCTAATTCTTTCTTTGTTGTGTTTGTTATTGTCAGGAGAAGGTTCTTATGAAAGAAAAAATTAAGAAAGTTGGAAACATAAATTTCCACAGGGGCGAAGCCGCGGGGCGCAGCTAGTAATTATATATATATGGTATATTATACCTACTACAACTAATTGATTACTATTATACTTTCAGTCCGAAACTTTGCCCATCGCTAAAACACAGTCTTTCGCAGGTCGTCATCCCACCTTGGCCGAAGGCATCCTACACTACGTTTGCCGATTCGAGGTCTCCACTTAAGAACACATTTACCCCAGTGGTTATCGGTTCTTCGCGAGATATAACCGGCCCACTTGCTAATGCTTGCTAATTCTTAGAGCTATGTCGATAGCTTTGGTTCTCTGTCGTATGTATTCGTTACGAATCCTATCCTTCAGAGAGACTCCGAGCATAGCTCTTTCCATAGCTCGCTGAGCGACTTTGAACTGGTGGACCAGCCCTATCGTGAGTGTCCACGTCTCAGCTCCGTAGGTCATCACGGGTAGGACGCACTGATTGAAAACTTTCGTTATCAAGCATTGCGGTATGGATGACGAGAGTGATTATGGTTTAATATTAATAATAGTCTATGAAGTATTGCATTATTTCATTCAGTCAAAGAAAACAAACGCATGGACGGGGTATAGTTTAGGAGCCTGGAGCTATTGTCTGTAGCACCATTATTGTGTCAATAAAACCATTTTTTTATTTTACTTTTAATTTTACCAAAATAAGCACTTGAAAATAAAATATTCTTGCTAGAAAAATCCGAATCGTTCGCATCACGAAGCGAGACCACGTAGTGAAATCCAATCTGCGATGTAGACTTTTATGCTAAAACACAAATCTTGGCCCGATCCAAGACTTAAACCCAGGACCTCAAATTAGGTTGTATTCCTTTAAAGTTCTTGTCATATAAACTAGCTAGATAGTAGGACACTTATTCCAGAAGGTGAGTGATGTCGAAACGGTCAAAAACTTTCGAGTCTCAAATATCCCACACTGACCGCAAATGTGAGGCTTCGAATAAAAATAATTTGTCAAACTCGTCTGACGGGTCGGCTACCCGACCGCATCGACATAGATGTGGAATGGTTTGGAGAAGGCATGTGTTTTTCAACATTTTTAAACTATCGCGATTTGTTAACATAATTATTCTTAAAAATTCTTAAAATTCTTTATTGCACACACAAGTTATTTCATACATAAAATTTAACAAAAATTCACGGGGCGACTAGATGTACTCGGAGTTACAGTTACCGAGAATTAACCGTAGTAGCGATAAAACTATTTATCTATACTAACATTATAAACAAACGGAAAGATTTGATTGTTTGTATTGAATATGCTCCGAAACTACTGGACCGACTTGAAAAATTCTTTTACCGTTAGGGAGCTTCCTTTTCAGGGAGTGACATAGGCTATATTTCATCCCGGAATTCCCACGGGAACAGGAACTACGCGGGTGAAACCGCGAGGCGATCGTCTTCGAGTTTCGGAGCCTATTCAATACAAACAAACAAACAATTAAATCTTTCCTCTTTATAATATTAGTATAATTAATCAAGCTTAATTAAATTGTATTAAATATCCCCTTGGAGTCGAGACCCTAGGTCCGTGGGGTACCGAGGCCCTTCGGGTTTTCAAAAAACTATCTGAGCGTCTGGTCGAAGCGACGCGTGACCCGAGAGCTGGTGAATATCTGGCACAGCGTATCAGCATTGCCTTACAGCGTGGCAATGCAGCCAGCGTCTTGGGGACGCTTTCGACTGGTGTATGGATCAGTTGAACTACCTGTAGACTGTTTGCAACAGTAAGCAGTTAGCTCAATTGGTTCAATTGTAAATACTAGTATAATTTTCTTTGTGAACATAAATTAAATTTAGTGTTAGTTTATTATTGTATAATCATAAGAAATATTCAAATGTAAGATTTCGTTATTTTGGGTGAAATAAATTTTCTCACTCTCTAACCTTTACTTTCATTCAAGCATACACGATTTTTTTCTCTTCTTCTTCCACATCCACATTTACCAACTCCATGTTGAGATAGTATCACAGTACATAGTCAGTTAACGCGTATTAGCCTCTTGATCGATCTAGTGCTGTAACATGCATGTCGATCGCTACACTATATTAAGGGGAGGCTATTTCATCGCCAACAGACAAAATTTTTATACAAGGTGCCACAAAGTGGGTGTAAGAAATGAAATGAAAACATTTATTGAAAAAGAAATACACAATAACAATGGTTAACTCAATGTTAAGCTAAAGCCAGGTGTTATCAGATTCTCTAAGAGGCCGAACCGGGTAATGCCAGGCGCAGGGACTAACTTTTGTTTTATATTTGAAACGGAATTTCAATTTAGGCAGCTATCACATTGACTGATTTTTAATTTTGGAGTAGTATAATCATAACAGTTGAAAATGCTAATGCAAGAACGATTAAATAACAAAAATAAAATTATTTTTCTATATCTGACAAATTCACTCGTTTTAGAAGTTTACAAAGTTATTTATTTATTAAATAGGAACGCCATCAGCGAATTACGGAGGCCTCAGACGACGGTTTAAAAAAAAATCAAAAACTTAACGGTTTTGTTATTTAGTGCGTAAGCCTCGCACTCTGGATAATTTCTAATTTCTTAGAAATCAAATAATATCGCAAAAATTTTTCACTTCGACGGGACTTGAACCCGCGTCCTCCCTTCAGTACGGGAATGTGATAACCAACTACACCACGATTACATTTTTGCGATATTATTTGATTTCTTAGAAATTGGCAGCAGGCCACGCTGAGGGAAAGACGTCATCGCTGAGTCGGCAGAGTATGTACTTGGCAAATGACACACTGGAAATGCAATGCTGCAAAAATATATAAACCTACTATGCCAGTGATATAATAATATTATATTCTCTTGGATCTTGGTCTCCAACTTTCGACTCCAAGGATTCCCAGCTGTCCCATCCCTGGTCATTTGAATCCAGTCAGTGCGATGGCACGAAGTTACCTTTAGGTCTCTCAACTTCGCTCCAGTGATACCTTTTCATTTACGTAGTACCGTTGCTTTGACGTGAACCAGTTACTTAATCCAATCAACCCCTTGATTCACCAATCCATCTACGTACCTATTTTCCATCTCTGTCTATCTAGTAGATAGGAGGTAATATATAGGGTTATTGGAACAGGGTGCTTAGATTAGCGAAACTATGCAGATTACGTCGGAATTAGACGGATCCTCTGAACATGTGTACGCAATTTGTGTTCATTTAGCGCTTTAGGACAGAGATTGGTATACCGGTATAAACCGGTAACGATAAAAAAGTTTTTAGTATTGAAACACTAAGAAACAATATACTTCATAGTGGATCAGCATTTTAAATAATGTTCAACAATTTTTTTTGAGATTTATCTCAGTCTCGAATATTTTAACAATGTAGGTATAGGTATGGTATATTTCATGCGCTTTCGTTACGCGTGCGTACGCTTGTAATTATTACTATATCATCTGATACTGTAATAATTACAAGCGTAATATGTCATAATAAAATAAATATAATAAATCATATAATCATAAACTGTTTTCTAAGCTTTGGCCAGTACCTATTTATTACCTAACTAACATTTACCAACATAGAAACCAAGGTAAATTTTTTCAAATATATAATTTTCAATGACACTGACTGATCACGTGATCACATCACATCATCAGCCTATATTAGTTCACCGCTAGACGTAGGGCTTCCCTAATAACCACCATTTGGCGACCTCTGTGGCGCAGCGGGCGAAGGTCCGCCTGCGACGCAGGAGGTTGCGGGTTCGATTCACGCCTCGCGACAAATATTTGTACGATCTGCAGATATTTGTTCGGGGTGTCTGGATGTTTTTCTATGTATAATTAAAAATATCTATCTATGTAGTGTATTGTATTATGTGTATCAGTTATCTAGTACCCATAACACAAGCTCTGCTTAGCTTGGGGCTAGATAATGCTGTGTGAATTGTCCAGCATTATTTATTTATTTATTTATTTATTTCAGATCTCTCATTAGGGGGTAACGCCATTGTTCTACGAGGTACAATAATTTACTGTCAGCCTTGCATACCGATATTCATCTTATACCGGTATATGGTTTCAGTACGCTCCACCGTAAGTAATGCTTGTTACATGACACTAATGCCTTCGTTAGATGTATTCGTGTTACATTATAATAATGAGAAGTGCTTTATGTGCTTTTAGTGAGCATTGTTCTATAGGTAGATGAATAAACTATAAAGGTTATAATGGTATGTACGCTACACTAATTCCGTGTTAGCTGGAACGAACCTTATTGTTTTTCTTTTATTTTTATGAAAAATTACACTGCTAGACTAAGTCAATCTTTTCTAACAAACATTTTGTCTTATTTACACAAATATAATAAAACAAAACAATGTTCATTTTTCTTCTGTATAAAATATAATTATACTTAATATAGGTAGATTTCGTTCAATGATTGACAAAGTATTAAGAGCCCATATTTTTAGTTTTTTTGTCGCACTACAGAACCCTGAGAGCAAAACACTTCAATACCAATTCTAAACAATTGAAACAAAAAAACTCACAGTAGGGCTATTTCGAATCTGTCACAGTTTGCCTCACATGTCAAGTCTGTCAACTGTCGAGACTCTGTCGACCTGTCACTCAGAAGACACGTAAAGTGAATGAATTGATAGTTTTTAGTATTCAATGGAAATGCGAAATTACAATGCTTTATAGTCAATGTTTTGATTGAAATGGATAAAATATAGAAAAAATCTTGAATTTACCGTGTACCATAAAAAAAACAAAATTAAAAGAAACAAGCTCGCGAATACTTATTTACCTTAAGTAGGTATTTTTTTAATCATATAAAAAAGAATTCACACAACTAAACACTAGCTTTAGATAGGAATTTAGTTATTTAGCTATCATCATTTATATCACTCAACCCGTGTCACCCTGTTGGTAGAACTCCTCCAATTTCTGACATTTTTAAATAAAAATTGAGATAAAATGTTAGTAAAACCTTCTGGCCCTTAAATAAAAATTTAAGAAAATGGTCATTTAATACGCCTAAGAAAGCATAAAGATAGAACATTTTGAACTAAAGATTGAGATCACCGATAATATTTAATCTGATATTTGACTACAAAACATTCATTCTACTATGCTCAATGACCGAATTTTAATTCTATCTCTTGTACACAATACGATAAGAACTGGTTCAGTTATTTTGTTTTGATGTAATCTTGTGTGAAAATTTTTGTGAGATGTTTTGGAGTTGTGTTTATACGTTCACAAAGAAGTGTCCTCTTGGTTAAAGGGTAACAACTTGACAATTGTTTCATGGACTAATGTGACTAAAAAAATATAAAAAAATATTTTAGAATTCACTGCCTTGAGATAAAAGATAAAATTATTATTAAATAATTATTATTTAATCTTTTATCTCAAGGCAGTGAATTCTAAAATTTATCTGGCAAGACATGGTGGAAGCGAACCAGTAAGACTTATATACTAATAAGCGGAGGACTGCCAGGAAGCTGCACAGGGCATGCCAAAAAGATGACGTCTTATAGTTCAGTTCAGTTCAGTTATTTATTTATAAGAAAATGTTCTTACATGTCAAACTAACTTAGCTAGGTACAAAATAATGTAAAAACTTAGTACAAATAATTGTCCTTGGTAATCTTACGAATAGTGTTTAAATATTATTATAATTGTAAGTGTGGATCTACGACATCGGCGTCAACAAATTTTTCGTCGAAGAACTCTTCTAAGCTGTAATATGCCCTGTCCACTAGGATTCCCTTTAGTTTGTCCGTAAATATTGCAGTCGACGCGGCACTAGTTATAGAGTCTGGTAGATTATTGTAGATTTTCACTCCTATGTAGTCAATTTTGTGTTGTGCTTTCGCTAATCTTATTTTGGGTAGCGTTAATCTACCGATATAATATACTTGATACCTGTAGAAGAACAAGACACTCTTCGGGTCGCTGAGTCGGAGTAGGTAAGTTTTTTATTATTTTTTTAGTAATTAGTCCATAAAACAATTGTCAAGTTGTTACCCTTTAACCAAGAGGACACTTCGGTTTAATAAAACATATTCTGTTTCTAAAATGTTGACGCTTGATGATTCTTTTGCTGGCATGCATTGCATAAATTAAGTGAACCCGTTTACCCATAAATCTATTACTTACTATTTTTAGACGTAGATATAAAAGATAGCGGCAAACATTAACTTCAAAACCTCGAAATCCTTTCATCAGACTATTTTTAGATTGAAATCCTCTCCAACCGTCAAAACTAAATTTATCAAAAATAAATGTTTGCAGCATACGTACCAATTAAAATACAATCCAAAGATTCGCCTGAGGCTTCTTATTTAATTATAGGTCTAATATTCAAATGAAACTGTGTCAGAACTCAGAAACATTATATTTTACATCTCGGAATTCGTATAACAATAGTTATTTAGCTATGTATCATTTTATAAAGAGATATCGTACCAAATCTTATGCAAGACAAAAACTTTTAAGTACCGTTGTCGGTTTTTCATCATCATCATCATCATAATCAGCCTATATTAGTCCACTGCTGGACATAGGCCTCCACTAATGAGCGCCATAGAGCCCTATCTTCAGCTTGCAGCATCTGCCTGCAGTCTTTCGCAGATCGTCATCCCACCTGGCCAGAGGGCGTCCTACACTACGTTTGCCGAGTCGTGGTCTCCACTCAAGAACACGTTTACCCCAGCGGTTGTCGGTTCTTCGCGAGATATGGCCGGCCCACTGCCACTTCAGCTTGCTAATTCTTTGTCGGTTGTTCAGATTCTGACTATACAGGGTTTTTGGTAATTCACACTGTGTGAACTGCAGGTTCTGCCCATCATCAAGAATACGTTCGTGAAGACACCAGGTCTTAATTATAAAATTGGTAGAAAGGGAAGTTCTAGCTGGCTTTATTAGTTCTAGTTAACATTTTTAGTAATCTGACCTTATTTGGTCCCAAAGAACTTTTTGATCAGTATAAGTAACACGATTGATTAGCATCAAAAAAAGTTTTTGTGAAAAACGCCTATTTTCTCGAAATATGTAACTTTTTTGTAAATCTGTGAATCGAGATAATTATAGTTAATGATTTTATCGGGTATTTATCGCGTACCCGATTAGGTCACGGGGTCAGATCGCTGTAACGCGGTAGAAACGTAGGGGAAATTGTAAAAAGGTACGAGATAAAATCATTAAATAAGTTAACAAATCACAAGATAATATTTTTTCTAAATAGGTGGGTTAAGGTAACCCTTAATGCCCCATATATAAATTCCACCCAGCTTACTACCCATGGTTTTTAGAAAAAATATAATCTTGTGATTTGTTAACATAGTTAATGATTTTATCTCGTACCTTTTTACAATTTCCCCTACGTTTCTACCGCGTTACAGCGATCGTGGTGAGTCGCCCCGTGACCTAATCGGGTACGCGATAAATACCCGATAAAATCATTAACTATAATTATCTCGATTCACAGATTTACAAAAAAGTTACAGATTTCGAGAAAATGGGCGTTTTTAACAAAAACTTTTTTTGATGCTAATCGATCGTGTTACTTATACTGATCTGCTCTATATTTATTTTTATAACATCAATAAATTCACATCAAACATCAGCAGTTTTATCAGTCCACTACTGGACTAAGGCTTTTCCTGTTAAGCGCTTCATTGCCTCTTATCTTTAGGGTGTAAAGCCATAATCCTCAGTCTGCGCATGCGGGTTGAGGATTGCAGTATGGTGGCGAATCTATTCTGCATGGGCTGACCGCCCCTGTGGATATATGTATATTTTTGGCTTTTGATTCTGAAATCTAGTGAGCTCAATACGATTGAATGTTTATTTCGACGACCTCTGTGGCGCGGTGGGCGAAGGTCCGCCTGCGACGCAGGAGGTTGCGGGTTCGATTCCCGCCTCGGGACAAATATTTGTACGATCTGCAGATATTTGTTCAGGGTGTTCTGGTCGTTTTCTATGTATAATAAAAAATATCTATCTATGTACTCCTATACTATTATGTATATCAGTTATCTAGTACCCATAACACAAGCTCTGCTTACCTTGGGGCTAGATAATGCTGTGTGAATTGTCCAGCATTATTTATTTATTTTATTTATTTATTTATTTCCAACTTACTTAAATCTCTATGCTTTCATAAAGATATTGCTAGACAGACGGACAATGCAGTGATTCCTTAAGGCCCCATTATTTTTTTAAGGTACCTACGGAACCCTAAAAATAAAAATTATATATTCAAATAGAGGCAAAAAAGAAAGTAGACTACTAATTTATTTAAAACAAGAAATAAAAATGGATTAAATAACTAATGATAATTAAACGCATGTGCATCGCTTAAATGGTTCACGTTAGGAGAGAGATAATTTATTGGAAGTGTTTACTAAGTGATCACATTTCGGATGGTATGTAGTGATACACGGAAGCGGGAGCGGGAGCTTCTTGAGAAATAAATAAATAATGTTGGACAATTCACACAGCATTATCTAGCCCCAAGCTAAGCAGAGCTTGTGTTATGGGTACTAGATAACTGATATACATAATACAATACACTACATAGATAGATATTTTTTTATTGTACATAGAAAACATCCAGAACGCCCTGGACAAATGTCTGCAGATCGTACAAACATTTATCCTGAGGCGGGAATCGAACCCGCAACCTCCTGCGTCGCAGGCAGACCTTCACCCGCTGCGCCACGGAGGTCGTCACGAACTTTGCTTTCTTTACGCATTCACTGCCTAAACTATGCATATTGTTCGTCATGGGCAATTTACTATTTAGGGTCTGGTGACTATTGGACATTGGGCGAAGGTTCGCTTGAGACGCAGGAGTTTCCGAGTTCGATTCCCGTCGCTTGATTAATATAATGCACAGGAGACAGTGCTCTAACTGAATTATTACACACATTTCGAAAATAAACGATTTTGTATTTGTATAATACACACCTGGCCCGGTCATCTCAACCAGTCATCTGACCCACGGTCACTTGACCCGGTCACCTGACCCAGTCACATGACCCAGTCACCTGACCGTGTATTCATTGTACCTACCTATGTTAATATTTTTACTTTGTGCCACCACACTAGGCCCTCTCTGAAAATCAGCGCCGCTACTCGCTGTGGCTTTTAACGGCATAATGCTGAGACAGAGACCTTTTTGGCCCCTTATGTAATTTTTATTCCTTTTCATATTTGTGTGTGTATGTTTGGGCCAAATAAATGGATTTTCTTTCTATCTTTGTTTATATCTTTATTTTATATTTATCAAAAACTTGATTTTTGCGCTTACGCCGCCGGTCCAAAAATGCAGGATCTGTCCCGCTTCTATGAACGTGAAATCCTTCGCCTATCCTTTAAAGCGCTCTCTTCCTTACTATGAACTGGCCCTTAATCCGTTCAGCTCGATCGTGTGTAAGCTGCATTTATCATTAGCGGTTGCTTGTATGCGATAATGCTAATGGTGCTTATTGTTTTGGTTATTCAAAGTTTGGTTAGCTTTGTAGAATGTATAGTGCGTTGGGGTATGATCGGACGCGGGGTGCAGATGGTATGAAATGAATGGCGTCGTAGAAAATGTTAGCAGCATTAGAAAAATGGCTTGTATAAAATTATTTTTGACGTGATAACGTCTTTAAAATCGTTTTAGTCGGGTGACATGTTCAGAAACTTGTGTCACACCAAAACCTCACGAGCGCGATCGCAGGTATAACGAGAGAGAGACGGACCGATCTCCCGTCTCATCTCGAGCGCTGCCAGTCATTCCGTGAAACTTGTCACGCGGAATCCTCACGAGCGGAGGCTGGCATAGCGTTCGAGTGAGTGGACCGATCTTCCGTCTCTCTCACTCTAGCGGCATAAGACGTTATCACGTAAACATTTCGATCGTAAACCTACTTTACAAACAACCAATTTTTTTTTTAAATTGCGCACGGTCAGTCACTTCTGCTCCCCATTCGTGACTACGCTAACGCTATCCTGACTCTAGCTGGATAAGCTTATACGGCTTCAAGACCTCTGCATACGGTTCACCTTCGGTCTGCGCAAGTATGATCACATCACATAGCCAAATAGGCTAAAACTAATGTCATACCGCCTCTGATTAATACCGCAACTTACCTTGTACTCTAATCTAGAATCCACGACGTGTTCAACAGCTTTTTAACAGCTTTCAAATTATTTACTTCGGCTCATGGTAAAATAATACAAGGTATGCTACTCCGAGATCTTCCCAAGTCTACGTCACTGTCCACTTGCCACAAAAATGGGAGGTTACGTTCATTTGCCGGTGACTATCAAACTTTTATTGACGCCGATGAATCATCGCGTTATTGATCGGATAAATCTTTAAATAAAATGGCCAGTTACTCTATCCGTAACTGTATGTGTAATGGGCGGTAAAAAAAGGTTCTTTAAATCCCCGAAAAGAGAATGTTTGCCTGATAAATGTTGCTGCGATTAGATAAATTTCATTTCAAAGGAAAAATTTATTTATCCATGTGCAGAGCTCATTAGTGTTACTCAAATTATGGAAACTAACTTTGAAGAATTTAATGGAACACCTCAAACCTAGATCTCGAATCTCCCAAAACTAAAAAGTTTGAGAACCACCGTGGCGGTATCTTTCTCTAGGTTACTACAAGTCATCATTACTTTCAGCCTGTATTCGTCCACTATTGAACGTAGGCCACCCCCAAGCGACGCCACGAATAGCGGTCCTGAAACTTCGATTTTCCTTTTCCGAGTAGGCACTCGAAAAAGAATCGATGTTTCGTTTTCGTTGTCGCGCAAAACCAACTATTATGTCGCTTGCATAAGATTAGCTTTTGCACGAAAAGGTATCAGAAACTTCGATTTCGTCTATAAGAGTAGGTACGGCCCCTGAACCGCCTCCAACGACTCCCTACGACCGCTACAATGTCGTCGGTCCATCGAAATCGAAATCAAAATAAAAAATCTTTATTTCCATAAATACAATAAATGTACACTTAGAAAAGGTCAAATTATAAAACTAAACACTGACACTGAAATAAAGTGATATTTTTTATTTCTGTCGCTTCGGTGTGTAGACTAAAGTAAATAAGCGACGAAGAAACCTTTAGCCTGTTAGTTGTTATTTTTCGAGTTGGAGCAAGAGCCGTCCCAAGCTTTTTTGTCATCTACATAATCTGATATTTTGTAAGCCTTTTTGCACAGGAAGCTTTTGACAATTTGTTTGAATTTATCTACTGATAATTTTTGCAACTCACTATGAGTTTTGTTGTAGAAGCCTATACATTGCCCTTTAAAAGATACATTAATTTTGTGTGTATTAATTTTCGAGTGGGAAGCTTTCCCACATTCCGTTTCGCGCCATTCCTTGTACCCACCACTCCTTCACTCCCCAACAAAAGAATTACCGTTAACTTAAATCAAAGCCTTTTGAAAACCTTTGAACGAAAATAACTAGGTAGGTATCAGAGAATGTATTTACGGTTACGGCTACCGTCAATGTATTTTGCGACAGAATGTCATCCAATTTTTACAATGCATTTCATCTTTATTTCTAAGCTATTTGGCATTCAACAAAAAGGAAGAACTGCAGTAAATCCACAATAGTAATATGACAGGAGCTTACAGTGCTACCAACTTGTATATTTAATGCACCGCGGCGCTAGTATCGCTTATTTTGCAAGAATCAGAGAGGATTTTGAAGAAAATCTTTTAGTTCCAGTTTTGTACACGTGAAAAGTTAAGTTGGTAGAGCTTTGGGTCCAACAGGTTGAAGATTTATTGCGATCTATGGAAATAGGTCTTTGTATCATGTAAATAAGGTTCGTTTTATAAATATGTAATGATTTAAAGTGTTTTATGATGATTAAAAAGGGGTTCTCGTAGATACTCCGTGTTACCTTTGAGTCATCATCATCATTATCAACCTAATGAGCGCCATAGCGCCCTGTCTTCAGCTTGCCGCATTCAGCATCGGCCTGCACTCTTTCGCAGATCGTCATCCCACCTGGCTGGAGGGCGTCCTACACTACGTTTGCCTAGTCGCGGCCTCCACTCAAGAACACATTCCCATCGGTTGAAGGTGCCCGGCCCACTGCCACTTCAGCTTGCAAATTCTTTGGGCTATGTCGATAAATTTGGTTCTCGGTCGGATGTATTCGTAACGAATTCTATCCTTCCGGGAAACTCCGAGCATAGATCCATAGCTCGCCGAGCGACTTTGGACTGGTGGACGAACCCTACCGTGAGTGTCCACGTCTCAGCTCCGTAGCACGTAGGTCATGACGGGTTGGACGCACTGATTGAAAACTTTAGTTTTCAAGCATTGCGGTATGGATGACGAGAAGACTCGACGTAATTTGGATCCTCCTCTTGGTTTCCTTCTCGAAATTGCTTTTACGATGATCAGCGGAGATCTCCGGCTTCGACATTATAGAATAGAGGCACCATCATGAGATGAGCGGAGGATAATCAATCGAGGAATTAGCTTATGCCGTAATCATCACGCTTAGCAAGCGCATTGGATATGTCGAAACACAGAAAAAGCTGCTGCTCTTCCTCTGGTAGGTTCCCTTAGTGTGCTCTGAGTACTGTCGTGGCCAATTGGCCATATCCTAGAATTGATCACTTCATGATGTAATCGACCATTTCATGAAATGGTTGTATTTCATGAAATGAAAAATACGCACTGCCCACATCATGATGTAGTCTGGCTGGATTTTTAGTAAACCATTGATGTCATTAAAACCCTACAATAATGATATTTTATGGCCAAACGTTGATTGAAATATCATTATACGTTGATGCTTAAACGATATGGTCAGTTTTAGCTGGCCATTTCATGAAATAAAACCATTTCATGAAATGGTCGGTTACATCATGAGGTGATCAATTCTAAGATATAGCCACGACACATACACGGGGTAATTTGGAGGGGTCAATTCGTACGCCGTGGCCGCATCGGTCTTCATACGCGTACGTTTCACAAAATATCTCGGTAAATAACTCCACTATTTGGAGCAACTTATTTTCCAACAATAATCCTTCCTTCAATCCTACGCTCACTTTTTTTGCCGTTGGCAACACAAAAACCTTGAGCAGGGATGTACTAAGAACTAACAAGTAGGTTGGTTCGCTAACACTCGATCAATCCTGGATCTTAGATAACATTACTAATTTGAATAAAATAAAATAGCAATTATTTCGACACACACATTACACAAAAATACTACCTACAGAAATACAAAAAGCATATAAAGTTAAACAAAGAACAAGGTAGGAGGCTTGTACTAATTTAAACAAAATGGTGGGCGTCAAATCTAGTTTTGCTCCCATGAGCCCGTGAATTTGCTTATAGCGACAAGATAATTATAAAAAAAATATATGTATAAAAATATATACCTACTAAATAATTCTGTACAATTTGCAAGCGAAGCAGTGTTTTTTTTTATTATAAAAAAAACGAATGAAGATACATGGAATAGTTGTAAGTTTTCGTACCCACCCTTAAGAAGGTACTTAGATAGATAATTCATTTTTATTCATATTATACCAGCACGACTAAATATTTTAAAATGTTTTTTATCTTCATAACTGTTTTTTGTTTTGGCATTAACGAAGTGAAATTAATTTTGTAATACTATTTTGATTACATTCATACCTAAAATTTGAATGATTAATTGTAGGTATTATTTAATTTTATTTTTTTGTTTGTAATTTGTTTTGTTATTTATTTATTGTATGTACTGCTACTTTTATGTGAAGTTTGTATTGTTATTGTACTATTTAATTTGAATTAGTTAGTGTAAGTGGTTTTAAATAACCGTTCTAATTAAATGAATGTATATTCAATCTTGATTCATTTCAATTTATTTATTATCAAATCAATTTATTATTTATTAGTGAAAAGGATACCTTTTCTCACTAAACTAGCACAAAGCCTAAAACTATCTCATCCTAATTTCAACCCTGCCCCACCTTGCTAAGGCTAAAATTGATATTCACATGAAATTCACACGTGGTTTCCAAGCTTGCCGACGTGATTTGAGTACAGAATTATAATTATTTGCTCGTAAAGGTAACTTCAGAAAAAATCTCGCTATTCAGAAATTCTGGGTTTTAGGGTTCCACTGTAACAATATACACGCGTCTATGTTCTATGACTAAATGAAAAAAATTAATATTTCAGCATTTCTTTTTGAAAATAGTTATGCAAATCCGCCGACTCAAAAAATATTAGGACAAACGAGAGCTTTGATATACGAGTAGGTACATTCAGTCAAAAAAGTATCGGAAATGGATGATTTGTTTATGGTTCCAAATTCAAATTTTTGTTTATTTTGTTGTTACTAGTGAAGTAATATTTTTTTTTTCTTTCTTTCTTTCTTCTTTCACCAATCCGACCGCCAAGCGTAGTGATTCTGGCAAAACCCCAAGGGGGTTTAAGAAGAGGTACTTTCAGCAGTGGACTTAGGTAGTTACATATGTATATGTCGTCGGTTGCAGGTTCTATTGGCCTAAACGACAAAAAGCGACTTTGCAGTTGAAGCATTCAAAGTATTTTTTCATAATAAATTGAACATAACTTTATTCACAGTCTGTTTTGACAGAAAAGCGCTAATCATTCATTGAATTTTCTGGCAAAAATTTATGAAGTTTGTCCCAATTATTTTTGGATATACAATTCAGTTACACCAATTTTTTTATGCTTATGGCAGTTACATCATCTTGCAGTGAAGATTTCTTAAAATATTGCAGTTATGTACTACATAATTTACAAAGGAAATCTGAAAAATTCGCAGCTATAATGTGAGGTAAAACCGACATTTTTGAAAGCCAGATTTTTTTAAATATGCCTTTCTAAAGCGCTGAAAAAAACTAAGAAAAACTGTTTAATCGACTTTTTTTTACGTGGATTGTTGGTTACGCCAATTGAACCTGCAATGAGCTGAGGAGAAGTACATCACCAAATTGTCGATCAAATAAACGTGGGAGGTCTTCCTTATTAAAAGACTGTTTTTTATCGATAAATAACAAAAAACAGAAAATCCTTCTTCGAATTACCGATACACACTCTTACCCACTTTCTTTGAAAGTAAAGGTATTTCAAAGGGAATGTTTCTCTGTGTTTGCGGCTTATTTATATTTTACGGCCTAAATAAATAGAATTTATTTGACACGTGTAACAGAAGAAATATTGTGCCAATTTATACAAGACTAACATGATTTTGAGGTTGTCGTCGAGCAAAAAAATGTAACATTAGGTATCAGCTTCATTATTTTATTCAGATTGCTACTTTATGGCCAGTCGCAGTATGGTGCCGTCTTAGAATTTATAACACACCCTCACAACACAACTCTTCCTGCAGGTGTCGTAAGAGGCGACAAAGGGATATCCACCGGGGGCAGGCAGCAGCGCCTCCTGCAGAAAAATTCTACCACCGAACTGCATCCCTAAACACGCTCAGCGTAGGGATTATGAGCACCCCTCCTGGGATATACGCCAATAAGGCGCTTATCAGGCGTCCGGCAGTAGATCAGTATAGGCTGTTGAGGTGAGGAGAACTTTGAATAGCCTTTGATCAAAAATTGGCAAGCATCGTTAGCCATCATTTGAAAGGCCTTCTCAGACATACGTGCTACCCAGAGCGGCGCGGCAGCGAAAACCGAGTCGATATGCGGTGGATACAAAACAAAATGCCTGGCGGGACGATGCGCGAAACATAGCGAATTTTTCTCTGCCACTGATAGCAAATACGGTAGCTCTGACTAGGCATTGATGCGCCCATCTTTCCAGTTGATTGCGAGTCGAATCAAGTGATCTCGAACTATCTCGTAGGTGTCGTCATCGAAACATTATTGTTGCCGCTACTGTAAATTTTTCTGGC
The DNA here is from genome assembly GCA_963564075.1 of Eupithecia subfuscata. Lineage (NCBI taxonomy): Eukaryota > Metazoa > Arthropoda > Insecta > Lepidoptera > Geometridae > Eupithecia > Eupithecia subfuscata. The sequence goes on from OY751123.1 coordinate 4,780,831, forward strand.
TTAAAAAGCCGATCTTGGACCGACCCGGGACGAGTCAAGTCGACGATCGAATCAGGAACTTGCTTTCTGAGGCACGGGGACACCGGTAAAGCCGTTGGTCCTGACCTCTCTCCGTTCGTGTTGGTTGGCCGATCCGATTATCAGAGTTAGGTATAACTTCCACAAGTGTGTTCCTTTACTCTCTAGTCTTTATAGGGACTAGAGAGAACATGTATGAATAGTATGAACTATTATAATGTCCTGCGTACGTGGCCAGTCCGTTGAGAATGGCCGCCGTAGCCGAAATTCGGCTAGGAAGCGTCATCATTGTTGACTCTTGGTCGTTTGCGTTTCTCATAGTCCTCCTGCGAGAGATAGTCTAATCCCGGACCGTGGTACGAGTATTAAGTAAAGCTTATCAGAATAATACTACAGTGTGAGATTAAAAGCCAACTCAACAAAATGGCAGCTGCAAATTTTGGAATTGGAACTAGCAATCAACCTATAGGCAGCTAGCTACAAGCGTCCTCGCTCACAAACTGGATGTCAATATACAGGGTATTTTAGAGGTAAAGGGATTTCCACGAATATTATATTGATGGAAACGCGTATAAAGTAAAACATTTCATTATCAAAACTTAATTGAATGGAGTGGCGTTATCATTTAAATTACTTTGAACCATTAGTGTAGTTATTTTGAGGGGTAATCAATCTCTCCACAGCGTTATACTTAGTACAGTAGAAACTTAAACCTAAGAATTATTGTTCGTTGTTGTAGCAAAAACTGAACTATTTTGACAGTACCTACCTACTAAAAATTATGCCATCCTTTTCGATATAAAAGGGACCCTAACATTTTCAGTTCTGTCAAAGTTAGTTTACATTAGTTTTGATGACATCTACCTACAGCATCTACACCAATATTTACATCATAATTCCTTATTTTTAAGTTTAAGTTTCTACTGTACTAAGCAGAACGCTGTGGAGGGAAAACCCTAAGCGTGGACCAGTTGGCCGCCCTTGGTATCGCTGGATCGAATAGACACAATTGTCTTACTTAAGTATATTACAAGCTTGCACTACCTAGCACGTGGGTACTGTATTTTGGACAAAGGCCACGTTCGGTATTCGGTACTTCATTACTTATACAATTCAATAGAAATCAATAGAGCCCGTCTCGTTATCAATTCATACTTTCGGGGCCAGTGGCTTTACTGTTTTGACACCTCCAGCAGTTGGATGGAATAGGGCTGGAGAGGTCCTTGGCCGAATTTAAGCCGAGGATTTGCCTTAAATTCGGCCAAGAATCTCTAAATCTAGATCGACAGGCAAATCTCACTGTTAAGACGAATTGTTGAAATATTTCCAGAGAAATAGAATTTAAACATTTAGAATCTATTCTAGCGTTAAATTAACTACAAATTCCGAAACTCAGGTTTTTAATCATAGGTTTTGCAAGAAAATCGGTTCGCACGAGAGAAAGGAAATACTCTCGTAGAAACCGATTTTTTCCAAATTGGCCGAAATGGTGAACGTCACCGTTTTTTCTATTCAATGCTTAGTGGAATCTTCAGAAGTTCGTTCATTTCTATAAGAATGTAAGACCTGGTATAACTACTAGTTAACAACTTTACAAAAACAAAGTTATTAACTAGGTAACAAGTTAATTGTTTGTTTGATCTACAAAACATACGCAAAAAATTTAATAATCGTTTTCCGTCCCGAAAGTAAATTAATCGTAACTCGGAAATGGATATCCGCAAAGCCGAATTCAGGAACATTTTCGGTAAATTTTCTACATCACTCGGCCTGGCTTCGGTTGCATTACAAAATAACGAACCGTGAAGGTAGCCGGCCTTTTAGGGTCAGTGCAAACGAGAAACTTTGCAGTCGCCAGATATTTAGATTGCCTTTTGTCTCGTAAATGTAGTAGAGATAATTATTTACTACATTTACGGCAACTCGGAGTTTCCTATTAAATAATCCTAATAAAAAAACTCCGAATTCCCCAGAAAAGCCATTTCGCTGGGCTATAATCCATTTTTGGACGGTGAACCACATGATTAAAGTTCTCAATTAAATGATTTTAATAATGTGATTATTTAAGTTGAATAATCCAGCAATTACTTCTAAAAAGTAGTACTGTAGAGTCAGCAACCTGTAGCGATAAGTATTGATAAGCTTATTATCATATTTGAGCACAGCGTAGTAGGCTATATTTTTACTAAATTTATTATGTAACTCGTATACCTCAGTTTAAAATATAGTTTTTTGTAGTGCCAGCATTTAAAAAATAAATAATAACTTGGTGGAACAAATATGGGCATTACTGCTGAGGGACAGGGTCATCCATCAATTTAATCTGTAGCAATAACTGGACTAGGACGGCAAGCACAAAAACAAGATTGCAAATACCACGTTGCATCGAAAAGATCAGACAATAATCCATTTACTATGAGAACTATATCGCCGCATAATCGTCGCAGAATGGCACGTTTGCACGGACCTCCCTCTTAATAGAGAAGCTATCTCAAATAATTTTCTATCTGAAATTTATAAAGCATTTAACCTAGTTTTTGGACCGTGTCGTGTCATTATAAAAGTTAATTTTCGAGTGCAAAATGTTAGTGATATTGTCTTGTAAGTTTCTAAATAAGTTAGAACAGAAACAAGTTATTAATTAAAAACTATGAAAAAACCGACTTTTTCACCGTTTTTAGAAAATAAGAAGCCAAAGGACTTAAAAATGTAGCCAGAAACAGTCTACACACCATCATATCTACTAGGAATTAAATTTGCGGAAGTTAAGTTTTTGATGACCTCTGTGGGGCGGCGGGGGAAGGTCCGCCTGTGACGCAGAAGGTTGCGGGTTCGATTCCAGCCTCAGGACAAAAATTTTGTCCGAACTCCAGATATTTGTCTCGGGTATTCTGGATGTTTCTATGTATAGTAAAAAATATATATCTATGTAGGGTATTGTACAGGGTGTCACCCAAGAGCCAGGCTACCGATTGACAACCCCCCCGCGCCCCTCAGAATAGTTGCGTTCACGCAATAACCAAAACAAATGTGAACTTTATTTTGAAATACTTTGTACTAGCTTCTGTCCGCGGCTTCGCACGCCTTGTTTCTATGAAAACGTTTTAGGTTATTTCTATCCCATGGGAACTGATTTATAGGATAAAAAGTAGCCTATATTTGATTCCAGAATTCGAATTACCTGTATGCACGAACGAACGACTGAACGAAAATAAGGACTGTTTTTGTATATTTTTAGTATGGCAGATGCTGGATGTGGCAAGCTGAAGACAGCCCGCTATGGCGCTCATTAGGGGAGGCCTATGTCCAGCAGTGGACTAACATAGGCTGATGATGATGATGAGTATGTTTTCTGGGAGAATAAATTTATCTTTAAATTGAGTTGCGCAAGCAATTGCCAACGTGTAAACGCTCGCACAAGTATACTTCCGAAAGTTTTAGTGGCTTGTCGAACTTGCTGCAAGTCCCATGTAGATAAATAGAAACATCGCAGTCACTGAATACACTCGTCAATAATAATTATTGACTTCTGCAAGAAAATGTACAGATACTTGCCAGTGGAAATTTCCATGCAGTCGGATGGAAATAATTTTAAACTAAAACAAGTGCAATCGGATCGGACACTATTGTTTACCTTGACAAGGTTCCATCTCTGTTTAAAACGCGAAAATTGTACCAGAAATGTGACGTACAGTATTTAGTTAGACAAGGTTCTGACCCATTCTAATTTTGCGCGGATTATATGTACACAAGAATATAAGAAAGCCCACTTCACACATAAACTGGGGCATTATAGCAATAGTGATAATTTTCTGAATCCTAACAGTGAATAATATTATGCACTGCAGATTTAATATTATCCGTCTAGTGCTATAAATATTCACAGAGCAGCAAACATATTAATCAATTCTGGAGCATTTACAAAACGTGGAGAGATCTGTTTCTGGAGGCGAAAGGGAGAGACTGAGTATGAGAGACAGAGGAAGCGTTTTCTGTTGGACAGTGGAAGTGATTACAGCTTCGAATAGAAGAATATTTTATTTTTAACTAACTTCTGCCCGCGGCTTCGCCCCTTTTTTTCTATGGAAACTTTTTGAGGTTATTTTATTCCCGATGGCATCTGATATAAGGGATATAAAGTATGCCTATGTTTGATTCCAGGGATAGACTTACCTGTATGCAAAATTTCAGCCTGATACGTTCGTAGTTTTGACGTGAAGAGGTAACAAACATCCATCCATCCATCCATCCATCCAAACTTTTGCATTTATAAAATTAGTGTGATGTATTATACTTAAAAAATAAATAGACAAGATATAATAAATAAAAAGTGAGGCTACAATCGGCTGCATTGTCGCTATCTTCTAGGCCGAATTGCACTGCTAAATGAAATCCGCCATGTCATTTGGATCCGCATTCATATTATATAGCAAATAGTATCATTTCAAAAACATTGTCATTAATGTACCACGATCCAGCCTTTTCTATGACTTCGTACTTATGAGATTCGGTGTCACGGCAATAATTCCCACAGGATCAGACCAACTCAGTAGTCAGAAAAGATTCACAAAATGATATAAATTATTCAATAATATATATAATCATTTTTGACTTGGTATCACGTCAAACCACGCCAAACACCATGGCTATTTCAGATTGGCACCCATCCCGACACCTCGCGCTTACCCTAAAATGCATCCATGACTACTACCTCACATCTCCGCACAGATATTAGTTGTGAATAGCGAAATGGAGTTATGCTTAGCACACCTACATTAGGAAAGTGTTACACTGCAGTGCTATAGCACTTTGCTTTGTTGGAGTGGTAATATTTGTCATTGCTATGTTGGTAACATTTTGGTACCATAAGTTTATCTGGGTACGGGGTTTTGGTGTTTTAACCTCACCTCAACCTCAACAGCCTGTATTAGTCCACTGCTAGACGCAGGCCTCCCCCTGATAAGCGTCTTATTAGCTGTTATCTCATGGGGGTTAATGCCCATAATCCACAAGCTAGACATACGGCTTGAATTGTCTTAAAATTGATTTTATTGTACAATGAGTTTTTTGTGTACCTACTCCGGAGATTTAAGTTTTCCACACACAATGTATTTTGTTTATAGGAAATAAATGAATTGAATTGAATTGAATTGGAGATCGCAGTTCGGTGGTAGAGTAGTTCTGCAGGGGGCGCTGCTGCCCGCCCCCGGTGGACAATCCTTAGTCGCCTCCTTAGTCGTCACGACACCCGCGGGAAGTGTTGGGGTGGTGTAAATTCCAAGCTGGCACCAAACAGCTTTTTTGCACAGTTTTGGTGTTTGCTAATTCTTATAGATGCAGTCAAAATTGCGTGAACGTTAAGTGCTTCGATCATATGAAATGAAAAACCTTACCTCCACTTTGCTTCGTGTGTCACCAACTGACATCTTGCGTTTCGGATCTCTAAGAAATAAATGTCAAAATCATTTTCATAGTAACGTCATTCTAAGAACGGATTTCAAAGAATTTTCAAAGAACGGATCAGCCGTCCTTCGTTTTGTGCGATCCGACAACTGTTACTGTCAACTTTGATAGTGTTTCAAAGTTATAAATTTATTCACAAAGAAAATTATACTAGTATTTACAATTGAAACAATTGAGCTATATTGTTTCAAAGTAGATCTCTTGATTCCGATTCAGGACTTCTCCATTGCCCTACCGACAAAATTCTCCTAGTTTATTACCTAGATTTTTTTTTTATTATTCTGCCGAGAAACACCTTTCCCTTTACTGTAATTTTTCTAACTCTCAATGAAAATACTGCTGATCATTGACAATTTACAAAACTTATAAGCGTTTCATGTATCCTATTTACCTACCTACATCAAAAAAATATTGACCATGTAACCTTAAACTGTAGACATGTGAACCACACCGACGCACACGTGTGAGACGTCTCATGACGTCACAAAATAAAACCTCTTCGCATATTAAGTAAAAATCCCCTCTCAAAGCAGAGATAGGGTTATCTCGGCCAATTTTCACGTTATCCCGCGACCTTCAAAACTTCGCCGGGAGCTCTGAATAAAGTTACAAAAACGAGCGACAATAAGGGCATGTCGCACGCAATGACAGAGTATAGGGAATATTCAGTAAGTAAATAATTTTTTGTTCAAAGTTTTAGAAAAACTTACAGCTAGTTCTTAAAAATCGTTATTTACATGGTACAGGCCAGCGCATGTGTACTGAGGGCCACTTAAAAAGTTTCCGCAGATATTTAGATATGTAGAGTAACAAATGACGCACAGTGGATGCAGACGACTTCCAGAAAAATAATAGGAAATACACAACACAAAGTCATAATCATTTCAGGCTATACACCTCAACCTCAACAGCCTGTAGTGGTCCACTGCTGGACACAGGCCTCCCCCTGATAAGCGCCTTATTGGCTTTTATCACATGGGAGGTAATGCCCATAATCCCCACGGTGGGCATGCGGGTCGGGGATCGCAGTTCGGTGGTAGAATGGTTCTGCAGGGGCGCTGCTGCCCGCCCTCGGTGGATACCCCTTAGTCGCCTCTTACGACCCCCGCGGGAAGAGTTGTAAGAGGTGGTGCAAATTCTAAGCCGGCACACAGCCAGACTACACACAGCTGACCATAATAAGTCTCTTAAATATCGGTCGTGAGTCCATCCATCCGTCCATCTCTCTCCAGTAAGGTAAAATATGTAATTTAATTACAATTTGTTATTTATCCGGAACTCCAATAGGACGGAATAAAAATTGTGATGCTTTTTGTTGATAAATAATTTTTGCCGGCCTGAACTTTATTTCTCATTCTATTTTTTTTTTCATAACTTTGGAGCAGCATGTCAATAACTTCGCTCAAAAAATTTTCGCCTTCGGGTTATTTTTCTGCGCGTATTTAGAATGCAGCCAGTGAGTTTTCACATAAGAATGTTACTTATAGGCTCATGGTGTTCCGTTTTCTGAATAAATAAAAATATACCCAATCTGAGCAAGTCACTCAATAAAATATATCATGTAGACAGGATACTCTTCTATCTGTGTGTTGACACACACAGAGATGCGAGTCTGCTTTTAGATAACCAATCAAGAAACAAACCAACACTACAAGACCACACTTACTGAAAAAACTCTACTTTGATTAAGTAAGGAAACGGGTAATTTTACAAATGACCGCTCGGACGATATCTGGAGTACTGGAGTTGCCACTCTGTGATTAGCCTTTAGGTGGCAATTAGGAAATTGCTGGATTGGAAAGTGTTATAATGGCAACATTTACGGTTTGGGCTAGATTTTAGGCTAATTTTAGGGAGAGCTGAAGTGCTATTTTATAAGACGTTTGAATTATTTCTTTTTTAGAACTAGGATAATTAATAAAAGTTTAATCTGTCCCATCGTAGCTAAACGGGAGACAGATCTAACAATTTTTTTTAAATTGTTCGATCTGTCACCGCGCGTGAATAAAAGTTCTAAAAAATAAAGCTCAAAAAATAAGCAATTAATATATATGGATCAGTTGAGCTACCTGTAGACTGTTTGCAACAGTCTGCAGTTAGCTCAATTGCTTCAATTGCTAATACTAGTATAATTTTCTTTGTGTGTTATGAAGTAACAAACATCCATCGAACATCATAATAAATCAAATAACTTAATATTTAAGACTTTTTTAGAAATTAGGTACTCTGAGAGTGCGCACTCTAATATCAAAAACCTTAAACATCTATCCAAACTTTCGCACCAAAAGCACCCTTAAAACCACGGCTTTCCGTGTGGAAATTCCACATTCATTTTGACAGCTGTCAGTGTCAAAATGACATATCGCTACAATGACAGACTGCAGTCCGCATTTAGACCTTCAGATTGCGAGCTATCAGAATACCCGTAATAGAATATAAACCCGGACAGGATTCAGTTACCGGGTATAGCTACCCGGCCCGTGCAATTTCCTATGTTATGTTTGTATATAGCAAAGCGGAGGTAAGCTGGGTCAGTTTATGAATCAATCCCTGCCTCTTTTAGTATCCTAGACAGATGCAGCCTGCAGTGGCGGCCAGTAGGTATATTTTGCGTTCTACAAACTATGTGGCTTGCCCACTGCCACATGAATTTCGCAATAGGTACTATTATTACACCTATTTTTGAAAAGTGTCTCAAAAGTGCTAATAAACCGCTTCAAAAAAATATAAAATTTTTATTCAATCGAAGTGCCATAAAAATGCAAACGCGAAATTTTACGAAAACGTTGAACGCAGTGGATGCCTTGTTGCTCTGTGGTCATGACGTCAGTTAGCTGTGTAAACAAATGCAATTGCGTCGGTTAAGAAGATGATAAAACAACAAAGCCTTTAAACGATGGTCAGTTGAAAGTTGACACTTTTTAATTTACACAGCCGTATGATGTATGATGTTATAACATGGCGGCTACTATCATGGTGTATAAACAGATAAAATGAAATTAAAACGTTGAAGTGAATTTTAAAATTTATTTTGTAATTTATGATCTAAAACTAGCATTTTCCGACTGCTTTTTAGCCTTAGCTATCTCAATATACCTTATTATGACAGTTAGGTCGGTTATCTTAGTTCTGCTGCTAATACCCTCATGTGGGATTTGATCTTGCAGAGAGACTTCGAGCATAGCATAGGCATTTCTCTCTGTGTGACTTTGACCCTTCCATGGTAAGGCCCATCCACAGTAAGGCACAACGTTTCTCTTCCAGTTCATGTTAGATATCTCATCTTATTCTATGCCAAAACTTAGTATGCCAACAATCAGTTTACCAAACTCAGACTCAAAGAATGTGGCAACAGTGAACTAACGGTTTTACTCTGAGCTGCTTTCACAGTTGCATAGCCAATAAAGACTTCCACCGGTAGCAGGATCCATTTCAAAGTTCATTCTGACGACCTTTGTGGAGCAGTAGCCAATGATCCAACTGAGAAGCAAAGTATTGCGGGGTCGATTTCTTCCGCAGGACATTATATGCCGTAACCTTACATGACCTTTCATAATATCAAGACTATTTGATATCTAGTCAAGACAAGAAGTTATATATTAAGCGTTTTGTTCTATGCTATTGTTCAGTTTAAATCCGCGACCGCTAGACCATCGAGGCAGTGAAGTCCCGGGTTCTAATCCCGAGTCGGACCGTGAAATTGTTTATTCCCTGTAGCAGACCGGAGTCAGGAAGTTGGCAGTGTTACACCCCCGTGCCTCAGAAAGCACGTTAAGTCGTTGGTTCTGCACCTGACCTCTTACCGGTCGTATCGGTCTTCCGTTCTATCGGATTAGGAGAGTGAGGGAATAGAGAGTGCTGTGTTTGCACACACTCGTGCACTACAATATGCCCTGCTATAGCTAGTCTCCTTTGAGACTAGCCGCCCCGTAGCCGAAAATACGGTTTGGAGGACATCAATAAAAATTTAATAATAAACGTAGAACACCCATCAATCAATAAAGGTTAACCTAATCATAAATTAAAAGGCCCCTAACAAAACACCGCAACAATAGAACCCAATTAATAAATAATTAGCATAATTTATCAATTCATAATTACATACATAAGTTGTACTTATCTATTTTCTAATTGATTATTTTATAGCTACTCTATTTATAACTCAATAAAGTTGAAAGTTGATTGAGGAAAAAGCCCTATATTGTACCAACTAAATAATTAATTAATTTATAAATATCATTTTGTGAATATGATACAATATAGTTCAAGCTCTGTTTTTATTTTTGGTGGTATCAGATAATTTTAAAAATGATAGTTCGAAAAATTCCATTAAAATCTACTGAATGACGACGTCAATGGATCGACATCAATCAATCAATAGTTTTAATTAAAGTAATATTATGTTGATAAGGTTCAGTTTGTAAAGATCATCATCATCATCAGCTCATATTAGTCCACAGCTAGACATAGGCCTCACCTAATCAACGCTATAGCGCCTAAGCGCCTATCTGTCTATTTGTAAAGAAAAAAAGCTGTCAGCAACAGTAACAAATAAAATTGATAAAAATTTTATTTTATCTCTGTGTCCGTAGTTCCAGAACTCCTTTTATAACTTTTTAATTTTTATTATTGAGTAGCAAAAAATATTATAAATACAGAATATAAAAACATGTACAAATAATGAAAGTAGTTAGGTCTAAGGCTTGGCGCAAACGGACCACCGGCCACAGCCACAACCGGTGGCTGTCGTGCGCTATCGCCACAAACAGACACGGAAGAGCGCGGCAGCTACAGGTGTTTGGAAGCGACCACATTTTATGCGTACGTGCGATGTGTAGGACGCACAGTGGTTAACCGAGTGTGGGTGAGCGGGGGGGATGGGCGACAGTGGCGAAAGTCGGCGTCTTGCGTGGCACGCTGACAAGTGGCGAGTGGCGGACACTGCTGTGGCGAGTAGCAGCCACAGCCGCCGGCGACGCGTGTGCGTCGAGGTCATCCAAAATGTATAAAAAGCGAGTAAACAGCTTGTCGCTCTCCACCGGTGGCTGTGGTCAGTGGTCCGTTTGCGCCTAGCCTAAAACTTGAAAAATGTTAGTATCTTCCATCTCTCTTGCTATTTGAGAAACACCTGTCATTTATTTTGATAAATACCTACAATCTTTTTTTCGTAAATAATACGAGAACAACAGATCGAGAGAGATATTTTACAGCCTCCAGGCTTTAGGTAGCTGGCAGCACCTATTATTAACAAGTAAAAATTTATGGAGGGAAAAAATCTCACGTGAATTTTGAAGCCTTCTCTTTTATTAGTCGATTGTTTAAATGTCGGCTTGTGTCGAACAGTCGGCGATTGAAATAAGGTCTCAATTTATTACAGAGACCAACTTCTGTGCTGTTTTTGTAGGTATACAAAATATTACGTACCCAGCATAACTAAGTAGTCCTGCATTTCGCATAGAATCTACTTATATTTCAATTCTATGCATTAGATTTAGGAATTATTTAGACTTTTTCGAGTCACAAGTTTAACTCAAGAGGAGCCTACAGTACTCTAAACTGTAAGGTTGGGAAAAAATTGGTTTTAAGAGTTGGAAATATTACCTATGTTATTTTGTACTTACTCGTATTGTGGAACGTCCTGTTTTATTTCAGTAACACAGATGAACTTCTATTAGCTTTCAAAACTAGTGTTCCTGTCCGTGACAACCTGAGTACTTTTATGTTTTCGAAAAAAAAAACTTTTGTAATTATAGGGATACCTAAGATAGTGTATTACTACTACTACCTACAGTGCCCAGTACTTACTCAAAATCAAAATCAAAATCAAAAACTCTTTAGTTCCATAAATACAATAAATGTACACTAAGAAAAGGTCAAATTATAAAACTAAACACTGACACGGAAATAAAGTGATATTTCTTGATTTCTGTCGCTTCGGTATGTAGACTAAAGTAAAGAAGCGACGAAGAAACTACCTGCCTAGGCCCGGAATATAACAGAACTTTTCGATCTTTTTCTCTAACTTTTCGAAAATCTGATCATCTCTATAGATCTTTCCTATAGAAAATGCTTTGATTAAAATGTCGTTATAAATAATCGAAGAGATCTTATGTAAATGTAACTGTAAGTTAAACTTTTTTTATGTAACTGTAAATGTAACTGAAAGACAAAGAATCGTTAAAATCGGATCACATTTTTGGCCAAGACATAAAACAACACTGTAAGCAACTGTAGGTAGTGTGCTTTCTATGTTCCACCTATGTTTTCCATGTAAGTACCTACTTATCATGTTTTCCATCTGTGGCGAGAGAGGGACACCGGAGAGGTTTTTGTGGGTATTACGTCCTTCTCAGGGCGTCGAGTCCCACATAATTCTGGCCCCCCCACACCAGTTTATTCGTTACTAAATATCCTCGCTGAATTAAAAAAAAATTGCCCTAGCCCATGACCAAATTAAGAACCTCTTATTATCTGAGCGTCGGGTCTGCGACGCGTGACCCGAGAGCTGGTGAGTATCTGGCGCAGCGCATCAGCATTACCGTACAGCGGGGAAATGCAGCCAGCGTCTTGGGGACGCGACGAGGTAATTTTAGAATAAAACATAGGCTACTTTTTATCCCATAAATCAGTTCCCATGGGATAGAAATAACCTCAAAACGTTTCCATAGAAACAACGCGTGCGAAGCCGCGGGCAGAAGCTAGTTGTAAATACTAGTTATAATTTATTTCTAGTAGTTGATAGTAATTTTCATTGTGAATAAAGTATAAGAACCTCTTCCTATTTTGTAGTGGGTTTAGTAGCAACCAAGTTCTGAGGCAATATTTTACAAGTATCTTCAACCTATAGTGCTAGCAACAAAGCCTTTATTGTGTGATTTGAACTGAGAAAATAAAAACTTGTAGGTAAAAGTCACACTGCAGTTAATAGGTACATTTATTGCCCAAATTAGAATATGCAACGTTTTTTCTGCATAAAAAGCTATTCCTTTTTCTATTTGCAAATGAAACTTTGCAAGAATCTGGTTTAATGACGCTCATGAGTTGTCTCTACCACAAATGAGTGAAATGTTGATTTACAAATAGAAGCTTTAGGTTGTATTGTTATGTCGCCAACAGTAGTACAAGTCGCTGGTAAAACCTGACCATTAATACAAATGAAAACTATAATATATTTAGATTTTTCACGAGTCAAAATAGCTTGGAGTTCCAACTTTTAAGGCCAATGGTGCTTGGCGGTTGGAACAATAATTTGTGTCTGCTACATAGCTAAAGACCCGAGTTTTATTTTCTATAAACTCCAAGGCTCTCTATAATTCCTCATTATAAATAAAGTTTGTTTGTACTATCTAAAGTGTGTTTATACAATATTTGGAGTTGTTTTGTGTTTTTTTTAACGGAAGATGACATGTGGCCAATTTGAAATAGATACGGGTTTATTTATTTCGAACAAGAGCAGAAAACAAACTCTCTAAGTCTTCATTAAAAGGATCGACAAAACTTGTATATTATCATACGCTCTGTATAAATTCCTTTTAAATTGCGGTCTAACCGTTTACTGACCGGTGTTACAGGGTGTACCATTCACAGCGAGCATGAAACGTTACGCCGTATGCTAAAATCTGTCTTGTTGCTCGTTGCGAGCGCATTCTTTGCCCCTACTGACTGCACGAACGCTCGCTATGTAACACGTAATAATTATGCTGCGCAACAGCGATCAGTAGGTACCCAGATTTAAATTGAGACGCTATGCATAAAAGCGGCGTTGTCGCTTATTCGAATGCAGTTCTGTTACTATACTACTTCTATCGGTTCCACTGCTCTACAGCCTGCATAGATTACATGTCCATTAGTAGATGGAAAAAAATAATTGTCCCGTCTTGATGACCGTCATTTCGAAATGAGCTGCTGTTACACTTTCACAGTCGGTATGTTTGAATGTATCTGGTGCAGTGATTTCTTCATACACGTAAATATAGCTTTTGCTATCTCATTTATAATACTGAGGCTTTGCATTTAATTTTTCTGGATAAGTGGTAGCTTATTTTATGCTTTTCTAGGGTTAGAAATAGGTACAGCGGTGTTCATAGATTGGTTACCCCCCTGACGGGTTCCAAGTCTCGTCATAACATTTGTTTTGGTTTCACAATATTACATTTGTTGTTTTAGGTAGAATAGTTTGCCATTTTCCTTTTTATAAAGACTCTCAAAATATTTCTGCATCGATAGAAATTGACTGTAAGTTAGAAGTCAATTTCTATCGATGCAGAAATATCATAAATAGGTAACGGTGATGAATGTCATTGTTCATCTATTTGTGTAAAGCTTCAGACCGATCAGGGATCGTACTCTTAAAAACGAAATCGTGGTTTTGATACTAAGGTTATTACTATTGTACAGCCCTCACACTCAGGGTAATTTTTAAGTCACACTTGTGGCTGTTGCACAGTTGCCTATTCCTCTAAATCCCTCTGCGTTTTCAGCTTGGAAAGGCCTTTTGTTTTATTCGTCGAGGAAATTCATTTACGAATAAACTGGTCTGGGGGGGCCAGAATTATGCGGGACTCGACGCCCTGAGAAGGACGTAATACCGACTAAAAACCTCTCCGGTGTCCCTCTCGCCATTTCCGCCAAACCATGGGAACATTGGAAATGCCTGCGTTTAGCCATAATCGCTCTATTGTGGCACACAACCGTCACCACAACACAACAAATCCTGCGGAGGCAATAAATAGCTAATTCAAATTATACACACAAAAGTAATTGCCTTAGCATCGCTCGGTAAACAGAGCTTGATTACGTAAACTAATCACTGGTAATTTATATTTATGTGGAATTGTAAACAGGGATTATAGGTACTTAAGGGGTGAAGTGAGCAGTCACGTAATACCTATTGCTTAGGTTAACTTAGGTAAGATGTAGGTTTGGTATATTAAGGTTAAGTACAATCAACGACAAAGTAGCTGAGGATTAATCTTCTAAAAAGCTTCTTACGGTGAACTAAGCTTAGTGATGAGAATTCATTACGAATTTAAGCGGGTTAACTATAAACCTTATTTCTGTTGGAAGAACACCGACGTTTCATCCCTTAACGAAGGACATCTTCAGGGAGAATGCGGTTTCGCATCTCTTCGACGCGTTGAGCACGCGACGTGAGCGCCGGGGGTGGTGGTGGTGGTGGTGGGGGGGTGCGCTGCTTGTTGATGCTGCAGAGCGTGAGAGTCATCTTCTCGTAAAGATCCTACTATGTCAGGTGTAGGTATCCTCTGGGTACAATACGGAACTAACAGTATCTACACCCGGCTCCATACTGCCATTCGACTTCTCATGGAGACACGGCTTCCAGGCGGGTGGAAGGTTCAAACTTCGGTCTCTGTTGAAGTTGGATCATCGGTCTATCTCGAACACCTGGCGTATCATGCGGGGAAAAAAGAATTTAGTAACAAGAAGAAGAAGATAGACGCTTTAGAAATATCGTGCTGGAGAAGAATGCTTGGTACATCTTGGACTGAGTACCGCACTAACGTATTATATATACTACTAGCTTCTACCCGCGGCTTCGCACGCGTTGTTTCTATAGGACCGTTTTGAAGTTATTTCTATCCCATGGGAACTGATTTATGGGATAAAAAGTCGCCTATGTTTGATTCCAAGGTTAGACTTACCTGTCTGCAAAATGTCAGCCTGATCCGTTTAGTAGTTTTAGCGTGAAGAGGTAACAAACATCCATCCTTCTATACATCCATCCATCCAAAACTTTCGCATTTACTCGTATAATATTAGTGTGATCTTACAAGAACTCGGTGTGAAAGACCGTCTGTCCACAAACGTACAATCTCGAATTTAGAAGTTTTCGGGCACATACCTATCGAGACAATGACTCCATTAAACAGATAGTCGTGCAGGGGAAGTTGAAGGTAAAAAGTCCGAGAGGTAGATCGCCTGTGAGGTAGTCCGACCAGATAATTATCTGCTGTAGCATGAATGTTCCAGAATGACCACCAATAGGGCTCTCCCTATTGGTGGTCATCATGGCGATACATCGTGAGGCGAGCAGCCCACACAACAAAATATCAGCCCATACAACAAAAGACTCGTCATGATGACCACGACCGTTCTGCCAAGAACTCTACGAATGAGAAGAAGAAGAAAGGAAGAAGCTTATCGATACATATTTATAATAGGGCTTGCATTCGAATATTCAAATAATTTGGATAGGTATTATATTAGTTCGATTCGAATATACTGAAATTGAAATATTCGAATATTCGATTAAAATCAATAACACCAAGCTCAGAACTCTGATGTACATAAAATGCCACTTATAAGTTCGCGCGAAATATCCTTACAAGACAATACATGTCTAATTTTCAAATATTTGCAAAAAAAATTCTGTTATCACTAACCATGTCACAAAGCTCTCATTTTGCAGAAATTCTATGACTTCCAAAGAATATTTCTTTTATGTTTCTATAACTTTGAAAAGAAGAAATTCTATGACAATTTTATTCTTCAGAAACTGAGTTGAATTGATTCTTTGGGCAATAAGCTATTATTTTTATTTATTTATTATGGCCTTTGTACTAAACCAAAAGCTTAAAAACCCGTCACTGGAATGCCCAAGATGCCACAGAGATCTTCATTGCTTCGCTAACTTCGATCAATGATTTTAATAAGGTACAACAGTAATAAGTATTCACCTGAATAAAATACTCCCCGAAGCAGTGCAAGCGACCTCTTCAACATAAAGCCAGTTAAAATAAGTTTCCAAAACTTTGTAAGCGAATTAAAATGCGCAACCCCGGCCGAGAAAGTAAATTGTAAACAGACAATTATTCCATTATACTAACGAGGTCTAGAAAATCTAATTTCTCAAGTTGCCTTAGAAACAACATTCGGGGAAAATAAAGTGGATTTTACACGATGCGGTGAAATTCGTGCGATTAAAAACGAATAAAATTTCGCAAAGATATTTCGACCATACTGAGCAATTATATGTAATATTATATAAAGTTATAACCGTATTTTCTATTTTAAATAATATGTATTAGTTTAAATATAACAGTAATTTTTAGGGAAATTGTTTGGCTATGTTTGCAACACTTTTCTAATCTTGTTATGTTTACATCTAGGTTTACAATCTGGTTCACTACTGTAAATATATTTTAGAGTGTATAAATTCGATTGTAAACTGCTTTGTGAACTTGTTATAATAAATAAAAAATAAAAAAAAAGAATAACAAGATAGGTGTTTTCTAGATCTTCGTGAATCATGACACAAAGTCGGCCATTTCGTCATCTTTATCAAGTGAGCTGTAGTCAAACGAAGTTCTAATGATTATAAAAAAAAAAACCTTGTTTTTAGGTAATCGTATCAAAGTTCGAGTCAGACAATCTTCAGAATTTATTTATGTCATTTTTATCAATGATTCGTTTTCCTAAAAAGAAAAAATACTATTTACCTTAGAACGAATAGTTGGAGTTAACGGAGAGGAGTAAGTTTGTCCATGGGATGTAATGTCCAAATAAGCATGGTCTAAGCCACTTTAATTTGGCAGACCCACGTAAAAAAGTGCCCACATTTCAGTTTATACGAACTATTTTTTGACAAATCGCCCCATTTCTTGGGCTCTCCCGCCCCCGTGCCGTACGCGTTTTGCTTGGAAAGACCGAATTCAACAAAATTCGACTTAATTTTTTTTTCTCAAAACTCGTTTAGAATAGTTATTTAAATAACTTTCACAAAATAAATACCAATCCTAATGATATCCAACACAAAATAAGTCACCGGTAACGTAACACTTTTATTACGTTTTAAATTCGCACCGCTTCACGTAAAACCGCCCACAACAACAAAATTCACCAGGCAAGCCCCACAAAAGTCCAATCTAAGTTTTCTTTTGGGAAGCTCAAATTTCGGCCAGGCGGCACAGGGGTGGACTTAAACTTTGAATTTTGTGTTTATTTGAGAATTTTGAATAGGCTTAAGATGAATTCTATTGAGGTCCCTGGAACTCCCTTCAGGGATTCAAAGCTTGAGTTACGGAGGGGTAGCAAGATTTTGTTTTTTTAACTTCTGAACTTTTACTTTTACTTGAATTTTTAGTACAGTCGGAAGTAAAAGACAGTCAATTAGAGCTTGTTGGTACCTGTATGTTTTTCCACGCTTTGCCCAACAAATAGGACTTTTGTGCAACAATGAAATGGTCTAAGGAATGACCTGGGTTGTTATCCGATAAAATGCTTTAAAATACTAAATTATCACGTTTATTGCAATGATCAATCCGCCCGTTGGGCGTTAAGTGTAACACTTATACTTTTATGTGGTTTTCAAGTTCGTATTAATAATTCTATTATTATTATTAGCCAAATTTATCCCACTGCTGGGCAAAGATCTCCCCCCACTCTCTCTCACTAATAATTATAATAAATAAATAATGCTGGACAATTCACATAGCATTAACTTACCCCTAAGCTAATCAAAGCTTGTGGTTTATGTACTAGATAACTGATATAGGTACTTAATACAATACACTACATAGATATTTATTTTTTATTATACGTAGAAAACATCCAGAACATCCGGAACAAATATCTGCAGATCGTACAAACATTAGTCCCGAGCTGGGAATCGAACCCGCAACCTCCTGTATCACAGGCGGTCCTTCGCCCGCCGCGCCACAGAGGTCGTCAAATGAAATAATGAAATAGATTTATATTTTTTATAGATATTCTTTAGCCCCCTTTTATTCCTCAAGCCGTCCCTGTTTGAATCTCATAATATGAGTATGCTTTCATATTTTGAACACAGTACAGTGTAATCATAAGGTTGGCAATGGTTTGAGAACATTCTGATATTGTGTTGCATAAACGTAAATACTTAGATGATTTAATTATTCTGCCCCCGTTTCCACCCTAATGCCGTCCCTGACTGAACTTCTAGATCTGCTAAGATCACCGGAAAGCTAATAGCATTCGCACTGGGTGGTTATTTGAAAAGTTTCAGACGTTTTGTTTTTTAAACGGTCCAACGCTGTGCGATTTTGATGAAAAGTCGGGAGGTGATAATTTTCGTTTTGGAACTTTTCTGCTGAAAAGTGAAAGGTCTCTTTTTGTGTTGGTTACCTCAACCTTAAGGAGGAAAAAGTAAGTATCTGCCTTTGTTTGTAACTTTGTCACATTCACTGCCCACCTCGTGTGCCCGCGGGGTGTAAACAAGTATAAATCTGCCTACATAAATTCAACTTAAAGTAAACAACGGAAAAATCCAAGTAAACAAAGAAAGACACCCAATAAAATGCCTACCGCCAAATCTTCGCGGATACTAAACAATTAATCAGAATCGTTCATTAAATCCAAGATCACGGCTCCGGTTACTTTGATTGCCGGTGCACGAACCCTTAGGTTAGGTCACGGGGAACAGCTGGTTCACTACCACAGTGATGTGCACAACAGAGACTGGCTGAATAAATAAATAAAATATATAAAAAAGCCTTTTATTTCTTCCAGAAATTGCTAGTTTACAAAGTTAATGAATATTGTTAGTATCAAAAAAAAAAATTATTTAATAGTTTATTATTTTTAGTTAGTAGTATTATTTTTAGTTTTTAACAAGATTTTTAAACACTGGCTGAATATGAAACTAAAAATCTAAAATTCGTAGAATTTTTTTTTTTTTTAATTAAGTTACTT